>BSBN01000549.1:19092068-21720602 GCA_027924645.1 Cunninghamia lanceolata
AACCAAATGACAATCTACATTATATACCTTAAAAAGATAATTATACATATCACTTACTTTTTCATTATAAATTATTTTATATATTTTTTAATTATAAACTAAATTTATAATGACTTTCCAATTAAATAATAATAATAAATTTTACAATAAATTGGACTTGCGAACCATGACAAAATAAAATGCAAAATCTATAACAAGGAGGTGCCAACAATGACAAATATTGGGTATACCGGAAAGCTAATAAACAACATTAGCTTAAATGAGAGAATTGACACGGAAAAGTCAACTATATTATATGTTTAAGAGGCGGTGGAATTGAACGCGGGCCAAATGTTTGAATTTACCCCGATTCAGTATTTGACATAATGTGATGTTATTTTGAACGAGTCAAATAACAATACATGGATTTTCCACATTGCTATTCAACATCAAGATTCGACTCTCTCCTTCATTGTCTCTTCCACGCCATTTAATCTGAATGTTTCTCTGCATGTTTACCCTCTTTTCTATATAAACGATTGAAGAAGCGAAAGCATAATTCCCATGAGCCTGCACAAAACAGATCCACACAGAGGGCAAGAAAATATGATGGCAAGATCAATGCTTACTAAAATGAGCACATTGCTTATTCTGCTCAACGTTATATTTGTCTTCCATGTCTCCGCTCGAAATAAGCTTCTTGTTGAAAATGTAAATACAAACAAAGATAAGTCCTTCGAAACAAGTTTGGAGCAGTTACCATCGTGCACAAACTGTTCTGGACATATTCCAGACAAGAAATGCTGCCCCACATCAAAGAAAGCTGGAGAGATGTTCAACCAGAACTCTGCATATTCACAATGATGCCATTCAAATCCAACGCCCTATTCCACAATCTTAACCCACAGAAATGCCGCTTAGATCTCAATTCGATTTTCATCCATTGTGTAATACAAATTGATTGACAATCAGCGAAGGCATATTGTACTCCAGTAGTTCAATTCTATGTTCATCACTAAATTCATTCATTGATGCCACTAATCTCGATTATAATTTGTTTGCGACTTTTCTCCGTCAACTACAGTAAATACGTCTGTTTATATTTAGATATTTATGGCATCCATATAATAAATGTCACTAATTTGCAGGTTATTTTGTGTATTTTATAACAAGTTTTTGTTCACCTACTCTAAAAGCATAATCTAAACTTGATGCTACGAGAGTGACATCTATCACAGAAAATTAAAAAAAAAAAGTATTTATTATTAGAGTGACAAATAGAAAAGCTCACATCTTTCACTTTGTCCTTATCATTAACAATAAGCTTGTCATAACTACCATGCCAATGATCTAGTCCTAACCAACAAATCATGCACACATACAAATCTATGTCAATAAAGGAAGAATCTAAACCCACAATATATGCTCAAATCTAAACAAGGAAGAACCTATGCTTGGATCTTCACCAATGAGAGGAAGAGTATTGGTTAATGATAAACTCATTGAAAGAAGACCATGCACATTTATCACTCTATATATTTCTCCAAAGCTTCGTTTACCTCATCCATGTCTATCAGCCATAAATTTTCATCAAACATCCTTATAGGGCTCAGGGGAAGTGGAGTAAAATCAATGCCTTTTTTGAAATGACCAACTCCAAATACAACGAATGATTCAATTCTTTTAATTTATAAGGCCAAGATCAAAACCCGCTCTTCAAGTTCCTAAAAATATTCACACAACACCCTATCCAATTAAAGAACCTTTAGATTGTAATTCATCATCCATCAATACTTCCTTAAAGCTTAGGAGAATGCTCAAGTTATAAAAACCATTGTCATGGATTGAACTAGGGCTCTATTTCAAACTAAGTATTCAAGCTTATATACAAAATAAGTAGCTATGTCTCAATTAACCCTCACCAAGTTACTCCCAACCATAAAATTTACCCCCAAAATAATGGCTACTAATTTTATAGAACATGATTTGTGTTTAATTAAAAATATTTCTTAGACAATTAAGTGAGACAAAGCCCAAGAAATTTAATCCTCTCATTGTAAAGAATAATTTGTCCACCTCCAATATTAACTACTCACTAAAGAATCCAAAAACATAGCAAAACAAAGCTTCAAAAAGAAACTTATAATGAAGAATTACCATATGATAAGGATAATGCACATGCTATCTTTAGTAATTTAGACACACCACAATTTAGAAATAACAATCATAATTGATAATATAGTACTTGTATCATATATACATGATGTATGTCATTAATTGAAGTTCTCATAATGGAGGGAAATTTTCCTAGACATAGATCACCCACTAATTCAGCCTTAATGAATCCTTACAACTTGTGAATTCACATGCAATAGTAGTGTTGTGCTTTGCACACACACCCCCATTTCTTTATTGAAGGTTGTTTTTTTAATATGTATTCATACTCAACCATTACTTGATAATATCTAGAATAACCAACAATATAGTCCAAACCTATGCAGTAATCAACTTATCTCAATATGAGATAATCATGTCTAGAATCCCATGTAACCTTACCACTTAAACAAATTTTGATGCTATGACAATGGTACCATCATGAATGTTCCCAACAATAAAATGGGAATGTTTGGTTAACTTGTCCACCACTATCAAAATAGTGTCATGCTTATAGTGATTTCTAGGTAAACCATAAACAAGTTCCATGCTCATCAGCAACCATTTATGGTTAGGAATGTTATGTGGATACAATACTCCACTAGGGTGTTTGTGTTCCCCTTTTACCTTTTCGACTGTCGAAACATCTAGCCACAAATTGAGTCACATTGACTTTCATTTTTGGCCAAAACAAGTTCCTTTTCTAAACTATGTAGCATTTTAGCCACACTAGGATGAGTAGAATATGACATTTTATGTACTTAAACATAATAATATGTCTTAATTTTTTTCTTTCTAGACATGAATTCATCTCTAAAATATTATTAAGTCATAAATATCAAAATAATATATTAATTTTTTCAATTTCCTTTTAGACAAATTACAATTTTTAAGATAAAATGGGTCTTGTTGCTACTAATTAACAATCCTTTGCTTAATTCCAATCACAATATATTTAGTGCATCCATGTATCAATGTCTACTCAAAGCATCTACCATAGTATTTTCTTTTGTCTTAACATAACAAATGTTAAGACTGAAATCATAGAGTAATTTTAGGGTAGCACGCATTCAACTTTTCCTACTTAAATATGCAAATTAGACTAGTGATGGTTTAATTTCAATTGAACCCCTTTCCAAAGAGGTAGTGGTTCCATAATTTTAGAGCATGCATGATGGACACCAACTCTAAATTATGAGTGGTATAGTTTTTCTCATAGTCCTTGAGTTTCCGTGACATGTAAGCCACAAATTGATCATTTTGTGTTAGAATTCTCTCAACCCCTCCGTTGAGGGATCCATCCACATAATGAACTACCCCTATTTGGATTAGGCATTAGGACAATGGGAGAAGTCGTGAGAAATTTCTTTTTATCAATGAAGGATACTTTGTAGTTCAATGGTGGCTATTCAAACTCTTTTTTTTTCTCTTCCTTTGCAAGGAAGTTATTGGAATGGAAATTTTAGCAAAGTTACTCAAAAATCTATAATAATACCCTACTAGGCACATAAAATTCTTACTTCATTCAATTTTATTGGAAGTAGTCATTCCATGATGGCATGAATCTTTCTCAAATCTACAATGATCCCTTCCTTAGAGATTACAATACCCAAGTAGTGTATCTTTGTTTGGAAAATTGAACACGGATAGTTTCACATATAACTTATATTTTCTCAAATCCTTAGTACCAATCTATGATGTTTCTCATGTTCTTTCTAATCTTTTGAATATCAAAAATTCATCATTAAATACTAAGTTAGATTGATCCGAGTAATCTGGAGGGATATTGTTTATTAAATTCATGAAAGCTAGGAGTGTGTTTGTTAACTTAAAAGGAAGTACAATAAATTCATAGTTACCATATCTAGTCCTAAAAGTAGTTTTATGTATGTCTCTTCTTGCACATCATGTTGGCAAGAGACACTGTGTGGCTTCATAAGTGTTGTCATTGATGGCATTAAAGTCTATCCCACACATCCACAGTACATAGTATGCCTATATTGGAAGTCAAATTAAAGATTGTTTTTGTCCAGTGAACAAGAACAGAGTATGTAACAAGGTCTGACAATTAGGTCTGGATCTCTCAGATGGTGTAACTTAGTAAGTTGCAGACTTGGACAAGACAAGAGGGGTATCATGAGTATCATATTCCAGAGATTTAGCCTCTGGTGGTAAAGAAAGAAAAAGATATGAGCATCTAAGTGTTGGGTTCCAGTCAGGCAGAGCAGACAGAGGAAGAACTGACCGGAAGAGTATCAGACTTCAATCTGGATGAGTAAAAGGTGTTGATCAAGCAATTTGTGGGATTATACATTGTTGGCCAACATGATTAATGACTTCTATGCTTAAGATTTTGATACGCATCATAAATCAAGCATGGATTTAGCCAACAGATCAATAACTTGCAAATATCTTGAGTGTTCTTGTTGCCGACTAGAAAGTTGATGAAAATCCTTGATACGGATATTATACTAGATGGATTCCAGCATGTAAAAGTGTGTGTTGAAGATATGAAGAAATAATGTGCGAAGAAAAGCAGGGATAAGTGTGAGAACAACAATTCAAGTCCTGTATGTGACTAAATAACAATATTGAATAGAGGAAGAATGAAGTGCGTCAGATCAGTATATTGTGCCTAACCAAAACTAAACTCTTGCATTTGTAGATGCTTCTCATCACTTCAAACACTTGATTATCTTCTGTAAGTTCTGTAGACAGTGAGTCTCTTGTAGGCAGTGTGCCTCTTGTGAGCAGTGTGATCAGGCAGTGAGCCCTAATTGGCAAGTGCCATTTTGTACTCCTTTATTCTTTTAACAGAGAATACAATCTTGGGTTAGTCACCCCATGGTTTTTCCCTTAATAAGGTTTCCACGTAAAAATCCTTGTGTTATGTGTGTTGATTTTATTTATGTTCTTATGATTACATATGCTTTCATGTTTTGATATAATACTGAATATTGAGATAATGAAAGAAAAGAAAATTAAAGAAATTTTGAGATAACTGATTCACGTCCCTCAGTTATCTACCTTGTTTTCAAAAATTGGTATCAGAGGAAAGCTCCTCTGAACAAAGCGTAACAGCTTGAGGAAGGTCTGGGAATCTCAATGGATGCATATGGTATGAAGGAACAACTTCAGTCTACCCTAGATGATCTTGAACAATCTCACTCTGAAGTCAATAATTTGAGAGAAAGACTCAAACAAGCTGATGAATTCATAAATGAGCTAAAAGAAAAACTTAGTATCTCTGTGAAAAAGAGAAAGGAACTACTTCAAAAATTAGCCAATCAGAGTGAAGTCAATGATACTAATGAAGATTTGAATGAGAAAAATAAGCTATGTGAGAAGCTATCAAAATAAGTCATTATGGTAAGGCATGAAATGGAATCAGGGGTTATGAGATTCACCCAAGAAATTGAAGAAAAAAGAAAGATTGAAGATAATCTAAAACAATCCCTCCAGGAGAAAATAGAGGACTGCCACAAAATGGACAAAATAATTAGGCATCTTGAATCTAATCTTGAAGAAGCTAGAGACAATGAAGAACGACTTGAGAATCAGATTGACACTCTTAAATAAGATCTTCAAATTGCAAATGAATACAAAGAAAAATTCAAGATAAGCTCAGCCCAACTTGAAGTTCTTCTTGAAAGATAAAAAAGGGTAGATGATAAGCGTGGCTTGGGATATGAGAAAGGTGAAAGCTCTAGATCTGGTCAAAAGAACTTTGGATCAAGAAATCAAAGAAACGGGCCTAGAAGACCTTCGGCAAGGCAACCAAATACCCAAAGATATCCATCCTTCAATGGATGCTACTTCAATTGCAACAATTTTGGTCATAAAGAAACTCAGTGCAGGAGGACAATGAATCAGAATAATCCATCCTTCTTCGGACAATGTTTTAGTTGCAAAAGGTATGGTCACAAATCTAATGAATGCAGAAATATGCAAATAAACAATTCATTCAATGGTAGATGCTTTGCATGCAATAGAATGGGATATGTGGCTAATTAATGCAGATCAAGAGGATATCAATCAAATAAGTAAAGAAATGTTGTATGTTATAATTACAATAGATCCGGTCATATTGCCAAATTCTGTAGAAGCAGAAATCAGGATAGAAAAGGTCCAGTGGAATATGATCAGAAACAAGATAAAGGCAAAGGTAAAATAAATGTCGATGAAGTTCAAAAGGAGATGAGCAAGATTTAGGTAAAAAGGAGTACAATGAATATTGGGGATGGATCCGCACCAGAATCCAGTGCTAATATTCCTTTTGGAAACTAAAAAGGTGAGCTCTAGCTCAAGGGGAGTCATAGAGAAAAAATAATTTCCCCCAGCCAGTCAGCTAGTTCCTAAATTTGGCACATTGAGTAAACATCTGATGCTGTGGATTAAAGGGTTCTCAGAAAAACCTCCAAATAACTTTCAGTCAAAATGTGAAAGGTCCGCATGGAATTTTTTAAGATTTATAACCGCTCAAGTTAATCTAATTGCGACAACTATCCGGTAAAGTAGAATTTCACAGACACATCTGGTATGATTCAAAATTGAAATGCTTTGATTTGCGGACCCATGACATGATTGAAGAAAAGAAGATATGTTGTCAATCCTCACAAAAAATGATTCTATGTTCCGCATAGTGATTCAAGAAAATCTCTCTCAAAACAAGGCAACCAGATAAGATAAGTTAAGTTGTGCATTTATCAGAAAAGGAAATTAGGGTTTGCACAAGGATAAAAGGGTTCTTTCACTCATTATTTATACACTTGCACTCATGAAGAAGAAAAGAAGAGCTCTGCGAAGAAGATTCTACAATTCATTCAAGATCAGTTCTGAAAATTGAATTCAACCAGCGATTCGTTTCAGCTGCTACTTCAAGCCCTAAAGCGTGAAAAGGTACTTCCATTCTAAAAATCTCTCTCTGAATCTCTCATAAAATGTCTACTCCAATGGTTGTCAATATTTCTGATAGGCCGAGACTTGAATTCCAGAAACACCCTTACAAATCTCTAGAAATTGATCCGTTGGGCACGTTTTCTAGCATTCTGCACGAAGTGTTGCATGTAGAAGATGTTAGGGTTTATATCCATGCAAACATTCAAGAATTTGGAGACTCAAAATAGATGAGAATTTTGAACTCAAACCTGAATTCAAGGCCCTTTGAGACAAACACTTTGGACATTACATACATTTGCTATGTTTTATAAAAGACAATTGGGTCCTGTATGTTCTAAGTAGGATGCATGATAATTTTATGTGGCTAATGAGGTCATTCAAGATAACTAAAGATGCCATCAGGGTAGTAACTGGACTACATTCATCAAGTGGGTTACCCACACTTAAATCTGTGAAGAACCAAATAGTAACTAAAGCCACCGGATCAAAATCTGACAAAAGAGCAATGACCATAAAAGACATCATAGATTCAGATGTCAAGTTTGCCTCAATGATAATTGGCTACAAAATCTATCATTTGAGCAGGGAGAATTATGTGTTTGGTACATCAATCTATGCTACATATCAGATGTTGAGGGAAGATGCAGATTATGATCTATGTGAGCTTCTTCTAAATCAGCTGTTGGAGAACATGCAGAAGATCAAAAAGGATAAGAAAAATTCCTTTAAAAATGGTAGTCTAATACTGTGTATGTTCTTCTATTATATGAATGAGCTACCTGGATCGAATGGATGGGTCTGGCAAAATGATAAACCTGTTGTAATTCAAATCAAAGATTACATGTATGGACTTGGTGATGCTCAAGCCCAAAACACAGCTCTCTGGGGTTACTTCAAGAACTTCCAGAGTATGATGCAAGGCAGAGAAAGAATACCACAGTCCATAGTTGAGAAATACAAGGACACAGTTTGCTTTATGGTTGACACTACTCAATGTCTAATGGAGGTAGTTGAGCCAAGAACTGTATGGATAATGCCTATGGGATATGAGGTCGATGAAAAAATCTTGGAGCTGCATATTCAACACCTGCTGAGCCAGCCTAAGGACACTGAAGTAGAAAGTTTTGGCACCTTTGAAGAGCTAAGTATAAAAATACATTTTGAGTTAAGACATCCGAAGATGAAGAGGAGAATAGGAAAGGAAGTTGAAGAAATTGCCAAAAGATTTGGCTTATCAAAAGATGCAGTAGATGCAAATAGAGAGAAAATGGAGAAGGCAGAGAAAGAGAGACAAGAAGCAAAGAAAGAAAGTGCTCCTATACAAGCCTCCTCCTAGACTAGATCTTCCAAGAGCTCTGCACCTTTCACTCCTAAAAGCTCAAAGGCTACCAAACCAAAAGTCAAGTCATCTAGAAAAAGTGAAAAGAGAATGAAGACCAAAGCCTCAAGAACATATACAAGCCATAAGGATGATGAAGAAACAAAATCAGATGAAGAAAACAAGAAAATGAAGAAGAAGAAAACATTCAGGAAGTTCTCTGCTAGCAGAGATAAGGAAGAGAAGGCAGAGGAATTTGTTGAAAAGCCCACTCTTTCCATTGATGACATCATCAAGGCAATTATTGTGGATGGGAACCTGCAGCCGATGACTGAGTTTTGTGATGCATAAAGTGATGCTGACAAGAGAATTCTAGAATAGGCTACTGTCAGGTACTTGAACATTTACAATAAAGCCTTCATTGGAAGTATATCATTAATTCCTAAGAGCCTAGAAAAGGTACTTGAGCTGAGAAAAGAGAATGCATTGGAAAAAGACTTAGAGATTCAAGAGTAGATAGAAATTCAGCTTTATCCTTCCATCACTCCAAAACAAATGGACATGATTTTCAAGGAGTGTAAGAATGAGTTTCGGAGCAAGGAAAGAATGAACAAACTCATGCTTGAAGAAACTGACCAAGTAGCAAGAGAAACAAAAGATATCCTCTGGAATACCTTGAAGAGATTCAATCTTCCTATTGTAGAGGAAATAGTTGAAGAACCTTCTACGATGGATGTTGAAGGATTAATCAATGAAGAACCTTCTAACAAGGATGTCAAAGGATTAGAGAAAATAGATGAAGAGAAGTCTGAGGACTTAGACTCCTCTATTCTGGTAGAGGAAGTTCATAAAGCAACAGACACTGGTAATATCACTCCTCTAGATCCCACAGCTAGCAAGACAAATCTTCCAGGCACTGGAGAAAAAGAGGAAGGAAGAAGAGAAGAAAAGGAGATGCAAGAAAATGTGGACAAAGCAAAAGAAGAAGAACAAGCAGAAATGGTTTGCAATGACACATCCAAACTGGACATCCCTAATATCTCTAAAGGAAACAAATCTGATTCATTAGCAAGAGACACTACAGAGATAGTGTAGAATTTTCTGAACAAAGAGGTTGTGGAGTTAGATGAACCGGAGCTTCCTCAAGGTCCTCTAAATCTAGACACTCTAGATCTCTGGTATAGATGATGAAGATTGCATCATTCGCTCAGGCCAAGGCTAAAGATAAACTTTTGAAATCACATATGAAGGATTGTGAGCTATTGGAGAGTGCATCTGGGATATTGGAAAAGATCATGCCAACCTATCAAAAGGATCCCTCAGCCTCGCCATCCGGTAATCTAAAAAACCTAGTCATTTCTGTTGACACTTATTTTGAATCTTTAGAGAAATCAGCAGAAATAAAGGTTTGGAAAGAGTTTTTAGGGAAAAGATTCACTGAGGTGCAAGGGCTTATTGCTAATTATAGGCGGACTCTAGATATTGGAGTAAAGAGCCTTGAAAATGCTCTCAAAGATGGAGGGGACCTATTCAAATTTTGTTCGACTTGGCCTAAAGTGACAAAAGACATTGAGGAGAAAGTAAAAGAACAAGGAAAAAAATTATCAAGCCTAGTTCAGAATTTTGACCCTCTTTCCTCCTCTTTAATGAATCAAGAATGATAGGCTATTGTTATAATAAATGAAAAAAAGAGACTAGGCAAAGAAAAGAAGAACATAATGAACAGAATGGGTGAACTCAAAGGGATAATTATCCTTAAGCTAGAGGTAATGCATGAGGCCTTGACAGATGCTCAGACCACAACCTGGACTAGTGATCTAGTAGATTTAAGAAGGGCATAAACAAATGCATTTTTGTTGAGTGGTCACATCTCCATTTTGGATAGGATGAAGAAGAGCTAGGCCATAGAGTTTGTACATCTGAAGACTACTTTTACGGATATACTTAACTATATGTAAGTATAACATATGACTTATATATACTTATGCGGCCATGTAGAGAATAATTTTTTTGCAAAATTTTGTTATATAGATTCCGCCCTTTGCCATTGATGTCAAAGGGGGAGTGAAGAGTAGTGAAAAATGTGGAATCTAGCCAAGGGGGAGCTCCAGTAAAATAGTGCAAAAGATAGAGCATCAGCCAAGGGGGAGTTACTGCGACACTTTGCCATTTTTCACTAAGTGTTGCCATCAATGCCAAAGGGGGAGATTGTTGGCAAGAGATACTGTGTGGCTTCATAAGTGTTGTCATTGATGGCAACAAATTCTATCCCACACATCCGCAGTACATAGTATGCCTATACCGGAAGTCAGATTGAAGATTGTTTTGGTCCAGTGAACAAGAATAGAGTATGTAACAAGGTCCGACAATCAGGTTTGGATTTCTCAGATGGTGTAACTTAGTAAGTTGTGGAATTGGACAAGACAAGAGGGGTATCATGACTATCATATTCTAGATATTTAGCCTATGGTGATAAAGAAAGAAAAAGATATGAGCATCTGAGTGTTAGTTTTCAGTTAGGCAGAGCAAACAGAGGAAGAACTAACCAGCAGAGTATCAGACATCAATTTGGATGAGTAAAAGGTGTTGACCAAGCAATTTGTGGGATTATACATTGTTGCTTGACAAGATTACTGACTTCTATGCTTAAGCTTTTGAGATGCATCACAAATCAAGCATGGATTCAGCTGACAGATCAATAACTTGCAAATATCTTGAGTGTTCTTGTTGTTGACTAGAAAGTTGATGAAAATCCTTGATGCAGATATATATACCAGATGGATTTCAACATGTAAAAGTGTGTGTTGAAGATATGAAGAAAAGCATGGATAAGTGTGAGAACATCAATTCATGTCCGGTATGTGACTAAATAACAACATTGAACAGAGGAAGAATGAAGTGCATCAGATCAGTATATTATGCCTAACCGGAACTGAACTCTTGCATTTGTAGATGCTTCTCATCAGTTCAAACACTTGATTATCTTCTGTAAGTTCTCTAGACAGTGAGTGTCTTGTAGGCAGTGTGCCTCTTGTGAACAGTGTGCTCGGGCAGTGAGCCCTAATTGGCAAGTGTCATTTTGTACTCATTTATTCTTTCAACAGAGAATACAATCTTGAGTTAGTCACCCAGTGGTTTTTCCCTTCACAGGGTTTCCACGTAAAAATCCTTGTGTTATGTGTTTTGATTTGATTTTTGTTCTTATGATTACATATGCTTTCATGTTTTGATATAACACTGAATATTGAGATAACGAAAGAAAAGAAAATTAAGGAAATTTTGAGATAACTGATTCACCCCCCCTCTCAGTTATCTGCCTTGTTTTCAACACATCCTTAGTTGAAGGTAGTTAGATCTTAAATTGATCTTGGAAAATACAACTTCTTCCCTCATTTGATCAAATAGATCATCAATCTAGGGTAATGGGTAATGGTTCTCAATCATTTCCTTGTTTAACATGTGGTAGTCTATGCATAGGCATAGTGTTCCATATTTCTTATTCATCAAAAGTGTAGGAGCATCCCAAGGTGGAACACTAGGACTCATCAAGTCATTTTCCAATAGCTCATTTAATTAAAACTCTAATTCATGTAAACTAGATGTGCTCATCTAATATGGTCTCTAGAAACATGTACTAAACTTTGCATAGTTTCTATTGAGAAATTAAACTCTACCTTAGGAGGTAGACTAGGAAGTTCATGATGCAACACTTCCATGAATTCTTGCAATATAGGATTATTGATATCTATAGATTTCTCACTTTCATAATTTGACATATGGAAATGAATAGAAAATAAGTCCCCACCTTCCCTTGCCACTCTCTTATTTTTTAGGGGAAAAAGAGTGTTTAATTATCCATGCAATCGTTGCAATAGTACAAGATTATTGGATTCATCTAGGAAACACACTTGTTTGTCTTTGTAAATTTTCAGCTACATGTTTAACCAACTAGTCCATTCCTAATATTAGATCATATGATTTGAAGGGAAATAATAATGCATTTACCCAAGTGCTTGAATATTATCTACTGGAATGTTTAGCTCAGGTACAACTTCTCTTTTATGTTGTTTTATACCAATACCTAACTCAAAACTATCACCTTTACTAAGGCTTCTATTCTCAACTTACATTTTTGAATTATATTAGGTGTAATGAAATTGTCAAAGGAACTCTACATTCACACCCTTGCTATGCATTAACCATTCATTGGTGTATCTGTCAAATTGTGATCGATGTATGCATAACCTAACATTTTCCAGCCCTCATCAAGGTCCCCTAACTACCCCCAAGACTTCATTCAGGTGACATACCCATGTTGGCACGCCCTCCCATTATCCATGCCTCCTCACCCAGTCATCATGATGCACCGCGTCAGGAAACTAAGCCGCCATCTCTCTACTTCTCTTTTCTACTCTTCTCCAATTCACTTTGCCAAAGGGTAAAAATGACATATTTTCACCCCCTAGGGATTATTTATAGCCCTTTCACATTTTTGCCTCCCATTTTTAACATTTGCTCTGTTTTTCCCCATTTTTCTTTCCTCGCTAATTTTTCACCCTCTATCCATTTTTCTCTGGTTTTCATATTTCAATCCCTTTCCTAGGCCCCTTGTTACCCACACAACCTCTCGAGGGGCCATCACCTTACTATCACCTTTTTCCAAAATTCTTCTAAATAAAATTTGATTGGGGCATATTGCCCATCCCTTATTCTTCTTTATAAAGGGTGGAATTTTGATGTTAGATTTTTGGTAGTTTTGGTGTATATCCTCCTTTCACCCTTACATTAAAGGACCTAGGGTTGAATTACAATGTACTATCATAACCTAGGTCACTATTGAGATGCAGGGAAACTTGGACTTTTATGATTAGATTGACAATTTCTTTCTCTTATGCTCAATTGTACCTCAAAACTCTAATTATGTAAATACGATAGTAGACGAATGAATTACGGAAAATGCTTCTACAGAAAGATGTAAAATAACAAATGATTGTGCACCTGTTTTTGGGGTCTGATTCTTCCTTTATTGATATAGATTTGTATGTGTTGTTTTCGGGGTTTAGATTCTTCCTGTTTTAGAAAAATGAGCACATACAAATCTATATCAATAAAGGAAGAATCTAAACCCACAGTATATGCTCAAATCTAAACAAGGAAGAACCTATGCTTGGATCTTCACCAATGAGAGGAAGAGTATTGGTTAATGATAAACTCATTGAAAGAAGACCATGCACATTTATCACTCTATATATTTCTCCAAAGCTTCGTTTACCTCATCCATGTCTATCAGCCTCAAATTTGCATCAAACATCCTTATAGGGCTCACGTGAAGTGGAGTAAAATTAATGCCTTTTTTGAAATGACCAACTCCAACTACAACGAATGATTTGATTCTTTAAATTTATAAGGCCAAGATCAAAACCTGCTCTTCAAGTTCCTAAAAATATTCACAGAGCACCCTATCCAATTAAAGAACCCTTAGATTTTAATTCATCATCCATCAATACTTCCTCAAAGCTTAGGAGAATGTTCAAGTTAATAAAAACCATTGTCATGGATTGAACTAGGGCTCTATTTCAAACTAAGTATTGAAGCTTATATACAAACTAAGTAGTTATGTCTCAATTAACCCTCACCAAGTTACTCCCAACCATAAAATTTACCCCCAAAATAATGGCTACTAATTTTATCGAACATGTTTTGTGTTTAATTAAAAATATTGCTTAGACAATTAAGTGAGAAAAATCCCGAGAAATTTAATCCTCTCATTGTAAAGAATAATTTGTCCTCTTCCAATATTAACTACTCACTAAAGAATCCAAAAACATAGCAAGAAAAAGCTTCAAAAGGAAACTTATAATGAAGAATTACCATATGATACAGATAATGAACATGCTATCTTTAGTAATTCAAATGCACCACAATTTAGAAATAACAATCATAATTGATAATATAGTAATTGTATCATAGATACATGATGTATGTCATTAATTGAAGTTCTAGTAATGCAGGGAAATTTTCCTAGACATAGATCACCCACTAATTCATCCTTAACGAATCCTTACAACTTGTGAATTCACACGCTACAGTAGTGTTGTGCTTTGCACACACACCTCATTTTTTTATTGAAGTTTTTTTTTTTAATATGTATTCATACTCAACCATTACTTGATAATATCTAGAATAACCAACAATACGGTCCAAACCTATGCAATAACCAACTTATCTCAATATGAGATAATCATGTCTAGAATCCCATGTAACCTTACCACTTAACAAATTTTGATGCTATGACAATGGCACCATCATGAATGTTCCCAACAATAAAATGGGAATGTTTGGTTAACTTGTCCACCACTATCAAAATAGCGTCATGCTTACAGTGATTTCTACGTAAACCATAAACAAGTTCCATGCTCATCACCAACCATTTATGGTCAGGAATGTTATGTGGATACAATACTCCACCGGGGAGTTTGTGTTCCCCTTTTACCTTTTCGACTCTCAAAACATCTAGCCACAAATTGAGTCACATTGACTTTCATTTTTGGCCAAAACAAGTTCCTTTTTTAGACTGTGTAGCATTTTAGCCACACTAGGATGAGTAGAATATGGAATTTTATGTACTTCAAACGTAATAATATGTCTTAAATTTTTCCTTTCTAGACATAAATTCATCTCTAGAATATTATTAAGTAGTAAATATCAAAATAATATCTTAATTTTTTCAATTCTCTTTTAGACAAACTACAATTTTTAAGATAAAATGGGTCTTGATGCTACTATTTAACAATCCTTTTCTTAATTCAAATCACAATATAGTTAGTGCATCAATGTATCAATGTCTACTCAAAGCATCTACCACAATATTTTCTTTTGTCTTGACATAACAAATGTTAAGACTGAAATCATAGAGTAATTTTAGGGTAGCATGCATTCAACTTTTCCTACTTAAGTATGCGAATTAGAGTAGTGATGGTTTAATTTCAATTCAACCCCTTTCCAAAAAGGTAATGGTTCCATTATTTTAGAGCATGCATGATGGAAACCAACTCTAAATTATGAGTGGCATAGTTTTTCTCATAGTCCTTGAGTTTGCATGACATGTAAGCCACAAATTGATCATTTTGTTTTAGAATTCTCTCAACCCCTCTGTTGAGGGATCCATCCACATAGTGAACTACCCCTATTTGGATTAGGAATTAGGACAATGGGAGAAGTCGTGAGAAATTTATTTATATCAATGAAGGATACTTCGTAGTTCAATGGTGGCTATTCAAACTCTTTTTTTGCTCTTCCTTTGCAAGGAAGTTATTGGAAGGGAAATTTTAGCAAAGTTACTCAAAAACCTATAATAATACCGTACTAGGCACATAAAATTCTTACTTCATTCAATTTTATTGGAAGTAGTCATTCCATGATGGCATGAATCTTTCTCAAATCTACAATGATCCCTTCCTTAAAGATTACAATACCCAAGTAGTGTATCTTTGTTTGGAAAATTGAACACATATAGTTTCCCATATAACAAATATTTTCTCAAATCTTTAGTACCAATCTATGATCTTGCTCATGTTCTTTCTAATCTTTTGAATATCAAAAATTCATCATTAAATACTAAGTTAGATTGATCCAAGTAATCTTGAGGGATATTGTTTATCAAATTCATGAAGGCTAGGAGTGTGTTTGTTAACTTAAAAGGAAGTACAATAAATTCATAGTTACCATACCTATTCCTAAAAGTAGTTTTATGTATGTCTCTTCTTGCACATCCTTAGTTGATGGTAGTTAGATATTAAATTGATCTTGGAAAATACAACTTCTTCCCTCATTTGTTCAAATAGATCATCAATCTAGGGTAATGGGTAATGGTTCTCAATCATTTCCTTGTTTAACATGTGGTAGTCTATGCATAGGCATAGTGTTCCATCTTTCTTATTCATCAAAAGTGTAGGAGCATCCCAAGGTGGAACACTAGGACTCATCAAGTCTTTTTCCAATAGCTCATTTAATTAAACCTCTAATTCATGTAAACTGGATGTGCTCGTCCGATATGGCCTCTAGAAACATGCACTAAACTTGGCATAGTTTCTATTGAGAAATTAAACTCTATCTTAGGAGGTAGACTAGGAACTTCATCATGCAACACTTCCATGAATTCTTGCAATATAGGATTATTGATATCTATAGACTTCTCACTTTCATAATTTGACATATGGAAATGAATAGAAAATAAGTCCCCACCTTTCCTTGCCACTCTCTTATTTTTTAGGGGAAAAAGAGTGTTTAACTATCTTGTTCCATGCAATCCTTGCAACAGTACAAGATTATTGGATTCATCTAGGAAACACACTTGTTTCTCTCTATAATTTTTTAGCTACATGTTTAACCAACTAGGCCATTCCTAATACTAGATCATATGATTTGAAGGGCAATACTAATGCATTTACCCAAGTGCTTGAATATTATCTACTGGAATGTTTAGCTCAGGTACAACATCTTTTTTATGTTGTTTTCTACCAATACCTAACTCAAAACTACCCCCTTTCCTAAGGCTTCTATTCTCAACTTGCAGTTTTGAATTATATTAGGTGTAATGAAATAGTCGAAGGAGCTCTACATTCACACCTTTGCTATGCATTCACCGTTCGGTGGTGTATCTGTCGAATTGCGATCGGTGTATGCACAACCTAACATTTTCCAGCCCTCATCAAGGTCCCCTAAATACACCCCAAGACTTCGTTCAGGTGACATACCCATGTTGGCATGCCCTCCCATTATCCATGCCTCCTCACCCAGTCATCATGATGCACCACATCGGGAAACTGAGCTGCCATCTCTCTACTTCTCTTTTCTACTCTTCTCCAATTCACTTTTCCAAAGGGTAAAAATGACATATTTTCACCCCCTAGGGATTATTTATAGCCCTTTTTCACATTTTTGCCTCCCATTTTTACCATTTGCTCTATTTTTTCCCATTTTTCTTTCTTGACTAATTTTTCATCCTCTATCCATTTTACTCTGGTTTTCATCTTTCAATCCCTTTCCCAGGCCCCTTTTTACCCACACAACCTCTCGAGGGGCCATCACCTTGCTATTGCCTTTTTCCAAAATTCTTCTAGGTAAAATTGATTGGGGCATATTGCCCATCCCTTATTCTTGTTTGTAAAGGGTGGAATTTGGATGATAGGTTTTTGGTAGTTTTGGTGTATATCCTCCTTTCACCCTTACATTCAAGGACCTAGGGTCAAGCTCCAATGTACTATGATAACCTAGGTCACTATTGAGATGTAGGGAAACTTGGATTTTTATGATTAGATTGACAATTTCCTTCTCTTATGCTCAATTGTACCTTAAAACCCTAATTATGCAAATAAGACAATAAATGGATGAATTATGAAAAATGCTTCTGCAGAAAGATGTAAAATAACAAATAACTGTGCACCTGTTTTCGGGGTCTGAAGGCCAAAAAGTCAGGGACTAAAGAGTGGGCGCCCAAGTCTAGTATGCTACTTTTTGTCGAGATCCAGAAACTCAGTCTGCAACCTGTATATGTTGTATCAGAGGTTTTCCCATTGCGGAACTTTGAGGACTAATGAGCAGGCGCCCAAGTCCAGGTAGCTGTTTCTTTCACTGATCTGCAATCCTGACACTCTGTTGTACCCTCCTGCAACTTCACTTTGTCTGCAACTCCAACCTATAACCTACAATCATGAAAACTTTGGGAGGGGGTTGTGGTATTTATAGGCTTGCCTCAGTCAAGCCCTGGAGAGACATTCAAGCCTTCTAAACACCATTGTTAGATAAAGAGTGCACGCCTTGGGAGGCACAAGCAAAAACTAAATGATAAATGGTCAATAATCACAATACATATCAACTTGTAGTGAAGATCTCATGGGAGGAAGAAGCTCTTCATTCCATGAGGAGATGGCTGCTCAAATTTGCAAACACAAACACATAGACAATACAAATATGCTCTTGCAACACAATGAAAGTCTTGAATAACCTTTAGGATGCATAAAGTTCACAATAACAATCTAGTTTACAAATGAATGCCTAAACATGTTTATATATGCAACTACAAACACTCCCACCAAGATTTCATAAATTCAAACTTTCTGTGTCGCCCTAGGGACCAAATAACGGTCATAAACTGACACTAGAAATTTGGGCCTGACCCAAAATAGGGCACGGGCGCCCAAGTCCTCTCCCCTATTTTGGGCAGGGTTAGGTTCAAGGGGTCCCCCTAGGCCCCATTTGTCATGATACCCAAGGTTCATTCCATTGGGATGTTGAATTATGATGTAATATGTCCAAAATGCACACTAGAGACCCGAGAGCTAAACCTTTTGAGGGAAAAGCCCCCAAGGGGACATTTTCTGACATTACATTCTTAAACCACCATATTGTATTTTTCTTTGAAATAATGTTATTTTAACACTATTTCAAAGAGGGACAAAATATAGACACCTAAAAAAGGTCATGTCATTTCCCATCATCTTTATTATAATTGATCAAGTAAAATTGATCAATTGCCCTCCATTTGACAAATATATTAATTACATAATATTTAAATTATTTAATTAAGATTTCTCACCCCGTTCTTCTATCTAAAATCAATAAATACCTTATTTCCTCTATAGTCCTAAATATATATCTATTTACATAGGACTATAATTCCCCTTCATCCCAAAAATTAATAAATATGTCTATTATTAATTCCACATTTTATCCATTTGTGATTACTTTTAGTAATCATCATTAATTACCCCAAATCTTGTGGACATGGATTAATTTGGAAATATTAAGGATTACATTCCCCCATGCTTCTAGAGGATACACATGTCATAAAATGTATGAGCAAAGTACATGCTTGTACATGACAAGTGGTACTTTGGAAGCATATATAAATTTTCTTTGTCCCATTTTGTCCAATTGAAAAATCCACTTGGCTGTTTTTCTCATATTTTGAATTACACGTGTTCTCTTTTTTAATTTAAAATTCCACCACTTTCTCCCATGCATAATTTAAAAATCCTCACAAAATCCAAACTTTACCTTTTCAAAAATACCCCCACCCCCTTCATCTACCTAATTAATCTCAACTTTCCATTAATACAAAAGCCAATTCTTCGCCCTTGGATCTTCCATGGATCAAGGAGCCCTCCCATCACCCAACATCAGGTCTTGCCATTTATCATGCTCTCCTTTCTTGAGAGATCTCAAGCAATGAGAGCCATTGTTCTCAACATTTGATCTCAACCATCCATTCATCCATTCCAAACTCTATAAATTGAAGCTCTCCCATTCATTTCAACAACACTTTTGAATGCAAGTAAATGTTGTTAATTTGAGAACTTAAACATTCAAATCACTTTCAATATAATCTAGGACATATCAAAGGAATTTCATAGTCATGGGTGCACTTATTTTATTTTGAAATTTCCTTTCAGTCTTATCTTGAGGTTGTAATTGATTGTGAATTGAATAGGTTAATGGTATTTTAGCTTGTTTACTATTGTCCACCTTCACTTGCATGCACACTATTCCAAATGAGTTGGGGGAGGCCCATGACATCATATACTCCTTAAAAATAGAAATTTCCTTAGTATGCAAGTACAATAATGTCTAAATATTGTCTGAAGAAAACAACTACCACGTCAATTTTTAAAGCATTCGGTTCTTAAATACATCTAAAAAAAAAATTATCATAAATTTTTGGTCTTCTCAAGTGGTGATATTGAGGTTCATTTGGTTGCAATGAACCAATACTTTTTGAATGGTACATGGTTATATAAACTAATGCTACAATGGTCCAGAATTCAAACCAATTCAAGTGTTCCTTGTCTTCTATAAACTTGAAGATTCAACCAATTCAACACATGAGAATGATCAACAATATATGTATGCAACAATGCAACATGGAAAACATTGTTAATCCTTACCAGGGAAGGTGGTAATGCTAAGTAGTAAGCCATAATGTTGATCACTTCAAGAATCTTGAAAGGCCTATCAAAGAATCAAGCTAGATTTGCTAATTTTTTAAAATTTGATAGAGGTTTTATATGGTATAACTCATAGAAATAGCCTATCTCCTAATGAAAAACTATGGGGTGACCTTTTCGAATCTACCTTGTTTTTTGTCTATAGAAAGCATCTTTCAATCACTACCTTACTATTTAAATTTGATCATAATACTCTTGAAGTATTTCAATCCTAATAGATACTTTATTATACGAAAACTCAACCAAATGAAGTTTGGTCCATTGCAAACATTCCTAGATATTCAACACCTTTCTAATAGTTAATTCTTACTACTTAACAACTTTGTTCCTTAATATTTTATTATCTAAAATTTAACATATTTGTTTTTATCTTAATGTTTTATTTTTTTTAATCTATTTATTTCGTGAATATGTTCTATTATTAAACTTTACAAGTAAAAGATGTGGGAAAAGTTGTGTTAATACATAAAGAGTCATCTTCTTGCATACAACTTGAAGACCATAAGACCATAACCGCCTCGGAAAACTGATCAAAGACAACGATAATCTCTGACTAGCCTCACGTACGAATTGGTCAAATTCATACATGAGGCGTTGTGGAATGTAAATATTTGAGTTTCTGACTTACTTGATATTCAACATGCCATTTTCAAGCTTTGAATGTCTCCCTCGTGAGAATTAAATATTTAATTGCTCAAAGCTATTCCCATAAATACGACTCATTTCGTTCTCAACAAATACCCACAGCATCGCCTTCTCTCTCGCAACATTTCGGATTTCATCATATCTTATTTGGCGAGCTATTTATTCTCTCGGCTTTTTTAATTTTTATCTTTCTCGGCTTTCTTTGTTAAAAGGACGCTCTCTAAGCAGTGAATATGGGCAGATCAATACTTATGAAAATCATAACAGTACTACTTCTCTTCACTGTTATGTTTGTCATCCATGTCTCTGCTCGATATAATCTCAAGGCAAGTGCAAATACAGAAACGGATATTAACAACAACAAAGCAATCGATAATCTGGTTCAAATTGTGGAGCAGTTAGCATCATGTACTAACTGCGCAGGCAATATTCCAGATCCTAAATGCTGCACAAAATAACACAAGTTTCCGAGTGGCAATATTCTAATCCAACGATCTCATTCAGATTCTGCCCCAAGTAATTCAAGGGAGAGCTTTGTTTAATTATGATGTACATTAATTGAATGTTACGGGGAAGCAACAATACCAATTCTATTCCAACGTTCTCTGCTATTCATGACACCTCAAATTTCATTGACCTATGTGAATTGTAGTAATACTCATTCGTTATTTTCGATGATAACAAATATACTTGCTTATTCAGATCGAACACCTAATGCCATGGCTGCAACTGTAGTTTGTTTGATTGGATGTATGTTGACAATTATTGTTGGCCTCGATTCACTGTAAGATTAGTTAGATATTTATTTGCAATAACAATGACTAACCCAAATTAATTTCGGGTTATATTTTCAAATGTTCAATTCAGACGAAATATGTCGGCTAGAAGTTTAGAACCATGTGTTGAATTCCATTTTTCTGACATTCCACAAATTGACTAGTTCATAATGACTTTGTTGTTGAATTCTATTTTTATACTTTCATTAACTAATAACTTCTTGCCGACAGAGCCACCCAATATTTCTGTGCATTCAATTTACACTTTCGTTAATAATGGCTTTGGTGTTGAATTCGATTTTTATCTGTATTCGTTTTATAGTAATTTACACATTTTCTGTTCAACCTTATCCCATTTTTATTTATGAACATTCAGCTTAATTTCAAAATTTTTAATTTTTAACTTAAATTTTATAACTTTTACTCTTTCCTAATAATTATTATGAGTTAACAATCAGAAAATGAGACAGAGAGAAAAAAACTGCACTAAAGACACATCTATTCAACGAACACTCTTACTTATTTATAGTTGTTGGTATCTCAACAATATCTTATAAACTTGCAAAGAAAAATGACAGCGAACTGAAGACTTCAACGACGCCTCTTAATTGTTTGAGACACCTTTATCTAACTGGACACCTGGACAATGACCGGTGTAATTCAGTTATGAGTTACAGTTAGTTACGCTAACACTCCCCTTAATGAATAACTGAATTTTTATGAACTCCTAGCTTATTCCTACGTTGTACAAACTTTATCTTTCCCAATGGCTATATAAATACATCATCCATGTTATCATTTGTGTTACAATACATCAACTCTATCTCTTGTGATTGAATCTTTTCTCTAACAAAATGATGTTGAGTTTCAATATGTTTTGATCTGGCATGATACACTAGATTGTTTGCCATTGATTACTAGATCTCGAAAAAGAGCTCCCCGTTGATTACTACGGAGAATGTGGACAACACGTTGAGACTGCACTGCCCCTAGTAAGCAACAAGGATCGTACTTTTTCAAATCCCCTTGTAGAGGGGGAAAAGCTCACCACTTTGGACCTTCCACCAATGCATTTTGCTATTGGAGAGTGTAATATCCTTAAAGATAAAGAGTTGCAATACTGTGCATCTTTGAGAAAATGGGGGAAACAAATTCAACTCCATATGTTCACTAAGAAGACCATGGCTTCACTGTCATGAAAATGGAGGACCCAAGCTCACTTGAAGTCCTCTGTTGCATCGCTGCCTTTGTCAAATTAAACAACTGCTTGAGTTTATGGCATTTCAATGTGTTTGCTTTTGATTTGAGCTTCCTCCTTCAATGCCAGCAATTGGCCCCTTGAATCTTCTCTAAGCTCTATGGAATTTGATTGCAAATATCTCATCACTCTCTAGGTCTCACAAAACAATGATCACCCATTTTATTCAAATAAACGGAAGGAGAACAAGGCTACAAGAATGCACGCATGCCTTAGACTGGCCACAAATCTCACATTGCTTTTAAGCATTGTAAGTCCCTTCTAAAGTTAAAGAATTATAAACTTATGAATTCCAAATTGAAACAAATCCATGCTTGGTGCATGGGAGGACAAAATGACTGGGAACCCTATGTAGCAAATAGTACCAAATGTACAAACAACATAGTTGTGGTTGCCAAACTATGTGAATGTTCTCTAATTTGTGGCAAAACAAATAGTACCCTATTCAAGTGGTGTGCTGATGTACAAAAGAACCAAATCTGCCAATGGTCATCTGTGTGAATGAGATGGATTGAATGAGTTCCTCAGATTAAAAGGTACAATATAAAATGTTTTATTTCTGTATATATTTTTACTCAATTACTTCAATTTATTCAATTGAAAAACAAATTTAAGGCATTTGACAGAGATTGAGACAGAGAGGAAACTTATGTCTTTCATTAAACCTACAGGAGATTAATCAAAATAATTGTAGGGTAGATCAAATAAAATCATTTAAAAATTAAAAAATCCATTGAATCTGCAAAATATCAAATCTAATGAAATGTACGTTGTTATGTGATTCTCTATACTCAATAATAAACTTGATCAGCATGAAAACACATTCAAACTGCGATTTGTTTATTTTATGGTTATTGTTATTGTTATTGTTATTGTTGAAGTTTATGATAAATCTAAAACCCCAGAATCTTCTACAAGCCAAGATTAACCTTCTACAGAGAATAAAAACACAAGAGAGCTATTTGCACAATAAATGGATGCAATTAATGAAAATGATTAATGAATTACATGTGACAACTTGCTTTTATATTCGCAAGTTAAATAAAACCTTAATATGACTTAATAATAACCTAAGACTAAAAATAAGCCCTAAGTAAACTTATTAAAGTGTAATTAAATATTTAATTACACCAAAAGTTATTACTATGCATACAAAACATTTTGATTCTGATTATTTATTGGCTGCATTGCATTTGATTTTACAGGGGATTATATAAAAATGAATAAGGGCTTAGGATTCAGATTTATATATTAAATAGTAGGCTCAGTTCTCCTCCTTAATTAAGTGTGACCATCCGCCTTACTACACTGCCAATAATCGATAGAAAGTTTTCATGTTGTAGTTTTATAATGATAATGAAGGGGTTTGATGGCAACGTGAAATTGAGGAATATGACAAGTGTTGTTCACATTTAGTGCCACTGGAGGATATTCAAGTGAAAATTTGATTTTCTTTTAATATTGAAACAAAGCAATAAAAAAATTACATGAAATAAGGAGAAGCATCAAGCTACCAAAACAAAGGCCTGAACAACAACAGTTCGAAGGATGTTTGGTCTCTTCAGCGATGGCAGAGGCGGAGGAGAAAGCAACAGGTGGCACCACAGATCCTACTTTCGCAGAGATGAGGACGAGGGTGAGGGAGAGAGCATGGCACGGTTTGTTGTGGTGGGCCATTCTGCCATCATGGAGCTCATACACTATTGAAATTTTCTAATACATATTGCCCTTTCATCATTCAAAACTCCTAGGAAAACATATTTTATATTTTCCTCTGTGAGCTTCTGTCTTGACTGTGTGTGCTTTTTTGAATCAATGTTTCGGATCACACTCCGTGATCCATCATTAGGAAGAAAAGAGAGCATTGTGAGAAATGCTTGCAGAAATGGCTACTTAAAAAGAAGGAGAGGGTAGTGGGCACGGTGAACAACATGAGGGAGACAATTTTTAAAAAGAAAACCATATAAAATGATAAAAAGGAAACCTATAAACAAAAAATGAAAGAAAAAATGAAAAATAAAATAAAACTCTCAAACATTAAAGGAGGATAAAAATGACGATAAAAAAGACACATAAGGAATTGATAAAAATAAAGATAAAAGGAGAGGAAAGAGATAAGAGACATAAGTAAACTAAAAGATATAAAATAAAAATAGATATGAAGAAAGGCGAAGAAGTTTAAAATTACAACAACTCAAATTAAGGCAAACAAAGAAGGGAGCATTAGAAATAATACAAGAGGATTAAAAGAATAAGTAAAAATAAAATAAAAATAAAAATTGCAAGGAAAACAAGGTAAAAACGGGGGAGGGAAATAGTTTCAAGGATAAGTAGAGGAGGAGCACGATAAGGAAGAGGTGAGTTGAGAAAGAGGAAAGAAAAGGTAAGGATAAGACGAGGGGTAAGGAGGACAGACATGGTAAGGGAAAGAAGGTGGAGGGTCATGAGGGAGGGGGAGGTGACGAGAGCAAGAGACAAAGGGGCGATCGAGGGAGACGGGGGGGTGAGTAGGGTAGTGTAAGAGGATAAAGGAAAGGGCGATCTTGTAATAATGAAAGGGAAGGAGGAGAAGAGGGGGGGTAAGGTGATTGGAAAGATCAAACCAAGGAGGTCGGAGGAGGGAGAAGACAGAAGGGGGGATTAGTTTTTAAGGGAATTTAGAAGGGGGTTCCAAGTAGGGTTCACGTTCCAGCCATCGTCCCTATTCAAATTGATAGGGTTATTTTTTATGAAGATAGCTTCTTTGAGTTTCCTTTTGAAGAAGTTATCTTCCTTAGCTAAGACTTGGGTGTCTTCAAGGCGGATGTAGTGCTTGGTGTGGGAGCAGTGATCTACGAGGGCGGACTTAGTGATCCTTTCATGTCTGATATCTGCATTGTGCTCTTTAATTCTCATGCAGATCGACCTGCCTGTCTCCCCGATGTAAGGAGTACCACAAGAATAGTCAATTTTGTAGACCCTGAGTTTAAAAGGATGTTGTTAGAGTCTTTAGTGGAGGGGATGAGGTTTTTGATGGTGGAGACCGGTTTGAAAGCATAGGAGGTCCTTTCTTATGAAGGATTTTGGCAATTTTGTTGGAGATCCCTTCGATGAAAGGCAGGGTGGTGATATAGGTCGTCTCAGTGTTTTTAATGGGCTTGGAGTTTAGGCGTGCTTGGGCTAGTTTAAAAGTTCTCTTAATGTTTTTGGTGCGGTATCCGTTGAGTTTGAAAACTTTGGTGAGATGTGACAACTCTTGATTTAGGTGTTTTTCGTCACAAACCCGAAAGGCTCGCGTAGCTAGAGTTTTGAGCACACTAACCTTGTGGGCAGGGTGGTGGTGAGAGGAAGCGAGAAGGTATAGGTCAGTGTGGGTGGACTTTCTGAAGACTGTACGGCCAATAGTGCCATCATCATTTCTGATGAGAAGAATGTCCAAGAAAGGGAGTTGATTATTGGTTTCTAGTTCTTTGGTGAACTGGATGCAGGGAGTAATGTTGTTGAGGTGGTTGTGGAAGATTTCTAGTTGTTCTTGGCCGTGTGGCCACCAGATGTTGGTGTCGTCCACATAACGCTTCCACCAAGTTGGTTTGAGAGGGAAAGAGTTCAGGGCAAGCTCTTCAAAATGCTCCATGTATAGGTTGGCAATGACAGGGGATAGAGGTGAACCCATTGCAACCCCGTCTGATTGTTCATATACCACACCTTGGAAGGTGAAGAATGTGGATCTTAAGCATAATTCAACAAGGGATACAATTTCTTCATTGGTCTTTTGCCGGATCAGTGAAATGGAGTCTTGAAGAGGGACTTTGGTGAAGAGAGAAGCCACATCAAAACTAACAAGAATATCATCATTATTAACCTTTTTGTCTTTGATGAAGTCAACAAATTGGGTTGAGTCTTTGATGGAGGATGACTTGCCAGTAAGAGGGGAGACTAGCTTGGTTAGGAAGGCAGCAAGTTTGTAGGTGGGGGAGTGGGTCGTGTCGACGATTGGTCTCAAAGGGAAGTTGGCTTTATGGATTTTAGGCAAACCATAGATGCGAGGTGTGATCTCTTTATTGGGAAGGAGACGTTTTTTGGTGTCATCATCAAGGGTGGAATTGGAGATGGTATTTCTGACAAGTTTCAAGATTTTGGAAATAGGATTGGAGGGGAGGATTTTGTAACTGCCACTGTTGTTAACATATTTCACCCTTCATCATTTAAAACATACTTTTTCCTTAGACCAAACTAGCACATTGTTTATTGCCTTACCTAAGTGAAAGCGTCATAATGCACTAGCGTTATAGATCCTTGTTAAACTTCTCAAGGAACATAGGTACATCAGAATTTATATTTTTGATACTTTGTAAGGTTAGAAAGTGTTTGAGATCTCCCAGTAATATGTAAAATCTGTGTTACATATTACTCCTCAACTTGGTTGTTCTCAAATTCCTCCTATCAAGCTAATGGAAGCCTTCACCATGGTAGAGAACACCATCCTCTGATGTAATTTTTTTGGCAAAGATTCCATTGTGGAAGAAGATTTTGATAGTGAATTAGACACTATGGGTTACATGCACAAGTTCAACGAAGAAGGGCACCCTGTTGGCTACAACATTTATGGCATTTTTTAGGACAAGGAGCTTTATAACAAGACCTTTGGGGGTGATGCCAGGAACAACAAGTTTCAATTGTTAAGGGTTCAATTTCTCAGAAAGAGCATTTGCTAGCTTAGCTTTAGCCCTAATGAGATTAGCTTCATGGTGCAGATTAAAGATTTCAAGAACTCACCCAAGCACAAGAAGTGGAAGCTCAAGTTGTTCCCTTCCTACAAGACAATTACCCTGGATTCATTGCTAGAAAGGTTAGTAGTACTTTCATGAAATATTTATAATTTCAAATGGTTGATATAAGTGTTAGATGACAAGATGAATATTTTGGTGTGAAATATTTATTAATGTGTCATTGTGATACTTGCAATTGAATACTATGATATACCCTTTTTATTTAGCAAACTAAGAGAAAGTTTGTGCTCATGAGGGCTGCCAGGGCGTTCGAGACCCTATTCAAGTATTTTTGTCTAGCTTTACTTTTGAGATGTCCTCTTTATTACTATGAAAACCTTCCGTCTATGTTCTATGGTTCCCATTCCAAGTTTTATCTCTATCGAGACATGGTTTGTTTTTGACTTATTTGGAAAATAGTTTCTATAACAAAATCTTGTTTTTTAAAACTTTCAGTTTACATATCATGGGTTTTAAACTTGAGATCAATATCTAGGTGAATCATATGCTCTTATTTTAAAATAGATTTTATTTTTTTCTTTGTATTATACTATTTTCTTCAATGTGGTTAACTTATCTATTTATATATGCTACAATGGAGAATTCAAAGTAGATATCATATATGGGAGGTTTTTGTCTATGTATTCCAATTAGTGCATAAGGGCATAGAAACAATAATAAAATTGTTTAGCAAAGCAATCAATGAGGGAAATGAAGCATGCAATGACCAAAAAAATGTAATTGACATCATTATGAAATAGAAATAGAAGAGGCCCACATAAGCCATTGAGGATCTCATGTTTCTACGAAATCATTGCTAAGGCAAAAGCTAGGACTTTAAGCTCACAAATTTTTGAACAATACCCTAGTGGAGTTACACCCTCTAAAACAACTTGAAACTCCAAATACTTGAACAAATAATATGTCATTGCCAATATACTAATTACTTTCATGCATTGAGTGTTGGTTGATTAAGTGACTTCAAATTGTGATAATTTGAAGTTCATGTCTTTGTCAACTTTAGTGAAATATTTTTGTTTTGAGTTACAGTGGTATGCAAGGGGTCATTCATGAAGTATTTGGTTTTTACATAGATTTAAATTTTAAAGATTTTTTGTTCAAGATTGCATTTGTTTCTACATGGAAAATATAAAAATGAATAAGGGATTTGATTAATTTAGTGCATATATAGATTACATTTAATTTTCTCATAGCTTTATTGCAAAACATATAGAATTATTGCAGTGATTTCCATCGTACAAAACATCAATTTTAAAAAATGTACAAATTTTGTATTATCTTCCATGTAATTAAGAATTTGACCATGGGAAAATCAACTATCCACATGCCCATTGCACCTATGACAATTTCTAGTTGAATTTATAATTAAAATCTTTATATTTAAAAAAAATAATGTAAACCCTTTCAAAGTTAGCTATACTATATAAAGGCAATTGGAATCGAAATGTTTGAATTTACTCCGATTGAGTATTTGACATAATGCGATGTTAGTTTCAAATCAGTCAAATGCCTAGAATTCCCACAATGCCATTAACATCAATACTTCTCTCTCTCTATCTCTATGTGTGTTTGTTTATCCTCTTTTCTATATAAACAATGTGTCATGCCATCCTCTCCATGCTCCATACTCATTGAAGGAGCGAAAGCATAATTCCTATTTGCTTGCAATGTTTTATTTAGTTGAAGGGCGAAGAGCTTTCACTACCGTCACAAAACAAATCCACACAGAGGGCAAGAAAATATGATGGCTAGATTAGTGCTTACTAAACTAAGCACACTTCTTATTCTGCTCAACGTTATATCTGTCTTCCATGTCTCCACTTGAAATAAGCTTCTTGTTGAAAATGTAAATACAAATATAGGCAAATCCTTTGAAACAAGTTTGTAGAAGTTTCCATCATGCACAAACTGTGCCAGACATATTCCAGACAAGAAATGTTGCCCCAAATCAAAGAAAGCTAGAAAGATGTTCAATCAGAACTTTGCATACTCACAATGATTCCATTCAAATCCAACACCCTATTGGACAATCTTAACCAAGAGAAACGCCGCTTAGATTTCAATTCGATTCTCATCCATTGTGTAATAGAAATTGATTGAAAATTAGCAAAGGCATATTGTACTCTAGTAGTTCCATTCTATGTTCATCACTATATTCATTTTATTGATGCCACTAATCTCGAATATAATTTGATTGTGACTTTCTCCATCAACTACAGTAAATACTTCTATTAATATTTAGATATTTACGACATGCATATAATAAATGTCACTAATTTGTAGGTTATTTTGTGTATTTTATAACAAGTTTTTTGTTCAAATAAAATTCTTATACTCTAAAAGCATAATCTAAGCTTGAAGCTATGAGAGTGACATCTATGAGAGAAAATAAAAAAGAAACGTATAAAGCATGCACACACACACACTAATTAAGAAAAGCCAACAGTCTATCTGTCTTTATGGCCATCTTTTGTCTTGGAGTCTTTCCTTTACCTCAGGTCTATCTTGTAGGCCATCTCTGATCTAAGTCTAGAAGGTGCCTTTGAAATTTGTTTCTTGTCCAAGATGAATGCTTGTCAAATTGTTTTGTCTAGATAAAGATTAGTGTTTATCCTTTTGCAAAGCCAAAATCAGAAGCATTCCATCTCCTCATTCTTCCAACTTGAGTCCCCAATCTTATCCCAAATATCAATAGGTCTCCTTATACCAAGCTAACTTGCAATCCCCCTAGGTCAAAAATATTACTTAAGAGCAATCACATTGTTTATTACACATGCATAAATGCCAAAAATTGAAAATCAAAAGCAATAATTTCATGTCATAGCTCATGTGGCATCACATAGAAATAGAAATGTGCTACACTCGTAATTGCATATGTCCTTGCATCCATGCATATCATACATCATATGTTCCAAAAAAGATAAAAAAAAACATTACATTATCATTGTTTTGTTAATAACCAAAAACTTCAACATTCCAGGTGCACAAAAGATAGAAGATGGCTCATGTGACATTAAACTAAAGCTGAATCAGAGTACATATACAAAAGTTTGAGTTCATGAACAAAGACACACTCAAGCATGCAAGGGGAAAAATAGAAATCTAAGACTCTCTAGAACATCAAGGACGATTCTAACTATTTGAACCTTTAGGGCTCCTGCTCCTAGGCCTCCTATGACTACTATTTGCATCAGAACCTCTGTGAATCCTATGGGAATGAGAAGGAACCCTGATAAGAGCACACAAGGGACCAGTTCTATCATTCTGTGAAGCTTTCTTGCGAACCCCAAGGTTATCCATGATCTCTTGAAGAATGACATTATCAGCATCGAGTGTAGAAATTCTAGCTCATCGGGAAATGATCTCCTGACTCGCATACTAAGGAGCAAGAATATTAGTATGACAACTAGCTCTAGAAGGAAGACAAACATCAACAGGAAGAGTCTCCTGTGGATGACCAATGGCAAGGAATAGAACACCTAATGAAGAATCACGAAGGACCTCCCTCCACCCCTCGATAGTACCTAAGATGAAGTAAGAAGAGAAAGTGTTAGTCAATGGTTAAGTTCGTGAAAGAAAAGGAGTAAGCTAACAGAGGAATAGAGGAAAATGTTCTTACAAGGATCGCCTTCTTGCCATGTAGGATCATCTTCTCCAGAATGAATCTCTCTATCTCCTCCTATGCTAACCTTGTCATGCTCCTCTCTCAAGATCATAATCCTCATCTGAAAAGTCTTCAAATTCCTCCTCAATGACCACCAACTCCTGACCAAAGGAAGGCCTCACACACCTCTGTCCTAGTCCACAAATAGGCCTCGTAATCAAAACACCAGGATTCAAAGGGTCCAAAAGGATGCCCTATGTTGTACATCCATCATCTCCTAAGAAGATCTATAACATGTCTGAATTGGGGGCAAGTCCACTAGAAATTCCTAACCAAACTACTGAAGAACTCAATTGACATGATGATATTCAACCAACCCATTTATGTCTTGCAAGTGAAGTACGCCTTTGCAATAGTCTTGAATCTAGCTATCATTTGGCCATCAACCCTCCATATTCGCATAAGGATCACAATTAAATTTTGCATCAATCAAAGTAGCTATGGTGCATGTAGTAGCATCAAAGGCACCCATATGGCCCCACCGTGTAGCTCTTAATAGTCTAGGATCTGGTAGCGGCACATCTCTCTGATATGGTGTACTGTGCTCATAAATCTATGACATGATCAGAGAAGGATAACTAAATGCAAGAGCCTCTCGTCTCGAAATACGATACAAGTCTCGATAGATCATGGTGAGGATATCAATCCCCCGTGCAAAAAATGTACCCTACTCAAGCCTCTAAATGATTGGTGCCTAGCACCATTTGAATCTCACTGATCCCTTATCCCCTGATAGCCTAGAAGTGATCAATCCAATGAGAACCTGTCATAAAAGTGAAATGTCAAGGTTAGGAACTAAAATGAGATGAACTCCTAATCTATCTCTTGGATGAGTAACCATTATAATAGCGGCTTAGGACTGTCAGTCTCGCTTAGACTTGATCTCAGGGATCCAAAGGTTCTCTCCTGTCATAGGAACACCTAATATGCAATACACATTAGATAGAATGAAGGTCCACTCTCCTGATACCAAAGGAAAAAACAAAGTGTTCCTATCTGCATTCCAGTATGTCAAAATGTCACAACAAATCCATGAAGGAGGATGAACCACTAGAGTTTGAGAAATAAGATCCAAACACATCCTCCTAAGAATAGAAAGCCCTATAGGCTTCGACAAACCAAGATTTTGTCACATGTTCCATTCCATGGAATGCATCCGTCTTGTCATACACAAGGAATGTTAAGTTAGATCCCCGAAAACAAAAAATAGAAAATCATAGAAAAAAGCATAAAACATGACAAAGCTTCACAAAAAAAGTGTATATCATTAGGAAATTGCAATAAATAGAAGAGGTTAGTATCGAAAAATAGACTAAATCGAGCGTTAGAAGCATCAAATTAATGAAGATTGCATTCGAAAGCATTGTGGGTGGGTTGCCCCTTTCACTAGCGCAATTCCCCTTAGGCAATCCTAGATTCCCCCCAAAGGGCGACCAACCCTATCAAAAGGGGTGACCCATGTTCTCCCTGTCTTTCAGTCAATCTCCAAGTTTTGATGCCATCCATAGCCCCTTCTGACCATTTGTATCATTGTTCAAAGAAAATATTACATTATTAAATTATTGGATAATCTAAGCACACTAGATTTTCCATATGCTACTATGGGCATGACGGCTTGGAAAATTTAGCCCTAGGCGTTATGTCATTTTGGGATTTTTGTATTGTAAAAAGTATTGTAAGGTATTATGTCTCCAATGGTTTTTTAAAAATTTAACATCTATCAAGATTGAATACTTGGCAGTTAAGGGTGAACTTGTCACTTTTCTCATGTGATGAATATTTGTTTACTTGAACTTTTCCAATCAAACATTATACTCATGATGGGTGGTATGCTTTGAACCCTTTTTATAGGAGACTTTTTCTTATATTTCATTCTAACCAAATATCAATCTACCATATACTATATTATATACCTTAAAAAGGCAATTATACCTGTAACTTAACTTTTTCGTTCTAAAATTTTTTATATAATATATAATTAATAATTAATAAAACTAAATTTATAAACGACTTTCCAATTAAAAAAATAATAATCTAGTAAAATAAGTTTTGAAATAAATTGGACTTGCCAAACACGACAAAGTAAAAGGTAAAATCTATAACAAGGAGGTGCCAACATTGACTCCATTTCAATGGTCAAACAATCAATAGCAATTTTACATCTCATTCAGAACAAAAAGTGGTAAATATTTGTCCTATTTTCATTGGCTAAATTTAACCTTTGACTATTAAAGTGGATGATATTTAAGAATAACCAGCTTAAATGATAGAATTGACGTGGAAAAATCAACAATATTATATGTTTCAGAAGCAATCGGAATTGAACGCGGGGCCAAATGTTTGAATTTACCCCGATTCAGTATATCACATTAGTTTTGAATCAGTCAAATGCGTGGAATTCCCACATTGCTATTCAACATCAAGATTCGACTCTCTCCCTCATTGTCTCTTCCACGCCGTTTAATCTCGATGTTTATCCTCTTTTCTATATAAACGATCTGCCCTCCTCTCCATACCCATTCAACAAGAGAAAGCATAATTCCCATCTGCCTGCAACGTTTTATTTAGTTGAAGGGCGAAGAGGTTTCACTACCTTCACAAAACAGATCCACACAGAGGGCAAGAAAATATGATGGCAAGATCAATGCTTACTAAAATGAGCACATTGCTTATTCTGCTCAACGTTATATTTGTCTTCCATGTCTCCGCTCGAAATAAGCTTCTTGTTGAAAATGTAAATACAAATACAGACAAGTCCTTTGAAACAAGTTTGGAGCAGTTACCATCGTGCACAAACTGTTCTGGACATATTCCAGACAAGAAATGCTGCCCCACATCAAAGAAAGTTGGAGAGATGTTGAACCAGAACTTTGCATATTCACAATGATGCCATTCAAATCCAACGCCCTATTGCACAATCTTAACCTACAGAAATGCCGCTTAGATCTCAATTTGATTCTCATCCACTGTGTAATACAAATTGATAGAAAATCGGGGAAGACATATTGTACTCCAGTAGTTCCACTCTATGTTCATCAATATTTTCATTTCAATCATGCCACTAGAATCGAATATAATTTGTCTTGCGACTTTTCTCCATCAACTAGAGCAAATACGTCTGTTAATATTTAGATATTTGTGGCATGTATATAACAAACGTCACTAATCTACAAGTTGTTTTGTGTATTTTATAACAAGTTTTCCTTCAACTAAAATTCTTATACTCTAAAAGCATAATCGAAGGAATCACTAACGTCTTGACACGAGTTTTTCAACAGCACCAACTGTTTTTAAACCAAGACAAATGGAATTGAAATTAACTATCACTAAGCCTACACTAAATTCAAACAACATTATATTCGTTAGGAAACATGTGCATTTCCTTTCCTTCCAATTCTCCTGAGATTAAAATAATCTTAAGGAAAAGATAGGTGAAGATTTGGGAAATTTCCAATCGAGTTAAAAGTTGAAGAAAAAAACGAACTTTTTGTATTTTGTTCAATAAATGTCATATTTGGGAGATCGTTTATATTATTAAAAAATTAGTATAAAAGCATTTAGAGATGTACAAACAAGAATCTCTAGAGGTATTATAGCTAATCCATAAGTAAAACAATAAAAAAATTATTGTCCATATTAATCAAAATTAGAAGCAAAATAAGGGTCACCTTGAACCCATAAAATCTAACAACTAATTGACTATCCAAGAAACTACACCACCAAAAAGAGAACACCAAACACATGCATTAGTTATTCAGAATCTTTGATGCACCCAACATCGATCCCGCAATGTCTATGCCAAAAATTGGAACCACAACCACAAATAGCACAAATAGAAAAGCTCACATCTTTCACTTTCCCCTTATCATTAACAAGAAGTTTGTCATAACTTCCATGCCAATGATCTAGCCCTAACCAACAAATCATGCACACATACAAATCTATATCAATAAAGGAAGAATCTAAACCCACAGTATATGCTCAAATCTAAACAAGGAAGAACCTATGCTTGGATCTTCACCAATGAGAGGAAGAGTATTGGTTAATGATAAACTCATTGAAAGAAGACCATGCACATTTATCACTCTATATATTTCTCCAAAGCTTCGTTTACCTCATCCATGTCTATCAGCCTCAAATTTGCATCAAACATCCTTATAGGGCTCAGGGGAAGTGGAGTAAAATTAATGCCTTTTTTGAAATGACCAACTCCAACTACAACGAATGATTCGATTCTTTAAATTTATAAGGCCAAGATCAAAACCTGCTCTTCAATTTCCTAAAAATATTCACACAGCACCCTATCCAATTAAAGAACCCTTAGATTTTAATTCATCATCCATCAATACTTCCTCAAAGCTTAGGAGAATGTTCAAGGTAATAAAAACCATTGTCATGGATTGAACTAGGGCTCTATTTCAAACTAAGTATTGAAGCTTATATACAAACTAAGTAGTTATGTCTCAATTAACCCTCACCAAGTTACTCCCAACCATAAAATTTACCCCCAAAATAATGGCCACTAATTTTATCGAACATGTTTTGTGTTTAATTAAAAATATTGCTTAGACAATTAAGTGAGAAAAATCCCGAGAAATTTAATCCTCTCATTGTAAAGAATAATTTGTCCTCTTCCAATATTAACTACTCACTAAAGAATCCAAAAACATAGCAAGAAAAAGCTTCAAAAGGAAACTTATAATGAAGAATTACCATATGATACGGATAATGAACATGCTATCTTTAGTAATTCAAACGCACCACAATTTAGAAATAACAATCATAATTGATAATATAGTAATTGTATCATAGATACATGATGTATGTCATTAATTGAAGTTCTAGTAATGCAGGAAAATTTTCCTAGACATAGATCACCCACTAATTCATCCTTAACGAATCCTTACAACTTGTGAATTCACACGCTACAGTAGTGTTGTGCTTTGCACACACACCCCATTTTTTTATTGAAGTTTTTTTTTTAATATGTATTCATACTCAACCATTACTTGATAATATCTAGAATAACCAACAATACGGTCCAAACCTATGCAGTAACCAACTTATCTCAATATGAGATAATCATGTCTAGAATCCCATGTAACCTTACCACTTAACAAATTTTGATGCTATGACAATGGCACCATCATGAATGTTCCCAACAATAAAATGGGAATGTTTGGTTAACTTGTCCACCACTATCAAAATAGTGTCATGCTTACAGTGATTTCTACGTAAACCATAAACAAGTTCCATGCTCATCACCAACCATTTATGGTCAGGAATGTTATGTGGATACAATACTCCACCGGGGAGTTTGTGTTCCCCTTTTACCTTTTCGACTCTCCAAACGTCTAGCCACAAATTGAGTCACATTGACTTTCATTTTTGGCCAAAACAAGTTCCTTTTTTAGACTGTGTAGCATTTTAGCCACACTAGGATGAGTAGAATATGGAATTTTATGTACTTCAAACGTAATAATATGTCTTAAATTTTTTCTTTCTAGACATAAATTCATCTCTAGAATATTATTAAGTCATAAATATCAAAATAATATCTTAATTTTTTCAATTCCCTTTTAGACAAACTACAATTTTTAAGATAAAATGGGTCTTGATGCTACTATTTAACAATCCTTTTCTTAATTCAAATCACAATATAGTTAGTGCATCAATGTATCAATGTCTACTCAAAGCATCTACCACAATATTTTCTTTCGTCTTGACATAACAAATGTTAAGACTGAAATCATAGAGTAATTTTAGGGTAGCACGCATTCAACTTTTCCTACTTAAGTATGCGAATTAGACTAGTGATGGTTTAATTTCAATTCAACCCCTTTCCAAAAAGGTAATGGTTCCATTATTTTAGAGCATGCATGATGGAAACCAACTCTAAATTATGAGTGGCATAGTCTTTCTCATAGTCCTTGAGTTTGCATGACATGTAAGCCACAAATTGATCATTTTGTGTTAGAATTCTCTCAACCCCTCTGTTGAGGGATCCATCCACATAGTGAACTACCCCTATTTGGATTAGGAATTAGGACAATGGGAGAAGTCGTGAGAAATTTATTTATATCAATGAAGGATACTTCGTAGTTCAATGGTGGCTATTCAAACTCTTTTTTTGCTCTTCCTTTGCAAGGAAGTTATTGGAAGGGAAATTTTAGCAAAGTTAATCAAAAACCTATAATAATACCGTACTAGGCACATAAAATTCTTACTTCATTCAATTTTATTGGAAGTAGTCATTCCATGATGGCATGAATCTTTCTCAAATCTACAATGATCCCTTCCTTAAAGATTACAATACCCAAGTAGTGTATCTTTGTTTGGAAAATTGAACACATATAGTTTCCCATATAACAAATATTTTCTCAAATCTTTAGTACCAATCTATGATGTTGCTCATGTTCTTTCTAATCTTTTGAATATCAAAAATTCATCATTAAATACTAAGTTAGATTGATCCAAGTAATCTTGAGGGATATTGTTTATCAAATTAATGAAGGCTAGGAGTGTGTTTGTTAACTTAAAAGGAAGTACAATAAATTCATAGTTACCATACCTAGTCCTAAAAGTAGTTTTATGTATGTCTCTTCTTGCACATCCTTAGTTGATGGTAGTTAGATATTAAATTGATCTTGGAAAATACAACTTCTTCCCTCATTTGATCAAATAGATCATCAATCTAGGGTAATGGGTAATGGTTCTCAATCATTTCCTTGTTTAACATGTGGTAGTCTATGCATAGGCATAGTGTTCCATCTTTCTTATTCATCAAAAGTGTAGGAGCATCCCAAGGTGGAACACTAGGACTCATCAAGTCTTTTTCCAATAGCTCATTTAATTAAACCTCTAATTCATGTAAACTGGATGTGCTCGTCCGATATGGCCTCTAGAAACATGCACTAAACTTGGCATAGTTTCTATTGAGAAATTAAACTCTATCTTAGGAGGTAGACTAGGAACTTCATCATGCAACACTTCCATGAATTCTTGCAATATAGGATTATTGATATCTATAGACTTCTCACTTTCATAATTTGACATATGGAAATGAATAGAAAATAAGTCCCCACCTTTCCTTGCCACTCTCTTATTTTTTAGGGGAAAAAGAGTGTTTAACTATCTTGTTCCATGCGATCCTTGCAACAGTACAAGATTATTGGATTCGTCTCGGAAACACACTTGTTTCTCTCTATAATTTTTTAGCTACATGTTTAACCAACTAGGCCATTCCTAATACTAGATCATATGATTTGAAGGGCAATACTAATGCATTTACCCAAGTGCTTGAATATTATCTACTGGAATGTTTAGCTCAGGTACAACATCTTTTTTATGTTGTTTTCTACCAATACCTAACTCAAAACTACCCCCTTTCCTAAGGCTTCTATTCTCAACTTGCAGTTTTGAATTATATTAGGTGTAATGAAATAGTCGAAGGAGCTCTACATTCACACCTTTGCTATGCATTCACCGTTCGGTGGTGTATCTGTCGAATTGCGATCGGTGTATGCATAACCTAACATTTTCCAGCCCTCATCAAGGTCCCCTAAATACACCCCAAGACTTCGTTCAGGTGACATACCCATGTTGGCATGCCCTCCCATTATCCATGCCTCCTCACCCAGTCATCACGATGCACCACATCGGGAAACTGAGCTGCCATCTCTCTACTTCTCTTTTCTACTCTTCTCCAATTCACTTTTCCAAAGGGTAAAAATGACATATTTTCACCCCCTAGGGATTATTTATAGCCCTTTTTCACATTTTTGCCTCCCATTTTTACCATTTGCTCTATTTTTTCCCATGTTTCTTTCCTGACTAATTTTCATCCTCTATCCATTTTACTCTAGTTTTCATCTTTCAATCCCTTTCCCAGGCCCCTTTTTACCCACACAACCTCTCGAGGGGCCATCACCTTGCTATTGCCGTTTTCCAAAATTCTTCTAGATAAAATTGATTGGGGCATATTGCCCATCCCTTATTCTTGTTTGTAAAGGGTGGAATTTGGATGTTAGGTTTTTGGTAGTTTTGGTGTATATCCTCCTTTCACCCTTACATTCAAGGACCTAGGGTCAAGTTGCAATGTACTATCATAACCTAGGTCACTATTGAGATGTAGGGAAACTTGGATTTTTATGATTAGATTGACAATTTCCTTCCCTTATGCTCAATTGTACCTTAAAACCCTAATTATGCAAATAAGACAGTAAATGGATGAATTACGAAAAATGCTTCTGCAGAAAGATGTAAAATAACAAATAACTGTGCACCTGTTTTCGGGGTCCGAAGGCCAAAAAGTTAGGGACTAAAGAGTGGGCGCCCAAGTCTAGTACCCTACTTTTTGTCGAGATCCAGAAACTCAGTCTGCAACCTGTATCTGTTGTATCAGAGGTTTTCCCGTTGCGGAACTTTGAGAACTAATGAGCGGGCGCCCAAGTCCAGGTAGTTGTTTCTTTCACTGATCTGCAATCCTGACACTCTGTTGTACCGTCCTGCAACTTCACTTTGTCTGCAACTCCAACCTATAACCTACAATCATGAAAACTTTGGGAGGGGGTTGTGGTATTTATAGGCTTGCCTCAGTCAAGCCCTGGAGAGACATTCAAGCCTTTTGAACACCATTGTTAGATAACGAGTGCACGCCTTGGGAGGCACATGCAAAAACTAAATGATAAATGGTCAATAATCACAATACATATCAACTTGTAGTGAAGATCTCATGGGAGGAAGAAGCTTTTCATTCCATGAGGAGATGGCTGCTCAAATTTGCAAACACAAACACATAGACAATACAAATATGCTCTTGCAACACAATGAAAGTCTTGAATAACCTTTAGGATGCATAAAGTTCACAATAACAATCTAGTTTACAAATGAATGCCTAAGCATGTTTATATATGCAACTACAAACACTCCCACCAAGATTTCATAAATTCAAACTTTTTGTGTCGCCCTAGGGACCAAATAACGGTCATAAACTGACACTAGAAATTTGGGCCTGACCCAAAATAGGGCGCGGGCGCCCAAGTCCTCTCCCCTATTTTGGGCAGGGTTAGGTTCAAGGGGTCCCCCTAGGCCCCATTTGTCATGATACCCAAGGTTCATTCCATTGGGATGTTGAATTATGATGTAATATGTCCAAAATGCACACTAGAGACCCGAGAGCTAAACCTTTTGAGGGAAAAGCCCCCAAGGGGACATTTTCTGACATTACATTCTTAAACCACCATATTGTATTTTTCTTTGAAATAATGTTATTTTAACACTATTTCAAAGAGGGACAAAATATAGACACCTAAAAAAGGTCATGTCATTTCCCATCATCTTTATTATAATTGATCAAGTAAAATTGATCAATTGCCCTCCATTTGACAAATATATTAATTACATAATATTTAAATTATTTAATTAAGATTTCTCACCCCGTTCTTCTATCTAAAATCAATAAATACCTTATTTCCTCTATAGTCCTAAATATATATCTATTTACATAGGACTATAATTCCCCTTCATCCCAAAAATTAATAAATATGTCTATTATTTAATTCCACATTTTATCCATTTGTGATTACTTTTAGTAATCATCATTAATTACCCCAAATCTTGTGGACATGGATTAATTTGGAAATATTAAGGATTACATTCCCCCATGCTTCTAGAGGATACACATGTCATAAAATGTATGTGCAAAGTACATGCTTGTACATGACAAGTGGTACTTTGGAAGCATATATAAGTTTTCTTTGTCCCATTTTGTCCAATTGAAAAATCCACTTGGCTCTTTTTCTCATATTTTGAATTACACGTGTTCACTTTTTTAATTTAAAATTCCACCACTTTCTCCCATGCATAATTTAAAAATCCTCACAAAATCCAAACTTTACCTTTTCAAAAATACCCCCATCCCCTTCATCTACCTAATTAATCTCAACCCTCCGTTAATACAAAAGCCAATTCTTCGCCCTTGGATCTTCCATGGATCAAGGAGCCCTCCCATCACCCAACATCAGGTCTTGCCATTTATCATGCTCTCCTTTCTTGAGAGATCTCAAGCAATGAGAGCCATTGTTCTCAACATTTGATCTCAACCATCCATTCATCCATTCCAAACTCTATAAATTGAAGCTCTCCCATTCATTTCAACAACACTTTTGAATGCAAGTAAATGTTGTTAATTTGAGAACTTAAACATTCAAATCACTTTCAATATAATCTAGGACATATCAAAGGAATTTCATAGTCATGGGTGCACTTATTTTATTTTGAAATTTCCTTTCAGTCTTATCTTGAGGTTGTAATTGATTGTGAATTGAATAGGTTAATGGTATTTTAGCTTGTTTACTATTGTCCACCTTCACTTGCATGCACACTATTCCAAATGAGTTGGGGGAGGCCCATGACATCATATACTCCTTAAAAATAGAAATTTCCTTAGTATGCAAGTACAATAATGTCTAAATATTGTCTGAAGAAAACAACTACCACGTCAATTTTTAAAGCATTCGGTTCTTAAATACATCTAAAAAAAAAATTATCATAAATTTTTGGTCTTCTCAAGTGGTGATATTGAGGTTCATTTGGTTGCAATGAACCAATACTTTTTGAATGGTACATGGTTATATAAACTAATGCTACAATGGTCCAGAATTCAAACCAATTCAAGTGTTCCTTGTCTTCTATAAACTTGAAGATTCAACCAATTCAACACATGAGAATGATCAACAATATATGTATGCAACAATGCAACATGGAAAACATTGTTAATCCTTACCAGGGAAGGTGGTAATGCTAAGTAGTAAGCCATAATGTTGATCACTTCAAGAATCTTGAAAGGCCTATCAAAGAATCAAGCTAGATTTGCTAATTTTTTAAAATTTGATAGAGGTTTTATATGGTATAACTCATAGAAATAGCCTATCTCCTAATGAAAAACTATGGGGTGACCTTTTCGAATCTACCTTGTTTTTTGTCTATAGAAAGCATCTTTCAATCACTACCTTACTATTTAAATTTGATCATAATACTCTTGAAGTATTTCAATCCTAATAGATACTTTATTATACGAAAACTCAACCAAATGAAGTTTGGTCCATTGCAAACATTCCTAGATATTCAACACCTTTCTAATAGTTAATTCTTACTACTTAACAACTTTGTTCCTTAATGTTTTATTATCTAAAATTTAACATATTTGTTTTTATCTTAATGTTTTATTTTTTTTAATCTATTTATTTCGTGAATATGTTCTATTATTAAACTTTACAAGTAAAAGATGTGGGAAAAGTTGTGTTAATACATAAAGAGTCATCTTCTTGCATACAACTTGAAGACCATAAGACCATAACCGCCTCGGAAAACTGATCAAAGACAACGATAATCTCTGACTAGCCTCACGTACGAATTGGTCAAATTCATACATGAGGCGTTGTGGAATGTAAATATTTGAGTTTCTGACTTACTTGATATTCAACATGCCATTTTCAAGCTTTGAATGTCTCCCTCGTGAGAATTAAATATTTAATTGCTCAAAGCTATTCCCATAAATACGACTCATTTCGTTCTCAACAAATACCCACAGCATCGCCTTCTCTCTCGCAACATTTCGGATTTCATCATATCTTATTTGGCGAGCTATTTATTCTCTCGGCTTTTTTAATTTTTATCTTTCTCGGCTTTCTTTGTTAAAAGGACGCTCTCTAAGCAGTGAATATGGGCAGATCAATACTTATGAAAATCATAACAGTACTACTTCTCTTCACTGTTATGTTTGTCATCCATGTCTCTGCTCGATATAATCTCAAGGCAAGTGCAAATACAGAAACGGATATTAACAACAACAAAGCAATCGATAATCTGGTTCAAATTGTGGAGCAGTTAGCATCATGTACTAACTGCGCAGGCAATATTCCAGATCCTAAATGCTGCACAAAATAACACAAGTTTCCGAGTGGCAATATTCTAATCCAACGATCTCATTCAGATTCTGCCCCAAGTAATTCAAGGGAGAGCTTTGTTTAATTATGATGTACATTAATTGAATGTTACGGGGAAGCAACAATACCAATTCTATTCCAACGTTCTCTGCTATTCATGACACCTCAAATTTCATTGACCTATGTGAATTGTAGTAATACTCATTCGTTATTTTCGATGATAACAAATATACTTGCTTATTCAGATCGAACACCTAATGCCATGGCTGCAACTGTAGTTTGTTTGATTGGATGCATGTTGACAATTATTGTTGGCCTCGATTCACTGTAAGATTAGTTAGATATTTATTTGCAATAACAATGACTAACCCAAATTAATTTCGGGTTATATTTTCAAATGTTCAATTCAGACGAAATATGTCGGCTAGAAGTTTAGAACCATGTGTTGAATTCCATTTTTCTGACATTCCACAAATTGACTAGTTCATAATGACTTTGTTGTTGAATTCTATTTTTATACTTTCATTAACTAATAACTTCTTGCCGACAGAGCCACCCAATATTTCTGTGCATTCAATTTACACTTTCGTTAATAATGGCTTTGGTGTTGAATTCGATTTTTATCTGTATTCGTTTTATAGTAATTTACACATTTTCTGTTCAACCTTATCCCATTTTTATTTATGAACATTCAGCTTAATTTCAAAATTTTTAATTTTTAACTTAAATTTTATAACTTTTACTCTTTCCTAATAATTATTATGAGTTAACAATCAGAAAATGAGACAGAGAGAAAAAAACTGCACTAAAGACACATCTATTCAACGAACACTCTTACTTATTTATAGTTGTTGGTATCTCAACAATATCTTATAAACTTGCAAAGAAAAATGACAGCGAACTGAAGACTTCAACGACGCCTCTTAATTGTTTGAGACACCTTTATCTAACTGGACACCTGGACAATGACCGGTGTAATTCAGTTATGAGTTACAGTTAGTTACGCTAACACTCCCCTTAATGAATAACTGAATTTTTATGAACTCCTAGCTTATTCCTACGTTGTACAAACTTTATCTTTCCCAATGGCTATATAAATACATCATCCATGTTATCATTTGTGTTACAATACATCAACTCTATCTCTTGTGATTGAATCTTTTCTCTAACAAAATGATGTTGAGTTTCAATATGTTTTGATCTGGCATGATACACTAGATTGTTTGCCATTGATTACTAGATCTCGAAAAAGAGCTCCCCGTTGATTACTACGGAGAATGTGGACAACACGTTGAGACTGCACTGCCCCTAGTAAGCAACAAGGATCGTACTTTTTCAAATCCCCTTGTAGAGGGGGAAAAGCTCACCACTTTGGACCTTCCACCAATGCATTTTGCTATTGGAGAGTGTAATATCCTTAAAGATAAAGAGTTGCAATACTGTGCATCTTTGAGAAAATGGGGGAAACAAATTCAACTCCATATGTTCACTAAGAAGACCATGGCTTCACTGTCATGAAAATGGAGGACCCAAGCTCACTTGAAGTCCTCTGTTGCATCGCTGCCTTTGTCAAATTAAACAACTGCTTGAGTTTATGGCATTTCAATGTGTTTGCTTTTGATTTGAGCTTCCTCCTTCAATGCCAGCAATTGGCCCCTTGAATCTTCTCTAAGCTCTATGGAATTTGATTGCAAATATCTCATCACTCTCTAGGTCTCACAAAACAATGATCACCCATTTTATTCAAATAAACGGAAGGAGAACAAGGCTACAAGAATGCACGCATGCCTTAGACTGGCCACAAATCTCACATTGCTTTTAAGCATTGTAAGTCCCTTCTAAAGTTAAAGAATTATAAACTTATGAATTCCAAATTGAAACAAATCCATGCTTGGTGCATGGGAGGACAAAATGACTGGGAACCCTATGTAGCAAATAGTACCAAATGTACAAACAACATAGTTGTGGTTGCCAAACTATGTGAATGTTCTCTAATTTGTGGCAAAACAAATAGTACCCTATTCAAGTGGTGTGCTGATGTACAAAAGAACCAAATCTGCCAATGGTCATCTGTGTGAATGAGATGGATTGAATGAGTTCCTCAGATTAAAAGGTACAATATAAAATGTTTTATTTCTGTATATATTTTTACTCAATTACTTCAATTTATTCAATTGAAAAACAAATTTAAGGCATTTGACAGAGATTGAGACAGAGAGGAAACTTATGTCTTTCATTAAACCTACAGGAGATTAATCAAAATAATTGTAGGGTAGATCAAATAAAATCATTTAAAAATTAAAAAATCCATTGAATCTGCAAAATATCAAATCTAATGAAATGTACGTTGTTATGTGATTCTCTATACTCAATAATAAACTTGATCAGCATGAAAACACATTCAAACTGCGATTTGTTTATTTTATGGTTATTGTTATTGTTATTGTTATTGTTGAAGTTTATGATAAATCTAAAACCCCAGAATCTTCTACAAGCCAAGATTAACCTTCTACAGAGAATAAAAACACAAGAGAGCTATTTGCACAATAAATGGATGCAATTAATGAAAATGATTAATGAATTACATGTGACAACTTGCTTTTATATTCGCAAGTTAAATAAAACCTTAATATGACTTAATAATAACCTAAGACTAAAAATAAGCCCTAAGTAAACTTATTAAAGTGTAATTAAATATTTAATTACACCAAAAGTTATTACTATGCATACAAAACATTTTGATTCTGATTATTTATTGGCTGCATTGCATTTGATTTTACAGGGGATTATATAAAAATGAATAAGGGCTTAGGATTCAGATTTATATATTAAATAGTAGGCTCAGTTCTCCTCCTTAATTAAGTGTGACCATCCGCCTTACTACACTGCCAATAATCGATAGAAAGTTTTCATGTTGTAGTTTTATAATGATAATGAAGGGGTTTGATGGCAACGTGAAATTGAGGAATATGACAAGTGTTGTTCACATTTAGTGCCACTGGAGGATATTCAAGTGAAAATTTGATTTTCTTTTAATATTGAAACAAAGCAATAAAAAAATTACATGAAATAAGGAGAAGCATCAAGCTACCAAAACAAAGGCCTGAACAACAACAGTTCGAAGGATGTTTGGTCTCTTCAGCGATGGCAGAGGCGGAGGAGAAAGCAACAGGTGGCACCACAGATCCTACTTTCGCAGAGATGAGGACGAGGGTGAGGGAGAGAGCATGGCACGGTTTGTTGTGGTGGGCCATTCTGCCATCATGGAGCTCATACACTATTGAAATTTTCTAATACATATTGCCCTTTCATCATTCAAAACTCCTAGGAAAACATATTTTATATTTTCCTCTGTGAGCTTCTGGCTTGACTGTGTGTGCTTTTTTGAATCAATGTTTCGGATCACACTCCGTGATCCATCATTAGGAAGAAAAGAGAGCATTGTGAGAAATGCTTGCAGAAATGGCTACTTAAAAAGAAGGAGAGGGTAGTGGGCACGGTGAACAACATGAGGGAGACAATTTTTAAAAAAGAAAACCATATAAAATGATAAAAAGGAAACCTATAAACAAAAAATGAAAGAAAAAATGAAAAATAAAATAAAACTCTCAAACATTAAAGGAGGATAAAAATGACGATAAAAAAGACACATAAGGAATTGATAAAAATAAAGATAAAAGGAGAGGAAAGAGATAAGAGACATAAGTAAACTAAAAGATATAAAATAAAAATAGATATGAAGAAAGGCGAAGAAGTTTAAAATTACAACAACTCAAATTAAGGCAAACAAAGAAGGGAGCATTAGAAATAATACAAGAGGATTAAAAGAATAAGTAAAAATAAAATAAAAATAAAAATTGCAAGGAAAACAAGGTAAAAACGGGGGAAATAGTTTCAAGGATAAGTAGAGGAGGAGCACGATAAGGAAGAGGTGAGTTGAGAAAGAGGAAAGAAAAGGTAAGGATAAGACGAGGGGTAAGGAGGACAGACATGGTAAGGGAAAGAAGGTGGAGGGTCATGAGGGAGGGGGAGGTGACGAGAGCAAGAGACAAAGGGGCGATCGAGGGAAGACGGGGGGGTGAGTAGGGTAGTGTAAGAGGATAAAGGAAAGGGCGATCTTGTAATAATGAAAGGGAAGGAGGAGAAGAGGGGGGGTAAGGTGATTGGAAAGGATCAAACCAAGGAGGTCGGAGGAGGGAGAAGACAGAAGGGGGGATTAGTTTTTAAGGGAATTTAGAAGGGGGTTCCAAGTAGGGTTCACGTTCCAGCCATCGTCCCTATTCAAATTGATAGGGTTATTTTTTATGAAGATAGCTTCTTTGAGTTTCCTTTTGAAGAAGTTATCTTCCTTAGCTAAGACTTGGGTGTCTTCAAGGCGGATGTAGTGCTTGGTGTGGGAGCAGTGATCTACGAGGGCGGACTTAGTGATCCTTTCATGTCTGATATCTGCATTGTGCTCTTTAATTCTCATGCAGATCGACCTGCCTGTCTCCCCGATGTAAGGAGTACCACAAGAATAGTCAATTTTGTAGACCCCTGAGTTTAAAAGGATGTTGTTAGAGTCTTTAGTGGAGGGGATGAGGTTTTTGATGGTGGAGACCGGTTTGAAAGCATAGGAGAGTCCTTTCTTATGAAGGATTTTGGCAATTTTGTTGGAGATCCCTTCGATGAAAGGTAGGGTGGTGATATAGGTCGTCTCAGTGTTTTTAATGGGCTTGGAGTTTAGGCGTGCTTGGGCTAGTTTAAAAGTTCTCTTAATGTTTTTGGTGCGGTATCCGTTGAGTTTGAAAACTTTGGTGAGATGTGACAACTCTTGATTTAGGTGTTTTTCGTCACAAACCCGAAAGGCTCGCGTAGCTAGAGTTTTGAGCACACTAACCTTGTGGGCAGGGTGGTGGTGAGAGGAAGCGAGAAGGTATAGGTCAGTGTGGGTGGACTTTCTGAAGACTGTACGGCCAATAGTGCCATCATCATTTCTGATGAGAAGAATGTCCAAGAAAGGGAGTTGATTATTGGTTTCTAGTTCTTTGGTGAACTGGATGCAGGGAGTAATGTTGTTGAGGTGGTTGTGGAAGATTTCTAGTTGTTCTTGGCCGTGTGGCCACCAGATGTTGGTGTCGTCCACATAACGCTTCCACCAAGTTGGTTTGAGAGGGAAAGAGTTCAGGGCAAGCTCTTCAAAATGCTCCATGTATAGGTTGGCAATGACAGGGGATAGAGGTGAACCCATTGCAACCCCGTCTGATTGTTCATATACCACACCTTGGAAGGTGAAGAATGTGGATCTTAAGCATAATTCAACAAGGGATACAATTTCTTCATTGGTCTTTTGCCGGATCAGTGAAATGGAGTCTTGAAGAGGGACTTTGGTGAAGAGAGAAGCCACATCAAAACTAACAAGAATATCGTCATTATTAACCTTTTTGTCTTTGATGAAGTCAACAAATTGGGTTGAGTCTTTGATGAAGGAGGATGACTTGCCAGTAAGAGGGGAGACTAGCTTGGTTAGGAAGGCAGCAAGTTTGTAGGTGGGGGAGTGGGTCGTGTCGACGATTGGTCTCAAAGGGAAGTTGGCTTTATGGATTTTAGGCAAACCATAGATGCGAGGTGTGATCTCTTTATTGGGAAGGAGACGTTTTTTGGTGTCATCATCAAGGGTGGAATTGGAGATGGTATTTCTGACAAGTTTCAAGATTTTGGAAATAGGATTGGAGGGGAGGATTTTGTAACTGCCACTGTTGTTAACATATTTCACCCTTCATCATTTAAAACATACTTTTTCCTTAGACCAAACTAGCACATTGTTTATTGCCTTACCTAAGTGAAAGCGTCATAATGCACTAGCGTTATAGATCCTTGTTAAACTTCTCAAGGAACATAGGTACATCAGAATTTATATTTTTGATACTTTGTAAGGTTAGAAAGTGTTTGAGATCTCCCAGTAATATGTAAAATCTGTGTTACATATTACTCCTCAACTTGGTTGTTCTCAAATTCCTCCTATCAAGCTAATGGAAGCCTTCACCATGGTAGAGAACACCATCCTCTGATGTAATTTTTTTGGCAAAGATTCCATTGTGGAAGAAGATTTTGATAGTGAATTAGACACTATGGGTTACATGCACAAGTTCAACGAAGAAGGGCACCCTGTTGGCTACAACATTTATGGCATTTTTTAGGACAAGGAGCTTTATAACAAGACCTTTGGGGGTGATGCCAGGAACAACAAGTTTCAATTGTTAAGGGTTCAATTTCTCAGAAAGAGCATTTGCTAGCTTAGCTTTAGCCCTAATGAGATTAGCTTCATGGTGCAGATTAAAGATTTCAAGAACTCACCCAAGCACAAGAAGTGGAAGCTCAAGTTGTTCCCTTCCTACAAGACAATTACCCTGGATTCATTGCTAGAAAGGTTAGTAGTACTTTCATGAAATATTTATAATTTCAAATGGTTGATATAAGTGTTAGATGACAAGATGAATATTTTGGTGTGAAATATTTATTAATGTGTCATTGTGATACTTGCAATTGAATACTATGATATACCCTTTTTATTTAGCAAACTAAGAGAAAGTTTGTGCTCATGAGGGCTGCCAGGGCGTTCGAGACCCTATTCAAGTATTTTTGTCTAGCTTTACTTTTGAGATGTCCTCTTTATTACTATGAAAACCTTCCGTCTATGTTCTATGGTTCCCATTCCAAGTTTTATCTCTATCGAGACATGGTTTGTTTTTGACTTATTTGGAAAATAGTTTCTATAACAAAATCTTGTTTTTTAAAACTTTCAGTTTACATATCATGGGTTTTAAACTTGAGATCAATATCTAGGTGAATCATATGCTCTTATTTTAAAATAGATTTTATTTTTTTCTTTGTATTATACTATTTTCTTCAATGTGGTTAACATATCTATTTATATATGCTACAATGGAGAATTCAAAGTAGATATCATATATGGGAGGTTTTTGTCTATGTATTCCAATTAGTGCATAAGGGCATAGAAACAATAATAAAATTGTTTAGCAAAGCAATCAATGAGGGAAATGAAGCATGCAATGACCAAAAAAATGTAATTGACATCATTATGAAATAGAAATAGAAGAGGCCCACATAAGCCATTGAGGATCTCATGTTTCTACGAAATCATTGCTAAGGCAAAAGCTAGGACTTTAAGCTCACAAATTTTTGAACAATACCCTAGTGGAGTTACACCCTCTAAAACAACTTGAAACTCCAAATACTTGAACAAATAATATGTCATTGCCAATATACTAATTACTTTCATGCATTGAGTGTTGGTTGATTAAGTGACTTCAAATTGTGATAATTTGAAGTTCATGTCTTTGTCAACTTTAGTGAAATATTTTTGTTTTGAGTTACAGTGGTATGCAAGGGGTCATTCATGAAGTATTTGGTTTTTACATAGATTTAAATTTTAAATATTTTTTGTTCAAGATTGCATTTGTTTCTACATGGAAAATATAAAAATGAATAAGGGATTTGATTAATTTAGTGCATATATAGATTACATTTAATTTTCTCATAGCTTTATTGCAAAACATATAGAATTATTGCAGTGATTTCCATCGTACAAAACATCAATTTTAAAAAATGTACAAATTTTGTATTATCTTCCATGTAATTAAGAATTTGACCATGGGAAAATCAACTATCCACATGCCCATTGCACCTATGACAATTTCTAGTTGAATTTATAATTAAAATCTTTATATTTAAAAAAAATAATGTAAACCCTTTCAAAGTTAGCTATACTATATAAAGGCAATTGGAATCGAAATGTTTGAATTTACTCCGATTGAGTATTTGACATAATGCGATGTTAGTTTCAAATCAGTCAAATGCCTAGAATTCCCACAATGCCATTAACATCAATACTTCTCTCTCTCTATCTCTATGTGTGTTTGTTTATCCTCTTTTCTATATAAACAATGTGTCATGCCATCCTCTCCATGCTCCATACTCATTGAAGGAGCGAAAGCATAATTCCTATTTGCTTGCAATGTTTTATTTAGTTGAAGGGCGAAGAGCTTTCACTACCGTCACAAAACAAATCCACACAGAGGGCAAGAAAATATGATGGCTAGATCAGTGCTTACTAAACTAAGCACACTTCTTATTCTGCTCAACGTTATATCTGTCTTCCATGTCTCCACTTGAAATAAGCTTCTTGTTGAAAATGTAAATACAAATATAGGCAAATCCTTTGAAACAAGTTTGTAGAAGTTTCCATCATGCACAAACTGTGCCAGACATATTCCAGACAAGAAATGTTGCCCCAAATCAAAGAAAGCTAGAAAGATGTTCAATCAGAACTTTGCATACTCACAATGATTCCATTCAAATCCAACGCCCTATTGGACAATCTTAACCAAGAGAAACGCCGCTTAGATTTCAATTCGATTCTCATCCATTGTGTAATAGAAATTGATTGAAAATTAGCAAAGGCATATTGTACTCTAGTAGTTCCATTCTATGTTCATCACTATATTCATTTTATTGATGCCACTAATCTCGAATATAATTTGATTGTGACTTTCTCCATCAACTACAGTAAATACTTCTATTAATATTTAGATATTTATGACATGCATATAATAAATGTCACTAATTTGCAGGTTATTTTGTGTATTTTATAACAAGTTTTTTGTTCAAATAAAATTCTTATACTCTAAAAGCATAATCTAAGCTTGAAGCTATGAGAGTGACATCTATGAGAGAAAATAAAAAAGAAACGTATAAAGCATGCACACACACACACTAATTAAGAAAAGCCAACAGTCTATCTGTCTTTATGGCCATCTTTTGTCTTGGAGTCTTTCCTTTACCTCAGGTCTATCTTGTAGGCCATCTCTGATCTAAGTCTAGAAGGTGCCTTTGAAATTTGTTTCTTGTCCAAGATGAATGCTTGTCAAATTGTTTTGTCTAGATAAAGATTAGTGTTTATCCTTTTGCAAAGCCAAAATCAGAAGCATTCCATCTCCTCATTCTTCCAACTTGAGTCCCCAATCTTATCCCAAATATCAATAGGTCTCCTTATACCAAGCTAACTTGCAATCCCCCTAGGTCAAAAATATTACTTAAGAGCAATCACATTGTTTATTACACATGCATAAATGCCAAAAATTGAAAATCAAAAGCAATAATTTCATGTCATAGCTCATGTGGCATCACATAGAAATAGAAATGTGCTACACTCGTAATTGCATATGTCCTTGCATCCATGCATATCATACATCATATGTTCCAAAAAAGATAAAAAAAAACATTACATTATCATTGTTTTGTTAATAACCAAAAACTTCAACATTCCAGGTGCACAAAAGATAGAAGATGGCTCATGTGACATTAAACTAAAGCTGAATCAGAGTACATATACAAAAGTTTGAGTTCATGAACAAAGACACACTCAAGCATGCAAGGGGAAAAATAGAAATCTAAGACTCTCTAGAACATCAAGGACGATTCTAACTATTTGAACCTTTAGGGCTCCTGCTCCTAGGCCTCCTATGACTACTATTTGCATCAGAACCTCTGTGAATCCTATGGGAATGAGAAGGAACCCTGATAAGAGCACACAAGGGACCAGTTCTATCATTCTGTGAAGCTTTCTTGCGAACCCCAAGGTTATCCATGATCTCTTGAAGAATGACATTATCAGCATCGAGTGTAGAAATTCTAGCTCATCGGGAAATGATCTCCTGACTCGCATACTAAGGAGCAAGAATATTAGTATGACAACTAGCTCTAGAAGGAAGACAAACATCAACAGGAAGAGTCTCCTGTGGATGACCAATGGCAAGGAATAGAACACCTAATGAAGAATCACGAAGGACCTCCCTCCACCCCTCGATAGTACCTAAGATGAAGTAAGAAGAGAAAGTGTTAGTCAATGGTTAAGTTCGTGAAAGAAAAGGAGTAAGCTAACAGAGGAATAGAGGAAAATGTTCTTACAAGGATCGCCTTCTTGCCATGTAGGATCATCTTCTCCAGAATGAATCTCTCTATCTCCTCCTATGCTAACCTTGTCATGCTCCTCTCTCAAGATCATAATCCTCATCTGAAAAGTCTTCAAATTCCTCCTCAATGACCACCAACTCCTGACCAAAGGAAGGCCTCACACACCTCTGTCCTAGTCCACAAATAGGCCTCGTAATCAAAACACCAGGATTCAAAGGGTCCAAAAGGATGCCCTATGTTGTACATCCATCATCTCCTAAGAAGATCTATAACATGTCTGAATTGGGGGCAAGTCCACTAGAAATTCCTAACCAAACTACTGAAGAACTCAATTGACATGATGATATTCAACCAACCCATTTATGTCTTGCAAGTGAAGTACGCCTTTGCAATAGTCTTGAATCTAGCTATCATTTGGCCATCAACCCTCCATATTCGCATAAGGATCACAATTAAATTTTGCATCAATCAAAGTAGCTATGGTGCATGTAGTAGCATCAAAGGCACCCATATGGCCCCACCGTGTAGCTCTTAATAGTCTAGGATCTGGTAGCGGCACATCTCTCTGATATGGTGTACTGTGCTCATAAATCTATGACATGATCAGAGAAGGATAACTAAATGCAAGAGCCTCTCGTCTCGAAATACGATACAAGTCTCGATAGATCATGGTGAGGATATCAATCCCCCGTGCAAAAAATGTACCCTACTCAAGCCTCTAAATGATTGGTGCCTAGCACCATTTGAATCTCACTGATCCCTTATCCCCTGATAGCCTAGAAGTGATCAATCCAATGAGAACCTGTCATAAAAGTGAAATGTCAAGGTTAGGAACTAAAATGAGATGAACTCCTAATCTATCTCTTGGATGAGTAACCATTATAATAGCGGCTTAGGACTGTCAGTCTCGCTTAGACTTGATCTCAGGGATCCAAAGGTTCTCTCCTGTCATAGGAACACCTAATATGCAATACACATTAGATAGAATGAAGGTCCACTCTCCTGATACCAAAGGAAAAAACAAAGTGTTCCTATCTGCATTCCAGTATGTCAAAATGTCACAACAAATCCATGAAGGAGGATGAACCACTAGAGTTTGAGAAATAAGATCCAAACACATCCTCCTAAGAATAGAAAGCCCTATAGGCTTCGACAAACCAAGATTTTGTCACATGTTCCATTCCATGGAATGCATCCGTCTTGTCATACACAAGGAATGTTAAGTTAGATCCCCGAAAACAAAAAATAGAAAATCATAGAAAAAAGCATAAAACATGACAAAGCTTCACAAAAAAAGTGTATATCATTAGGAAATTGCAATAAATAGAAGAGGTTAGTATCGAAAAATAGACTAAATCGAGCGTTAGAAGCATCAAATTAATGAAGATTGCATTCGAAAGCATTGTGGGTGGGTTGCCCCTTTCACTAGCGCAATTCCCCTTAGGCAATCCTAGATTCCCCCCAAAGGGCGACCAACCCTATCAAAAGGGGTGACCCATGTTCTCCCTGTCTTTCAGTCAATCTCCAAGTTTTGATGCCATCCATAGCCCCTTCTGACCATTTGTATCATTGTTCAAAGAAAATATTACATTATTAAATTATTGGATAATCTAAGCACACTAGATTTTCCATATGCTACTATGGGCATGACGGCTTGGAAAATTTAGCCCTAGGCGTTATGTCATTTTGGGATTTTTGTATTGTAAAAAGTATTGTAAGGTATTATGTCTCCAATGGTTTTTTAAAAATTTAACATCTATCAAGATTGAATACTTGGCAGTTAAGGGTGAACTTGTCACTTTTCTCATGTGATGAATATTTGTTTACTTGAACTTTTCCAATCAAACATTATACTCATGATGGGTGGTATGCTTTGAACCCTTTTTATAGGAGACTTTTTCTTATATTTCATTCTAACCAAATATCAATCTACCATATACTATATTATATACCTTAAAAAGGCAATTATACCTGTAACTTAACTTTTTCGTTCTAAAATTTTTTATATAATATATAATTAATAATTAATAAAACTAAATTTATAAACGACTTTCCAATTAAAAAAATAATAATCTAGTAAAATAAGTTTTGAAATAAATTGGACTTGCCAAACACGACAAAGTAAAAGGTAAAATCTATAACAAGGAGGTGCCAACATTGACTCCATTTCAATGGTCAAACAATCAATAGCAATTTTACATCTCATTCAGAACAAAAAGTGGTAAATATTTGTCCTATTTTCATTGGCTAAATTTAACCTTTGACTATTAAAGTGGATGATATTTAAGAATAACCAGCTTAAATGATAGAATTGACGTGGAAAAATCAACAATATTATATGTTTCAGAAGCAATCGGAATTGAACGCGGGGCCAAATGTTTGAATTTACCCCGATTCAGTATATCACATTAGTTTTGAATCAGTCAAATGCGTGGAATTCCCACATTGCTATTCAACATCAAGATTCGACTCTCTCCCTCATTGTCTCTTCCACGCCGTTTAATCTCGATGTTTATCCTCTTTTCTATATAAACGATCTGCCCTCCTCTCCATACCCATTCAACAAGAGAAAGCATAATTCCCATCTGCCTGCAACGTTTTATTTAGTTGAAGGGCGAAGAGGTTTCACTACCTTCACAAAACAGATCCACACAGAGGGCAAGAAAATATGATGGCAAGATCAATGCTTACTAAAATGAGCACATTGCTTATTCTGCTCAACGTTATATTTGTCTTCCATGTCTCCGCTCGAAATAAGCTTCTTGTTGAAAATGTAAATACAAATACAGACAAGTCCTTTGAAACAAGTTTGGAGCAGTTACCATCGTGCACAAACTGTTCTGGACATATTCCAGACAAGAAATGCTGCCCCACATCAAAGAAAGTTGGAGAGATGTTGAACCAGAACTTTGCATATTCACAATGATGCCATTCAAATCCAACGCCCTATTGCACAATCTTAACCTACAGAAATGCCGCTTAGATCTCAATTTGATTCTCATCCACTGTGTAATACAAATTGATAGAAAATCGGGGAAGACATATTGTACTCCAGTAGTTCCACTCTATGTTCATCAATATTTTCATTTCAATCATGCCACTAGAATCGAATATAATTTGTCTTGCGACTTTTCTCCATCAACTAGAGCAAATACGTCTGTTAATATTTAGATATTTGTGGCATGTATATAACAAACGTCACTAATCTACAAGTTGTTTTGTGTATTTTATAACAAGTTTTCCTTCAACTAAAATTCTTATACTCTAAAAGCATAATCGAAGGAATCACTAACGTCTTGACACGAGTTTTTCAACAGCACCAACTGTTTTTAAACCAAGACAAATGGAATTGAAATTAACTATCACTAAGCCTACACTAAATTCAAACAACATTATATTCGTTAGGAAACATGTGCATTTCCTTTCCTTCCAATTCTCCTGAGATTAAAATAATCTTAAGGAAAAGATAGGTGAAGATTTGGGAAATTTCCAATCAAGTTAAAAGTTGAAGAAAAAAACGAACTTTTTGTATTTTGTTCAATAAATGTCATATTTGGGAGATCGTTTATATTATTAAAAAATTAGTATAAAAGCATTTAGAGATGTACAAACAAGAATCTCTAGAGGTATTATAGCTAATCCATAAGTAAAACAATAAAAAAATTATTGTCCATATTAATCAAAATTAGAAGCAAAATAAGGGTCACCTTGAACCCATAAAATCTAACAACTAATTGACTATCCAAGAAACTACACCACCAAAAAGAGAACACCAAACACATGCATTAGTTATTCAGAATCTTTGATGCACCCAACATCGATCCCGCAATGTCTATGCCAAAAATTGGAACCACAACCACAAATAGCACAAATAGAAAAGCTCACATCTTTCACTTTCCCCTTATCATTAACAAGAAGTTTGTCATAACTTCCATGCCAATGATCTAGCCCTAACCAACAAATCATGCACACATACAAATCTATATCAATAAAGGAAGAATCTAAACCCACAGTATATGCTCAAATCTAAACAAGGAAGAACCTATGCTTGGATCTTCACCAATGAGAGGAAGAGTATTGGTTAATGATAAACTCATTGAAAGAAGACCATGCACATTTATCACTCTATATATTTCTCCAAAGCTTCGTTTACCTCATCCATGTCTATCAGCCTCAAATTTGCATCAAACATCCTTATAGGGCTCAGGGGAAGTGGAGTAAAATTAATGCCTTTTTTGAAATGACCAACTCCAACTACAACGAATGATTCGATTCTTTAAATTTATAAGGCCAAGATCAAAACCTGCTCTTCAATTTCCTAAAAATATTCACACAGCACCCTATCCAATTAAAGAACCCTTAGATTTTAATTCATCATCCATCAATACTTCCTCAAAGCTTAGGAGAATGTTCAAGGTAATAAAAACCATTGTCATGGATTGAACTAGGGCTCTATTTCAAACTAAGTATTGAAGCTTATATACAAACTAAGTAGTTATGTCTCAATTAACCCTCACCAAGTTACTCCCAACCATAAAATTTACCCCCAAAATAATGGCCACTAATTTTATCGAACATGTTTTGTGTTTAATTAAAAATATTGCTTAGACAATTAAGTGAGAAAAATCCCGAGAAATTTAATCCTCTCATTGTAAAGAATAATTTGTCCTCTTCCAATATTAACTACTCACTAAAGAATCCAAAAACATAGCAAGAAAAAGCTTCAAAAGGAAACTTATAATGAAGAATTACCATATGATACGGATAATGAACATGCTATCTTTAGTAATTCAAACGCACCACAATTTAGAAATAACAATCATAATTGATAATATAGTAATTGTATCATAGATACATGATGTATGTCATTAATTGAAGTTCTAGTAATGCAGGAAAATTTTCCTAGACATAGATCACCCACTAATTCATCCTTAACGAATCCTTACAACTTGTGAATTCACACGCTACAGTAGTGTTGTGCTTTGCACACACACCCCATTTTTTTATTGAAGTTTTTTTTTTAATATGTATTCATACTCAACCATTACTTGATAATATCTAGAATAACCAACAATACGGTCCAAACCTATGCAGTAACCAACTTATCTCAATATGAGATAATCATGTCTAGAATCCCATGTAACCTTACCACTTAACAAATTTTGATGCTATGACAATGGCACCATCATGAATGTTCCCAACAATAAAATGGGAATGTTTGGTTAACTTGTCCACCACTATCAAAATAGTGTCATGCTTACAGTGATTTCTACGTAAACCATAAACAAGTTCCATGCTCATCACCAACCATTTATGGTCAGGAATGTTATGTGGATACAATACTCCACCGGGGAGTTTGTGTTCCCCTTTTACCTTTTCGACTCTCCAAACGTCTAGCCACAAATTGAGTCACATTGACTTTCATTTTTGGCCAAAACAAGTTCCTTTTTTAGACTGTGTAGCATTTTAGCCACACTAGGATGAGTAGAATATGGAATTTTATGTACTTCAAACGTAATAATATGTCTTAAATTTTTTCTTTCTAGACATAAATTCATCTCTAGAATATTATTAAGTCATAAATATCAAAATAATATCTTAATTTTTTCAATTCCCTTTTAGACAAACTACAATTTTTAAGATAAAATGGGTCTTGATGCTACTATTTAACAATCCTTTTCTTAATTCAAATCACAATATAGTTAGTGCATCAATGTATCAATGTCTACTCAAAGCATCTACCACAATATTTTCTTTCGTCTTGACATAACAAATGTTAAGACTGAAATCATAGAGTAATTTTAGGGTAGCACGCATTCAACTTTTCCTACTTAAGTATGCGAATTAGACTAGTGATGGTTTAATTTCAATTCAACCCCTTTCCAAAAAGGTAATGGTTCCATTATTTTAGAGCATGCATGATGGAAACCAACTCTAAATTATGAGTGGCATAGTCTTTCTCATAGTCCTTGAGTTTGCATGACATGTAAGCCACAAATTGATCATTTTGTGTTAGAATTCTCTCAACCCCTCTGTTGAGGGATCCATCCACATAGTGAACTACCCCTATTTGGATTAGGAATTAGGACAATGGGAGAAGTCGTGAGAAATTTATTTATATCAATGAAGGATACTTCGTAGTTCAATGGTGGCTATTCAAACTCTTTTTTTGCTCTTCCTTTGCAAGGAAGTTATTGGAAGGGAAATTTTAGCAAAGTTAATCAAAAACCTATAATAATACCGTACTAGGCACATAAAATTCTTACTTCATTCAATTTTATTGGAAGTAGTCATTCCATGATGGCATGAATCTTTCTCAAATCTACAATGATCCCTTCCTTAAAGATTACAATACCCAAGTAGTGTATCTTTGTTTGGAAAATTGAACACATATAGTTTCCCATATAACAAATATTTTCTCAAATCTTTAGTACCAATCTATGATGTTGCTCATGTTCTTTCTAATCTTTTGAATATCAAAAATTCATCATTAAATACTAAGTTAGATTGATCCAAGTAATCTTGAGGGATATTGTTTATCAAATTAATGAAGGCTAGGAGTGTGTTTGTTAACTTAAAAGGAAGTACAATAAATTCATAGTTACCATACCTAGTCCTAAAAGTAGTTTTATGTATGTCTCTTCTTGCACATCCTTAGTTGATGGTAGTTAGATATTAAATTGATCTTGGAAAATACAACTTCTTCCCTCATTTGATCAAATAGATCATCAATCTAGGGTAATGGGTAATGGTTCTCAATCATTTCCTTGTTTAACATGTGGTAGTCTATGCATAGGCATAGTGTTCCATCTTTCTTATTCATCAAAAGTGTAGGAGCATCCCAAGGTGGAACACTAGGACTCATCAAGTCTTTTTCCAATAGCTCATTTAATTAAACCTCTAATTCATGTAAACTGGATGTGCTCGTCCGATATGGCCTCTAGAAACATGCACTAAACTTGGCATAGTTTCTATTGAGAAATTAAACTCTATCTTAGGAGGTAGACTAGGAACTTCATCATGCAACACTTCCATGAATTCTTGCAATATAGGATTATTGATATCTATAGACTTCTCACTTTCATAATTTGACATATGGAAATGAATAGAAAATAAGTCCCCACCTTTCCTTGCCACTCTCTTATTTTTTAGGGGAAAAAGAGTGTTTAACTATCTTGTTCCATGCGATCCTTGCAACAGTACAAGATTATTGGATTCGTCTCGGAAACACACTTGTTTCTCTCTATAATTTTTTAGCTACATGTTTAACCAACTAGGCCATTCCTAATACTAGATCATATGATTTGAAGGGCAATACTAATGCATTTACCCAAGTGCTTGAATATTATCTACTGGAATGTTTAGCTCAGGTACAACATCTTTTTTATGTTGTTTTCTACCAATACCTAACTCAAAACTACCCCCTTTCCTAAGGCTTCTATTCTCAACTTGCAGTTTTGAATTATATTAGGTGTAATGAAATAGTCGAAGGAGCTCTACATTCACACCTTTGCTATGCATTCACCGTTCGGTGGTGTATCTGTCGAATTGCGATCGGTGTATGCATAACCTAACATTTTCCAGCCCTCATCAAGGTCCCCTAAATACACCCCAAGACTTCGTTCAGGTGACATACCCATGTTGGCATGCCCTCCCATTATCCATGCCTCCTCACCCAGTCATCACGATGCACCACATCGGGAAACTGAGCTGCCATCTCTCTACTTCTCTTTTCTACTCTTCTCCAATTCACTTTTCCAAAGGGTAAAAATGACATATTTTCACCCCCTAGGGATTATTTATAGCCCTTTTTCACATTTTTGCCTCCCATTTTTACCATTTGCTCTATTTTTTCCCATGTTTCTTTCCTGACTAATTTTCATCCTCTATCCATTTTACTCTAGTTTTCATCTTTCAATCCCTTTCCCAGGCCCCTTTTTACCCACACAACCTCTCGAGGGGCCATCACCTTGCTATTGCCGTTTTCCAAAATTCTTCTAGATAAAATTGATTGGGGCATATTGCCCATCCCTTATTCTTGTTTGTAAAGGGTGGAATTTGGATGTTAGGTTTTTGGTAGTTTTGGTGTATATCCTCCTTTCACCCTTACATTCAAGGACCTAGGGTCAAGTTGCAATGTACTATCATAACCTAGGTCACTATTGAGATGTAGGGAAACTTGGATTTTTATGATTAGATTGACAATTTCCTTCCCTTATGCTCAATTGTACCTTAAAACCCTAATTATGCAAATAAGACAGTAAATGGATGAATTACGAAAAATGCTTCTGCAGAAAGATGTAAAATAACAAATAACTGTGCACCTGTTTTCGGGGTCCGAAGGCCAAAAAGTTAGGGACTAAAGAGTGGGCGCCCAAGTCTAGTACCCTACTTTTTGTCGAGATCCAGAAACTCAGTCTGCAACCTGTATCTGTTGTATCAGAGGTTTTCCCGTTGCGGAACTTTGAGAACTAATGAGCGGGCGCCCAAGTCCAGGTAGTTGTTTCTTTCACTGATCTGCAATCCTGACACTCTGTTGTACCGTCCTGCAACTTCACTTTGTCTGCAACTCCAACCTATAACCTACAATCATGAAAACTTTGGGAGGGGGTTGTGGTATTTATAGGCTTGCCTCAGTCAAGCCCTGGAGAGACATTCAAGCCTTTTGAACACCATTGTTAGATAACGAGTGCACGCCTTGGGAGGCACATGCAAAAACTAAATGATAAATGGTCAATAATCACAATACATATCAACTTGTAGTGAAGATCTCATGGGAGGAAGAAGCTTTTCATTCCATGAGGAGATGGCTGCTCAAATTTGCAAACACAAACACATAGACAATACAAATATGCTCTTGCAACACAATGAAAGTCTTGAATAACCTTTAGGATGCATAAAGTTCACAATAACAATCTAGTTTACAAATGAATGCCTAAGCATGTTTATATATGCAACTACAAACACTCCCACCAAGATTTCATAAATTCAAACTTTTTGTGTCGCCCTAGGGACCAAATAACGGTCATAAACTGACACTAGAAATTTGGGCCTGACCCAAAATAGGGCGCGGGCGCCCAAGTCCTCTCCCCTATTTTGGGCAGGGTTAGGTTCAAGGGGTCCCCCTAGGCCCCATTTGTCATGATACCCAAGGTTCATTCCATTGGGATGTTGAATTATGATGTAATATGTCCAAAATGCACACTAGAGACCCGAGAGCTAAACCTTTTGAGGGAAAAGCCCCCAAGGGGACATTTTCTGACATTACATTCTTAAACCACCATATTGTATTTTTCTTTGAAATAATGTTATTTTAACACTATTTCAAAGAGGGACAAAATATAGACACCTAAAAAAGGTCATGTCATTTCCCATCATCTTTATTATAATTGATCAAGTAAAATTGATCAATTGCCCTCCATTTGACAAATATATTAATTACATAATATTTAAATTATTTAATTAAGATTTCTCACCCCGTTCTTCTATCTAAAATCAATAAATACCTTATTTCCTCTATAGTCCTAAATATATATCTATTTACATAGGACTATAATTCCCCTTCATCCCAAAAATTAATAAATATGTCTATTATTTAATTCCACATTTTATCCATTTGTGATTACTTTTAGTAATCATCATTAATTACCCCAAATCTTGTGGACATGGATTAATTTGGAAATATTAAGGATTACATTCCCCCATGCTTCTAGAGGATACACATGTCATAAAATGTATGTGCAAAGTACATGCTTGTACATGACAAGTGGTACTTTGGAAGCATATATAAGTTTTCTTTGTCCCATTTTGTCCAATTGAAAAATCCACTTGGCTCTTTTTCTCATATTTTGAATTACACGTGTTCACTTTTTTAATTTAAAATTCCACCACTTTCTCCCATGCATAATTTAAAAATCCTCACAAAATCCAAACTTTACCTTTTCAAAAATACCCCCATCCCCTTCATCTACCTAATTAATCTCAACCCTCCGTTAATACAAAAGCCAATTCTTCGCCCTTGGATCTTCCATGGATCAAGGAGCCCTCCCATCACCCAACATCAGGTCTTGCCATTTATCATGCTCTCCTTTCTTGAGAGATCTCAAGCAATGAGAGCCATTGTTCTCAACATTTGATCTCAACCATCCATTCATCCATTCCAAACTCTATAAATTGAAGCTCTCCCATTCATTTCAACAACACTTTTGAATGCAAGTAAATGTTGTTAATTTGAGAACTTAAACATTCAAATCACTTTCAATATAATCTAGGACATATCAAAGGAATTTCATAGTCATGGGTGCACTTATTTTATTTTGAAATTTCCTTTCAGTCTTATCTTGAGGTTGTAATTGATTGTGAATTGAATAGGTTAATGGTATTTTAGCTTGTTTACTATTGTCCACCTTCACTTGCATGCACACTATTCCAAATGAGTTGGGGGAGGCCCATGACATCATATACTCCTTAAAAATAGAAATTTCCTTAGTATGCAAGTACAATAATGTCTAAATATTGTCTGAAGAAAACAACTACCACGTCAATTTTTAAAGCATTCGGTTCTTAAATACATCTAAAAAAAAAATTATCATAAATTTTTGGTCTTCTCAAGTGGTGATATTGAGGTTCATTTGGTTGCAATGAACCAATACTTTTTGAATGGTACATGGTTATATAAACTAATGCTACAATGGTCCAGAATTCAAACCAATTCAAGTGTTCCTTGTCTTCTATAAACTTGAAGATTCAACCAATTCAACACATGAGAATGATCAACAATATATGTATGCAACAATGCAACATGGAAAACATTGTTAATCCTTACCAGGGAAGGTGGTAATGCTAAGTAGTAAGCCATAATGTTGATCACTTCAAGAATCTTGAAAGGCCTATCAAAGAATCAAGCTAGATTTGCTAATTTTTTAAAATTTGATAGAGGTTTTATATGGTATAACTCATAGAAATAGCCTATCTCCTAATGAAAAACTATGGGGTGACCTTTTCGAATCTACCTTGTTTTTTGTCTATAGAAAGCATCTTTCAATCACTACCTTACTATTTAAATTTGATCATAATACTCTTGAAGTATTTCAATCCTAATAGATACTTTATTATACGAAAACTCAACCAAATGAAGTTTGGTCCATTGCAAACATTCCTAGATATTCAACACCTTTCTAATAGTTAATTCTTACTACTTAACAACTTTGTTCCTTAATGTTTTATTATCTAAAATTTAACATATTTGTTTTTATCTTAATGTTTTATTTTTTTTAATCTATTTATTTCGTGAATATGTTCTATTATTAAACTTTACAAGTAAAAGATGTGGGAAAAGTTGTGTTAATACATAAAGAGTCATCTTCTTGCATACAACTTGAAGACCATAAGACCATAACCGCCTCGGAAAACTGATCAAAGACAACGATAATCTCTGACTAGCCTCACGTACGAATTGGTCAAATTCATACATGAGGCGTTGTGGAATGTAAATATTTGAGTTTCTGACTTACTTGATATTCAACATGCCATTTTCAAGCTTTGAATGTCTCCCTCGTGAGAATTAAATATTTAATTGCTCAAAGCTATTCCCATAAATACGACTCATTTCGTTCTCAACAAATACCCACAGCATCGCCTTCTCTCTCGCAACATTTCGGATTTCATCATATCTTATTTGGCGAGCTATTTATTCTCTCGGCTTTTTTAATTTTTATCTTTCTCGGCTTTCTTTGTTAAAAGGACGCTCTCTAAGCAGTGAATATGGGCAGATCAATACTTATGAAAATCATAACAGTACTACTTCTCTTCACTGTTATGTTTGTCATCCATGTCTCTGCTCGATATAATCTCAAGGCAAGTGCAAATACAGAAACGGATATTAACAACAACAAAGCAATCGATAATCTGGTTCAAATTGTGGAGCAGTTAGCATCATGTACTAACTGCGCAGGCAATATTCCAGATCCTAAATGCTGCACAAAATAACACAAGTTTCCGAGTGGCAATATTCTAATCCAACGATCTCATTCAGATTCTGCCCCAAGTAATTCAAGGGAGAGCTTTGTTTAATTATGATGTACATTAATTGAATGTTACGGGGAAGCAACAATACCAATTCTATTCCAACGTTCTCTGCTATTCATGACACCTCAAATTTCATTGACCTATGTGAATTGTAGTAATACTCATTCGTTATTTTCGATGATAACAAATATACTTGCTTATTCAGATCGAACACCTAATGCCATGGCTGCAACTGTAGTTTGTTTGATTGGATGCATGTTGACAATTATTGTTGGCCTCGATTCACTGTAAGATTAGTTAGATATTTATTTGCAATAACAATGACTAACCCAAATTAATTTCGGGTTATATTTTCAAATGTTCAATTCAGACGAAATATGTCGGCTAGAAGTTTAGAACCATGTGTTGAATTCCATTTTTCTGACATTCCACAAATTGACTAGTTCATAATGACTTTGTTGTTGAATTCTATTTTTATACTTTCATTAACTAATAACTTCTTGCCGACAGAGCCACCCAATATTTCTGTGCATTCAATTTACACTTTCGTTAATAATGGCTTTGGTGTTGAATTCGATTTTTATCTGTATTCGTTTTATAGTAATTTACACATTTTCTGTTCAACCTTATCCCATTTTTATTTATGAACATTCAGCTTAATTTCAAAATTTTTAATTTTTAACTTAAATTTTATAACTTTTACTCTTTCCTAATAATTATTATGAGTTAACAATCAGAAAATGAGACAGAGAGAAAAAAACTGCACTAAAGACACATCTATTCAACGAACACTCTTACTTATTTATAGTTGTTGGTATCTCAACAATATCTTATAAACTTGCAAAGAAAAATGACAGCGAACTGAAGACTTCAACGACGCCTCTTAATTGTTTGAGACACCTTTATCTAACTGGACACCTGGACAATGACCGGTGTAATTCAGTTATGAGTTACAGTTAGTTACGCTAACACTCCCCTTAATGAATAACTGAATTTTTATGAACTCCTAGCTTATTCCTACGTTGTACAAACTTTATCTTTCCCAATGGCTATATAAATACATCATCCATGTTATCATTTGTGTTACAATACATCAACTCTATCTCTTGTGATTGAATCTTTTCTCTAACAAAATGATGTTGAGTTTCAATATGTTTTGATCTGGCATGATACACTAGATTGTTTGCCATTGATTACTAGATCTCGAAAAAGAGCTCCCCGTTGATTACTACGGAGAATGTGGACAACACGTTGAGACTGCACTGCCCCTAGTAAGCAACAAGGATCGTACTTTTTCAAATCCCCTTGTAGAGGGGGAAAAGCTCACCACTTTGGACCTTCCACCAATGCATTTTGCTATTGGAGAGTGTAATATCCTTAAAGATAAAGAGTTGCAATACTGTGCATCTTTGAGAAAATGGGGGAAACAAATTCAACTCCATATGTTCACTAAGAAGACCATGGCTTCACTGTCATGAAAATGGAGGACCCAAGCTCACTTGAAGTCCTCTGTTGCATCGCTGCCTTTGTCAAATTAAACAACTGCTTGAGTTTATGGCATTTCAATGTGTTTGCTTTTGATTTGAGCTTCCTCCTTCAATGCCAGCAATTGGCCCCTTGAATCTTCTCTAAGCTCTATGGAATTTGATTGCAAATATCTCATCACTCTCTAGGTCTCACAAAACAATGATCACCCATTTTATTCAAATAAACGGAAGGAGAACAAGGCTACAAGAATGCACGCATGCCTTAGACTGGCCACAAATCTCACATTGCTTTTAAGCATTGTAAGTCCCTTCTAAAGTTAAAGAATTATAAACTTATGAATTCCAAATTGAAACAAATCCATGCTTGGTGCATGGGAGGACAAAATGACTGGGAACCCTATGTAGCAAATAGTACCAAATGTACAAACAACATAGTTGTGGTTGCCAAACTATGTGAATGTTCTCTAATTTGTGGCAAAACAAATAGTACCCTATTCAAGTGGTGTGCTGATGTACAAAAGAACCAAATCTGCCAATGGTCATCTGTGTGAATGAGATGGATTGAATGAGTTCCTCAGATTAAAAGGTACAATATAAAATGTTTTATTTCTGTATATATTTTTACTCAATTACTTCAATTTATTCAATTGAAAAACAAATTTAAGGCATTTGACAGAGATTGAGACAGAGAGGAAACTTATGTCTTTCATTAAACCTACAGGAGATTAATCAAAATAATTGTAGGGTAGATCAAATAAAATCATTTAAAAATTAAAAAATCCATTGAATCTGCAAAATATCAAATCTAATGAAATGTACGTTGTTATGTGATTCTCTATACTCAATAATAAACTTGATCAGCATGAAAACACATTCAAACTGCGATTTGTTTATTTTATGGTTATTGTTATTGTTATTGTTATTGTTGAAGTTTATGATAAATCTAAAACCCCAGAATCTTCTACAAGCCAAGATTAACCTTCTACAGAGAATAAAAACACAAGAGAGCTATTTGCACAATAAATGGATGCAATTAATGAAAATGATTAATGAATTACATGTGACAACTTGCTTTTATATTCGCAAGTTAAATAAAACCTTAATATGACTTAATAATAACCTAAGACTAAAAATAAGCCCTAAGTAAACTTATTAAAGTGTAATTAAATATTTAATTACACCAAAAGTTATTACTATGCATACAAAACATTTTGATTCTGATTATTTATTGGCTGCATTGCATTTGATTTTACAGGGGATTATATAAAAATGAATAAGGGCTTAGGATTCAGATTTATATATTAAATAGTAGGCTCAGTTCTCCTCCTTAATTAAGTGTGACCATCCGCCTTACTACACTGCCAATAATCGATAGAAAGTTTTCATGTTGTAGTTTTATAATGATAATGAAGGGGTTTGATGGCAACGTGAAATTGAGGAATATGACAAGTGTTGTTCACATTTAGTGCCACTGGAGGATATTCAAGTGAAAATTTGATTTTCTTTTAATATTGAAACAAAGCAATAAAAAAATTACATGAAATAAGGAGAAGCATCAAGCTACCAAAACAAAGCCCTGAACAACAACAGTTCGAAGGATGTTTGGTCTCTTCAGCGATGGCAGAGGCGGAGGAGAAAGCAACAGGTGGCACCACAGATCCTACTTTCGCAGAGATGAGGACGAGGGTGAGGGAGAGAGCATGGCACGGTTTGTTGTGGTGGGCCATTCTGCCATCATGGAGCTCATACACTATTGAAATTTTCTAATACATATTGCCCTTTCATCATTCAAAACTCCTAGGAAAACATATTTTATATTTTCCTCTGTGAGCTTCTGGCTTGACTGTGTGTGCTTTTTTGAATCAATGTTTCGGATCACACTCCGTGATCCATCATTAGGAAGAAAAGAGAGCATTGTGAGAAATGCTTGCAGAAATGGCTACTTAAAAAGAAGGAGAGGGTAGTGGGCACGGTGAACAACATGAGGGAGACAATTTTTAAAAAAGAAAACCATATAAAATGATAAAAAGGAAACCTATAAACAAAAAATGAAAGAAAAAATGAAAAATAAAATAAAACTCTCAAACATTAAAGGAGGATAAAAATGACGATAAAAAAGACACATAAGGAATTGATAAAAATAAAGATAAAAGGAGAGGAAAGAGATAAGAGACATAAGTAAACTAAAAGATATAAAATAAAAATAGATATGAAGAAAGGCGAAGAAGTTTAAAATTACAACAACTCAAATTAAGGCAAACAAAGAAGGGAGCATTAGAAATAATACAAGAGGATTAAAAGAATAAGTAAAAATAAAATAAAAATAAAAATTGCAAGGAAAACAAGGTAAAAACGGGGGAAATAGTTTCAAGGATAAGTAGAGGAGGAGCACGATAAGGAAGAGGTGAGTTGAGAAAGAGGAAAGAAAAGGTAAGGATAAGACGAGGGGTAAGGAGGACAGACATGGTAAGGGAAAGAAGGTGGAGGGTCATGAGGGAGGGGGAGGTGACGAGAGCAAGAGACAAAGGGGCGATCGAGGGAAGACGGGGGGGTGAGTAGGGTAGTGTAAGAGGATAAAGGAAAGGGCGATCTTGTAATAATGAAAGGGAAGGAGGAGAAGAGGGGGGGTAAGGTGATTGGAAAGGATCAAACCAAGGAGGTCGGAGGAGGGAGAAGACAGAAGGGGGGATTAGTTTTTAAGGGAATTTAGAAGGGGGTTCCAAGTAGGGTTCACGTTCCAGCCATCGTCCCTATTCAAATTGATAGGGTTATTTTTTATGAAGATAGCTTCTTTGAGTTTCCTTTTGAAGAAGTTATCTTCCTTAGCTAAGACTTGGGTGTCTTCAAGGCGGATGTAGTGCTTGGTGTGGGAGCAGTGATCTACGAGGGCGGACTTAGTGATCCTTTCATGTCTGATATCTGCATTGTGCTCTTTAATTCTCATGCAGATCGACCTGCCTGTCTCCCCGATGTAAGGAGTACCACAAGAATAGTCAATTTTGTAGACCCCTGAGTTTAAAAGGATGTTGTTAGAGTCTTTAGTGGAGGGGATGAGGTTTTTGATGGTGGAGACCGGTTTGAAAGCATAGGAGAGTCCTTTCTTATGAAGGATTTTGGCAATTTTGTTGGAGATCCCTTCGATGAAAGGTAGGGTGGTGATATAGGTCGTCTCAGTGTTTTTAATGGGCTTGGAGTTTAGGCGTGCTTGGGCTAGTTTAAAAGTTCTCTTAATGTTTTTGGTGCGGTATCCGTTGAGTTTGAAAACTTTGGTGAGATGTGACAACTCTTGATTTAGGTGTTTTTCGTCACAAACCCGAAAGGCTCGCGTAGCTAGAGTTTTGAGCACACTAACCTTGTGGGCAGGGTGGTGGTGAGAGGAAGCGAGAAGGTATAGGTCAGTGTGGGTGGACTTTCTGAAGACTGTACGGCCAATAGTGCCATCATCATTTCTGATGAGAAGAATGTCCAAGAAAGGGAGTTGATTATTGGTTTCTAGTTCTTTGGTGAACTGGATGCAGGGAGTAATGTTGTTGAGGTGGTTGTGGAAGATTTCTAGTTGTTCTTGGCCGTGTGGCCACCAGATGTTGGTGTCGTCCACATAACGCTTCCACCAAGTTGGTTTGAGAGGGAAAGAGTTCAGGGCAAGCTCTTCAAAATGCTCCATGTATAGGTTGGCAATGACAGGGGATAGAGGTGAACCCATTGCAACCCCGTCTGATTGTTCATATACCACACCTTGGAAGGTGAAGAATGTGGATCTTAAGCATAATTCAACAAGGGATACAATTTCTTCATTGGTCTTTTGCCGGATCAGTGAAATGGAGTCTTGAAGAGGGACTTTGGTGAAGAGAGAAGCCACATCAAAACTAACAAGAATATCGTCATTATTAACCTTTTTGTCTTTGATGAAGTCAACAAATTGGGTTGAGTCTTTGATGAAGGAGGATGACTTGCCAGTAAGAGGGGAGACTAGCTTGGTTAGGAAGGCAGCAAGTTTGTAGGTGGGGGAGTGGGTCGTGTCGACGATTGGTCTCAAAGGGAAGTTGGCTTTATGGATTTTAGGCAAACCATAGATGCGAGGTGTGATCTCTTTATTGGGAAGGAGACGTTTTTTGGTGTCATCATCAAGGGTGGAATTGGAGATGGTATTTCTGACAAGTTTCAAGATTTTGGAAATAGGATTGGAGGGGAGGATTTTGTAACTGCCACTGTTGTTAACATATTTCACCCTTCATCATTTAAAACATACTTTTTCCTTAGACCAAACTAGCACATTGTTTATTGCCTTACCTAAGTGAAAGCGTCATAATGCACTAGCGTTATAGATCCTTGTTAAACTTCTCAAGGAACATAGGTACATCAGAATTTATATTTTTGATACTTTGTAAGGTTAGAAAGTGTTTGAGATCTCCCAGTAATATGTAAAATCTGTGTTACATATTACTCCTCAACTTGGTTGTTCTCAAATTCCTCCTATCAAGCTAATGGAAGCCTTCACCATGGTAGAGAACACCATCCTCTGATGTAATTTTTTTGGCAAAGATTCCATTGTGGAAGAAGATTTTGATAGTGAATTAGACACTATGGGTTACATGCACAAGTTCAACGAAGAAGGGCACCCTGTTGGCTACAACATTTATGGCATTTTTTAGGACAAGGAGCTTTATAACAAGACCTTTGGGGGTGATGCCAGGAACAACAAGTTTCAATTGTTAAGGGTTCAATTTCTCAGAAAGAGCATTTGCTAGCTTAGCTTTAGCCCTAATGAGATTAGCTTCATGGTGCAGATTAAAGATTTCAAGAACTCACCCAAGCACAAGAAGTGGAAGCTCAAGTTGTTCCCTTCCTACAAGACAATTACCCTGGATTCATTGCTAGAAAGGTTAGTAGTACTTTCATGAAATATTTATAATTTCAAATGGTTGATATAAGTGTTAGATGACAAGATGAATATTTTGGTGTGAAATATTTATTAATGTGTCATTGTGATACTTGCAATTGAATACTATGATATACCCTTTTTATTTAGCAAACTAAGAGAAAGTTTGTGCTCATGAGGGCTGCCAGGGCGTTCGAGACCCTATTCAAGTATTTTTGTCTAGCTTTACTTTTGAGATGTCCTCTTTATTACTATGAAAACCTTCCGTCTATGTTCTATGGTTCCCATTCCAAGTTTTATCTCTATCGAGACATGGTTTGTTTTTGACTTATTTGGAAAATAGTTTCTATAACAAAATCTTGTTTTTTAAAACTTTCAGTTTACATATCATGGGTTTTAAACTTGAGATCAATATCTAGGTGAATCATATGCTCTTATTTTAAAATAGATTTTATTTTTTTCTTTGTATTATACTATTTTCTTCAATGTGGTTAACATATCTATTTATATATGCTACAATGGAGAATTCAAAGTAGATATCATATATGGGAGGTTTTTGTCTATGTATTCCAATTAGTGCATAAGGGCATAGAAACAATAATAAAATTGTTTAGCAAAGCAATCAATGAGGGAAATGAAGCATGCAATGACCAAAAAAATGTAATTGACATCATTATGAAATAGAAATAGAAGAGGCCCACATAAGCCATTGAGGATCTCATGTTTCTACGAAATCATTGCTAAGGCAAAAGCTAGGACTTTAAGCTCACAAATTTTTGAACAATACCCTAGTGGAGTTACACCCTCTAAAACAACTTGAAACTCCAAATACTTGAACAAATAATATGTCATTGCCAATATACTAATTACTTTCATGCATTGAGTGTTGGTTGATTAAGTGACTTCAAATTGTGATAATTTGAAGTTCATGTCTTTGTCAACTTTAGTGAAATATTTTTGTTTTGAGTTACAGTGGTATGCAAGGGGTCATTCATGAAGTATTTGGTTTTTACATAGATTTAAATTTTAAATATTTTTTGTTCAAGATTGCATTTGTTTCTACATGGAAAATATAAAAATGAATAAGGGATTTGATTAATTTAGTGCATATATAGATTACATTTAATTTTCTCATAGCTTTATTGCAAAACATATAGAATTATTGCAGTGATTTCCATCGTACAAAACATCAATTTTAAAAAATGTACAAATTTTGTATTATCTTCCATGTAATTAAGAATTTGACCATGGGAAAATCAACTATCCACATGCCCATTGCACCTATGACAATTTCTAGTTGAATTTATAATTAAAATCTTTATATTTAAAAAAAATAATGTAAACCCTTTCAAAGTTAGCTATACTATATAAAGGCAATTGGAATCGAAATGTTTGAATTTACTCCGATTGAGTATTTGACATAATGCGATGTTAGTTTCAAATCAGTCAAATGCCTAGAATTCCCACAATGCCATTAACATCAATACTTCTCTCTCTCTATCTCTATGTGTGTTTGTTTATCCTCTTTTCTATATAAACAATGTGTCATGCCATCCTCTCCATGCTCCATACTCATTGAAGGAGCGAAAGCATAATTCCTATTTGCTTGCAATGTTTTATTTAGTTGAAGGGCGAAGAGCTTTCACTACCGTCACAAAACAAATCCACACAGAGGGCAAGAAAATATGATGGCTAGATCAGTGCTTACTAAACTAAGCACACTTCTTATTCTGCTCAACGTTATATCTGTCTTCCATGTCTCCACTTGAAATAAGCTTCTTGTTGAAAATGTAAATACAAATATAGGCAAATCCTTTGAAACAAGTTTGTAGAAGTTTCCATCATGCACAAACTGTGCCAGACATATTCCAGACAAGAAATGTTGCCCCAAATCAAAGAAAGCTAGAAAGATGTTCAATCAGAACTTTGCATACTCACAATGATTCCATTCAAATCCAACGCCCTATTGGACAATCTTAACCAAGAGAAACGCCGCTTAGATTTCAATTCGATTCTCATCCATTGTGTAATAGAAATTGATTGAAAATTAGCAAAGGCATATTGTACTCTAGTAGTTCCATTCTATGTTCATCACTATATTCATTTTATTGATGCCACTAATCTCGAATATAATTTGATTGTGACTTTCTCCATCAACTACAGTAAATACTTCTATTAATATTTAGATATTTATGACATGCATATAATAAATGTCACTAATTTGCAGGTTATTTTGTGTATTTTATAACAAGTTTTTTGTTCAAATAAAATTCTTATACTCTAAAAGCATAATCTAAGCTTGAAGCTATGAGAGTGACATCTATGAGAGAAAATAAAAAAGAAACGTATAAAGCATGCACACACACACACTAATTAAGAAAAGCCAACAGTCTATCTGTCTTTATGGCCATCTTTTGTCTTGGAGTCTTTCCTTTACCTCAGGTCTATCTTGTAGGCCATCTCTGATCTAAGTCTAGAAGGTGCCTTTGAAATTTGTTTCTTGTCCAAGATGAATGCTTGTCAAATTGTTTTGTCTAGATAAAGATTAGTGTTTATCCTTTTGCAAAGCCAAAATCAGAAGCATTCCATCTCCTCATTCTTCCAACTTGAGTCCCCAATCTTATCCCAAATATCAATAGGTCTCCTTATACCAAGCTAACTTGCAATCCCCCTAGGTCAAAAATATTACTTAAGAGCAATCACATTGTTTATTACACATGCATAAATGCCAAAAATTGAAAATCAAAAGCAATAATTTCATGTCATAGCTCATGTGGCATCACATAGAAATAGAAATGTGCTACACTCGTAATTGCATATGTCCTTGCATCCATGCATATCATACATCATATGTTCCAAAAAAGATAAAAAAAAAACATTACATTATCATTGTTTTGTTAATAACCAAAAACTTCAACATTCCAGGTGCACAAAAGATAGAAGATGGCTCATGTGACATTAAACTAAAGCTGAATCAGAGTACATATACAAAAGTTTGAGTTCATGAACAAAGACACACTCAAGCATGCAAGGGGAAAAATAGAAATCTAAGACTCTCTAGAACATCAAGGACGATTCTAACTATTTGAACCTTTAGGGCTCCTGCTCCTAGGCCTCCTATGACTACTATTTGCATCAGAACCTCTGTGAATCCTATGGGAATGAGAAGGAACCCTGATAAGAGCACACAAGGGACCAGTTCTATCATTCTGTGAAGCTTTCTTGCGAACCCCAAGGTTATCCATGATCTCTTGAAGAATGACATTATCAGCATCGAGTGTAGAAATTCTAGCTCATCGGGAAATGATCTCCTGACTCGCATACTAAGGAGCAAGAATATTAGTATGACAACTAGCTCTAGAAGGAAGACAAACATCAACAGGAAGAGTCTCCTGTGGATGACCAATGGCAAGGAATAGAACACCTAATGAAGAATCACGAAGGACCTCCCTCCACCCCTCGATAGTACCTAAGATGAAGTAAGAAGAGAAAGTGTTAGTCAATGGTTAAGTTCGTGAAAGAAAAGGAGTAAGCTAACAGAGGAATAGAGGAAAATGTTCTTACAAGGATCACCTTCTTGCCATGTAGGATCATCTTCTCCAGAATGAATCTCTCTATCTCCTCCTATGCTAACCTTGTCATGCTCCTCTCTCAAGATCATAATCCTCATCTGAAAAGTCTTCAAATTCCTCCTCAATGACCACCAACTCCTGACCAAAGGAAGGCCTCACACACCTCTGTCCTAGTCCACAAATAGGCCTCGTAATCAAAACACCAGGATTCAAAGGGTCCAAAAGGATGCCCTATGTTGTACATCCATCATCTCCTAAGAAGATCTATAACATGTCTGAATTGGGGGCAAGTCCACTAGAAATTCCTAACCAAACTACTGAAGAACTCAATTGACATGATGATATTCAACCAACCCATTTATGTCTTGCAAGTGAAGTACGCCTTTGCAATAGTCTTGAATCTAGCTATCATTTGGCCATCAACCCTCCATATTCGCATAAGGATCACAATTAAATTTTGCATCAATCAAAGTAGCTATGGTGCATGTAGTAGCATCAAAGGCACCCATATGGCCCCACCGTGTAGCTCTTAATAGTCTAGGATCTGGTAGCGGCACATCTCTCTGATATGGTGTACTGTGCTCATAAATCTATGACATGATCAGAGAAGGATAACTAAATGCAAGAGCCTCTCGTCTCGAAATACGATACAAGTCTCGATAGATCATGGTGAGGATATCAATCCCCCGTGCAAAAAATGTACCCTACTCAAGCCTCTAAATGATTGGTGCCTAGCACCATTTGAATCTCACTGATCCCTTATCCCCTGATAGCCTAGAAGTGATCAATCCAATGAGAACCTGTCATAAAAGTGAAATGTCAAGGTTAGGAACTAAAATGAGATGAACTCCTAATCTATCTCTTGGATGAGTAACCATTATAATAGCGGCTTAGGACTGTCAGTCTCGCTTAGACTTGATCTCAGGGATCCAAAGGTTCTCTCCTGTCATAGGAACACCTAATATGCAATACACATTAGATAGAATGAAGGTCCACTCTCCTGATACCAAAGGAAAAAACAAAGTGTTCCTATCTGCATTCCAGTATGTCAAAATGTCACAACAAATCCATGAAGGAGGATGAACCACTAGAGTTTGAGAAATAAGATCCAAACACATCCTCCTAAGAATAGAAAGCCCTATAGGCTTCGACAAACCAAGATTTTGTCACATGTTCCATTCCATGGAATGCATCCGTCTTGTCATACACAAGGAATGTTAAGTTAGATCCCCGAAAACAAAAAATAGAAAATCATAGAAAAAAGCATAAAACATGACAAAGCTTCACAAAAAAAGTGTATATCATTAGGAAATTGCAATAAATAGAAGAGGTTAGTATCGAAAAATAGACTAAATCGAGCGTTAGAAGCATCAAATTAATGAAGATTGCATTCGAAAGCATTGTGGGTGGGTTGCCCCTTTCACTAGCGCAATTCCCCTTAGGCAATCCTAGATTCCCCCCAAAGGGCGACCAACCCTATCAAAAGGGGTGACCCATGTTCTCCCTGTCTTTCAGTCAATCTCCAAGTTTTGATGCCATCCATAGCCCCTTCTGACCATTTGTATCATTGTTCAAAGAAAATATTACATTATTAAATTATTGGATAATCTAAGCACACTAGATTTTCCATATGCTACTATGGGCATGACGGCTTGGAAAATTTAGCCCTAGGCGTTATGTCATTTTGGGATTTTTGTATTGTAAAAAGTATTGTAAGGTATTATGTCTCCAATGGTTTTTTAAAAATTTAACATCTATCAAGATTGAATACTTGGCAGTTAAGGGTGAACTTGTCACTTTTCTCATGTGATGAATATTTGTTTACTTGAACTTTTCCAATCAAACATTATACTCATGATGGGTGGTATGCTTTGAACCCTTTTTATAGGAGACTTTTTCTTATATTTCATTCTAACCAAATATCAATCTACCATATACTATATTATATACCTTAAAAAGGCAATTATACCTGTAACTTAACTTTTTCGTTCTAAAATTTTTTATATAATATATAATTAATAATTAATAAAACTAAATTTATAAACGACTTTCCAATTAAAAAAATAATAATCTAGTAAAATAAGTTTTGAAATAAATTGGACTTGCCAAACACGACAAAGTAAAAGGTAAAATCTATAACAAGGAGGTGCCAACATTGACTCCATTTCAATGGTCAAACAATCAATAGCAATTTTACATCTCATTCAGAACAAAAAGTGGTAAATATTTGTCCTATTTTCATTGGCTAAATTTAACCTTTGACTATTAAAGTGGATGATATTTAAGAATAACCAGCTTAAATGATAGAATTGACGTGGAAAAATCAACAATATTATATGTTTCAGAAGCAATCGGAATTGAACGCGGGGCCAAATGTTTGAATTTACCCCGATTCAGTATATCACATTAGTTTTGAATCAGTCAAATGCGTGGAATTCCCACATTGCTATTCAACATCAAGATTCGACTCTCTCCCTCATTGTCTCTTCCACGCCGTTTAATCTCGATGTTTATCCTCTTTTCTATATAAACGATCTGCCCTCCTCTCCATACCCATTCAACAAGAGAAAGCATAATTCCCATCTGCCTGCAACGTTTTATTTAGTTGAAGGGCGAAGAGGTTTCACTACCTTCACAAAACAGATCCACACAGAGGGCAAGAAAATATGATGGCAAGATCAATGCTTACTAAAATGAGCACATTGCTTATTCTGCTCAACGTTATATTTGTCTTCCATGTCTCCGCTCGAAATAAGCTTCTTGTTGAAAATGTAAATACAAATACAGACAAGTCCTTTGAAACAAGTTTGGAGCAGTTACCATCGTGCACAAACTGTTCTGGACATATTCCAGACAAGAAATGCTGCCCCACATCAAAGAAAGTTGGAGAGATGTTGAACCAGAACTTTGCATATTCACAATGATGCCATTCAAATCCAACGCCCTATTGCACAATCTTAACCTACAGAAATGCCGCTTAGATCTCAATTTGATTCTCATCCACTGTGTAATACAAATTGATAGAAAATCGGGGAAGACATATTGTACTCCAGTAGTTCCACTCTATGTTCATCAATATTTTCATTTCAATCATGCCACTAGAATCGAATATAATTTGTCTTGCGACTTTTCTCCATCAACTAGAGCAAATACGTCTGTTAATATTTAGATATTTGTGGCATGTATATAACAAACGTCACTAATCTACAAGTTGTTTTGTGTATTTTATAACAAGTTTTCCTTCAACTAAAATTCTTATACTCTAAAAGCATAATCGAAGGAATCACTAACGTCTTGACACGAGTTTTTCAACAGCACCAACTGTTTTTAAACCAAGACAAATGGAATTGAAATTAACTATCACTAAGCCTACACTAAATTCAAACAACATTATATTCGTTAGGAAACATGTGCATTTCCTTTCCTTCCAATTCTCCTGAGATTAAAATAATCTTAAGGAAAAGATAGGTGAAGATTTGGGAAATTTCCAATCGAGTTAAAAGTTGAAGAAAAAAACGAACTTTTTGTATTTTGTTCAATAAATGTCATATTTGGGAGATCGTTTATATTATTAAAAAATTAGTATAAAAGCATTTAGAGATGTACAAACAAGAATCTCTAGAGGTATTATAGCTAATCCATAAGTAAAACAATAAAAAAATTATTGTCCATATTAATCAAAATTAGAAGCAAAATAAGGGTCACCTTGAACCCATAAAATCTAACAACTAATTGACTATCCAAGAAACTACACCACCAAAAAGAGAACACCAAACACATGCATTAGTTATTCAGAATCTTTGATGCACCCAACATCGATCCCGCAATGTCTATGCCAAAAATTGGAACCACAACCACAAATAGCACAAATAGAAAAGCTCACATCTTTCACTTTCCCCTTATCATTAACAAGAAGTTTGTCATAACTTCCATGCCAATGATCTAGCCCTAACCAACAAATCATGCACACATACAAATCTATATCAATAAAGGAAGAATCTAAACCCACAGTATATGCTCAAATCTAAACAAGGAAGAACCTATGCTTGGATCTTCACCAATGAGAGGAAGAGTATTGGTTAATGATAAACTCATTGAAAGAAGACCATGCACATTTATCACTCTATATATTTCTCCAAAGCTTCGTTTACCTCATCCATGTCTATCAGCCTCAAATTTGCATCAAACATCCTTATAGGGCTCAGGGGAAGTGGAGTAAAATTAATGCCTTTTTTGAAATGACCAACTCCAACTACAACGAATGATTCGATTCTTTAAATTTATAAGGCCAAGATCAAAACCTGCTCTTCAATTTCCTAAAAATATTCACACAGCACCCTATCCAATTAAAGAACCCTTAGATTTTAATTCATCATCCATCAATACTTCCTCAAAGCTTAGGAGAATGTTCAAGGTAATAAAAACCATTGTCATGGATTGAACTAGGGCTCTATTTCAAACTAAGTATTGAAGCTTATATACAAACTAAGTAGTTATGTCTCAATTAACCCTCACCAAGTTACTCCCAACCATAAAATTTACCCCCAAAATAATGGCCACTAATTTTATCGAACATGTTTTGTGTTTAATTAAAAATATTGCTTAGACAATTAAGTGAGAAAAATCCCGAGAAATTTAATCCTCTCATTGTAAAGAATAATTTGTCCTCTTCCAATATTAACTACTCACTAAAGAATCCAAAAACATAGCAAGAAAAAGCTTCAAAAGGAAACTTATAATGAAGAATTACCATATGATACGGATAATGAACATGCTATCTTTAGTAATTCAAACGCACCACAATTTAGAAATAACAATCATAATTGATAATATAGTAATTGTATCATAGATACATGATGTATGTCATTAATTGAAGTTCTAGTAATGCAGGGAAATTTTCCTAGACATAGATCACCCACTAATTCATCCTTAACGAATCCTTACAACTTGTGAATTCACACGCTACAGTAGTGTTGTGCTTTGCACACACACCCCATTTTTTTATTGAAGTTTTTTTTTTAATATGTATTCATACTCAACCATTACTTGATAATATCTAGAATAACCAACAATACGGTCCAAACCTATGCAGTAACCAACTTATCTCAATATGAGATAATCATGTCTAGAATCCCATGTAACCTTACCACTTAACAAATTTTGATGCTATGACAATGGCACCATCATGAATGTTCCCAACAATAAAATGGGAATGTTTGGTTAACTTGTCCACCACTATCAAAATAGTGTCATGCTTACAGTGATTTCTACGTAAACCATAAACAAGTTCCATGCTCATCACCAACCATTTATGGTCAGGAATGTTATGTGGATACAATACTCCACCGGGGAGTTTGTGTTCCCCTTTTACCTTTTCGACTCTCCAAACGTCTAGCCACAAATTGAGTCACATTGACTTTCATTTTTGGCCAAAACAAGTTCCTTTTTTAGACTGTGTAGCATTTTAGCCACACTAGGATGAGTAGAATATGGAATTTTATGTACTTCAAACGTAATAATATGTCTTAAATTTTTTCTTTCTAGACATAAATTCATCTCTAGAATATTATTAAGTCATAAATATCAAAATAATATCTTAATTTTTTCAATTCCCTTTTAGACAAACTACAATTTTTAAGATAAAATGGGTCTTGATGCTACTATTTAACAATCCTTTTCTTAATTCAAATCACAATATAGTTAGTGCATCAATGTATCAATGTCTACTCAAAGCATCTACCACAATATTTTCTTTCGTCTTGACATAACAAATGTTAAGACTGAAATCATAGAGTAATTTTAGGGTAGCACGCATTCAACTTTTCCTACTTAAGTATGCGAATTAGACTAGTGATGGTTTAATTTCAATTCAACCCCTTTCCAAAAAGGTAATGGTTCCATTATTTTAGAGCATGCATGATGGAAACCAACTCTAAATTATGAGTGGCATAGTCTTTCTCATAGTCCTTGAGTTTGCATGACATGTAAGCCACAAATTGATCATTTTGTGTTAGAATTCTCTCAACCCCTCTGTTGAGGGATCCATCCACATAGTGAACTACCCCTATTTGGATTAGGAATTAGGACAATGGGAGAAGTCGTGAGAAATTTATTTATATCAATGAAGGATACTTCGTAGTTCAATGGTGGCTATTCAAACTCTTTTTTTGCTCTTCCTTTGCAAGGAAGTTATTGGAAGGGAAATTTTAGCAAAGTTAATCAAAAACCTATAATAATACCGTACTAGGCACATAAAATTCTTACTTCATTCAATTTTATTGGAAGTAGTCATTCCATGATGGCATGAATCTTTCTCAAATCTACAATGATCCCTTCCTTATAGATTACAATACCCAAGTAGTGTATCTTTGTTTGGAAAATTGAACACATATAGTTTCCCATATAACAAATATTTTCTCAAATCTTTAGTACCAATCTATGATGTTGCTCATGTTCTTTCTAATCTTTTGAATATCAAAAATTCATCATTAAATACTAAGTTAGATTGATCCAAGTAATCTTGAGGGATATTGTTTATCAAATTAATGAAGGCTAGGAGTGTGTTTGTTAACTTAAAAGGAAGTACAATAAATTCATAGTTACCATACCTAGTCCTAAAAGTAGTTTTATGTATGTCTCTTCTTGCACATCCTTAGTTGATGGTAGTTAGATATTAAATTGATCTTGGAAAATACAACTTCTTCCCTCATTTGATCAAATAGATCATCAATCTAGGGTAATGGGTAATGGTTCTCAATCATTTCCTTGTTTAACATGTGGTAGTCTATGCATAGGCATAGTGTTCCATCTTTCTTATTCATCAAAAGTGTAGGAGCATCCCAAGGTGGAACACTAGGACTCATCAAGTCTTTTTCCAATAGCTCATTTAATTAAACCTCTAATTCATGTAAACTGGATGTGCTCGTCCGATATGGCCTCTAGAAACATGCACTAAACTTGGCATAGTTTCTATTGAGAAATTAAACTCTATCTTAGGAGGTAGACTAGGAACTTCATCATGCAACACTTCCATGAATTCTTGCAATATAGGATTATTGATATCTATAGACTTCTCACTTTCATAATTTGACATATGGAAATGAATAGAAAATAAGTCCCCACCTTTCCTTGCCACTCTCTTATTTTTTAGGGGAAAAAGAGTGTTTAACTATCTTGTTCCATGCGATCCTTGCAACAGTACAAGATTATTGGATTCGTCTCGGAAACACACTTGTTTCTCTCTATAATTTTTTAGCTACATGTTTAACCAACTAGGCCATTCCTAATACTAGATCATATGATTTGAAGGGCAATACTAATGCATTTACCCAAGTGCTTGAATATTATCTACTGGAATGTTTAGCTCAGGTACAACATCTTTTTTATGTTGTTTTCTACCAATACCTAACTCAAAACTACCCCCTTTCCTAAGGCTTCTATTCTCAACTTGCAGTTTTGAATTATATTAGGTGTAATGAAATAGTCGAAGGAGCTCTACATTCACACCTTTGCTATGCATTCACCGTTCGGTGGTGTATCTGTCGAATTGCGATCGGTGTATGCATAACCTAACATTTTCCAGCCCTCATCAAGGTCCCCTAAATACACCCCAAGACTTCGTTCAGGTGACATACCCATGTTGGCATGCCCTCCCATTATCCATGCCTCCTCACCCAGTCATCACGATGCACCACATCGGGAAACTGAGCTGCCATCTCTCTACTTCTCTTTTCTACTCTTCTCCAATTCACTTTTCCAAAGGGTAAAAATGACATATTTTCACCCCCTAGGGATTATTTATAGCCCTTTTTCACATTTTTGCCTCCCATTTTTACCATTTGCTCTATTTTTTCCCATGTTTCTTTCCTGACTAATTTTCATCCTCTATCCATTTTACTCTAGTTTTCATCTTTCAATCCCTTTCCCAGGCCCCTTTTTACCCACACAACCTCTCGAGGGGCCATCACCTTGCTATTGCCTTTTTCCAAAATTCTTCTAGATAAAATTGATTGGGGCATATTGCCCATCCCTTATTCTTGTTTGTAAAGGGTGGAATTTGGATGTTAGGTTTTTGGTAGTTTTGGTGTATATCCTCCTTTCACCCTTACATTCAAGGACCTAGGGTCAAGTTGCAATGTACTATCATAACCTAGGTCACTATTGAGATGTAGGGAAACTTGGATTTTTATGATTAGATTGACAATTTCCTTCCCTTATGCTCAATTGTACCTTAAAACCCTAATTATGCAAATAAGACAGTAAATGGATGAATTACGAAAAATGCTTCTGCAGAAAGATGTAAAATAACAAATAACTGTGCACCTGTTTTCGGGGTCCGAAGGCCAAAAAGTCAGGGACTAAAGAGTGGGCGCCCAAGTCTAGTACCCTACTTTTTGTCGAGATCCAGAAACTCAGTCTGCAACCTGTATCTGTTGTATCAGAGGTTTTCCCGTTGCGGAACTTTGAGGACTAATGAGCGGGCGCCCAAGTCCAGGTAGTTGTTTCTTTCACTGATCTGCAATCCTGACACTCTGTTGTACCCTCCTGCAACTTCACTTTGTCTGCAACTCCAACCTATAACCTACAATCATGAAAACTTTGGGAGGGGGTTGTGGTATTTATAGGCTTGCCTCAGTCAAGCCCTGGAGAGACATTCAAGCCTTTTGAACACCATTGTTAGATAACGAGTGCACGCCTTGGGAGGCACATGCAAAAACTAAATGATAAATGGTCAATAATCACAATACATATCAACTTGTAGTGAAGATCTCATGGGAGGAAGAAGCTTTTCATTCCATGAGGAGATGGCTGCTCAAATTTGCAAACACAAACACATAGACAATACAAATATGCTCTTGCAACACAATGAAAGTCTTGAATAACCTTTAGGATGCATAAAGTTCACAATAACAATCTAGTTTACAAATGAATGCCTAAGCATGTTTATATATGCAACTACAAACACTCCCACCAAGATTTCATAAATTCAAACTTTTTGTGTCGCCCTAGGGACCAAATAACGGTCATAAACTGACACTAGAAATTTGGGCCTGACCCAAAATAGGGCGCGGGCGCCCAAGTCCTCTCCCCTATTTTGGGCAGGGTTAGGTTCAAGGGGTCCCCCTAGGCCCCATTTGTCATGATACCCAAGGTTCATTCCATTGGGATGTTGAATTATGATGTAATATGTCCAAAATGCACACTAGAGACCCGAGAGCTAAACCTTTTGAGGGAAAAGCCCCCAAGGGGACATTTTCTGACATTACATTCTTAAACCACCATATTGTATTTTTCTTTGAAATAATGTTATTTTAACACTATTTCAAAGAGGGACAAAATATAGACACCTAAAAAAGGTCATGTCATTTCCCATCATCTTTATTATAATTGATCAAGTAAAATTGATCAATTGCCCTCCATTTGACAAATATATTAATTACATAATATTTAAATTATTTAATTAAGATTTCTCACCCCGTTCTTCTATCTAAAATCAATAAATACCTTATTTCCTCTATAGTCCTAAATATATATCTATTTACATAGGACTATAATTCCCCTTCATCCCAAAAATTAATAAATATGTCTATTATTTAATTCCACATTTTATCCATTTGTGATTACTTTTAGTAATCATCATTAATTACCCCAAATCTTGTGGACATGGATTAATTTGGAAATATTAAGGATTACATTCCCCCATGCTTCTAGAGGATACACATGTCATAAAATGTATGTGCAAAGTACATGCTTGTACATGACAAGTGGTACTTTGGAAGCATATATAAGTTTTCTTTGTCCCATTTTGTCCAATTGAAAAATCCACTTGGCTCTTTTTCTCATATTTTGAATTACACGTGTTCACTTTTTTAATTTAAAATTCCACCACTTTCTCCCATGCATAATTTAAAAATCCTCACAAAATCCAAACTTTACCTTTTCAAAAATACCCCCATCCCCTTCATCTACCTAATTAATCTCAACCCTCCGTTAATACAAAAGCCAATTCTTCGCCCTTGGATCTTCCATGGATCAAGGAGCCCTCCCATCACCCAACATCAGGTCTTGCCATTTATCATGCTCTCCTTTCTTGAGAGATCTCAAGCAATGAGAGCCATTGTTCTCAACATTTGATCTCAACCATCCATTCATCCATTCCAAACTCTATAAATTGAAGCTCTCCCATTCATTTCAACAACACTTTTGAATGCAAGTAAATGTTGTTAATTTGAGAACTTAAACATTCAAATCACTTTCAATATAATCTAGGACATATCAAAGGAATTTCATAGTCATGGGTGCACTTATTTTATTTTGAAATTTCCTTTCAGTCTTATCTTGAGGTTGTAATTGATTGTGAATTGAATAGGTTAATGGTATTTTAGCTTGTTTACTATTGTCCACCTTCACTTGCATGCACACTATTCCAAATGAGTTGGGGGAGGCCCATGACATCATATACTCCTTAAAAATAGAAATTTCCTTAGTATGCAAGTACAATAATGTCTAAATATTGTCTGAAGAAAACAACTACCACGTCAATTTTTAAAGCATTCGGTTCTTAAATACATCTAAAAAAAAAATTATCATAAATTTTTGGTCTTCTCAAGTGGTGATATTGAGGTTCATTTGGTTGCAATGAACCAATACTTTTTGAATGGTACATGGTTATATAAACTAATGCTACAATGGTCCAGAATTCAAACCAATTCAAGTGTTCCTTGTCTTCTATAAACTTGAAGATTCAACCAATTCAACACATGAGAATGATCAACAATATATGTATGCAACAATGCAACATGGAAAACATTGTTAATCCTTACCAGGGAAGGTGGTAATGCTAAGTAGTAAGCCATAATGTTGATCACTTCAAGAATCTTGAAAGGCCTATCAAAGAATCAAGCTAGATTTGCTAATTTTTTAAAATTTGATAGAGGTTTTATATGGTATAACTCATAGAAATAGCCTATCTCCTAATGAAAAACTATGGGGTGACCTTTTCGAATCTACCTTGTTTTTTGTCTATAGAAAGCATCTTTCAATCACTACCTTACTATTTAAATTTGATCATAATACTCTTGAAGTATTTCAATCCTAATAGATACTTTATTATACGAAAACTCAACCAAATGAAGTTTGGTCCATTGCAAACATTCCTAGATATTCAACACCTTTCTAATAGTTAATTCTTACTACTTAACAACTTTGTTCCTTAATATTTTATTATCTAAAATTTAACATATTTGTTTTTATCTTAATGTTTTATTTTTTTTAATCTATTTATTTCGTGAATATGTTCTATTATTAAACTTTACAAGTAAAAGATGTGGGAAAAGTTGTGTTAATACATAAAGAGTCATCTTCTTGCATACAACTTGAAGACCATAAGACCATAACCGCCTCGGAAAACTGATCAAAGACAACGATAATCTCTGACTAGCCTCACGTACGAATTGGTCAAATTCATACATGAGGCGTTGTGGAATGTAAATATTTGAGTTTCTGACTTACTTGATATTCAACATGCCATTTTCAAGCTTTGAATGTCTCCCTCGTGAGAATTAAATATTTAATTGCTCAAAGCTATTCCCATAAATACGACTCATTTCGTTCTCAACAAATACCCACAGCATCGCCTTCTCTCTCGCAACATTTCGGATTTCATCATATCTTATTTGGCGAGCTATTTATTCTCTCGGCTTTTTTAATTTTTATCTTTCTCGGCTTTCTTTGTTAAAAGGACGCTCTCTAAGCAGTGAATATGGGCAGATCAATACTTATGAAAATCATAACAGTACTACTTCTCTTCACTGTTATGTTTGTCATCCATGTCTCTGCTCGATATAATCTCAAGGCAAGTGCAAATACAGAAACGGATATTAACAACAACAAAGCAATCGATAATCTGGTTCAAATTGTGGAGCAGTTAGCATCATGTACTAACTGCGCAGGCAATATTCCAGATCCTAAATGCTGCACAAAATAACACAAGTTTCCGAGTGGCAATATTCTAATCCAACGATCTCATTCAGATTCTGCCCCAAGTAATTCAAGGGAGAGCTTTGTTTAATTATGATGTACATTAATTGAATGTTACGGGGAAGCAACAATACCAATTCTATTCCAACGTTCTCTGCTATTCATGACACCTCAAATTTCATTGACCTATGTGAATTGTAGTAATACTCATTCGTTATTTTCGATGATAACAAATATACTTGCTTATTCAGATCGAACACCTAATGCCATGGCTGCAACTGTAGTTTGTTTGATTGGATGCATGTTGACAATTATTGTTGGCCTCGATTCACTGTAAGATTAGTTAGATATTTATTTGCAATAACAATGACTAACCCAAATTAATTTCGGGTTATATTTTCAAATGTTCAATTCAGACGAAATATGTCGGCTAGAAGTTTAGAACCATGTGTTGAATTCCATTTTTCTGACATTCCACAAATTGACTAGTTCATAATGACTTTGTTGTTGAATTCTATTTTTATACTTTCATTAACTAATAACTTCTTGCCGACAGAGCCACCCAATATTTCTGTGCATTCAATTTACACTTTCGTTAATAATGGCTTTGGTGTTGAATTCGATTTTTATCTGTATTCGTTTTATAGTAATTTACACATTTTCTGTTCAACCTTATCCCATTTTTATTTATGAACATTCAGCTTAATTTCAAAATTTTTAATTTTTAACTTAAATTTTATAACTTTTACTCTTTCCTAATAATTATTATGAGTTAACAATCAGAAAATGAGACAGAGAGAAAAAAACTGCACTAAAGACACATCTATTCAACGAACACTCTTACTTATTTATAGTTGTTGGTATCTCAACAATATCTTATAAACTTGCAAAGAAAAATGACAGCGAACTGAAGACTTCAACGACGCCTCTTAATTGTTTGAGACACCTTTATCTAACTGGACACCTGGACAATGACCGGTGTAATTCAGTTATGAGTTACAGTTAGTTACGCTAACACTCCCCTTAATGAATAACTGAATTTTTATGAACTCCTAGCTTATTCCTACGTTGTACAAACTTTATCTTTCCCAATGGCTATATAAATACATCATCCATGTTATCATTTGTGTTACAATACATCAACTCTATCTCTTGTGATTGAATCTTTTCTCTAACAAAATGATGTTGAGTTTCAATATGTTTTGATCTGGCATGATACACTAGATTGTTTGCCATTGATTACTAGATCTCGAAAAAGAGCTCCCCGTTGATTACTACGGAGAATGTGGACAACACGTTGAGACTGCACTGCCCCTAGTAAGCAACAAGGATCGTACTTTTTCAAATCCCCTTGTAGAGGGGGAAAAGCTCACCACTTTGGACCTTCCACCAATGCATTTTGCTATTGGAGAGTGTAATATCCTTAAAGATAAAGAGTTGCAATACTGTGCATCTTTGAGAAAATGGGGGAAACAAATTCAACTCCATATGTTCACTAAGAAGACCATGGCTTCACTGTCATGAAAATGGAGGACCCAAGCTCACTTGAAGTCCTCTGTTGCATCGCTGCCTTTGTCAAATTAAACAACTGCTTGAGTTTATGGCATTTCAATGTGTTTGCTTTTGATTTGAGCTTCCTCCTTCAATGCCAGCAATTGGCCCCTTGAATCTTCTCTAAGCTCTATGGAATTTGATTGCAAATATCTCATCACTCTCTAGGTCTCACAAAACAATGATCACCCATTTTATTCAAATAAACGGAAGGAGAACAAGGCTACAAGAATGCACGCATGCCTTAGACTGGCCACAAATCTCACATTGCTTTTAAGCATTGTAAGTCCCTTCTAAAGTTAAAGAATTATAAACTTATGAATTCCAAATTGAAACAAATCCATGCTTGGTGCATGGGAGGACAAAATGACTGGGAACCCTATGTAGCAAATAGTACCAAATGTACAAACAACATAGTTGTGGTTGCCAAACTATGTGAATGTTCTCTAATTTGTGGCAAAACAAATAGTACCCTATTCAAGTGGTGTGCTGATGTACAAAAGAACCAAATCTGCCAATGGTCATCTGTGTGAATGAGATGGATTGAATGAGTTCCTCAGATTAAAAGGTACAATATAAAATGTTTTATTTCTGTATATATTTTTACTCAATTACTTCAATTTATTCAATTGAAAAACAAATTTAAGGCATTTGACAGAGATTGAGACAGAGAGGAAACTTATGTCTTTCATTAAACCTACAGGAGATTAATCAAAATAATTGTAGGGTAGATCAAATAAAATCATTTAAAAATTAAAAAATCCATTGAATCTGCAAAATATCAAATCTAATGAAATGTACGTTGTTATGTGATTCTTTGTACTCAATAATAAACTTGATCAGCATGAAAACACATTCAAACTGCGATTTGTTTATTTTATGGTTATTGTTATTGTTATTGTTGAAGTTTATGATAAATCTAAAACCCCAGAATCTTCTACAAGCCAAGATTAACCTTCTACAGAGAAAAAAAACACAAGAGAGCTATTTGCACAATAAATGGATGCAATTAATGAAAATGATTAATGAATTACATGTGACAACTTGCTTTTATATTCGCAAGTTAAATAAAACCTTAATATGACTTAATAATAACCTAAGACTAAAAATAAGCCCTAAGTAAACTTATTAAAGTGTAATTAAATATTTAATTACACCAAAAGTTATTACTATGCATACATAATATTTTGATTCTGATTATTTATTGGCTGCATTGCATTTGATTTTACAGGGGATTATATAAAAATGAATAAGGGCTTAGGATTCAGATTTATATATTAAATAGTAGGCTCAGTTCTCCTCCTTAATTAAGTGTGACCATCTGCCTTACTACACTGCCAATAATCGATAGAAAGTTTTCATGCTGGTAGTTTTATAATGATAATGAAGGGGTTTGATGGCAAAGTGAAATTGAGGAATATGACAAGTGTTGTTCACATTTAGTGCCACTGGAGGATATTCAAGTGAAAATTTGATTTTCTTTTAATATTGAAACAAAGCAATAAAAAAATTACATGAAATAAGGAGAAGCATCAAGCTACCAAAACAAAGGCCTGAACAACAACAGTTCGAAGGATGTTTGGTCTCTTCAGCGATGGCAGAGGCAGAGGAGAAAGCAACAGGTGGCACCACAGATCCTACTTTCGCAGAGATGAGGACGAGGGTGAGGGAGAGAGCATGGCACGGTTTGTTGTGGTGGGCCATTCTGCCATCATGGAGCTCATACACTATTGAAATTTTCTAATACATATTGCCCTTTCATCATTCAAAACTCCTAGGAAAACATATTTTATATTTCTTAGTTAACATATTTCACCCTTCATCATTTAAAACATACTTTTTCCTTAGACCAAACTAGCGCATTGTTTATTGCCTTACCTAAGTGAAAGCGTCATAATGCACTAGCGTTATAGATCCTTGTTAAACTTCTCAAGGAACATAGGTACATCAGAATTTATATTTTTGATACTTTGTAAGGTTAGAAAGTGTTTGAGATCTCCCAGTAATATGTAAAATCTGTGTTACATATTACTCCTCAACTTGGTTGTTCTCAAATTCCTCCTATCAAGCTAATGGAAGCCTTCACCATGGTAGAGAACACCATCCTCTGATGTAATTTTTTTGGCAAAGATTCCATTGTGGAAGAAGATTTTGATAGTGAATTAGACACTATGGGTTACATGCACAAGTTCGACGAAGAAGGGCACCCTGTCGGCTACAACATCTATGGCATTTTTTAGGACAGGGAGCTTTATAACAAGACCTTTGGGGGTGATGCCAGGAACAACAAGTTTCAATTGTTAAGGGTTCAATTTCTCAGAAAGAGCATTTGCTAGCTCAGCTTTAGCCCTAATGAGATTAGCTTCATGGTGCAGATTAAAGATTTCAAGAACTCGCCCAAGCACAAGAAGTGGAAGCTCAAGTTGTTCCCTTCCTACAAGACAATTACCCTGGATTCATTGCTAGAAAGGTTAGTAGTACTTTCATGAAATATTTATAATTTCAAATGGTTGATATAAGTGTTAGATGACAAGATGAATATTTTGGTGTGAAATATTTATTAATGTGTCATTGTGATACTTGCAATTGAATACTATGATATACCCTTTTTATTTAGCAAACTAAGAGAAAGTTTGTGCTCATGAGGGCTGCCAGGGCGTTCGAGACCCTATTCAAGTATTTTTGTCTAGCTTTACTTTTGAGATGTCCTCTTTATTACTATGAAAACCTTCCGTCTATGTTCTATGGTTCCCATTCCAAGTTTTATCTCTATCGAGACATGGTTTGTTTTTGACTTATTTGGAAAATAGTTTCTATAACAAAATCTTGTTTTTTTAAACTTTCAGTTTACATATCATGGGTTTTAAACTTGAGATCAATATCTAGGTGAATCATATGCTCTTATTTTAAAATAGATTTTATTTTTTTCTTTGTATTATACTATTTTCTTCAATGTGGTTAACATATCTATTTATATATGCTACAATGGAGAATTCAAAGTAGATATCATATATGGGAGGTTTTTGTCTATGTATTCCAATTAGTGCATAAGGGCATAGAAACAATAATAAAATTGTTTAGCAAAGCAATCGATGAGGGAAATGAAGCATGCAATGACCAAAAAAATGTAATTGACATCATTATGAAATAGAAATAGAAGAGGCCCACATAAGCCATTGAGGATCTCATGTTTCTAAGAAATCATTGCTAAGGCAAAAGCTAGGACTTTAAGCTCACAAATTTTTGAACAATACCCTAGTGGAGTTACACCCTCTAAAACAACTTGAAACTCCAAATACTTGAACAAATAATATGTCATTGCCAATATACTAATTACTTTCATGCATTGAGTGTTGGTTGATTAAGTGACTTCAAATTGTGATAATTTGAAGTTCATGTCTTTGTCAACTTTAGTGAAATATTTTTGTTTTGAGTTACAGTGGTATGCAAGGGGTCATTCATGAAGTATTTGGTTTTTACGTAGATTTAAATTTTAAAGATTTTTTGTTCAAGATTGCATTTGTTTCTACATGGAAAATATAAAAATGAATAAGGGATTTGATTAATTTAGTGCATATATAGATTACATTTAATTTTCTCATAGCTTTATTGCAAAACATATAGAATTATTGCAGTGATTTCCATCGTACAAAACACCAATTTTCAAAAATGTACAAATTTTGTATTATCTTCCATGTAATTAAGAATTTGACCATGGGAAAATCAACTATCCACATGCCCATTGCACCTATGACAATTTCTAGTTGAATTTATAATTAAAATCTTTATATTTAAAAATAATAATGTAAACCCTTTCAAAGTTAGCTATACTATATAAAGGCAATTGGAATCGAAATGTTTGAATTTACTCCGATTGAGTATTTGACATAATGCGATGTTAGTTTCAAATCAGTCAAATGCCTGGAATTCCCACAATGCCATTAACATCAATACTTCTCTCTCGCTATCTCTATGTGTGTTTGTTTATCCTCTTTTCTATATAAACAATGTGTCATGCCATCCTCTCCATGCTCCATACTCATTGAAGGAGCGAAAGCATAATTCCTATTTGCTTGCAATGTTTTATTTAGTTGAAGGGCGAAGAGCTTTCACTACCGTCACAAAACAAATCCACACAGAGGGCAAGAAAATATGATGGCTAGATCAGTGCTTACTAAACTAAGCACACTTCTTATTCTGCTCAACGTTATATCTGTCTTCCATGTCTCCACTCGAAATAAGCTTCTTGTTGAAAATGTAAATATAAATATAGGCAAATCCTTTGAAACAAGTTTTTAGAAGTTTCCATCGTGCACAAACTGTGCCAGACATATTCCAGACAAGAAATGTTGCCCCAAATCAAAGAAAGCTAGAAAGATGTTCAATCAGAACTTTACATACTCACAATAACTCCATTCAAATCCAACGCCCTATTGCACAATCTTAACCAAGAGAAACGCCGCTTAGATTTCAATTCGATTCTCATCCATTGTGTAATAGAAATTGATTGAAAATTAGCAAAGGCATATTGTACTCTAGTAGTTCCATTCTATGTTCATCACTATATTCATTTTATTGATGCCACTAATCTCGAATATAATTTGATTGTGACTTTCTCCATCAACTACAGTAAATACTCCTATTAATATTTAGATATTTATGACATGCATATAATAAATGTCACTAATTTGCAGGTTGTTTTGTGTATTTTATAACAAGTTTTTTGTTCAAATAAAATTCTTATACTCTAAAAGCATAATCTAAGCTCGAAGCTATGAGAGTGACATCTATGAGAGAAAATAAAAAAGAAACGTACAAAGCATGCACACACACACACACTAATTAAGAAAAGCCAACAGTCTATCTGTCTTTAGGGCCATCTTTTGTCTTGGAGTCTTTCCTTTACCTCAGGTCTATCTTGTAGGCCATCTCTGATCTAAGTCTAGAAGGTGCCTTTGAAATTTGTTTCTTGTCCAAGATGAATGCTTGTCAAATTGTTTTGTCTAGATAAAGATTAGTGTTTATCCTTTTGCAAAGCCAAAATCAGAAGCATTCCATCTCCTCATTCTTCCAACTTGAGTCCCCAATCTTATCCCAAATATCAATAGGTCTCCTTATACCAAGCTAACTTGCAATCCCCCTAGGTCAAAAATATTACTTAAGAGCAATCACATTGTTTATTACACATGCATAAATGCCAAAAATTGAAAGTCAAAAGCAATAATTTCATGTCATAGCTCATGTGGCATCACATAGAAATAGAAATGTGCTACACTCGTAATTGTATATGTCCTTGCATCCATGCATATCATACATCATATGTTCCAAAAAAGATAAAAAAAACATTACATTATCATTGTTTTGTTAATAACCAAAAACTTCAACATTCCAGGTGCACAAAAGATAGAAGATGGCTCATGTGACATTAAACTAAAGCTGAATCAGAGTACATATACAAAAGTTTGAGTTCATGAACAAAGACACACTCAAGCATGTAAGGGGAAAAATAGAAATCTAAGACTCTCTAGAACCTCAAGGACGATTCTAACTATTTGAACCTTTAGGGCTCCTACTCCTAGGCCTCCTATGACTACTAGTTGCATCAGAACCTCTGTGAATCCTATGGGAATGAGAAGGAACCCTGATAAGAGCACACAAGGGACCAGTTCTATCATTCTGTGAAGCTTTCTTGCGAACCCCAAGGTTATCCATGATCTCTTGAAGAATGACATTATCAGCATCGAGTGTAGAAATTTTAGCTCATCGGGAAATGATCTCCTGACTCGCATACTAAGGAGCAAGAATATTAGTATGACAACTAGCTCTAGAAGGAAGACAAACATCAACAGGAAGAGTCTCCCGTGGATGACCAATGGCAAGGAATAGAACACCTAATGAAGAATCACGAAGGACCTCCCTCCACCCCTCGATAGTACCTAAGATGAAGTTAGAAGAGAAAGTGTTAGTCAATGGTTAAGTTCGTGAAAGAAAAGGAGTAAGCTAACAGAGGAATAGAGGAAAATGTTCTTACAAGGATCGCCTTCTTGCCATGTAGGATCATCTTCTCCAGAATGAATCTCTCTGTCTCCTCCTATGCTAACCTTGTCATGCTCCTCTCTCAAGATCATAATCCTCATCTGAAAAGTCTTCAAATTCCTCCTCAATGACCACCAACTCCTGACCAAAGGAAGGCCTCACACACCTCTGTCCTAGTCCACAAATAGGCCTCGTAATCAAAACACCAGGATTCAAAGGGTCCAAAAGGATGCCCTATGTTGTACATCCATCATCTCCTAAGAAGATCTATAACATGTCTGAATTGGGGGCAAGTCCACTAGAAATTCCTAACCAAACTACTGAAGAACTCAATTGACATGATGATATTCAACCAACCCATTTATGTCTTGCAAGTGAAGTACGCCTTTGCAATAGTCTTGAATCTAGCTATCATTTGGCCATCAACCCTCCATATTTGCATAAGGATCACAATTAAATTTTGCATCAATCAAAGTAGCTATGGTGCATGTAGTAGCATCAAAGGCACCCATATGGCCCCACCGTGTAGCTCTTAATAGTCTAGGATCTGGTAGCAGCACATCTCTCTGATATGGTGTACTGTGCTCATAAATCTATGACATGATCAGAGAAGGATAACTAAATGCAAGAGCCTCTCGTCTCGAAATACGATACAAGTCTCGATAGATCATGGTGAGGATATCAATCCCCCGTGCAAAAAATGTACCCTACTCAAGCCTCTAAATGATTGGTGCCTAGCACCATTTGAATCTCACTGATCCCTTATCCCCTGATAGCCTAGAAGTGATCAATCCAATGAGAACCTGTCATAAAAGTGAAATGTCAAGGTTAGGAACTAAAATGAGATGAACTCCTAATCTATCTCTTGGATGAGTAACCATTATAATAGCGGCTTAGGACTGTCAGTCTCCCTTAGACTTGATCTCAGGGATCCAAAGGTTCTCTCCTGTCATAGGAACACCTAATATGCAATACACATTAGATAGAATGAAGGTCCACTCTCCTGATACCAAAGGAAAAAAAAAAGTGTTCCTATCTGCATTCCAGTATGTCAAAATGTCACAACAAATCCATGAAGGAGGATGAACCACTAGAGTTTGAGAAATAAGATCCAAACACATCCTCCTAAGAATAGAAAGCCCTATAGGCTTCGACAAACCAAGATTTTGTCACATGTTCCATTCCATGGAATGCATCCGTCTTGTCATACACAAGGAATGTTAAGTTAGATCCCCGAAAACAAAAAATAGAAAATCATAGAAAAAAGCATAAAACATGAGAAAGCTTCACAAAAAAAGTGTATATCATTAGAAAATTGCAATAAATAGAAGAGGTTAGTATCGAAAAATAGACTAAATCGAGCGTTAGAAGCATCAAATTAATGAAGATTGCATCCGAAAGCATTGTGGGTGGGTTGCCCCTTTCACTAGCGCAATTCCCCTTAGGCAATCCTAGATTCCCCCCAAAGGGCGACCAACCCTATCAAAAGGGGTGACCCATGTTCTCCCTGTCTTTCAGTCAATCTCCAAGTTTTGATGCCATCCATAGCCCCTTCTGACCATTTGTATCATTGTTCAAAGAAAATATTACATTATTAAATTATTGGATAATCTAAGCACACTAGATTTTCCATATGCTACTATGGGCATGACGGCTTGGAAAATTTAGCCCTAGGCGTTATGTCATTTTGGGATTTTTGTATTGTAAAAAGTATTGTAAGGTATTATGTCTCCAATGGTTTTTTAAAAATTTAACATCTATCAAGATTGAATACTTGGCAGTTAAGGGTGAACTTGTCACTTTTCTCATGTGATGAATATTTGTTTACTTGAACTTTTCCAATCAAACATTATACTCATGATGGGTGGTATGCTTTGAACCCTTTTTATAGGAGACTTTTTCTTATATTTCATTCTAACCAAATATCAATCTACCATATACTATATTATATACCTTAAAAAGGCAATTATACCTGTAACTTAACTTTTTCGTTCTAAAATTTTTTATATAATATATAATTAATAATTAATAAAACTAAATTTATAAACGACTTTCCAATTAAAAAAATAATAATCTAGTAAAATAAGTTTTGAAATAAATTGGACTTGCCAAACACGACAAAGTAAAAGGTAAAATCTATAACAAGGAGGTGCCAACATTGACTCCATTTCAATGGTCAAACAATCAATAGCAATTTTACATCTCATTCAGAACAAAAAGTGGTAAATATTTGTCCTATTTTCATTGGCTAAATTTAACCTTTGACTATTAAAGTGGATGATATTTAAGAATAACCAGCTTAAATGATAGAATTGACGTGGAAAAATCAACAATATTATATGTTTCAGAAGCAATCGGAATTGAACGCGGGGCCAAATGTTTGAATTTACCCCGATTCAGTATATCACATTAGTTTTGAATCAGTCAAATGCGTGGAATTCCCACATTGCTATTCAACATCAAGATTCGACTCTCTCCCTCATTGTCTCTTCCACGCCGTTTAATCTCGATGTTTATCCTCTTTTCTATATAAACGATCTGCCCTCCTCTCCATACCCATTCAACAAGAGAAAGCATAATTCCCATCTGCCTGCAACGTTTTATTTAGTTGAAGGGCGAAGAGGTTTCACTACCTTCACAAAACAGATCCACACAGAGGGCAAGAAAATATGATGGCAAGATCAATGCTTACTAAAATGAGCACATTGCTTATTCTGCTCAACGTTATATTTGTCTTCCATGTCTCCGCTCGAAATAAGCTTCTTGTTGAAAATGTAAATACAAATACAGACAAGTCCTTTGAAACAAGTTTGGAGCAGTTACCATCGTGCACAAACTGTTCTGGACATATTCCAGACAAGAAATGCTGCCCCACATCAAAGAAAGTTGGAGAGATGTTGAACCAGAACTTTGCATATTCACAATGATGCCATTCAAATCCAACGCCCTATTGCACAATCTTAACCTACAGAAATGCCGCTTAGATCTCAATTTGATTCTCATCCACTGTGTAATACAAATTGATAGAAAATCGGGGAAGACATATTGTACTCCAGTAGTTCCACTCTATGTTCATCAATATTTTCATTTCAATCATGCCACTAGAATCGAATATAATTTGTCTTGCGACTTTTCTCCATCAACTAGAGCAAATACGTCTGTTAATATTTAGATATTTGTGGCATGTATATAACAAACGTCACTAATCTACAAGTTGTTTTGTGTATTTTATAACAAGTTTTCCTTCAACTAAAATTCTTATACTCTAAAAGCATAATCGAAGGAATCACTAACGTCTTGACACGAGTTTTTCAACAGCACCAACTGTTTTTAAACCAAGACAAATGGAATTGAAATTAACTATCACTAAGCCTACACTAAATTCAAACAACATTATATTCGTTAGGAAACATGTGCATTTCCTTTCCTTCCAATTCTCCTGAGATTAAAATAATCTTAAGGAAAAGATAGGTGAAGATTTGGGAAATTTCCAATCGAGTTAAAAGTTGAAGAAAAAAACGAACTTTTTGTATTTTGTTCGATAAATGTCATATTTGGGAGATCGTTTATATTATAAAAAAATTAGTATAAAAGCATTTAGAGATGTACAAACAAGAATCTCTAGAGGTATTATAGCTAATCCATAAGTAAAACAATAAAAAAATTATTGTCCATATTAATCAAAATTAGAAGCAAAATAAGGGTCACCTTGAACCCATAAAATCTAACAACTAATTGACTATCCAAGAAACTACACCACCAAAAAGAGAACACCAAACACATGCATTAGTTATTCGGAATCTTTGATGCACCCAACATCGATCCCGCAATGTCTATGCCAAAAATTGGAACCACAACCACAAATAGCACAAATAGAAAAGCTCACATCTTTCACTTTCCCCTTATCATTAACAAGAAGTTTGTCATAACTTCCATGCCAATGATCTAGCCCTAACCAACAAATCATGCACACATACAAATCTATATCAATAAAGGAAGAATCTAAACCCACAGTATATGCTCAAATCTAAACAAGGAAGAACCTATGCTTGGATCTTCACCAATGAGAGGAAGAGTATTGGTTAATGATAAACTCATTGAAAGAAGACCATGCACATTTATCACTCTATATATTTCTCCAAAGCTTCGTTTACCTCATCCATGTCTATCAGCCTCAAATTTGCATCAAACATCCTTATAGGGCTCAGGTGAAGTGGAGTAAAATTAATGCCTTTTTTGAAATGACCAACTCCAACTACAACGAATGATTCGATTCTTTAAATTTATAAGGCCAAGATCAAAACCTGCTCTTCAATTTCCTAAAAATATTCACACAGCACCCTATCCAATTAAAGAACCCTTAGATTTTAATTCATCATCCATCAATACTTCCTCAAAGCTTAGGAGAATGTTCAAGTTAATAAAAACCATTGTCATGGATTGAACTAGGGCTCTATTTCAAACTAAGTATTGAAGCTTATATACAAACTAAGTAGTTATGTCTCAATTAACCCTCACCAAGTTACTCCCAACCATAAAATTTACCCCCAAAATAATGGCCACTAATTTTATCGAACATGTTTTGTGTTTAATTAAAAATATTGCTTAGACAATTAAGTGAGAAAAATCCCGAGAAATTTAATCCTCTCATTGTAAAGAATAATTTGTCCTCTTCCAATATTAACTACTCACTAAAGAATCCAAAAACATAGCAAGAAAAAGCTTCAAAAGGAAACTTATAATGAAGAATTACCATATGATACGGATAATGAACATGCTATCTTTAGTAATTCAAACGCACCACAATTTAGAAATAACAATCATAATTGATAATATAGTAATTGTATCATAGATACATGATGTATGTCATTAATTGAAGTTCTAGTAATGCAGGGAAATTTTCCTAGACATAGATCACCCACTAATTCATCCTTAACGAATCCTTACAACTTGTGAATTCACACGCTATAGTAGTGTTGTGCTTTGCACACACACCCCATTTTTTTATTGAAGTTTTTTTTTTTAATATGTATTCATACTCAACCATTACTTGATAATATCTAGAATAACCAACAATACGGTCCAAACCTATGCAGTAACCAACTTATCTCAATATGAGATAATCATGTCTAGAATCCCATGTAACCTTACCACTTAACAAATTTTGATGCTATGACAATGGCACCATCATGAATGTTCCCAACAATAAAATGGGAATGTTTGGTTAACTTGTCCACCACTATCAAAATAGTGTCATGCTTACAGTGATTTCTACGTAAACCATAAACAAGTTCCATGCTCATCACCAACCATTTATGGTCAGGAATGTTATGTGGATACAATACTCCACCAGGGAGTTTGTGTTCCCCTTTTACCTTTTCGACTCTCCAAACGTCTAGCCACAAATTGAGTCACATTGACTTTCATTTTTGGCCAAAACAAGTTCCTTTTTTAGACTGTGTAGCATTTTAGCCACACTAGGATGAGTAGAATATGGAATTTTATGTACTTCAAACGTAATAATATGTCTTAAATTTTTTCTTTCTAGACATAAATTCATCTCTAGAATATTATTAAGTCATAAATATCAAAATAATATCTTAATTTTTTCAATTCCCTTTTAGACAAACTATAATTTTTAAGATAAAATGGGTCTTGATGCTACTATTTAACAATCCTTTTCTTAATTCAAATCACAATATAGTTAGTGCATCAATGTATCAATGTCTACTCAAAGCATCTACCACAATATTTTCTTTCGTCTTGACATAACAAATGTTAAGACTGAAATCATAGAGTAATTTTAGGGTAGCACGCATTCAACTTTTCCTACTTAAGTATGCGAATTAGACTAGTGATGGTTTAATTTCAATTCAACCCCTTTCCAAAAAGGTAATGGTTCCATTATTTTAGAGCATGCATGATGGAAACCAACTCTAAATTATGAGTGGCATAGTCTTTCTCATATCCTTGAGTTTGCATGACATGTAAGCCACAAATTGATCATTTTGTGTTAGAATTCTCTCAACCCCTCTATTGAGGGATCCATCCACATAGTGAACTACCCCTATTTGGATTAGGAATTAGGACAATGGGAGAAGTCGTGAGAAATTTATTTATATCAATGAAGGATACTTCGTAGTTCAATGGTGGCTATTCAAACTCTTTTTTTGCTCTTCCTTTGCAAGGAAGTTATTGGAAGGGAAATTTTAGCAAAGTTACTCAAAAACCTATAATAATACCGTACTAGGCACATAAAATTCTTACTTCATTCAATTTTATTGGAAGTAGTCATTCCATGATGGCATGAATCTTTCTCAAATCTACAATGATCCCTTCCTTATAGATTACAATACCCAAGTAGTGTATCTTTGTTTGGAAAATTGAACACATATAGTTTCCCATATAACAAATATTTTCTCAAATCTTTAGTACCAATCTATGATGTTGCTCATGTTCTTTCTAATCTTTTGAATATCAAAAATTCATCATTAAATACTAAGTTAGATTGATCCAAGTAATCTTGAGGGATATTGTTTATCAAATTAATGAAGGCTAGGAGTGTGTTTGTTAACTTAAAAGGAAGTACAATAAATTCATAGTTACCATACCTAGTCCTAAAAGTAGTTTTATGTATGTCTCTTCTTGCACATCCTTAGTTGATGGTAGTTAGATATTAAATTGATCTTGGAAAATACAACTTCTTCCCTCATTTGATCAAATAGATCATCAATCTAGGGTAATGGGTAATGGTTCTCAATCATTTCCTTGTTTAACATGTGGTAGTCTATGCATAGGCATAGTGTTCCATCTTTCTTATTCATCAAAAGTGTAGGAGCATCCCAAGGTGGAACACTAGGACTCATCAAGTCTTTTTCCAATAGCTCATTTAATTAAACCTCTAATTCATGTAAACTGGATGTGCTCGTCCGATATGGCCTCTAGAAACATGCACTAAACTTGGCATAGTTTCTATTGAGAAATTAAACTCTATCTTAGGAGGTAGACTAGGAACTTCATCATGCAACACTTCCATGAATTCTTGCAATATAGGATTATTGATATCTATAGACTTCTCACTTTCATAATTTGACATATGGAAATGAATAGAAAATAAGTCCCCACCTTTCCTTGCCACTCTCTTATTTTTTAGGGGAAAAAGAGTGTTTAACTATCTTGTTCCATGCGATCCTTGCAACAGTACAAGATTATTGGATTCGTCTCGGAAACACACTTGTTTCTCTCTATAATTTTTTAGCTACATGTTTAACCAACTAGGCCATTCCTAATACTAGATCATATGATTTGAAGGGCAATACTAATGCATTTACCCAAGTGCTTGAATATTATCTACTGGAATGTTTAGCTCAGGTACAACATCTTTTTTATGTTGTTTTCTACCAATACCTAACTCAAAACTACCCCCTTTCCTAAGGCTTCTATTCTCAACTTGCAGTTTTGAATTATATTAGGTGTAATGAAATAGTCGAAGGAGCTCTACATTCACACCTTTGCTATGCATTCACCGTTCGGTGGTGTATCTGTCGAATTGCGATCGGTGTATGCATAACCTAACATTTTCCAGCCCTCATCAAGGTCCCTTAAATACACCCCAAGACTTCGTTCAGGGGACATACCCATGTTGGCATGCCCTCCCATTATCCATGCCTCCTCACCCAGTCATCATGATTCACCACATCGGGAAACTGAGCTGCCATCTCTCTACTTCTCTTTTCTACTCTTCTCCAATTCACTTTTCCAAAGGGTAAAAATGACATATTTTCACCCCCTAGGGATTATTTATAGCCCTTTTTCACATTTTTGCCTCCCATTTTTACCATTTGCTCTATTTTTTCCCATTTTTCTTTCCTGACTAATTTTCATCCTCTATCCATTTTACTCCGGTTTTCATCTTTCAATCCCTTTCCCAAGCCCCTTTTTACCCACACAACCTCTCGAGGGGCCATCACCTTGCTATTGCCTTTTTCCAAAATTCTTCTAGATAAAATTGATTGGGGCATATTGCCCATCCCTTATTCTTATTTGTAAAGGGTGGAATTTGGATGTTAGGTTTTTGGTAGTTTTGGTGTATATCCTCCTTTCACCCTTACATTCAAGGACCTAGGGTCAAGTTGCAATGTACTATCATAACCTAGGTCACTATTGAGATGTAGGGAAACTTGGATTTTTATGATTAGATTGACAATTTCCTTCCCTTATGCTCAATTGTACCTTAAAACCCTAATTATGCAAATAAGACAGTAAATGGATGAATTACGAAAAATGCTTCTGCAGAAAGATGTAAAATAACAAATAACTGTGCACCTGTTTTCAGGGTCCGAAGGCCAAAAAGTCAGGGACTAAAGAGTGGGCGCCCAAGTCTAGTACCCTACTTTTTGTGGAGATCCAGAAACTCAGTCTGCAACCTGTATCTGTTGTATCAGAGGTTTTCCCGTTGCGGAACTTTGAGGACTAATGAGCGGGCGCCCAAGTCCAGGTAGCTGTTTCTTTCACTGATCTGCAATCCTGACACTCTGTTGTACCCTCCTGCAACTTCACTTTGTCTGCAACTCCAACCTATAACCTACAATCATGAAAACTTTGGGAGGGGGTTGTGGTATTTATAGGCTTGCCTCAGTCAAGCCCTGGAGAGACATTCAAGCCTTCTGAACACCATTGTTAGATAACGAGTGCACGCCTTGGGAGGCACATGCAAAAACTAAATGATAAATGGTCAATAATGACAATACATATCAACTTGTAGTGAAGATCTCATGGGAGGAAGAAGCTCTTCATTCCATGAGGAGATGGTTGCTCAAATTTGCAAACACAAACACATAGACAATACAAATATGCTCTTGCAACACAATGAAAGTCTTGAATAACCTTTAGGATGCATAAAGTTCACAATAACAATCTAGTTTACAAATGAATGCCTAAGCATGTTTATATATGCAACTACAAACACTCCCACCAAGATTTCATAAATTCAAACTTTTTGTGTCGCCCTAGGGACCAAATAACGGTCATAAACTGACACTAGAAATTTGGGCCTGACCCAAAATAGGGCGCGGGTGCCCAAGTCCTCTCCCCTATTTTGGGCAGGGTTAGGTTCAAGGGGCCCCCCTAGGCCCCATTTGTCATGATACCCAAGGTTCATTCCATTGGGATGTTGAATTATGATGTAATATGTCCAAAATGCACACTAGAGACCCGAGAGCTAAACCTTTTGAGGGAAAAGCCCCCAAGGGGACATTTTCTGACATTACATTCTTAAACCACCATATTGTATTTTTCTTTGAAATAATGTTATTTTAACACTATTTCAAAGAGGGACAAAATATAGACACCTAAAAAAGGTCATGTCATTTCCCATCATCTTTATTATAATTGATCAAGTAAAATTGATCAATTGTCCTCCATTTGACAAATATATTAATTACATAATATTTAAATTATTTAATTAAGATTTCTCACCCCGTTCTTCTATCTAAAATCAATAAATACCTTATTTCCTCTATAGTCCTAAATATATATCTATTTACATAGGACTATAATTCCCCTTCATCCCAAAAATTAATAAATATGTCTATTATTTAATTCCACATTTTATCCATTTGTGATTACTTTTAGTAATCATCATAAATTACCCCAAATCTTGTGGACATGGATTAATTTGGAAATATTAAGGATTACATTCCCCCATGCTTCTAGAGGATACACATGTCATAAAATGTATGTGCAAAGTACATGCTTGTACATGACAAGTGGTACTTTGGAAGCATATATAAATTTTCTTTGTCCCATTTTGTCCAATTGAAAAATCCACTTGGCTCTTTTTCTCATATTTTGAATTACACGTGTTCTCTTTTTTAATTTAAAATTCCACCACTTTCTCCCATGCATAATTTAAAAATCCTCACAAAATCCAAACTTTACCTTTTCAAAAATACCCCCATCCCCTTCATCTACCTAATTAATCTCAACCCTCCATTAATACAAAAGCCAATTCTTCGCCCTTGGATCTTCCATGGATCAAGGAGCCCTCCCATCACCCAACATCAGGTCTTGCCATTTATCATGCTCTCCTTTCTTGAGAGATCTCAAGCAATGAGAGCCATTGTTCTCAACATTTGATCTCAACCATCCATTCATCCATTCCAAACTCTATAAATTGAAGCTCTCCCATTCATTTCAACAACACTTTTGAATGCAAGTAAATGTTGTTAATTTGAGATCTTAAACATTCAAATCACTTTCAATATAACCTAGGACATATCAAAGGAATTTCATAGTCATGGGTGCACTTATTTTATTTTGAAATTTCCTTTCAGTCTTATCTTGAGGTTGTAATTGATTGTGAATTGAATAGGTTAATGGTATTTTAGCTTGTTTACTATTGTCCACCTTCACTTGCATGCGCACTATTCCAAATGAGTTGGGGGAGGCCCATGACATCATATACTCCTTAAAAATAGAAATTTCCTTAGTATGCAAGTACAATAATGTCTAAATATTGTCTGAAGAAAACAACTACCATGTCAATTTTTAAAGCATTCGGTTCTTAAATACATCTAAAAAAAAATTTATCATAAATTTTTGGTCTTCTCAAGTGGTGATATTGAGGTTCATTTGGTTGCAATGAACCAATACTTTTTGAATGGTACATGGTTATATAAACTAATGCTACAATGGTCCAGAATTCAAACCAATTCAAGTGTTCCTTGTCTTCTATAAACTTGAAGATTCAACCAATTCAACACATGAGAATGATCAACAATATATGTATGCAACAATGCAACATGGAAAACATTGTTAATCCTTACCAGGGAAGGTGGTAATGCTAAGTAGTAAGCCATAATGTTGATCACTTCAAGAATCTTGAAAGGCCTATCAAAGAATCAAGCTAGATTTGCTAATTTTTTAAAATTTGATAGAGGTTTTATATGGTATAACTCATAGAAATAGCCTATCTCCTAATGAAAAACTATGGGGTGACCTTTTCGAATCTACCTTGTTTTTTGTCTATAGAAAGCATCTTTCAATCACTACCTTACTATTTAAATTTGATCATAATACTCTTGAAGTATTTCAATCCTAATAGATACTTTATTATACGAAAACTCAACCAAATGAAGTTTGGTCCATTGCAAACATTCCTAGATATTCAACACCTTTCTAATAGTTAATTCTTACTACTTAACAACTTTGTTCCTTAATATTTTATTATCTAAAATTTAACATATTTGTTTTTATCTTAATGTTTTATTTTTTTTAATCTATTTATTTCGTGAATATGTTCTATTATTAAACTTTACAAGTAAAAGATGTGGGAAAAGTTGTGTTAATACATAAAGAGTCATCTTCTTGCATACAACTTGAAGACCATAAGACCATAACCGCCTCGGAAAACTGATCAAAGACAACGATAATCTCTGACTAGCCTCACGTACGAATTGGTCAAATTCATACATGAGGCGTTGTGGAATGTAAATATTTGAGTTTCTGACTTACTTGATATTCAACATGCCATTTTCAAGCTTTGAATGTCTCCCTCGTGAGAATTAAATATTTAATTGCTCAAAGCTATTCCCATAAATACGACTCATTTCGTTCTCAACAAATACCCACAGCATCGCCTTATCTCTCGCAACATTTCGGATTTCATCATATCTTATTTGGCGAGCTATTTATTCTCTCGGCTTTTTTAATTTTTATCTTTCTCGGCTTTCTTTGTTAAAAGGACGCTCTCTAAGCAGTGAATATGGGCAGATCAATACTTATGAAAATCATAACAGTACTACTTCTCTTCACTGTTATGTTTGTCATCCATGTCTCTGCTCGATATAATCTCAAGGCAAGTGCAAATACAGAAACGGATATTAACAACAACAAAGCAATCGATAATCTGGTTCAAATTGTGGAGCAGTTAGCATCATGTACTAACTGCGCAGGCAATATTCCAGATCCTAAATGCTGCACAAAATAACACAAGTTTCCGAGTGGCAATATTCTAATCCAACGATCTCATTCAGATTCTGCCCCAAGTAATTCAAGGGAGAGCTTTGTTTAATTATGATGTACATTAATTGAATGTTACGGGGAAGCAACAATACCAATTCTATTCCAACGTTCTCTGCTATTCATGACACCTCAAATTTCATTGACCTATGTGAATTGTAGTAATACTCATTCGTTATTTTCGATGATAACAAATATACTTGCTTATTCAGATCGAACACCTAATGCCATGGCTGCAACTGTAGTTTGTTTGATTGGATGTATGTTGACAATTATTGTTGGCCTCGATTCACTGTAAGATTAGTTAGATATTTATTTGCAATAACAATGACTAACCCAAATTAATTTCGGGTTATATTTTCAAATGTTCAATTCAGACGAAATATGTCGGCTAGAAGTTTAGAACCATGTGTTGAATTCCATTTTTCTGACATTCCACAAATTGACTAGTTCATAATGACTTTGTTGTTGAATTCTATTTTTATACTTTCATTAACTAATAACTTCTTGCCGACAGAGCCACCCAATATTTCTGTGCATTCAATTTACACTTTCGTTAATAATGGCTTTGGTGTTGAATTCGATTTTTATCTGTATTCGTTTTATAGTAATTTACACATTTTCTGTTCAACCTTATCCCATTTTTATTTATGAACATTCAGCTTAATTTCAAAATTTTTAATTTTTAACTTAAATTTTATAACTTTTACTCTTTCCTAATAATTATTATGAGTTAACAATCAGAAAATGAGACAGAGAGAAAAAAACTGCACTAAAGACACATCTATTCAACGAACACTCTTACTTATTTATAGTTGTTGGTATCTCAACAATATCTTATAAACTTGCAAAGAAAAATGACAGCGAACTGAAGACTTCAACGACGCCTCTTAATTGTTTGAGACACCTTTATCTAACTGGACACCTGGACAATGACCGGTGTAATTCAGTTATGAGTTACAGTTAGTTACGCTAACACTCCCCTTAATGAATAACTGAATTTTTATGAACTCCTAGCTTATTCCTACGTTGTACAAACTTTATCTTTCCCAATGGCTATATAAATACATCATCCATGTTATCATTTGTGTTACAATACATCAACTCTATCTCTTGTGATTGAATCTTTTCTCTAACAAAATGATGTTGAGTTTCAATATGTTTTGATCTGGCATGATACACTAGATTGTTTGCCATTGATTACTAGATCTCGAAAAAGAGCTCCCCGTTGATTACTACGGAGAATGTGGACAACACGTTGAGACTGCACTGCCCCTAGGAAGCAACAAGGATCGTACTTTTTCAAATCCCCTTGTAGAGGGGGAAAAGCTCACCACTTTGGACCTTCCACCAATGCATTTTGCTATTGGAGAGTGTAATATCCTTAAAGATAAAGAGTTGCAATACTGTGCATCTTTGAGAAAATGGGGGAAACAAATTCAACTCCATATGTTCACTAAGAAGACCATGGCTTCACTGTCATGAAAATGGAGGACCCAAGCTCACTTGAAGTCCTCTGTTGCATCGCTGCCTTTGTCAAATTAAACAACTGCTTGAGTTTATGGCATTTCAATGTGTTTGCTTTTGATTTGAGCTTCCTCCTTCAATGCCAGCAATTGGCCCCTTGAATCTTCTCTAAGCTCTATGGAATTTGATTGCAAATATCTCATCACTCTCTAGGTCTCACAAAACAATGATCACCCATTTTATTCAAATAAATGGAAGGAGAACAAGGCTACAAGAATGCACGCATGCCTTAGACTGGCCACAAATCTCACATTGCTTTTAAGCATTGTAAGTCCCTTCTAAAGTTAAAGAATTATAAACATATGAATTCCAAATTGAAACAAATCCATGCTTGGTGCATGGGAGGACAAAATGACTGGGAACCCTATGTAGCAAATAGTACCAAATGTACAAACAACATAGTTGTGGTTGCCCAACTACGTGAATGTTCTCTAATTTGTGGCAAAACAAATAGTACCCTATTCAAGTGGTGTGCTGATGTACAAAAGAACCAAATCTGCCAATGGTCATCTGTGTGAATGAGATGGATTGAATGAGTTCCTCAGATTAAAAGGTACAATATAAAATGTTTTATTTCTGTATATATTTTCACTCAATTACTTCAATTTATTCAATTGAAAAACAAATTTAAGGCATTTGACAGAGATTGAGACAGAGAGGAAACTTATGTCTTTCATTAAACCTACAAGAGATTAATCAAAATAATTGTAGGGTAGATCAAATAAAATCATTTAAAAATTAAAAAATCCATTGAATCTGCAAAATATCAAATATAATGAAATGTACGTTGTTATGTGATTCTTTGTACTCAATAATAAACTTGATCAGCATGAAAACACATTCAAACTGCGATTTGTTTATTTTATGGTTATTGTTATTGTTATTGTTATTGTTATTGTTGAAGTTTATGATAAATCTAAAACCCCAGAATCTTCTACAAGCCAAGATTAACCTTCTACAGAGAAAAAAAACACAAGAGAGCTATTTGCACAATAAATGGATGCAATTAATGAAAATGATTAATGAATTACATGTGACAACTTGCTTTTATATTCGCAAGTTAAATAAAACCTTAATATGACTTAATAATAACCTAAGACTAAAAATAAGCCCTAAGTAAACTTATTAAAGTGTAATTAAATATTTAATTACACCAAAAGTTATTACTATGCATAAATAACATTTTGATTCTGATTATTTATTGGCTGCATTGCATTTGATTTTATAGGGGATTATATAAAAATGAATAAGGGCTTAGGATTCAGATTTATATATTAAATAGTAGGCTCAGTTCTCCTCCTTAATTAAGTGTGACCATCCGCCTTACTACACTGCCAATAATCGATAGAAAGTTTTCATGCTGGTAGTTTTATAATGATAATGAAGGGGTTTGATGGCAATGTGAAATTGAGGAATATGACAAGTGTTGTTCACATTTAGTGCCACTGGAGGATATTCAAGTGAAAATTTGATTTTCTTTTAATATTGAAACAAAGCAATAAAAAAATTACATGAAATAAGGAGAAGCATCAAGCTACCAAAACAAAGGCCTGAACAACAACAGTTCGAAGGATGTTTGGTCTCTTCAGCGATGGCAGAGGCGGAGGAGAAAGCAACAGGTGGCACCACAGATCCTACTTTCGCAGAGATGAGGACGAGGGTGAGGGAGAGAGCATGGCACGGTTTGTTGTGGTGGGCCATTCTGCCATCATGGAGCTCATACACTATTGAAATTTTCTAATACATATTGCCCTTTCATCATTCAAAACTCCTAGGAAAACATATTTTATATTTCTTAGTTAACATATTTCACCCTTCATCATTTAAAACATACTTTTTCCTTAGACCAAACTAGTGCATTGTTTATTGCCTTACCTAAGTGAAAGCGTCATAATGCACTAGCGTTATAGATCCTTGTTAAACTTCTCAAGGAACATAGGTACATCAGAATTTATATTTTTGATACTTTGTAAGGTTAGAAAGTGTTTGAGATCTCCCAGTAATATGTAAAATCTGTGTTACATATTACTCCTCAACTTGGTTGTTCTCAAATTCCTCCTATCAAGCTAATGGAAGCCTTCACCATGGTAGAGAACACCATCCTCTGATGTAATTTTTTTGGCAAAGATTCCATTGTGGAAGAAGATTTTGATAGTGAATTAGACACTATGGGTTACATGCACAAGTTCGACGAAGAAGGGCACCCTGTTGGCTACAACATCTATGGCATTTTTTAGGACAGGGAGCTTTATAACAAGACCTTTGGGGGTGATGCCAGGAACAACAAGTTTCAATTGTTAAGGGTTCAATTTCTTAGAAAGAGCATTTGCTAGCTCAGCTTTAGCCCTAATGAGATTAGCTTCATGGTGCAGATTAAAGATTTCAAGAACTCGCCCAAGCACAAGAAGTGGAAGCTCAAGTTGTTCCCTTCCTACAAGACAATTACCCTGGATTCATTGCTAGAAAGGTTATTAGTACTTTCATGAAATATTTATAATTTCAAATGGTTGATATAAGTGTTAGATGACAAGATGAATATTTTGGTGTGAAATATTTATTAATGTGTCATTGTGATACTTGCAATTGAATACTATGATATACCCTTTTTATTTAGCAAACTAAGAGAAAGTTTGTGCTCATGAGGGCTGCCAGGGCGTTCGAGACCCTATTCAAGTATTTTTGTCTAGCTTTACTTTTGAGATGTCCTCTTTATTACTATGAAAACCTTCCGTCTATGTTCTATGGTTCCCATTCCAAGTTTTATCTCTATCGAGACATGGTTTGTTTTTGACTTATTTGGAAAATAGTTTCTATAACAAAATCTTGTTTTTTTAAACTTTCAGTTTACATATCATGGGTTTTAAACTTGAGATCAATATCTAGGTGAATCATATGCTCTTATTTTAAAATAGATTTTATTTTTTTCTTTGTATTATACTATTTTCTTCAATGTGGTTAACATATCTATTTATATATGCTACAATGGAGAATTCAAAGTAGATATCATATATGGGAGGTTTTTGTCTATGTATTCCAATTAGTGCATAAGGGCATAGAAACAATAATAAAATTGTTTAGGAAAGCAATCGATGAGGGAAATGAAGCATGCAATGACCAAAAAAATGTAATTGACATCATTATGAAATAGAAATAGAAGAGGCCCACATAAGCCATTGAGGATCTCATGTTTCTAAGAAATCATTGCTAAGGCAAAAGCTAGGACTTTAAGCTCACAAATTTTTGAACAATACCCTAGTGGAGTTACACACTCTAAAACAACTTGAAACTCCAAATACTTGAACAAATAATATGTCATTGCCAATATACCAATTACTTTCATGCATTGAGTGTTGGTTGATTAAGTGACTTCAAATTGTGATAATTTGAAGTTCATGTCTTTGTCAACTTTAGTGAAATATTTTTGTTTTGAGTTACAGTGGTATGCAAGGGGTCATTCATGAAGTATTTGGTTTTTACGTAGATTTAAATTTTAAAGATTTTTTGTTCAAGATTGCATTTGTTTCTACATGGAAAATATAAAAATGAATAAGGGATTTGATTAATTTAGTGCATATATAGATTACATTTAATTTTCTCATAGCTTTATTGCAAAACATATAGAATTATTGCAGTGATTTCCATCGTACAAAACACCAATTTTCAAAAATGTACAAATTTTGTATTATCTTCCATGTAATTAAGAATTTGACCATGGGAAAATCAACTATCCACATGCCCATTGCACCTATGACAATTTCTAGTTGAATTTATAATTAAAATCTTTATATTTAAAAAAAATAATGTAAACCCTTTCAAAGTTAGCTATACTATATAAAGGCAATTGGAATCGAAATGTTTGAATTTACTCCGATTGAGTATTTGACATAATGCGATGTTAGTTTCAAATCAGTCAAATGCCTGGAATTCCCACAATGCCATTAACATCAATACTTCTCTCTCTCTATCTCTATGTGTGTTTGTTTATCCTCTTTTCTATATAAACAATGTGTCATGCCATCCTCTCCATGCTCCATACTCATTGAAGGAGCGAAAGCATAATTCCTATTTGCTTGCAATGTTTTATTTAGTTGAAGGGCGAAGAGCTTTCACTACCGTCACAAAACAAATCCACACAGAGGGCAAGAAAATATGATGGCTAGATCAGTGCTTACTAAACTAAGCACACTTCTTATTCTGCTCAACGTTATATCTGTCTTCCATGTCTCCACTCGAAATAAGCTTCTTGTTGAAAATGTAAATACAAATATAGGCAAATCCTTTGAAACAAGTTTTTAGAAGTTTCCATCGTGCACAAACTGTGCCAGACATATTCCAGACAAGAAATGTTGCCCCAAATCAAAGAAAGCTAGAAAGATGTTCAATCAGAACTTTACATACTCACAATGATTCCATTCAAATCCAACGCCCTATTGCACAATCTTAACCAAGAGAAACGCCGCTTAGATTTCAATTCGATTCTCATCCATTGTGTAATAGAAATTGATTGAAAATTAGCAAAGGCATATTGTACTCTAGTAGTTCCATTCTATGTTCATCACTATATTCATTTTATTGATGCCACTAATCTCGAATATAATTTGATTGTGACTTTCTCCATCAACTACAGTAAATACTCCTATTAATATTTAGATATTTATGACATGCATATAATAAATGTCACTAATTTGCAGGTTGTTTTGTGTATTTTATAACAAGTTTTTTGTTCAAATAAAATTCTTATACTCTAAAAGCATAATCTAAGCTCGAAGCTATGAGAGTGACATCTATGAGAGAAAATAAAAAAGAAACGTACAAAGCATGCACACACACACACTAATTAAGAAAAGCCAACAGTCTATCTGTCTTTAGGGCCATCTTTTGTCTTGGAGTCTTTCCTTTACCTCAGGTCTATCTTGTAGGCCATCTCTGATCTAAGTCTAGAAGGTGCCTTTGAAATTTGTTTCTTGTCCAAGATGAATGCTTGTCAAATTGTTTTGTCTAGATAAAGATTAGTGTTTATCCTTTTGCAAAGCCAAAATCAGAAGCATTCCATCTCCTCATTCTTCCAACTTGAGTCCCCAATCTTATCCCAAATATCAATAGGTCTCCTTATACCAAGCTAACTTGCAATCCCCCTAGGTCAAAAATATTACTTAAGAGCAATCACATTGTTTATTACACATGCATAAATGCCAAAAATTGAAAATCAAAAGCAATAATTTCATGTCATAGCTCATGTGGCATCACATAGAAATAGAAATGTGCTACACTCGTAATTGTATATGTCCTTGCATCCATGCATATCATACATCATATGTTCCAAAAAAGATAAAAAAAACATTACATTATCATTGTTTTGTTAATAACCAAAAACTTCAACATTCCAGGTGCACAAAAGATAGAAGATGGCTCATGTGACATTAACCTAAAGCTGAATCAGAGTACATATACAAAAGTTTGAGTTCATGAACAAAGACACACTCAAGCATGTAAGGGGAAAAATAGAAATCTAAGACTCTCTAGAACATCAAGGACGATTCTAACTATTTGAACCTTTAGGGCTCCTACTCCTAGGCCTCCTATGACTACTAGTTGCATCAGAACCTCTGTGAATCCTATGGGAATGAGAAGGAACCCTGATAAGAGCACACAAGGGACCAGTTCTATCATTCTGTGAAGCTTTCTTGCGAACCCCAAGGTTATCCATGATCTCTTGAAGAATGATATTATCAGCATCGAGTGTAGAAATTTTAGCTCATCGGGAAATGATCTCCTGACTCGCATACTAAGGAGCAAGAATATTAGTATGACAACTAGCTCTAGAAGGAAGACAAACATCAACAGGAAGAGTCTCCCGTGGATGACCAATGGCAAGGAATAGAACACCTAATGAAGAATCACGAAGGACCTCCCTCCACCCCTCGATAGTACCTAAGATGAAGTAAGAAGAGAAAGTGTTAGTCAATGGTTAAGTTCGTGAAAGAAAAGGAGTAAGCTAACAGAGGAATAGAGGAAAATGTTCTTACAAGGATCGCCTTCTTGCCATGTAGGATCATCTTCTCCAGAATGAATCTCTCTGTCTCCTCCTATGCTAACCTTGTCATGCTCCTCTCTCAAGATCATAATCCTCATCTGAAAAGTCTTCAAATTCCTCCTCAATGACCACCAACTCCTAACCAAAGGAAGGCCTCACACACCTCTGTCCTAGTCCACAAATAGGCCTCGTAATCAAAACACCAGGATTCAAAGGGTCCAAAAGGATGCCCTATGTTGTACATCCATCATCTCCTAAGAAGATCTATAACATGTCTGAATTGGGGGCAAGTCCACTAGAAATTCCTAACCAAACTACTGAAGAACTCAATTGACATGATGATATTCAACCAACCCATTTATGTCTTGCAAGTGAAGTACGCCTTTGCAATAGTCTTGAATCGAGCTATCATTTGGCCATCAACCCTCCATATTCGCATAAGGATCACAATTAAATTTTGCATCAATCAAAGTAGCTATGGTGCATGTAGTAGCATCAAAGGCACCCATATGGCCCCACCGTGTAGCTCTTAATAGTCTAGGATCTGGTAGCGGCACATCTCTCTGATATGGTGTACTGTGCTCATAAATCTATGACATGATCAGAGAAGGATAACTAAATGCAAGAGCCTCTCGTCTCGAAATACGATACAAGTCTCGATAGATCATGGTGAGGATATCAATCCCCCGTGCAAAAAATGTACCCTACTCAAGCCTCTAAATGATTGGTGCCTAGCACCATTTGAATCTCACTGATCCCTTATCCCCTGATAGCCTAGAAGTGATCAATCCAATGAGAACCTGTCATAAAAGTGAAATGTCAAGGTTAGGAACTAAAATGAGATGAACTCCTAATCTATCTCTTGGATGAGTAACCATTATAATAGCGGCTTAGGACTGTCAGTCTCGCTTAGACTTGATCTCAGGGATCCAAAGGTTCTCTCCTGTCATAGGAACACCTAATATGCAATACACATTAGATAGAATGAAGGTCCACTCTCCTGATACCAAAGGAAAAAAAAAAGTGTTCCTATCTGCATTCCAGTATGTCAAAATGTCACAACAAATCCATGAAGGAGGATGAACCACTAGAGTTTGAGAAATAAGATCCAAACACATCCTCCTAAGAATAGAAAGCCCTATAGGCTTCGACAAACCAAGATTTTGTCACATGTTCCATTCCATGGAATGCATCCGTCTTGTCATACACAAGGTATGTTAAGTTAGATCCCCGAAAACAAAAAATAGAAAATCATAGAAAAAAGCATAAAACATGACAAAGCTTCACAAAAAAAGTGTATATCATTAGAAAATTGCAATAAATAGAAGAGGTTAGTATCGAAAAATAGACTAAATCGAGCGTTAGAAGCATCAAATTAATGAAGATTGCATCCGAAAGCATTGTGGGTGGGTTGCCCCTTTCACTAGCGCAATTCCCCTTAGGCAATCCTAGATTCCCCCCAAAGGGCGACCAACCCTATCAAAAGGGGTGACCCATGTTCTCCCTGTCTTTCAGTCAATCTCCAAGTTTTGATGCCATCCATAGCCCCTTCTGACCATTTGTATCATTGTTCAAAGCAAATATTACATTATTAAATTATTGGATAATCTAAGCACACTAGATTTTCCATATGCTACTATGGGCATGACGGCTTGGAAAATTTAGCCCTAGGCGTTATGTCATTTTGGGATTTTTGTATTGTAAAAAGTATTGTAAGGTATTATGTCTCCAATGGTTTTTTAAAAATTTAACATCTATCAAGATTGAATACTTGGCAGTTAAGGGTGAACTTGTCACTTTTCTCATGTGATGAATATTTGTTTACTTGAACTTTTCCAATCAAACATTATACTCATGATGGGTGGTATGCTTTGAACCCTTTTTATAGGAGACTTTTTCTTATATTTCATTCTAACCAAATATCAATCTACCATATACTATATTATATACCTTAAAAAGGCAATTATACCTGTAACTTAACTTTTTCGTTCTAAAATTTTTTATATAATATATAATTAATAATTAATAAAACTAAATTTATAAACGACTTTCCAATTAAAAAAATAATAATCTAGTAAAATAAGTTTTGAAATAAATTGGACTTGCCAAACACGACAAAGTAAAAGGTAAAATCTATAACAAGGAGGTGCCAACATTGACTCCATTTCAATGGTCAAACAATCAATAGCAATTTTACATCTCATTCAGAACAAAAAGTGGTAAATATTTGTCCTATTTTCATTGGCTAAATTTAACCTTTGACTATTAAAGTGGATGATATTTAAGAATAACCAGCTTAAATGATAGAATTGACGTGGAAAAATCAACAATATTATATGTTTCAGAAGCAATCGGAATTGAACGCGGGGCCAAATGTTTGAATTTACCCCGATTCAGTATATCACATTAGTTTTGAATCAGTCAAATGCGTGGAATTCCCACATTGCTATTCAACATCAAGATTCGACTCTCTCCCTCATTGTCTCTTCCACGCCGTTTAATCTCGATGTTTATCCTCTTTTCTATATAAACGATCTGCCCTCCTCTCCATACCCATTCAACAAGAGAAAGCATAATTCCCATCTGCCTGCAACGTTTTATTTAGTTGAAGGGCGAAGAGGTTTCACTACCTTCACAAAACAGATCCACACAGAGGGCAAGAAAATATGATGGCAAGATCAATGCTTACTAAAATGAGCACATTGCTTATTCTGCTCAACGTTATATTTGTCTTCCATGTCTCCGCTCGAAATAAGCTTCTTGTTGAAAATGTAAATACAAATACAGACAAGTCCTTTGAAACAAGTTTGGAGCAGTTACCATCGTGCACAAACTGTTCTGGACATATTCCAGACAAGAAATGCTGCCCCACATCAAAGAAAGTTGGAGAGATGTTGAACCAGAACTTTGCATATTCACAATGATGCCATTCAAATCCAACGCCCTATTGCACAATCTTAACCTACAGAAATGCCGCTTAGATCTCAATTTGATTCTCATCCACTGTGTAATACAAATTGATAGAAAATCGGGGAAGACATATTGTACTCCAGTAGTTCCACTCTATGTTCATCAATTTTTTCATTTCAATCATGCCACTAGAATCGAATATAATTTGTCTTGCGACTTTTCTCCATCAACTAGAGCAAATACGTCTGTTAATATTTAGATATTTGTGGCATGTATCTAACAAACGTCACTAATCTACAAGTTGTTTTGTGTATTTTATAACAAGTTTTCCTTCAACTAAAATTCTTATACTCTAAAAGCATAATCGAAGGAATCACTAACGTCTTGACACGAGTTTTTCAACAGCACCAACTGTTTTTAAACCAAGACAAATGGAATTGAAATTAACTATCACTAAGCCTACACTAAATTCAAACAACATTATATTCGTTAGGAAACATGTGCATTTCCTTTCCTTCCAATTCTCCTGAGATTAAAATAATCTTAAGGAAAAGATAGGTGAAGATTTGGGAAATTTCCAATCGAGTTAAAAGTTGAAGAAAAAAACGAACTTTTTGTATTTTGTTCGATAAATGTCATATTTGGGAGATCGTTTATATTATAAAAAAATTAGTATAAAAGCATTTAGAGATGTACAAACAAGAATCTCTAGAGGTATTATAGCTAATCCATAAGTAAAACAATAAAAAAATTATTGTCCATATTAATCAAAATTAGAAGCAAAATAAGGGTCACCTTGAACCCATAAAATCTAACAACTAATTGACTATCCAAGAAACTACACCACCAAAAAGAGAACACCAAACACATGCATTAGTTATTCGGAATCTTTGATGCACCCAACATCGATCCCGCAATGTCTATGCCAAAAATTGGAACCACAACCACAAATAGCACAAATAGAAAAGCTCACATCTTTCACTTTCCCCTTATCATTAACAAGAAGTTTGTCATAACTTCCATGCCAATGATCTAGCCCTAACCAACAAATCATGCACACATACAAATCTATATCAATAAAGGAAGAATCTAAACCCACAGTATATGCTCAAATCTAAACAAGGAAGAACCTATGCTTGGATCTTCACCAATGAGAGGAAGAGTATTGGTTAATGATAAACTCATTGAAAGAAGACCATGCACATTTATCACTCTATATATTTCTCCAAAGCTTCGTTTACCTCATCCATGTCTATCAGCCTCAAATTTGCATCAAACATCCTTATAGGGCTCAGGTGAAGTGGAGTAAAATTAATGCCTTTTTTGAAATGACCAACTCCAACTACAACGAATGATTCGATTCTTTAAATTTATAAGGCCAAGATCAAAACCTGCTCTTCAATTTCCTAAAAATATTCACACAGCACCCTATCCAATTAAAGAACCCTTAGATTTTAATTCATCATCCATCAATACTTCCTCAAAGCTTAGGAGAATGTTCAAGTTAATAAAAACCATTGTCATGGATTGAACTAGGGCTCTATTTCAAACTAAGTATTGAAGCTTATATACAAACTAAGTAGTTATGTCTCAATTAACCCTCACCAAGTTACTCCCAACCATAAAATTTACCCCCAAAATAATGGCCACTAATTTTATCGAACATGTTTTGTGTTTAATTAAAAATATTGCTTAGACAATTAAGTGAGAAAAATCCCGAGAAATTTAATCCTCTCATTGTAAAGAATAATTTGTCCTCTTCCAATATTAACTACTCACTAAAGAATCCAAAAACATAGCAAGAAAAAGCTTCAAAAGGAAACTTATAATGAAGAATTACCATATGATACGGATAATGAACATGCTATCTTTAGTAATTCAAACGCACCACAATTTAGAAATAACAATCATAATTGATAATATAGTAATTGTATCATAGATACATGATGTATGTCATTAATTGAAGTTCTAGTAATGCAGGGAAATTTTCCTAGACATAGATCACCCACTAATTCATCCTTAACGAATCCTTACAACTTGTGAATTCACACGCTACAGTAGTGTTGTGCTTTGCACACACACCCCATTTTTTTATTGAAGTTTTTTTTTTTAATATGTATTCATACTCAACCATTACTTGATAATATCTAGAATAACCAACAATACGGTCCAAACCTATGCAGTAACCAACTTATCTCAATATGAGATAATCATGTCTAGAATCCCATGTAACCTTACCACTTAACAAATTTTGATGCTATGACAATGGCACCATCATGAATGTTCCCAACAATAAAATGGGAATGTTTGGTTAACTTGTCCACCACTATCAAAATAGTGTCATGCTTACAGTGATTTCTACGTAAACCATAAACAAGTTCCATGCTCATCACCAACCATTTATGGTCAGGAATGTTATGTGGATACAATACTCCACCGGGGAGTTTGTGTTCCCCTTTTACCTTTTCGACTCTCCAAACGTCTAGCCACAAATTGAGTCACATTGACTTTCATTTTTGGCCAAAACAAGTTCCTTTTTTAGACTGTGTAGCATTTTAGCCACACTAGGATGAGTAGAATATGGAATTTTATGTACTTCAAACGTAATAATATGTCTTAAATTTTTTCTTTCTAGACATAAATTCATCTCTAGAATATTATTAAGTCATAAATATCAAAATAATATCTTAATTTTTTCAATTCCCTTTTAGACAAACTACAATTTTTAAGATAAAATGGGTCTTGATGCTACTATTTAACAATCCTTTTCTTAATTCAAATCACAATATAGTTAGTGCATCAATGTATCAATGTCTACTCAAAGCATCTACCACAATATTTTATTTCGTCTTGACATAACAAATGTTAAGACTGAAATCATAGAGTAATTTTAGGGTAGCACGCATTCAACTTTTCCTACTTAAGTATGCGAATTAGACTAGTGATGGTTTAATTTCAATACAACCCCTTTCCAAAAAGGTAATGGTTCCATTATTTTAGAGCATGCATGATGGAAACCAACTCTAAATTATGAGTGGCATAGTCTTTCTCATAGTCCTTGAGTTTGCATGACATGTAAGCCACAAATTGATCATTTTGTGTTAGAATTCTCTCAACCCCTCTGTTGAGGGATCCATCCACATAGTGAACTACCCCTATTTGGATTAGGAATTAGGACAATGGGAGAAGTCGTGAGAAATTTATTTATATCAATGAAGGATACTTCGTAGTTCAATGGTGGCTATTCAAACTCTTTTTTTGCTCTTCCTTTGCAAGGAAGTTATTGGAAGGGAAATTTTAGCAAAGTTACTCAAAAACCTATAATAATACCGTACTAGGCACATAAAATTCTTACTTCATTCAATTTTATTGGAAGTAGTCATTCCATGATGGCATGAATCTTTCTCAAATCTACAATGATCCCTTCCTTATAGATTACAATACCCAAGTAGTGTATCTTTGTTTGGAAAATTGAACACATATAGTTTCCCATATAACAAATATTTTCTCAAATCTTTAGTACCAATCTATGATGTTGCTCATGTTCTTTCTAATCTTTTGAATATCAAAAATTCATCATTAAATACTAAGTTAGATTGATCCAAGTAATCTTGAGGGATATTGTTTATCAAATTAATGAAGGCTAGGAGTGTGTTTGTTAACTTAAAAGGAAGTACAATAAATTCATAGTTACCATACCTAGTCCTAAAAGTAGTTTTATGCATGTCTCTTCTTGCACATCCTTAGTTGATGGTAGTTAGATATTAAATTGATCTTGGAAAATACAACTTCTTCCCTCATTTGATCAAATAGATCATCAATCTAGGGTAATGGGTAATGGTTCTCAATCATTTCCTTGTTTAACATGTGGTAGTCTATGCATAGGCATAGTGTTCCATCTTTCTTATTCATCAAAAGTGTAGGAGCATCCCAAGGTGGAACACTAGGACTCATCAAGTCTTTTTCCAATAGCTCATTTAATTAAACCTCTAATTCATGTAAACTGGATGTGCTCGTCCGATATGGCCTCTAGAAACATGCACTAAACTTGGCATAGTTTCTATTGAGAAATTAAACTCTATCTTAGGAGGTAGACTAGGAACTTCATCATGCAACACTTCCATGAATTCTTGCAATATAGGATTATTGATATCTATAGACTTCTCACTTTCATAATTTGACATATGGAAATGAATAGAAAATAAGTCCCCACCTTTCCTTGCCACTCTCTTATTTTTTAGGGGAAAAAGAGTGTTTAACTATCTTGTTCCATGCGATCCTTGCAACAGTACAAGATTATTGGATTCGTCTCGGAAACACACTTGTTTCTCTCTATAATTTTTTAGCTACATGTTTAACCAACTAGGCCATTCCTAATACTAGATCATATGATTTGAAGGGCAATACTAATGCATTTACCCAAGTGCTTGAATATTATCTACTGGAATGTTTAGCTCAGGTACAACATCTTTTTTATGTTGTTTTCTACCAATACCTAACTCAAAACTACCCCCTTTCCTAAGGCTTCTATTCTCAACTTGCAGTTTTGAATTATATTAGGTGTAATGAAATAGTCGAAGGAGCTCTACATTCACACCTTTGCTATGCATTCACCGTTCGGTGGTGTATCTGTCGAATTGCGATCGGTGTATGCATAACCTAACATTTTCCAGCCCTCATCAAGGTCCCCTAAATACACCCCAAGACTTCATTCAGGTGACATACCCATGTTGGCATGCCCTCCCATTATCCATGCCTCCTCACCCAGTCATCACGATGCACCACATCGGGAAACTGAGCTGCCATCTCTCTACTTCTCTTTTCTACTCTTCTCCAATTCACTTTTCCAAAGGGTAAAAATGACATATTTTCACCCCCTAGGGATTATTTATAGCCCTTTTTCACATTTTTGCCTCCCATTTTTACCATTTGCTCTATTTTTTCCCATGTTTCTTTCCTGACTAATTTTCATCCTCTATCCATTTTACTCTGGTTTTCATCTTTCAATCCCTTTCCCAGGCCCCTTTTTACCCACACAACCTCTCGAGGGGCCATCACCTTGCTATTGCCTTTTTCCAAAATTCTTCTAGATAAAATTGATTGGGGCATATTGCCCATCCCTTATTCTTGTTTGTAAAGGGTGGAATTTGGATGTTAGGTTTTTGGTAGTTTTGGTGTATATCCTCCTTTCACCCTTACATTCAAGGACCTAGGGTCAAGTTGCAATGTACTATCATAACCTAGGTCACTATTGAGATGTAGGGAAACTTGGATTTTTATGATTAGATTGACAATTTCCTTCCCTTATGCTCAATTGTACCTTAAAACCCTAATTATGCAAATAAGACAGTAAATGGATGAATTACGAAAAATGCTTCTGCAGAAAGATGTAAAATAACAAATAACTGTGCACCTGTTTTCGAGGTCCGAAGGCCAAAAAGTCAGGGACTAAAGAGTGGGCGCCCAAGTCTAGTACCCTACTTTTTGTCGAGATCCAGAAACTCAGTCTGCAACCTGTATCTGTTGTATCAAAGGTTTTCCCATTGCGGAACTTTGAGGACTAATGAGCGGGCGCCCAAGTCCAGGTAGTTGTTTCTTTCACTGATCTGCAATCCTGACACTCTGTTGTACCCTTCTGCAACTTCACTTTGTCTGCAACTCCAACCTATAACCTACAATCATGAAAACTTTGGGAGGGGGTTGTGGTATTTATAGGCTTGCCTCAGTCAAGCCCTGGAGAGACATTCAAGCCTTCTGAACACCATTGTTAGATAACGAGTGCACGCCTTGGGAGGCACATGCAAAAACTAAATGATAAATGGTCAATAATCACAATACATATCAACTTGTAGTGAAGATCTCATGGGAGGAAGAAGCTCTTCATTCCATGAGGAGATGGCTGCTCAAATTTGCAAACACAAACACATAGACAATACAAATATGCTCTTGCAACACAATGAAAGTCTTGAATAACCTTTAGGATGCATAAAGTTCACAATAACAATCTAGTTTACAAATGAATGCCTAAGCATGTTTATATATGCAACTACAAACACTCCCACCAAGATTTCATAAATTCAAACTTTATGTGTCGCCCTAGGGACCAAATAACGGTCATAAACTGACACTAGAAATTTGGGCCTGACCCAAAATAGGGCGCGGGCGCCCAAGTCCTCTCCCCTATTTTGGGCAGGGTTAGGTTCAAGGGGTCCCCCTAGGCCCCATTTGTCATGATACCCAAGGTTCATTCCATTGGGATGTTGAATTATGATGTAATATGTCCAAAATGCACACTAGAGACCCGAGAGCTAAACCTTTTGAGGGAAAAGCCCCCAAGGGGACATTTTCTGACATTACATTCTTAAACCACCATATTGTATTTTTCTTTGAAATAATGTTATTTTAACACTATTTCAAAGAGGGACAAAATATAGACACCTAAAAAAGGTCATGTCATTTCCCATCATCTTTATTATAATTGATCAAGTAAAATTGATCAATTGCCCTCCATTTGACAAATATATTAATTACATAATATTTAAATTATTTAATTAAGATTTCTCACCCCGTTCTTCTATCTAAAATCAATAAATACCTTATTTCCTCTATAGTCCTAAATATATATCTATTTACATAGGACTATAATTCCCCTTCATCCCAAAAATTAATAAATATGTCTATTATTTAATTCCACATTTTATCCATTTGTGATTACTTTTAGTAATCATCATTAATTACCCCAAATCTTGTGGACATGGATTAATTTGGAAATATTAAGGATTACATTCCCCCATGCTTCTAGAGGATACACATGTCATAAAATGTATGTGCAAAGTACATGCTTGTACATGACAAGTGGTACTTTGGAAGCATATATAAATTTTCTTTGTCCCATTTTGTCCAATTGAAAAATCCACTTGGCTCTTTTTCTCATATTTTGAATTACACGTGTTCTCTTTTTTAATTTAAAATTCCACCACTTTCTCCCATGCATAATTTAAAAATCCTCACAAAATCCAAACTTTACCTTTTCAAAAATACCCCCATCCCCTTCATCTACCTAATTAATCTCAACCCTCCGTTAATACAAAAGCCAATTCTTCGCCCTTGGATCTTCCATGGATCAAGGAGCCCTCCCATCACCCAACATCAGGTCTTGCCATTTATCATGCTCTCCTTTCTTGAGAGATCTCAAGCAATGAGAGCCATTGTTCTCAACATTTGATCTCAACCATCCATTCATCCATTCCAAACTCTATAAATTTAAGCTCTCCCATTCATTTCAACAACACTTTTGAATGCAAGTAAATGTTGTTAATTTGAGAACTTAAACATTCAAATCACTTTCAATATAATCTAGGACATATCAAAGGAATTTCATAGTCATGGGTGCACTTATTTTATTTTGAAATTTCCTTTCAGTCTTATCTTGAGGTTGTAATTGATTGTGAATTGAATAGGTTAATGGTATTTTAGCTTGTTTACTATTGTCCACCTTCACTTGCATGCACACTATTCCAAATGAGTTGGGGGAGGCCCATGACATCATATACTCCTTAAAAATAGAAATTTCCTTAGTATGCAAGTACAATAATGTCTAAATATTGTCTGAAGAAAACAACTACCACGTCAATTTTTAAAGCATTCGGTTCTTAAATACATCTAAAAAAAAAATTATCATAAATTTTTGGTCTTCTCAAGTGGTGATATTGAGGTTCATTTGGTTGCAATGAACCAATACTTTTTGAATGGTACATGGTTATATAAACTAATGCTACAATGGTCCAGAATTCAAACCAATTCAAGTGTTCCTTGTCTTCTATAAACTTGAAGATTCAACCAATTCAACACATGAGAATGATCAACAATATATGTATGCAACAATGCAACATGGAAAACATTGTTAATCCTTACCAGGGAAGGTGGTAATGCTAAGTAGTAAGCCATAATGTTGATCACTTCAAGAATCTTGAAAGGCCTATCAAAGAATCAAGCTAGATTTGCTAATTTTTTAAAATTTGATAGAGGTTTTATATGGTATAACTCATAGAAATAGCCTATCTCCTAATGAAAAACTATGGGGTGACCTTTTCGAATCTACCTTGTTTTTTGTCTATAGAAAGCATCTTTCAATCACTACCTTACTATTTAAATTTGATCATAATACTCTTGAAGTATTTCAATCCTAATAGATACTTTATTATACGAAAACTCAACCAAATGAAGTTTGGTCCATTGCAAACATTCCTAGATATTCAACACCTTTCTAATAGTTAATTCTTACTACTTAACAACTTTGTTCCTTAATATTTTATTATCTAAAATTTAACATATTTGTTTTTATCTTAATGTTTTATTTTTTTTAATCTATTTATTTCGTGAATATGTTCTATTATTAAACTTTACAAGTAAAAGATGTGGGAAAAGTTGTGTTAATACATAAAGAGTCATCTTCTTGCATACAACTTGAAGACCATAAGACCATAACCGCCTCGGAAAACTGATCAAAGACAACGATAATCTCTGACTAGCCTCACGTACGAATTGGTCAAATTCATACATGAGGCGTTGTGGAATGTAAATATTTGAGTTTCTGACTTACTTGATATTCAACATGCCATTTTCAAGCTTTGAATGTCTCCCTCGTGAGAATTAAATATTTAATTGCTCAAAGCTATTCCCATAAATACGACTCATTTCGTTCTCAACAAATACCCACAGCATCGCCTTCTCTCTCGCAACATTTCGGATTTCATCATATCTTATTTGGCGAGCTATTTATTCTCTCGGCTTTTTTAATTTTTATCTTTCTCGGCTTTCTTTGTTAAAAGGACGCTCTCTAAGCAGTGAATATGGGCAGATCAATACTTATGAAAATCATAACAGTACTACTTCTCTTCACTGTTATGTTTGTCATCCATGTCTCTGCTCGATATAATCTCAAGGCAAGTGCAAATACAGAAACGGATATTAACAACAACAAAGCAATCGATAATCTGGTTCAAATTGTGGAGCAGTTAGCATCATGTACTAACTGCGCAGGCAATATTCCAGATCCTAAATGCTGCACAAAATAACACAAGTTTCCGAGTGGCAATATTCTAATCCAACGATCTCATTCAGATTCTGCCCCAAGTAATTCAAGGGAGAGCTTTGTTTAATTATGATGTACATTAATTGAATGTTACGGGGAAGCAACAATACCAATTCTATTCCAACGTTCTCTGCTATTCATGACACCTCAAATTTCATTGACCTATGTGAATTGTAGTAATACTCATTCGTTATTTTCGATGATAACAAATATACTTGCTTATTCAGATCGAACACCTAATGCCATGGCTGCAACTGTAGTTTGTTTGATTGGATGCATGTTGACAATTATTGTTGGCCTCGATTCACTGTAAGATTAGTTAGATATTTATTTGCAATAACAATGACTAACCCAAATTAATTTCGGGTTATATTTTCAAATGTTCAATTCAGACGAAATATGTCGGCTAGAAGTTTAGAACCATGTGTTGAATTCCATTTTTCTGACATTCCACAAATTGACTAGTTCATAATGACTTTGTTGTTGAATTCTATTTTTATACTTTCATTAACTAATAACTTCTTGCCGACAGAGCCACCCAATATTTCTGTGCATTCAATTTACACTTTCGTTAATAATGGCTTTGGTGTTGAATTCGATTTTTATCTGTATTCGTTTTATAGTAATTTACACATTTTCTGTTCAACCTTATCCCATTTTTATTTATGAACATTCAGCTTAATTTCAAAATTTTTAATTTTTAACTTAAATTTTATAACTTTTACTCTTTCCTAATAATTATTATGAGTTAACAATCAGAAAATGAGACAGAGAGAAAAAAACTGCACTAAAGACACATCTATTCAACGAACACTCTTACTTATTTATAGTTGTTGGTATCTCAACAATATCTTATAAACTTGCAAAGAAAAATGACAGCGAACTGAAGACTTCAACGACGCCTCTTAATTGTTTGAGACACCTTTATCTAACTGGACACCTGGACAATGACCGGTGTAATTCAGTTATGAGTTACAGTTAGTTACGCTAACACTCCCCTTAATGAATAACTGAATTTTTATGAACTCCTAGCTTATTCCTACGTTGTACAAACTTTATCTTTCCCAATGGCTATATAAATACATCATCCATGTTATCATTTGTGTTACAATACATCAACTCTATCTCTTGTGATTGAATCTTTTCTCTAACAAAATGATGTTGAGTTTCAATATGTTTTGATCTGGCATGATACACTAGATTGTTTGCCATTGATTACTAGATCTCGAAAAAGAGCTCCCCGTTGATTACTACGGAGAATGTGGACAACACGTTGAGACTGCACTGCCCCTAGGAAGCAACAAGGATCGTACTTTTTCAAATCCCCTTGTAGAGGGGGAAAAGCTCACCACTTTGGACCTTCCACCAATGCATTTTGCTATTGGAGAGTGTAATATCCTTAAAGATAAAGAGTTGCAATACTGTGCATCTTTGAGAAAATGGGGGAAACAAATTCAACTCCATATGTTCACTAAGAAGACCATGGCTTCACTGTCATGAAAATGGAGGACCCAAGCTCACTTGAAGTCCTCTGTTGCATCGCTGCCTTTGTCAAATTAAACAACTGCTTGAGTTTATGGCATTTCAATGTGTTTGCTTTTGATTTGAGCTTCCTCCTTCAATGCCAGCAATTGGCCCCTTGAATCTTCTCTAAGCTCTATGGAATTTGATTGCAAATATCTCATCACTCTCTAGGTCTCACAAAACAATGATCACCCATTTTATTCAAATAAATGGAAGGAGAACAAGGCTACAAGAATGCACGCATGCCTTAGACTGGCCACAAATCTCACATTGCTTTTAAGCATTGTAAGTCCCTTCTAAAGTTAAAGAATTATAAACTTATGAATTCCAAATTGAAACAAATCCATGCTTGGTGCATGGGAGGACAAAATGACTGGGAACCCTATGTAGCAAATAGTACCAAATGTACAAACAACATAGTTGTGGTTGCCCAACTACGTGAATTTTCTCTAATTTGTGGCAAAACAAATAGTACCCTATTCAAGTGGTGTGCTGATGTACAAAAGAACCAAATCTGCCAATGGTCATCTGTGTGAATGAGATGGATTGAATGAGTTCCTCAGATTAAAAGGTACAATATAAAATGTTTTATTTCTGTATATATTTTCACTCAATTACTTCAATTTATTCAATTGAAAAACAAATTTAAGGCATTTGACAGAGATTGAGACAGAGAGGAAACTTATGTCTTTCATTAAACCTACAAGAGATTAATCAAAATAATTGTAGGGTAGATCAAATAAAATCATTTAAAAATTAAAAAATCCATTGAATCTGCAAAATATCAAATATAATGAAATGTACGTTGTTATGTGATTCTTTGTACTCAATAATAAACTTGATCAGCATGAAAACACATTCAAACTGCGATTTGTTTATTTTATGGTTATTGTTATTGTTATTGTTATTGTTATTGTTGAAGTTTATGATAAATCTAAAACCCCAGAATCTTCTACAAGCCAAGATTAACCTTCTACAGAGAAAAAAAACACAAGAGAGCTATTTGCACAATAAATGGATGCAATTAATGAAAATGATTAATGAATTACATGTGACAACTTGCTTTTATATTCGCAAGTTAAATAAAACCTTAATATGACTTAATAATAACCTAAGACTAAAAATAAGCCCTAAGTAAACTTATTAAAGTGTAATTAAATATTTAATTACACCAAAAGTTATTACTATGCATAAATAACATTTTGATTCTGATTATTTATTGGCTGCATTGCATTTGATTTTACAGGGGATTATATAAAAATGAATAAGGGCTTAGGATTCAGATTTATATATTAAATAGTAGGCTCAGTTCTCCTCCTTAATTAAGTGTGACCATCCGCCTTACTACACTGCCAATAATCGATAGAAAGTTTTCATGCTGGTAGTTTTATAATGATAATGAAGGGGTTTGATGGCAACGTGAAATTGAGGAATATGACAAGTGTTGTTCACATTTAGTGCCACTGGAGGATATTCAAGTGAAAATTTGATTTTCTTTTAATATTGAAACAAAGCAATAAAAAAATTACATGAAATAAGGAGAAGCATCAAGCTACCAAAACAAAGGCCTGAACAACAACAGTTCGAAGGATGTTTGGTCTCTTCAGCGATGGCAGAGGCGGAGGAGAAAGCAACAGGTGGCACCACAGATCCTACTTTCGCAGAGATGAGGACGAGGGTGAGGGAGAGAGCATGGCACGGTTTGTTGTGGTGGGCCATTCTGCCATCATGGAGCTCATACACTATTGAAATTTTCTAATACATATTGCCCTTTCATCATTCAAAACTCCTAGGAAAACATATTTTATATTTCTTAGTTAACATATTTCACCCTTCATCATTTAAAACATACTTTTTCCTTAGACCAAACTAGTGCATTGTTTATTGCCTTACCTAAGTGAAAGCGTCATAATGCACTAGCGTTATAGATCCTTGTTAAACTTCTCAAGGAACATAGGTACATCAGAATTTATATTTTTGATACTTTGTAAGGTTAGAAAGTGTTTGAGATCTCCCAGTAATATGTAAAATCTGTGTTACATATTACTCCTCAACTTGGTTGTTCTCAAATTCCTCCTATCAAGCTAATGGAAGCCTTCACCATGGTAGAGAACACCATCCTCTGATGTAATTTTTTTGGCAAAGATTCCATTGTGGAAGAAGATTTTGATAGTGAATTAGACACTATGGGTTACATGCACAAGTTCGACGAAGAAGGGCACCCTGTTGGCTACAACATCTATGGCATTTTTTAGGACAGGGAGCTTTATAACAAGACCTTTGGGGGTGATGCCAGGAACAACAAGTTTCAATTGTTAAGGGTTCAATTTCTTAGAAAGAGCATTTGCTAGCTCAGCTTTAGCCCTAATGAGATTAGCTTCATGGTGCAGATTAAAGATTTCAAGAACTCGCCCAAGCACAAGAAGTGGAAGCTCAAGTTGTTCCCTTCCTACAAGACAATTACCCTGGATTCATTGCTAGAAAGGTTATTAGTACTTTCATGAAATATTTATAATTTCAAATGGTTGATATAAGTGTTAGATGACAAGATGAATATTTTGGTGTGAAATATTTATTAATGTGTCATTGTGATACTTGCAATTGAATACTATGATATACCCTTTTTATTTAGCAAACTAAGAGAAAGTTTGTGCTCATGAGGGCTGCCAGGGCGTTCGAGACCCTATTCAAGTATTTTTGTCTAGCTTTACTTTTGAGATGTCCTCTTTATTACTATGAAAACCTTCCGTCTATGTTCTATGGTTCCCATTCCAAGTTTTATCTCTATCGAGACATGGTTTGTTTTTGACTTATTTGGAAAATAGTTTCTATAACAAAATCTTGTTTTTTTAAACTTTCAGTTTACATATCATGGGTTTTAAACTTGAGATCAATATCTAGGTGAATCATATGCTCTTATTTTAAAATAGATTTTATTTTTTTCTTTGTATTATACTATTTTCTTCAATGTGGTTAACATATCTATTTATATATGCTACAATGGAGAATTCAAAGTAGATATCATATATGGGAGGTTTTTGTCTATGTATTCCAATTAGTGCATAAGGGCATAGAAACAATAATAAAATTGTTTAGGAAAGCAATCGATGAGGGAAATGAAGCATGCAATGACCAAAAAAATGTAATTGACATCATTATGAAATAGAAATAGAAGAGGCCCACATAAGCCATTGAGGATCTCATGTTTCTAAGAAATCATTGCTAAGGCAAAAGCTAGGACTTTAAGCTCACAAATTTTTGAACAATACCCTAGTGGAGTTACACACTCTAAAACAACTTGAAACTCCAAATACTTGAACAAATAATATGTCATTGCCAATATACCAATTACTTTCATGCATTGAGTGTTGGTTGATTAAGTGACTTCAAATTGTGATAATTTGAAGTTCATGTCTTTGTCAACTTTAGTGAAATATTTTTGTTTTGAGTTACAGTGGTATGCAAGGGGTCATTCATGAAGTATTTGGTTTTTACGTAGATTTAAATTTTAAAGATTTTTTGTTCAAGATTGCATTTGTTTCTACATGGAAAATATAAAAATGAATAAGGGATTTGATTAATTTAGTGCATATATAGATTACATTTAATTTTCTCATAGCTTTATTGCAAAACATATAGAATTATTGCAGTGATTTCCATCGTACAAAACACCAATTTTCAAAAATGTACAAATTTTGTATTATCTTCCATGTAATTAAGAATTTGACCATGGGAAAATCAACTATCCACATGCCCATTGCACCTATGACAATTTCTAGTTGAATTTATAATTAAAATCTTTATATTTAAAAAAAATAATGTAAACCCTTTCAAAGTTAGCTATACTATATAAAGGCAATTGGAATCGAAATGTTTGAATTTACTCCGATTGAGTATTTGACATAATGCGATGTTAGTTTCAAATCAGTCAAATGCCTGGAATTCCCACAATGCCATTAACATCAATACTTCTCTCTCTCTATCTCTATGTGTGTTTGTTTATCCTCTTTTCTATATAAACAATGTGTCATGCCATCCTCTCCATGCTCCATACTCATTGAAGGAGCGAAAGCATAATTCCTATTTGCTTGCAATGTTTTATTTAGTTGAAGGGCGAAGAGCTTTCACTACCGTCACAAAACAAATCCACACAGAGGGCAAGAAAATATGATGGCTAGATCAGTGCTTACTAAACTAAGCACACTTCTTATTCTGCTCAACGTTATATCTGTCTTCCATGTCTCCACTCGAAATAAGCTTCTTGTTGAAAATGTAAATACAAATATAGGCAAATCCTTTGAAACAAGTTTTTAGAAGTTTCCATCGTGCACAAACTGTGCCAGACATATTCCAGACAAGAAATGTTGCCCCAAATCAAAGAAAGCTAGAAAGATGTTCAATCAGAACTTTACATACTCACAATGATTCCATTCAAATCCAACGCCCTATTGCACAATCTTAACCAAGAGAAACGCCGCTTAGATTTCAATTCGATTCTCATCCATTGTGTAATAGAAATTGATTGAAAATTAGCAAAGGCATATTGTACTCTAGTAGTTCCATTCTATGTTCATCACTATATTCATTTTATTGATGCCACTAATCTCGAATATAATTTGATTGTGACTTTCTCCATCAACTACAGTAAATACTCCTATTAATATTTAGATATTTATGACATGCATATAATAAATGTCACTAATTTGCAGGTTGTTTTGTGTATTTTATAACAAGTTTTTTGTTCAAATAAAATTCTTATACTCTAAAAGCATAATCTAAGCTCGAAGCTATGAGAGTGACATCTATGAGAGAAAATAAAAAAGAAACGTACAAAGCATGCACACACACACACTAATTAAGAAAAGCCAACAGTCTATCTGTCTTTAGGGCCATCTTTTGTCTTGGAGTCTTTCCTTTACCTCAGGTCTATCTTGTAGGCCATCTCTGATCTAAGTCTAGAAGGTGCCTTTGAAATTTGTTTCTTGTCCAAGATGAATGCTTGTCAAATTGTTTTGTCTAGATAAAGATTAGTGTTTATCCTTTTGCAAAGCCAAAATCAGAAGCATTCCATCTCCTCATTCTTCCAACTTGAGTCCCCAATCTTATCCCAAATATCAATAGGTCTCCTTATACCAAGCTAACTTGCAATCCCCCTAGGTCAAAAATATTACTTAAGAGCAATCACATTGTTTATTACACATGCATAAATGCCAAAAATTGAAAATCAAAAGCAATAATTTCATGTCATAGCTCATGTGGCATCACATAGAAATAGAAATGTGCTACACTCGTAATTGTATATGTCCTTGCATCCATGCATATCATACATCATATGTTCCAAAAAAGATAAAAAAAACATTACATTATCATTGTTTTGTTAATAACCAAAAACTTCAACATTCCAGGTGCACAAAAGATAGAAGATGGCTCATGTGACATTAACCTAAAGCTGAATCAGAGTACATATACAAAAGTTTGAGTTCATGAACAAAGACACACTCAAGCATGTAAGGGGAAAAATAGAAATCTAAGACTCTCTAGAACATCAAGGACTATTCTAACTATTTGAACCTTTAGGGCTCCTACTCCTAGGCCTCCTATGACTACTAGTTGCATCAGAACCTCTGTGAATCCTATGGGAATGAGAAGGAACCCTGATAAGAGCACACAAGGGACCAGTTCTATCATTCTGTGAAGCTTTCTTGCGAACCCCAAGGTTATCCATGATCTCTTGAAGAATGATATTATCAGCATCGAGTGTAGAAATTTTAGCTCATCGGGAAATGATCTCCTGACTCGCATACTAAGGAGCAAGAATATTAGTATGACAACTAGCTCTAGAAGGAAGACAAACATCAACAGGAAGAGTCTCCCGTGGATGACCAATGGCAAGGAATAGAACACCTAATGAAGAATCACGAAGGACCTCCCTCCACCCCTCGATAGTACCTAAGATGAAGTAAGAAGAGAAAGTGTTAGTCAATGGTTAAGTTCGTGAAAGAAAAGGAGTAAGCTAACAGAGGAATAGAGGAAAATGTTCTTACAAGGATCGCCTTCTTGCCATGTAGGATCATCTTCTCCAGAATGAATCTCTCTGTCTCCTCCTATGCTAACCTTGTCATGCTCCTCTCTCAAGATCATAATCCTCATCTGAAAAGTCTTCAAATTCCTCCTCAATGACCACCAACTCCTAACCAAAGGAAGGCCTCACACACCTCTGTCCTAGTCCACAAATAGGCCTCGTAATCAAAACACCAGGATTCAAAGGGTCCAAAAGGATGCCCTATGTTGTACATCCATCATCTCCTAAGAAGATCTATAACATGTCTGAATTGGGGGCAAGTCCACTAGAAATTCCTAACCAAACTACTGAAGAACTCAATTGACATGATGATATTCAACCAACCCATTTATGTCTTGCAAGTGAAGTACGCCTTTGCAATAGTCTTGAATCGAGCTATCATTTGGCCATCAACCCTCCATATTCGCATAAGGATCACAATTAAATTTTGCATCAATCAAAGTAGCTATGGTGCATGTAGTAGCATCAAAGGCACCCATATGGCCCCACCGTGTAGCTCTTAATAGTCTAGGATCTGGTAGCGGCACATCTCTCTGATATGGTGTACTGTGCTCATAAATCTATGACATGATCAGAGAAGGATAACTAAATGCAAGAGCCTCTCGTCTCGAAATACGATACAAGTCTCGATAGATCATGGTGAGGATATCAATCCCCCGTGCAAAAAATGTACCCTACTCAAGCCTCTAAATGATTGGTGCCTAGCACCATTTGAATCTCACTGATCCCTTATCCCCTGATAGCCTAGAAGTGATCAATCCAATGAGAACCTGTCATAAAAGTGAAATGTCAAGGTTAGGAACTAAAATGAGATGAACTCCTAATCTATCTCTTGGATGAGTAACCATTATAATAGCGGCTTAGGACTGTCAGTCTCGCTTAGACTTGATCTCAGGGATCCAAAGGTTCTCTCCTGTCATAGGAACACCTAATATGCAATACACATTAGATAGAATGAAGGTCCACTCTCCTGATACCAAAGGAAAAAAAAAAGTGTTCCTATCTGCATTCCAGTATGTCAAAATGTCACAACAAATCCATGAAGGAGGATGAACCACTAGAGTTTGAGAAATAAGATCCAAACACATCCTCCTAAGAATAGAAAGCCCTATAGGCTTCGACAAACCAAGATTTTGTCACATGTTCCATTCCATGGAATGCATCCGTCTTGTCATACACAAGGTATGTTAAGTTAGATCCCCGAAAACAAAAAATAGAAAATCATAGAAAAAAGCATAAAACATGACAAAGCTTCACAAAAAAAGTGTATATCATTAGAAAATTGCAATAAATAGAAGAGGTTAGTATCGAAAAATAGACTAAATCGAGCGTTAGAAGCATCAAATTAATGAAGATTGCATCCGAAAGCATTGTGGGTGGGTTGCCCCTTTCACTAGCGCAATTCCCCTTAGGCAATCCTAGATTCCCCCCAAAGGGCGACCAACCCTATCAAAAGGGGTGACCCATGTTCTCCCTGTCTTTCAGTCAATCTCCAAGTTTTGATGCCATCCATAGCCCCTTCTGACCATTTGTATCATTGTTCAAAGCAAATATTACATTATTAAATTATTGGATAATCTAAGCACACTAGATTTTCCATATGCTACTATGGGCATGACGGCTTGGAAAATTTAGCCCTAGGCGTTATGTCATTTTGGGATTTTTGTATTGTAAAAAGTATTGTAAGGTATTATGTCTCCAATGGTTTTTTAAAAATTTAACATCTATCAAGATTGAATACTTGGCAGTTAAGGGTGAACTTGTCACTTTTCTCATGTGATGAATATTTGTTTACTTGAACTTTTCCAATCAAACATTATACTCATGATGGGTGGTATGCTTTGAACCCTTTTTATAGGAGACTTTTTCTTATATTTCATTCTAACCAAATATCAATCTACCATATACTATATTATATACCTTAAAAAGGCAATTATACCTGTAACTTAACTTTTTCGTTCTAAAATTTTTTATATAATATATAATTAATAATTAATAAAACTAAATTTATAAACGACTTTCCAATTAAAAAAATAATAATCTAGTAAAATAAGTTTTGAAATAAATTGGACTTGCCAAACACGACAAAGTAAAAGGTAAAATCTATAACAAGGAGGTGCCAACATTGACTCCATTTCAATGGTCAAACAATCAATAGCAATTTTACATCTCATTCAGAACAAAAAGTGGTAAATATTTGTCCTATTTTCATTGGCTAAATTTAACCTTTGACTATTAAAGTGGATGATATTTAAGAATAACCAGCTTAAATGATAGAATTGACGTGGAAAAATCAACAATATTATATGTTTCAGAAGCAATCGGAATTGAACGCGGGGCCAAATGTTTGAATTTACCCCGATTCAGTATATCACATTAGTTTTGAATCAGTCAAATGCGTGGAATTCCCACATTGCTATTCAACATCAAGATTCGACTCTCTCCCTCATTGTCTCTTCCACGCCGTTTAATCTCGATGTTTATCCTCTTTTCTATATAAACGATCTGCCCTCCTCTCCATACCCATTCAACAAGAGAAAGCATAATTCCCATCTGCCTGCAACGTTTTATTTAGTTGAAGGGCGAAGAGGTTTCACTACCTTCACAAAACAGATCCACACAGAGGGCAAGAAAATATGATGGCAAGATCAATGCTTACTAAAATGAGCACATTGCTTATTCTGCTCAACGTTATATTTGTCTTCCATGTCTCCGCTCGAAATAAGCTTCTTGTTGAAAATGTAAATACAAATACAGACAAGTCCTTTGAAACAAGTTTGGAGCAGTTACCATCGTGCACAAACTGTTCTGGACATATTCCAGACAAGAAATGCTGCCCCACATCAAAGAAAGTTGGAGAGATGTTGAACCAGAACTTTGCATATTCACAATGATGCCATTCAAATCCAACGCCCTATTGCACAATCTTAACCTACAGAAATGCCGCTTAGATCTCAATTTGATTCTCATCCACTGTGTAATACAAATTGATAGAAAATCGGGGAAGACATATTGTACTCCAGTAGTTCCACTCTATGTTCATCAATTTTTTCATTTCAATCATGCCACTAGAATCGAATATAATTTGTCTTGCGACTTTTCTCCATCAACTAGAGCAAATACGTCTGTTAATATTTAGATATTTGTGGCATGTATCTAACAAACGTCACTAATCTACAAGTTGTTTTGTGTGTTTTATAACAAGTTTTCCTTCAACTAAAATTCTTATACTCTAAAAGCATAATCGAAGGAATCACTAACGTCTTGACACGAGTTTTTCAACAGCACCAACTGTTTTTAAACCAAGACAAATGGAATTGAAATTAACTATCACTAAGCCTACACTAAATTCAAACAACATTATATTCGTTAGGAAACATGTGCATTTCCTTTCCTTCCAATTCTCCTGAGATTAAAATAATCTTAAGGAAAAGATAGGTGAAGATTTGGGAAATTTCCAATCGAGTTAAAAGTTGAAGAAAAAAACGAACTTTTTGTATTTTGTTCGATAAATGTCATATTTGGGAGATCGTTTATATTATAAAAAAATTAGTATAAAAGCATTTAGAGATGTACAAACAAGAATCTCTAGAGGTATTATAGCTAATCCATAAGTAAAACAATAAAAAAATTATTGTCCATATTAATCAAAATTAGAAGCAAAATAAGGGTCACCTTGAACCCATAAAATCTAACAACTAATTGACTATCCAAGAAACTACACCACCAAAAAGAGAACACCAAACACATGCATTAGTTATTCGGAATCTTTGATGCACCCAACATCGATCCCGCAATGTCTATGCCAAAAATTGGAACCACAACCACAAATAGCACAAATAGAAAAGCTCACATCTTTCACTTTCCCCTTATCATTAACAAGAAGTTTGTCATAACTTCCATGCCAATGATCTAGCCCTAACCAACAAATCATGCACACATACAAATCTATATCAATAAAGGAAGAATCTAAACCCACAGTATATGCTCAAATCTAAACAAGGAAGAACCTATGCTTGGATCTTCACCAATGAGAGGAAGAGTATTGGTTAATGATAAACTCATTGAAAGAAGACCATGCACATTTATCACTCTATATATTTCTCCAAAGCTTCGTTTACCTCATCCATGTCTATCAGCCTCAAATTTGCATCAAACATCCTTATAGGGCTCAGGTGAAGTGGAGTAAAATTAATGCCTTTTTTGAAATGACCAACTCCAACTACAACGAATGATTCGATTCTTTAAATTTATAAGGCCAAGATCAAAACCTGCTCTTCAATTTCCTAAAAATATTCACACAGCACCCTATCCAATTAAAGAACCCTTAGATTTTAATTCATCATCCATCAATACTTCCTCAAAGCTTAGGAGAATGTTCAAGTTAATAAAAACCATTGTCATGGATTGAACTAGGGCTCTATTTCAAACTAAGTATTGAAGCTTATATACAAACTAAGTAGTTATGTCTCAATTAACCCTCACCAAGTTACTCCCAACCATAAAATTTACCCCCAAAATAATGGCCACTAATTTTATCGAACATGTTTTGTGTTTAATTAAAAATATTGCTTAGACAATTAAGTGAGAAAAATCCCGAGAAATTTAATCCTCTCATTGTAAAGAATAATTTGTCCTCTTCCAATATTAACTACTCACTAAAGAATCCAAAAACATAGCAAGAAAAAGCTTCAAAAGGAAACTTATAATGAAGAATTACCATATGATACGGATAATGAACATGCTATCTTTAGTAATTCAAACGCACCACAATTTAGAAATAACAATCATAATTGATAATATAGTAATTGTATCATAGATACATGATGTATGTCATTAATTGAAGTTCTAGTAATGCAGGGAAATTTTCCTAGACATAGATCACCCACTAATTCATCCTTAACGAATCCTTACAACTTGTGAATTCACACGCTACAGTAGTGTTGTGCTTTGCACACACACCCCATTTTTTTATTGAAGTTTTTTTTTTTAATATGTATTCATACTCAACCATTACTTGATAATATCTAGAATAACCAACAATACGGTCCAAACCTATGCAGTAACCAACTTATCTCAATATGAGATAATCATGTCTAGAATCCCATGTAACCTTACCACTTAACAAATTTTGATGCTATGACAATGGCACCATCATGAATGTTCCCAACAATAAAATGGGAATGTTTGGTTAACTTGTCCACCACTATCAAAATAGTGTCATGCTTACAGTGATTTCTACGTAAACCATAAACAAGTTCCATGCTCATCACCAACCATTTATGGTCAGGAATGTTATGTGGATACAATACTCCACCGGGGAGTTTGTGTTCCCCTTTTACCTTTTCGACTCTCCAAACGTCTAGCCACAAATTGAGTCACATTGACTTTCATTTTTGGCCAAAACAAGTTCCTTTTTTAGACTGTGTAGCATTTTAGCCACACTAGGATGAGTAGAATATGGAATTTTATGTACTTCAAACGTAATAATATGTCTTAAATTTTTTCTTTCTAGACATAAATTCATCTCTAGAATATTATTAAGTCATAAATATCAAAATAATATCTTAATTTTTTCAATTCCCTTTTAGACAAACTACAATTTTTAAGATAAAATGGGTCTTGATGCTACTATTTAACAATCCTTTTCTTAATTCAAATCACAATATAGTTAGTGCATCAATGTATCAATGTCTACTCAAAGCATCTACCACAATATTTTCTTTCGTCTTGACATAACAAATGTTAATACTGAAATCATAGAGTAATTTTAGGGTAGCACGCATTCAACTTTTCCTACTTAAGTATGCGAATTAGACTAGTGATGGTTTAATTTCAATTCAACCCCTTTCCAAAAAGGTAATGGTTCCATTATTTTAGAGCATGCATGATGGAAACCAACTCTAAATTATGAGTGGCATAGTTTTTCTCATAGTCCTTGAGTTTGCATGACATGTAAGCCACAAATTGATCATTTTGTGTTAGAATTCTCTCAACCTCTCTGTTGAGGGATCCATCCACATAGTGAACTACCCCTATTTGGATTAGGAATTAGGACAATGGGAGAAGTCGTGAGAAATTTATTTATATCAATGAAGGATACTTCGTAGTTCAATGGTGGCTATTCAAACTCTTTTTTTGCTCTTCCTTTGCAAGGAAGTTATTGGAAGGGAAATTTTAGCAAAGTTACTCAAAAACCTATAATAATACCGTACTAGGCACATAAAATTCTTACTTCATTCAATTTTATTGGAAGTAGTCATTCCATGATGGCATGAATCTTTCTCAAATCTACAATGATCCCTTCCTTATAGATTACAATACCCAAGTAGTGTATCTTTGTTTGGAAAATTGAACACATATAGTTTCCCATATAACAAATATTTTCTCAAATCTTTAGTACCAATCTATGATGTTGCTCATGTTCTTTCTAATCTTTTGAATATCAAAAATTCATCATTAAATACTAAGTTAGATTGATCCAAGTAATCTTGAGGGATATTGTTTATCAAATTAATGAAGGCTAGGAGTGTGTTTGTTAACTTAAAAGGAAGTACAATAAATTCATAGTTACCATACCTAGTCCTAAAAGTAGTTTTATGCATGTCTCTTCTTGCACATCCTTAGTTGATGGTAGTTAGATATTAAATTGATCTTGGAAAATACAACTTCTTCCCTCATTTGATCAAATAGATCATCAATCTAGGGTAATGGGTAATGGTTCTCAATCATTTCCTTGTTTAACATGTGGTAGTCTATGCATAGGCATAGTGTTCCATCTTTCTTATTCATCAAAAGTGTAGGAGCATCCCAAGGTGGAACACTAGGACTCATCAAGTCTTTTTCCAATAGCTCATTTAATTAAACCTCTAATTCATGTAAACTGGATGTGCTCGTCCGATATGGCCTCTAGAAACATGCACTAAACTTGGCATAGTTTCTATTGAGAAATTAAACTCTATCTTAGGAGGTAGACTAGGAACTTCATCATGCAACACTTCCATGAATTCTTGCAATATAGGATTATTGATATCTATAGACTTCTCACTTTCATAATTTGACATATGGAAATGAATAGAAAATAAGTCCCCACCTTTCCTTGCCACTCTCTTATTTTTTAGGGGAAAAAGAGTGTTTAACTATCTTGTTCCATGCGATCCTTGCAACAGTACAAGATTATTGGATTCGTCTCGGAAACACACTTGTTTCTCTCTATAATTTTTTAGCTACATGTTTAACCAACTAGGCCATTCCTAATACTAGATCATATGATTTGAAGGGCAATACTAATGCATTTACCCAAGTGCTTGAATATTATCTACTGGAATGTTTAGCTCAGGTACAACATCTTTTTTATGTTGTTTTCTACCAATACCTAACTCAAAACTACCCCCTTTCCTAAGGCTTCTATTCTCAACTTGCAGTTTTGAATTATATTAGGTGTAATGAAATAGTCAAAGGAGCTCTACATTCACACCTTTGCTATGCATTCACCGTTCGGTGGTGTATCTGTCGAATTGCGATCGGTGTATGCATAACCTAACATTTTCCAGCCCTCATCAAGGTCCCCTAAATACACCCCAAGACTTCATTCAGGTGACATACCCATGTTGGCATGCCCTCCCATTATCCATGCCTCCTCACCCAGTCATCACGATGCACCACATCGGGAAACTGAGCTGCCATCTCTCTACTTCTCTTTTCTACTCTTCTCCAATTCACTTTTCCAAAGGGTAAAAATGACATATTTTCACCCCCTAGGGATTATTTATAGCCCTTTTTCACATTTTTGCCTCCCATTTTTACCATTTGCTCTATTTTTTCCCATGTTTCTTTCCTGACTAATTTTCATCCTCTATCCATTTTACTCTGGTTTTCATCTTTCAATCCCTTTCCCAGGCCCCTTTTTACCCACACAACCTCTCGAGGGGCCATCACCTTGCTATTGCCTTTTTCCAAAATTCTTCTAGATAAAATTGATTGGGGCATATTGCCCATCCCTTATTCTTGTTTGTAAAGGGTGGAATTTGGATGTTAGGTTTTTGGTAGTTTTGGTGTATATCCTCCTTTCACCCTTACATTCAAGGACCTAGGGTCAAGTTGCAATGTACTATCATAACCTAGGTCACTATTGAGATGTAGGGAAACTTGGATTTTTATGATTAGATTGACAATTTCCTTCCCTTATGCTCAATTGTACCTTAAAACCCTAATTATGCAAATAAGACAGTAAATGGATGAATTACAAAAAATGCTTCTGCAGAAAGATGTAAAATAACAAATAACTGTGCACCTGTTTTCGGGGTCCGAAGGCCAAAAAGTCAGGGACTAAAGAGTGGGCGCCCAAGTCTAGTACCCTACTTTTTGTCGAGATCCAGAAACTCAGTCTGCAACCTGTATCTGTTGTATCAGAGGTTTTCCCATTGCGGAACTTTGAGGACTAATGAGCGGGCGCCCAAGTCCAGGTAGTTGTTTCTTTCACTGATCTGCAATCCTGACACTCTGTTGTACCCTCCTGCAACTTCACTTTGTCTGCAACTCCAACCTATAACCTACAATCATGAAAACTTTGGGAGGGGGTTGTGGTATTTATAGGCTTGCCTCAGTCAAGCCCTAGAGAGACATTCAAGCCTTCTGAACACCATTGTTAGATAACGAGTGCACGCCTTGGGAGGCACATGCAAAAACTAAATGATAAATGGTCAATAATCACAATACATATCAACTTGTAGTGAAGATCTCATGGGAGGAAGAAGCTCTTCATTCCATGAGGAGATGGCTGCTCAAATTTGCAAACACAAACACATAGACAATACAAATATGCTCTTGCAACACAATGAAAGTCTTGAATAACCTTTAGGATGCATAAAGTTCACAATAACAATCTAGTTTACAAATGAATGCCTAAGCATGTTTATATATGCAACTACAAACACTCCCACCAAGATTTCATAAATTCAAACTTTATGTGTCGCCCTAGGGACCAAATAACGGTCATAAACTGACACTAGAAATTTGGGCCTGACCCAAAATAGGGCGCGGGCGCCCAAGTCCTCTCCCCTATTTTGGGCAGGGTTAGGTTCAAGGGGTCCCCCTAGGCCCCATTTGTCATGATACCCAAGGTTCATTCCATTGGGATGTTGAATTATGATGTAATATGTCCAAAATGCACACTAGAGACCCGAGAGCTAAACCTTTTGAGGGAAAAGCCCCCAAGGGGACATTTTCTGACATTACATTCTTAAACCACCATATTGTATTTTTCTTTGAAATAATGTTATTTTAACACTATTTCAAAGAGGGACAAAATATAGACACCTAAAAAAGGTCATGTCATTTCCCATCATCTTTATTATAATTGATCAAGTAAAATTGATCAATTGCCCTCCATTTGACAAATATATTAATTACATAATATTTAAATTATTTAATTAAGATTTCTCACCCCGTTCTTCTATCTAAAATCAATAAATACCTTATTTCCTCTATAGTCCTAAATATATATCTATTTACATAGGACTATAATTCCCCTTCATCCCAAAAATTAATAAATATGTCTATTATTTAATTCCACATTTTATCCATTTGTGATTACTTTTAGTAATCATCATTAATTACCCCAAATCTTGTGGACATGGATTAATTTGGAAATATTAAGGATTACATTCCCCCATGCTTCTAGAGGATACACATGTCATAAAATGTATGTGCAAAGTACATGCTTGTACATGACAAGTGGTACTTTGGAAGCATATATAAATTTTCTTTGTCCCATTTTGTCCAATTGAAAAATCCACTTGGCTCTTTTTCTCATATTTTGAATTACACGTGTTCTCTTTTTTAATTTAAAATTCCACCACTTTCTCCCATGCATAATTTAAAAATCCTCACAAAATCCAAACTTTACCTTTTCAAAAATACCCCCATCCCCTTCATCTACCTAATTAATCTCAACCCTCCGTTAATACAAAAGCCAATTCTTCGCCCTTGGATCTTCCATGGATCAAGGAGCCCTCCCATCACCCAACATCAGGTCTTGCCATTTATCATGCTCTCCTTTCTTGAGAGATCTCAAGCAATGAGAGCCATTGTTCTCAACATTTGATCTCAACCATCCATTCATCCATTCCAAACTCTATAAATTTAAGCTCTCCCATTCATTTCAACAACACTTTTGAATGCAAGTAAATGTTGTTAATTTGAGAACTTAAACATTCAAATCACTTTCAATATAATCTAGGACATATCAAAGGAATTTCATAGTCATGGGTGCACTTATTTTATTTTGAAATTTCCTTTCAGTCTTATCTTGAGGTTGTAATTGATTGTGAATTGAATAGGTTAATGGTATTTTAGCTTGTTTACTATTGTCCACCTTCACTTGCATGCACACTATTCCAAATGAGTTGGGGGAGGCCCATGACATCATATACTCCTTAAAAATAGAAATTTCCTTAGTATGCAAGTACAATAATGTCTAAATATTGTCTGAAGAAAACAACTACCACGTCAATTTTTAAAGCATTCGGTTCTTAAATACATCTAAAAAAAAAAATTATCATAAATTTTTGGTCTTCTCAAGTGGTGATATTGAGGTTCATTTGGTTGCAATGAACCAATACTTTTTGAATGGTACATGGTTATATAAACTAATGCTACAATGGTCCAGAATTCAAACCAATTCAAGTGTTCCTTGTCTTCTATAAACTTGAAGATTCAACCAATTCAACACATGAGAATGATCAACAATATATGTATGCAACAATGCAACATGGAAAACATTGTTAATCCTTACCAGGGAAGGTGGTAATGCTAAGTAGTAAGCCATAATGTTGATCACTTCAAGAATCTTGAAAGGCCTATCAAAGAATCAAGCTAGATTTGCTAATTTTTTAAAATTTGATAGAGGTTTTATATGGTATAACTCATAGAAATAGCCTATCTCCTAATGAAAAACTATGGGGTGACCTTTTCGAATCTACCTTGTTTTTTGTCTATAGAAAGCATCTTTCAATCACTACCTTACTATTTAAATTTGATCATAATACTCTTGAAGTATTTCAATCCTAATAGATACTTTATTATACGAAAACTCAACCAAATGAAGTTTGGTCCATTGCAAACATTCCTAGATATTCAACACCTTTCTAATAGTTAATTCTTACTACTTAACAACTTTGTTCCTTAATATTTTATTATCTAAAATTTAACATATTTGTTTTTATCTTAATGTTTTATTTTTTTTAATCTATTTATTTCGTGAATATGTTCTATTATTAAACTTTACAAGTAAAAGATGTGGGAAAAGTTGTGTTAATACATAAAGAGTCATCTTCTTGCATACAACTTGAAGACCATAAGACCATAACCGCCTCGGAAAACTGATCAAAGACAACGATAATCTCTGACTAGCCTCACGTACGAATTGGTCAAATTCATACATGAGGCGTTGTGGAATGTAAATATTTGAGTTTCTGACTTACTTGATATTCAACATGCCATTTTCAAGCTTTGAATGTCTCCCTCGTGAGAATTAAATATTTAATTGCTCAAAGCTATTCCCATAAATACGACTCATTTCGTTCTCAACAAATACCCACAGCATCGCCTTCTCTCTCGCAACATTTCGGATTTCATCATATCTTATTTGGCGAGCTATTTATTCTCTCGGCTTTTTTAATTTTTATCTTTCTCGGCTTTCTTTGTTAAAAGGACGCTCTCTAAGCAGTGAATATGGGCAGATCAATACTTATGAAAATCATAACAGTACTACTTCTCTTCACTGTTATGTTTGTCATCCATGTCTCTGCTCGATATAATCTCAAGGCAAGTGCAAATACAGAAACGGATATTAACAACAACAAAGCAATCGATAATCTGGTTCAAATTGTGGAGCAGTTAGCATCATGTACTAACTGCGCAGGCAATATTCCAGATCCTAAATGCTGCACAAAATAACACAAGTTTCCGAGTGGCAATATTCTAATCCAACGATCTCATTCAGATTCTGCCCCAAGTAATTCAAGGGAGAGCTTTGTTTAATTATGATGTACATTAATTGAATGTTACGGGGAAGCAACAATACCAATTCTATTCCAACGTTCTCTGCTATTCATGACACCTCAAATTTCATTGACCTATGTGAATTGTAGTAATACTCATTCGTTATTTTCGATGATAACAAATATACTTGCTTATTCAGATCGAACACCTAATGCCATGGCTGCAACTGTAGTTTGTTTGATTGGATGCATGTTGACAATTATTGTTGGCCTCGATTCACTGTAAGATTAGTTAGATATTTATTTGCAATAACAATGACTAACCCAAATTAATTTCGGGTTATATTTTCAAATGTTCAATTCAGACGAAATATGTCGGCTAGAAGTTTAGAACCATGTGTTGAATTCCATTTTTCTGACATTCCACAAATTGACTAGTTCATAATGACTTTGTTGTTGAATTCTATTTTTATACTTTCATTAACTAATAACTTCTTGCCGACAGAGCCACCCAATATTTCTGTGCATTCAATTTACACTTTCGTTAATAATGGCTTTGGTGTTGAATTCGATTTTTATCTGTATTCGTTTTATAGTAATTTACACATTTTCTGTTCAACCTTATCCCATTTTTATTTATGAACATTCAGCTTAATTTCAAAATTTTTAATTTTTAACTTAAATTTTATAACTTTTACTCTTTCCTAATAATTATTATGAGTTAACAATCAGAAAATGAGACAGAGAGAAAAAAACTGCACTAAAGACACATCTATTCAACGAACACTCTTACTTATTTATAGTTGTTGGTATCTCAACAATATCTTATAAACTTGCAAAGAAAAATGACAGCGAACTGAAGACTTCAACGACGCCTCTTAATTGTTTGAGACACCTTTATCTAACTGGACACCTGGACAATGACCGGTGTAATTCAGTTATGAGTTACAGTTAGTTACGCTAACACTCCCCTTAATGAATAACTGAATTTTTATGAACTCCTAGCTTATTCCTACGTTGTACAAACTTTATCTTTCCCAATGGCTATATAAATACATCATCCATGTTATCATTTGTGTTACAATACATCAACTCTATCTCTTGTGATTGAATCTTTTCTCTAACAAAATGATGTTGAGTTTCAATATGTTTTGATCTGGCATGATACACTAGATTGTTTGCCATTGATTACTAGATCTCGAAAAAGAGCTCCCCGTTGATTACTACGGAGAATGTGGACAACACGTTGAGACTGCACTGCCCCTAGGAAGCAACAAGGATCGTACTTTTTCAAATCCCCTTGTAGAGGGGGAAAAGCTCACCACTTTGGACCTTCCACCAATGCATTTTGCTATTGGAGAGTGTAATATCCTTAAAGATAAAGAGTTGCAATACTGTGCATCTTTGAGAAAATGGGGGAAACAAATTCAACTCCATATGTTCACTAAGAAGACCATGGCTTCACTGTCATGAAAATGGAGGACCCAAGCTCACTTGAAGTCCTCTGTTGCATCGCTGCCTTTGTCAAATTAAACAACTGCTTGAGTTTATGGCATTTCAATGTGTTTGCTTTTGATTTGAGCTTCCTCCTTCAATGCCAGCAATTGGCCCCTTGAATCTTCTCTAAGCTCTATGGAATTTGATTGCAAATATCTCATCACTCTCTAGGTCTCACAAAACAATGATCACCCATTTTATTCAAATAAACGGAAGGAGAACAAGGCTACAAGAATGCACGCATGCCTTAGACTGGCCACAAATCTCACATTGCTTTTAAGCATTGTAAGTCCCTTCTAAAGTTAAAGAATTATAAACTTATGAATTCCAAATTGAAACAAATCCATGCTTGGTGCATGGGAGGACAAAATGACTGGGAACCCTATGTAGCAAATAGTACCAAATGTACAAACAACATAGTTGTGGTTGCCCAACTACGTGAATGTTCTCTAATTTGTGGCAAAACAAATAGTACCCTATTCAAGTGGTGTGCTGATGTACAAAAGAACCAAATCTGCCAATGGTCATCTGTGTGAATGAGATGGATTGAATGAGTTCCTCAGATTAAAAGGTACAATATAAAATGTTTTATTTCTGTATATATTTTCACTCAATTACTTCAATTTATTCAATTGAAAAACAAATTTAAGGCATTTGACAGAGATTGAGACAGAGAGGAAACTTATGTCTTTCATTAAACCTACAGGAGATTAATCAAAATAATTGTAGGGTAGATCAAATAAAATCATTTAAAAATTAAAAAATCCATTGAATCTGCAAAATATCAAATATAATGAAATGTACGTTGTTATGTGATTCTTTGTACTCAATAATAAACTTGATCAGCATGAAAACACATTCAAACTGCGATTTGTTTATTTTATGGTTATTGTTATTGTTATTGTTATTGTTGAAGTTTATGATAAATCTAAAACCCCAGAATCTTCTACAAGCCAAGATTAACCTTCTACAGAGAAAAAAACACAAGAGAGCTATTTGCACAATAAATGGATGCAATTAATGAAAATGATTAATGAATTACATGTGACAACTTGCTTTTATATTCGCAAGTTAAATAAAACCTTAATATGACTTAATAATAACCTAAGACTAAAAATAAGCCCTAAGTAAACTTATTAAAGTGTAATTAAATATTTAATTACACCAAAAGTTATTACTATGCATAAATAACATTTTGATTCTGATTATTTATTGGCTGCATTGCATTTGATTTTACAGGGGATTATATAAAAATGAATAAGGGCTTAGGATTCAGATTTATATATTAAATAGTAGGCTCAGTTCTCCTCCTTAATTAAGTGTGACCATCCGCCTTACTACACTGCCAATAATCGATAGAAAGTTTTCATGCTGGTAGTTTTATAATGATAATGAAGGGGTTTGATGGCAACGTGAAATTGAGGAATATGACAAGTGTTGTTCACATTTAGTGCCACTGGAGGATATTCAAGTGAAAATTTGATTTTCTTTTAATATTGAAACAAAGCAATAAAAAAATTACATGAAATAAGGAGAAGCATCAAGCTACCAAAACAAAGGCCTGAACAACAACAGTTCGAAGGATGTTTGGTCTCTTCAGCGATGGCAGAGGCGGAGGAGAAAGCAACAGGTGGCACCACAGATCTTACTTTCGCAGAGATGAGGACGAGGGTGAGGGAGAGAGCATGGCACGGTTTGTTGTGGTGGGCCATTCTGCCATCATGGAGCTCATACACTATTGAAATTTTCTAATACATATTGCCCTTTCATCATTCAAAACTCCTAGGAAAACATATTTTATATTTCTTAGTTAACATATTTCACCCTTCATCATTTAAAACATACTTTTTCCTTAGACCAAACTAGCGCATTGTTTATTGCCTTACCTAAGTGAAAGCGTCATAATGCACTAGCGTTATAGATCCTTGTTAAACTTCTCAAGGAACATAGGTACATCAGAATTTATATTTTTGATACTTTGTAAGGTTAGAAAGTGTTTGAGATCTCCCAGTAATATGTAAAATCTGTGTTACATATTACTCCTCAACTTGGTTGTTCTCAAATTCCTCCTATCAAGCTAATGGAAGCCTTCACCATGGTAGAGAACACCATCCTCTGATGTAATTTTTTTGGCAAAGATTCCATTGTGGAAGAAGATTTTGATAGTGAATTAGACACTATGGGTTACATGCACAAGTTCGACGAAGAAGGGCACCCTGTCGGCTACAACATCTATGGCATTTTTTAGGACAGGGAGCTTTATAACAAGACCTTTGGGGGTGATGCCAGGAACAACAAGTTTCAATTGTTAAGGGTTCAATTTCTCAGAAAGAGCATTTGCTAGCTCAGCTTTAGCCCTAATGAGATTAGCTTCATGGTGCAGATTAAAGATTTCAAGAACTCGCCCAAGCACAAGAAGTGGAAGCTCAAGTTGTTCCCTTCCTACAAGACAATTACCCTGGATTCATTGCTAGAAAGGTTAGTAGTACTTTCATGAAATATTTATAATTTCAAATGGTTGATATAAGTGTTAGATGACAAGATGAATATTTTGGTGTGAAATATTTATTAATGTGTCATTGTGATACTTGCAATTGAATACTATGATATACCCTTTTTATTTAGCAAACTAAGAGAAAGTTTGTGCTCATGAGGGCTGCCAGGGCGTTCGAGACCCTATTCAAGTATTTTTGTCTAGCTTTACTTTTGAGATGTCCTCTTTATTACTATGAAAACCTTCCGTCTATGTTCTATGGTTCCCATTCCAAGTTTTATCTCTATCGAGACATGGTTTGTTTTTGACTTATTTGGAAAATAGTTTCTATAACAAAATCTTGTTTTTTTAAACTTTCAGTTTACATATCATGGGTTTTAAACTTGAGATCAATATCTAGGTGAATCATATGCTCTTATTTTAAAATAGATTTTATTTTTTTCTTTGTATTATACTATTTTCTTCAATGTGGTTAACATATCTATTTATATATGCTACAATGGAGAATTCAAAGTAGATATCATATATGGGAGGTTTTTGTCTATGTATTCCAATTAGTGCATAAGGGCATAGAAACAATAATAAAATTGTTTAGCAAAGCAATCGATGAGGGAAATGAAGCATGCAATGACCAAAAAAATGTAATTGACATCATTATGAAATAGAAATAGAAGAGGCCCACATAAGCCATTGAGGATCTCATGTTTCTAAGAAATCATTGCTAAGGCAAAAGCTAGGACTTTAAGCTCACAAATTTTTGAACAATACCCTAGTGGAGTTACACCCTCTAAAACAACTTGAAACTCCAAATACTTGAACAAATAATATGTCATTGCCAATATACTAATTACTTTCATGCATTGAGTGTTGGTTGATTAAGTGACTTCAAATTGTGATAATTTGAAGTTCATGTCTTTGTCAACTTTAGTGAAATATTTTTGTTTTGAGTTACAGTGGTATGCAAGGGGTCATTCATGAAGTATTTGGTTTTTACGTAGATTTAAATTTTAAAGATTTTTTGTTCAAGATTGCATTTGTTTCTACATGGAAAATATAAAAATGAATAAGGGATTTGATTAATTTAGTGCATATATAGATTACATTTAATTTTCTCATAGCTTTATTGCAAAACATATAGAATTATTGTAGTGATTTCCATCGTACAAAACATCAATTTTCAAAAATGTACAAATTTTGTATTATCTTCCATGTAATTAAGAATTTGACCATGGGAAAATCAACTATCCACATGCCCATTGCACCTATGACAATTTCTAGTTGAATTTATAATTAAAATCTTTATATTTAAAAAAAATAATGTAAACCCTTTCAAAGTTAGCTATACTATATAAAGGCAATTGGAATCGAAATGTTTGAATTTACTCCGATTGAGTATTTGACATAATGCGATGTTAGTTTCCAATCAGTCAAATGCCTGGAATTCCCACAATGCCATTAACATCAATACTTCTCTCTCTCTATCTCTATGTGTGTTTGTTTATCCTCTTTTCTATATAAACAATGTGTCATGCCATCCTCTCCATGCTCCATACTCATTGAAGGAGCGAAAGCATAATTCCTATTTGCTTGCAATGTTTTATTTAGTTGAAGGGCGAAGAGCTTTCACTACCGTCACAAAACAAATCCACACAGAGGGCAAGAAAATATGATGGCTAGATCAGTGCTTACTAAACTAAGCACACTTCTTATTCTGCTCAACGTTATATCTGTCTTCCATGTCTCCACTCGAAATGAGCTTCTTGTTGAAAATGTAAATAAAAATATAGGCAAATCCTTTGAAACAAGTTTGTAGAAGTTTCCATCGTGCACAAACTGTGCCAGACATATTCCAGACAAGAAATGTTGCCCCAAATCAAAGAAAGCTAGAAAGATGTTCAATCAGAACTTTGCATACTCACAATGATTCCATTCAAATCCAACGCCCTATTGCACAATCTTAACCAAGAGAAACGCCGCTTAGATTTCAATTCGATTCTCATCCATTGTGTAATAGAAATTGATTGAAAATTAGCAAAGGCATATTGTACTCTAGTAGTTCCATTCTATGTTCATCACTATATTCATTTTATTGATGCCACTAATCTCGAATATAATTTGATTGTGACTTTCTCCATCAACTACAGTAAATACTCCTATTAATATTTAGATATTTATGACATGCATATAATAAATGTCACTAATTTGCAGGTTGTTTTGTGTATTTTATAACAAGTTTTTTGTTCAGATAAAATTCTTATACTCTAAAAGCATAATCTAAGCTCGAAGCTATGAGAGTGACATCTATGAGAGAAAATAAAAAAGAAACGTACAAAGCATGCACACACACACACACTAATTAAGAAAAGCCAACAGTCTATTTGTCTTTAGGGCCATCTTTTGTCTTGGAGTCTTTCCTTTACCTCAGGTCTATCTTGTAGGCCATCTCTGATCTAAGTCTAGAAGGTGCCTTTGAAATTTGTTTCTTGTCCAAGATGAATGCTTGTCAAATTGTTTTGTCTAGATAAAGATTAGTGTTTATCCTTTTGCAAAGCCAAAATCAGAAGCATTCCATCTCCTCATTCTTCCAACTTGAGTCCCCAATCTTATCCCAAATATCAATAGGTCTCCTTATACCAAGCTAACTTGCAATCCCCCTAGGTCAAAAATATTACTTAAGAGCAATCACATTGTTTATTACACATGCATAAATGCCAAAAATTGAAAATCAAAAGCAATAATTTCATGTCATAGCTCATGTGGCATCACATAGAAATAGAAATGTGCTACACTCATAATTGCATATGTCCTTGCATCCATGCATATCATACATCATATGTTCCAAAAAAGATAAAAAAAACATTACATTATCATTGTTTTGTTAATAACCAAAAACTTCAACATTCCAGGTGCACAAAAGATAGAAGATGGCTCATGTGACATTAAACTAAAGCTGAATCAGAGTACATATACAAAAGTTTGAGTTCATGAACAAAGACACACTCAAGCATGCAAGGGGAAAAATAGAAATCTAAGACTCTCTAGAACCTCAAGGACGATTCTAACTATTTGAACCTTTAGGGCTCCTGCTCCTAGGCCTCCTATGACTACTAGTTGCGTCAGAACCTCTGTGAATCCTATGGGAATGAGAAGGAACCCTGATAAGAGCACACAAGGGACCAGTTCTATCATTTTGTGAAGCTTTCTTGCGAACCCCAAGGTTATCCATGATCTCTTGAAGAATGACATTATCAGCATCGAGTGTAGAAATTCTAGCTCATCAGGAAATGATCTCCTTACTCGCATACTAAGGAGCAAGAATATTAGTATGACAACTAGCTCTAGAAGGAAGACAAACATCAACAGGAAGAGTCTCCCGTGGATGACCAATGGCAAGGAATAGAACACCTAATGAAGAATCACGAAGGACCTCCCTCCACCCCTCGATAGTACCTAAGATGAAGTAAGAAGAGAAAGTGTTAGTCAATGGTTAAGTTCGTGAAAGAAAAGGAGTAAGCTAACAGAGGAATAGAGGAAAATGTTCTTACAAGGATCGCCTTCTTGCCATGTAGGATCATCTTCTCCAGAATGAATCTCTCTGTCTCCTCCTATGCTAACCTTGTCATGCTCCTCTCTCAATATCATAATCCTCATCTGAAAAGTCTTCAAATTCCTCCTCAATGACCACCAACTCCTGACCAAAGGAAGGCCTCACACACCTCTGTCCTAGTCCACAAATAGGCCTCGTAATCAAAACACCAGGATTCAAAGGGTCCAAAAGGATGCCCTATGTTGTACATCCATCATCTCCTAAGAAGATCTATAACATGTCTGAATTGGGGGCAAGTCCACTAGAAATTCCTAACCAAACTACTGAAGAACTCAATTGACATGATGATATTCAACCAACCCATTTATGTCTTGCAAGTGAAGTACGCCTTTGCAATAGTCTTGAATCTAGCTATCATTTGGCCATCAACCCTCCATATTCGCATAAGGATCACAATTAAATTTTGCATCAATCAAAGTAGCTATGGTGCATGTAGTAGCATCAAAGGCACCCATATGGCCCCACCGTGTAGCTCTTAATAGTCTAGGATCTGGTAGCGGCACATCTCTCTGATATGGTGTACTGTGCTCATAAATCTATGACATGATCAGAGAAGGATAACTAAATGCAAGAGCCTCTCGTCTCGAAATACGATACAAGTCTCGATAGATCATGGTGAGGATATCAATCCCCCGTGCAAAAAATGTACCCTACTCAAGCCTCTAAATGATTGGTGCCTAGCACCATTTGAATCTCACTGATCCCTTATCCCCTGATAGCCTAGAAGTGATCAATCCAATGAGAACCTGTCATAAAAGTGAAATGTCAAGGTTAGGAACTAAAATGAGATGAACTCCTAATCTATCTCTTGGATGAGTAACCATTATAATAGCGGCTTAGGACTGTCAGTCTCGCTTAGACTTGATCTCAGGGATCCAAAGGTTCTCTCCTGTCATAGGAACACCTAATATGCAATACACATTAGATAGAATGAAGGTCCACTCTCCTGATACCAAAGGAAAAAAAAAAGTGTTCCTATCTGCATTCCAGTATGTCAAAATGTCACAACAAATCCATGAAGGAGGATGAACCACTAGAGTTTGAGAAATAAGATCCAAACACATCCTCCTAAGAATAGAAAGCCCTATAGGCTTCGACAAACCAAGATTTTGTCACATGTTCCATTCCATGGAATGCATCCGTCTTGTCATACACAAGGAATGTTAAGTTAGATCCCCGAAAACAAAAAATAGAAAATCATAGAAAAAAGCATAAAACATGACAAAGCTTCACAAAAAAAGTGTATATCATTAGAAAATTGCAATAAATAGAAGAGGTTAGTATCAAAAAATAGACTAAATTGAGCGTTAGAAGCATCAAATTAATGAAGATTGCATCCGAAAGCATTGTGGGTGGGTTGCCCCTTTCACTAGCGCAATTCCCCTTAGGCAATCCTAGATTCCCCCCAAAGGGCGACCAACCCTATCAAAAGGGGTGACCCATGTTCTCCCTGTCTTTCAGTCAATCTCCAAGTTTTGATGCCATCCATAGCCCCTTCTGACCATTTGTATCATTGTTCAAAGAAAATATTACATAATTAAATTATTGGATAATCTAAGCACACTAGATTTTCCATATGCTACTATGGGCATGACGGCTTGGAAAATTTAGCCCTAGGCGTTATGTCATTTTGGGATTCTTGTATTGTAAAAAGTATTGTAAGGTATTATGTCTCCAATGGTTTTTTAAAAATTTAACATCTATCAAGATTGAATACTTGGCAGTTAAGGGTGAACTTGTCACTTTTCTCATGTGATGAATATTTGTTTACTTGAACTTTTCCAATCAAACATTATACTCATGATGGGTGGTATGCTTTGAACCCTTTTTATAGGAGACTTTTTCTTATATTTCATTCTAACCAAATATCAATCTACCATATACTATATTATATACCTTAAAAAGGCAATTATACCTGTAACTTAACTTTTTCGTTCTAAAATTTTTTATATAATATATAATTAATAATTAATAAAACTAAATTTATAAACGACTTTCCAATTAAAAAAATAATAATCTAGTAAAATAAGTTTTGAAATAAATTGGACTTGCCAAACACGACAAAGTAAAAGGTAAAATCTATAACAAGGAGGTGCCAACATTGACTCCATTTCAATGGTCAAACAATCAATAGCAATTTTACATCTCATTCAGAACAAAAAGTGGTAAATATTTGTCCTATTTTCATTGGCTAAATTTAACCTTTGACTATTAAAGTGGATGATATTTAAGAATAACCAGCTTAAATGATAGAATTGACGTGGAAAAATCAACAATATTATATGTTTCAGAAGCAATCGGAATTGAACGCGGGGCCAAATGTTTGAATTTACCCCGATTCAGTATATCACATTAGTTTTGAATCAGTCAAATGCGTGGAATTCCCACATTGCTATTCAACATCAAGATTCGACTCTCTCCCTCATTGTCTCTTCCACGCCGTTTAATCTCGATGTTTATCCTCTTTTCTATATAAACGATCTGCCCTCCTCTCCATACCCATTCAACAAGAGAAAGCATAATTCCCATCTGCCTGCAACGTTTTATTTAGTTGAAGGGCGAAGAGGTTTCACTACCTTCACAAAACAGATCCACACAGAGGGCAAGAAAATATGATGGCAAGATCAATGCTTACTAAAATGAGCACATTGCTTATTCTGCTCAACGTTATATTTGTCTTCCATGTCTCCGCTCGAAATAAGCTTCTTGTTGAAAATGTAAATACAAATACAGACAAGTCCTTTGAAACAAGTTTGGAGCAGTTACCATCGTGCACAAACTGTTCTGGACATATTCCAGACAAGAAATGCTGCCCCACATCAAAGAAAGTTGGAGAGATGTTGAACCAGAACTTTGCATATTCACAATGATGCCATTCAAATCCAACGCCCTATTGCACAATCCTAACCTACAGAAATGCCGCTTAGAGCTCAATTTGATTCTCATCCACTGTGTAATACAAATTGATAGAAAATCGGGGAAGACATATTGTACTCCAGTAGTTCCACTCTATGTTCATCAATATTTTCATTTCAATCATGCCACTAGAATCGAATATAATTTGTCTTGCGACTTTTCTCCATCAACTAGAGCAAATACGTCTGTTAATATTTAGATATTTGTGGCATGTATATAACAAACGTCACTAATCTACAAGTTGTTTTGTGTATTTTATAACAAGTTTTCCTTCAACTAAAATTCTTATACTCTAAAAGCATAATCGAAGGAATCACTAACGTCTTGACACGAGTTTTTCAACAGCACCAACTGTTTTTAAACCAAGACAAATGGAATTGAAATTAACTATCACTAAGCCTACACTAAATTCAAACAACATTATATTCATTAGGAAACATGTGCATTTCCTTTCCTTCCAATTCTCCTGAGATTAAAATAATCTTAAGGAAAAGATAGGTGAAGATTTGGGAAATTTCCAATCGAGTTAAAAGTTGAAGAAAAAAACGAACTTTTTGTATTTTGTTCGATAAATGTCATATTTGGGAGATCGTTTATATTATAAAAAAATTAGTATAAAAGCATTTAGAGATGTACAAACAAGAATCTCTAGAGGTATTATAGCTAATCCATAAGTAAAACAATAAAAAAATTATTGTCCATATTAATCAAAATTAGAAGCAAAATAAGGGTCACCTTGAACCCATAAAATCTAACAACTAATTGACTATCCAAGAAACTACACCACCAAAAAGAGAACACCAAACACATGCATTAGTTATTCGGAATCTTTGATGCACCCAACATCGATCCCGCAATGTCTATGCCAAAAATTGGAACCACAACCACAAATAGCACAAATAGAAAAGCTCACATCTTTCACTTTCCCCTTATCATTAACAAGAAGTTTGTCATAACTTCCATGCCAATGATCTAGCCCTAACCAACAAATCATGCACACATACAAATCTATATCAATAAAGGAAGAATCTAAACCCACAGTATATGCTCAAATCTAAACAAGGAAGAACCTATGCTTGGATCTTCACCAATGAGAGGAAGAGTATTGGTTAATGATAAACTCATTGAAAGAAGACCATGCACATTTATCACTCTATATATTTCTCCAAAGCTTCGTTTACCTCATCCATGTCTATCAGCCTCAAATTTGCATCAAACATCCTTATAGGGCTCAGGTGAAGTGGAGTAAAATTAATGCCTTTTTTGAAATGACCAACTCCAACTACAACGAATGATTCGATTCTTTAAATTTATAAGGCCAAGATCAAAACCTGCTCTTCAATTTCCTAAAAATATTCACACAGCACCCTATCCAATTAAAGAACCCTTAGATTTTAATTCATCATCCATCAATACTTCCTCAAAGCTTAGGAGAATGTTCAAGTTAATAAAAACCATTGTCATGGATTGAACTAGGGCTCTATTTCAAACTAAGTATTGAAGCTTATATACAAACTAAGTAGTTATGTCTCAATTAACCCTCACCAAGTTACTCCCAACCATAAAATTTACCCCCAAAATAATGGCCACTAATTTTATCGAACATGTTTTGTGTTTAATTAAAAATATTGCTTAGACAATTAAGTGAGAAAAATCCCGAGAAATTTAATCCTCTCATTGTAAAGAATAATTTGTCCTCTTCCAATATTAACTACTCACTAAAGAATCCAAAAACATAGCAAGAAAAAGCTTCAAAAGGAAACTTATAATGAAGAATTACCATATGATACGGATAATGAACATGCTATCTTTAGTAATTCAAACGCACCACAATTTAGAAATAACAATCATAATTGATAATATAGTAATTGTATCATAGATACATGATGTATGTCATTAATTGAAGTTCTAGTAATGCAGGGAAATTTTCCTAGACATAGATCACCCACTAATTCATCCTTAACGAATCCTTACAACTTGTGAATTCACACGCTACAGTAGTGTTGTGCTTTGCACACACACCCCATTTTTTTATTGAAGTTTTTTTTTTTAATATGTATTCATACTCAACCATTACTTGATAATATCTAGAATAACCAACAATACGGTCCAAACCTATGCAGTAACCAACTTATCTCAATATGAGATAATCATGTCTAGAATCCCATGTAACCTTACCACTTAACAAATTTTGATGCTATGACAATGGCACCATCATGAATGTTCCCAACAATAAAATGGGAATGTTTGGTTAACTTGTCCACCACTATCAAAATAGTGTCATGCTTACAGTGATTTCTACGTAAACCATAAACAAGTTCCATGCTCATCACCAACCATTTATGGTCAGGAATGTTATGTGGATACAATACTCCACCGGGGAGTTTGTGTTCCCCTTTTACCTTTTCGACTCTCCAAACGTCTAGCCACAAATTGAGTCACATTGACTTTCATTTTTGGCCAAAACAAGTTCCTTTTTTAGACTGTGTAGCATTTTAGCCACACTAGGATGAGTAGAATATGGAATTTTATGTACTTCAAACGTAATAATATGTCTTAAATTTTTTCTTTCTAGACATAAATTCATCTCTAGAATATTATTAAGTCATAAATATCAAAATAATATCTTAATTTTTTCAATTCCCTTTTAGACAAACTACAATTTTTAAGATAAAATGGGTCTTGATGCTACTATTTAACAATCCTTTTCTTAATTCAAATCACAATATAGTTAGTGCATCAATGTATCAATGTCTACTCAAAGCATCTACCACAATATTTTATTTCGTCTTGACATAACAAATGTTAAGACTGAAATCATAGAGTAATTTTAGGGTAGCACGCATTCAACTTTTCCTACTTAAGTATGCGAATTAGACTAGTGATGGTTTAATTTCAATACAACCCCTTTCCAAAAAGGTAATGGTTCCATTATTTTAGAGCATGCATGATGGAAACCAACTCTAAATTATGAGTGGCATAGTCTTTCTCATAGTCCTTGAGTTTGCATGACATGTAAGCCACAAATTGATCATTTTGTGTTAGAATTCTCTCAACCCCTCTGTTGAGGGATCCATCCACATAGTGAACTACCCCTATTTGGATTAGGAATTAGGACAATGGGAGAAGTCGTGAGAAATTTATTTATATCAATGAAGGATACTTCGTAGTTCAATGGTGGCTATTCAAACTCTTTTTTTGCTCTTCCTTTGCAAGGAAGTTATTGGAAGGGAAATTTTAGCAAAGTTACTCAAAAACCTATAATAATACCGTACTAGGCACATAAAATTCTTACTTCATTCAATTTTATTGGAAGTAGTCATTCCATGATGGCATGAATCTTTCTCAAATCTACAATGATCCCTTCCTTATAGATTACAATACCCAAGTAGTGTATCTTTGTTTGGAAAATTGAACACATATAGTTTCCCATATAACAAATATTTTCTCAAATCTTTAGTACCAATCTATGATGTTGCTCATGTTCTTTCTAATCTTTTGAATATCAAAAATTCATCATTAAATACTAAGTTAGATTGATCCAAGTAATCTTGAGGGATATTGTTTATCAAATTAATGAAGGCTAGGAGTGTGTTTGTTAACTTAAAAGGAAGTACAATAAATTCATAGTTACCATACCTAGTCCTAAAAGTAGTTTTATGCATGTCTCTTCTTGCACATCCTTAGTTGATGGTAGTTAGATATTAAATTGATCTTGGAAAATACAACTTCTTCCCTCATTTGATCAAATAGATCATCAATCTAGGGTAATGGGTAATGGTTCTCAATCATTTCCTTGTTTAACATGTGGTAGTCTATGCATAGGCATAGTGTTCCATCTTTCTTATTCATCAAAAGTGTAGGAGCATCCCAAGGTGGAACACTAGGACTCATCAAGTCTTTTTCCAATAGCTCATTTAATTAAACCTCTAATTCATGTAAACTGGATGTGCTCGTCCGATATGGCCTCTAGAAACATGCACTAAACTTGGCATAGTTTCTATTGAGAAATTAAACTCTATCTTAGGAGGTAGACTAGGAACTTCATCATGCAACACTTCCATGAATTCTTGCAATATAGGATTATTGATATCTATAGACTTCTCACTTTCATAATTTGACATATGGAAATGAATAGAAAATAAGTCCCCACCTTTCCTTGCCACTCTCTTATTTTTTAGGGGAAAAAGAGTGTTTAACTATCTTGTTCCATGCGATCCTTGCAACAGTACAAGATTATTGGATTCGTCTCGGAAACACACTTGTTTCTCTCTATAATTTTTTAGCTACATGTTTAACCAACTAGGCCATTCCTAATACTAGATCATATGATTTGAAGGGCAATACTAATGCATTTACCCAAGTGCTTGAATATTATCTACTGGAATGTTTAGCTCAGGTACAACATCTTTTTTATGTTGTTTTCTACCAATACCTAACTCAAAACTACCCCCTTTCCTAAGGCTTCTATTCTCAACTTGCAGTTTTGAATTATATTAGGTGTAATGAAATAGTCGAAGGAGCTCTACATTCACACCTTTGCTATGCATTCACCGTTCGGTGGTGTATCTGTCGAATTGCGATCGGTGTATGCATAACCTAACATTTTCCAGCCCTCATCAAGGTCCCCTAAATACACCCCAAGACTTCGTTCAGGTGACATACCCATGTTGGCATGCCCTCCCATTATCCATGCCTCCTCACCCAGTCATCACGATGCACCACATCGGGAAACTGAGCTGCCATCTCTCTACTTCTCTTTTCTACTCTTCTCCAATTCACTTTTCCAAAGGGTAAAAATGACATATTTTCACCCCCTAGGGATTATTTATAGCCCTTTTTCACATTTTTGCCTCCCATTTTTACCATTTGCTCTATTTTTTCCCATGTTTCTTTCCTGACTAATTTTCATCCTCTATCCATTTTACTCTGGTTTTCATCTTTCAATCCCTTTCCCAGGCCCCTTTTTACCCACACAACCTCTCGAGGGGCCATCACCTTGCTATTGCCTTTTTCCAAAATTCTTCTAGATAAAATTGATTGGGGCATATTGCCCATCCCTTATTCTTGTTTGTAAAGGGTGGAATTTGGATGTTAGGTTTTTGGTAGTTTTGGTGTATATCCTCCTTTCACCCTTACATTCAAGGACCTAGGGTCAAGTTGCAATGTACTATCATAACCTAGGTCACTATTGAGATGTAGGGAAACTTGGATTTTTATGATTAGATTGACAATTTCCTTCTCTTATGCTCAATTGTACCTTAAGACCCTAATTGTGCAAATAAGACAGTAAATGGATGAATTACGAAAAATGCTTCTGCAGAAAGATGTAAAATAACAAATAACTGTGCACCTGTTTTCGGGGTCCGAAGGCCAAAAAGTCAGGGACTAAAGAGTGGGCGCCCAAGTCTAGTACCCTACTTTTTGTGGAGATCCAGAAACTCAGTCTGCAACCTGTATCTGTTGTATCAGAGGTTTTCCCGTTGCGGAACTTTGAGGACTAATGAGCGGGCGCCCAAGTCCAGGTAGCTGTTTCTTTCACTGATCTGCAATCCTGACACTCTGTTGTACCCTCCTGCAACTTCACTTTGTCTGCAACTCCAACCTATAACCTACAATCATGAAAACTTTGGGAGGGGGTTGTGGTATTTATAGGCTTGCCTCAGTCAAGCCCTGGAGAGACATTCAAGCCTTCTGAACACCATTGTTAGATAACGAGTGCACGCCTTGGGAGGCACATGCAAAAACTAAATGATAAATGGTCAATAATCACAATACATATCAACTTGTAGTGAAGATCTCATGGGAGGAAGAAGCTCTTCATTCCATGAGGAGATGGCTGCTCAAATTTGCAAACACAAACACATAGACAATACAAATATGCTCTTGCAACACAATGAAAGTCTTGAATAACCTTTAGGATGCATAAAGTTCACAATAACAATCTAGTTTACAAATGAATGCCTAAGCATGTTTATATATGCAACTACAAACACTCCCACCAAGATTTCATAAATTCAAACTTTTTGTGTCGCCCTAGGGACCAAATAACGGTCATAAACTGACACTAGAAATTTGGACCTGACCCAAAATAGGGCGCGGGCGCCCAAGTCCTCTCCCCTATTTTGGGCAGGGTTAGGTTCAAGGGGTCCCCCTAGGCCCCATTTGTCATGATACCCAAGGTTCATTCCATTGGGATGTTGAATTATGATGTAATATGTCCAAAATGCACACTAGAGACCCGAGAGCTAAACCTTTTGAGGGAAAAGCCCCCAAGGGGACATTTTCTGACATTACATTCTTAAACCACCATATTGTATTTTTCTTTGAAATAATGTTATTTTAACACTATTTCAAAGAGGGACAAAATATAGACACCTAAAAAAGGTCATGTCATTTCCCATCATCTTTATTATAATTGATCAAGTAAAATTGATCAATTGCCCTCCATTTGACAAATATATTAATTACATAATATTTAAATTATTTAATTAAGATTTCTCACCCCGTTCTTCTATCTAAAATCAATAAATACCTTATTTCCTCTATAGTCCTAAATATATATCTATTTACATAGGACTATAATTCCCCTTCATCCCAAAAATTAATAAATATGTCTATTATTTAATTCCACATTTTATCCATTTGTGATTACTTTTAGTACTCATCATTAATTACCCCAAATCTTGTGGACATGGATTAATTTGGAAATATTAAGGATTACATTCCCCCATGCTTCTAGAGGATACACATGTCATAAAATGTATGTGCAAAGTACATGCTTGTACATGACAAGTGGTACTTTGGAAGCATATATAAATTTTCTTTGTCCCATTTTGTCCAATTGAAAAATCCACTTGGCTCTTTTTCTCATATTTTGAATTACACGTGTTCTCTTTTTTAATTTAAAATTCCACCACTTTCTCCCATGCATAATTTAAAAATCCTCACAAAATCCAAACTTTACCTTTTCAAAAATACCCCCATCCCCTTCATCTACCTAATTAATCTCAACCCTCCGTTAATACAAAAGCCAATTCTTCGCCCTTGGATCTTCCATGGATCAAGGAGCCCTCCCATCACCCAACATCAGGTCTTGCCATTTATCATGCTCTCCTTTCTTGAGAGATCTCAAGCAATGAGAGCCATTGTTCTCAACATTTGATCTCAACCATCCATTCATCCATTCCAAACTCTATAAATTGAAGCTCTCCCATTCATTTCAACAACACTTTTGAATGCAAGTAAATGTTGTTAATTTGAGAACTTAAACATTCAAATCACTTTCAATATAATCTAGGACATATCAAAGGAATTTCATAGTCATGGGTGCACTTATTTTATTTTGAAATTTCCTTTCAGTCTTATCTTGAGGTTGTAATTGATTGTGAATTGAATAGGTTAATGGTATTTTAGCTGGTTTACTATTGTCCACCTTCACTTGCATGCCCACTATTCCAAATGAGTTGGGGGAGGCCCATGACATCATATACTCCTTAAAAATAGAAATTTCCTTAGTATGCAAGTACAATAATGTCTAAATATTGTCTGAAGAAAACAACTACCACGTCAATTTTTAAAGCATTCGGTTCTTAAATACATCTAAAAAAAAAATTATCATAAATTTTTGGTCTTCTCAAGTGGTGATATTGAGGTTCATTTGGTTGCAATGAACCAATACTTTTTGAATGGTACATGGTTATATAAACTAATGCTACAATGGTCCAGAATTCAAACCAATTCAAGTGTTCCTTGTCTTCTATAAACTTGAAGATTCAACCAATTCAACACATGAGAATGATCAACAATATATGTATGCAACAATGCAACATGGAAAACATTGTTAATCCTTACCAGGGAAGGTGGTAATGCTAAGTAGTAAGCCATAATGTTGATCACTTCAAGAATCTTGAAAGGCCTATCAAAGAATCAAGCTAGATTTGCTAATTTTTTAAAATTTGATAGAGGTTTTATATGGTATAACTCATAGAAATAGCCTATCTCCTAATGAAAAACTATGGGGTGACCTTTTCGAATCTACCTTGTTTTTTGTCTATAGAAAGCATCTTTCAATCACTACCTTACTATTTAAATTTGATCATAATACTCTTGAAGTATTTCAATCCTAATAGATACTTTATTATACGAAAACTCAACCAAATGAAGTTTGGTCCATTGCAAACATTCCTAGATATTCAACACCTTTCTAATAGTTAATTCTTACTACTTAACAACTTTGTTCCTTAATATTTTATTATCTAAAATTTAACATATTTGTTTTTATCTTAATGTTTTATTTTTTTTAATCTATTTATTTCGTGAATATGTTCTATTATTAAACTTTACAAGTAAAAGATGTGGGAAAAGTTGTGTTAATACATAAAGAGTCATCTTCTTGCATACAACTTGAAGACCATAAGACCATAACCGCCTCGGAAAACTGATCAAAGACAACGATAATCTCTGACTAGCCTCACGTACGAATTGGTCAAATTCATACATGAGGCGTTGTGGAATGTAAATATTTGAGTTTCTGACTTACTTGATATTCAACATGCCATTTTCAAGCTTTGAATGTCTCCCTCGTGAGAATTAAATATTTAATTGCTCAAAGCTATTCCCATAAATACGACTCATTTCGTTCTCAACAAATACCCACAGCATCGCCTTCTCTCTCGCAACATTTCGGATTTCATCATATCTTATTTGGCGAGCTATTTATTCTCTCGGCTTTTTTAATTTTTATCTTTCTCGGCTTTCTTTGTTAAAAGGACGCTCTCTAAGCAGTGAATATGGGCAGATCAATACTTATGAAAATCATAACAGTACTACTTCTCTTCACTGTTATGTTTGTCATCCATGTCTCTGCTCGATATAATCTCAAGGCAAGTGCAAATACAGAAACGGATATTAACAACAACAAAGCAATCGATAATCTGGTTCAAATTGTGGAGCAGTTAGCATCATGTACTAACTGCGCAGGCAATATTCCAGATCCTAAATGCTGCACAAAATAACACAAGTTTCCGAGTGGCAATATTCTAATCCAACGATCTCATTCAGATTCTGCCCCAAGTAATTCAAGGGAGAGCTTTGTTTAATTATGATGTACATTAATTGAATGTTACGGGGAAGCAACAATACCAATTCTATTCCAACGTTCTCTGCTATTCATGACACCTCAAATTTCATTGACCTATGTGAATTGTAGTAATACTCATTCGTTATTTTCGATGATAACAAATATACTTGCTTATTCAGATCGAACACCTAATGCCATGGCTGCAACTGTAGTTTGTTTGATTGGATGCATGTTGACAATTATTGTTGGCCTCGATTCACTGTAAGATTAGTTAGATATTTATTTGCAATAACAATGACTAACCCAAATTAATTTCGGGTTATATTTTCAAATGTTCAATTCAGACGAAATATGTCGGCTAGAAGTTTAGAACCATGTGTTGAATTCCATTTTTCTGACATTCCACAAATTGACTAGTTCATAATGACTTTGTTGTTGAATTCTATTTTTATACTTTCATTAACTAATAACTTCTTGCCGACAGAGCCACCCAATATTTCTGTGCATTCAATTTACACTTTCGTTAATAATGGCTTTGGTGTTGAATTCGATTTTTATCTGTATTCGTTTTATAGTAATTTACACATTTTCTGTTCAACCTTATCCCATTTTTATTTATGAACATTCAGCTTAATTTCAAAATTTTTAATTTTTAACTTAAATTTTATAACTTTTACTCTTTCCTAATAATTATTATGAGTTAACAATCAGAAAATGAGACAGAGAGAAAAAAACTGCACTAAAGACACATCTATTCAACGAACACTCTTACTTATTTATAGTTGTTGGTATCTCAACAATATCTTATAAACTTGCAAAGAAAAATGACAGCGAACTGAAGACTTCAACGACGCCTCTTAATTGTTTGAGACACCTTTATCTAACTGGACACCTGGACAATGACCGGTGTAATTCAGTTATGAGTTACAGTTAGTTACGCTAACACTCCCCTTAATGAATAACTGAATTTTTATGAACTCCTAGCTTATTCCTACGTTGTACAAACTTTATCTTTCCCAATGGCTATATAAATACATCATCCATGTTATCATTTGTGTTACAATACATCAACTCTATCTCTTGTGATTGAATCTTTTCTCTAACAAAATGATGTTGAGTTTCAATATGTTTTGATCTGGCATGATACACTAGATTGTTTGCCATTGATTACTAGATCTCGAAAAAGAGCTCCCCGTTGATTACTACGGAGAATGTGGACAACACGTTGAGACTGCACTGCCCCTAGGAAGCAACAAGGATCGTACTTTTTCAAATCCCCTTGTAGAGGGGGAAAAGCTCACCACTTTGGACCTTCCACCAATGCATTTTGCTATTGGAGAGTGTAATATCCTTAAAGATAAAGAGTTGCAATACTGTGCATCTTTGAGAAAATGGGGGAAACAAATTCAACTCCATATGTTCACTAAGAAGACCATGGCTTCACTGTCATGAAAATGGAGGACCCAAGCTCACTTGAAGTCCTCTGTTGCATCGCTGCCTTTGTCAAATTAAACAACTGCTTGAGTTTATGGCATTTCAATGTGTTTGCTTTTGATTTGAGCTTCCTCCTTCAATGCCAGCAATTGGCCCCTTGAATCTTCTCTAAGCTCTATGGAATTTGATTGCAAATATCTCATCACTCTCTAGGTCTCACAAAACAATGATCACCCATTTTATTCAAATAAACGGAAGGAGAACAAGGCTACAAGAATGCACGCATGCCTTAGACTGGCCACAAATCTCACATTGCTTTTAAGCATTGTAAGTCCCTTCTAAAGTTAAAGAATTATAAACTTATGAATTCCAAATTGAAACAAATCCATGCTTGGTGCATGGGAGGACAAAATGACTGGGAACCCTATGTAGCAAATAGTACCAAATGTACAAACAACATAGTTGTGGTTGCCCAACTACGTGAATGTTCTCTAATTTGTGGCAAAACAAATAGTACCCTATTCAAGTGGTGTGCTGATGTACAAAAGAACCAAATCTGCCAATGGTCATCTGTGTGAATGAGATGGATTGAATGAGTTCCTCAGATTAAAAGGTACAATATAAAATGTTTTATTTCTGTATATATTTTCACTCAATTACTTCAATTTATTCAATTGAAAAACAAATTTAAGGCATTTGACAGAGATTGAGACAGAGAGGAAACTTATGTCTTTCATTAAACCTACAGGAGATTAATCAAAATAATTGTAGGGTAGATCAAATAAAATCATTTAAAAATTAAAAAATCCATTGAATCTGCAAAATATCAAATATAATGAAATGTACGTTGTTATGTGATTCTCTGTACTCAATAATAAACTTGATCAGCATGAAAACACATTCAAACTGCGATTTGTTTATTTTATGGTTATTGTTATTGTTATTGTTATTGTTGAAGTTTATGATAAATCTAAAACCCCAGAATCTTCTACAAGCCAAGATTAACCTTCTACAGAGAAAAAAAACACAAGAGAGCTATTTGCACAATAAATGGATGCAATTAATGAAAATGATTAATGAATTACATGTGACAACTTGCTTTTATATTCGCAAGTTAAATAAAACCTTAATATGACTTAATAATAACCTAAGACTAAAAATAAGCCCTAAGTAAACTTATTAAAGTGTAATTAAATATTTAATTACACCAAAAGTTATTACTATGCATACATAACATTTTGATTCTGATTATTTATTGGCTGCATTGCATTTGATTTTACAGGGGATTATATAAAAATGAATAAGGGCTTAGGATTCAGATTTATATATTAAATAGTAGGCTCAGTTCTCCTCCTTAATTAAGTGTGACCATCCGCCTTACTACACTGCCAATAATCGATAGAAAGTTTTCATGCTGGTAGTTTTATAATGATAATGAAGGGGTTTGATGGCAACGTGAAATTGAGGAATATGACAAGTGTTGTTCACATTTAGTGCCACTGGAGGATATTCAAGTGAAAATTTGATTTTCTTTTAATATTGAAACAAAGCAATAAAAAAATTACATGAAATAAGGAGAAGCATCAAGCTACCAAAACAAAGGCCTGAACAACAACAGTTCGAAGGATGTTTGGTCTCTTCAGCAATGGCAGAGGCGGAGGAGAAAGCAACAGGTGGCACCACAGATCCTACTTTCGCAGAGACGAGGACGAGGGTGAGGGAGAGAGCATGGCACGGTTTGTTGTGGTGGGCCATTCTGCCATCATGGAGCTCATACACTATTGAAATTTTCTAATACATATTGCCCTTTCATCATTCAAAACTCCTAGGAAAACATATTTTATATTTCTTAGTTAACATATTTCACCCTTCATCATTTAAAACATACTTTTTCCTTAGACCAAACTAGCGCATTGTTTATTGCCTTACCTAAGTGAAAGCGTCATAATGCACTAGCGTTATAGATCCTTGTTAAACTTCTCAAGGAACATAGGTACATCAGAATTTATATTTTTGATACTTTGTAAGGTTAGAAAGTGTTTGAGATCTCCCAGTAATATGTAAAATCTGTGTTACATATTACTCCTCAACTTGGTTGTTCTCAAATTCCTCCTATCAAGCTAATGGAAGCCTTCACCATGGTAGAGAACACCATCCTCTGATGTAATTTTTTTGGCAAAGATTCCATTGTGGAAGAAGATTTTGATAGTGAATTAGACACTATGGGTTACATGCACAAGTTCGACGAAGAAGGGCACCCTGTTGGCTACAACATCTATGGCATTTTTTAGGACAGGGAGCTTTATAACAAGACCTTTGGGGGTGATGCCAGGAACAACAAGTTTCAATTGTTAAGGGTTCAATTTCTCAGAAAGAGCATTTGCTAGCTCAGCTTTAGCCCTAATGAGATTAGCTTCATGGTGCAGATTAAAGATTTCAAGAACTCGCCCAAGCACAAGAAGTGGAAGCTCAAGTTGTTCCCTTCCTACAAGACAATTACCCTGGATTCATTGCTAGAAAGGTTAGTAGTACTTTCATGAAATATTTATAATTTCAAATGGTTGATATAAGTGTTAGATGACAAGATGAATATTTTGGTGTGAAATATTTATTAATGTGTCATTGTGATACTTGCAATTGAATACTATGATATACCCTTTTTATTTAGCAAACTAAGAGAAAGTTTGTGCTCATGAGGGCTGCCAGGGCGTTCGAGACCCTATTCAAGTATTTTTGTCTAGCTTTACTTTTGAGATGTCCTCTTTATTACTATGAAAACCTTCCGTCTATGTTCTATGGTTCCCATTCCAAGTTTTATCTCTATCGAGACATGGTTTGTTTTTGACTTATTTGGAAAATAGTTTCTATAACAAAATCTTGTTTTTTTAAACTTTCAGTTTACATATCATGGGTTTTAAACTTGAGATCAATATCTAGGTGAATCATATGCTCTTATTTTAAAATAGATTTTATTTTTTTCTTTGTATTATACTATTTTCTTCAATGTGGTTAACATATCTATTTATATATGCTACAATGGAGAATTCAAAGTAGATATCATATATGGGAGGTTTTTTTCTATGTATTCCAATTAGTGCATAAGGGCATAGAAACAATAATAAAATTGTTTAGGAAAGCAATCGATGAGGGAAATGAAGCATGCAATGACCAAAAAAATGTAATTGACATCATTATGAAATAGAAATAGAAGAGGCCCACATAAGCCATTGAGGATCTCATGTTTCTAAGAAATCATTGCTAAGGCAAAAGCTAGGACTTTAAGCTCACAAATTTTTGAACAATACCCTAGTGGAGTTACACCCTCTAAAACAACTTGAAACTCCAAATACTTGAACAAATAATATGTCATTGCCAATATACCAATTACTTTCATGCATTGAGTGTTGGTTGATTAAGTGACTTCAAATTGCGATAATTTGAAGTTCATGTCTTTGTCAACTTTAGTGAAATATTTTTGTTTTGAGTTACAGTGGTATGCAAGGGGTCATTCATGAAGTATTTGGTTTTTACGTAGATTTAAATTTTAAAGATTTTTTGTTCAAGATTGCATTTGTTTCTACATGGAAAATATAAAAATGAATAAGGGATTTGATTAATTTAGTGCATATATAGATTACATTTAATTTTATCATAGCTTTATTGCAAAACATATAGAATTATTGCAGTGATTTCCATCGTACAAAACATCAATTTTCAAAAATGTACAAATTTTGTATTATCTTCCATGTAATTAAGAATTTGACCATGGGAAAATCAACTATCCACATGCCCATTGCACCTATGACAATTTCTAGTTGAATTTATAATTAAAATCTTTATATTTAAAAATAATAATGTAAACCCTTTCAAAGTTAGCTATACTATATAAAGGCAATTGGAATCGAAATGTTTGAATTTACTCCGATTGAGTATTTGACATAATGCGATGTTAGTTTCAAATCAGTCAAATGCCTGGAATTCCCACAATGCCATTAACATCAATACTTCTCTCTCGATGCAAGAGCCTCTCGTCTCGAAATACGATACAAGTCTCGATAGATCATGGTGAGGATATCAATCCCCCGTGCAAAAAATGTACCCTACTCAAGCCTCTAAATGATTGGTGCCTAGCACCATTTGAATCTCACTGATCCCTTATCCCCTGATAGCCTAGAAGTGATCAATCCAATGAGAACCTGTCATAAAAGTGAAATGTCAAGGTTAGGAACTAAAATGAGATGAACTCCTAATCTATCTCTTGGATGAGTAACCATTATAATAGCGGCTTAGGACTGTCAGTCTCGCTTAGACTTGATCTCAGGGATCCAAAGGTTCTCTCCTGTCATAGGAACACCTAATATGCAATACACATTAGATAGAATGAAGGTCCACTCTCCTGATACCAAAGGGAAAAAAAAAGTGTTCCTATCTGCATTCCAGTATGTCAAAATGTCACAACAAATCCATGAAGGAGGATGAACCACTAGAGTTTGAGAAATAAGATCCAAACACATCCTCCTAAGAATAGAAAGCCCTATAGGCTTCGACAAACCAAGATTTTGTCACATGTTCCATTCCATGGAATGCATCCGTCTTGTCATACACAAGGAATGTTAAGTTAGATCCCCGAAAACAAAAAATAGAAAATCATAGAAAAAAGCATAAAACATGACAAAGCTTCACAAAAAAAGTGTATATCATTAGAAAATTGCAATAAATAGAAGAGGTTAGTATCGAAAAATAGACTAAATCGAGCGTTAGAAGCATCAAATTAATGAAGATTGCATCCGAAAGCATTGTGGGTGGGTTGCCCCTTTCACTAGCGCAATTCCCCTTAGGCAATCCTAGATTCCCCCCAAAGGGCGACCAACCCTATCAAAAGGGGTGACCCATGTTCTCCCTGTCTTTCAGTCAATCTCCAAGTTTTGATGCCATCCATAGCCCCTTCTGACCATTTGTATCATTGTTCAAAGAAAATATTACATTATTAAATTATTGGATAATCTAAGCACACTAGATTTTCCATATGCTACTATGGGCATGACGGCTTGGAAAATTTAGCCCTAGGCGTTATGTCATTTTGGGATTTTTGTATTGTAAAAAGTATTGTAAGGTATTATGTCTCCAATGGTTTTTTAAAAATTTAACATCTATCAAGATTGAATACTTGGCAGTTAAGGGTGAACTTGCCACTTTTCTCATGTGATGAATATTTGTTTACTTGAACTTTTCCAATCAAACATTATACTCATGATGGGTGGTATGCTTTGAACCCTTTTTATAGGAGACTTTTTCTTATATTTCATTCTAACCAAATATCAATCTACCATATACTATATTATATACCTTAAAAAGGCAATTATACCTGTAACTTAACTTTTTCATTCTAAAATTTTTTATATAATATATAATTAATAATTAATAAAACTAAATTTATAAACGACTTTCCAATTAAAAAAATAATAATCTAGTAAAATAAGTTTTGAAATAAATTGGACTTGCCAAACACGACAAAGTAAAAGGTAAAATCTATAACAAGGAGGTGCCAACATTGACTCCATTTCAATGGTCAAACAATCAATAGCAATTTTACATCTCATTCAGAACAAAAACTGGTAAATATTTGTCCTATTTTCATTGGCTAAATTTAACCTTTGACTATTAAAGTGGATGATATTTAAGAATAACCAGCTTAAATGATAGAATTGACGTGGAAAAATCAACAATATTAAATGTTTCAGAAGCAATCGGAATTGAACGCGGGGCCAAATGTTTGAATTTACCCCGATTCAGTATATCACATTAGTTTTGAATCAGTCAAATGCGTGGAATTCCCACATTGCTATTCAACATCAAGATTCGACTCTCTCCCTCATTGTCTCTTCCACGCCGTTTAATCTCGATGTTTATCCTCTTTTCTATATAAACGATCTGCCCTCCTCTCCATACCCATTCAACAAGAGAAAGCATAATTCCCATCTGCCTGCAACGTTTTATTTAGTTGAAGGGCGAAGAGGTTTCACTACCTTCACAAAACAGATCCACACAGAGGGCAAGAAAATATGATGGCAAGATCAATGCTTACTAAAATGAGCACATTGCTTATTCTGCTCAACGTTATATTTGTCTTCCATGTCTCCGCTCGAAATAAGCTTCTTGTTGAAAATGTAAATACAAATACAGACAAGTCCTTTGAAACAAGTTTGGAGCAGTTACCATCGTGCACAAACTGTTCTGGACATATTCCAGACAAGAAATGCTGCCCCACATCAAAGAAAGTTGGAGAGATGTTGAACCAGAACTTTGCATATTCACAATGATGCCATTCAAATCCAACGCCCTATTGCACAATCTTAACCTACAGAAATGCCGCTTAGATCTCAATTTGATTCTCATCCACTGTGTAATACAAATTGATAGAAAATCGGCGAAGACATATTGTACTCCAGTAGTTCCACTCTATGTTCATCAATATTTTCATTTCAATCATGCCACTAGAATCGAATATAATTTGTCTTGCGACTTTTCTCCATCAACTAGAGCAAATACGTCTGTTAATATTTAGATATTTGTGGCATGTATATAACAAACGTCACTAATCTACAAGTTGTTTTGTGTATTTTATAACAAGTTTTCCTTCAACTAAAATTCTTATACTCTAAAAGCATAATCGAAGGAATCACTAACGTCTTGACACGAGTTTTTCAACAGCACCAACTGTTTTTAAACCAAGACAAATGGAATTGAAATTAACTATCACTAAGCCTACACTAAATTCAAACAACATTATATTCATTAGGAAACATGTGCATTTCCTTTCCTTCCAATTCTCCTGAGATTAAAATAATCTTAAGGAAAAGATAGGTGAAGATTTGGGAAATTTCCAATCGAGTTAAAAGTTGAAGAAAAAAACGAACTTTTTGTATTTTGTTCGATAAATGTCATATTTGGGAGATCGTTTATATTATAAAAAAATTAGTATAAAAGCATTTAGAGATGTACAAACAAGAATCTCTAGAGGTATTATAGCTAATCCATAAGTAAAACAATAAAAAAATTATTGTCCATATTAATCAAAATTAGAAGCAAAATAAGGGTCACCTTGAACCCATAAAATCTAACAACTAATTGACTATCCAAGAAACTACACCACCAAAAAGAGAACACCAAACACATGCATTAGTTATTCGGAATCTTTGATGCACCCAACATCGATCCCGCAATGTCTATGCCAAAAATTGGAACCACAACCACAAATAGCACAAATAGAAAAGCTCACATCTTTCACTTTCCCCTTATCATTAACAAGAAGTTTGTCATAACTTCCATGCCAATGATCTAGCCCTAACCAACAAATCATGCACACATACAAATCTATATCAATAAAGGAAGAATCTAAACCCACAGTATATGCTCAAATCTAAACAAGGAAGAACCTATGCTTGGATCTTCACCAATGAGAGGAAGAGTATTGGTTAATGATAAACTCATTGAAAGAAGACCATGCACATTTATCACTCTATATATTTCTCCAAAGCTTCGTTTACCTCATCCATGTCTATCAGCCTCAAATTTGCATCAAACATCCTTATAGGGCTCAGGTGAAGTGGAGTAAAATTAATGCCTTTTTTGAAATGACCAACTCCAACTACAACGAATGATTCGATTCTTTAAATTTATAAGGCCAAGATCAAAACCTGCTCTTCAATTTCCTAAAAATATTCACACAGCACCCTATCCAATTAAAGAACCCTTAGATTTTAATTCATCATCCATCAATACTTCCTCAAAGCTTAGGAGAATGTTCAAGGTAATAAAAACCATTGTCATGGATTGAACTAGGGCTCTATTTCAAACTAAGTATTGAAGCTTATATACAAACTAAGTAGTTATGTCTCAATTAACCCTCACCAAGTTACTCCCAACCATAAAATTTACCCCCAAAATAATGGCCACTAATTTTATCGAACATGTTTTGTGTTTAATTAAAAATATTGCTTAGACAATTAAGTGAGAAAAATCCCGAGAAATTTAATCCTCTCATTGTAAAGAATAATTTGTCCTCTTCCAATATTAACTACTCACTAAAGAATCCAAAAACATAGCAAGAAAAAGCTTCAAAAGGAAACTTATAATGAAGAATTACCATATGATACGGATAATGAACATGCTATCTTTAGTAATTCAAACGCACCACAATTTAGAAATAACAATCATAATTGATAATATAGTAATTGTATCATAGATACATGATGTATGTCATTAATTGAAGTTCTAGTAATGCAGGGAAATTTTCCTAGACATAGATCACCCACTAATTCATCCTTAACGAATCCTTACAACTTGTGAATTCACACGCTACAGTAGTGTTGTGCTTTGCACACACACCCCATTTTTTTATTGAAGTTTTTTTTTTTAATATGTATTCATACTCAACCATTACTTGATAATATCTAGAATAACCAACAATACGGTCCAAACCTATGCAGTAACCAACTTATCTCAATATGAGATAATCATGTCTAGAATCCCATGTAACCTTACCACTTAACAAATTTTGATGCTATGACAATGGCACCATCATGAATGTTCCCAACAATAAAATGGGAATGTTTGGTTAACTTGTCCACCACTATCAAAATAGTGTCATGCTTACAGTGATTTCTACGTAAACCATAAACAAGTTCCATGCTCATCACCAACCATTTATGGTCAGGAATGTTATGTGGATACAATACTCCACCGGGGAGTTTGTGTTCCCCTTTTACCTTTTCGACTCTCCAAACGTCTAGCCACAAATTGAGTCACATTGACTTTCATTTTTGGCCAAAACAAGTTCCTTTTTTAGACTGTGTAGCATTTTAGCCACACTAGGATGAGTAGAATATGGAATTTTATGTAATTCAAACGTAATAATATGTCTTAAATTTTTTCTTTCTAGACATAAATTCATCTCTAGAATATTATTAAGTCATAAATATCAAAATAATATCTTAATTTTTTCAATTCCCTTTTAGACAAACTACAATTTTTAAGATAAAATGGGTCTTGATGCTACTATTTAACAATCCTTTTCTTAATTCAAATCACAATATAGTTAGTGCATCAATGTATCAATGTCTACTCAAAGCATCTACCACAATATTTTCTTTCGTCTTGACATAACAAATGTTAAGACTGAAATCATAGAGTAATTTTAGGGTAGCACGCATTCAACTTTTCCTACTTAAGTATGCGAATTAGACTAGTGATGGTTTAATTTCAATTCAACCCCTTTCCAAAAAGGTAATGGTTCCATTATTTTAGAGCATGCATGATGGAAACCAACTCTAAATTATGAGTGGCATAGTCTTTCTCATAGTCCTTGAGTTTGCATGACATGTAAGCCACAAATTGATCATTTTGTGTTAGAATTCTCTCAACCCCTCTGTTGAGGGATCCATCCACATAGTGAACTACCCCTATTTGGATTAGGAATTAGGACAATGGGAGAAGTCGTGAGAAATTTATTTATATCAATGAAGGATACTTCGTAGTTCAATGGTGGCTATTCAAACTCTTTTTTTGCTCTTCCTTTGCAAGGAAGTTATTGGAAGGGAAATTTTAGCAAAGTTACTCAAAAACCTATAATAATACCGTACTAGGCACATAAAATTCTTACTTCATTCAATTTTATTGGAAGTAGTCATTCCATGATGGCATGAATCTTTCTCAAATCTACAATGATCCCTTCCTTATAGATTACAATACCCAAGTAGTGTATCTTTGTTTGGAAAATTGAACACATATAGTTTCCCATATAACAAATATTTTCTCAAATCTTTAGTACCAATCTATGATGTTGCTCATGTTCTTTCTAATCTTTTGAATATCAAAAATTCATCATTAAATACTAAGTTAGATTGATCCAAGTAATCTTGAGGGATATTGTTTATCAAATTAATGAAGGCTAGGAGTGTGTTTGTTAACTTAAAAGGAAGTACAATAAATTCATAGTTACCATACCTAGTCCTAAAAGTAGTTTTATGTATGTCTCTTCTTGCACATCCTTAGTTGATGGTAGTTAGATATTAAATTGATCTTGGAAAATACAACTTCTTCCCTCATTTGATCAAATAGATCATCAATCTAGGGTAATGGGTAATGGTTCTCAATCATTTCCTTGTTTAACATGTGGTAGTCTATGCATAGGCATAGTGTTCCATCTTTCTTATTCATCAAAAGTGTAGGAGCATCCCAAGGTGGAACACTAGGACTCATCAAGTCTTTTTCCAATAGCTCATTTAATTAAACCTCTAATTCATGTAAACTGGATGTGCTCGTCCGATATGGCCTCTAGAAACATGCACTAAACTTGGCATAGTTTCTATTGAGAAATTAAACTCTATCTTAGGAGGTAGACTAGGAACTTCATCATGCAACACTTCCATGAATTCTTGCAATATAGGATTATTGATATCTATAGACTTCTCACTTTCATAATTTGACATATGGAAATGAATAGAAAATAAGTCCCCACCTTTCCTTGCCACTCTCTTATTTTTTAGGGGAAAAAGAGTGTTTAACTATCTTGTTCCATGCGATCCTTGCAACAGTACAAGATTATTGGATTCGTCTCAGAAACACACTTGTTTCTCTCTATAATTTTTTAGCTACATGTTTAACCAACTAGGCCATTCCTAATACTAGATCATATGATTTGAAGGGCAATACTAATGCATTTACCCAAGTGCTTGAATATTATCTACTGGAATGTTTAGCTCAGGTACAACATCTTTTTTATGTTGTTTTCTACCAATACCTAACTCAAAACTACCCCCTTTCCTAAGGCTTCTATTCTCAACTTGCAGTTTTGAATTATATTAGGTGTAATGAAATAGTCGAAGGAGCTCTACATTCACACCTTTGCTATGCATTCACCGTTCGGTGGTGTATCTGTCGAATTGCGATCGGTGTATGCATAACCTAACATTTTCCAGCCCTCATCAAGGTCCCCTAAATACACCCCAAGACTTCGTTCAGGTGACATACCCATGTTGGCATGCCCTCCCATTATCCATGCCTCCTCACCCAGTCATCACGATGCACCACATCGGGAAACTGAGCTGCCATCTCTCTACTTCTCTTTTCTACTCTTCTCCAATTCACTTTTCCAAAGGGTAAAAATGACATATTTTCACCCCCCTAGGGATTATTTATAGCCCTTTTTCACATTTTTGCCTCCCATTTTTACCATTTGCTCTATTTTTTCCCATGTTTCTTTCCTGACTAATTTTCATCCTCTATCCATTTTACTCTGGTTTTCATCTTTCAATCCCTTTCCCAGGCCCCTTTTTACCCACACAACCTCTCGAGGGGCCATCACCTTGCTATTGCCTTTTTCCAAAATTCTTCTAGATAAAATTGATTGGGGCATATTGCCCATCCCTTATTCTTGTTTGTAAAGGGTGGAATTTGGATGTTAGGTTTTTGGTAGTTTTGGTGTATATCCTCCTTTCACCCTTACATTCAAGGACCTAGGGTCAAGTTGCAATGTACTATCATAACCTAGGTCACTATTGAGATGTAGGGAAACTTGGATTTTTATGATTAGATTGACAATTTCCTTCCCTTATGCTCAATTGTACCTTAAAACCCTAATTATGCAAATAAGACAGTAAATGGATGAATTACGAAAAATGCTTCTGCAGAAAGATGTAAAATAACAAATAACTGTGCACCTGTTTTCGGGGTCCAAAGGCCAAAAAGTCAGGGACTAAAGAGTGGGCGCCCAAGTCTAGTACCCTACTTTTTGTCGAGATCCAGAAACTCAGTCTGCAACCTGTATCTGTTGTATCAGAGGTTTTCCCGTTGCGGAACTTTGAGGACTAATGAGCGGGCGCCCAAGTCCAGGTAGTTGTTTCTTTCACTGATCTGCAATCCTGACACTCTGTTGTACCCTCCTGCAACTTCACTTTGTCTGCAACTCCAACCTATAACCTACAATCATGAAAACTTTGGGAGGGGGTTGTGGTATTTATAGGCTTGCCTCAGTCAAGCCCTGGAGAGACATTCAAGCCTTCTGAACACCATTGTTAGATAACGAGTGCACGCCTTGGGAGGCACATGCAAAAACTAAATGATAAATGGTCAATAATCACAATACATATCAACTTGTAGTGAAGATCTCATGGGAGGAAGAAGCTCTTCATTCCATGAGGAGATGGCTGCTCAAATTTGCAAACATAAACACATAGACAATACAAATATGCTCTTGCAACACAATGAAAGTCTTGAATAACCTTTAGGATGCATAAAGTTCACAATAACAATCTAGTTTACAAATGAATGCCTAAGCATGTTTATATATGCAACTACAAACACTCCCACCAAGATTTCATAAATTCAAACTTTTTGTGTCGCCCTAGGGACCAAATAACGATCATAAACTGACACTAGAAATTTGGGCCTGACCCAAAATAGGGCGCGGGCGCCCAAGTCCTCTCCCCTATTTTGGGCAGGGTTAGGTTCAAGGGGTCCCCCTAGGCCCCATTTGTCATGATACCCAAGGTTCATTCCATTGGGATGTTGAATTATGATGTAATATGTCCAAAATGCACACTAGAGACCCGAGAGCTAAACCTTTTGAGGGAAAAGCCCCCAAGGGGACATTTTCTGACATTACATTCTTAAACCACCATATTGTATTTTTCTTTGAAATAATGTTATTTTAACACTATTTCAAAGAGGGACAAAATATAGACACCTAAAAAAGGTCATGTCATTTCCCATCATCTTTATTATAATTGATCAAGTAAAATTGATCAATTGCCCTCCATTTGACAAATATATTAATTACATAATATTTAAATTATTTAATTAAGATTTCTCACCCCGTTCTTCTATCTAAAATCAATAAATACCTTATTTCCTCTATAGTCCTAAATATATATCTATTTACATAGGACTATAATTCCCCTTCATCCCAAAAATTAATAAATATGTCTATTATTTAATTCCACATTTTATCCATTTGTGATTACTTTTAGTAATCATCATTAATTACCCCAAATCTTGTGGACATGGATTAATTTGGAAATATTAAGGATTACATTCCCCCATGCTTCTAGAGGATACACATGTCATAAAATGTATGTGCAAAGTACATGCTTGTACATGACAAGTGGTACTTTGGAAGCATATATAAATTTTCTTTGTCCCATTTTGTCCAATTGAAAAATCCACTTGGCTCTTTTTCTCATATTTTGAATTACACGTGTTCTCTTTTTTAATTTAAAATTCCACCACTTTCTCCCATGCATAATTTAAAAATCCTCACAAAATCCAAACTTTACCTTTTCAAAAATACCCCCATCCCCTTCATCTACCTAATTAATCTCAACCCTCCGTTAATACAAAAGCCAATTCTTCGCCCTTGGATCTTCCATGGATCAAGGAGCCCTCCCATCACCCAACATCAGGTCTTGCCATTTATCATGCTCTCCTTTCTTGAGAGATCTCAAGCAATGAGAGCCATTGTTCTCAACATTTGATCTCAACCATCCATTCATCCATTCCAAACTCTATAAATTGAAGCTCTCCCATTCATTTCAACAACACTTTTGAATGCAAGTAAATGTTGTTAATTTGAGAACTTAAACATTCAAATCACTTTCAATATAATCTAGGACATATCAAAGGAATTTCATAGTCATGGGTGCACTTATTTTATTTTGAAATTTCCTTTCAGTCTTATCTTGAGGTTGTAATTGATTGTGAATTGAATAGGTTAATGGTATTTTAGCTTGTTTACTATTGTCCACCTTCACTTGCATGCACACTATTCCAAATGAGTTGGGGGAGGCCCATGACATCATATACTCCTTAGAAATAGAAATTTCCTTAGTATGCAAGTACAATAATGTCTAAATATTGTCTGAAGAAAACAACTACCACGTCAATTTTTAAAGCATTCGGTTCTTAAATACATCTAAAAAAAAAATTATCATAAATTTTTGGTCTTCTCAAGTGGTGATATTGAGGTTCATTTGGTTGCAATGAACCAATACTTTTTGAATGGTACATGGTTATATAAACTAATGCTACAATGGTCCAGAATTCAAACCAATTCAAGTGTTCCTTGTCTTCTATAAACTTGAAGATTCAACCAATTCAACACATGAGAATGATCAACAATATATGTATGCAACAATGCAACATGGAAAACATTGTTAATCCTTACCAGGGAAGGTGGTAATGCTAAGTAGTAAGCCATAATGTTGATCACTTCAAGAATCTTGAAAGGCCTATCAAAGAATCAAGCTAGATTTGCTAATTTTTTAAAATTTGATAGAGGTTTTATATGGTATAACTCATAGAAATAGCCTATCTCCTAATGAAAAACTATGGGGTGACCTTTTCGAATCTACCTTGTTTTTTGTCTATAGAAAACATCTTTCAATCACTACCTTACTATTTAAATTTGATCATAATACTCTTGAAGTATTTCAATCCTAATAGATACTTTATTATACGAAAACTCAACCAAATGAAGTTTGGTCCATTGCAAACATTCCTAGATATTCAACACCTTTCTAATAGTTAATTCTTACTACTTAACAACTTTGTTCCTTAATATTTTATTATCTAAAATTTAACATATTTGTTTTTATCTTAATGTTTTATTTTTTTTAATCTATTTATTTCGTGAATATGTTCTATTATTAAACTTTACAAGTAAAAGATGTGGGAAAAGTTGTGTTAATACATAAAGAGTCATCTTCTTGCATACAACTTGAAGACCATAAGACCATAACCGCCTCGGAAAACTGATCAAAGACAACGATAATCTCTGACTAGCCTCACGTACGAATTGGTCAAATTCATACATGAGGCGTTGTGGAATGTAAATATTTGAGTTTCTGACTTACTTGATATTCAACATGCCATTTTCAAGCTTTGAATGTCTCCCTCGTGAGAATTAAATATTTAATTGCTCAAAGCTATTCCCATAAATACGACTCATTTCGTTCTCAACAAATACCCACAGCATCGCCTTCTCTCTCGCAACATTTCGGATTTCATCATATCTTATTTGGCGAGCTATTTATTCTCTCGGCTTTTTTAATTTTTATCTTTCTCGGCTTTCTTTGTTAAAAGGACGCTCTCTAAGCAGTGAATATGGGCAGATCAATACTTATGAAAATCATAACAGTACTACTTCTCTTCACTGTTATGTTTGTCATCCATGTCTCTGCTCGATATAATCTCAAGGCAAGTGCAAATACAGAAACGGATATTAACAACAACAAAGCAATCGATAATCTGGTTCAAATTGTGGAGCAGTTAGCATCATGTACTAACTGCGCAGGCAATATTCCAGATCCTAAATGCTGCACAAAATAACACAAGTTTCCGAGTGGCAATATTCTAATCCAACGATCTCATTCAGATTCTGCCCCAAGTAATTCAAGGGAGAGCTTTGTTTAATTATGATGTACATTAATTGAATGTTACGGGGAAGCAACAATACCAATTCTATTCCAACGTTCTCTGCTATTCATGACACCTCAAATTTCATTGACCTATGTGAATTGTAGTAATACTCATTCGTTATTTTCGATGATAACAAATATACTTGCTTATTCAGATCGAACACCTAATGCCATGGCTGCAACTGTAGTTTGTTTGATTGGATGCATGTTGACAATTATTGTTGGCCTCGATTCACTGTAAGATTAGTTAGATATTTATTTGCAATAACAATGACTAACCCAAATTAATTTCGGGTTATATTTTCAAATGTTCAATTCAGACGAAATATGTCGGCTAGAAGTTTAGAACCATGTGTTGAATTCCATTTTTCTGACATTCCACAAATTGACTAGTTCATAATGACTTTGTTGTTGAATTCTATTTTTATACTTTCATTAACTAATAACTTCTTGCCGACAGAGCCACCCAATATTTCTGTGCATTCAATTTACACTTTCGTTAATAATGGCTTTGGTGTTGAATTCGATTTTTATCTGTATTCGTTTTATAGTAATTTACACATTTTCTGTTCAACCTTATACCATTTTTATTTATGAACATTCAGCTTAATTTCAAAATTTTTAATTTTTAACTTAAATTTTATAACTTTTACTCTTTCCTAATAATTATTATGAGTTAACAATCAGAAAATGAGACAGAGAGAAAAAAACTGCACTAAAGACACATCTATTCAACGAACACTCTTACTTATTTATAGTTGTTGGTATCTCAACAATATCTTATAAACTTGCAAAGAAAAATGACAGCGAACTGAAGACTTCAACGACGCCTCTTAATTGTTTGAGACACCTTTATCTAACTGGACACCTGGACAATGACCGGTGTAATTCAGTTATGAGTTACAGTTAGTTACGCTAACACTCCCCTTAATGAATAACTGAATTTTTATGAACTCCTAGCTTATTCCTACGTTGTACAAACTTTATCTTTCCCAATGGCTATATAAATACATCATCCATGTTATCATTTGTGTTACAATACATCAACTCTATCTCTTGTGATTGAATCTTTTCTCTAACAAAATGATGTTGAGTTTCAATATGTTTTGATCTGGCATGATACACTAGATTGTTTGCCATTGATTACTAGATCTCGAAAAAGAGCTCCCCGTTGATTACTACGGAGAATGTGGACAACACGTTGAGACTGCACTGCCCCTAGGAAGCAACAAGGATCGTACTTTTTCAAATCCCCTTGTAGAGGGGGAAAAGCTCACCACTTTGGACCTTCCACCAATGCATTTTGCTATTGGAGAGTGTAATATCCTTAAAGATAAAGAGTTGCAATACTGTGCATCTTTGAGAAAATGGGGGAAACAAATTCAACTCCATATGTTCACTAAGAAGACCATGGCTTCACTGTCATGAAAATGGAGGACCCAAGCTCACTTGAAGTCCTCTGTTGCATCGCTGCCTTTGTCAAATTAAACAACTGCTTGAGTTTATGGCATTTCAATGTGTTTGCTTTTGATTTGAGCTTCCTCCTTCAATGCCAGCAATTGGCCCCTTGAATCTTCTCTAAGCTCTATGGAATTTGATTGCAAATATCTCATCACTCTCTAGGTCTCACAAAACAATGATCACCCATTTTATTCAAATAAACGGAAGGAGAACAAGGCTACAAGAATGCACGCATGCCTTAGACTGGCCACAAATCTCACATTGCTTTTAAGCATTGTAAGTCCCTTCTAAAGTTAAAGAATTATAAACTTATGAATTCCAAATTGAAACAAATCCATGCTTGGTGCATGGGAGGACAAAATGACTGGGAACCCTATGTAGCAAATAGTACCAAATGTACAAACAACATAGTTGTGGTTGCCCAACTACATGAATGTTCTCTAATTTGTGGCAAAACAAATAGTACCCTATTCAAGTGGTGTGCTGATGTACAAAAGAACCAAATCTGCCAATGGTCATCTGTGTGAATGAGATGGATTGAATGAGTTCCTCAGATTAAAAGGTACAATATAAAATGTTTTATTTCTGTATATATTTTTACTCAATTACTTCAATTTATTCAATTGAAAAACAAATTTAAGGCATTTGACAGAGATTGAGACAGAGAGGAAACTTATGTCTTTCATTAAACCTACAGGAGATTAATCAAAATAATTGTAGGGTAGATCAAATAAAATCATTTAAAAATTAAAAAATCCATTGAATCTGCAAAATATCAAATATAATGAAATGTACGTTGTTATGTGATTCTCTGTACTCAATAATAAACTTGATCAGCATGAAAACACATTCAAACTGTGATTTGTTTATTTTATGGTTATTGTTATTGTTATTGTTATTGTTGAAGTTTATGATAAATCTAAAACCCCAGAATCTTCTACAAGCCAAGATTAACCTTCTACAGAGAAAAAAAACACAAGAGAGCTATTTGCACAATAAATGGATGCAATTAATGAAAATGATTAATGAATTACATGTGACAACTTGCTTTTATATTCGCAAGTTAAATAAAACCTTAATATGACTTAATAATAACCTAAGACTAAAAATAAGCCCTAAGTAAACTTATTAAAGTGTAATTAAATATTTAATTACACCAAAAGTTACTACTATGCATACATAACATTTTGATTCTGATTATTTATTGGCTGCATTGCATTTGATTTTACAGGGGATTATATAAAAATGAATAAGGGCTTAGGATTCAGATTTATATATTAAATAGTAGGCTCAGTTCTCCTCCTTAATTAAGTGTGACCATCCGCCTTACTACACTGCCAATAATCGATAGAAAGTTTTCATGCTGGTAGTTTTATAATGATAATGAAGGGGTTTGATGGCAACGTGAAATTGAGGAATATGACAAGTGTTGTTCACATTTAGTGCCACTGGAGGATATTCAAGTGAAAATTTGATTTTCTTTTAATATTGAAACAAAGCAATAAAAAAATTACATGAAATAAGGAGAAGCATCAAGCTACCAAAACAAAGGCCTGAACAACAACAGTTCGAAGGATGTTTGGTCTCTTCAGCGATGGCAGAGGCGGAGGAGAAAGCAACAGGTGGCACCACAGATCCTACTTTCGTAGAGACGAGGACGAGGGTGAGGGAGAGAGCATGGCACGGTTTGTTGTGGTGGGCCATTCTGCCATCATGGAGCTCATACACTATTGAAATTTTCTAATACATATTGCCCTTTCATCATTCAAAACTCCTAGGAAAACATATTTTATATTTCTTAGTTAACATATTTCACCCTTCATCATTTAAAACATACTTTTTCCTTAGACCAAACTAGCGCATTGTTTATTGCCTTACCTAAGTGAAAGCGTCATAATGCACTAGCGTTATAGATCCTTGTTAAACTTCTCAAGGAACATAGGTACATCAGAATTTATATTTTTGATACTTTGTAAGGTTAGAAAGTGTTTGAGATCTCCCAGTAATATGTAAAATCTGTGTTACATATTACTCCTCAACTTGGTTGTTCTCAAATTCCTCCTATCAAGCTAATGGAAGCCTTCACCATGGTAGAGAACACCATCCTCTGATGTAATTTTTTTGGCAAAGATTCCATTGTGGAAGAAGATTTTGATAGTGAATTAGACACTATGGGTTACATGCACAAGTTCGACGAAGAAGGGCACCCTGTTGGCTACAACATCTATGGCATTTTTTAGGACAGGGAGCTTTATAACAAGACCTTTGGGGGTGATGCCAGGAACAACAAGTTTCAATTGTTAAGGGTTCAATTTCTCAGAAAGAGCATTTGCTAGCTCAGCTTTAGCCCTAATGAGATTAGCTTCATGGTGCAGATTAAAGATTTCAAGAACTCGCCCAAGCACAAGAAGTGGAAGCTCAAGTTGTTCCCTTCCTACAAGACAATTACCCTAGATTCATTGCTAGAAAGGTTAGTAGTACTTTCATGAAATATTTATAATTTCAAATGGTTGATATAAGTGTTAGATGACAAGATGAATATTTTGGTGTGAAATATTTATTAATGTGTCATTGTGATACTTGCAATTGAATACTATGATATACCCTTTTTATTTAGCAAACTAAGAGAAAGTTTGTGCTCATGAGGGCTGCCGAGGCGTTCGAGACCCTATTCAAGTATTTTTGTCTAGCTTTACTTTTGAGATGTCCTCTTTATTAATATGAAAACCTTCCGTCTATGTTCTATGGTTCCCATTCCAAGTTTTATCTCTATCGAGACATGGTTTGTTTTTGACTTATTTGGAAAATAGTTTCTATAACAAAATCTTGTTTTTTTAAACTTTCAGTTTACATATCATGGGTTTTAAACTTGAGATCAATATCTAGGTGAATCATATGCTCTTATTTTAAAATAGATTTTATTTTTTTCTTTGTATTATACTATTTTCTTCAATGTGGTTAACATATCTATTTATATATGCTACAATGGAGAATTCAAAGTAGATATCATATATGGGAGGTTTTTGTCTGTGTATTCCAATTAGTGCATAAGGGCATAGAAACAATAATAAAATTGTTTAGGAAAGAAATCGATGAGGGAAATGAAGCATGCAATGACCAAAAAAATGTAATTGACATCATTATGAAATAGAAATAGAAGAGGCCCACATAAGCCATTGAGGATCTCATGTTTCTAAGAAATCATTGCTAAGGCAAAAGCTAGGACTTTAAGCTCACAAATTTTTGAACAATACCCTAGTGGAGTTACACCCTCTAAAACAACTTGAAACTCCAAATACTTGAACAAATAATATGTCATTGCCAATATACCAATTACTTTCATGCATTGAGTGTTGGTTGATTAAGTGACTTCAAATTGTGATAATTTGAAGTTCATGTCTTTGTCAACTTTAGTGAAATATTTTTGTTTTGAGTTACAGTGGTATGCAAGGGGTCATTCATGAAGTATTTGGTTTTTACGTAGATTTAAATTTTAAAGATTTTTTGTTCAAGATTGCATTTGTTTCTACATGGAAAATAAAAAAATGAATAAGGGATTTGATTAATTTAGTGCATATATAGATTACATTTAATTTTATCATAGCTTTATTGCAAAACATATAGAATTATTGCAGTGATTTCCATCGTACAAAACACCAATTTTCAAAAATGTACAAATTTTGTATTATCTTCCATGTAATTAAGAATTTGACCATGGGAAAATCAACTATCCACATGCCCATTGCACCTATGACAATTTCTAGTTGAATTTATAATTAAAATCTTTATATTTAAAAAAAATAATGTAAACCCTTTCAAAGTTAGCTATACTATATAAAGGCAATTGGAATCGAAATGTTTGAATTTACTCCGATTGAGTATTTGACATAATGCGATGTTAGTTTCAAATCAGTCAAATGCCTGGAATTCCCACAATGCCATTAACATCAATACTTCTCTCTCTCTATCTCTATGTGTGTTTGTTTATCCTCTTTTCTATATAAACAATGTGTCATGCCATCCTCTCCATGCTCCATACTCATTGAAGGAGCGAAAGCATAATTCCTATTTGCTTGCAATGTTTTATTTAGTTGAAGGGCGAAGAGCTTTCACTACCGTCACAAAACAAATCCACACAGAGGGCAAGAAAATATGATGGCTAGATCAGTGCTTACTAAACTAAGCACACTTCTTATTCTGCTCAACGTTATATCTGTCTTCCATGTCTCCACTCGAAATAAGCTTCTTGTTGAAAATGTAAATACAAATATAGGCAAATCCTTTGAAACAAGTTTTTAGAAGTTTCCATCGTGCACAAACTGTGCCAGACATATTCCAGACAAGAAATGTTGCCCCAAATCAAAGAAAGCTAGAAAGATGTTCAATCAGAACTTTACATACTCACAATGATTCCATTCAAATCCAACGCCCTATTGCACAATCTTAACCAAGAGAAACGCCGCTTAGATTTCAATTCGATTCTCATCCATTGTGTAATAGAAATTGATTGAAAATTAGCAAAGGCATATTGTACTCTAGTAGTTCCATTCTATGTTCATCACTATATTCATTTTATTGATGCCACTAATCTTGAATATAATTTGATTGTGACTTTCTCCATCAACTACAGTAAATACTCCTATTAATATTTAGATATTTATGACATGCATATAATAAATGTGACTAATTTGCAGGTTGTTTTGTGTATTTTATAACAAGTTTTTTGTTCAAATAAAATTCTTATACTCTAAAAGCATAATCTAAGCTCGAAGCTATGAGAGTGACATCTATGAGAGAAAATAAAAAAGAAACGTACAAAGCATGCACACACACACACTAATTAAGAAAAGCCAACAGTCTATCTATCTTTAGGGCCATCTTTTGTCTTGGAGTCTTTCCTTTACCTCAGGTCTATCTTGTAGGCCATCTCTGATCTAAGTCTAGAAGGTGCCTTTGAAATTTGTTTCTTGTCCAAGATGAATGCTTGTCAAATTGTTTTGTCTAGATAAAGATTAGTGTTTATCCTTTTGCAAAGCCAAAATCAGAAGCATTCCATCTCCTCATTCTTCCAACTTGAGTCCCCAATCTTATCCCAAATATCAATAGGTCTCCTTATACCAAGCTAACTTGCAATCCCCCTAGGTCAAAAATATTACTTAAGAGCAATCACATTGTTTATTACACATGCATAAATGCCAAAAATTGAAAATCAAAAGCAATAATTTCATGTCATAGCTCATGTGGCATCACATAGAAATAGAAATGTGCTACACTCGTAATTGCATATGTCCTTGCATCCATGCATATCATACATCATATGTTCCAAAAAAGATAAAAAAAACATTACATTATCATTGTTTTGTTAATAACCAAAAACTTCAACATTCCAGGTGCACAAAAGATAGAAGATGGCTCATGTGACATTAAACTAAAGCTGAATCAGAGTACATATACAAAAGTTTGAGTTCATGAACAAAGACACACTCAAGCATGTAAGGGGAAAAATAGAAATCTAAGACTCTCTAGAACCTCAAGGACGATTCTAACTATTTGAACCTTTAGGGCTCCTGCTCCTAGGCCTCCTATGACTACTAGTTGCATCAGAACCTCTGTGAATCCTATGGGAATGAGAAGGAACCCTGATAAGAGCACACAAGGGACCAGTTCTATCATTATGTGAAGCTTTCTTGCGAACCCCAAGGTTATCCATGATCTCTTGAAGAATGACATTATCAGCATCGAGTGTAGAAATTGTAGCTCATCGGGAAATGATCTCCTTACTCGCATACTAAGGAGCAAGAATATTAGTATGACAACTAGCTCTAGAAGGAAGACAAACATCAACAGGAAGAGTCTCCCGTGGATGACCAATGGCAAGGAATAGAACACCTAATGAAGAATCACGAAGGACCTCCCTCCACCCCTCGATAGTACCTAAGATGAAGTAAGAAGAGAAAGTGTTAGTCAATGGTTAAGTTCGTGAAAGAAAAGGAGTAAGCTAACAGAGGAATAGAGGAAAATGTTCTTACAAGGATCGCCTTCTTGCCATGTAGGATCATCTTCTCCAGAATGAATCTCTCTGTCTCCTCCTATGCTAACCTTGTCATGCTCCTCTCTCAATATCATAATCCTCATCTGAAAAGTCTTCAAATTCCTCCTCAATGACCACCAACTCCTGACCAAAGGAAGGCCTCACACACCTCTGTCCTAGTCCACAAATAGGCCTCGTAATCAAAACACCAGGATTCAAAGGGTCCAAAAGGATGCCCTATGTTGTACATCCATCATCTCCTAAGAAGATCTATAACATGTCTGAATTGGGGGCAAGTCCACTAGAAATTCCTAACCAAACTACTGAAGAACTCAATTGACATGATGATATTCAACCAACCCATTTATGTCTTGCAAGTGAAGTACGCCTTTGCAATAGTCTTGAATCTAGCTATCATTTGGCCATCAACCCTCCATATTCGCATAAGGATCACAATTAAATTTTGCATCAATCAAAGTAGCTATGGTGCATGTAGTAGCATCAAAGGCACCCATATGGCCCCACCGTGTAGCTCTTAATAGTCTAGGATCTGGTAGCGGCACATCTCTCTGATATGGTGTACTGTGCTCATAAATCTATGACATGATCAGAGAAGGATAACTAAATGCAAGAGCCTCTCGTCTTGAAATACGATACAAGTCTCGATAGATCATGGTGAGGATATCAATCCCCCGTGCAAAAAATGTACCCTACTCAAGCCTCTAAATGATTGGTGCCTAGCACCATTTGAATCTCACTGATCCCTTATCCCCTGATAGCCTAGAAGTGATCAATCCAATGAGAACCTGTCATAAAAGTGAAATGTCAAGGTTAGGAACTAAAATGAGATGAACTCCTAATCTATCTCTTGGATGAGTAACCATTATAATAGCGGCTTAGGACTGTCAGTCTCGCTTAGACTTGATCTCAGGGATCCAAAGGTTCTCTCCTGTCATAGGAACACCTAATATGCAATACACATTAGATAGAATGAAGGTCCACTCTCCTGATACCAAAGGAAAAAAAAAAGTGTTCCTATCTGCATTCCAGTATGTCAAAATGTCACAACAAATCCATGAAGGAGGATGAACCACTAGAGTTTGAGAAATAAGATCCAAACACATCCTCCTAAGAATAGAAAGCCCTATAGGCTTCGACAAACCAAGATTTTGTCACATGTTCCATTCCATGGAATGCATCCGTCTTGTCATACACAAGGAATGTTAAGTTAGATCCCCGAAAACAAAAAATAGAAAATCATAGAAAAAAGCATAAAACATGACAAAGCTTCACAAAAAAAGTGTATATCATTAGAAAATTGCAATAAATAGAAGAGGTTAGTATCGAAAAATAGACTAAATTGAGCGTTAGAAGCATCAAATTAATGAAGATTGCATCCGAAAGCATTGTGGGTGGGTTGCCCCTTTCACTAGCGCAATTCCCCTTAGGCAATCCTAGATTCCCCCCAAAGGGCGACCAACCCTATCAAAAGGGGTGACCCATGTTCTCCCTGTCTTTCAGTCAATCTCCAAGTTTTGATGCCATCCATAGCCCCTTCTGACCATTTGTATCATTGTTCAAAGAAAATATTACATAATTAAATTATTGGATAATCTAAGCACACTAGATTTTCCATATGCTACTATGGGCATGACGGCTTGGAAAATTTAGCCCTAGGCGTTATGTCATTTTGGGATTCTTGTATTGTAAAAAGTATTGTAAGGTATTATGTCTCCAATGGTTTTTTAAAAATTTAACATCTATCAAGATTGAATACTTGGCAGTTAAGGGTGAACTTGTCACTTTTCTCATGTGATGAATATTTGTTTACTTGAACTTTTCCAATCAAACATTATACTCATGATGGGTGGTATGCTTTGAACCCTTTTTATAGGAGACTTTTTCTTATATTTCATTCTAACCAAATATCAATCTACCATATACTATATTATATACCTTAAAAAGGCAATTATACCTGTAACTTAACTTTTTCGTTCTAAAATTTTTTATATAATATATAATTAATAATTAATAAAACTAAATTTATAAACGACTTTCCAATTAAAAAAATAATAATCTAGTAAAATAAGTTTTGAAATAAATTGGACTTGCCAAACACGACAAAGTAAAAGGTAAAATCTATAACAAGGAGGTGCCAACATTGACTCCATTTCAATGGTCAAACAATCAATAGCAATTTTACATCTCATTCAGAACAAAAACTGGTAAATATTTGTCCTATTTTCATTGGCTAAATTTAACCTTTGACTATTAAAGTGGATGATATTTAAGAATAACCAGCTTAAATGATAGAATTGACGTGGAAAAATCAACAATATTATATGTTTCAGAAGCAATCGGAATTGAACGCGGGGCCAAATGTTTGAATTTACCCCGATTCAGTATATCACATTAGTTTTGAATCAGTCAAATGCGTGGAATTCCCACATTGCTATTCAACATCAAGATTCGACTCTCTCCCTCATTGTCTCTTCCACGCCGTTTAATCTCGATGTTTATCCTCTTTTCTATATAAACGATCTGCCCTCCTCTCCATACCCATTCAACAAGAGAAAGCATAATTCCCATCTGCCTGCAACGTTTTATTTAGTTGAAGGGCGAAGAGGTTTCACTACCTTCACAAAACAGATCCACACAGAGGGCAAGAAAATATGATGGCAAGATCAATGCTTACTAAAATGAGCACATTGCTTATTCTGCTCAACGTTATATTTGTCTTCCATGTCTCCGCTCGAAATAAGCTTCTTGTTGAAAATGTAAATACAAATACAGACAAGTCCTTTGAAACAAGTTTGGAGCAGTTACCATCGTGCACAAACTGTTCTGGACATATTCCAGACAAGAAATGCTGCCCCACATCAAAGAAAGTTGGAGAGATGTTGAACCAGAACTTTGCATATTCACAATGATGCCATTCAAATCCAACGCCCTATTGCACAATCTTAACCTACAGAAATGCCGCTTAGATCTCAATTTGATTCTCATCCACTGTGTAATACAAATTGATAGAAAATCGGGGAAGACATATTGTACTCCAGTAGTTCCACTCTATGTTCATCAATATTTTCATTTCAATCATGCCACTAGAATCGAATATAATTTGTCTTGCGACTTTTCTCCATCAACTAGAGCAAATACGTCTGTTAATATTTAGATATTTGTGGCATGTATATAACAAACGTCACTAATCTACAAGTTGTTTTGTGTATTTTATAACAAGTTTTCCTTCAACTAAAATTCTTATACTCTAAAAGCATAATCGAAGGAATCACTAACGTCTTGACACGAGTTTTTCAACAGCACCAACTGTTTTTAAACCAAGACAAATGGAATTGAAATTAACTATCACTAAGCCTACACTAAATTCAAACAACATTATATTCATAAATTCAAACAACATTATATTCATTAGGAAACATGTGCATTTCCTTTCCTTCCAATTCTCCTGAGATTAAAATAATCTTAAGGAAAAGATAGGTGAAGATTTGGGAAATTTCCAATCGAGTTAAAAGTTGAAGAAAAAAACGAACTTTTTGTATTTTGTTCGATAAATGTCATATTTGGGAGATCGTTTATATTATAAAAAAATTAGTATAAAAGCATTTAGAGATGTACAAACAAGAATCTCTAGAGGTATTATAGCTAATCCATAAGTAAAACAATAAAAAAATTATTGTCCATATTAATCAAAATTAGAAGCAAAATAAGGGTCACCTTGAACCCATAAAATCTAACAACTAATTGACTATCCAAGAAACTACACCACCAAAAAGAGAACACCAAACACATGCATTAGTTATTCGGAATCTTTGATGCACCCAACATCGATCCCGCAATGTCTATGCCAAAAATTGGAACCACAACCACAAATAGCACAAATAGAAAAGCTCACATCTTTCACTTTCCCCTTATCATTAACAAGAAGTTTGTCATAACTTCCATGCCAATGATCTAGCCCTAACCAACAAATCATGCACACATACAAATCTATATCAATAAAGGAAGAATCTAAACCCACAGTATATGCTCAAATCTAAACAAGGAAGAACCTATGCTTGGATCTTCACCAATGAGAGGAAGAGTATTGGTTAATGATAAACTCATTGAAAGAAGACCATGCACATTTATCACTCTATATATTTCTCCAAAGCTTCGTTTACCTCATCCATGTCTATCAGCCTCAAATTTGCATCAAACATCCTTATAGGGCTCAGGTGAAGTGGAGTAAAATTAATGCCTTTTTTGAAATGACCAACTCCAACTACAACGAATGATTCGATTCTTTAAATTTATAAGGCCAAGATCAAAACCTGCTCTTCAATTTCCTAAAAATATTCACACAGCACCCTATCCAATTAAAGAACCCTTAGATTTTAATTCATCATCCATCAATACTTCCTCAAAGCTTAGGAGAATGTTCAAGGTAATAAAAACCATTGTCATGGATTGAACTAGGGCTCTATTTCAAACTAAGTATTGAAGCTTATATACAAACTAAGTAGTTATGTCTCAATTAACCCTCACCAAGTTACTCCCAACCATAAAATTTACCCCCAAAATAATGGCCACTAATTTTATCGAACATGTTTTGTGTTTAATTAAAAATATTGCTTAGACAATTAAGTGAGAAAAATCCCGAGAAATTTAATCCTCTCATTGTAAAGAATAATTTGTCCTCTTCCAATATTAACTACTCACTAAAGAATCCAAAAACATAGCAAGAAAAAGCTTCAAAAGGAAACTTATAATGAAGAATTACCATATGATACGGATAATGAACATGCTATCTTTAGTAATTCAAACGCACCACAATTTAGAAATAACAATCATAATTGATAATATAGTAATTGTATCATAGATACATGATGTATGTCATTAATTGAAGTTCTAGTAATGCAGGGAAATTTTCCTAGACATAGATCACCCACTAATTCATCCTTAACGAATCCTTACAACTTGTGAATTCACACGCTACAGTAGTGTTGTGCTTTGCACACACACCCCATTTTTTTATTGAAGTTTTTTTTTTTAATATGTATTCATACTCAACCATTACTTGATAATATCTAGAATAACCAACAATACGGTCCAAACCTATGCAGTAACCAACTTATCTCAATATGAGATAATCATGTCTAGAATCCCATGTAACCTTACCACTTAACAAATTTTGATGCTATGACAATGGCACCATCATGAATGTTCCCAACAATAAAATGGGAATGTTTGGTTAACTTGTCCACCACTATCAAAATAGTGTCATGCTTACAGTGATTTCTACGTAAACCATAAACAAGTTCCATGCTCATCACCAACCATTTATGGTCAGGAATGTTATGTGGATACAATACTCCACCGGGGAGTTTGTGTTCCCCTTTTACCTTTTCGACTCTCCAAACGTCTAGCCACAAATTGAGTCACATTGACTTTCATTTTTGGCCAAAACAAGTTCCTTTTTTAGACTGTGTAGCATTTTAGCCACACTAGGATGAGTAGAATATGGAATTTTATGTACTTCAAACGTAATGATATGTCTTAAATTTTTTCTTTCTAGACATAAATTCATCTCTAGAATATTATTAAGTCATAAATATCAAAATAATATCTTAATTTTTTCAATTCCCTTTTAGACAAACTACAATTTTTAAGATAAAATGGGTCTTGATGCTACTATTTAACAATCCTTTTCTTAATTCAAATCACAATATAGTTAGTGCATCAATGTATCAATGTCTACTCAAAGCATCTACCACAATATTTTCTTTCGTCTTGACATAACAAATGTTAAGACTGAAATCATAGAGTAATTTTAGGGTAGCACGCATTCAACTTTTCCTACTTAAGTATGCGAATTAGACTAGTGATGGTTTAATTTCAATTCAACCCCTTTCCAAAAAGGTAATGGTTCCATTATTTTAGAGCATGCATGATGGAAACCAACTCTAAATTATGAGTGGCATAGTCTTTCTCATAGTCCTTGAGTTTGCATGACATGTAAGCCACAAATTGATCATTTTGTGTTAGAATTCTCTCAACCCCTCTGTTGAGGGATCCATCCACATAGTGAACTACCCCTATTTGGATTAGGAATTAGGACAATGGGAGAAGTCGTGAGAAATTTATTTATATCAATGAAGGATACTTCGTAGTTCAATGGTGGCTATTCAAACTCTTTTTTTGCTCTTCCTTTGCAAGGAAGTTATTGGAAGGGAAATTTTAGCAAAGTTACTCAAAAACCTATAATAATACCGTACTAGGCACATAAAATTCTTACTTCATTCAATTTTATTGGAAGTAGTCATTCCATGATGGCATGAATCTTTCTCAAATCTACAATGATCCCTTCCTTATAGATTACAATACCCAAGTAGTGTATCTTTGTTTGGAAAATTGAACACATATAGTTTCCCATATAACAAATATTTTCTCAAATCTTTAGTACCAATCTATGATGTTGCTCATGTTCTTTCTAATCTTTTGAATATCAAAAATTCATCATTAAATACTAAGTTAGATTGATCCAAGTAATCTTGAGGGATATTGTTTATCAAATTAATGAAGGCTAGGAGTGTGTTTGTTAACTTAAAAGGAAGTACAATAAATTCATAGTTACCATACCTAGTCCTAAAAGTAGTTTTATGCATGTCTCTTCTTGCACATCCTTAGTTGATGGTAGTTAGATATTAAATTGATCTTGGAAAATACAACTTCTTCCCTCATTTGATCAAATAGATCATCAATCTAGGGTAATGGGTAATGGTTCTCAATCATTTCCTTGTTTAACATGTGGTAGTCTATGCATAGGCATAGTGTTCCATCTTTCTTATTCATCAAAAGTGTAGGAGCATCCCAAGGTGGAACACTAGGACTCATCAAGTCTTTTTCCAATAGCTCATTTAATTAAACCTCTAATTCATGTAAACTGGATGTGCTCGTCCGATATGGCCTCTAGAAACATGCACTAAACTTGGCATAGTTTCTATTGAGAAATTAAACTCTATCTTAGGAGGTAGACTAGGAACTTCATCATGCAACACTTCCATGAATTCTTGCAATATAGGATTATTGATATCTATAGACTTCTCACTTTCATAATTTGACATATGGAAATGAATAGAAAATAAGTCCCCACCTTTCCTTGCCACTCTCTTATTTTTTAGGGGAAAAAGAGTGTTTAACTATCTTGTTCCATGCGATCCTTGCAACAGTACAAGATTATTGGATTCGTCTCGGAAACACACTTGTTTCTCTCTATAATTTTTTAGCTACATGTTTAACCAACTAGGCCATTCCTAATACTAGATCATATGATTTGAAGGGCAATACTAATGCATTTACCCAAGTGCTTGAATATTATCTACTGGAATGTTTAGCTCAGGTACAACATCTTTTTTATGTTGTTTTCTACCAATACCTAACTCAAAACTACCCCCTTTCCTAAGGCTTCTATTCTCAACTTGCAGTTTTGAATTATATTAGGTGTAATGAAATAGTCGAAGGAGCTCTACATTCACACCTTTGCTATGCATTCACCGTTCGGTGGTGTATCTGTCGAATTGCGATCGGTGTATGCATAACCTAACATTTTCCAGCCCTCATCAAGGTCCCCTAAATACACCCCAAGACTTCGTTCAGGTGACATACCCATGTTGGCATGCCCTCCCATTATCCATGCCTCCTCACCCAGTCATCACGATGCACCACATCGGGAAACTGAGCTGCCATCTCTCTACTTCTCTTTTCTACTCTTCTCCAATTCACTTTTCCAAAGGGTAAAAATGACATATTTTCACCCCCTAGGGATTATTTATAGCCCTTTTTCACATTTTTGCCTCCCATTTTTACCATTTGCTCTATTTTTTCCCATGTTTCTTTCCTGACTAATTTTCATCCTCTATCCATTTTACTCTGGTTTTCATCTTTCAATCCCTTTCCCAGGCCCCTTTTTACCCACACAACCTCTCGAGGGGCCATCACCTTGCTATTGCCTTTTTCCAAAATTCTTCTAGATAAAATTGATTGGGGCATATTGCCCATCCCTTATTCTTGTTTGTAAAGGGTGGAATTTGGATGTTAGGTTTTTGGTAGTTTTGGTGTATATCCTCCTTTCACCCTTACATTCAAGGACCTAGGGTCAAGTTGCAATGTACTATCATAACCTAGGTCACTATTGAGATGTAGGGAAACTTGGATTTTTATGATTAGATTGACAATTTCCTTCTCTTATGCTCAATTGTACCTTAAGACCCTAATTGTGCAAATAAGACAGTAAATGGATGAATTACGAAAAATGCTTCTGCAGAAAGATGTAAAATAACAAATAACTGTGCACCTGTTTTCGGGGTCCGAAGGCCAAAAAGTCAGGGACTAAAGAGTGGGCGCCCAAGTCTAGTACCCTACTTTTTGTGGAGATCCAGAAACTCAGTCTGCAACCTGTATCTGTTGTATCAGAGGTTTTCCCGTTGCGGAACTTTGAGGACTAATGAGCGGGCGCCCAAGTCCAGGTAGCTGTTTCTTTCACTGATCTGCAATCCTGACACTCTGTTGTACCCTCCTGCAACTTCACTTTGTCTGCAACTCCAACCTATAACCTACAATCATGAAAACTTTGGGAGGGGGTTGTGGTATTTATAGGCTTGCCTCAGTCAAGCCCTGGAGAGACATTCAAGCCTTCTGAACACCATTGTTAGATAACGAGTGCACGCCTTGGGAGGCACATGCAAAAACTAAATGATAAATGGTCAATAATCACAATACATATCAACTTGTAGTGAAGATCTCATGGGAGGAAGAAGCTCTTCATTCCATGAGGAGATGGCTGCTCAAATTTGCAAACACAAACACATAGACAATACAAATATGCTCTTGCAACACAATGAAAGTCTTGAATAACCTTTAGGATGCATAAAGTTCACAATAACAATCTAGTTTACAAATGAATGCCTAAGCATGTTTATATATGCAACTACAAACACTCCCACCAAGATTTCATAAATTCAAACTTTTTGTGTCGCCCTAGGGACCAAATAACGGTCATAAACTGACACTAGAAATTTGGACCTGACCCAAAATAGGGCGCGGGCGCCCAAGTCCTCTCCCCTATTTTGGGCAGGGTTAGGTTCAAGGGGTCCCCCTAGGCCCCATTTGTCATGATACCCAAGGTTCATTCCATTGGGATGTTGAATTATGATGTAATATGTCCAAAATGCACACTAGAGACCCGAGAGCTAAACCTTTTGAGGGAAAAGCCCCCAAGGGGACATTTTCTGACATTACATTCTTAAACCACCATATTGTATTTTTCTTTGAAATAATGTTATTTTAACACTATTTCAAAGAGGGACAAAATATAGACACCTAAAAAAGGTCATGTCATTTCCCATCATCTTTATTATAATTGATCAAGTAAAATTGATCAATTGCCCTCCATTTGACAAATATATTAATTACATAATATTTAAATTATTTAATTAAGATTTCTCACCCCGTTCTTCTATCTAAAATCAATAAATACCTTATTTCCTCTATAGTCCTAAATATATATCTATTTACATAGGACTATAATTCCCCTTCATCCCAAAAATTAATAAATATGTCTATTATTTAATTCCACATTTTATCCATTTGTGATTACTTTTAGTACTCATCATTAATTACCCCAAATCTTGTGGACATGGATTAATTTGGAAATATTAAGGATTACATTCCCCCATGCTTCTAGAGGATACACATGTCATAAAATGTATGTGCAAAGTACATGCTTGTACATGACAAGTGGTACTTTGGAAGCATATATAAATTTTCTTTGTCCCATTTTGTCCAATTGAAAAATCCACTTGGCTCTTTTTCTCATATTTTGAATTACACGTGTTCTCTTTTTTAATTTAAAATTCCACCACTTTCTCCCATGCATAATTTAAAAATCCTCACAAAATCCAAACTTTACCTTTTCAAAAATACCCCCATCCCCTTCATCTACCTAATTAATCTCAACCCTCCGTTAATACAAAAGCCAATTCTTCGCCCTTGGATCTTCCATGGATCAAGGAGCCCTCCCATCACCCAACATCAGGTCTTGCCATTTATCATGCTCTCCTTTCTTGAGAGATCTCAAGCAATGAGAGCCATTGTTCTCAACATTTGATCTCAACCATCCATTCATCCATTCCAAACTCTATAAATTGAAGCTCTCCCATTCATTTCAACAACACTTTTGAATGCAAGTAAATGTTGTTAATTTGAGAACTTAAACATTCAAATCACTTTCAATATAATCTAGGACATATCAAAGGAATTTCATAGTCATGGGTGCACTTATTTTATTTTGAAATTTCCTTTCAGTCTTATCTTGAGGTTGTAATTGATTGTGAATTGAATAGGTTAATGGTATTTTAGCTTGTTTACTATTGTCCACCTTCACTTGCATGCACACTATTCCAAATGAGTTGGGGGAGGCCCATGACATCATATACTCCTTAAAAATAGAAATTTCCTTAGTATGCAAGTACAATAATGTCTAAATATTGTCTGAAGAAAACAACTACCACGTCAATTTTTAAAGCATTCGGTTCTTAAATACATCTAAAAAAAAAATTATCATAAATTTTTGGTCTTCTCAAGTGGTGATATTGAGGTTCATTTGGTTGCAATGAACCAATACTTTTTGAATGGTACATGGTTATATAAACTAATGCTACAATGGTCCAGAATTCAAACCAATTCAAGTGTTCCTTGTCTTCTATAAACTTGAAGATTCAACCAATTCAACACATGAGAATGATCAACAATATATGTATGCAACAATGCAACATGGAAAACATTGTTAATCCTTACCAGGGAAGGTGGTAATGCTAAGTAGTAAGCCATAATGTTGATCACTTCAAGAATCTTGAAAGGCCTATCAAAGAATCAAGCTAGATTTGCTAATTTTTTAAAATTTGATAGAGGTTTTATATGGTATAACTCATAGAAATAGCCTATCTCCTAATGAAAAACTATGGGGTGACCTTTTCGAATCTACCTTGTTTTTTGTCTATAGAAAGCATCTTTCAATCACTACCTTACTATTTAAATTTGATCATAATACTCTTGAAGTATTTCAATCCTAATAGATACTTTATTATACGAAAACTCAACCAAATGAAGTTTGGTCCATTGCAAACATTCCTAGATATTCAACACCTTTCTAATAGTTAATTCTTACTACTTAACAACTTTGTTCCTTAATATTTTATTATCTAAAATTTAACATATTTGTTTTTATCTTAATGTTTTATTTTTTTTAATCTATTTATTTCGTGAATATGTTCTATTATTAAACTTTACAAGTAAAAGATGTGGGAAAAGTTGTGTTAATACATAAAGAGTCATCTTCTTGCATACAACTTGAAGACCATAAGACCATAACCGCCTCGGAAAACTGATCAAAGACAACGATAATCTCTGACTAGCCTCACGTACGAATTGGTCAAATTCATACATGAGGCGTTGTGGAATGTAAATATTTGAGTTTCTGACTTACTTGATATTCAACATGCCATTTTCAAGCTTTGAATGTCTCCCTCGTGAGAATTAAATATTTAATTGCTCAAAGCTATTCCCATAAATACGACTCATTTCGTTCTCAACAAATACCCACAGCATCGCCTTCTCTCTCGCAACATTTCGGATTTCATCATATCTTATTTGGCGAGCTATTTATTCTCTCGGCTTTTTTAATTTTTATCTTTCTCGGCTTTCTTTGTTAAAAGGACGCTCTCTAAGCAGTGAATATGGGCAGATCAATACTTATGAAAATCATAACAGTACTACTTCTCTTCACTGTTATGTTTGTCATCCATGTCTCTGCTCGATATAATCTCAAGGCAAGTGCAAATACAGAAACGGATATTAACAACAACAAAGCAATCGATAATCTGGTTCAAATTGTGGAGCAGTTAGCATCATGTACTAACTGCGCAGGCAATATTCCAGATCCTAAATGCTGCACAAAATAACACAAGTTTCCGAGTGGCAATATTCTAATCCAACGATCTCATTCAGATTCTGCCCCAAGTAATTCAAGGGAGAGCTTTGTTTAATTATGATGTACATTAATTGAATGTTACGGGGAAGCAACAATACCAATTCTATTCCAACGTTCTCTGCTATTCATGACACCTCAAATTTCATTGACCTATGTGAATTGTAGTAATACTCATTCGTTATTTTCGATGATAACAAATATACTTGCTTATTCAGATCGAACACCTAATGCCATGGCTGCAACTGTAGTTTGTTTGATTGGATGCATGTTGACAATTATTGTTGGCCTCGATTCACTGTAAGATTAGTTAGATATTTATTTGCAATAACAATGACTAACCCAAATTAATTTCGGGTTATATTTTCAAATGTTCAATTCAGACGAAATATGTCGGCTAGAAGTTTAGAACCATGTGTTGAATTCCATTTTTCTGACATTCCACAAATTGACTAGTTCATAATGACTTTGTTGTTGAATTCTATTTTTATACTTTCATTAACTAATAACTTCTTGCCGACAGAGCCACCCAATATTTCTGTGCATTCAATTTACACTTTCGTTAATAATGGCTTTGGTGTTGAATTCGATTTTTATCTGTATTCGTTTTATAGTAATTTACACATTTTCTGTTCAACCTTATCCCATTTTTATTTATGAACATTCAGCTTAATTTCAAAATTTTTAATTTTTAACTTAAATTTTATAACTTTTACTCTTTCCTAATAATTATTATGAGTTAACAATCAGAAAATGAGACAGAGAGAAAAAAACTGCACTAAAGACACATCTATTCAACGAACACTCTTACTTATTTATAGTTGTTGGTATCTCAACAATATCTTATAAACTTGCAAAGAAAAATGACAGCGAACTGAAGACTTCAACGACGCCTCTTAATTGTTTGAGACACCTTTATCTAACTGGACACCTGGACAATGACCGGTGTAATTCAGTTATGAGTTACAGTTAGTTATGCTAACACTCCCCTTAATGAATAACTGAATTTTTATGAACTCCTAGCTTATTCCTACGTTGTACAAACTTTATCTTTCCCAATGGATATATAAATACATCATCCATGTTATCATTTGTGTTACAATACATCAACTCTATCTCTTGTGATTGAATCTTTTCTCTAACAAAATGATGTTGAGTTTCAATATGTTTTGATCTGGCATGATACACTAGATTGTTTGCCATTGATTACTAGATCTCAAAAAAGAGCTCCCCGTTGATTACTACGGAGAATGTGGACAACACGTTGAGACTGCACTGCCCCTAGGAAGCAACAAGGATCGTACTTTTTCAAATCCCCTTGTAGAGGGGGAAAAGCTCACCACTTTGGACCTTCCACCAATGCATTTTGCTATTGGAGAGTGTAATATCCTTAAAGATAAAGAGTTGCAATACTGTGCATCTTTGAGAAAATGGGGGAAACAAATTCAACTCCATATGTTCACTAAGAAGACCATGGCTTCACTGTCATGAAAATGGAGGACCCAAGCTCACTTGAAGTCCTCTGTTGCATCGCTGCCTTTGTCAAATTAAACAACTGCTTGAGTTTATGGCATTTCAATGTGTTTGCTTTTGATTTGAGCTTCCTCCTTCAATGCCAGCAATTGGCCCCTTGAATCTTCTCTAAGCTCTATGGAATTTGATTGCAAATATCTCATCACTCTCTAGGTCTCACAAAACAATGATCACCCATTTTATTCAAATAAACGGAAGGAGAACAAGGCTACAAGAATGCACGCATGCCTTAGACTGGCCACAAATCTCACATTGCTTTTAAGCATTGTAAGTCCCTTCTAAAGTTAAAGAATTATAAACTTATGAATTCCAAATTGAAACAAATCCATGCTTGGTGCATGGGAGGACAAAATGACTGGGAACCCTATGTAGCAAATAGTACCAAATGTACAAACAACATAGTTGTGGTTGCCCAACTACGTGAATGTTCTCTAATTTGTGGCAAAACAAATAGTACCCTATTCAAGTGGTGTGCTGATGTACAAAAGAACCAAATCTGCCAATGGTCATCTGTGTGAATGAGATGGATTGAATGAGTTCCTCAGATTAAAAGGTACAATATAAAATGTTTTATTTCTGTATATATTTTTACTCAATTACTTCAATTTATTCAATTGAAAAACAAATTTAAGGCATTTGACAGAGATTGAGACAGAGAGGAAACTTATGTCTTTCATTAAACCTACAGGAGATTAATCAAAATAATTGTAGGGTAGATCAAATAAAATCATTTAAAAATTAAAAAATCCATTGAATCTGCAAAATATCAAATATAATGAAATGTACGTTGTTATGTGATTCTTTGTACTCAATAATAAACTTGATCAGCATGAAAACACATTCAAACTGCGATTTGTTTATTTTATGGTTATTGTTATTGTTATTGTTATTGTTGAAGTTTATGATAAATCTAAAACCCCAGAATCTTCTACAAGCCAAGATTAACCTTCTACAGAGAAAAAAAACACAAGAGAGCTATTTGCACAATAAATGGATGCAATTAATGAAAATGATTAATGAATTACATGTGACAACTTGCTTTTATATTCGCAAGTTAAATAAAACCTTAATATGACTTAATAATAACCTAAGACTAAAAATAAGCCCTAAGTAAACTTATTAAAGTGTAATTAAATATTTAATTACACCAAAAGTTATTACTATGCATACATAACATTTTGATTCTGATTATTTATTGGCTGCATTGCATTTGATTTTACAAGGGATTATATAAAAATGAATAAGGGCTTAGGATTCAGATTTATATATTAAATAGTAGGCTCAGTTCTCCTCCTTAATTAAGTGTGACCATCCACCTTACTACACTGCCAATAATCGATAGAAAGTTTTCATGCTGGTAGTTTTATAATGATAATGAAGGGGTTTGATGGCAACGTGAAATTGAGGAATATGACAAGTGTTGTTCACATTTAGTGCCACTGGAGGATATTCAAGTGAAAATTTGATTTTCTTTTAATATTGAAACAAAGCAATAAAAAAATTACATGAAATAAGGAGAAGCATCAAGCTACCAAAACAAAGGCCTGAACAACAACAGTTCGAAGGATGTTTGGTCTCTTCAGCGATGGCAGAGGCGGAGGAGAAAGCAACAGGTGGCACCACAGATCCTACTTTCGCAGAGACGAGGACGAGGGTGAGGGAGAGAGCATGGCACGGTTTGTTGTGGTGGGCCATTCTGCCATCATGGAGCTCATACACTATTGAAATTTTCTAATACATATTGCCCTTTCATCATTCAAAACTCCTAGGAAAACATATTTTATATTTCTTAGTTAACATATTTCACCCTTCATCATTTAAAACATACTTTTTCCTTAGACCAAACTAGCGCATTGTTTATTGCCTTACCTAAGTGAAAGCGTCATAATGCACTAGCGTTATAGATCCTTGTTAAACTTCTCAAGGAACATAGGTACATCAGAATTTATATTTTTGATACTTTGTAAGGTTAGAAAGTGTTTGAGATCTCCCAGTAATATGTAAAATCTGTGTTACATATTACTCCTCAACTTGGTTGTTCTCAAATTCCTCCTATCAAGCTAATGGAAGCCTTCACCATGGTAGAGAACACCATCCTCTGATGTAATTTTTTTGGCAAAGATTCCATTGTGGAAGAAGATTTTGATAGTGAATTAGACACTATGGGTTACATGCACAAGTTCGACGAAGAAGGGCACCCTGTTGGCTACAACATCTATGGCATTTTTTAGGACAGGGAGCTTTATAACAAGAACTTTGGGGGTGATGCCAGGAACAACAAGTTTCAATTGTTAAGGGTTCAATTTCTTAGAAAGAGCATTTGCTAGCTCAGCTTTAGCCCTAATGAGATTAGCTTCATGGTGCAGATTAAAGATTTCAAGAACTCGCCCAAGCACAAGAAGTGGAAGCTCAAGTTGTTCCCTTCCTACAAGACAATTACCCTGGATTCATTGCTAGAAAGGTTAGTAGTACTTTCATGAAATATTTATAATTTCAAATGGTTGATATAAGTGTTAGATGACAAGATGAATATTTTGGTGTGAAATATTTATTAATGTGTCATTGTGATACTTGCAATTGAATACTATGATATACCCTTTTTATTTAGCAAACTAAGAGAAAGTTTGTGCTCATGAGGGCTGCCAGGGCGTTCGAGACCCTATTCAAGTCTTTTTGTCTAGCTTTACTTTTGAGATGTCCTCTTTATTACTATGAAAACCTTCCGTCTATGTTCTATGGTTCCCATTCCAAGTTTTATCTCTATCGAGACATGGTTTGTTTTTGACTTATTTGGAAAATAGTTTCTATAACAAAATCTTGTTTTTTTAAACTTTCAGTTTACATATCATGGGTTTTAAACTTGAGATCAATATCTAGGTGAATCATATGCTCTTATTTTAAAATAGATTTTATTTTTTTCTTTGTATTATACTATTTTCTTCAATGTGGTTAACATATCTATTTATATATGCTACAATGGAGAATTCAAAGTAGATATCATATATGGGAGGTTTTTGTCTATGTATTCCAATTAGTGCATAAGGGCATAGAAACAATAATAAAATTGTTTAGGAAAGCAATCGATGAGGGAAATGAAGCATGCAATGACCAAAAAAATGTAATTGACATCATTATGAAATAGAAATAGAAGAGGCCCACATAAGCCATTGAGGATCTCATGTTTCTAAGAAATCATTGCTAAGGCAAAAGCTAGGACTTTAAGCTCACAAATTTTTGAACAATACCCTAGTGGAGTTACACCCTCTAAAACAACTTGAAACTCCAAATACTTGAACAAATAATATGTCATTGCCAATATACCAATTACTTTCATGCATTGAGTGTTGGTTGATTAAGTGACTTCAAATTGTGATAATTTGAAGTTCATGTCTTTGTCAACTTTAGTGAAATATTTTTGTTTTGAGTTACAGTGGTATGCAAGGGGTCATTCATGAAGTATTTGGTTTTTACGTAGATTTAAATTTTAAAGATTTTTTGTTCAAGATTGCATTTGTTTCTACATGGAAAATATAAAAATGAATAAGGGATTTGATTAATTTAGTGCATATATAGATTACATTTAATTTTCTCATAGCTTTATTGCAAAACATATAGAATTATTGCAGTGATTTCCATCGTACAAAACACCAATTTTCAAAAATGTACAAATTTTGTATTATCTTCCATGTAATTAAGAATTTGACCATGGGAAAATCAACTATCCACATGCCCATTGCACCTATGACAATTTCTAGTTGAATTTATAATTAAAATCTTTATATTTAAAAAAAATAATGTAAACCCTTTCAAAGTTAGCTATACTATATAAAGGCAATTGGAATCGAAATGTTTGAATTTACTCCGATTGAGTATTTGACATAATGCGATGTTAGTTTCAAATCAGTCAAATGCCTGGAATTCCCACAATGCCATTAACATCAATACTTCTCTCTCTCTATCTCTATGTGTGTTTGTTTATCCTCTTTTCTATATAAACAATGTGTCATGCCATCCTCTCCATGCTCCATACTCATTGAAGGAGCGAAAGCATAATTCCTATTTGCTTGCAATGTTTTATTTAGTTGAAGGGCGAAGAGCTTTCACTACCGTCACAAAACAAATCCACACAGAGGGCAAGAAAATATGATGGCTAGACCAGTGCTTACTAAACTAAGCACACTTCTTATTCTGCTCAACGTTATATCTGTCTTCCATGTCTCCACTCGAAATAAGCTTCTTGTTGAAAATGTAAATACAAATATAGGCAAATCCTTTGAAACAAGTTTTTAGAAGTTTCCATCGTGCACAAACTGTGCCAGACATATTCCAGACAAGAAATGTTGCCCCAAATCAAAGAAAGCTAGAAAGATGTTCAATCAGAACTTTACATACTCACAATGATTCCATTCAAATCCAACGCCCTATTGCACAATCTTAACCAAGAGAAACGCCGCTTAGATTTCAATTCGATTCTCATCCATTGTGTAATAGAAATTGATTGAAAATTAGCAAAGGCATATTGTACTCTAGTAGTTCCATTCTATGTTCATCACTATATTCATTTTATTGATGCCACTAATCTTGAATATAATTTGATTGTGACTTTCTCCATCAACTACAGTAAATACTCCTATTAATATTTAGATATTTATGACATGCATATAATAAATGTCACTAATTTGCAGGTTGTTTTGTGTATTTTATAACAAGTTTTTTGTTCAAATAAAATTCTTATACTCTAAAAGCATAATCTAAGCTCGAAGCTATGAGAGTGACATCTATGAGAGAAAATAAAAAAGAAACGTACAAAGCATGCACACACACACACTAATTAAGAAAAGCCAACAGTCTATCTGTCTTTAGGGCCATCTTTTGTCTTGGAGTCTTTCCTTTACCTCAGGTCTATCTTGTAGGCCATCTCTGATCTAAGTCTAGAAGGTGCCTTTGAAATTTGTTTCTTGTCCAAGATGAATGCTTGTCAAATTGTTTTGTCTAGATAAAGATTAGTGTTTATCCTTTTGCAAAGCCAAAATCAGAAGCATTCCATCTCCTCATTCTTCCAACTTGAGTCCCCAATCTTATCCCAAATATCAATAGGTCTCCTTATACCAAGCTAACTTGCAATCCCCCTAGGTCAAAAATATTACTTAAGAGCAATCACATTGTTTATTACACATGCATAAATGCCAAAAATTGAAAATCAAAAGCAATAATTTCATGTCATAGCTCATGTGGCATCACATAGAAATAGAAATGTGCTACACTCGTAATTGTATATGTCCTTGCATCCATGCATATCATACATCATATGTTCCAAAAAAGATAAAAAAAACATTACATTATCATTGTTTTGTTAATAACCAAAAACTTCAACATTCCAGGTGCACAAAAGATAGAAGATGGCTCATGTGACATTAAACTAAAGCTGAATCAGAGTACATATACAAAAGTTTGAGTTCATGAACAAAGACACACTCAAGCATGTAAGGGGAAAAATAGAAATCTAAGACTCTCTAGAACCTCAAGGACGATTCTAACTATTTGAACCTTTAGGGCTCCTACTCCTAGGCCTCCTATGACTACTAGTTGCATCAGAACCTCTGTGAATCCTATGGGAATGAGAAGGAACCCTTATAAGAGCACACAAGGGACCAGTTCTATCATTCTGTGAAGCTTTCTTGCGAACCCCAAGGTTATCCATGATCTCTTGAAGAATGACATTATCAGCATCGAGTGTAGAAATTTTAGCTCATCGGGAAATGATCTCCTGACTCGCATACTAAGGAGCAAGAATATTAGTATGACAACTAGCTCTAGAATGAAGACAAACATCAACAGGAAGAGTCTCCCGTGGATGACCAATGGCAAGGAATAGAACACCTAATGAAGAATCACGAAGGACCTCCCTCCACCCCTCGATAGTACCTAAGATGAAGTAAGAAGAGAAAGTGTTAGTCAATGGTTAAGTTCGTGAAAGAAAAGGAGTAAGCTAACAGAGGAATAGAGGAAAATGTTCTTACAAGGATCGCCTTCTTGCCATGTAGGATCATCTTCTCCAGAATGAATCTCTCTGTCTCCTCCTATGCTAACCTTGTCATGCTCCTCTCTCAAGATCATAATCCTCATCTGAAAAGTCTTCAAATTCCTCCTCAATGACCACCAACTCCTGACCAAAGGAAGGCCTCACACACCTCTGTCCTAGTCCACAAATAGGCCTCGTAATCAAAACACCAGGATTCAAAGGGTCCAAAAGGATGCCCTATGTTGTACATCCATCATCTCCTAAGAAGATCTATAACATGTCTGAATTGGGGGCAAGTCCACTAGAAATTCCTAACCAAACTACTGAAGAACTCAATTGACATGATGATATTCAACCAACCCATTTATGTCTTGCAAGTGAAGTACGCCTTTGCAATAGTCTTGAATCTAGCTATCATTTGGCCATCAACCCTCCATATTTGCATAAGGATCACAATTAAATTTTGCATCAATCAAAGTAGCTATGGTGCATGTAGTAGCATCAAAGGCACCCATATGGCCCCACCGTGTAGCTCTTAATAGTCTAGGATCTGGTAGCAGCACATCTCTCTGATATGGTGTACTGTGCTCATAAATCTATGACATGATCAGAGAAGGATAACTAAATGCAAGAGCCTCTCGTCTCGAAATACGATACAAGTCTCGATAGATCATGGTGAGGATATCAATCCCCCGTGCAAAAAATGTACCCTACTCAAGCCTCTAAATGATTGGTGCCTAGCACCATTTGAATCTCACTGATCCCTTATCCCCTAATAGCCTAGAAGTGATCAATCAAATGAGAACCTGTCATAAAAGTGAAATGTCAAGGTTAGGAACTAAAATGAGATGAACTCCTAATCTATCTCTTGGATGAGTAACCATTATAATAGCGGCTTAGGACTGTCAGTCTCGCTTAGACTTGATCTCAGGGATCCAAAGGTTCTCTCCTGTCATAGGAACACCTAATATGCAATACACATTAGATAGAATGAAGGTCCACTCTCCTGATACCAAAGGAAAAAAAAAAGTGTTCCTATCTGCATTCCAGTATGTCAAAATGTCACAACAAATCCATGAAGGAGGATGAACCACTAGAGTTTGAGAAATAAGATCCAAACACATCCTCCTAAGAATAGAAAGCCCTATAGGCTTCGACAAACCAAGATTTTGTCACATGTTCCATTCCATGGAATGCATCCGTCTTGTCATACACAAGGAATGTTAAGTTAGATCCCCGAAAACAAAAAATAGAAAATCATAGAAAAAAGCATAAAACATGACAAAGCTTCACAAAAAAAGTGTATATCATTAGAAAATTGCAATAAATAGAAGAGGTTAGTATCGAAAAATAGACTAAATCAAGCGTTAGAAGCATCAAATTAATGAAGATTGCATCCGAAAGCATTGTGGGTGGGTTGCCCCTTTCACTAGCGCAATTCCTCTTAGGCAATCCTAGATTCCCCCCAAAGGGCGACCAACCCTATCAAAAGGGGTGACCCATGTTCTCCCTGTCTTTCAGTCAATCTCCAAGTTTTGATGCCATCCATAGCCCCTTCTGACCATTTGTATCATTGTTCAAAGAAAATATTACATTATTAAATTATTGGATAATCTAAGCACACTAGATTTTCCATATGCTACTATAGGCATGACGGCTTGGAAAATTTAGCCCTAGGCGTTATGTCATTTTGGGATTTTTGTATTGTAAAAAGTATTGTAAGGTATTATGTCTCCAATGGTTTTTTAAAAATTTAACATCTATCAAGATTGAATACTTGGCAGTTAAGGGTGAACTTGTCACTTTTCTCATGTGATGAATATTTGTTTACTTGAACTTTTCCAATCAAACATTATACTCATGATGGGTGGTATGCTTTGAACCCTTTTTATAGGAGACTTTTTCTTATATTTCATTCTAACCAAATATCAATCTACCATATACTATATTATATACCTTAAAAAGGCAATTATACCTGTAACTTAACTTTTTCGTTCTAAAATTTTTTATATAATATATAATTAATAATTAATAAAACTAAATTTATAAACGACTTTCCAATTAAAAAAATAATAATCTTGTAAAATAAGTTTTGAAATAAATTGGACTTGCCAAACACGACAAAGTAAAAGGTAAAATCTATAACAAGGAGGTGCCAACATTGACTCCATTTCAATGGTCAAACAATCAATAGCAATTTTACATCTCATTCAGAACAAAAACTGGTAAATATTTGTCCTATTTTCATTGGCTAAATTTAACCTTTGACTATTAAAGTGGATGATATTTAAGAATAACCAGCTTAAATGATAGAATTGACGTGGAAAAATCAACAATATTATATGTTTCAGAAGCAATCGGAATTGAACGCGGGGCCAAATGTTTGAATTTATCCCGATTCAGTATATCACATTAGTTTTGAATCAGTCAAATGCGTGGAATTCCCACATTGCTATTCAACATCAAGATTCGACTCTCTCCCTCATTGTCTCTTCCACGCCGTTTAATCTCGATGTTTATCCTCTTTTCTATATAAACGATCTGCCCTCCTCTCCATACCCATTCAACAAGAGAAAGCATAATTCCCATCTGCCTGCAACGTTTTATTTAGTTGAAGGGCGAAGAGGTTTCACTACCTTCACAAAACAGATCCACACAGAGGGCAAGAAAATATGATGGCAAGATCAATGCTTACTAAAATGAGCACATTGCTTATTCTGCTCAACGTTATATTTGTCTTCCATGTCTCCGCTCGAAATAAGCTTCTTGTTGAAAATGTAAATACAAATACAGACAAGTCCTTTGAAACAAGTTTGGAGCAGTTACCATCGTGCACAAACGGTTCTGGACATATTCCAGACAAGAAATGCTGCCCCACATCAAAGAAAGTTGGAGAGATGTTGAACCAGAACTTTGCATATTCACAATGATGCCATTCAAATCCAACGCCCTATTGCACAATCTTAACCTACAGAAATGCCGCTTAGATCTCAATTTGATTCTCATCCACTGTGTAATACAAATTGATAGAAAATCGGCGAAGACATATTGTACTCCAGTAGTTCCACTCTATGTTCATCAATATTTTCATTTCAATCATGCCACTAGAATCGAATATAATTTGTCTTGCGACTTTTCTCCATCAACTAGAGCAAATACGTCTGTTAATATTTAGATATTTGTGGCATGTATATAACAAACGTCACTAATCTACAAGTTGTTTTGTGTATTTTATAACAAGTTTTCCTTCAACTAAAATTCTTATACTCTAAAAGCATAATCGAAGGAATCACTAACGTCTTGACACGAGTTTTTCAACAGCACCAACTGTTTTTAAACCAAGACAAATGGAATTGAAATTAACTATCACTAAGCCTACACTAAATTCAAACAACATTATATTCATTAGGAAACATGTGCATTTCCTTTCCTTCCAATTCTCCTGAGATTAAAATAATCTTAAGGAAAAGATAGGTGAAGATTTGGGAAATTTCCAATCGAGTTAAAAGTTGAAGAAAAAAACGAACTTTTTGTATTTTGTTCGATAAATGTCATATTTGGGAGATCGTTTATATTATAAAAAAATTAGTATAAAAGCATTTAGAGATGTACAAACAAGAATCTCTAGAGGTATTATAGCTAATCCATAAGTAAAACAATAAAAAAATTATTGTCCATATTAATCAAAATTAGAAGCAAAATAAGGGTCACCTTGAACCCATAAAATCTAACAACTAATTGACTATCCAAGAAACTACACCACCAAAAAGAGAACACCAAACACATGCATTAGTTATTCGGAATCTTTGATGCACCCAACATCGATCCCGCAATGTCTATGCCAAAAATTGGAACCACAACCACAAATAGCACAAATAGAAAAGCTCACATCTTTCACTTTCCCCTTATCATTAACAAGAAGTTTGTCATAACTTCCATGCCAATGATCTAGCCCTAACCAACAAATCATGCACACATACAAATCTATATCAATAAAGGAAGAATCTAAACCCACAGTATATGCTCAAATCTAAACAAGGAAGAACCTATGCTTGGATCTTCACCAATGAGAGGAAGAGTATTGGTTAATGATAAACTCATTGAAAGAAGACCATGCACATTTATCACTCTATATATTTCTCCAAAGCTTCGTTTACCTCATCCATGTCTATCAGCCTCAAATTTGCATCAAACATCCTTATAGGGCTCAGGTGAAGTGGAGTAAAATTAATGCCTTTTTTGAAATGACCAACTCCAACTACAACGAATGATTCGATTCTTTAAATTTATAAGGCCAAGATCAAAACCTGCTCTTCAATTTCCTAAAAATATTCACACAGCACCCTATCCAATTAAAGAACCCTTAGATTTTAATTCATCATCCATCAATACTTCCTCAAAGCTTAGGAGAATGTTCAAGGTAATAAAAACCATTGTCATGGATTGAACTAGGGCTCTATTTCAAACTAAGTATTGAAGCTTATATACAAACTAAGTAGTTATGTCTCAATTAACCCTCACCAAGTTACTCCCAACCATAAAATTTACCCCCAAAATAATGGCCACTAATTTTATCGAACATGTTTTGTGTTTAATTAAAAATATTGCTTAGACAATTAAGTGAGAAAAATCCCGAGAAATTTAATCCTCTCATTGTAAAGAATAATTTGTCCTCTTCCAATATTAACTACTCACTAAAGAATCCAAAAACATAGCAAGAAAAAGCTTCAAAAGGAAACTTATAATGAAGAATTACCATATGATACGGATAATGAACACGCTATCTTTAGTAATTCAAACGCACCACAATTTAGAAATAACAATCATAATTGATAATATAGTAATTGTATCATAGATACATGATGTATGTCATTAATTGAAGTTCTAGTAATGCAGGGAAATTTTCCTAGACATAGATCACCCACTAATTCATCCTTAACGAATCCTTACAACTTGTGAATTCACACGCTACAGTAGTGTTGTGCTTTGCACACACACCCCATTTTTTTATTGAAGTTTTTTTTTTTAATATGTATTCATACTCAACCATTACTTGATAATATCTAGAATAACCAACAATACGGTCCAAACCTATGCAGTAACCAACTTATCTCAATATGAGATAATCATGTCTAGAATCCCATGTAACCTTACCACTTAACAAATTTTGATGCTATGACAATGGCACCATCATGAATGTTCCCAACAATAAAATGGGAATGTTTGGTTAACTTGTCCACCACTATCAAAATAGTGTCATGCTTACAGTGATTTCTACGTAAACCATAAACAAGTTCCATGCTCATCACCAACCATTTATGGTCAGGAATGTTATGTGGATACAATACTCCACCGGGGAGTTTGTGTTCCCCTTTTACCTTTTCGACTCTCCAAACGTCTAGCCACAAATTGAGTCACATTGACTTTCATTTTTGGCCAAAACAAGTTCCTTTTTTAGACTGTGTAGCATTTTAGCCACACTAGGATGAGTAGAATATGGAATTTTATGTAATTCAAACGTAATAATATGTCTTAAATTTTTTCTTTCTAGACATAAATTCATCTCTAGAATATTATTAAGTCATAAATATCAAAATAATATCTTAATTTTTTCAATTCCCTTTTAGACAAACTACAATTTTTAAGATAAAATGGGTCTTGATGCTACTATTTAACAATCCTTTTCTTAATTCAAATCACAATATAGTTAGTGCATCAATGTATCAATGTCTACTCAAAGCATCTACCACAATATTTTCTTTCGTCTTGACATAACAAATGTTAAGACTGAAATCATAGAGTAATTTTAGGGTAGCACGCATTCAACTTTTCCTACTTAAGTATGCGAATTAGACTAGTGATGGTTTAATTTCAATTCAACCCCTTTCCAAAAAGGTAATGGTTCCATTATTTTAGAGCATGCATGATGGAAACCAACTCTAAATTATGAGTGGCATAGTCTTTCTCATAGTCCTTGAGTTTGCATGACATGTAAGCCACAAATTGATCATTTTGTGTTAGAATTCTCTCAACCCCTCTGTTGAGGGATCCATCCACATAGTGAACTACCCCTATTTGGATTAGGAATTAGGACAATGGGAGAAGTCGTGAGAAATTTATTTATATCAATGAAGGATACTTCGTAGTTCAATGGTGGCTATTCAAACTCTTTTTTTGCTCTTCCTTTGCAAGGAAGTTATTGGAAGGGAAATTTTAGCAAAGTTACTCAAAAACCTATAATAATACCGTACTAGGCACATAAAATTCTTACTTCATTCAATTTTATTGGAAGTAGTCATTCCATGATGGCATGAATCTTTCTCAAATCTACAATGATCCCTTCCTTATAGATTACAATACCCAAGTAGTGTATCTTTGTTTGGAAAATTGAACACATATAGTTTCCCATATAACAAATATTTTCTCAAATCTTTAGTACCAATCTATGATGTTGCTCATGTTCTTTCTAATCTTTTGAATATCAAAAATTCATCATTAAATACTAAGTTAGATTGATCCAAGTAATCTTGAGGGATATTGTTTATCAAATTAATGAAGGCTAGGAGTGTGTTTGTTAACTTAAAAGGAAGTACAATAAATTCATAGTTACCATACCTAGTCCTAAAAGTAGTTTTATGTATGTCTCTTCTTGCACATCCTTAGTTGATGGTAGTTAGATATTAAATTGATCTTGGAAAATACAACTTCTTCCCTCATTTGATCAAATAGATCATCAATCTAGGGTAATGGGTAATGGTTCTCAATCATTTCCTTGTTTAACATGTGGTAGTCTATGCATAGGCATAGTGTTCCATCTTTCTTATTCATCAAAAGTGTAGGAGCATCCCAAGGTGGAACACTAGGACTCATCAAGTCTTTTTCCAATAGCTCATTTAATTAAACCTCTAATTCATGTAAACTGGATGTGCTCGTCCGATATGGCCTCTAGAAACATGCACTAAACTTGGCATAGTTTCTATTGAGAAATTAAACTCTATCTTAGGAGGTAGACTAGGAACTTCATCATGCAACACTTCCATGAATTCTTGCAATATAGGATTATTGATATCTATAGACTTCTCACTTTCATAATTTGACATATGGAAATGAATAGAAAATAAGTCCCCACCTTTCCTTGCCACTCTCTTATTTTTTAGGGGAAAAAGAGTGTTTAACTATCTTGTTCCATGCGATCCTTGCAACAGTACAAGATTATTGGATTCGTCTCAGAAACACACTTGTTTCTCTCTATAATTTTTTAGCTACATGTTTAACCAACTAGGCCATTCCTAATACTAGATCATATGATTTGAAGGGCAATACTAATGCATTTACCCAAGTGCTTGAATATTATCTATTGGAATGTTTAGCTCAGGTACAACATCTTTTTTATGTTGTTTTCTACCAATACCTAACTCAAAACTACCCCCTTTCCTAAGGCTTCTATTCTCAACTTGCAGTTTTGAATTATATTAGGTGTAATGAAATAGTCGAAGGAGCTCTACATTCACACCTTTGCTATGCATTCACCGTTCGGTGGTGTATCTGTCGAATTGCGATCGGTGTATGCATAACCTAACATTTTCCAGCCCTCATCAAGGTCCCCTAAATACACCCCAAGACTTCGTTCAGGTGACATACCCATGTTGGCATGCCCTCCCATTATCCATGCCTCCTCACCCAGTCATCACGATGCACCACATCGGGAAACTGAGCTGCCATCTCTCTACTTCTCTTTTCTACTCTTCTCCAATTCACTTTTCCAAAGGGTAAAAATGACATATTTTCACCCCCCTAGGGATTATTTATAGCCCTTTTTCACATTTTTGCCTCCCATTTTTACCATTTGCTCTATTTTTTCCCATGTTTCTTTCCTGACTAATTTTCATCCTCTATCCATTTTACTCTGGTTTTCATCTTTCAATCCCTTTCCCAGGCCCCTTTTTACCCACACAACCTCTCGAGGGGCCATCACCTTGCTATTGCCTTTTTCCAAAATTCTTCTAGATAAAATTGATTGGGGCATATTGCCCATCCCTTATTCTTGTTTGTAAAGGGTGGAATTTGGATGTTAGGTTTTTGGTAGTTTTGGTGTATATCCTCCTTTCACCCTTACATTCAAGGACCTAGGGTCAAGTTGCAATGTACTATCATAACCTAGGTCACTATTGAGATGTAGGGAAACTTGGATTTTTATGATTAGATTGACAATTTCCTTCCCTTATGCTCAATTGTACCTTAAAACCCTAATTATGCAAATAAGACAGTAAATGGATGAATTACGAAAAATGCTTCTGCAGAAAGATGTAAAATAACAAATAACTGTGCACCTGTTTTCGGGGTCCAAAGGCCAAAAAGTCAGGGACTAAAGAGTGGGCGCCCAAGTCTAGTACCCTACTTTTTGTCGAGATCCAGAAACTCAGTCTGCAACCTGTATCTGTTGTATCAGAGGTTTTCCCGTTGCGGAACTTTGAGGACTAATGAGCGGGCGCCCAAGTCCAGGTAGTTGTTTCTTTCACTGATCTGCAATCCTGACACTCTGTTGTACCCTCCTGCAACTTCACTTTGTCTGCAACTCCAACCTATAACCTACAATCATGAAAACTTTGGGAGGGGGTTGTGGTATTTATAGGCTTGCCTCAGTCAAGCCCTGGAGAGACATTCAAGCCTTCTGAACACCATTGTTAGATAACGAGTGCACGCCTTGGGAGGCACATGCAAAAACTAAATGATAAATGGTCAATAATCACAATACATATCAACTTGTAGTGAAGATCTCATGGGAGGAAGAAGCTCTTCATTCCATGAGGAGATGGCTGCTCAAATTTGCAAACATAAACACATAGACAATACAAATATGCTCTTGCAACACAATGAAAGTCTTGAATAACCTTTAGGATGCATAAAGTTCACAATAACAATCTAGTTTACAAATGAATGCCTAAGCATGTTTATATATGCAACTACAAACACTCCCACCAAGATTTCATAAATTCAAACTTTTTGTGTCGCCCTAGGGACCAAATAACGATCATAAACTGACACTAGAAATTTGGGCCTGACCCAAAATAGGGCGCGGGCGCCCAAGTCCTCTCCCCTATTTTGGGCAGGGTTAGGTTCAAGGGGTCCCCCTAGGCCCCATTTGTCATGATACCCAAGGTTCATTCCATTGGGATGTTGAATTATGATGTAATATGTCCAAAATGCACACTAGAGACCCGAGAGCTAAACCTTTTGAGGGAAAAGCCCCCAAGGGGACATTTTCTGACATTACATTCTTAAACCACCATATTGTATTTTTCTTTGAAATAATGTTATTTTAACACTATTTCAAAGAGGGACAAAATATAGACACCTAAAAAAGGTCATGTCATTTCCCATCATCTTTATTATAATTGATCAAGTAAAATTGATCAATTGCCCTCCATTTGACAAATATATTAATTACATAATATTTAAATTATTTAATTAAGATTTCTCACCCCGTTCTTCTATCTAAAATCAATAAATACCTTATTTCCTCTATAGTCCTAAATATATATCTATTTACATAGGACTATAATTCCCCTTCATCCCAAAAATTAATAAATATGTCTATTATTTAATTCCACATTTTATCCATTTGTGATTACTTTTAGTAATCATCATTAATTACCCCAAATCTTGTGGACATGGATTAATTTGGAAATATTAAGGATTACATTCCCCCATGCTTCTAGAGGATACACATGTCATAAAATGTATGTGCAAAGTACATGCTTGTACATGACAAGTGGTACTTTGGAAGCATATATAAATTTTCTTTGTCCCATTTTGTCCAATTGAAAAATCCACTTGGCTCTTTTTCTCATATTTTGAATTACACGTGTTCTCTTTTTTAATTTAAAATTCCACCACTTTCTCCCATGCATAATTTAAAAATCCTCACAAAATCCAAACTTTACCTTTTCAAAAATACCCCCATCCCCTTCATCTACCTAATTAATCTCAACCCTCCGTTAATACAAAAGCCAATTCTTCGCCCTTGGATCTTCCATGGATCAAGGAGCCCTCCCATCACCCAACATCAGGTCTTGCCATTTATCATGCTCTCCTTTCTTGAGAGATCTCAAGCAATGAGAGCCATTGTTCTCAACATTTGATCTCAACCATCCATTCATCCATTCCAAACTCTATAAATTGAAGCTCTCCCATTCATTTCAACAACACTTTTGAATGCAAGTAAATGTTGTTAATTTGAGAACTTAAACATTCAAATCACTTTCAATATAATCTAGGACATATCAAAGGAATTTCATAGTCATGGGTGCACTTATTTTATTTTGAAATTTCCTTTCAGTCTTATCTTGAGGTTGTAATTGATTGTGAATTGAATAGGTTAATGGTATTTTAGCTTGTTTACTATTGTCCACCTTCACTTGCATGCACACTATTCCAAATGAGTTGGGGGAGGCCCATGACATCATATACTCCTTAGAAATAGAAATTTCCTTAGTATGCAAGTACAATAATGTCTAAATATTGTCTGAAGAAAACAACTACCACGTCAATTTTTAAAGCATTCGGTTCTTAAATACATCTAAAAAAAAAATTATCATAAATTTTTGGTCTTCTCAAGTGGTGATATTGAGGTTCATTTGGTTGCAATGAACCAATACTTTTTGAATGGTACATGGTTATATAAACTAATGCTACAATGGTCCAGAATTCAAACCAATTCAAGTGTTCCTTGTCTTCTATAAACTTGAAGATTCAACCAATTCAACACATGAGAATGATCAACAATATATGTATGCAACAATGCAACATGGAAAACATTGTTAATCCTTACCAGGGAAGGTGGTAATGCTAAGTAGTAAGCCATAATGTTGATCACTTCAAGAATCTTGAAAGGCCTATCAAAGAATCAAGCTAGATTTGCTAATTTTTTAAAATTTGATAGAGGTTTTATATGGTATAACTCATAGAAATAGCCTATCTCCTAATGAAAAACTATGGGGTGACCTTTTCGAATCTACCTTGTTTTTTGTCTATAGAAAACATCTTTCAATCACTACCTTACTATTTAAATTTGATCATAATACTCTTGAAGTATTTCAATCCTAATAGATACTTTATTATACGAAAACTCAACCAAATGAAGTTTGGTCCATTGCAAACATTCCTAGATATTCAACACCTTTCTAATAGTTAATTCTTACTACTTAACAACTTTGTTCCTTAATATTTTATTATCTAAAATTTAACATATTTGTTTTTATCTTAATGTTTTATTTTTTTTAATCTATTTATTTCGTGAATATGTTCTATTATTAAACTTTACAAGTAAAAGATGTGGGAAAAGTTGTGTTAATACATAAAGAGTCATCTTCTTGCATACAACTTGAAGACCATAAGACCATAACCGCCTCGGAAAACTGATCAAAGACAACGATAATCTCTGACTAGCCTCACGTACGAATTGGTCAAATTCATACATGAGGCGTTGTGGAATGTAAATATTTGAGTTTCTGACTTACTTGATATTCAACATGCCATTTTCAAGCTTTGAATGTCTCCCTCGTGAGAATTAAATATTTAATTGCTCAAAGCTATTCCCATAAATACGACTCATTTCGTTCTCAACAAATACCCACAGCATCGCCTTCTCTCTCGCAACATTTCGGATTTCATCATATCTTATTTGGCGAGCTATTTATTCTCTCGGCTTTTTTAATTTTTATCTTTCTCGGCTTTCTTTGTTAAAAGGACGCTCTCTAAGCAGTGAATATGGGCAGATCAATACTTATGAAAATCATAACAGTACTACTTCTCTTCACTGTTATGTTTGTCATCCATGTCTCTGCTCGATATAATCTCAAGGCAAGTGCAAATACAGAAACGGATATTAACAACAACAAAGCAATCGATAATCTGGTTCAAATTGTGGAGCAGTTAGCATCATGTACTAACTGCGCAGGCAATATTCCAGATCCTAAATGCTGCACAAAATAACACAAGTTTCCGAGTGGCAATATTCTAATCCAACGATCTCATTCAGATTCTGCCCCAAGTAATTCAAGGGAGAGCTTTGTTTAATTATGATGTACATTAATTGAATGTTACGGGGAAGCAACAATACCAATTCTATTCCAACGTTCTCTGCTATTCATGACACCTCAAATTTCATTGACCTATGTGAATTGTAGTAATACTCATTCGTTATTTTCGATGATAACAAATATACTTGCTTATTCAGATCGAACACCTAATGCCATGGCTGCAACTGTAGTTTGTTTGATTGGATGCATGTTGACAATTATTGTTGGCCTCGATTCACTGTAAGATTAGTTAGATATTTATTTGCAATAACAATGACTAACCCAAATTAATTTCGGGTTATATTTTCAAATGTTCAATTCAGACGAAATATGTCGGCTAGAAGTTTAGAACCATGTGTTGAATTCCATTTTTCTGACATTCCACAAATTGACTAGTTCATAATGACTTTGTTGTTGAATTCTATTTTTATACTTTCATTAACTAATAACTTCTTGCCGACAGAGCCACCCAATATTTCTGTGCATTCAATTTACACTTTCGTTAATAATGGCTTTGGTGTTGAATTCGATTTTTATCTGTATTCGTTTTATAGTAATTTACACATTTTCTGTTCAACCTTATCCCATTTTTATTTATGAACATTCAGCTTAATTTCAAAATTTTTAATTTTTAACTTAAATTTTATAACTTTTACTCTTTCCTAATAATTATTATGAGTTAACAATCAGAAAATGAGACAGAGAGAAAAAAACTGCACTAAAGACACATCTATTCAACGAACACTCTTACTTATTTATAGTTGTTGGTATCTCAACAATATCTTATAAACTTGCAAAGAAAAATGACAGCGAACTGAAGACTTCAACGACGCCTCTTAATTGTTTGAGACACCTTTATCTAACTGGACACCTGGACAATGACCGGTGTAATTCAGTTATGAGTTACAGTTAGTTACGCTAACACTCCCCTTAATGAATAACTGAATTTTTATGAACTCCTAGCTTATTCCTACGTTGTACAAACTTTATCTTTCCCAATGGCTATATAAATACATCATCCATGTTATCATTTGTGTTACAATACATCAACTCTATCTCTTGTGATTGAATCTTTTCTCTAACAAAATGATGTTGAGTTTCAATATGTTTTGATCTGGCATGATACACTAGATTGTTTGCCATTGATTACTAGATCTCGAAAAAGAGCTCCCCGTTGATTACTACGGAGAATGTGGACAACACGTTGAGACTGCACTGCCCCTAGGAAGCAACAAGGATCGTACTTTTTCAAATCCCCTTGTAGAGGGGGAAAAGCTCACCACTTTGGACCTTCCACCAATGCATTTTGCTATTGGAGAGTGTAATATCCTTAAAGATAAAGAGTTGCAATACTGTGCATCTTTGAGAAAATGGGGGAAACAAATTCAACTCCATATGTTCACTAAGAAGACCATGGCTTCACTGTCATGAAAATGGAGGACCCAAGCTCACTTGAAGTCCTCTGTTGCATCGCTGCCTTTGTCAAATTAAACAACTGCTTGAGTTTATGGCATTTCAATGTGTTTGCTTTTGATTTGAGCTTCCTCCTTCAATGCCAGCAATTGGCCCCTTGAATCTTCTCTAAGCTCTATGGAATTTGATTGCAAATATCTCATCACTCTCTAGGTCTCACAAAACAATGATCACCCATTTTATTCAAATAAACGGAAGGAGAACAAGGCTACAAGAATGCACGCATGCCTTAGACTGGCCACAAATCTCACATTGCTTTTAAGCATTGTAAGTCCCTTCTAAAGTTAAAGAATTATAAACTTATGAATTCCAAATTGAAACAAATCCATGCTTGGTGCATGGGAGGACAAAATGACTGGGAACCCTATGTAGCAAATAGTACCAAATGTACAAACAACATAGTTGTGGTTGCCCAACTACGTGAATGTTCTCTAATTTGTGGCAAAACAAATAGTACCCTATTCAAGTGGTGTGCTGATGTACAAAAGAACCAAATCTGCCAATGGTCATCTGTGTGAATGAGATGGATTGAATGAGTTCCTCAGATTAAAAGGTACAATATAAAATGTTTTATTTCTGTATATATTTTTACTCAATTACTTCAATTTATTCAATTGAAAAACAAATTTAAGGCATTTGACAGAGATTGAGACAGAGAGGAAACTTATGTCTTTCATTAAACCTACAGGAGATTAATCAAAATAATTGTAGGGTAGATCAAATAAAATCATTTAAAAATTAAAAAATCCATTGAATCTGCAAAATATCAAATATAATGAAATGTACGTTGTTATGTGATTCTTTGTACTCAATAATAAACTTGATCAGCATGAAAACACATTCAAACTGCGATTTGTTTATTTTATGGTTATTGTTATTGTTATTGTTATTGTTGAAGTTTATGATAAATCTAAAACCCCAGAATCTTCTACAAGCCAAGATTAACCTTCTACAGAGAAAAAAAACACAAGAGAGCTATTTGCACAATAAATGGATGCAATTAATGAAAATGATTAATGAATTACATGTGACAACTTGCTTTTATATTCGCAAGTTAAATAAAACCTTAATATGACTTAATAATAACCTAAGACTAAAAATAAGCCCTAAGTAAACTTATTCAAGTGTAATTAAATATTTAATTACACCAAAAGTTATTACTATGCATACATAACATTTTGATTCTGATTATTTATTGGCTGCATTGCATTTGATTTTACAGGGGATTATATAAAAATGAATAAGGGCTTAGGATTCAGATTTATATATTAAATAGTAGGCTCAGTTCTCCTCCTTAATTAAGTGTGACCATCCACCTTACTACACTGCCAATAATCGATATAAAGTTTTCATGCTGGTAGTTTTATAATGATAATGAAGGGGTTTGATGGCAACGTGAAATTGAGGAATATGACAAGTGTTGTTCACATTTAGTGCCACTGGAGGATATTCAAGTGAAAATTTGATTTTCTTTTAATATTGAAACAAAGCAATAAAAAAATTACATGAAATAAGGAGAAGCATCAAGCTACCAAAACAAAGGCCTGAACAACAACAGTTCGAAGGATGTTTGGTCTCTTCAGCGATGGCAGAGGCGGAGGAGAAAGCAACAGGTGGCACCACAGATCCTACTTTCGCAGAGACGAGGACGAGGGTGAGGGAGAGAGCATGGCACGGTTTGTTGTGGTGGGCCATTCTGCCATCATGGAGCTCATACACTATTGAAATTTTCTAATACATATTGCCCTTTCATCATTCAAAACTCCTAGGAAAACATATTTTATATTTCTTAGTTAACATATTTCACCCTTCATCATTTAAAACATACTTTTTCCTTAGACCAAACTAGCGCATTGTTTATTGCCTTACCTAAGTGAAAGCGTCATAATGCACTAGCGTTATAGATCCTTGTTAAACTTCTCAAGGAACATAGGTACATCAGAATTTATATTTTTGATACTTTGTAAGGTTAGAAAGTGTTTGAGATCTCCCAGTAATATGTAAAATCTGTGTTACATATTACTCCTCAACTTGGTTGTTCTCAAATTCCTCCTATCAAGCTAATGGAAGCCTTCACCATGGTAGAGAACACCATCCTCTGATGTAATTTTTTTGGCAAAGATTCCATTGTGGAAGAAGATTTTGATAGTGAATTAGACACTATGGGTTACATGCACAAGTTCGACGAAGAAGGGCACCCTGTTGGCTACAACATCTATGGCATTTTTTAGGACAGGGAGCTTTATAACAAGACCTTTGGGGGTGATGCCAGGAACAACAAGTTTCAATTGTTAAGGGTTCAATTTCTTAGAAAGAGAATTTGCTAGCTCAGCTTTAGCCCTAATGAGATTAGCTTCATGGTGCAGATTAAAGATTTCAAGAACTCGCCCAAGCACAAGAAGTGGAAGCTCAAGTTGTTCCCTTCCTACAAGACAATTACCCTGGATTCATTGCTAGAAAGGTTAGTAGTACTTTCATGAAATATTTATAATTTCAAATGGTTGATATAAGTGTTAGATGACAAGATGAATATTTTGGTGTGAAATATTTATTAATGTGTCATTGTGATACTTGCAATTGAATACTATGATATACCCTTTTTATTTAGCAAACTAAGAGAAAGTTTGTGCTCATGAGGGCTGCCAGGGCGTTCGAGACCCTATTCAAGTCTTTTTGTCTAGCTTTACTTTTGAGATGTCCTCTTTATTACTATGAAAACCTTCCGTCTATGTTCTATGGTTCCCATTCCAAGTTTTATCTCTATCGAGACATGGTTTGTTTTTGACTTATTTGGAAAATAGTTTCTATAACAAAATCTTGTTTTTTTAAACTTTCAGTTTACATATCATGGGTTTTAAACTTGAGATCAATATCTAGGTGAATCATATGCTCTTATTTTAAAATAGATTTTATTTTTTTCTTTGTATTATACTATTTTCTTCAATGTGGTTAACATATCTATTTATATATGCTACAATGGAGAATTCAAAGTAGATATCATATATGGGAGGTTTTTGTCTATGTATTCCAATTAGTGCATAAGGGCATAGAAACAATAATAAAATTGTTTAGGAAAGCAATCAATGAGGGAAATGAAGCATGCAATGACCAAAAAAATGTAATTGACATCATTATGAAATAGAAATAGAAGAGGCCCACATAAGCCATTGAGGATCTCATGTTTCTAAGAAATCATTGCTAAGGCAAAAGCTAGGACTTTAAGCTCACAAATTTTTGAACAATACCCTAGTGGAGTTACACCCTCTAAAACAACTTGAAACTCCAAATACTTGAACAAATAATATGTCATTGCCAATATACCAATTACTTTCATGCATTGAGTGTTGGTTGATTAAGTGACTTCAAATTGTGATAATTTGAAGTTCATGTCTTTGTCAACTTTAGTGAAATATTTTTGTTTTGAGTTACAGTGGTATGCAAGGGGTCATTCATGAAGTATTTGGTTTTTACGTAGATTTAAATTTTAAAGATTTTTTGTTCAAGATTGCATTTGTTTCTACATGGAAAATATAAAAATGAATAAGGGATTTGATTAATTTAGTGCATATATAGATTACATTTAATTTTCTCATAGCTTTATTGCAAAACATATAGAATTATTGCAGTGATTTCCATCGTACAAAACACCAATTTTCAAAAATGTACAAATTTTGTATTATCTTCCATGTAATTAAGAATTTGACCATGGGAAAATCAACTATCCACATGCCCATTGCACCTATGACAATTTCTAGTTGAATTTATAATTAAAATCTTTATATTTAAAAAAAATAATGTAAACCCTTTCAAAGTTAGCTATACTATATAAAGGCAATTGGAATCGAAATGTTTGAATTTACTCCGATTGAGTATTTGACATAATGCGATGTTAGTTTCAAATCAGTCAAATGCCTGGAATTCCCACAATGCCATTAACATCAATACTTCTCTCTCTCTATCTCTATGTGTGTTTGTTTATCCTCTTTTCTATATAAACAATGTGTCATGCCATCCTCTCCATGCTCCATACTCATTGAAGGAGCGAAAGCATAATTCCTATTTGCTTGCAATGTTTTATTTAGTTGAAGGGCGAAGAGCTTTCACTACCGTCACAAAACAAATCCACACAGAGGGCAAGAAAATATGATGGCTAGACCAGTGCTTACTAAACTAAGCACACTTCTTATTCTGCTCAACGTTATATCTGTCTTCCATGTCTCCACTCGAAATAAGCTTCTTGTTGAAAATGTAAATACAAATATAGGCAAATCCTTTGAAACAAGTTTTTAGAAGTTTCCATCGTGCACAAACTGTGCCAGACATATTCCAGACAAGAAATGTTGCCCCAAATCAAAGAAAGCTAGAAAGATGTTCAATCAGAACTTTACATACTCACAATGATTCCATTCAAATCCAACGCCCTATTGCACAATCTTAACCAAGAGAAACGCCGCTTAGATTTCAATTCGATTCTCATCCATTGTGTAATAGAAATTGATTGAAAATTAGCAAAGGCATATTGTACTCTAGTAGTTCCATTCTATGTTCATCACTATATTCATTTTATTGATGCCACTAATCTTGAATATAATTTGATTGTGACTTTCTCCATCAACTACAGTAAATACTCCTATTAATATTTAGATATTTATGACATGCATATAATAAATGTCACTAATTTGCAGGTTGTTTTGTGTATTTTATAACAAGTTTTTTGTTCAAATAAAATTCTTATACTCTAAAAGCATAATCTAAGCTCGAAGCTATGAGAGTGACATCTATGAGAGAAAATAAAAAAGAAACGTACAAAGCATGCACACACACACACTAATTAAGAAAAGCCAACAGTCTATCTGTCTTTAGGGCCATCGTTTGTCTTGGAGTCTTTCCTTTACCTCAGGTCTATCTTGTAGGCCATCTCTGATCTAAGTCTAGAAGGTGCCTTTGAAATTTGTTTCTTGTCCAAGATGAATGCTTGTCAAATTGTTTTGTCTAGATAAAGATTAGTGTTTATCCTTTTGCAAAGCCAAAATCAGAAGCATTCCATCTCCTCATTCTTCCAACTTGAGTCCCCAATCTTATCCCAAATATCAATAGGTCTCCTTATACCAAGCTAACTTGCAATCCCCCTAGGTCAAAAATATTACTTAAGAGCAATCACATTTTTTATTACACATGCATAAATGCCAAAAATTGAAAATCAAAAGCAATAATTTCATGTCATAGCTCATGTGGCATCACATAGAAATAGAAATGTGCTACACTCGTAATTGTATATGTCCTTGCATCCATGCATATCATACATCATATGTTCCAAAAAAGATAAAAAAAACATTACATTATCATTGTTTTGTTAATAACCAAAAACTTCAACATTCCAGGTGCACAAAAGATAGAAGATGGCTCATGTGACATTAAACTAAAGCTGAATCAGAGTACATATACAAAAGTTTGAGTTCATGAACAAAGACACACTCAAGCATGTAAGGGGAAAAATAGAAATCTAAGACTCTCTAGAACCTCAAGGACGATTCTAACTATTTGAACCTTTAGGGCTCCTACTCCTAGGCCTCCTATGACTACTAGTTGCATCAGAACCTCTGTGAATCCTATGGGAATGAGAAGGAACCCTGATAAGAGCACACAAGGGACCAGTTCTATCATTCTGTGAAGCTTTCTTGCGAACCCCAAGGTTATCCATGATCTCTTGAAGAATGACATTATCAGCATCGAGTGTAGAAATTTTAGCTCATCGGGAAATGATCTCCTGACTCGCATACTAAGGAGCAAGAATATTAGTATGACAACTAGCTCTAGAATGAAGACAAACATCAACAGGAAGAGTCTCCCGTGGATGACCAATGGCAAGGAATAGAACACCTAATGAAGAATCACGAAGGACCTCCCTCCACCCCTCGATAGTACCTAAGATGAAGTAAGAAGAGAAAGTGTTAGTCAATGGTTAAGTTCGTGAAAGAAAAGGAGTAAGCTAACAGAGGAATAGAGGAAAATGTTCTTACAAGGATCGCCTTCTTGCCATGTAGGATCATCTTCTCCAGAATGAATCTCTCTGTCTCCTCCTATGCTAACCTTGTCATGCTCCTCTCTCAAGATCATAATCCTCATCTGAAAAGTCTTCAAATTCCTCCTCAATGACCACCAACTCCTGACCAAAGGAAGGCCTCACACACCTCTGTCCTAGTCCACAAATAGGCCTCGTAATCAAAACACCAGGATTCAAAGGGTCCAAAAGGATGCCCTATGTTGTACATCCATCATCTCCTAAGAAGATCTATAACATGTCTGAATTGGGGGCAAGTCCACTAGAAATTCCTAACCAAACTACTGAAGAACTCAATTGACATGATGATATTCAACCAACCCATTTATGTCTTGCAAGTGAAGTACGCCTTTTCAATAGTCTTGAATCTAGCTATCATTTGGCCATCAACCCTCCATATTTGCATAAGGATCACAATTAAATTTTGCATCAATCAAAGTAGCTATGGTGCATGTAGTAGCATCAAAGGCACCCATATGGCCCCACCGTGTAGCTCTTAATAGTCTAGGATCTGGTAGCAGCACATCTCTCTGATATGGTGTACTGTGCTCATAAATCTATGACATGATCAGAGAAGGATAACTAAATGCAAGAGCCTCTCGTCTCGAAATACGATACAAGTCTCGATAGATCATGGTGAGGATATCAATCCCCCGTGCAAAAAATGTACCCTACTCAAGCCTCTAAATGATTGGTGCCTAGCACCATTTGAATCTCACTGATCCCTTATCCCCTAATAGCCTAGAAGTGATCAATCAAATGAGAACCTGTCATAAAAGTGAAATGTCAAGGTTAGGAACTAAAATGAGATGAACTCCTAATCTATCTCTTGGATGAGTAACCATTATAATAGCGGCTTAGGACTGTCAGTCTCGCTTAGACTTGATCTCAGGGATCCAAAGGTTCTCTCCTGTCATAGGAACACCTAATATGCAATACACATTAGATAGAATGAAGGTCCACTCTCCTGATACCAAAGGAAAAAAAAAAGTGTTCCTATCTGCATTCCAGTATGTCAAAATGTCACAAAAAATCCATGAAGGAGGATGAACCACTAGAGTTTGAGAAATAAGATCCAAACACATCCTCCTAAGAATAGAAAGCCCTATAGGCTTCGACAAACCAAGATTTTGTCACATGTTCCATTCCATGGAATGCATCCGTCTTGTCATACACAAGGAATGTTAAGTTAGATCCCCAAAAACAAAAAATAGAAAATCATAGAAAAAAGCATAAAACATGACAAAGCTTCACAAAAAAAGTGTATATCATTAGAAAATTGCAATAAATAGAAGAGGTTAGTATCGAAAAATAGACTAAATCGAGCGTTAGAAGCATCAAATTAATGAAGATTGCATCCGAAAGCATTGTGGGTGGGTTGCCCCTTTCACTAGCGCAATTCCCCTCAGGCAATCCTAGATTCCCCCCAAAGGGCGACCAACCCTATCAAAAGGGGTGACCCATGTTCTCCCTGTCTTTCAGTCAATCTCCAAGTTTTGATGCCATCCATAGCCCCTTCTGACCATTTGTATCATTGTTCAAAGAAAATATTACATTATTAAATTATTGGATAATCTAAGCACACTAGATTTTCCATATGCTACTATGGGCATGACGGCTTGGAAAATTTAGCCCTAGGCGTTATGTCATTTTGGGATTTTTGTATTGTAAAAAGTATTGTAAGGTATTATGTCTCCAATGGTTTTTTAAAAATTTAACATCTATCAAGATTGAATACTTGGCAGTTAAGGGTGAACTTGTCACTTTTCTCATGTGATGAATATTTGTTTACTTGAACTTTTCCAATCAAACATTATACTCATGATGGGTGGTATGCTTTGAACCCTTTTTATAGGAGACTTTTTCTTATATTTCATTCTAACCAAATATCAATCTACCATATACTATATTATATACCTTAAAAAGGCAATTATACCTGTAACTTAACTTTTTCGTTCTAAAATTTTTTATATAATATATAATTAATAATTAATAAAACTAAATTTATAAACGACTTTCCAATTAAAAAAATAATAATCTAGTAAAATAAGTTTTGAAATAAATTGGACTTGCCAAACACGACAAAGTAAAAGGTAAAATCTATAACAAGGAGGTGCCAACATTGACTCCATTTCAATGGTCAAACAATCAATAGCAATTTTACATCTCATTCAGAACAAAAAGTGGTAAATATTTGTCCTATTTTCATTGGCTAAATTTAACCTTTGACTATTAAAGTGGATGATATTTAAGAATAACCAGCTTAAATGATAGAATTGACGTGGAAAAATCAACAATATTATATGTTTCAGAAGCAATCGGAATTGAACGCGGGGCCAAATGTTTGAATTTACCCCGATTCAGTATATCACATTAGTTTTGAATCAGTCAAATGCGTGGAATTCCCACATTGCTATTCAACATCAAGATTCGACTCTCTCCCTCATTGTCTCTTCCACGCCGTTTAATCTCGATGTTTATCCTCTTTTCTATATAAACGATCTGCCCTCCTCTCCATACCCATTCAACAAGAGAAAGCATAATTCCCATCTGCCTGCAACGTTTTATTTAGTTGAAGGGCGAAGAGGTTTCACTACCTTCACAAAACAGATCCACACAGAGGGCAAGAAAATATGATGGCAAGATCAATGCTTACTAAAATGAGCACATTGCTTATTCTGCTCAACGTTATATTTGTCTTCCATGTCTCCGCTCGAAATAAGCTTCTTGTTGAAAATGTAAATACAAATACAGACAAGTCCTTTGAAACAAGTTTGGAGCAGTTACCATCGTGCACAAACTGTTCTGGACATATTCCAGACAAGAAATGCTGCCCCACATCAAAGAAAGTTGGAGAGATGTTGAACCAGAACTTTGCATATTCACAATGATGCCATTCAAATCCAACGCCCTATTGCACAATCTTAACCTACAGAAATGCCGCTTAGATCTCAATTTGATTCTCATCCACTGTGTAATACAAATTGATAGAAAATCGGGGAAGACATATTGTACTCCAGTAGTTCCACTCTATGTTCATCAATATTTTCATTTCAATCATGCCACTAGAATCGAATATAATTTGTCTTGCGACTTTTCTCCATCAACTAGAGCAAATACGTCTGTTAATATTTAGATATTTGTGGCATGTATATAACAAACGTCACTAATCTACAAGTTGTTTTGTGTATTTTATAACAAGTTTTCCTTCAACTAAAATTCTTATACTCTAAAAGCATAATCGAAGGAATCACTAACGTCTTGACACGAGTTTTTCAACAGCACCAACTGTTTTTAAACCAAGACAAATGGAATTGAAATTAACTATCACTAAGCCTACACTAAATTCAAACAACATTATATTCATTAGGAAACATGTGCATTTCCTTTCCTTCCAATTCTCCTGAGATTAAAATAATCTTAAGGAAAAGATAGGTGAAGATTTGGGAAATTTCCAATCGAGTTAAAAGTTGAAGAAAAAAACGAACTTTTTGTATTTTGTTCGATAAATGTCATATTTGGGAGATCGTTTATATTATAAAAAAATTAGTATAAAAGCATTTAGAGATGTACAAACAAGAATCTCTAGAGGTATTATAGCTAATCCATAAGTAAAACAATAAAAAAATTATTGTCCATATTAATAAAAATTAGAAGCAAAATAAGGGTTACCTTGAACCCATAAAATCTAACAACTAATTGACTATCCAAGAAACTACACCACCAAAAAGAGAACACCAAACACATGCATTAGTTATTCGGAATCTTTGATGCACCCAACATCGATCCCGCAATGTCTATGCCAAAAATTGGAACCACAACCACAAATAGCACAAATAGAAAAGCTCACATCTTTCACTTTCCCCTTATCATTAACAAGAAGTTTGTCATAACTTCCATGCCAATGATCTAGCCCTAACCAACAAATCATGCACACATACAAATCTATATCAATAAAGGAAGAATCTAAACCCACAGTATATGCTCAAATCTAAACAAGGAAGAACCTATGCTTGGATCTTCACCAATGAGAGGAAGAGTATTGGTTAATGATAAACTCATTGAAAGAAGACCATGCACATTTATCACTCTATATATTTCTCCAAAGCTTCGTTTACCTCATCCATGTCTATCAGCCTCAAATTTGCATCAAACATCCTTATAGGGCTCAGGTGAAGTGGAGTAAAATTAATGCCTTTTTTGAAATGACCAACTCCAACTACAACGAATGATTCGATTCTTTAAATTTAGAAGGCCAAGATCAAAACCTGCTCTTCAATTTCCTAAAAATATTCACACAGCACCCTATCCAATTAAAGAACCCTTAGATTTTAATTCATCATCCATCAATACTTCCTCAAAGCTTAGGAGAATGTTCAAGTTAATAAAAACCATTGTCATGGATTGAACTAGGGCTCTATTTCAAACTAAGTATTGAAGCTTATATACAAACTAAGTAGTTATGTCTCAATTAACCCTCACCAAGTTACTCCCAACCATAAAATTTACCCCCAAAATAATGGCTACTAATTTTATCGAACATGTTTTGTGTTTAATTAAAAATATTGCTTAGACAATTAAGTGAGAAAAATCTCGAGAAATTTAATCCTCTCATTGTAAAGAATAATTTGTCCTCTTCCAATATTAACTACTCACTAAAGAATCCAAAAACATAGCAAGAAAAAGCTTCAAAAGGAAACTTATAATGAAGAATTACCATATGATACGGATAATGAACATGCTATCTTTAGTAATTCAAACGCACCACAATTTAGAAATAACAATCATAATTGATAATATAGTAATTGTATCATAGATACATGATGTATGTCATTAATTGAAGTTGTAGTAATGCAGGGAAATTTTCCTAGACATAGATCACCCACTAATTCATCCTTAACGAATCCTTACAACTTGTGAATTCACACGCTACAGTAGTGTTGTGCTTTGCACACACACCCCATTTTTTTATTGAAGTTTTTTTTTTTAATATGTATTCATACTCAACCATTACTTGATAATATCTAGAATAACCAACAATACGGTCCAAACCTATGCAGTAACCAACTTATCTCAATATGAGATAATCATGTCTAGAATCCCATGTAACCTTACCACTTAACAAATTTTGATGCTATGACAATGGCACCATCATGAATGTTCTCAACAATAAAATGGGAATGTTTGGTTAACTTGTCCACCACTATCAAAATAGTGTCATGCTTACAGTGATTTCTACGTAAACCATAAACAAGTTCCATGCTCATCACCAACCATTTATGGTCAGGAATGTTATGTGGATACAATACTCCACCGGGGAGTTTGTGTTCCCCTTTTACCTTTTCGACTCTCCAAACGTCTAGCCACAAATTGAGTCACATTGACTTTCATTTTTGGCCAAAACAAGTTCCTTTTTTAGACTGTGTAGCATTTTAGCCACACTAGGATGAGTAGAATATGGAATTTTATGTACTTCAAACGTAATAATATGTCTTAAATTTTTTCTTTCTAGACATAAATTCATCTCTAGAATATTATTAAGTCATAAATATCAAAATAATATCTTAATTTTTTCAATTCCCTTTTAGACAAACTACAATTTTTAAGATAAAATGGGTCTTGATGCTACTATTTAACAATCCTTTTCTTAATTCAAATCACAATATAGTTAGTGCATCAATGTATCAATGTCTACTCAAAGCATCTACCACAATATTTTCTTTCGTCTTGACATAACAAATGTTAAGACTGAAATCATAGAGTAATTTTAGGGTAGCACGCATTCAACTTTTCCTACTTAAGTATGCGAATTAGACTAGTGATGGTTTAATTTCAATTCAACCCCTTTCCAAAAAGGTAATGGTTCCATTATTTTAGAGCATGCATGATGGAAACCAACTCTAAATTATGAGTGGCATAGTCTTTCTCATAGTCCTTGAGTTTGCATGACATGTAAGCCACAAATTGATCATTTTGTGTTAGAATTCTCTCAACCCCTCTGTTGAGGGATCCATCCACATAGTGAACTACCCCTATTTGGATTAGGAATTAGGACAATGGGAGAAGTCGTGAGAAATTTATTTATATCAATGAAGGATACTTCGTAGTTCAATGGTGGCTATTCAAACTCTTTTTTTGCTCTTCCTTTGCAAGGAAGTTATTGGAAGAGAAATTTTAGCAAAGTTACTCAAAAACCTATAATAATACCGTACTAGGCACATAAAATTCTTACTTCATTCAATTTTATTGGAAGTAGTCATTCCATGATGGCATGAATCTTTCTCAAATCTACAATGATCCCTTCCTTATAGATTACAATACCCAAGTAGTGTATCTTTGTTTGGAAAATTGAACACATATAGTTTCCCATATAACAAATATTTTCTCAAATCTTTAGTACCAATCTATGATGTTGCTCATGTTCTTTCTAATCTTTTGAATATCAAAAATTCATCATTAAATACTAAGTTAGATTGATCCAAGTAATCTTGAGGGATATTGTTTATCAAATTAATGAAGGCTAGGAGTGTGTTTGTTAACTTAAAAGGAAGTACAATAAATTCATAGTTACCATACCTAGTCCTAAAAGTAGTTTTATGTATGTCTCTTCTTGCACATCCTTAGTTGATGGTAGTTAGATATTAAATTGATCTTGGAAAATACAACTTCTTCCCTCATTTGATCAAATAGATCATCAATCTAGGGTAATGGGTAATGGTTCTCAATCATTTCCTTGTTTAACATGTGGTAGTCTATGCATAGGCATAGTGTTCCATCTTTCTCATTCATCAAAAGTGTAGGAGCATCCCAAGGTGGAACACTAGGACTCATCAAGTCTTTTTCCAATAGCTCATTTAATTAAACCTCTAATTCATGTAAACTGGATGTGCTCGTCCGATATGGCCTCTAGAAACATGCACTAAACTTGGCATAGTTTCTATTGAGAAATTAAACTCTATCTTAGGAGGTAGACTAGGAACTTCATCATGCAACACTTCCATGAATTCTTGCAATATAGGATTATTGATATCTATAGACTTCTCACTTTCATAATTTGACATATGGAAATGAATAGAAAATAAGTCCCCACCTTTCCTTGCCACTCTCTTATTTTTTAGGGGAAAAAGAGTGTTTAACTATCTTGTTCCATGCGATCCTTGCAACAGTACAAGATTATTGGATTCGTCTCGGAAACACACTTGTTTCTCTCTATAATTTTTTAGCTACATGTTTAACCAACTAGACCATTCCTAATACTAGATCATATGATTTGAAGGGCAATACTAATGCATTTACCCAAGTTCTTGAATATTATCTACTGGAATGTTTAGCTCAGGTACAACATCTTTTTTATGTTGTTTTCTACCAATACCTAACTCAAAACTACCCCCTTTCCTAAGGCTTCTATTCTCAACTTGCAGTTTTGAATTATATTAGGTGTAATGAAATAGTCGAAGGAGCTCTACATTCACACCTTTGCTATGCATTCACCGTTCGGTGGTGTATCTGTCGAATTGCGATCGGTGTATGCATAACCTAACATTTTCCAGCCCTCATCAAGGTCCCCTAAATACACCCCAAGACTTCGTTCAGGTGACATACCCATGTTGGCATGCCCTCCCATTATCCATGCCTCCTCACCCAGTCATCACGATGCACCACATCGGGAAACTGAGCTGCCATCTCTCTACTTCTCTTTTCTACTCTTCTCCAATTCACTTTTCCAAAGGGTAAAAATGACATATTTTCACCCCCTAGGGATTATTTATAGCCCTTTTTCACATTTTTGCCTCCCATTTTTACCATTTGCTCTATTTTTTCCCATGTTTCTTTCCTGACTAATTTTCATCCTCTATCCATTTTACTCTGGTTTTCATCTTTCAATCCCTTTCCCAGGCCCCTTTTTACCCACACAACCTCTCGAGGGGCCATCACCTTGCTATTGCCTTTTTCCAAAATTCTTCTAGATAAAATTGATTGGGGCATATTGCCCATCCCTTATTCTTGTTTGTAAAGGGTGGAATTTGGATGTTAGGTTTTTGGTAGTTTTGGTGTATATCCTCCTTTCACCCTTACATTCAAGGACCTAGGGTCAAGTTGCAATGTACTATCATAACCTAGGTCACTATTGAGATGTAGGGAAACTTGGATTTTTATGATTAGATTGACAATTTCCTTCCCTTATGCTCAATTGTACCTTAAAACCCTAATTATGCAAATAAGACAGTAAATGGATGAATTACGAAAAATGCTTCTGCAGAAAGATGTAAAATAACAAATAACTGTGCACCTGTTTTCGGGGTCCGAAGGCCAAAAAGTCAGGGACTAAAGAGTGGGCGCCCAAGTCTAGTACCCTACTTTTTGTCGAGATCCAGAAACTCAGTCTGCAACCTGTATCTGTTGTATCAGAGGTTTTCCCGTTGCGGAACTTTGAGGACTAATGAGCGGGCGCCCAAGTCCAGGTAGTTGTTTCTTTCACTGATCTGCAATCCTGACACTCTGTTGTACCCTCCTGCAACTTCACTTTGTCTGCAACTCCAACCTATAACCTACAATCATGAAAACTTTGGGAGGGGGTTGTGGTATTTATAGGCTTGCCTCAGTCAAGCCCTGGAGAGACATTCAAGCCTTCTGAACACCATTGTTAGATAACGAGTGCACGCCTTGGGAGGCACATGCAAAAACTAAATGATAAATGGTCAATAATCACAATACATATCAACTTGTAGTGAAGATCTCATGGGAGGAAGAAGCTCTTCATTCCATGAGGAGATGGCTGCTCAAATTTGCAAACACAAACACATAGACAATACAAATATGCTCTTGCAACACAATGAAAGTCTTGAATAACCTTTAGGATGCATAAAGTTCACAATAACAATCTAGTTTACAAATGAATGCCTAAGCATGTTTATATATGCAACTACAAACACTCCCACCAAGATTTCATAAATTCAAACTTTTTGTGTCGCCCTAGGGACCAAATAACGGTCATAAACTGACACTAGAAATTTGGGCCTGACCCAAAATAGGGCGCGGGCGCCCAAGTCCTCTCCCCTATTTTGGGCAGGGTTAGGTTCAAGGGGTCCCCCTAGGCCCCATTTGTCATGATACCCAAGGTTCATTCCATTGGGATGTTGAATTATGATGTAATATGTCCAAAATGCACACTAGAGACCCGAGAGCTAAACCTTTTGAGGGAAAAGCCCCCAAGGGGACATTTTCTGACATTACATTCTTAAACCACCATATTGTATTTTTCTTTGAAATAATGTTATTTTAACACTATTTCAAAGAGGGACAAAATATAGACACCTAAAAAAGGTCATGTCATTTCCCATCATCTTTATTATAATTGATCAAGTAAAATTGATCAATTGCCCTCCATTTGACAAATATATTAATTACATAATATTTAAATTATTTAATTAAGATTTCTCACCCCGTTCTTCTATCTAAAATCAATAAATACCTTATTTCCTCTATAGTCCTAAATATATATCTATTTACATAGGACTATAATTCCCCTTCATCCCAAAAATTAATAAATATGTCTATTATTTAATTCCACATTTTATCCATTTGTGATTACTTTTAGTAATCATCATTAATTACCCCAAATCTTGTGGACATGGATTAATTTGGAAATATTAAGGATTACATTCCCCCATGCTTCTAGAGGATACACATGTCATAAAATGTATGTGCAAAGTACATGCTTGTACATGACAAGAGGTACTTTGGAAGCATATATAAATTTTCTTTGTCCCATTTTGTCCAATTGAAAAATCCACTTGGCTCTTTTTCTCATATTTTGAATTACACGTGTTCTCTTTTTTAATTTAAAATTCCACCACTTTCTCCCATGCATAATTTAAAAATCCTCACAAAATCCAAACTTTACCTTTTCAAAAATACCCCCATCCCCTTCATCTACCTAATTAATCTCAACCCTCCATTAATACAAAAGCCAATTCTTCGCCCTTGGATCTTCCATGGATCAAGGAGCCCTCCCATCACCCAACATCAGGTCTTGCCATTTATCATGCTCTCCTTTCTTGAGAGATCTCAAGCAATGAGAGCCATTGTTCTCAACATTTGATCTCAACCATCCATTCATCCATTCCAAACTCTATAAATTGAAGCTCTCCCATTCATTTCAACAACACTTTTGAATGCAAGTAAATGTTGTTAATTTGAGAACTTAAACATTCAAATCACTTTCAATATAATCTAGGACATATCAAAGGAATTTCATAGTCATGGGTGCACTTATTTTATTTTGAAATTTCCTTTCAGTCTTATCTTGAGGTTGTAATTGATTGTGAATTGAATAGGTTAATGGTATTTTAGCTTGTTTACTATTGTCCACCTTCACTTGCATGCACACTATTCCAAATGAGTTGGGGGAGGCCCATGACATCATATACTCCTTAAAAATAGAAATTTCCTTAGTATGCAAGTACAATAATGTCTAAATATTGTCTGAAGAAAACAACTACCACGTCAATTTTTAAAGCATTCGGTTCTTAAATACATCTAAAAAAAAAATTATCATAAATTTTTGGTCTTCTCAAGTGGTGATATTGAGGTTCATTTGGTTGCAATGAACCAATACTTTTTGAATGGTACATGGTTATATAAACTAATGCTACAATGGTCCAGAATTCAAACCAATTCAAGTGTTCCTTGTCTTCTATAAACTTGAAGATTCAACCAATTCAACACATGAGAATGATCAACAATATATGTATGCAACAATGCAACATGGAAAACATTGTTAATCCTTACCAGGGAAGGTGGTAATGCTAAGTAGTAAGCCATAATGTTGATCACTTCAAGAATCTTGAAAGGCCTATCAAAGAATCAAGCTAGATTTGCTAATTTTTTAAAATTTGATAGAGGTTTTATATGGTATAACTCATAGAAATAGCCTATCTCCTAATGAAAAACTATGGGGTGACCTTTTCGAATCTACCTTGTTTTTTGTCTATAGAAAGCATCTTTCAATCACTACCTTACTATTTAAATTTGATCATAATACTCTTGAAGTATTTCAATCCTAATAGATACTTTATTATACGAAAACTCAACCAAATGAAGTTTGGTCCATTGCAAACATTCCTAAATATTCAACACCTTTCTAATAGTTAATTCTTACTACTTAACAACTTTGTTCCTTAATATTTTATTATCTAAAATTTAACATATTTGTTTTTATCTTAATGTTTTATTTTTTTTAATCTATTTATTTCGTGAATATGTTCTATTATTAAACTTTACAAGTAAAAGATGTGGGAAAAGTTGTGTTAATACATAAAGAGTCATCTTCTTGCATACAACTTGAAGACCATAAGACCATAACCGCCTCGGAAAACTGATCAAAGACAACGATAATCTCTGACTAGCCTCACGTACGAATTGGTCAAATTCATACATGAGGCGTTGTGGAATGTAAATATTTGAGTTTCTGACTTACTTGATATTCAACATGCCATTTTCAAGCTTTGAATGTCTCCCTCGTGAGAATTAAATATTTAATTGCTCAAAGCTATTCCCATAAATACGACTCATTTCGTTCTCAACAAATACCCACAGCATCGCCTTCTCTCTCGCAACATTTCGGATTTCATCATATCTTATTTGGCGAGCTATTTATTCTCTCGGCTTTTTTAATTTTTATCTTTCTCGGCTTTCTTTGTTAAAAGGACGCTCTCTAAGCAGTGAATATGGGCAGATCAATACTTATGAAAATCATAACAGTACTACTTCTCTTCACTGTTGTGTTTGTCATCCATGTCTCTGCTCGATATAATCTCAAGGCAAGTGCAAATACAGAAACGGATATTAACAACAACAAAGCAATCGATAATCTGGTTCAAATTGTGGAGCAGTTAGCATCATGTACTAACTGCGCAGGCAATATTCCAGATCCTAAATGCTGCACAAAATAACACAAGTTTCCGAGTGGCAATATTCTAATCCAACGATCTCATTCAGATTCTGCCCCAAGTAATTCAAGGGAGAGCTTTGTTTAATTATGATGTACATTAATTGAATGTTACGGGGAAGCAACAATACCAATTCTATTCCAACGTTCTCTGCTATTCATGACACCTCAAATTTCATTGACCTATGTGAATTGTAGTAATACTCATTCGTTATTTTCGATGATAACAAATATACTTGCTTATTCAGATCGAACACCTAATGCCATGGCTGCAACTGTAGTTTGTTTGATTGGATGCATGTTGACAATTATTGTTGGCCTCGATTCACTGTAAGATTAGTTAGATATTTATTTGCAATAACAATGACTAACCCAAATTAATTTCGGGTTATATTTTCAAATGTTCAATTCAGACGAAATATGTCGGCTAGAAGTTTAGAACCATGTGTTGAATTCCATTTTTCTGACATTCCACAAATTGACTAGTTCATAATGACTTTGTTGTTGAATTCTATTTTTATACTTTCATTAACTAATAACTTCTTGCCGACAGAGCCACCCAATATTTCTGTGCATTCAATTTACACTTTCGTTAATAATGGCTTTGGTGTTGAATTCGATTTTTATCTGTATTCGTTTTATAGTAATTTACACATTTTCTGTTCAACCTTATCCCATTTTTATTTATAAACATTCAGCTTAATTTCAAAATTTTTAATTTTTAACTTAAATTTTATAACTTTTACTCTTTCCTAATAATTATTATGAGTTAACAATCAGAAAATGAGACAGAGAGAAAAAAACTGCACTAAAGACACATCTATTCAACGAACACTCTTACTTATTTATAGTTGTTGGTATCTCAACAATATCTTATAAACTTGCAAAGAAAAATGACAGCGAACTGAAGACTTCAACGACGCCTCTTAATTGTTTGAGACACCTTTATCTAACTGGACACCTGGACAATGACCGGTGTAATTCAGTTATGAGTTACAGTTAGTTACGCTAACACTCCCCTTAATGAATAACTGAATTTTTATGAACTCCTAGCTTATTCCTACGTTGTACAAACTTTATCTTTCCCAATGGCTATATAAATACATCATCCATGTTATCATTTGTGTTACAATACATCAACTCTATCTCTTGTGATTGAATCTTTTCTCTAACAAAATGATGTTGAGTTTCAATATGTTTTGATCTGGCATGATACACTAGATTGTTTGCCATTGATTACTAGATCTCGAAAAAGAGCTCCCCGTTGATTACTACGGAGAATGTGGACAACACGTTGAGACTGCACTGCCCCTAGGAAGCAACAAGGATCGTATTTTTTCAAATCCCCTTGTAGAGGGGGAAAAGCTCACCACTTTGGACCTTCCACCAATGCATTTTGCTATTGGAGAGTGTAATATCCTTAAAGATAAAGAGTTGCAATACTGTGCATCTTTGAGAAAATGGGGGAAACAAATTCAACTCCATATGTTCACTAAGAAGACCATGGCTTCACTGTCATGAAAATGGAGGACCCAAGCTCACTTGAAGTCCTCTGTTGCATCGTTGCCTTTGTCAAATTAAACAACTGCTTGAGTTTATGGCATTTCAATGTGTTTGCTTTTGATTTGAGCTTCCTCCTTCAATGCCAGCAATTGGCCCCTTGAATCTTCTCTAAGCTCTATGGAATTTGATTGCAAATATCTCATCACTCTCTAGGTCTCACAAAACAATGATCACCCATTTTATTCAAATAAACGGAAGGAGAACAAGGCTACAAGAATGCACGCATGCCTTAGACTGGCCACAAATCTCACATTGATTTTAAGCATTGTAAGTCCCTTCTAAAGTTAAAGAATTATAAACTTATGAATTCCAAATTGAAACAAATCCATGCTTGGTGCATGGGAGGACAAAATGACTGGGAACCCTATGTAGCAAATAGTACCAAATGTACAAACAACATAGTTGTGGTTGCCCAACTACGTGAATGTTCTCTAATTTGTGGCAAAACAAATAGTACCCTATTCAAGTGGTGTGCTGATGTACAAAAGAACCAAATCTGCCAATGGTCATCTGTGTGAATGAGATGGATTGAATGAGTTCCTCAGATTAAAAGGTACAATATAAAATGTTTTATTTCTGTATATATTTTTACTCAATTACTTCAATTTATTCAATTGAAAAACAAATTTAAGGCATTTGAGAGAGATTGAGACAGAGAGGAAACTTATGTCTTTCATTAAACCTACAGGAGATTAATCAAAATAATTGTAGGGTAGATCAAATAAAATCATTTAAAAATTAAAAAATCCATTGAATCTGCAAAATATCAAATCTAATGAAATGTACGTTGTTATGTGATTCTCTGTACTCAATAATAAACTTGATCAGCATGAAAACACATTCAAACTGCGATTTGTTTATTTTATGGTTATTGTTATTGTTATTGTTATTGTTGAAGTTTATGATAAATCTAAAACCCCAGAATCTTCTACAAGCCAAGATTAACCTTCTACAGAGAAAAAAAACACAAGAGAGCTATTTGCACAATAAATGGATGCAATTAATGAAAATGATTAATGAATTACATGTGACAACTTGCTTTTATATTCGCAAGTTAAATAAAACCTTAATATGACTTAATAATAACCTAAGACTAAAAATAAGCCCTAAGTAAACTTATTAAAGTGTAATTAAATATTTAATTACACCAAAAGTTATTACTATGCATACATAACATTTTGATTCTGATTATTTATTGGCTGCATTGCATTTGATTTTACAGGGGATTATATAAAAATGAATAAGGGCTTAGGATTCAGATTTATATATTAAATAGTAGGCTCAGTTCTCCTCCTTAATTAAGTGTGACCATCCGCCTTACTACACTGCCAATAATCGATAGAAAGTTTTCATGCTGGTAGTTTTATAATGATAATGAAGGGGTTTGATGGCAACGTGAAATTGAGGAATATGACAAGTGTTGTTCACATTTAGTGCCACTGGAGGATATTCAAGTGAAAATTTGATTTTCTTTTAATATTGAAACAAAGCAATAAAAAAATTACATGAAATAAGGGGAAGCATCAAGCTACCAAAACAAAGGCCTGAACAACAACAGTTCGAAGGATGTTTGGTCTCTTCAGCGATGGCAGAGGCGGAGGAGAAAGCAACAGGTGGCACCACAGATCCTACTTTCGCAGAGACGAGGACGAGGGTGAGGGAGAGAGCATGGCACGGTTTGTTGTGGTGGGCCATTCTGCCATCATGGACCTCATACACTATTGAAATTTTCTAATACATATTGCCCTTTCATCATTCAAAACTCCTAGGAAAACATATTTTATATTTCTTAGTTAACATATTTCACCCTTCATCATTTAAAACATACTTTTTCCTTAGACCAAACTAGCGCATTGTTTATTGCCTTACCTAAGTGAAAGCGTCATAATGCACTAGCGTTATAGATCCTTGTTAAACTTCTCAAGGAACATAGGTACATCAGAATTTATATTTTTGATACTTTGTAAGGTTAGAAAGTGTTTGAGATCTCCCAGCAATATGTAAAATCTGTGTTACATATTACTCCTCAACTTGGTTGTTCTCAAATTCCTCCTATCAAGCTAATGGAAGCCTTCACCATGGTAGAGAACACCATCCTCTGATGTAATTTTTTTGGCAAAGATTCCATTGTGGAAGAAGATTTTGATAGTGAATTAGACACTATGGGTTACATGCACAAGTTCGACGAAGAAGGGCACCCTGTCGGCTACAACATCTATGGCATTTTTTAGGACAGGGAGCTTTATAACAAGACCTTTGGGGGTGATGCCAGGAACAACAAGTTTCAATTGTTAAGGGTTCAATTTCTCAGAAAGAGCATTTGCTAGCTCAGCTTTAGCCCTAATGAGATTAGCTTCATGGTGCAGATTAAAGATTTCAAGAACTCGCCCAAGCACAAGAAGTGGAAGCTCAAGTTGTTCCCTTCCTACAAGACAATTACCCTGGATTCATTGCTAGAAAGGTTAGTAGTACTTTCATGAAATATTTATAATTTCAAATGGTTGATATAAGTGTTAGATGACAAGATGAATATTTTGGTGTGAAATATTTATTAATGTGTCATTGTGATACTTGCAATTGAATACTATGATATACCCTTTTTATTTAGCAAACTAAGAGAAAGTTTGTGCTCATGAGGGCTGCCAAGGCGTTCGAGACCCTATTCAAATATTTTTGTCTAGCTTTACTTTTGAGATGTCCTCTTTATTACTATGAAAACCTTCCGTCTATGTTCTATGGTTCCCATTCCAAGTTTTATCTCTATCGAGACATGGTTTGTTTTTGACTTATTTGGAAAATAGTTTCTATAACAAAATCTTGTTTTTTTAAACTTTCAGTTTACATATCATGGGTTTTAAACTTGAGATCAATATCTAGGTGAATCATATGCTCTTATTTTAAAATAGATTTTATTTTTTTCTTTGTATTATACTATTTTCTTCAATGTGGTTAACATATCTATTTATATATGCTACAATGGAGAATACAAAGTAGATATCATATATGGGAGGTTTTTGTCTGTGTATTCCAATTAGTGCATAAGGGCATAGAAACAATAATAAAATTGTTTAGGAAAGAAATCGATGAGGGAAATGAAGCATGCAATGACCAAAAAAATGTAATTGACATCATTATGAAATAGAAATAGAAGAGGCCCACATAAGCCATTGAGGATCTCATGTTTCTAAGAAATCATTGCTAAGGCAAAAGCTAGGACTTTAAGCTCACAAATTTTTGAACAATACCCTAGTGGAGTTACACCCTCTAAAACAACTTGAAACTCCAAATACTTGAACAAATAATATGTTATTGCCAATATACTAATTACTTTCATGCATTGAGTGTTGGTTGATTAAGTGACTTCAAATTGTGATAATTTGAAGTTCATGTCTTTGTCAACTTTAGTGAAATATTTTTGTTTTGAGTTACAGTGGTATGCAAGGGGTCATTCATGAAGTATTTGGTTTTTACGTAGATTTAAATTTTAAAGATTTTTTGTTCAAGATTGCATTTGTTTCTACATGGAAAATATAAAAATGAATAAGGGATTTGATTAATTTAGTGCATATATAGATTACATTTAATTTTATCATAGCTTTACTGCAAAACATATAGAATTATTGCAGTGATTTCCATCGTACAAAACATCAATTTTCAAAAATGTACAAATTTTGTATTATCTTCCATGTAATTAAGAATTTGACCATGGGAAAATCAACTATCCACATGCCCATTGCACCTATGACAATTTCTAGTTGAATTTATAATTAAAATCTTTATATTTAAAAAAAATAATGTAAACCCTTTCAAAGTTAGCTATACTATATAAAGGCAATTGGAATCGAAATGTTTGAATTTACTCCGATTGAGTATTTGACATAATGCGATGTTAGTTTCAAATCAGTCCAATGCCTGGAATTCCCACAATGCCATTAACATCAATACTTCTCTCTCTCTATCTCTATGTGTGTTTGTTTATCCTCTTTTCTATATAAACAATGTGTCATGCCATCCTCTCCATGCTCCATACTCATTGAAGGAGCGAAAGCATAATTCCTATTTGCTTGCAATGTTTTATTTAGTTGAAGGGCGAAGAGCTTTCACTACCGTCACAAAACAAATCCACACAGAGGGCAAGAAAATATGATGGCTAGATCAGTGCTTACTAAACTAAGCACACTTCTTATTCTGCTCAACGTTATATCTGTCTTCCATGTCTCCACTCGAAATAAGCTTCTTGTTGAAAATGTAAATACAAATATAGGCAAATCCTTTGAAACAAGTTTGTAGAAGTTTCCATCGTGCACAAACTGTGCCAGACATATTCTAGACAAGAAATGTTGCACCAAATCAAAGAAAGCTAGAAAGATGTTCAATCAGAACTTTGCATACTCACAATGATTCCATTCAAATCCAACACCCTATTGCACAATCTTAACCAAGAGAAACGCCGCTTAGATTTCAATTCGATTCTCATCCATTGTGTAATAGAAATTGATTGAAAATTAGCAAAGGCATATTGTACTCTAGTAGTTCCATTCTATGTTCATCACTATATTCATTTTATTGATGCCACTAATCTCGAATATAATTTGATTGTGACTTTCTCCATCAACTACAGTAAATACTTCTATTAATATTTAGATATTTATGACATGCATATAATAAATGTCACTAATTTGCAGGTTGTTTTGTGTATTTTATAACAAGTTTTTTGTTCAAATAAAATTCTTATACTCTAAAAGCATAATCTAAGCTCGAAGCTATGAGAGTGACATCTATGAGAGAAAATAAAAAAGAAACGTACAAAGCATGCACACACACACACTAATTAAGAAAAGCCAACAGTCTATCTGTCTTTAGGGCCATCTTTTGTCTTGGAGTCTTTCCTTTACCTCAGGTCTATCTTGTAGGCCATCTCTGATCTAAGTCTAGAAGGTGCCTTTGAAATTTGTTTCTTGTCCAAGATGAATGCTTGTCAAATTGTTTTGTCTAGATAAAGATTAGTGTTTATCCTTTTGCAAAGCCAAAATCAGAAGCATTCCATCTCCTCATTCTTCCAACTTGAGTCCCCAATCTTATCCCAAATATCAATAGGTCTCCTTATACCAAGCTAACTTGCAATCCCCCTAGGTCAAAAATATTACTTAAGAGCAATCACATTGTTTATTACACATGCATAAATGCCAAAAATTGAAAATCAAAAGCAATAATTTCATGTCATAGCTCATGTGGCATCACATAGAAATAGAAATGTGCTACACTCGTAATTGCATATGTCCTTGCATCCATGCATATCATACATCATATGTTCCAAAAAAGATAAAAAAAACATTACATTATCATTGTTTTGTTAATAACCAAAAACTTCAACATTCCAGGTGCACAAAAGATAGAAGATGGCTCATGTGACATTAAACTAAAGCTGAATCAGAGTACATATACAAAAGTTTGAGTTCATGAACAAAGACACACTCAAGCATGCAAGGGGAAAAATAGAAATCTAAGACTCTCTAGAACCTCAAGGACGATTCTAACTATTTGAACCTTTAGGGCTCCTGCTCCTAGGCCTCATATGACTACTAGTTGCATCAGAACCTCTGTGAATCCTATGGGAATGAGAAGGAACCCTGATAAGAGCACACAAGGGACCAGTTCTATCATTCTGTGAAGCTTTCTTGCGAACCCCAAGGTTATCCATGATCTCTTGAAGAATGACATTATCAGCATCGAGTGTAGAAATTCTAGCTCATCGGGAAATGATCTCCTGACTCGCATACTAAGGAGCAAGAATATTAGTATGACAACTAGCTCTAGAAGGAAGACAAACATCAACAGGAAGAGTCTCCCGTGGATGACCAATGGCAAGGAATAGAACACCTAATGAAGAATCACGAAGGACCTCCCTCCACCCCTCGATAGTACCTAAGATGAAGTAAGAAGAGAAAGTGTTAGTCAATGGTTAAGTTCGTGAAAGAAAAGGAGTAAGCTAACAGAGGAATAGAGGAAAATGTTCTTACAAGGATCGCCTTCTTGCCATGTAGGATCATCTTCTCCAGAATGAATCTCTCTGTCTCCTCCTATGCTAACCTTGTCATGCTCCTCTCTCAAGATCATAATCCTCATCTGAAAAGTCTTCAAATTCCTCCTCAATGACCACCAACTCCTGACCAAAGGAAGGCCTCACACACCTCTGTCCTAGTCCACAAATAGGCCTCGTAATCAAAACACCAGGATTCAAAGGGTCCAAAAGGATGCCCTATGTTGTACATCCATCATCTCCTAAGAAGATCTATAACATGTCTGAATTGGGGGCAAGTCCACTAGAAATTCCTAACCAAACTACTGAAGAACTCAATTGACATGATGATATTCAACCAACCCATTTATGTCTTGCAAGTGAAGTACGCCTTTGCAATAGTCTTGAATCTAGCTATCATTTGGCCATCAACCCTCCATATTCGCATAAGGATCACAATTAAATTTTGCATCAATCAAAGTAGCTATGGTGCATGTAGTAGCATCAAAGGCACCCATATGGCCCCACCGTGTAGCTCTTAATAGTCTAGGATCTGGTAGCGGCACATCTCTCTGATATGGTGTACTGTGCTCATAAATCTATGACATGATCAGAGAAGGATAACTAAATGCAAGAGCCTCTCGTCTCGAAATACGATACAAGTCTCGATAGATCATGGTGAGGATATCAATCCCCCATGCAAAAAATGTACCCTACTCAAGCCTCTAAATGATTGGTGCCTAGCACCATTTGAATCTCACTGATCCCTTATCCCCTGATAGCCTAGAAGTGATCAATCCAATGAGAACCTGTCATAAAAGTGAAATGTCAAGGTTAGGAACTAAAATGAGATGAACTCCTAATCTATCTCTTGGATGAGTAACCATTATAATAGCGGCTTAGGACTGTCAGTCTCGCTTAGACTTGATCTCAGGGATCCAAAGGTTCTCTCCTGTCATAGGAACACCTAATATGCAATACACATTAGATAGAATGAAGGTCCACTCTCCTGATACCAAAGGGAAAAAAAAAGTGTTCCTATCTGCATTCCAGTATGTCAAAATGTCACAACAAATCCATGAAGGAGGATGAACCACTAGAGTTTGAGAAATAAGATCCAAACACATCCTCCTAAGAATAGAAAGCCCTATAGGCTTCGACAAACCAAGATTTTGTCACATGTTCCATTCCATGGAATGCATCCGTCTTGTCATACACAAGGAATGTTAAGTTAGATCCCCGAAAACAAAAAATAGAAAATCATAGAAAAAAGCATAAAACATGACAAAGCTTCACAAAAAAAGTGTATATCATTAGAAAATTGCAATAAATAGAAGAGGTTAGTATCGAAAAATAGACTAAATCGAGCGTTAGAAGCATCAAATTAATGAAGATTGCATCTGAAAGCATTGTGGGTGGGTTGCCCCTTTCACTAGCGCAATTCCCCTTAGGTAATCCTAGATTCCCCCCAAAGGGCGACCAACCCTATCAAAAGGGGTGACCCATGTTCTCCCTGTCTTTCAGTCAATCTCCAAGTTTTGATGCCATCCATAGCCCCTTCTGACCATTTGTATCATTGTTTAAAGAAAATATTACATTATTAAATTATTGGATAATCTAAGCACACTAGATTTTCCATATGCTACTATGGGCATGACGGCTTGGAAAATTTAGCCCTAGGCGTTATGTCATTTTGGGATTTTTGTATTGTAAAAAGTATTGTAAGGTATTATGTCTCCAATGGTTTTTTAAAAATTTAACATCTATCAAGATTGAATACTTGGCAGTTAAGGGTGAACTTGCCACTTTTCTCATGTGATGAATATTTGTTTACTTGAACTTTTCCAATCAAACATTATACTCATGATGGGTGGTATGCTTTGAACCCTTTTTATAGGAGACTTTTTCTTATATTTCATTCTAACCAAATATCAATCTACCATATACTATATTATATACCTTAAAAAGGCAATTATACCTGTAACTTAACTTTTTCGTTCTAAAATTTTTTATATAATATATAATTAATAATTAATAAAACTAAATTTATAAACGACTTTCCAATTAAAAAAATAATAATCTAGTAAAATAAGTTTTGAAATAAATTGGACTTGCCAAACACGACAAAGTAAAAGGTAAAATCTATAACAAGGAGGTGCCAACATTGACTCCATTTCAATGGTCAAACAATCAATAGCAATTTTACATCTCATTCAGAACAAAAACTGGTAAATATTTGTCCTATTTTCATTGGCTAAATTTAACCTTTGACTATTAAAGTGGATGATATTTAAGAATAACCAGCTTAAATGATAGAATTGACGTGGAAAAATCAACAATATTATATGTTTCAGAAGCAATCGGAATTGAACGCGGGGCCAAATGTTTGAATTTACCCCGATTCAGTATATCACATTAGTTTTGAATCAGTCAAATGCGTGGAATTCCCACATTGCTATTCAACATCAAGATTCGACTCTCTCCCTCATTGTCTCTTCCACGCCGTTTAATCTCGATGTTTATCCTCTTTTCTATATAAACGATCTGCCCTCCTCTCCATACCCATTCAACAAGAGAAAGCATAATTCCCATCTGCCTGCAACGTTTTATTTAGTTGAAGGGCGAAGAGGTTTCACTACCTTCACAAAACAGATCCACACAGAGGGCAAGAAAATATGATGGCAAGATCAATGCTTACTAAAATGAGCACATTGCTTATTCTGCTCAACGTTATATTTGTCTTCCATGTCTCCGCTCGAAATAAGCTTCTTGTTGAAAATGTAAATACAAATACAGACAAGTCCTTTGAAACAAGTTTGGAGCAGTTACCATCGTGCACAAACTGTTCTGGACATATTCCAGACAAGAAATGCTGCCCCACATCAAAGAAAGTTGGAGAGATGTTGAACCAGAACTTTGCATATTCACAATGATGCCATTCAAATCCAACGCCCTATTGCACAATCTTAACCTACAGAAATGCCGCTTAGATCTCAATTTGATTCTCATCCACTGTGTAATACAAATTGATAGAAAATCGGGGAAGACATATTGTACTCCAGTAGTTCCACTCTATGTTCATCAATATTTTCATTTCAATCATGCCACTAGAATCGAATATAATTTGTCTTGCGACTTTTCTCCATCAACTAGAGCAAATACGTCTGTTAATATTTAGATATTTGTGGCATGTATATAACAAACGTCACTAATCTACAAGTTGTTTTGTGTATTTTATAACAAGTTTTCCTTCAACTAAAATTCTTATACTCTAAAAGCATAATCGAAGGAATCACTAACGTCTTGACACGAGTTTTTCAACAGCACCAACTGTTTTTAAACCAAGACAAATGGAATTGAAATTAACTATCACTAAGCCTACACTAAATTCAAACAACATTATATTCATTAGGAAACATGTGCATTTCCTTTCCTTCCAATTCTCCTGAGATTAAAATAATCTTAAGGAAAAGATAGGTGAAGATTTGGGAAATTTCCAATCGAGTTAAAAGTTGAAGAAAAAAACGAACTTTTTGTATTTTGTTCGATAAATGTCATATTTGGGAGATCGTTTATATTATAAAAAAATTAGTATAAAAGCATTTAGAGATGTACAAACAAGAATCTCTAGAGGTATTATAGCTAATCCATAAGTAAAACAATAAAAAAATTATTGTCCATATTAATCAAAATTAGAAGCAAAATAAGGGTTACCTTGAACCCATAAAATCTAACAACTAATTGACTATCCAAGAAACTACACCACCAAAAAGAGAACACCAAACACATGCATTAGTTATTCGGAATCTTTGATGCACCCAACATCGATCCCGCAATGTCTATGCCAAAAATTGGAACCACAACCACAAATAGCACAAATAGAAAAGCTCACATCTTTCACTTTCCCCTTATCATTAACAAGAAGTTTGTCATAACTTCCATGCCAATGATCTAGCCCTAACCAACAAATCATGCACACATACAAATCTATATCAATAAAGGAAGAATCTAAACCCACAGTATATGCTCAAATCTAAACAAGGAAGAACCTATGCTTGGATCTTCACCAATGAGAGGAAGAGTATTGGTTAATGATAAACTCATTGAAAGAAGACCATGCACATTTATCACTCTATATATTTCTCCAAAGCTTCGTTTACCTCATCCATGTCTATCAGCCTCAAATTTGCATCAAACATCCTTATAGGGCTCAGGTGAAGTGGAGTAAAATTAATGTCTTTTTTGAAATGACCAACTCCAACTACAACGAATGATTCGATTCTTTAAATTTATAAGGCCAAGATCAAAACCTGCTCTTCAATTTCCTAAAAATATTCACACAGCACCCTATCCAATTAAAGAACCCTTAGATTTTAATTCATCATCCATCAATACTTCCTCAAAGCTTAGGAGAATGTTCAAGTTAATAAAAACCATTGCCATGGATTGAACTAGGGCTCTATTTCAAACTAAGTATTGAAGCTTATATACAAACTAAGTAGTTATGTCTCAATTAACCCTCACCAAGTTACTCCCAACCATAAAATTTACCCCCAAAATAATGGCCACTAATTTTATCGAACATGTTTTGTGTTTAATTAAAAATATTGCTTAGACAATTAAGTGAGAAAAATCCCGAGAAATTTAATCCTCTCATTGTAAAGAATAATTTGTCCTCTTCCAATATTAACTACTCACTAAAGAATCCAAAAACATAGCAAGAAAAAGCTTCAAAAGGAAACTTATAATGAAGAATTACCATATGATACGGATAATGAACATGCTATCTTTAGTAATTCAAACGCACCACAATTTAGAAATAACAATCATAATTGATAATATAGTAATTGTATCATAGATACATGATGTATGTCATTAATTGAAGTTCTAGTAATGCAGGGAAATTTTCCTAGACATAGATCACCCACTAATTCATCCTTAACGAATCCTTACAACTTGTGAATTCACACGCTACAGTAGTGTTGTGCTTTGCACACACACCCCATTTTTTTATTGAAGTTTTTTTTTTTAATATGTATTCATACTCAACCATTACTTGATAATATCTAGAATAACCAACAATACGGTCCAAACCTATGCAGTAACCAACTTATCTCAATATGAGATAATCATGTCTAGAATCCCATGTAACCTTACCACTTAACAAATTTTGATGCTATGACAATGGCACCATCATGAATGTTCCCAACAATAAAATGGGAATGTTTGGTTAACTTGTCCACCACTATCAAAATAGTGTCATGCTTACAGTGATTTCTACGTAAACCATAAACAAGTTCCATGCTCATCACCAACCATTTATGGTCAGGAATGTTATGTGGATACAATACTCCACCGGGGAGTTTGTGTTCCCCTTTTACCTTTTCGACTCTCCAAACGTCTAGCCACAAATTGAGTCACATTGACTTTCATTTTTGGCCAAAACAAGTTCCTTTTTTAGACTGTGTAGCATTTTAGCCACACTAGGATGAGTAGAATATGGAATTTTATGTACTTCAAACGTAATAATATGTCTTAAATTTTTTCTTTCTAGACATAAATTCATCTCTAGAATATTATTAAGTCATAAATATCAAAATAATATCTTAATTTTTTCAATTCCCTTTTAGACAAACTACAATTTTTAAGATAAAATGGGTCTTGATGCTACTATTTAACAATCCTTTTCTTAATTCAAATCACAATATAGTTAGTGCATCAATGTATCAATGTCTACTCAAAGCATCTACCACAATATTTTCTTTCGTCTTGACATAACAAATGTTAAGACTGAAATCATAGAGTAATTTTAGGGTAGCACGCATTCAACTTTTCCTACTTAAGTATGCGAATTAGACTAGTGATGGTTTAATTTCAATTCAACCCCTTTCCAAAAAGGTAATGGTTCCATTATTTTAGAGCATGCATGATGGAAACCAACTCTAAATTATGAGTGGCATAGTTTTTCTCATAGTCCTTGAGTTTGCATGACATGTAAGCCACAAATTGATCATTTTGTGTTAGAATTCTCTCAACCCCTCTGTTGAGGGATCCATCCACATAGTGAACTACCCCTATTTGGATTAGGAATTAGGACAATGGGAGAAGTCATGAGAAATTTATTTATATCAATGAAGGATACTTCGTAGTTCAATGGTGGCTATTCAAACTCTTTTTTTGCTCTTCCTTTGCAAGGAAGTTATTGGAAGAGAAATTTTAGCAAAGTTACTCAAAAACCTATAATAATACCGTACTAGGCACATAAAATTCTTACTTCATTCAATTTTATTGGAAGTAGTCATTCCATGATGGCATGAATCTTTCTCAAATCTACAATGATCCCTTCCTTATAGATTACAATACCCAAGTAGTGTATCTTTGTTTGGAAAATTGAACACATATAGTTTCCCATATAACAAATATTTTCTCAAATCTTTAGTACCAATCTATGATGTTGCTCATGTTCTTTCTAATCTTTTGAATATCAAAAATTCATCATTAAATACTAAGTTAGATTGATCCAAGTAATCTTGAGGGATATTGTTTATCAAATTAATGAAGGCTAGGATTGTGTTTGTTAACTTAAAAGGAAGTACAATAAATTCATAGTTACCATACCTAGTCCTAAAAGTAGTTTTATGTATGTCTCTTCTTGCACATCCTTAGTTGATGGTAGTTAGATATTAAATTGATCTTGGAAAATACAACTTCTTCCCTCATTTGATCAAATAGATCATCAATCTAGGGTAATGGGTAATGGTTCTCAATCATTTCCTTGTTTAACATGTGGTAGTCTATGCATAGGCATAGTGTTCCATCTTTCTTATTCATCAAAAGTGTAGGAGCATCCCAAGGTGGAACACTAGGACTCATCAAGTCTTTTTCCAATAGCTCATTTAATTAAACCTCTAATTCATGTAAACTGGATGTGCTCGTCCGATATGGCCTCTAGAAACATGCACTAAACTTGGCATAGTTTCTATTGAGAAATTAAACTCTATCTTAGGAGGTAGACTAGGAACTTCATCATGCAACACTTCCATGAATTCTTGCAATATAGGATTATTGATATCTATAGACTTCTCACTTTCATAATTTGACATATGGAAATGAATAGAAAATAAGTCCCCACCTTTCCTTGCCACTCTCTTATTTTTTAGGGGAAAAAGAGTGTTTAACTATCTTGTTCCATGCGATCCTTGCAACAGTACAAGATTATTGGATTCGTCTCGGAAACACACTTGTTTCTCTCTATAATTTTTTAGCTACATGTTTAACCAACTAGGCCATTCCTAATACTAGATCATATGATTTGAAGGGCAATACTAATGCATTTACCCAAGTGCTTGAATATTATCTACTGGAATGTTTAGCTCAGGTACAACATCTTTTTTATGTTGTTTTCTACCAATACCTAACTCAAAACTACCCCCTTTCCTAAGGCTTCTATTCTCAACTTGCAGTTTTGAATTATATTAGGTGTAATGAAATAGTCGAAGGAGCTCTACATTCACACCTTTGCTATGCATTCACCGTTCGGTGGTGTATCTGTCGAATTGCGATCGGTGTATGCATAACCTAACATTTTCCAGCCCTCATCAAGGTCCCCTAAATACACCCCAAGACTTCGTTCAGGTGACATACCCATGTTGGCATGCCCTCCCATTATCCATGCCTCCTCACCCAGTCATCACGATGCACCACATCGGGAAACTGAGCTGCCATCTCTCTACTTCTCTTTTCTACTCTTCTCCAATTCACTTTTCCAAAGGGTAAAAATGACATATTTTCACCCCCTAGGGATTATTTATAGCCCTTTTTCACATTTTTGCCTCCCATTTTTACCATTTGCTCTATTTTTTCCCATTTTTCTTTCCTGACTAATTTTCATCCTCTATCCATTTTACTCTGGTTTTCATCTTTCAATCCCTTTCCCAGGCCCCTTTTTACCCACACAACCTCTCGAGGGGCCATCACCTTGCTATTGCCTTTTTCCAAAATTCTTCTAGATAAAATTGATTGGGGCATATTGCCCATCCCTTATTCTTGTTTGTAAAGGGTGGAATTTGGATGTTAGGTTTTTGGTAGTTTTGGTGTATATCCTCCTTTCACCCTTACATTCAAGGACCTAGGGTCAAGTTGCAATGTACTATCATAACCTAGGTCACTATTGAGATGTAGGGAAACTTGGATTTTTATGATTAGATTGACAATTTCTTTCTCTTATGCTCAATTGTACCTTAAAACCCTAATTATGCAAATAAGACAGTAAATGGATGAATTACGAAAAATGCTTCTGCAGAAAGATGTAAAATAACAAATAACTGTGCACCTGTTTTCGGGGTCCGAAGGCCAAAAAGTCAGGGACTAAAGAGTGGGCGCCCAAGTCTAGTACCCTACTTTTTGTCGAGATCCAGAAAATCAGTCTGCAACCTGTATCTGTTGTATCAGAGGTTTTCCCGTTGCGAAACTTTGAGGACTAATGAGCGGGCGCCCAAGTCCAGGTAGCTGTTTCTTTCACTGATCTGCAATCCTGACACTCTGTTGTACCCTCCTGCAACTTCACTTTGTCTACAACTCCAACCTATAACCTACAATCATGAAAACTTTGGGAGGGGGTTGTGGTATTTATAGACTTGCCTCAGTCAAGCCCTGGAGAGACATTCAAGCCTTCTGAACACCGTTGTTAGATAACGAGTGCACGCCTTGGGAGGCACATGCAAAAACTAAATGATAAATGGTCAATAATCACAATACATATCAACTTGTAGTGAAGATCTCATGGGAGGAAGAAGCTCTTCATTCCATGAGGAGATGGCTGCTGAAATTTGCAAACACAAACACATAGACAATACAAATATGCTCTTGCAACACAATGAAAGTCTTGAATAACCTTTAGGATGCATAAAGTTCACAATAACAATCTAGTTTACAAATGAATGCCTAAGCATGTTTATATATGCAACTACAAACACTCCCACCAAGATTTCATAAATTCAAACTTTTTGTGTCGCCCTAGGGACCAAATAACGGTCATAAACTGACACTAGAAATTTGGGCCTGACCCAAAATAGGGCGCGGGCGCCCAAGTCCTCTCCCCTATTTTGGGCAGGGTTAGGTTCAAGGGGTCCCCCTAGGCCCCATTTGTCATGATACCCAAGGTTCATTCCATTGGGATGTTGAATTATGATGTAATATGTCCAAAATGCACACTAGAGACCCGAGAGCTAAACCTTTTGAGGGAAAAGCCCCCAAGGGGACATTTTCTGACATTACATTCTTAAACCACCATATTGTATTTTTCTTTGAAATAATGTTATTTTAACACTATTTCAAAGAGGGACAAAATATAGACACCTAAAAAAGGTCATGTCATTTCCCATCATCTTTATTATAATTGATCAAGTAAAATTGATCAATTGCCCTCCATTTGACAAATATATTAATTACATAATATTTAAATTATTTAATTAAGATTTCTCACCCCGTTCTTCTATCTAAAATCAATAAATACCTTATTTCCTCTATAGTCCTAAATATATATCTATTTACATAGGACTATAATTCCCCTTCATCCCAAAAATTAATAAATATGTCTATTATTTAATTCCACATTTTATCCATTTGTGATTACTTTTAGTACTCATCATTAATTACCCCAAATCTTGTGGATATGGATTAATTTGGAAATATTAAGGATTACATTCCCCCATGCTTCTAGAGGATACACATGTCATAAAATGTATGTGCAAAGTACATGCTTGTACATGACAAGTGGTACTTTGGAAGCATATATAAATTTTCTTTGTCCCATTTTGTCCAATTGAAAAATCCACTTGGCTCTTTTTCTCATATTTTGAATTACACGTGTTCTCTTTTTTAATTTAAAATTCCACCACTTTCTCCCATGCATAATTTAAAAATCCTCACAAAATCCAAACTTTACCTTTTCAAAAATACCCCCATCCCCTTCATCTACCTAATTAATCTCAACCCTCCGTTAATACAAAAGCCAATTCTTCGCCCTTGGATCTTCCATGGATCAAGGAGCCCTCCCATCACCCAACATCAGGTCTTGCCATTTATCATGCTCTCCTTTCTTGAGAGATCTCAAGCAATGAGAGCCATTGTTCTCAACATTTGATCTCAACCATCCATTCATCCATTCCAAACTCTATAAATTGAAGCTCTCCCATTCATTTCAACAACACTTTTGAATGCAAGTAAATGTTGTTAATTTGAGAACTTAAACATTCAAATCACTTTCAATATAATCTAGGACATATCAAAGGAATTTCATAGTCATGGGTGCACTTATTTTATTTTGAAATTTCCTTTCAGTCTTATCTTGAGGTTGTAATTGATTGTGAATTGAATAGGTTAATGGTATTTTAGCTTGTGTACTATTGTCCACCTTCACTTGCATGCACACTATTCCAAATGAGTTGGGGGAGGCCCATGACATCATATACTCCTTAAAAATAGAAATTTCCTTAGTATGCAAGTACAATAATGTCTAAATATTGTCTGAAGAAAACAACTACCACGTCAATTTTTAAAGCATTCGGTTCTTAAATACATCTAAAAAAAATTTTATCATAAATTTTTGGTCTTCTCAAGTGGTGATATTGAGGTTCATTTGGTTGCAATGAACCAATACTTTTTGAATGGTACATGGTTATATAAACTAATGCTACAATGGTCCAGAATTCAAACCAATTCAAGTGTTCCTTGTCTTCTATAAACTTGAAGATTCAACCAATTCAACACATGAGAATGATCAACAATATATGTATGCAACAATGCAACATGGAAAACATTGTTAATCCTTACCAGGGAAGGTGGTAATGCTAAGTAGTAAGCCATAATGTTGATCACTTCAAGAATCTTGAAAGGCCTATCAAAGAATCAAGCTAGATTTGCTAATTTTTTAAAATTTGATAGAGGTTTTATATGGTATAACTCATAGAAATAGCCTATCTCCTAATGAAAAACTATGGGGTGACCTTTTCGAATCTACCTTGTTTTTTGTCTATAGAAAGCATCTTTCAATCACTACCTTACTATTTAAATTTGATCATAATACTCTTGAAGTATTTCAATCCTAATAGATACTTTATTATACGAAAACTCAACCAAATGAAGTTTGGTCCATTGCAAACATTCCTAGATATTCAACACCTTTCTAATAGTTAATTCTTACTACTTAACAACTTTGTTCCTTAATATTTTATTATCTAAAATTTAACATATTTGTTTTTATCTTAATGTTTTATTTTTTTTAATCTATTTATTTCGTGAATATGTTCTATTATTAATCTTTACAAGTAAAAGATGTGGGAAAAGTTGTGTTAATACATAAAGAGTCATCTTCTTGCATACAACTTGAAGACCATAAGACCATAACCGCCTCGGAAAACTGATCAAAGACAACGATAATCTCTGACTAGCCTCACGTACGAATTGGTCAAATTCATACATGAGGCGTTGTGGAATGTAAATATTTGAGTTTCTGACTTACTTGATATTCAACATGCCATTTTCAAGCTTTGAATGTCTCCCTCGTGAGAATTAAATATTTAATTGCTCAAAGCTATTCCCATAAATACGACTCATTTCGTTCTCAACAAATACCCACAGCATCGCCTTCTCTCTCGCAACATTTCGGATTTCATCATATCTTATTTGGCGAGCTATTTATTCTCTCGGCTTTTTTAATTTTTATCTTTCTCGGCTTTCTTTGTTAAAAGGACGCTCTCTAAGCAGTGAATATGGGCAGATCAATACTTATGAAAATCATAACAGTACTACTTCTCTTCACTGTTGTGTTTGTCATCCATGTCTCTGCTCGATATAATCTCAAGGCAAGTGCAAATACAGAAACGGATATTAACAACAACAAAGCAATCGATAATCTGGTTCAAATTGTGGAGCAGTTAGCATCATGTACTAACTGCGCAGGCAATATTCCAGATCCTAAATGCTGCACAAAATAACACAAGTTTCCGAGTGGCAATATTCTAATCCAACGATCTCATTCAGATTCTGCCCCAAGTAATTCAAGGGAGAGCTTTGTTTAATTATGATGTACATTAATTGAATGTTACGGGGAAGCAACAATACCAATTCTATTCCAACGTTCTCTGCTATTCATGACACCTCAAATTTCATTGACCTATGTGAATTGTAGTAATACTCATTCGTTATTTTCGATGATAACAAATATACTTGCTTATTCAGATCGAACACCTAATGCCATGGCTGCAACTGTAGTTTGTTTGATTGGATGCATGTTGACAATTATTGTTGGCCTCGATTCACTGTAAGATTAGTTAGATATTTATTTGCAATAACAATGACTAACCCAAATTAATTTCGGGTTATATTTTCAAATGTTCAATTCAGACGAAATATGTCGGCTAGAAGTTTAGAACCATGTGTTGAATTCCATTTTTCTGACATTCCACAAATTGACTAGTTCATAATGACTTTGTTGTTGAATTCTATTTTTATACTTTCATTAACTAATAACTTCTTGCCGACAGAGCCACCCAATATTTTTGTGCATTCAATTTACACTTTCGTTAATAATGGCTTTGGTGTTGAATTCGATTTTTATCTGTATTCGTTTTATAGTAATTTACACATTTTCTGTTCAACCTTATCCCATTTTTATTTATGAACATTCAGCTTAATTTCAAAATTTTTAATTTTTAACTTAAATTTTATAACTTTTACTCTTTCCTAATAATTATTATGAGTTAACAATCAGAAAATGAGACAGAGAGAAAAAAACTGCACTAAAGACACATCTATTCAACGAACACTCTTACTTATTTATAGTTGTTGGTATCTCAACAATATCTTATAAACTTGCAAAGAAAAATGACAGCGAACTGAAGACTTCAACGACGCCTCTTAATTGTTTGAGACACCTTTATCTAACTGGACACCTGGACAATGACCGGTGTAATTCAGTTATGAGTTACAGTTAGTTACGCTAACACTCCCCTTAATGAATAACTGAATTTTTATGAACTCCTAGCTTATTCCTACGTTGTACAAACTTTATCTTTCCCAATGGCTATATAAATACATCATCCATGTTATCATTTGTGTTACAATACATCAACTCTATCTCTTGTGATTGAATCTTTTCTCTAACAAAATGATGTTGAGTTTCAATATGTTTTGATCTGGCATGATACACTAGATTGTTTGCCATTGATTACTAGATCTCGAAAAAGAGCTCCCCGTTGATTACTACGGAGAATGTGGACAACACGTTGAGACTGCACTGCCCCTAGGAAGCAACAAGGATCATACTTTTTCAAATCCCCTTGTAGAGGGGGAAAAGCTCACCACTTTGGACCTTCGACCAATGCATTTTGCTATTGGAGAGTGTAATATCCTTAAAGATAAAGAGTTGCAATACTGTGCATCTTTGAGAAAATGGGGGAAACAAATTCAACTCCATATGTTCACTAAGAAGACCATGGCTTCACTGTCATGAAAATGGAGGACCCAAGCTCACTTGAAGTCCTCTGTTGCATCGCTGCCTTTGTCAAATTAAACAACTGCTTGAGTTTATGGCATTTCAATGTGTTTGCTTTTGATTTGAGCTTCCTCCTTCAATGCCAGCAATTGGCCCCTTGAATCTTCTCTAAGCTCTATGGAATTTGATTGCAAATATCTCATCACTCTCTAGGTCTCACAAAACAATGATCACCCATTTTATTCAAATAAACGGAAGGAGAACAAGGCTACAAGAATGCACGCATGCCTTAGACTGGCCACAAATCTCACATTGCTTTTAAGCATTGTAAGTCCCTTCTAAAGTTAAAGAATTATAAACTTATGAATTCCAAATTGAAACAAATCCATGCTTGGTGCATGGGAGGACAAAATGACTGGGAACCCTATGTAGCAAATAGTACCAAATGTACAAACAACATAGTTGTGGTTGCCCAACTACGTGAATGTTCTCTAATTTGTGGCAAAACAAATAGTACCCTATTCAAGTGGTGTGCTGATGTACAAAAGAACCAAATCTGCCAATGGTCATCTGTGTGAATGAGATGGATTGAATGAGTTCCTCAGATTAAAAGGTACAATATAAAATGTTTTATTTCTGTATATATTTTTACTCAATTACTTCAATTTATTCAATTGAAAAACAAATTTAAGGCATTTGACAGAGATTGAGACAGAGAGGAAACTTATGTCTTTCATTAAACCTACAGGAGATTAATCAAAATAATTGTAGGGTAGATCAAATAAAATCATTTAAAAATTAAAAAATCCATTGAATCTGCAAAATATCAAATCTAATGAAATGTACGTTGTTATGTGATTCTCTGTACTCAATAATAAACTTGATCAGCATGAAAACACATTCAAACTGCGATTTGTTTATTTTATGGTTATTGTTATTGTTGAAGTTTATGATAAATCTAAAACCCCAGAATATTCTACAAGCCAAGATTAACCTTCTACAGAGAAAAAAAACACAAGAGAGCTATTTGCACAATAAATGGATGCAATTAATGAAAATGATTAATGAATTACATGTGACAACTTGCTTTTATATTCGCAAGTTAAATAAAACCTTAATATGACTTAATAATAACCTAAGACTAAAAATAATCCCTAAGTAAACTTATTAAAGTGTAATTAAATATTTAATTACACCAAAAGTTATTACTATGCATACATAACATTTTGATTCTGATTATTTATTGGCTGCATTGCATTTGATTTTACAGGGGATTATATAAAAATGAATAAGGGCTTAGGATTCAGATTTATATATTAAATAGTAGGCTCAGTTCTCCTCCTTAATTAAGTGTGACCATCCGCCTTACTACACTGCCAATAATCGATAGAAAGTTTTCATGCTGGTAGTTTTATAATGATAATGAAGGGGTTTGATGGCAACGTGAAATTGAGGAATATGACAAGTGTTGTTCACATTTAGTGCCACTGGAGGATATTCAAGTGAAAATTTGATTTTCTTTTAATATTGAAACAAAGCAATAAAAAAATTACATGAAATAAGGAGAAGCATCAAGCTACCAAAACAAAGGCCTGAACAACAACAGTTCGAAGGATGTTTGGTCTCTTCAGCGATGGCAGAGGCGGAGGAGAAAGCAACAGGTGGCACCACAGATCCTACTTTCGCAGAGATGAGGACGAGGGTGAGGGAGAGAGCATGGCACGGTTTGTTGTGGTGGGCCATTCTGCCATCATGGAGCTCATACACTATTGAAATTCTCTAATACATATTGCCCTTTCATCATTCAAAACTCCTAGGAAAACATATTTTATATTTCTTAGTTAACATATTTCACCCTTCATCATTTAAAACATACTTTTTCCTTAGACCAAACTAGCGCATTGTTTATTGCCTTACCTAAGTGAAAGCGTCATAATGCACTAGCGTTATAGATCCTTGTTAAACTTCTCAAGGAACATAGGTACATCAGAATTTATATTTTTGATACTTTGTAAGGTTAGAAAGTGTTTGAGATCTCCCAGTAATATGTAAAATCTGTGTTACATATTACTCCTCAACTTGGTTGTTCTCAAATTCCTCCTATCAAGCTAATGGAAGCCTTCACCATGGTAGAGAACACCATCCTCTGATGTAATTTTTTTGGCAAAGATTCCATTGTGGAAGAAGATTTTGATAGTGAATTAGACACTATGGGTTACATGCACAAGTTCGACGAAGAAGGGCACCCTGTTGGCTACAACATCTATGGCATTTTTTAGGACAGGGAGCTTTATAACAAGACCTTTGGGGGTGATGCCAGGAACAACAAGTTTCAATTGTTAAGGGTTCAATTTCTCAGAAAGAGCATTTGCTAGCTCAGCTTTAGCCCTAATGAGATTAGCTTCATGGTGCAGATTAAAGATTTCAAGAACTCGCCCAAGCACAAGAAGTGGAAGCTCAAGTTGTTCCCTTCCTACAAGACAATTACCCTGGATTCATTGCTAGAAAGGTTAGTAGTACTTTCATGAAATATTTATAATTTCAAATGGTTGATATAAGTGTTAGATGACAAGATGAATATTTTGGTGTGAAATATTTATTAATGTGTCATTGTGATACTCACAATTGAATACTATGATATACCCTTTTTATTTAGCAAACTAAGAGAAAGTTTGTGCTCATGAGGGCTGCCAGGGCGTTCGAGACCCTATTCAAGTATTTTTGTCTAGCTTTACTTTTGAGATGTCCTCTTTATTACTATGAAAACCTTCCGTCTATGTTCTATGGTTCCCATTCCAAGTTTTATCACTATCGAGACATGGTTTGTTTTTGACTTATTTGGAAAATAGTTTCTATAACAAAATCTTGTTTTTTTAAACTTTCAGTTTACATATCATGGGTTTTAAACTTGAGATCAATATCTAGGTGAATCATATGCTCTTATTTTAAAATAGATTTTATTTTTTTCTTTGTATTATACTATTTTCTTCAATGTGGTTAACATATCTATTTATATATGCTACAATGGAGAATTCAAAGTAGATATCATATATGGGAGGTTTTTGTCTGTGTATTCCAATTAGTGCATAAGGGCATAGAAACAATAATAAAATTGTTTAGGAAAGCAATTGATGAGGGAAATGAAGCATGCAATGACCAAAAAAATGTAATTGACATCATTATGAAATAGAAATAGAAGAGGCCCACATAAGCCATTGAGGATCTCATGTTTCTAAGAAATCATTGCTAAGGCAAAAGCTAGGACTTTAAGCTCACAAATTTTTGAACAATACCCTAGTGGAGTTACACCCTCTAAAACAACTTGAAACTCCAAATACTTGAACAAATAATATGTTATTGCCAATATACTAATTACTTTCATGCATTGAGTGTTGGTTGACTAAGTGACTTCAAATTGTGATAATTTGAAGTTCATGTCTTTGTCAACTTTAGTGAAATATTTTTGTTTTGAGTTACAGTGGTATGCAAGGGGTCATTCATGAAGTATTTGGTTTTTACGTAGATTTAAATTTTAAAGATTTTTTGTTCAAGATTGCATTTGTTTCTACATGGAAAATATAAAAATGAATAAGGGATTTGATTAATTTAGTGCATATATAGATTACATTTAATTTTCTCATAGCTTTATTGCAAAACATATAGAATTATTGCAGTGATTTCCATCGTACAAAACATCAATTTTCAAAAATGTACAAATTTTGTATTATCTTCCATGTAATTAAGAATTTGACCATGGGAAAATCAACTATCCACATGCCCATTGCACCTATGACAATTTCTAGTTGAATTTATAATTAAAATCTTTATATTTAAAAAAAATAATGTAAACCCTTTCAAAGTTAGCTATACTATATAAAGGCAATTGGAATCGAAATGTTTGAATTTACTCCGATTGAGTATTTGACATAATGCGATGTTAGTTTCAAATCAGTCCAATGCCTGGAATTCCCACAATGCCATTAACATCAATACTTCTCTCTCTCTATCTCTATGTGTGTTTGTTTATCCTCTTTTCTATATAAACAATGTGTCATGCCATCCTCTCCATGCTCCATACTCATTGAAGGAGCGAAAGCATAATTCCTATTTGCTTGCAATGTTTTATTTAGTTGAAGGGCGAAGAGCTTTCACTACCGTCACAAAACAAATCCACAGAGAGGGCAAGAAAATATGATGGCTAGATCAGTGCTTACTAAACTAAGCACACTTCTTATTCTGCTCAACGTTATATCTGTCTTCCATGTCTCCACTCCAAATAAGCTTCTTGTTGAAAATGTAAATACAAATATAGGCAAATCCTTTGAAACAAGTTTGTAGAAGTTTCCATCGTGCACAAACTGTGCCAGACATATTCCAGACAAGAAATGTTGCCCCAAATCAAAGAAAGCTAGAAAGATGTTCAATCAGAACTTTGCATACTCACAATGATTCCATTCAAATCCAACGCCCTATTGCACAATCTTAACCAAGAGAAACGCCGCTTAGATTTCAATTCGATTCTCATCCATTGTGTAATAGAAATTGATTGAAAATTAGCAAAGGCATATTGTACTCTAGTAGTTCCATTCTATGTTCATCACTATATTCATTTTATTGATGCCACTAATCTCGAATATAATTTGATTGTGACTTTCTCCATCAACTACAGTAAATACTTCTATTAATATTTAGATATTTATGACATGCATATAATAAATGTCACTAATTTGCAGGTTGTTTTGTGTATTTTATAACAAGTTTTTTGTTCAAATAAAATTCTTATACTCTAAAAGCATAATCTAAGCTCGAAGCTATGAGAGTGACATCTATGAGAGAAAATAAAAAAGAAACGTACAAAGCATGCACACACACACACTAATTAAGAAAAGCCAACAGTCTATCTGTCTTTAGGGCCATCTTTTGTCTTGGAGTCTTTCCTTTACCTCAGGTCTATCTTGTAGGCCATCTCTGATCTAAGTCTAGAAGGTGCCTTTCAAATTTGTTTCTTGTCCAAGATGAATGCTTGTCAAATTGTTTTGTCTAGATAAAGATTAGTGTTTATCCTTTTGCAAAGCCAAAATCAGAAGCATTCCATCTCCTCATTCTTCCAACTTGAGTCCCCAATCTTATCCCAAATATCAATAGGTCTCCTTATACCAAGCTAACTTGCAATCCCCCTAGGTCAAAAATATTACTTAAGAGCAATCACATTGTTTATTACACATGCATAAATGCCAAAAATTGAAAATCAAAAGCAATAATTTCATGTCATAGCTCATGTGGCATCACATAGAAATAGAAATGTGCTACACTCGTAATTGCATATGTCCTTGCATCCATGCATATCATACATCATATGTTCCAAAAAAGATAAAAAAAACATTACATTATCATTGTTTTGTTAATAACCAAAAACTTCAACATTCCAGGTGCACAAAAGATAGAAGATGGCTCATGTGACATTAAACTAAAGCTGAATCAGAGTACATATACAAAAGTTTGAGTTCATGAACAAAGACACACTCAAGCATGCAAGGGGAAAAATAGAAATCTAAGACTCTCTAGAACCTCAAGGACGATTCTAACTATTTGAACCTTTAGGGCTCCTGCTCCTAGGCCTCCTATGACTACTAGTTGCATCAGAACCTCTGTGAATCCTATGGGAATGAGAAGGAACCCTGATAAGAGCACACAAGGGACCAGTTCTATCATTCTGTGAAGCTTTCTTGCGAACCCCAAGGTTATCCATGATCTCTTGAAGAATGACATTATCAGCATCGAGTGTAGAAATTCTAGCTCATTGGGAAATGATCTCCTGACTCGCATACTAAGGAGCAAGAATATTAGTATGACAACTAGCTCTAGAAGGAAGACAAACATCAACAGGAAGAGTCTCCCGTGGATGACCAATGGCAAGGAATAGACCACCTAATGAAGAATCACGAAGGACCTCCCTCCACCCCTCGATAGTACCTAAGATGAAGTAAGAAGAGAAAGTGTTAGTCAATGGTTAAGTTCGTGAAAGAAAAGGAGTAAGCTAACAGAGGAATAGAGGAAAATGTTCTTACAAGGATCGCCTTCTTGCCATGTAGGATCATCTTCTCCAGAATGAATCTCTCTGTCTCCTCCTATGCTAACCTTGTCATGCTCCTCTCTCAAGATCATAATCCTCATCTGAAAAGTCTTCAAATTCCTCCTCAATGACCACCAACTCCTGACCAAAGGAAGGCCTCACACACCTCTGTCCTAGTCCACAAATAGGCCTCGTAATCAAAACACCAGGATTCAAAGGGTCCAAAAGGATGCCCTATGTTGTACATCCATCATCTCCTAAGAAGATCTATAACATGTCTGAATTGGGGGCAAGTCCACTAGAAATTCCTAACCAAACTACTGAAGAACTCAATTGACATGATGATATTCAACCAACCCATTTATGTCTTGCAAGTGAAGTACGCCTTTGCAATAGTCTTGAATCTAGCTATCATTTGGCCATCAACCCTCCATATTCGCATAAGGATCACAATTAAATTTTGCATCAATCAAAGTAGCTATGGTGCATGTAGTAGCATCAAAGGCACCCATATGGCCCCACCGTGTAGCTCTTAATAGTCTAGGATCTGGTAGCGGCACATCTCTCTGATATGGTGTACTGTGCTCATAAATCTATGACATGATCAGAGAAGGATAACTAAATGCAAGAGCCTCTCGTCTCGAAATACGATACAAGTCTCGATAGATCATGGTGAGGATATCAATCCCCCATGCAAAAAATGTACCCTACTCAAGCCTCTAAATGATTGGTGCCTAGCACCATTTGAATCTCACTGATCCCTTATCCCCTGATAGCCTAGAAGTGATCAATCCAATGAGAACCTGTCATAAAAGTGAAATGTCAAGGTTAGGAACTAAAATGAGATGAACTCCTAATCTATCTCTTGGATGAGTAACCATTATAATAGCGGCTTAGGACTGTCAGTCTCGCTTAGACTTGATCTCAGGGATCCAAAGGTTCTCTCCTGTCATAGGAACACCTAATATGCAATACACATTAGATAGAATGAAGGTCCACTCTCCTGATACCAAAGGAAAAAAAAAAGTGTTCCTATCTGCATTCCAGTATGTCAAAATGTCACAACAAATCCATGAAGGAGGATGAACCACTAGAGTTTGAGAAATAAGATCCAAACACATCCTCCTAAGAATAGAAAGCCCTATAGGCTTCGACAAACCAAGATTTTGTCACATGTTCCATTCCATGGAATGCATCCGTCTTGTCATACACAAGGAATGTTAAGTTAGATCCCCGAAAACAAAAAATAGAAAATCATAGAAAAAAGCATAAAACATGACAAAGCTTCACAAAAAAAGTGTATATCATTAGAAAATTGCAATAAATAGAAGAGGTTAGTATCGAAAAATAGACTAAATCGAGCGTTAGAAGCATCAAATTAATGAAGATTGCATCCGAAAGCATTGTGGGTGGGTTGCCCCTTTCACTAGCGCAATTCCTCTTAGGCAATCCTAGATTCCCCCCAAAGGGCGACCAACCCTATCAAAAGGGGTGACCCATGTTCTCCCTGTCTTTCAGTCAATCTCCAAGTTTTGATGCCATCCATAGCCCCTTCTGACCATTTGTATCATTGTTCAAAGAAAATATTACATTATTAAATTATTGGATAATCTAAGCACACTAGATTTTCCATATGCTACTATGGGCATGACGGCTTGGAAAATTTAGCCCTAGGCGTTATGTCATTTTGGGATTTTTGTATTGTAAAAAGTATTGTAAGGTATTATGTCTCCAATGGTTTTTTAAAAATTTAACATCTATCAAGATTGAATACTTGGCAGTTAAGGGTGAACTTGTCACTTTTCTCATGTGATGAATATTTGTTTACTTGAACTTTTCCAATCAAACATTATACTCATGATGGGTGGTATGCTTTGAACCCTTTTTATAGGAGACTTTTTCTTATATTTCATTCTAACCAAATATCAATCTACCATATACTATATTATATACCTTAAAAAGGCAATTATACCTGTAACTTAACTTTTTCGTTCTAAAATTTTTTATATAATATATAATTAATAATTAATAAAACTAAATTTATAAACGACTTTCCAATTAAAAAAATAATAATCTAGTAAAATAAGTTTTGAAATAAATTGGACTTGCCAAACACGACAAAGTAAAAGGTAAAATCTATAACAAGGAGGTGCCAACATTGACTCCATTTCAATGGTCAAACAATCAATAGCAATTTTACATCTCATTCAGAACAAAAACTGGTAAATATTTGTCCTATTTTCATTGGCTAAATTTAACCTTTGACTATTAAAGTGGATGATATTTAAGAATAACCAGCTTAAATGATAGAATTGACGTGGAAAAATCAACAATATTATATGTTTCAGAAGCAATCGGAATTGAACGCGGGGCCAAATGTTTGAATTTACCCCGATTCAGTATATCACATTAGTTTTGAATCAGTCAAATGCGTGGAATTCCCACATTGCTATTCAACATCAAGATTCGACTCTCTCCCTCATTGTCTCTTCCACGCCGTTTAATCTCGATGTTTATCCTCTTTTCTATATAAACGATCTGCCCTCCTCTCCATACCCATTCAACAAGAGAAAGCATAATTCCCATCTGCCTGCAACGTTTTATTTAGTTGAAGGGCGAAGAGGTTTCACTACCTTCACAAAACAGATCCACACAGAGGGCAAGAAAATATGATGGCAAGATCAATGCTTACTAAAATGAGCACATTGCTTATTCTGCTCAACGTTATATTTGTCTTCCATGTCTCCGCTCGAAATAAGCTTCTTGTTGAAAATGTAAATACAAATACAGACAAGTCCTTTGAAACAAGTTTGGAGCAGTTACCATCGTGCACAAACTGTTCTGGACATATTCCAGACAAGAAATGCTGCCCCACATCAAAGAAAGTTGGAGAGATGTTGAACCAGAACTTTGCATATTCACAATGATGCCATTCAAATCCAACGCCCTATTGCACAATCCTAACCTACAGAAATGCCGCTTAGATCTCAATTTGATTCTCATCCACTGTGTAATACAAATTGATAGAAAATCGGGGAAGACATATTGTACTCCAGTAGTTCCACTCTATGTTCATCAATATTTTCATTTCAATCATGCCACTAGAATCGAATATAATTTGTCTTGCGACTTTTCTCCATCAACTAGAGCAAATACGTCTGTTAATATTTAGATATTTGTGGCATGTATATAACAAACGTCACTAATCTACAAGTTGTTTTGTGTATTTTATAACAAGTTTTCCTTCAACTAAAATTCTTATACTCTAAAAGCATAATCGAAGGAATCACTAACGTCTTGACACGAGTTTTTCAACAGCACCAACTGTTTTTAAACCAAGACAAATGGAATTGAAATTAACTATCACTAAGCCTACACTAAATTCAAACAACATTATATTCATTAGGAAACATGTGCATTTCCTTTCCTTCCAATTCTCCTGAGATTAAAATAATCTTAAGGAAAAGATAGGTGAAGATTTGGGAAATTTCCAATCGAGTTAAAAGTTGAAGAAAAAAACGAACTTTTTGTATTTTGTTCGATAAATGTCATATTTGGGAGATCGTTTATATTATAAAAAAATTAGTATAAAAGCATTTAGAGATGTACAAACAAGAATCTCTAGAGGTATTATAGCTAATCCATAAGTAAAACAATAAAAAAATTATTGTCCATATTAATAAAAATTAGAAGCAAAATAAGGGTTACCTTGAACCCATAAAATCTAACAACTAATTGACTATCCAAGAAACTACACCACCAAAAAGAGAACACCAAACACATACATTAGTTATTCGGAATCTTTGATGCACCCAACATCGATCCCGCAATGTCTATGCCAAAAATTGGAACCACAACCACAAATAGCACAAATAGAAAAGCTCACATCTTTCACTTTCCCCTTATCATTAACAAGAAGTTTGTCATAACTTCCATGCCAATGATCTAGCCCTAACCAACAAATCATGCACACATACAAATCTATATCAATAAAGGAAGAATCTAAACCCACAGTATATGCTCAAATCTAAACAAGGAAGAACCTATGCTTGGATCTTCACCAATGAGAGGAAGAGTATTGGTTAATGATAAACTCATTGAAAGAAGACCATGCACATTTATCACTCTATATATTTCTCCAAAGCTTCGTTTACCTCATCCATGTCTATCAGCCTCAAATTTGCATCAAACATCCTTATAGGGCTCAGGTGAAGTGGAGTAAAATTAATGCCTTTTTTGAAATGACCAACTCCAACTACAACGAATGATTCGATTCTTTAAATTTATAAGGCCAAGATCAAAACCTGCTCTTCAATTTCCTAAAAATATTCACACAGCACCCTATCCAATTAAAGAACCCTTAGATTTTAATTCATCATCCATCAATACTTCCTCAAAGCTTAGGAGAATGTTCAAGTTAATAAAAACCATTGTCATGGATTGAACTAGGGCTCTATTTCAAACTAAGTATTGAAGCTTATATACAAACTAAGTAGTTATGTCTCAATTAACCCTCACCAAGTTACTCCCAACCATAAAATTTACCCCCAAAATAATGGCTACTAATTTTATCGAACATGTTTTGTGTTTAATTAAAAATATTGCTTAGACAATTAAGTGAGAAAAATCTCGAGAAATTTAATCCTCTCATTGTAAAGAATAATTTGTCCTCTTCCAATATTAACTACTCACTAAAGAATCCAAAAACATAGCAAGAAAAAGCTTCAAAAGGAAACTTATAATGAAGAATTACCATATGATACGGATAATGAACATGCTATCTTTAGTAATTCAAACGCACCACAATTTAGAAATAACAATCATAATTGATAATATAGTAATTGTATCATAGATACATGATGTATGTCATTAATTGAAGTTCTAGTAATGCAGGGAAATTTTCCTAGACATAGATCACCCACTAATTCATCCTTAACGAATCCTTACAACTTGTGAATTCACACGCTACAGTAGTGTTGTGCTTTGCACACTCACCCCATTTTTTTATTGAAGTTTTTTTTTTTAATATGTATTCATACTCAACCATTACTTGATAATATCTAGAATAACCAACAATACGGTCCAAACCTATGCAGTAACCAACTTATCTCAATATGAGATAATCATGTCTAGAATCCCATGTAACCTTACCACTTAACAAATTTTGATGCTATGACAATGGCACCATCATGAATGTTCTCAACAATAAAATGGGAATGTTTGGTTAACTTGTCCACCACTATCAAAATAGTGTCATGCTTACAGTGATTTCTACGTAAACCATAAACAAGTTCCATGCTCATCACCAACCATTTATGGTCAGGAATGTTATGTGGATACAATACTCCACCGGGGAGTTTGTGTTCCCCTTTTACCTTTTCGACTCTCCAAACGTCCAGCCACAAATTGAGTCACATTGACTTTCATTTTTGGCCAAAACAAGTTCCTTTTTTAGACTGTGTAGCATTTTAGCCACACTAGGATGAGTAGAATATGGAATTTTATGTACTTCAAACGTAATAATATGTCTTAAATTTTTTCTTTCTAGACATAAATTCATCTCTAGAATATTATTAAGTCATAAATATCAAAATAATATCTTAATTTTTTCAATTCCCTTTTAGACAAACTACAATTTTTAAGATAAAATGGGTCTTGATGCTACTATTTAATAATCCTTTTCTTAATTCAAATCACAATATAGTTAGTGCATCAATGTATCAATGTCTACTCAAAGCATCTACCACAATATTTTCTTTCGTCTTGACATAACAAATGTTAAGACTGAAATCATAGAGTAATTTTAGGGTAGCACGCATTCAACTTTTCCTACTTAAGTATGCGAATTAGACTAGTGATGGTTTAATTTCAATTCAACCCCTTTCCAAAAAGGTAATGGTTCCATTATTTTAGAGCATGCATGATGGAAACCAACTCTAAATTATGAGTGGCATAGTTTTTCTCATAGTCCTTGAGTTTGCATGACATGTAAGCCACAAATTGATCATTTTGTGTTAGAATTCTCTCAACCCCTCTGTTGAGGGATCCATCCACATAGTGAACTACCCCTATTTGGATTAGGAATTAGGACAATGGGAGAAGTCGTGAGAAATTTATTTATATCAATGAAGGATACTTCGTAGTTCAATGGTGGCTATTCAAACTCTTTTTTTGCTCTTCCTTTGCAAGGAAGTTATTGGAAGGGAAATTTTAGCAAAGTTACTCAAAAACCTATAATAATACCGTACTAGGCACATAAAATTCTTACTTCATTCAATTTTATTGGAAGTAGTCATTCCATGATGGCATGAATCTTTCTCAAATCTACAATGATCCCTTCCTTATAGATTACAATACCCAAGTAGTGTATCTTTGTTTGGAAAATTGAACACATATAGTTTCCCATATAACAAATATTTTCTCAAATCTTTAGTACCAATCTATGATGTTGCTCATGTTCTTTCTAATCTTTTGAATATCAAAAATTCATCATTAAATACTAAGTTAGATTGATCCAAGTAATCTTGAGGGATATTGTTTATCAAATTAATGAAGGCTAGGAGTGTGTTTGTTAACTTAAAAGGAAGTACAATAAATTCATAGTTACCATACCTAGTCCTAAAAGTAGTTTTATGTATGTCTCTTCTTGCACATCCTTAGTTGATGGTAGTTAGATATTAAATTGATCTTGGAAAATACAACTTCTTCCCTCATTTGATCAAATAGATCATCAATCTAGGGTAATGGGTAATGGTTCTCAATCATTTCCTTGTTTAACATGTGGTAGTCTATGCATAGGCATAGTGTTCCATCTTTCTTATTCATCAAAAGTGTAGGAGCATCCCAAGGTGGAACACTAGGACTCATCAAGTCTTTTTCCAATAGCTCATTTAATTAAACCTCTAATTCATGTAAACTGGATGTGCTCGTCCGATATGGCCTCTAGAAACATGCACTAAACTTGGCATAGTTTCTATTGAGAAATTAAACTCTATCTTAGGAGGTAGACTAGGAACTTCATCATGCAACACTTCCATGAATTCTTGCAATATAGGATTATTGATATCTATAGACTTCTCACTTTCATAATTTGACATATGGAAATGAATAGAAAATAAGTCCCCACCTTTCCTTGCCACTCTCTTATTTTTTAGGGGAAAAAGAGTGTTTAACTATCTTGTTCCATGCGATCCTTGCAACAGTACAAGATTATTGGATTCGTCTCGGAAACACACTTGTTTCTCTCTATAATTTTTTAGCTACATGTTTAACCAACTAGGCCATTCCTAATACTAGATCATATGATTTGAAGGGCAATACTAATGCATTTACCCAAGTGCTTGAATATTATCTACTGGAATGTTTAGCTCAGGTACAACATCTTTTTTATGTTGTTTTCATCCAATACCTAACTCAAAACTACCCCCTTTCCTAAGGCTTCTATTCTCAACTTGTAGTTTTGAATTATATTAGGTGTAATGAAATAGTCGAAGGAGCTCTACATTCACACCTTTGCTATGCATTCACCGTTCGGTGGTGTATCTGTCGAATTGCGATCGGTGTATGCATAACCTAACATTTTCCAGCCCTCATCAAGGTCCCCTAAATACACCCCAAGACTTCGTTCAGGTGACATACCCATGTTGGCATGCCCTCCCATTATCCATGCCTCCTCACCCAGTCATCACGATGCACCACATCGGGAAACTGAGCTGCCATCTCTCTACTTCTCTTTTCTACTCTTCTCCAATTCACTTTTCCAAAGGGTAAAAATGACATATTTTCACCCCCTAGGGATTATTTATAGCCCTTTTTCACATTTTTGCCTCCCATTTTTACCATTTGCTCTATTTTTTCCCATTTTTCTTTCCTGACTAATTTTCATCCTCTATCCATTTTACTCTGGTTTTCATCTTTCAATCCCTTTCCCAGGCCCCTTTTTACCCACACAACCTCTCGAGGGGCCATCACCTTGCTATTGCCTTTTTCCAAAATTCTTCTAGATAAAATTGATTGGGGCATATTGCCCATCCCTTATTCTTGTTTGTAAAGGGTGGAATTTGGATGTTAGGTTTTTGGTAGTTTTGGTGTATATCCTCCTTTCACCCTTACATTCAAGGACCTAGGGTCAAGTTGCAATGTACTATCATAACCTAGGTCACTATTGAGATGTAGGGAAACTTGGATTTTTATGATTAGATTGACAATTTCTTTCTCTTATGCTCAATTGTACCTTAAAACCCTAATTATGCAAATAAGACAGTAAATGGATGAATTACGAAAAATGCTTCTGCAGAAAGATGTAAAATAACAAATAACTGTGCACCTATTTTCGGGGTCCGAAGGCCAAAAAGTCAGGGACTAAAGAGTGGGCGCCCAAGTCTAGTACCCTACTTTTTGTCGAGATCCAGAAAATCAGTCTACAACCTATATCTGTTGTATCAGAGGTTTTCCCGTTGCGAAACTTTGAGGACTAATGAGCGGGCGCCCAAGTCCAGGTAGCTATTTCTTTCACTGATCTGCAATCCTGACACTCTGTTGTACCCTCCTGCAACTTCACTTTGTCTGCAACTCCAACCTATAACCTACAATCATGAAAACTTTGGGAGGGGGTTGTGGTATTTATAGGCTTGCCTCAGTCAAGCCCTGGAGAGACATTCAAGCCTTCTGAACACCATTGTTAGATAACGAGTGCACGCCTTGGGAGGCACATGCAAAAACTAAATGATAAATGGTCAATAATCACAATACATATCAACTTGTAGTGAAGATCTCATGGGAGGAAGAAGCTCTTCATTCCATGAGGAGATGGCTGCTCAAATTTGCAAACACAAACACATAGACAATACAAATATGCTCTTGCAACACAATGAAAGTCTTGAATAACCTTTAGGATGCATAAAGTTCACAATAACAATCTAGTTTACAAATGAATGCCTAAGCATGTTTATATATGCAACTACAAACACTCCCACCAAGATTTCATAAATTCAAACTTTTTGTGTCGCCCTAGGGACCATATAACGGTCATAAACTGACACTAGAAATTTGGGCCTGACCCAAAATAGGGCGCGGGCGCCCAAGTCCTCTCCCCTATTTTGGGCAGGGTTAGTTCAAGGGGTCCCCCTAGGCCCCATTTGTCATGATACCCAAGGTTCATTCCATTGGGATGTTGAATTATGATGTAATATGTCCAAAATGCACACTAGAGACCCGAGAGCTAAACCTTTTGAGGGAAAAGCCCCCAAGGGGACATTTTCTGACATTACATTCTTAAACCACCATATTGTGTTTTTCTTTGAAATAATGTTATTTTAACACTATTTCAAAGAGGGACAAAATATAGACACCTAAAAAAGGTCATGTCATTTCCCATCATCTTTATTATAATTGATCAAGTAAAATTGATCAATTGCCCTCCATTTGACAAATATATTAATTACATAATATTTAAATTATTTAATTAAGATTTCTCACCCCGTTCTTCTATCTAAAATCAATAAATACCTTATTTCCTCTATAGTCCTAAATATATATCTATTTACATAGGACTATAATTCCCCTTCATCCCAAAAATTAATAAATATGTCTATTATTTAATTCCACATTTTATCCATTTGTGATTACTTTTAGTACTCATCATTAATTACCCCAAATCTTGTGGACATGGATTAATTTGGAAATATTAAGCATTACATTCCCCCATGCTTCTAGAGGATACACATGTCATAAAATGTATGTGCAAAGTACATGCTTGTACATGACAAGTGGTACTTTGGAAGCATATATAAATTTTCTTTGTCCCATTTTGTCCAATTGAAAAATCCACTTGGCTCTTTTTCTCATATTTTGAATTACACGTGTTCTCTTTTTTAATTTAAAATTCCACCACTTTCTCCCATGCATAATTTAAAAATCCTCACAAAATCCAAACTTTACCTTTTCAAAAATACCCCCATCCCCTTCATCTACCTAATTAATCTCAACCCTCCGTTAATACAAAAGCCAATTCTTCGCCCTTGGATCTTCCATGGATCAAGGAGCCCTCCCATCACCCAACATCAGGTCTTGCCATTTATCATGCTCTCCTTTCTTGAGAGATCTCAAGCAATGAGAGCCATTGTTCTCAACATTTGATCTCAACCATCCATTCATCCATTCCAAACTCTATAAATTGAAGCTCTCCCATTCATTTCAACAACACTTTTGAATGCAAGTAAATGTTGTTAATTTGAGAACTTAAACATTCAAATCACTTTCAATATAATCTAGGACATATCAAAGGAATTTCATAGTCATGGGTGCACTTATTTTATTTTGAAATTTCCTTTCAGTCTTATCTTGAGGTTGTAATTGATTGTGAATTGAATAGGTTAATGGTATTTTAGCTTGTGTACTATTGTCCACCTTCACTTGCATGCACACTATTCCAAATGAGTTGGGGGAGGCCCATGACATCATATACTCCTTAAAAATAGAAATTTCCTTAGTATGCAAGTACAATAATGTCTAAATATTGTCTGAAGAAAACAACTACCACGTCAATTTTTAAAGCATTCGGTTCTTAAATACATCTAAAAAAAATTTTATCATAAATTTTTGGTCTTCTCAAGTGGTGATATTGAGGTTCATTTGGTTGCAATGAACCAATACTTTTTGAATGGTACATGGTTATATAAACTAATGCTACAATGGTCCAAAATTCAAACCAATTCACGTGTTCCTTGTCTTCTATAAACTTGAAGATTCAACCAATTCAACACATGAGAATGATCAACAATATATGTATGCAACAATGCAACATGGAAAACATTGTTAATCCTTACCAGGGAAGGTGGTAATGCTAAGTAGTAAGCCATAATGTTGATCACTTCAAGAATCTTGAAAGGCCTATCAAAGAATCAAGCTAGATTTGCTAATTTTTTAAAATTTGATAGAGGTTTTATATGGTATAACTCATAGAAATAGCCTATCTCCTAATGAAAAACTATGGGGTGACCTTTTCGAATCTACCTTGTTTTTTGTCTATAGAAAGCATCTTTCAATCACTACCTTACTATTTAAATTTGAACATAATACTCTTGAAGTATTTCAATCCTAATAGATACTTTATTATACGAAAACTCAACCAAATGAAGTTTGGTCCATTGCAAACATTCCTAGATATTCAACACCTTTCTAATAGTTAATTCTTACTACTTAACAACTTTGTTCCTTAATATTTTATTATCTAAAATTTAACATATTTGTTTTTATCTTAATGTTTTATTTTTTTTAATCTATTTATTTCGTGAATATGTTCTATTATTAAACTTTACAAGTAAAAGATGTGGGAAAAGTTGTGTTAATACATAAAGAGTCATCTTCTTGCATACAACTTGAAGACCATAAGACCATAACCGCCTCGGAAAACTGATCAAAGACAACGATAATCTCTGACTAGCCTCACGTACGAATTGGTCAAATTCATACATGAGGCGTTGTGGAATGTAAATATTTGAGTTTCTGACTTACTTGATATTCAACATGCCATTTTCAAGCTTTGAATGTCTCCCTCGTGAGAATTAAATATTTAATTGCTCAAAGCTATTCCCATAAATACGACTCATTTCGTTCTCAACAAATACCCACAGCATCGCCTTCTCTCTCGCAACATTTCGGATTTCATCATATCTTATTTGGCGAGCTATTTATTCTCTCGGCTTTTTTAATTTTTATCTTTCTCGGCTTTCTTTGTTAAAAGGACGCTCTCTAAGCAGTGAATATGGGCAGATCAATACTTATGAAAATCATAACAGTACTACTTCTCTTCACTGTTGTGTTTGTCATCCATGTCTCTGCTCGATATAATCTCAAGGCAAGTGCAAATACAGAAACGGATATTAACAACAACAAAGCAATCGATAATCTGGTTCAAATTGTGGAGCAGTTAGCATCATGTACTAACTGCGCAGGCAATATTCCAGATCCTAAATGCTGCACAAAATAACACAAGTTTCCGAGTGGCAATATTCTAATCCAACGATCTCATTCAGATTCTGCCCCAAGTAATTCAAGGGAGAGCTTTGTTTAATTATGATGTACATTAATTGAATGTTACGGGGAAGCAACAATACCAATTCTATTCCAACGTTCTCTGCTATTCATGACACCTCAAATTTCATTGACCTATGTGAATTGTAGTAATACTCATTCGTTATTTTCGATGATAACAAATATACTTGCTTATTCAGATCGAACACCTAATGCCATGGCTGCAACTGTAGTTTGTTTGATTGGATGCATGTTGACAATTATTGTTGGCCTCGATTCACTGTAAGATTAGTTAGATATTTATTTGCAATAACAATGACTAACCCAAATTAATTTCGGGTTATATTTTCAAATGTTCAATTCAGACGAAATATGTCGGCTAGAAGTTTAGAACCATGTGTTGAATTCCATTTTTCTGACATTCCACAAATTGACTAGTTCATAATGACTTTGTTGTTGAATTCTATTTTTATACTTTCATTAACTAATAACTTCTTGCCGACAGAGCCACCCAATATTTCTGTGCATTCAATTTACACTTTCGTTAATAATGGCTTTGGTGTTGAATTCGATTTTTATCTGTATTCGTTTTATAGTAATTTACACATTTTCTGTTCAACCTTATCCCATTTTTATTTATGAACATTCAGCTTAATTTCAAAATTTTTAATTTTTAACTTAAATTTTATAACTTTTACTCTTTCCTAATAATTATTATGAGTTAACAATCAGAAAATGAGACAGAGATAAAAAAACTGCACTAAAGACACATCTATTCAACGAACACTCTTACTTATTTATAGTTGTTGGTATCTCAACAATATCTTATAAACTTGCAAAGAAAAATGACAGCGAACTGAAGACTTCAACGACGCCTCTTAATTGTTTGAGACACCTTTATCTAACTGGACACCTAGACAATGACCGGTGTAATTCAGTTATGAGTTACAGTTAGTTACGCTAACACTCCCCTTAATGAATAACTGAATTTTTTTGAACTCCTAGCTTATTCCTACGTTGTACAAACTTTATCTTTCCCAATGGCTATATAAATACATCATCCATGTTATCATTTGTGTTACAATACATCAACTCTATCTCTTGTGATTGAATCTTTTCTCTAACAAAATGATGTTGAGTTTCAATATGTTTTGATCTGGCATGATACACTAGATTGTTTGCCATTGATTACTAGATCTCGAAAAAGAGCTCCCCGTTGATTACTACGGAGAATGTGGACAACACGTTGAGACTGCACTGCCCCTAGGAAGCAACAAGGATCGTACTTTTTCAAATCCCCTTGTAGAGGGGGAAAAGCTCACCACTTTGGACCTTCCACCAATGCATTTTGCTATTGGAGAGTGTAATATCCTTAGAGATAAAGAGTTGCAATACTGTGCATCTTTGAGAAAATGGGGGAAACAAATTCAACTCCATATGTTCACTAAGAAGACCATGGCTTCACTGTCATGAAAATGGAGGACCCAAGCTCACTTGAAGTCCTCTGTTGCATCGCTGCCTTTGTCAAATTAAACAACTGCTTGAGTTTATGGCATTTCAATGTGTTTGCTTTTGATTTGAGCTTCCTCCTTCAATGCCAGCAATTGGCCCCTTGAATCTTCTCTAAGCTCTATGGAATTTGATTGCAAATATCTCATCACTCTCTAGGTCTCACAAAACAATGATCACCCATTTTATTCAAATAAACGGAAGGAGAACAAGGCTACAAGAATGCACGCATGCCTTAGACTGGCCACAAATCTCACATTGCTTTTAAGCATTGTAAGTCCCTTCTAAAGTTAAAGAATTATAAACTTATGAATTCCAAATTGAAACAAATCCATGCTTGGTGCATGGGAGGACAAAATGACTGGGAATCCTATGTAGCAAATAGTACCAAATGTACAAACAACATAGTTGTGGTTGCCCAACTACGTGAATGTTCTCTAATTTGTGGCAAAACAAATAGTACCCTATTCAAGTGGTGTGCTGATGTACAAAAGAACCAAATCTGCCAATGGTCATCTGTGTGAATGAGATGGATTGAATGAGTTCCTCAGATTAAAAGGTACAATATAAAATGTTTTATTTCTGTATATATTTTTACTCAATTACTTCAATTTATTCAATTGAAAAACAAATTTAAGGCATTTGACAGAGATTGAGACAGAGAGGAAACTTATGTCTTTCATTAAACCTACAGGAGATTAATCAAAATAATTGTAGGGTAGATCAAATAAAATCATTTAAAAATTAAAAAATCCATTGAATCTGCAAAATATCAAATATAATGAAATGTACGTTGTTATGTGATTCTCTGTACTCAATAATAAACTTGATCAGCATGAAAACACATTCAAACTGCGATTTGTTTATTTTATGGTTATTGTTATTGTTATTGTTATTGTTGAAGTTTATGATAAATCTAAAACCCCAGAATCTTCTACAAGCCAAGATTAACCTTCTACAGAGAAAAAAAACACAAGAGAGCTATTTGCACAATAAATGGATGCAATTAATGAAAATGATTAATGAATTACATGTGACAACTTGCTTTTATATTCGCAAGTTAAATAAAACCTTAATATGACTTAATAATAACCTAAGACTAAAAATAAGCCCTAAGTAAACTTATTAAAGTGTAATTAAATATTTAATTACACCAAAAGTTATTACTATGCATACATAACATTTTGATTCTGATTATTTATTGGCTGCATTGCATTTGATTTTACAGGGGATTATATAAAAATGAATAAGGGCTTAGGATTCAGATTTATATATTAAATAGTAGGCTCAGTTCTCCTCCTTAATTAAGTGTGACCATCCGCCTTACTACACTGCCAATAATCGATAGAAAGTTTTCATGCTGGTAGTTTTATAATGATAATGAAGGGGTTTGATGGCAACGTGAAATTGAGGAATATGACAAGTGTTGTTCACATTTAGTGCCACTGGAGGATATTCAAGTGAAAATTTGATTTTCTTTTAATATTGAAACAAAGCAATAAAAAAATTACATGAAATAAGGAGAAGCATCAAGCTACCAAAACAAAGGCCTGAACAACAACAGTTCGAAGGATGTTTGGTCTCTTCAGCGATGGCAGAGGCGGAGGAGAAAGCAACAGGTGGCACCACAGATCCTACTTTCGCAGAGATGAGGACGAGGGTGAGGGAGAGAGCATGGCACGGTTTGTTGTGGTGGGCCATTCTGCCATCATGGAGCTCATACACTATTGAAATTCTCTAATACATATTGCCATTTCATCATTCAAAACTCCTAGGAAAACATATTTTATATTTCTTAGTTAACATATTTCACCCTTCATCATTTAAAACATACTTTTTCCTTAGACCAAACTAGCGCATTGTTTATTGCCTTACCTAAGTGAAAGCGTCATAATGCACTAGCGTTATAGATCCTTGTTAAACTTCTCAAGGAACATAGGTACATCAGAATTTATATTTTTGATACTTTGTAAGGTTAGAAAGTGTTTGAGATCTCCCAGTAATATGTAAAATCTGTGTTACATATTACTCCTCAACTTGGTTGTTCTCAAATTCCTCCTATCAAGCTAATGGAAGCCTTCACCATGGTAGAGAACACCATCCTCTGATGTAATTTTTTTGGCAAAGATTCCATTGTGGAAGAAGATTTTGATAGTGAATTAGACACTATGGGTTACATGCACAAGTTCGACGAAGAAGGGCACCCTGTTGGCTACAACATCTATGGCATTTTTTAGGACAGGGAGCTTTATAACAAGACCTTTGGGGGTGATGCCAGGAACAACAAGTTTCAATTGTTAAGGGTTCAATTTCTCAGAAAGAGCATTTGCTAGCTCAGCTTTAGCCCTAATGAGATTAGCTTCATGGTGCAGATTAAAGATTTCAAGAACTCGCCCAAGCACAAGAAGTGGAAGCTCAAGTTGTTCCCTTCCTACAAGACAATTACCCTGGATTCATTGCTAGAAAGGTTAGTAGTACTTTCATGAAATATTTATAATTTCAAATGGTTGATATAAGTGTTAGATGACAAGATGAATATTTTGGTGTGAAATATTTATTAATGTGTCATTGTGATACTCGCAATTGAATACTATGATATACCCTTTTTATTTAGCAAACTAACAGAAAGTTTGTGCTCATGAGGGCTGCCAGGGCGTTCGAGACCCTATTCAAGTATTTTTGTCTAGCTTTACTTTTGAGATGTCCTCTTTATTACTATGAAAACCTTCCGTCTATGTTCTATGGTTCCCATTCCAAGTTTTATCACTATCGAGACATGGTTTGTTTTTGACTTATTTGGAAAATAGTTTCTATAACAAAATCTTGTTTTTTTAAACTTTCAGTTTACATATCATGGGTTTTAAACTTGAGATCAATATCTAGGTGAATCATATGCTCTTATTTTAAAATAGATTTTATTTTTTTCTTTGTATTATACTATTTTCTTCAATGTGGTTAACATATCTATTTATATATGCTACAATGGAGAATTCAAAGTAGATATCATATATGGGAGGTTTTTGTCTGTGTATTCCAATTAGTGCATAAGGGCATAGAAACAATAATAAAATTGTTTAGGAAAGCAATCGATGAGGGAAATGAAGCATGCAATGACCAAAAAAATGTAATTGACATCATTATGAAATAGAAATAGAAGAGGCCCACATAAGCCATTGAGGATCTCATGTTTCTAAGAAATCATTGCTAAGGCAAAAGCTAGGACTTTAAGCTCACAAATTTTTGAACAATACCCTAGTGGAGTTACACCCTCTAAAACAACTTGAAACTCCAAATACTTGAACAAATAATATGTTATTGCCAATATACTAATTACTTTCATGCATTGAGTGTTGGTTGACTAAGTGACTTCAAATTGTGATAATTTGAAGTTCATGTCTTTGTCAACTTTAGTGAAATATTTTTGTTTTGAGTTACAGTGGTATGCAAGGGGTCATTCATGAAGTATTTGGTTTTTACGTAGATTTAAATTTTAAAGATTTTTTGTTCAAGATTGCATTTGTTTCTACATGGAAAATATAAAAATGAATAAGGGATTTGATTAATTTAGTGCATATATAGATTACATTTAATTTTCTCATAGCTTTATTGCAAAACATATAGAATTATTGCAGTGATTTCCATCGTACAAAACATCAATTTTCAAAAATGTACAAATTTTGTATTATCTTCCATGTAATTAAGAATTTGACCATGGGAAAATCAACTATCCACATGCCCATTGCACCTATGACAATTTCTAGTTGAATTGATAATTAAAATCTTTATATTTAAAAAAAATAATGTAAACCCTTTCAAAGTTAGCTATACTATATAAAGGCAATTGGAATCGAAATGTTTGAATTTACTCCGATTGAGTATTTGACATAATGCGATGTTAGTTTCAAATCAGTCAAATGCCTGGAATTCCCACAATGCCATTAACATCAATACTTCTCTCTCTCTATCTCTATGTGTGTTTGTTTATCCTCTTTTCTATATAAACAATGTGTCATGCCATCCTCTCCATGCTCCATACTCATTGAAGGAGCGAAAGCATAATTCCTATTTGCTTGCAATGTTTTATTTAGTTGAAGGGCGAAGAGCTTTCACTACCGTCACAAAACAAATCCACACAGAGGGCAAGAAAATATGATGGCTAGATCAGTGCTTACTAAACTAAGCACACTTCTTATTCTGCTCAACGTTATATCTGTCTTCCATGTCTCCACTCCAAATAAGCTTCTTGTTGAAAATGTAAATACAAATATAGGCAAATCCTTTGAAACAAGTTTTTAGAAGTTTCCATCGTGCACAAACTGTGCCAGACATATTCCAGACAAGAAATGTTGCCCCAAATCAAAGAGAGCTAGAAAGATGTTCAATCAGAACTTTGCATACTCACAATGATTCCATTCAAATCCAACGCCCTATTGCACAATCTTAACCAAGAGAAACGCCGCTTAGATTTCAATTCGATTCTCATCCATTGTGTAATAGAAATTGATTGAAAATTAGCAAAGGCATATTGTACTCTAGTAGTTCCATTCTATGTTCATCACTATATTCATTTTATTGATGCCACTAATCTCGAATATAATTTGATTGTGACTTTCTCCATCAACTACAGTAAATACTTCTATTAATATTTAGATATTTATGACATGCATATAATAAATGTCACTAATTTGCAGGTTGTTTTGTGTATTTTATAACAAGTTTTTTGGTCAAATAAAATTCTTATACTCTAAAAGCATAATCTAAGCTCGAAGCTATGAGAGTGACATCTATGAGAGAAAATAAAAAAGAAACGTACAAAGCATGCACACACACACACACTAATTAAGAAAAGCCAACAGTCTATCTGTCTTTAGGGCCATCTTTTGTCTTGGAGTCTTTCCTTTACCTCAGGTCTATCTTGTAGGCCATCTCTGATCTAAGTCTAGAAGGTGCCTTTCAAATTTGTTTCTTGTCCAAGATGAATGCTTGTCAAATTGTTTTGTCTAGATAAAGATTAGTGTTTATCCTTTTGCAAAGCCAAAATCAGAAGCATTCCATCTCCTCATTCTTCCAACTTGAGTCCCCAATCTTATCCCAAATATCAATAGGTCTCCTTATACCAAGCTAACTTGCAATCCCCCTAGGTCAAAAATATTACTTAAGAGCAATCACATTGTTTATTACACATGCATAAATGCCAAAAATTGAAAATCAAAAGCAATAATTTCATGTCATAGCTCATGTGGCATCACATAGAAATAGAAATGTGCTACACTCGTAATTGCATATGTCCTTGCATCCATGCATATCATACATCATATGTTCCAAAAAAGATAAAAAAAACATTACATTATCATTGTTTTGTTAATAACCAAAAACTTCAACATTCCAGGTGCACAAAAGATAGAAGATGGCTCATGTGACATTAAACTAAAGCTGAATCAGAGTACATATACAAAAGTTTGAGTTCATGAACAAAGACACACTCAAGCATGCAAGGGGAAAAATAGAAATCTAAGACTCTCTAGAACCTCAAGGACGATTCTAACTATTTGAACCTTTAGGGCTCCTGCTCCTAGGCCTCCTATGACTACTAGTTGCATCAGAACCTCTGTGAATCCTATGGGAATGAGAAGGAACCCTGATAAGAGCACACAAGGGACCAGTTCTATCATTCTGTGAAGCTTTCTTGCGAACCCCAAGGTTATCCATGATCTCTTGAAGAATGACATTATCAGCATCGAGTGTAGAAATTCTAGCTCATTGGGAAATGATCTCCTGACTCGCATACTAAGGAGCAAGAATATTAGTATGACAACTAGCTCTAGAAGGAAGACAAACATCAACAGGAAGAGTCTCCCGTGGATGACCAATGGCAAGGAATAGAACACCTAATGAAGAATCACGAAGGACCTCCCTCCACCCCTCGATAGTACCTAAGATGAAGTAAGAAGAGAAAGTGTTAGTCAATGGTTAAGTTCGTGAAAGAAAAGGAGTAAGCTAACAGAGGAATAGAGGAAAATGTTCTTACAAGGATCGCCTTCTTGCCATGTAGGATCATCTTCTCCAGAATGAATCTCTCTGTCTCCTCCTATGCTAACCTTGTCATGCTCCTCTCTCAAGATCATAATCCTCATCTGAAAAGTCTTCAAATTCCTCCTCAATGACCACCAACTCCTGACCAAAGGAAGGCCTCACACACCTCTGTCCTAGTCCACAAATAGGCCTCGTAATCAAAACACCAGGATTCAAAGGGTCCAAAAGGATGCCCTATGTTGTACATCCATCATCTCCTAAGAAGATCTATAACATGTCTGAATTGGGGGCAAGTCCACTAGAAATTCCTAACCAAACTACTGAAGAACTCAATTGACATGATGATATTCAACCAACCCATTTATGTCTTGCAAGTGAAGTACGCCTTTGCAATAGTCTTGAATCTAGCTATCATTTGGCCATCAACCCTCCATATTCGCATAAGGATCACAATTAAATTTTGCATCAATCAAAGTAGCTATGGTGCATGTAGTAGCATCAAAGGCACCCATATGGCCCCACCGTGTAGCTCTTAATAGTCTAGGATCTGGTAGCGGCACATCTCTCTGATATGGTGTACTGTGCTCATAAATCTATGACATGATCAGAGAAGGATAACTAAATGCAAGAGCCTCTCGTCTCGAAATATGATACAAGTCTCGATAGATCATGGTGAGGATATCAATCCCCCATGCAAAAAATGTACCCTACTCAAGCCTCTAAATGATTGGTGCCTAGCACCATTTGAATCTCACTGATCCCTTATCCCCTGATAGCCTAGAAGTGATCAATCCAATGAGAACCTGTCATAAAAGTGAAATGTCAAGGTTAGGAACTAAAATGAGATGAACTCCTAATCTATCTCTTGGATGAGTAACCATTATAATAGCGGCTTAGGACTGTCAGTCTCGCTTAGACTTGATCTCAGGGATCCAAAGGTTCTCTGCTGTCATAGGAACACCTAATATGCAATACACATTAGATAGAATGAAGGTCCACTCTCCTGATACCAAAGGAAAAAAAAAAGTGTTCCTATCTGCATTCCAGTATGTCAAAATGTCACAACAAATCCATGAAGGAGGATGAACCACTAGAGTTTGAGAAATAAGATCCAAACACATCCTCCTAAGAATAGAAAGCCCTATAGGCTTCGACAAACCAAGATTTTGTCACATGTTCCATTCCATGGAATGCATCCGTCTTGTCATACACAAGGAATGTTAAGTTAGATCCCCGAAAACAAAAAATAGAAAATCATAGAAAAAAGCATAAAACATGACAAAGCTTCACAAAAAAAGTGTATATCATTAGAAAATTGCAATAAATAGAAGAGGTTAGTATCGAAAAATAGACTAAATCGAGCGTTAGAAGCATCAAATTAATGAAGATTGCATCCGAAAGCATTGTGGGTGGGTTGCCCCTTTCACTAGCGCAATTCCTCTTAGGCAATCCTAGATTCCCCCCAAAGGGCGACCAACCCTATCAAAAGGGGTGACCCATGTTCTCCCTGTCTTTCAGTCAATCTCCAAGTTTTGATGCCATCCATAGCCCCTTCTGACCATTTGTATCATTGTTCAAAGAAAATATTACATTATTAAATTATTGGATAATCTAAGCACACTAGATTTTCCATATGCTACTATGGGCATGACGGCTTGGAAAATTTAGCCCTAGGCGTTATGTCATTTTGGGATTTTTGTATTGTAAAAAGTATTGTAAGGTATTATGTCTCCAATGGTTTTTTAAAAATTTAACATCTATCAAGATTGAATACTTGGCAGTTAAGGGTGAACTTGTCACTTTTCTCATGTGATGAATATTTGTTTACTTGAACTTTTCCAATCAAACATTATACTCATGATGGGTGGTATGCTTTGAACCCTTTTTATAGGAGACTTTTTCTTATATTTCATTCTAACCAAATATCAATCTACCATATACTATATTATATACCTTAAAAAGGCAATTATACCTGTAACTTAACTTTTTCGTTCTAAAATTTTTTATATAATATATAATTAATAATTAATAAAACTAAATTTATAAACGACTTTCCAATTAAAAAAATAATAATCTAGTAAAATAAGTTTTGAAATAAATTGGACTTGCCAAACACGACAAAGTAAAAGGTAAAATCTATAACAAGGAGGTGCCAACATTGACTCCATTTCAATGGTCAAACAATCAATAGCAATTTTACATCTCATTCAGAACAAAAACTGGTAAATATTTGTCCTATTTTCATTGGCTAAATTTAACCTTTGACTATTAAAGTGGATGATATTTAAGAATAACCAGCTTAAATGATAGAATTGACGTGGAAAAATCAACAATATTATATGTTTCAGAAGCAATCGGAATTGAACGCGGGGCCAAATGTTTGAATTTACCCCGATTCAGTATATCACATTAGTTTTGAATCAGTCAAATGCGTGGAATTCCCACATTGCTATTCAACATCAAGATTCGACTCTCTCCCTCATTGTCTCTTCCACGCCGTTTAATCTCGATGTTTATCCTCTTTTCTATATAAACGATCTGCCCTCCTCTCCATACCCATTCAACAAGAGAAAGCATAATTCCCATCTGCCTGCAACGTTTTATTTAGTTGAAGGGCGAAGAGGTTTCACTACCTTCACAAAACAGATCCACACAGAGGGCAAGAAAATATGATGGCAAGATCAATGCTTACTAAAATGAGCACATTGCTTATTCTGCTCAACGTTATATTTGTCTTCCATGTCTCCGCTCGAAATAAGCTTCTTGTTGAAAATGTAAATACAAATACAGACAAGTCCTTTGAAACAAGTTTGGAGCAGTTACCATCGTGCACAAACTGTTCTGGACATATTCCAGACAAGAAATGCTGCCCCACATCAAAGAAAGTTGGAGAGATGTTGAACCAGAACTTTGCATATTCACAATGATGCCATTCAAATCCAACGCCCTATTGCACAATCTTAACCTACAGAAATGCCGCTTAGATCTCAATTTGATTCTCATCCACTGTGTAATACAAATTGATAGAAAATCGGGGAAGACATATTGTACTCCAGTAGTTCCACTCTATGTTCATCAATATTTTCATTTCAATCATGCCACTAGAATCGAATATAATTTGTCTTGCGACTTTTCTCCATCAACTAGAGCAAATACGTCTGTTAATATTTAGATATTTGTGGCATGTATATAACAAACGTCACTAATCTACAAGTTGTTTTGTGTATTTTATAACAAGTTTTCCTTCAACTAAAATTCTTATACTCTAAAAGCATAATCGAAGGAATCACTAACGTCTTGACACGAGTTTTTCAACAGCACCAACTGTTTTTAAACCAAGACAAATGGAATTGAAATTAAATATCACTAAGCCTACACTAAATTCAAACAACATTATATTCATTAGGAAACATGTGCATTTCCTTTCCTTCCAATTCTCCTGAGATTAAAATAATCTTAAGGAAAAGATAGGTGAAGATTTGGGAAATTTCCAATCGAGTTAAAAGTTGAAGAAAAAAACGAACTTTTTGTATTTTGTTCGATAAATGTCATATTTGGGAGATCGTTTATATTATAAAAAAATTAGTATAAAAGCATTTAGAGATGTACAAACAAGAATCTCTAGAGGTATTATAGCTAATCCATAAGTAAAACAATAAAAAAATTATTGTCCATATTAATAAAAATTAGAAGCAAAATAAGGGTTACCTTGAACCCATAAAATCTAACAACTAATTGACTATCCAAGAAACTACACCACCAAAAAGAGAACACCAAACACATGCATTAGTTATTCGGAATCTTTGATGCACCCAACATCGATCCCGCAATGTCTATGCCAAAAATTGGAACCACAACCACAAATAGCACAAATAGAAAAGCTCACATCTTTCACTTTCCCCTTATCATTAACAAGAAGTTTGTCATAACTTCCATGCCAATGATCTAGCCCTAACCAACAAATCATGCACACATACAAATCTATATCAATAAAGGAAGAATCTAAACCCACAGTATATGCTCAAATCTAAACAAGGAAGAACCTATGCTTGGATCTTCACCAATGAGAGGAAGAGTATTGGTTAATGATAAACTCATTGAAAGAAGACCATGCACATTTATCACTCTATATATTTCTCCAAAGCTTCGTTTACCTCATCCATGTCTATCAGCCTCAAATTTGCATCAAACATCCTTATAGGGCTCAGGTGAAGTGGAGTAAAATTAATGCCTTTTTTGAAATGACCAACTCCAACTACAACGAATGATTCGATTCTTTAAATTTATAAGGCCAAGATCAAAACCTGCTCTTCAATTTCCTAAAAATATTCACACAGCACCCTATCCAATTAAAGAACCCTTAGATTTTAATTCATCATCCATCAATACTTCCTCAAAGCTTAGGAGAATGTTCAAGTTAATAAAAACCATTGTCATGGATTGAACTAGGGCTCTATTTCAAACTAAGTATTGAAGCTTATATACAAACTAAGTAGTTATGTCTCAATTAACCCTCACCAAGTTACTCCCAACCATAAAATTTACCCCCAAAATAATGGCTACTAATTTTATCGAACATGTTTTGTGTTTAATTAAAAATATTGCTTAGACAATTAAGTGAGAAAAATCTCGAGAAATTTAATCCTCTCATTGTAAAGAATAATTTGTCCTCTTCCAATATTAACTACTCACTAAAGAATCCAAAAACATAGCAAGAAAAAGCTTCAAAAGGAAACTTATAATGAAGAATTACCATATGATACGGATAATGAACATGCTATCTTTAGTAATTCAAACGCACCACAATTTAGAAATAACAATCATAATTGATAATATAGTAATTGTATCATAGATACATGATGTATGTCATTAATTGAAGTTCTAGTAATGCAGGGAAATTTTCCTAGACATAGATCACCCACTAATTCATCCTTAACGAATCCTTACAACTTGTGAATTCACACGCTACAGTAGTGTTGTGCTTTGCACACACACCCCATTTTTTTATTGAAGTTTTTTTTTTTAATATGTATTCATACTCAACCATTACTTGATAATATCTAGAATAACCAACAATACGGTCCAAACCTATGCAGTAACCAACTTATCTCAATATGAGATAATCATGTCTAGAATCCCATGTAACCTTACCACTTAACAAATTTTGATGCTATGACAATGGCACCATCATGAATGTTCTCAACAATAAAATGGGAATGTTTGGTTAACTTGTCCACCACTATCAAAATAGTGTCATGCTTACAGTGATTTCTACGTAAACCATAAACAAGTTCCATGCTCATCACCAACCATTTATGGTCAGGAATGTTATGTGGATACAATACTCCACCGGGGAGTTTGTGTTCCCCTTTTACCTTTTCGACTCTCCAAACGTCCAGCCACAAATTGAGTCACATTGACTTTCATTTTTGGCCAAAACAAGTTCCTTTTTTAGACTGTGTAGCATTTTAGCCACACTAGGATGAGTAGAATATGGAATTTTATGTACTTCAAACGTAATAATATGTCTCAAATTTTTTCTTTCTAGACATAAATTCATCTCTAGAATATTATTAAGTCATAAATATCAAAATAATATCTTAATTTTTTCAATTCCCTTTTAGACAAACTACAATTTTTAAGATAAAATGGGTCTTGATGCTACTATTTAACAATCCTTTTCTTAATTCAAATCACAATATAGTTAGTGCATCAATGTATCAATGTCTACTCAAAGCATCTACCACAATATTTTCTTTCGTCTTGACATAACAAATGTTAAGACTGAAATCATAGAGTAATTTTAGGGTAGCACGCATTCAACTTTTCCTACTTAAGTATGCGAATTAGACTAGTGATGGTTTAATTTCAATTCAACCCCTTTCCAAAAAGGTAATGGTTCCATTATTTTAGAGCATGCATGATGGAAACCAACTCTAAATTATGAGTGGCATAGTTTTTCTCATAGTCCTTGAGTTTGCATGACATGTAAGCCACAAATTGATCATTTTGTGTTAGAATTCTCTCAACCCCTCTGTTGAGGGATCCATCCACATAGTGAACTACCCCTATTTGGATTAGGAATTAGGACAATGGGAGAAGTCGTGAGAAATTTATTTATATCAATGAAGGATACTTCGTAGTTCAATGGTGGCTATTCAAACTCTTTTTTTGGTCTTCCTTTGCAAGGAAGTTATTGGAAGGGAAATTTTAGCAAAGTTACTCAAAAACCTATAATAATACCGTACTAGGCACATAAAATTCTTACTTCATTCAATTTTATTGGAAGTAGTCATTCCATGATGGCATGAATCTTTCTCAAATCTACAATGATCCCTTCCTTATAGATTACAATACCCAAGTAGTGTATCTTTGTTTGGAAAATTGAACACATATAGTTTCCCATATAACAAATATTTTCTCAAATCTTTAGTACCAATCTATGATGTTGCTCATGTTCTTTCTAATCTTTTGAATATCAAAAATTCATCATTAAATACTAAGTTAGATTGATCCAAGTAATCTTGAGGGATATTGTTTATCAAATTAATGAAGGCTAGGAGTGTGTTTGTTAACTTAAAAGGAAGTACAATAAATTCATAGTTACCATACCTAGTCCTAAAAGTAGTTTTATGTATGTCTCTTCTTGCACATCCTTAGTTGATGGTAGTTAGATATTAAATTGATCTTGGAAAATACAACTTCTTCCCTCATTTGATCAAATAGATCATCAATCTAGGGTAATGGGTAATGGTTCTCAATCATTTCCTTGTTTAACATGTGGTAGTCTATGCATAGGCATAGTGTTCCATCTTTCTTATTCATCAAAAGTGTAGGAGCATCCCAAGGTGGAACACTAGGACTCATCAAGTCTTTTTCCAATAGCTCATTTAATTAAACCTCTAATTCATGTAAACTGGATGTGCTCGTCCGATATGGCCTCTAGAAACATGCACTAAACTTGGCATAGTTTCTATTGAGAAATTAAACTCTATCTTAGGAGGTAGACTAGGAACTTCATCATGCAACACTTCCATGAATTCTTGCAATATAGGATTATTGATATCTATAGACTTCTCACTTTCATAATTTGACATATGGAAATGAATAGAAAATAAGTCCCCACCTTTCCTTGCCACTCTCTTATTTTTTAGGGGAAAAAGAGTGTTTAACTATCTTGTTCCATGCGATCCTTGCAACAGTACAAGATTATTGGATTCGTCTCGGAAACACACTTGTTTCTCTCTATAATTTTTTAGCTACATGTTTAACCAACTAGGCCATTCCTAATACTAGATCATATGATTTGAAGGGCAATACTAATGCATTTACCCAAGTGCTTGAATATTATCTACTGGAATGTTTAGCTCAGGTACAACATCTTTTTTATGTTGTTTTCATCCAATACCTAACTCAAAACTACCCCCTTTCCTAAGGCTTCTATTCTCAACTTGCAGTTTTGAATTATATTAGGTGTAATGAAATAGTCGAAGGAGCTCTACATTCACACCTTTGCTATGCATTCACCGTTCGGTGGTGTATCTGTCGAATTGCGATCGGTGTATGCATAACCTAACATTTTCCAGCCCTCATCAAGGTCCCCTAAATACACCCCAAGACTTCGTTCAGGTGACATACCCATGTTGGCATGCCCTCCCATTATCCATGCCTCCTCACCCAGTCATCACGATGCACCACATCGGGAAACTGAGCTGCCATCTCTCTACTTCTCTTTTCTACTCTTCTCCAATTCACTTTTCCAAAGGGTAAAAATGACATATTTTCACCCCCTAGGGATTATTTATAGCCCTTTTTCACATTTTTGCCTCCCATTTTTACCATTTGCTCTATTTTTTCCCATTTTTCTTTCCTGACTAATTTTCATCCTCTATCCATTTTACTCTGGTTTTCATCTTTCAATCCCTTTCCCAGGCCCCTTTTTACCCACACAACCTCTCGAGGGGCCATCACCTTGCTATTGCCTTTTTCCAAAATTCTTCTAGATAAAATTGATTGGGGCATATTGCCCATCCCTTATTCTTGTTTGTAAAGGGTGGAATTTGGATGTTAGGTTTTTGGTAGTTTTGGTGTATATCCTCCTTTCACCCTTACATTCAAGGACCTAGGGTCAAGTTGCAATGTACTATCATAACCTAGGTCACTATTGAGATGTAGGGAAACTTGGATTTTTATGATTAGATTGACAATTTCTTTCTCTTATGCTCAATTGTACCTTAAAACCCTAATTATGCAAATAAGACAGTAAATGGATGAATTACGAAAAATGCTTCTGCAGAAAGATGTAAAATAACAAATAACTGTGCACCTATTTTCGGGGTCCGAAGGCCAAAAAGTCAGGGACTAAAGAGTGGGCGCCCAAGTCTAGTACCCTACTTTTTGTCGAGATCCAGAAAATCAGTCTACAACCTGTATCTGTTGTATCAGAGGTTTTCCCGTTGCGAAACTTTGAGGACTAATGAGCGGGCGCCCAAGTCCAGGTAGCTATTTCTTTCACTGATCTGCAATCCTGACACTCTGTTGTACCCTCCTGCAACTTCACTTTGTCTGCAACTCCAACCTATAACCTACAATCATGAAAACTTTGGGAGGGGGTTGTGGTATTTATAGGCTTGCCTCAGTCAAGCCCTGGAGAGACATTCAAGCCTTCTGAACACCATTGTTAGATAACGAGTGCACGCCTTGGGAGGCACATGCAAAAACTAAATGATAAATGGTCAATAATCACAATACATATCAACTTGTAGTGAAGATCTCATGGGAGGAAGAAGCTCTTCATTCCATGAGGAGATGGCTGCTCAAATTTGCAAACACAAACACATAGACAATACAAATATGCTCTTGCAACACAATGAAAGTCTTGAATAACCTTTAGGATGCATAAAGTTCACAATAACAATCTAGTTTACAAATGAATGCCTAAGCATGTTTATATATGCAACTACAAACACTCCCACCAAGATTTCATAAATTCAAACTTTTTGTGTCGCCCTAGGGACCATATAACGGTCATAAACTGACACTAGAAATTTGGGCCTGACCCAAAATAGGGCGCGGGCGCCCAAGTCCTCTCCCCTATTTTGGGCAGGGTTAGTTCAAGGGGTCCCCCTAGGCCCCATTTGTCATGATACCCAAGGTTCATTCCATTGGGATGTTGAATTATGATGTAATATGTCCAAAATGCACACTAGAGACCCGAGAGCTAAACCTTTTGAGGGAAAAGCCCCCAAGGGGACATTTTCTGACATTACATTCTTAAACCACCATATTGTGTTTTTCTTTGAAATAATGTTATTTTAACACTATTTCAAAGAGGGACAAAATATAGACACCTAAAAAAGGTCATGTCATTTCCCATCATCTTTATTATAATTGATCAAGTAAAATTGATCAATTGCCCTCCATTTGACAAATATATTAATTACATAATATTTAAATTATTTAATTAAGATTTCTCACCCCGTTCTTCTATCTAAAATCAATAAATACCTTATTTCCTCTATAGTCCTAAATATATATCTATTTACATAGGACTATAATTCCCCTTCATCCCAAAAATTAATAAATATGTCTATTATTTAATTCCACATTTTATCCATTTGTGATTACTTTTAGTACTCATCATTAATTACCCCAAATCTTGTGGACATGGATTAATTTGGAAATATTAAGCATTACATTCCCCCATGCTTCTAGAGGATACACATGTCATAAAATGTATGTGCAAAGTACATGCTTGTACATGACAAGTGGTACTTTGGAAGCATATATAAATTTTCTTTGTCCCATTTTGTCCAATTGAAAAATCCACTTGGCTCTTTTTCTCATATTTTGAATTACACGTGTTCTCTTTTTTAATTTAAAATTCCACCACTTTCTCCCATGCATAATTTAAAAATCCTCACAAAATCCAAACTTTACCTTTTCAAAAATACCCCCATCCCCTTCATCTACCTAATTAATCTCAACCCTCCGTTAATACAAAAGCCAATTCTTCGCCCTTGGATCTTCCATGGATCAAGGAGCCCTCCCATCACCCAACATCAGGTCTTGCCATTTATCATGCTCTCCTTTCTTGAGAGATCTCAAGCAATGAGAGCCATTGTTCTCAACATTTGATCTCAACCATCCATTCATCCATTCCAAACTCTATAAATTGAAGCTCTCCCATTCATTTCAACAACACTTTTGAATGCAAGTAAATGTTGTTAATTTGAGAACTTAAACATTCAAATCACTTTCAATATAATCTAGGACATATCAAAGGAATTTCATAGTCATGGGTGCACTTATTTTATTTTGAAATTTCCTTTCAGTCTTATCTTGAGGTTGTAATTGATTGTGAATTGAATAGGTTAATGGTATTTTAGCTTGTGTACTATTGTCCACCTTCACTTGCATGCACACTATTCCAAATGAGTTGGGGGAGGCCCATGACATCATATACTCCTTAAAAATAGAAATTTCCTTAGTATGCAAGTACAATAATGTCTAAATATTGTCTGAAGAAAACAACTACCACGTCAATTTTTAAAGCATTCGGTTCTTAAATACATCTAAAAAAAATTTTATCATAAATTTTTGGTCTTCTCAAGTGGTGATATTGAGGTTCATTTGGTTGCAATGAACCAATACTTTTTGAATGGTACATGGTTATATAAACTAATGCTACAATGGTCCAGAATTCAAACCAATTCACGTGTTCCTTGTCTTCTATAAACTTGAAGATTCAACCAATTCAACACATGAGAATGATCAACAATATATGTATGCAACAATGCAACATGGAAAACATTGTTAATCCTTACCAGGGAAGGTGGTAATGCTAAGTAGTAAGCCATAATGTTGATCACTTCAAGAATCTTGAAAGGCCTATCAAAGAATCAAGCTAGATTTGCTAATTTTTTAAAATTTGATAGAGGTTTTATATGGTATAACTCATAGAAATAGCCTATCTCCTAATGAAAAACTATGGGGTGACCTTTTCGAATCTACCTTGTTTTTTGTCTATAGAAAGCATCTTTCAATCACTACCTTACTATTTAAATTTGATCATAATACTCTTGAAGTATTTCAATCCTAATAGATACTTTATTATACGAAAACTCAACCAAATGAAGTTTGGTCCATTGCAAACATTCCTAGATATTCAACACCTTTCTAATAGTTAATTCTTACTACTTAACAACTTTGTTCCTTAATATTTTATTATCTAAAATTTAACATATTTGTTTTTATCTTAATGTTTTATTTTTTTTAATCTATTTATTTCGTGAATATGTTCTATTATTAAACTTTACAAGTAAAAGATGTGGGAAAAGTTGTGTTAATACATAAAGAGTCATCTTCTTGCATACAACTTGAAGACCATAAGACCATAACCGCCTCGGAAAACTGATCAAAGACAACGATAATCTCTGACTAGCCTCACGTACGAATTGGTCAAATTCATACATGAGGCGTTGTGGAATGTAAATATTTGAGTTTCTGACTTACTTGATATTCAACATGCCATTTTCAAGCTTTGAATGTCTCCCTCGTGAGAATTAAATATTTAATTGCTCAAAGCTATTCCCATAAATACGACTCATTTCGTTCTCAACAAATACCCACAGCATCGCCTTCTCTCTCGCAACATTTCGGATTTCATCATATCTTATTTGGCGAGCTATTTATTCTCTCGGCTTTTTTAATTTTTATCTTTCTCGGCTTTCTTTGTTAAAAGGACGCTCTCTAAGCAGTGAATATGGGCAGATCAATACTTATGAAAATCATAACAGTACTACTTCTCTTCACTGTTGTGTTTGTCATCCATGTCTCTGCTCGATATAATCTCAAGGCAAGTGCAAATACAGAAACGGATATTAACAACAACAAAGCAATCGATAATCTGGTTCAAATTGTGGAGCAGTTAGCATCATGTACTAACTGCGCAGGCAATATTCCAGATCCTAAATGCTGCACAAAATAACACAAGTTTCCGAGTGGCAATATTCTAATCCAACGATCTCATTCAGATTCTGCCCCAAGTAATTCAAGGGAGAGCTTTGTTTAATTATGATGTACATTAATTGAATGTTACGGGGAAGCAACAATACCAATTCTATTCCAACGTTCTCTGCTATTCATGACACCTCAAATTTCATTGACCTATGTGAATTGTAGTAATACTCATTCGTTATTTTCGATGATAACAAATATACTTGCTTATTCAGATCGAACACCTAATGCCATGGCTGCAACTGTAGTTTGTTTGATTGGATGCATGTTGACAATTATTGTTGGCCTCGATTCACTGTAAGATTAGTTAGATATTTATTTGCAATAACAATGACTAACCCAAATTAATTTCGGGTTATATTTTCAAATGTTCAATTCAGACGAAATATGTCGGCTAGAAGTTTAGAACCATGTGTTGAATTCCATTTTTCTGACATTCCACAAATTGACTAGTTCATAATGACTTTGTTGTTGAATTCTATTTTTATACTTTCATTAACTAATAACTTCTTGCCGACAGAGCCACCCAATATTTCTATGCATTCAATTTACACTTTCGTTAATAATGGCTTTGGTGTTGAATTCGATTTTTATCTGTATTCGTTTTATAGTAATTTACACATTTTCTGTTCAACCTTATCCCATTTTTATTTATGAACATTCAGCTTAATTTCAAAATTTTTAATTTTTAACTTAAATTTTATAACTTTTACTCTTTCCTAATAATTATTATGAGTTAACAATCAGAAAATGAGACAGAGAGAAAAAAACTGCACTAAAGACACATCTATTCAACGAACACTCTTACTTATTTATAGTTGTTGGTATCTCAACAATATCTTATAAACTTGCAAAGAAAAATGACAGCGAACTGAAGACTTCAACGACGCCTCTTAATTGTTTGAGACACCTTTATCTAACTGGACACCTGGACAATGACCGGTGTAATTCAGTTATGAGTTACAGTTAGTTACGCTAACACTCCCCTTAATGAATAACTGAATTTTTATGAACTCCTAGCTTATTCCTACGTTGTACAAACTTTATCTTTCCCAATGGCTATATAAATACATCATCCATGTTATCATTTGTGTTACAATACATCAACTCTATCTCTTGTGATTGAATCTTTTCTCTAACAAAATGATGTTGAGTTTCAATATGTTTTGATCTGGCATGATACACTAGATTGTTTGCCATTGATTACTAGATCTCGAAAAAGAGCTCCCCGTTGATTACTACGGAGAATGTGGACAACACGTTGAGACTGCACTGCCCCTAGGAAGCAACAAGGATCGTACTTTTTCAAATCCCCTTGTAGAGGGGGAAAAGCTCACCACTTTGGACCTTCCACCAATGCATTTTGCTATTGGAGAGTGTAATATCCTTAAAGATAAAGAGTTGCAATACTGTGCATCTTTGAGAAAATGGGGGAAACAAATTCAACTCCATATGTTCACTAAGAAGACCATGGCTTCACTATCATGAAAATGGAGGACCCAAGCTCACTTGAAGTCCTCTGTTGCATCGCTGCCTTTGTCAAATTAAACAACTGCTTGAGTTTATGGCATTTCAATGTGTTTGCTTTTAATTTGAGCTTCCTCCTTCAATGCCAGCAATTGGCCCCTTGAATCTTCTCTAAGCTCTATGGAATTTGATTGCAAATATCTCATCACTCTCTAGGTCTCACAAAACAATGATCACCCATTTTATTCAAATAAACGGAAGGAGAACAAGGCTACAAGAATGCACGCATGCCTTAGACTGGCCACAAATCTCACATTGCTTTTAAGCATTGTAAGTCCCTTCTAAAGTTAAAGAATTATAAACTTATGAATTCCAAATTGAAACAAATCCATGCTTGGTGCATGGGAGGACAAAATGACTGGGAACCCTATGTAGCAAATAGTACCAAATGTACAAACAACATAGTTGTGGTTGCCCAACTACGTGAATGTTCTCTAATTTGTGGCAAAACAAATAGTACCCTATTCAAGTGGTGTGCTGATGTACAAAAGAACCAAATCTACCAATGGTCATCTGTGTGAATGAGATGGATTGAATGAGTTCCTTAGATTAAAAGGTACAATATAAAATGTTTTATTTCTGTATATATTTTTACTCAATTACTTCAATTTATTCAATTGAAAAACAAATTTAAGGCATTTGACAGAGATTGAGACAGAGAGGAAACTTATGTCTTTCATTAAACCTACAGGAGATTAATCAAAATAATTGTAGGGTAGATCAAATAAAATCATTTAAAAATTAAAAAATCCATTGAATCTGCAAAATATCAAATCTAATGAAATGTACGTTGTTATGTGATTCTCTGTACTCAATAATAAACTTGATCAGCATGAAAACACATTCAAACTGCGATTTGTTTATTTTATGGTTATGGTTATTGTTATTGTTGAAGTTTATGATAAATCTAAAACCCCAGAATCTTCTACAAGCCAAGATTAACCTTCTACAGAGAAAAAAAACACAAGAGAGCTATTTGCACAATAAATGGATGCAATTAATGAAAATGATTAATGAATTACATGTGACAACTTGCTTTTATATTCGCAAGTTAAATAAAACCTTAATATGACTTAATAATAACCTAAGACTAAAAATAAGCCCTAAGTAAACTTATTAAAGTGTAATTAAATATTTAATTACACCAAAAGTTATTACTATGCATACATAACATTTTGATTCTGATTATTTATTGGCTGCATTGCATTTGATTTTACAGGGGATTATATAAAAATGAATAAGGGCTTAGGATTCAGATTTATATATTAAATAGTAGGCTCAGTTCTCCTCCTTAATTAAGTGTGACCATCCGCCTTACTACACTGCCAATAATCGATAGAAAGTTTTCATGCTGGTAGTTTTATAATGATAATGAAGGGGTTTGATGGCAACGTGAAATTGAGGAATATGACAAGTGTTGTTCACATTTAGTGCCACTGGAGGATATTCAAGTGAAAATTTGATTTTCTTTTAATATTGAAACAAAGCAATAAAAAAATTACATGAAATAAGGAGAAGCATCAAGCTACCAAAACAAAGGCCTGAACAACAACAGTTCGAAGGATGTTTGGTCTCTTCAGCGATGGCAGAGGCGGAGGAGAAAGCAACAGGTGGCACCACAGATCCTACTTTCGCAGAGATGAGGACGAGGGTGAGGGAGAGAGCATGGCACGGTTTGTTGTGGTGGGCCATTCTGCCATCATGGAGCTCATACACTATTGAAATTTTCTAATACATATTGCCCTTTCATCATTCAAAACTCCTAGGAAAACATATTTTATATTTCTTAGTTAACATATTTCACCCTTCATCATTTAAAACATACTTTTTCCTTAGACCAAACTAGCGCATTGTTTATTGCCTTACCTAAGTGAAAGCGTCATAATGCACTAGCGTTATAGATCCTTGTTAAACTTCTCAAGGAACATAGGTACATCAGAATTTATATTTTTGATACTTTGTAAGGTTAGAAAGTGTTTGAGATCTCCCAGTAATATGTAAAATCTGTGTTACATATTACTCCTCAACTTGGTTGTTCTCAAATTCCTCCTATCAAGCTAATGGAAGCCTTCACCATGGTAGAGAACACCATCCTCTGATGTAATTTTTTTGGCAAAGATTCCATTGTGGAAGAAGATTTTGATAGTGAATTAGACACTATGGGTTACATGCACAAGTTCGACGAAGAAGGGCACCCTGTTGGCTACAACATCTATGGCATTTTTTAGGACAGGGAGCTTTATAACAAGACCTTTGGGGGTGATGCCAGGAACAACAAGTTTCAATTGTTAAGGGTTCAATTTCTTAGAAAGAGAATTTGCTAGCTCAGCTTTAGCCCTAATGAGATTAGCTTCATGGTGCAGATTAAAGATTTCAAGAACTCGCCCAAGCACAAGAAGTGGAAGCTCAAGTTGTTCCCTTCCTACAAGACAATTACCCTGGATTCATTGCTAGAAAGGTTAGTAGTACTTTCATGAAATATTTATAATTTCAAATGGTTGATATAAGTGTTAGATGACAAGATGAATATTTTGGTGTGAAATATTTATTAATGTGTCATTGTGATACTTGCAATTGAATACTATGATATACCCTTTTTATTTAGCAAACTAAGAGAAAGTTTGTGCTCATGAGGGCTGCCAGGGCGTTCGAGACCCTATTCAAGTATTTTTGTCTAGCTTTACTTTTGAGATGTCCTCTTTATTACTATGAAAACCTTCCGTCTATGTTCTATGGTTCCCATTCCAAGTTTTATCTCTATCGAGACATGGTTTGTTTTTGACTTATTTGGAAAATAGTTTCTATAACAAAATCTTGTTTTTTTAAACTTTCAGTTTACATATCATGGGTTTTAAACTTGAGATCAATATCTAGGTGAATCATATGCTCTTATTTTAAAATAGATTTTATTTTTTTCTTTGTATTATACTATTTTCTTCAATGTGGTTAACATATCTATTTATATATGCTACAATGGAGAATTCAAAGTAGATATCATATATGGGAGGTTTTTGTCTATGTATTCCAATTAGTGCATAAGGGCATAGAAACAATAATAAAATTGTTTAGGAAAGCAATCGATGAGGGAAATGAAGCATGCAATGACCAAAAAAATGTAATTGACATCATTATGAAATAGAAATAGAAGAGGCCCACATAAGCCATTGAGGATCTCATGTTTCTAAGAAATCATTGCTAAGGCAAAAGCTACGACTTTAAGCTCACAAATTTTTGAACAATACCCTAGTGGAGTTACACCCTCTAAAACAACTTGAAACTCCAAATATTTGAACAAATAATATGTCATTGCCAATATACCAATTACTTTCATGCATTGAGTGTTGGTTGATTAAGTGACTTCAAATTGTGATAATTTGAAGTTCATGTCTTTGTCAACTTTAGTGAAATATTTTTGTTTTGAGTTACAGTGGTATGCAAGGGGTCATTCATGAAGTATTTGGTTTTTACGTAGATTTAAATTTTAAAGATTTTTTGTTCAAGATTGCATTTGTTTCTACATGGAAAATATAAAAATGAATAAGGGATTTGATTAATTTAGTGCATATATAGATTACATTTAATTTTCTCATAGCTTTATTGCAAAACATATAGAATTATTGCAGTGATTTCCATCGTACAAAACACCAATTTTCAAAAATGTACAAATTTTGTATTATCTTCCATGTAATTAAGAATTTGACCATGGGAAAATCAACTATCCACATGCCCATTGCACCTATGACAATTTCTAGTTGAATTGATAATTAAAATCTTTATATTTAAAAAAAATAATGTAAACCCTTTCAAAGTTAGCTATACTATATAAAGGCAATTGGAATCGAAATGTTTGAATTTACTCCGATTGAGTATTTGACATAATGCGATGTTAGTTTCAAATCAGTCAAATGCCTGGAATTCCCACAATGCCATTAACATCAATACTTCTCTCTCTCTATCTCTATGTGTGTTTGTTTATCCTCTTTTCTATATAAACAATGTGTCATGCCATCCTCTCCATGCTCCATACTCATTGAAGGAGCGAAAGCATAATTCCTATTTGCTTGCAATGTTTTATTTAGTTGAAGGGCGAAGAGCTTTCACTACCGTCACAAAACAAATCCACACAGAGGGCAAGAAAATATGATGGCTAGATCAGTGCTTACTAAACTAAGCACACTTCTTATTCTGCTCAACGTTATATCTGTCTTCCATGTCTCCACTCGAAATAAGCTTCTTGTTGAAAATGTAAATACAAATATAGGCAAATCCTTTGAAACAAGTTTTTAGAAGTTTCCATCGTGCACAAACTGTGCCAGACATATTCCAGACAAGAAATGTTGCCCCAAATCAAAGAAAGCTAGAAAGATGTTCAATCAGAACTTTACATACTCACAATGATTCCATTCAAATCCAACGCCCTATTGCACAATCTTAACCAAGAGAAACGCCGCTTAGATTTCAATTCGATTCTCATCCATTGTGTAATAGAAATTGATTGAAAATTAGCAAAGGCATATTGTACTCTAGTAGTTCCATTCTATGTTCATCACTATATTCATTTTATTGATGCCACTAATCTTGAATATAATTTGATTGTGACTTTCTCCATCAACTACAGTAAATACTCCTATTAATATTTAGATATTTATGACATGCATATAATAAATGTCACTAATTTGCAGGTTGTTTTGTGTATTTTATAACAAGTTTTTTGTTCAAATAAAATTCTTATACTCTAAAAGCATAATCTAAGCTCGAAGCTATGAGAGTGACATCTATGAGAGAAAATAAAAAAGAAACGTACAAAGCATGCACACACACACACTAATTAAGAAAAGCCAACAGTCTATCTGTCTTTAGGGCCATCTTTTGTCTTGGAGTCTTTCCTTTACCTCAGGTCTATCTTGTATGCCATCTCTGATCTAAGTCTAGAAGGTGCCTTTGAAATTTGTTTCTTGTCCAAGATGAATGCTTGTCAAATTGTTTTGTCTAGATAAAGATTAGTGTTTATCCTTTTGCAAAGCCAAAATCAGAAGCATTCCATCTCCTCATTCTTCCAACTTGAGTCCCCAATCTTATCCCAAATATCAATAGGTCTCCTTATACCAAGCTAACTTGCAATCCCCCTAGGTCAAAAATATTACTTAAGAGCAATCACATTGTTTATTACACATGCATAAATGCCAAAAATTGAAAATCAAAAGCAATAATTTCATGTCATAGCTCATGTGGCATCACATAGAAATAGAAATGTGCTACACTCGTAATTGTATATGTCCTTGCATCCATGAATATCATACATCATATGTTCCAAAAAAGATAAAAAAAAACATTACATTATCATTGTTTTGTTAATAACCAAAAACTTCAACATTCCAGGTGCACAAAAGATAGAAGATGGCTCATGTGACATTAAACTAAAGCTGAATCAGAGTACATATACAAAAGTTTGAGTTCATGAACAAAGACACACTCAAGCATGTAAGGGGAAAAATAGAAATCTAAGACTCTCTAGAACCTCAAGGACGATTCTAACTATTTGAACCTTTAGGGCTCCTACTCCTAGGCCTCCTATGACTACTAGTTGCATCAGAACCTCTGTGAATCCTATGGGAATGAGAAGGAACCCTGATAAGAGCACACAAGGGACCAGTTCTATCATTCTGTGAAGCTTTCTTGCGAACCCCAAGGTTATCCATGATCTCTTGAAGAATGACATTATCAGCATCGAGTGTAGAAATTTTAGCTCATCGGGAAATGATCTCCTGACTCGCATACTAAGGAGCAAGAATATTAGTATGACAACTAGCTCTAGAATGAAGACAAACATCAACAGGAAGAGTCTCCCGTGGATGACCAATGGCAAGGAATAGAACACCTAATGAAGAATCACGAAGGACCTCCCTCCACCCCTCGATAGTACCTAAGATGAAGTAAGAAGAGAAAGTGTTAGTCAATGGTTAAGTTCGTGAAAGAAAAGGAGTAAGCTAACAGAGGAATAGAGGAAAATGTTCTTACAAGGATCGCCTTCTTGCCATGTAGGATCATCTTCTCCAGAATGAATCTCTCTGTCTCCTCCTATGCTAACCTTGTCATGCTCCTCTCTCAAGATCATAATCCTCATCTGAAAAGTCTTCAAATTCCTCCTCAATGACCACCAACTCCTGACCAAAGGAAGGCCTCACACACCTCTGTCCTAGTCCACAAATAGGCCTCGTAATCAAAACACCAGGATTCAAAGGGTCCAAAAGGATGCCCTATGTTGTACATCCATCATCTCCTAAGAAGATCTATAACATGTCTGAATTGGGGGCAAGTCCACTAGAAATTCCTAACCAAACTACTGAAGAACTCAATTGACATGATGATATTCAACCAACCCATTTATGTCTTGCAAGTGAAGTACGCCTTTGCAATAGTCTTGAATCTAGCTATCATTTGGCCATCAACCCTCCATATTCGCATAAGGATCACAATTAAATTTTGCATCAATCAAAGTAGCTATGGTGCATGTAGTAGCATCAAAGGCACCCATATGGCCCCACCGTGTAGCTCTTAATAGTCTAGGATCTGGTAGCGGCACATCTCTCTGATATGGTGTACTGTGCTCATAAATCTATGACATGATCAGAGAAGGATAACTAAATGCAAGAGCCTCTCATCTCGAAATACGATACAAGTCTCGATAGATCATGGTGAGGATATCAATCCCCCATGCAAAAAATGTACCCTACTCAAGCCTCTAAATGATTGGTGCCTAGCACCATTTGAATCTCACTGATCCCTTATCCCCTGATAGCCTAGAAGTGATCAATCCAATGAGAACCTGTCATAAAAGTGAAATGTCAAGGTTAGGAACTAAAATGAGATGAACTCCTAATCTATCTCTTGGATGAGTAACCATTATAATAGCGGCTTAGGACTGTCAGTCTCGCTTAGACTTGATCTCAGGGATCCAAAGGTTCTCTGCTGTCATAGGAACACCTAATATGCAATACACATTAGATAGAATGAAGGTCCACTCTCCTGATACCAAAGGAAAAAAAAAAGTGTTCCTATCTGCATTCCAGTATGTCAAAATGTCACAACAAATCCATGAAGGAGGATGAACCACTAGAGTTTGAGAAATAAGATCCAAACACATCCTCCTAAGAATAGAAAGCCCTATAGGCTTCGACAAACCAAGATTTTGTCACATGTTCCATTCCATGGAATGCATCCGTCTTGTCATACACAAGGAATGTTAAGTTAGATCCCCGAAAACAAAAAATAGAAAATCATAGAAAAAAGCATAAAACATGACAAAGCTTCACAAAAAAAGTGTATATCATTAGAAAATTGCAATAAATAGAAGAGGTTAGTATCGAAAAATAGACTAAATCGAGCGTTAGAAGCATCAAATTAATGAAGATTGCATCCGAAAGCATTGTGGGTGGGTTGCCCCTTTCACTAGCGCAATTCCTCTTAGGCAATCCTAGATTCCCCCCAAAGGGCGACCAACCCTATCAAAAGGGGTGACCCATGTTCTCCCTGTCTTTCAGTCAATCTCCAAGTTTTGATGCCATCCATAGCCCCTTCTGACCATTTGTATCATTGTTCAAAGAAAATATTACATTATTAAATTATTGGATAATCTAAGCACACTAGATTTTCCATATGCTACTATGGGCATGACGGCTTGGAAAATTTAGCCCTAGGCGTTATGTCATTTTGGGATTTTTGTATTGTAAAAAGTATTGTAAGGTATTATGTCTCCAATGGTTTTTTAAAAATTTAACATCTATCAAGATTGAATACTTGGCAGTTAAGGGTGAACTTGTCACTTTTCTCATGTGATGAATATTTGTTTACTTGAACTTTTCCAATCAAACATTATACTCATGATGGGTGGTATGCTTTGAACCCTTTTTATAGGAGACTTTTTCTTATATTTCATTCTAACCAAATATCAATCTACCATATACTATATTATATACCTTAAAAAGGCAATTATACCTGTAACTTAACTTTTTCGTTCTAAAATTTTTTATATAATATATAATTAATAATTAATAAAACTAAATTTATAAACGACTTTCCAATTAAAAAAATAATAATCTAGTAAAATAAGTTTTGAAATAAATTGGACTTGCCAAACACGACAAAGTAAAAGGTAAAATCTATAACAAGGAGGTGCCAACATTGACTCCATTTCAATGGTCAAACAATCAATAGCAATTTTACATCTCATTCAGAACAAAAACTGGTAAATATTTGTCCTATTTTCATTGGCTAAATTTAACCTTTGACTATTAAAGTGGATGATATTTAAGAATAACCAGCTTAAATGATAGAATTGACGTGGAAAAATCAACAATATTATATGTTTCAGAAGCAATCGGAATTGAACGCGGGGCCAAATGTTTGAATTTACCCCGATTCAGTATATCACATTAGTTTTGAATCAGTCAAATGCGTGGAATTCCCACATTGCTATTCAACATCAAGATTCGACTCTCTCCCTCATTGTCTCTTCCACGCCGTTTAATCTCGATGTTTATCCTCTTTTCTATATAAACGATCTGCCCTCCTCTCCATACCCATTCAACAAGAGAAAGCATAATTCCCATCTGCCTGCAACGTTTTATTTAGTTGAAGGGCGAAGAGGTTTCACTACCTTCACAAAACAGATCCACACAGAGGGCAAGAAAATATGATGGCAAGATCAATGCTTACTAAAATGAGCACATTGCTTATTCTGCTCAACGTTATATTTGTCTTCCATGTCTCCGCTCGAAATAAGCTTCTTGTTGAAAATGTAAATACAAATACAGACAAGTCCTTTGAAACAAGTTTGGAGCAGTTACCATCGTGCACAAACTGTTCTGGACATATTCCAGACAAGAAATGCTGCCCCACATCAAAGAAAGTTGGAGAGATGTTGAACCAGAACTTTGCATATTCACAATGATGCCATTCAAATCCAACGCCCTATTGCACAATCTTAACCTACAGAAATGCCGCTTAGATCTCAATTTGATTCTCATCCACTGTGTAATACAAATTGATAGAAAATCGGGGAAGACATATTGTACTCCAGTAGTTCCACTCTATGTTCATCAATATTTTCATTTCAATCATGCCACTAGAATCGAATATAATTTGTCTTGCGACTTTTCTCCATCAACTAGAGCAAATACGTCTGTTAATATTTAGATATTTGTGGCATGTATATAACAAACGTCACTAATCTACAAGTTGTTTTGTGTATTTTATAACAAGTTTTCCTTCAACTAAAATTCTTATACTCTAAAAGCATAATCGAAGGAATCACTAACGTCTTGACACGAGTTTTTCAACAGCACCAACTGTTTTTAAACCAAGACAAATGGAATTGAAATTAACTATCACTAAGCCTACACTAAATTCAAACAACATTATATTCATTAGGAAACATGTGCATTTCCTTTCCTTCCAATTCTCCTGAGATTAAAATAATCTTAAGGAAAAGATAGGTGAAGATTTGGGAAATTTTCAATCGAGTTAAAAGTTGAAGAAAAAAACGAACTTTTTGTATTTTGTTCGATAAATGTCATATTTGGGAGATCGTTTATATTATAAAAAAATTAGTATAAAAGCATTTAGAGATGTACAAACAAGAATCTCTAGAGGTATTATAGCTAATCCATAAGTAAAACAATAAAAAATTTATTGTCCATATTAATCAAAATTAGAAGCAAAATAAGGGTTACCTTGAACCCATAAAATCTAACAACTAATTGACTATCCAAGAAACTACACCACCAAAAAGAGAACACCAAACACATGCATTAGTTATTCGGAATCTTTGATGCACCCAACATCGATCCCGCAATGTCTGTGCCAAAAATTGGAACCACAACCACAAATAGCACAAATAGAAAAGCTCACATCTTTCACTTTCCCCTTATCATTAACAAGAAGTTTGTCATAACTTCCATGCCAATGATCTAGCCCTAACCAACAAATCATGCACACATACAAATCTATATCAATAAAGGAAGAATCTAAACCCACAGTATATGCTCAAATCTAAACAAGGAAGAACCTATGCTTGGATCTTCACCAATGAGAGGAAGAGTATTGGTTAATGATAAACTCATTGAAAGAAGACCATGCACATTTATCACTCTATATATTTCTCCAAAGCTTCGTTTACCTCATCCATGTCTATCAGCCTCAAATTTGCATCAAACATCCTTATAGGGCTCAGGTGAAGTGGAGTAAAATTAATGCCTTTTTTGAAATGACCAACTCCAACTACAACGAATGATTCGATTCTTTAAATTTATAAGGCCAAGATCAAAACCTGCTCTTCAATTTCCTAAAAATATTCACACAGCACCCTATCCAATTAAAGAACCCTTAGATTTTAATTCATCATCCATCAATACTTCCTCAAAGCTTAGGAGAATGTTCAAGGTAATAAAAACCATTGTCATGGATTGAACTAGGGCTCTATTTCAAACTAAGTATTGAAGCTTATATACAAACTAAGTAGTTATGTCTCAATTAACCCTCACCAAGTTACTCCCAACCATAAAATTTACCCCCAAAATAATGGCCACTAATTTTATCGAACATGTTTTGTGTTTAATTAAAAATATTGCTTAGACAATTAAGTGAGAAAAATCCCGAGAAATTTAATCCTCTCATTGTAAAGAATAATTTGTCCTCTTCCAATATTAACTACTCACTAAAGAATCCAAAAACATAGCAAGAAAAAGCTTCAAAAGGAAACTTATAATGAAGAATTACCATATGATACGGATAATGAACATGCTATCTTTAGTAATTCAAACGCACCACAATTTAGAAATAACAATCATAATTGATAATATAGTAATTGTATCATAGATACATGATGTATGTCATTAATTGAAGTTCTAGTAATGCAGGGAAATTTTCCTAGACATAGATCACCCACTAATTCATCCTTAACGAATCCTTACAACTTGTTAATTCACACGCTACAGTAGTGTTGTGCTTTGCACACACACCCCATTTTTTTATTGAAGTTTTTTTTTTTAATATGTATTCATACTCAACCATTACTTGATAATATCTAGAATAACCAACAATACGGTCCAAACCTATGCAGTAACCAACTTATCTCAATATGAGATAATCATGTCTAGAATCCCATGTAACCTTACCACTTAACAAATTTTGATGCTATGACAATGGCACCATCATGAATGTTCCCAACAATGCTTACAGTGATTTCTACGTAAACCATAAACAAGTTCCATGCTCATCACCAACCATTTATGGTCAGGAATGTTATGTGGATACAATACTCCACCGGGGAGTTTGTGTTCCCCTTTTACCTTTTCGACTCTCCAAACGTCTAGCCACAAATTGAGTCACATTGACTTTCATTTTTGGCCAAAACAAGTTCCTTTTTTAGACTGTGTAGCATTTTAGCCACACTAGGATGAGTAGAATATGGAATTTTATGTACTTCAAACGTAATAATATGTCTTAAATTTTTTCTTTCTAGACATAAATTCATCTCTAGAATATTATTAAGTCATAAATATCAAAATAATATCTTAATTTTTTCAATTCCCTTTTAGACAAACTACAATTTTTAAGATAAAATGGGTCTTGATGCTACTATTTAACAATCCTTTTCTTAATTCAAATCACAATATAGTTAGTGCATCAATGTATCAATGTCTACTCAAAGCATCTACCACAATATTTTCTTTCGTCTTGACATAACAAATGTTAAGACTGAAATCATAGAGTAATTTTAGGGTAGCACGCATTCAGCTTTTCCTACTTAAGTATGCGAATTAGACTAGTGATGGTTTAATTTCAATTCAACCCCTTTCCAAAAAGGTAATGGTTCCATTATTTTAGAGCATGCATGATGGAAACCAACTCTAAATTATGAGTGGCATAGTCTTTCTCATAGTCCTTGAGTTTGCATGACATGTAAGCCACAAATTGATCATTTTGTGTTAGAATTCTCTCAACCCCTCTGTTGAGGGATCCATCCACATAGTGAACTACCCCTATTTGGATTAGGAATTAGGACAATGGGAGAAGTCATGAGAAATTTATTTATATCAATGAAGGATACTTCGTAGTTCAATGGTGGCTATTCAAACTCTTTTTTTGCTCTTCCTTTGCAAGGAAGTTATTGGAAGAGAAATTTTAGCAAAGTTACTCAAAAACCTATAATAATACCGTACTAGGCACATAAAATTCTTACTTCATTCAATTTTATTGGAAGTAGTCATTCCATGATGGCATGAATCTTTCTCAAATCTACAATGATCCCTTCCTTATAGATTACAATACCCAAGTAGTGTATCTTTGTTTGGAAAATTGAACACATATAGTTTCCCATATAACAAATATTTTCTCAAATCTTTAGTACCAATCTATGATGTTGCTCATGTTCTTTCTAATCTTTTGAATATCAAAAATTCATCATTAAATACTAAGTTAGATTGATCCAAGTAATCTTGAGGGATATTGTTTATCAAATTAATGAAGGCTAGGAGTGTGTTTGTTAACTTAAAAGGAAGTACAATAAATTCATAGTTACCATACCTAGTCCTAAAAGTAGTTTTATGTATGTCTCTTCTTGCACATCCTTAGTTGATGGTAGTTAGATATTAAATTGATCTTGGAAAATACAACTTCTTCCCTCATTTGATCAAATAGATCATCAATCTAGGGTAATGGGTAATGGTTCTCAATCATTTCCTTGTTTAACATGTGGTAGTCTATGCATAGGCATAGTGTTCCATCTTTCTTATTCATCAAAAGTGTAGGAGCATCCCAAGGTGGAACACTAGGACTCATCAAGTCTTTTTCCAATAGCTCATTTAATTAAACCTCTAATTCATGTAAACTGGATGTGCTCGTCCGATATGGCCTCTAGAAACATGCACTAAACTTGGCATAGTTTCTATTGAGAAATTAAACTCTATCTTAGGAGGTAGACTAGGAACTTCATCATGCAACACTTCCATGAATTCTTGCAATATAGGATTATTGATATCTATAGACTTCTCACTATCATAATTTGACATATGGAAATGAATAGAAAATAAGTCCCCACCTTTCCTTGCCACTCTCTTATTTTTTAGGGGAAAAAGAGTGTTTAACTATCTTGTTCCATGCGATCCTTGCAACAGTACAAGATTATTGGATTCGTCTCGAAAACACACTTGTTTCTCTCTATAATTTTTTAGCTACATGTTTAACCAACTAGGCCATTCCTAATACTAGATCATATGATTTGAAGGGCAATACTAATGCATTTACCCAAGTGCTTGAATATTATCTACTGGAATGTTTAGCTCAGGTACAACATCTTTTTTATGTTGTTTTCTACCAATACCTAACTCAAAACTACCCCCTTTCCTAAGGCTTCTATTCTCAACTTGCAGTTTTGAATTATATTAGGTGTAATGAAATAGTCGAAGGAGCTCTACATTCACACCTTTGCTATGCATTCACCGTTCGGTGGTGTATCTGTCGAATTGCGATCGGTGTATGCATAACCTAACATTTTCCAGCCCTCATCAAGGTCCCCTAAATACACCCCAAGACTTCGTTCAGGTGACATACCCATGTTGGCATGCCCTCCCATTATCCATGCCTCCTCACCCAGTCATCACGATGCACCACATCGGGAAACTGAGCTGCCATCTCTCTACTTCTCTTTTCTACTCTTCTCCAATTCACTTTTCCAAAGGGTAAAAATGACATATTTTCACCCCCTAGGGATTATTTATAGCCCTTTTTCACATTTTTGCCTCCCATTTTTACCATTTGCTCTATTTTTTCCCATGTTTCTTTCCTGACTAATTTTCATCCTCTATCCATTTTACTCTAGTTTTCATCTTTCAATCCCTTTCCCAGGCCCCTTTTTACCCACACAACCTCTCGAGGGGCCATCACCTTGCTATTGCCTTTTTCCAAAATTCTTCTAGATAAAATTGATTGGGGCATATTGCCCATCCCTTATTCTTGTTTGTAAAGGGTGGAATTTGGATGTTAGGTTTTTGGTAGTTTTGGTGTATATCCTCCTTTCACCCTTACATTCAAGGACCTAGGGTCAAGTTGCAATGTACTATCATAACCTAGGTCACTATTGAGATGTAGGGAAACTTGGATTTTTATGATTAGATTGACAATTTCCTTCCCTTATGCTCAATTGTACCTTAAAACCCTAATTATGCAAATAAGACAGTAAATGGATGAATTACGAAAAATGCTTCTGCAGAAAGATGTAAAATAACAAATAACTGTGCACCTGTTTTCGGGGTCCGAAGGCCAAAAAGTCAGGGACTAAAGAGTGGGCGCCCAAGTCTAGTACCCTACTTTTTGTCGAGATCCAGAAACTCAGTCTGCAACCTGTATCTGTTGTATCAGAGGTTTTCCCGTTGCGAAACTTTGAGGACTAATGAGCGGGCGCCCAAGTCCAGGTAGTTGTTTCTTTCACTGATCTGCAATCCTGACACTCTATTGTACCCTCCTGCAACTTCACTTTGTCTGCAACTCCAACCTATAACCTACAATCATGAAAACTTTGGGAGGGGGTTGTGGTATTTATAGGCTTGCCTCAGTCAAGCCCTGGAGAGACATTCAAGCCTTCTGAACACCATTGTTAGATAACGAGTGCACGCCTTGGGAGGCACATGCAAAAACTAAATGATAAATGGTCAATAATCACAATACATATCAACTTGTAGTGAAGATCTCATGGGAGGAAGAAGCTCTTCATTCCATGAGGAGATGGCTGCTCAAATTTGCAAACACAAACACATAGACAATACAAATATGCTCTTGCAACACAATGAAAGTCTTGAATAACCTTTAGGATGCATAAAGTTCACAATAACAATCTAGTTTACAAATGAATGCCTAAGCATGTTTATATATGCAACTACAAACACTCCCACCAAGATTTCATAAATTCAAACTTTTTGTGTCGCCCTAGGGACCAAATAACGGTCATAAACTGACACTAGAAATTTGGGCCTGACCCAAAATAGGGCGCGGGCGCCCAAGTCCTCTCCCCTATTTTGGGCAGGGTTAGGTTCAAGGGGTCCCCCTAGGCCCCATTTGTCATGATACCCAAGGTTCATTCCATTGGGATGTTGAATTATGATGTAATATGTCCAAAATGCACACTAGAGACCCGAGAGCTAAACCTTTTGAGGGAAAAGCCCCCAAGGGGACATTTTCTGACATTACATTCTTAAACCACCATATTGTATTTTTCTTTGAAATAATGTTATTTTAACACTATTTCAAAGAGGGACAAAATATAGACACCTAAAAAAGGTCATGTCATTTCCCATCATCTTTATTATAATTGATCAAGTAAAATTGATCAATTGCCCTCCATTTGACAAATATATTAATTACATAATATTTAAATTATTTAATTAAGATTTCTCACCCCGTTCCTCTATCTAAAATCAATAAATACCTTATTTCCTCTATAGTCCTAAATATATATCTATTTACATAGGACTATAATTCCCCTTCATCCCAAAAATTAATAAATATGTCTATTATTTAATTCCACATTTTATCCATTTGTGATTACTTTTAGTAATCATCATTAATTACCCCAAATCTTGTGGACATGGATTAATTTGGAAATATTAAGGATTACATTCCCCCATGCTTCTAGAGGATACACATGTCATAAAATGTATGTGCAAAGTACATGCTTGTACATGACAAGTGGTACTTTGGAAGCATATATAAATTTTCTTTGTCCCATTTTGTCCAATTGAAAAATCCACTTGGCTCTTTTTCTCATATTTTGAATTACACGTGTTCTCTTTTTTAATTTAAAATTCCACCACTTTCTCCCATGCATAATTTAAAAATCCTCACAAAATCCAAACTTTACCTTTTCAAAAATACCCCCATCCCCTTCATCTACCTAATTAATCTCAACCCTCCGTTAATACAAAAGCCAATTCTTCGCCCTTGGATCTTCCATGGATCAAGGAGCCCTCCCATCACCCAACATCAGGTCTTGCCATTTATCATGCTCTCCTTTCTTGAGAGATCTCAAGCAATGAGAGCCATTGTTCTCAACATTTGATCTCAACCATCCATTCATCCATTCCAAACTCTATAAATTGAAGCTCTCCCATTCATTTCAACAACACTTTTGAATGCAAGTAAATGTTGTTAATTTGAGAACTTAAACATTCAAATCACTTTCAATATAATCTAGGACATATCAAAGGAATTTCATAGTCATGGGTGCACTTATTTTATTTTGAAATTTCCTTTCAGTCTTATCTTGAGGTTGTAATTGATTGTGAATTGAATAGGTTAATGGTATTTTAGCTTGTTTACTATTGTCCACCTTCACTTGCATGCACACTATTCCAAATGAGTTGGGGGAGGCCCATGACATCATATACTCCTTAAAAATAGAAATTTCCTTAGTATGCAAGTACAATAATGTCTAAATATTGTCTGAAGAAAACAACTACCACGTCAATTTTTAAAGCATTCGGTTCTTAAATACATCTAAAAAAAAAATTATCATAAATTTTTGGTCTTCTCAAGTGGTGATATTGAGGTTCATTTGGTTGCAATGAACCAATACTTTTTGAATGGTACATGGTTATATAAACTAATGCTACAATGGTCCAGAATTCAAACCAATTCAAGTGTTCCTTGTCTTCTATAAACTTGAAGATTCAACCAATTCAACACATGAGAATGATCAACAATATATGTATGCAACAATGCAACATGGAAAACATTGTTAATCCTTACCAGGGAAGGTGGTAATGCTAAGTAGTAAGCCATAATGTTGATCACTTCAAGAATCTTGAAAGGCCTATCAAAGAATCAAGCTAGATTTGCTAATTTTTTAAAATTTGATAGAGGTTTTATATGGTATAACTCATAGAAATAGCCTATCTCCTAATGAAAAACTATGGGGTGACCTTTTCGAATCTACCTTGTTTTTTGTCTATAGAAAGCATCTTTCAATCACTACCTTACTATTTAAATTTGATCATAATACTCTTGAAGTATTTCAATCCTAATAGATACTTTATTATACGAAAACTCAACCAAATGAAGTTTGGTCCATTGCAAACATTCCTAGATATTCAACACCTTTCTAATAGTTAATTCTTACTACTTAACAACTTTGTTCCTTAATATTTTATTATCTAAAATTTAACATATTTGTTTTTATCTTAATGTTTTATTTTTTTTAATCTATTTATTTCGTGAATATGTTCTATTATTAAACTTTACAAGTAAAAGATGTGGGAAAAGTTGTGTTAATACATAAAGAGTCATCTTCTTGCATACAACTTGAAGACCATAAGACCATAACCGCCTCGGAAAACTGATCAAAGACAACGATAATCTCTGACTAGCCTCACGTACGAATTGGTCAAATTCATACATGAGGCGTTGTGGAATGTAAATATTTGAGTTTCTGACTTACTTGATATTCAACATGCCATTTTCAAGCTTTGAATGTCTCCCTCGTGAGAATTAAATATTTAATTGCTCAAAGCTATTCCCATAAATACGACTCATTTCGTTCTCAACAAATACCCACAGCATCGCCTTCTCTCTCGCAACATTTCGGATTTCATCATATCTTATTTGGCGAGCTATTTATTCTCTCGGCTTTTTTAATTTTTATCTTTCTCGGCTTTCTTTGTTAAAAGGACGCTCTCTAAGCAGTGAATATGGGCAGATCAATACTTATGAAAATCATAACAGTACTACTTCTCTTCACTGTTGTGTTTGTCATCCATGTCTCTGCTCGATATAATCTCAAGGCAAGTGCAAATACAGAAACGGATATTAACAACAACAAAGCAATCGATAATCTGGTTCAAATTGTGGAGCAGTTAGCATCATGTACTAACTGCGCAGGCAATATTCCAGATCCTAAATGCTGCACAAAATAACACAAGTTTCCGAGTGGCAATATTCTAATCCAACGATCTCATTCAGATTCTGCCCCAAGTAATTCAAGGGAGAGCTTTGTTTAATTATGATGTACATTAATTGAATGTTACGGGGAAGCAACAATACCAATTCTATTCCAACGTTCTCTGCTATTCATGACACCTCAAATTTCATTGACCTATGTGAATTGTAGTAATACTCATTCGTTATTTTCGATGATAACAAATATACTTGCTTATTCAGATCGAACACCTAATGCCATGGCTGCAACTGTAGTTTGTTTGATTGGATGCATGTTGACAATTATTGTTGGCCTCGATTCACTGTAAGATTAGTTAGATATTTATTTGCAATAACAATGACTAACCCAAATTAATTTCGGGTTATATTTTCAAATGTTCAATTCAGACGAAATATGTCGGCTAGAAGTTTAGAACCATGTGTTGAATTCCATTTTTCTGACATTCCACAAATTGACTAGTTCATAATGACTTTGTTGTTGAATTCTATTTTTATACTTTCATTAACTAATAACTTCTTGCCGACAGAGCCACCCAATATTTCTATGCATTCAATTTACACTTTCGTTAATAATGGCTTTGGTGTTGAATTCGATTTTTATCTGTATTCGTTTTATAGTAATTTACACATTTTCTGTTCAACCTTATCCCATTTTTATTTATGAACATTCAGCTTAATTTCAAAATTTTTAATTTTTAACTTAAATTTTATAACTTTTACTCTTTCCTAATAATTATTATGAGTTAACAATCAGAAAATGAGACAGAGAGAAAAAAACTGCACTAAAGACACATCTATTCAACGAACACTCTTACTTATTTATAGTTGTTGGTATCTCAACAATATCTTATAAACTTGCAAAGAAAAATGACAGCGAACTGAAGACTTCAACGACACCTCTTAATTGTTTGAGACACCTTTATCTAACTGGACACCTGGACAATGACCGGTGTAATTCAGTTATGAGTTACAGTTAGTTACGCTAACACTCCCCTTAATGAATAACTGAATTTTTTTGAACTCCTAGTTTATTCCTACGTTGTACAAACTTTATCTTTCCCAATGGCTATATAAATACATCATCCATGTTATCATTTGTGTTACAATACATCAACTCTATCTCTTGTGATTGAATCTTTTCTCTAACAAAATGATGTTGAGTTTCAATATGTTTTGATCTGGCATGATACACTAGATTGTTTGCCATTGATTACTAGATCTCGAAAAAGAGCTCCCCGTTGATTACTACGGAGAATGTGGACAACACGTTGAGACTGCACTGCCCCTAGGAAGCAACAAGGATCGTACTTTTTCAAATCCCCTTGTAGAGGGGGAAAAGCTCACCACTTTGGACCTTCCACCAATGCATTTTGCTATTGGAGAGTGTAATATCCTTAAAGATAAAGAGTTGCAATACTGTGCATCTTTGAGAAAATGGGGGAAACAAATTCAACTCCATATGTTCACTAAGAAGACCATGGCTTCACTGTCATGAAAATGGAGGACCCAAGCTCACTTGAAGTCCTCTGTTGCATCGCTGCCTTTGTCAAATTAAACAACTGCTTGAGTTTATGGCATTTCAATGTGTTTGCTTTTGATTTGAGCTTCCTCCTTCAATGCCAGCAATTGGCCCCTTGAATCTTCTCTAAGCTCTATGGAATTTGATTGCAAATATCTCATCACTCTCTAGGTCTCACAAAACAATGATCACCCATTTTATTCAAATAAACGGAAGGAGAACAAGGCTACAAGAATGCACGCATGCCTTAGACTGGCCACAAATCTCACATTGCTTTTAAGCATTGTAAGTCCCTTCTAAAGTTAAAGAATTATAAACTTATGAATTCCAAATTGAAACAAATCCATGCTTGGTGCATGGGAGGACAAAATGACTGGGAATCCTATGTAGCAAATAGTACCAAATGTACAAACAACATAGTTGTGGTTGCCCAACTACATGAATGTTCTCTAATTTGTGGCAAAACAAATAGTACCCTATTCAAGTGGTGTGCTGATGTACAAAAGAACCAAATCTGCCAATGGTCATCTGTGTGAATGAGATGGATTGAATGAGTTCCTCAGATTAAAAGGTACAATATAAAATGTTTTATTTCTGTATATATTTTTACTCAATTACTTCAATTTATTCAATTGAAAAACAAATTTAAGGCATTTGACAGAGATTGAGACAGAGAGGAAACTTATGTCTTTCATTAAACCTACAGGAGATTAATCAAAATAATTGTAGGGTAGATCAAATAAAATCATTTAAAAATTAAAAAATCCATTGAATCTGCAAAATATCAAATCTAATGAAATGTACGTTGTTATGTGATTCTCTGTACTCAATAATAAACTTGATCAGCATGAAAACACATTCAAACTGCGATTTGTTTATTTTATGGTTATTGTTATTGTTATTGTTATTGTTGAAGTTTATGATAAATCTAAAACCCCAGAATCTTCTACAAGCCAAGATTAACCTTCTACAGAGAAAAAAAACACAAGAGAGCTATTTGCACAATAAATGGATGCAATTAATGAAAATGATTAATGAATTACATGTGACAACTTGCTTTTATATTCACAAGTTAAATAAAACCTTAATATGACTTAATAATAACCTAAGACTAAAAATAAGCCCTAAGTAAACTTATTAAAGTGTAATTAAATATTTAATTACACCAAAAGTTATTACTATGCATACATAACATTTTGATTCTGATTATTTATTGGCTGCATTGCATTTGATTTTACAGGGGATTATATAAAAATGAATAAGGGCTTAGGATTCAGATTTATATATTAAATAGTAGGCTCAGTTCTCCTCCTTAATTAAGTGTGACCATCCGCCTTACTACACTGCCAATAATCGATAGAAAGTTTTCATGCTGGTAGTTTTATAATGATAATGAAGGGGTTTGATGGCAACGTGAAATTGAGGAATATGACAAGTGTTGTTCACATTTAGTGCCACTGGAGGATATTCAAGTGAAAATTTGATTTTCTTTTAATATTGAAACAAAGCAATAAAAAAATTACATGAAATAAGGAGAAGCATCAAGCTACCAAAACAAAGGCCTGGACAACAACAGTTCGAAGGTTGTTTGGTCTCTTCAGCGATGGCAGAGGCGGAGGAGAAAGCAACAGGTGGCACCACAGATCCTACTTTCGCAGAGATGAGGACGAGGGTGAGGGAGAGAGCATGGCACGGTTTGTTGTGGTGGGCCATTCTGCCATCATGGAGCTCATACACTATTGAAATTTTCTAATACATATTGCCCTTTCATCATTCAAAACTCCTAGGAAAACATATTTTATATTTCTTAGTTAACATATTTCACCCTTCATCATTTAAAACATACTTTTTCCTTAGACCAAACTAGCGCATTGTTTATTGCCTTACCTAAGTGAAAGCGTCATAATGCACTAGCGTTATAGATCCTTGTTAAACTTCTCAAGGAACATAGGTACATCAGAATTTATATTTTTGATACTTTGTAAGGTTAGAAAGTGTTTGAGATCTCCCAGTAATATGTAAAATCTGTGTTACATATTACTCCTCAACTTGGTTGTTCTCAAATTCCTCCTATCAAGCTAATGGAAGCCTTCACCATGGTAGAGAACACCATCCTCTGATGTAATTTTTTTGGCAAAGATTCCATTGTGGAAGAAGATTTTGATAGTGAATTAGACACTATGGGTTACATGCACAAGTTCGACGAAGAAGGGCACCCTGTTGGCTACAACATCTATGGCATTTTTTAGGACAGGGAGCTTTATAACAAGACCTTTGGGGGTGATGCCAGGAACAACAAGTTTCAATTGTTAAGGGTTCAATTTCTCAGAAAGAGCATTTGCTAGCTCAGCTTTAGCCCTAATGAGATTAGCTTCATGGTGCAGATTAAAGATTTCAAGAACTCGCCCAAGCACAAGAAGTGGAAGCTCAAGTTGTTCCCTTCCTACAAGACAATTACCCTGGATTCATTGCTAGAAAGGTTAGTAGTACTTTCATGAAATATTTATAATTTCAAATGGTTGATATAAGTGTTAGATGACAAGATGAATATTTTGGTGTGAAATATTTATTAATGTGTCATTGTGATACTTGCAATTGAATACTATGATATACCCTTTTTATTTAGCAAACTAAGAGAAAGTTTGTGCTCATGAGGGCTGCCAGGGCGTTCGAGACCCTATTCAAATATTTTTGTCTAGCTTTACTTTTGAGATGTCCTCTTTATTACTATGAAAACCTTCCGTCTATGTTCTATGGTTCCCATTCCAAGTTTTATCTCTATCGAGACATGGTTTGTTTTTGACTTATTTGGAAAATAGTTTCTATAACAAAATCTTGTTTTTTTAAACTTTCAGTTTACATATCATGGGTTTTAAACTTGAGATCAATATCTAGGTGAATCATATGCTCTTATTTTAAAATAGATTTTATTTTTTTCTTTGTATTATACTATTTTCTTCAATGTGGTTAACATATCTATTTATATATGCTACAATGGAGAATTCAAAGTAGATATCATATATGGGAGGTTTTTGTCTGTGTATTCCAATTAGTGCATAAGGGCATAGAAACAATAATAAAATTGTTTAGGAAAGCAACTGATGAGGGAAATGAAGCATGCAATGACCAAAAAAATGTAATTGACATCATTATGAAATAGAAATAGAAGAGGCCCACATAAGCCATTGAGGATCTCATGTTTCTAAGAAATCATTGCTAAGGCAAAAGCTAGGACTTTAAGCTCACAAATTTTTGAACAATACCCTAGTGGAGTTACACCCTCTAAAACAACTTGAAACTCCAAATACTTGAACAAATAATATGTTATTGCCAATATACTAATTACTTTCATGCATTGAGTGTTGGTTGACTAAGTGACTTCAAATTGTGATAATTTGAAGTTCATGTCTTTGTCAACTTTAGTGAAATATTTTTGTTTTGAGTTACAGTGGTATGCAAGGGGTCATTCATGAAGTATTTGGTTTTTACGTAGATTTAAATTTTAAAGATTTTTTGTTCAAGATTGCATTTGTTTCTACATGGAAAATATAAAAATGAATAAGGGATTTGATTAATTTAGTGCATATATAGATTACATTTAATTTTCTCATAGCTTTATTGCAAAACATATAGAATTATTGCAGTGATTTCCATCGTACAAAACATCAATTTTCAAAAATGTACAAATTTTGTATTATCTTCCATGTAATTAAGAATTTGACCATGGGAAAATCAACTATCCACATGCCCATTGCACCTATGACAATTTCTAGTTGAATTTATAATTAAAATCTTTATATTTAAAAAAAATAATGTAAACCCTTTCAAAGTTAGCTATACTATATAAAGGCAATTGGAATCGAAATGTTTGAATTTACTCCGATTGAGTATTTGACATAATGCGATGTTAGTTTCAAATCAGTCGAATGCCTGGAATTCCCACAATGCCATTAACATCAATACTTCTCTCTCTCTATCTCTATGTGTGTTTGTTTATCCTCTTTTCTATATAAACAATGTGTCATGCCATCCTCTCCATGCTCCATACTCATTGAAGGAGCGAAAGCATAATTCCTATTTGCTTGCAATGTTTTATTTAGTTGAAGGGCGAAGAGCTTTCACTACCGTCACAAAACAAATCCACAGAGAGGGCAAGAAAATATGATGGCTAGATCAGTGCTTACTAAACTAAGCACACTTCTTATTCTGCTCAACGTTATATCTGTCTTCCATGTCTCCACTCCAAATAAGCTTCTTGTTGAAAATGTAAATACAAATATAGGCAAATCCTTTGAAACAAGTTTGTAGAAGTTTCCATCGTGCACAAACTGTGCCAGACATATTCCAGACAAGAAATGTTGCCCCAAATCAAAGAAAGCTAGAAAGATGTTCAATCAGAACTTTGCATACTCACAATGATTCCATTCAAATCCAACGCCCTATTGCACAATCTTAACCAAGAGAAACGCCGCTTAGATTTCAATTCGATTCTCATCCATTGTGTAATAGAAATTGATTGAAAATTAGCAAAGGCATATTGTACTCTAGTAGTTCCATTTTATGTTCATCACTATATTCATTTTATTGATGCCACTAATCTCGAATATAATTTGATTGTGACTTTCTCCATCAACTACAGTAAATACTTCTATTAATATTTAGATATTTATGACATGCATATAATAAATGTCACTAATTTGCAGGTTGTTTTGTGTATTTTATAACAAGTTTTTTGTTCAAATAAAATTCTTATACTCTAAAAGCATAATCTAAGCTCGAAGCTATGAGAGTGACATCTATGAGAGAAAATAAAAAAGAAACGTACAAAGCATGCACACACACACACTAATTAAGAAAAGCCAACAGTCTATCTGTCTTTAGGGCCATCTTTTGTCTTGGAGTCTTTCCTTTACCTCAGGTCTATCTTGTAGGCCATCTCTGATCTAAGTCTAGAAGGTGCCTTTCAAATTTGTTTCTTGTCCAAGATGAATGCTTGTCAAATTGTTTTGTCTAGATAAAGATTAGTGTTTATCCTTTTTCAAAGCCAAAATCAGAAGCATTCCATCTCCTCATTCTTCCAACTTGAGTCCCCAATCTTATCCCAAATATCAATAGGTCTCCTTATACCAAGCTAACTTGCAATCCCCCTAGGTCAAAAATATTACTTAAGAGCAATCACATTGTTTATTACACATGCATAAATGCCAAAAATTGAAAATCAAAAGCAATAATTTCATGTCATAGCTCATGTGGCATCACATAGAAATAGAAATGTGCTACACTCGTAATTGCATATGTCCTTGCATCCATGCATATCATACATCATATGTTCCAAAAAAGATAAAAAAAACATTACATTATCATTGTTTTGTTAATAACCAAAAACTTCAACATTCCAGGTGCACAAAAGATAGAAGATGGCTCATGTGACATTCAACTAAAGCTGAATCAGAGTACATATACAAAAGTTTGAGTTCATGAACAAAGACACACTCAAGCATGCAAGGGGAAAAATAGAAATCTAAGACTCTCTAGAACCTCAAGGACGATTCTAACTATTTGAACCTTTAGGGCTCCTGCTCCTAGGCCTCCTATGACTACTAGTTGCATCAGAACCTCTGTGAATCCTATGGGAATGAGAAGGAACCATGATAAGAGCACACAAGGGACCAGTTCTATCATTCTGTGAAGCTTTCTTGCGAACCCCAAGGTTATCCATGATCTCTTGAAGAATGACATTATCAGCATCGAGTGTAGAAATTCTAGCTCATCGGGAAATGATCTCCTGACTCGCATACTAAGGAGCAAGAATATTAGTATGACAACTAGCTCTAGAAGGAAGACAAACATCAACAGGAAGAGTCTCCCATGGATGACCAATGGCAAGGAATAGACCACCTAATGAAGAATCACGAAGGACCTCCCTCCACCCCTCGATAGTACCTAAGATGAAGTAAGAAGAGAAAGTGTTAGTCAATGGTTAAGTTCGTGAAAGAAAAGGAGTAAGCTAACAGAGGAATAGAGGAAAATGTTCTTACAAGGATCGCCTTCTTGCCATGTAGGATCATCTTCTCCAGAATGAATCTCTCTGTCTCCTCCTATGCTAACCTTGTCATGCTCCTCTCTCAAGATCATAATCCTCATCTGAAAAGTCTTCAAATTCCTCCTCAATGACCACCAACTCCTGACCAAAGGAAGGCCTCACACACCTCTGTCCTAGTCCACAAATAGGCCTCGTAATCAAAACACCAGGATTCAAAGGGTCCAAAAGGATGCCCTATGTTGTACATCCATCATCTCCTAAGAAGATCTATAACATGTCTGAATTGGGGGCAAGTCCACTAGAAATTCCTAACCAAACTACTGAAGAACTCAATTGACATGATGATATTCAACCAACCCATTTATGTCTTGCAAGTGAAGTACGCCTTTGCAATAGTCTTGAATCTAGCTATCATTTGGCCATCAACCCTCCATATTCGCATAAGGATCACAATTAAATTTTGCATCAATCAAAGTAGCTATGGTGCATGTAGTAGCATCAAAGGCACCCATATGGCCCCACCATGTAGCTCTTAATAGTCTAGGATCTGGTAGCGGCACATCTCTCTGATATGGTGTACTGTGCTCATAAATCTATGACATGATCAGAGAAGGATAACTAAATGCAAGAGCCTCTCGTCTCGAAATACGATACAAGTCTCGATAGATCATGGTGAGGATATCAATCCCCCATGCAAAAAATGTACCCTACTCAAGCCTCTAAATGATTGGTGCCTAGCACCATTTGAATCTCACTGATCCCTTATCCCCTGATAGCCTAGAAGTGATCAATCCAATGAGAACCTGTCATAAAAGTGAAATGTCAAGGTTAGGAACTAAAATGAGATGAACTCCTAATCTATCTCTTGGATGAGTAACCATTATAATAGCAGCTTAGGACTGTCAGTCTCGCTTAGACTTGATCTCAGGGATCCAAAGGTTCTCTCCTGTCATAGGAACACCTAATATGCAATACACATTAGATAGAATGAAGGTCCACTCTCCTGATACCAAAGGAAAAAAAAAAGTGTTCCTATCTGCATTCCAGTATGTCAAAATGTCACAACAAATCCATGAAGGAGGATGAACCACTAGAGTTTGAGAAATAAGATCCAAACACATCCTCCTAAGAATAGAAAGCCCTATAGGCTTCGACAAACCAAGATTTTGTCACATGTTCCATTCCATGGAATGCATCCGTCTTGTCATACACAAGGAATGTTAAGTTAGATCCCCGAAAACAAAAAATAGAAAATCATAGAAAAAAGCATAAAACATGACAAAGCTTCACAAAAAAAGTGTATATCATTAGAAAATTGCAATAAATAGAAGAGGTTAGTATCGAAAAATAGACTAAATCGAGCGTTAGAAGCATCAAATTAATGAAGATTGCATCCGAAAGCATTGTGGGTGGGTTGCCCCTTTCACTAGCGCAATTCCTCTTAGGCAATCCTAGATTCCCCCCAAAGGGCGACCAACCCTATCAAAAGGGGTGACCCATGTTCTCCCTGTCTTTCAGTCAATCTCCAAGTTTTGATGCCATCCATAGCCCCTTCTGACCATTTGTATCATTGTTCAAAGAAAATATTACATTATTAAATTATTGGATAATCTAAGCACACTAGATTTTCCATATGCTACTATGGGCATGACGGCTTGGAAAATTTAGCCCTAGGCGTTATGTCATTTTGGGATTTTTGTATTGTAAAAAGTATTGTAAGGTATTATGTCTCCAATGGTTTTTTAAAAATTTAACATCTATCAAGATTGAATACTTGGCAGTTAAGGGTGAACTTGTCACTTTTCTCATGTGATGAATATTTGTTTACTTGAACTTTTCCAATCAAACATTATACTCATGATGGGTGGTATGCTTTGAACCCTTTTTATAGGAGACTTTTTCTTATATTTCATTCTAACCAAATATCAATCTACCATATACTATATTATATACCTTAAAAAGGCAATTATACCTGTAACTTAACTTTTTCGTTCTAAAATTTTTTATATAATATATAATTAATAATTAATAAAACTAAATTTATAAACGACTTTCCAATTAAAAAAATAATAATCTAGTAAAATAAGTTTTGAAATAAATTGGACTTGCCAAACACGACAAAGTAAAAGGTAAAATCTATAACAAGGAGGTGCCAACATTGACTCCATTTCAATGGTCAAACAATCAATAGCAATTTTACATCTCATTCAGAACAAAAACTGGTAAATATTTGTCCTATTTTCATTGGCTAAATTTAACCTTTGACTATTAAAGTGGATGATATTTAAGAATAACCAGCTTAAATGATAGAATTGACGTGGAAAAATCAACAATATTATATGTTTCAGAAGCAATCGGAATTGAACGCGGGGCCAAATGTTTGAATTTACCCCGATTCAGTATATCACATTAGTTTTGAATCAGTCAAATGCGTGGAATTCCCACATTGCTATTCAACATCAAGATTCGACTCTCTCCCTCATTGTCTCTTCCACGCCGTTTAATCTCGATGTTTATCCTCTTTTCTATATAAACGATCTGCCCTCCTCTCCATACCCATTCAACAAGAGAAAGCATAATTCCCATCTGCCTGCAACGTTTTATTTAGTTGAAGGGCGAAGAGGTTTCACTACCTTCACAAAACAGATCCACACAGAGGGCAAGAAAATATGATGGCAAGATCAATGCTTACTAAAATGAGCACATTGCTTATTCTGCTCAACGTTATATTTGTCTTCCATGTCTCCGCTCGAAATAAGCTTCTTGTTGAAAATGTAAATACAAATACAGACAAGTCCTTTGAAACAAGTTTGGAGCAGTTACCATCGTGCACAAACTGTTCTGGACATATTCCAGACAAGAAATGCTGCCCCACATCAAAGAAAGTTGGAGAGATGTTGAACCAGAACTTTGCATATTCACAATGATGCCATTCAAATCCAACGCCCTATTGCACAATCTTAACCTACAGAAATGCCGCTTAGATCTCAATTTGATTCTCATCCACTGTGTAATACAAATTGATAGAAAATCGGGGAAGACATATTGTACTCCAGTAGTTCCACTCTATGTTCATCAATATTTTCATTTCAATCATGCCACTAGAATCGAATATAATTTGTCTTGCGACTTTTCTCCATCAACTAGAGCAAATACGTCTGTTAATATTTAGATATTTGTGGCATGTATATAACAAACGTCACTAATCTACAAGTTGTTTTGTGTATTTTATAACAAGTTTTCCTTCAACTAAAATTCTTATACTCTAAAAGCATAATCGAAGGAATCACTAACGTCTTGACACGAGTTTTTCAACAGCACCAACTGTTTTTAAACCAAGACAAATGGAATTGAAATTAACTATCACTAAGCCTACACTACATTCAAACAACATTATATTCATTAGGAAACATGTGCATTTCCTTTCCTTCCAATTCTCCTGAGATTAAAATAATCTTAAGGAAAAGATAGGTGAAGATTTGGGAAATTTCCAATCGAGTTAAAAGTTGAAGAAAAAAACGAACTTTTTGTATTTTGTTCGATAAATGTCATATTTGGGAGATCGTTTATATTATAAAAAAATTAGTATAAAAGCATTTAGAGATGTACAAACAAGAATCTCTAGAGGTATTATAGCTAATCCATAAGTAAAACAATAAAAAAATTATTGTCCATATTAATCAAAATTAGAAGCAAAATAAGGGTTACCTTGAACCCATAAAATCTAACAACTAATTGACTATCCAAGAAACTACACCACCAAAAAGAGAACACCAAACACATGCATTAGTTATTCGGAATCTTTGATGCACCCAACATCGATCCCGCAATGTCTATGCCAAAAATTGGAACCACAACCACAAATAGCACAAATAGAAAAGCTCACATCTTTCACTTTCCCCTTATCATTAACAAGAAGTTTGTCATAACTTCCATGCCAATGATCTAGCCCTAACCAACAAATCATGCACACATACAAATCTATATCAATAAAGGAAGAATCTAAACCCACAGTATATGCTCAAATCTAAACAAGGAAGAACCTATGCTTGGATCTTCACCAATGAGAGGAAGAGTATTGGTTAATGATAAACTCATTGAAAGAAGACCATGCACATTTATCACTCTATATATTTCTCCAAAGCTTCGTTTACCTCATCCATGTCTATCAGCCTCAAATTTGCATCAAACATCCTTATAGGGCTCAGGTGAAGTGGAGTAAAATTAATGCCTTTTTTGAAATGACCAACTCCAACTACAACGAATGATTCGATTCTTTAAATTTATAAGGCCAAGATCAAAACCTGCTCTTCAATTTCCTAAAAATATTCACACAGCACCCTATCCAATTAAAGAACCCTTAGATTTTAATTCATCATCCATCAATACTTCCTCAAAGCTTAGGAGAATGTTCAAGTTAATAAAAACCATTGTCATGGATTGAACTAGGGCTCTATTTCAAACTAAGTATTGAAGCTTATATACAAACTAAGTAGTTATGTCTCAATTAACCCTCACCAAGTTACTCCCAACCATAAAATTTACCCCCAAAATAATGGCTACTAATTTTATCGAACATGTTTTGTGTTTAATTAAAAATATTGCTTAGACAATTAAGTGAGAAAAATCCCGAGAAATTTAATCCTCTCATTGTAAAGAATAATTTGTCCTCTTCCAATATTAACTACTCACTAAAGAATCCAAAAACATAGCAAGAAAAAGCTTCAAAAGGAAACTTATAATGAAGAATTACCATATGATACGGATAATGAACATGCTATCTTTAGTAATTCAAACGCACCACAATTTAGAAATAACAATCATAATTGATAATATAGTAATTGTATCATAGATACATGATGTATGTCATTAATTGAAGTTCTAGTAATGCAGGGAAATTTTCCTAGACATAGATCACCCACTAATTCATCCTTAACGAATCCTTACAACTTGTGAATTCACACGCTACAGTAGTGTTGTGCTTTGCACACACACCCCATTTTTTTATTGAATTTTTTTTTTTTAATATGTATTCATACTCAACCATTACTTGATAATATCTAGAATAACCAACAATACGGTCCAAACCTATGCAGTAACCAACTTATCTCAATATGAGATAATCATGTCTAGAATCCCATGTAACCTTACCACTTAACAAATTTTGATGCTATGACAATGGCACCATCATGAATGTTCTCAACAATAAAATGGGAATGTTTGGTTAACTTGTCCACCACTATCAAAATAGTGTCATGCTTACAGTGATTTCTACGTAAACCATAAACAAGTTCCATGCTCATCACGAACCATTTATGGTCAGGAATGTTATGTGGATACAATACTCCACCGGGGAGTTTGTGTTCCCCTTTTACCTTTTCGACTCTCCAAACGTCTAGCCACAAATTGAGTCACATTGACTTTCATTTTTGGCCAAAACAAGTTCCTTTTTTAGACTGTGTAGCATTTTAGCCACACTAGGATGAGTAGAATATGGAATTTTGTGTACTTCAAACGTAATAATATGTCTTAAATTTTTTCTTTCTAGACATAAATTCATCTCTAGAATATTATTAAGTCATAAATATCAAAATAATATCTTAATTTTTTCAATTCCCTTTTAGACAAACTACAATTTTTAAGATAAAATGGGTCTTGATGCTACTATTTAACAATCCTTTTCTTAATTCAAATCACAATATAGTTAGTGCATCAATGTATCAATGTCTACTCAAAGCATCTACCACAATATTTTCTTTCGTCTTGACATAACAAATGTTAAGACTGAAATCATAGAGTAATTTTAGGGTAGCACGCATTCAACTTTTCCTACTTAAGTATGCGAATTAGACTAGTGATGGTTTAATTTCAATTCAACCCCTTTCCAAAAAGGTAATGGTTCCATTATTTTAGAGCATGCATGATGGAAACCAACTCTAAATTATGAGTGGCATAGTTTTTCTCATAGTCCTTGAGTTTGCATGACATGTAAGCCACAAATTGATCATTTTGTGTTAGAATTCTCTCAACCCCTCTGTTGAGGGATCCATCCACATAGTGAACTACCCCTATTTGGATTAGGAATTAGGACAATGGGAGAAGTCGTGAGAAATTTATTTATATCAATGAAGGATACTTCGTAGTTCAATGGTGGCTATTCAAACTCTTTTTTTGCTCTTCCTTTGCAAGGAAGTTATTGGAAGGGAAATTTTAGCAAAGTTACTCAAAAACCTATAATAATACCGTACTAGGCACATAAAATTCTTACTTCATTCAATTTTATTGGAAGTAGTCATTCCATGATGGCATGAATCTTTCTCAAATCTACAATGATCCCTTCCTTATAGATTACAATACCCAAGTAGTGTATCTTTGTTTGGAAAATTGAACACATATAGTTTCCCATATAACAAATATTTTCTCAAATCTTTAGTACCAATCTATGATGTTGCTCATGTTCTTTCTAATCTTTTGAATATCAAAAATTCATCATTAAATACTAAGTTAGATTGATCCAAGTAATCTTGAGGGATATTGTTTATCAAATTAATGAAGGCTAGGAGTGTGTTTGTTAACTTAAAAGGAAGTACAATAAATTCATAGTTACCATACCTAGTCCTAAAAGTAGTTTTATGTATGTCTCTTCTTGCACATCCTTAGTTGATGGTAGTTAGATATTAAATTGATCTTGGAAAATACAACTTCTTCCCTCATTTGATCAAATAGATCATCAATCTAGGGTAATGGGTAATGGTTCTCAATCATTTCCTTGTTTAACATGTGGTAGTCTATGCATAGGCATAGTGTTCCATCTTTCTTATTCATCAAAAGTGTAGGAGCATCCCAAGGTGGAACACTAGGACTCATCAAGTCTTTTTCCAATAGCTCATTTAATTAAACCTCTAATTCATGTAAACTGGATGTGCTCGTCCGATATGGCCTCTAGAAACATGCACTAAACTTGGCATAGTTTCTATTGAGAAATTAAACTCTATCTTAGGAGGTAGACTAGGAACTTCATCATGCAACACTTCCATGAATTCTTGCAATATAGGATTATTGATATCTATAGACTTCTCACTTTCATAATTTGACATATGGAAATGAATAGAAAATAAGTCCCCACCTTTCCTTGCCACTCTCTTATTTTTTAGGGGAAAAAGAGTGTTTAACTATCTTGTTCCATGCGATCCTTGCAACAGTACAAGATTATTGGATTCGTCTCGGAAACACACTTGTTTCTCTCTATAATTTTTTAGCTACATGTTTAACCAACTAGGCCATTCCTACTACTAGATCATATGATTTGAAGGGCAATACTAATGCATTTACCCAAGTGCTTGAATATTATCTACTGGAATGTTTAGCTCAGGTACAACATCTTTTTTATGTTGTTTTCTACCAATACCTAACTCAAAACTACCCCCTTTCCTAAGGCTTCTATTCTCAACTTGCAGTTTTGAATTATATTAGGTGTAATGAAATAGTCGAAGGAGCTCTACATTCACACCTTTGCTATGCATTCACCGTTCGGTGGTGTATCTGTCGAATTGCGATCGGTGTATGCATAACCTAACATTTTCCAGCCCTCATCAAGGTCCCCTAAATACACCCCAAGACTTCGTTCAGGTGACATACCCATGTTGGCATGCCCTCCCATTATCCATGCCTCCTCACCCAGTCATCACGATGCACCACATCGGGAAACTGAGCTGCCATCTCTCTACTTCTCTTTTCTACTCTTCTCCAATTCACTTTTCCAAAGGGTAAAAATGACATATTTTCACCCCCTAGGGATTATTTATAGCCCTTTTTCACATTTTTGCCTCCCATTTTTACCATTTGCTCTATTTTTTCCCATTTTTCTTTCCTGACTAATTTTCATCCTCTATCCATTTTACTCTGGTTTTCATCTTTCAATCCCTTTCCCAGGCCCCTTTTTACCCACACAACCTCTCGAGGGGCCATCACCTTGCTATTGCCTTTTTCCAAAATTCTTCTAGATAAAATTGATTGGGGCATATTGCCCATCCCTTATTCTTGTTTGTAAAGGGTGGAATTTGGATGTTAGGTTTTTGGTAGTTTTGGTGTATATCCTCCTTTCACCCTTACATTCAAGGACCTAGGGTCAAGTTGCAATGTACTATCATAACCTAGGTCACTATTGAGATGTAGGGAAACTTGGATTTTTATGATTAGATTGACAATTTCTTTCTCTTATGCTCAATTGTACCTTAAAACCCTAATTATGCAAATAAGACAGTAAATGGATGAATTACGAAAAATGCTTCTGCAGAAAGATGTAAAATAACAAATAACTGTGCACCTGTTTTCGGGGTCCGAAGGCCAAAAAGTGAGGGACTAAAGAGTGGGCGCCCAAGTCTAGTACCCTACTTTTTGTCGAGATCCAGAAAATCAGTCTGCAACCTGTATCTGTTGTATCAGAGGTTTTCCCGTTGCGAAACTTTGAGGACTAATGAGCGGGCGCCCAAGTCCAGGTAGCTGTTTCTTTCACTGATCTGCAATCCTGACACTCTGTTGTACCCTCCTGCAACTTCACTTTGTCTGCAACTCCAACCTATAACCTACAATCATGAAAACTTTGGGAGGGGGTTGTGGTATTTATAGACTTGCCTCAGTCAAGCCCTGGAGAGACATTCAAGCCTTCTGAACACCATTGTTAGATAACGAGTGCACGCCTTGGGAGGCACATGCAAAAACTAAATGATAAATGGTCAATAATCACAATACATATCAACTTGTAGTGAAGATCTCATGGGAGGAAGAAGCTCTTCATTCCATGAGGAGATGGCTGCTCAAATTTGCAAACACAAACACATAGACAATACAAATATGCTCTTGCAACACAATGAAAGTCTTGAATAACCTTTAGGATGCATAAAGTTCACAATAACAATCTAGTTTACAAATGAATGCCTAAGCATGTTTATATATGCAACTACAAACACTCCCACCAAGATTTCATAAATTCAAACTTTTTGTGTCGCCCTAGGGACCAAATAACGGTCATAAACTGACACTAGAAATTTGGGCCTGACCCAAAATAGGGCGCGGGCGCCCAAGTCCTCTCCCCTATTTTGGGTAGGGTTAGGTTCAAGGGGTCCCCCTAGGCCCCATTTGTCATGATACCCAAGGTTCATTCCATTGGGATGTTGAATTATGATGTAATATGTCCAAAATGCACACTAGAGACCCGAGAGCTAAACCTTTTGAGGGAAAAGCCCCCAAGGGGACATTTTCTGACATTACATTCTTAAACCACCATATTGTATTTTTCTTTGAAATAATGTTATTTTAACACTATTTCAAAGAGGGACAAAATATAGACACCTAAAAAAGGTCATGTCATTTCCCATCATCTTTATTATAATTGATCAAGTAAAATTGATCAATTGCCCTCCATTTGACAAATATATTAATTACATAATATTTAAATTATTTAATTGAGATTTCTCACCCCGTTCTTCTATCTAAAATCAATAAATACCTTATTTCCTCTATAGTCCTAAATATATATCTATTTACATAGAACTATAATTCCCCTTCATCCCAAAAATTAATAAATATGTCTATTATTTAATTCCACATTTTATCCATTTGTGATTACTTTTAGTACTCATCATTAATTACCCCAAATCTTGTGGACATGGATTAATTTGGAAATATTAAGGATTACATTCCCCCATGCTTCTAGAGGATACACATGTCATAAAATGTATGTGCAAAGTACATGCTTGTACATGACAAGTGGTACTTTGGAAGCATATATAAATTTTCTTTGTCCCATTTTGTCCAATTGAAAAATCCACTTGGCTCTTTTTCTCATATTTTGAATTACACGTGTTCTCTTTTTTAATTTAAAATTCCACCACTTTCTCCCATGCATAATTTAAAAATCCTCACAAAATCCAAACTTTACCTTTTCAAAAATACCCCCATCCCCTTCATCTACCTAATTAATCTCAACCCTCCGTTAATACAAAAGCCAATTCTTCGCCCTTGGATCTTCCATGGATCAAGGAGCCCTCCCATCACCCAACATCAGGTCTTGCCATTTATCATGCTCTCCTTTCTTGAGAGATCTCAAGCAATGAGAGCCATTGTTCTCAACATTTGATCTCAACCATCCATTCATCCATTCCAAACTCTATAAATTGAAGCTCTCCCATTCATTTCAACAACACTTTTGAATGCAAGTAAATGTTGTTAATTTGAGAACTTAAACATTCAAATCACTTTCAATATAATCTAGGACATATCAAAGGAATTTCATAGTCATGGGTGCACTTATTTTATTTTGAAATTTCCTTTCAGTCTTATCTTAAGGTTGTAATTGATTGTGAATTGAATAGGTTAATGGTATTTTAGCTTGTGTACTATTGTCCACCTTCACTTGCATGCACACTATTCCAAATGAGTTGGGGGAGGCCCATGACATCATATACTCCTTAAAAATAGAAATTTCCTTAGTATGCAAGTACAATAATGTCTAAATATTGTCTGAAGAAAACAACTACCACGTCAATTTTTAAAGCATTCGGTTCTTAAATACATCTAAAAAAAAATTTATCATAAATTTTTGGTCTTCTCAAGTGGTGATATTGAGGTTCATTTGGTTGCAATGAACCAATACTTTTTGAATGGTACATGGTTATATAAACTAATGCTACAATGGTCCAGAATTCAAACCAATTCAAGTGTTCCTTGTCTTCTATAAACTTGAAGATTCAACCAATTCAACACATGAGAATGATCAACAATATATGTATGCAACAATGCAACATGGAAAACATTGTTAATCCTTACCAGGGAAGGTGGTAATGCTAAGTAGTAAGCCATAATGTTGATCACTTCAAGAATCTTGAAAGGCCTATCAAAGAATCAAGCTAGATTTGCTAATTTTTTAAAATTTGATAGAGGTTTTATATGGTATAACTCATAGAAATAGCCTATCTCCTAATGAAAAACTATGGGGTGACCTTTTCGAATCTACCTTGTTTTTTGTCTATAGAAAGCATCTTTCAATCACTACCTTACTATTTAAATTTGATCATAATACTCTTGAAGTATTTCAATCCTAATAGATACTTTATTATACGAAAACTCAACCAAATGAAGTTTGGTCCATTGCAAACATTCCTAGATATTCAACACCTTTCTAATAGTTAATTCTTACTACTTAACAACTTTGTTCCTTAATATTTATTATCTAAAATTTAACATATTTGTTTTTATCTTAATGTTTTATTTTTTTTAATCTATTTATTTCGTGAATATGTTCTATTATTAATCTTTACAAGTAAAAGATGTGGGAAAAGTTGTGTTAATACATAAAGAGTCATCTTCTTGCATACAACTTGAAGACCATAAGACCATAACCGCCTCGGAAAACTGATCAAAGACAACGATAATCTCTGACTAGCCTCACGTACGAATTGGTCAAATTCATACATGAGGCGTTGTGGAATGTAAATATTTGAGTTTCTGACTTACTTGATATTCAACATGCCATTTTCAAGCTTTGAATGTCTCCCTCGTGAGAATTAAATATTTAATTGCTCAAAGCTATTCCCATAAATACGACTCATTTCGTTCTCAACAAATACCCACAGCATCGCCTTCTCTCTCGCAACATTTCGGATTTCATCATATCTTATTTGGCGAGCTATTTATTCTCTCGGCTTTTTTAATTTTTATCTTTCTCGGCTTTCTTTGTTAAAAGGACGCTCTCTAAGCAGTGAATATGGGCAGATCAATACTTATGAAAATCATAACAGTACTACTTCTCTTCACTGTTGTGTTTGTCATCCATGTCTCTGCTCGATATAATCTCAAGGCAAGTGCAAATACAGAAACGGATATTAACAACAACAAAGCAATCGATAATCTGGTTCAAATTGTGGAGCAGTTAGCATCATGTACTAACTGCGCAGGCAATATTCCAGATCCTAAATGCTGCACAAAATAACACAAGTTTCCGAGTGGCAATATTCTAATCCAACGATCTCATTCAGATTCTGCCCCAAGTAATTCAAGGGAGAGCTTTGTTTAATTATGATGTACATTAATTGAATGTTACGGGGAAGCAACAATACCAATTCTATTCCAACGTTCTCTGCTATTCATGACACCTCAAATTTCATTGACCTATGTGAATTGTAGTAATACTCATTCGTTATTTTCGATGATAACAAATATACTTGCTTATTCAGATCGAACACCTAATGCCATGGCTGCAACTGTAGTTTGTTTGATTGGATGCATGTTGACAATTATTGTTGGCCTCGATTCACTGTAAGATTAGTTAGATATTTATTTGCAATAACAATGACTAACCCAAATTAATTTCGGGTTATATTTTCAAATGTTCAATTCAGACGAAATATGTCGGCTAGAAGTTTAGAACCATGTGTTGAATTCCATTTTTCTGACATTCCACAAATTGACTAGTTCATAATGACTTTGTTGTTGAATTCTATTTTTATACTTTCATTAACTAATAACTTCTTGCCGACAGAGCCACCCAATATTTCTGTGCATTCAATTTACACTTTCGTTAATAATGGCTTTGGTGTTGAATTCGATTTTTATCTGTATTCGTTTTATAGTAATTTACACATTTTCTGTTCAACCTTATCCCATTTTTATTTATGAACATTCAGCTTAATTTCAAAATTTTTAATTTTTAACTTAAATTTTATAACTTTTACTCTTTCCTAATAATTATTATGAGTTAACAATCAGAAAATGAGACAGAGAGAAAAAAACTGCACTAAAGACACATCTATTCAACGAACACTCTTACTTATTTATAGTTGTTGGTATCTCAACAATATCTTATAAACTTGCAAAGAAAAATGACAGCGAACTGAAGACTTCAACGACGCCTCTTAATTGTTTGAGACACCTTTATCTAACTGGACACCTGGACAATGACCGGTGTAATTCAGTTATGAGTTACAGTTAGTTACGCTAACACTCCCCTTAATGAATAACTGAATTTTTATGAACTCCTAGCTTATTCCTACGTTGTACAAACTTTATCTTTCCCAATGGCTATATAAATACATCATCCATGTTATCATTTGTGTTACAATACATCAACTCTATCTCTTGTGATTGAATCTTTTCTCTAACAAAATGATGTTGAGTTTCAATATGTTTTGATCTGGCATGATACACTAGATTGTTTGCCATTGATTACTAGATCTCAAAAAAGAGCTCCCCGTTGATTACTACGGAGAATGTGGACAACACGTTGAGACTGCACTGCCCCTAGGAAGCAACAAGGATCGTACTTTTTCAAATCCCCTTGTAGAGGGGGAAAAGCTCACCACTTTGGACCTTCCACCAATGCATTTTGCTATTGGAGAGTGTAATATCCTTAAAGATAAAGAGTTGCAATACTGTGCATCTTTGAGAAAATGGGGGAAACAAATTCAACTCCATATGTTCACTAAGAAGACCATGGCTTCACTGTCATGAAAATGGAGGACCCAAGCTCACTTGAAGTCCTCTGTTGCATCGCTGCCTTTGTCAAATTAAACAACTGCTTGAGTTTATGGCATTTCAATGTGTTTGCTTTTGATTTGAGCTTCCTCCTTCAATGCCAGCAATTGGCCCCTTGAATCTTCTCTAAGCTCTATGGAATTTGATTGCAAATATCTCATCACTCTCTAGGTCTCACAAAACAATGATCACCCATTTTATTCAAATAAACGGAAGGAGAACAAGGCTACAAGAATGCACGCATGCCTTAGACTGGCCACAAATCTCACATTGCTTTTAAGCATTGTAAGTCCCTTCTAAAGTTAAAGAATTATAAACTTATGAATTCCAAATTGAAACAAATCCATGCTTGGTGCATGGGAGGACAAAATGACTGGGAACCCTATGTAGCAAATAGTACCAAATGTACAAACAACATAGTTGTGGTTGCCCAACTACGTGAATGTTCTCTAATTTGTGGCAAAACAAATAGTACCCTATTCAAGTGGTGTGCTGATGTACAAAAGAACCAAATCTGCCAATGGTCATCTGTGTGAATGAGATGGATTGAATGAGTTCCTCAGATTAAAAGGTACAATATAAAATGTTTTATTTCTGTATATATTTTTACTCAATTACTTCAATTTATTCAATTGAAAAACAAATTTAAGGCATTTGACAGAGATTGAGACAGAGAGGAAACTTATGTCTTTCATTAAACCTACAGGAGATTAATCAAAATAATTGTAGGGTAGATCAAATAAAATCATTTAAAAATTAAAAAATCCATTGAATCTGCAAAATATCAAATCTAATGAAATGTACGTTGTTATGTGATTCTCTGTACTCAATAATAAACTTGATCAGCATGAAAACACATTCAAACTGCGATTTGTTTATTTTATGGTTATTGTTATTGTTATTGTTGAAGTTTATGATAAATCTAAAACCCCAGAATCTTCTACAAGCCAAGATTAACCTTCTACAGAGAAAAAAAACACAAGAGAGCTATTTGCACAATAAATGGATGCAATTAATGAAAATGATTAATGAATTACATGTGACAACTTGCTTTTATATTCGCAAGTTAAATAAAACCTTAATATGACTTAATAATAACCTAAGACTAAAAATAAGCCCTAAGTAAACTTATTAAAGTGTAATTAAATATTTAATTACACCAAAAGTTATTACTATGCATACATAACATTTTGATTCTGATTATTTATTGGCTGCATTGCATTTGATTTTACAGGGGATTATATAAAAATGAATAAGGGCTTAGGATTCAGATTTATATATTAAATAGTAGGCTCAGTTCTCCTCCTTAATTAAGTGTGACCATCCGCCTTACTACACTGCCAATAATCGATAGAAAGTTTTCATGCTGGTAGTTTTATAATGATAATGAAGGGGTTTGATGGCAACGTGAAATTGAGGAATATGACAAGTGTTGTTCACATTTAGTGCCACTGGAGGATATTCAAGTGAAAATTTGATTTTCTTTTAATATTGAAACAAAGCAATAAAAAAATTACATGAAATAAGGAGAAGCATCAAGCTACCAAAACAAAGGCCTGAACAACAACAGTTCGAAGGATGTTTGGTCTCTTCAGCGATGGCAGAGGCGGAGGAGAAAGCAACAGGTGGCACCACAGATCCTACTTTCGCAGAGATGAGGACGAGGGTGAGGGAGAGAGCATGGCACGGTTTGTTGTGGTGGGCCATTCTGCCATCATGGAGCTCATACACTATTGAAATTTTCTAATACATATTGCCCTTTCATCATTCAAAACTCCTAGGAAAACATATTTTATATTTCTTAGTTAACATATTTCACCCTTCATCATTTAAAACATACTTTTTCCTTAGACCAAACTAGCGCATTGTTTATTGCCTTACCTAAGTGAAAGCGTCATAATGCACTAGCGTTATAGATCCTTGTTAAACTTCTCAAGGAACATAGGTACATCAGAATTTATATTTTTGATACTTTGTAAGGTTAGAAAGTGTTTGAGATCTCCCAGTAATATGTAAAATCTGTGTTACATATTACTCCTCAACTTGGTTGTTCTCAAATTCCTCCTATCAAGCTAATGGAAGCCTTCACCATGGTAGAGAACACCATCCTCTGATGTAATTTTTTTGGCAAAGATTCCATTGTGGAAGAAGATTTTGATAGTGAATTAGACACTATGGGTTACATGCACAAGTTCGACGAAGAAGGGCACCCTGTTGGCTACAACATCTATGGCATTTTTTAGGACAGGGAGCTTTATAACAAGACCTTTGGGGGTGATGCCAGGAACAACAAGTTTCAATTGTTAAGGGTTCAATTTCTCAGAAAGAGCATTTGCTAGCTCAGCTTTAGCCCTAATGAGATTAGCTTCATGGTGCAGATTAAAGATTTCAAGAACTCGCCCAAGCACAAGAAGTGGAAGCTCAAGTTGTTCCCTTCCTACAAGACAATTACCCTGGATTCATTGCTAGAAAGGTTAGTAGTACTTTCATGAAATATTTATAATTTCAAATGGTTGATATAAGTGTTAGATGACAAGATGAATATTTTGGTGTGAAATATTTATTAATGTGTCATTGTGATACTTGCAATTGAATACTATGATATACCCTTTTTATTTAGCAAACTAAGAGAAAGTTTGTGCTCATGAGGGCTGCCAGGGCGTTCGAGACCCTATTCAAGTATTTTTGTCTAGCTTTACTTTTGAGATGTCCTCTTTATTACTATGAAAACCTTCCGTCTATGTTCTATGGTTCCCATTCCAAGTTTTATCACTATCGAGACATGGTTTGTTTTTGACTTATTTGGAAAATAGTTTCTATAACAAAATCTTGTTTTTTTAAACTTTCAGTTTACATATCATGGGTTTTAAACTTAAGATCAATATCTAGGTGAATCATATGCTCTTATTTTAAAATAGATTTTATTTTTTTCTTTGTATTATACTATTTTCTTCAATGTGGTTAACATATCTATTTATATATGCTACAATGGAGAATTCAAAGTAGATATCATATATGGGAGGTTTTTGTCTGTGTATTCCAATTAGTGCATAAGGGCATAGAAACAATAATAAAATTGTTTAGGAAAGCAATCGATGAGGGAAATGAAGCATGCAATGACCAAAAAAATGTAATTGACATCATTATGAAATAGAAATAGAAGAGGCCCACATAAGCCATTGAGGATCTCATGTTTCTAAGAAATCATTGCTAAGGCAAAAGCTAGGACTTTAAGCTCACAAATTTTTGAACAATACCCTAGTGGAGTTACACCCTCTAAAACAACTTGAAACTCCAAATACTTGAACAAATAATATGTTATTGCCAATATACTAATTACTTTCATGCATTGAGTGTTGGTTGACTAAGTGACTTCAAATTGTGATAATTTGAAGTTCATGTCTTTGTCAACTTTAGTGAAATATTTTTGTTTTGAGTTACAGTGGTATGCAAGGGGTCATTCATGAAGTATTTGGTTTTTACGTAGATTTAAATTTTAAAGATTTTTTGTTCAAGATTGCATTTGTTTCTACATGGAAAATATAAAAATGAATAAGGGATTTGATTAATTTAGTGCATATATAGATTACATTTAATTTTCTCATAGCTTTATTGCAAAACATATAGAATTATTGCAGTGATTTCCATCGTACAAAACATCAATTTTCAAAAATGTACAAATTTTGTATTATCTTCCATGTAATTAAGAATTTGACCATGGGAAAATCAACTATCCACATGCCCATTGCACCTATGACAATTTCTAGTTGAATTTATAATTAAAATCTTTATATTTAAAAAAAATAATGTAAACCCTTTCAAAGTTAGCTATACTATATAAAGGCAATTGGAATCGAAATGTTTGAATTTACTCCGATTGAGTATTTGACATAATGCGATGTTAGTTTCAAATCAGTCGAATGCCTGGAATTCCCACAATGCCATTAACATCAATACTTCTCTCTCTCTATCTCTATGTGTGTTTGTTTATCCTCTTTTCTATATAAACAATGTGTCATGCCATCCTCTCCATGCTCCATACTCATTGAAGGAGCGAAAGCATAATTCCTATTTGCTTGCAATGTTTTATTTAGTTGAAGGGCGAAGAGCTTTCACTACCGTCACAAAACAAATCCACAGAGAGGGCAAGAAAATATGATGGCTAGATCAGTGCTTACTAAACTAAGCACACTTCTTATTCTGCTCAATGTTATATCTGTCTTCCATGTCTCCACTCCAAATAAGCTTCTTGTTGAAAATGTAAATACAAATATAGGCAAATCCTTTGAAACAAGTTTGTAGAAGTTTCCATCGTGCACAAACTGTGCCAGACATATTCCAGACAAGAAATGTTGCCCCAAATCAAAGAAAGCTAGAAAGATGTTCAATCAGAACTTTGCATACTCACAATGATTCCATTCAAATCCAACGCCCTATTGCACAATCTTAACCAAGAGAAACGCCGCTTAGATTTCAATTCGATTCTCATCCATTGTGTAATAGAAATTGATTGAAAATTAGCAAAGGCATATTGTACTCTAGTAGTTCCATTCTATGTTCATCACTATATTCATTTTATTGATGCCACTAATCTCGAATATAATTTGATTGTGACTTTCTCCATCAACTACAGTAAATACTTCTATTAATATTTAGATATTTATGACATGCATATAATAAATGTCACTAATTTGCAGGTTGTTTTGTGTATTTTATAACAAGTTTTTTGTTCAAATAAAATTCTTATACTCTAAAAGCATAATCTAAGCTCGAAGCTATGAGAGTGACATCTATGAGAGAAAATAAAAAAGAAACGTACAAAGCATGCACACACACACACTAATTAAGAAAAGCCAACAGTCTATCTGTCTTTAGGGCCATCTTTTGTCTTGGAGTCTTTCCTTTACCTCAGGTCTATCTTGTAGGCCATCTCTGATCTAAGTCTAGAAGGTGCCTTTCAAATTTGTTTCTTGTCCAAGATGAATGCTTGTCAAATTGTTTTGTCTAGATAAAGATTAGTGTTTATCCTTTTGCAAAGCCAAAATCAGAAGCATTCCATCTCCTCATTCTTCCAACTTGAGTCCCCAATCTTATCCCAAATATCAATAGGTCTCCTTATACCAAGCTAACTTGCAATCCCCCTAGGTCAAAAATATTACTTAAGAGCAATCACATTGTTTATTACACATGCATAAATGCCAAAAATTGAAAATCAAAAGCAATAATTTCATGTCATAGCTCATGTGGCATCACATAGAAATAGAAATGTGCTACACTCGTAATTGCATATGTCCTTGCATCCATGCATATCATACATCATATGTTCCAAAAAAGATAAAAAAAACATTACATTATCATTGTTTTGTTAATAACCAAAAACTTCAACATTCCAGGTGCACAAAAGATAGAAGATGGCTCATGTGACATTAAACTAAAGCTGAATCAGAGTACATATACAAAAGTTTGAGTTCATGAACAAAGACACACTCAAGCATGCAAGGGGAAAAATAGAAATCTAAGACTCTCTAGAACCTCAAGGACGATTCTAACTATTTGAACCTTTAGGGCTCCTGCTCCTAGGACTCCTATGACTACTAGTTGCATCAGAACCTCTGTGAATCCTATGGGAATGAGAAGGAACCCTGATAAGAGCACACAAGGGACCAGTTCTATCATTCTGTGAAGCTTTCTTGCGAACCCCAAGGTTATCCATGATCTCTTGAAGAATGACATTATCAGCATCGAGTGTAGAAATTCTAGCTCATCGGGAAATGATCTCCTGACTCGCATACTAAGGAGCAAGAATATTAGTATGACAACTAGCTCTAGAAGGAAGACAAACATCAACAGGAAGAGTCTCCCGTGGATGACCAATGGCAAGGAATAGACCACCTAATGAAGAATCACGAAGGACCTCCCTCCACCCCTCGATAGTACCTAAGATGAAGTAAGAAGAGAAAGTGTTAGTCAATGGTTAAGTTCGTGAAAGAAAAGGAGTAAGCTAACAGAGGAATAGAGGAAAATGTTCTTACAAGGATCGCCTTCTTGCCATGTAGGATCATCTTCTCCAGAATGAATCTCTCTGTCTCCTCCTATGCTAACCTTGTCATGCTCCTCTCTCAAGATCATAATCCTCATCTGAAAAGTCTTCAAATTCCTCCTTAATGACCACCAACTCCTGACCAAAGGAAGGCCTCACACACCTCTGTCCTAGTCCACAAATAGGCCTCGTAATCAAAACACCAGGATTCAAAGGGTCCAAAAGGATGCCCTATGTTGTACATCCATCATCTCCTAAGAAGATCTATAACATGTCTGAATTGGGGGCAAGTCCACTAGAAATTCCTAACCAAACTACTGAAGAACTCAATTGACATGATGATATTCAACCAACCCATTTATGTCTTGCAAGTGAAGTATGCCTTTGCAATAGTCTTGAATCTAGCTATCATTTGGCCATCAACCCTCCATATTCGCATAAGGATCACAATTAAATTTTGCATCAATCAAAGTAGCTATGGTGCATGTAGTAGCATCAAAGGCACCCATATGGCCCCACCGTGTAGCTCTTAATAGTCTAGGATCTGGTAGCGGCACATCTCTCTGATATGGTGTACTGTGCTCATAAATCTATGACATGATCAGAGAAGGATAACTAAATGCAAGAGCCTCTCGTCTCGAAATACGATACAAGTCTCGATAGATCATGGTGAGGATATCAATCCCCCATGCAAAAAATGTACCCTACTCAAGCCTCTAAATGATTGGTGCCTAGCACCATTTGAATCTCACTGATCCCTTATCCCCTGATAGCCTAGAAGTGATCAATCCAATGAGAACCTGTCATAAAAGTGAAATGTCAAGGTTAGGAACTAAAATGAGATGAACTCCTAATCTATCTCTTGGATGAGTAACCATTATAATAGCGGCTTAGGACTGTCAGTCTCGCTTAGACTTGATCTCAGGGATCCAAAGGTTCTCTCCTGTCATAGGAACACCTAATATGCAATACACATTAGATAGAATGAAGGTCCACTCTCCTGATACCAAAGGAAAAAAAAAAGTGTTCCTATCTGCATTCCAGTATGTCAAAATGTCACAACAAATCCATGAAGGAGGATGAACCACTAGAGTTTGAGAAATAAGATCCAAACACATCCTCCTAAGAATAGAAAGCCCTATAGGCTTCGACAAACCAAGATTTTGTCACATGTTCCATTCCATGGAATGCATCCGTCTTGTCATACACAAGGAATGTTAAGTTAGATCCCCGAAAACAAAAAATAGAAAATCATAGAAAAAAGCATAAAACATGACAAAGCTTCACAAAAAAAGTGTATATCATTAGAAAATTGCAATAAATAGAAGAGGTTAGTATCGAAAAATAGACTAAATCAAGCGTTAGAAGCATCAAATTAATGAAGATTGCATCCGAAAGCATTGTGGGTGGGTTGCCCCTTTCACTAGCGCAATTCCTCTTAGGCAATCCTAGATTCCCCCCAAAGGGCGACCAACCCTATCAAAAGGGGTGACCCATGTTCTCCCTGTCTTTCAGTCAATCTCCAAGTTTTGATGCCATCCATAGCCCCTTCTGACCATTTGTATCATTGTTCAAAGAAAATATTACATTATTAAATTATTGGATAATCTAAGCACACTAGATTTTCCATATGCTACTATAGGCATGACGGCTTGGAAAATTAAGCCCTAGGCGTTATGTCATTTTGGGATTTTTGTATTGTAAAAAGTATTGTAAGGTATTATGTCTCCAATGGTTTTTTAAAAATTTAACATCTATCAAGATTGAATACTTGGCAGTTAAGGGTGAACTTGTCACTTTTCTCATGTGATGAATATTTGTTTACTTGAACTTTTCCAATCAAACATTATACTCATGATGGGTGGTATGCTTTGAACCCTTTTTATAGGAGACTTTTTCTTATATTTCATTCTAACCAAATATCAATCTACCATATACTATATTATATACCTTAAAAAGGCAATTATACCTGTAACTTAACTTTTTCGTTCTAAAATTTTTTATATAATATATAATTAATAATTAATAAAACTAAATTTATAAACGACTTTCCAATTAAAAAAATAATAATCTTGTAAAATAAGTTTTGAAATAAATTGGACTTGCCAAACACGACAAAGTAAAAGGTAAAATCTATAACAAGGAGGTGCCAACATTGACTCCATTTCAATGGTCAAACAATCAATAGCAATTTTACATCTCATTCAGAACAAAAACTGGTAAATATTTGTCCTATTTTCATTGGCTAAATTTAACCTTTGACTATTAAAGTGGATGATATTTAAGAATAACCAGCTTAAATGATAGAATTGACGTGGAAAAATCAACAATATTATATGTTTCAGAAGCAATCGGAATTGAACGCGGGGCCAAATGTTTGAATTTATCCCGATTCAGTATATCACATTAGTTTTGAATCAGTCAAATGCGTGGAATTCCCACATTGCTATTCAACATCAAGATTCGACTCTCTCCCTCATTGTCTCTTCCACGCCGTTTAATCTCGATGTTTATCCTCTTTTCTATATAAACGATCTGCCCTCCTCTCCATACCCATTCAACAAGAGAAAGCATAATTCCCATCTGCCTGCAACGTTTTATTTAGTTGAAGGGCGAAGAGGTTTCACTACCTTCACAAAACAGATCCACACAGAGGGCAAGAAAATATGATGGCAAGATCAATGCTTACTAAAATGAGCACATTGCTTATTCTGCTCAACGTTATATTTGTCTTCCATGTCTCCGCTCGAAATAAGCTTCTTGTTGAAAATGTAAATACAAATACAGACAAGTCCTTTGAAACAAGTTTGGAGCAGTTACCATCGTGCACAAACGGTTCTGGACATATTCCAGACAAGAAATGCTGCCCCACATCAAAGAAAGTTGGAGAGATGTTGAACCAGAACTTTGCATATTCACAATGATGCCATTCAAATCCAACGCCCTATTGCACAATCTTAACCTACAGAAATGCCGCTTAGATCTCAATTTGATTCTCATCCACTGTGTAATACAAATTGATAGAAAATCGGCGAAGACATATTGTACTCCAGTAGTTCCACTCTATGTTCATCAATATTTTCATTTCAATCATGCCACTAGAATCGAATATAATTTGTCTTGCGACTTTTCTCCATCAACTAGAGCAAATACGTCTGTTAATATTTAGATATTTGTGGCATGTATATAACAAACGTCACTAATCTACAAGTTGTTTTGTGTATTTTATAACAAGTTTTCCTTCAACTAAAATTCTTATACTCTAAAAGCATAATCGAAGGAATCACTAACGTCTTGACACGAGTTTTTCAACAGCACCAACTGTTTTTAAACCAAGACAAATGGAATTGAAATTAACTATCACTAAGCCTACACTAAATTCAAACAACATTATATTCATTAGGAAACATGTGCATTTCCTTTCCTTCCAATTCTCCTGAGATTAAAATAATCTTAAGGAAAAGATAGGTGAAGATTTGGGAAATTTCCAATCGAGTTAAAAGTTGAAGAAAAAAACGAACTTTTTGTATTTTGTTCGATAAATGTCATATTTGGGAGATCATTTATATTATAAAAAAATTAGTATAAAAGCATTTAGAGATGTACAAACAAGAATCTCTAGAGGTATTATAGCTAATCCATAAGTAAAACAATAAAAAAATTATTGTCCATATTAATCAAAATTAGAAGCAAAATAAGGGTCACCTTGAACCCATAAAATCTAACAACTAATTGACTATCCAAGAAACTACACCACCAAAAAGAGAACACCAAACACATGCATTAGTTATTCGGAATCTTTGATGCACCCAACATCGATCCCGCAATGTCTATGCCAAAAATTGGAACCACAACCACAAATAGCACAAATAGAAAAGCTCACATCTTTCACTTTCCCCTTATCATTAACAAGAAGTTTGTCATAACTTCCATGCCAATGATCTAGCCCTAACCAACAAATCATGCACACATACAAATCTATATCAATAAAGGAAGAATCTAAACCCACAGTATATGCTCAAATCTAAACAAGGAAGAACCTATGCTTGGATCTTCACCAATGAGAGGAAGAGTATTGGTTAATGATAAACTCATTGAAAGAAGACCATGCACATTTATCACTCTATATATTTCTCCAAAGCTTCGTTTACCTCATCCATGTCTATCAGCCTCAAATTTGCATCAAACATCCTTATAGGGCTCAGGTGAAGTGGAGTAAAATTAATGCCTTTTTTGAAATGACCAACTCCAACTACAACGAATGATTCGATTCTTTAAATTTATAAGGCCAAGATCAAAACCTGCTCTTCAATTTCCTAAAAATATTCACACAGCACCCTATCCAATTAAAGAACCCTTAGATTTTAATTCATCATCCATCAATACTTCCTCAAAGCTTAGGAGAATGTTCAAGGTAATAAAAACCATTGTCATGGATTGAACTAGGGCTCTATTTCAAACTAAGTATTGAAGCTTATATACAAACTAAGTAGTTATGTCTCAATTAACCCTCACCAAGTTACTCCCAACCATAAAATTTACCCCCAAAATAATGGCCACTAATTTTATCGAACACGTTTTGTGTTTAATTAAAAATATTGCTTAGACAATTAAGTGAGAAAAATCCCGAGAAATTTAATCCTCTCATTGTAAAGAATAATTTGTCCTCTTCCAATATTAACTACTCACTAAAGAATCCAAAAACATAGCAAGAAAAAGCTTCAAAAGGAAACTTATAATGAAGAATTACCATATGATACGGATAATGAACATGCTATCTTTAGTAATTCAAACGCACCACAATTTAGAAATAACAATCATAATTGATAATATAGTAATTGTATCATAGATACATGATGTATGTCATTAATTGAAGTTCTAGTAATGCAGGGAAATTTTCCTAGACATAGATCACCCACTAATTCATCCTTAACGAATCCTTACAACTTGTGAATTCACACGCTACAGTAGTGTTGTGCTTTGCACACACACCCCATTTTTTTATTGAAGTTTTTTTTTTTAATATGTATTCATACTCAACCATTACTTGATAATATCTAGAATAACCAACAATACGGTCCAAACCTATGCAGTAACCAACTTATCTCAATATGAGATAATCATGTCTAGAATCCCATGTAACCTTACCACTTAACAAATTTTGATGCTATGACAATGGCACCATCATGAATGTTCCCAACAATAAAATGGGAATGTTTGGTTAACTTGTCCACCACTATCAAAATAGTGTCATGCTTACAGTGATTTCTACGTAAACCATAAACAAGTTCCATGCTCATCACCAACCATTTATGGTCAGGAATGTTATGTGGATACAATACTCCACCGGGGAGTTTGTGTTCCCCTTTTACCTTTTCGACTCTCCAAACGTCTAGCCACAAATTGAGTCACATTGACTTTCATTTTTGGCCAAAACAAGTTCCTTTTTTAGACTGTGTAGCATTTTAGCCACACTAGGATGAGTAGAATATGGAATTTTATGTACTTCAAACGTAATAATATGTCTTAAATTTTTTCTTTCTAGACATAAATTCATCTCTAGAATATTATTAAGTCATAAATATCAAAATAATATCTTAATTTTTTCAATTCCCTTTTAGACAAACTACAATTTTTAAGATAAAATGGGTCTTGATGCTACTATTTAACAATCCTTTTCTTAATTCAAATCACAATATAGTTAGTGCATCAATGTATCAATGTCTACTCAAAGCATCTACCACAATATTTTCTTTCGTCTTGACATAACAAATGTTAAGACTGAAATCATAGAGTAATTTTAGGGTAGCACGCATTCAACTTTTCCTACTTAAGTATGCGAATTAGACTAGTGATGGTTTAATTTCAATTCAACCCCTTTCCAAAAAGGTAATGGTTCCATTATTTTAGAGCATGCATGATGGAAACCAACTCTAAATTATGAGTGGCATAGTCTTTCTCATAGTCCTTGAGTTTGCATGACATGTAAGCCACAAATTGATCATTTTGTGTTAGAATTCTCTCAACCCCTCTGTTGAGGGATCCATCCACATAGTGAACTACCCCTATTTGGATTAGGAATTAGGACAATGGGAGAAGTCGTGAGAAATTTATTTATATCAATGAAGGATACTTCGTAGTTCAATGGTGGCTATTCAAACTCTTTTTTTGCTCTTCCTTTGCAAGGAAGTTATTGGAAGGGAAATTTTAGCAAAGTTACTCAAAAACCTATAATAATACCGTACTAGGCACATAAAATTCTTACTTCATTCAATTTTATTGGAAGTAGTCATTCCATGATGGCATGAATCTTTCTCAAATCTACAATGATCCCTTCCTTATAGATTACAATACCCAAGTAGTGTATCTTTGTTTGGAAAATTGAACACATATAGTTTCCCATATAACAAATATTTTCTCAAATCTTTAGTACCAATCTATGATGTTGCTCATGTTCTTTCTAATCTTTTGAATATCAAAAATTCATCATTAAATACTAAGTTAGATTGATCCAAGTAATCTTGAGGGATATTGTTTATCAAATTAATGAAGGCTAGGAGTGTGTTTGTTAACTTAAAAGGAAGTACAATAAATTCATAGTTACCATACCTAGTCCTAAAAGTAGTTTTATGTATGTCTCTTCTTGCACATCCTTAGTTGATGGTAGTTAGATATTAAATTGATCTTGGAAAATACAACTTCTTCCCTCATTTGATCAAATAGATCATCAATCTAGGGTAATGGGTAATGGTTCTCAATCATTTCCTTGTTTAACATGTGGTAGTCTATGCATAGGCATAGTGTTCCATCTTTCTTATTCATCAAAAGTGTAGGAGCATCCCAAGGTGGAACACTAGGACTCATCAAGTCTTTTTCCAATAGCTCATTTAATTAAACCTCTAATTCATGTAAACTGGATGTGCTCGTCCGATATGGCCTCTAAAAACATGCACTAAACTTGGCATAGTTTCTATTGAGAAATTAAACTCTATCTTAGGAGGTAGACTAGGAACTTCATCATGCAACACTTCCATGAATTCTTGCAATATAGGATTATTGATATCTATAGACTTCTCACTTTCATAATTTGACATATGGAAATGAATAGAAAATAAGTCCCCACCTTTCCTTGCCACTCTCTTATTTTTTAGGGGAAAAAGAGTGTTTAACTATCTTGTTCCATGCGATCCTTGCAACAGTACAAGATTATTGGATTCGTCTCGAAAACACACTTGTTTCTCTCTATAATTTTTTAGCTACATGTTTAACCAACTAGGCCATTCCTAATACTAGATCATATGATTTGAAGGGCAATACTAATGCATTTACCCAAGTGCTTGAATATTATCTACTGGAATGTTTAGCTCAGGTACAACATCTTTTTTATGTTGTTTTCTACCAATACCTAACTCAAAACTACCCCCTTTCCTAAGGCTTCTATTCTCAACTTGCAGTTTTGAATTATATTAGGTGTAATGAAATAGTCGAAGGAGCTCTACATTCACACCTTTGCTATGCATTCACCGTTCGGTGGTGTATCTGTCGAATTGCGATCGGTGTATGCATAACCTAACATTTTCCAGCCCTCATCAAGGTCCCCTAAATACACCCCAAGACTTCGTTCAGGTGACATACCCATGTTGGCATGCCCTCCCATTATCCATGCCTCCTCACCCAGTCATCACGATGCACCACATCGGGAAACTGAGCTGCCATCTCTCTACTTCTCTTTTCTACTCTTCTCCAATTCACTTTTCCAAAGGGTAAAAATGACATATTTTCACCCCCTAGGGATTATTTATAGCCCTTTTTCACATTTTTGCCTCCCATTTTTACCATTTGCTCTATTTTTTCCCATTTTTCTTTCCTGACTAATTTTCATCCTCTATCCATTTTACTCTGGTTTTCATCTTTCAATCCCTTTCCCAGGCCCCTTTTTACCCACACAACCTCTCGAGGGGCCATCACCTTGCTATTGCCTTTTTCCAAAATTCTTCTAGATAAAATTGATTGGGGCATATTGCCCATCCCTTATTCTTGTTTGTAAAGGGTGGAATTTGGATGTTAGGTTTTTGGTAGTTTTGGTGTATATCCTCCTTTCACCCTTACATTCAAGGACCTAGGGTCAAGTTGCAATGTACTATCATAACCTAGGTCACTATTGAGATGTAGGGAAACTTGGATTTTTATGATTAGATTGACAATTTCTTTCTCTTATGCTCAATTGTACCTTAAGACCCTAATTATGCAAATAAGACAGTAAATGGATGAATTACGAAAAATGCTTCTGCAGAAAGATGTAAAATAACAAATAACTGTGCACCTGTTTTCGGGGTCCAAAGGCCAAAAAGTCAGGGACTAAAGAGTGGGCGCCCAAGTCTAGTACCCTACTTTTTGTCGAGATCCAGAAAATCAGTCTGCAACTTGTATCTGTTGTATCAGAGGTTTTCCCGTTGCGAAACTTTGAGGACTAATGAGCGGGCGCCCAAGTCCAGGTAGCTGTTTCTTTCACTGATCTGCAATCCTGACACTTTGTTGTACCCTCCTGCAACTTCACTTTGTCTGCAACTCCAACCTATAACCTACAATCATGAAAACTTTGGGAGGGGGTTGTGGTATTTATAGGCTTGCCTCAGTCAAGCCCTGGAGAGACATTCAAGCCTTCTGAACACCATTGTTAGATAACGAGTGCACGCCTTGGGAGGCACATGCAAAAACTAAATGATAAATGGTCAATAATCACAATACATATCAACTTGTAGTGAAGATCTCATGGGAGGAAGAAGCTCTTCATTCCATGAGGAGATGGCTGCTCAAATTTGCAAACACAAACACATAGACAATACAAATATGCTCTTGCAACACAATGAAAGTCTTGAATAACCTTTAGGATGCATAAAGTTCACAATAACAATCTAGTTTACAAATGAATGCCTAAGCATGTTTATATATGCAACTACAAACACTCCCACCAAGATTTCATAAATTCAAACTTTTTGTGTCGCCCTAGGGACCAAATAACGGTCATAAACTGACACTAGAAATTTGGGCCTGACCCAAAATAGGGCGCGGGCGCCCAAGTCCTCTCCCCTATTTTGGGCAGGGTTAGTTCAAGGGGTCCCCCTAGGCCCCATTTGTCATGATACCCAAGGTTCATTCCATTGGGATGTTGAATTATGATGTAATATGTCCAAAATGCACACTAGAGACCCGAGAGCTAAACCTTTTGAGGGAAAAGCCCCCAAGGGGACATTTTCTGACATTACATTCTTAAACCAACATATTGTGTTTTTCTTTGAAATAATGTTATTTTAACACTATTTCAAAGAGGGACAAAATATAGACACCTAAAAAAGGTCATGTCATTTCCCATCATCTTTATTATAATTGATCAAGTAAAATTGATCAATTGCCCTCCATTTGACAAATATATTAATTACATAATATTTAAATTATTTAATTAAGATTTCTCACCCCGTTCTTCTATCTAAAATCAATAAATACCTTATTTCCTCTATAGTCCTAAATATATATCTATTTACATAGGACTATAATTCCCCTTCATCCCAAAAATTAATAAATATGTCTATTATTTAATTCCACATTTTATCCATTTGTGATTACTTTTAGTACTCATCATTAATTACCCCAAATCTTGTGGACATGGATTAATTTGGAAATATTAAGCATTACATTCCCCCATGCTTCTAGAGGATACACATGTCATAAAATGTATGTGCAAAGTACATGCTTGTACATGACAAGTGGTACTTTGGAAGCATATATAAATTTTCCTTGTCCCATTTTGTCCAATTGAAAAATCCACTTGGCTCTTTTTCTCATATTTTGAATTACACGTGTTCTCTTTTTTAATTTAAAATTCCACCACTTTCTCCCATGCATAATTTAAAAATCCTCACAAAATCCAAACTTTACCTTTTCAAAAATACCCCCATCCCCTTCATCTACCTAATTAATCTCAACCCTCCGTTAATACAAAAGCCAATTCTTCGCCCTTGGATCTTCCATGGATCAAGGAGCCCTCCCATCACCCAACATCAGGTCTTGCCATTTATCATGCTCTCCTTTCTTGAGAGATCTCAAGCAATGAGAGCCATTGTTCTCAACATTTGATCTCAACCATCCATTCATCCATTCCAAACTCTATAAATTGAAGCTCTCCCATTCATTTCAACAACACTTTTGAATGCAAGTAAATGTTGTTAATTTGAGAACTTAAACATTCAAATCACTTTCAATATAATCTAGGACATATCAAAGGAATTTCATAGTCATGGGTGCACTTATTTTATTTTGAAATTTCCTTTCAGTCTTATCTTGAGGTTGTAATTGATTGTGAATTGAATAGGTTAATGGTATTTTAGCTTGTTTACTATTGTCCACCTTCACTTGCATGCACACTATTCCAAATGAGTTGGGGGAGGCCCATGACATCATATACTCCTTAAAAATAGAAATTTCCTTAGTATGCAAGTACAATAATGTCTAAATATTATCTGAAGAAAACAACTACCACGTCAATTTTTAAAGCATTCGGTTCTTAAATACATCTAAAAAAAATTTTATCATAAATTTTTGGTCTTCTCAAGTGGTGATATTGAGGTTCATTTGGTTGCAATGAACCAATACTTTTTGAATGGTACATGGTTATATAAACTAATGCTACAATGGTCCAGAATTCAAACCAATTCAAGTGTTCCTTGTCTTCTATAAACTTGAAGATTCAACCAATTCAACACATGAGAATGATCAACAATATATGTATGCAACAATGCAACATGGAAAACATTGTTAATCCTTACCAGGGAAGGTGGTAATGCTAAGTAGTAAGCCATAATGTTGATCACTTCAAGAATCTTGAAAGGCCTATCAAAGAATCAAGCTAGATTTGCTAATTTTTTAAAATTTGATAGAGGTTTTATATGGTATAACTCATAGAAATAGCCTATCTCCTAATGAAAAACTATGGGGTGACCTTTTCGAATCTACCTTGTTTTTTGTCTATAGAAAGCATCTTTCAATCACTACCTTACTATTTAAATTTGATCATAATACTCTTGAAGTATTTCAATCCTAATAGATACTTTATTATACGAAAACTCAACCAAATGAAGTTTGGTCCATTGCAAACATTCCTAGATATTCAACACCTTTCTAATAGTTAATTCTTACTACTTAACAACTTTGTTCCTTAATATTTTATTATCTAAAATTTAACATATTTGTTTTTATCTTAATGTTTTATTTTTTTTAATCTATTTATTTCGTGAATATGTTCTATTATTAATCTTTACAAGTAAAAGATGTGGGAAAAGTTGTGTTAATACATAAAGAGTCATCTTCTTGCATACAACTTGAAGACCATAAGACCATAACCGCCTCGGAAAACTGATCAAAGACAACGATAATCTCTGACTAGCCTCACGTACGAATTGGTCAAATTCATACATGAGGCGTTGTGGAATGTAAATATTTGAGTTTCTGACTTACTTGATATTCAACATGCCATTTTCAAGCTTTGAATGTCTCCCTCGTGAGAATTAAATATTTAATTGCTCAAAGCTATTCCCATAAATACGACTCATTTCGTTCTCAACAAATACCCACAGCATCGCCTTCTCTCTCGCAACATTTCGGATTTCATCATATCTTATTTGGCGAGCTATTTATTCTCTCGGCTTTTTTAATTTTTATCTTTCTCGGCTTTCTTTGTTAAAAGGACGCTCTCTAAGCAGTGAATATGGGCAGATCAATACTTATGAAAATCATAACAGTACTACTTCTCTTCACTGTTGTGTTTGTCATCCATGTCTCTGCTCGATATAATCTCAAGGCAAGTGCAAATACAGAAACGGATATTAACAACAACAAAGCAATCGATAATCTGGTTCAAATTGTGGAGCAGTTAGCATCATGTACTAACTGCGCAGGCAATATTCCAGATCCTAAATGCTGCACAAAATAACACAAGTTTCCGAGTGGCAATATTCTAATCCAACGATCTCATTCAGATTCTGCCCCAAGTAATTCAAGGGAGAGCTTTGTTTAATTATGATGTACATTAATTGAATGTTACGGGGAAGCAACAATACCAATTCTATTCCAACGTTCTCTGCTATTCATGACACCTCAAATTTCATTGACCTATGTGAATTGTAGTAATACTCATTCGTTATTTTCGATGATAACAAATATACTTGCTTATTCAGATCGAACACCTAATGCCATGGCTGCAACTGTAGTTTGTTTGATTGGATGCATGTTGACAATTATTGTTGGCCTCGATTCACTGTAAGATTAGTTAGATATTTATTTGCAATAACAATGACTAACCCAAATTAATTTCGGGTTATATTTTCAAATGTTCAATTCAGACGAAATATGTCGGCTAGAAGTTTAGAACCATGTGTTGAATTCCATTTTTCTGACATTCCACAAATTGACTAGTTCATAATGACTTTGTTGTTGAATTCTATTTTTATACTTTCATTAACTAATAACTTCTTGCCGACAGAGCCACCCAATATTTCTGTGCATTCAATTTACACTTTCGTTAATAATGGCTTTGGTGTTGAATTCGATTTTTATCTGTATTCGTTTTATAGTAATTTACACATTTTCTGTTCAACCTTATCCCATTTTTATTTATGAACATTCAGCTTAATTTCAAAATTTTTAATTTTTAACTTAAATTTTATAACTTTTACTCTTTCCTAATAATTATTATGAGTTAACAATCAGAAAATGAGACAGAGAGAAAAAAACTGCACTAAAGACACATCTATTCAACGAACACTCTTACTTATTTATAGTTGTTGGTATCTCAACAATATCTTATAAACTTGCAAAGAAAAATGACAGCGAACTGAAGACTTCAACGACGCCTCTTAATTGTTTGAGACACCTTTATCTAACTGGACACCTGGACAATGACCGGTGTAATTCAGTTATGAGTTACAGTTAGTTACGCTAACACTCCCCTTAATGAATAACTGAATTTTTATGAACTCCTAGCTTATTCCTACGTTGTACAAACTTTATCTTTCCCAATGGCTATATAAATACATCATCCATGTTATCATTTGTGTTACAATACATCAACTCTATCTCTTGTGATTGAATCTTTTCTCTAACAAAATGATGTTGAGTTTCAATATGTTTTGATCTGGCATGATACACTAGATTGTTTGCCATTGATTACTAGATCTCGAAAAAGAGCTCCCCGTTGATTACTACGGAGAATGTGGACAACACGTTGAGACTGCACTGCCCCTAGGAAGCAACAAGGATCGTACTTTTTCAAATCCCCTTGTAGAGGGGGAAAAGCTCACCACTTTGGACCTTCCACCAATGCATTTTGCTATTGGAGAGTGTAATATCCTTAAAGATAAAGAGTTGCAATACTGTGCATCTTTGAGAAAATGGGGGAAACAAATTCAACTCCATATGTTCACTAAGAAGACCATGGCTTCACTGTCATGAAAATGGAGGACCCAAGCTCACTTGAAGTCCTCTGTTGCATCGCTGCCTTTGTCAAATTAAACAACTGCTTGAGTTTATGGCATTTCAATGTGTTTGCTTTTAATTTGAGCTTCCTCCTTCAATGCCAGCAATTGGCCCCTTGAATCTTCTCTAAGCTCTATGGAATTTGATTGCAAATATCTCATCACTCTCTAGGTCTCACAAAACAATGATCACCCATTTTATTCAAATAAACGGAAGGAGAACAAGGCTACAAGAATGCACGCATGCCTTAGACTGGCCACAAATCTCACATTGCTTTTAAGCATTGTAAGTCCCTTCTAAAGTTAAAGAATTATAAACTTATGAATTCCAAATTGAAACAAATCCATGCTTGGTGCATGGGAGGACAAAATGACTGGGAACCCTATGTAGCAAATAGTACCAAATGTACAAACAACATAGTTGTGGTTGCCCAACTACGTGAATGTTCTCTAATTTGTGGCAAAACAAATAGTACCCTATTCAAGTGGTGTGCTGATGTACAAAAGAACCAAATCTGCCAATGGTCATCTGTGTGAATGAGATGGATTGAATGAGTTCCTCAGATTAAAAGGTACAATATAAAATGTTTTATTTCTGTATATATTTTTACTCAATTACTTCAATTTATTCAATTGAAAAACAAATTTAAGGCATTTGACAGAGATTGAGACAGAGAGGAAACTTATGTCTTTCATTAAACCTACAGGAGATTAATCAAAATAATTGTAGGGTAGATCAAATAAAATCATTTAAAAATTAAAAAATCCATTGAATCTGCAAAATATCAAATCTAATGAAATGTACGTTGTTATGTGATTCTCTGTACTCAATAATAAACTTGATCAGCATGAAAACACATTCAAACTGCGATTTGTTTATTTTATGGTTATGGTTATTGTTATTGTTGAAGTTTATGATAAATCTAAAACCCCAGAATCTTCTACAAGCCAAGATTAACCTTCTACAGAGAAAAAAAACACAAGAGAGCTATTTGCACAATAAATGGATGCAATTAATGAAAATGATTAATGAATTACATGTGACAACTTGCTTTTATATTCGCAAGTTAAATAAAACCTTAATATGACTTAATAATAACCTAAGACTAAAAATAAGCCCTAAGTAAACTTATTAAAGTGTAATTAAATATTTAATTACACCAAAAGTTATTACTATGCATACATAACATTTTGATTCTGATTATTTATTGGCTGCATTGCATTTGATTTTACAGGGGATTATATAAAAATGAATAAGGGCTTAGGATTCAGATTTATATATTAAATAGTAGGCTCAGTTCTCCTCCTTAATTAAGTGTGACCATCCGCCTTACTACACTGCCAATAATCGATAGAAAGTTTTCATGCTGGTAGTTTTATAATGATAATGAAGGGGTTTGATGGCAACGTGAAATTGAGGAATATGACAAGTGTTGTTCACATTTAGTGCCACTGGAGGATATTCAAGTGAAAATTTGATTTTCTTTTAATATTGAAACAAAGCAATAAAAAAATTACATGAAATAAGGAGAAGCATCAAGCTACCAAAACAAAGGCCTGAACAACAATAGTTCGAAGGATGTTTGGTCTCTTCAGCGATGGCAGAGGCGGAGGAGAAAGCAACAGGTGGCACCACAGATCCTACTTTCGCAGAGATGAGGACGCGGGTGAGGGAGAGAGCATGGCACGGTTTGTTGTGGTGGGCCATTCTGCCATCATGGAGCTCATACACTATTGAAATTTTCTAATACATATTGCCCTTTCATCATTCAAAACTCCTAGGAAAACATATTTTATATTTCTTAGTTAACATATTTCACCCTTCATCATTTAAAACATACTTTTCCTTAGACCAAACTAGCGCATTGTTTATTGCCTTACCTAAGTGAAAGCGTCATAATGCACTAGCGTTATAGATCCTTGTTAAACTTCTCAAGGAACATAGGTACATCAGAATTTATATTTTTGATACTTTGTAAGGTTAGAAAGTGTTTGAGATCTCCCAGTAATATGTAAAATCTTTGTTACATATTACTCCTCAACTTGGTTGTTCTCAAATTCCTCCTATCAAGCTAATGGAAGCCTTCACCATGGTAGAGAACACCATCCTCTGATGTAATTTTTTTGGCAAAGATTCCATTGTGGAAGAAGATTTTGATAGTGAATTAGACACTATGGGTTACATGCACAAGTTCGACGAAGAAGGGCACCCTGTTGGCTACAACATCTATGGCATTTTTTAGGACAGGGAGCTTTATAACAAGACCTTTGGGGGTGATGCCAGGAACAACAAGTTTCAATTGTTAAGGGTTCAATTTCTCAGAAAGAGCATTTGCTAGCTCAGCTTTAGCCCTAATGAGATTAGCTTCATGGTGCAGATTAAAGATTTCAAGAACTCGCCCAAGCACAAGAAGTGGAAGCTCAAGTTGTTCCCTTCCTACAAGACAATTACCCTGGATTCATTGCTAGAAAGGTTAGTAGTACTTTCATGAAATATTTATAATTTCAAATGGTTGATATAAGTGTTAGATGACAAGATGAATATTTTGGTGTGAAATATTTATTAATGTGTCATTGTGATACTTGCAATTGAATACTATGATATACCCTTTTTATTTAGCAAACTAAGAGAAAGTTTGTGCTCATGAGGGCTGCCAGGGCGTTCGAGACCCTATTCAAGTATTTTTGTCTAGCTTTACTTTTGAGATGTCCTCTTTATTACTATGAAAACCTTCTGTCTATGTTCTATGGTTCCCATTCCAAGTTTTATCTCTATCGAGACATGGTTTGTTTTTGACTTATTTGGAAAATAGTTTCTATAACTAAATCTTGTTTTTTTAAACTTTCAGTTTACATATCATGGGTTTTAAACTTGAGATCAATATCTAGGTGAATCATATGCTCTTATTTTAAAATAGATTTTATTTTTTTCTTTGTATTATACTATTTTCTTCAATGTGGTTAACATATCTATTTATATATGCTACAATGGAGAATTCAAAGTAGATATCATATATGGGAGGTTTTTGTCTGTGTATTCCAATTAGTGCATAAGGGCATAGAAACAATAATAAAATTGTTTAGGAAAGCAATCGATGAGGGAAATGAAGCATGCAATGACCAAAAAAATGTAATTGACATCATTATGAAATAGAAATAGAAGAGGCCCACATAAGCCATTGAGGATCTCATGTTTCTAAGAAATCATTGCTAAGGCAAAAGCTAGGACTTTAAGCTCACAAATTTTTGAACAATACCCTAGTGGAGTTACACCCTCTAAAACAACTTGAAACTCCAAATACTTGAACAAATAATATGTTATTGCCAATATACTAATTACTTTCATGCATTGAGTGTTGGTTGATTAAGTGACTTCAAATTGTGATAATTTGAAGTTCATGTCTTTGTCAACTTTAGTGAAATATTTTTGTTTTGAGTTACAGTGGTATGCAAGGGGTCATTCATGAAGTATTTGGTTTTTACGTAGATTTAATTTTAAAGATTTTTTGTTCAAGATTGCATTTGTTTCTACATGGAAAATATAAAAATGAATAAGGGATTTGATTAATTTAGTGCATATATAGATTACATTTAATTTTCTCATAGCTTTATTGCAAAACATATAGAATTATTGCAGTGATTTCCATCGTACAAAACATCAATTTTCAAAAATGTACAAATTTTGTATTATCTTCCATGTAATTAAGAATTTGACCATGGGAAAATCAACTATCCACATGCCCATTGCACCTATGACAATTTCTAGTTGAATTTATAATTAAAATCTTTATATTTAAAAAAAATAATGTAAACCCTTTCAAAGTTAGCTATACTATATAAAGGCAATTGGAATCGAAATGTTTGAATTTACTCCGATTGAGTATTTGACATAATGCGATGTTAGTTTCAAATCAGTCAAATGCCTGGAATTCCCACAATGCCATTAACATCAATACTTCTCTCTCTCTATCTCTATGTGTGTTTGTTTATCCTCTTTTCTATATAAACAATGTGTCATGCCATCCTCTCCATGTTCCATACTCATTGAAGGAGCAAAAGCATAATTCCCATTTGCTTGCAATGTTTTATTTAGTTGAAGGGCGAAGAGCTTTCACTACCGTCACAAAACAAATCCACACAGAGGGCAAGAAAATATGATGGCTAGATCAGTGCTTACTAAACTAAGCACACTTCTTATTCTGCTCAACGTTATATCTATCTTCCATGTCTCCACTCGAAATAAGCTTCTTGTTGAAAATGTAAATACAAATATAGGCAAATCCTTTGAAACAAGTTTGTAGAAGTTTCCATCATGCAGAAACTGTGCCAAACATATTCCAGACAAGAAATATTGCCCCAAATCAAAGAAAGCTAGAAAGATGTTCAATCAGAACTTTGCATATTCACAATGATTCCATTCAAATCCAACGCCCTATTGCACAATCTTAACCAAGAGAAATGCCGCTTAGATTTCAATTCGATTCTCATCCATTGTGTAATAGAAATTGATTGAAAATTAGCAAAGGCATATTGTACTCTAGTAGTTCCATTCTATGTTCATCACTATATTCATTTTATTGATGCCACTAATCTCGAATATAATTTGATTGTGACTTTCTCCATCAACTACAATAAATACTTCTATTAATATTTAGATATTTATGACATGCATATAATAAATGTCACTAATTTGCAGGTTGTTTTGTGTATTTTATAACAAGTTTTTTGTTCAAATAAAATTCTTATACTCTAAAAGCATAATCTAAGCTCGAAGCTACGAGAGTGACATCTATGAGAGAAAATAAAAAAGAAACGTACAAAGCATGCACACACACACTAATTAAGAAAAGCCAACAGTCTATCTGTCTTTAGGGTCATCTTTTGTCTTGGAGTCTTTCCTTTACCTCAGGTCTATCTTGTAGGCCATCTCTGATCTAAGTCTAGAAGGTGCCTTTGAAATTTGTTGCTTGTCCAAGTTGAATGCTTGTCAAATTGTTTTGTCTAGATAAAGATTAGTGTTTATCATTTTGCAAAGCCAAAATCAGAAGCATTCCATCTCCTCATTCTTCCAACTTGAGTCCCCAATCTTATCCCAAATATCAATAGGTCTCCTTATACCAAGCTAACTTGCAATCCCCTAGGTCAAAAATATTACTTAAGAGCAATCACATTGTTTATTACACATGCATACATGCCAAAAATTGAAAATCAAAAGCAATAATTTCATGTCATAGCTCATGTGGCATCACATAGAAATAGAAATGTGCTACACTCGTAATTGCATATGTCCTTGCATCCATGCATATCATACGGGGAAGCAACAATACCAATTCTATTCCAACGTTCTCTGCTATTCATGACACCTCAAATTTCATTGACCTATGTGAATTGTAGTAATAATCATTCGTTATTTTCGAAGATAACAAATATACTTGCTTATTCAGATCGAACACCTAATGCCATGGCTACAACTATAGTTTGTTTGATTGGATGCATGTTTACAATTATTGTTGGCCTCGATTCACTTAAAGATTAGTTAGATATTTATTTGCAATAACAATGACTATATTTTCAAGTGTTCAATTCAGATGAAATATGTCGGCTAGAAGTTTAGAACCATGGGTTGAATTCCATTTTTCTGACATTCCACAATTTGACTAGTTGATAATGACTTTGTTGTTGAATTTTATTTTTATACTTTCATTAATTAATAACTTCTTTCCGACAGAGCCACCCAATATTTCTGTGCATTCAATTTATACTTTCATTAATAATGGCTTTGGTGTTGAATTCTATTTTTATCTGTATTCGTTTTATAGTCATTTACACATTTTCTGTTCAACCTTATGCCATTTTTATTTATGAACATTCATCTTAATTTCAAAAATTTTAATTTTTAACTTAAATTGTAAAACTTTTACTCTTTCTTAATAATTATTATGAGTTAACAATCAGAAAATGAGATAGAGAGAAAAAAACTGCACTAAAGACACATCTATTCAACGAACACTCTTACTTATTTATAGTTGTTAACATCTCAACAATATCTTATAAACTTGCAAAGAAAAATGACAGGGAACTGAAGACTTCAACGACACCTCTTAATTGTTTGAGACACCTTTATCTAACTAGACACCTGGACAATGACTGGTGTAGTTTAGTTATGAGTTACAGTTAGTTATGCTAACACTCCCCTTAATGAATAACTGAATTTTTATGAACTCCTAGCATATTCCTACTTTCTACAAACTTTATCTTTCCCAATGGCTTTATAAATACATCATCCATGTTATCATTTGTGTTACAATACATCAACTCTATCTCTTGTGATTGAATCTTTTCTCTAACAAAATGATGTTGAGTTTCAATATGTTTTGATCTGGCATGATACACTAGATTGTTTGTCATTGATTACTAGATCTTGAAAAAGAGCTCCCCATTGATTACTATGGAGAATGTGGACAACATGTTGAGACTGCACTGCCCCTAGGAAGCAACAAGGATTGTCCTTTTTCAAATCCCCTTGTAGAGGGGGAAAAGCTCACCACTTTGGACCATCCACCAATGCATTTTACTATTGGAGAGTGTAATATCCTTAAAGATAAAGAGTTGCAATATTGTGCATCTTTGAGAAAATGGGGGAAACAAATTCAACTCCATATGTTCACTAAGAAGACCATGGCTTCACTATCATGAAAATGGATGACCAAAGCTCGCTTGAAGTCCTCTATTGCATTGCTGCCTTTGTCAAATTAAACAACTGCTTGAGTTTATGGCATTTCAATGTGTTTGCTTTTGATTTGAGCTTCCTCCTCCAATGCTAGCGATTGGCCCCTTGAATCTTCTCTAAACTCTATGGATTTGATTCCAAATATCTCATCATTCTCTAGGTCTCACAAAACAATGATCACCCATTTTATTCAAATAAATAGAAGGCTACAGGTTTTAAGCATTGTAAGCCCCTTCTAAAGTTAAAGAATTATAAACTTATGAATTCCAAATTGAATCAAATCCATGTCTGGTGCATGGGAGGACAAAATGACTAGGAACCCTATGTAGCAGATAGTACCAAATGTACAAACAACATAGTTGTGGTTGCCCAACAATGTGAATGCTCTCTAATTTGTGGCAAAACAAATAGTACCCTACTCAAGTGGTGTGCTGATGTACAAAAGAACCAAATCTACCGATGGTCATCTATGTGAATGAGATGGATTGAATGAGTTCCTCAGATTAAAAGGTACAATATAAAATATTTTATTTCTGCATATATTTTAACTCAATTACTTCATTTTATTCAATTGAAAAATAATTTTAAGGCATTTGACAGAGTTTGAGACAGAGAGGGAACTTATATCTTTCATTAAACATGCAGAAGATTAATCAAAATAATTGTAGGGTAGATCAAATAAAATCATTTAAAAATTAAAAAATCCATCGAACCTGCAAAATATCAAATCCAAGGAAATGTACATTATTATGTGATTCTCTATACTCAATAATAAACTTGATTAGCATGAAAACACATTCAAACCATGATTTGTTTATTTTATGGTTATTGTTATTGTTATTGTTGAAGTTTATGATAAACTTGAAACCCCATATTCTTCTACAAGCCAAGATTAACCTTCTACAGAGAAAAAAAAGCACAAGAGAGCTATTTACAGAATAAATGGATGCAATTAATGAAAAAGATTAATGAATTACATGTAACAACTGGCTTTTGTATTTGCAAGTTAAATAAAACCCTAATATGACTTAATAATACCCTAAGACTAAAAATAAGCCTTAAGTAAACTTATTAAAGTATAATTAAATATTTAATTACACCAATAGTTATTACTATGCATACATAACCTTTCGATTCTAATTATTTATTGGATGTATTGCATTTGATTTTACAGGGGATTATATAAAAATATATAAGGGGTTTGGATTCGGATATATATATTAAATAGCAGGATTGGTTCTCCTGCTTAATTAAGTGTGACCATCCACTTTACTACACTGCCAATAATCGATAGAAAGTTTTCATGCTGGCAGTTTCGTAATGATAATGAAGGGGTTTGATGGCAACATGAAATGGAGGAATACGAGAAGTGTTGTTCACATTTAATGGCATTGGAAGTTATTCAAGTAAAAATTTGATTTACTTTTAATATTGAAACAAAGCAATAAAAAAATTACATGAAATAAGGAGAAGCATAAAGCTACCAAAACAGAGGCCTGAACAAGAATAGTTCCAAGGATGTTTGGTCTCTTCAGCGATGGTGGAGGTGAAGGAGAAAGTAACAGGTGGCACCATAGATTCTACTCCCACATTGATGAGGACGAGGGTGAGGGCAAGAGCAGGGGGCAGTTTGTTGTGGTGGGCCACTCTTCCATCATGGAGCTAATACACTATTGAAATTTACCAATACATATTGCCCTTTCATCATTCAAAACACCTAGAAAAGCATATTTTTATTTCTTAGTTAACATATTTCACCCTCCATCATTTAAAACATACTTTTTCCTTAGACCAAACTAGCGCATTGTTTATTGCCTTACCTAGGTGAAAGCGTCATAACGCACTAGTGTTATAGATCCTTGTTAAACTTCTCAAGGACCATAGGTACATCAAAATTTATATTTTTGATACTTTGTAAGGTTATAAAGTGTTTGAGATCTCCCAATAATACATGTAAAATCCATATTACATATTACTCCTCAATGTAGTTTTTTCTCAAATTCCTCCTATCAAGGCAATGGAAGCCTTCACCATGGTAAAGAACACCATCCTCCAACATAATTTTTTTGGCAAAGATTCCATTGTGGAAGAAGATTTGATAATGAATTTGACACTATGGGTTACATGCAGAAGTTCAACGAAGAAGGGCACCCTGTGTGCTACAACATCTATGGCATTTTTTATGACAAGGAGCTTTATAACAAGACCTTTGGGGGTGAAGTGAAGAAGAACAAGTTTCTACTGTTAAGGGTTCAATTTCTCGAAAAGAGCATTTGCTAGCTGAGGTTTATCCCTAATGAGATTAGCTTCATGGTGCAGATTACACATTTCAAGAACTCGTCCAAGCACAAGAAGTGGAAGCTCAAGTTGTTCCCTTCCTACAAGACAATTACCCTAGATTCATTGCTAGAAAGGTTAGTAGTACTTTCATTAAATATTTGTAATTCAAATGGTTGATATAAGTGTTAGATGACAAGATGAATATTTTTGTGTGAAATATTTATTAATGTGTCATGGTGATACTTGGAATTGAATACTATGATATCCCCTTTTTATTTAGCAAACTAAGAGCAAGTTTGTGCTCATGAGGGCTGCCAGGGTGTTTGAGACCCTATTCAAGTATTTTTGTCTAGCTGTTGGTACTTTTACTATTGAGATGTCCTCTTTATTACTATGAAAACCTTCCATCTGTGTTCTATGGTTCCCATGCCAAGTTTTATCTCTATTGTGACATGGTTTGTTTTTGACTTATTTGGAAAATAGTTTCTATAACAAAATCTTGTTTTTTTAACATTTACTTTACATATCATGGGTTTTAAACTTGAGATCAATATCTAGGTGAATCATATGCTCTTATTTTAAAATAATTTTTTTTTTCTCTGTATTATACTATTTTCTTCAATGTGGTTAACATATCTATTTATATATGTTACAATGGAGAATTCAAAGTAGATATCATATATGGGTGGTTTTTGTCTATGTATTCCAGTTAGTGCATAAGACCATAGAAACAATAATAGAATTGTTTAGGAAAGCAATTGATGAGTGAAATGAAGCATACAATGACCAAAAAAATGTAATTGACATCATTATAAAATAGAACTAGAAATAGAAGAGGCCCACAGAAGCCATTGAGGATCTCATGTTTCTAAGAAATCATTGCTAAGGCAAAGGCTAGGATTTTTAAGCTCACAAATTTTTGAACAATACCCTAGTGGAGTTATACCCTATAAAACAACTTGAAACTCCAAATACTTGAACAAATAATATGTTATTGCAAATATACTAATTTCTTTCATACATTGAGTGTTGGTTGATTGAGTGACTTCAAATTGTGATAATATGAAGTTCATGTCTTTGTCAACTTTAGTGAAATGTTTTTGTGTTGAGTTACAGTGGTATGCAAGGGGTCATTCATGAAGTATTTGGTTTTTACATAGATTTAAATTTAAATTTTTTTTTTTTTAGGATTGCATTTGTTTCCACATAGAAAATATAAAAATGAATAACGGTTTTGATTAATTTAGTGCATATATAGATTACATACAAGTTTCTCATAGCTTTATTGAAAAACATATAGAATTATTGCAGTGATTTCCATCCTACAAGAAATCAATTTTAAAAAGTGTACAAATTTTGTATTATCTTCCATGTAATTAAGAATTTGACTATGGGAAAATCAACTATCCTTAAGAAAATTTTATTATAATAAAAAACTATCCATGTGCCCATTGAACCTATGAATCCAATTTCTAGTTGAATTTATAATTAAAATCGTTATATTTAAAAAAATTAATGTAAACTCTTTCAAAGTCAGCTATACTATACAAAGGCAATTGGAATCGAAGCGGGGCAAAATGTTTGAATTTACCTCGATTGAGTATTTGACATAATGTGATGTTAGTTTCGAATTAGTCAAATGCATGGAATTCCCACAACTCTATTAACATCTCTCTCTCTCTCTCTCTCTCTCTCTCTCTCTCTCTCTCTCTCTCTCTCTCTCTCTCTCTCTCTCTCTCTCTCTCCCTCCTTATATAAACAATGTGTCGTGCCATCCTCTCTATGCTCCATACACATTGAAGGAGTGAAAGCATAATTCTCATTTGCCTGCAGCATTTTATTTAGTTGAAGGGTGAAGAGGTTTCACTACCTTCACAAAACAAATCCACTCAGAGGGCAAGAAAATATGATGGCGAGATCAATGCTTACTAAACTAAGCACACTGCTTATTCTGCTCAATGTTATGTTTGTCTTCCGTGTCTCTGCTCGAAATAAGCTTCTTGTTGAAAATGTAAATACAAATATACACAAGTCCAGAAAAGAAATGTTGCCCCACATCAAAGAAAGCTGGAAAGATGTTCAATCAAAACTTTGCATATTCACAATGATTCCATTCAAATCCAACTCCCTACTGCACAATCTTAACCTAGAGAAATGTTGCTTAGATCTCAATTTGATTCTCACCCATTGTATAATAGAAATTGATTAAAAATTAGTGAAGGTATATTGTACTCTAGTAGTTCCATTCTATGTTCATCACTATATTCATTTCATTGATGCCACTAATCTTGAATATTATTTGGTTGCAACTTTCTCCATCAACTATAGTAAATACGTCTGTTAATATTTAGATATTTATGGCATGCATATAATAAATGTCACTAATTTGTAGGTTGTTTTGTTTATTTTATAACCAGTTTTTGTTCAAATAAAATTCTTATACTCTTAAAGCATAATCTAAGCTTGAAGCTACAAGAGTGACATCTATGAGAGAAGATAATAAAAGGAATGTACAAAGCACATGCACACACACTAATTAAGCAAAGTCAACAGTCTATTTGTCTTTAGGGCCATCTTTTGTCTTGGAGCCTTTCCTTTACCTTAGGTCTATCTTGTTGGCCATCTTTGATCTAAGTCTAGAAGGTGCTAATAAAATTTGTTTCTTGTCGAAGTTCAATGCTTGTCAAATTGTTTTGTCTAGATAGGGATTAGTGTTTATCCTTTTGCAAAGCAAAAATTAGAAGAATTCCATCTCCTCATTGTTCCAACTTGAGTCCCCAATCTTATCCCAAAGATCAATAGGTCTCCTTATATCAAGCTAACTTGAGATCCCCTAGGTCAAAAATATTACTTAAGAGCAATCACATTGTTTATGCCACATGCATACATTGCAAAAATTGAAAATCAAAAGCAATAATTTCATGTCATAGCTCATGTGGAATCACATAGAAATAGAAATGTGCTGCACTCATAATTGCATATGTCCTTGCATCCATATATATCATACATCATATATTCCAAAAAAGATAAAAAAAAACATTGCATTATCATTGTTTTGTTAATAACCAAAAACTTCAACATTCCAGGTGCACAAAAGATAGAAGATGGCTCGTGTGACATTAAATTGAAGCTGAATCAGAGTACATAAACAAAAGTTTGAGTTCATGAACAAAGACACAATCAAGCATGCAAGTCTCCACATGCAAGGGGAAAAATAGAAATCTAAGACTCTCTAGAACCTCAAGGATGATTCTAACTAATTGAGCCTTTAGGGCTCCTGCTCCTAGGATTCCTATGACTACTAGTTGCATCAGAACCTCTGTGAGTCCTATGGGAATGAGAAGGAACCTTGATAGGAGCATGCGAGGGACCAGTTCTATCATTCTGCGAAGCTTTCTTGTGAACCCCAAGGTTATCCATGATCTCTTGAAGAGTGACATTCTCATCATCGAGTGTAGAAATCCTAGCTCATATGGAAATGATCTCCCGACTCGCATAATAAGGAGCAAGAATATCAATATGACAACTAGCTCCAAAAGGAAGATGAACATCAACAAGAAGAGTCTCCCATGAATGACCAATGGCAAGGAATAGAACATCTAACAAAGAATCATGAAAGAGCTCCCTCCACCCCTCGGTAGTACCTATGATGAAGTAAGAAGAGAAAGTGTTCGTCAATGGTTAAGGTCGTGAAAGAAAAGGAGTAAGCTAAAAGAGGAATAGAGGAAAATATTCTTACAAGGATCGCCTTCTTGCCATGTAGGATCATCTGCTCTAGAATGAATCTCTCTGTCTCCTCCTATGCCAACCTTGTCATGCTCCTCTCTCAAGATCATATTCCTCATCTGAAGAGTCCTCAAGTTCCTCCTCAATGACTACCAACTCCTGAGCAAAGGAAGGCTTCACACACCTCTATCCTAGTCCACAAATAGGCCTTGTAATCAAAACACTAGCATTCAAAGGGTCCAAAAGGATGCCATGTGTTGTACATCCATCATCTCCTAAGAAGTTCTATAACATCTTTGAATTGGGGGCAAGTCCTCTACAAATTCCTTACCAAGCTACTGAAGAACTCGATTGACACAATGAGATTCAACCAACCAATTTATGTCTTGCAAGTGAAGTACGCCTTTGCTATAGTCTTGAATATAGCTATCATTTGGCCATCAACACTCCATATTGGCATAAGGATCACAATTACATTTTGCATCAATCAAAGTAGCTATGGTGCATGTAGTAGCATCAAAGGCACCCATATGGCCCCACCACGTAGCTCTTAATAGTCTAGGATCTGGGAGTGGTAAATCTCTCTGATATGGTGTAGTGTGCTCATAAATCTATGACATGATCAAAGAAGGATCATAAATGCAAGAGCCTCTCGTCTTAAAATATGATACAGGTCTCGATAGATCATGGTGAGGATATCAATCCCCCATGCAAAAAATGTACCCTACTCAAGCCTCTAAATGATTGGTGCCTAGCACCATTTGAGTCTCACTGATCCCTTATCCCCTGATAGCCTAGAAGTGATCAATCCAATGAGAACCTTGCATAAAAGTGAAATGTCAAGGTTAGGAACTAAAATGATATAAACTCCTAATCTATCTCTTGGATGAGTAACCCTCATAATAGCGGCTTATGACTGTCAATCTCTCTTAGACTTGATCTCAGGGAGCCAAAGGTTCTCTCCTCTCATAGGAACACCTAATATGCAACACACATCATATAGAATTAAGGTCCACTCTCTTGATACCGAAGGAAACCAAAAAGTGTTCCTATCTAAATTCTAGTCTGTCAAAATGTCACAACAAATCCATGAAGGAGGATGAACCACTAGAGTTTGAGAAATAAGATCCAAACACATCCTCCTAAGAATAGAATGATCTCTAGAAGACAAAGCACTATAGGTTTCAACAAACCAAGCTTTTGTCACATGTTGCATTCCATTGAATGCATCCATCTTGTCACACACAAGGAATGTTAAGTTAGATCCCCAAAAACTAAAATAGAAAATCATAGAAAAAAACATAAAACATGACAAAGTTTCACAAAAAAAGTGTATATCATTAGAAAATTGCACTAAATAGAAGAGGTTAGTATCAAAAAATAGACTAAATTGAGCATTAGAAGCATCAAATTACTGATGATTCCATCCGAAAGTATTGTGGGTGGGTTACCCCTTTCACTAGCGCAATTCCCCTTAGGCATTCCTGGATCCCCCCAAAGGGCGACCAACCCTATCAAAAGGGGTGACCCTACCCCACACCTTGGGAGGGTAAAATCATCCCGGAAATCTCTAGAAATTATCAAAATTTGATGAATAGAAGGTTGTAAAATGAGTGAAATAGTAAAACTACTTGACAATGTGACAACAAAACTAGAAAATGACAAATTCATTTGACAAAAAATGATAAAATAAAAACTAGGGTTGCAAGAAGCATTTTTCTCATTTTTTGTACCTGATACTTAGCATAAGGAAGGGTAGCTACCATCTTCAAAATTCCCTTGTCAATAGCTCTCCATCGACTACTTCCATGCATAATTTTGTCATTGCTCAACCTCATTTCTTCTAATTTCTCCTCTCTCTCCTCTTCTATAGTTTACTTCATCTAAATGCATTTAGGAGTAATTTCACATTTTTTTGTGCTCTTATGCCCTCATTCTGTGTGCTTTCATTCTTGCAAATCCCCATGGCAAAGCAAGGTGACTCACGTATACTTACAACTCACAAGTTGATGGTACATTTCCTCCTTTCTATTTTTTAGTACTTATTGAATATCATTAATATGGAACTAATACACATTATTTTAGGTACAATTATCAGATAATGACAACAAATAAAGCCTATTTTGGGACTGGTACCTACCCTTCATGTAAAATACCATCCTCGAGGGGGCAAATATGTAAGAACTAAAAACATGCATGGGCCTACATGATGATCCGATGATGAGCTGTAATCCTAAACACATACATGTAAATGTGTAATTATGCCCTCTCAACTATATTCCTCTTGGTGACACATGGATCAAAGATCTTCATCTTTTTTGTGTTTCCCTAGTCCCCTGGCTAACCCTCCTAGGTCCTATTTCTTCATCCTTCACCCCTTGCCAACAATTCATTTTTCACTTTCTAACTTTGTCAATTTAACCCCCTAGAATACACTTTCCCTAAGCTCCTTTCATCCATTTCAACATTTTAGAGGCCTCTAATTGGCCTCTTAGATCATTCATCATCATCATCTTTGTGACCCATTTCTTCTTTTTAATGTGTCACCTCCTTTCATTTCCTGATCCCCTTGGTTCACCATTGATCCCCCTAGGGGTGACCCCTAATCCCCAAGGGTGACCTACCTTGCTACAAGGGGTGACCCACGTTCTCCCTGTCTTTCAGCCAATCTCCAAGTTTTGATGCCATCCATAGCCCCTTCTGACCATTTGTATCATTGTTCAAAGAAAATATTACATTATTTTTATTGGATAACCTAAGCACACTAGATTTTCCATATGCTACTATGGGCATGACGACTTGGAAAATTTAGCCCTAGGCATTATGTCATTTTGGGATTTTTGTATTGTAAAAAATATTGTAGGTATTATGTCTCCAATGGTTTTTTAAAAATTCAACATCTATCAAGATTGAATACTTAGCAGTTAAGGGTGAACTTGTCACTTTTCCCATGTGATGAATATTTGTTTACTTGAACTTTTCCAATCAAACATTATACTCATGATGGGTGGTATGCTTTAAACCCTTCTTATAGGAGACTTTTTCTTATATTTCATTCTAACCAGATATCAATCTACCATATACTACATTATATACCTTAAAAAGGTAATTATACCTGTAGCTTAACTTTTTCGTTCTAAAATTTTTTATATAATATATAATTAATAATTAATAAAACTAAATTTATAAATGACTTTCCAATTAAAAAATAATAATCTAATAAAATAAGTTTTAAAATAAATTGGAGTTGCCAAACACGACAAAGTAAAAGGTAAAACCTATAACAAGGAGGTGCCAACATTGACTCCATTTCAATGGACAAACAATCAATAGCAATTTTACATCTCATTCACAACAAAAAGTGGTAAATATTTGTCCTATTTTCATTGGCTAAAATTAACCTTTGACTATTAAAGTGGATGATATTTAAGAATAACCAACTTAAATGAGAGAATTGACGTGGAAAAATCAACAATATTATATGTTTCAGAAGCAATCGGAATTGAATGCGGGGCCAAATGTTTGAATTTACCCCGATTCAGTATATCACATTAGTTTTGAATCAGTCAAATGTGTGGAATTCCCACATTGCTATTCAACATCAAGATTCGACTCTCTCCCTCATTGTCTCTTCCACGCCGTTTAATCTCGATGTTTATCCTCTTTTCTATATAAACGATCTGCCCTCCTCTCCATACCCATTCAACAAGAGAAAGCATAATTCCCATCTGCCTGCAACGTTTTATTTAGTTGAAGGGCGAAGAGGTTTCACTACCTTCACAAAACAGATCCACACAGAGGGCAAGAAAATATGATGGCAAGATCAATGCTTACTAAAATGAGCACATTGCTTATTCTGCTCAATGTTATACTTGTCTTCCATGTCTCCGCTAGAACTAAGCTTCTTGTTGAAAATGTAAATACAAATACAGACAAGTCCTTTGAAACAAGTTTGGAGCAGTTACCATCGTGCACAAACTGTTAAAAGCAAATGTACTACATTGTAACAATCATTTGAAGAAATTAAAATATATATTATTTTATGTTCTGCTGTGCATTCATGGTTTGAATAATTGTCTTTGTGTTTGCTCAACCATTTTCAATATGGTATTAGAGCCGTGGAGGCATGACCTGAGCGAGGAGTGTCATTCGTGGAGGAGGATCGCCGGCATTGTCTGAAGGTAGATATGAAATCGCAGATCTGAGAAGCCAAATCATTAAAGATCTTTGGAAATTATAAAGGAGTTTTAAAGTGTTAAAGTCGTTCGCTGCCAGGGGAGATCCTAGTCACCAAAAATAAGAAAATCACAGATTTGGAAAAGCAAATAAAAGTATTGTTGTGTTTATTTATTGTTTTGAAATACATATATTTGTAATTGTTGAGGACGGTGTAGAAAGCACACAAATTTGAGGAATTTGAGATTGTTGTTGTTGAACGAAGGAAAGAATAGAGGCCATATGATGTTTGAATCCACAGGGAAGGAACTTGTATGCAGTAGAAAGAAATTTTACCTCTTTCAGTAAAGGCGATTGTTGTTTTTTTTTAAGAAAGAGTTCCAAGTGTTTGATGTAGATCTGAAAATTTGGAGTGTATTGAAGCCTTTTCCCACTTACATCTGCTAAAGCGTGGAGATTTTAATATTATACCATATCTTTTGAAGGTAAAGAAGAAATGGACAATGTTGTGTGAAATATCTATAGAGATAGAAGTGTTTGGTGTTTGCAGCTGCGTGAACAATCCTATGAAGAGTTGAAGATTTCATGAGGTGTGTTTAACCACTGATGTTTGAAAGAAGAATTATAGAGTTTGCAAGGGATTTTGGTGATAAATAAATAGAGGCACACATGTAAGAAAGGGCGAGATCAGCAATATATAAAGCCATGACGAGAAGGAGATCCATTTTCAATGGTAAAAGAAAGCTTGTGGAAAGAGGTTTGAGTAACAACCTTGAATTTTTAATCAAAAGTATTGTTCTATTTTGGGATAAACATTATCAATTGATGCATTGGTTTGGTTGGTAAGTAGTTTGTTTTGGGGATTAATAAAAAAAAGATCAAATCTTATACTTAATTGTGTGGAGAAATAAGGGCCTATTTTTTATTTTAAGGAGAAATAAGGGTTTGAAGGTATTTATCAAAGTCCACAAATCTATTTGGAGTAATAAGGTAAAAATTGTTGAAGGGTTAATTTGATGAATGTTTAATAATACCCTGGAGATATAAGGTTATCATTGGTTCAAATTGACATTATCATCTTTTAATCATGAATACACATATATCAAAGATTGCTTATGCTTTTGGGGCCATCTTTTCTGTTCCTCATGAGACCTCCAAAGACTCATCTTAGACAATAGTTTGTTAAAGTGTAAGAGAGTCATATTGGAGGTAGGTGGCATCGGAGGATGGAGGATTTTCCATCATCTCAAGTTAGCTTCTCACTTTGAGATGATGCTTTGCATGAGAAGCACTTTTGATTTTGGTTGTTTTGCTTTTCTTTGATGTTGACAGATTTAAAGAATGTATGTTTTGTGAAGATTTTGTTTTGGAGATAGGTTTGGGATTTAGTGTTGACCTCAATATGGATTGTTGTCCAGCAAGCTTCAAAAATTATATGATTGAGAATTATACCCTTTCACAATCACTAGACAATGGCAGAGATCTATCATATCTCTTAGGGTTCATTGTTGAATAATTCAAGACTCTGTGATTTGAGATCTTGGGACTAAAGAGCTCAAGAACACAGCTCAAAGCTACACCTTTCCGACGGTAGATGAGACAGCATGATGGAGCCCCTCTTGGTTCAGGATTTGTTCTTTGGAAGAAGATCTTCTATAAAATATGTATTCATATTATGTAATCAATTGTGTTGAGAATGTTAGTATTCAGGGGGGGTCCCCTGGTTCTTTTGCAGGAACAATGTAATAAGTGGGGGAATGTTGGCATAATAACAATGGTATTACATTGTTAGTTAAATAAAGCAATAGTTAGATATAAATAAATAAACGTTAGTAATAAATTAGTTTTGGGAAGTTAGGAAGTTTGTACAGGAATAATTGTGGCTTTAAAAGCAAATGTACTACATTCTAACAATCATTCAAAGACATTAATATATATATATATATATTATTTTATGTTCTGTTGTGCATTCATGGTTTGAATAATTGTCTTTGTGTTTGCTCAACCATTTTCAATAGTTTGGTCTCTTCAGCGATGGCGGGGACAGAGGACAAAGCAATAAGTTGCACCACAGATCCTACTTCCATAGAGATGAGGATGAGGGTGAGGGCAAGAGCAGGGGGCGGTTTGTTGTGGTGGGCCACTCTTCCATCATGGAGCTAATAAACTATTGAAATTTTCCAATACATATTGCCCTTTCATCATTCAAAAGACCTAGAAAAGCATATTTTTTATTTCTTAGTTAACATATTTCGCCCTCCATCATTTAAAACATATTTTTTCCTTAGACCAAACTAGCGCATTATTTATTGCCTTACCTAGGTGAAAGCGTCATAATGCACTAGCGTTATAGATCCTTGTTAAACTTCTCAAGGACCATAGGTAGATCAGAATTTATATTTTTGATACTTTGTAAGGTTATAAAGTGTTTGAGATCTCCCAGTAATACATGTAAAATCCATATTACATATTACTCCTCAATGTGGTTGTTCTCAAATTCCTCCTATCAAGGCAATGGAAGCCTTCACCATGGTAAAGAACACCATCCTCCAACGTAATTTTTTTGGCAAAGATTCCATTGTGGAAGAAGATTTTGATAATGAATTTGACACTATGGGTTACATGCACAAGTTCGACGAAGAAGGGCACCCTGTGTGCTACAACATCTATGGTATTTTTTAGGACAAGGAGCTTTATACCAAGACCTTTGGGGGTGATGCCAAGAACAACAAGTTTCTACTGTTAAGGGTTCAATTTCTCGAAAAGAGCATTTGCTAGCTAAGCTTTATCCCTAATGAGTTTAGCTTCATGGTTTTAGATTACAGATTTCAAGAATTCGTCCAAGCACAAGAAGTGGAAGCTCAAGTTGTTCCCTTCCTACAAGACAATTACCCTAGATTCATTGCTAGAAAGGTTAGTAGTACTTTCATTAAATATTTGTAATTTCAAATGGTTGATATAAGTGTTAGATGACAAGATGAATATTTTGGTGTGAAATATTTATTAATGTGTCATGGTGATACTTGGAGTTGAATAGATTGATATCCCCTTTTTATTTAGCAAACTAAGGGCAAGTTTGTGCTCATGAGGGCTGCCAGGGTGTTCGAGACCCTATTCAAGTATTTGTGTCTAGCTGTTGGTGCTTTTACTATTGAGATGTCCTCTTTATTACTATGAAAACCTTCCATCTGTGTTCTATGGTTCCCATGCCAAGTTTTATCTCTATTGTGACATGGTTTGTTCTTGACTTATTTGGAAAATAGTTTCTATAACAAAATCTTGTTTTTTTAACATTTACTTTACATATCATGGATTTTAAACTTGAGATCAATACCTAGGTGAATCATATGCTCTTATTTTAAAATAAATTTTATTTTTTCCTCTGTATTATACTATTTTCTTCAATGTGGTTAACATATCTATTTATATATATGTTACAATGGAGAATTCAAAGTAGATCTCATATATGGATGGTTTTTGTCTATGTATTCCAGTTAGTGCATAAGAGCATAGAAACAATAATAGAATTGTTTAGGAAAGCAATCGATGAGGGAAATGAAGCATGCAATGACAAAAAAATGTAATTGACATCATTATAAAATAGAAATAGAAATAGAAGAGGCCCACAGAAGCCATTGAGGATCTCATGTTTCTAAGAAATCATTGCTAAGGCAAAGGAGCGAAAGCATAATTTTGATTTGCCTGCAACGTTTTATTTAGTTGAAGGGCAAAGAGGTTTCACGACCTTCACAAAACAAATCCACACAGAGGGCAAGAAAATATGATGGCGAGATCAATGCTTACTAAACTAAGCACACTGCTTATTCTGCTCAACGTTATATTTGTCTTCCATGTCTCCGCTCGAAATAATCTTCTTGTTGAAAATGTAAATACAAATACAGACAAGTCCTTTGAAACAAGTCTGGAGCAGTTACCATCGTGCACAAACTGTTCTGGACATATTCCAGACAAGAAATGCTGCCCCACATCAAAGAAAGTTGTAGAGATGTTGAACCAGAACTTTGCATATTCACAATGATGCCATTCAAATCCAACGCCCTATTCCACAATATTAACGCACAGAAATGCCGCTTAGATCTCAATTTGATTCTCATCCACTGTGTAATACAAATTGATAGAAAATCAGGGAAGACATATTGTACTCCAGTAGTTCCATTCTATGTTCATCAATATTTTCATTTCAATCATGCCACTAGAATCGAATATAATTTGTTTTGTGACTGTTCTCCATCAACTAGAGCAAATACGTCTGTTAATATTTAGATATTTGTGGCATGTATATAACAAACGTCACTAATCTACAAGTTATTTTGTGTATTTTATAACAAGTTTTTCTTGAACTAAAATTCTTATACTCTAAAAGCATAATCGAAGGAGTCACTAACGTCTTGACACGAGTTTTTCAACGGCACCAACTGTTTTTAAACCAAAACAAATGGAATTGAAAACAACTATCACTAAGCCTACACTAAATTCAAACAAGGAAGTGCACAATGTACATTATATTCAGTACGGAACATGTGCATTTCTGTTCCTTCTAATTCTCCTAAGATTAAAATAACCATAAGGAAAAGATAGGTGGAGGTTTGGGAAATTTCCAATCGAGTTAAAAGTTGAAAAAAGAATTTTTTGTATTTTGTTCGATAAATGCTATATCTGGAAGATCATTTATATTATAAAAAAACTAGTATAAAAGTATTTAGAGATGTACAAACAATAATCTCTAGAGGTATTATAGCTAATTCATAAGTAAAACAATAAAAAATTATTATCCATATTAATCAAAATTAGAAGCCAAAAAAAGGAGTTACTTTGAATACATAAAATCTAACAACTAATTGACTATCCAACAAACTACACCAACAAAAAGAGAATACCAAACAAATGCATTAGTTATTGGGAATCTTTGATGCTGTCATAGCCTGATTTGCTTTCCATGAATAAAGACATTTAATATCCCATTATGTAAGAATGATGAAGATAAAGGAAAATCTGATAAGTGCAAGGCATTTAGATACAAGTTATCGGCAACAACAAGGCTGATATTGACATCCGTAAGCGCCTAAATAATATAATGGTTAACAATAGATAACAAGTCATAATCCAGCGATGACTAAGTAAACAAATAATCGGTTAGCAAATAACAAAGGGCAGCGACCATTATGAAGAAACATGTCTATTCACAAAATACTAAGTATAAAAACAAGGACGAATGGATGATAGAGGGGCAGATCAGCATTTGGAGAAGCATCATCAGTCAGTTTGGTATTTACTAAGACATCATCGAACAATCAAGTCGTCTCTAATTCGCAGCATACAAGGAACTCCATAGAAGCCTTCACCACCAGTCAAATAATAAGTAAAAATCTCTGCATAAAGGATAAAGAAGATATCATCTATAGTCAGCAAAAATAGAAGATATCACAGCCTCCTCAAGTGAAGTCTAATTACTAACAAAGGATTAAGACACTCTGCAATTACATCAGATCGATTGTTATACCAGACTGGCGGAGCATTTAGAAGCATCAACTCTAAGGTATGATTGTCTATTTTAATGACATATAGTATTTATTGCATATGTATATTAGAATGAATTAGTTATATGGATATGGCAAACCTTTGTAAACTCAGAAATCAGCATTTGAATAGATGCAGCAAGTGAATGGTCATAAGCTTTAAATAGGAATCATACGGTATTATAGTTAGAAGTCTAATATTTAAAGATATAAGCAGTTTACATCTAATCAATAATTAGGAATGAGAATATGAAATTGCTATATGATATATGATCATTATGGAATATACATCTGTTTAATCATTACAAAGAATGAAAGTAATGCTTTACTGGAATGTTTTCATTATAGCCTATAATATAGAACAAAGAATATGAATAGTAGTATGTAAGTTTTAAATGATAATTATTGTGAAAACCTATGGATATTGGACATGGAATTATGAGAAAAATGGAAATGATATGAAATAAGAGAATGAAATGTATAGCTAAGATAGAACGGAATAAGATAAGGACATCATTGTTAATCCATCACACCAAGAAGGAGAGACCAAGGGTTTTGACAATTGACCAAGGTATTGAAGGCTTGAGCTAATAAGGCTCTTATCCTCCAAGGCAAGTGAAGAGCGCTTGTTCTTAAGAGTTAAAGAGTACTCAGCCGAGAAGGCCCTTATCTCTATTAGTGAAGAGTACTAATACGAGGTAAGTAGAGATAAGCCCTTGACTCAATTAGTGTAGAGTGCTAATTTGAGGCAAGTGAATGAAGGCACTTGTTCCAATTAGTGTAGAGTGCTAATATGGACAAGTGAATGAAGGCCCTTGTTCCAATCAGTGTAGAGTGCTAATATGAACAAGTGGATAAAGGCTCTTGTTCCAATTGGTGTAGAGTGCCAACATGGACAAGAGAAAATGGCCCTTGTTTCCAATGGTGTAGAGTGCCAAGTATGGAGCAAGTGGATAGGCCTTTGATCCTAGATGGTGTAGAGTGCCAATTCTAGATCAAAGGAAAGATATATTGAACGTATGGCGAGATTGTACCCAAGGAACCCTCTCTTGTTGGGTGTATGATTGGATTAACATGATGGGTCCAAGTGTAGTCTCTTCCAAGAAAGGAAACTATGATCTTGTATAGTGAACTAGGAAAAGCAAAATATGATCTTTAATAATGAAATAGAGAAATGGAAATGTATATGAGTTATGATATAAGAATTGACTTATAATTGTGAAATATATTATGAATTATGAAGAATTGAATACTAATGTTCTCTTTTAGCAAGTTGAATTTATGTGCAATGTTGGAAAATTTTGGCTTGCTAGAAGGGGACATTACAAGTGGTATTAGAGCAGTCATCCTGCCATCCTATGTGTACTATGTGTGCCTTACATGAATTTAAGTGTATACTTGTGATTTATGCAAATCCAAGTGTATTCAAAGGTTGACTTTGTGACTTATGTGTATGCTTTGTAACACATGTTAAGGTGAATACTTTGTGTATTATGTGTACTCACATGTGTATACTTGGTGACTTTGGAATGGTGGACGGGTCCACAGTGTAGTATGGGATGCACCGAATCCCCTTGCCAATTGTCCGATAGTATACTTATATGTATTAATGCAGATTGTGTGTATTCATTACTTTGTATTTGAGTATATACTCTATAACTTATGTTTGCATATGTGGGCATGCACCATGCATCAATGTTTCATGTGTATACTCTATGCCTTACATCTATTTATATGTATCATGCTTTTATAGGTATTACTTCATGCTTTAACCTTACCTGTATGCTTCCTGTGTATTTACATATATTCTTGTGCGTATTCACGTATTTTACTTCATGCTTCTTGTCTGTATGTGTTTATGCATATTCTTGTGTGTATTTATGCTTCTTATGTGTGTAATCTTGTGTATTTTCGTGTATTGCCTCATACTTGTATGCTTCCTATTGGTATGCTTGCTCATGTTGATGAATGTGTATTTCTCGACATGTGTTCATACACATGCTACTTAGACATTTATGTGTATGTTTTATGTGTATTCAAGTGTATGCTTTTGTATTCAAGTGTATGCGCTATGACTTGGCAATTGTATTCAAGTGTATATGACTTTGCAATTGTATTCAAGTGTATGCTCTATGACAATGTACTTGTATCCGAGTGTATACTCAATGACATTGTATTTGAATGCATACTTCATGTAAATAATTATATTTGAGTGTATAACTCTATGCATTGTAATTTTAAATTGAGTGTATACTCCATAATTGTATTTGAGTGTATGACTTTATGCCTTTAAATTGTATACTCCATGTTTGTGTTTGTATTCGAGTATGTACTCTATGATTTGTATTTGTGAAACTAGTAATTGGGTACTCTATAACCTGTATTTGCAATTGTGTGAAGTTGTAATTGTATGATTTGTATTCATATGCGCATGCCGGTATGATTGTGTATGACTTGTATTCAAATGTGATTATGTACTCAAATGTGATTATGTACTCAAATGCATGACTCGTATTTGTATTTGAAGGTGTACTTTGTGATTTATATTAAGTGGATACTTATATGTTGAGTGTAAACTCTATTTGTATTTGTATAGTCTATGATGATTATATTTGTATACTCTATGATAGTAATTGTATTCCATAACTCGTAACTATATTCAAGTGCATGCTCTATGAACATGTATGCTCTATGAATATATATTTGTATGTGAGTGTATACTCTCTGATTTGTATTTGTATGCAATCATGCACTCTATGTCTTGAAATTGGTGTTCGAGTAAATACTCTATGATTGTATTTATAATTGAGTGTATACTCCATGACTTGCGATTGTATTTATATTTGAATCCATACTCTATGCCTTGTGATGGAATTTGTATGAGAGTGTATACTCTATGACTTTGTATCCAAATATGTATTTGTATACTCTATGCCTTGTATATGTATTTGAGTGTATACTCTATGACTTGTACTTGTATAACTTGTGATTATATTTATATTTGAGTGCATATTTTATGACTTATGTTTGAGTGTATGCCCTATGACTTGTGTATTCAATTGTATACTTTATGACTACATATATTCGAGGTGACTTTGTGTGTTTTATGTGTGTACTCTGTGTTCAATTGAACACTTCATGACTTACTCATATTCATGTGTATACTTCACATTCGTGCGTATGCTTGTGTCTTACATGTATGCTTCATGCCCTATGTGTTCTGTGCATATGCTTTGTATGCTTCATGCTTAGTGCATCAAGTGTATGTTGTGTGCTTCATATATTACGTGCGTATACTTGTGTATTACATACTATGTTCATGCTTCATGCTTCGTATAAACCCTGTGTATGCTTCATGTATTACATGTATTTATGATTCCTATTTCATATACAATTATGTGCATGTACTGTAACATGGATCTTCTCTCCAATGGATTGAGGGTTATCTAAGGAATTATGTGACAGGTCAGCACAAGGCATGGATAAAATGGTTGCATCTTGGAAGGTTATATTCAAGAATTCAAGAAACCATAAGAGTCTCCGAAATTGAAGAGGAATAACTTACATACTTGTGTGTTGAAAGTTTGGAGGATTCTCTAAAAGAACTTGAATGGGAAAGAGGACACATTCGTGAACAAGAAGTATGGAAACCTAGACACAAGAGTAAAGACCCTGCAAAAGGAAACACGTGTTTTAGATGTAATGAAAAATGGGAGCCTGGGTATAAATGTGAGAAAAGAGCTCAAGCACACAATATAGAAGTCATATCCAACAAAGAGATTTAGGAAGAAAATAAAGTAACTACAAATAAAAGAAGAGAAGAGAATTGATTCTAGGCCCAAGTATGCTCATTTACATGTAAGAAAAGAAATGGGGAAAATAGAATCATTTCCAAGTATCTGAAAGAAGATGAAATTGATTGAGGACAAGCAATCTTAAGAGGGGAGGCCTGTCATAGCCTGATTTGCTTTCCATGAATAAAGACATTTAATATCACATTATGTAAGAATGATGAAGATAAAGGAAAATCTGATAAGTGCAAGGCATTTAGATACAAGTTATCGGCAACAACAAGGCTGATATTTACATCCGTAAGGGCCTAAATAATATAATGGTTAACAACAGATAACAAGTCATAATCCAGCGATGACTAAGAAGATCGACCATATCATGATTAGGTAAACAAATAATTGGTTAACAACTAACAAAGGGCATTGACTATTATGAAGAAACATGTCTATTCACAAAATACTAAGTGTAAAAGCAAGGATGAATGGATGATAGAGGGGCAGATCAGCATTTGGAGAAGCATCATCAGTCAGTTTGGTATTTACTAAGACATCATCGAATAATCAAGTCGTCTCCAATTCGCAACATACAAGGAACTCCATAGAAGCCTTCACCACCGGTCAAATAATAAGTAAAAATATCTGCATAAAGGATAAAGAAGATATCATCTATAGTCAGCAAAAATAGAATATATCATAGCCTCCTCAAGTGAAATCTAATTACTGACAAAGGATTAAGACACTCTACACTTACATCAGATCGATTGTTATACCAGACTGGCGGAGATTTAGAAGCATCAACTCTAAGGTATGATTGTCTATTTTAATGACATTTAGTATTTATTGCATATGTATATTATAATGAATTAGTTATATGGATATGGCAAACCTTTGTAAACTCAGAAATCAGCATTTAAATAGATGCAGCAAGTGAATGGTCATAAGCCTTAAATAGGAATCATACAGTATTATAGTTAGAAGTCTAATATTTAAAGATATAAGCAGTTTACATCTAATCAAGAATTAGGAATGAGAATATGAAATTGCTATATGATATATGATCATTATGGAATATACATATGTTTAATCATTACAAAGAATGAAAGTAATGCTTTACTAGAATGTTTTCATTATAGCCTATAATATAGAACAAAGAATATGAATAGTAGTATGCAAGTTTTAAATGATGATTATTGTGAAAACCTATGGATATTGGACATGGAATTATGAGAACAATGGAAATGATATGAAATAAGAGAATGAAATGTACAGCGAAGATAGAATGGAATAAGATAAGGACATCATTGTTAATCCATCACACCAAGAAGGAGAGACCAAGGGTTTTGACAATTTACCAAGGTATTGAAGGCTTGAGCTGATAAGGCTCTTATCCTCCAAGGCAAGTGAAGAATGTTTGTTCTTAAGAGGTAAAGAGTACTCAGCCAAGAAGGCCCTTATCTCTATTAGTGAAGAGTACTAATATGAGGTAAGTAGAGGTAGGCCCTTGACTCAATTAATGTAGAGTGCTAATTTGAGGCAAGTGGATGAAGGCACTTGTTCCAATTAGTGTAGAGTGCTAATATGGACAAGTGAATGAAGGCCCTTGTTCCAATTAGTGTAGAGTGCTAATATGAACAAGTGGATAAAGGCTCTTGTTCTAGTTGGTGTAGAGTGCCAACACAGACAAGAGAAAATGGCCCTTGTTTCCATTGGTGTAGAGTACCAAGTATGGAGCAAGTGGATAGGCCTTTGATCCTAGATGGTGTAGAGTGCCAATTCTAGATCAAAGGAAAGATATATTGAACCTATGGCGAGATTGTATCCAAGGAACCCTCTCTTGTTGGGTGTATGATTGGATTAACATGATGAGTCCAAGTGTAGTCTCTTCCAAGAAAGGAAACTATGATCTTTTATAGTGAACTAGGAAAATAAAAATATGATCTTTAATAATGAAATAGAGAAAAGGAAATGTATATGAGTTATGATTTAAGAATTGACTTATAATTGTGAAATATATTATGAATTATGAAGAATTGAACGCTAATGTTCTCTTTTGGCAAGTTAAATTTATGTGCAAGGTTGGAAAATTTTGGCTTGCTAGAAGGGGACATTACAGATGCACCCAACATCGAACCCACAATGTCTATTGCAAAAATTGGAAACACAACTACAAATATCACAAATAGAAAAGTCCACATCATTCGCTTTGTCCTTATCATTAATAGGAAGTTTGTCATAACAACCATGCCAATGATCGATCCCTAACCAATAAATAATGCACACATACAAATCTATATCAATAAAGGAAGAATCCAAACCCACAATATATGCTCCAATCTAAACAAGGAAGAACCTATGCTTGGATCTTGGCCAATTAGAGGAAGAGTATTGGTTAAAGATAATCTCATTGAAAGAAGACCATGCACATTTATCACTCTATATATTTCCTCCAAAGCTTCATTTACCTCATCCATCTCTATTAGCTTTAAATTTTCATCAAACATCCTTATAGGGAGATGAAGTGGAGCAAAATCAATGCCTTTTTTAAAAATATCCAACTCCAACTACAAGGAATGATTCGATTCTTTTAATTTAAAAGGCCAAGATCAGAACCTTCGCATCAAGTTCCTAAAAATATTCACACAACACCCTATGCAATTATATCTAACCCTTAGATTTTAATTTCTCATCTATCAATACTTCCTCAAAGCTTAGGAGAATGTTCAAGTTAATAAAAACCCTTGTCATAGATTGAACTAGGGCTCTATTTCAAATGATGTATTGGAGCTTATATACAAACTGAGTACAACTATGTCTCAATTAATCCTCACCAAGTCACTCCCAACCATAAAATTTACCCCCAAAATAATGGCTACTAATTATAGAACATACTTTGTGTTTAATTGAAAATATTGCTTAGATAGTTAAGTGAGAGAAAGCCTAAGAAATTCAATCCTCTCATTGTAAATAATAATTTTTCCTCCTCCAATATTAACTACTCACTAAAGAATCCAAAAACATAGAAAATCAAACCTCCAAAAAGAACCTTTTAATGAAGAATTACCATATGATAAGGATAATGCACATGCTAGCTTTAATAATTTAGACACACCACAATTTAGAAATAACAATCATAATTGATAATCTAGTACTTGTATCATAGATACATGATGTATGTCATTAATTGAAGTACTCATAATGGAGGTAAATTTTCCTAGAGATTGATCACCCACTAATTTATCCTTAATGAATCCTTACAACTTGTGAATTCACATGCAATAGTAGTATTGTACTTTGCGCACACACCCCATTTTTTATTCAAGGTCATTTTTTTAATATGTCTTCATACTAAAACAATACATGATTATATATAGAATAACCAACAATATGGTCCTAAACTATGCAATAACCAACTTATCTCAATCTGAGATAATCATGTCTAGAATCTCATGTAACCTTACCACTTAACAAATTTTGATGCTGTGATAATGGTACCATCATGAATGTTCCCAACAATAAAATGGGAATGTTTGGTTAACTTGTCCAACACTATCAAAATAGTCTCATGCTTATAGTGATTTCTAGGTAAACCATAAACAAATTCCATGCTCATCATCAAACATTTATGGTCAAGAATGTTATGTGGATACAATACTCCACTAGGGTGTTTGTGTTCCCCTTTTACCTTTTGACTCTCAAAATATCTAGCCACAAATTGAGTCACATTGACTTTCATTTTTGGCCAAAACAAGTGCCTTTTTTAGACTGTGTAGCATTTTAGCTACACTAGGATGAGTAGAATATGGCATTTTGTGTACTTCAAACGTAATAATATGTCTTAATTTTTTTCTTTCTAGGCATAAATTCATCTCTATAATATTATTAACCCATAAATATCAAAATAATATCCATATTTTTTCAATTCTCTTTTGGACAAATTGCAATTTTTAAGATAAAATGGGTCTTGTTGCTACTATTTAATAATCCTTTTCTTAATTTGAATTGCAATCTAGTTAGTGCATCCATGTATTAATGTCTACTCAAAGCATCTGCCACAATATTTTCTTTCCTCTTGACATAAAAATGTTAAGACTAAAATTATACAGTAATTTTAGGGTAGCATGCATTCAACTTTAGCTACTCAAATATGAAAATCAGACTAGTCATGGTTTAATTTCAATTTAACCCCTTTCTCAAAAGGTAATGGTTCCATAATTTTAGAGCATGCATGATGGAAACTAGAGCATGCATGATGGAAACCAACTCTAAATTATGAGTGGCATAGTTTTTCTCATGGTCCTTGAGTTTCCATGACATGTAAGCCACAAATTGACCATTTTGTATTAGAATTCTCTTAATCCCTCTAATGAGGGATCCATCCACATAGTAAACTACCTACTTGGATTAGGAATTACGACAATGGGAGCAGTCGTGAGAAATTTCTTTATCTCAATGAAGGATACTTCATAGTTTGGTGGCTATTCAAACTCTTTTTTTGCCCTTCCTTTTCAAGGAAGTTATTGGAAGCAAAATTTGAGCAAAGTTATTCAAAAAGCTATAGTAATACCTTACTAGGCCCATAAAATTCTTACTTCATTCACTTTTATAGGAAGTAGTGATTCCATGATGGCATCAATCTTTCTCAAATCTACAATGTTCCCTTCATTAGAGATTACATGACCCAAGTACTGTATCTTTGTTTGCAAAATTGAACACATAGATAGTTTCCCATATAACCTATATTTTCTCAACATCTTTAGTACCAATCTATGATGTCACTCAAGTTATTTCTAATCTTTTGAATATAAAAAATTCATCATTAAATACTAAGATAGATTGATCTAAGTAATCTTGAGAGATATTGTTTATTAAATTCATGAAGGCTACACATGTGTTTGTTAACTTAAAAGGAAGTACAATAAATTCATAGTTACCATAGCTAGTCCTAAAAGTAGTTTTATGTATGTCTCTCCTTCCATCCTTAGTTGATGGTAGGTAGATCTTAAATTGATCTTGGAAAATACTATTGCTTCCCTCATTTGATCAAATAGATCATTAATCTAGGTCAATGGGTAATGGTTCTCAATGATTTCCTTGTTTAACATGTGGTAGTCTATGCATAGGCATAGTGTCCCATCTTTCTTATTCATCAAAAGTGTAGGAGCATCTCAAGGTGGAATACTAGAACTTATCAAGTCTTTTTCCAATAGCTCATTTAATTGAACCTCTAATTCATGTAAACTATATGTGTTCATCCAATATGGTCTCTAGAAACATGCACTAGAAACATGGCATAGTTTCTATTGACAAATTGAACTCTATCTTAGGAGGTAGATTAGGATGTTCATCATGCAACACATCCATGAATTCTTGCAATATAGGATTATTGATATCTATAGATTTATCACTTTCATAATTTGACATGTGGAAATGAATAGAAAATAAGTCCCCACCTTTACTTGCCACTCTCTTATTTTATAGGGGAAAAAGAGTGTTTAACTAACTTGTTCCATGCAATCCTTGCAACACTACTATATTAAACTGGATTCATCTAGGAAACACACTTGTTTCTCTCTGTAATTTTTCTTCTACATGTTTAACCAACTTGTCCATTCCTAATATTAGATCATATGATTTTAAGGGAAATAATAATGCATTTACCCAAGTGCTCATATTTTCTACTAGAATATTTAGCTCAAGTACAACTTCTTTTTTATGTTGTTTTCTACCAATACCTAACTTAAAACTGCCCCCTTTGGTAAGGCTTCTATTCTCAACTTACATTTTTTAATTATACTAGGTATAATGAAATAGTTGAAGGAACTCTACATTCACACCTTTTAAGTGCATTCACCATTCAGTGGTGTATCTGCCAAATCATGATCAACATATGCATAACCTAACATATTTTACACCTCATTAATGCCCAGAACTACCCCCCAAGACTTCAGTCAGGTGACATACTCGTATCAGAGCGCCCTCTATTATCCATGCCTCCTCACTCAGTCAACATGATGTACCACGTCAGGAACCTCAGCTTCCATCTCTCTACTTCTCTTTTCTTCACTTCTCTAATTCAATTTGTCAAAGGGTGAAAATGACTTATTTTCATCCCCTAGGGGTTATTTATAGCCCTTTTTCACATTTTTTCCTATCATTTTAACCATTTTCTCTGTGTTTTCCCATTTTTCTTCCCTCCTTCCTAAAATTTCACCCTCTATTCATTTTTTCTCTTGTTTTTATCTTTCAAGCCCTTTCTTAGGCCCCTTTTGACCTGCACAACCTCTCAAGGGGGCATCACCTTACTATCACCTTTTTTCCAAAATTATTCTAACTAAAATTTAACTAGGGAATATCACCTATCCCTTATTCTTCTTAAACCACTATATTTATTCTTTGAAATAATGTTATTTTATCACTATTTCAAAGATGGACAAAATGTAGACACCCAAAAATGGTCACGCCATTTCCCATCCTCTTTATTATAATTGATCAAGTAAAATTGATCAATTGCCCTCCATTTGACACATATATTAATTAAATAATTTTTAAATATTTAATTAATATTTTCCCACCTCATTCTTCTATCTAAAATCATTAAATACCTTATTTCCTCTACTATAGTCCTAAACAAATATCTATTTACATAGGACTATAATTCCCCTTCATCCCAAAAATTAAATAAATGTCTATTATTTAATTCCACATTTTATCCATTTGTGATTACTTTTAGTAATCATCATTAATTACCCCAAATATTTTGCACATGGATTAATTTGGAAAAATTACTGATTACATTCCCCATGCTTTTAGATGATGCACTTGTCATAAAATGTACATGCAAAGTACATGCATGTACATGACAAGTGGTACTTTGGAAGCATGGACAAATCTTCTTTGTCCCATTTCCTCCAATTCAAAAATCCACTTGGCTCTTTTCTCATATTCTAAATTACACTTGTCCTCTTTTTTAATTTAAGATTCCACCACTTTCTCCAATGCATAATTTAAAAATCCTCACAAAATCCAAACCTTACCTTTTCATAAATACCCCAATACCCTTCATCTACCTAATTAATCTCAACCCTCCATTAATCCCAAAGCCAATTATTAACCCTTTGATCTTCCATGGATCATGGAGCCTTCCCATCACCCAACATCCTCTTTCCATTTGTAATGCTCTCCTTTCTATTGATCTCAACATTCGATCTCAACCATCTATTCATCCATTCCAAACTCTATAAATTGAAGCTCTCCCATTCATTTCAACAACACTTTTGAATTCAAGTAAATGTTGTTCATTTGAGAACTTAAACATTCAAATCACTTTCAATATAATCTAGGACATATCAAAAGAATTTCATAGTCATGGGTACACTTATTTTATTTTGAAATTTCCTTTGTCTTATCTTGAGGTTGTAATTGATTGTGAATTGAATATGTTAATGGTATTTTATCTTGTTTATCATAGTTCACCTTCACGTGCATACACATTGTTCAAAATGAGTTGGGAGAGGCCCATGACATCATATACTCCTTAAGAAAATAAATTTCCTTAGTATTCTTACAATAATGTCTAAAGAAAATAACTAAAGAAAATAACTACCATGTCAATTCTTAAAGCATTTGGTTCTTAAATAAATCTAGATTTTTTTTTTATCATAAATTTTTTATCTTCTGAAGTGGTGATACCGAATTTCATTTGGTTGCATTGAACCAATTCTTTTTGAATGGTACATGGTTATATAAACTATTGCTACAATGGTCCATAATTCAAACCAATTAAAGTGTTCCTTGTGTTCTCCAACCTTGAAGATTCAACCAATTCAACACATGAGAATGATCAACAATATATTTATGAAATAATGCAACATAGAAAACATTGTTAATCCTTACCAAGGAAGGTGGTAATGCTATGTAGTAAGCCATAAAGTTGATCACTTAAAGAATTTTCAAAATCCCATTGAATCATCAAGCTAGATTTGCTAATTATTTAAATTTGATAGAGGCTTTATATGGTATAACTCAAGAAATATCCTATCTCCTAATGATAAACTATGGGGTGGCCTTTTCAAATCTACCTTGTTTTTTGTCTATAGAAAGCATCTTTCAATTGCTACCTTACTATTTAAATTTGACCATCATACTCTTGAATTTTTCAATCGTAATAGATACTTTATTTTTTAGACTATCCTAGCCAAGTGGTGTTTTGTATTTTCTACCATATAAAGCTTCAAATGGTGTCATTTTTATATAGGAATGATAAGATTTATTATGTGAAAAATCAACCAAAAGAAGTTTGGTCCATTGCATACATTCCTAGCATATCTTCAACTAGTTGATTGTCCATTTCTGTTTTACTACCAATTTTTGGATGGTAAGAAAAACTAAACTTTAATTTTCTCGTAAATGCTACCATCAATGTGGTCTAAAATTGTTAAGTAACCAACTTATCTTGATCTAATATTATCATGTTTGGAATCCCATGTAACCTTACAAATTCCTTAACAAATTCTGATGCTACAACAATACCATCATCATGAATATTCACATAAATGAAATGGGCAACTTTGGTTAACTTGTCCACCACTACCATAACAGTGTCATGCTTATAGAAATTTTTGGGCAAACTGAGAATAAATTCTATTATGATTACCAACCATTTGGGGCTAGGAATATTATGTGGATACAACAATCCACTAGGGTGTTTATGTTCTACATTTACCTTTTGACACTCCAAACTTCTAGCCACAAATTGAGTCACATTGGCTTTCATTTTGGGCCAAAGAATTTTTTTTCAAATTGTGTAGCATTTTAGTCTAATGTCATTTCTCATTTGGATGATGATTTCTAAATGATTCGTCAAAATCAATTTTTCATGAAAGTATTACATTAAAAATCTACCATCAATATAACCTCCCATGTCTAAAATCTTGGATTCTTTCAGATTTTGTTGCCACAATAATGGGTTACACTTTTTGGGACATCCTGATTTTTGCTGAAATCACATATTTTTAGAAAATATAATGATTTAAGCCTTGTAAGGTTCCATTTAAAAAAAATTAATTGAAGAGGGTTTGATCAAAACCCTTTAGATTCAAACCCCCTTGGATAGAACCCCACTAGTTTTAAACCATACCTATAATGGAGCCTCCTCTACACCTATCAAAATGCTGATAAAAAAACCACTTTTGATTTACCTTTTGGGGGCTCAAATGAATTCATTTAAAATTTATGTTTGTGAGTATGTAGTCCTTATTATAAGCTTCCCAAAAAGTATAATTTTTTAAATATATTTAATTTGATTATTATATTTATTTTTTATTTCTTGTGAATGTAGGTTTTTCAATGAACATCAAGGTCTTTGTTTCACACATATGAAAGAATAAGAAAATAGAAGAAAAAATTATAAAAAAATACATGTCCTCTAGGTATTGATGTCCTTATCCAACCAAAAAAAAATTGAATTATGATACATACAAAAAAAGTTATGTTGGATAGAATATGCCTATGTCTAAATTATAATTGGTTTGATTTCAAAACTTAATTAAAGAAAAACTATTTGACAAAACATTATGAAACCTTTGTAGAAAAAAAGTCATGTGAGACAAAATACCCATCACTTTAAAAAAATGTTGTTTACTATTAAAAACTAGTTATCAAAGGAGATGCAAAAAATTTTACAATTTAACTCCAAAAATTTGTAAAAAAATATATTCAGAATCTACAGACAAAATCTCACAAATCACTAGTTCGCATCATCTTCAAATTCCTAACGGTTTGGCGGCTATATGTGTCAGAAAGTGAAGATTTAGTTCAAAATGTTGATTTCAATGTCAAGTTTGGCCAAAAAGTGTAACCCATTATTGTGGTCAAATGAGAATCTTGTTATCCATATGATCTCCTTTTCTAGACAATATGGTTAAAAAGTTTCAATATTCTTAGAACTAAAATATAAGCCCCTTGCAAGTTTCCAATTTTCAACAATCTAGTATGTTCAATGTCTAGATTCAAATCTAAAAATAAAATAAGAAAGATATTCAAATAGTCAAGCTTTGATAATTTAAAAAAGAAATAAACTCTTTTATCATTGGAGGACTACCTTGTTAAATATTAATGTATTGATATCTAAATGCTTTTATATTTTTTCTTCAATCTCCTATAGTTTCCTTCTTCCCCTTTCCTATATGTTAGATGATTGAGTATTTGGTTTCTTGATGTATATAGATCCAAGTGATATCTTACCAAATGAATTTCTTTTGATAAAATTAATTCCCAAATAGTTAAATCTCAATTGACTAATGATTCCTTCCATTAGATTTCACTAAGGACGAGCCACCTTTTGATAAGTCTATCTCCTATATTGACACTTTTTTGAAGGATTAAAACTCTAATATCAAATAGAACAAGACATGGTGTTTAAGACTAGTCACGTGAGGAATTTATTAGTGTTGTAGAATAACAATTGGAAAGGGGTTTAGCAATGTGAGATGTTCAAGTTTGTGGGAATCCCTTTCTTTTCATATTAACCTATCATTTCTATAGGAATAGATTCTAAAGAATGCTAGGACACATACCTTTTAGATTACTAAGATCACATATATTATGGCCAAGATTGAGATTTATACTGTCATGTTAGTGGACATAAATGTTCATTTATTCTTTGTAATGGGACCTATCTAAAGCTATGTATCATTGTTCAGAGAGAATATTGTATTATTTTTGTTGGATGATTCTAAGAACACTAGATTTTCCATATGCTACTATGGGCATGATGGCTTGGAAAATTTCTCCCTAGGAATTATGTCATTTTGGGTTATTTGTATTGTAAAAAATGTTTCAAGGTATTAGCTTTCCAATGTTTTTTTATAAATTGAATATCTATCAATATTGAGTACTTGGTAGTTATGGATCAACTTGTCACTTTCCCCATGTGATGAATATTTGTTTTTCGGGCCTTTCTTAATCAAACATTATACTCATCATGGGTGGTATGCTTTGAATCCTTCTTATAGGCATGTGATGAATATTTGCTTTTTGGGCCTTTCTTAATCAAACATTATACTCATGATGGCTGGTATGCTTTGAACCCTCCTTATAGGAGACTTTTTCTTAGGTTTCATTCTAACCAAATAACAATTTGAAGGCATCAGGTTGAAACCACCTAAAGCTTGAGGACCCCACATGTGCTATAGGCAGAAGCTTTGAACTGGGGTCTACCCCTTTGGCTATAGGAATTCCTGTAGCTTTTGGATGGCTAATGTCCTAGAACTACTTACCACTTGTAGTTACTATCCTGCAACACTTTTCTCGTAGCTACAGATACCTATTCTAAGGACACCCCTATCACACCCACATCGACACCAATGAACAACAAACACAAATCAACTATTTTATTTCATAAAATTCTTCTTTCCATTACATGCAAGGACTTGTATTTCCCCTATTCATACTCTCTTACAAGCACACTTAGCCCATTGGCTATACACACACAACCTCATTCTCTCTTTCCCTCTAGCTCTCTCAGACTTGTTGATCACACACTACTTCTTTTCCATGTTGCTCACATAGAAATTCCATTTTTTGTTATGTTGCCTCCCTACAACCTCACCTCTTTGGATGTAGGTGCAACACTTTGTGAGACACAATTTTCTCTTTCTATAGATAGTCCTACAATAGTTCTATGGAACTTCTTCATTTGTGCTACCCAGTCAGTCTCATGCATAATCTACTCTTCTTTCCACACTACCCATTTGGTCTCATACATGTCCTCTTACTTCATCCTCTATCCTCATCTTGCTACCTATTTGGTCTCATCCACAAACTCCTTTTCCTTGCCTCACCAACTAGTTACTCTCATGCAGGTTTCTAATTATCTATCCTACTCATGGCCCCTTGTGCTTGTTGGAAGCTCCTCTTAGCTCTTCATAGGAATATTCTTACCCTTCTTTCTCTACTTTGCCAGTTCCTCTTTCTTGGAAAATCTTCCAACTAGTGCACCCTTTTCCTTGAATCCTACTCTAATTCTTGGGTGTTCATATTCACCTACCCTATCCTTCTTGTTTGTTTCTTTATAACTACTAATTGTGCACCCAAATCACCATCAAATCTACTATGATAATTCCTTTTGCATGCATCAGGCCTTCATAAATGTCTACAAGGTACCTCAAGCCTTCAAATGGCTCCTTCAAATTTATTTGCTCATACTCACTATCCTTCACACTATTAATGTGCATCCCACAACCTCCATTTGTTCTTTGCTACCTATTGCTCATCCCAAGCATTAAATGTTTGTCCTCTCTATAAATGACCTTTCCATTTTTCTACCCAAACCTACTATCATCATCCTTCCTCCAACGACTCCCTCCAATACCATTGCAACCTCCTCTACCACATAATCATGGCCTCCAAATGGCCCTCAAATCTCTTCGTCATCACTCGCAATGCTTGTGGCATCACCAAACCACAATGACTCCTCACCACCACCTCTCTTGTTGCTTCACAACCTTTAAGCAGTCTCTCAGGCTCCAACTTAGCCCCTTGTGCACCTCCTCAATCATGCAACTAACTATGTACCTTCTACCCACTCATCCTCATGGCCAACACACCTTAGAAGCACCCTCAAACACTATCCATACCCACGTCAACAAACAACACTTCCACTGCCACCTCTCATCTTCATGGTCATCCCTCATTCAATTGTCTCTAACTTACTAGAAACCATGTACTATCCATCATATGGTATTTGACACTTTGTCATTTATACAACTCAACTCATCTCATGAGCACTTCCACCATGCTCCTTTGTTGTAAGTGAAATTACAACATTATTTCCCTCCTCACGATGTCCATCTCCATGCAGCATCTTAGTTATTACAAGTATGATTACGCCTAGGCACTCCACCTCCTTCTACTATAGGTGGCCATCACTCTATGGGTAGATCCCTAGTTTCCATAGGTAGCTTCTCCTTTACTATGACTTCTTATTATAACAGATGAGCCAATGCTTACTCTCTCCTTTACTCCATGTCTTATGACTACAGGTAGTCACCTTTGTTGTGAGTGCTTTTGCACTATGGTGACTCCTCTCCAGTGGCTATAGGTAACAACCTACAGTGGCTGCAAGTGCACATTTTCCGTCCAAATAACTAGTTTTGCACCTTTGGTCCATGCCAACTCTTGACCTACCTGGGGTACCCCTACATCACAATCTACCATATACTACACTGCCACTTGCACCAAAAGAAGGTGTAATGGTTATGTCGATAGGAAACTATATTTAAGTTAATGTGCTATGTTAGAGATTACAATTTGATTTGTACATAGAAGACACATTTATTTTTTAATAAATTTTGTATATAAAGTAATAGTTAAAATACAATGTATTAGATTTACTATGTGTGTATAGAATATTATTTTTGTAGGTTTACTTTATTTTGTAGATTATATTAATAATGAAGATAAATAGATGTCTGAAGGAGATATTTTATTTTTAATTTTGAATATAGTTTTGAAATGCATATAATATCCTCTACAACACTTTAAATATCCTTGTATTACATATTTACTTATAATCAATTGAAAGAATATTTTCTAAAATTTTCAATTTTGTTTAGAATGCAATTCATGGAACCAAAGCAATACTAAATCAAGATACAAAAGAGAATTAGGGTCCATAAATCTCCTCACATGTCTGCAATGCACACCCCTAAATCTAGAGTTGGTTTAAATCCATAACATATAGAGTCTAGTCCGTGGTATTTAACATTAAGGAGCCAAGATATCATAAAAATCTAGTATGACATTGTTTGTGAAGGTAATCAAAGTTCATCCAATTTCATGGAAGTGCTTATCATATTTTTTTTGGAGTCGATCGAGAAGGGTGTTAGAGTGATTGGTGATGGATTGTTGAGGCTCATGAAGAAGCACAAGAACATGCACAGTCATTGGATCGAGTCCAATGACCACAAGCAACCTTTTTCCTTAAAATTGTGATGTTCTTATAGGCAGTATGAAATTAGATTTAGGTAAATTATATGATTTATTGGCAAGTTGTTTTAATTTGATTTACTCCGTGAACTTTTGGTATTGATATTGTAAAGGAGGTACTATTTAGGTCTACAAGGTCGAAGCTTATTTATGTTTATGCCTTTGTTGTGTTGTTTTGCAGGTGAACATGGTGAGGAATGGAAATTATTAGTTTCATAAATTCAAATTTATCTAGGCTTCTAGGCTTCTGCTCAAATTCAAATTTACGTGAAATGCTAATTGAATGCTTTAGAAATAAATTTTTACATGTTTTTCATGTCATTTGAGTAATTGATTTAAGAGTATTTAAGAGTTTTGCATCAAGCATGACAACAGTATAAAAGAAAGAATAAAGGAAATCATATTGATTCCCGAGGAGTCTCTAGAATAGACTAACAGGCCCAAAAGTACTATTGGAAAAACCCTCACCAAGCCCTCTACCATCCGTCAACAATCCACAGCAACAGCAGCAGTGGTGACGCCCATCGAAGAAACAACGGTGGAAGGAGGAATTAAAATGAAAGGTGTCAACATTGCAAGGCGTCCACTATACTTGGATATGCAGGAGACGTCACCCGTGGATCTTTGTGTTCTTGACGCTGCAGAAACCTCATTCTAACGCTGCGGAAACCTCATTCTACAACTCATGTCTACGGTTGGGTGTCAGACCATGCCGTCCAGAAGGCCTCTAAACAGGTTATTCTTAAATATCATCTATTTCAGGTTAATTTTGATTAATAAAAACAGGACAAATATTTAGCACTTTTTATTCTGAATGAGATGTAAAATTGCTATTGATTGTTTGACTATTGAAGTGGATGATATTTAAGTAGTGCCAGCCATAAACAGCCGGTGGGTTGTAAACCACCCGCTGTAGGGATGGGTCGACAAGTCCAGCAGTCGACTGCATCTAATGACCAAATTGGTTTGGCTCTTTTCGACTGTTCCTGCCATACTACTCATTGACTGCATTTTAACTGTCTTCGACCGGCCATACTACACGTTGACCAGCCAGTCGCTTACAACACACCCGCTGGGTTCCTTTAAGTAGAGTGTTCCTGCCCTTTAAACTACCAAGAAAAGAAAATTGACTAAGCAAAAAAAACCAACAACCCAAAGAAAGCGTTGCCGATTGAAATAAAAACAGGCAATACAATATTTTTACAGACTTCAGGCAGAAAGCTAACATATAATAGTCTATAGAAGGCATGAATTTTCCACAGTCCATAACAGTGATATGTAAGTGCTTCTGGAAACAATTGTGTATGTTTTTGCAAGAATATACACAGTTGTTTTCAGAAACACTTACATATAATAGTCTATCGACTAATTATATAGCTTAGAAAGACAAATATACCTATCACTTATTTTTTCATTAGAAAATTTTTTATATATATTTTTAATTAATAATTAATAAACTAAATTTATAAATGACTTTCCAAATAAAAAATAAATTGCACTTGCCAACCATGACAAAATAAAAGTTAAAATCTATAACAAGGAGGTGCCAACATTGACAAAGATTGGGTATACGAGAAAGCTAATTAACATTAGCTTAAATGAGAGAATTGATGCAGAAAAGTCAACTATACTATATGTTTAAGAAGCAATCGGAATTGAACGCGGTGTCAAATGTTTGAATTTACCCCGATTCACTATTTGACAATATGTGATGTTAGTTTGAATCAGTCAAATAACTATACATTGCTATTCAACATCAAGACTTGACTCTCTCCCTCAATGTCTCTCTGCGTGTTTGTTTATCCTCTTTTCTATATAAACGATCTGCCCTCCGTTCAACAAGCCAAACCATAATTCCCATTGCTTATTAAATCCACACAGAGGGCAAGAAAATATGCTGGCGAGATCAATGCTTACTAAAATGAGCACATTGCTTATTCTGCTCAACATTATATTTGTCTTCCATGTCTCCGCTAGGAATAAGCTTCTTGTTGAAAATGTAAATACAAACATAGATAAGTCCTTTGAAACAAGTTTGGAGCAGTTACCATCATGCACAAACTGTTCTGGACATATTCCAGACAAGAAATGCTGCCCCACATCAAAGAAAGTTGGAGAGATGTTCAACCAGAACTTTGCATATTCACAATGATGTCACTCAAATCCACAGAAATACCGCTTAGATCACAATTCGATTATCATCCATTGTGTAATACAAATCGATAGCAAACAAGGGAAGACATATTGTACTCTAGTAATTCCATTCAATGTTCATCAATATTTTCATTTCATTCATGCCGCTAGAGTCGAATATAACTTGTTTGCGACTTTTCTTCATGGACTAGAGTAAATACGTCTGTTAATATTTAGATATTTATGGCTTGCATATAATAAATGTCACTAATCAACAAGTTGTTTTGTGTATTTTATAACAAGTTTGTTCAAGTAAAATTCTTATACTCTAAAAGCATAAACGAAGGAATCACTAACGTCTTGACACGAATTTTTCAACAACACAAACTGTTTGTAAACCAAGACAAATGGAACTGAAATCAACATCATTAAGCCTGCACTAAATTCAAACGAGGAAGTGCACAATATACATTATATTCATTACGATAGAAGAGCACGAACACACTAATAAGGATCACAAATAAAGGCTGCATCTATCTAGCTATCATCTGCCATCAACCCTCCATATTGGTATAAGGATCACAAATAAAGGCTGCATCAATCAAAGTAGATATGGTGCATGTAGTAGCATCAAGGACACCCATATGGCCCCACCACATAGCTCTCGATAGTCTAGGATCTCGAAATGGCACGTCTCACTGATATGGTGTAATGTGCTCATAAATCCATGGCATGATCAGAGAAGGATGACTGAAGGAAAGAGCCTCTTGCCTCGATATACAATGCAGGTCTCGATAGATCATGGTGAGGATATCAATCCCCCATGCAAAAAATGTACCCTACTCAAGCCTCTAAATGATTGGTGCCTAGCACCATTTGAGTCTCACTATCCCTTATCCCTTGATAGCCTAGAAGTGATCAATCCAATGAGAACCTTTCGTAAAGGTGAAATGTCAATGTTAGGAACTAAAATGAGCTAAAATCCTAATTTGTCTCTCGGATGAGTAACCATCATGATAGCGGCCTAGGACTATCGCTCTAACTTCGACTTGATCTCAGGGAGCCGAAGGTGCTCTCCTCTCACAGGAACACCTAATGTGGGATACACATCATACAAAGTGAAGGTCCAATCTCCTGATACTTGAGGAAATAAAAAAGTGTTCCTGTCTGCGTTCCAGTATGTCAAAATGTCATAGCAAATCCATGAAGGAGGATGAACCACCAGAGTTTGAGCAATAATATCCAAACATGTCCTCCTAAGAATAGAATGATCTCTAGAAGTGAAAGCCCCATAGGCTTTGACAATCAAAGCTTGGTCGTATGTTGCATTCCATCAAACGTGTCCATCTTGTCACACACAAGGAATGTTAAGTTAGATCCCCAAAAACAGAAAATTTCACAAAAAAAGCATAAACATGACAAAGTTTCACAAAAAAAGTTTATATCATTAGAAAATTTCAATAAATAGAAGAGGTTAGTATCAAAAAATAGACAAAATCAAGCGTTAGAAGCATCAAATTACTGAAGATTCCATCAAAAAGCACTCTGAGTGGGTTTCCCCTTTCACTAACGTAATTCCCCTTGAGTGATCCTAGATTCCCCCCAAGGGCGACTAGCCCTATCGAAAGGGGTGACCCTACCCCACACCTTGTGAGGGTAAAATCATGCCAGAATTTGCCAGAAATGATAAAAAATTGATGAACAAAAGGTTACAAAATGACTGAAATCAAAACTAGAAAATGACAAATTCAATTGACAAAAATTCACAAAATAAAAACTAGGGTTGCAAGGAGGATTTTTCACGTTTTTCAAACTTGATACTCAGCATGAGGAAGGTTAGCTACCATCTTTGTGATCCCCTTGTCAATATCTCTCCACCAACTGCTCCCATGCATAGTTATGTCACTGCTTAACCTCATTTCTTCTAATTTCTCCTCTCTCTCCTCTTCTCTACTTTAGTTCATTTCAATACATTTAGGAGTAATTTCACATTTTTTGGTGCTCTTATGCCCTTATTTTGCATGCTTTCATTCTCGTAAGTCCCCATGGCGAAACAAGGCACGACTTAAGTATAATTACAACTCACAAATCGATGGTATGTTTCCTCATTTCTATTTTTTAGTACTTATTAAATATTATTAATATGGAACTAATACACATTATTTTAGGTACAATTATGGGATAATGACAACAAGTAAAGCCTAGTTTGAGATTGGTACCTACCCTTAATGTAAAATACCATCCCTGAGGGGGAAAATATGTAAGCACTAAAAACATGCATGGGCCTACATGATGATCCGATGATGAGCTATAATCCTAAATGTGCATACATGTAAGTGTGTAATTATGCCCTCTAAGCTATATTCCTCTTGGTGACACATAGATCAAATTTCTTCATCTTTTTTCTGTTTCCTTAGTCCTCTAGCTAACCCTCCTAGCATGTCATAAGATAGGAATACACTTTCCCTAATCTCCTTTCATCCATTTCAACATTTTAGAGGCCTCTAATTAGCCTCCTAGAACATTCCCCATCATCATTTCTATCACCCATTTCTTCCTTTCTATGTCACCCCTTGTCATTTCCTGATCCCCCTAGTTGGCCATTGATCTCCCTGGGGGTGACCCCTGATCCCCAAGGGTGACCTGCCTTGCTACAAGGGGTTTGTAGATTTTTGTTGTCACACCAAAAGCATGTACTAGTGGTGGAGAGGGATCTCATTGTTGATATAGTCGCTACACCAACACCCCCCCCCACACGATAGAGTCGGATACAACCACATACCATGCGGGATTCCTACCCACTATGTACCACGTCGATAAGCCAAGCTTACATGGATGAAGGGTCGAGGGCTCAAGGGACTCGAACCGATGACCTATGCTTTGATACCATGTAGATTTCTGTCATTGCTCCAAAAGCATGTATTTGTGGTGGAGAGGGATCTCATCTTCGATATAGTCACTATGCCAACACCCTCCACATGATAGAGTCAGATACAACCACGTACCATGTGGGATTTGTACCCACTACATACCACATCGATAAGATGAGCTTACATGGATGAAGGGTCGAGGACTCAAGGGACTTGAACTGATGACCTACGCTCTAATACCATGTAGATTTTTGCCGTCACACCAAAAGAACATACTAGTGGTGGAGAGGGATCTCATCGTTGATATAGTCGCTACGCCAACACCCCCCCACACGATAGAGTTGGATACAATCACGTACCATGTGGGATTCGTACCAACTACGTACCACGTCGATAAGCCAAGCTTATGTGGATGAAGGGCCAAGGGCTCAAGGGACTCGAGTTGATGACCTGCACTTTGATACCATGTAAATTTTTGCCGTGATACCAAAAGTACGTGCTTTTGGTGTGACGACAAAAATCTACATGGTATCAGACCAAAGGTCATTGGCTCGAGTCCCTCGAGCCCTTGACCCTTCATCTGCGTAAGCTTGGCTTATCGATGTGGTACTTTTGGTGTGATAGAAAAAATCTACATGGTATCAAAGCATAGGTCATTGGCTCGAGTCGCTCGAGCCCTTGACCCTTCGTCTACGTAAGCTTGGATTATCGATGTGGTACGTAGCGGGTACGAATCCCACATGGTACATGGTTGTATCTAGCTCTATCATGTGGGGGGTGTTGGCGTAGCGACTATATCGATGATGAGATCCCTCTCTGGGACTAGTACGTACTTTTGGTGTGACAGCAAAAATCTACAGGGTTACCCACCTTTTCCCTATCTTTTAGTCAATCTCCAAGTTTATATGCCATCCATAGCCCCTTCTGACCATTTCTATCCCTCAAACACACCTACAGAACCCTAACCTTGTGGGTTGCCCCCTAGGCGACCCTCAATTCCCCTAGGCGACCCTTTATCCCCCTTGGAAATGACCCCTGATCCCTAGGGGTGACCTAATGATATTTTAAATGTGAATTCCTGTTTAGTTCAAGCCTGAATTAGCTTATTTTTTTATGAATACTTCCTATTTAACTTATATTAAAAAAGAAACAAATAGTACAATATTCACAAAAAAAGGGCAGGGTGGTAAAAAGGCACACCCATGAAGTATCAAAGCCTTAAACATAGGTGAACAAAATAACAAAGGGCCGAGCCCATAGAAAACTAAGCAACAAGTGCAACACCAGATGAGGGAGGAGGTTCTTGATCATCAGGTTTAGCTCCCAACCATTAGCACCTTCATTCTTGAGGGGTGGTTGAACCAATAATTAGCTCCATTTTGACTCTAGTTTGCATGACAATTCAACCCTAACTAGTCCTAGTCTATTTCTAACTCCATTTCCACTCCTAATCACTCTATTCTTAGCTTCAACTGAGCTATTCTATCTCCCTTTCTTCTCATGCTAACTCTCCTTCCTCCATGAGTTATAACCTATCAAGCTTAGTTCACTATCTAATCAAGCCAATTCACTCCTCAATCAATCATGTTAACTCATCAATCAATTGATTTAACTCTTCAATCAATCCTAGCTCTAGTGAGCTCTTCCAACCTATAAATAACCCCCTCCTATATGCATTATGGGAGACAAATTCATTGTTACAGCCATTCAATACTCCTTGCTTTTCCCCTCCATTAGCACTTTTATGCTCATTGCAATACTTATGTGCCTTTTGTTTCATGTTTAGGATAGTTTTCCAAGATTGAAAAAGCTTCAAGAGCATTATGCTCTCATTTTTCTCTCAAGCCATAGCCATTGTGCTCACATAGCCTTTTCATAGCATTCATAGCTCCCCAAGCTCTCTCAATTTCATTTTTAGCTTTCAAAGCTCAAGCCATTTCAAACCAATTGCTCTCTTCATCCCTATCACCAAGAGGAAGACCCCATTGCTACAAAGGAGAAAGAGGTTTCCAAATACAAGGATTTTTGTGGATCATCCAAAGCTCATGTGCCAGATTCATGATAGGTTCTTTAATTCTTTCATAGTAATTAGCTAATCAAATTGCTCTTGAGGAAAGTAATACTTTATTTCTTTACTCTTGATAGATTATGCATTGTTAGTATAGTTTCCCTTCATTGTATTAGATCATGTCGTTAATTTATTTCATAGATTAAAATTCCTTTATTTCACTAGATTAATTGTTATTTGCTTTTATTCGAATAGGATTCCAAAATCGATCTTGAAAATAACAAAAACATAGTTAGGTTTGCATTTAAAAAGTCATTTTAAGTTTGCAATCATATTTAAATTCATAGTAGTTAAATCATCTTATCAAATCAAAAAAGAACAAAAAAAAAAGCATTGCTTTGTATACATATAGTTTGCATACATTAAAACATAAAAAGAGTAGAAAATAGAAAATCAAAACAAAGTGAATACACAAATCCCTTGATTTCATCACGAGGTCGAATTGAAATTGAAAACTCCTTGATACCATCACATGGTTGACAATCTAGTGAAACCATAGAAAACCTTTGATCACATCATAAAGTCAAATTTTAACAAAAGTCAACTCTTGTCAACTATCTCTTTTCCAAGCATACGAATGTGCCCAAGAATTAGAGGTGAGTGGGTTAGGGCAATCCATGCAGAAATAGAGTTGATACATCCTAGACAACAACAAGCACCTCAACGATAGAAGAGCACAAACACATCCTTAGGATCATTCAAAGCATAGAAATCACATGCCAAATCATACTAGAACATGACAACTACATAGAGTGCCTAAGAGTCATCAACGATCAAAATTGAAGTCCATCTAACCATTAGAACTTAAGGTATCCAAATAGGAGATCAACAACTAGTGACCCTTCAGGTCATAGGGTTATCTCCACCATCATAGTCTTAGAAGAACAAACATTGACACATATCAAGCCCCAAGACCGACCAATCACTCTCCATGATGTTTCGCTTATATTTCATTCTAATCAAATGACAATCTACCATATACTACATTATATACCTTAAAAAGACAAATATACCTGTAACTTACTTTTTCGTTATATAATTTTTTATATAATATTTAATTAATAATTAATAAAACTAAATTTATAAATGACTTTCCAATTAAAAAATAATAATCTAGTAAAATAAGTTTTAAAACAAGAGTTGCACAACAACATGATTCCCTGCCAAATGCTGTCAGCATAGATTTGATTAAAACAGTATTATTTTAACAGCGAAAAAGAGTAGAATGACATTGAAATGATCTGTCCACATCAATACATTTAAATCCCAAATGAAAATGCCAAAATGTTGTCCAGTCTTTATAAAAAAACCAGAAATTTTACCATTGATGTGATAGTACAGATTTGTACAATGTCAATTTAATTAAGATAATGAAGAATATATCCCACACTACAAACCACAAAATAAAGAAGATCCATGCATGTTGAATTACATTCCTTCCCTAAGGAAAAAATTGAACTGAATGGTGCATGTTGAACACCCTGATGCAACCAAAGCATAATAGAAAAATAACTCCCGACGCCTTAATAAAACAATAAAAAATCATTGGAGGGTTTTTTTATGGCGCTACCCCTAGACCCCGCAAGGGGTCCTGCCCCCAAACCCCCACAAGGGGTGCTGCCCCTTGACCCTATTAAATAATTTGGGGGGAAACTGTGCTCATAAAAGTGGGGTAAATTTAACCTCTGAGTCTGATTAGGCTCCATATAACAAGATGAAAATCGTAAAATCCCCTTTGGGTTTCCCTCTAAGAAGTTGCCAATGTACTTACATGCATTTTGAATTAAATGTGAGGTGACAAGTGTCATTCCATCGTACTGTATGATAGCTCAGAACAAGGCATTGCGGGAACGATGGGAACATGAAGTCGGCAAGTCAGGAATTTTAGGAACCTTTGAACTACAATTTTGAGAGTTCTGACCTCCAAACAACAAAGACTTTACTTAATGCAAAATGACCAAGACCGGTTGACGCAAGAAGAATATTTAGACACTAGACACAATGACTAGTCGAGAAGTCAGGGGTTCATGAACTATTGAACCTACCAACTTTGGTTCAAAAACATAAAGGATTTTTGACAATACATGAAAATGGCTAAGTAAAACTCAATTTTGGGGAAAAAAAGGAAATGAATAGTGGCAAGTAAAGAATGGAAAATTTTCTAAGGCATGGGTGCTTTAGTAAAATTTCAAACATGGGGTAACAATAGGCTCTAATTAGGGACAAGGACTAAGGAGGACACAGAGAATCTGGACAAACCTTGGAAACAAAGCCTTATTCTAGAAGGGCGATAGAGTCACACCAAAAACACAACAATGACAATAGGAAAAATAAGGAAATAAACTATAGTACAAGGTAGGAATCAGGAGTGTTACCAATTGTACATCTTTAGATCTTGCCAATTGTAGGCAAGTGGTAACGATATCCCATCAAGATATTCTAGTAGAAATGCATTATCTCCAATGACTTTTTTGATCTGGAAAGGTCCCCTCCACAAGGAGTCAAATTTCCTATGAGCCTCCTTTGGCTCTCTTCTCCTATCCCATAAAAGTACAAAGTCTCCCACAACAAAACTTCTCTTCTCAACTCTCTTATCAAAAATCTTCTTGATAATCTGCTGGTGTCTAGTAATCCTATCTACAACAATTTCTCTTAGTTCCTCCAACTGGTTCAAATACATTATCCTCTTCTCCAAAGCCAATTGGAATTGTTCATCTTCAATTGCCATTTGTAGATTTAGTGCAGATAATAGCAAAGGAATCGGAAGTGCACTGCCAATTCCATAGACTAGCTGAAAAGGAGACATACCAATGGCTCTTTTGTAAGTTATCCTATCGGCCCAAAGAGCATCATATAAACTCTTATGCCATCCTTTTTTATTTTCATCTACAAGTTTCTTGACAATTGAAAGGAGATTTTTATTGCTTGATTCAGCTTGCCTATTGCCTTGTGGATAATAATCAGATGAATAAGTAAGACTAATACCATAATCATAACAGAAAAGAGTAAATTCAAAAGAGAAGAAATTGGAGGCATTATTAGCTACAATATTTTTAAATACACTAAAGCTGACCAATATGTTCTCTTTGAGGAAATTACAATCTACCTCAGAGGTGGTATGTCTTACAAGGATTGCTTCCACCAATTTAGTAAAGTAATATGTAGCTGTCAAGATATTAGTATGCTCAACATTGGAATTAGGGTTAATAGGTCCATTGAAATATAATCCCCACTGGTAAAATGGTTCATCAATCACTACTAGCTTCAAAGCCAATGCAGCTAATTGAGGCCTGCTGGTAAATTTCAAGCATTTCTCACATTTAAAGAACTAATTATAGGCATCTTTGAACATGCCTAGCCAATAAAAACATTGCCACAATATCTTAAAGGCAGTCACCGATGCTGAAAAGTGTCTCCCATAAGATTCATTATGAAAAGTTTCCAGTAATCTCCTTTGCTACTCTTTATCCACGCATCTCAGAAATGTTCCATCCTATCCTTTCTTATATAAGTTCCCCTCCAAGAGAACATACTTGCTCACTTTAAGCTTCATATTTCTTTTCTCCTTAGTTGAGAGGTGGGATGGAAAATCACCATATGTTAGAAAATAAGAAACATCAAAAAACCAATCATCAATAGTGCTTGTGAAAAGAACTAAAGGCAACTTCTCATCTTCACTAACTTTATTCTTGGCAATCATTTTACACAATCCTTTGCCTCTGACCAAATTAGTAGGTTTAATTTCAACATCATATTCCTGAACCCTAGCTATCCAGGCTCCCTATTATTACATCCAATTTTGTGTAAGGATACTTTTTACAATAGACTTTAGAACATAAACAACCACATGAGAGTGTAGAATGTAAAACCTAAAGCTTTCCAAAGCTTTCACTGCTACATATGTATGCTTCTCTAGTGGAGAGTATTTCATTCATGTTTTTTAATGGCACACTCATGAAAGCAATAGGAGCTTTGATCCCCTGTTCATTCTTTTGTAGCGAAATAGCTAACAAGGTGTTTTTTGATGCATAGCAATAGATAATTTTTTTTTTCAAAATTGGGGTGCACTAATGTAGGTGCATTGGTAATGGCTGTATTAACATCCTCAAATGCTTGTTTATCTTCATTACTCCATTTAAAAATAGGATGGTTTCTCATCATCTTAGCAATATGTCTAGTCAACTCAGCAAATTCAAGAACAAACCTTCTCAAAAAATTTACCTAATCAAAGAAGAATCTTGTATTGCTCTTGATAGCAAGTAGGCTCAATTGCTGAATTGCTCCAACCCTCTTAGGATCAATTTTAATACCATCTTTGGAGACAATGTGACATAATAGTTTCCCTTCAGTTACAGTGAAAATTGACTTTTTAGGATTTAAATAAATACAATTCTCCCTACAATGCTACAACACTACCTCTAGATCATGCAAGTGGTCAGCCCTCTTCTTAGAGAAAACTGTTAAATCATTCAGATAAATGACAATGATTTTATTTTTCAAATCAGTGAATGTTAAGTCCATTGCTCTTTTGAAAGTGGCCCCTACATTGATAAGGCCAAATGGCATCGTATTGTAGGCAAAAAAAACCAATAGGGGTACTGAATGTTGTTTTGTGTTGATCCTCCGGAGCTACTTCAATTTGATTGTATCCTGAAAACTCATCTAACATAGACATCATCTCTGAACCAAACACTATTTGTAATATATGGTCCATTATAGGTAAAGGATAGTTATCTTTTAGAGAAGCTTGATTTAGATTATGGAAATCAACACAAATTCTTATTTCCCCATTCTTCTTTCTGATAGGAATGATATTAGCCACCCATGTAGAATGGTGAATGGCATAAATAATCTTCACCTTCAACATTTTGTCTATTTCATTGAAAATGGCCTCCGCCACATTAGGACTATAAATGCTTTGTTTCTGTCTAAAAGGCCCGGTGTTGAGATTTAATGGAATGTGATGTTGCATCCTCCCATCTCTAAATTTCTTCAGGTATGTGTAACACCATGCAAAAACATCTCTATAGTGAATAAGAAAACAAATTAAATGCTCTCTCTTTCGGAGAGCAACATTTCCCGATACAAACAACTTTTGGATCTTCCTTTGTGCCAATATTCACTTGATCATAATCACCTAATGATCTGTTTGAAACTCTACCTTTTTTCTTTAGGTACTAATCATGTCGATTAAAAAGGTCTTCTAGCTAGACCAAACCCTTGGGAATTTTATTCCCTTCCAATTGTATAACTTCTAACTCTTGACCATTATGAGAATTTACATCACCTTCCAGAACATCATTGCTTTCATCATGACTCCCTTCAAAAAACACATTGGCAAAAGACTCAACATTTTCAAGAAAATAAATTATTTACTGGTCATTATTAAATACCTGCCAGTGATTGACATTGTTAGGTACACTAGGGCAGTCGATCACCTCGACTCTATAAGATTCATCCTTGAAGTCTAGGTGTGGTAAAAGTAAAGATGCAGATACTACTAATGAGTTTGCATGAGTGTTCTGATCTCTGGGCACTGCTTCTATAGAGAAAGCATCGAAATATTCTATACAATCCCACTCTATTTCGGTAATGCCTCAACCTCCCATTCTTCACAATATATATCTTCTTCACTTGTTTGACAATTAACTTAGCATCACCTCTGGCCCTTATCTATTTAATACCTCTCTCCTTAGCCAATACCAATCCTAAAAATAAAGCCCCATATTTTGCAATGTTATTGGTATTGTCAAACTCTATTTTGTAAGTGAAAGGGAACTTACAATCATCAGGAGAGATCAGAACTACCCAACACTTGAACTGGTACTAGAACAACTACCATCATATTCTAATGTCCGTAGCTCATTATCCAAGTCAAGGCTAATTAGATTTACATATCCATCTACCATTGATGTGCACATGTATGTACTGAGCATAATTTCCACATATAAGATATCTACCCTTGGGTCCCTTGACTTTAATATGATGAACTTGGCTTTAGGTTCTGGATTTAGGTGGACCTTCTTCCCATCCACTGGTATCAGAGCATGTGACCAGTCCATTACAATCTCCCCACCCAAATCTCTACAAAAACTACATCTCAAAAGCATCCCATAGCTTGCAGGTATGTCTGTCACTAAAATGGTTAACTTCAATATTTTCTTAGGATAAGTGGCAAGGGAACTTCTGCATCTTTGATTTGACCTAAAATAGGTACTAGAGAGCCATCCATTAAAAAACATTTACCATGTGAGGAGGTATAGGATAGACATAGGGCTTTAGTGACCTAGGTAGGCATCACATTATCTGAGGCTCCAAAATTAATAACATAGTTGCTTAATTTATAGCCAGCAATGTATAATGACACATAAAAAGGTTCTAGCTTTTTAAAGGGGTTTTGAGGACCAAGTTCTTGGAAACAAGAATTTAAGCAATTTTCTTTTTCTATATGGACTTCACTATCATTTGACACCTAAGCATTGCAATGAGAATGGGATGGCTCTTTCCTAACATATCTAACTAGTCTATCTAGTTCAGAAGGGTTGAACCTAAGGTATTCATCTTGTGAAATTTGAATTTTTGTATTTTTACAAGACTCAACTATGTCAAAGGAGCTAGAAACAAGAGCTTTAGAAGAAGAAATAGATGGTACCTCAACAGATGCAATTTGGGTACATTGTTCTCTGCCTTCTTAGAGTTAGCATTGTTCTATCTTGACAAAATGGATTTTAGAGTAGAAGAAGAACTAATAGGCTGACCTATAGAATCATGTCCTTTTTGCACTTGCTACCCTCTAGTGAATACTGCTCAATTGGGGTTGTCAAGCTCAGTATACACATCCTCTCCACCTTCAAGATCTGACTCATATTCAAATAAATTAATACTGGCATCACCAGATGGAGAAGGTTCTTCTATATAAGGTTCTTCAACATGCTCATTCATCGAGAGCACCTGCATGAATCTCACCATCTCTGGACATGATGTTCCATCATGACTAGAGGTGAGATTAAAGTTACACATCATATGATTATTATTGTTGGTAGAGGGTCCCCCTTCAATTGCCAATCTCAGAGCTGGGCCATGTAAAGGCAATGTTTTGTTATAGTTTCCTTGGGAACCATGATCTTTCTTTGTTACGTCTTGGTAAAAGTGTTGTTGGAAGCCTTTAGGCATCTACCTTATCAAGGTAATTATGTCATTGGCCAACCTTTGTATGATAGGATTAGTAGAGTTAACTATTGAAGGTTTACCTGTCTGCAATTCCTTCTTCCTCTTGCTAGTAGTTATGAGGTCATCCTCAATTGCGATAGCCAGAGTTTGAGCTGCAGCTAAGTCAGCAACACCTTCCCTCTTTATAGCAAAATTGGCATCAGGGGGAAGGGAATTAATAAAGAAACATTTCAACAACCCATTATCAGGAATTCTATTCGTAATTTTATTAAACTTAGCCACAAACTCTCTCATTTGTTCATGGACTTCTTTCTTTATTGAAGAGAGTTGGGCTACCAGTGTGTGTTTGTTATTAGCAATCTTGAACCTATCTTCAAACTAGTGTCTCATGGTGGTCCAATCTCTGATAGATGCGTTAGGTAAGTGGTAGAACCACTCAGCAATAGTATCAGTGAGAGATTCAACAAATAATCTGACAGATACATCTTCATGCTGAACTGCTAAGATGGAACAAGTGACAAAGAAGGTGTTTATGTGTTCCTCTGGAGTGACCTTTCCATCACCTCTAAACTTAGGTACAACTTTACTAGACCCTTTGGGTAGATCATGCAAATTTGCTCCTAGTCTCAGACATCCTATGGTAGCTTCCCATGGAACAGGTGGTGGTTAAGCCATATTGAAAGGGACGTGGAGAGGGAAATTAACTTGAATAGGTAAAATAGTACTATTAAGGGTTAAAACTTGATAAGAGGAACTGATAAACTCTCTTATAGGTGGAGGAGAGGATGGCCTACTTAAAGATTTGACCTTTCTTGTGGGAGGGAAAGGAGTAAAATTCAAAGATTGAAGCAAGTCAAAGTCGATATCAGTAATACCCCTTTGTCTATCACCCCAAGTATATCTTTTCATAGCCAACTTTCATAGATACATGTATAACAAAAACAATAATGTAGAGTCTCCAAGCCACTTACTGGTTGTTGTGAGGGAGAGCTAGTTGGGCATGAACTTGAATCCTCGGTCTAACAGCAGGGTTTCTTTTCCTATTGTTAGGGACTGCTTGAATTTGTAAGGGCCTTTCTCTTCTAGGTACAGGAACAACTCCTTCAACAAAAACAATCTCCTGAGGTTCACTAAAATGACATACATTTTCTCTTATGATATCACCATTTTCTTCTTCTTCTTTGAGAACCTTGTTTACTTGATGATACTGTTGATTTGTTCTCCTAGTTCTCCAGGCAACAAGTCAAAGACCAATAATAATATCTTCTTGATCATCAACTAGTCAGTCTACATTAGGTTCCAAAACTGGTGCACGTCTTCCACAGAGAATCATAAAGTCCAATCAATAAGGCAACTCATAGAAAATGTATAATAATTTTCATAAGTGTCCTTAGTAGAGTTGCCAAAAATTTGTTGGTTAACAAATTTGTCACCTAACCCTATATTCTCATGCTCATACAGATGAAAAATGTAACAACAATTGAACCTATTGTAATGGTATTTTACAAAGATTCTCTGCTTCTTTTACAAGGCACAGATACCTTCAATTGATATCCAATGAATGAAAAACTAATATTGCTTTTAACCAGAAAGCAAGATAAAGGTGGTGCTTTTAACTAGAAAGCAATAAAGGCAATGTGTATCCAAATATCAACCAATTTAATAGAAGCTCAAAGACTTCCACCACATCAACTTCAATGAATTAATAAAGAATTACACCATACATCATATAATCACCATCATCAACCATATACCAAAAGATAGATAATTCTTAGTGAGGAGCAAGAATTAAAGATATCCAACCATTTTAATATAGAAATACCATCAACATCAATAGAAATACATCCAACATAAGAAGAATATAAATTCAAACAACCATAACACAAAGTTACGATCATCCAAACTTCACTGTATTGATTTCTATTCCATATATAAAGCTACTGCAAATAAAGAAAAATTGATCTATCACCAACACAAAGTTTGCCAAAAGATCCATACATCGACTAGCTAATTAAAGGTTTAGCCAAGTCACCCAATAACTATCTCTAAAACCTTAACGGCTTCTTGAAGACAACCGATTAAAAAGAAGTCTTAATTAGGCATTACTTAAAAATAAGGGCCCTCCATAGCCAATAGTTTTTGAGAAAATATGAAAATAATACTAAAGCATAAGAAAAGAAGATCAATTGATGAATGCCATGTCTTCTTCTTTAGCATCACCATCTTGTGTCGTTTCCTTCTCTTTCACCTATTCACCTTCACCACAATTGTCACCTTGTGCCGCTTGAGCTACTTGTGCTCTTATCTTTGCCTTATAGTAAGACCTGTACTTACTGATGATTGATGATAAGGCCATACCATTGGGGCTTCCAGTCATGTTGACTTGGATTTTCTTCTTACATATTGCGCTCTCAGATTGAGTCACTTTTTTGTGCATATCACCTAATCCATTTTTAAACGTTCTGACGTAGGTAGATATCCTTGCAACTTTCCCAACTGAGTCTACTATGATCATGTCATAACTCACCATCTCCTCTGTTACCATCTTCCTAAAATTTGGCTTGATTTCTTTGACATCAAGCAGTTTATCATCATTATCACCGATAGCTGATACCTCCAAGATGGCAAAGTCACTATTAATATCATTTAATTCCTTGTAATAGAGAGTAAGAATGCTTCTCATTTCATCTTCAAGTGCCCCCACAATAGATAATTTCCACTCAATCACATTAGCCCAAGCAGTAGAATTCATTTCCTTAGGATCACCCAATACTTCCTTAGCCACCAAAATATTAACATCCATTTTAGTCATATCTTGTATTTCTTTTGCGACTAAGGATAGGCTATTGCGGTCACTTTTGACATTTTGAAATTCAGTAATCATGTTCTCTCTCTTACTGGAAATGAGGTTAAACAACTTATAGGCTTCCTTAATAAATATAAGGCCATCTAAGGTCACCTTTTCTATCCACTACTCAACAACACTACTCAGGGCTTGTGATCTCTTCATTTTTTGTAAACAATTAGGGTCAGGGGCACTAACACTCATATGAGGGAAGGAATTAGCTAAGGGTGTTCTTATCTTTAAAATTTATTGAATGAACAGGGATAGGAAACTTACTTGTGAACGTAGCTTAGTGTTCTCTTCTTGTTCCTTTTTTACTCCTTTTGATAAATTGTTGACTGAATATTTTGCATGATAGATATCCCCCTCAATAGTCAAGGGTCCCATGTCTACTCTTCTCATATTAAAATCTACCTTAGTCACGCATCTTCATTCTTATTTCCCACTAGGTCTAAAATCTCCAAAATCAGGTTTCCTTTGATAGAATCAGTTACCATTCTCGACATTGTTCTAGCTTGTTTAGGCTTAGGAGTCTCCTACAGTAACTTGGCCACAGTATCTACACTAGTATCCACCATTGGAGTATATACTTTCTTCTTCTCAACTACTTTTCTTAACTAGGTAGGAGACGAGGTGGGAATATTAGCAATACTAACCATGCTCCCTACACCATCCATATGCACATGTGGAGAATTGTGCTTTGGAGGATCACTTAAATTAAGTGAATTTGGGGTACTTAACAAGGACATTATCCTTCCCTAATTGAGTAAAAATCAAGGAATCACTATCACTTACAATATTATTGATAAGGGGCACATGATATGCTCTTGATGGAGAAGAAGCCAATCTGGTGTTACTCTTCACTAGTTGACCATCGTATTCACACATTTTCAACTTACTGACCTCTTTAGGGGGATGTTCACCATCTCCACTTGATTTTGAACCAATTCTTTGGAGAGTTGGGTCCAAACAAGATGGCCTCTTCTGAGAGTGAGTGGTTTGAGATCTATTCTGCCGCTGAGTAGATGAGTCCTTTGGCATTGCCGAACTAGGTTGTTCTTTTATCTTTCCTTTCAACCACTTCTTTATTCTTCTTATCACATGAAAGGAGTGGTACTTAACATCAATGATTTCATTCTCTGACCACTTTATAGGAGGCAAGGGTTGTAATGAGGCCTCATGATAACCCTCATCTAGAATATTAGAATTATCATCAACCATGTCAAGAACTTGCATAGGCAATTCAAAAGCATGGATCTGATCAATGGTCAATCTCATCCAATTCATTCTTCGAACTTCGCTTTCATTTAAACAATCCTCCCAAAAATCTTTGAGTTGGGGCTTGTGTTGGCATGAACCTCCTCTGTGCATGTTTTCTTTCACAAAATTCTTGCTATCAAAGGCTACTCAAGCTGACAAACTATGAAGATTAAACTCAGACCACAATTTATCTAGACTTTTAGAATTGTCATTCCTTTGACATGAATAAAAAGAAATTGTCACAAGAAAATAATAACCTTTCTTTTTCATTTTGTGATACTTCAAGTATTCATGGTCGCCATTTGATGACACACCTCCAGGAATATGAGGTAATCTGACAGGTACCATGGCAATTTCAATGGGGCATTTTCAAAACCCCCAATTCTCAAATAGGAGAAGAGATCAAATTGGACATAGAAACTTCCAAAATTCATTACTAAGGTAGCAGTCTCTGAAGAGAAGCTCTACTCTAGTGAACCCTCAATTCTATTTGTAAGCCACATAAAAAAGGCATCATTAATCAGCCAAAAATCTTTCATAACTTCATTCCTCTGCAACTGTGGGAAAGTTTGATACATAGGAGTGCCAATGGCGGGAGCTCCTCGAGCTCTTAAACTGGGCCAAGCAACCTCCCTATGAGATAACCTATATATCAATTGAGAACACATATGAAATTTTACACTCCATGGGAAATTCACCAACTGTTCATGCATACATTCATTGATTATCCTTGGCCAGTCTATATGGTGATCTTTACAAATAAGGAGGATAAATCTACACATCTAGAAATCAAAGGTGTCAGATTCATAGCTCCCAACTATGCAATTCAATAAAGTAATCATGTCTGAGATTTCTTCCTTGAAATGACTCCTCTTTAAATTAGCAGGGAGTCTTGACTTCCCCTTTTTCTCAGCTTCTAATTAGGTTTTAGCATTGCAATTCAGGCACGAATCCTTTCTTTCATTATAATACCCCCAGGCAAAAGACACAGAAACATCAATGTTCTCCTCATACTCATCCAAATTCAAAGGGGAAAATGTAATGCAATTGGAAATCCCCCAACTCGCTCTAGATTGTTGCTCACAATTTTGTTAGCTAGGGAAGTTCGACCCTCGGGTTGCATCCTCTTCCAAAAATCTTCAAGGTCAATGTGACCTAGCTCTATATCTCTCACTCCAGGCAACCCATTTTCCACCACAGGAACCATAGGGGCTCCTTGAAATTTGAATTTCATTTTCACTAATTTGAGAACCCAACCAGCTAGAAACTCTGAAACATTCACAAACATAACAGGAAAATACAATGCACTCATAGGAGAATCGCTATACAGATACATGAAAAAAAAATATTTCCACCACCCAAGAGAAATATTGTGTTCTTATACCAGAGAAAGAAGAAGAAATGGAATATAGAAGGCCAATCATGCTAACGTGTAAGTTGAGAATCCCATGGATTCCTCAAGCATAGTGAATTAGTTGTTCCTTGCTCTGCAACGTATTTCCTTACTGGAATTGTGAAAAATTCTAGTGATATGGTTATCTCATTCTACCTTCATGTCACTTCTCATAAATCCATCTATAAATTTCACTAATTTTTGGTGGTGTATCAAGCTTTGACAATCATAAAATCCCCTTTGGGTTTCCCTTTGAGAAGTGTGCCAATGTACTTACATGCATTTTGAATTAAATGTGAGGTGACAAGTGTCATTCCATCATACTACATGATAGCTCAGAGAAAGGCGTTGTGGGAACAGTGGGCAAACAAAGTCAGTAAGTCGAGAATTTTAGGAACCTTTGAACCACAATTTTGAGAGTTCAAAAGTTCAAAGAACTTTCGACCTCTCGACAACAAAGACTTTACTTAATGTAAAATGACCAAGACTAATGCAAGAATAATCTTTAGACACTAGAATCGGTGACTAGTTGGGAAGTTGGGTGGTTCATGAACTCTTGAAATCACCAAATTTGGTTCAAAAACATAAAAGATTTCCAACAATACTTGAAAATAGCTAAGTAAAACTCAATTTTGGGGAAATAAGAGAAACAAATAGTGGCAAGTAAAGAATGGAAATAAGCCCTTTATATGTTTCCCATTTTCAACAATCTACTATGTTCAATGTGTAATTTTGAATATATGATCTAAATTTATCAAACATAAGGTCAATATTACAAAGATGCATGTTCTCAAATGTACTCAAATATGATATTTTTGGCATTGGCTAAAAAATAAGCATTGTTTCTTTAAGGATTTGTTTTTAATGTATTTAAAGTAGTGCACCCTAGAGAAAAAATTAAGGAAATCAAGATTGGTCATAAACTCTTTTAGGCCCAAGATCACTTTGTTGAGAGTAATCCCTACAAGAATGGATATGTGTGGATCCTTGTAGTCCAATCCCTTAAACTAGAGTTCATTTTGTTCATCTATATATATCAATAAGCTTCATCAAGAACACTTTGGTATGGATAGTGAAAAATCTCATGGTATTGAAATCTTTCCTTGTCCTTTATACAAAGGTACTTGACACACATAATAGGCTCAAAGTTTTCTCATTTTTACATGGATTCCATTGACAATCACTATTTAGGTTATATTATAAAATCAAGGTATAAAAATTTCATTCTTAAAGTGAGATATCATAATTAATCATTCGTTGGTATCGATTATCTTGCTTGGTGCCTTAACTTATATTCTTGCAAACTATATTTTTTCTATGTCTATGTTAGCTACTTGATACAATCATTAGACTTGAAAAAAAATATTATATAATTATGTCACATTCTTGATAATATTATTATAGTTTGGAGGGCATAAAATAAGAAAGATGTTCAAATGTTCAAGGTTTGATAACTTTTTTTAAAATACCCTTTATCATAGGAGGCTTGCCTTATTAAATATTAATGCACTGTTATCCAAATACTTTTGTATTATTTGCTCAATCTCCTATAGTTTCCCTCTTCCTCCTTTTTATATGTTAGAAGATCGAGTATTTTATTACCTCTTGATATACATAGATGAAAGTGATATCTTACCAAATGGATTTTTTTCCATAAAATGAAATCCCAAATAGTTAAATCTCACTTGACTAATTATTCCTTCCATTTTCTCACTAAGGATGAGTCATCTTTTGATGATTCTATCTCCTATATTGACACTTTTTGTAAGGATTAAAACTCTAATATCTAATGGAGTAAGATGTAGTGTTTAAGACAAGTCATGTGAGAAATTTGATAGTGTTGTAGAATAATAATTGGAAAGGGCTTTAACAGTGTGAGATGTTCAAGTTTGTTGACATCCCTTTATTTTGATAGTAACCTATCATTTCTATAGGAATAGATTCTACAGAGTGCTAGGACAATTACCTTTTAAATTACTACGACCATGTGTATTATGGCCAAGACTGAGATTATACTATCATGTTAGTGGACATAAATTTTTTTTTTCTTTGTAATGGGACCTATCTAAAGCTATGTATCATTGTTCAAAGAAAATATTACATTATTTTTATTGGATAATTCTAAGCACACTAGATTTTCCATATGCTACTATGGGTATGATGGCTTGGAAACTTTATCACTAGGCATTATGTCATTTTGGGTTTTTTGTACTGTAAAAAATATTGTCAGGTATTATATCTCCAATGGTTTTTTAAAAATTCGACATCTATCAAGATTGAATACTTGACAATTAAAGGTGAACTTATCACTTTTCTCATGTGATGAATATTTGCTTCCTTCAACTTTTCCAATCAAACATTATACTCATGATGGGTGGTATGCTTTGAACCCTTCTTATAGGAGACTTTTACTTAATTTCATTCTAACCAAATGACAATCTACATTATATACCTTAAAAAGATAATTATACATATCACTTACTTTTTCATTATAAATTATTTTATATATTTTTTAATTATAAACTAAATTTATAATGACTTTCCAATTAAATAATAATAATAAATTTTACAATAAATTGGACTTGCGAACCATGACAAAATAAAACGCAAAATCTATAACAAGGAGGTGCCAACAATGACAAATATTGGGTATACCGGAAAGCTAATAAACAACATTAGCTTAAATGAGAGAATTGACACGGAAAAGTCAACTATATTATATGTTTAAGAGGCGGTGGAATTGAACGCGGGCCAAATGTTTGAATTTACCCCGATTCAGTATTTGACATAATGTGATGTTATTTTGAACGAGTCAAATAACAATACATGGATTTTCCACATTGCTATTCAACATCAAGATTCGACTCTCTCCTTCATTGTCTCTTCCACGCCATTTAATCTGAATGTTTCTCTGCATGTTTACCCTCTTTCCTATATAAACGATGTGCCCTCCTCTCCATACCGATTGAAGAAGCGAAAGCATAATTCCCATGAGCCTCTGGAGAGAGTAGTGTATCTTTGTTTGGAAAATTGAACACGGATAGTTTCACATATAACTTATATTTTCTCAAATCCTTAGTACCAATCTATGATGTTTCTCATGTTCTTTCTATTCTTTTGAATATCAAAAATTCATCATTAAATACTAAGTTAGATTGATCCAAGTAATCTTGAGGGATATTGTTTATCAAATTCATGAAGGCTAGGATTGCGTTTGTTAACTTAAAAGGAAGTACAATAAATTCATTGTTACCATACCTAGTCCTAAAAGTAGTTTTATGTATGTCTCTTCTTGCACATCCTTAGTTGATGGTAGTTAGATATTAAATTGATCTTGGAAAATACAACTTCTTCCCTCATTTGATCAAATAGATCATCAATCTAGGGTAATGGGTAATGGTTCTCAATCATTTCCTTGTTTAACATGTGGTAGTCTATGCATAGGCATAGTGTTCCATCTTTCTTATTCATCAAAAGTGTAGGAGCATCCCAAGGTGGAACACTAGGACTCATCAAGTCTTTTTCCGATAGCTCATTTAATTAAACCTCTAATTCATGTAAACTGGATGTGCTCGTCCGATATGGCCTCTAGAAACATGCACTAAACTTGGCATAGTTTCTATTGAGAAATTAAACTCTATCTTAGGAGGTAGACTAGGAACTTCATCATGCAACACTTCCATGAATTCTTGCAATATAGGATTATTGATATCTATAGACTTCTCACTTTCATAATTTGACATATGGAAATGAATAGAAAATAAGTCCCCACCTTTCCTTGCCACTCTCTTATTTTTTCGGGGAAAAAGAGTGTTTAACTATCTTGTTCCATGCAATCCTTGCAACAGTACAAGATTATTGGATTCGTCTAGGAAACACACTTGTTTCTCTCTATAATTTTTTAGCTACATGTTTAACCAACTAGGCCATTCCTAATACTAGATCATATGATTTGAAGGGCAATACTAATGCATTTACCCAAGTGCTTGAATATTATCTACTGGAATGTTTAGCTCAGGTACAACATCTTTTTTATGTTGTTTTCTACCAATACCTAACTCAAAACTACCCCCTTTCCTAAGGCTTCTATTCTCAACTTGCAGTTTTGAATTATATTAGGTTTAATGAAATAGTCGAAGGAGCTCTACATTCACACCTTTGCTATGCATTCACCGTTCGGTGGTGTATCTGTCAAATTGCGATCGGTGTATGCATAACCTAACATTTTCCAGCCCTCATCAAGGTCCCCTAAATACACCCCAAGACTTCGTTCAGGTGACATACCCATGTTGGCATGCCCTCCCATTATCCATGCCTCCTCACCGAGTCATCACGATGCACCACGTCGGGAAACTGAGCCGCCATCTCTCTACTTCTCTTTTCTACTCTTCTCCAATTCACTTTTCCAAAGGGTAAAAATGACATATTTTCACCCCCTAGGGATTATTTATAGCCCTTTTTCACATTTTTGCCTCCCATTTTTACCATTTGCTCTATTTTTTCCCATGTTTCTTTCCTGACTAATTTTCATCCTCTATCCATTTTACTCTAGTTTTCATCTTTCAATCCCTTTCCCAGGGCCCTTTTTACCCACACAACCTCTCGAGGGGCCATCACCTTGCTATTGCCTTTTTCCAAAATTCTTCTAGATAAAATTGATTGGGGCATATTGCCCATCCCTTATTCTTGTTTGTAAAGGGTGGAATTTGGATGTTAGGTTTTTGGTAGTTTTGGTGTATATCCTCCTTTCACCCTTACATTCAAGGACCTAGGGTCAAGTTGCAATGTACTATCATAACCTAGGTCACTATTGAGATGTAGGGAAACTTGGATTTTTATGATTAGATTGACAATTTCCTTCCCTTATGCTCAATTGTACCTTAAAACCCTAATTATGCAAATAGGACAGTAAATGGATGAATTACGAAAAATGCTTCTGCAGAAAGATGTAAAATAACAAATAACTGTGCACCTGTTTTCGGGGTCCGAAGGCCAAAAAGTCAGGGACTAAAGAGTGGGCGCCCAAGTCTAGTACCCTACTTTTTGTCGAGATCCAGAAACTCAGTCTGCAACCTGTATCTGTTGTATCAGAGGTTTTCCCGTTGCGGAACTTTGAGGACTAATGAGCGGGCGCCCAAGTCCAGGTAGTTGTTTCTTTCACTGATCTCCAATCCTGACACTCTATTGTACCCTCCTGCAACTTCACTTTGTCTGCAACTCCAACCTATAACCTACAATCATGAAAACTTTGGGAGGGGGTTGTGGTATTTATAGGCTTGCCTCAGTCAAGCCCTGGAGAGACATTCAAGCCTTCTGAACACCATTGTTAGATAACGAGTGCACGCCTTGGGAGGCACATGCAAAAACTAAATGATAAATGGTCAATAATCACAATACATATCAACTTGTAGTGAAGATCTCATGGGAGGAAGAAGCTCTTCATTCCATGAGGAGATGGCTGCTCAAATTTGCAAACACAAACACATAGACAATACAAATATGCTCTTGCAACACAATGAAAGTCTTGAATAACCTTTAGGATGCATAAAGTTCACAATAACAATCTAGTTTACAAATGAATGCCTAAGCATGTTTATATATGCAACTACAAACACTCCCACCAAGATTTCATAAATTCAAACTTTTTGTGTCGCCCTAGGGACCAAATAACGGTCATAAACTGACACTAGAAATTTGGGCCTGACCCAAAATAGGGCGCGGGCGCCCAAGTCCTCTCCCCTATTTTGGGCAGGGTTAGGTTCAAGGGGTCCCCCTAGGCCCCATTTGTCATGATACCCAAGGTTCATTCCATTGGGATGTTGAATTATGATGTAATATGTCCAAAATGCACACTAGAGACCCGAGAGCTAAACCTTTTGAGGGAAAAGCCCCCAAGGGGACATTTTCTAACATTACATTCTTAAACCACCATATTGTATTTTTCTTTGAAATAATGTTATTTTAACACTATTTCAAAGAGGGACAAAATATAGACACCTAAAAAAGGTCATGTCATTTCCCATCATCTTTATTATAATTGATCAAGTAAAATTGATCAATTGCCCTCCATTTGACAAATATATTAATTACATAATATTTAAATTATTTAATTAAGATTTCTCACCCCGTTCTTCTATCTAAAATCAATAAATACCTTATTTCCTCTATAGTCCTAAATATATATCTATTTACATAGGACTATAATTCCCCTTCATCCCAAAAATTAATAAATATGTCTATTATTTAATTCCACATTTTATCCATTTGTGATTACTTTTAGTACTCATCATTAATTACCCCAAATCTTGTGGACATGGATTAATTTGGAAATATTAAGGATTACATTCCCCCATGCTTCTAGAGGATACACATGTCATAAAATGTATGTGCAAAGTACATGCTTGTACATGACAAGTGGTACTTTGGAAGCATATATAAATTTTCTTTGTCCCATTTTGTCCAATTGAAAAATCCACTTGGCTCTTTTTCTCATATTTTGAATTACACGTGTGCTCTTTTTTAATTTAAAATTCCACCACTTTCTCCCATGCATAATTTAAAAATCTTCACAAAATCCAAACTTTACCTTTTCAAAAATACCCCCATCCCCTTCATCTACCTAATTAATCTCAACCCTCCGTTAATACAAAAGCCAATTCTTCGCCCTTGGATCTTCCATGGATCAAGGAGCCCTCCCATCACCCAACATCAGGTCTTGCCATTTATCATGCTCTCCTTTCTTGAGAGATCTCAAGCAATGAGAGCCATTGTTCTCAACATTTGATCTCAACCATCCATTCGTCCATTCCAAACTCTATAAATTGAAGCTCTCCCATTCATTTCAACAACACTTTTGAATGCAAGTAAATGTTGTTAATTTGAGAACTTAAACATTCAAATCACTTTCAATATAATCTAGGACATATCAAAGGAATTTCATAGTCATGGGTGCACTTATTTTATTTTGAAATTTCCTTTCAGTCTTATCTTGAGGTTGTAATTGATTGTGAATTGAATAGGTTAATGGTATTTTAGCTTGTTTACTATTGTCCACCTTCACTTGCATGCACACTATTCCAAATGAGTTGGGGGAGGCCCATGACATCATATACTCCTTAAAAATAGAAATTTCCTTAGTATGCAAGTACAATAATGTCTAAATATTGTCTGAAGAAAACAACTACCACGTCAATTTTTAAAGCATTCGGTTCTTAAATACATCTAAAAAAAAAATTATCATAAATTTTTGGTCTTCTCAAGTGGTGATATTGAGGTTCATTTGGTTGCAATGAACCAATACTTTTTGAATGGTACATGGTTATATAAACTAATGCTACAATGGTCCAGAATTCAAACCAATTCAAGTGTTCCTTGTCTTCTATAAACTTGAAGATTCAACCAATTCAACACATGAGAATGATCAACAATATATGTATGCAACAATGCAACATGGAAAACATTGTTAATCCTTACCAGGGAAGGTGGTAATGCTAAGTAGTAAGCCATAATGTTGATCACTTCAAGAATCTTGAAAGGCCTATCAAAGAATCAAGCTAGATTTGCTAATTTTTTAAAATTTGATAGAGGTTTTATATGGTATAACTCATAGAAATAGCCTATCTCCTAATGAAAAACTATGGGGTGACCTTTTCGAATCTACCTTGTTTTTTGTCTATAGAAAGCATCTTTCAATCACTACCTTACTATTTAAATTTGATCATAATACTCTTGAAGTATTTCAATCCTAATAGATACTTTATTATACGAAAACTCAACCAAATGAAGTTTGGTCCATTGCAAACATTCCTAGATATTCAACACCTTTCTAATAGTTAATTCTTACTACTTAACAACTTTGTTCCTTAATATTTTATTATCTAAAATTTAACATATTTGTTTTTATCTTAATGTTTTATTTTTTTTAATCTATTTATTTCGTGAATATGTTCTATTATTAATCTTTACAAGTAAAAGATGTGGGAAAAGTTGTGTTAATACATAAAGAGTCATCTTCTTGCATACAACTTGAAGACCATAAGACCATAACCGCCTCGGAAAACTGATCAAAGACAACGATAATCTCTGACTAGCCTCACGTACGAATTGGTCAAATTCATACATGAGGCGTTGTGGAATGTAAATATTTGAGTTTCTGACTTACTTGATATTCAACATGCCATTTTCAAGCTTTGAATGTCTCCCTCGTGAGAATTAAATATTTAATTGCTCAAAGCTATTCCCATAAATACGACTCATTTCGTTCTCAACAAATACCCACAGCATCGCCTTCTCTCTCGCAACATTTCGGATTTCATCATATCTTATTTGGCGAGCTATTTATTCTCTCGGCTTTTTTAATTTTTATCTTTCTCGGCTTTCTTTGTTAAAAGGACGCTCTCTAAGCAGTGAATATGGGCAGATCAATACTTATGAAAATCATAACAGTACTACTTCTCTTCACTGTTGTGTTTGTCATCCATGTCTCTGCTCGATATAATCTCAAGGCAAGTGCAAATACAGAAACGGATATTAACAACAACAAAGCAATCGATAATCTGGTTCAAATTGTGGAGCAGTTAGCATCATGTACTAACTGCGCAGGCAATATTCCAGATCCTAAATGCTGCACAAAATAACACAAGTTTCCGAGTGGCAATATTCTAATCCAACGATCTCATTCAGATTCTGCCCCAAGTAATTCAAGGGAGAGCTTTGTTTAATTATGATGTACATTAATTGAATGTTACGGGGAAGCAACAATACCAATTCTATTCCAACGTTCTCTGCTATTCATGACACCTCAAATTTCATTGACCTATGTGAATTGTAGTAATACTCATTCGTTATTTTCGATGATAACAAATATACTTGCTTATTCAGATCGAACACCTAATGCCATGGCTGCAACTGTAGTTTGTTTGATTGGATGCATGTTGACAATTATTGTTGGCCTCGATTCACTGTAAGATTAGTTAGATATTTATTTGCAATAACAATGACTAACCCAAATTAATTTCGGGTTATATTTTCAAATGTTCAATTCAGACGAAATATGTCGGCTAGAAGTTTAGAACCATGTGTTGAATTCCATTTTTCTGACATTCCACAAATTGACTAGTTCATAATGACTTTGTTGTTGAATTCTATTTTTATACTTTCATTAACTAATAACTTCTTGCCGACAGAGCCACCCAATATTTCTGTGCATTCAATTTACACTTTCGTTAATAATGGCTTTGGTGTTGAATTCGATTTTTATCTGTATTCGTTTTATAGTAATTTACACATTTTCTGTTCAACCTTATACCATTTTTCTTTATGAACATTCAGCTTAATTTCAAAATTTTTAATTTTTAACTTAAATTTTATAACTTTTACTCTTTCCTAATAATTATTATGAGTTAACAATCAGAAAATGAGACAGAGAGAAAAAAACTGCACTAAAGACACATCTATTCAACGAACACTCTTACTTATTTATAGTTGTTGGTATCTCAACAATATCTTATAAACTTGCAAAGAAAAATGACAGCGAACTGAAGACTTCAACGACGCCTCTTAATTGTTTGAGACACCTTTATCTAACTGGACACCTGGACAATGACCGGTGTAATTCAGTTATGAGTTACAGTTAGTTACGCTAACACTCCCCTTAATGAATAACTGAATTTTTTTGAACTCCTAGCTTATTCCTACGTTGTACAAACTTTATCTTTCCCAATGGCTATATAAATACATCATCCATGTTATCATTTGTGTTACAATACATCAACTCTATCTCTTGTGATTGAATCTTTTCTCTAACAAAATGATGTTGAGTTTCAATATGTTTTGATCTGGCATGATACACTAGATTGTTTGCCATTGATTACTAGATCTCGAAAAAGAGCTCCCCGTTGATTACTACGGAGAATGTGGACAACACGTTGAGACTGCACTGCCCCTAGGAAGCAACAAGGATCGTACTTTTTCAAATCCCCTTGTAGAGGGGGAAAAGCTCACCACTTTGGACCTTCCACCAATGCATTTTGCTATTGGAGAGTGTAATATCCTTAAAGATAAAGAGTTGCAATACTGTGCATCTTTGAGAAAATGGGGGAAACAAATTCAACTCCATATGTTCACTAAGAAGACCATGGCTTCACTGTCATGAAAATGGAGGACCCAAGCTCACTTGAAGTCCTCTGTTGCATCGCTGCCTTTGTCAAATTAAACAACTGCTTGAGTTTATGGCATTTCAATGTGTTTGCTTTTGATTTGAGCTTCCTCCTTCAATGCCAGCAATTGGCCCCTTGAATCTTCTCTAAGCTCTATGGAATTTGATTGCAAATATCTCATCACTCTCTAGGTCTCACAAAACAATGATCACCCATTTTATTCAAATAAACGGAAGGAGAACAAGGCTACAAGAATGCACGCATGCCTTAGACTGGCCACAAATCTCACATTGCTTTTAAGCATTGTAAGTCCCTTCTAAAGTTAAAGAATTATAAACTTATGAATTCCAAATTGAAACAAATCCATGCTTGGTGCATGGGAGGACAAAATGACTGGGAATCCTATGTAGCAAATAGTACCAAATGTACAAACAACATAGTTGTGGTTGCCCAACTACGTGAATGTTCTCTAATTTGTGGCAAAACAAATAGTACCCTATTCAAGTGGTGTGCTGATGTACAAAAGAACCAAATCTGCCAATGGTCATCTGTGTGAATGAGATGGATTGAATGAGTTCCTCAGATTAAAAGGTACAATATAAAATGTTTTATTTCTGTATATATTTTTACTCAATTACTTCAATTTATTCAATTGAAAAACAAATTTAAGGCATTTGACAGAGATTGAGACAGAGAGGAAACTTATGTCTTTCATTAAACCTACAGGAGATTAATCAAAATAATTGTAGGGTAGATCAAATAAAATCATTTAAAAATTAAAAAATCCATTGAATCTGCAAAATATCAAATCTAATGAAATGTACGTTGTTATGTGATTCTCTGTACTCAATAATAAACTTGATCAGCATGAAAACACATTCAAACTGCGATTTGTTTATTTTATGGTTATTGTTATTGTTATTGTTATTGTTATTGTTGAAGTTTATGATAAATCTAAAACCCCAGAATCTTCTACAAGCCAAGATTAACCTTCTACAGAGAAAAAAAACACAAGAGAGCTATTTGCACAATAAATGGATGCAATTAATGAAAATGATTAATGAATTACATGTGACAACTTGCTTTTATATTCGCAAGTTAAATAAAACCTTAATATGACTTAATAATAACCTAAGACTAAAAATAAGCCCTAAGTAAACTTATTAAAGTGTAATTAAATATTTAATTACACCAAAAGTTATTACTATGCATACATAACATTTTGATTCTGATTATTTATTGGCTGCATTGCATTTGATTTTACAGGGGATTATATAAAAATGAATAAGGGCTTAGGATTCAGATTTATATATTAAATAGTAGGCTCAGTTCTCCTCCTTAATTAAGTGTGACCATCCGCCTTACTACACTGCCAATAATCGATAGAAAGTTTTCATGCTGGTAGTTTTATAATGATAATGAAGGGGTTTGATGGCAACGTGAAATTGAGGAATATGACAAGTGTTGTTCACATTTAGTGCCACTGGAGGATATTCAAGTGAAAATTTGATTTTCTTTTAATATTGAAACAAAGCAATAAAAAAATTACATGAAATAAGGAGAAGCATCAAGCTACCAAAACAAAGGCCTGAACAACAACAGTTCGAAGGATGTTTGGTCTCTTCAGCGATGGCAGAGGCGGAGGAGAAAGCAACAGGTGGCACCACAGATCCTACTTTCGCAGAGACGAGGACGAGGGTGAGGGAGAGAGCATGGCACGGTTTGTTGTGGTGGGCCATTCTGCCATCATGGAGCTCATACACTATTGAAATTTTCTAATACATATTGCCCTTTCATCATTCAAAACTCCTAGGAAAACATATTTTATATTTCTTAGTTAACATATTTCACCCTTCATCATTTAAAACATACTTTTTCCTTAGACCAAACTAGCGCATTGTTTATTGCCTTACCTAAGTGAAAGCGTCATAATGCACTAGCGTTATAGATCCTTGTTAAACTTCTCAAGGAACATAGGTACATCAGAATTTATATTTTTGATACTTTGTAAGGTTAGAAAGTGTTTGAGATCTCCCAGTAATATGTAAAATCTGTGTTACATATTACTCCTCAACTTGGTTGTTCTCAAATTCCTCCTATCAAGCTAATGGAAGCCTTCACCATGGTAGAGAACACCATCCTCTGATGTAATTTTTTTGGCAAAGATTCCATTGTGGAAGAAGATTTTGATAGTGAATTAGACACTATGGGTTACATGCACAAGTTCGACGAAGAAGGGCACCCTGTTGGCTACAACATCTATGGCATTTTTTAGGACAGGGAGCTTTATAACAAGACCTTTGGGGGTGATGCCAGGAACAACAAGTTTCAATTGTTAAGGGTTCAATTTCTCAGAAAGAGCATTTGCTAGCTCAGCTTTAGCCCTAATGAGATTAGCTTCATGGTGCAGATTAAAGATTTCAAGAACTCGCCCAAGCACAAGAAGTGGAAGCTCAAGTTGTTCCCTTCCTACAAGACAATTACCCTGGATTCATTGCTAGAAAGGTTAGTAGTACTTTCATGAAATATTTATAATTTCAAATGGTTGATATAAGTGTTAGATGACAAGATGAATATTTTGGTGTGAAATATTTATTAATGTGTCATTGTGATACTTGCAATTGAATACTATGATATACCCTTTTTATTTAGCAAACTAAGAGAAAGTTTGTGCTCATGAGGGCTGCCAGGGCGTTCGAGACCCTATTCAAGTATTTTTGTCTAGCTTTACTTTTGAGATGTCCTCTTTATTACTATGAAAACCTTCCGTCTATGTTCTATGGTTCCCATTCCAAGTTTTATCTCTATCGAGACATGGTTTGTTTTTGACTTATTTGGAAAATAGTTTCTATAACAAAATCTTGTTTTTTTAAACTTTCAGTTTACATATCATGGGTTTTAAACTTGAGATCAATATCTAGGTGAATCATATGCTCTTATTTTAAAATAGATTTTATTTTTTTCTTTGTATTATACTATTTTCTTCAATGTGGTTAACATATCTATTTATATATGCTACAATGGAGAATTCAAAGTAGATATCATATATGGGAGGTTTTTGTCTGTGTATTCCAATTAGTGCATAAGGGCATAGAAACAATAATAAAATTGTTTAGGAAAGCAACTGATGAGGGAAATGAAGCATGCAATGACCAAAAAAATGTAATTGACATCATTATGAAATAGAAATAGAAGAGGCCCACATAAGCCATTGAGGATCTCATGTTTCTAAGAAATCATTGCTAAGGCAAAAGCTAGGACTTTAAGCTCACAAATTTTTGAACAATACCCTAGTGGAGTTACACCCTCTAAAACAACTTGAAACTCCAAATACTTGAACAAATAATATGTTATTGCCAATATACTAATTACTTTCATGCATTGAGTGTTGGTTGACTAAGTGACTTCAAATTGTGATAATTTGAAGTTCATGTCTTTGTCAACTTTAGTGAAATATTTTTGTTTTGAGTTACAGTGGTATGCAAGGGGTCATTCATGAAGTATTTGGTTTTTACGTAGATTTAAATTTTAAAGATTTTTTGTTCAAGATTGCATTTGTTTCTACATGGAAAATATAAAAATGAATAAGGGATTTGATTAATTTAGTGCATATATAGATTACATTTAATTTTCTCATAGCTTTATTGCAAAACATATAGAATTATTGCAGTGATTTCCATCGTACAAAACATCAATTTTCAAAAATGTACAAATTTTGTATTATCTTCCATGTAATTAAGAATTTGACCATGGGAAAATCAACTATCCACATGCCCATTGCACCTATGACAATTTCTAGTTGAATTTATAATTAAAATCTTTATATTTAAAAAAAATAATGTAAACCCTTTCAAAGTTAGCTATACTATATAAAGGCAATTGGAATCGAAATGTTTGAATTTACTCCGATTGAGTATTTGACATAATGCGATGTTAGTTTCAAATCAGTCGAATGCCTGGAATTCCCACAATGCCATTAACATCAATACTTCTCTCTCTCTATCTCTATGTGTGTTTGTTTATCCTCTTTTCTATATAAACAATGTGTCATGCCATCCTCTCCATGCTCCATACTCATTGAAGGAGCGAAAGCATAATTCCTATTTGCTTGCAATGTTTTATTTAGTTGAAGGGCGAAGAGCTTTCACTACCGTCACAAAACAAATCCACAGAGAGGGCAAGAAAATATGATGGCTAGATCAGTGCTTACTAAACTAAGCACACTTCTTATTCTACTCAATGTTATATCTGTCTTCCATGTCTCCACTCCAAATAAGCTTCTTGTTGAAAATGTAAATACAAATATAGGCAAATCCTTTGAAACAAGTTTGTAGAAGTTTCCATCGTGCACAAACTGTGCCAGACATATTCCAGACAAGAAATGTTGCCCCAAATCAAAGAAAGCTAGAAAGATGTTCAATCAGAACTTTGCATACTCACAATGATTCCATTCAAATCCAACGCCCTATTGCACAATCTTAACCAAGAGAAACGCCGCTTAGATTTCAATTCGATTCTCATCCATTGTGTAATAGAAATTGATTGAAAATTAGCAAAGGCATATTGTACTCTAGTAGTTCCATTTTATGTTCATCACTATATTCATTTTATTGATGCCACTAATCTCGAATATAATTTGATTGTGACTTTCTCCATCAACTACAGTAAATACTTCTATTAATATTTAGATATTTATGACATGCATATAATAAATGTCACTAATTTGCAGGTTGTTTTGTGTATTTTATAACATGTTTTTTGTTCATATAAAATTCTTATACTCTAAAAGCATAATCTAAGCTCGAAGCTATGAGAGTGACATCTATGAGAGAAAATAAAAAAGAAACGTACAAAGCATGCACACACACACACTAATTAAGAAAAGCCAACAGTCTATCTGTCTTTAGGGCCATCTTTTGTCTTGGAGTCTTTCCTTTACCTCAGGTCTATCTTGTAGGCCATCTCTGATCTAAGTCTAGAAGGTGCCTTTCAAATTTGTTTCTTGTCCAAGATGAATGCTTGTCAAATTGTTTTGTCTAGATAAAGATTAGTGTTTATCCTTTTTCAAAGCCAAAATCAGAAGCATTCCATCTCCTCATTCTTCCAACTTGAGTCCCCAATCTTATCCCAAATATCAATAGGTCTCCTTATACCAAGCTAACTTGCAATCCCCCTAGGTCAAAAATATTACTTAAGAGCAATCACATTGTTTATTACACATGCATAAATGCCAAAAATTGAAAATCAAAAGCAATAATTTCATGTCATAGCTCATGTGGCATCACATAGAAATAGAAATGTGCTACACTCGTAATTGCATATGTCCTTGCATCCATGCATATCATACATCATATGTTCCAAAAAAGATAAAAAAAACATTACATTATCATTGTTTTGTTAATAACCAAAAACTTCAACATTCCAGGTGCACAAAAGATAGAAGATGGCTCATGTGACATTCAACTAGAGCTGAATCAGAGTACATATACAAAAGTTTGAGTTCATGAACAAAGACACACTCAAGCATGCAAGGGGAAAAATAGAAATCTAAGACTCTCTAGAACCTCAAGGACGATTCTAACTATTTGAACCTTTAGGGCTCCTGCTCCTAGGCCTCCTATGACTACTAGTTGCATCAGAACCTCTGTGAATCCTATGGGAATGAGAAGGAACCCTGATAAGAGCACACAAGGGACCAGTTCTATCATTCTGTGAAGCTTTCTTGCGAACCCCAAGGTTATCCATGATCTCTTGAAGAATGACATTATCAGCATCGAGTGTAGAAATTCTAGCTCATCGGGAAATGATCTCCTGACTCGCATACTAAGGAGCAAGAATATTAGTATGACAACTAGCTCTAGAAGGAAGACAAACATCAACAGGAAGAGTCTCCCGTGGATGACCAATGGCAAGGAATAGACCACCTAATGAAGAATCACGAAGGACCTCCCTCCACCCCTCGATAGTACCTAAGATGAAGTAAGAAGAGAAAGTGTTAGTCAATGGTTAAGTTCGTGAAAGAAAAGGAGTAAGCTAACAGAGGAATAGAGGAAAATGTTCTTACAAGGGTCGCCTTCTTGCCATGTAGGATCATCTTCTCCAGAATGAATCTCTCTGTCTCCTCCTATGCTAACCTTGTCATGCTCCTCTCTCAAGATCATAATCCTCATCTGAAAAGTCTTCAAATTCCTCCTCAATGACCACCAACTCCTGACCAAAGGAAGGCCTCACACACCTCTGTCCTAGTCCACAAATAGGCCTCGTAATCAAAACACCAGGATTCAAAGGGTCCAAAAGGATGCCCTATGTTGTACATCCATCATCTCCTAAGAAGATCTATAACATGTCTGAATTGGGGGCAAGTCCACTAGAAATTCCTAACCAAACTACTGAAGAACTCAATTGACATGATGATATTCAACCAACCCATTTATGTCTTGCAAGTGAAGTACGCCTTTGCAATAGTCTTGAATCTAGCTATCATTTGGCCATCAACCCTCCATATTCGCATAAGGATCACAATTAAATTTTGCATCAATCAAAGTAGCTATGGTGCATGTAGTAGCATCAAAGGCACCCATATGGCCCCACCATGTAGCTCTTAATAGTCTAGGATCTGGTAGCGGCACATCTCTCTGATATGGTGTACTGTGCTCATAAATCTATGACATGATCAGAGAAGGATAACTAAATGCAAGAGCCTCTCGTCTCGAAATACGATACAAGTCTCGATAGATCATGGTGAGGATATCAATCCCCCATGCAAAAAATGTACCCTACTCAAGCCTCTAAATGATTGGTGCCTAGCACCATTTGAATCTCACTGATCCCTTATCCCCTGATAGCCTAGAAGTGATCAATCCAATGAGAACCTATCATAAAAGTGAAATGTCAAGGTTAGGAACTAAAATGAGATGAACTCCTAATCTATCTCTTGGATGAGTAACCATTATAATAGCGGCTTAGGACTGTCAGTCTCGCTTAGACTTGATCTCAGGGATCCAAAGGTTCTCTCCTGTCATAGGAACACCTAATATGCAATACACATTAGATAGAATGAAGGTCCACTCTCCTGATACCAAAGGAAAAAAAAAAGTGTTCCTATCTGCATTCCAGTATGTCAAAATGTCACAACAAATCCATGAAGGAGGATGAACCACTAGAGTTTGAGAAATAAGATCCAAACACATCCTCCTAAGAATAGAAAGCCCTATAGGCTTCGACAAACCAAGATTTTGTCACATGTTCCATTCCATGGAATGCATCCGTCTTGTCATACACAAGGAATGTTAAGTTAGATCCCCGAAAACAAAAAATAGAAAATCATAGAAAAAAGCATAAAACATGACAAAGCTTCACAAAAAAAGTGTATATCATTAGAAAATTGCAATAAATAGAAGAGGTTAGTATCGAAAAATAGACTAAATCGAGCGTTAGAAGCATCAAATTAATGAAGATTGCATCCGAAAGCATTGTGGGTGGGTTGCCCCTTTCACTAGCGCAATTCCTCTTAGGCAATCCTAGATTCCCCCCAAAGGGCGACCAACCCTATCAAAAGGGGTGACCCATGTTCTCCCTGTCTTTCAGTCAATCTCCAAGTTTTGATGCCATCCATAGCCCCTTCTGACCATTTGTATCATTGTTCAAAGAAAATATTACATTATTAAATTATTGGATAATCTAAGCACACTAGATTTTCCATATGCTACTATGGGCATGATGGCTTGGAAAATTTAGCCCTAGGCGTTATGTCATTTTGGGATTTTTGTATTGTAAAAAGTATTGTAAGGTATTATGTCTCCAATGGTTTTTTAAAAATTTAACATCTATCAAGATTGAATACTTGGCAGTTAAGGGTGAACTTGTCACTTTTCTCATGTGATGAATATTTGTTTACTTGAACTTTTCCAATCAAACATTATACTCATGATGGGTGGTATGCTTTGAACCCTTTTTATAGGAGACTTTTTCTTATATTTCATTCTAACCAAATATCAATCTACCATATACTATATTATATACCTTAAAAAGGCAATTATACCTGTAACTTAACTTTTTCGTTCTAAAATTTTTTATATAATATATAATTAATAATTAATAAAACTAAATTTATAAACGACTTTCCAATTAAAAAAATAATAATCTAGTAAAATAAGTTTTGAAATAAATTGGACTTGCCAAACACGACAAAGTAAAAGGTAAAATCTATAACAAGGAGGTGCCAACATTGACTCCATTTCAATGGTCAAACAATCAATAGCAATTTTACATCTCATTCAGAACAAAAACTGGTAAATATTTGTCCTATTTTCATTGGCTAAATTTAACCTTTGACTATTAAAGTGGATGATATTTAAGAATAACCAATTGACATGGAAAAATCAACAATATTATATGTTTCAGAAGCAATCGGAATTGAACGCGGGGCCAAATGTTTGAATTTACCCCGATTCAGTATATCACATTAGTTTTGAATCAGTCAAATGCGTGGAATTCCCACATTGCTATTCAACATCAAGATTCGACTCTCTCCCTCATTGTCTCTTCCACGCCGTTTAATCTCGATGTTTATCCTCTTTTCTATATAAACGATCTGCCCTCCTCTCCATACCCATTCAACAAGAGAAAGCATAATTCCCATCTGCCTGCAACGTTTTATTTAGTTGAAGGGCGAAGAGGTTTCACTACCTTCACAAAACAGATCCACACAGAGGGCAAGAAAATATGATGGCAAGATCAATGCTTACTAAAATGAGCACATTGCTTATTCTGCTCAACGTTATATTTGTCTTCCATGTCTCCGCTCGAAATAAGCTTCTTGTTGAAAATGTAAATACAAATACAGACAAGTCCTTTGAAACAAGTTTGGAGCAGTTACCATCGTGCACAAACTGTTCTGGACATATTCCAGACAAGAAATGCTGCCCCACATCAAAGAAAGTTGGAGAGATGTTGAACCAGAACTTTGCATATTCACAATGATGCCATTCAAATCCAACGCCCTATTGCACAATCCTAACCTACAGAAATGCCGCTTAGAGCTCAATTTGATTCTCATCCACTGTGTAATACAAATTGATAGAAAATCGGGGAAGACATATTGTACTCCAGTAGTTCCACTCTATGTTCATCAATATTTTCATTTCAATCATGCCACTAGAATCGAATATAATTTGTCTTGCGACTTTTCTCCATCAACTAGAGCAAATACGTCTGTTAATATTTAGATATTTGTGGCATGTATATAACAAACGTCACTAATCTACAAGTTGTTTTGTGTATTTTATAACAAGTTTTCCTTCAACTAAAATTCTTATACTCTAAAAGCATAATCGAAGGAATCACTAACGTCTTGACACGAGTTTTTCAACAGCACCAACTGTTTTTAAACCAAGACAAATGGAATTGAAATTAACTATCACTAAGCCTACACTAAATTCAAACAACATTATATTCATTAGGAAACATGTGCATTTCCTTTCCTTCCAATTCTCCTGAGATTAAAATAATCTTAAGGAAAAGATAGGTGAAGATTTGGGAAATTTCCAATCGAGTTAAAAGTTGAAGAAAAAAACGAACTTTTTGTATTTTGTTCGATAAATGTCATATTTGGGAGATCGTTTATATTATAAAAAAATTAGTATAAAAGCATTTAGAGATGTACAAACAAGAATCTCTAGAGGTATTATAGCTAATCCATAAGTAAAACAATAAAAAAATTATTGTCCATATTAATAAAAATTAGAAGCAAAATAAGGGTTACCTTGAACCCATAAAATCTAACAACTAATTGACTATCCAAGAAACTACACCACCAAAAAGAGAACACCAAACACATGCATTAGTTATTCAGAATCTTTGATGCACCCAACATCGATCCCGCAATGTCTGTGCCAAAAATTGGAACCACAACCACAAATAGCACAAATAGAAAAGCTCACATCTTTCACTTTCCCCTTATCATTAACAAGAAGTTTGTCATAACTTCCATGCCAATGATCTAGCCCTAACCAACAAATCATGCACACATACAAATCTATATCAATAAAGGAAGAATCTAAACCCACAGTATATGCTCAAATCTAAACAAGGAAGAACCTATGCTTGGATCTTCACCAATGAGAGGAAGAGTATTGGTTAATGATAAACTCATTGAAAGAAGACCATGCACATTTATCACTCTATATATTTCTCCAAAGCTTCGTTTACCTCATCCATGTCTATCAGCCTCAAATTTGCATCAAACATCCTTATAGGGCTCAGGTGAAGTGGAGTAAAATTAATGCCTTTTTTGAAATGACCAACTCCAACTACAACGAATGATTCGATTCTTTAAATTTATAAGGCCAAGATCAAAACCTGCTCTTCAATTTCCTAAAAATATTCACACAGCACCCTATCCAATTAAAGAACCCTTAGATTTTAATTCATCATCCATCAATACTTCCTCAAAGCTTAGGAGAATGTTCAAGTTAATAAAAACCATTGTCATGGATTGAACTAGGGCTCTATTTCAAACTAAGTATTGAAGCTTATATACAAACTAAGTAGTTATGTCTCAATTAACCCTCACCAAGTTACTCCCAACCATAAAATTTACCCCCAAAATAATGGCTACTAATTTTATCGAACATGTTTTGTGTTTAATTAAAAATATTGCTTAGACAATTAAGTGAGAAAAATCTCGAGAAATTTAATCCTCTCATTGTAAAGAATAATTTGTCCTCTTCCAATATTAACTACTCACTAAAGAATCCAAAAACATAGCAAGAAAAAGCTTCAAAAGGAAACTTATAATGAAGAATTACCATATGATACGGATAATGAACATGCTATCTTTAGTAATTCAAACGCACCACAATTTAGAAATAACAATCATAATTGATAATATAGTAATTGTATCATAGATACATGATGTATGTCATTAATTGAAGTTCTAGTAATGCAGGGAAATTTTCCTAGACATAGATCACCCACTAATTCATCCTTAACGAATCCTTACAACTTGTGAATTCACACGCTACAGTAGTGTTGTGCTTTGCACACACACCCCATTTTTTTATTGAAGTTTTTTTTTTTAATATGTATTCATACTCAACCATTACTTGATAATATCTAGAATAACCAACAATACGGTCCAAACCTATGCAGTAACCAACTTATCTCAATATGAGATAATCATGTCTAGAATCCCATGTAACCTTACCACTTAACAAATTTTGATGCTATGACAATGGCACCATCATGAATGTTCTCAACAATAAAATGGGAATGTTTGGTTAACTTGTCCACCACTATCAAAATAGTGTCATGCTTACAGTGATTTCTACGTAAACCATAAACAAGTTCCATGCTCATCACCAACCATTTATGGTCAGGAATGTTATGTGGATACAATACTCCACCGGGGAGTTTGTGTTCCCCTTTTACCTTTTCGACTCTCCAAACGTCTAGCCACAAATTGAGTCACATTGACTTTCATTTTTGGCCAAAACAAGTTCCTTTTTTAGACTGTGTAGCATTTTAGCCACACTAGGATGAGTAGAATATGGAATTTTATGTACTTCAAACGTAATAATATGTCTCAAATTTTTTCTTTCTAGACATAAATTCATCTCTAGAATATTATTAAGTCATAAATATCAAAATAATATCTTAATTTTTTCAATTCCCTTTTAGACAAACTACAATTTTTAAGATAAAATGGGTCTTGATGCTACTATTTAACAATCCTTTTCTTAATTCAAATCACAATATAGTTAGTGCATCAATGTATCAATGTCTACTCAAAGCATCTACCACAATATTTTCTTTCGTCTTGACATAACAAATGTTAAGACTGAAATCATAGAGTAATTTTAGGGTAGCACGCATTCAACTTTTCCTACTTAAGTATGCGAATTAGACTAGTGATGGTTTAATTTCAATTCAACCCCTTTCCAAAAAGGTAATGGTTCCATTATTTTAGAGCATGCATGATGGAAACCAACTCTAAATTATGAGTGGCATAGTTTTTCTCATAGTCCTTGAGTTTGCATGACATGTAAGCCACAAATTGATCATTTTGTGTTAGAATTCTCTCAACCCCTCTGTTGAGGGATCCATCCACATAGTGAACTACCCCTATTTGGATTAGGAATTAGGACAATGGGAGAAGTCGTGAGAAATTTATTTATATCAATGAAGGATACTTCGTAGTTCAATGGTGGCTATTCAAACTCTTTTTTTGCTCTTCCTTTGCAAGGAAGTTATTGGAAGGGAAATTTTAGCAAAGTTACTCAAAAACCTATAATAATACCGTACTAGGCACATAAAATTCTTACTTCATTCAATTTTATTGGAAGTAGTCATTCCATGATGGCATGAATCTTTCTCAAATCTACAATGATCCCTTCCTTATAGATTACAATACCCAAGTAGTGTATCTTTGTTTGGAAAATTGAACACATATAGTTTCCCATATAACAAATATTTTCTCAAATCTTTAGTACCAATCTATGATGTTGCTCATGTTCTTTCTAATCTTTTGAATATCAAAAATTCATCATTAAATACTAAGTTAGATTGATCCAAGTAATCTTGAGGGATATTGTTTATCAAATTAATGAAGGCTAGGAGTGTGTTTGTTAACTTAAAAGGAAGTACAATAAATTCATAGTTACCATACCTAGTCCTAAAAGTAGTTTTATGTATGTCTCTTCTTGCACATCCTTAGTTGATGGTAGTTAGATATTAAATTGATCTTGGAAAATACAACTTCTTCCCTCATTTGATCAAATAGATCATCAATCTAGGGTAATGGGTAATGGTTCTCAATCATTTCCTTGTTTAACATGTGGTAGTCTATGCATAGGCATAGTGTTCCATCTTTCTTATTCATCAAAAGTGTAGGAGCATCCCAAGGTGGAACACTAGGACTCATCAAGTCTTTTTCCAATAGCTCATTTAATTAAACCTCTAATTCATGTAAACTGGATGTGCTCGTCCGATATGGCCTCTAGAAACATGCACTAAACTTGGCATAGTTTCTATTGAGAAATTAAACTCTATCTTAGGAGGTAGACTAGGAACTTCATCATGCAACACTTCCATGAATTCTTGCAATATAGGATTATTGATATCTATAGACTTCTCACTTTCATAATTTGACATATGGAAATGAATAGAAAATAAGTCCCCACCTTTCCTTGCCACTCTCTTATTTTTTAGGGGAAAAAGAGTGTTTAACTATCTTGTTCCATGCGATCCTTGCAACAGTACAAGATTATTGGATTCGTCTCGGAAACACACTTGTTTCTCTCTATAATTTTTTAGCTACATGTTTAACCAACTAGGCCATTCCTAATACTAGATCATATGATTTGAAGGGCAATACTAATGCATTTACCCAAGTGCTTGAATATTATCTACTGGAATGTTTAGCTCAGGTACACCATCTTTTTTATGTTGTTTTCTACCAATACCTAACTCAAAACTACCCCCTTTCCTAAGGCTTCTATTCTCAACTTGCAGTTTTGAATTATATTAGGTGTAATGAAATAGTCGAAGGAGCTCTACATTCACACCTTTGCTATGCATTCACCGTTCGGTGGTGTATCTGTCGAATTGCGATCGGTGTATGCATAACCTAACATTTTCCAGCCCTCATCAAGGTCCCCTAAATACACCCCAAGACTTCGTTCAGGTGACATACCCATGTTGGCATGCCCTCCCATTATCCATGCCTCCTCACCCAGTCATCACGATGCACCACATCGGGAAACTGAGCTGCCATCTCTCTACTTCTCTTTTCTACTCTTCTCCAATTCACTTTTCCAAAGGGTAAAAATGACATATTTTCACCCCCTAGGGATTATTTATAGCCCTTTTTCACATTTTTGCCTCCCATTTTTACCATTTGCTCTATTTTTTCCCATTTTTCTTTCCTGACTAATTTTCATCCTCTATCCATTTTACTCTGGTTTTCATCTTTCAATCCCTTTCCCAGGCCCCTTTTTACCCACACAACCTCTCGAGGGGCCATCACCTTGCTATTGCCTTTTTCCAAAATTCTTCTAGATAAAATTGATTGGGGCATATTGCCCATCCCTTATTCTTGTTTGTAAAGGGTGGAATTTGGATGTTAGGTTTTTGGTAGTTTTGGTGTATATCCTCCTTTCACCCTTACATTCAAGGACCTAGGGTCAAGTTGCAATGTACTATCATAACCTAGGTCACTATTGAGATGTAGGGAAACTTGGATTTTTATGATTAGATTGACAATTTCTTTCTCTTATGCTCAATTGTACCTTAAAACCCTAATTATGCAAATAAGACAGTAAATGGATGAATTATGAAAAATGCTTTTGCAGAAAGATGTAAAATAACAAATAACTGTGCACCTGTTTTCGGGGTCCGAAGGCCAAAAAGTCAGGGACTAAAGAGTGGGCGCCCAAGTCTAGTACCCTACTTTTTGTCGAGATCCAGAAAATCATTCTGCAACCTGTATCTGTTGTATCAGAGGTTTTCCCGTTGCGAAACTTTGAGGACTAATGAGCGGGCGCCCAAGTCCAGGTAGCTGTTTCTTTCACTGATCTGCAATCCTGACACTCTATTGTACCCTCCTGCAACTTCACTTTGTCTGCAACTCCAACCTATAACCTACAATCATGAAAACTTTGGGAGGGGGTTGTGATATTTATAGACTTGCCTCAGTCAAGCCCTGGAGAGACATTCAAGCCTTCTGAACACCATTGTTAGATAACGAGTGCACGCCTTGGGAGGCACATGCAAAAACTAAATGATAAATGGTCAATAATCACAATACATATCAACTTGTAGTGAAGATCTCATGGGAGGAAGAAGCTCTTCATTCCATGAGGAGATGGCTGCTCAAATTTGCAAACACAAACACATAGACAATACAAATATGCTCTTGCAACACAATGAAAGTCTTGAATAACCTTTAGGATGCATAAAGTTCACAATAACAATCTAGTTTACAAATGAATGCCTAAGCATGTTTATATATGCAACTACAAACACTCCCACCAAGATTTCATAAATTCAAACTTTTTGTGTCGCCCTAGGGACCAAATAACGGTCATAAACTGACACTAGAAATTTGGGCCTGACCCAAAATAGGGCGCGGGCGCCCAAGTCCTCTCCCCTATTTTGGGCAGGGTTAGGTTCAAGGGGTCCCCCTAGGCCCCATTTGTCATGATACCCAAGGTTCATTCCATTGGGATGTTGAATTATGATGTAATATGTCCAAAATGCACACTAGAGACCCGAGAGCTAAACCTTTTGAGGGAAAAGCCCCCAAGGGGACATTTTCTGACATTACATTCTTAAACCACCATATTGTATTTTTCTTTGAAATAATGTTATTTTAACACTATTTCAAAGAGGGACAAAATATAGACACCTAAAAAAGGTCATGTCATTTCCCATCATCTTTATTATAATTGATCAAGTAAAATTGATCAATTGCCCTCCATTTGACAAATATATTAATTACATAATATTTAAATTATTTAATTAAGATTTCTCACCCCGTTCTTCTATCTAAAATCAATAAATACCTTATTTCCTCTATAGTCCTAAATATATATCTATTTACATAGGACTATAATTCCCCTTCATCCCAAAAATTAATAAATATGTCTATTATTTAATTCCACATTTTATCCATTTGTGATTACTTTTAGTACTCATCATTAATTACCCCAAATCTTGTGGACATGGATTAATTTGGAAATATAAGGATTACATTCCCCCATGCTTCTAGAGGATACACATGTCATAAAATGTATGTGCAAAGTACATGCTTGTACATGACAAGTGGTACTTTGGAAGCATATATAAATTTTCTTTGTCCCATTTTGTCCAATTGAAAAATCCACTTGGCTCTTTTTCTCATATTTTGAATTACACGTGTTCTCTTTTTTAATTTAAAATTCCACCACTTTCTCCCATGCATAATTTAAAAATCCTCACAAAATCCAAACTTTACCTTTTCAAAAATACCCCCATCCCCTTCATCTACCTAATTAATCTCAACCCTCCGTTAATACAAAAGCCAATTCTTCGCCCTTGGATCTTCCATGGATCAAGGAGCCCTCCCATCACCCAACATCAGGTCTTGCCATTTATCATGCTCTCCTTTCTTGAGAGATCTCAAGCAATGAGAGCCATTGTTCTCAACATTTGATCTCAACCATCCATTCATCCATTCCAAACTCTATAAATTGAAGCTCTCCCATTCATTTCAACAACACTTTTGAATGCAAGTAAATGTTGTTAATTTGAGAACTTAAACATTCAAATCACTTTCAATATAATCTAGGACATATCAAAGGAATTTCATAGTCATGGGTGCACTTATTTTATTTTGAAATTTCCTTTCAGTCTTATCTTGAGGTTGTAATTGATTGTGAATTGAATAGGTTAATGGTATTTTAGCTTGTTTACTATTTTCTACCTTCACTTGCATGCACACTATTCCAAATGAGTTGGGGGAGGCCCATGACATCATATACTCCTTAAAAATAGAAATTTCCTTAGTATGCAAGTACAATAATGTCTAAATATTGTCTGAAGAAAACAACTACCACGTCAATTTTTAAAGCATTCGGTTCTTAAATACATCTAAAAAAAATTTTATCATAAATTTTTGGTCTTCTCAAGTGGTGATATTGAGGTTCATTTGGTTGCAATGAACCAATACTTTTTGAATGGTACATGGTTATATAAACTAATGCTACAATGGTCCAGAATTCAAACCAATTCAAGTGTTCCTTGTCTTCTATAAACTTGAAGATTCAACCAATTCAACACATGAGAATGATCAACAATATATGTATGCAACAATGCAACATGGAAAACATTGTTAATCCTTACCAGGGAAGGTGGTAATGCTAAGTAGTAAGCCATAATGTTGATCACTTCAAGAATCTTGAAAGGCCTATCAAAGAATCAAGCTAGATTTGCTAATTTTTTAAAATTTGATAGAGGTTTTATATGGTATAACTCATAGAAATAGCCTATCTCCTAATGAAAAACTATGGGGTGACCTTTTCGAATCTACCTTGTTTTTTGTCTATAGAAAGCATCTTTCAATCACTACCTTACTATTTAAATTTGATCATAATACTCTTGAAGTATTTCAATCCTAATAGATACTTTATTATACGAAAACTCAACCAAATGAAGTTTGGTCCATTGCAAACATTCCTAGATATTCAACACCTTTCTAATAGTTAATTCTTACTACTTAACAACTTTGTTCCTTAATATTTTATTATCTAAAATTTAACATATTTGTTTTTATCTTAATGTTTTATTTTTTTTAATCTATTTATTTCGTGAATATGTTCTATTATTAAACTTTACAAGTAAAAGATGTGGGAAAAGTTGTGTTAATACATAAAGAGTCATCTTCTTGCATACAACTTGAAGACCATAAGACCATAACCGCCTCGGAAAACTGATCAAAGACAACGATAATCTCTGACTAGCCTCACGTACGAATTGGTCAAATTCATACATGAGGCGTTGTGGAATGTAAATATTTGAGTTTCTGACTTACTTGATATTCAACATGCCATTTTCAAGCTTTGAATGTCTCCCTCGTGAGAATTAAATATTTAATTGCTCAAAGCTATTCCCATAAATACGACTCATTTCGTTCTCAACAAATACCCACAGCATCGCCTTCTCTCTCGCAACATTTCGGATTTCATCATATCTTATTTGGCGAGCTATTTATTCTCTCGGCTTTTTTAATTTTTATCTTTCTCGGCTTTCTTTGTTAAAAGGACGCTCTCTAAGCAGTGAATATGGGCAGATCAATACTTATGAAAATCATAACAGTACTACTTCTCTTCACTGTTGTGTTTGTCATCCATGTCTCTGCTCGATATAATCTCAAGGCAAGTGCAAATACAGAAACGGATATTAACAACAACAAAGCAATCGATAATCTGGTTCAAATTGTGGAGCAGTTAGCATCATGTACTAACTGCGCAGGCAATATTCCAGATCCTAAATGCTGCACAAAATAACACAAGTTTCCGAGTGGCAATATTCTAATCCAACGATCTCATTCAGATTCTGCCCCAAGTAATTCAAGGGAGAGCTTTGTTTAATTATGATGTACATTAATTGAATGTTACGGGGAAGCAACAATACCAATTCTATTCCAACGTTCTCTGCTATTCATGACACCTCAAATTTCATTGACCTATGTGAATTGTAGTAATACTCATTCGTTATTTTCGATGATAACAAATATACTTGCTTATTCAGATCGAACACCTAATGCCATGGCTGCAACTGTAGTTTGTTTGATTGGATGCATGTTGACAATTATTGTTGGCCTCGATTCACTGTAAGATTAGTTAGATATTTATTTGCAATAACAATGACTAACCCAAATTAATTTCGGGTTATATTTTCAAATGTTCAATTCAGACGAAATATGTCGGCTAGAAGTTTAGAACCATGTGTTGAATTCCATTTTTCTGACATTCCACAAATTGACTAGTTCATAATGACTTTGTTGTTGAATTCTATTTTTATACTTTCATTAACTAATAACTTCTTGCCGACAGAGCCACCCAATATTTCTGTGCATTCAATTTACACTTTCGTTAATAATGGCTTTGGTGTTGAATTCGATTTTTATCTGTATTCGTTTTATAGTAATTTACACATTTTCTGTTCAACCTTATACCATTTTTATTTATGAACATTCAGCTTAATTTCAAAATTTTTAATTTTTAACTTAAATTTTATAACTTTTACTCTTTCCTAATAATTATTATGAGTTAACAATCAGAAAATGAGACAGAGAGAAAAAAACTGCACTAAAGACACATCTATTCAACGAACACTCTTACTTATTTATAGTTGTTGGTATCTCAACAATATCTTATAAACTTGCAAAGAAAAATGACAGCGAACTGAAGACTTCAACGACGCCTCTTAATTGTTTGAGACACCTTTATCTAACTGGACACCTGGACAATGACCGGTGTAATTCAGTTATGAGTTACAGTTAGTTACGCTAACACTCCCCTTAATGAATAACTGAATTTTTTTGAACTCCTAGCTTATTCCTACGTTGTACAAACTTTATCTTTCCCAATGGCTATATAAATACATCATCCATGTTATCATTTGTGTTACAATACATCAACTCTATCTCTTGTGATTGAATCTTTTCTCTAACAAAATGATGTTGAGTTTCAATATGTTTTGATCTGGCATGATACACTAGATTGTTTGCCATTGATTACTAGATCTCGAAAAAGAGCTCCCCGTTGATTACTACGGAGAATGTGGACAACACGTTGAGACTGCACTGCCCCTAGGAAGCAACAAGGATCGTACTTTTTCAAATCCCCTTGTAGAGGGGGAAAAGCTCACCACTTTGGACCTTCCACCAATGCATTTTGCTATTGGAGAGTGTAATATCCTTAAAGATAAAGAGTTGCAATATTGTGCATCTTTGAGAAAATGGGGGAAACAAATTCAACTCCATATGTTCACTAAGAAGACCATGGCTTCACTGTCATGAAAATGGAGGACCCAAGCTCACTTGAAGTCCTCTGTTGCATCGCTGCCTTTGTCAAATTAAACAACTGCTTGAGTTTATGGCATTTCAATGTGTTTGCTTTTGATTTGAGCTTCCTCCTTCAATGCCAGCAATTGGCCCCTTGAATCTTCTCTAAGCTCTATGGAATTTGATTGCAAATATCTCATCACTCTCTAGGTCTCACAAAACAATGATCACCCATTTTATTCAAATAAACGGAAGGAGAACAAGGCTACAAGAATGCACGCATGCCTTAGACTGGCCACAAATCTCACATTGCTTTTAAGCATTGTAAGTCCCTTCTAAAGTTAAAGAATTATAAACTTATGAATTCCAAATTGAAACAAATCCATGCTTGGTGCATGGGAGGACAAAATGACTGGGAACCCTATGTAGCAAATAGTACCAAATGTACAAACAACATAGTTGTGGTTGCCCAACTACGTGAATGTTCTCTAATTTGTGGCAAAACAAATAGTACCCTATTCAAGTGGTGTGCTGATGTACAAAAGAACCAAATCTGCCAATGGTCATCTGTGTGAATGAGATGGATTGAATGAGTTCCTCAGATTAAAAGGTACAATATAAAATGTTTTATTTCTGTATATATTTTTACTCAATTACTTCAATTTATTCAATTGAAAAACAAATTTAAGGCATTTGACAGAGATTGAGACAGAGAGGAAACTTATGTCTTTCATTAAACCTACAGGAGATTAATCAAAATAATTGTAGGGTAGATCAAATAAAATCATTTAAAAATTAAAAAATCCATTGAATCTGCAAAATATCAAATCTAATGAAATGTACGTTGTTATGTGATTCTGTGTACTCAATAATAAACTTGATCAGCATGAAAACACATTCAAACTGCGATTTGTTTATTTTATGGTTATTGTTATTGTTATTGTTATTGTTGAAGTTTATGATAAATCTAAAACCCCAGAATCTTCTACAAGCCAAGATTAACCTTCTACAGAGAAAAAAAACACAAGAGAGCTATTTGCACAATAAATGGATGCAATTAATGAAAATGATTAATGAATTACATGTGACAACTTGCTTTTATATTCGCAAGTTAAATAAAACCTTAATATGACTTAATAATAACCTAAGACTAAAAATAAGCCCTAAGTAAACTTATTAAAGTGTAATTAAATATTTAATTACACCAAAAGTTATTACTATGCATACATAACATTTTGATTCTGATTATTTATTGGCTGCATTGCATTTGATTTTACAGGGGATTATATAAAAATGAATAAGGGCTTAGGATTCAGATTTATATATTAAATAGTAGGCTCAGTTCTCCTCCTTAATTAAGTGTGACCATCCGCCTTACTACACTGCCAATAATCGATAGAAAGTTTTCATGCTGGTAGTTTTATAATGATAATGAAGGGGTTTGATGGCAACGTGAAATTGAGGAATATGACAAGTGTTGTTCACATTTAGTGCCACTGGAGGATATTCAAGTGAAAATTTGATTTTCTTTTAATATTGAAACAAAGCAATAAAAAAATTACATGAAATAAGGAGAAGCATCAAGCTACCAAAACAAAGGCCTGAACAACAACAGTTCGAAGGATGTTTGGTCTCTTCAGCAATGGCAGAGGCGGAGGAGAAAGCAACAGGTGGCACCACAGATCCTACTTTCGCAGAGACGAGGACGAGGGTGAGGGAGAGAGCATGGCACGGTTTGTTGTGGTGGGCCATTCTGCCATCATGGAGCTCATACACTATTGAAATTTTCTAATACATATTGCCCTTTCATCATTCAAAACTCCTAGGAAAACATATTTTATATTTCTTAGTTAACATATTTCACCCTTCATCATTTAAAACATACTTTTTCCTTAGACCAAACTAGTGCATTGTTTATTGCCTTACCTAAGTGAAAGCGTCATAATGCACTAGCGTTATAGATCCTTGTTAAACTTCTCAAGGAACATAGGTACATCAGAATTTATATTTTTGATACTTTGTAAGGTTAGAAAGTGTTTGAGATCTCCCAGTAATATGTAAAATCTGTGTTACATATTACTCCTCAACTTGGTTGTTCTCAAATTCCTCCTATCAAGCTAATGGAAGCCTTCACCATGGTAGAGAACACCATCCTCTGATGTAATTTTTTTGGCAAAGATTCCATTGTGGAAGAAGATTTTGATAGTGAATTAGACACTATGGGTTACATGCACAAGTTCGACGAAGAAGGGCACCCTGTCGGCTACAACATCTATGGCATTTTTTAGGACAGGGAGCTTTATAACAAGACCTTTGGGGGTGATGCCAGGAACAACAAGTTTCAATTGTTAAGGGTTCAATTTCTCAGAAAGAGCATTTGCTAGCTCAGCTTTAGCCCTAATGAGATTAGCTTCATGGTGCAGATTAAAGATTTCAAGAACTCGCCCAAGCACAAGAAGTGGAAGCTCAAGTTGTTCCCTTCCTACAAGACAATTACCCTGGATTCATTGCTAGAAAGGTTAGTAGTACTTTCATGAAATATTTATAATTTCAAATGGTTGATATAAGTGTTAGATGACAAGATGAATATTTTGGTGTGAAATATTTATTAATGTGTCATTGTGATACTTGCAATTGAATACTATGATATACCCTTTTTATTTAGCAAACTAAGAGAAAGTTTGTGCTCATGAGGGTTGCCAGGGCGTTCGAGACCCTATTCAAGTATTTTTGTCTAGCTTTACTTTTGAGATGTCCTCTTTATTACTATGAAAACCTTCCATCTATGTTCTATGGTTCCCATTCCAAGTTTTATCTCTATCGAGACATGGTTTGTTTTTGACTTATTTGGAAAATAGTTTCTATAACAAAATCTTGTTTTTTTAAACTTTCAGTTTACATATCATGGGTTTTAAACTTGAGATCAATATCTAGGTGAATCATATGCTCTTATTTTAAAATAGATTTTATTTTTTTCTTTGTATTATACTATTTTCTTCAATGTGGTTAACATATCTATTTATATATGCTACAATGGAGAATTCAAAGTAGATATCATATATGGGAGGTTTTTGTCTATGTATTCCAATTAGTGCATAAGGGCATAGAAACAATAATAAAATTGTTTAGCAAAGCAATCGATGAGGGAAATGAAGCATGCAATGACCAAAAAAATGTAATTGACATCATTATGAAATAGAAATAGAAGAGGCCCACATAAGCCATTGAGGATCTCATGTTTCTAAGAAATCATTGCTAAGGCAAAAGCTAGGACTTTAAGCTCACAAATTTTTGAACAATACCCTAGTGGAGTTACACCCTCTAAAACAACTTGAAACTCCAAATACTTGAACAAATAATATGTCATTGCCAATATACTAATTACTTTCATGCATTGAGTGTTGGTTGATTAAGTGACTTCAAATTGTGATAATTTGAAGTTCATGTCTTTGTCAACTTTAGTGAAATATTTTTGTTTTGAGTTACAGTGGTATGCAAGGGGTCATTCATGAAGTATTTGGTTTTTACGTAGATTTAAATTTTAAAGATTTTTTGTTCAAGATTGCATTTGTTTCTACATGGAAAATATAAAAATGAATAAGGGATTTGATTAATTTAGTGCATATATAGATTACATTTAATTTTCTCATATCTTTATTGCAAAACATATAGAATTATTGTAGTGATTTCCATCGTACAAAACACCAATTTTCAAAAATGTACAAATTTTGTATTATCTTCCATGTAATTAAGAATTTGACCATGGGAAAATCAACTATCCATATGCCCATTGCACCTATGACAATTTCTAGTTGAATTTATAATTAAAATCTTTATATTTAAAAAAAATAATGTAAACCCTTTCAAAGTTAGCTATACTATATAAAGGCAATTGAAATCGAAATGTTTGAATTTACTCCGATTGAGTATTTGACATAATGCGATGTTAGTTTCAAATCAGTCAAATGCCTGGAATTCCCACAATGCCATTAACATCAATACTTCTCTCTCTCTATCTCTATGTGTGTTTGTTTATCCTCTTTTCTATATAAACAATGTGTCATGCCATCCTCTCCATGCTCCATACTCATTGAAGGAGCGAAAGCATAATTCCTATTTGCTTGCAATGTTTTATTTAGTTGAAGGGCGAAGAGCTTTCACTACCGTCACAAAACAAATCCACACAAAGGGCAAGAAAATATGATGGCTAGATCAGTGCTTACTAAACTAAGCACACTTCTTATTCTGCTCAACGTTATATCTGTATTCCATGTCTCCACTCGAAATGAGCTTCTTGTTGAAAATGTAAATACAAATATAGGCAAATCCTTTGAAACAAGTTTGTAGAAGTTTCCATCGTGCACAAACTGTGCCAGACATATTCCAGACAAGAAATGTTGCCCCAAATCAAAGAAAGCTAGAAAGATGTTCAATCAGAACTTTGCATACTCACAATGATTCCATTCAAATCCAACGCCCTATTGCACAATCTTAACCAAGAGAAACGCCGCTTAGATTTCAATTCGATTCTCATCCATTGTGTAATAGAAATTGATTGAAAATTAGCAAAGGCATATTGTACTCTAGTAGTTCCATTCTATGTTCATCACTATATTCATTTTATTGATGCCACTAATCTCGAATATAATTTGATTGTGACTTTCTCCATCAACTACAGTAAATACTCCTATTAATATTTAGATATTTATGACATGCATATAATAAATGTCACTAATTTGCAGGTTGTTTTGTGTATTTTATAACAAGTTTTTTGTTCAGATAAAATTCTTATACTCTAAAAGCATAATCTAAGCTCGAAGCTATGAGACTGACATCTATGAGAGAAAATAAAAAAGAAACGTACAAAGCATGCACACACACACACACTAATTAAGAAAAGCCAACAGCCTATTTGTCTTTAGGGCCATCTTTTGTCTTGGAGTCTTTCCTTTACCTCAGGTCTATCTTGTAGGCCATCTCTGATCTAAGTCTAGAAGGTGCCTTTGAAATTTGTTTCTTGTCCAAGATGAATGCTTGTCAAATTGTTTTGTCTAGATAAAGATTAGTGTTTATCCTTTTGCAAAGCCAAAATCAGAAGCATTCCATCTCCTCATTCTTCCAACTTGAGTCCCCAATCTTATCCCAAATATCAATAGGTCTCCTTATACCAAGCTAACTTGCAATCCCCCTAGGTCAAAAATATTACTTAAGAGCAATCACATTGTTTATTACACATGCATAAATGCCAAAAATTGAAAATCAAAAGCAATAATTTCATGTCATAGCTCATGTGGCATCACATAGAAATAGAAATGTGCTACACTCATAATTGCATATGTCCTTGCATCCATGCATATCATACATCATATGTTCCAAAAAAGATAAAAAAAACATTACATTATCATTGTTTTGTTAATAACCAAAAACTTCAACATTCCAGGTGCACAAAAGATAGAAGATGGCTCATGTGACATTAAACTAAAGCTGAATCAGAGTACATATACAAAAGTTTGAGTTCATGAACAAAGACACACTCAAGCATGCAAGGGGAAAAATAGAAATCTAAGACTCTCTAGAACCTCAAGGACGATTCTAACTATTTGAACCTTTAGGGCTCCTGCTCCTAGGCCTCCTATGACTACTAGTTGCATCAGAACCTCTGTGAATCCTATGGGAATGAGAAGGAACCCTGATAAGAGCACACAAGGGACCAGTTCTATCATTCTGTGAAGCTTTCTTGCGAACCCCAAGGTTATCCATGATCTCTTGAAGAATGACATTATCAGCATCGAGTGTAGAAATTCTAGCTCATCGGGAAATGATCTCCTGACTCGCATACTAAGGAGCAAGAATATTAGTATGACAACTAGCTCTAGAAGGAAGACAAACATCAACAGGAAGAGTCTCCCGTGGATGACCAATGGCAAGGAATAGAACACCTAATGAAGAATCACGAAGGACCTCCCTCCACCCCTCGATAGTACCTAAGATGAAGTAAGAAGAGAAAGTGTTAGTCAATGGTTAAGTTCGTGAAAGAAAAGGAGTAAGCTAACAGAGGAATAGAGGAAAATGTTCTTACAAGGATCGCCTTCTTGCCATGTAGGATCATCTTCTCCAGAATGAATCTCTCTGTCTCCTCCTATGCTAACCTTGTCATGCTCCTCTCTCAAGATCATAATCCTCATCTGAAAAGTCTTCAAATTCCTCCTCAATGACCACCAACTCCTGACCAAAGGAAGGCCTCACACACCTCTGTCCTAGTCCACAAATAGGCCTCGTAATCAAAACACCAGGATTCAAAGGGTCCAAAAGGATGCCCTATGTTGTACATCCATCATCTCCTAAGAAGATCTATAACATGTCTGAATTGGGGGCAAGTCCACTAGAAATTCCTAACCAAACTACTGAAGAACTCAATTGACATGATGATATTCAACCAACCCATTTATGTCTTGCAAGTGAAGTACGCCTTTGCAATAGTCTTGAATCTAGCTATCATTTGGCCATCAACCCTCCATATTCGCATAAGGATCACAATTAAATTTTGCATCAATCAAAGTAGCTATGGTGCATGTAGTAGCATCAAAGGCACCCATATGGCCCCACCGTGTAGCTCTTAATAGTCTAGGATCTGGTAGCGGCACATCTCTCTGATATGGTGTACTGTGCTCATAAATCTATGACATGATCAGAGAAGGATAACTAAATGCAAGAGCCTCTCGTCTCGAAATACGATACAAGTCTCGATAGATCATGGTGAGGATATCAATCCCCCATGCAAAAAATGTACCCTACTCAAGCCTCTAAATGATTGGTGCCTAGCACCATTTGAATCTCACTGATCCCTTATCCCCTGATAGCCTAGAAGTGATCAATCCAATGAGAACCTGTCATAAAAGTGAAATGTCAAGGTTAGGAACTAAAATGAGATGAACTCCTAATCTATCTCTTGGATGAGTAACCATTATAATAGCGGCTTAGGACTGTCAGTCTCGCTTAGACTTGATCTCAGGGATCCAAAGGTTCTCTCCTGTCATAGGAACACCTAATATGCAATACACATTAGATAGAATGAAGGTCCACTCTCCTGATACCAAAGGGAAAAAAAAAGTGTTCCTATCTGCATTCCAGTATGTCAAAATGTCACAACAAATCCATGAAGGAGGATGAACCACTAGAGTTTGAGAAATAAGATCCAAACACATCCTCCTAAGAATAGAAAGCCCTATAGGCTTCGACAAACCAAGATTTTGTCACATGTTCCATTCCATGGAATGCATCCGTCTTGTCATACACAAGGAATGTTAAGTTAGATCCCCGAAAACAAAAAATAGAAAATCATAGAAAAAAGCATAAAACATGACAAAGCTTCACAAAAAAAGTGTATATCATTAGAAAATTGCAATAAATAGAAGAGGTTAGTATCGAAAAATAGACTAAATCAAGCGTTAGAAGCATCAAATTAATGAAGATTGCATCCGAAAGCATTGTGGGTGGGTTGCCCCTTTCACTAGCGCAATTCCCCTTAGGCAATCCTAGATTCCCCCCAAAGGGTGACCAACCCTATCAAAAGGGGTGACCCATGTTCTCCCTGTCTTTCAGTCAATCTCCAAGTTTTGATGCCATCCATAGCCCCTTCTGACCATTTGTATCATTGTTTAAAGAAAATATTACATTATTAAATTATTGGATAATCTAAGCACACTAGATTTTCCATATGCTACTATGGGCATGACGGCTTGGAAAATTTAGCCCTAGGCGTTATGTCATTTTGGGATTTTTGTATTGTAAAAAGTATTGTAAGGTATTATGTCTCCAATGGTTTTTTAAAAATTTAACATCTATCAAGATTGAATACTTGGCAGTTAAGGGTGAACTTGCCACTTTTCTCATGTGATGAATATTTGTTTACTTGAACTTTTCCAATCAAACATTATACTCATGATGGGTGGTATGCTTTGAACCCTTTTTATAGGAGACTTTTTCTTATATTTCATTCTAACCAAATATCAATCTACCATATACTATATTATATACCTTAAAAAGGCAATTATACCTGTAACTTAACTTTTTCGTTCTAAAATTTTTTATATAATATATAATTAATAATTAATAAAACTAAATTTGTAAACGACTTTCCAATTAAAAAAATAATAATCTAGTAAAATAAGTTTTGAAATAAATTGGACTTGCCAAACACGACAAAGTAAAAGGTAAAATCTATAACAAGGAGGTGCCAACATTGACTCCATTTCAATGGTCAAACAATCAATAGCAATTTTACATCTCATTCAGAACAAAAACTGGTAAATATTTGTCCTATTTTCATTGGCTAAATTTAACCTTTGACTATTAAAGTGGATGATATTTAAGAATAACCAGCTTAAATGATAGAATTGACGTGGAAAAATCAACAATATTATATGTTTCAGAAGCAATCGGAATTGAACGCGGGGCCAAATGTTTGAATTTACCCCGATTCAGTATATCACATTAGTTTTGAATCAGTCAAATGCGTGGAATTCCCACATTGCTATTCAACATCAAGATTCGACTCTCTCCCTCATTGTCTCTTCCACGCCGTTTAATCTCGATGTTTATCCTCTTTTCTATATAAACGATCTGCCCTCCTCTCCATACCCATTCAACAAGAGAAAGCATAATTCCCATCTGCCTGCAACGTTTTATTTAGTTGAAGGGCGAAGAGGTTTCACTACCTTCACAAAACAGATCCACACAGAGGGCAAGAAAATATGATGGCAAGATCAATGCTTACTAAAATGAGCACATTGCTTATTCTGCTCAACGTTATATTTGTCTTCCATGTCTCCGCTCGAAATAAGCTTCTTGTTGAAAATGTAAATACAAATACAGACAAGTCCTTTGAAACAAGTTTGGAGCAGTTACCATCGTGCACAAACTGTTCTGGACATATTCCAGACAAGAAATGCTGCCCCACATCAAAGAAAGTTGGAGAGATGTTGAACCAGAACTTTGCATATTCACAATGATGCCATTCAAATCCAACGCCCTATTGCACAATCTTAACCTACAGAAATGCCGCTTAGATCTCAATTTGATTCTCATCCACTGTGTAATACAAATTGATAGAAAATCGGGGAAGACATATTGTACTCCAGTAGTTCCACTCTATGTTCATCAATATTTTCATTTCAATCATGCCACTAGAATCGAATATAATTTGTCTTGCGACTTTTCTCCATCAACTAGAGCAAATACGTCTGTTAATATTTAGATATTTGTGGCATGTATATAACAAACGTCACTAATCTACAAGTTGTTTTGTGTATTTTATAACAAGTTTTCCTTCAACTAAAATTCTTATACTCTAAAAGCATAATCGAAGGAATCACTAACGTCTTGACACGAGTTTTTCAACAGCACCAACTGTTTTTAAACCAAGACAAATGGAATTGAAATTAACTATCACTAAGCCTACACTAAATTCAAACAACATTATATTCATTAGGAAACATGTGCATTTCCTTTCCTTCCAATTCTCCTGAGATTAAAATAATCTTAAGGAAAAGATAGGTGAAGATTTGGGAAATTTCCAATCGAGTTAAAAGTTGAAGAAAAAAACGAACTTTTTGTATTTTGTTCGATAAATGTCATATTTGGGAGATCGTTTATATTATAAAAAAATTAGTATAAAAGCATTTAGAGATGTACAAACAAGAATCTCTAGAGGTATTATAGCTAATCCATAAGTAAAACAATAAAAAAATTATTGTCCATATTAATCAAAATTAGAAGCAAAATAAGGGTTACCTTGAACCCATAAAATCTAACAACTAATTGACTATCCAAGAAACTACACCACCAAAAAGAGAACACCAAACACATGCATTAGTTATTCGGAATCTTTGATGCACCCAACATCGATCCCGCAATGTCTATGCCAAAAATTGGAACCACAACCACAAATAGCACAAATAGAAAAGCTCACATCTTTCACTTTCCCCTTATCATTAACAAGAAGTTTGTCATAACTTCCATGCCAATGATCTAGCCCTAACCAACAAATCATGCACACATACAAATCTATATCAATAAAGGAAGAATCTAAACCCACAGTATATGCTCAAATCTAAACAAGGAAGAACCTATGCTTGGATCTTCACCAATGAGAGGAAGAGTATTGGTTAATGATAAACTCATTGAAAGAAGACCATGCACATTTATCACTCTATATATTTCTCCAAAGCTTCGTTTACCTCATCCATGTCTATCAGCCTCAAATTTGCATCAAACATCCTTATAGGGCTCAGGTGAAGTGGAGTAAAATTAATGCCTTTTTTGAAATGACCAACTCCAACTACAACGAATGATTCGATTCTTTAAATTTATAAGGCCAAGATCAAAACCTGCTCTTCAATTTCCTAAAAATATTCACACAGCACCCTATCCAATTAAAGAACCCTTAGATTTTAATTCATCATCCATCAATACTTCCTCAAAGCTTAGGAGAATGTTCAAGTTAATAAAAACCATTGTCATGGATTGAACTAGGGCTCTATTTCAAACTAAGTATTGAAGCTTATATACAAACTAAGTAGTTATGTCTCAATTAACCCTCACCAAGTTACTCCCAACCATAAAATTTACCCCCAAAATAATGGCTACTAATTTTATCGAACATGTTTTGTGTTTAATTAAAAATATTGCTTAGACAATTAAGTGAGAAAAATCTCGAGAAATTTAATCCTCTCATTGTAAAGAATAATTTGTCCTCTTCCAATATTAACTACTCACTAAAGAATCCAAAAACATAGCAAGAAAAAGCTTCAAAAGGAAACTTATAATGAAGAATTACCATATGATACGGATAATGAACATGCTATCTTTAGTAATTCAAACGCACCACAATTTAGAAATAACAATCATAATTGATAATATAGTAATTGTATCATAGATACATGATGTATGTCATTAATTGAAGTTCTAGTAATGCAGGGAAATTTTCCTAGACATAGATCACCCACTAATTCATCCTTAACGAATCCTTACAACTTGTGAATTCACACGCTACAGTAGTGTTGTGCTTTGCACACACACCCCATTTTTTTATTGAAGTTTTTTTTTTTAATATGTATTCATACTCAACCATTACTTGATAATATCTAGAATAACCAACAATACGGTCCAAACCTATGCAGTAACCAACTTATCTCAATATGAGATAATCATGTCTAGAATCCCATGTAACCTTACCACTTAACAAATTTTGATGCTATGACAATGGCACCATCATGAATGTTCTCAACAATAAAATGGGAATGTTTGGTTAACTTGTCCACCACTATCAAAATAGTGTCATGCTTACAGTGATTTCTACGTAAACCATAAACAAGTTCCATGCTCATCACCAACCATTTATGGTCAGGAATGTTATGTGGATACAATACTCCACCGGGGAGTTTGTGTTCCCCTTTTACCTTTTCGACTCTCCAAACGTCTAGCCACAAATTGAGTCACATTGACTTTCATTTTTGGCCAAAACAAGTTCCTTTTTTAGACTGTGTAGCATTTTAGCCACACTAGGATGAGTAGAATATGGAATTTTATGTACTTCAAACGTAATAATATGTCTCAAATTTTTTCTTTCTAGACATAAATTCATCTCTAGAATATTATTAAGTCATAAATATCAAAATAATATCTTAATTTTTTCAATTCCCTTTTAGACAAACTACAATTTTTAAGATAAAATGGGTCTTGATGCTACTATTTAACAATCCTTTTCTTAATTCAAATCACAATATAGTTAGTGCATCAATGTATCAATGTCTACTCAAAGCATCTACCACAATATTTTCTTTCGTCTTGACATAACAAATGTTAAGACTGAAATCATAGAGTAATTTTAGGGTAGCACGCATTCAACTTTTCCTACTTAAGTATGCGAATTAGACTAGTGATGGTTTAATTTCAATTCAACCCCTTTCCAAAAAGGTAATGGTTCCATTATTTTAGAGCATGCATGATGGAAACCAACTCTAAATTATGAGTGGCATAGTTTTTCTCATAGTCCTTGAGTTTGCATGACATGTAAGCCACAAATTGATCATTTTGTGTTAGAATTCTCTCAACCCCTCTGTTGAGGGATCCATCCACATAGTGAACTACCCCTATTTGGATTAGGAATTAGGACAATGGGAGAAGTCGTGAGAAATTTATTTATATCAATGAAGGATACTTCGTAGTTCAATGGTGGCTATTCAAACTCTTTTTTTGCTCTTCCTTTGCAAGGAAGTTATTGGAAGGGAAATTTTAGCAAAGTTACTCAAAAACCTATAATAATACCGTACTAGGCACATAAAATTCTTACTTCATTCAATTTTATTGGAAGTAGTCATTCCATGATGGCATGAATCTTTCTCAAATCTACAATGATCCCTTCCTTATAGATTACAATACCCAAGTAGTGTATCTTTGTTTGGAAAATTGAACACATATAGTTTCCCATATAACAAATATTTTCTCAAATCTTTAGTACCAATCTATGATGTTGCTCATGTTCTTTCTAATCTTTTGAATATCAAAAATTCATCATTAAATACTAAGTTAGATTGATCCAAGTAATCTTGAGGGATATTGTTTATCAAATTAATGAAGGCTAGGAGTGTGTTTGTTAACTTAAAAGGAAGTACAATAAATTCATAGTTACCATACCTAGTCCTAAAAGTAGTTTTATGTATGTCTCTTCTTGCACATCCTTAGTTGATGGTAGTTAGATATTAAATTGATCTTGGAAAATACAACTTCTTCCCTCATTTGATCAAATAGATCATCAATCTAGGGTAATGGGTAATGGTTCTCAATCATTTCCTTGTTTAACATGTGGTAGTCTATGCATAGGCATAGTGTTCCATCTTTCTTATTCATCAAAAGTGTAGGAGCATCCCAAGGTGGAACACTAGGACTCATCAAGTCTTTTTCCAATAGCTCATTTAATTAAACCTCTAATTCATGTAAACTGGATGTGCTCGTCCGATATGGCCTCTAGAAACATGCACTAAACTTGGCATAGTTTCTATTGAGAAATTAAACTCTATCTTAGGAGGTAGACTAGGAACTTCATCATGCAACACTTCCATGAATTCTTGCAATATAGGATTATTGATATCTATAGACTTCTCACTTTCATAATTTGACATATGGAAATGAATAGAAAATAAGTCCCCACCTTTCCTTGCCACTCTCTTATTTTTTAGGGGAAAAAGAGTGTTTAACTATCTTGTTCCATGCGATCCTTGCAACAGTACAAGATTATTGGATTCGTCTCGGAAACACACTTGTTTCTCTCTATAATTTTTTAGCTACATGTTTAACCAACTAGGCCATTCCTAATACTAGATCATATGATTTGAAGGGCAATACTAATGCATTTACCCAAGTGCTTGAATATTATCTACTGGAATGTTTAGCTCAGGTACAACATCTTTTTTATGTTGTTTTCTACCAATACCTAACTCAAAACTACCCCCTTTCCTAAGGCTTCTATTCTCAACTTGCAGTTTTGAATTATATTAGGTGTAATGAAATAGTCGAAGGAGCTCTACATTCACACCTTTGCTATGCATTCACCGTTCGGTGGAGTATCTGTCGAATTGCGATCGGTGTATGCATAACCTAACATTTTCCAGCCCTCATCAAGGTCCCCTAAATACACCCCAAGACTTCGTTCAGGTGACATACCCATGTTGGCATGCCCTCCCATTATCCATGCCTCCTCACCCAGTCATCACGATGCACCACATCGGGAAACTGAGCTGCCATCTCTCTACTTCTCTTTTCTACTCTTCTCCAATTCACTTTTCCAAAGGGTAAAAATGACATATTTTCACCCCCTAGGGATTATTTATAGCCCTTTTTCACATTTTTGCCTCCCATTTTTACCATTTGCTCTATTTTTTCCCATTTTTCTTTCCTGACTAATTTTCATCCTCTATCCATTTTACTCTGGTTTTCATCTTTCAATCCCTTTCCCAGGCCCCTTTTTACCCACACAACCTCTCGAGGGGCCATCACCTTGCTATTGCCTTTTTCCAAAATTCTTCTAGATAAAATTGATTGGGGCATATTGCCCATCCCTTATTCTTGTTTGTAAAGGGTGGAATTTGGATGTTAGGTTTTTGGTAGTTTTGGTGTATATCCTCCTTTCACCCTTACATTCAAGGACCTAGGGTCAAGTTGCAATGTACTATCATAACCTAGGTCACTATTGAGATGTAGGGAAACTTGGATTTTTATGATTAGATTGACAATTTCTTTCTCTTATGCTCAATTGTACCTTAAAACCCTAATTATGCAAATAAGACAGTAAATGGATGAATTACGAAAAATGCTTTTGCAGAAAGATGTAAAATAACAAATAACTGTGCACCTGTTTTCGGGGTCCGAAGGCCAAAAAGTCAGGGACTAAAGAGTGGGTGCCCAAGTCTAGTACCCTACTTTTTGTCGAGATCCAGAAAATCAGTCTGCAACCTGTATCTGTTGTATCAGAGGTTTTCCCGTTGCGAAACTTTGAGGACTAATGAGCGGGCGCCCAAGTCCAGGTAGCTGTTTCTTTCACTGATCTGCAATCCTGACACTCTGTTGTACCCTCCTGCAACTTCACTTTGTCTGCAACTCCAACCTATAACCTACAATCATGAAAACTTTGGGAGGGGGTTGTGATATTTATAGACTTGCCTCAGTCAAGCCCTGGAGAGACATTCAAGCCTTCTGAACACCATTGTTAGATAACGAGTGCACGCCTTGGGAGGCACATGCAAAAACTAAATGATAAATGGTCAATAATCACAATACATATCAACTTGTAGTGAAGATCTCATGGGAGGAAGAAGCTCTTCATTCCATGAGGAGATGGCTGCTCAAATTTGCAAACACAAACACATAGACAATACAAATATGCTCTTGCAACACAATGAAAGTCTTGAATAACCTTTAGGATGCATAAAGTTCACAATAACAATCTAGTTTACAAATGAATGCCTAAGCATGTTTATATATGCAACTACAAACACTCCCACCAAGATTTCATAAATTCAAACTTTTTGTGTCGCCCTAGGGACCAAATAACGGTCATAAACTGACACTAGAAATTTGGGCCTGACCCAAAATAGGGCGCGGGCGCCCAAGTCCTCTCCCCTATTTTGGGCAGGGTTAGGTTCAAGGGGTCCCCCTAGGCCCCATTTGTCATGATACCCAAGGTTCATTCCATTGGGATGTTGAATTATGATGTAATATGTCCAAAATGCACACTAGAGACCCGAGAGCTAAACCTTTTGAGGGAAAAGCCCCCAAGGGGACATTTTCTGACATTACATTCTTAAACCACCATATTGTATTTTTCTTTGAAATAATGTTATTTTAACACTATTTCAAAGAGGGACAAAATATAGACACCTAAAAAAGGTCATGTCATTTCCCATCATCTTTATTATAATTGATCAAGTAAAATTGATCAATTGCCCTCCATTTGACAAATATATTAATTACATAATATTTAAATTATTTAATTAAGATTTCTCACCCCGTTCTTCTATCTAAAATCAATAAATACCTTATTTCCTCTATAGTCCTAAATATATATCTATTTACATAGGACTATAATTCCCCTTCATCCCAAAAATTAATAAATATGTCTATTATTTAATTCCACATTTTATCCATTTGTGATTACTTTTAGTACTCATCATTAATTACCCCAAATCTTGTGGACATGGATTAATTTGGAAATATTAAGGATTACATTCCCCCATGCTTCTAGAGGATACACATGTCATAAAATGTATGTGCAAAGTACATGCTTGTACATGACAAGTGGTACTTTGGAAGCATATATAAATTTTCTTTGTCCCATTTTGTCCAATTGAAAAATCCACTTGGCTCTTTTTCTCATATTTTGAATTACACGTGTTCTCTTTTTTAATTTAAAATTCCACCACTTTCTCCCATGCATAATTTAAAAATCCTCACAAAATCCAAACTTTACCTTTTCAAAAATACCCCCATCCCCTTCATCTACCTAATTAATCTCAACCCTCCGTTAATACAAAAGCCAATTCTTCGCCCTTGGATCTTCCATGGATCAAGGAGCCCTCCCATCACCCAACATCAGGTCTTGCCATTTATCATGCTCTCCTTTCTTGAGAGATCTCAAGCAATGAGAGCCATTGTTCTCAACATTTGATCTCAACCATCCATTCATCCATTCCAAACTCTATAAATTGAAGCTCTCCCATTCATTTCAACAACACTTTTGAATGCAAGTAAATGTTGTTAATATGAGAACTTAAACATTCAAATCACTTTCAATATAATCTAGGACATATCAAAGGAATTTCATAGTCATGGGTGCACTTATTTTATTTTGAAATTTCCTTTCAGTCTTATCTTGAGGTTGTAATTGATTGTGAATTGAATAGGTTAATGGTATTTTAGCTTGTTTACTATTTTCTACCTTCACTTGCATGCACACTATTCCAAATGAGTTGGGGGAGGCCCATGACATCATATACTCCTTAAAAATAGAAATTTCCTTAGTATGCAAGTACAATAATGTCTAAATATTGTCTGAAGAAAACAACTACCACGTCAATTTTTAAAGCATTCGGTTCTTAAATACATCTAAAAAAAATTTTATCATAAATTTTTGGTCTTCTCAAGTGGTGATATTGAGGTTCATTTGGTTGCAATGAACCAATACTTTTTGAATGGTACATGGTTATATAAACTAATGCTACAATGGTCCAGAATTCAAACCAATTCAAGTGTTCCTTGTCTTCTATAAACTTGAAGATTCAACCAATTCAACACATGAGAATGATCAACAATATATGTATGCAACAATGCAACATGGAAAACATTGTTAATCCTTACCAGGGAAGGTGGTAATGCTAAGTAGTAAGCCATAATGTTGATCACTTCAAGAATCTTGAAAGGCCTATCAAAGAATCAAGCTAGATTTGCTAATTTTTTAAAATTTGATAGAGGTTTTATATGGTATAACTCATAGAAATAGCCTATCTCCTAATGAAAAACTATGGGGTGACCTTTTCGAATCTACCTTGTTTTTTGTCTATAGAAAGCATCTTTCAATCACTACCTTACTATTTAAATTTGATCATAATACTCTTGAAGTATTTCAATCCTAATAGATACTTTATTATACGAAAACTCAACCAAATGAAGTTTGGTCCATTGCAAACATTCCTAGATATTCAACACCTTTCTAATAGTTAATTCTTACTACTTAACAACTTTGTTCCTTAATATTTTATTATCTAAAATTTAACATATTTGTTTTTATCTTAATGTTTTATTTTTTTTAATCTATTTATTTCGTGAATATGTTCTATTATTAATCTTTACAAGTAAAAGATGTGGGAAAAGTTGTGTTAATACATAAAGAGTCATCTTCTTGCATACAACTTGAAGACCATAAGACCATAACCGCCTCGGAAAACTGATCAAAGACAACGATAATCTCTGACTAGCCTCACGTACGAATTGGTCAAATTCATACATGAGGCGTTGTGGAATGTAAATATTTGAGTTTCTGACTTACTTGATATTCAACATGCCATTTTCAAGCTTTGAATGTCTCCCTCGTGAGAATTAAATATTTAATTGCTCAAAGCTATTCCCATAAATACGACTCATTTCGTTCTCAACAAATACCCACAGCATCGCCTTCTCTCTCGCAACATTTCGGATTTCATCATATCTTATTTGGCGAGCTATTTATTCTCTCGGCTTTTTTAATTTTTATCTTTCTCGGCTTTCTTTGTTAAAAGGACGCTCTCTAAGCAGTGAATATGGGCAGATCAATACTTATGAAAATCATAACAGTACTACTTCTCTTCACTGTTATGTTTGTCATCCATGTCTCTGCTCGATATAATCTCAAGGCAAGTGCAAATACAGAAACGGATATTAACAACAACAAAGCAATCGATAATCTGGTTCAAATTGTGGAGCAGTTAGCATCATGTACTAACTGCGCAGGCAATATTCCAGATCCTAAATGCTGCACAAAATAACACAAGTTTCCGAGTGGCAATATTCTAATCCAACGATCTCATTCAGATTCTGCCCCAAGTAATTCAAGGGAGAGCTTTGTTTAATTATGATGTACATTAATTGAATGTTACGGGGAAGCAACAATACCAATTCTATTCCAACGTTCTCTGCTATTCATGACACCTCAAATTTCATTGACCTATGTGAATTGTAGTAATACTCATTCGTTATTTTCGATGATAACAAATATACTTGCTTATTCAGATCGAACACCTAATGCCATGGCTGCAACTGTAGTTTGTTTGATTGGATGCATGTTGACAATTATTGTTGGCCTCGATTCACTGTAAGATTAGTTAGATATTTATTTGCAATAACAATGACTAACCCAAATTAATTTCGGGTTATATTTTCAAATGTTCAATTCAGACGAAATATGTCGGCTAGAAGTTTAGAACCATGTGTTGAATTCCATTTTTCTGACATTCCACAAATTGACTAGTTCATAATGACTTTGTTGTTGAATTCTATTTTTATACTTTCATTAACTAATAACTTCTTGCCGACAGAGCCACCCAATATTTCTGTGCATTCAATTTACACTTTCGTTAATAATGGCTTTGGTGTTGAATTCGATTTTTATCTGTATTCGTTTTATAGTAATTTACACATTTTCTGTTCAACCTTATCCCATTTTTATTTATGAACATTCAGCTTAATTTCAAAATTTTTAATTTTTAATTTAAATTTTATAACTTTTACTCTTTCCTAATATTTATTATGAGTTAACAATCAGAAAATGAGACAGAGAGAAAAAAACTGCACTAAAGACACATCTATTCAACGAACACTCTTACTTATTTATAGTTGTTGGTATCTCAACAATATCTTATAAACTTGCAAAGAAAAATGACAGCGAACTGAAGACTTCAACGACGCCTCTTAATTGTTTGAGACACCTTTATCTAACTGGACACCTGGACAATGACCGGTGTAATTCAGTTATGAGTTACAGTTAGTTACGCTAACACTCCCCTTAATGAATAACTGAATTTTTATGAACTCCTAGCTTATTCCTACGTTGTACAAACTTTATCTTTCCCAATGGCTATATAAATACATCATCCATGTTATCATTTGTGTTACAATACATCAACTCTATCTCTTGTGATTGAATCTTTTCTCTAACAAAATGATGTTGAGTTTCAATATGTTTTGATCTGGCATGATACACTAGATTGCTTGCCATTGATTACTAGATCTCGAAAAAGAGCTCCCCGTTGATTACTACGGAGAATGTGGACAACACGTTGAGACTGCACTGCCCCTAGGAAGCAACAAGGATCGTACTTTTTCAAATCCCCTTGTAGAGGGGGAAAAGCTCACCACTTTGGACCTTCCACCAATGCATTTTGCTATTGGAGAGTGTAATATCCTTAAAGATAAAGAGTTGCAATACTGTGCATCTTTGAGAAAATGGGGGAAACAAATTCAACTCCATATGTTCACTAAGAAGACCATGGCTTCACTGTCATGAAAATGGAGGACCCAAGCTCACTTGAAGTCCTCTGTTGCATCGCTGCCTTTGTCAAATTAAACAACTGCTTGAGTTTATGGCATTTCAATGTGTTTGCTTTTGATTTGAGCTTCCTCCTTCAATGCCAGCAATTGGCCCCTTGAATCTTCTCTAAGCTCTATGGAATTTGATTGCAAATATCTCATCACTCTCTAGGTCTCACAAAACAATGATCACCCATTTTATTCAAATAAACGGAAGGAGAACAAGGCTACAAGAATGCACGCATGCCTTAGACTGGCCACAAATCTCACATTGCTTTTAAGCATTGTAAGTCCCTTCTAAAGTTAAAGAATTATAAACTTATGAATTCCAAATTGAAACAAATCCATGCTTGGTGCATGGGAGGACAAAATGACTGGGAACCCTATGTAGCAAATAGTACCAAATGTACAAACAACATAGTTGTGGTTGCCCAACTACGTGAATGTTCTCTAATTTGTGGCAAAACAAATAGTACCCTGTTCAAGTGGTGTGCTGATGTACAAAAGAACCAAATCTGCCAATGGTCATCTGTGTGAATGAGATGGATTGAATGAGTTCCTCAGATTAAAAGGTACAATATAAAATGTTTTATTTCTGTATATATTTTTACTCAATTACTTCAATTTATTCAATTGAAAAACAAATTTAAGGCATTTGACAGAGATTGAGATAGAGAGGAAACTTATGTCTTTCATTAAACCTACAGGAGATTAATCAAAATAATTGTAGGGTAGATCAAATAAAATCATTTAAAAATTAAAAAATCCATTGAATCTGCAAAATATCAAATCTAATGAAATGTACGTTGTTATGTGATTCTCTGTACTCAATAATAAACTTGATCAGCATGAAAACACATTCAAACTGCGATTTGTTTATTTTATGGTTATTGTTATTGTTATTGTTATTGTTGAAGTTTATGATAAATCTAAAACCCCAGAATCTTCTACAAGCCAAGATTAACCTTCTACAGAGAAAAAAAACACAAGAGAGCTATTTGCACAATAAATGGATGCAATTAATGAAAATGATTAATGAATTACATGTGACAACTTGCTTTTATATTCGCAAGTTAAATAAAACCTTAATATGACTTAATAATAACCTAAGACTAAAAATAAGCCCTAAGTAAACTTATTAAAGTGTAATTAAATATTTAATTACACCAAAAGTTATTACTATGCATACATAACATTTTGATTCTGATTATTTATTGGCTGCATTGCATTTGATTTTACAGGGGATTATATAAAAATGAATAAGGGCTTAGGATTCAGATTTATATATTAAATAGTAGGCTCAGTTCTCCTCCTTAATTAAGTGTGACCATCCGCCTTACTACACTGCCAATAATCGATAGAAAGTTTTCATACTGGTAGTTTTATAATGATAATGAAGGGGTTTGATGGCAACGTGAAATTGAGGAATATGACAAGTGTTGTTCACATTTAGTGCCACTGGAGGATATTCAAGTGAAAATTTGATTTTCTTTTAATATTGAAACAAAGCAATAAAAAAATTACATGAAATAAGGAGAAGCATCAAGCTACCAAAACAAAGGCCTGAACAACAACAGTTCGAAGGATGTTTGGTCTCTTCAGCGATGGCAGAGGCGGAGGAGAAAGCAACAGGTGGCACCACAGATCCTACTTTCGCAGAGACGAGGACGAGGGTGAGGGAGAGAGCATGGCACGGTTTGTTGTGGTGGGCCATTCTGCCATCATGGAGCTCATACACTATTGAAATTTTCTAATACATATTGCCCTTTCATCATTCAAAACTCCTAGGAAAACATATTTTATATTTCTTAGTTAACATATTTCACCCTTCATCATTTAAAACATACTTTTTCCTTAGACCAAACTAGCGCATTGTTTATTGCCTTACCTAAGTGAAAGCGTCATAATGCACTAGCGTTATAGATCCTTGTTAAACTTCTCAAGGAACATAGGTACATCAGAATTTATATTTTTGATACTTTGTAAGGTTAGAAAGTGTTTGAGATCTCCCAGTAATATGTAAAATCTGTGTTACATATTACTCCTCAACTTGGTTGTTCTCAAATTCCTCCTATCAAGCTAATGGAAGCCTTCACCATGGTAGAGAACACCATCCTCTGATGTAATTTTTTTGGCAAAGATTCCATTGTGGAAGAAGATTTTGATAGTGAATTAGACACTATGGGTTACATGCACAAGTTCGACGAAGAAGGGCACCCTGTTGGCTACAACATCTATGGCATTTTTTAGGACAGGGAGCTTTATAACAAGACCTTTGGGGGTGATGCCAGGAACAACAAGTTTCAATTGTTAAGGGTTCAATTTCTCAGAAAGAGCATTTGCTAGCTCAGCTTTAGCCCTAATGAGATTAGCTTCATGGTGCAGATTAAAGATTTCAAGAACTCGCCCAAGCACAAGAAGTGGAAGCTCAAGTTGTTCCCTTCCTACAAGACAATTACCCTGGATTCATTGCTAGAAAGGTTAGTAGTACTTTCATGAAATATTTATAATTTCAAATGGTTGATATAAGTGTTAGATGACAAGATGAATATTTTGGTGTGAAATATTTATTAATGTGTCATTGTGATACTTGCAATTGAATACTATGATATACCCTTTTTATTTAGCAAACTAAGAGAAAGTTTGTGCTCATGAGGGCTGCCAGGGCGTTCGAGACCCTATTCAAGTATTTTTGTCTAGCTTTACTTTTGAGATGTCCTCTTTATTACTATGAAAACCTTCCGTCTATGTTCTATGGTTCCCATTCCAAGTTTTATCTCTATCGAGACATGGTTTGTTTTTGACTTATTTGGAAAATAGTTTCTATAACAAAATCTTGTTTTTTTAAACTTTCAGTTTACATATCATGGGTTTTAAACTTGAGATCAATATCTAGGTGAATCATATGCTCTTATTTTAAAATAGATTTTATTTTTTTCTTTGTATTATACTATTTTCTTCAATGTGGTTAACATATCTATTTATATATGCTACAATGGAGAATTCAAAGTAGATATCATATATGGGAGGTTTTTGTCTGTGTATTCCAATTAGTGCATAAGGGCATAGAAACAATAATAAAATTGTTTAGGAAAGCAATCGATGAGGGAAATGAAGCATGCAATGACCAAAAAAATGTAATTGACATCATTATGAAATAGAAATAGAAGAGGCCCACATAAGCCATTGAGGATCTCATGTTTCTAAGAAATCATTGCTAAGGCAAAAGCTAGGACTTTAAGCTCACAAATTTTTGAACAATACCCTAGTGGAGTTACACCCTCTAAAACAACTTGAAACTCCAAATACTTGAACAAATAATATGTTATTGCCAATATACTAATTACTTTCATGCATTGAGTGTTGGTTGACTAAGTGACTTCAAATTGTGATAATTTGAAGTTCATGTCTTTGTCAACTTTAGTGAAATATTTTTGTTTTGAGTTACAGTGGTATGCAAGGGGTCATTCATGAAGTATTTGGTTTTTACGTAGATTTAAATTTTAAAGATTTTTTGTTCAAGATTGCATTTGTTTCTACATGGAAAATATAAAAATGAATAAGGGATTTGATTAATTTAGTGCATATATAGATTACATTTAATTTTCTCATAGCTTTATTGCAAAACATATAGAATTATTGCAGTGATTTCCATCGTACAAAACATCAATTTTCAAAAATGTACAAATTTTGTATTATCTTCCATGTAATTAAGAATTTGACCATGGGAAAATCAACTATCCACATGCCCATTGCACCTATGACAATTTCTAGTTGAATTTATAATTAAAATCTTTATATTTAAAAAAAATAATGTAAACCCTTTCAAAGTTAGCTATACTATATAAAGGCAATTGGAATCGAAATGTTTGAATTTACTCCAATTGAGTATTTGACATAATGCGATGTTAGTTTCAAATCAGTCGAATGCCTGCAATTCCCACAATGCCATTAACATCAATACTTCTCTCTCTCTATCTCTATGTGTGTTTGTTTATCCTCTTTTCTATATAAACAATGTGTCATGCCATCCTCTCCATGCTCCATACTCATTGAAGGAGCGAAAGCATAATTCCTATTTGCTTGCAATGTTTTATTTAGTTGAAGGGCGAAGAGCTTTCACTACCGTCACAAAACAAATCCACACAGAGGGCAAGAAAATATGATGGCTAGATCAGTGCTTACTAAACTAAGCACACTTCTTATTCTGCTCAACGTTATATCTGTCTTCCATGTCTCCACTCCAAATAAGCTTCTTGTTGAAAATGTAAATACAAATATAGGCAAATCCTTTGAAACAAGTTTGTAGAAGTTTCCATCGTGCACAAACTGTGCCAGACATATTCCAGACAAGAAATGTTGCCCCAAATCAAAGAAAGCTAGAAAGATGTTCAATCAGAACTTTGCATACTCACAATGATTCCATTCAAATCCAACGCCCTATTGCACAATCTTAACCAAGAGAAACGCCACTTAGATTTCAATTCGATTCTCATCCATTGTGTAATAGAAATTGATTGAAAATTAGCAAAGGCATATTGTACTCTAGTAGTTCCATTCTATGTTCATCACTATATTCATTTTATTGATGCCACTAATCTCGAATATAATTTGATTGTGACTTTCTCCATCAACTACAGTAAATACTTCTATTAATATTTAGATATTTATGACATGCATATAATAAATGTCACTAATTTGCAGGTTGTTTTGTGTATTTTATAACAAGTTTTTTGTTCAAATAAAATTCTTATACTCTAAAAGCATAATCTAAGCTCGAAGCTATGAGAGTGACATCTATGAGAGAAAATAAAAAAGAAACGTACAAAGCATGCACACACACACACTAATTAAGAAAAGCCAACAGTCTATCTGTCTTTAGGGCCATCTTTTGTCTTGGAGTCTTTCCTTTACCTCAGGTCTATCTTGTAGGCCATCTCTGATCTAAGTCTAGAAGGTGCCTTTCAAATTTGTTTCTTGTCCAAGATGAATGCTTGTCAAATTGTTTTGTCTAGATAAAGATTAGTGTTTATCCTTTTGCAAAGCCAAAATCAGAAGCATTCCATCTCCTCATTCTTCCAACTTGAGTCCCCAATCTTATCCCAAATATCAATAGGTCTCCTTATACCAAGCTAACTTGCAATCCCCCTAGGTCAAAAATATTACTTAAGAGCAATCACATTGTTTATTACACATGCATAAATGCCAAAAATTGAAAATCAAAAGCAATAATTTCATGTCATAGCTCATGTGGCATCACATAGAAATAGAAATGTGCTACACTCGTAATTGCATATGTCCTTGCATCCATGCATATCATACATCATATGTTCCAAAAAAGACAAAAAAAACATTACATTATCATTGTTTTGTTAATAACCAAAAACTTCAACATTCCAGGTGCACAAAAGATAGAAGATGGCTCATGTGACATTAAACTAAAGCTGAATCAGAGTACATATACAAAAGTTTGAGTTCATGAACAAAGACACACTCAAGCATGCAAGGGGAAAAATAGAAATCTAAGACTCTCTAGAACCTCAAGGACGATTCTAACTATTTGAACCTTTAGGGCTCCTGCTCCTAGGCCTCCTATGACTACTAGTTGCATCAGAACCTCTGTGAATCCTATGGGAATGAGAAGGAACCCTGATAAGAGCACACAAGGGACCAGTTCTATCATTCTGTGAAGCTTTCTTGCGAACCCCAAGGTTATCCATGATCTCTTGAAGAATGACATTATCAGCATCGAGTGTAGAAATTCTAGCTCATCGGGAAATGATCTCCTGACTCGCATACTAAGGAGCAAGAATATTAGTATGACAACTAGCTCTAGAAGGAAGACAAACATCAACAGGAAGAGTCTCCCGTGGATGACCAATGGCAAGGAATAGACCACCTAATGAAGAATCACGAAGGACCTCCCTCCACCCCTCGATAGTACCTAAGATGAAGTAAGAAGAGAAAGTGTTAGTCAATGGTTAAGTTCGTGAAAGAAAAGGAGTAAGCTAACAGAGGAATAGAGGAAAATGTTCTTACAAGGATCGCCTTCTTGCCATGTAGGATCATCTTCTCCAGAATGAATCTCTCTGTCTCCTCCTATGCTAACCTTGTCATGCTCCTCTCTCAAGATCATAATCCTCATCTGAAAAGTCTTCAAATTCCTCCTTAATGACCACCAACTCCTGACCAAAGGAAGGCCTCACACACCTCTGTCCTAGTCCACAAATAGGCCTCGTAATCAAAACACCAGGATTCAAAGGGTCCAAAAGGATGCCCTATGTTGTACATCCATCATCTCCTAAGAAGATCTATAACATGTCTGAATTGGGGGCAAGTCCACTAGAAATTCCTAACCAAACTACTGAAGAACTCAATTGACATGATGATATTCAACCAACCCATTTATGTCTTGCAAGTGAAGTATGCCTTTGCAATAGTCTTGAATCTAGCTATCATTTGGCCATCAACCCTCCATATTCGCATAGGGATCACAATTAAATTTTGCATCAATCAAAGTAGCTATGGTGCATGTAGTAGCATCAAAGGCACCCATATGGCCCCACCGTGTAGCTCTTAATAGTCTAGGATCTGGTAGCGGCACATCTCTCTGATATGGTGTACTGTGCTCATAAATCTATGACATGATCAGAGAAGGATAACTAAATGCAAGAGCCTCTCGTCTCGAAATACGATACAAGTCTCGATAGATCATGGTGAGGATATCAATCCCCCATGCAAAAAATGTACCCTACTCAAGCCTCTAAATGATTGGTGCCTAGCACCATTTGAATCTCACTGATCCCTTATCCCCTGATAGCCTAGAAGTGATCAATCCAATGAGAACCTGTCATAAAAGTGAAATGTCAAGGTTAGGAACTAAAATGAGATGAACTCCTAATCTATCTCTTGGATGAGTAACCATTATAATAGCGGCTTAGGACTGTCAGTCTCGCTTAGACTTGATCTCAGGGATCCAAAGGTTCTCTCCTGTCATAGGAACACCTAATATGCAATACACATTAGATAGAATGAAGGTCCACTCTCCTGATACCAAAGGAAAAAAAAAGTGTTCCTATCTGCATTCCAGTATGTCAAAATGTCACAACAAATCCATGAAGGAGGATGAACCACTAGAGTTTGAGAAATAAGATCCAAACACATCCTCCTAAGAATAGAAAGCCCTATAGGCTTCGACAAACCAAGATTTTGTCACATGTTCCATTCCATGGAATGCATCCGTCTTGTCATACACAAGGAATGTTAAGTTAGATCCCCGAAAACAAAAAATAGAAAATCATAGAAAAAAGCATAAAACATGACAAAGCTTCACAAAAAAAGTGTATATCATTAGAAAATTGCAATAAATAGAAGAGGTTAGTATCGAAAAATAGACTAAATCAAGCGTTAGAAGCATCAAATTAATGAAGATTGCATCCGAAAGCATTGTGGGTGGGTTGCCCCTTTCACTAGCGCAATTCCTCTTAGGCAATCCTAGATTCCCCCCAAAGGGCGACCAACCCTATCAAAAGGGGTGACCCATGTTCTCCCTGTCTTTCAGTCAATCTCCAAGTTTTGATGCCATCCATAGCCCCTTCTGACCATTTGTATCATTGTTCAAAGAAAATATTACATTATTAAATTATTGGATAATCTAAGCACACTAGATTTTCCATATGCTACTATAGGCATGACGGCTTGGAAAATTTAGCCCTAGGCGTTATGTCATTTTGGGATTTTTGTATTGTAAAAAGTATTGTAAGGTATTATGTCTCCAATGGTTTTTTAAAAATTTAACATCTATCAAGATTGAATACTTGGCAGTTAAGGGTGAACTTGTCACTTTTCTCATGTGATGAATATTTGTTTACTTGAACTTTTCCAATCAAACATTATACTCATGATGGGTGGTATGCTTTGAACCCTTTTTATAGGAGACTTTTTCTTATATTTCATTCTAACCAAATATCAATCTACCATATACTATATTATATACCTTAAAAAGGCAATTATACCTGTAACTTAACTTTTTCGTTCTAAAATTTTTTATATAATATATAATTAATAATTAATAAAACTAAATTTATAAACGACTTTCCAATTAAAAAAATAATAATCTTGTAAAATAAGTTTTGAAATAAATTGGACTTGCCAAACACGACAAAGTAAAAGGTAAAATCTATAACAAGGAGGTGCCAACATTGACTCCATTTCAATGGTCAAACAATCAATAGCAATTTTACATCTCATTCAGAACAAAAACTGGTAAATATTTGTCCTATTTTCATTGGCTAAATTTAACCTTTGACTATTAAAGTGGATGATATTTAAGAATAACCAGCTTAAATGATAGAATTGACGTGGAAAAATCAACAATATTATATGTTTCAGAAGCAATCGGAATTGAACGCGGGGCCAAATGTTTGAATTTATCCCGATTCAGTATATCACATTAGTTTTGAATCAGTCAAATGCGTGGAATTCCCACATTGCTATTCAACATCAAGATTCGACTCTCTCCCTCATTGTCTCTTCCACGCCGTTTAATCTCGATGTTTATCCTCTTTTCTATATAAACGATCTGCCCTCCTCTCCATACCCATTCAACAAGAGAAAGCATAATTCCCATCTGCCTGCAACGTTTTATTTAGTTGAAGGGCGAAGAGGTTTCACTACCTTCACAAAACAGATCCACACAGAGGGCAAGAAAATATGATGGCAAGATCAATGCTTACTAAAATGAGCACATTGCTTATTCTGCTCAACGTTATATTTGTCTTCCATGTCTCCGCTCGAAATAAGCTTCTTGTTGAAAATGTAAATACAAATACAGACAAGTCCTTTGAAACAAGTTTGGAGCAGTTACCATCGTGCACAAACGGTTCTGGACATATTCCAGACAAGAAATGCTGCCCCACATCAAAGAAAGTTGGAGAGATGTTGAACCAGAACTTTGCATATTCACAATGATGCCATTCAAATCCAACGCCCTATTGCACAATCTTAACCTACAGAAATGCCGCTTAGATCTCAATTTGATTCTCATCCACTGTGTAATACAAATTGATAGAAAATCGGCGAAGACATATTGTACTCCAGTAGTTCCACTCTATGTTCATCAATATTTTCATTTCAATCATGCCACTAGAATCGAATATAATTTGTCTTGCGACTTTTCTCCATCAACTAGAGCAAATACGTCTGTTAATATTTAGATATTTGTGGCATGTATATAACAAACGTCACTAATCTACAAGTTGTTTTGTGTATTTTATAACAAGTTTTCCTTCAACTAAAATTCTTATACTCTAAAAGCATAATCGAAGGAATCACTAACGTCTTGACACGAGTTTTTCAACAGCACCAACTGTTTTTAAACCAAGACAAATGGAATTGAAATTAACTATCACTAAGCCTACACTAAATTCAAACAACATTATATTCATTAGGAAACATGTGCATTTCCTTTCCTTCCAATTCTCCTGAGATTAAAATAATCTTAAGGAAAAGATAGGTGAAGATTTGGGAAATTTCCAATCGAGTTAAAAGTTGAAGAAAAAAACGAACTTTTTGTATTTTGTTCGATAAATGTCATATTTGGGAGATCGTTTATATTATAAAAAAATTAGTATAAAAGCATTTAGAGATGTACAAACAAGAATCTCTAGAGGTATTATAGCTAATCCATAAGTAAAACAATAAAAAAATTATTGTCCATATTAATCAAAATTAGAAGCAAAATAAGGGTCACCTTGAACCCATAAAATCTAACAACTAATTGACTATCCAAGAAACTACACCACCAAAAAGAGAACACCAAACACATGCATTAGTTATTCGGAATCTTTGATGCACCCAACATCGATCCCGCAATGTCTATGCCAAAAATTGGAACCACAACCACAAATAGCACAAATAGAAAAGCTCACATCTTTCACTTTCCCCTTATCATTAACAAGAAGTTTGTCATAACTTCCATGCCAATGATCTAGCCCTAACCAACAAATCATGCACACATACAAATCTATATCAATAAAGGAAGAATCTAAACCCACAGTATATGCTCAAATCTAAACAAGGAAGAACCTATGCTTGGATCTTCACCAATGAGAGGAAGAGTATTGGTTAATGATAAACTCATTGAAAGAAGACCATGCACATTTATCACTCTATATATTTCTCCAAAGCTTCGTTTACCTCATCCATGTCTATCAGCCTCAAATTTGCATCAAACATCCTTATAGGGCTCAGGTGAAGTGGAGTAAAATTAATGCCTTTTTTGAAATGACCAACTCCAACTACAACGAATGATTCGATTCTTTAAATTTATAAGGCCAAGATCAAAACCTGCTCTTCAATTTCCTAAAAATATTCACACAGCACCCTATCCAATTAAAGAACCCTTAGATTTTAATTCATCATCCATCAATACTTCCTCAAAGCTTAGGAGAATGTTCAAGGTAATAAAAACCATTGTCATGGATTGAACTAGGGCTCTATTTCAAACTAAGTATTGAAGCTTATATACAAACTAAGTAGTTATGTCTCAATTAACCCTCACCAAGTTACTCCCAACCATAAAATTTACCCCCAAAATAATGGCCACTAATTTTATCGAACACGTTTTGTGTTTAATTAAAAATATTGCTTAGACAATTAAGTGAGAAAAATCCCGAGAAATTTAATCCTCTCATTGTAAAGAATAATTTGTCCTCTTCCAATATTAACTACTCACTAAAGAATCCAAAAACATAGCAAGAAAAAGCTTCAAAAGGAAACTTATAATGAAGAATTACCATATGATACGGATAATGAACATGCTATCTTTAGTAATTCAAACGCACCACAATTTAGAAATAACAATCATAATTGATAATATAGTAATTGTATCATAGATACATGATGTATGTCATTAATTGAAGTTCTAGTAATGCAGGGAAATTTTCCTAGACATAGATCACCCACTAATTCATCCTTAACGAATCCTTACAACTTGTGAATTCACACGCTACAGTAGTGTTGTGCTTTGCACACACACCCCATTTTTTTATTGAAGTTTTTTTTTTAATATGTATTCATACTCAACCATTACTTGATAATATCTAGAATAACCAACAATACGGTCCAAACCTATGCAGTAACCAACTTATCTCAATATGAGATAATCATGTCTAGAATCCCATGTAACCTTACCACTTAACAAATTTTGATGCTATGACAATGGCACCATCATGAATGTTCCCAACAATAAAATGGGAATGTTTGGTTAACTTGTCCACCACTATCAAAATAGTGTCATGCTTACAGTGATTTCTACGTAAACCATAAACAAGTTCCATGCTCATCACCAACCATTTATGGTCAGGAATGTTATGTGGATACAATACTCCACCGGGGAGTTTGTGTTCCCCTTTTACCTTTTCGACTCTCCAAACGTCTAGCCACAAATTGAGTCACATTGACTTTCATTTTTGGCCAAAACAAGTTCCTTTTTTAGACTGTGTAGCATTTTAGCCACACTAGGATGAGTAGAATATGGAATTTTATGTACTTCAAACGTAATAATATGTCTTAAATTTTTTCTTTCTAGACATAAATTCATCTCTAGAATATTATTAAGTCATAAATATCAAAATAATATCTTAATTTTTTCAATTCCCTTTTAGACAAACTACAATTTTTAAGATAAAATGGGTCTTGATGCTACTATTTAACAATCCTTTTCTTAATTCAAATCACAATATAGTTAGTGCATCAATGTATCAATGTCTACTCAAAGCATCTACCACAATATTTTCTTTCGTCTTGACATAACAAATGTTAAGACTGAAATCATAGAGTAATTTTAGGGTAGCACGCATTCAACTTTTCCTACTTAAGTATGCGAATTAGACTAGTGATGGTTTAATTTCAATTCAACCCCTTTCCAAAAAGGTAATGGTTCCATTATTTTAGAGCATGCATGATGGAAACCAACTCTAAATTATGAGTGGCATAGTCTTTCTCATAGTCCTTGAGTTTGCATGACATGTAAGCCACAAATTGATCATTTTGTGTTAGAATTCTCTCAACCCCTCTGTTGAGGGATCCATCCACATAGTGAACTACCCCTATTTGGATTAGGAATTAGGACAATGGGAGAAGTCGTGAGAAATTTATTTATATCAATGAAGGATACTTCGTAGTTCAATGGTGGCTATTCAAACTCTTTTTTTGCTCTTCCTTTGCAAGGAAGTTATTGGAAGGGAAATTTTAGCAAAGTTACTCAAAAACCTATAATAATACCGTACTAGGCACATAAAATTCTTACTTCATTCAATTTTATTGGAAGTAGTCATTCCATGATGGCATGAATCTTTCTCAAATCTACAATGATCCCTTCCTTATAGATTACAATACCCAAGTAGTGTATCTTTGTTTGGAAAATTGAACACATATAGTTTCCCATATAACAAATATTTTCTCAAATCTTTAGTACCAATCTATGATGTTGCTCATGTTCTTTCTAATCTTTTGAATATCAAAAATTCATCATTAAATACTAAGTTAGATTGATCCAAGTAATCTTGAGGGATATTGTTTATCAAATTAATGAAGGCTAGGAGTGTGTTTGTTAACTTAAAAGGAAGTACAATAAATTCATAGTTACCATACCTAGTCCTAAAAGTAGTTTTATGTATGTCTCTTCTTGCACATCCTTAGTTGATGGTAGTTAGATATTAAATTGATCTTGGAAAATACAACTTCTTCCCTCATTTGATCAAATAGATCATCAATCTAGGGTAATGGGTAATGGTTCTCAATCATTTCCTTGTTTAACATGTGGTAGTCTATGCATAGGCATAGTGTTCCATCTTTCTTATTCATCAAAAGTGTAGGAGCATCCCAAGGTGGAACACTAGGACTCATCAAGTCTTTTTCCAATAGCTCATTTAATTAAACCTCTAATTCATGTAAACTGGATGTGCTCGTCCGATATGGCCTCTAAAAACATGCACTAAACTTGGCATAGTTTCTATTGAGAAATTAAACTCTATCTTAGGAGGTAGACTAGGAACTTCATCATGCAACACTTCCATGAATTCTTGCAATATAGGATTATTGATATCTATAGACTTCTCACTTTCATAATTTGACATATGGAAATGAATAGAAAATAAGTCCCCACCTTTCCTTGCCACTCTCTTATTTTTTAGGGGAAAAAGAGTGTTTAACTATCTTGTTCCATGCGATCCTTGCAACAGTACAAGATTATTGGATTCGTCTCGAAAACACACTTGTTTCTCTCTATAATTTTTTAGCTACATGTTTAACCAACTAGGCCATTCCTAATACTAGATCATATGATTTGAAGGGCAATACTAATGCATTTACCCAAGTGCTTGAATATTATCTACTGGAATGTTTAGCTCAGGTACAACATCTTTTTTATGTTGTTTTCTACCAATACCTAACTCAAAACTACCCCCTTTCCTAAGGCTTCTATTCTCAACTTGCAGTTTTGAATTATATTAGGTGTAATGAAATAGTCGAAGGAGCTCTACATTCACACCTTTGCTATGCATTCACCGTTCGGTGGTGTATCTGTCGAATTGCGATCGGTGTATGCATAACCTAACATTTTCCAGCCCTCATCAAGGTCCCCTAAATACACCCCAAGACTTCGTTCAGGTGACATACCCATGTTGGCATGCCCTCCCATTATCCATGCCTCCTCACCCAGTCATCACGATGCACCACATCGGGAAACTGAGCTGCCATCTCTCTACTTCTCTTTTCTACTCTTCTCCAATTCACTTTTCCAAAGGGTAAAAATGACATATTTTCACCCCCTAGGGATTATTTATAGCCCTTTTTCACATTTTTGCCTCCCATTTTTACCATTTGCTCTATTTTTTCCCATTTTTCTTTCCTGACTAATTTTCATCCTCTATCCATTTTACTCTGGTTTTCATCTTTCAATCCCTTTCCCAGGCCCCTTTTTACCCACACAACCTCTCGAGGGGCCATCACCTTGCTATTGCCTTTTTCCAAAATTCTTCTAGATAAAATTGATTGGGGCATATTGCCCATCCCTTATTCTTGTTTGTAAAGGGTGGAATTTGGATGTTAGGTTTTTGGTAGTTTTGGTGTATATCCTCCTTTCACCCTTACATTCAAGGACCTAGGGTCAAGTTGCAATGTACTATCATAACCTAGGTCACTATTGAGATGTAGGGAAACTTGGATTTTTATGATTAGATTGACAATTTCTTTCTCTTATGCTCAATTGTACCTTAAGACCCTAATTATGCAAATAAGACAGTAAATGGATGAATTACGAAAAATGCTTCTGCAGAAAGATGTAAAATAACAAATAACTGTGCACCTGTTTTCGGGGTCCAAAGGCCAAAAAGTCAGGGACTAAAGAGTGGGCGCCCAAGTCTAGTACCCTACTTTTTGTCGAGATCCAGAAAATCAGTCTGCAACTTGTATCTGTTGTATCAGAGGTTTTCCCGTTGCGAAACTTTGAGGACTAATGAGCGGGCGCCCAAGTCCAGGTAGCTGTTTCTTTCACTGATCTGCAATCCTGACACTCTGTTGTACCCTCCTGCAACTTCACTTTGTCTGCAACTCCAACCTATAACCTACAATCATGAAAACTTTGGGAGGGGGTTGTGGTATTTATAGGCTTGCCTCAGTCAAGCCCTGGAGAGACATTCAAGCCTTCTGAACACCATTGTTAGATAACGAGTGCACGCCTTGGGAGGCACATGCAAAAACTAAATGATAAATGGTCAATAATCACAATACATATCAACTTGTAGTGAAGATCTCATGGGAGGAAGAAGCTCTTCATTCCATGAGGAGATGGCTGCTCAAATTTGCAAACACAAACACATAGACAATACAAATATGCTCTTGCAACACAATGAAAGTCTTGAATAACCTTTAGGATGCATAAAGTTCACAATAACAATCTAGTTTACAAATGAATGCCTAAGCATGTTTATATATGCAACTACAAACACTCCCACCAAGATTTCATAAATTCAAACTTTTTGTGTTGCCCTAGGGACCAAATAACGGTCATAAACTGACACTAGAAATTTGGGCCTGACCCAAAATAGGGCGCGGGCGCCCAAATCCTCTCCCCTATTTTGGGCAGGGTTAGTTCAAGGGGTCCCCCTAGGCCCCATTTGTCATGATACCCAAGGTTCATTCCATTGGGATGTTGAATTATGATGTAATATGTCCAAAATGCACACTAGAGACCCGAGAGCTAAACCTTTTGAGGGAAAAGCCCCCAAGGGGACATTTTCTGACATTACATTCTTAAACCACCATATTGTGTTTTTCTTTGAAATAATGTTATTTTAACACTATTTCAAAGAGGGACAAAATATAGACACCTAAAAAAGGTCATGTCATTTCCCATCATCTTTATTATAATTGATCAAGTAAAATTGATCAATTGCCCTCCATTTGACAAATATATTAATTACATAATATTTAAATTATTTAATTAAGATTTCTCACCCCGTTCTTCTATCTAAAATCAATAAATACCTTATTTCCTCTATAGTCCTAAATATATATCTATTTACATAGGACTATAATTCCCCTTCATCCCAAAAATTAATAAATATGTCTATTATTTAATTCCACATTTTATCCATTTGTGATTACTTTTAGTAATCATCATTAATTACCCCAAATGTTGTGGACATGGATTAATTTGGAAATATTAAGGATTACATTCCCCCATGCTTCTAGAGGATACACATGTCATAAAATGTATGTGCAAAGTACATGCTTGTACATGACAAGTGGTACTTTGGAAGCATATATAAATTTTCTTTGTCCCATTTTGTCCAATTGAAAAATCCACTTGGCTCTTTTTCTCATATTTTGAATTACACGTGTTCTCTTTTTTAATTTAAAATTCCACCACTTTCTCCCATGCATAATTTAAAAATCCTCACAAAATCCAAACTTTACCTTTTCAAAAATACCCCCATCCCCTTCATCTACCTAATTAATCTCAACCCTCCGTTAATACAAAAGCCAATTCTTCGCCCTTGGATCTTCCATGGATCAAGGAGCCCTCCCATCACCCAACATCAGGTCTTGCCATTTTGTCATGCTCTCCTTTCTTGAGAGATCTCAAGCAATGAGAGCCATTGTTCTCAACATTTGATCTCAACCATCCATTCATCCATTCCAAACTCTATAAATTGAAGCTCTCCCATTCATTTCAACAACACTTTTGAATGCAAGTAAATGTTGTTAATTTGAGAACTTAAACATTCAAATCACTTTCAATATAATCTAGGACATATCAAAGGAATTTCATAGTCATGGGTGCACTTATTTTATTTTGAAATTTCCTTTCAGTCTTATCTTGAGGTTGTAATTGATTGTGAATTGAATAGGTTAATGGTATTTTAGCTTGTTTACTATTGTCCACCTTCACTTGCATGCACACTATTCCAAATGAGTTGGGGGAGGCCCATGACATCATATACTCCTTAAAAATAGAAATTTCCTTAGTATGCAAGTACAATAATGTCTAAATATTATCTGAAGAAAACAACTACCACGTCAATTTTTAAAGCATTCGGTTCTTAAATACATCTAAAAAAAATTTTATCATAAATTTTTGGTCTTCTCAAGTGGTGATATTGAGGTTCATTTGGTTGCAATGAACCAATACTTTTTGAATGGTACATGGTTATATAAACTAATGCTACAATGGTCCAGAATTCAAACCAATTCAAGTGTTCCTTGTCTTCTATAAACTTGAAGATTCAACCAATTCAACACATGAGAATGATCAACAATATATGTATGCAACAATGCAACATGGAAAACATTGTTAATCCTTACCAGGGAAGGTGGTAATGCTAAGTAGTAAGCCATAATGTTGATCACTTCAAGAATCTTGAAAGGACTATCAAAGAATCAAGCTAGATTTGCTAATTTTTTAAAATTTGATAGAGGTTTTATATGGTATAACTCATAGAAATAGCCTATCTCCTAATGAAAAACTATGGGGTGACCTTTTCGAATCTACCTTGTTTTTTGTCTATAGAAAGCATCTTTCAATCACTACCTTACTATTTAAATTTGATCATAATACTCTTGAAGTATTTCAATCCTAATAGATACTTTATTATACGAAAACTCAACCAAATGAAGTTTGGTCCATTGCAAACATTCCTAGATATTCAACACCTTTCTAATAGTTAATTCTTACTACTTAACAACTTTGTTCCTTAATATTTTATTATCTAAAATTTAACATATTTGTTTTTATCTTAATGTTTTATTTTTTTTAATCTATTTATTTCGTGAATATGTTCTATTATTAATCTTTACAAGTAAAAGATGTGGGAAAAGTTGTGTTAATACATAAAGAGTCATCTTCTTGCATACAACTTGAAGACCATAAGACCATAACCGCCTCGGAAAACTGATCAAAGACAACGATAATCTCTGACTAGCCTCACGTACGAATTGGTCAAATTCATACATGAGGCGTTGTGGAATGTAAATATTTGAGTTTCTGACTTACTTGATATTCAACATGCCATTTTCAAGCTTTGAATGTCTCCCTCGTGAGAATTAAATATTTAATTGCTCAAAGCTATTCCCATAAATACGACTCATTTCGTTCTCAACAAATACCCACAGCATCGCCTTCTCTCTCGCAACATTTCGGATTTCATCATATCTTATTTGGCGAGCTATTTATTCTCTCGGCTTTTTTAATTTTTATCTTTCTCGGCTTTCTTTGTTAAAAGGACGCTCTCTAAGCAGTGAATATGGGCAGATCAATACTTATGAAAATCATAACAGTACTACTTCTCTTCACTGTTATGTTTGTCATCCATGTCTCTGCTCGATATAATCTCAAGGCAAGTGCAAATACAGAAACGGATATTAACAACAACAAAGCAATCGATAATCTGGTTCAAATTGTGGAGCAGTTAGCATCATGTACTAACTGCGCAGGCAATATTCCAGATCCTAAATGCTGCACAAAATAACACAAGTTTCCGAGTGGCAATATTCTAATCCAACGATCTCATTCAGATTCTGCCCCAAGTAATTCAAGGGAGAGCTTTGTTTAATTATGATGTACATTAATTGAATGTTACGGGGAAGCAACAATACCAATTCTATTCCAACGTTCTCTGCTATTCATGACACCTCAAATTTCATTGACCTATGTGAATTGTAGTAATACTCATTCGTTATTTTCGATGATAACAAATATACTTGCTTATTCAGATCGAACACCTAATGCCATGGCTGCAACTGTAGTTTGTTTGATTGGATGCATGTTGACAATTATTGTTGGCCTCGATTCACTGTAAGATTAGTTAGATATTTATTTGCAATAACAATGACTAACCCAAATTAATTTCGGGTTATATTTTCAAATGTTCAATTCAGACGAAATATGTCGGCTAGAAGTTTAGAACCATGTGTTGAATTCCATTTTTCTGACATTCCACAAATTGACTAGTTCATAATGACTTTGTTGTTGAATTCTATTTTTATACTTTCATTAACTAATAACTTCTTGCCGACAGAGCCACCCAATATTTCTGTGCATTCAATTTACACTTTCGTTAATAATGGCTTTGGTGTTGAATTCGATTTTTATCTGTATTCGTTTTATAGTAATTTACACATTTTCTGTTCAACCTTATCCCATTTTTATTTATGAACATTCAGCTTAATTTCAAAATTTTTAATTTTTAACTTAAATTTTATAACTTTTACTCTTTCCTAATAATTATTATGAGTTAACAATCAGAAAATGAGACAGAGAGAAAAAAACTGCACTAAAGACACATCTATTCAACGAACACTCTTACTTATTTATAGTTGTTGGTATCTCAACAATATCTTATAAACTTGCAAAGAAAAATGACAGCGAACTGAAGACTTCAACGACGCCTCTTAATTGTTTGAGACACCTTTATCTAACTGGACACCTGGACAATGACCGGTGTAATTCAGTTATGAGTTACAGTTAGTTACGCTAACACTCCCCTTAATGAATAACTGAATTTTTATGAACTCCTAGCTTATTCCTACGTTGTACAAACTTTATCTTTCCCAATGGCTATATAAATACATCATCCATGTTATCATTTGTGTTACAATACATCAACTCTATCTCTTGTGATTGAATCTTTTCTCTAACAAAATGATGTTGAGTTTCAATATGTTTTGATCTGGCATGATACACTAGATTGTTTGCCATTGATTACTAGATCTCGAAAAAGAGCTCCCCGTTGATTACTACGGAGAATGTGGGCAACACGTTGAGACTGCACTGCCCCTAGGAAGCAACAAGGATCGTACTTTTTCAAATCCCCTTGTAGAGGGGGAAAAGCTCACCACTTTGGACCTTCCACCAATGCATTTTGCTATTGGAGAGTGTAATATCCTTAAAGATAAAGAGTTGCAATACTGTGCATCTTTGAGAAAATGGGGGAAACAAATTCAACTCCATATGTTCACTAAGAAGACCATGGCTTCACTGTCATGAAAATGGAGGACCCAAGCTCACTTGAAGTCCTCTGTTGCATCGCTGCCTTTGTCAAATTAAACAACTGCTTGAGTTTATGGCATTTCAATGTGTTTGCTTTTGATTTGAGCTTCCTCCTTCAATGCCAGCAATTGGCCCCTTGAATCTTCTCTAAGCTCTATGGAATTTGATTGCAAATATCTCATCACTCTCTAGGTCTCACAAAACAATGATCACCCATTTTATTCAAATAAACGGAAGGAGAACAAGGCTACAAGAATGCACGCATGCCTTAGACTGGCCACAAATCTCACATTGCTTTTAAGCATTGTAAGTCCCTTCTAAAGTTAAAGAATTATAAACTTATGAATTCCAAATTGAAACAAATCCATGCTTGGTGCATGGGAGGACAAAATGACTGGGGAACCCTATGTAGCAAATAGTACCAAATGTACAAACAACATAGTTGTGGTTGCCCAACTACGTGAATGTTCTCTAATTTGTGGCAAAACAAATAGTACCCTATTCAAGTGGTGTGCTGATGTACAAAAGAACCAAATCTGCCAATGGTCATCTGTGTGAATGAGATGGATTGAATGAGTTCCTCAGATTAAAAGGTACAATATAAAATGTTTTATTTCTGTATATATTTTTACTCAATTACTTCAATTTATTCAATTGAAAAACAAATTTAAGGCATTTGACAGAGATTGAGACAGAGAGGAAACTTATGTCTTTCATTAAACCTACAGGAGATTAATCAAAATAATTGTAGGGTAGATCAAATAAAATCATTTAAAAATTAAAAAATCCATTGAATCTGCAAAATATCAAATCTAATGAAATGTACGTTGTTATGTGATTCTCTGTACTCAATAATAAACTTGATCAGCATGAAAACACATTCAAACTGCGATTTGTTTATTTTATGGTTATGGTTATTGTTATTGTTGAAGTTTATGATAAATCTAAAACCCCAGAATCTTCTACAAGCCAAGATTAACCTTCTACAGAGAAAAAAAACACAAGAGAGCTATTTGCACAATAAATGGATGCAATTAATGAAAATGATTAATGAATTACATGTGACAACTTGCTTTTATATTCGCAAGTTAAATAAAACCTTAATATGACTTAATAATAACCTAAGACTAAAAATAAGCCCTAAGTAAACTTATTAAAGTGTAATTAAATATTTAATTACACCAAAAGTTATTACTATGCATACATAACATTTTGATTCTGATTATTTATTGGCTGCATTGCATTTGATTTTACAGGGGATTATATAAAAATGAATAAGGGCTTAGGATTCAGATTTATATATTAAATAGTAGGCTCAGTTCTCCTCCTTAATTAAGTGTGACCATCCGCCTTACTACACTGCCAATAATCGATAGAAAGTTTTCATGCTGGTAGTTTTATAATGATAATGAAGGGGTTTGATGGCAACGTGAAATTGAGGAATATGACAAGTGTTGTTCACATTTAGTGCCACTGGAGGATATTCAAGTGAAAATTTGATTTTCTTTTAATATTGAAACAAAGCAATAAAAAAATTACATGAAATAAGGAGAAGCATCAAGCTACCAAAACAAAGGCCTGAACAACAATAGTTCGAAGGATGTTTGGTCTCTTCAGCAATGGCAGAGGCGGAGGAGAAAGCAACAGGTGGCACCACAGATCCTACTTTCGCAGAGATGAGGACGAGGGTGAGGGAGAGAGCATGGCACGGTTTGTTGTGGTGGGCCATTCTGCCATCATGGAGCTCATACACTATTGAAATTTTCTAATACATATTGCCCTTTCATCATTCAAAACTCCTAGGAAAACATATTTTATATTTCTTAGTTAACATATTTCACCCTTCATCATTTAAAACATACTTTTTCCTTAGACCAAACTAGCGCATTGTTTATTGCCTTACCTAAGTGAAAGCGTCATAATGCACTAGCGTTATAGATCCTTGTTAAACTTCTCAAGGAACATAGGTACATCAGAATTTATATTTTTGATACTTTGTAAGGTTAGAAAGTGTTTGAGATCTCCCAGTAATATGTAAAATCTTTGTTACATATTACTCCTCAACTTGGTTGTTCTCAAATTCCTCCTATCAAGCTAATGGAAGCCTTCACCATGGTAGAGAACACCATCCTCTGATGTAATTTTTTTGGCAAAGATTCCATTGTGGAAGAAGATTTTGATAGTGAATTAGACACTATGGGTTACATGCACAAGTTCGACGAAGAAGGGCACCCTGTTGGCTACAACATCTATGGCATTTTTTAGGACAGGGAGCTTTATAACAAGACCTTTGGGGGTGATGCCAGGAACAACAAGTTTCAATTGTTAAGGGTTCAATTTCTCAGAAAGAGCATTTGCTAGCTCAGCTTTAGCCCTAATGAGATTAGCTTCATGGTGCAGATTAAAGATTTCAAGAACTCGCCCAAGCACAAGAAGTGGAAGCTCAAGTTGTTCCCTTCCTACAAGACAATTACCCTGGATTCATTGCTAGAAAGGTTAGTAGTACTTTCATGAAATATTTATAATTTCAAATGGTTGATATAAGTGTTAGATGACAAGATGAATATTTTGGTGTGAAATATTTATTAATGTGTCATTGTGATACTTGCAATTGAATACTATGATATACCCTTTTTATTTAGCAAACTAAGAGAAAGTTTGTGCTCATGAGGGCTGCCAGGGCGTTCGAGACCCTATTCAAGTATTTTTGTCTAGCTTTACTTTTGAGATGTCCTCTTTATTACTATGAAAACCTTCCGTCTATGTTCTATGGTTCCCATTCCAAGTTTTATCTCTATCGAGACATGGTTTGTTTTTGACTTATTTGGAAAATAGTTTCTATAACAAAATCTTGTTTTTTTAAACTTTCAGTTTACATATCATGGGTTTTAAACTTGAGATCAATATCTAGGTGAATCATATGCTCTTATTTTAAAATAGATTTTATTTTTTTCTTTGTATTATACTATTTTCTTCAATGTGGTTAACATATCTATTTATATATGCTACAATGGAGAATTCAAAGTAGATATCATATATGGGAGGTTTTTGTCTGTGTATTCCAATTAGTGCATAAGGGCATAGAAACAATAATAAAATTGTTTAGGAAAGCAATCGATGAGGGAAATGAAGCATGCAATGACCAAAAAAATGTAATTGACATCATTATGAAATAGAAATAGAAGAGGCCCACATAAGCCATTGAGGATCTCATGTTTCTAAGAAATCATTGCTAAGGCAAAAGCTAGGACTTTAAGCTCACAAATTTTTGAACAATACCCTAGTGGAGTTACACCCTCTAAAACAACTTGAAACTCCAAATACTTGAACAAATAATATGTTATTGCCAATATACTAATTACTTTCATGCATTGAGTGTTGGTTGATTAAGTGACTTCAAATTGTGATAATTTGAAGTTCATGTCTTTGTCAACTTTAGTGAAATATTTTTGTTTTGAGTTACAGTGGTATGCAAGGGGTCATTCATGAAGTATTTGGTTTTTACGTAGATTTAATTTTAAAGATTTTTTGTTCAAGATTGCATTTGTTTCTACATGGAAAATATAAAAATGAATAAGGGATTTGATTAATTTAGTGCATATATAGATTACATTTAATTTTCTCATAGCTTTATTGCAAAACATATAGAATTATTGCAGTGATTTCCATCGTACAAAACATCAATTTTCAAAAATGTACAAATTTTGTATTATCTTCCATGTAATTAAGAATTTGACCATGGGAAAATCAACTATCCACATGCCCATTGCACCTATGACAATTTCCAGTTGAATTTATAATTAAAATCTTTATATTTAAAAAAAATAATGTAAACCCTTTCAAAGTTAGCTATACTATATAAAGGCAATTGGAATCGAAATGTTTGAATTTACTCCGATTGAGTATTTGACATAATGCGATGTTAGTTTCAAATCAGTCAAATGCTTGGAATTCCCACAATGCCATTAACATCAATACTTCTCTCTCTCTATCTCTATGTGTGTTTGTTTATCCTCTTTTCTATATAAACAATGTGTCATGCCATCCTCTCCATGTTCCATACTCATTGAAGGAGCAAAAGCATAATTCCCATTTGCTTGCAATGTTTTATTTAGTTGAAGGGCGAAGAGCTTTCACTACCGTCACAAAACAAATCCACACAGAGGGCAAGAAAATATGATGGCTAGATCAGTGCTTACTAAACTAAGCACACTTCTTATTCTGCTCAACGTTATATCTATCTTCCATGTCTCCACTCGAAATAAGCTTCTTGTTGAAAATGTAAATACAAATATAGGCAAATCCTTTGAAACAAGTTTGTAGAAGTTTCCATCATGCAGAAACTGTGCCAAACATATTCCAGACAAGAAATATTGCCCCAAATCAAAGAAAGCTAGAAAGATGTTCAATCAGAACTTTGCATATTCACAATGATTCCATTCAAATCCAACGCCCTATTGCACAATCTTAACCAAGAGAAATGCCGCTTAGACTTCAATTTGATTCTCATCCATTGTGTAATAGAAATTGATTGAAAATTAGCAAAGGCATATTGTACTCTAGTAGTTCCATTCTATGTTCATCACTATATTCATTTTATTGATGCCACTAATCTCGAATATAATTTGATTGTGACTTTCTCCATCAACTACAATAAATACTTCTATTAATATTTAGATATTTATGACATGCATATAATAAATGTCACTAATTTGCAGGTTGTTTTGTGTATTTTATAACAAGTTTTTTGTTCAAATAAAATTCTTATACTCTAAAAGCATAATCTAAGCTCGAAGCTACGAGAGTGACATCTATGAGAGAAAATAAAAAAGAAACGTACAAAGCATGCACACACACACTAATTAAGAAAAGCCAACAATCTATCTGTCTTTAGGGTCATCTTTTGTCTTGGAGTCTTTCCTTTACCTCAGGTCTATCTTGTAGGCCATCTCTAATCTAAGTCTAGAAGGTGCCTTTGAAATTTGTTGCTTGTCCAAGTTGAATGCTTGTCAAATTGTTTTGTCTAGATAAAGATTAGTGTTTATCATTTTGCAAAGCCAAAATCAGAAGCATTCCATCTCCTCATTCTTCCAACTTGAGTCCCCAATCTTATCCCAAATATCAATAGGTCTCCTTATACCAAGCTAACTTGCAATCCCCTAGGTCAAAAATATTACTTAAGAGCAATCACATTGTTTATTACACATGCATACATGCCAAAAATTGAAAATCAAAAGCAATAATTTCATGTCATAGCTCATGTGGCATCACATAGAAATAGAAATGTGCTACACTCGTAATTGCATATGTCCTTGCATCCATGCATATCATACGGGGAAGCAACAATACCAATTCTATTTCAACGTTCTCTGCTATTCATGACACCTCAAATTTCATTGACCTATGTGAATTGTAGTAATAATCATTCGTTATTTTCGAAGATAACAAATATACTTGCTTATTCAGATCGAACACCTAATGCCATGGCTACAACTATAGTTTGTTTGATTGGATGCATGTTTACAATTATTGTTGGCCTCGATTCACTTAAAGATTAGTTAGATATTTATTTGCAATAACAATGACTATATTTTCAAGTGTTCAATTCAGATGAAATATGTCGGCTAGAAGTTTAGAACCATGGGTTGAATTCCATTTTTCTGACATTCCACAATTTGACTAGTTGATAATGACTTTGTTGTTGAATTTTATTTTTATACTTTCATTAATTAATAACTTCTTTCCGACAGAGCCACCCAATATTTCTGTGCATTCAATTTATACTTTCATTAATAATGGCTTTGGTGTTGAATTCTATTTTTATCTGTATTCGTTTTATAGTCATTTACACATTTTCTGTTCAACCTTATGCCATTTTTATTTATGAACATTCATCTTAATTTCAAAAATTTTAATTTTTAACTTAAATTGTAAAACTTTTACTCTTTCTTAATAATTATTATGAGTTAACAATCAGAAAATGAGATAGAGAGAAAAAAACTGCACTAAAGACACATCTATTCAACGAACACTCTTACTTATTTATAGTTGTTAACATCTCAACAATATCTTATAAACTTGCAAAGAAAAATGACAGGGAACTGAAGACTTCAACGACACCTCTTAATTGTTTGAGACACCTTTATCTAACTAGACACCTGGACAATGACTGGTGTAGTTTAGTTATGAGTTACAGTTAGTTATGCTAACACTCCCCTTAATGAATAACTGAATTTTTATGAACTCCTAGCATATTCCTACTTTCTACAAACTTTATCTTTCCCAATGGCTTTATAAATACATCATCCATGTTATCATTTGTGTTACAATACATCAACTCTATCTCTTGTGATTGAATCTTTTCTCTAACAAAATGATGTTGAGTTTCAATATGTTTTGATCTGGCATGATACACTAGATTGTTTGTCATTGATTACTAGATCTTGAAAAAGAGCTCCCCATTGATTACTATGGAGAATGTGGACAACATGTTGAGACTGCACTGCCCCTAGGAAGCAACAAGGATTGTCCTTTTTCAAATCCCCTTGTAGAGGGGGAAAAGCTCACCACTTTGGACCATCCACCAATGCATTTTACTATTGGAGAGTGTAATATCCTTAAAGATAAAGAGTTGCAATATTGTGCATCTTTGAGAAAATGGGGGAAACAAATTCAACTCCATATGTTCACTAAGAAGACCATGGCTTCACTATCATGAAAATGGATGACCAAAGCTCGCTTGAAGTCCTCTATTGCATTGCTGCCTTTGTCAAATTAAACAACTGCTTGAGTTTATGGCATTTCAATGTGTTTGCTTTTGATTTGAGCTTCCTCCTCCAATGCTAGCGATTGGCCCCTTGAATCTTCTCTAAACTCTATGGATTTGATTCCAAATATCTCATCATTCTCTAGGTCTCACAAAACAATGATCACCCATTTTATTCAAATAAATAGAAGGCTACAGGTTTTAAGCATTGTAAGCCCCTTCTAAAGTTAAAGAATTATAAACTTATGAATTCCAAATTGAATCAAATCCATGTCTGGTGCATGGGAGGACAAAATGACTAGGAACCCTATGTAGCAGATAGTACCAAATGTACAAACAACATAGTTGTGGTTGCCCAACAATGTGAATGCTCTCTAATTTGTGGCAAAACAAATAGTACCCTACTCAAGTGGTGTGCTGATGTACAAAAGAACCAAATCTACCGATGGTCATCTGTGTGAATGAGATGGATTGAATGAGTTCCTCAGATTAAAAGGTACAATATAAAATATTTTATTTCTGCATATATTTTAACTCAATTACTTCATTTTATTCAATTGAAATACAATTTTAAGGCATTTGACAGAGTTTGAGACAGAGAGGGAACTTATATCTTTCATTAAACATGCAGAAGATTAATCAAAATAATTGTAGGGTAGATCAAATAAAATCATTTAAAAATTAAAAAATCCATCGAACCTGCAAAATATCAAATCCAAGGAAATGTACATTATTATGTGATTCTCTATACTCAATAATAAACTTGATTAGCATGAAAACACATTCAAACCATGATTTGTTTATTTTATGGTTATTGTTATTGTTATTGTTGAAGTTTATGATAAACTTGAAACCCCATATTCTTCTACAAGCCAAGATTAACCTTCTACAGAGAAAAAAAAGCACAAGAGAGCTATTTACAGAATAAATGGATGCAATTAATGAAAAAGATTAATGAATTACATGTAACAACTGGCTTTTGTATTTGCAAGTTAAATAAAACCCTAATATGACTTAATAATACCCTAAGACTAAAAATAAGCCTTAAGTAAACTTATTAAAGTATAATTAAATATTTAATTACACCAATAGTTATTACTATGCATACATAACCTTTCGATTCTAATTATTTATTGGATGTATTGCATTTGATTTTACAGGGGATTATATAAAAATATATAAGGGGTTTGGATTCGGATATATATATTAAATAGCAGGATTGGTTCTCCTGCTTAATTAAGTGTGACCATCCACTTTACTACACTGCCAATAATCGATAGAAAGTTTTCATGCTGGCAGTTTCGTAATGATAATGAAGGGGTTTGATGGCAACATGAAATGGAGGAATACGAGAAGTGTTGTTCACATTTAATGGCATTGGAAGTTATTCAAGTAAAAATTTGATTTACTTTTAATATTGAAACAAAGCAATAAAAAAATTACATGAAATAAGGAGAAGCATAAAGCTACCAAAACAGAGGCCTGAACAAGAATAGTTCCAAGGATGTTTGGTCTCTTCAGCGATGGTGGAGGTGAAGGAGAAAGTAACAGGTGGCACCATAGATTCTACTCCCACATTGATGAGGACGAGGGTGAGGGCAAGAGCAGGGGGCAGTTTGTTGTGGTGGGCCACTCTTCCATCATGGAGCTAATACACTATTGAAATTTACCAATACATATTGCCCTTTCATCATTCAAAACACCTAGAAAAGCATATTTTTATTTCTTAGTTAACATATTTCACCCTCCATCATTTAAAACATACTTTTTCCTTAGACCAAACTAGCGCATTGTTTATTGCCTTACCTAGGTGAAAGCGTCATAACGCACTAGCGTTATAGATCCTTGTTAAACTTCTCAAGGACCATAGGTACATCAAAATTTATATTTTTGATACTTTGTAAGGTTATAAAGTGTTTGAGATCTCCCAATAATACATGTAAAATCCATATTACATATTACTCCTCAATGTAGTTTTTTCTCAAATTCCTCCTATCAAGGCAATGGAAGCCTTCACCATGGTAAAGAACACCATCCTCCGACATAATTTTTTTGGCAAAGATTCCATTGTGGAAGAAGATTTGATAATGAATTTGACACTATGGGTTACATGCACAAGTTCAACGAAGAAGGGCACCCTGTGTGCTACAACATCTATGGCATTTTTTATGACAAGGAGCTTTATAACAAGACCTTTGGGGGTGAAGTGAAGAAGAACAAGTTTCTACTGTTAAGGGTTCAATTTCTCGAAAAGAGCATTTGCTAGCTGAGGTTTATCCCTAATGAGATTAGCTTCATGGTGCAGATTACACATTTCAAGAACTCGTCCAAGCACAAGAAGTGGAAGCTCAAGTTGTTCCCTTCCTACAAGACAATTACCCTAGATTCATTGCTAGAAAGGTTAGTAGTACTTTCATTAAATATTTGTAATTCAAATGGTTGACATAAGTGTTAGATGACAAGATGAATATTTTTGTGTGAAATATTTATTAATGTGTCATGGTGATACTTGGAATTGAATACTATGATATCCCCTTTTTATTTAGCAAACTAAGAGCAAGTTTGTGCTCATGAGGGCTGCCAGGGTGTTTGAGACCCTATTCAAGTATTTTTGTCTAGCTGTTGGTACTTTTACTATTGAGATGTCCTCTTTATTACTATGAAAACCTTCCATCTGTGTTCTATGGTTCCCATGCCAAGTTTTATCTCTATTGTGACATGGTTTGTTTTTGACTTATTTGGAAAATAGTTTCTATAACAAAATCTTGTTTTTTTAACATTTACTTTACATATCATGGGTTTTAAACTTGAGATCAATATCTAGGTGAATCATATGCTCTTATTTTAAAATAATTTTTTTTTTCTCTGTATTATACTATTTTCTTCAATGTGGTTAACATATCTATTTATATATGTTACAATGGAGAATTCAAAGTAGATATCATATATGGGTGGTTTTTGTCTATGTATTCCAGTTAGTGCATAAGACCATAGAAACAATAATAGAATTGTTTAGGAAAGCAATTGATGAGTGAAATGAAGCATACAATGACCAAAAAAATGTAATTGACATCATTATAAAATAGAACTAGAAATAGAAGAGGCCCACAGAAGCCATTGAGGATCTCATGTTTCTAAGAAATCATTGCTAAGGCAAAGGCTAGGATTTTTAAGCTCACAAATTTTTGAACAATACCCTAGTGGAGTTATACCCTATAAAACAACTTGAAACTCCAAATACTTGAACAAATAATATGTTATTGCAAATATACTAATTTCTTTCATACATTGAGTGTTGGTTGATTGAGTGACTTCAAATTGTGATAATATGAAGTTCATGTCTTTGTCAACTTTAGTGAAATGTTTTTGTGTTGAGTTACAGTGGTATGCAAGGGGTCATTCATGAAGTATTTGGTTTTTACATAGATTTAAATTTAAATTTTTTTTTTTTTAGGATTGCATTTGTTTCCACATAGAAAATATAAAAATGAATAACGGTTTTGATTAATTTAGTGCATATATAGATTACATACAAGTTTCTCATAGCTTTATTGAAAAACATATAGAATTATTGCAGTGATTTCCATCCTACAAGAAATCAATTTTAAAAAGTGTACAAATTTTGTATTATCTTCCATGTAATTAAGAATTTGACTATGGGAAAATCAACTATCCTTAAGAAAATTTTATTATAATAAAAAACTATCCATGTGCCCATTGAACCTATGAATCCAATTTCTAGTTGAATTTATAATTAAAATCGTTATATTTAAAAAAATTAATGTAAACTCTTTCAAAGTCAGCTATACTATACAAAGGCAATTGGAATCGAAGCGGGGCAAAATGTTTGAATTTACCTCGATTGAGTATTTGACATAATGTGATGTTAGTTTCGAATTAGTCAAATGCATGGAATTCCCACAACTCTATTAACATCTCTCTCTCTCTCTCTCTCTCTCTCTCTCTCTCTCTCTCCCTCCTTATATAAACAATGTGTCGTGCCATCCTCTCTATGCTCCATACACATTGAAGGAGTGAAAGCATAATTCTCATTTGCCTGCAGCATTTTATTTAGTTGAAGGGTGAAGAGGTTTCACTACCTTCACAAAACAAATCCACTCAGAGGGCAAGAAAATATGATGGCGAGATCAATGCTTACTAAACTAAGCACACTGCTTATTCTGCTCAATGTTATGTTTGTCTTCCATGTCTCTGCTCGAAATAAGCTTCTTGTTGGAAATGTAAATACAAATATACACAAGTCCAGAAAAGAAATGTTGCCCCACATCAAAGAAAGCTGGAAAGATGTTCAATCAAAACTTTGCATATTCACAATGATTCCATTCAAATCCAACTCCCTACTGCACAATCTTAACCTAGAGAAATGTTGCTTAGATCTCAATTTGATTCTCACCCATTGTATAATAGAAATTGATTAAAAATTAGTGAAGGTATATTGTACTCTAGTAGTTCCATTCTATGTTCATCACTATATTCATTTCATTGATGCCACTAATCTTGAATATTATTTGGTTGCAACTTTCTCCATCAACTATAGTAAATACGTCTGTTAATATTTAGATATTTATGGCATGCATATAATAAATGTCACTAATTTGTAGGTTGTTTTGTTTATTTTATAACCAGTTTTTGTTCAAATAAAATTCTTATACTCTTAAAGCATAATCTAAGCTTGAAGCTACAAGAGTGACATCTATGAGAGAAGATAATAAAAGGAATGTACAAAGCACATGCACACACACTAATTAAGCAAAGTCAACAGTCTATTTGTCTTTAGGGCCATCTTTTGTCTTGGAGCCTTTCCTTTACCTTAGGTCTATCTTGTTGGCCATCTTTGATCTAAGTCTAGAAGGTGCTAATAAAATTTGTTTCTTGTCGAAGTTCAATGCTTGTCAAATTGTTTTGTCTAGATAGAGATTAGTGTTTATCCTTTTGCAAAGCAAAAATTAGAAGAATTCCATCTCCTCATTGTTCCAACTTGAGTCCCCAATCTTATCCCAAAGATCAATAGGTCTCCTTATATCAAGCTAACTTGAGATCCCCTAGGTCAAAAATATTACTTAAGAGCAATCACATTGTTTATGCCACATGCATACATTGCAAAAATTGAAAATCAAAAGCAATAATTTCATGTCATAGCTCATGTGGAATCACATAGAAATAGAAATGTGCTGCACTCATAATTGCATATGTCCTTGCATCCATATATATCATACATCATATATTCCAAAAAAGATAAAAAAAAACATTGCATTATCATTGTTTTGTTAATAACCAAAAACTTCAACATTCCAGGTGCACAAAAGATAGAAGATGGCTCGTGTGACATTAAATTGAAGCTGAATCAGAGTACATAAACAAAAGTTTGAGTTCATGAACAAAGACACAATCAAGCATGCAAGTCTCCACATGCAAGGGGAAAAATAGAAATCTAAGACTCTCTAGAACCTCAAGGATGATTCTAACTAATTGAGCCTTTAGGGCTCCTGCTCCTAGGATTCCTATGACTACTAGTTGCATCAGAACCTCTGTGAGTCCTATGGGAATGAGAAGGAACCTTGATAGGAGCATGCGAGGGACCAGTTCTATCATTCTGCGAAGCTTTCTTGTGAACCCCAAGGTTATCCATGATCTCTTGAAGAGTGACATTCTCATCATCGAGTGTAGAAATCCTAGCTCATATGGAAATGATCTCCCGACTCGCATAATAAGGAGCAAGAATATCAATATGACAACTAGCTCCAAAAGGAAGATGAACATCAACAAGAAGAGTCTCCCATGAATGACCAATGGCAAGGAATAGAACATCTAACAAAGAATCATGAAAGAGCTCCCTCCACCCCTCGGTAGTACCTATGATGAAGTAAGAAGAGAAAGTGTTCGTCAATGGTTAAGGTCGTGAAAGAAAAGGAGTAAGCTAAAAGAGGAATAGAGGAAAATATTCTTACAAGGATCGCCTTCTTGCCATGTAGGATCATCTGCTCTAGAATGAATCTCTCTGTCTCCTCCTATGCCAACCTTGTCATGCTCCTCTCTCAAGATCATATTCCTCATCTGAAGAGTCCTCAAGTTCCTCCTCAATGACTACCAACTCCTGAGCAAAGGAAGGCTTCACACACCTCTATCCTAGTCCACAAATAGGCCTTGTAATCAAAACACTAGCATTCAAAGGGTCCAAAAGGATGCCATGTGTTGTACATCCATCATCTCCTAAGAAGTTCTATAACATCTTTGAATTGGGGGCAAGTCCTCTACAAATTCCTTACCAAGCTACTGAAGAACTCGATTGACACAATGAGATTCAACCAACCAATTTATGTCTTGCAAGTGAAGTACGCCTTTGCTATAGTCTTGAATATAGCTATCATTTGGCCATCAACACTCCATATTGGCATAAGGATCACAATTACATTTTGCATCAATCAAAGTAGCTATGGTGCATGTAGTAGCATCAAAGGCACCCATATGGCCCCACCACGTAGCTCTTAATAGTCTAGGATCTGGGAGTGGTAAATCTCTCTGATATGGTGTAGTGTGCTCATAAATCTATGACATGATCAAAGAAGGATCATAAATGCAAGAGCCTCTCGTCTTAAAATATGATACAGGTCTCGATAGATCATGGTGAGGATATCAATCCCCCATGCAAAAAATGTACCCTACTCAAGCCTCTAAATGATTGGTGCCTAGCACCATTTGAGTCTCACTGATCCCTTATCCCCTGATAGCCTAGAAGTGATCAATCCAATGAGAACCTTGCATAAAAGTGAAATGTCAAGGTTAGGAACTAAAATGATATAAACTCCTAATCTATCTCTTGGATGAGTAACCCTCATAATAGCGGCTTATGACTGTCAATCTCTCTTAGACTTGATCTCAGGGAGCCAAAGGTTCTCTCCTCTCATAGGAACACCTAATATGCAACACACATCATATAGAATTAAGGTCCACTCTCTTGATACCGAAGGAAACCAAAAAGTGTTCCTATCTAAATTCTAGTCTGTCAAAATGTCACAACAAATCCATGAAGGAGGATGAACCACTAGAGTTTGAGAAATAAGATCCAAACACATCCTCCTAAGAATAGAATGATCTCTAGAAGACAAAGCACTATAGGTTTCAACAAACCAAGCTTTTGTCACATGTTGCATTCCATTGAATGCATCCATCTTGTCACACACAAGGAATGTTAAGTTAGATCCCCAAAAACTAAAATAGAAAATCATAGAAAAAAACATAAAACATGACAAAGTTTCACAAAAAAAGTGTATATCATTAGAAAATTGCACTAAATAGAAGAGGTTAGTATCAAAAAATAGACTAAATTGAGCATTAGAAGCATCAAATTACTGATGATTCCATCCGAAAGTATTGTGGGTGGGTTACCCCTTTCACTAGCGCAATTCCCCTTAGGCATTCCTGGATCCCCCCAAAGGGCGACCAACCCTATCAAAAGGGGTGACCCTACCCCACACCTTGGGAGGGTAAAATCATCCCGGAAATCTCTAGAAATTATCAAAATTTGATGAATAGAAGGTTGTAAAATGAGTGAAATAGTAAAACTACTTGACAATGTGACAACAAAACTAGAAAATGACAAATTCATTTGACAAAAAATGATAAAATAAAAACTAGGGTTGCAAGAAGCATTTTTCTCATTTTTTGTACCTGATACTTAGCATAAGGAAGGGTAGCTACCATCTTCAAAATTCCCTTGTCAATAGCTCTCCATCGACTACTTCCATGCATAATTTTGTCATTGCTCAACCTCATTTCTTCTAATTTCTCCTCTCTCTCCTCTTCTATAGTTTACTTCATCTAAATGCATTTAGGAGTAATTTCACATTTTTTTGTGCTCTTATGCCCTCATTCTGTGTGCTTTCATTCTTGCAAATCCCCATGGCAAAGCAAGGTGACTCACGTATACTTACAACTCACAAGTTGATGGTACATTTCCTCCTTTCTATTTTTTAGTACTTATTGAATATCATTAATATGGAACTAATACACATTATTTTAGGTACAATTATCAGATAATGACAACAAATAAAGCCTATTTTGGGACTGGTACCTACCCTTCATGTAAAATACCATCCTCGAGGGGGCAAATATGTAAGAACTAAAAACATGCATGGGCCTACATGATGATCCGATGATGAGCTGTAATCCTAAACACATACATGTAAATGTGTAATTATGCCCTCTCAACTATATTCCTCTTGGTGACACATGGATCAAAGATCTTCATCTTTTTTGTGTTTCCCTAGTCCCCTGGCTAACCCTCCTAGGTCCTATTTCTTCATCCTTCACCCCTTGCCAACAATTCATTTTTCACTTTCTAACTTTGTCAATTTAACCCCCTAGCATGTCATAAGATAGGAATACACTTTCCCTAAGCTCCTTTCATCCATTTCAACATTTTAGAGGCCTCTAATTGGCCTCCTAGATCATTCGTCATCATCATCTTTGTGACCCATTTCTTCTTTTTAATGTGTCACCTCCTTTCATTTCTTGATCCCCTTGGTTCACCATTGATCCCCCTAGGGGTGACCCCTAATCCCCAAGGGTGACCTACCTTGCTACAAGGGGTGACCCACGTTCTCCCTGTCTTTCAGCCAATCTCCAAGTTTTGATGCCATCCATAGCCCCTTCTGACCATTTGTATCATTGTTCAAAGAAAATATTACATTATTTTTATTGGATAACCTAAGCACACTAGATTTTCCATATGCTACTATGGGCATGACGACTTGGAAAATTTAGCCCTAGGCATTATGTCATTTTGGGATTTTTGTATTGTAAAAAATATTGTAGGTATTATGTCTCCAATGGTTTTTTAAAAATTCAACATCTATCAAGATTGAATACTTAGCAGTTAAGGGTGAACTTGTCACTTTTCCCATGTGATGAATATTTGTTTACTTGAACTTTTCCAATCAAACATTATACTCATGATGGGTGGTATGCTTTAAACCCTTCTTATAGGAGACTTTTTCTTATATTTCATTCTAACCAGATATCAATCTACCATATACTACATTATATACCTTAAAAAGGTAATTATACCTGTAGCTTAACTTTTTCGTTCTAAAATTTTTTATATAATATATAATTAATAATTAATAAAACTAAATTTATAAATGACTTTCCAATTAAAAAATAATAATCTAATAAAATAAGTTTTAAAATAAATTGGAGTTGCCAAACACGACAAAGTAAAAGGTAAAACCTATAACAAGGAGGTGCCAACATTGACTCCATTTCAATGGACAAACAATCAATAGCAATTTTACATCTCATTCACAACAAAAAGTGGTAAATATTTGTCCTATTTTCATTGGCTAAAATTAACCTTTGACTATTAAAGTGGATGATATTTAAGAATAACCAACTTAAATGAGAGAATTGACGTGGAAAAATCAACAATATTATATGTTTCAGAAGCAATCGGAATTGAATGCGGGGCCAAATGTTTGAATTTACCCCGATTCAGTATATCACATTAGTTTTGAATCAGTCAAATGTGTGGAATTCCCACATTGCTATTCAACATCAAGATTCGACTCTCTCCCTCATTGTCTCTTCCACGCCGTTTAATCTCGATGTTTATCCTCTTTTCTATATAAACGATCTGCCCTCCTCTCCATACCCATTCAACAAGAGAAAGCATAATTCCCATCTGCCTGCAACGTTTTATTTAGTTGAAGGGCGAAGAGGTTTCACTACCTTCACAAAACAGATCCACACAGAGGGCAAGAAAATATGATGGCAAGATCAATGCTTACTAAAATGAGCACATTGCTTATTCTGCTCAATGTTATACTTGTCTTCCATGTCTCCGCTAGAACTAAGCTTCTTGTTGAAAATGTAAATACAAATACAGACAAGTCCTTTGAAACAAGTTTGGAGCAGTTACCATCGTGCACAAACTGTTAAAAGCAAATGTACTACATTGTAACAATCATTTGAAGAAATTAAAATATATATTATTTTATGTTCTGCTGTGCATTCATGGTTTGAATAATTGTCTTTGTGTTTGCTCAACCATTTTCAATATGGTATTAGAGCCGTGGAGGCATGACCTGAGCGAGGAGTGTCATTCGTGGAGGAGGATCGCCGGCATTGTCTGAAGGTAGATATGAAATCGCAGATCTGAGAAGCCAAATCATTAAAGATCTTTGGAAATTATAAAGGAGTTTTAAAGTGTTAAAGTCGTTCGCTGCCAGGGGAGATCCTAGTCACCAAAAATAAGAAAATCACAGATTTGGAAAAGCAAATAAAGGTATTGTTGTGTTTATTTATTGTTTTGAAATACATATATTTGTAATTGTTGAGGACGGTGTAGAAAGCACACAAATTTGAGGAATTTGAGATTGTTGTTGTTGAACGAAGGAAAGAATAGAGGCCATATGATGTTTGAATCCACAGGGAAGGAACTTGTATGCAGTAGAAAGAAATTTTACCTCTGTCAGTAAAGGCGATTGTTGTTTTTTTTTAAGAAAGAGTTCCAAGTGTTTGATGTAGATCTGAAAATTTGGAGTGTATTGAAGCCTTTTCCCACTTACATCTGCTAAAGCGTGGAGATTTTAATATTATACCATATCTTTTGAAGGTAAAGAAGAAATGGACAATGTTGTGTGAAATATCTATAGAGATAGAAGTGTTTGGTGTTTGCAGCTGCGTGAACAATCCTATGAAGAGTTGAAGATTTCATGAGGTGTGTTTAACCACTGATGTTTGAAAGAAGAATTATAGAGTTTGCAAGGGATTTTGGTGATAAATAAATAGAGGCACACATGTAAGAAAGGGCGAGATCAGCAATATATAAAGCCATGACGAGAAGGAGATCCATTTTCAATGGTAAAAGAAAGCTTGTGGAAAGAGGTTTGAGTAATAACCTTGAATTTTTAATCAAAAGTATTGTTCTATTTTGGGATAAACATTATCAATTGATGCATTGGTTTGGTTGGTAAGTAGTTTGTTTTGGGGATTAATAAAAAAAGATCAAATCTTATACTTAATTGTGTGGAGAAATAAGGGCCTATTTTTTATTTTAAGGAGAAATAAGGGTTTGAAGGTATTTATCAAAGTCCACAAATCTATTTGGAGTAATAAGGTAAAAATTGTTGAAGGGTTAATTTGATGAATGTTTAATAATACCCTGGAGATATAAGGTTATCATTGGTTCAAATTGACATTATCATCTTTTAATCATGAATACACATATATCAAAGATTGCTTATGCTTTTGGGGCCATCTTTTCTGTTCCTCATGAGACCTCCAAAGACTCATCTTAGACAATAGTTTGTTAAAGTGTAAGAGAGTCATATTGGAGGTAGGTGGCATCGGAGGATGGAGGATTTTCCATCATCTCAAGTTAGCTTCTCACTTTGAGATGATGCTTTGCATGAGAAGCATTTTTGATTTTGGTTGTTTTGCTTTTCTTTGATGTTGACAGATTTAAAGAATGTATGTTTTGTGAAGATTTTGTTTTGGAGATAGGTTTGGGATTTAGTGTTGACCTCAATATGGATTGTTGTCCAGCAAGCTTCAAAAATTATATGATTGAGAATTATACCCTTTCACAATCACTAGACAATGGCAGAGATCTATCATATCTCTTAGGGTTCATTGTTGAATAATTCAAGACTCTGTGATTTGAGATCTTGGGACTAAAGAGCTCAAGAACACAGCTCAAAGCTACACCTTTCCGACGGTAGATGAGACAGCATGATGGAGCCCCTCTTGGTTCAGGATTTGTTCTTTGGAAGAAGATCTTCTATAAAATATGTATTCATATTATGTAATCAATTGTGTTGAGAATGTTAGTATTCAGGGGGGGTCCCCTGGTTCTTTTGCAGGAACAATGTAATAAGTGGGGGAATGTTGGCATAATAACAATGGTATTACATTGTTAGTTAAATAAAGCAATAGTTAGATATAAATAAATAAACGTTAGTAATAAATTAGTTTTGGGAAGTTAGGAAGTTTGTACAGGAATAATTGTGGCTTTAAAAGCAAATGTACTACATTCTAACAATCATTCAAAGACATTAATATATATATATATATTATTTTATGTTCTGTTGTGCATTCATGGTTTGAATAATTGTCTTTGTGTTTGCTCAACCATTTTCAATAGTTTGGTCTCTTCAGCGATGGCGGGGACAGAGGACAAAGCAATAAGTTGCACCACAGATCCTACTTCCATAGAGATGAGGATGAGGGTGAGGGCAAGAGCAGGGGGCGGTTTGTTGTGGTGGGCCACTCTTCCATCATGGAGCTAATAAACTATTGAAATTTTCCAATACATATTGCCCTTTCATCATTCAAAAGACCTAGAAAAGCATATTTTTTATTTCTTAGTTAACATATTTCGCCCTCCATCATTTAAAACATATTTTTTCCTTAGACCAAACTAGCGCATTATTTATTGCCTTACCTAGGTGAAAGCGTCATAATGCACTAGCGTTATAGATCCTTGTTAAACTTCTCAAGGACCATAGGTAGATCAGAATTTATATTTTTGATACTTTGTAAGGTTATAAAGTGTTTGAGATCTCCCAGTAATACATGTAAAATCCATATTACATATTACTCCTCAATGTGGTTGTTCTCAAATTCCTCCTATCAAGGCAATGGAAGCCTTCACCATGGTAAAGAACACCATCCTCCAACGTAATTTTTTTGGCAAAGATTCCATTGTGGAAGAAGATTTTGATAATGAATTTGACACTATGGGTTACATGCACAAGTTCGACGAAGAAGGGCACCCTGTGTGCTACAACATCTATGGTATTTTTTAGGACAAGGAGCTTTATACCAAGACCTTTGGGGGTGATGCCAAGAACAACAAGTTTCTACTGTTAAGGGTTCAATTTCTCGAAAAGAGCATTTGCTAGCTAAGCTTTATCCCTAATGAGTTTAGCTTCATGGTTTTAGATTACAGATTTCAAGAATTTGTCCAAGCACAAGAAGTGGAAGCTCAAGTTGTTCCCTTCCTACAAGACAATTACCCTAGATTCATTGCTAGAAAGGTTAGTAGTACTTTCATTAAATATTTGTAATTTCAAATGGTTGATATAAGTGTTAGATGACAAGATGAATATTTTGGTGTGAAATATTTATTAATGTGTCATGGTGATACTTGGAGTTGAATAGATTGATATCCCCTTTTTATTTAGCAAACTAAGGGCAAGTTTGTGCTCATGAGGGCTGCCAGGGTGTTCGAGACCCTATTCAAGTATTTGTGTCTAGCTGTTGGTGCTTTTACTATTGAGATGTCCTCTTTATTACTATGAAAACCTTCCATCTGTGTTCTATGGTTCCCATGCCAAGTTTTATCTCTATTGTGACATGGTTTGTTCTTGACTTATTTGGAAAATAGTTTCTATAACAAAATCTTGTTTTTTTAACATTTACTTTACATATCATGGATTTTAAACTTGAGATCAATACCTAGGTGAATCATATGCTCTTATTTTAAAATAAATTTTATTTTTTCCTCTGTATTATACTATTTTCTTCAATGTGGTTAACATATCTATTTATATATGTTACAATGGAGAATTCAAAGTAGATCTCATATATGGATGGTTTTTGTCTATGTATTCCAGTTAGTGCATAAGAGCATAGAAACAATAATAGAATTGTTTAGGAAAGCAATCGATGAGGGAAATGAAGCATGCAATGACAAAAAAATGTAATTGACATCATTATAAAATAGAAATAGAAATAGAAGAGGCCCACAGAAGCCATTGAGGATCTCATGTTTCTAAGAAATCATTGCTAAGGCAAAGGAGCGAAAGCATAATTTTGATTTGCCTGCAACGTTTTATTTAGTTGAAGGGCAAAGAGGTTTCACGACCTTCACAAAACAAATCCACACAGAGGGCAAGAAAATATGATGGCGAGATCAATGCTTACTAAACTAAGCACACTGCTTATTCTGCTCAACGTTATATTTGTCTTCCATGTCTCCGCTCGAAATAATCTTCTTGTTGAAAATGTAAATACAAATACAGACAAGTCCTTTGAAACAAGTTTGGAGCAGTTACCATCGTGCACAAACTGTTCTGGACATATTCCAGACAAGAAATGCTGCCCCACATCAAAGAAAGTTGTAGAGATGTTGAACCAGAACTTTGCATATTCACAATGATGCCATTCAAATCCAACGCCCTATTGCACAATATTAACGCACAGAAATGCCGCTTAGATCTCAATTTGATTCTCATCCACTGTGTAATACAAATTGATAGAAAATCAGGGAAGACATATTGTACTCCAGTAGTTCCATTCTATGTTCATCAATATTTTCATTTCAATCATGCCACTAGAATCGAATATAATTTGTTTTGTGACTGTTCTCCATCAACTAGAGCAAATACGTCTGTTAATATTTAGATATTTGTGGCATGTATATAACAAACGTCACTAATCTACAAGTTATTTTGTGTATTTTATAACAAGTTTTTCTTGAACTAAAATTCTTATACTCTAAAAGCATAATCGAAGGAGTCACTAACGTCTTGACACGAGTTTTTCAACGGCACCAACTGTTTTTAAACCAAAACAAATGGAATTGAAAACAACTATCACTAAGCCTACACTAAATTCAAACAAGGAAGTGCACAATGTACATTATATTCAGTACGGAACATGTGCATTTCTGTTCCTTCTAATTCTCCTAAGATTAAAATAACCATAAGGAAAAGATAGGTGGAGGTTTGGGAAATTTCCAATCGAGTTAAAAGTTGAAAAAAGAATTTTTTGTATTTTGTTCGATAAATGCTATATCTGGAAGATCATTTATATTATAAAAAAAACTAGTATAAAAGTATTTAGAGATGTACAAACAATAATCTCTAGAGGTATTATAGCTAATTCATAAGTAAAACAATAAAAAATTATTATCCATATTAATCAAAATTAGAAGCCAAAAAAAGGAGTTACTTTGAATACATAAAATCTAACAACTAATTGACTATCCAACAAACTACACCAACAAAAAGAGAATACCAAACAAATGCATTAGTTATTGGGAATCTTTGATGCTGTCATAGCCTGATTTGCTTTCCATGAATAAAGACATTTAATATCCCATTATGTAAGAATGATGAAGATAAAGGAAAATCTGATAAGTGCAAGGCATTTAGATACAAGTTATCGGCAACAACAAGGCTGATATTGACATCCGTAAGCGCCTAAATAATATAATGGTTAACAATAGATAACAAGTCATAATCCAGCGATGACTAAGTAAACAAATAATCGGTTAGCAAATAACAAAGGGCAGCGACCATTATGAAGAAACATGTCTATTCACAAAATACTAAGTATAAAAACAAGGACGAATGGATGATAGAGGGGCAGATCAGCATTTGGAGAAGCATCATCAGTCAGTTTGGTATTTACTAAGACATCATCGAACAATCAAGTCGTCTCTAATTCGCAGCATACAAGGAACTCCATAGAAGCCTTCACCACCAGTCAAATAATAAGTAAAAATCTCTGCATAAAGGATAAAGAAGATATCATCTATAGTCAGCAAAAATAGAAGATATCACAGCCTCCTCAAGTGAAGTCTAATTACTAACAAAGGATTAAGACACTCTGCAATTACATCAGATCGATTGTTATACCAGACTGGCGGAGCATTTAGAAGCATCAACTCTAAGGTATGATTGTCTATTTTAATGACATATAGTATTTATTGCATATGTATATTAGAATGAATTAGTTATATGGATATGGCAAACCTTTGTAAACTCAGAAATCAGCATTTGAATAGATGCAGCAAGTGAATGGTCATAAGCTTTAAATAGGAATCATACGGTATTATAGTTAGAAGTCTAATATTTAAAGATATAAGCAGTTTACATCTAATCAATAATTAGGAATGAGAATATGAAATTGCTATATGATATATGATCATTATGGAATATACATCTGTTTAATCATTACAAAGAATGAAAGTAATGCTTTACTGGAATGTTTTCATTATAGCCTATAATATAGAACAAAGAATATGAATAGTAGTATGTAAGTTTTAAATGATAATTATTGTGAAAACCTATGGATATTGGACATGGAATTATGAGAAAAATGGAAATGATATGAAATAAGAGAATGAAATGTATAGCTAAGATAGAACGGAATAAGATAAGGACATCATTGTTAATCCATCACACCAAGAAGGAGAGACCAAGGGTTTTGACAATTGACCAAGGTATTGAAGGCTTGAGCTAATAAGGCTCTTATCCTCCAAGGCAAGTGAAGAGCGCTTGTTCTTAAGAGTTAAAGAGTACTCAGCCGAGAAGGCCCTTATCTCTATTAGTGAAGAGTACTAATACGAGGTAAGTAGAGATAAGCCCTTGACTCAATTAGTGTAGAGTGCTAATTTGAGGCAAGTGAATGAAGGCACTTGTTCCAATTAGTGTAGAGTGCTAATATGGACAAGTGAATGAAGGCCCTTGTTCCAATCAGTGTAGAGTGCTAATATGAACAAGTGGATAAAGGCTCTTGTTCCAATTGGTGTAGAGTGCCAACATGGACAAGAGAAAATGGCCCTTGTTTCCAATGGTGTAGAGTGCCAAGTATGGAGCAAGTGGATAGGCCTTTGATCCTAGATGGTGTAGAGTGCCAATTCTAGATCAAAGGAAAGATATATTGAACGTATGGCGAGATTGTACCCAAGGAACCCTCTCTTGTTGGGTGTATGATTGGATTAACATGATGGGTCCAAGTGTAGTCTCTTCCAAGAAAGGAAACTATGATCTTGTATAGTGAACTAGGAAAAGCAAAATATGATCTTTAATAATGAAATAGAGAAATGGAAATGTATATGAGTTATGATATAAGAATTGACTTATAATTGTGAAATATATTATGAATTATGAAGAATTGAATACTAATGTTCTCTTTTAGCAAGTTGAATTTATGTGCAATGTTGGAAAATTTTGGCTTGCTAGAAGGGGACATTACAAGTGGTATTAGAGCAGTCATCCTGCCATCCTATGTGTACTATGTGTGCCTTACATGAATTTAAGTGTATACTTGTGATTTATGCAAATCCAAGTGTATTCAAAGGTTGACTTTGTGACTTATGTGTATGCTTTGTAACACATGTTAAGGTGAATACTTTGTGTATTATGTGTACTCACATGTGTATACTTGGTGACTTTGGAATGGTGGACGGGTCCACAGTGTAGTATGGGATGCACCGAATCCCCTTGCCAATTGTCCGATAGTATACTTATATCTATTAATGCAGATTGTGTGTATTCATTACTTTGTATTTGAGTATATACTCTATAACTTATGTTTGCATATGTGGGCATGCACCATGCATCAATGTTTCATGTGTATACTCTATGCCTTACATCTATTTATATGTATCATGCTTTTATAGGTATTACTTCATGCTTTAACCTTACCTGTATGCTTCCTGTGTATTTACATATATTCTTGTGCGTATTCACGTATTTTACTTCATGCTTCTTGTCTGTATGTGTTTATGCATATTCTTGTGTGTATTTATGCTTCTTATGTGTGTAATCTTGTGTATTTTCGTGTATTGCCTCATACTTGTATGCTTCCTATTGGTATGCTTGCTCATGTTGATGAATGTGTATTTCTCGACATGTGTTCATACACATGCTACTTAGACATTTATGTGTATGTTTTATGTGTATTCAAGTGTATGCTTTTGTATTCAAGTGTATGCGCTATGACTTGGCAATTGTATTCAAGTGTATATGACTTTGCAATTGTATTCAAGTGTATGCTCTATGACAATGTACTTGTATCCGAGTGTATACTCAATGACATTGTATTTGAATGCATACTTCATGTAAATAATTATATTTGAGTGTATAACTCTATGCATTGTAATTTTAAATTGAGTGTATACTCCATAATTGTATTTGAGTGTATGACTTTATGCCTTTAAATTGTATACTCCATGTTTGTGTTTGTATTCGAGTATGTACTCTATGATTTGTATTTGTGAAACTAGTAATTGGGTACTCTATAACCTGTATTTGCAATTGTGTGAAGTTGTAATTGTATGATTTGTATTCATATGCGCATGCCGGTATGATTGTGTATGACTTGTATTCAAATGTGATTATGTACTCAAATGTGATTATGTACTCAAATGCATGACTCGTATTTGTATTTGAAGGTGTACTTTGTGATTTATATTAAGTGGATACTTATATGTTGAGTGTAAACTCTATTTGTATTTGTATAGTCTATGATGATTATATTTGTATACTCTATGATAGTAATTGTATTCCATAACTCGTAACTATATTCAAGTGCATGCTCTATGAACATGTATGCTCTATGAATATATATTTGTATGTGAGTGTATACTCTTTGATTTGTATTTGTATGCAATCATGCACTCTATGTCTTGAAATTGGTGTTCGAGTAAATACTCTATGATTGTATTTATAATTGAGTGTATACTCCATGACTTGCGATTGTATTTATATTTGAATCCATACTCTATGCCTTGTGATGGAATTTGTATGAGAGTGTATACTCTATGACTTTGTATCCAAATATGTATTTGTATACTCTATGCCTTGTATCTGTATTTGAGTGTATACTCTATGACTTGTACTTGTATAACTTGTGATTATATTTATATTTGAGTGCATATTTTATGACTTATGTTTGAGTGTATGCCCTATGACTTGTGTATTCAATTGTATACTTTATGACTACATATATTCGAGGTGACTTTGTGTGTTTTATGTGTGTACTCTGTGTTCAAATGAACACTTCATGACTTACTCATATTCATGTGTATACTTCACATTCGTGCGTATGCTTGTGTCTTACATGTATGCTTCATGCCCTATGTGTTCTGTGCATATGCTTTGTATGCTTCATGCTTAGTGCATCAAGTGTATGTTGTGTGCTTCATATATTACGTGCGTATACTTGTGTATTACATACTATGTTCATGCTTCATGCTTCGTATAAACCCTGTGTATGCTTCATGTATTACATGTATTTATGATTCCTATTTCATATACAATTATGTGCATGTACTGTAACATGGATCTTCTCTCCAATGGATTGAGGGTTATCTAAGGAATTATGTGACAGGTCAGCACAAGGCATGGATAAAATGGTTGCATCTTGGAAGGTTATATTCAAGAATTCAAGAAACCATAAGAGTCTCCGAAATTGAAGAGGAATAACTTACATACTTGTGTGTTGAAAGTTTGGAGGATTCTCTAAAAGAACTTGAATGGGAAAGAGGACACATTCGTGAACAAGAAGTATGGAAACCTAGACACAAGAGTAAAGACCCTGCAAAAGGAAACACGTGTTTTAGATGTAATGAAAAATGGGAGCCTGGGTATAAATGTGAGAAAAGAGCTCAAGCACACAATATAGAAGTCATATCCAACAAAGAGATTTAGGAAGAAAATAAAGTAACTACAAATAAAAGAAGAGAAGAGAATTGATTCTAGGCCCAAGTATGCTCATTTACATGTAAGAAAAGAAATGGGGAAAATAGAATCATTTCCAAGTATCTGAAAGAAGATGAAATTGATTGAGGACAAGCAATCTTAAGAGGGGAGGCATGTCATAGCCTGATTTGCTTTCCATGAATAAAGACATTTAATATCACATTATGTAAGAATGATGAAGATAAAGGAAAATCTGATAAGTGCAAGGCATTTAGATACAAGTTATCGGCAACAACAAGGCTGATATTTACATCCGTAAGGGCCTAAATAATATAATGGTTAACAACAGATAACAAGTCATAATCCAGCGATGACTAAGAAGATCGACCATATCATGATTAGGTAAACAAATAATTGGTTAACAACTAACAAAGGGCATTGACTATTATGAAGAAACATGTCTATTCACAAAATACTAAGTGTAAAAGCAAGGATGAATGGATGATAGAGGGGCAGATCAGCATTTGGAGAAGCATCATCAGTCAGTTTGGTATTTACTAAGACATCATCGAATAATCAAGTCGTCTCCAATTGGCAACATACAAGGAACTCCATAGAAGCCTTCACCACCGGTCAAATAATAAGTAAAAATATCTGCATAAAGGATAAAGAAGATATCATCTATAGTCAGCAAAAATAGAATATATCATAGCCTCCTCAAGTGAAATCTAATTACTGACAAAGGATTAAGACACTCTACACTTACATCAGATCGATTGTTATACCAGACTGGCGGAGATTTAGAAGCATCAACTCTAAGGTATGATTGTCTATTTTAATGACATTTAGTATTTACTGCATATGTATATTATAATGAATTAGTTATATGGATATGGCAAACCTTTGTAAACTCAGAAATCAGCATTTAAATAGATGCAGCAAGTGAATGGTCATAAGCCTTAAATAGGAATCATACAGTATTATAGTTAGAAGTCTAATATTTAAAGATATAAGCAGTTTACATCTAATCAAGAATTAGGAATGAGAATATGAAATTGCTATATGATATATGATCATTATGGAATATACATATGTTTAATCATTACAAAGAATGAAAGTAATGCTTTACTAGAATGTTTTCATTATAGCCTATAATATAGAACAAAGAATATGAATAGTAGTATGCAAGTTTTAAATGATGATTATTGTGAAAACCTATGGATATTGGACATGGAATTATGAGAACAATGGAAATGATATGAAATAAGAGAATGAAATGTACAGCGAAGATAGAATGGAATAAGATAAGGACATCATTGTTAATCCATCACACCAAGAAGGAGAGACCAAGGGTTTTGACAATTTACCAAGGTATTGAAGGCTTGAGCTGATAAGGCTCTTATCCTCCAAGGCAAGTGAAGAATGTTTGTTCTTAAGAGGTAAAGAGTACTCAGCCAAGAAGGCCCTTATCTCTATTAGTGAAGAGTACTAATATGAGGTAAGTAGAGGTAGGCCCTTGACTCAATTAATGTAGAGTGCTAATTTGAGGCAAGTGGATGAAGGCACTTGTTCCAATTAGTGTAGAGTGCTAATATGGACAAGTGAATGAAGGCCCTTGTTCCAATTAGTGTAGAGTGCTAATATGAACAAGTGGATAAAGGCTCTTGTTCTAGTTGGTGTAGAGTGCCAACACAGACAAGAGAAAATGGCCCTTGTTTCCATTGGTGTAGAGTACCAAGTATGGAGCAAGTGGATAGGCCTTTGATCCTAGATGGTGTAGAGTGCCAATTCTAGATCAAAGGAAAGATATATTGAACCTATGGCGAGATTGTATCCAAGGAACCCTCTCTTGTTGGGTGTATGATTGGATTAACATGATGAGTCCAAGTGTAGTCTCTTCCAAGAAAGGAAACTATGATCTTTTATAGTGAACTAGGAAAATAAAAATATGATCTTTAATAATGAAATAGAGAAAAGGAAATGTATATGAGTTATGATTTAAGAATTGACTTATAATTGTGAAATATATTATGAATTATGAAGAATTGAACGCTAATGTTCTCTTTTGGCAAGTTAAATTTATGTGCAAGGTTGGAAAATTTTGGCTTGCTAGAAGGGGACATTACAGATGCACCCAACATCGAACCCACAATGTCTATTGCAAAAATTGGAAACACAACTACAAATATCACAAATAGAAAAGTCCACATCATTCGCTTTGTCCTTATCATTAATAGGAAGTTTGTCATAACAACCATGCCAATGATCGATCCCTAACCAATAAATAATGCACACATACAAATCTATATCAATAAAGGAAGAATCCAAACCCACAATATATGCTCCAATCTAAACAAGGAAGAACCTATGCTTGGATCTTGGCCAATTAGAGGAAGAGTATTGGTTAAAGATAATCTCATTGAAAGAAGACCATGCACATTTATCACTCTATATATTTCCTCCAAAGCTTCATTTACCTCATCCATCTCTATTAGCTTTAAATTTTCATCAAACATCCTTATAGGGAGATGAAGTGGAGCAAAATCAATGCCTTTTTTAAAAATATCCAACTCCAACTACAAGGAATGATTCGATTCTTTTAATTTAAAAGGCCAAGATCAGAACCTTCGCATCAAGTTCCTAAAAATATTCACACAACACCCTATGCAATTATATCTAACCCTTAGATTTTAATTTCTCATCTATCAATACTTCCTCAAAGCTTAGGAGAATGTTCAAGTTAATAAAAACCCTTGTCATAGATTGAACTAGGGCTCTATTTCAAATGATGTATTGGAGCTTATATACAAACTGAGTACAACTATGTCTCAATTAATCCTCACCAAGTCACTCCCAACCATAAAATTTACCCCCAAAATAATGGCTACTAATTATAGAACATACTTTGTGTTTAATTGAAAATATTGCTTAGATAGTTAAGTGAGAGAAAGCCTAAGAAATTCAATCCTCTCATTGTAAATAATAATTTTTCCTCCTCCAATATTAACTACTCACTAAAGAATCCAAAAACATAGAAAATCAAACCTCCAAAAAGAACCTTTTAATGAAGAATTACCATATGATAAGGATAATGCACATGCTAGCTTTAATAATTTAGACACACCACAATTTAGAAATAACAATCATAATTGATAATCTAGTACTTGTATCATAGATACATGATGTATGTCATTAATTGAAGTACTCATAATGGAGGTAAATTTTCCTAGAGATTGATCACCCACTAATTTATCCTTAATGAATCCTTACAACTTGTGAATTCACATGCAATAGTAGTATTGTACTTTGCGCACACACCCCATTTTTTATTCAAGGTCATTTTTTTAATATGTCTTCATACTAAAACAATACATGATTATATATAGAATAACCAACAATATGGTCCTAAACTATGCAATAACCAACTTATCTCAATCTGAGATAATCATGTCTAGAATCTCATGTAACCTTACCACTTAACAAATTTTGATGCTGTGATAATGGTACCATCATGAATGTTCCCAACAATAAAATGGGAATGTTTGGTTAACTTGTCCAACACTATCAAAATAGTCTCATGCTTATAGTGATTTCAAGGTAAACCATAAACAAATTCCATGCTCATCATCAAACATTTATGGTCAAGAATGTTATGTGGATACAATACTCCACTAGGGTGTTTGTGTTCCCCTTTTACCTTTTGACTCTCAAAATATCTAGCCACAAATTGAGTCACATTGACTTTCATTTTTGGCCAAAACAAGTGCCTTTTTTAGACTGTGTAGCATTTTAGCTACACTAGGATGAGTAGAATATGGCATTTTGTGTACTTCAAACGTAATAATATGTCTTAATTTTTTTCTTTCTAGGCATAAATTCATCTCTATAATATTATTAACCCATAAATATCAAAATAATATCCATATTTTTTCAATTCTCTTTTGGACAAATTGCAATTTTTAAGATAAAATGGGTCTTGTTGCTACTATTTAATAATCCTTTTCTTAATTTGAATTGCAATCTAGTTAGTGCATCCATGTATTAATGTCTACTCAAAGCATCTGCCACAATATTTTCTTTCCTCTTGACATAAAAATGTTAAGACTAAAATTATACAGTAATTTTAGGGTAGCATGCATTCAACTTTAGCTACTCAAATATGAAAATCAGACTAGTCATGGTTTAATTTCAATTTAACCCCTTTCTCAAAAGGTAATGGTTCCATAATTTTAGAGCATGCATGATGGAAACTAGAGCATGCATGATGGAAACCAACTCTAAATTATGAGTGGCATAGTTTTTCTCATGGTCCTTGAGTTTCCATGACATGTAAGCCACAAATTGACCATTTTGTATTAGAATTCTCTTAATCCCTCTAATGAGGGATCCATCCACATAGTAAACTACCTACTTGGATTAGGAATTACGACAATGGGAGCAGTCGTGAGAAATTTCTTTATCTCAATGAAGGATACTTCATAGTTTGGTGGCTATTCAAACTCTTTTTTTGCCCTTCCTTTTCAAGGAAGTTATTGGAAGCAAAATTTGAGCAAAGTTATTCAAAAAGCTATAGTAATACCTTACTAGGCCCATAAAATTCTTACTTCATTCACTTTTATAGGAAGTAGTGATTCCATGATGGCATCAATCTTTCTCAAATCTACAATGTTCCCTTCATTAGAGATTACATGACCCAAGTACTGTATCTTTGTTTGCAAAATTGAACACATAGATAGTTTCCCATATAACCTATATTTTCTCAACATCTTTAGTACCAATCTATGATGTCACTCAAGTTATTTCTAATCTTTTGAATATAAAAAATTCATCATTAAATACTAAGATAGATTGATCTAAGTAATCTTGAGAGATATTGTTTATTAAATTCATGAAGGCTACACATGTGTTTGTTAACTTAAAAGGAAGTACAATAAATTCATAGTTACCATAGCTAGTCCTAAAAGTAGTTTTATGTATGTCTCTCCTTCCATCCTTAGTTGATGGTAGGTAGATCTTAAATTGATCTTGGAAAATACTATTGCTTCCCTCATTTGATCAAATAGATCATTAATCTAGGTCAATGGGTAATGGTTCTCAATGATTTCCTTGTTTAACATGTGGTAGTCTATGCATAGGCATAGTGTCCCATCTTTCTTATTCATCAAAAGTGTAGGAGCATCTCAAGGTGGAATACTAGAACTTATCAAGTCTTTTTCCAATAGCTCATTTAATTGAACCTCTAATTCATGTAAACTATATGTGTTCATCCAATATGGTCTCTAGAAACATGCACTAGAAACATGGCATAGTTTCTATTGACAAATTGAACTCTATCTTAGGAGGTAGATTAGGATGTTCATCATGCAACACATCCATGAATTCTTGCAATATAGGATTATTGATATCTATAGATTTATCACTTTCATAATTTGACATGTGGAAATGAATAGAAAATAAGTCCCCACCTTTACTTGCCACTCTCTTATTTTATAGGGGAAAAAGAGTGTTTAACTAACTTGTTCCATGCAATCCTTGCAACACTACTATATTAAACTGGATTCATCTAGGAAACACACTTGTTTCTCTCTGTAATTTTTCTTCTACATGTTTAACCAACTTGTCCATTCCTAATATTAGATCATATGATGTTTAACAAAATGTAGACACCCAAAAATGGTCACGCCATTTCCCATCCTCTTTATTATAATTGATCAAGTAAAATTGATCAATTGCCCTCCATTTGACACATATATTAATTAAATAATTTTTAAATATTTAATTAATATTTTCCCACCTCATTCTTCTATCTAAAATCATTAAATACCTTATTTCCTCTACTATAGTCCTAAACAAATATCTATTTACATAGGACTATAATTCCCCTTCATCCCAAAAATTAAATAAATGTCTATTATTTAATTCCACATTTTATCCATTTGTGATTACTTTTAGTAATCATCATTAATTACCCCAAATATTTTGCACATGGATTAATTTGGAAAAATTACTGATTACATTCCCCATGCTTTTAGATGATGCACTTGTCATAAAATGTACATGCAAAGTACATGCATGTACATGACAAGTGGTACTTTGGAAGCATGGACAAATCTTCTTTGTCCCATTTCCTCCAATTCAAAAATCCACTTGGCTCTTTTCTCATATTCTAAATTACACTTGTCCTCTTTTTTAATTTAAGATTCCACCACTTTCTCCAATGCATAATTTAAAAATCCTCACAAAATCCAAACCTTACCTTTTCATAAATACCCCAATACCCTTCATCTACCTAATTAATCTCAACCCTCCATTAATCCCAAAGCCAATTATTAACCCTTTGATCTTCCATGGATCATGGAGCCTTCCCATCACCCAACATCCTCTTTCCATTTGTAATGCTCTCCTTTCTATTGATCTCAACATTCGATCTCAACCATCTATTCATCCATTCCAAACTCTATAAATTGAAGCTCTCCCATTCATTTCAACAACACTTTTGAATTCAAGTAAATGTTGTTCATTTGAGAACTTAAACATTCAAATCACTTTCAATATAATCTAGGACATATCAAAAGAATTTCATAGTCATGGGTACACTTATTTTATTTTGAAATTTCCTTTGTCTTATCTTGAGGTTGTAATTGATTGTGAATTGAATATGTTAATGGTATTTTATCTTGTTTATCATAGTTCACCTTCACGTGCATACACATTGTTCAAAATGAGTTGGGAGAGGCCCATGACATCATATACTCCTTAAGAAAATAAATTTCCTTAGTATTCTTACAATAATGTCTAAAGAAAATAACTAAAGAAAATAACTACCATGTCAATTCTTAAAGCATTTGGTTCTTAAATAAATCTAGATTTTTTTTTTATCATAAATTTTTTATCTTCTGAAGTGGTGATACCGAATTTCATTTGGTTGCATTGAACCAATTCTTTTTGAATGGTACATGGTTATATAAACTATTGCTACAATGGTCCATAATTCAAACCAATTAAAGTGTTCCTTGTGTTCTCCAACCTTGAAGATTCAACCAATTCAACACATGAGAATGATCAACAATATATTTATGAAATAATGCAACATAGAAAACATTGTTAATCCTTACCAAGGAAGGTGGTAATGCTATGTAGTAAGCCATAAAGTTGATCACTTAAAGAATTTTCAAAATCCCATTGAATCATCAAGCTAGATTTGCTAATTATTTAAATTTGATAGAGGCTTTATATGGTATAACTCAAGAAATATCCTATCTCCTAATGATAAACTATGGGGTGGCCTTTTCAAATCTACCTTGTTTTTTGTCTATAGAAAGCATCTTTCAATTGCTACCTTACTATTTAAATTTGACCATCATACTCTTGAATTTTTCAATCGTAATAGATACTTTATTTTTTAGACTATCCTAGCCAAGTGGTGTTTTGTATTTTCTACCATATAAAGCTTCAAATGGTGTCATTTTTATATAGGAATGATAAGATTTATTATGTGAAAAATCAACCAAAAGAAGTTTGGTCCATTGCATACATTCCTAGCATATCTTCAACTAGTTGATTGTCCATTTCTGTTTTACTACCAATTTTTGGATGGTAAGAAAAACTAAACTTTAATTTTCTCGTAAATGCTACCATCAATGTGGTCTAAAATTGTTAAGTAACCAACTTATCTTGATCTAATATTATCATGTTTGGAATCCCATGTAACCTTACAAATTCCTTAACAAATTCTGATGCTACAACAATACCATCATCATGAATATTCACATAAATGAAATGGGCAACTTTGGTTAACTTGTCCACCACTACCATAACAGTGTCATGCTTATAGAAATTTTTGGGCAAACTGAGAATAAATTCTATTATGATTACCAACCATTTGGGGCTAGGAATATTATGTGGATACAACAATCCACTAGGGTGTTTATGTTCTACATTTACCTTTTGACACTCCAAACTTCTAGCCACAAATTGAGTCACATTGGCTTTCATTTTGGGCCAAAGAATTTTTTTTCAAATTGTGTAGCATTTTAGTCTAATGTCATTTCTCATTTGGATGATGATTTCTAAATGATTCGTCAAAATCAATTTTTCATGAAAGTATTACATTAAAAATCTACCATCAATATAACCTCCCATGTCTAAAATCTTGGATTCTTTCAGATTTTGTTGCCACAATAATGGGTTACACTTTTTGGGACATCCTGATTTTTGCTGAAATCACATATTTTTAGAAAATATAATGATTTAAGCCTTGTAAGGTTCCATTTAAAAAAAATTAATTGAAGAGGGTTTGATCAAAACCCTTTAGATTCAAACCCCCTTGGATAGAACCCCACTAGTTTTAAACCATACCTATAATGGAGCCTCCTCTACACCTATCAAAATGCTGATAAAAAAACCACTTTTGATTTACCTTTTGGGGGCTCAAATGAATTCATTTAAAATTTATGTTTGTGAGTATGTAGTCCTTATTATAAGCTTCCCAAAAAGTATAATTTTTTAAATATATTTAATTTGATTATTATATTTATTTTTTATTTCTTGTGAATGTAGGTTTTTCAATGAACATCAAGGTCTTTGTTTCACACATATGAAAGAATAAGAAAATAGAAGAAAAAATTATAAAAAAATACATGTCCTCTAGGTATTGATGTCCTTATCCAACCAAAAAAAAATTGAATTATGATACATACAAAAAAAGTTATGTTGGATAGAATATGCCTATGTCTAAATTATAATTGGTTTGATTTCAAAACTTAATTAAAGAAAAACTATTTGACAAAACATTATGAAACCTTTGTAGAAAAAAAGTCATGTGAGACAAAATACCCATCACTTTAAAAAAATGTTGTTTACTATTAAAAACTAGTTATCAAAGGAGATGCAAAAAATTTTACAATTTAACTCCAAAAATTTGTAAAAAAATATATTCAGAATCTACAGACAAAATCTCACAAATCACTAGTTCGCATCATCTTCAAATTCCTAACGGTTTGGCGGCTATATGTGTCAGAAAGTGAAGATTTAGTTCAAAATGTTGATTTCAATGTCAAGTTTGGCCAAAAAGTGTAACCCATTATTGTGGTCAAATGAGAATCTTGTTATCCATATGATCTCCTTTTCTAGACAATATGGTTAAAAAGTTTCAATATTCTTAGAACTAAAATATAAGCCCCTTGCAAGTTTCCAATTTTCAACAATCTAGTATGTTCAATGTCTAGATTCAAATCTAAAAATAAAATAAGAAAGATATTCAAATAGTCAAGCTTTGATAATTTAAAAAAGAAATAAACTCTTTTATCATTGGAGGACTACCTTGTTAAATATTAATGTATTGATATCTAAATGCTTTTATATTTTTTCTTCAATCTCCTATAGTTTCCTTCTTCCCCTTTCCTATATGTTAGATGATTGAGTATTTGGTTTCTTGATGTATATAGATCCAAGTGATATCTTACCAAATGAATTTCTTTTGATAAAATTAATTCCCAAATAGTTAAATCTCAATTGACTAATGATTCCTTCCATTAGATTTCACTAAGGACGAGCCACCTTTTGATAAGTCTATCTCCTATATTGACACTTTTTTGAAGGATTAAAACTCTAATATCAAATAGAACAAGACATGGTGTTTAAGACTAGTCACGTGAGGAATTTATTAGTGTTGTAGAATAACAATTGGAAAGGGGTTTAGCAATGTGAGATGTTCAAGTTTGTGGGAATCCCTTTCTTTTCATATTAACCTATCATTTCTATAGGAATAGATTCTAAAGAATGCTAGGACACATACCTTTTAGATTACTAAGATCACATATATTATGGCCAAGATTGAGATTTATACTGTCATGTTAGTGGACATAAATGTTCATTTATTCTTTGTAATGGGACCTATCTAAAGCTATGTATCATTGTTCAGAGAGAATATTGTATTATTTTTGTTGGATGATTCTAAGAACACTAGATTTTCCATATGCTACTATGGGCATGATGGCTTGGAAAATTTCTCCCTAGGAATTATGTCATTTTGGGTTATTTGTATTGTAAAAAATGTTTCAAGGTATTAGCTTTCCAATGTTTTTTTATAAATTGAATATCTATCAATATTGAGTACTTGGTAGTTATGGATCAACTTGTCACTTTCCCCATGTGATGAATATTTGTTTTTCGGGCCTTTCTTAATCAAACATTATACTCATCATGGGTGGTATGCTTTGAATCCTTCTTATAGGCATGTGATGAATATTTGCTTTTTGGGCCTTTCTTAATCAAACATTATACTCATGATGGGTGGTATGCTTTGAACCCTCCTTATAGGAGACTTTTTCTTAGGTTTCATTCTAACCAAATAACAATTTGAAGGCATCAGGTTGAAACCACCTAAAGCTTGAGGACCCCACATGTGCTATAGGCAGAAGCTTTGAACTGGGGTCTACCCCTTTGGCTATAGGAATTCCTGTAGCTTTTGGATGGCTAATGTCCTAGAACTACTTACCACTTGTAGTTACTATCCTGCAACACTTTTCTCGTAGCTACAGATACCTATTCTAAGGACACCCCTATCACACCCACATCGACACCAATGAACAACAAACACAAATCAACTATTTTATTTCATAAAATTCTTCTTTCCATTACATGCAAGGACTTGTATTTCCCCTATTCATACTCTCTTACAAGCACACTTAGCCCATTGGCTATACACACACAACCTCATTCTCTCTTTCCCTCTAGCTCTCTCAGACTTGTTGATCACACACTACTTCTTTTCCATGTTGCTCACATAGAAATTCCATTTTTTGTTATGTTGCCTCCCTACAACCTCACCTCTTTGGATGTAGGTGCAACACTTTGTGAGACACAATTTTCTCTTTCTATAGATAGTCCTACAATAGTTCTATGGAACTTCTTCATTTGTGCTACCCAGTCAGTCTCATGCATAATCTACTCTTCTTTCCACACTACCCATTTGGTCTCATACATGTCCTCTTACTTCATCCTCTATCCTCATCTTGCTACCTATTTGGTCTCATCCACAAACTCCTTTTCCTTGCCTCACCAACTAGTTACTCTCATGCAGGTTTCTAATTATCTATCCTACTCATGGCCCCTTGTGCTTGTTGGAAGCTCCTCTTAGCTCTTCATAGGAATATTCTTACCCTTCTTTCTCTACTTTGCCAGTTCCTCTTTCTTGGAAAATCTTCCAACTAGTGCACCCTTTTCCTTGAATCCTACTCTAATTCTTGGGTGTTCATATTCACCTACCCTATCCTTCTTGTTTGTTTCTTTATAACTACTAATTGTGCACCCAAATCACCATCAAATCTACTATGATAATTCCTTTTGCATGCATCAGGCCTTCATAAATGTCTACAAGGTACCTCAAGCCTTCAAATGGCTCCTTCAAATTTATTTGCTCATACTCACTATCCTTCACACTATTAATGTGCATCCCACAACCTCCATTTGTTCTTTGCTACCTATTGCTCATCCCAAGCATTAAATGTTTGTCCTCTCTATAAATGACCTTTCCATTTTTCTACCCAAACCTACTATCATCATCCTTCCTCCAACGACTCCCTCCAATACCATTGCAACCTCCTCTACCACATAATCATGGCCTCCAAATGGCCCTCAAATCTCTTCGTCATCACTCGCAATGCTTGTGGCATCACCAAACCACAATGACTCCTCACCACCACCTCTCTTGTTGCTTCACAACCTTTAAGCAGTCTCTCAGGCTCCAACTTAGCCCCTTGTGCACCTCCTCAATCATGCAACTAACTATGTACCTTCTACCCACTCATCCTCATGGCCAACACACCTTAGAAGCACCCTCAAACACTATCCATACCCACGTCAACAAACAACACTTCCACTGCCACCTCTCATCTTCATGGTCATCCCTCATTCAATTGTCTCTAACTTACTAGAAACCATGTACTATCCATCATATGGTATTTGACACTTTGTCATTTATACAACTCAACTCATCTCATGAGCACTTCCACCATGCTCCTTTGTTGTAAGTGAAATTACAACATTATTTCCCTCCTCACGATGTCCATCTCCATGCAGCATCTTAGTTATTACAAGTATGATTACGCCTAGGCACTCCACCTCCTTCTACTATAGGTGGCCATCACTCTATGGGTAGATCCCTAGTTTCCATAGGTAGCTTCTCCTTTACTATGACTTCTTATTATAACAGATGAGCCAATGCTTACTCTCTCCTTTACTCCATGTCTTATGACTACAGGTAGTCACCTTTGTTGTGAGTGCTTTTGCACTATGGTGACTCCTCTCCAGTGGCTATAGGTAACAACCTACAGTGGCTGCAAGTGCACATTTTCCGTCCAAATAACTAGTTTTGCACCTTTGGTCCATGCCAACTCTTGACCTACCTGGGGTACCCCTACATCACAATCTACCATATACTACACTGCCACTTGCACCAAAAGAAGGTGTAATGGTTATGTCGATAGGAAACTATATTTAAGTTAATGTGCTATGTTAGAGATTACAATTTGATTTGTACATAGAAGACACATTTATTTTTTAATAAATTTTGTATATAAAGTAATAGTTAAAATACAATGCATTAGATTTACTATGTGTGTATAGAATATTATTTTTGTAGGTTTACTTTATTTTGTAGATTATATTAATAATGAAGATAAATAGATGTCTGAAGGAGATATTTTATTTTTAATTTTGAATATAGTTTTGAAATGCATATAATATCCTCTACAACACTTTAAATATCCTTGTATTACATATTTACTTATAATCAATTGAAAGAATATTTTCTAAAATTTTCAATTTTGTTTAGAATGCAATTCATGGAACCAAAGCAATACTAAATCAAGATACAAAAGAGAATTAGGGTCCATAAATCTCCTCACATGTCTGCAATGCACACCCCTAAATCTAGAGTTGGTTTAAATCCATAACATATAGAGTCTAGTCCGTGGTATTTAACATTAAGGAGCCAAGATATCATAAAAATCTAGTATGACATTGTTTGTGAAGGTAATCAAAGTTCATCCAATTTCATGGAAGTGCTTATCATATTTTTTTTGGAGTCGATCGAGAAGGGTGTTAGAGTGATTGGTGATGGATTGTTGAGGCTCATGAAGAAGCACAAGAACATGCACAGTCATTGGATCGAGTCCAATGACCACAAGCAACCTTTTTCCTTAAAATTGTGATGTTCTTATAGGCAGTATGAAATTAGATTTAGGTAAATTATATGATTTATTGGCAAGTTGTTTTAATTTGATTTACTCCGTGAACTTTTGGTATTGATATTGTAAAGGAGGTACTATTTAGGTCTACAAGGTCGAAGCTTATTTATGTTTATGCCTTTGTTGTGTTGTTTTGCAGGTGAACATGGTGAGGAATGGAAATTATTAGTTTCATAAATTCAAATTTATCTAGGCTTCTAGGCTTCTGCTCAAATTCAAATTTACGTGAAATGCTAATTGAATGCTTTAGAAATAAATTTTTACATGTTTTTCATGTCATTTGAGTAATTGATTTAAGAGTATTTAAGAGTTTTGCATCAAGCATGACAACAGTATAAAAGAAAGAATAAAGGAAATCATATTGATTCCCGAGGAGTCTCTAGAATAGACTAACAGGCCCAAAAGTACTATTGGAAAAACCCTCACCAAGCCCTCTACCATCCGTCAACAATCCACAGCAACAGCAGCAGTGGTGACGCCCATCGAAGAAACAACGGTGGAAGGAGGAATTAAAATGAAAGGTGTCAACATTGCAAGGCGTCCACTATACTTGGATATGCAGGAGACGTCACCCGTGGATCTTTGTGTTCTTGACGCTGCAGAAACCTCATTCTAACGCTGCGGAAACCTCATTCTACAACTCATGTCTACGGTTGGGTGTCAGACCATGCCGTCCAGAAGGCCTCTAAACAGGTTATTCTTAAATATCATCTATTTCAGGTTAATTTTGATTAATAAAAACAGGACAAATATTTAGCACTTTTTATTCTGAATGAGATGTAAAATTGCTATTGATTGTTTGACTATTGAAGTGGATGATATTTAAGTAGTGCCAGCCATAAACAGCCGGTGGGTTGTAAACCACCCGCTGTAGGGATGGGTCGACAAGTCCAGCAGTCGACTGCATCTAATGACCAAATTGGTTTGGCTCTTTTCGACTGTTCCTGCCATACTACTCATTGACTGCATTTTAACTGTCTTCGACCGGCCATACTACACGTTGACCAGCCAGTCGCTTACAACACACCCGCTGGGTTCCTTTAAGTAGAGTGTTCCTGCCCTTTAAACTACCAAGAAAAGAAAATTGACTAAGCAAAAAAAACCAACAACCCAAAGAAAGCGTTGCCGATTGAAATAAAAACAGGCAATACAATATTTTTACAGACTTCAGGCAGAAAGCTAACATATAATAGTCTATAGAAGGCATGAATTTTCCACAGTCCATAACAGTGATATGTAAGTGCTTCTGGAAACAATTGTGTATGTTTTTGCAAGAATATACACAGTTGTTTTCAGAAACACTTACATATAATAGTCTATCGACTAATTATATAGCTTAGAAAGACAAATATACCTATCACTTATTTTTTCATTAGAAAATTTTTTATATATATTTTTAATTAATAATTAATAAACTAAATTTATAAATGACTTTCCAAATAAAAAATAAATTGCACTTGCCAACCATGACAAAATAAAAGTTAAAATCTATAACAAGGAGGTGCCAACATTGACAAAGATTGGGTATACGAGAAAGCTAATTAACATTAGCTTAAATGAGAGAATTGATGCAGAAAAGTCAACTATACTATATGTTTAAGAAGCAATCGGAATTGAACGCGGTGTCAAATGTTTGAATTTACCCCGATTCACTATTTGACAATATGTGATGTTAGTTTGAATCAGTCAAATAACTATACATTGCTATTCAACATCAAGACTTGACTCTCTCCCTCAATGTCTCTCTGCGTGTTTGTTTATCCTCTTTTCTATATAAACGATCTGCCCTCCGTTCAACAAGCCAAACCATAATTCCCATTGCTTATTAAATCCACACAGAGGGCAAGAAAATATGCTGGCGAGATCAATGCTTACTAAAATGAGCACATTGCTTATTCTGCTCAACATTATATTTGTCTTCCATGTCTCCGCTAGGAATAAGCTTCTTGTTGAAAATGTAAATACAAACATAGATAAGTCCTTTGAAACAAGTTTGGAGCAGTTACCATCATGCACAAACTGTTCTGGACATATTCCAGACAAGAAATGCTGCCCCACATCAAAGAAAGTTGGAGAGATGTTCAACCAGAACTTTGCATATTCACAATGATGTCACTCAAATCCACAGAAATACCGCTTAGATCACAATTCGATTATCATCCATTGTGTAATACAAATCGATAGCAAACAAGGGAAGACATATTGTACTCTAGTAATTCCATTCAATGTTCATCAATATTTTCATTTCATTCATGCCGCTAGAGTCGAATATAACTTGTTTGCGACTTTTCTTCATGGACTAGAGTAAATACGTCTGTTAATATTTAGATATTTATGGCTTGCATATAATAAATGTCACTAATCAACAAGTTGTTTTGTGTATTTTATAACAAGTTTGTTCAAGTAAAATTCTTATACTCTAAAAGCATAAACGAAGGAATCACTAACGTCTTGACACGAATTTTTCAACAACACAAACTGTTTGTAAACCAAGACAAATGGAACTGAAATCAACATCATTAAGCCTGCACTAAATTCAAACGAGGAAGTGCACAATATACATTATATTCATTACGATAGAAGAGCACGAACACACTAATAAGGATCACAAATAAAGGCTGCATCTATCTAGCTATCATCTGCCATCAACCCTCCATATTGGTATAAGGATCACAAATAAAGGCTGCATCAATCAAAGTAGATATGGTGCATGTAGTAGCATCAAGGACACCCATATGGCCCCACCACATAGCTCTCGATAGTCTAGGATCTCGAAATGGCACGTCTCACTGATATGGTGTAATGTGCTCATAAATCCATGGCATGATCAGAGAAGGATGACTGAAGGAAAGAGCCTCTTGCCTCGATATACAATGCAGGTCTCGATAGATCATGGTGAGGATATCAATCCCCCATGCAAAAAATGTACCCTACTCAAGCCTCTAAATGATTGGTGCCTAGCACCATTTGAGTCTCACTATCCCTTATCCCTTGATAGCCTAGAAGTGATCAATCCAATGAGAACCTTTCGTAAAGGTGAAATGTCAATGTTAGGAACTAAAATGAGCTAAAATCCTAATTTGTCTCTCGGATGAGTAACCATCATGATAGCGGCCTAGGACTATCGCTCTAACTTCGACTTGATCTCAGGGAGCCGAAGGTGCTCTCCTCTCACAGGAACACCTAATGTGGGATACACATCATACAAAGTGAAGGTCCAATCTCCTGATACTTGAGGAAATAAAAAAGTGTTCCTGTCTGCGTTCCAGTATGTCAAAATGTCATAGCAAATCCATGAAGGAGGATGAACCACCAGAGTTTGAGCAATAATATCCAAACATGTCCTCCTAAGAATAGAATGATCTCTAGAAGTGAAAGCCCCATAGGCTTTGACAATCAAAGCTTGGTCGTATGTTGCATTCCATCAAACGTGTCCATCTTGTCACACACAAGGAATGTTAAGTTAGATCCCCAAAAACAGAAAATTTCACAAAAAAAGCATAAACATGACAAAGTTTCACAAAAAAAGTTTATATCATTAGAAAATTTCAATAAATAGAAGAGGTTAGTATCAAAAAATAGACAAAATCAAGCGTTAGAAGCATCAAATTACTGAAGATTCCATCAAAAAGCACTCTGAGTGGGTTTCCCCTTTCACTAACGTAATTCCCCTTGAGTGATCCTAGATTCCCCCCAAGGGCGACTAGCCCTATCGAAAGGGGTGACCCTACCCCACACCTTGTGAGGGTAAAATCATGCCAGAATTTGCCAGAAATGATAAAAAATTGATGAACAAAAGGTTACAAAATGACTGAAATCAAAACTAGAAAATGACAAATTCAATTGACAAAAATTCACAAAATAAAAACTAGGGTTGCAAGGAGGATTTTTCACGTTTTTCAAACTTGATACTCAGCATGAGGAAGGTTAGCTACCATCTTTGTGATCCCCTTGTCAATATCTCTCCACCAACTGCTCCCATGCATAGTTATGTCACTGCTTAACCTCATTTCTTCTAATTTCTCCTCTCTCTCCTCTTCTCTACTTTAGTTCATTTCAATACATTTAGGAGTAATTTCACATTTTTTGGTGCTCTTATGCCCTTATTTTGCATGCTTTCATTCTCGTAAGTCCCCATGGCGAAACAAGGCACGACTTAAGTATAATTACAACTCACAAATCGATGGTATGTTTCCTCATTTCTATTTTTTAGTACTTATTAAATATTATTAATATGGAACTAATACACATTATTTTAGGTACAATTATGGGATAATGACAACAAGTAAAGCCTAGTTTGAGATTGGTACCTACCCTTAATGTAAAATACCATCCCTGAGGGGGAAAATATGTAAGCACTAAAAACATGCATGGGCCTACATGATGATCCGATGATGAGCTATAATCCTAAATGTGCATACATGTAAGTGTGTAATTATGCCCTCTAAGCTATATTCCTCTTGGTGACACATAGATCAAATTTCTTCATCTTTTTTCTGTTTCCTTAGTCCTCTAGCTAACCCTCCTAGCATGTCATAAGATAGGAATACACTTTCCCTAATCTCCTTTCATCCATTTCAACATTTTAGAGGCCTCTAATTAGCCTCCTAGAACATTCCCCATCATCATTTCTATCACCCATTTCTTCCTTTCTATGTCACCCCTTGTCATTTCCTGATCCCCCTAGTTGGCCATTGATCTCCCTGGGGGTGACCCCTGATCCCCAAGGGTGACCTGCCTTGCTACAAGGGGTTTGTAGATTTTTGTTGTCACACCAAAAGCATGTACTAGTGGTGGAGAGGGATCTCATTGTTGATCTAGTCGCTACACCAACACCCCCCCCCACACGATAGAGTCGGATACAACCACATACCATGCGGGATTCCTACCCACTATGTACCACGTCGATAAGCCAAGCTTACATGGATGAAGGGTCGAGGGCTCAAGGGACTCGAACCGATGACCTATGCTTTGATACCATGTAGATTTCTGTCATTGCTCCAAAAGCATGTATTTGTGGTGGAGAGGGATCTCATCTTCGATATAGTCACTATGCCAACACCCTCCACATGATAGAGTCAGATACAACCACGTACCATGTGGGATTTGTACCCACTACATACCACATCGATAAGATGAGCTTACATGGATGAAGGGTCGAGGACTCAAGGGACTTGAACTGATGACCTACGCTCTAATACCATGTAGATTTTTGCCGTCACACCAAAAGAACATACTAGTGGTGGAGAGGGATCTCATCGTTGATATAGTCGCTACGCCAACACCCCCCCACACGATAGAGTTGGATACAATCACGTACCATGTGGGATTCGTACCAACTACGTACCACGTCGATAAGCCAAGCTTATGTGGATGAAGGGCCAAGGGCTCAAGGGACTCGAGTTGATGACCTGCACTTTGATACCATGTAGATTTTTGCCGTGATACCAAAAGTACGTGCTTTTGGTGTGACGACAAAAATCTACATGGTATCAGACCAAAGGTCATTGGCTCGAGTCCCTCGAGCCCTTGACCCTTCATCTGCGTAAGCTTGGCTTATCGATGTGGTACTTTTGGTGTGATAGAAAAAATCTACATGGTATCAAAGCATAGGTCATTGGCTCGAGTCGCTCGAGCCCTTGACCCTTCGTCTACGTAAGCTTGGATTATCGATGTGGTACGTAGCGGGTACGAATCCCACATGGTACATGGTTGTATCTAGCTCTATCATGTGGGGGGTGTTGGCGTAGCGACTATATCGATGATGAGATCCCTCTCTGGGACTAGTACGTACTTTTGGTGTGACAGCAAAAATCTACAGGGTTACCCACCTTTTCCCTATCTTTTAGTCAATCTCCAAGTTTATATGCCATCCATAGCCCCTTCTGACCATTTCTATCCCTCAAACACACCTACAGAACCCTAACCTTGTGGGTTGCCCCCTAGGCGACCCTCAATTCCCCTAGGCGACCCTTTATCCCCCTTGGAAATGACCCCTGATCCCTAGGGGTGACCTAATGATATTTTAAATGTGAATTCCTGTTTAGTTCAAGCCTGAATTAGCTTATTTTTTTATGAATACTTCCTATTTAACTTATATTAAAAAAGAAACAAATAGTACAATATTCACAAAAAAAGGGCAGGGTGGTAAAAAGGCACACCCATGAAGTATCAAAGCCTTAAACATAGGTGAACAAAATAACAAAGGGCCGAGCCCATAGAAAACTAAGCAACAAGTGCAACACCAGATGAGGGAGGAGGTTCTTGATCATCAGGTTTAGCTCCCAACCGTTAGCACCTTCATTCTTGAGGGGTGGTTGAACCAATAATTAGCTCCATTTTGACTCTAGTTTGCATGACAATTCAACCCTAACTAGTCCTAGTCTATTTCTAACTCCATTTCCACTCCTAATCACTCTATTCTTAGCTTCAACTGAGCTATTCTATCTCCCTTTCTTCTCATGCTAACTCTCCTTCCTCCATGAGTTATAACCTATCAAGCTTAGTTCACTATCTAATCAAGCCAATTCACTCCTCAATCAATCATGTTAACTCATCAATCAATTGATTTAACTCTTCAATCAATCCTAGCTCTGGTGAGCTCTTCCAACCTATAAATAACCCCCTCCTATATGCATTATGGGAGACAAATTCATTGTTACAGCCATTCAATACTCCTTGCTTTTCCCCTCCATTAGCACTTTTATGCTCATTGCAATACTTATGTGCCTTTTGTTTCATGTTTAGGATAGTTTTCCAAGATTGAAAAAGCTTCAAGAGCATTATGCTCTCATTTTTCTCTCAAGCCATAGCCATTGTGCTCACATAGCCTTTTCATAGCATTCATAGCTCCCCAAGCTCTCTCAATTTCATTTTTAGCTTTCAAAGCTCAAGCCATTTCAAACCAATTGCTCTCTTCATCCCTATCACCAAGAGGAAGACCCCATTGCTACAAAGGAGAAAGAGGTTTCCAAATACAAGGATTTTTGTGGATCATCCAAAGCTCATGTGCCAGATTCATGATAGGTTCTTTAATTCTTTCATAGTAATTAGCTAATCAAATTGCTCTTGAGGAAAGTAATACTTTATTTCTTTACTCTTGATAGATTATGCATTGTTAGTATAGTTTCCCTTCATTGTATTAGATCATGTCGTTAATTTATTTCATAGATTAAAATTCCTTTATTTCACTAGATTAATTGTTATTTGCTTTTATTCGAATAGGATTCCAAAATCGATCTTGAAAATAACAAAAACATAGTTAGGTTTGCATTTAAAAAGTCATTTTAAGTTTGCAATCATATTTAAATTCATAGTAGTTAAATCATCTTATCAAATCAAAAAAGAACAAAAAAAAAAGCATCGCTTTGTATACATATAGTTTGCATACATTAAAACATAAAAAGAGTAGAAAATAGAAAATCAAAACAAAGTGAATACACAAATCCCTTGATTTCATCACGAGGTCGAATTGAAATTGAAAACTCCTTGATACCATCACATGGTTGACAATCTAGTGAAACCATAGAAAACCTTTGATCACATCATAAAGTCAAATTTTAACAAAAGTCAACTCTTGTCAACTATCTCTTTTCCAAGCATACGAATGTGCCCAAGAATTAGAGGTGAGTGGGTTAGGGCAATCCATGCAGAAATAGAGTTGATACATCCTAGACAACAACAAGCACCTCAACGATAGAAGAGCACAAACACATCCTCAGGATCATTCAAAGCATAGAAATCACATGCCAAATCATACTAGAACATGACAACTACATAGAGTGCCTAAGAGTCATCAACGATCAAAATTGAAGTCCATCTAACCATTAGAACTTAAGGTATCCAAATAGGAGATCAACAACTAGTGACCCTTCAGGTCATAGGGTTATCTCCACCATCATAGTCTTAGAAGAACAAACATTGACACATATCAAGCCCCAAGACCGACCAATCACTCTCCATGATGTTTCGCTTATATTTCATTCTAATCAAATGACAATCTACCATATACTACATTATATACCTTAAAAAGACAAATATACCTGTAACTTACTTTTTCGTTATATAATTTTTTATATAATATTTAATTAATAATTAATAAAACTAAATTTATAAATGACTTTCCAATTAAAAAATAATAATCTAGTAAAATAAGTTTTAAAACAAGAGTTGCACAACAACATGATTCCCTGCCAAATGCTGTCAGCATAGATTTGATTAAAACAGTATTATTTTAACAGCGAAAAAGAGTAGAATGACATTGAAATGATCTGTCCACATCAATACATTTAAATCCCAAATGAAAATGCCAAAATGTTGTCCAGTCTTTATAAAAAAACCAGAAATTTTACCATTGATGTGATAGTACAGATTTGTACAATGTCAATTTAATTAAGATAATGAAGAATATATCCCACACTACAAACCACAAAATAAAGAAGATCCATGCATGTTGAATTACATTCCTTCCCTAAGGAAAAAATTGAACTGAATGGTGCATGTTGAACACCCTGATGCAACCAAAGCATAATAGAAAAATAACTCCCGACGCCTTAATAAAACAATAAAAAATCATTGGAGGGTTTTTTTATGGCGCTACCCCTAGACCCCGCAAGGGGTCCTGCCCCCAAACCCCCACAAGGGGTGCTGCCCCTTGACCCTATTAAATAATTTGGGGGGAAACTGTGCTCATAAAAGTGGGGTAAATTTAACCTCTGAGTCTGATTAGGCTCCATATAACAAGATGAAAATCGTAAAATCCCCTTTGGGTTTCCCTCTAAGAAGTTGCCAATGTACTTACATGCATTTTGAATTAAATGTGAGGTGACAAGTGTCATTCCATCGTACTGTATGATAGCTCAGAACAAGGCATTGCGGGAACGATGGGAACATGAAGTCGGCAAGTCAGGAATTTTAGGAACCTTTGAACTACAATTTTGAGAGTTCTGACCTCCAAACAACAAAGACTTTACTTAATGCAAAATGACCAAGACCGGTTGACGCAAGAAGAATATTTAGACACTAGACACAATGACTAGTCGAGAAGTCAGGGGTTCATGAACTATTGAACCTACCAACTTTGGTTCAAAAACATAAAGGATTTTTGACAATACATGAAAATGGCTAAGTAAAACTCAATTTTGGGGAAAAAAAGGAAATGAATAGTGGCAAGTAAAGAATGGAAAATTTTCTAAGGCATGGGTGCTTTAGTAAAATTTCAAACATGGGGTAACAATAGGCTCTAATTAGGGACAAGGACTAAGGAGGACACAGAGAATCTGGACAAACCTTGGAAACAAAGCCTTATTCTAGAAGGGCGATAGAGTCACACCAAAAACACAACAATGACAATAGGAAAAATAAGGAAATAAACTATAGTACAAGGTAGGAATCAGGAGTGTTACCAATTGTACATCTTTAGATCTTGCCAATTGTAGGCAAGTGGTAACGATATCCCATCAAGATATTCTAGTAGAAATGCATTATCTCCAATGACTTTTTTGATCTGGAAAGGTCCCCTCCACAAGGAGTCAAATTTCCTATGAGCCTCCTTTGGCTCTCTTCTCCTATCCCATAAAAGTACAAAGTCTCCCACAACAAAACTTCTCTTCTCAACTCTCTTATCAAAAATCTTCTTGATAATCTGCTGGTGTCTAGTAATCCTATCTACAACAATTTCTCTTAGTTCCTCCAACTGGTTCAAATACATTATCCTCTTCTCCAAAGCCAATTGGAATTGTTCATCTTCAATTGCCATTTGTAGATTTAGTGCAGATAATAGCAAAGGAATCGGAAGTGCACTGCCAATTCCATAGACTAGCTGAAAAGGAGACATACCAATGGCTCTTTTGTAAGTTATCCTATCGGCCCAAAGAGCATCATATAAACTCTTATGCCATCCTTTTTTATTTTCATCTACAAGTTTCTTGACAATTGAAAGGAGATTTTTATTGCTTGATTCAGCTTGCCTATTGCCTTGTGGATAATAATCAGATGAATAAGTAAGACTAATACCATAATCATAATAGAAAAGAGTAAATTCAAAAGAGAAGAAATTGGAGGCATTATTAGCTACAATATTTTTAAATACACTAAAGCTGACCAATATGTTCTCTTTGAGGAAATTACAATCTACCTCAGAGGTGGTATGTCTTACAAGGATTGCTTCCACCAATTTAGTAAAGTAATATGTAGCTGTCAAGATATTAGTATGCTCAACATTGGAATTAGGGTTAATAGGTCCATTGAAATATAATCCCCACTGGTAAAATGGTTCATCAATCACTACTAGCTTCAAAGCCAATGCAGCTAATTGAGGCCTGCTGGTAAATTTCAAGCATTTCTCACATTTAAAGAACTAATTATAGGCATCTTTGAACATGCCTAGCCAATAAAAACATTGCCACAATATCTTAAAGGCAGTCACCGATGCTGAAAAGTGTCTCCCATAAGATTCATTATGAAAAGTTTCCAGTAATCTCCTTTGCTACTCTTTATCCACGCATCTCAGAAATGTTCCATCCTATCCTTTCTTATATAAGTTCCCCTCCAAGAGAACATACTTGCTCACTTTAAGCTTCATATTTCTTTTCTCCTTAGTTGAGAGGTGGGATGGAAAATCACCATATGTTAGAAAATAAGAAACATCAAAAAACCAATCATCAATAGTGCTTGTGAAAAGAACTAAAGGCAACTTCTCATCTTCACTAACTTTATTCTTGGCAATCATTTTACACAATCCTTTGCCTCTGACCAAATTAGTAGGTTTAATTTCAACATCATATTCCTGAACCCTAGCTATCCAGGCTCCCTATTATTACATCCAATTTTGTGTAAGGATACTTTTTACAATAGACTTTAGAACATAAACAACCACATGAGAGTGTAGAATGTAAAACCTAAAGCTTTCCAAAGCTTTCACTGCTACATATGTATGCTTCTCTAGTGGAGAGTATTTCATTCATGTTTTTTAATGGCACACTCATGAAAGCAATAGGAGCTTTGATCCCCTGTTCATTCTTTTGTAGCGAAATAGCTAACAAGGTGTTTTTTGATGCATAGCAATAGATAATTTTTTTTTTCAAAATTGGGGTGCACTAATGTAGGTGCATTGGTAATGGCTGTATTAACATCCTCAAATGCTTGTTTATCTTCATTACTCCATTTAAAAATAGGATGGTTTCTCATCATCTTAGCAATATGTCTAGTCAACTCAGCAAATTCAAGAACAAACCTTCTCAAAAAATTTACCTAATCAAAGAAGAATCTTGTATTGCTCTTGATAGCAAGTAGGCTCAATTGCTGAATTGCTCCAACCCTCTTAGGATCAATTTTAATACCATCTTTGGAGACAATGTGACATAATAGTTTCCCTTCAGTTACAGTGAAAATTGACTTTTTAGGATTTAAATAAATACAATTCTCCCTACAATGCTACAACACTACCTCTAGATCATGCAAGTGGTCAGCCCTCTTCTTAGAGAAAACTGTTAAATCATTCAGATAAATGACAATGATTTTATTTTTCAAATCAGTGAATGTTAAGTCCATTGCTCTTTTGAAAGTGGCCCCTACATTGATAAGGCCAAATGGCATCGTATTGTAGGCAAAAAAAACCAATAGGGGTACTGAATGTTGTTTTGTGTTGATCCTCCGGAGCTACTTCAATTTGATTGTATCCTGAAAACTCATCTAACATAGACATCATCTCTGAACCAAACACTATTTGTAATATATGGTCCATTATAGGTAAAGGATAGTTATCTTTTAGAGAAGCTTGATTTAGATTATGGAAATCAACACAAATTCTTATTTCCCCATTCTTCTTTCTGATAGGAATGATATTAGCCACCCATGTAGAATGGTGAATGGCATAAATAATCTTCACCTTCAACATTTTGTCTATTTCATTGAAAATGGCCTCCGCCACATTAGGACTATAAATGCTTTGTTTCTGTCTAAAAGGCCCGGTGTTGAGATTTAATGGAATGTGATGTTGCATCCTCCCATCTCTAAATTTCTTCAGGTATGTGTAACACCATGCAAAAACATCTCTATAGTGAATAAGAAAACAAATTAAATGCTCTCTCTTTCGGAGAGCAACATTTCCCGATACAAACAACTTTTGGATCTTCCTTTGTGCCAATATTCACTTGATCATAATCACCTAATGATCTGTTTGAAACTCTACCTTTTTTCTTTAGGTACTAATCATGTCGATTAAAAAGGTCTTCTAGCTAGACCAAACCCTTGGGAATTTTATTCCCTTCCAATTGTATAACTTCTAACTCTTGACCATTATGAGAATTTACATCACCTTCCAGAACATCATTGCTTTCATCATGACTCCCTTCAAAAAACACATTGGCAAAAGACTCAACATTTTCAAGAAAATAAATTATTTACTGGTCATTATTAAATACCTGCCAGTGATTGACATTGTTAGGTACACTAGGGCAGTCGATCACCTCGACTCTATAAGATTCATCCTTGAAGTCTAGGTGTGGTAAAAGTAAAGATGCAGATACTACTAATGAGTTTGCATGAGTGTTCTGATCTCTGGGCACTGCTTCTATAGAGAAAGCATCGAAATATTCTATACAATCCCACTCTATTTCGGTAATGCCTCAACCTCCCATTCTTCACAATATATATCTTCTTCACTTGTTTGACAATTAACTTAGCATCACCTCTGGCCCTTATCTATTTAATACCTCTCTCCTTAGCCAATACCAATCCTAAAAATAAAGCCCCATATTTTGCAATGTTATTGGTATTGTCAAACTCTATTTTGTAAGTGAAAGGGAACTTACAATCATCAGGAGAGATCAGAACTACCCAACACTTGAACTGGTACTAGAACAACTACCATCATATTCTAATGTCCGTAGCTCATTATCCAAGTCAAGGCTAATTAGATTTACATATCCATCTACCATTGATGTGCACATGTATGTACTGAGCATAATTTCCACATATAAGATATCTACCCTTGGGTCCCTTGACTTTAATATGATGAACTTGGCTTTAGGTTCTGGATTTAGGTGGACCTTCTTCCCATCCACTGGTATCAGAGCATGTGACCAGTCCATTACAATCTCCCCACCCAAATCTCTACAAAAACTACATCTCAAAAGCATCCCATAGCTTGCAGGTATGTCTGTCACTAAAATGGTTAACTTCAATATTTTCTTAGGATAAGTGGCAAGGGAACTTCTGCATCTTTGATTTGACCTAAAATAGGTACTAGAGAGCCATCCATTAAAAAACATTTACCATGTGAGGAGGTATAGGATAGACATAGGGCTTTAGTGACCTAGGTAGGCATCACATTATCTGAGGCTCCAAAATTAATAACATAGTTGCTTAATTTATAGCCAGCAATGTATAATGACACATAAAAAGGTTCTAGCTTTTTAAAGGGGTTTTGAGGACCAAGTTCTTGGAAACAAGAATTTAAGCAATTTTCTTTTTCTATATGGACTTCACTATCATTTGACACCTAAGCATTGCAATGAGAATGGGATGGCTCTTTCCTAACATATCTAACTAGTCTATCTAGTTCAGAAGGGTTGAACCTAAGGTATTCATCTTGTGAAATTTGAATTTTTGTATTTTTACAAGACTCAACTATGTCAAAGGAGCTAGAAACAAGAGCTTTAGAAGAAGAAATAGATGGTACCTCAACAGATGCAATTTGGGTACATTGTTCTCTGCCTTCTTAGAGTTAGCATTGTTCTATCTTGACAAAATGGATTTTAGAGTAGAAGAAGAACTAATAGGCTGACCTATAGAATCATGTCCTTTTTGCACTTGCTACCCTCTAGTGAATACTGCTCAATTGGGGTTGTCAAGCTCAGTATACACATCCTCTCCACCTTCAAGATCTGACTCATATTCAAATAAATTAATACTGGCATCACCAGATGGAGAAGGTTCTTCTATATAAGGTTCTTCAACATGCTCATTCATCGAGAGCACCTGCATGAATCTCACCATCTCTGGACATGATGTTCCATCATGACTAGAGGTGAGATTAAAGTTACACATCATATGATTATTATTGTTGGTAGAGGGTCCCCCTTCAATTGCCAATCTCAGAGCTGGGCCATGTAAAGGCAATGTTTTGTTATAGTTTCCTTGGGAACCATGATCTTTCTTTGTTACGTCTTGGTAAAAGTGTTGTTGGAAGCCTTTAGGCATCTACCTTATCAAGGTAATTATGTCATTGGCCAACCTTTGTATGATAGGATTAGTAGAGTTAACTATTGAAGGTTTACCTGTCTGCAATTCCTTCTTCCTCTTGCTAGTAGTTATGAGGTCATCCTCAATTGCGATAGCCAGAGTTTGAGCTGCAGCTAAGTCAGCAACACCTTCCCTCTTTATAGCAAAATTGGCATCAGGGGGAAGGGAATTAATAAAGAAACATTTCAACAACCCATTATCAGGAATTCTATTCGTAATTTTATTAAACTTAGCCACAAACTCTCTCATTTGTTCATGGACTTCTTTCTTTATTGAAGAGAGTTGGGCTACCAGTGTGTGTTTGTTATTAGCAATCTTGAACCTATCTTCAAACTAGTGTCTCATGGTGGTCCAATCTCTGATAGATGCGTTAGGTAAGTGGTAGAACCACTCAGCAATAGTATCAGTGAGAGATTCAACAAATAATCTGACAGATACATCTTCATGCTGAACTGCTAAGATGGAACAAGTGACAAAGAAGGTGTTTATGTGTTCCTCTGGAGTGACCTTTCCATCACCTCTAAACTTAGGTACAACTTTACTAGACCCTTTGGGTAGATCATGCAAATTTGCTCCTAGTCTCAGACATCCTATGGTAGCTTCCCATGGAACAGGTGGTGGTTAAGCCATATTGAAAGGGACGTGGAGAGGGAAATTAACTTGAATAGGTAAAATAGTACTATTAAGGGTTAAAACTTGATAAGAGGAACTGATAAACTCTCTTATAGGTGGAGGAGAGGATGGCCTACTTAAAGATTTGACCTTTCTTGTGGGAGGGAAAGGAGTAAAATTCAAAGATTGAAGCAAGTCAAAGTCGATATCAGTAATACCCCTTTGTCTATCACCCCAAGTATATCTTTTCATAGCCAACTTTCATAGATACATGTATAACAAAAACAATAATGTAGAGTCTCCAAGCCACTTACTGGTTGTTGTGAGGGAGAGCTAGTTGGGCATGAACTTGAATCCTCGGTCTAACAGCAGGGTTTCTTTTCCTATTGTTAGGGACTGCTTGAATTTGTAAGGGCCTTTCTCTTCTAGGTACAGGAACAACTCCTTCAACAAAAACAATCTCCTGAGGTTCACTAAAATGACATACATTTTCTCTTATGATATCACCATTTTCTTCTTCTTCTTTGAGAACCTTGTTTACTTGATGATACTGTTGATTTGTTCTCCTAGTTCTCCAGGCAACAAGTCAAAGACCAATAATAATATCTTCTTGATCATCAACTAGTCAGTCTACATTAGGTTCCAAAACTGGTGCACGTCTTCCACAGAGAATCATAAAGTCCAATCAATAAGGCAACTCATAGAAAATGTATAATAATTTTCATAAGTGTCCTTAGTAGAGTTGCCAAAAATTTGTTGGTTAACAAATTTGTCACCTAACCCTATATTCTCATGCTCATACAGATGAAAAATGTAACAACAATTGAACCTATTGTAATGGTATTTTACAAAGATTCTCTGCTTCTTTTACAAGGCACAGATACCTTCAATTGATATCCAATGAATGAAAAACTAATATTGCTTTTAACCAGAAAGCAAGATAAAGGTGGTGCTTTTAACTAGAAAGCAATAAAGGCAATGTGTATCCAAATATCAACCAATTTAATAGAAGCTCAAAGACTTCCACCACATCAACTTCAATGAATTAATAAAGAATTACACCATACATCATATAATCACCATCATCAACCATATACCAAAAGATAGATAATTCTTAGTGAGGAGCAAGAATTAAAGATATCCAACCATTTTAATATAGAAATACCATCAACATCAATAGAAATACATCCAACATAAGAAGAATATAAATTCAAACAACCATAACACAAAGTTACGATCATCCAAACTTCACTGTATTGATTTCTATTCCATATATAAAGCTACTGCAAATAAAGAAAAATTGATCTATCACCAACACAAAGTTTGCCAAAAGATCCATACATCGACTAGCTAATTAAAGGTTTAGCCAAGTCACCCAATAACTATCTCTAAAACCTTAACGGCTTCTTGAAGACAACCGATTAAAAAGAAGTCTTAATTAGGCATTACTTAAAAATAAGGGCCCTCCATAGCCAATAGTTTTTGAGAAAATATGAAAATAATACTAAAGCATAAGAAAAGAAGATCAATTGATGAATGCCATGTCTTCTTCTTTAGCATCACCATCTTGTGTCGTTTCCTTCTCTTTCACCTATTCACCTTCACCACAATTGTCACCTTGTGCCGCTTGAGCTACTTGTGCTCTTATCTTTGCCTTATAGTAAGACCTGTACTTACTGATGATTGATGATAAGGCCATACCATTGGGGCTTCCAGTCATGTTGACTTGGATTTTCTTCTTACATATTGCGCTCTCAGATTGAGTCACTTTTTTGTGCATATCACCTAATCCATTTTTAAACGTTCTGACGTAGGTAGATATCCTTGCAACTTTCCCAACTGAGTCTACTATGATCATGTCATAACTCACCATCTCCTCTGTTACCATCTTCCTAAAATTTGGCTTGATTTCTTTGACATCAAGCAGTTTATCATCATTATCACCGATAGCTGATACCTCCAAGATGGCAAAGTCACTATTAATATCATTTAATTCCTTGTAATAGAGAGTAAGAATGCTTCTCATTTCATCTTCAAGTGCCCCCACAATAGATAATTTCCACTCAATCACATTAGCCCAAGCAGTAGAATTCATTTCCTTAGGATCACCCAATACTTCCTTAGCCACCAAAATATTAACATCCATTTTAGTCATATCTTGTATTTCTTTTGCGACTAAGGATAGGCTATTGCGGTCACTTTTGACATTTTGAAATTCAGTAATCATGTTCTCTCTCTTACTGGAAATGAGGTTAAACAACTTATAGGCTTCCTTAATAAATATAAGGCCATCTAAGGTCACCTTTTCTATCCACTACTCAACAACACTACTCAGGGCTTGTGATCTCTTCATTTTTTGTAAACAATTAGGGTCAGGGGCACTAACACTCATATGAGGGAAGGAATTAGCTAAGGGTGTTCTTATCTTTAAAATTTATTGAATGAACAGGGATAGGAAACTTACTTGTGAACATAGCTTAGTGTTCTCTTCTTGTTCCTTTTTTACTCCTTTTGATAAATTGTTGACTGAATATTTTGCATGATAGATATCCCCCTCAATAGTCAAGGGTCCCATGTCTACTCTTCTCATATTAAAATCTACCTTAGTCACGTCATCTTCATTCTTATTTCCCACTAGGTCTAAAATCTCCAAAATCAGGTTTCCTTTGATAGAATCAGTTACCATTCTCGACATTGTTCTAGCTTGTTTAGGCTTAGGAGTCTCCTACAGTAACTTGGCCACAGTATCTACACTAGTATCCACCATTGGAGTATATACTTTCTTCTTCTCAACTACTTTTCTTAACTAGGTAGGAGACGAGGTGGGAATATTAGCAATACTAACCATGCTCCCTACACCATCCATATGCACATGTGGAGAATTGTGCTTTGGAGGATCACTTAAATTAAGTGAATTTGGGGTACTTAACAAGGACATTATCCTTCCCTAATTGAGTAAAAATCAAGGAATCACTATCACTTACAATATTATTGATAAGGGGCACATGATATGCTCTTGATGGAGAAGAAGCCAATCTGGTGTTACTCTTCACTAGTTGACCATCGTATTCACACATTTTCAACTTACTGACCTCTTTAGGGGGATGTTCACCATCTCCACTTGATTTTGAACCAATTCTTTGGAGAGTTGGGTCCAAACAAGATGGCCTCTTCTGAGAGTGAGTGGTTTGAGATCTATTCTGCCGCTGAGTAGATGAGTCCTTTGGCATTGCCGAACTAGGTTGTTCTTTTATCTTTCCTTTCAACCACTTCTTTATTCTTCTTATCACATGAAAGGAGTGGTACTTAACATCAATGATTTCATTCTCTGACCACTTTATAGGAGGCAAGGGTTGTAATGAGGCCTCATGATAACCCTCATCTAGAATATTAGAATTATCATCAACCATGTCAAGAACTTGCATAGGCAATTCAAAAGCATGGATCTGATCAATGGTCAATCTCATCCAATTCATTCTTCGAACTTCGCTTTCATTTAAACAATCCTCCCAAAAATCTTTGAGTTGGGGCTTGTGTTGGCATGAACCTCCTCTGTGCATGTTTTCTTTCACAAAATTCTTGCTATCAAAGGCTACTCAAGCTGACAAACTATGAAGATTAAACTCAGACCACAATTTATCTAGACTTTTAGAATTGTCATTCCTTTGACATGAATAAAAAGAAATTGTCACAAGAAAATAATAACCTTTCTTTTTCATTTTGTGATACTTCAAGTATTCATGGTCGCCATTTGATGACACACCTCCAGGAATATGAGGTAATCTGACAGGTACCATGGCAATTTCAATGGGGCATTTTCAAAACCCCCAATTCTCAAATAGGAGAAGAGATCAAATTGGACATAGAAACTTCCAAAATTCATTACTAAGGTAGCAGTCTCTGAAGAGAAGCTCTACTCTAGTGAACCCTCAATTCTATTTGTAAGCCACATAGAAAAGGCATCATTAATCAGCCAAAAATCTTTCATAACTTCATTCCTCTGCAACTGTGGGAAAGTTTGATACATAGGAGTGCCAATGGCGGGAGCTCCTCGAGCTCTTAAACTGGGCCAAGCAACCTCCCTATGAGATAACCTATATATCAATTGAGAACACATATGAAATTTTACACTCCATGGGAAATTCACCAACTGTTCATGCATACATTCATTGATTATCCTTGGCCAGTCTATATGGTGATCTTTACAAATAAGGAGGATAAATCTACACATCTAGAAATCAAAGGTGTCAGATTCATAGCTCCCAACTATGCAATTCAATAAAGTAATCATGTCTGAGATTTCTTCCTTGAAATGACTCCTCTTTAAATTAGCAGGGAGTCTTGACTTCCCCTTTTTCTCAGCTTCTAATTAGGTTTTAGCATTGCAATTCAGGCACGAATCCTTTCTTTCATTATAATACCCCCAGGCAAAAGACACAGAAACATCAATGTTCTCCTCATACTCATCCAAATTCAAAGGGGAAAATGTAATGCAATTGGAAATCCCCCAACTCGCTCTAGATTGTTGCTCACAATTTTGTTAGCTAGGGAAGTTCGACCCTCGGGTTGCATCCTCTTCCAAAAATCTTCAAGGTCAATGTGACCTAGCTCTATATCTCTCACTCCAGGCAACCCATTTTCCACCACAGGAACCATAGGGGCTCCTTGAAATTTGAATTTCATTTTCACTAATTTGAGAACCCAACCAGCTAGAAACTCTGAAACATTCACAAACATAACAGGAAAATACAATGCACTCATAGGAGAATCGCTATACAGATACATGAAAAAAAAATATTTCCACCACCCAAGAGAAATATTGTGTTCTTATACCAGAGAAAGAAGAAGAAATGGAATATAGAAGGCCAATCATGCTAACGTGTAAGTTGAGAATCCCATGGATTCCTCAAGCATAGTGAATTAGTTGTTCCTTGCTCTGCAACGTATTTCCTTACTGGAATTGTGAAAAATTCTAGTGATATGGTTATCTCATTCTACCTTCATGTCACTTCTCATAAATCCATCTATAAATTTCACTAATTTTTGGTGGTGTATCAAGCTTTGACAATCATAAAATCCCCTTTGGGTTTCCCTTTGAGAAGTGTGCCAATGTACTTACATGCATTTTGAATTAAATGTGAGGTGACAAGTGTCATTCCATCATACTACATGATAGCTCAGAGAAAGGCGTTGTGGGAACAGTGGGCAAACAAAGTCAGTAAGTCGAGAATTTTAGGAACCTTTGAACCACAATTTTGAGAGTTCAAAAGTTCAAAGAACTTTCGACCTCTCGACAACAAAGACTTTACTTAATGTAAAATGACCAAGACTAATGCAAGAATAATCTTTAGACACTAGAATCGGTGACTAGTTGGGAAGTTGGGTGGTTCATGAACTCTTGAAATCACCAAATTTGGTTCAAAAACATAAAAGATTTCCAACAATACTTGAAAATAGCTAAGTAAAACTCAATTTTGGGGAAATAAGAGAAACAAATAGTGGCAAGTAAAGAATGGAAATAAGCCCTTTATATGTTTCCCATTTTCAACAATCTACTATGTTCAATGTGTAATTTTGAATATATGATCTAAATTTATCAAACATAAGGTCAATATTACAAAGATGCATGTTCTCAAATGTACTCAAATATGATATTTTTGGCATTGGCTAAAAAATAAGCATTGTTTCTTTAAGGATTTGTTTTTAATGTATTTAAAGTAGTGCACCCTAGAGAAAAAAATAAGGAAATCAAGATTGGTCATAAACTCTTTTAGGCCCAAGATCACTTTGTTGAGAGTAATCCCTACAAGAATGGATATGTGTGGATCCTTGTAGTCCAATCCCTTAAACTAGAGTTCATTTTGTTCATCTATATATATCAATAAGCTTCATCAAGAACACTTTGGTATGGATAGTGAAAAATCTCATGGTATTGAAATCTTTCCTTGTCCTTTATACAAAGGTACTTGACACACATAATAGGCTCAAAGTTTTCTCATTTTTACATGGATTCCATTGACAATCACTATTTAGGTTATATTATAAAATCAAGGTATAAAAATTTCATTCTTAAAGTGAGATATCATAATTAATCATTCGTTGGTATCGATTATCTTGCTTGGTGCCTTAACTTATATTCTTGCAAACTATATTTTTTCTATGTCTATGTTAGCTACTTGATACAATCATTAGACTTGAAAAAAAATATTATATAATTATGTCACATTCTTGATAATATTATTATAGTTTGGAGGGCATAAAATAAGAAAGATGTTCAAATGTTCAAGGTTTGATAACTTTTTTTAAAATACCCTTTATCATAGGAGGCTTGCCTTATTAAATATTAATGCACTGTTATCCAAATACTTTTGTATTATTTGCTCAATCTCCTATAGTTTCCCTCTTCCTCCTTTTTATATGTTAGAAGATCGAGTATTTTATTACCTCTTGATATACATAGATGAAAGTGATATCTTACCAAATGGATTTTTTTCCATAAAATGAAATCCCAAATAGTTAAATCTCACTTGACTAATTATTCCTTCCATTTTCTCACTAAGGATGAGTCATCTTTTGATGATTCTATCTCCTATATTGACACTTTTTGTAAGGATTAAAACTCTAATATCTAATGGAGTAAGATGTAGTGTTTAAGACAAGTCATGTGAGAAATTTGATAGTGTTGTAGAATAATAATTGGAAAGGGCTTTAACAATGTGAGATGTTCAAGTTTGTTGACATCCCTTTATTTTGATAGTAACCTATCATTTCTATAGGAATAGATTCTACAGAGTGCTAGGACAATTACCTTTTAAATTACTACGACCATGTGTATTATGGCCAAGACTGAGATTATACTATCATGTTAGTGGACATAAATTTTTTTTTTCTTTGTAATGGGACCTATCTAAAGCTATGTATCATTGTTCAAAGAAAATATTACATTATTTTTATTGGATAATTCTAAGCACACTAGATTTTCCATATGCTACTATGGGTATGATGGCTTGGAAACTTTATCACTAGGCATTATGTCATTTTGGGTTTTTTGTACTGTAAAAAATATTGTCAGGTATTATATCTCCAATGGTTTTTTAAAAATTCGACATCTATCAAGATTGAATACTTGACAATTAAAGGTGAACTTATCACTTTTCTCATGTGATGAATATTTGCTTCCTTCAACTTTTCCAATCAAACATTATACTCATGATGGGTGGTATGCTTTGAACCCTTCTTATAGGAGACTTTTACTTAATTTCATTCTAACCAAATGACAATCTACATTATATACCTTAAAAAGATAATTATACATATCACTTACTTTTTCATTATAAATTATTTTATATATTTTTTAATTATAAACTAAATTTATAATGACTTTCCAATTAAATAATAATAATAAATTTTACAATAAATTGGACTTGCGAACCATGACAAAATAAAACGCAAAATCTATAACAAGGAGGTGCCAACAATGACAAATATTGGGTATACCGGAAAGCTAATAAACAACATTAGCTTAAATGAGAGAATTGACACGGAAAAGTCAACTATATTATATGTTTAAGAGGCGGTGGAATTGAACGCGGGCCAAATGTTTGAATTTACCCCGATTCAGTATTTGACATAATGTGATGTTATTTTGAACGAGTCAAATAACAATACATGGATTTTCCACATTGCTATTCAACATCAAGATTCGACTCTCTCCTTCATTGTCTCTTCCACGCCATTTAATCTGAATGTTTCTCTGCATGTTTACCCTCTTTCCTATATAAACGATGTGCCCTCCTCTCCATACCGATTGAAGAAGCGAAAGCATAATTCCCATGAGCCTCTGGAGAGAGTAGTGTATCTTTGTTTGGAAAATTGAACACGGATAGTTTCACATATAACTTATATTTTCTCAAATCCTTAGTACCAATCTATGATGTTTCTCATGTTCTTTCTATTCTTTTGAATATCAAAAATTCATCATTAAATACTAAGTTAGATTGATCCAAGTAATCTTGAGGGATATTGTTTATCAAATTCATGAAGGCTAGGATTGCGTTTGTTAACTTAAAAGGAAGTACAATAAATTCATTGTTACCATACCTAGTCCTAAAAGTAGTTTTATGTATGTCTCTTCTTGCACATCCTTAGTTGATGGTAGTTAGATATTAAATTGATCTTGGAAAATACAACTTCTTCCCTCATTTGATCAAATAGATCATCAATCTAGGGTAATGGGTAATGGTTCTCAATCATTTCCTTGTTTAACATGTGGTAGTCTATGCATAGGCATAGTGTTCCATCTTTCTTATTCATCAAAAGTGTAGGAGCATCCCAAGGTGGAACACTAGGACTCATCAAGTCTTTTTCCGATAGCTCATTTAATTAAACCTCTAATTCATGTAAACTGGATGTGCTCGTCCGATATGGCCTCTAGAAACATGCACTAAACTTGGCATAGTTTCTATTGAGAAATTAAACTCTATCTTAGGAGGTAGACTAGGAACTTCATCATGCAACACTTCCATGAATTCTTGCAATATAGGATTATTGATATCTATAGACTTCTCACTTTCATAATTTGACATATGGAAATGAATAGAAAATAAGTCCCCACCTTTCCTTGCCACTCTCTTATTTTTTCGGGGAAAAAGAGTGTTTAACTATCTTGTTCCATGCAATCCTTGCAACAGTACAAGATTATTGGATTCGTCTAGGAAACACACTTGTTTCTCTCTATAATTTTTTAGCTACATGTTTAACCAACTAGGCCATTCCTAATACTAGATCATATGATTTGAAGGGCAATACTAATGCATTTACCCAAGTGCTTGAATATTATCTACTGGAATGTTTAGCTCAGGTACAACATCTTTTTTATGTTGTTTTCTACCAATACCTAACTCAAAACTACCCCCTTTCCTAAGGCTTCTATTCTCAACTTGCAGTTTTGAATTATATTAGGTTTAATGAAATAGTCGAAGGAGCTCTACATTCACACCTTTGCTATGCATTCACCGTTCGGTGGTGTATCTGTCAAATTGCGATCGGTGTATGCATAACCTAACATTTTCCAGCCCTCATCAAGGTCCCCTAAATACACCCCAAGACTTCGTTCAGGTGACATACCCATGTTGGCATGCCCTCCCATTATCCATGCCTCCTCACCGAGTCATCACGATGCACCACGTCGGGAAACTGAGCCGCCATCTCTCTACTTCTCTTTTCTACTCTTCTCCAATTCACTTTTCCAAAGGGTAAAAATGACATATTTTCACCCCCTAGGGATTATTTATAGCCCTTTTTCACATTTTTGCCTCCCATTTTTACCATTTGCTCTATTTTTTCCCATGTTTCTTTCCTGACTAATTTTCATCCTCTATCCATTTTACTCTAGTTTTCATCTTTCAATCCCTTTCCCAGGGCCCTTTTTACCCACACAACCTCTCGAGGGGCCATCACCTTGCTATTGCCTTTTTCCAAAATTCTTCTAGATAAAATTGATTGGGGCATATTGCCCATCCCTTATTCTTGTTTGTAAAGGGTGGAATTTGGATGTTAGGTTTTTGGTAGTTTTGGTGTATATCCTCCTTTCACCCTTACATTCAAGGACCTAGGGTCAAGTTGCAATGTACTATCATAACCTAGGTCACTATTGAGATGTAGGGAAACTTGGATTTTTATGATTAGATTGACAATTTCCTTCCCTTATGCTCAATTGTACCTTAAAACCCTAATTATGCAAATAGGACAGTAAATGGATGAATTACGAAAAATGCTTCTGCAGAAAGATGTAAAATAACAAATAACTGTGCACCTGTTTTCGGGGTCCGAAGGCCAAAAAGTCAGGGACTAAAGAGTGGGCGCCCAAGTCTAGTACCCTACTTTTTGTCGAGATCCAGAAACTCAGTCTGCAACCTGTATCTGTTGTATCAGAGGTTTTCCCGTTGCGGAACTTTGAGGACTAATGAGCGGGCGCCCAAGTCCAGGTAGTTGTTTCTTTCACTGATCTACAATCCTGACACTCTATTGTACCCTCCTGCAACTTCACTTTGTCTGCAACTCCAACCTATAACCTACAATCATGAAAACTTTGGGAGGGGGTTGTGGTATTTATAGGCTTGCCTCAGTCAAGCCCTGGAGAGACATTCAAGCCTTCTGAACACCATTGTTAGATAACGAGTGCACGCCTTGGGAGGCACATGCAAAAACTAAATGATAAATGGTCAATAATCACAATACATATCAACTTGTAGTGAAGATCTCATGGGAGGAAGAAGCTCTTCATTCCATGAGGAGATGGCTGCTCAAATTTGCAAACACAAACACATAGACAATACAAATATGCTCTTGCAACACAATGAAAGTCTTGAATAACCTTTAGGATGCATAAAGTTCACAATAACAATCTAGTTTACAAATGAATGCCTAAGCATGTTTATATATGCAACTACAAACACTCCCACCAAGATTTCATAAATTCAAACTTTTTGTGTCGCCCTAGGGACCAAATAACGGTCATAAACTGACACTAGAAATTTGGGCCTGACCCAAAATAGGGCGCGGGCGCCCAAGTCCTCTCCCCTATTTTGGGCAGGGTTAGGTTCAAGGGGTCCCCCTAGGCCCCATTTGTCATGATACCCAAGGTTCATTCCATTGGGATGTTGAATTATGATGTAATATGTCCAAAATGCACACTAGAGACCCGAGAGCTAAACCTTTTGAGGGAAAAGCCCCCAAGGGGACATTTTCTGACATTACATTCTTAAACCACCATATTGTATTTTTCTTTGAAATAATGTTATTTTAACACTATTTCAAAGAGGGACAAAATATAGACACCTAAAAAAGGTCATGTCATTTCCCATCATCTTTATTATAATTGATCAAGTAAAATTGATCAATTGCCCTCCATTTGACAAATATATTAATTACATAATATTTAAATTATTTAATTAAGATTTCTCACCCCGTTCTTCTATCTAAAATCAATAAATACCTTATTTCCTCTATAGTCCTAAATATATATCTATTTACATAGGACTATAATTCCCCTTCATCCCAAAAATTAATAAATATGTCTATTATTTAATTCCACATTTTATCCATTTGTGATTACTTTTAGTACTCATCATTAATTACCCCAAATCTTGTGGACATGGATTAATTTGGAAATATTAAGGATTACATTCCCCCATGCTTCTAGAGGATACACATGTCATAAAATGTATGTGCAAAGTACATGCTTGTACATGACAAGTGGTACTTTGGAAGCATATATAAATTTTCTTTGTCCCATTTTGTCCAATTGAAAAATCCACTTGGCTCTTTTTCTCATATTTTGAATTACACGTGTTCTCTTTTTTAATTTAAAATTCCACCACTTTCTCCCATGCATAATTTAAAAATCCTCACAAAATCCAAACTTTACCTTTTCAAAAATACCCCCATCCCCTTCATCTACCTAATTAATCTCAACCCTCCGTTAATACAAAAGCCAATTCTTCGCCCTTGGATCTTCCATGGATCAAGGAGCCCTCCCATCACCCAACATCAGGTCTTGCCATTTATCATGCTCTCCTTTCTTGAGAGATCTCAAGCAATGAGAGCCATTGTTCTCAACATTTGATCTCAACCATCCATTCGTCCATTCCAAACTCTATAAATTGAAGCTCTCCCATTCATTTCAACAACACTTTTGAATGCAAGTAAATGTTGTTAATTTGAGAACTTAAACATTCAAATCACTTTCAATATAATCTAGGACATATCAAAGGAATTTCATAGTCATGGGTGCACTTATTTTATTTTGAAATTTCCTTTCAGTCTTATCTTGAGGTTGTAATTGATTGTGAATTGAATAGGTTAATGGTATTTTAGCTTGTTTACTATTGTCCACCTTCACTTGCATGCACACTATTCCAAATGAGTTGGGGGAGGCCCATGACATCATATACTCCTTAAAAATAGAAATTTCCTTAGTATGCAAGTACAATAATGTCTAAATATTGTCTGAAGAAAACAACTACCACGTCAATTTTTAAAGCATTCGGTTCTTAAATACATCTAAAAAAAAAATTATCATAAATTTTTGGTCTTCTCAAGTGGTGATATTGAGGTTCATTTGGTTGCAATGAACCAATACTTTTTGAATGGTACATGGTTATATAAACTAATGCTACAATGGTCCAGAATTCAAACCAATTCAAGTGTTCCTTGTCTTCTATAAACTTGAAGATTCAACCAATTCAACACATGAGAATGATCAACAATATATGTATGCAACAATGCAACATGGAAAACATTGTTAATCCTTACCAGGGAAGGTGGTAATGCTAAGTAGTAAGCCATAATGTTGATCACTTCAAGAATCTTGAAAGGCCTATCAAAGAATCAAGCTAGATTTGCTAATTTTTTAAAATTTGATAGAGGTTTTATATGGTATAACTCATAGAAATAGCCTATCTCCTAATGAAAAACTATGGGGTGACCTTTTCGAATCTACCTTGTTTTTTGTCTATAGAAAGCATCTTTCAATCACTACCTTACTATTTAAATTTGATCATAATACTCTTGAAGTATTTCAATCCTAATAGATACTTTATTATACGAAAACTCAACCAAATGAAGTTTGGTCCATTGCAAACATTCCTAGATATTCAACACCTTTCTAATAGTTAATTCTTACTACTTAACAACTTTGTTCCTTAATATTTTATTATCTAAAATTTAACATATTTGTTTTTATCTTAATGTTTTATTTTTTTTAATCTATTTATTTCGTGAATATGTTCTATTATTAAACTTTACAAGTAAAAGATGTGGGAAAAGTTGTGTTAATACATAAAGAGTCATCTTCTTGCATACAACTTGAAGACCATAAGACCATAACCGCCTCGGAAAACTGATCAAAGACAACGATAATCTCTGACTAGCCTCACGTACGAATTGGTCAAATTCATACATGAGGCGTTGTGGAATGTAAATATTTGAGTTTCTGACTTACTTGATATTCAACATGCCATTTTCAAGCTTTGAATGTCTCCCTCGTGAGAATTAAATATTTAATTGCTCAAAGCTATTCCCATAAATACGACTCATTTCGTTCTCAACAAATACCCACAGCATCGCCTTCTCTCTCGCAACATTTCGGATTTCATCATATCTTATTTGGCGAGCTATTTATTCTCTCGGCTTTTTTAATTTTTATCTTTCTCGGCTTTCTTTGTTAAAAGGACGCTCTCTAAGCAGTGAATATGGGCAGATCAATACTTATGAAAATCATAACAGTACTACTTCTCTTCACTGTTATGTTTGTCATCCATGTCTCTGCTCGATATAATCTCAAGGCAAGTGCAAATACAGAAACGGATATTAACAACAACAAAGCAATCGATAATCTGGTTCAAATTGTGGAGCAGTTAGCATCATGTACTAACTGCGCAGGCAATATTCCAGATCCTAAATGCTGCACAAAATAACACAAGTTTCCGAGTGGCAATATTCTAATCCAACGATCTCATTCAGATTCTGCCCCAAGTAATTCAAGGGAGAGCTTTGTTTAATTATGATGTACATTAATTGAATGTTACGGGGAAGCAACAATACCAATTCTATTCCAACGTTCTCTGCTATTCATGACACCTCAAATTTCATTGACCTATGTGAATTGTAGTAATACTCATTCGTTATTTTCGATGATAACAAATATACTTGCTTATTCAGATCGAACACCTAATGCCATGGCTGCAACTGTAGTTTGTTTGATTGGATGCATGTTGACAATTATTGTTGGCCTCGATTCACTGTAAGATTAGTTAGATATTTATTTGCAATAACAATGACTAACCCAAATTAATTTCGGGTTATATTTTCAAATGTTCAATTCAGACGAAATATGTCGGCTAGAAGTTTAGAACCATGTGTTGAATTCCATTTTTCTGACATTCCACAAATTGACTAGTTCATAATGACTTTGTTGTTGAATTCTATTTTTATACTTTCATTAACTAATAACTTCTTGCCGACAGAGCCACCCAATATTTCTGTGCATTCAATTTACACTTTCGTTAATAATGGCTTTGGTGTTGAATTCGATTTTTATCTGTATTCGTTTTATAGTAATTTACACATTTTCTGTTCAACCTTATCCCATTTTTATTTATGAACATTCAGCTTAATTTCAAAATTTTTAATTTTTAATTTAAATTTTATAACTTTTACTCTTTCCTAATAATTATTATGAGTTAACAATCAGAAAATGAGACAGAGAGAAAAAAACTGCACTAAAGACACATCTATTCAACGAACACTCTTACTTATTTATAGTTGTTGGTATCTCAACAATATCTTATAAACTTGCAAAGAAAAATGACAGCGAACTGAAGACTTCAACGACGCCTCTTAATTGTTTGAGACACCTTTATCTAACTGGACACCTGGACAATGACCGGTGTAATTCAGTTATGAGTTACAGTTAGTTACGCTAACACTCCCCTTAATGAATAACTGAATTTTTATGAACTCCTAGCTTATTCCTACGTTGTACAAACTTTATCTTTCCCAATGGCTATATAAATACATCATCCATGTTATCATTTGTGTTACAATACATCAACTCTATCTCTTGTGATTGAATCTTTTCTCTAACAAAATGATGTTGAGTTTCAATATGTTTTGATCTGGCATGATACACTAGATTGTTTGCCATTGATTACTAGATCTCGAAAAAGAGCTCCCCGTTGATTACTACGGAGAATGTGGACAACACGTTGAGACTGCACTGCCCCTAGGAAGCAACAAGGATCGTACTTTTTCAAATCCCCTTGTAGAGGGGGAAAAGCTCACCACTTTGGACCTTCCACCAATGCATTTTGCTATTGGAGAGTGTAATATCCTTAAAGATAAAGAGTTGCAATACTGTGCATCTTTGAGAAAATGGGGGAAACAAATTCAACTCCATATGTTCACTAAGAAGACCATGGCTTCACTGTCATGAAAATGGAGGACCCAAGCTCACTTGAAGTCCTCTGTTGCATCGCTGCCTTTGTCAAATTAAACAACTGCTTGAGTTTATGGCATTTCAATGTGTTTGCTTTTGATTTGAGCTTCCTCCTTCAATGCCAGCAATTGGCCCCTTGAATCTTCTCTAAGCTCTATGGAATTTGATTGCAAATATCTCATCACTCTCTAGGTCTCACAAAACAATGATCACCCATTTTATTCAAATAAACGGAAGGAGAACAAGGCTACAAGAATGCACGCATGCCTTAGACTGGCCACAAATCTCACATTGCTTTTAAGCATTGTAAGTCCCTTCTAAAGTTAAAGAATTATAAACTTATGAATTCCAAATTGAAACAAATCCATGCTTGGTGCATGGGAGGACAAAATGACTGGGAATCCTATGTAGCAAATAGTACCAAATGTACAAACAACATAGTTGTGGTTGCCCAACTACGTGAATGTTCTCTAATTTGTGGCAAAACAAATAGTACCCTATTCAAGTGGTGTGCTGATGTACAAAAGAACCAAATCTGCCAATGGTCATCTGTGTGAATGAGATGGATTGAATGAGTTCCTCAGATTAAAAGGTACAATATAAAATGTTTTATTTCTGTATATATTTTTACTCAATTACTTCAATTTATTCAATTGAAAAACAAATTTAAGGCATTTGACAGAGATTGAGACAGAGAGGAAACTTATGTCTTTCATTAAACCTACAGGAGATTAATCAAAATAATTGTAGGGTAGATCAAATAAAATCATTTAAAAATTAAAAAATCCATTGAATCTGCAAAATATCAAATCTAATGAAATGTACGTTGTTATGTGATTCTCTGTACTCAATAATAAACTTGATCAGCATGAAAACACATTCAAACTGCGATTTGTTTATTTTATGGTTATTGTTATTGTTATTGTTATTGTTGAAGTTTATGATAAATCTAAAACCCCAGAATCTTCTACAAGCCAAGATTAACCTTCTACAGAGAAAAAAAACACAAGAGAGCTATTTGCACAATAAATGGATGCAATTAATGAAAATGATTAATGAATTACATGTGACAACTTGCTTTTATATTCGCAAGTTAAATAAAACCTTAATATGACTTAATAATAACCTAAGACTAAAAATAAGCCCTAAGTAAACTTATTAAAGTGTAATTAAATATTTAATTACACCAAAAGTTATTACTATGCATACATAACATTTTGATTCTGATTATTTATTGGCTGCATTGCATTTGATTTTACAGGGGATTATATAAAAATGAATAAGGGCTTAGGATTCAGATTTATATATTAAATAGTAGGCTCAGTTCTCCTCCTTAATTAAGTGTGACCATCCGCCTTACTACACTGCCAATAATCGATAGAAAGTTTTCATACTGGTAGTTTTATAATGATAATGAAGGGGTTTGATGGCAACGTGAAATTGAGGAATATGACAAGTGTTGTTCACATTTAGTGCCACTGGAGGATATTCAAGTGAAAATTTGATTTTCTTTTAATATTGAAACAAAGCAATAAAAAAATTACATGAAATAAGGAGAAGCATCAAGCTACCAAAACAAAGGCCTGAACAACAACAGTTCGAAGGATGTTTGGTCTCTTCAGCGATGGCAGAGGCGGAGGAGAAAGCAACAGGTGGCACCACAGATCCTACTTTCGCAGAGACGAGGACGAGGGTGAGGGAGAGAGCATGGCACGGTTTGTTGTGGTGGGCCATTCTGCCATCATGGAGCTCATACACTATTGAAATTTTCTAATACATATTGCCCTTTCATCATTCAAAACTCCTAGGAAAACATATTTTATATTTCTTAGTTAACATATTTCACCCTTCATCATTTAAAACATACTTTTTCCTTAGACCAAACTAGCGCATTGTTTATTGCCTTACCTAAGTGAAAGCGTCATAATGCACTAGCGTTATAGATCCTTGTTAAACTTCTCAAGGAACATAGGTACATCAGAATTTATATTTTTGATACTTTGTAAGGTTAGAAAGTGTTTGAGATCTCCCAGTAATATGTAAAATCTGTGTTACATATTACTCCTCAACTTGGTTGTTCTCAAATTCCTCCTATCAAGCTAATGGAAGCCTTCACCATGGTAGAGAACACCATCCTCTGATGTAATTTTTTTGGCAAAGATTCCATTGTGGAAGAAGATTTTGATAGTGAATTAGACACTATGGGTTACATGCACAAGTTCGACGAAGAAGGGCACCCTGTTGGCTACAACATCTATGGCATTTTTTAGGACAGGGAGCTTTATAACAAGACCTTTGGGGGTGATGCCAGGAACAACAAGTTTCAATTGTTAAGGGTTCAATTTCTCAGAAAGAGCATTTGCTAGCTCAGCTTTAGCCCTAATGAGATTAGCTTCATGGTGCAGATTAAAGATTTCAAGAACTCGCCCAAGCACAAGAAGTGGAAGCTCAAGTTGTTCCCTTCCTACAAGACAATTACCCTGGATTCATTGCTAGAAAGGTTAGTAGTACTTTCATGAAATATTTATAATTTCAAATGGTTGATATAAGTGTTAGATGACAAGATGAATATTTTGGTGTGAAATATTTATTAATGTGTCATTGTGATACTTGCAATTGAATACTATGATATACCCTTTTTATTTAGCAAACTAAGAGAAAGTTTGTGCTCATGAGGGCTGCCAGGGCGTTCGAGACCCTATTCAAGTATTTTTGTCTAGCTTTACTTTTGAGATGTCCTCTTTATTACTATGAAAACCTTCCGTCTATGTTCTATGGTTCCCATTCCAAGTTTTATCTCTATCGAGACATGGTTTGTTTTTGACTTATTTGGAAAATAGTTTCTATAACAAAATCTTGTTTTTTTAAACTTTCAGTTTACATATCATGGGTTTTAAACTTGAGATCAATATCTAGGTGAATCATATGCTCTTATTTTAAAATAGATTTTATTTTTTTCTTTGTATTATACTATTTTCTTCAATGTGGTTAACATATCTATTTATATATGCTACAATGGAGAATTCAAAGTAGATATCATATATGGGAGGTTTTTGTCTGTGTATTCCAATTAGTGCATAAGGGCATAGAAACAATAATAAAATTGTTTAGGAAAGCAACTGATGAGGGAAATGAAGCATGCAATGACCAAAAAAATGTAATTGACATCATTATGAAATAGAAATAGAAGAGGCCCACATAAGCCATTGAGGATCTCATGTTTCTAAGAAATCATTGCTAAGGCAAAAGCTAGGACTTTAAGCTCACAAATTTTTGAACAATACCCTAGTGGAGTTACACCCTCTAAAACAACTTGAAACTCCAAATACTTGAACAAATAATATGTTATTGCCAATATACTAATTACTTTCATGCATTGAGTGTTGGTTGACTAAGTGACTTCAAATTGTGATAATTTGAAGTTCATGTCTTTGTCAACTTTAGTGAAATATTTTTGTTTTGAGTTACAGTGGTATGCAAGGGGTCATTCATGAAGTATTTGGTTTTTACGTAGATTTAAATTTTAAAGATTTTTTGTTCAAGATTGCATTTGTTTCTACATGGAAAATATAAAAATGAATAAGGGATTTGATTAATTTAGTGCATATATAGATTACATTTAATTTTCTCATAGCTTTATTGCAAAACATATAGAATTATTGCAGTGATTTCCATCGTACAAAACATCAATTTTCAAAAATGTACAAATTTTGTATTATCTTCCATGTAATTAAGAATTTGACCATGGGAAAATCAACTATCCACATGCCCATTGCACCTATGACAATTTCTAGTTGAATTTATAATTAAAATCTTTATATTTAAAAAAAATAATGTAAACCCTTTCAAAGTTAGCTATACTATATAAAGGCAATTGGAATCGAAATGTTTGAATTTACTCCGATTGAGTATTTGACATAATGCGATGTTAGTTTCAAATCAGTCGAATGCCTGGAATTCCCACAATGCCATTAACATCAATACTTCTCTCTCTCTATCTCTATGTGTGTTTGTTTATCCTCTTTTCTATATAAACAATGTGTCATGCCATCCTCTCCATGCTCCATACTCATTGAAGGAGCGAAAGCATAATTCCTATTTGCTTGCAATGTTTTATTTAGTTGAAGGGCGAAGAGCTTTCACTACCGTCACAAAACAAATCCACAGAGAGGGCAAGAAAATATGATGGCTAGATCAGTGCTTACTAAACTAAGCACACTTCTTATTCTGCTCAACGTTATATCTGTCTTCCATGTCTCCACTCCAAATAAGCTTCTTGTTGAAAATGTAAATACAAATATAGGCAAATCCTTTGAAACAAGTTTGTAGAAGTTTCCATCATGCACAAACTGTGCCAGACATATTCCAGACAAGAAATGTTGCCCCAAATCAAAGAAAGCTAGAAAGATGTTCAATCAGAACTTTGCATACTCACAATGATTCCATTCAAATCCAACGCCCTATTGCACAATCTTAACCAAGAGAAACGCCGCTTAGATTTCAATTCGATTCTCATCCATTGTGTAATAGAAATTGATTGAAAATTAGCAAAGGCATATTGTACTCTAGTAGTTCCATTTTATGTTCATCACTATATTCATTTTATTGATGCCACTAATCTCGAATATAATTTGATTGTGACTTTCTCCATCAACTACAGTAAATACTTCTATTAATATTTAGATATTTATGACATGCATATAATAAATGTCACTAATTTGCAGGTTGTTTTGTGTATTTTATAACATGTTTTTTGTTCATATAAAATTCTTATACTCTAAAAGCATAATCTAAGCTCGAAGCTATGAGAGTGACATCTATGAGAGAAAATAAAAAAGAAACGTACAAAGCATGCACACACACACACTAATTAAGAAAAGCCAACAGTCTATCTGTCTTTAGGGCCATCTTTTGTCTTGGAGTCTTTCCTTTACCTCAGGTCTATCTTGTAGGCCATCTCTGATCTAAGTCTAGAAGGTGCCTTTCAAATTTGTTTCTTGTCCAAGATGAATGCTTGTCAAATTGTTTTGTCTAGATAAAGATTAGTGTTTATCCTTTTTCAAAGCCAAAATCAGAAGCATTCCATCTCCTCATTCTTCCAACTTGAGTCCCCAATCTTATCCCAAATATCAATAGGTCTCCTTATACCAAGCTAACTTGCAATCCCCCTAGGTCAAAAATATTACTTAAGAGCAATCACATTGTTTATTACACATGCATAAATGCCAAAAATTGAAAATCAAAAGCAATAATTTCATGTCATAGCTCATGTGGCATCACATAGAAATAGAAATGTGCTACACTCGTAATTGCATATGTCCTTGCATCCATGCATATCATACATCATATGTTCCAAAAAAGATAAAAAAAACATTACATTATCATTGTTTTGTTAATAACCAAAAACTTCAACATTCCAGGTGCACAAAAGATAGAAGATGGCTCATGTGACATTCAACTAAAGCTGAATCAGAGTACATATACAAAAGTTTGAGTTCATGAACAAAGACACACTCAAGCATGCAAGGGGAAAAATAGAAATCTAAGACTCTCTAGAACCTCAAGGACGATTCTAACTATTTGAACCTTTAGGGCTCCTGCTCCTAGGCCTCCTATGACTACTAGTTGCATCAGAACCTCTGTGAATCCTATGGGAATGAGAAGGAACCCTGATAAGAGCACACAAGGGACCAGTTCTATCATTCTGTGAAGCTTTCTTGCGAACCCCAAGGTTATCCATGATCTCTTGAAGAATGACATTATCAGCATCGAGTGTAGAAATTCTAGCTCATCGGGAAATGATCTCCTGACTCGCATACTAAGGAGCAAGAATATTAGTATGACAACTAGCTCTAGAAGGAAGACAAACATCAACAGGAAGAGTCTCCCGTGGATGACCAATGGCAAGGAATAGACCACCTAATGAAGAATCACGAAGGACCTCCCTCCACCCCTCGATAGTACCTAAGATGAAGTAAGAAGAGAAAGTGTTAGTCAATGGTTAAGTTCGTGAAAGAAAAGGAGTAAGCTAACAGAGGAATAGAGGAAAATGTTCTTACAAGGATCGCCTTCTTGCCATGTAGGATCATCTTCTCCAGAATGAATCTCTCTGTCTCCTCCTATGCTAACCTTGTCATGCTCCTCTCTCAAGATCATAATCCTCATCTGAAAAGTCTTCAAATTCCTCCTCAATGACCACCAACTCCTGACCAAAGGAAGGCCTCACACACCTCTGTCCTAGTCCACAAATAGGCCTCGTAATCAAAACACCAGGATTCAAAGGGTCCAAAAGGATGCCCTATGTTGTACATCCATCATCTCCTAAGAAGATCTATAACATGTCTGAATTGGGGGCAAGTCCACTAGAAATTCCTAACCAAACTACTGAAGAACTCAATTGACATGATGATATTCAACCAACCCATTTATGTCTTGCAAGTGAAGTACGCCTTTGCAATAGTCTTGAATCTAGCTATCATTTGGCCATCAACCCTCCATATTCGCATAAGGATCACAATTAAATTTTGCATCAATCAAAGTAGCTATGGTGCATGTAGTAGCATCAAAGGCACCCATATGGCCCCACCGTGTAGCTCTTAATAGTCTAGGATCTGGTAGCGGCACATCTCTCTGATATGGTGTACTGTGCTCATAAATCTATGACATGATCAGAGAAGGATAACTAAATGCAAGAGCCTCTCGTCTCGAAATACGATACAAGTCTCGATAGATCATGGTGAGGATATCAATCCCCCATGCAAAAAATGTACCCTACTCAAGCCTCTAAATGATTGGTGCCTAGCACCATTTGAATCTCACTGATCCCTTATCCCCTGATAGCCTAGAAGTGATCAATCCAATGAGAACCTGTCATAAAAGTGAAATGTCAAGGTTAGGAACTAAAATGAGATGAACTCCTAATCTATCTCTTGGATGAGTAACCATTATAATAGCGGCTTAGGACTGTCAGTCTCGCTTAGACTTGATCTCAGGGATCCAAAGGTTCTCTCCTGTCATAGGAACACCTAATATGCAATACACATTAGATAGAATGAAGGTCCACTCTCCTGATACCAAAGGAAAAAAAAAAGTGTTCCTATCTGCATTCCAGTATGTCAAAATGTCACAACAAATCCATGAAGGAGGATGAACCACTAGAGTTTGAGAAATAAGATCCAAACACATCCTCCTAAGAATAGAAAGCCCTATAGGCTTCGACAAACCAAGATTTTGTCACATGTTCCATTCCATGGAATGCATCCGTCTTGTCATACACAAGGAATGTTAAGTTAGATCCCCGAAAACAAAAAATAGAAAATCATAGAAAAAAGCATAAAACATGACAAAGCTTCACAAAAAAAGTGTATATCATTAGAAAATTGCAATAAATAGAAGAGGTTAGTATCGAAAAATAGACTAAATCGAGCGTTAGAAGCATCAAATTAATGAAGATTGCATCCGAAAGCATTGTGGGTGGGTTGCCCCTTTCACTAGCGCAATTCCTCTTAGGCAATCCTAGATTCCCCCCAAAGGGCGACCAACCCTATCAAAAGGGGTGACCCATGTTCTCCCTGTCTTTCAGTCAATCTCCAAGTTTTGATGCCATCCATAGCCCCTTCTGACCATTTGTATCATTGTTCAAAGAAAATATTACATTATTAAATTATTGGATAATCTAAGCACACTAGATTTTCCATATGCTACTATGGGCATGATGGCTTGGAAAATTTAGCCCTAGGCGTTATGTCATTTTGGGATTTTTGTATTGTAAAAAGTATTGTAAGGTATTATGTCTCCAATGGTTTTTTAAAAATTTAACATCTATCAAGATTGAATACTTGGCAGTTAAGGGTGAACTTGTCACTTTTCTCATGTGATGAATATTTGTTTACTTGAACTTTTCCAATCAAACATTATACTCATGATGGGTGGTATGCTTTGAACCCTTTTTATAGGAGACTTTTTCTTATATTTCATTCTAACCAAATATCAATCTACCATATACTATATTATATACCTTAAAAAGGCAATTATACCTGTAACTTAACTTTTTCGTTCTAAAATTTTTTATATAATATATAATTAATAATTAATAAAACTAAATTTATAAACGACTTTCCAATTAAAAAAATAATAATCTAGTAAAATAAGTTTTGAAATAAATTGGACTTGCCAAACACGACAAAGTAAAAGGTAAAATCTATAACAAGGAGGTGCCAACATTGACTCCATTTCAATGGTCAAACAATCAATAGCAATTTTACATCTCATTCAGAACAAAAACTGGTAAATATTTGTCCTATTTTCATTGGCTAAATTTAACCTTTGACTATTAAAGTGGATGATATTTAAGAATAACCAATTGACATGGAAAAATCAACAATATTATATGTTTCAGAAGCAATCGGAATTGAACGCGGGGCCAAATGTTTGAATTTACCCCGATTCAGTATATCACATTAGTTTTGAATCAGTCAAATGCGTGGAATTCCCACATTGCTATTCAACATCAAGATTCGACTCTCTCCCTCATTGTCTCTTCCACGCCGTTTAATCTCGATGTTTATCCTCTTTTCTATATAAACGATCTGCCCTCCTCTCCATACCCATTCAACAAGAGAAAGCATAATTCCCATCTGCCTGCAACGTTTTATTTAGTTGAAGGGCGAAGAGGTTTCACTACCTTCACAAAACAGATCCACACAGAGGGCAAGAAAATATGATGGCAAGATCAATGCTTACTAAAATGAGCACATTGCTTATTCTGCTCAACGTTATATTTGTCTTCCATGTCTCCGCTCGAAATAAGCTTCTTGTTGAAAATGTAAATACAAATACAGACAAGTCCTTTGAAACAAGTTTGGAGCAGTTACCATCGTGCACAAACTGTTCTGGACATATTCCAGACAAGAAATGCTGCCCCACATCAAAGAAAGTTGGAGAGATGTTGAACCAGAACTTTGCATATTCACAATGATGCCATTCAAATCCAACGCCCTATTGCACAATCCTAACCTACAGAAATGCCGCTTAGAGCTCAATTTGATTCTCATCCACTGTGTAATACAAATTGATAGAAAATCGGGGAAGACATATTGTACTCCAGTAGTTCCACTCTATGTTCATCAATATTTTCATTTCAATCATGCCACTAGAATCGAATATAATTTGTCTTGCGACTTTTCTCCATCAACTAGAGCAAATACGTCTGTTAATATTTAGATATTTGTGGCATGTATATAACAAACGTCACTAATCTACAAGTTGTTTTGTGTATTTTATAACAAGTTTTCCTTCAACTAAAATTCTTATACTCTAAAAGCATAATCGAAGGAATCACTAACGTCTTGACACGAGTTTTTCAACAGCACCAACTGTTTTTAAACCAAGACAAATGGAATTGAAATTAACTATCACTAAGCCTACACTAAATTCAAACAACATTATATTCATTAGGAAACATGTGCATTTCCTTTCCTTCCAATTCTCCTGAGATTAAAATAATCTTAAGGAAAAGATAGGTGAAGATTTGGGAAATTTCCAATCGAGTTAAAAGTTGAAGAAAAAAACGAACTTTTTGTATTTTGTTCGATAAATGTCATATTTGGGAGATCGTTTATATTATAAAAAAATTAGTATAAAAGCATTTAGAGATGTACAAACAAGAATCTCTAGAGGTATTATAGCTAATCCATAAGTAAAACAATAAAAAAATTATTGTCCATATTAATAAAAATTAGAAGCAAAATAAGGGTTACCTTGAACCCATAAAATCTAACAACTAATTGACTATCCAAGAAACTACACCACCAAAAAGAGAACACCAAACACATGCATTAGTTATTCAGAATCTTTGATGCACCCAACATCGATCCCGCAATGTCTGTGCCAAAAATTGGAACCACAACCACAAATAGCACAAATAGAAAAGCTCACATCTTTCACTTTCCCCTTATCATTAACAAGAAGTTTGTCATAACTTCCATGCCAATGATCTAGCCCTAACCAACAAATCATGCACACATACAAATCTATATCAATAAAGGAAGAATCTAAACCCACAGTATATGCTCAAATCTAAACAAGGAAGAACCTATGCTTGGATCTTCACCAATGAGAGGAAGAGTATTGGTTAATGATAAACTCATTGAAAGAAGACCATGCACATTTATCACTCTATATATTTCTCCAAAGCTTCGTTTACCTCATCCATGTCTATCAGCCTCAAATTTGCATCAAACATCCTTATAGGGCTCAGGTGAAGTGGAGTAAAATTAATGCCTTTTTTGAAATGACCAACTCCAACTACAACGAATGATTCGATTCTTTAAATTTATAAGGCCAAGATCAAAACCTGCTCTTCAATTTCCTAAAAATATTCACACAGCACCCTATCCAATTAAAGAACCCTTAGATTTTAATTCATCATCCATCAATACTTCCTCAAAGCTTAGGAGAATGTTCAAGTTAATAAAAACCATTGTCATGGATTGAACTAGGGCTCTATTTCAAACTAAGTATTGAAGCTTATATACAAACTAAGTAGTTATGTCTCAATTAACCCTCACCAAGTTACTCCCAACCATAAAATTTACCCCCAAAATAATGGCTACTAATTTTATCGAACATGTTTTGTGTTTAATTAAAAATATTGCTTAGACAATTAAGTGAGAAAAATCTCGAGAAATTTAATCCTCTCATTGTAAAGAATAATTTGTCCTCTTCCAATATTAACTACTCACTAAAGAATCCAAAAACATAGCAAGAAAAAGCTTCAAAAGGAAACTTATAATGAAGAATTACCATATGATACGGATAATGAACATGCTATCTTTAGTAATTCAAACGCACCACAATTTAGAAATAACAATCATAATTGATAATATAGTAATTGTATCATAGATACATGATGTATGTCATTAATTGAAGTTCTAGTAATGCAGGGAAATTTTCCTAGACATAGATCACCCACTAATTCATCCTTAACGAATCCTTACAACTTGTGAATTCACACGCTACAGTAGTGTTGTGCTTTGCACACACACCCCATTTTTTTATTGAAGTTTTTTTTTTTAATATGTATTCATACTCAACCATTACTTGATAATATCTAGAATAACCAACAATACGGTCCAAACCTATGCAGTAACCAACTTATCTCAATATGAGATAATCATGTCTAGAATCCCATGTAACCTTACCACTTAACAAATTTTGATGCTATGACAATGGCACCATCATGAATGTTCTCAACAATAAAATGGGAATGTTTGGTTAACTTGTCCACCACTATCAAAATAGTGTCATGCTTACAGTGATTTCTACGTAAACCATAAACAAGTTCCATGCTCATCACCAACCATTTATGGTCAGGAATGTTATGTGGATACAATACTCCACCGGGGAGTTTGTGTTCCCCTTTTACCTTTTCGACTCTCCAAACGTCTAGCCACAAATTGAGTCACATTGACTTTCATTTTTGGCCAAAACAAGTTCCTTTTTTAGACTGTGTAGCATTTTAGCCACACTAGGATGAGTAGAATATGGAATTTTATGTACTTCAAACGTAATAATATGTCTCAAATTTTTTCTTTCTAGACATAAATTCATCTCTAGAATATTATTAAGTCATAAATATCAAAATAATATCTTAATTTTTTCAATTCCCTTTTAGACAAACTACAATTTTTAAGATAAAATGGGTCTTGATGCTACTATTTAACAATCCTTTTCTTAATTCAAATCACAATATAGTTAGTGCATCAATGTATCAATGTCTACTCAAAGCATCTACCACAATATTTTCTTTCGTCTTGACATAACAAATGTTAAGACTGAAATCATAGAGTAATTTTAGGGTAGCACGCATTCAACTTTTCCTACTTAAGTATGCGAATTAGACTAGTGATGGTTTAATTTCAATTCAACCCCTTTCCAAAAAGGTAATGGTTCCATTATTTTAGAGCATGCATGATGGAAACCAACTCTAAATTATGAGTGGCATAGTTTTTCTCATAGTCCTTGAGTTTGCATGACATGTAAGCCACAAATTGATCATTTTGTGTTAGAATTCTCTCAACCCCTCTGTTGAGGGATCCATCCACATAGTGAACTACCCCTATTTGGATTAGGAATTAGGACAATGGGAGAAGTCGTGAGAAATTTATTTATATCAATGAAGGATACTTCGTAGTTCAATGGTGGCTATTCAAACTCTTTTTTTGCTCTTCCTTTGCAAGGAAGTTATTGGAAGGGAAATTTTAGCAAAGTTACTCAAAAACCTATAATAATACCGTACTAGGCACATAAAATTCTTACTTCATTCAATTTTATTGGAAGTAGTCATTCCATGATGGCATGAATCTTTCTCAAATCTACAATGATCCCTTCCTTATAGATTACAATACCCAAGTAGTGTATCTTTGTTTGGAAAATTGAACACATATAGTTTCCCATATAACAAATATTTTCTCAAATCTTTAGTACCAATCTATGATGTTGCTCATGTTCTTTCTAATCTTTTGAATATCAAAAATTCATCATTAAATACTAAGTTAGATTGATCCAAGTAATCTTGAGGGATATTGTTTATCAAATTAATGAAGGCTAGGAGTGTGTTTGTTAACTTAAAAGGAAGTACAATAAATTCATAGTTACCATACCTAGTCCTAAAAGTAGTTTTATGTATGTCTCTTCTTGCACATCCTTAGTTGATGGTAGTTAGATATTAAATTGATCTTGGAAAATACAACTTCTTCCCTCATTTGATCAAATAGATCATCAATCTAGGGTAATGGGTAATGGTTCTCAATCATTTCCTTGTTTAACATGTGGTAGTCTATGCATAGGCATAGTGTTCCATCTTTCTTATTCATCAAAAGTGTAGGAGCATCCCAAGGTGGAACACTAGGACTCATCAAGTCTTTTTCCAATAGCTCATTTAATTAAACCTCTAATTCATGTAAACTGGATGTGCTCGTCCGATATGGCCTCTAGAAACATGCACTAAACTTGGCATAGTTTCTATTGAGAAATTAAACTCTATCTTAGGAGGTAGACTAGGAACTTCATCATGCAACACTTCCATGAATTCTTGCAATATAGGATTATTGATATCTATAGACTTCTCACTTTCATAATTTGACATATGGAAATGAATAGAAAATAAGTCCCCACCTTTCCTTGCCACTCTCTTATTTTTTAGGGGAAAAAGAGTGTTTAACTATCTTGTTCCATGCGATCCTTGCAACAGTACAAGATTATTGGATTCGTCTCGGAAACACACTTGTTTCTCTCTATAATTTTTTAGCTACATGTTTAACCAACTAGGCCATTCCTAATACTAGATCATATGATTTGAAGGGCAATACTAATGCATTTACCCAAGTGCTTGAATATTATCTACTGGAATGTTTAGCTCAGGTACACCATCTTTTTTATGTTGTTTTCTACCAATACCTAACTCAAAACTACCCCCTTTCCTAAGGCTTCTATTCTCAACTTGCAGTTTTGAATTATATTAGGTGTAATGAAATAGTCGAAGGAGCTCTACATTCACACCTTTGCTATGCATTCACCGTTCGGTGGTGTATCTGTCGAATTGCGATCGGTGTATGCATAACCTAACATTTTCCAGCCCTCATCAAGGTCCCCTAAATACACCCCAAGACTTCGTTCAGGTGACATACCCATGTTGGCATGCCCTCCCATTATCCATGCCTCCTCACCCAGTCATCACGATGCACCACATCGGGAAACTGAGCTGCCATCTCTCTACTTCTCTTTTCTACTCTTCTCCAATTCACTTTTCCAAAGGGTAAAAATGACATATTTTCACCCCCTAGGGATTATTTATAGCCCTTTTTCACATTTTTGCCTCCCATTTTTACCATTTGCTCTATTTTTTCCCATTTTTCTTTCCTGACTAATTTTCATCCTCTATCCATTTTACTCTGGTTTTCATCTTTCAATCCCTTTCCCAGGCCCCTTTTTACCCACACAACCTCTCGAGGGGCCATCACCTTGCTATTGCCTTTTTCCAAAATTCTTCTAGATAAAATTGATTGGGGCATATTGCCCATCCCTTATTCTTGTTTGTAAAGGGTGGAATTTGGATGTTAGGTTTTTGGTAGTTTTGGTGTATATCCTCCTTTCACCCTTACATTCAAGGACCTAGGGTCAAGTTGCAATGTACTATCATAACCTAGGTCACTATTGAGATGTAGGGAAACTTGGATTTTTATGATTAGATTGACAATTTCTTTCTCTTATGCTCAATTGTACCTTAAAACCCTAATTATGCAAATAAGACAGTAAATGGATGAATTACGAAAAATGCTTTTGCAGAAAGATGTAAAATAACAAATAACTGTGCACCTGTTTTCGGGGTCCGAAGGCCAAAAAGTCAGGGACTAAAGAGTGGGCGCCCAAGTCTAGTACCCTACTTTTTGTCGAGATCCAGAAAATCATTCTGCAACCTGTATCTGTTGTATCAGAGGTTTTCCCGTTGCGAAACTTTGAGGACTAATGAGCGGGCGCCCAAGTCCAGGTAGCTGTTTCTTTCACTGATCTGCAATCCTGACACTCTGTTGTACCCTCCTGCAACTTCACTTTGTCTGCAACTCCAACCTATAACCTACAATCATGAAAACTTTGGGAGGGGGTTGTGATATTTATAGACTTGCCTCAGTCAAGCCCTGGAGAGACATTCAAGCCTTCTGAACACCATTGTTAGATAACGAGTGCACGCCTTGGGAGGCACATGCAAAAACTAAATGATAAATGGTCAATAATCACAATACATATCAACTTGTAGTGAAGATCTCATGGGAGGAAGAAGCTCTTCATTCCATGAGGAGATGGCTGCTCAAATTTGCAAACACAAACACATAGACAATACAAATATGCTCTTGCAACACAATGAAAGTCTTGAATAACCTTTAGGATGCATAAAGTTCACAATAACAATCTAGTTTACAAATGAATGCCTAAGCATGTTTATATATGCAACTACAAACACTCCCACCAAGATTTCATAAATTCAAACTTTTTGTGTCGCCCTAGGGACCAAATAACGGTCATAAACTGACACTAGAAATTTGGGCCTGACCCAAAATAGGGCGCGGGCGCCCAAGTCCTCTCCCCTATTTTGGGCAGGGTTAGGTTCAAGGGGTCCCCCTAGGCCCCATTTGTCATGATACCCAAGGTTCATTCCATTGGGATGTTGAATTATGATGTAATATGTCCAAAATGCACACTAGAGACCCGAGAGCTAAACCTTTTGAGGGAAAAGCCCCCAAGGGGACATTTTCTGACATTACATTCTTAAACCACCATATTGTATTTTTCTTTGAAATAATGTTATTTTAACACTATTTCAAAGAGGGACAAAATATAGACACCTAAAAAAGGTCATGTCATTTCCCATCATCTTTATTATAATTGATCAAGTAAAATTGATCAATTGCCCTCCATTTGACAAATATATTAATTACATAATATTTAAATTATTTAATTAAGATTTCTCACCCCGTTCTTCTATCTAAAATCAATAAATACCTTATTTCCTCTATAGTCCTAAATATATATCTATTTACATAGGACTATAATTCCCCTTCATCCCAAAAATTAATAAATATGTCTATTATTTAATTCCACATTTTATCCATTTGTGATTACTTTTAGTACTCATCATTAATTACCCCAAATCTTGTGGACATGGATTAATTTGGAAATATTAAGGATTACATTCCCCCATGCTTCTAGAGGATACACATGTCATAAAATGTATGTGCAAAGTACATGCTTGTACATGACAAGTGGTACTTTGGAAGCATATATAAATTTTCTTTGTCCCATTTTGTCCAATTGAAAAATCCACTTGGCTCTTTTTCTCATATTTTGAATTACACGTGTTCTCTTTTTTAATTTAAAATTCCACCACTTTCTCCCATGCATAATTTAAAAATCCTCACAAAATCCAAACTTTACCTTTTCAAAAATACCCCCATCCCCTTCATCTACCTAATTAATCTCAACCCTCCGTTAATACAAAAGCCAATTCTTCGCCCTTGGATCTTCCATGGATCAAGGAGCCCTCCCATCACCCAACATCAGGTCTTGCCATTTATCATGCTCTCCTTTCTTGAGAGATCTCAAGCAATGAGAGCCATTGTTCTCAACATTTGATCTCAACCATCCATTCATCCATTCCAAACTCTATAAATTGAAGCTCTCCCATTCATTTCAACAACACTTTTGAATGCAAGTAAATGTTGTTAATTTGAGAACTTAAACATTCAAATCACTTTCAATATAATCTAGGACATATCAAAGGAATTTCATAGTCATGGGTGCACTTATTTTATTTTGAAATTTCCTTTCAGTCTTATCTTGAGGTTGTAATTGATTGTGAATTGAATAGGTTAATGGTATTTTAGCTTGTTTACTATTTTCTACCTTCACTTGCATGCACACTATTCCAAATGAGTTGGGGGAGGCCCATGACATCATATACTCCTTAAAAATAGAAATTTCCTTAGTATGCAAGTACAATAATGTCTAAATATTGTCTGAAGAAAACAACTACCACGTCAATTTTTAAAGCATTCGGTTCTTAAATACATCTAAAAAAAATTTTATCATAAATTTTTGGTCTTCTCAAGTGGTGATATTGAGGTTCATTTGGTTGCAATGAACCAATACTTTTTGAATGGTACATGGTTATATAAACTAATGCTACAATGGTCCAGAATTCAAACCAATTCAAGTGTTCCTTGTCTTCTATAAACTTGAAGATTCAACCAATTCAACACATGAGAATGATCAACAATATATGTATGCAACAATGCAACATGGAAAACATTGTTAATCCTTACCAGGGAAGGTGGTAATGCTAAGTAGTAAGCCATAATGTTGATCACTTCAAGAATCTTGAAAGGCCTATCAAAGAATCAAGCTAGATTTGCTAATTTTTTAAAATTTGATAGAGGTTTTATATGGTATAACTCATAGAAATAGCCTATCTCCTAATGAAAAACTATGGGGTGACCTTTTCGAATCTACCTTGTTTTTTGTCTATAGAAAGCATCTTTCAATCACTACCTTACTATTTAAATTTGATCATAATACTCTTGAAGTATTTCAATCCTAATAGATACTTTATTATACGAAAACTCAACCAAATGAAGTTTGGTCCATTGCAAACATTCCTAGATATTCAACACCTTTCTAATAGTTAATTCTTACTACTTAACAACTTTGTTCCTTAATATTTTATTATCTAAAATTTAACATATTTGTTTTTATCTTAATGTTTTATTTTTTTTAATCTATTTATTTCGTGAATATGTTCTATTATTAAACTTTACAAGTAAAAGATGTGGGAAAAGTTGTGTTAATACATAAAGAGTCATCTTCTTGCATACAACTTGAAGACCATAAGACCATAACCGCCTCGGAAAACTGATCAAAGACAACGATAATCTCTGACTAGCCTCACGTACGAATTGGTCAAATTCATACATGAGGCGTTGTGGAATGTAAATATTTGAGTTTCTGACTTACTTGATATTCAACATGCCATTTTCAAGCTTTGAATGTCTCCCTCGTGAGAATTAAATATTTAATTGCTCAAAGCTATTCCCATAAATACGACTCATTTCGTTCTCAACAAATACCCACAGCATCGCCTTCTCTCTCGCAACATTTCGGATTTCATCATATCTTATTTGGCGAGCTATTTATTCTCTCGGCTTTTTTAATTTTTATCTTTCTCGGCTTTCTTTGTTAAAAGGACGCTCTCTAAGCAGTGAATATGGGCAGATCAATACTTATGAAAATCATAACAGTACTACTTCTCTTCACTGTTGTGTTTGTCATCCATGTCTCTGCTCGATATAATCTCAAGGCAAGTGCAAATACAGAAACGGATATTAACAACAACAAAGCAATCGATAATCTGGTTCAAATTGTGGAGCAGTTAGCATCATGTACTAACTGCGCAGGCAATATTCCAGATCCTAAATGCTGCACAAAATAACACAAGTTTCCGAGTGGCAATATTCTAATCCAACGATCTCATTCAGATTCTGCCCCAAGTAATTCAAGGGAGAGCTTTGTTTAATTATGATGTACATTAATTGAATGTTACGGGGAAGCAACAATACCAATTCTATTCCAACGTTCTCTGCTATTCATGACACCTCAAATTTCATTGACCTATGTGAATTGTAGTAATACTCATTCGTTATTTTCGATGATAACAAATATACTTGCTTATTCAGATCGAACACCTAATGCCATGGCTGCAACTGTAGTTTGTTTGATTGGATGCATGTTGACAATTATTGTTGGCCTCGATTCACTGTAAGATTAGTTAGATATTTATTTGCAATAACAATGACTAACCCAAATTAATTTCGGGTTATATTTTCAAATGTTCAATTCAGACGAAATATGTCGGCTAGAAGTTTAGAACCATGTGTTGAATTCCATTTTTCTGACATTCCACAAATTGACTAGTTCATAATGACTTTGTTGTTGAATTCTATTTTTATACTTTCATTAACTAATAACTTCTTGCCGACAGAGCCACCCAATATTTCTGTGCATTCAATTTACACTTTCGTTAATAATGGCTTTGGTGTTGAATTCGATTTTTATCTGTATTCGTTTTATAGTAATTTACACATTTTCTGTTCAACCTTATCCCATTTTTATTTATGAACATTCAGCTTAATTTCAAAATTTTTAATTTTTAATTTAAATTTTATAACTTTTACTCTTTCCTAATAATTATTATGAGTTAACAATCAGAAAATGAGACAGAGAGAAAAAAACTGCACTAAAAACACATCTATTCAACGAACACTCTTACTTATTTATAGTTGTTGGTATCTCAACAATATCTTATAAACTTGCAAAGAAAAATGACAGCGAACTGAAGACTTCAACGACGCCTCTTAATTGTTTGAGACACCTTTATCTAACTGGACACCTGGACAATGACCGGTGTAATTCAGTTATGAGTTACAGTTAGTTACGCTAACACTCCCCTTAATGAATAACTGAATTTTTATGAACTCCTAGCTTATTCCTACGTTGTACAAACTTTATCTTTCCCAATGGCTATATAAATACATCATCCATGTTATCATTTGTGTTACAATACATCAACTCTATCTCTTGTGATTGAATCTTTTCTCTAACAAAATGATGTTGAGTTTCAATATGTTTTGATCTGGCATGATACACTAGATTGTTTGCCATTGATTACTAGATCTCGAAAAAGAGCTCCCCGTTGATTACTACGGAGAATGTGGACAACACGTTGAGACTGCACTGCCCCTAGGAAGCAACAAGGATCGTACTTTTTCAAATCCCCTTGTAGAGGGGGAAAAGCTCACCACTTTGGACCTTCCACCAATGCATTTTGCTATTGGAGAGTGTAATATCCTTAAAGATAAAGAGTTGCAATACTGTGCATCTTTGAGAAAATGGGGGAAACAAATTCAACTCCATATGTTCACTAAGAAGACCATGGCTTCACTGTCATGAAAATGGAGGACCCAAGCTCACTTGAAGTCCTCTGTTGCATCGCTGCCTTTGTCAAATTAAACAACTGCTTGAGTTTATGGCATTTCAATGTGTTTGCTTTTGATTTGAGCTTCCTCCTTCAATGCCAGCAATTGGCCCCTTGAATCTTCTCTAAGCTCTATGGAATTTGATTGCAAATATCTCATCACTCTCTAGGTCTCACAAAACAATGATCACCCATTTTATTCAAATAAACGGAAGGAGAACAAGGCTACAAGAATGCACGCATGCCTTAGACTGGCCACAAATCTCACATTGCTTTTAAGCATTGTAAGTCCCTTCTAAAGTTAAAGAATTATAAACTTATGAATTCCAAATTGAAACAAATCCATGCTTGGTGCATGGGAGGACAAAATGACTGGGAACCCTATGTAGCAAATAGTACCAAATGTACAAACAACATAGTTGTGGTTGCCCAACTACGTGAATGTTCTCTAATTTGTGGCAAAACAAATAGTACCCTATTCAAGTGGTGTGCTGATGTACAAAAGAACCAAATCTGCCAATGGTCATCTGTGTGAATGAGATGGATTGAATGAGTTCCTCAGATTAAAAGGTACAATATAAAATGTTTTATTTCTGTATATATTTTTACTCAATTACTTCAATTTATTCAATTGAAAAACAAATTTAAGGCATTTGACAGAGATTGAGACAGAGAGGAAACTTATGTCTTTCATTAAACCTACAGGAGATTAATCAAAATAATTGTAGGGTAGATCAAATAAAATCATTTAAAAATTAAAAAATCCATTGAATCTGCAAAATATCAAATCTAATGAAATGTACGTTGTTATGTGATTCTCTGTACTCAATAATAAACTTGATCAGCATGAAAACACATTCAAACTGCGATTTGTTTATTTTATGGTTATTGTTATTGTTATTGTTATTGTTGAAGTTTATGATAAATCTAAAACCCCAGAATCTTCTACAAGCCAAGATTAACCTTCTACAGAGAAAAAAAACACAAGAGAGCTATTTGCACAATAAATGGATGCAATTAATGAAAATGATTAATGAATTACATGTGACAACTTGCTTTTATATTCGCAAGTTAAATAAAACCTTAATATGACTTAATAATAACCTAAGACTAAAAATAAGCCCTAAGTAAACTTATTAAAGTGTAATTAAATATTTAATTACACCAAAAGTTATTACTATGCATACATAACATTTTGATTCTGATTATTTATTGGCTGCATTGCATTTGATTTTACAGGGGATTATATAAAAATGAATAAGGGCTTAGGATTCAGATTTATATATTAAATAGTAGGCTCAGTTCTCCTCCTTAATTAAGTGTGACCATCCGCCTTACTACACTGCCAATAATCGATAGAAAGTTTTCATACTGGTAGTTTTATAATGATAATGAAGGGGTTTGATGGCAACGTGAAATTGAGGAATATGACAAGTGTTGTTCACATTTAGTGCCACTGGAGGATATTCAAGTGAAAATTTGATTTTCTTTTAATATTGAAACAAAGCAATAAAAAAATTACATGAAATAAGGAGAAGCATCAAGCTACCAAAACAAAGGCCTGAACAACAACAGTTCGAAGGATGTTTGGTCTCTTCAGCGATGGCAGAGGCGGAGGAGAAAGCAACAGGTGGCACCACAGATCCTACTTTCGCAGAGACGAGGACGAGGGTGAGGGAGAGAGCATGGCACGGTTTGTTGTGGTGGGCCATTCTGCCATCATGGAGCTCATACACTATTGAAATTTTCTAATACATATTGCCCTTTCATCATTCAAAACTCCTAGGAAAACATATTTTATATTTCTTAGTTAACATATTTCACCCTTCATCATTTAAAACATACTTTTTCCTTAGACCAAACTAGCGCATTGTTTATTGCCTTACCTAAGTGAAAGCGTCATAATGCACTAGCGTTATAGATCCTTGTTAAACTTCTCAAGGAACATAGGTACATCAGAATTTATATTTTTGATACTTTGTAAGGTTAGAAAGTGTTTGAGATCTCCCAGTAATATGTAAAATCTGTGTTACATATTACTCCTCAACTTGGTTGTTCTCAAATTCCTCCTATCAAGCTAATGGAAGCCTTCACCATGGTAGAGAACACCATCCTCTGATGTAATTTTTTTGGCAAAGATTCCATTGTGGAAGAAGATTTTGATAGTGAATTAGACACTATGGGTTACATGCACAAGTTCGACGAAGAAGGGCACCCTGTTGGCTACAACATCTATGGCATTTTTTAGGACAGGGAGCTTTATAACAAGACCTTTGGGGGTGATGCCAGGAACAACAAGTTTCAATTGTTAAGGGTTCAATTTCTCAGAAAGAGCATTTGCTAGCTCAGCTTTAGCCCTAATGAGATTAGCTTCATGGTGCAGATTAAAGATTTCAAGAACTCGCCCAAGCACAAGAAGTGGAAGCTCAAGTTGTTCCCTTCCTACAAGACAATTACCCTGGATTCATTGCTAGAAAGGTTAGTAGTACTTTCATGAAATATTTATAATTTCAAATGGTTGATATAAGTGTTAGATGACAAGATGAATATTTTGGTGTGAAATATTTATTAATGTGTCATTGTGATACTTGCAATTGAATACTATGATATACCCTTTTTATTTAGCAAACTAAGAGAAAGTTTGTGCTCATGAGGGCTGCCAGGGCGTTCGAGACCCTATTCAAGTATTTTTGTCTAGCTTTACTTTTGAGATGTCCTCTTTATTACTATGAAAACCTTCCGTCTATGTTCTATGGTTCCCATTCCAAGTTTTATCTCTATCGAGACATGGTTTGTTTTTGACTTATTTGGAAAATAGTTTCTATAACAAAATCTTGTTTTTTTAAACTTTCAGTTTACATATCATGGGTTTTAAACTTGAGATCAATATCTAGGTGAATCATATGCTCTTATTTTAAAATAGATTTTATTTTTTTCTTTGTATTATACTATTTTCTTCAATGTGGTTAACATATCTATTTATATATGCTACAATGGAGAATTCAAAGTAGATATCATATATGGGAGGTTTTTGTCTGTGTATTCCAATTAGTGCATAAGGGCATAGAAACAATAATAAAATTGTTTAGGAAAGCAACTGATGAGGGAAATGAAGCATGCAATGACCAAAAAAATGTAATTGACATCATTATGAAATAGAAATAGAAGAGGCCCACATAAGCCATTGAGGATCTCATGTTTCTAAGAAATCATTGCTAAGGCAAAAGCTAGGACTTTAAGCTCACAAATTTTTGAACAATACCCTAGTGGAGTTACACCCTCTAAAACAACTTGAAACTCCAAATACTTGAACAAATAATATGTTATTGCCAATATACTAATTACTTTCATGCATTGAGTGTTGGTTGACTAAGTGACTTCAAATTGTGATAATTTGAAGTTCATGTCTTTGTCAACTTTAGTGAAATATTTTTGTTTTGAGTTACAGTGGTATGCAAGGGGTCATTCATGAAGTATTTGGTTTTTACGTAGATTTAAATTTTAAAGATTTTTTGTTCAAGATTGCATTTGTTTCTACATGGAAAATATAAAAATGAATAAGGGATTTGATTAATTTAGTGCATATATAGATTACATTTAATTTTCTCATAGCTTTATTGCAAAACATATAGAATTATTGCAGTGATTTCCATCGTACAAAACATCAATTTTCAAAAATGTACAAATTTTGTATTATCTTCCATGTAATTAAGAATTTGACCATGGGAAAATCAACTATCCACATGCCCATTGCACCTATGACAATTTCTAGTTGAATTTATAATTAAAATCTTTATATTTAAAAAAAATAATGTAAACCCTTTCAAAGTTAGCTATACTATATAAAGGCAATTGGAATCGAAATGTTTGAATTTACTCCGATTGAGTATTTGACATAATGCGATGTTAGTTTCAAATCAGTCGAATGCCTGGAATTCCCACAATGCCATTAACATCAATACTTCTCTCTCTCTATCTCTATGTGTGTTTGTTTATCCTCTTTTCTATATAAACAATGTGTCATGCCATCCTCTCCATGCTCCATACTCATTGAAGGAGCGAAAGCATAATTCCTATTTGCTTGCAATGTTTTATTTAGTTGAAGGGCGAAGAGCTTTCACTACCGTCACAAAACAAATCCACAGAGAGGGCAAGAAAATATGATGGCTAGATCAGTGCTTACTAAACTAAGCACACTTCTTATTCTGCTCAATGTTATATCTGTCTTCCATGTCTCCACTCCAAATAAGCTTCTTGTTGAAAATGTAAATACAAATATAGGCAAATCCTTTGAAACAAGTTTGTAGAAGTTTCCATCGTGCACAAACTGTGCCAGACATATTCCAGACAAGAAATGTTGCCCCAAATCAAAGAAAGCTAGAAAGATGTTCAATCAGAACTTTGCATACTCACAATGATTCCATTCAAATCCAACGCCCTATTGCACAATCTTAACCAAGAGAAACGCCGCTTAGATTTCAATTCGATTCTCATCCATTGTGTAATAGAAATTGATTGAAAATTAGCAAAGGCATATTGTACTCTAGTAGTTCCATTTTATGTTCATCACTATATTCATTTTATTGATGCCACTAATCTCGAATATAATTTGATTGTGACTTTCTCCATCAACTACAGTAAATACTTCTATTAATATTTAGATATTTATGACATGCATATAATAAATGTCACTAATTTGCAGGTTGTTTTGTGTATTTTATAACATGTTTTTTGTTCATATAAAATTCTTATACTCTAAAAGCATAATCTAAGCTCGAAGCTATGAGAGTGACATCTATGAGAGAAAATAAAAAAGAAACGTACAAAGCATGCACACACACACACTAATTAAGAAAAGCCAACAGTCTATCTGTCTTTAGGGCCATCTTTTGTCTTGGAGTCTTTCCTTTACCTCAGGTCTATCTTGTAGGCCATCTCTGATCTAAGTCTAGAAGGTGCCTTTCAAATTTGTTTCTTGTCCAAGATGAATGCTTGTCAAATTGTTTTGTCTAGATAAAGATTAGTGTTTATCCTTTTTCAAAGCCAAAATCAGAAGCATTCCATCTCCTCATTCTTCCAACTTGAGTCCCCAATCTTATCCCAAATATCAATAGGTCTCCTTATACCAAGCTAACTTGCAATCCCCCTAGGTCAAAAATATTACTTAAGAGCAATCACATTGTTTATTACACATGCATAAATGCCAAAAATTGAAAATCAAAAGCAATAATTTCATGTCATAGCTCATGTGGCATCACATAGAAATAGAAATGTGCTACACTCGTAATTGCATATGTCCTTGCATCCATGCATATCATACATCATATGTTCCAAAAAAGATAAAAAAAACATTACATTATCATTGTTTTGTTAATAACCAAAAACTTCAACATTCCAGGTGCACAAAAGATAGAAGATGGCTCATGTGACATTCAACTAAAGCTGAATCAGAGTACATATACAAAAGTTTGAGTTCATGAACAAAGACACACTCAAGCATGCAAGGGGAAAAATAGAAATCTAAGACTCTCTAGAACCTCAAGGACGATTCTAACTATTTGAACCTTTAGGGCTCCTGCTCCTAGGCCTCCTATGACTACTAGTTGCATCAGAACCTCTGTGAATCCTATGGGAATGAGAAGGAACCCTGATAAGAGCACACAAGGGACCAGTTCTATCATTCTGTGAAGCTTTCTTGCGAACCCCAAGGTTATCCATGATCTCTTGAAGAATGACATTATCAGCATCGAGTGTAGAAATTCTAGCTCATCGGGAAATGATCTCCTGACTCGCATACTAAGGAGCAAGAATATTAGTATGACAACTAGCTCTAGAAGGAAGACAAACATCAACAGGAAGAGTCTCCCGTGGATGACCAATGGCAAGGAATAGACCACCTAATGAAGAATCACGAAGGACCTCCCTCCACCCCTCGATAGTACCTAAGATGAAGTAAGAAGAGAAAGTGTTAGTCAATGGTTAAGTTCGTGAAAGAAAAGGAGTAAGCTAACAGAGGAATAGAGGAAAATGTTCTTACAAGGATCGCCTTCTTGCCATGTAGGATCATCTTCTCCAGAATGAATCTCTCTGTCTCCTCCTATGCTAACCTTGTCATGCTCCTCTCTCAAGATCATAATCCTCATCTGAAAAGTCTTCAAATTCCTCCTCAATGACCACCAACTCCTGACCAAAGGAAGGCCTCACACACCTCTGTCCTAGTCCACAAATAGGCCTCGTAATCAAAACACCAGGATTCAAAGGGTCCAAAAGGATGCCCTATGTTGTACATCCATCATCTCCTAAGAAGATCTATAACATGTCTGAATTGGGGGCAAGTCCACTAGAAATTCCTAACCAAACTACTGAAGAACTCAATTGACATGATGATATTCAACCAACCCATTTATGTCTTGCAAGTGAAGTACGCCTTTGCAATAGTCTTGAATCTAGCTATCATTTGGCCATCAACCCTCCATATTCGCATAAGGATCACAATTAAATTTTGCATCAATCAAAGTAGCTATGGTGCATGTAGTAGCATCAAAGGCACCCATATGGCCCCACCGTGTAGCTCTTAATAGTCTAGGATCTGGTAGCGGCACATCTCTCTGATATGGTGTACTGTGCTCATAAATCTATGACATGATCAGAGAAGGATAACTAAATGCAAGAGCCTCTCGTCTCGAAATACGATACAAGTCTCGATAGATCATGGTGAGGATATCAATCCCCCATGCAAAAAATGTACCCTACTCAAGCCTCTAAATGATTGGTGCCTAGCACCATTTGAATCTCACTGATCCCTTATCCCCTGATAGCCTAGAAGTGATCAATCCAATGAGAACCTGTCATAAAAGTGAAATGTCAAGGTTAGGAACTAAAATGAGATGAACTCCTAATCTATCTCTTGGATGAGTAACCATTATAATAGCGGCTTAGGACTGTCAGTCTCGCTTAGACTTGATCTCAGGGATCCAAAGGTTCTCTCCTGTCATAGGAACACCTAATATGCAATACACATTAGATAGAATGAAGGTCCACTCTCCTGATACCAAAGGAAAAAAAAAAGTGTTCCTATCTGCATTCCAGTATGTCAAAATGTCACAACAAATCCATGAAGGAGGATGAACCACTAGAGTTTGAGAAATAAGATCCAAACACATCCTCCTAAGAATAGAAAGCCCTATAAGCTTCGACAAACCAAGATTTTGTCACATGTTCCATTCCATGGAATGCATCCGTCTTGTCATACACAAGGAATGTTAAGTTAGATCCCCGAAAACAAAAAATAGAAAATCATAGAAAAAAGCATAAAACATGACAAAGCTTCACAAAAAAAGTGTATATCATTAGAAAATTGCAATAAATAGAAGAGGTTAGTATCGAAAAATAGACTAAATCGAGCGTTAGAAGCATCAAATTAATGAAGATTGCATCCGAAAGCATTGTGGGTGGGTTGCCCCTTTCACTAGCGCAATTCCTCTTAGGCAATCCTAGATTCCCCCCAAAGGGCGACCAACCCTATCAAAAGGGGTGACCCATGTTCTCCCTGTCTTTCAGTCAATCTCCAAGTTTTGATGCCATCCATAGCCCCTTCTGACCATTTGTATCATTGTTCAAAGAAAATATTACATTATTAAATTATTGGATAATCTAAGCACACTAGATTTTCCATATGCTACTATGGGCATGACGGCTTGGAAAATTTAGCCCTAGGCGTTATGTCATTTTGGGATTTTTGTATTGTAAAAAGTATTGTAAGGTATTATGTCTCCAATGGTTTTTTAAAAATTTAACATCTATCAAGATTGAATACTTGGCAGTTAAGGGTGAACTTGTCACTTTTCTCATGTGATGAATATTTGTTTACTTGAACTTTTCCAATCAAACATTATACTCATGATGGGTGGTATGCTTTGAACCCTTTTTATAGGAGACTTTTTCTTATATTTCATTCTAACCAAATATCAATCTACCATATACTATATTATATACCTTAAAAAGGCAATTATACCTGTAACTTAACTTTTTCGTTCTAAAATTTTTTATATAATATATAATTAATAATTAATAAAACTAAATTTATAAACGACTTTCCAATTAAAAAAATAATAATCTAGTAAAATAAGTTTTGAAATAAATTGGACTTGCCAAACACGACAAAGTAAAAGGTAAAATCTATAACAAGGAGGTGCCAACATTGACTCCATTTCAATGGTCAAACAATCAATAGCAATTTTACATCTCATTCAGAACAAAAACTGGTAAATATTTGTCCTATTTTCATTGGCTAAATTTAACCTTTGACTATTAAAGTGGATGATATTTAAGAATAACCAGCTTAAATGATAGAATTGACGTGGAAAAATCAACAATATTATATGTTTCAGAAGCAATCGGAATTGAACGCGGGGCCAAATGTTTGAATTTACCCCGATTCAGTATATCACATTAGTTTTGAATCAGTCAAATGCGTGGAATTCCCACATTGCTATTCAACATCAAGATTCGACTCTCTCCCTCATTGTCTCTTCCACGCCGTTTAATCTCGATGTTTATCCTCTTTTCTATATAAACGATCTGCCCTCCTCTCCATACCCATTCAACAAGAGAAAGCATAATTCCCATCTGCCTGCAACGTTTTATTTAGTTGAAGGGCGAAGAGGTTTCACTACCTTCACAAAACAGATCCACACAGAGGGCAAGAAAATATGATGGCAAGATCAATGCTTACTAAAATGAGCACATTGCTTATTCTGCTCAACGTTATATTTGTCTTCCATGTCTCCGCTCGAAATAAGCTTCTTGTTGAAAATGTAAATACAAATACAGACAAGTCCTTTGAAACAAGTTTGGAGCAGTTACCATCGTGCACAAACTGTTCTGGACATATTCCAGACAAGAAATGCTGCCCCACATCAAAGAAAGTTGGAGAGATGTTGAACCAGAACTTTGCATATTCACAATGATGCCATTCAAATCCAACGCCCTATTGCACAATCCTAACCTACAGAAATGCCGCTTAGAGCTCAATTTGATTCTCATCCACTGTGTAATACAAATTGATAGAAAATCGGGGAAGACATATTGTACTCCAGTAGTTCCACTCTATGTTCATCAATATTTTCATTTCAATCATGCCACTAGAATCGAATATAATTTGTCTTGCGACTTTTCTCCATCAACTAGAGCAAATACGTCTGTTAATATTTAGATATTTGTGGCATGTATATAACAAACGTCACTAATCTACAAGTTGTTTTGTGTATTTTATAACAAGTTTTCCTTCAACTAAAATTCTTATACTCTAAAAGCATAATCGAAGGAATCACTAACGTCTTGACACGAGTTTTTCAACAGCACCAACTGTTTTTAAACCAAGACAAATGGAATTGAAATTAACTATCACTAAGCCTACACTAAATTCAAACAACATTATATTCATTAGGAAACATGTGCATTTCCTTTCCTTCCAATTCTCCTGAGATTAAAATAATCTTAAGGAAAAGATAGGTGAAGATTTGGGAAATTTCCAATCGAGTTAAAAGTTGAAGAAAAAAACGAACTTTTTGTATTTTGTTCGATAAATGTCATATTTGGGAGATCGTTTATATTATAAAAAAATTAGTATAAAAGCATTTAGAGATGTACAAACAAGAATCTCTAGAGGTATTATAGCTAATCCATAAGTAAAACAATAAAAAAATTATTGTCCATATTAATAAAAATTAGAAGCAAAATAAGGGTTACCTTGAACCCATAAAATCTAACAACTAATTGACTATCCAAGAAACTACACCACCAAAAAGAGAACACCAAACACATGCATTAGTTATTCGGAATCTTTGATGCACCCAACATCGATCCCGCAATGTCTGTGCCAAAAATTGGAACCACAACCACAAATAGCACAAATAGAAAAGCTCACATCTTTCACTTTCCCCTTATCATTAACAAGAAGTTTGTCATAACTTCCATGCCAATGATCTAGCCCTAACCAACAAATCATGCACACATACAAATCTATATCAATAAAGGAAGAATCTAAACCCACAGTATATGCTCAAATCTAAACAAGGAAGAACCTATGCTTGGATCTTCACCAATGAGAGGAAGAGTATTGGTTAATGATAAACTCATTGAAAGAAGACCATGCACATTTATCACTCTATATATTTCTCCAAAGCTTCGTTTACCTCATCCATGTCTATCAGCCTCAAATTTGCATCAAACATCCTTATAGGGCTCAGGTGAAGTGGAGTAAAATTAATGCCTTTTTTGAAATGACCAACTCCAACTACAACGAATGATTCGATTCTTTAAATTTATAAGGCCAAGATCAAAACCTGCTCTTCAATTTCCTAAAAATATTCACACAGCACCCTATCCAATTAAAGAACCCTTAGATTTTAATTCATCATCCATCAATACTTCCTCAAAGCTTAGGAGAATGTTCAAGGTAATAAAAACCATTGTCATGGATTGAACTAGGGCTCTATTTCAAACTAAGTATTGAAGCTTATATACAAACTAAGTAGTTATGTCTCAATTAACCCTCACCAAGTTACTCCCAACCATAAAATTTACCCCCAAAATAATGGCCACTAATTTTATCGAACATGTTTTGTGTTTAATTAAAAATATTGCTTAGACAATTAAGTGAGAAAAATCCCGAGAAATTTAATCCTCTCATTGTAAAGAATAATTTGTCCTCTTCCAATATTAACTACTCACTAAAGAATCCAAAAACATAGCAAGAAAAAGCTTCAAAAGGAAACTTATAATGAAGAATTACCATATGATACGGATAATGAACATGCTATCTTTAGTAATTCAAACGCACCACAATTTAGAAATAACAATCATAATTGATAATATAGTAATTGTATCATAGATACATGATGTATGTCATTAATTGAAGTTCTAGTAATGCAGGGAAATTTTCCTAGACATAGATCACCCACTAATTCATCCTTAACGAATCCTTACAACTTGTGAATTCACACGCTACAGTAGTGTTGTGCTTTGCACACACACCCCATTTTTTTATTGAAGTTTTTTTTTTTAATATGTATTCATACTCAACCATTACTTGATAATATCTAGAATAACCAACAATACGGTCCAAACCTATGCAGTAACCAACTTATCTCAATATGAGATAATCATGTCTAGAATCCCATGTAACCTTACCACTTAACAAATTTTGATGCTATGACAATGGCACCATCATGAATGTTCCCAACAATAAAATGGGAATGTTTGGTTAACTTGTCCACCACTATCAAAATAGTGTCATGCTTACAGTGATTTCTACGTAAACCATAAACAAGTTCCATGCTCATCACCAACCATTTATGGTCAGGAATGTTATGTGGATACAATACTCCACCGGGGAGTTTGTGTTCCCCTTTTACCTTTTCGACTCTCCAAACGTCTAGCCACAAATTGAGTCACATTGACTTTCATTTTTGGCCAAAACAAGTTCCTTTTTTAGACTGTGTAGCATTTTAGCCACACTAGGATGAGTAGAATATGGAATTTTATGTACTTCAAACGTAATAATATGTCTTAAATTTTTTCTTTCTAGACATAAATTCATCTCTAGAATATTATTAAGTCATAAATATCAAAATAATATCTTAATTTTTTCAATTCCCTTTTAGACAAACTACAATTTTTAAGATAAAATGGGTCTTGATGCTACTATTTAACAATCCTTTTCTTAATTCAAATCACAATATAGTTAGTGCATCAATGTATCAATGTCTACTCAAAGCATCTACCACAATATTTTCTTTCGTCTTGACATAACAAATGTTAAGACTGAAATCATAGAGTAATTTTAGGGTAGCACGCATTCAACTTTTCCTACTTAAGTATGCGAATTAGACTAGTGATGGTTTAATTTCAATTCAACCCCTTTCCAAAAAGGTAATGGTTCCATTATTTTAGAGCATGCATGATGGAAACCAACTCTAAATTATGAGTGGCATAGTCTTTCTCATAGTCCTTGAGTTTGCATGACATGTAAGCCACAAATTGATCATTTTGTGTTAGAATTCTCTCAACCCCTCTGTTGAGGGATCCATCCACATAGTGAACTACCCCTATTTGGATTAGGAATTAGGACAATGGGAGAAGTCGTGAGAAATTTATTTATATCAATGAAGGATACTTCGTAGTTCAATGGTGGCTATTCAAACTCTTTTTTTGCTCTTCCTTTGCAAGGAAGTTATTGGAAGAGAAATTTTAGCAAAGTTACTCAAAAACCTATAATAATACCGTACTAGGCACATAAAATTCTTACTTCATTCAATTTTATTGGAAGTAGTCATTCCATGATGGCATGAATCTTTCTCAAATCTACAATGATCCCTTCCTTATAGATTACAATACCCAAGTAGTGTATCTTTGTTTGGAAAATTGAACACATATAGTTTCCCATATAACAAATATTTTCTCAAATCTTTAGTACCAATCTATGATGTTGCTCATGTTCTTTCTAATCTTTTGAATATCAAAAATTCATCATTAAATACTAAGTTAGATTGATCCAAGTAATCTTGAGGGATATTGTTTATCAAATTAATGAAGGCTAGGAGTGTGTTTGTTAACTTAAAAGGAAGTACAATAAATTCATAGTTACCATACCTAGTCCTAAAAGTAGTTTTATGTATGTCTCTTCTTGCACATCCTTAGTTGATGGTAGTTAGATATTAAATTGATCTTGGAAAATACAACTTCTTCCCTCATTTGATCAAATAGATCATCAATCTAGGGTAATGGGTAATGGTTCTCAATCATTTCCTTGTTTAACATGTGGTAGTCTATGCATAGGCATAGTGTTCCATCTTTCTTATTCATCAAAAGTGTAGGAGCATCCCAAGGTGGAACACTAGGACTCATCAAGTCTTTTTCCAATAGCTCATTTAATTAAACCTCTAATTCATGTAAACTGGATGTGCTCGTCCGATATGGCCTCTAGAAACATGCACTAAACTTGGCATAGTTTCTATTGAGAAATTAAACTCTATCTTAGGAGGTAGACTAGGAACTTCATCATGCAACACTTCCATGAATTCTTGCAATATAGGATTATTGATATCTATAGACTTCTCACTATCATAATTTGACATATGGAAATGAATAGAAAATAAGTCCCCACCTTTCCTTGCCACTCTCTTATTTTTTAGGGGAAAAAGAGTGTTTAACTATCTTGTTCCATGCGATCCTTGCAACAGTACAAGATTATTGGATTCGTCTCGAAAACACACTTGTTTCTCTCTATAATTTTTTAGCTACATGTTTAACCAACTAGGCCATTCCTAATACTAGATCATATGATTTGAAGGGCAATACTAATGCATTTACCCAAGTGCTTGAATATTATCTACTGGAATGTTTAGCTCAGGTACAACATCTTTTTTATGTTGTTTTCTACCAATACCTAACTCAAAACTACCCCCTTTCCTAAGGCTTCTATTCTCAACTTGCAGTTTTGAATTATATTAGGTGTAATGAAATAGTCGAAGGAGCTCTACATTCACACCTTTGCTATGCATTCACCATTCGGTGGTGTATCTGTCGAATTGCGATCGGTGTATGCATAACCTAACATTTTCCAGCCCTCATCAAGGTCCCCTAAATACACCCCAAGACTTCGTTCAGGTGACATACCCATGTTGGCATGCCCTCCCATTATCCATGCCTCCTCACCCAGTCATCACGATGCACCACATCGGGAAACTGAGCTGCCATCTCTCTACTTCTCTTTTCTACTCTTCTCCAATTCACTTTTCCAAAGGGTAAAAATGACATATTTTCACCCCCTAGGGATTATTTATAGCCCTTTTTCACATTTTTGCCTCCCATTTTTACCATTTGCTCTATTTTTTCCCATGTTTCTTTCCTGACTAATTTTCATCCTCTATCCATTTTACTCTAGTTTTCATCTTTCAATCCCTTTCCCAGGCCCCTTTTTACCCACACAACCTCTCGAGGGGCCATCACCTTGCTATTGCCTTTTTCCAAAATTCTTCTAGATAAAATTGATTGGGGCATATTGCCCATCCCTTATTCTTGTTTGTAAAGGGTGGAATTTGGATGTTAGGTTTTTGGTAGTTTTGGTGTATATCCTCCTTTCACCCTTACATTCAAGGACCTAGGGTCAAGTTGCAATGTACTATCATAACCTAGGTCACTATTGAGATGTAGGGAAACTTGGATTTTTATGATTAGATTGACAATTTCCTTCCCTTATGCTCAATTGTACCTTAAAACCCTAATTATGCAAATAAGACAGTAAATGGATGAATTACGAAAAATGCTTCTGCAGAAAGATGTAAAATAACAAATAACTGTGCACCTGTTTTCGGGGTCCGAAGGCCAAAAAGTCAGGGACTAAAGAGTGGGCGCCCAAGTCTAGTACCCTACTTTTTGTCGAGATCCAGAAACTCAGTCTGCAACCTGTATCTGTTGTATCAGAGGTTTTCCCGTTGCGGAACTTTGAGGACTAATGAGCGGGCGCCCAAGTCCAGGTAGTTGTTTCTTTCACTGATCTGCAATCCTGACACTCTATTGTACCCTCCTGCAACTTCACTTTGTCTGCAACTCCAACCTATAACCTACAATCATGAAAACTTTGGGAGGGGGTTGTGGTATTTATAGGCTTGCCTCAGTCAAGCCCTGGAGAGACATTCAAGCCTTCTGAACACCATTGTTAGATAACGAGTGCACGCCTTGGGAGGCACATGCAAAAACTAAATGATAAATGGTCAATAATCACAATACATATCAACTTGTAGTGAAGATCTCATGGGAGGAAGAAGCTCTTCATTCCATGAGGAGATGGCTGCTCAAATTTGCAAACACAAACACATAGACAATACAAATATGCTCTTGCAACACAATGAAAGTCTTGAATAACCTTTAGGATGCATAAAGTTCACAATAACAATCTAGTTTACAAATGAATGCCTAAGCATGTTTATATATGCAACTACAAACACTCCCACCAAGATTTCATAAATTCAAACTTTTTGTGTCGCCCTAGGGACCAAATAACGGTCATAAACTGACACTAGAAATTTGGGCCTGACCCAAAATAGGGCGCGGGCGCCCAAGTCCTCTCCCCTATTTTGGGCAGGGTTAGGTTCAAGGGGTCCCCCTAGGCCCCATTTGTCATGATACCCAAGGTTCATTCCATTGGGATGTTGAATTATGATGTAATATGTCCAAAATGCACACTAGAGACCCGAGAGCTAAACCTTTTGAGGGAAAAGCCCCCAAGGGGACATTTTCTGACATTACATTCTTAAACCACCATATTGTATTTTTCTTTGAAATAATGTTATTTTAACACTATTTCAAAGAGGGACAAAATATAGACACCTAAAAAAGGTCATGTCATTTCCCATCATCTTTATTATAATTGATCAAGTAAAATTGATCAATTGCCCTCCATTTGACAAATATATTAATTACATAATATTTAAATTATTTAATTAAGATTTCTCACCCCGTTCTTCTATCTAAAATCAATAAATACCTTATTTCCTCTATAGTCCTAAATATATATCTATTTACATAGGACTATAATTCCCCTTCATCCCAAAAATTAATAAATATGTCTATTATTTAATTCCACATTTTATCCATTTGTGATTACTTTTAGTAATCATCATTAATTACCCCAAATCTTGTGGACATGGATTAATTTGGAAATATTAAGGATTACATTCCCCCATGCTTCTAGAGGATACACATGTCATAAAATGTATGTGCAAAGTACATGCTTGTACATGACAAGTGGTACTTTGGAAGCATATATAAATTTTCTTTGTCCCATTTTGTCCAATTGAAAATTCCACTTGGCTCTTTTTCTCATATTTTGAATTACACGTGTTCTCTTTTTTAATTTAAAATTCCACCACTTTCTCCCATGCATAATTTAAAAATCCTCACAAAATCCAAACTTTACCTTTTCAAAAATACCCCCATCCCCTTCATCTACCTAATTAATCTCAACCCTCCGTTAATACAAAAGCCAATTCTTCGCCCTTGGATCTTCCATGGATCAAGGAGCCCTCCCATCACCCAACATCAGGTCTTGCCATTTATCATGCTCTCCTTTCTTGAGAGATCTCAAGCAATGAGAGCCATTGTTCTCAACATTTGATCTCAACCATCCATTCATCCATTCCAAACTCTATAAATTGAAGCTCTCCCATTCATTTCAACAACACTTTTGAATGCAAGTAAATGTTGTTAATTTGAGAACTTAAACATTCAAATCACTTTCAATATAATCTAGGACATATCAAAGGAATTTCATAGTCATGGGTGCACTTATTTTATTTTGAAATTTCCTTTCAGTCTTATCTTGAGGTTGTAATTGATTGTGAATTGAATAGGTTAATGGTATTTTAGCTTGTTTACTATTGTCCACCTTCACTTGCATGCACACTATTCCAAATGAGTTGGGGGAGGCCCATGACATCATATACTCCTTAAAAATAGAAATTTCCTTAGTATGCAAGTACAATAATGTCTAAATATTGTCTGAAGAAAACAACTACCACGTCAATTTTTAAAGCATTCGGTTCTTAAATACATCTAAAAAAAAAATTATCATAAATTTTTGGTCTTCTCAAGTGGTGATATTGAGGTTCATTTGGTTGCAATGAACCAATACTTTTTGAATGGTACATGGTTATATAAACTAATGCTACAATGGTCCAGAATTCAAACCAATTCAAGTGTTCCTTGTCTTCTATAAACTTGAAGATTCAACCAATTCAACACATGAGAATGATCAACAATATATGTATGCAACAATGCAACATGGAAAACATTGTTAATCCTTACCAGGGAAGGTGGTAATGCTAAGTAGTAAGCCATAATGTTGATCACTTCAAGAATCTTGAAAGGCCTATCAAAGAATCAAGCTAGATTTGCTATTTTTTTAAAATTTGATAGAGGTTTTATATGGTATAACTCATAGAAATAGCCTATCTCCTAATGAAAAACTATGGGGTGACCTTTTCGAATCTACCTTGTTTTTTGTCTATAGAAAGCATCTTTCAATCACTACCTTACTATTTAAATTTGATCATAATACTCTTGAAGTATTTCAATCCTAATAGATACTTTATTATACGAAAACTCAACCAAATGAAGTTTGGTCCATTGCAAACATTCCTAGATATTCAACACCTTTCTAATAGTTAATTCTTACTACTTAACAACTTTGTTCCTTAATATTTTATTATCTAAAATTTAACATATTTGTTTTTATCTTAATGTTTTATTTTTTTTAATCTATTTATTTCGTGAATATGTTCTATTATTAAACTTTACAAGTAAAAGATGTGGGAAAAGTTGTGTTAATACATAAAGAGTCATCTTCTTGCATACAACTTGAAGACCATAAGACCATAACCGCCTCGGAAAACTGATCAAAGACAACGATAATCTCTGACTAGCCTCACGTACGAATTGGTCAAATTCATACATGAGGCGTTGTGGAATGTAAATATTTGAGTTTCTGACTTACTTGATATTCAACATGCCATTTTCAAGCTTTGAATGTCTCCCTCGTGAGAATTAAATATTTAATTGCTCAAAGCTATTCCCATAAATACGACTCATTTCGTTCTCAACAAATACCCACAGCATCGCCTTCTCTCTCGCAACATTTCGGATTTCATCATATCTTATTTGGCGAGCTATTTATTCTCTCGGCTTTTTTAATTTTTATCTTTCTCGGCTTTCTTTGTTAAAAGGACGCTCTCTAAGCAGTGAATATGGGCAGATCAATACTTATGAAAATCATAACAGTACTACTTCTCTTCACTGTTATGTTTGTCATCCATGTCTCTGCTCGATATAATCTCAAGGCAAGTGCAAATACAGAAACGGATATTAACAACAACAAAGCAATCGATAATCTGGTTCAAATTGTGGAGCAGTTAGCATCATGTACTAACTGCGCAGGCAATATTCCAGATCCTAAATGCTGCACAAAATAACACAAGTTTCCGAGTGGCAATATTCTAATCCAACGATCTCATTCAGATTCTGCCCCAAGTAATTCAAGGGAGAGCTTTGTTTAATTATGATGTACATTAATTGAATGTTACGGGGAAGCAACAATACCAATTCTATTCCAACGTTCTCTGCTATTCATGACACCTCAAATTTCATTGACCTATGTGAATTGTAGTAATACTCATTCGTTATTTTCGATGATAACAAATATACTTGCTTATTCAGATCGAACACCTAATGCCATGGCTGCAACTGTAGTTTGTTTGATTGGATGCATGTTGACAATTATTGTTGGCCTCGATTCACTGTAAGATTAGTTAGATATTTATTTGCAATAACAATGACTAACCCAAATTAATTTCGGGTTATATTTTCAAATGTTCAATTCAGACGAAATATGTCGGCTAGAAGTTTAGAACCATGTGTTGAATTCCATTTTTCTGACATTCCACAAATTGACTAGTTCATAATGACTTTGTTGTTGAATTCTATTTTTATACTTTCATTAACTAATAACTTCTTGCCGACAGAGCCACCCAATATTTCTGTGCATTCAATTTACACTTTCGTTAATAATGGCTTTGGTGTTGAATTCGATTTTTATCTGTATTCGTTTTATAGTAATTTACACATTTTCTGTTCAACCTTATACCATTTTTATTTATGAACATTCAGCTTAATTTCAAAATTTTTAATTTTTAACTTAAATTTTATAACTTTTACTCTTTCCTAATAATTATTATGAGTTAACAATCAGAAAATGAGACAGAGAGAAAAAAACTGCACTAAAGACACATCTATTCAACGAACACTCTTACTTATTTATAGTTGTTGGTATCTCAACAATATCTTATAAACTTGCAAAGAAAAATGACAGCGAACTGAAGACTTCAACGACGCCTCTTAATTGTTTGAGACACCTTTATCTAACTGGACACCTGGACAATGACCGGTGTAATTCAGTTATGAGTTACAGTTAGTTACGCTAACACTCCCCTTAATGAATAACTGAATTTTTTTGAACTCCTAGCTTATTCCTACGTTGTACAAACTTTATCTTTCCCAATGGCTATATAAATACATCATCCATGTTATCATTTGTGTTACAATACATCAACTCTATCTCTTGTGATTGAATCTTTTCTCTAACAAAATGATGTTGAGTTTCAATATGTTTTGATCTGGCATGATACACTAGATTGTTTGCCATTGATTACTAGATCTCGAAAAAGAGCTCCCCGTTGATTACTACGGAGAATGTGGACAACACGTTGAGACTGCACTGCCCCTAGGAAGCAACAAGGATCGTACTTTTTCAAATCCCCTTGTAGAGGGGGAAAAGCTCACCACTTTGGACCTTCCACCAATGCATTTTGCTATTGGAGAGTGTAATATCCTTAAAGATAAAGAGTTGCAATACTGTGCATCTTTGAGAAAATGGGGGAAACAAATTCAACTCCATATGTTCACTAAGAAGACCATGGCTTCACTGTCATGAAAATGGAGGACCCAAGCTCACTTGAAGTCCTCTGTTGCATCGCTGCCTTTGTCAAATTAAACAACTGCTTGAGTTTATGGCATTTCAATGTGTTTGCTTTTGATTTGAGCTTCCTCCTTCAATGCCAGCAATTGGCCCCTTGAATCTTCTCTAAGCTCTATGGAATTTGATTGCAAATATCTCATCACTCTCTAGGTCTCACAAAACAATGATCACCCATTTTATTCAAATAAACGGAAGGAGAACAAGGCTACAAGAATGCACGCATGCCTTAGACTGGCCACAAATCTCACATTGCTTTTAAGCATTGTAAGTCCCTTCTAAAGTTAAAGAATTATAAACTTATGAATTCCAAATTGAAACAAATCCATGCTTGGTGCATGGGAGGACAAAATGACTGGGAATCCTATGTAGCAAATAGTACCAAATGTACAAACAACATAGTTGTGGTTGCCCAACTACGTGAATGTTCTCTAATTTGTGGCAAAACAAATAGTACCCTATTCAAGTGGTGTGCTGATGTACAAAAGAACCAAATCTGCCAATGGTCATCTGTGTGAATGAGATGGATTGAATGAGTTCCTCAGATTAAAAGGTACAATATAAAATGTTTTATTTCTGTATATATTTTTACTCAATTACTTCAATTTATTCAATTGAAAAACAAATTTAAGGCATTTGACAGAGATTGAGACAGAGAGGAAACTTATGTCTTTCATTAAACCTACAGGAGATTAATCAAAATAATTGTAGGGTAGATCAAATAAAATCATTTAAAAATTAAAAAATCCATTGAATCTGCAAAATATCAAATCTAATGAAATGTACGTTGTTATGTGATTCTCTGTACTCAATAATAAACTTGATCAGCATGAAAACACATTCAAACTGCGATTTGTTTATTTTATGGTTATTGTTATTGTTATTGTTATTGTTATTGTTGAAGTTTATGATAAATCTAAAACCCCAGAATCTTCTACAAGCCAAGATTAACCTTCTACAGAGAAAAAAAACACAAGAGAGCTATTTGCACAATAAATGGATGCAATTAATGAAAATGATTAATGAATTACATGTGACAACTTGCTTTTATATTCGCAAGTTAAATAAAACCTTAATATGACTTAATAATAACCTAAGACTAAAAATAAGCCCTAAGTAAACTTATTAAAGTGTAATTAAATATTTAATTACACCAAAAGTTATTACTATGCATACATAACATTTTGATTCTGATTATTTATTGGCTGCATTGCATTTGATTTTACAGGGGATTATATAAAAATGAATAAGGGCTTAGGATTCAGATTTATATATTAAATAGTAGGCTCAGTTCTCCTCCTTAATTAAGTGTGACCATCCGCCTTACTACACTGCCAATAATCGATAGAAAGTTTTCATGCTGGTAGTTTTATAATGATAATGAAGGGGTTTGATGGCAACGTGAAATTGAGGAATATGACAAGTGTTGTTCACATTTAGTGCCACTGGAGGATATTCAAGTGAAAATTTGATTTTCTTTTAATATTGAAACAAAGCAATAAAAAAATTACATGAAATAAGGAGAAGCATCAAGCTACCAAAACAAAGGCCTGAACAACAACAGTTCGAAGGATGTTTGGTCTCTTCAGCGATGGCAGAGGCGGAGGAGAAAGCAACAGGTGGCACCACAGATCCTACTTTCGCAGAGACGAGGACGAGGGTGAGGGAGAGAGCATGGCACGGTTTGTTGTGGTGGGCCATTCTGCCATCATGGAGCTCATACACTATTGAAATTTTCTAATACATATTGCCCTTTCATCATTCAAAACTCCTAGGAAAACATATTTTATATTTCTTAGTTAACATATTTCACCCTTCATCATTTAAAACATACCTTTTCCTTAGACCAAACTAGCGCATTGTTTATTGCCTTACCTAAGTGAAAGCGTCATAATGCACTAGCGTTATAGATCCTTGTTAAACTTCTCAAGGAACATAGGTACATCAGAATTTATATTTTTGATACTTTGTAAGGTTAGAAAGTGTTTGAGATCTCCCAGTAATATGTAAAATCTGTGTTACATATTACTCCTCAACTTGGTTGTTCTCAAATTCCTCCTATCAAGCTAATGGAAGCCTTCACCATGGTAGAGAACACCATCCTCTGATGTAATTTTTTTGGCAAAGATTCCATTGTGGAAGAAGATTTTGATAGTGAATTAGACACTATGGGTTACATGCACAAGTTCGACGAAGAAGGGCACCCTGTTGGCTACAACATCTATGGCATTTTTTAGGACAGGGAGCTTTATAACAAGACCTTTGGGGGTGATGCCAGGAACAACAAGTTTCAATTGTTAAGGGTTCAATTTCTCAGAAAGAGCATTTGCTAGCTCAGCTTTAGCCCTAATGAGATTAGCTTCATGGTGCAGATTAAAGATTTCAAGAACTCGCCCAAGCACAAGAAGTGGAAGCTCAAGTTGTTCCCTTCCTACAAGACAATTACCCTGGATTCATTGCTAGAAAGGTTAGTAGTACTTTCATGAAATATTTATAATTTCAAATGGTTGATATAAGTGTTAGATGACAAGATGAATATTTTGGTGTGAAATATTTATTAATGTGTCATTGTGATACTTGCAATTGAATACTATGATATACCCTTTTTATTTAGCAAACTAAGAGAAAGTTTGTGCTCATGAGGGCTGCCAGGGCGTTCGAGACCCTATTCAAGTATTTTTGTCTAGCTTTACTTTTGAGATGTCCTCTTTATTACTATGAAAACCTTCCGTCTATGTTCTATGGTTCCCATTCCAAGTTTTATCTCTATCGAGACATGGTTTGTTTTTGACTTATTTGGAAAATAGTTTCTATAACAAAATCTTGTTTTTTTAAACTTTCAGTTTACATATCATGGGTTTTAAACTTGAGATCAATATCTAGGTGAATCATATGCTCTTATTTTAAAATAGATTTTATTTTTTTCTTTGTATTATACTATTTTCTTCAATGTGGTTAACATATCTATTTATATATGCTACAATGGAGAATTCAAAGTAGATATCATATATGGGAGGTTTTTGTCTATGTATTCCAATTAGTGCATAAGGGCATAGAAACAATAATAAAATTGTTTAGGAAAGCAACTGATGAGGGAAATGAAGCATGCAATGACCAAAAAAATGTAATTGACATCATTATGAAATAGAAATAGAAGAGGCCCACATAAGCCATTGAGGATCTCATGTTTCTAAGAAATCATTGCTAAGGCAAAAGCTAGGACTTTAAGCTCACAAATTTTTGAACAATACCCTAGTGGAGTTACACCCTCTAAAACAACTTGAAACTCCAAATACTTGAACAAATAATATGTTATTGCCAATATACTAATTACTTTCATGCATTGAGTGTTGGTTGACTAAGTGACTTCAAATTGTGATAATTTGAAGTTCATGTCTTTGTCAACTTTAGTGAAATATTTTTGTTTTGAGTTACAGTGGTATGCAAGGGGTCATTCATGAAGTATTTGGTTTTTACGTAGATTTAAATTTTAAAGATTTTTTGTTCAAGATTGCATTTGTTTCTACATGGAAAATATAAAAATGAATAAGGGATTTGATTAATTTAGTGCATATATAGATTACATTTAATTTTCTCATAGCTTTATTGCAAAACATATAGAATTATTGCAGTGATTTCCATCGTACAAAACATCAATTTTCAAAAATGTACAAATTTTGTATTATCTTCCATGTAATTAAGAATTTGACCATGGGAAAATCAACTATCCACATGCCCATTGCACCTATGACAATTTCTAGTTGAATTTATAATTAAAATCTTTATATTTAAAAAAAATAATGTAAACCCTTTCAAAGTTAGCTATACTATATAAAGGCAATTGGAATCGAAATGTTTGAATTTACTCCGATTGAGTATTTGACATAATGCGATGTTAGTTTCAAATCAGTCGAATGCCTGGAATTCCCACAATGCCATTAACATCAATACTTCTCTCTCTCTATCTCTATGTGTGTTTGTTTATCCTCTTTTCTATATAAACAATGTGTCATGCCATCCTCTCCATGCTCCATACTCATTGAAGGAGCGAAAGCATAATTCCTATTTGCTTGCAATGTTTTATTTAGTTGAAGGGCGAAGAGCTTTCACTACCGTCACAAAACAAATCCACACAGAGGGCAAGAAAATATGATGGCTAGATCAGTGCTTACTAAACTAAGCACACTTCTTATTCTGCTCAACGTTATATCTGTCTTCCATGTCTCCACTCCAAATAAGCTTCTTGTTGAAAATGTAAATACAAATATAGGCAAATCCTTTGAAACAAGTTTGTAGAAGTTTCCATCGTGCACAAACTGTGCCAGACATATTCCAGACAAGAAATGTTGCCCCAAATCAAAGAAAGCTAGAAAGATGTTCAATCAGAACTTTGCATACTCACAATGATTCCATTCAAATCCAACGCCCTATTGCACAATCTTAACCAAGAGAAACGCCGCTTAGATTTCAATTCGATTCTCATCCATTGTGTAATAGAAATTGATTGAAAATTAGCAAAGGCATATTGTACTCTAGTAGTTCCATTTTATGTTCATCACTATATTCATTTTATTGATGCCACTAATCTCGAATATAATTTGATTGTGACTTTCTCCATCAACTACAGTAAATACTTCTATTAATATTTAGATATTTATGACATGCATATAATAAATGTCACTAATTTGCAGGTTGTTTTGTGTATTTTATAACATGTTTTTTGTTCATATAAAATTCTTATACTCTAAAAGCATAATCTAAGCTCGAAGCTATGAGAGTGACATCTATGAGAGAAAATAAAAAAGAAACGTACAAAGCATGCACACACACACACTAATTAAGAAAAGCCAACAGTCTATCTGTCTTTAGGGCCATCTTTTGTCTTGGAGTCTTTCCTTTACCTCAGGTCTATCTTGTAGGCCATCTCTGATCTAAGTCTAGAAGGTGCCTTTCAAATTTGTTTCTTGTCCAAGATGAATGCTTGTCAAATTGTTTTGTCTAGATAAAGATTAGTGTTTATCCTTTTTCAAAGCCAAAATCAGAAGCATTCCATCTCCTCATTCTTCCAACTTGAGTCCCCAATCTTATCCCAAATATCAATAGGTCTCCTTATACCAAGCTAACTTGCAATCCCCCTAGGTCAAAAATATTACTTAAGAGCAATCACATTGTTTATTACACATGCATAAATGCCAAAAATTGAAAATCAAAAGCAATAATTTCATGTCATAGCTCATGTGGCATCACATAGAAATAGAAATGTGCTACACTCGTAATTGCATATGTCCTTGCATCCATGCATATCATACATCATATGTTCCAAAAAAGATAAAAAAAACATTACATTATCATTGTTTTGTTAATAACCAAAAACTTCAACATTCCAGGTGCACAAAAGATAGAAGATGGCTCATGTGACATTCAACTAAAGCTGAATCAGAGTACATATACAAAAGTTTGAGTTCATGAACAAAGACACACTCAAGCATGCAAGGGGAAAAATAGAAATCTAAGACTCTCTAGAACCTCAAGGACGATTCTAACTATTTGAACCTTTAGGGCTCCTGCTCCTAGGCCTCCTATGACTACTAGTTGCATCAGAACCTCTGTGAATCCTATGGGAATGAGAAGGAACCCTGATAAGAGCACACAAGGGACCAGTTCTATCATTCTGTGAAGCTTTCTTGCGAACCCCAAGGTTATCCATGATCTCTTGAAGAATGACATTATCAGCATCGAGTGTAGAAATTCTAGCTCATCGGGAAATGATCTCCTGACTCGCATACTAAGGAGCAAGAATATTAGTATGACAACTAGCTCTAGAAGGAAGACAAACATCAACAGGAAGAGTCTCCCGTGGATGACCAATGGCAAGGAATAGACCACCTAATGAAGAATCACGAAGGACCTCCCTCCACCCCTCGATAATACCTAAGATGAAGTAAGAAGAGAAAGTGTTAGTCAATGGTTAAGTTCGTGAAAGAAAAGGAGTAAGCTAACAGAGGAATAGAGGAAAATGTTCTTACAAGGATCGCCTTCTTGCCATGTAGGATCATCTTCTCCAGAATGAATCTCTCTGTCTCCTCCTATGCTAACCTTGTCATGCTCCTCTCTCAAGATCATAATCCTCATCTGAAAAGTCTTCAAATTCCTCCTCAATGACCACCAACTCCTGACCAAAGGAAGGCCTCACACACCTCTGTCCTAGTCCACAAATAGGCCTCGTAATCAAAACACCAGGATTCAAAGGGTCCAAAAGGATGCCCTATGTTGTACATCCATCATCTCCTAAGAAGATCTATAACATGTCTGAATTGGGGGCAAGTCCACTAGAAATTCCTAACCAAACTACTGAAGAACTCAATTGACATGATGATATTCAACCAACCCATTTATGTCTTGCAAGTGAAGTACGCCTTTGCAATAGTCTTGAATCTAGCTATCATTTGGCCATCAACCCTCCATATTCGCATAAGGATCACAATTAAATTTTGCATCAATCAAAGTAGCTATGGTGCATGTAGTAGCATCAAAGGCACCCATATGGCCCCACCGTGTAGCTCTTAATAGTCTAGGATCTGGTAGCGGCACATCTCTCTGATATGGTGTACTGTGCTCATAAATCTATGACATGATCAGAGAAGGATAACTAAATGCAAGAGCCTCTCGTCTCGAAATACGATACAAGTCTCGATAGATCATGGTGAGGATATCAATCCCCCATGCAAAAAATGTACCCTACTCAAGCCTCTAAATGATTGGTGCCTAGCACCATTTGAATCTCACTGATCCCTTATCCCCTGATAGCCTAGAAGTGATCAATCCAATGAGAACCTGTCATAAAAGTGAAATGTCAAGGTTAGGAACTAAAATGAGATGAACTCCTAATCTATCTCTTGGATGAGTAACCATTATAATAGCGGCTTAGGACTGTCAGTCTCGCTTAGACTTGATCTCAGGGATCCAAAGGTTCTCTCCTGTCATAGGAACACCTAATATGCAATACACATTAGATAGAATGAAGGTCCACTCTCCTGATACCAAAGGAAAAAAAAAAGTGTTCCTATCTGCATTCCAGTATGTCAAAATGTCACAACAAATCCATGAAGGAGGATGAACCACTAGAGTTTGAGAAATAAGATCCAAACACATCCTCCTAAGAATAGAAAGCCCTATAAGCTTCGACAAACCAAGATTTTGTCACATGTTCCATTCCATGGAATGCATCCGTCTTGTCATACACAAGGAATGTTAAGTTAGATCCCCGAAAACAAAAAATAGAAAATCATAGAAAAAAGCATAAAACATGACAAAGCTTCACAAAAAAAGTGTATATCATTAGAAAATTGCAATAAATAGAAGAGGTTAGTATCGAAAAATAGACTAAATCGAGCGTTAGAAGCATCAAATTAATGAAGATTGCATCCGAAAGCATTGTGGGTGGGTTGCCCCTTTCACTAGCGCAATTCCTCTTAGGCAATCCTAGATTCCCCCCAAAGGGCGACCAACCCTATCAAAAGGGGTGACCCATGTTCTCCCTGTCTTTCAGTCAATCTCCAAGTTTTGATGCCATCCATAGCCCCTTCTGACCATTTGTATCATTGTTCAAAGAAAATATTACATTATTAAATTATTGGATAATCTAAGCACACTAGATTTTCCATATGCTACTATGGGCATGACGGCTTGGAAAATTTAGCCCTAGGCGTTATGTCATTTTGGGATTTTTGTATTGTAAAAAGTATTGTAAGGTATTATGTCTCCAATGGTTTTTTAAAAATTTAACATCTATCAAGATTGAATACTTGGCAGTTAAGGGTGAACTTGTCACTTTTCTCATGTGATGAATATTTGTTTACTTGAACTTTTCCAATCAAACATTATACTCATGATGGGTGGTATGCTTTGAACCCTTTTTATAGGAGACTTTTTCTTATATTTCATTCTAACCAAATATCAATCTACCATATACTATATTATATACCTTAAAAAGGCAATTATACCTGTAACTTAACTTTTTCGTTCTAAAATTTTTTATATAATATATAATTAATAATTAATAAAACTAAATTTATAAACGACTTTCCAATTAAAAAAATAATAATCTAGTAAAATAAGTTTTGAAATAAATTGGACTTGCCAAACACGACAAAGTAAAAGGTAAAATCTATAACAAGGAGGTGCCAACATTGACTCCATTTCAATGGTCAAACAATCAATAGCAATTTTACATCTCATTCAGAACAAAAACTGGTAAATATTTGTCCTATTTTCATTGGCTAAATTTAACCTTTGACTATTAAAGTGGATGATATTTAAGAATAACCAGCTTAAATGATAGAATTGACGTGGAAAAATCAACAATATTATATGTTTCAGAAGCAATCGGAATTGAACGCGGGGCCAAATGTTTGAATTTACCCCGATTCAGTATATCACATTAGTTTTGAATCAGTCAAATGCGTGGAATTCCCACATTGCTATTCAACATCAAGATTCGACTCTCTCCCTCATTGTCTCTTCCACGCCGTTTAATCTCGATGTTTATCCTCTTTTCTATATAAACGATCTGCCCTCCTCTCCATACCCATTCAACAAGAGAAAGCATAATTCCCATCTGCCTGCAACGTTTTATTTAGTTGAAGGGCGAAGAGGTTTCACTACCTTCACAAAACAGATCCACACAGAGGGCAAGAAAATATGATGGCAAGATCAATGCTTACTAAAATGAGCACATTGCTTATTCTGCTCAACGTTATATTTGTCTTCCATGTCTCCGCTCGAAATAAGCTTCTTGTTGAAAATGTAAATACAAATACAGACAAGTCCTTTGAAACAAGTTTGGAGCAGTTACCATCGTGCACAAACTGTTCTGGACATATTCCAGACAAGAAATGCTGCCCCACATCAAAGAAAGTTGGAGAGATGTTGAACCAGAACTTTGCATATTCACAATGATGCCATTCAAATCCAACGCCCTATTGCACAATCTTAACCTACAGAAATGCCGCTTAGATCTCAATTTGATTCTCATCCACTGTGTAATACAAATTGATAGAAAATCGGGGAAGACATATTGTACTCCAGTAGTTCCACTCTATGTTCATCAATATTTTCATTTCAATCATGCCACTAGAATCGAATATAATTTGTCTTGCGACTTTTCTCCATCAACTAGAGCAAATACGTCTGTTAATATTTAGATATTTGTGGCATGTATATAACAAACGTCACTAATCTACAAGTTGTTTTGTGTATTTTATAACAAGTTTTCCTTCAACTAAAATTCTTATACTCTAAAAGCATAATCGAAGGAATCACTAACGTCTTGACACGAGTTTTTCAACAGCACCAACTGTTTTTAAACCAAGACAAATGGAATTGAAATTAACTATCACTAAGCCTACACTAAATTCAAACAACATTATATTCATTAGGAAACATGTGCATTTCCTTTCCTTCCAATTCTCCTGAGATTAAAATAATCTTAAGGAAAAGATAGGTGAAGATTTGGGAAATTTCCAATCGAGTTAAAAGTTGAAGAAAAAAACGAACTTTTTGTATTTTGTTCGATAAATGTCATATTTGGGAGATCGTTTATATTATAAAAAAATTAGTATAAAAGCATTTAGAGATGTACAAACAAGAATCTCTAGAGGTATTATAGCTAATCCATAAGTAAAACAATAAAAAAATTATTGTCCATATTAATCAAAATTAGAAGCAAAATAAGGGTTACCTTGAACCCATAAAATCTAACAACTAATTGACTATCCAAGAAACTACACCACCAAAAAGAGAACACCAAACACATGCATTAGTTATTCGGAATCTTTGATGCACCCAACATCGATCCCGCAATGTCTGTGCCAAAAATTGGAACCACAACCACAAATAGCACAAATAGAAAAGCTCACATCTTTCACTTTCCCCTTATCATTAACAAGAAGTTTGTCATAACTTCCATGCCAATGATCTAGCCCTAACCAACAAATCATGCACACATACAAATCTATATCAATAAAGGAAGAATCTAAACCCACAGTATATGCTCAAATCTAAACAAGGAAGAACCTATGCTTGGATCTTCACCAATGAGAGGAAGAGTATTGGTTAATGATAAACTCATTGAAAGAAGACCATGCACATTTATCACTCTATATATTTCTCCAAAGCTTCGTTTACCTCATCCATGTCTATCAGCCTCAAATTTGCATCAAACATCCTTATAGAGCTCAGGTGAAGTGGAGTAAAATTAATGCCTTTTTTGAAATGACCAACTCCAACTACAACGAATGATTCGATTCTTTAAATTTATAAGGCCAAGATCAAAACCTGCTCTTCAATTTCCTAAAAATATTCACACAGCACCCTATCCAATTAAAGAACCCTTAGATTTTAATTCATCATCCATCAATACTTCCTCAAAGCTTAGGAGAATGTTCAAGGTAATAAAAACCATTGTCATGGATTGAACTAGGGCTCTATTTCAAACTAAGTATTGAAGCTTATATACAAACTAAGTAGTTATGTCTCAATTAACCCTCACCAAGTTACTCCCAACCATAAAATTTACCCCCAAAATAATGGCCACTAATTTTATCGAACATGTTTTGTGTTTAATTAAAAATATTGCTTAGACAATTAAGTGAGAAAAATCCCGAGAAATTTAATCCTCTCATTGTAAAGAATAATTTGTCCTCTTCCAATATTAACTACTCACTAAAGAATCCAAAAACATAGCAAGAAAAAGCTTCAAAAGGAAACTTATAATGAAGAATTACCATATGATACGGATAATGAACATGCTATCTTTAGTAATTCAAACGCACCACAATTTAGAAATAACAATCATAATTGATAATATAGTAATTGTATCATAGATACATGATGTATGTCATTAATTGAAGTTCTAGTAATGCAGGGAAATTTTCCTAGACATAGATCACCCACTAATTCATCCTTAACGAATCCTTACAACTTGTGAATTCACACGCTACAGTAGTGTTGTGCTTTGCACACACACCCCATTTTTTTATTGAAGTTTTTTTTTTTAATATGTATTCATACTCAACCATTACTTGATAATATCTAGAATAACCAACAATACGGTCCAAACCTATGCAGTAACCAACTTATCTCAATATGAGATAATCATGTCTAGAATCCCATGTAACCTTACCACTTAACAAATTTTGATGCTATGACAATGGCACCATCATGAATGTTCCCAACAATAAAATGGGAATGTTTGGTTAACTTGTCCACCACTATCAAAATAGTGTCATGCTTACAGTGATTTCTACGTAAACCATAAACAAGTTCCATGCTCATCACGAACCATTTATGGTCAGGAATGTTATGTGGATACAATACTCCACCGGGGAGTTTGTGTTCCCCTTTTACCTTTTCGACTCTCCAAACGTCTAGCCACAAATTGAGTCACATTGACTTTCATTTTTGGCCAAAACAAGTTCCTTTTTTAGACTGTGTAGCATTTTAGCCACACTAGGATGAGTAGAATATGGAATTTTATGTACTTCAAACGTAATAATATGTCTTAAATTTTTTCTTTCTAGACATAAATTCATCTCTAGAATATTATTAAGTCATAAATATCAAAATAATATCTTAATTTTTTCAATTCCCTTTTAGACAAACTACAATTTTTAAGATAAAATGGGTCTTGATGCTACTATTTAACAATCCTTTTCTTAATTCAAATCACAATATAGTTAGTGCATCAATGTATCAATGTCTACTCAAAGCATCTACCACAATATTTTCTTTCGTCTTGACATAACAAATGTTAAGACTGAAATCATAGAGTAATTTTAGGGTAGCACGCATTCAACTTTTCCTACTTAAGTATGCGAATTAGACTAGTGATGGTTTAATTTCAATTCAACCCCTTTCCAAAAAGGTAATGGTTCCATTATTTTAGAGCATGCATGATGGAAACCAACTCTAAATTATGAGTGGCATAGTCTTTCTCATAGTCCTTGAGTTTGCATGACATGTAAGCCACAAATTGATCATTTTGTGTTAGAATTCTCTCAACCCCTCTGTTGAGGGATCCATCCACATAGTGAACTACCCCTATTTGGATTAGGAATTAGGACAATGGGAGAAGTCGTGAGAAATTTATTTATATCAATGAAGGATACTTCGTAGTTCAATGGTGGCTATTCAAACTCTTTTTTTGCTCTTCCTTTGCAAGGAAGTTATTGGAAGAGAAATTTTAGCAAAGTTACTCAAAAACCTATAATAATACCGTACTAGGCACATAAAATTCTTACTTCATTCAATTTTATTGGAAGTAGTCATTCCATGATGGCATGAATCTTTCTCAAATCTACAATGATCCCTTCCTTATAGATTACAATACCCAAGTAGTGTATCTTTGTTTGGAAAATTGAACACATATAGTTTCCCATATAACAAATATTTTCTCAAATCTTTAGTACCAATCTATGATGTTGCTCATGTTCTTTCTAATCTTTTGAATATCAAAAAATCATCATTAAATACTAAGTTAGATTGATCCAAGTAATCTTGAGGGATATTGTTTATCAAATTAATGAAGGCTAGGAGTGTGTTTGTTAACTTAAAAGGAAGTACAATAAATTCATAGTTACCATACCTAGTCCTAAAAGTAGTTTTATGTATGTCTCTTCTTGCACATCCTTAGTTGATGGTAGTTAGATATTAAATTGATCTTGGAAAATACAACTTCTTCCCTCATTTGATCAAATAGATCATCAATCTAGGGTAATGGGTAATGGTTCTCAATCATTTCCTTGTTTAACATGTGGTAGTCTATGCATAGGCATAGTGTTCCATCTTTCTTATTCATCAAAAGTGTAGGAGCATCCCAAGGTGGAACACTAGGACTCATCAAGTCTTTTTCCAATAGCTCATTTAATTAAACCTCTAATTCATGTAAACTGGATGTGCTCGTCCGATATGGCCTCTAGAAACATGCACTAAACTTGGCATAGTTTCTATTGAGAAATTAAACTCTATCTTAGGAGGTAGACTAGGAACTTCATCATGCAACACTTCCATGAATTCTTGCAATATAGGATTATTGATATCTATAGACTTCTCACTTTCATAATTTGACATATGGAAATGAATAGAAAATAAGTCCCCACCTTTCCTTGCCACTCTCTTATTTTTTAGGGGAAAAAGAGTGTTTAACTATCTTGTTCCATGCGATCCTTGCAACAGTACAAGATTATTGGATTCGTCTCGGAAACACACTTGTTTCTCTCTATAATTTTTTAGCTACATGTTTAACCAACTAGGCCATTCCTAATACTAGATCATATGATTTGAAGGGCAATACTAATGCATTTACCCAAGTGCTTGAATATTATCTACTGGAATGTTTAGCTCAGGTACAACATCTTTTTTATGTTGTTTTCTACCAATACCTAACTCAAAACTACCCCCTTTCCTAAGGCTTCTATTCTCAACTTGCAGTTTTGAATTATATTAGGTGTAATGAAATAGTCGAAGGAGCTCTACATTCACACCTTTGCTATGCATTCACCGTTCGGTGGTGTATCTGTCGAATTGCGATCGGTGTATGCATAACCTAACATTTTCCAGCCCTCATCAAGGTCCCCTAAATACACCCCAAGACTTCGTTCAGGTGACATACCCATGTTGGCATGCCCTCCCATTATCCATGCCTCCTCACCCAGTCATCACGATGCACCACATCGGGAAACTGAGCTGCCATCTCTCTACTTCTCTTTTCTACTCTTCTCCAATTCACTTTTCCAAAGGGTAAAAATGACATATTTTCACCCCCTAGGGATTATTTATAGCCCTTTTTCACATTTTTGCCTCCCATTTTTACCATTTGCTCTATTTTTTCCCATGTTTCTTTCCTGACTAATTTTCATCCTCTATCCATTTTACTCTAGTTTTCATCTTTCAATCCCTTTCCCAGGCCCCTTTTTACCCACACAACCTCTCGAGGGGCCATCACCTTGCTATTGCCTTTTTCCAAAATTCTTCTAGATAAAATTGATTGGGGCATATTGCCCATCCCTTATTCTTGTTTGTAAAGGGTGGAATTTGGATGTTAGGTTTTTGGTAGTTTTGGTGTATATCCTCCTTTCACCCTTACATTCAAGGACCTAGGGTCAAGTTGCAATGTACTATCATAACCTAGGTCACTATTGAGATGTAGGGAAACTTGGATTTTTATGATTAGATTGACAATTTCCTTCCCTTATGCTCAATTGTACCTTAAAACCCTAATTATGCAAATAAGACAGTAAATGGATGAATTACGAAAAATGCTTCTGCAGAAAGATGTAAAATAACAAATAACTGTGCACCTATTTTCGGGGTCCGAAGGCCAAAAAGTCAGGGACTAAAGAGTGGGCGCCCAAGTCTAGTACCCTACTTTTTGTCGAGATCCAGAAAATCAGTCTGCAACCTGTATCTGTTGTATCAGAGGTTTTCCCGTTGCGAAACTTTGAGGACTAATGAGCGGGCGCCCAAGTCCAGGTAGCTGTTTCTTTCACTGATCTGCAATCCTGACACTCTGTTGTACCCTCCTGCAACTTCACTTTGTCTGCAACTCCAACCTATAACCTACAATCATGAAAACTTTGGGAGGGGGTTGTGGTATTTATAGACTTGCCTCAGTCAAGCCCTGGAGAGACATTCAAGCCTTCTGAACACCATTGTTAGATAACGAGTGCACGCCTTGGGAGGCACATGCAAAAACTAAATGATAAATGGTCAATAATCACAATACATATCAACTTGTAGTGAAGATCTCATGGGAGGAAGAAGCTCTTCATTCCATGAGGAGATGGCTGCTCAAATTTGCAAACACAAACACATAGACAATACAAATATGCTCTTGCAACACAATGAAAGTCTTGAATAACCTTTAGGATGCATAAAGTTCACAATAACAATCTAGTTTACAAATGAATGCCTAAGCATGTTTATATATGCAACTACAAACACTCCCACCAAGATTTCATAAATTCAAACTTTTTGTGTCGCCCTAGGGACCAAATAACGGTCATAAACTGACACTAGAAATTTGGGCCTGACCCAAAATAGGGCGCGGGCGCCCAAGTCCTCTCCCCTATTTTGGGCAGGGTTAGGTTCAAGGGGTCCCCCTAGGCCCCATTTGTCATGATACCCAAGGTTCATTCCATTGGGATGTTGAATTATGATGTAATATGTCCAAAATGCACACTAGAGACCCGAGAGCTAAACCTTTTGAGGGAAAAGCCCCCAAGGGGACATTTTCTGACATTACATTCTTAAACCACCATATTGTATTTTTCTTTGAAATAATGTTATTTTAACACTATTTCAAAGAGGGACAAAATATAGACACCTAAAAAAGGTCATGTCATTTCCCATCATCTTTATTATAATTGATCAAGTAAAATTGATCAATTGCCCTCCATTTGACAAATATATTAATTACATAATATTTAAATTATTTAATTAAGATTTCTCACCCCGTTCTTCTATCTAAAATCAATAAATACCTTATTTCCTCTATAGTCCTAAATATATATCTATTTACATAGGACTATAATTCCCCTTCATCCCAAAAATTAATAAATATGTCTATTATTTAATTCCACATTTTATCCATTTGTGATTACTTTTAGTACTCATCATTAATTACCCCAAATCTTGTGGACATGGATTAATTTGGAAATATTAAGGATTACATTCCCCCATGCTTCTAGAGGATACACATGTCATAAAATGTATGTGCAAAGTACATGCTTGTACATGACAAGTGGTACTTTGGAAGCATATATAAATTTTCTTTGTCCCATTTTGTCCAATTGAAAAATCCACTTGGCTCTTTTTCTCATATTTTGAATTACACGTGTTCTCTTTTTTAATTTAAAATTCCACCACTTTCTCCCATGCATAATTTAAAAATCCTCACAAAATCCAAACTTTACCTTTTCAAAAATACCCCCATCCCCTTCATCTACCTAATTAATCTCAACCCTCCGTTAATACAAAAGCCAATTCTTCGCCCTTGGATCTTCCATGGATCAAGGAGCCCTCCCATCACCCAACATCAGGTCTTGCCATTTATCATGCTCTCCTTTCTTGAGAGATCTCAAGCAATGAGAGCCATTGTTCTCAACATTTGATCTCAACCATCCATTCATCCATTCCAAACTCTATAAATTGAAGCTCTCCCATTCATTTCAACAACACTTTTGAATGCAAGTAAATGTTGTTAATTTGAGAACTTAAACATTCAAATCACTTTCAATATAATCTAGGACATATCAAAGGAATTTCATAGTCATGGGTGCACTTATTTTATTTTGAAATTTCCTTTCAGTCTTATCTTGAGGTTGTAATTGATTGTGAATTGAATAGGTTAATGGTATTTTAGCTTGTGTACTATTGTCCACCTTCACTTGCATGCACACTATTCCAAATGAGTTGGGGGAGGCCCATGACATCATATACTCCTTAAAAATAGAAATTTCCTTAGTATGCAAGTACAATAATGTCTAAATATTGTCTGAAGAAAACAACTACCACGTCAATTTTTAAAGCATTCGGTTCTTAAATACATCTAAAAAAAATTTTATCATAAATTTTTGGTCTTCTCAAGTGGTGATATTGAGGTTCATTTGGTTGCAATGAACCAATACTTTTTGAATGGTACATGGTTATATAAACTAATGCTACAATGGTCCAGAATTCAAACCAATTCAAGTGTTCCTTGTCTTCTATAAACTTGAAGATTCAACCAATTCAACACATGAGAATGATCAACAATATATGTATGCAACAATGCAACATGGAAAACATTGTTAATCCTTACCAGGGAAGGTGGTAATGCTAAGTAGTAAGCCATAATGTTGATCACTTCAAGAATCTTGAAAGGCCTATCAAAGAATCAAGCTAGATTTGCTAATTTTTTAAAATTTGATAGAGGTTTTATATGGTATAACTCATAGAAATAGCCTATCTCCTAATGAAAAACTATGGGGTGACCTTTTCGAATCTACCTTGTTTTTTGTCTATAGAAAGCATCTTTCAATCACTACCTTACTATTTAAATTTGATCATAATACTCTTGAAGTATTTCAATCCTAATAGATACTTTATTATACGAAAACTCAACCAAATGAAGTTTGGTCCATTGCAAACATTCCTAGATATTCAACACCTTTCTAATAGTTAATTCTTACTACTTAACAACTTTGTTCCTTAATATTTTATTATCTAAAATTTAACATATTTGTTTTTATCTTAATGTTTTATTTTTTTTAATCTATTTATTTCGTGAATATGTTCTATTATTAATCTTTACAAGTAAAAGATGTGGGAAAAGTTGTGTTAATACATAAAGAGTCATCTTCTTGCATACAACTTGAAGACCATAAGACCATAACCGCCTCGGAAAACTGATCAAAGACAACGATAATCTCTGACTAGCCTCACGTACGAATTGGTCAAATTCATACATGAGGCGTTGTGGAATGTAAATATTTGAGTTTCTGACTTACTTGATATTCAACATGCCATTTTCAAGCTTTGAATGTCTCCCTCGTGAGAATTAAATATTTAATTGCTCAAAGCTATTCCCATAAATACGACTCATTTCGTTCTCAACAAATACCCACAGCATCGCCTTCTCTCTCGCAACATTTCGGATTTCATCATATCTTATTTGGCGAGCTATTTATTCTCTCGGCTTTTTTAATTTTTATCTTTCTCGGCTTTCTTTGTTAAAAGGACGCTCTCTAAGCAGTGAATATGGGCAGATCAATACTTATGAAAATCATAACAGTACTACTTCTCTTCACTGTTATGTTTGTCATCCATGTCTCTGCTCGATATAATCTCAAGGCAAGTGCAAATACAGAAACGGATATTAACAACAACAAAGCAATCGATAATCTGGTTCAAATTGTGGAGCAGTTAGCATCATGTACTAACTGCGCAGGCAATATTCCAGATCCTAAATGCTGCACAAAATAACACAAGTTTCCGAGTGGCAATATTCTAATCCAACGATCTCATTCAGATTCTGCCCCAAGTAATTCAAGGGAGAGCTTTGTTTAATTATGATGTACATTAATTGAATGTTACGGGGAAGCAACAATACCAATTCTATTCCAACGTTCTCTGCTATTCATGACACCTCAAATTTCATTGACCTATGTGAATTGTAGTAATACTCATTCGTTATTTTCGATGATAACAAATATACTTGCTTATTCAGATCGAACACCTAATGCCATGGCTGCAACTGTAGTTTGTTTGATTGGATGCATGTTGACAATTATTGTTGGCCTCGATTCACTGTAAGATTAGTTAGATATTTATTTGCAATAACAATGACTAACCCAAATTAATTTCGGGTTATATTTTCAAATGTTCAATTCAGACGAAATATGTCGGCTAGAAGTTTAGAACCATGTGTTGAATTCCATTTTTCTGACATTCCACAAATTGACTAGTTCATAATGACTTTGTTGTTGAATTCTATTTTTATACTTTCATTAACTAATAACTTCTTGCCGACAGAGCCACCCAATATTTCTGTGCATTCAATTTACACTTTCGTTAATAATGGCTTTGGTGTTGAATTCGATTTTTATCTGTATTCGTTTTATAGTAATTTACACATTTTCTGTTCAACCTTATCCCATTTTTATTTATGAACATTCAGCTTAATTTCAAAATTTTTAATTTTTAACTTAAATTTTATAACTTTTACTCTTTCCTAATAATTATTATGAGTTAACAATCAGAAAATGAGACAGAGAGAAAAAAACTGCACTAAAGACACATCTATTCAACGAACACTCTTACTTATTTATAGTTGTTGGTATCTCAACAATATCTTATAAACTTGCAAAGAAAAATGACAGCGAACTGAAGACTTCAACGACGCCTCTTAATTGTTTGAGACACCTTTATCTAACTGGACACCTGGACAATGACCGGTGTAATTCAGTTATGAGTTACAGTTAGTTACGCTAACACTCCCCTTAATGAATAACTGAATTTTTATGAACTCCTAGCTTATTCCTACGTTGTACAAACTTTATCTTTCCCAATGGCTATATAAATACATCATCCATGTTATCATTTGTGTTACAATACATCAACTCTATCTCTTGTGATTGAATCTTTTCTCTAACAAAATGATGTTGAGTTTCAATATGTTTTGATCTGGCATGATACACTAGATTGTTTGCCATTGATTACTAGATCTCAAAAAAGAGCTCCCCGTTGATTACTACGGAGAATGTGGACAACACGTTGAGACTGCACTGCCCCTAGGAAGCAACAAGGATCGTACTTTTTCAAATCCCCTTGTAGAGGGGGAAAAGCTCACCACTTTGGACCTTCCACCAATGCATTTTGCTATTGGAGAGTGTAATATCCTTAAAGATAAAGAGTTGCAATACTGTGCATCTTTGAGAAAATGGGGGAAACAAATTCAACTCCATATGTTCACTAAGAAGACCATGGCTTCACTGTCATGAAAATGGAGGACCCAAGCTCACTTGAAGTCCTCTGTTGCATCGCTGCCTTTGTCAAATTAAACAACTGCTTGAGTTTATGGCATTTCAATGTGTTTGCTTTTGATTTGAGCTTCCTCCTTCAATGCCAGCAATTGGCCCCTTGAATCTTCTCTAAGCTCTATGGAATTTGATTGCAAATATCTCATCACTCTCTAGGTCTCACAAAACAATGATCACCCATTTTATTCAAATAAACGGAAGGAGAACAAGGCTACAAGAATGCACGCATGCCTTAGACTGGCCACAAATCTCACATTGCTTTTAAGCATTGTAAGTCCCTTCTAAAGTTAAAGAATTATAAACTTATGAATTCCAAATTGAAACAAATCCATGCTTGGTGCATGGGAGGACAAAATGACTGGGAACCCTATGTAGCAAATAGTACCAAATGTACAAACAACATAGTTGTGGTTGCCCAACTACGTGAATGTTCTCTAATTTGTGGCAAAACAAATAGTACCCTATTCAAGTGGTGTGCTGATGTACAAAAGAACCAAATCTGCCAATGGTCATCTGTGTGAATGAGATGGATTGAATGAGTTCCTCAGATTAAAAGGTACAATATAAAATGTTTTATTTCTGTATATATTTTTACTCAATTACTTCAATTTATTCAATTGAAAAACAAATTTAAGGCATTTGACAGAGATTGAGACAGAGAGGAAACTTATGTCTTTCATTAAACCTACAGGAGATTAATCAAAATAATTGTAGGGTAGATCAAATAAAATCATTTAAAAATTAAAAAATCCATTGAATCTGCAAAATATCAAATCTAATGAAATGTACGTTGTTATGTGATTCTCTGTACTCAATAATAAACTTGATCAGCATGAAAACACATTCAAACTGCGATTTGTTTATTTTATGGTTATGGTTATTGTTATTGTTGAAGTTTATGATAAATCTAAAACCCCAGAATCTTCTACAAGCCAAGATTAACCTTCTACAGAGAAAAAAAACACAAGAGAGCTATTTGCACAATAAATGGATGCAATTAATGAAAATGATTAATGAATTACATGTGACAACTTGCTTTTATATTCGCAAGTTAAATAAAACCTTAATATGACTTAATAATAACCTAAGACTAAAAATAAGCCCTAAGTAAACTTATTAAAGTGTAATTAAATATTTAATTACACCAAAAGTTATTACTATGCATACATAACATTTTGATTCTGATTATTTATTGGCTGCATTGCATTTGATTTTACAGGGGATTATATAAAAATGAATAAGGGCTTAGGATTCAGATTTATATATTAAATAGTAGGCTCAGTTCTCCTCCTTAATTAAGTGTGACCATCCGCCTTACTACACTGCCAATAATCGATAGAAAGTTTTCATGCTGGTAGTTTTATAATGATAATGAAGGGGTTTGATGGCAACGTGAAATTGAGGAATATGACAAGTGTTGTTCACATTTAGTGCCACTGGAGGATATTCAAGTGAAAATTTGATTTTCTTTTAATATTGAAACAAAGCAATAAAAAAATTACATGAAATAAGGAGAAGCATCAAGCTACCAAAACAAAGGCCTGAACAACAATAGTTCGAAGGATGTTTGGTCTCTTCAGCGATGGCAGAGGCGGAGGAGAAAGCAACAGGTGGCACCACAGATCCTACTTTCGCAGAGATGAGGACGAGGGTGAGGGAGAGAGCATGGCACGGTTTGTTGTGGTGGGCCATTCTGCCATCATGGAGCTCATACACTATTGAAATTTTCTAATACATATTGCCCTTTCATCATTCAAAACTCCTAGGAAAACATATTTTATATTTCTTAGTTAACATATTTCACCCTTCATCATTTAAAACATACTTTTTCCTTAGACCAAACTAGCGCATTGTTTATTGCCTTACCTAAGTGAAAGCGTCATAATGCACTAGCGTTATAGATCCTTGTTAAACTTCTCAAGGAACATAGGTACATCAGAATTTATATTTTTGATACTTTGTAAGGTTAGAAAGTGTTTGAGATCTCCCAGTAATATGTAAAATCTTTGTTACATATTACTCCTCAACTTGGTTGTTCTCAAATTCCTCCTATCAAGCTAATGGAAGCCTTCACCATGGTAGAGAACACCATCCTCTGATGTAATTTTTTTGGCAAAGATTCCATTGTGGAAGAAGATTTTGATAGTGAATTAGACACTATGGGTTACATGCACAAGTTCGACGAAGAAGGGCACCCTGTTGGCTACAACATCTATGGCATTTTTTAGGACAGGGAGCTTTATAACAAGACCTTTGGGGGTGATGCCAGGAACAACAAGTTTCAATTGTTAAGGGTTCAATTTCTCAGAAAGAGCATTTGCTAGCTCAGCTTTAGCCCTAATGAGATTAGCTTCATGGTGCAGATTAAAGATTTCAAGAACTCGCCCAAGCACAAGAAGTGGAAGCTCAAGTTGTTCCCTTCCTACAAGACAATTACCCTGGATTCATTGCTAGAAAGGTTAGTAGTACTTTCATGAAATATTTATAATTTCAAATGGTTGATATAAGTGTTAGATGACAAGATGAATATTTTGGTGTGAAATATTTATTAATGTGTCATTGTGATACTTGCAATTGAATACTATGATATACCCTTTTTATTTAGCAAACTAAGAGAAAGTTTGTGCTCATGAGGGCTGCCAGGGCGTTCGAGACCCTATTCAAGTATTTTTGTCTAGCTTTACTTTTGAGATGTCCTCTTTATTACTATGAAAACCTTCTGTCTATGTTCTATGGTTCCCATTCCAAGTTTTATCTCTATCGAGACATGGTTTGTTTTTGACTTATTTGGAAAATAGTTTCTATAACAAAATCTTGTTTTTTTAAACTTTCAGTTTACATATCATGGGTTTTAAACTTGAGATCAATATCTAGGTGAATCATATGCTCTTATTTTAAAATAGATTTTATTTTTTTCTTTGTATTATACTATTTTCTTCAATGTGGTTAACATATCTATTTATATATGCTACAATGGAGAATTCAAAGTAGATATCATATATGGGAGGTTTTTGTCTGTGTATTCCAATTAGTGCATAAGGGCATAGAAACAATAATAAAATTGTTTAGGAAAGAAATCGATGAGGGAAATGAAGCATGCAATGACCAAAAAAATGTAATTGACATCATTATGAAATAGAAATAGAAGAGGCCCACATAAGCCATTGAGGATCTCATGTTTCTAAGAAATCATTGCTAAGGCAAAAGCTAGGACTTTAAGCTCACAAATTTTTGAACAATACCCTAGTGGAGTTACACCCTCTAAAACAACTTGAAACTCCAAATACTTGAACAAATAATATGTTATTGCCAATATACTAATTACTTTCATGCATTGAGTGTTGGTTGATTAAGTGACTTCAAATTGTGATAATTTGAAGTTCATGTCTTTGTCAACTTTAGTGAAATATTTTTGTTTTGAGTTACAGTGCTATGCAAGGGGTCATTCATGAAGTATTTGGTTTTTACGTAGATTTGATTTTAAAGATTTTTTGTTCAAGATTGCATTTGTTTCTACATGGAAAATATAAAAATGAATAAGGGATTTGATTAATTTAGTGCATATATAGATTACATTTAATTTTCTCATAGCTTTATTGCAAAACATATAGAATTATTGCAGTGATTTCCATCGTACAAAACATCAATTTTCAAAAATGTACAAATTTTGTATTATCTTCCATGTAATTAAGAATTTGACCATGGGAAAATCAACTATCCACATGCCCATTGCACCTATGACAATTTCTAGTTGAATTTATAATTAAAATCTTTATATTTAAAAAAAATAATGTAAACCCTTTCAAAGTTAGCTATACTATATAAAGGCAATTGGAATCGAAATGTTTGAATTTACTCCGATTGAGTATTTGACATAATGCGATGTTAGTTTCAAATCAGTCAAATGCCTGGAATTCCCACAATGCCATTAACATCAATACTTCTCTCTCTCTATCTCTATGTGTGTTTGTTTATCCTCTTTTCTATATAAACAATGTGTCATGCCATCCTCTCCATGTTCCATACTCATTGAAGGAGCAAAAGCATAATTCCCATTTGCTTGCAATGTTTTATTTAGTTGAAGGGCGAAGAGCTTTCACTACCGTCACAAAACAAATCCACACAGAGGGCAAGAAAATATGATGGCTAGATCAGTGCTTACTAAACTAAGCACACTTCTTATTCTGCTCAACGTTATATCTATCTTCCATGTCTCCACTCGAAATAAGCTTCTTGTTGAAAATGTAAATACAAATATAGGCAAATCCTTTGAAACAAGTTTGTAGAAGTTTCCATCATGCAGAAACTGTGCCAAACATATTCCAGACAAGAAATATTGCCCCAAATCAAAGAAAGCTAGAAAGATGTTCAATCAGAACTTTGCATATTCACAATGATTCCATTCAAATCCAACGCCCTATTGCACAATCTTAACCAAGAGAAATGCCGCTTAGATTTCAATTCGATTCTCATCCATTGTGTAATAGAAATTGATTGAAAATTAGCAAAGGCATATTGTACTCTAGTAGTTCCATTCTATGTTCATCACTATATTCATTTTATTGATGCCACTAATCTCGAATATAATTTGATTGTGACTTTCTCCATCAACTACAATAAATACTTCTATTAATATTTAGATATTTATGACATGCATATAATAAATGTCACTAATTTGCAGGTTGTTTTGTGTATTTTATAACAAGTTTTTTGTTCAAATAAAATTCTTATACTCTAAAAGCATAATCTAAGCTCGAAGCTACGAGAGTGACATCTATGAGAGAAAATAAAAAAGAAACGTACAAAGCATGCACACACACACTAATTAAGAAAAGCCAACAATCTATCTGTCTTTAGGGTCATCTTTTGTCTTGGAGTCTTTCCTTTACCTCAGGTCTATCTTGTAGGCCATCTCTGATCTAAGTCTAGAAGGTGCCTTTGAAATTTGTTGCTTGTCCAAGTTGAATGCTTGTCAAATTGTTTTGTCTAGATAAAGATTAGTGTTTATCATTTTGCAAAGCCAAAATCAGAAGCATTCCATCTCCTCATTCTTCCAACTTGAGTCCCCAATCTTATCCCAAATATCAATAGGTCTCCTTATACCAAGCTAACTTGCAGTCCCCTAGGTCAAAAATATTACTTAAGAGCAATCACATTGTTTATTACACATGCATACATGCCAAAAATTGAAAATCAAAAGCAATAATTTCATGTCATAGCTCATGTGGCATCACATAGAAATAGAAATGTGCTACACTCGTAATTGCATATGTCCTTGCATCCATGCATATCATACGGGGAAGCAACAATACCAATTCTATTCCAACGTTCTCTGCTATTCATGACACCTCAAATTTCATTGACCTATGTGAATTGTAGTAATAATCATTCGTTATTTTCGAAGATAACAAATATACTTGCTTATTCAGATCGAACACCTAATGCCATGGCTACAACTATAGTTTGTTTGATTGGATGCATGTTTACAATTATTGTTGGCCTCGATTCACTTAAAGATTAGTTAGATATTTATTTGCAATAACAATGACTATATTTTCAAGTGTTCAATTCAGATGAAATATGTCGGCTAGAAGTTTAGAACCATGGGTTGAATTCCATTTTTCTGACATTCCACAATTTGACTAGTTGATAATGACTTTGTTGTTGAATTTTATTTTTATACTTTCATTAATTAATAACTTCTTTCCGACAGAGCCACCCAATATTTCTGTGCATTCAATTTATACTTTCATTAATAATGGCTTTGGTGTTGAATTCTATTTTTATCTGTATTCGTTTTATAGTCATTTACACATTTTCTGTTCAACCTTATGCCATTTTTATTTATGAACATTCATCTTAATTTCAAAAATTTTAATTTTTAACTTAAATTGTAAAACTTTTACTCTTTCTTAATAATTATTATGAGTTAACAATCAGAAAATGAGATAGAGAGAAAAAAACTGCACTAAAGACACATCTATTCAACGAACACTCTTACTTATTTATAGTTGTTAACATCTCAACAATATCTTATAAACTTGCAAAGAAAAATGACAGGGAACTGAAGACTTCAACGACACCTCTTAATTGTTTGAGACACCTTTATCTAACTAGACACCTGGACAATGACTGGTGTAGTTTAGTTATGAGTTACAGTTAGTTATGCTAACACTCCCCTTAATGAATAACTGAATTTTTATGAACTCCTAGCATATTCCTACTTTCTACAAACTTTATCTTTCCCAATGGCTTTATAAATACATCATCCATGTTATCATTTGTGTTACAATACATCAACTCTATCTCTTGTGATTGAATCTTTTCTCTAACAAAATGATGTTGAGTTTCAATATGTTTTGATCTGGCATGATACACTAGATTGTTTGTCATTGATTACTAGATCTTGAAAAAGAGCTCCCCATTGATTACTATGGAGAATGTGGACAACATGTTGAGACTGCACTGCCCCTAGGAAGCAACAAGGATTGTCCTTTTTCAAATCCCCTTGTAGAGGGGGAAAAGCTCACCACTTTGGACCATCCACCAATGCATTTTACTATTGGAGAGTGTAATATCCTTAAAGATAAAGAGTTGCAATATTGTGCATCTTTGAGAAAATGGGGGAAACAAATTCAACTCCATATGTTCACTAAGAAGACCATGGCTTCACTATCATGAAAATGGATGACCAAAGCTCGCTTGAAGTCCTCTATTGCATTGCTGCCTTTGTCAAATTAAACAACTGCTTGAGTTTATGGCATTTCAATGTGTTTGCTTTTGATTTGAGCTTCCTCCTCCAATGCTAGCGATTGGCCCCTTGAATCTTCTCTAAACTCTATGGATTTGATTCCAAATATCTCATCATTCTCTAGGTCTCACAAAACAATGATCACCCATTTTATTCAAATAAATAGAAGGCTACAGGTTTTAAGCATTGTAAGCCCCTTCTAAAGTTAAAGAATTATAAACTTATGAATTCCAAATTGAATCAAATCCATGTCTGGTGCATGGGAGGACAAAATGACTAGGAACCCTATGTAGCAGATAGTACCAAATGTACAAACAACATAGTTGTGGTTGCCCAACAATGTGAATGCTCTCTAATTTGTGGCAAAACAAATAGTACCCTACTCAAGTGGTGTGCTGATGTACAAAAGAACCAAATCTACCGATGGTCATCTGTGTGAATGAGATGGATTGAATGAGTTCCTCAGATTAAAAGGTACAATATAAAATATTTTATTTCTGCATATATTTTAACTCAATTACTTCATTTTATTCAATTGAAAAACAATTTTAAGGCATTTGACAGAGTTTGAGACAGAGAGGGAACTTATATCTTTCATTAAACATGCAGAAGATTAATCAAAATAATTGTAGGGTAGATCAAATAAAATCATTTAAAAATTAAAAAATCCATCGAACCTGCAAAATATCAAATCCAAGGAAATGTACATTATTATGTGATTCTCTATACTCAATAATAAACTTGATTAGCATGAAAACACATTCAAACCATGATTTGTTTATTTTATGGTTATTGTTATTGTTATTGTTGAAGTTTATGATAAACTTGAAACCCCATATTCTTCTACAAGCCAAGATTAACCTTCTACAGAGAAAAAAAAGCACAAGAGAGCTATTTACAGAATAAATGGATGCAATTAATGAAAAAGATTAATGAATTACATGTAACAACTGGCTTTTGTATTTGCAAGTTAAATAAAACCCTAATATGACTTAATAATACCCTAAGACTAAAAATAAGCCTTAAGTAAACTTATTAAAGTATAATTAAATATTTAATTACACCAATAGTTATTACTATGCATACATAACCTTTCGATTCTAATTATTTATTGGATGTATTGCATTTGATTTTACAGGGGATTATATAAAAATATATAAGGGGTTTGGATTCGGATATATATATTAAATAGCAGGATTGGTTCTCCTGCTTAATTAAGTGTGACCATCCACTTTACTACACTGCCAATAATCGATAGAAAGTTTTCATGCTGGTAGTTTCGTAATGATAATGAAGGGGTTTGATGGCAACATGAAATGGAGGAATACGAGAAGTGTTGTTCACATTTAATGGCATTGGAAGTTATTCAAGTAAAAATTTGATTTACTTTTAATATTGAAACAAAGCAATAAAAAAATTACATGAAATAAGGAGAAGCATAAAGCTACCAAAACAGAGGCCTGAACAAGAATAGTTCCAAGGATGTTTGGTCTCTTCAGCGATGGTGGAGGTGAAGGAGAAAGTAACAGGTGGCACCATAGATTCTACTCCCACATTGATGAGGACAAGGGTGAGGGCAAGAGCAGGGGGCAGTTTGTTGTGGTGGGCCACTCTTCCATCATGGAGCTAATACACTATTGAAATTTACCAATACATATTGCCCTTTCATCATTCAAAACACCTAGAAAAGCATATTTTTATTTCTTAGTTAACATATTTCACCCTCCATCATTTAAAACATACTTTTTCCTTAGACCAAACTAGCGCATTGTTTATTGCCTTACCTAGGTGAAAGCGTCATAACGCACTAGTGTTATAGATCCTTGTTAAACTTCTCAAGGACCATAGGTACATCAAAATTTATATTTTTGATACTTTGTAAGGTTATAAAGTGTTTGAGATCTCCCAATAATACATGTAAAATCCATATTACATATTACTCCTCAATGTAGTTTTTTCTCAAATTCCTCCTATCAAGGCAATGGAAGCCTTCACCATGGTAAAGAACACCATCCTCCAACATAATTTTTTTGGCAAAGATTCCATTGTGGAAGAAGATTTGATAATGAATTTGACACTATGGGTTACATGCACAAGTTCAACGAAGAAGGGCACCCTGTGTGCTACAACATCTATGGCATTTTTTATGACAAGGAGCTTTATAACAAGACCTTTGGGGGTGAAGTGAAGAAGAACAAGTTTCTACTGTTAAGGGTTCAATTTCTCGAAAAGAGCATTTGCTAGCTGAGGTTTATCCCTAATGAGATTAGCTTCATGGTGCAGATTACACATTTCAAGAACTCGTCCAAGCACAAGAAGTGGAAGCTCAAGTTGTTCCCTTCCTACAAGACAATTACCCTAGATTCATTGCTAGAAAGGTTAGTAGTACTTTCATTAAATATTTGTAATTCAAATGGTTGATATAAGTGTTAGATGACAAGATGAATATTTTTGTGTGAAATATTTATTAATGTGTCATGGTGATACTTGGAATTGAATACTATGATATCCCCTTTTTATTTAGCAAACTAAGAGCAAGTTTGTGCTCATGAGGGCTGCCAGGGTGTTTGAGACCCTATTCAAGTATTTTTGTCTAGCTGTTGGTACTTTTACTATTGAGATGTCCTCTTTATTACTATGAAAACCTTCCATCTGTGTTCTATGGTTCCCATGCCAAGTTTTATCTCTATTGTGACATGGTTTGTTTTTGACTTATTTGGAAAATAGTTTCTATAACAAAATCTTGTTTTTTTAACATTTACTTTACATATCATGGGTTTTAAACTTGAGATCAATATCTAGGTGAATCATATGCTCTTATTTTAAAATAATTTTTTTTTTCTCTGTATTATACTATTTTCTTCAATGTGGTTAACATATCTATTTATATATGTTACAATGGAGAATTCAAAGTAGATATCATATATGGGTGGTTTTTGTCTATGTATTCCAGTTAGTGCATAAGACCATAGAAACAATAATAGAATTGTTTAGGAAAGCAATTGATGAGTGAAATGAAGCATACAATGACCAAAAAAATGTAATTGACATCATTATAAAATAGAACTAGAAATAGAAGAGGCCCACAGAAGCCATTGAGGATCTCATGTTTCTAAGAAATCATTGCTAAGGCAAAGGCTAGGATTTTTAAGCTCACAAATTTTTGAACAATACCCTAGTGGAGTTATACCCTATAAAACAACTTGAAACTCCAAATACTTGAACAAATAATATGTTATTGCAAATATACTAATTTCTTTCATACATTGAGTGTTGGTTGATTGAGTGACTTCAAATTGTGATAATATGAAGTTCATGTCTTTGTCAACTTTAGTGAAATGTTTTTGTGTTGAGTTACAGTGGTATGCAAGGGGTCATTCATGAAGTATTTGGTTTTTACATAGATTTAAATTTAAATTTTTTTTTTTTTAGGATTGCATTTGTTTCCACATAGAAAATATAAAAATGAATAACGGTTTTGATTAATTTAGTGCATATATAGATTACATACAAGTTTCTCATAGCTTTATTGAAAAACATATAGAATTATTGCAGTGATTTCCATCCTACAAGAAATCAATTTTAAAAAGTGTACAAATTTTGTATTATCTTCCATGTAATTAAGAATTTGACTATGGGAAAATCAACTATCCTTAAGAAAATTTTATTATAATAAAAAACTATCCATGTGCCCATTGAACCTATGAATCCAATTTCTAGTTGAATTTATAATTAAAATCGTTATATTTAAAAAAATTAATGTAAACTCTTTCAAAGTCAGCTATACTATACAAAGGCAATTGGAATCGAAGCGGGGCAAAATGTTTGAATTTACCTCGATTGAGTATTTGACATAATGTGATGTTAGTTTCGAATTAGTCAAATGCATGGAATTCCCACAACTCTATTAACATCTCTCTCTCTCTCTCTCTCTCTCTCTCTCTCTCTCTCTCTCTCTCTCTCTCTCTCTCTCTCTCTCTCCCTCCTTATATAAACAATGTGTCGTGCCATCCTCTCTATGCTCCATACACATTGAAGGAGTGAAAGCATAATTCTCATTTGCCTGCAGCATTTTATTTAGTTGAAGGGTGAAGAGGTTTCACTACCTTCACAAAACAAATCCACTCAGAGGGCAAGAAAATATGATGGCGAGATCAATGCTTACTAAACTAAGCACACTGCTTATTCTGCTCAATGTTATGTTTGTCTTCCGTGTCTCTGCTCGAAATAAGCTTCTTGTTGAAAATGTAAATACAAATATACACAAGTCCAGAAAAGAAATGTTGCCCCACATCAAAGAAAGCTGGAAAGATGTTCAATCAAAACTTTGCATATTCACAATGATTCCATTCAAATCCAACTCCCTACTGCACAATCTTAACCTAGAGAAATGTTGCTTAGATCTCAATTTGATTCTCACCCATTGTATAATAGAAATTGATTAAAAATTAGTGAAGGTATATTGTACTCTAGTAGTTCCATTCTATGTTCATCACTATATTCATTTCATTGATGCCACTAATCTTGAATATTATTTGGTTGCAACTTTCTCCATCAACTATAGTAAATACGTCTGTTAATATTTAGATATTTATGGCATGCATATAATAAATGTCACTAATTTGTAGGTTGTTTTGTTTATTTTATAACCAGTTTTTGTTCAAATAAAATTCTTATACTCTTAAAGCATAATCTAAGCTTGAAGCTACAAGAGTGACATCTATGAGAGAAGATAATAAAAGGAATGTACAAAGCACATGCACACACACTAATTAAGCAAAGTCAACAGTCTATTTGTCTTTAGGGCCATCTTTTGTCTTGGAGCCTTTCCTTTACCTTAGGTCTATCTTGTTGGCCATCTTTGATCTAAGTCTAGAAGGTGCTAATAAAATTTGTTTCTTGTCGAAGTTCAATGCTTGTCAAATTGTTTTGTCTAGATAGGGATTAGTGTTTATCCTTTTGCAAAGCAAAAATTAGAAGAATTCCATCTCCTCATTGTTCCAACTTGAGTCCCCAATCTTATCCCAAAGATCAATAGGTCTCCTTATATCAAGCTAACTTGAGATCCCCTAGGTCAAAAATATTACTTAAGAGCAATCACATTGTTTATGCCACATGCATACATTGCAAAAATTGAAAATCAAAAGCAATAATTTCATGTCATAGCTCATGTGGAATCACATAGAAATAGAAATGTGCTGCACTCATAATTGCATATGTCCTTGCATCCATATATATCATACATCATATATTCCAAAAAAGATAAAAAAAAACATTGCATTATCATTGTTTTGTTAATAACCAAAAACTTCAACATTCCAGGTGCACAAAAGATAGAAGATGGCTCGTGTGACATTAAATTGAAGCTGAATCAGAGTACATAAACAAAAGTTTGAGTTCATGAACAAAGACACAATCAAGCATGCAAGTCTCCACATGCAAGGGGAAAAATAGAAATCTAAGACTCTCTAGAACCTCAAGGATGATTCTAACTAATTGAGCCTTTAGGGCTCCTGCTCCTAGGATTCCTATGACTACTAGTTGCATCAGAACCTCTGTGAGTCCTATGGGAATGAGAAGGAACCTTGATAGGAGCATGCGAGGGACCAGTTCTATCATTCTGCGAAGCTTTCTTGTGAACCCCAAGGTTATCCATGATCTCTTGAAGAGTGACATTCTCATCATCGAGTGTAGAAATCCTAGCTCATATGGAAATGATCTCCCGACTCGCATAATAAGGAGCAAGAATATCAATATGACAACTAGCTCCAAAAGGAAGATGAACATCAACAAGAAGAGTCTCCCATGAATGACCAATGGCAAGGAATAGAACATCTAACAAAGAATCATGAAAGAGCTCCCTCCACCCCTCGGTAGTACCTATGATGAAGTAAGAAGAGAAAGTGTTCGTCAATGGTTAAGGTCGTGAAAGAAAAGGAGTAAGCTAAAAGAGGAATAGAGGAAAATATTCTTACAAGGATCGCCTTCTTGCCATGTAGGATCATCTGCTCTAGAATGAATCTCTCTGTCTCCTCCTATGCCAACCTTGTCATGCTCCTCTCTCAAGATCATATTCCTCATCTGAAGAGTCCTCAAGTTCCTCCTCAATGACTACCAACTCCTGAGCAAAGGAAGGCTTCACACACCTCTATCCTAGTCCACAAATAGGCCTTGTAATCAAAACACTAGCATTCAAAGGGTCCAAAAGGATGCCATGTGTTGTACATCCATCATCTCCTAAGAAGTTCTATAACATCTTTGAATTGGGGGCAAGTCCTCTACAAATTCCTTACCAAGCTACTGAAGAACTCGATTGACACAATGAGATTCAACCAACCAATTTATGTCTTGCAAGTGAAGTACGCCTTTGCTATAGTCTTGAATATAGCTATCATTTGGCCATCAACACTCCATATTGGCATAAGGATCACAATTACATTTTGCATCAATCAAAGTAGCTATGGTGCATGTAGTAGCATCAAAGGCACCCATATGGCCCCACCACGTAGCTCTTAATAGTCTAGGATCTGGGAGTGGTAAATCTCTCTGATATGGTGTAGTGTGCTCATAAATCTATGACATGATCAAAGAAGGATCATAAATGCAAGAGCCTCTCGTCTTAAAATATGATACAGGTCTCGATAGATCATGGTGAGGATATCAATCCCCCATGCAAAAAATGTACCCTACTCAAGCCTCTAAATGATTGGTGCCTAGCACCATTTGAGTCTCACTGATCCCTTATCCCCTGATAGCCTAGAAGTGATCAATCCAATGAGAACCTTGCATAAAAGTGAAATGTCAAGGTTAGGAACTAAAATGATATAAACTCCTAATCTATCTCTTGGATGAGTAACCCTCATAATAGCGGCTTATGACTGTCAATCTCTCTTAGACTTGATCTCAGGGAGCCAAAGGTTCTCTCCTCTCATAGGAACACCTAATATGCAACACACATCATATAGAATTAAGGTCCACTCTCTTGATACCGAAGGAAACCAAAAAGTGTTCCTATCTAAATTCTAGTCTGTCAAAATGTCACAACAAATCCATGAAGGAGGATGAACCACTAGAGTTTGAGAAATAAGATCCAAACACATCCTCCTAAGAATAGAATGATCTCTAGAAGACAAAGCACTATAGGTTTCAACAAACCAAGCTTTTGTCACATGTTGCATTCCATTGAATGCATCCATCTTGTCACACACAAGGAATGTTAAGTTAGATCCCCAAAAACTAAAATAGAAAATCATAGAAAAAAACATAAAACATGACAAAGTTTCACAAAAAAAGTGTATATCATTAGAAAATTGCACTAAATAGAAGAGGTTAGTATCAAAAAATAGACTAAATTGAGCATTAGAAGCATCAAATTACTGATGATTCCATCCGAAAGTATTGTGGGTGGGTTACCCCTTTCACTAGCGCAATTCCCCTTAGGCATTCCTGGATCCCCCCAAAGGGCGACCAACCCTATCAAAAGGGGTGACCCTACCCCACACCTTGGGAGGGTAAAATCATCCCGGAAATCTCTAGAAATTATCAAAATTTGATGAATAGAAGGTTGTAAAATGAGTGAAATAGTAAAACTACTTGACAATGTGACAACAAAACTAGAAAATGACAAATTCATTTGACAAAAAATGATAAAATAAAAACTAGGGTTGCAAGAAGCATTTTTCTCATTTTTTGTACCTGATACTTAGCATAAGGAAGGGTAGCTACCATCTTCAAAATTCCCTTGTCAATAGCTCTCCATCGACTACTTCCATGCATAATTTTGTCATTGCTCAACCTCATTTCTTCTAATTTCTCCTCTCTCTCCTCTTCTATAGTTTACTTCATCTAAATGCATTTAGGAGTAATTTCACATTTTTTTGTGCTCTTATGCCCTCATTCTGTGTGCTTTCATTCTTGCAAATCCCCATGGCAAAGCAAGGTGACTCACGTATACTTACAACTCACAAGTTGATGGTACATTTCCTCCTTTCTATTTTTTAGTACTTATTGAATATCATTAATATGGAACTAATACACATTATTTTAGGTACAATTATCAGATAATGACAACAAATAAAGCCTATTTTGGGACTGGTACCTACCCTTCATGTAAAATACCATCCTCGAGGGGGCAAATATGTAAGAACTAAAAACATGCATGGGCCTACATGATGATCCGATGATGAGCTGTAATCCTAAACACATACATGTAAATGTGTAATTATGCCCTCTCAACTATATTCCTCTTGGTGACACATGGATCAAAGATCTTCATCTTTTTTGTGTTTCCCTAGTCCCCTGGCTAACCCTCCTAGGTCCTATTTCTTCATCCTTCACCCCTTGCCAACAATTCATTTTTCACTTTCTAACTTTGTCAATTTAACCCCCTAGAATACACTTTCCCTAAGCTCCTTTCATCCATTTCAACATTTTAGAGGCCTCTAATTGGCCTCTTAGATCATTCATCATCATCATCTTTGTGACCCATTTCTTCTTTTTAATGTGTCACCTCCTTTCATTTCCTGATCCCCTTGGTTCACCATTGATCCCCCTAGGGGTGACCCCTAATCCCCAAGGGTGACCTACCTTGCTACAAGGGGTGACCCACGTTCTCCCTGTCTTTCAGCCAATCTCCAAGTTTTGATGCCATCCATAGCCCCTTCTGACCATTTGTATCATTGTTCAAAGAAAATATTACATTATTTTTATTGGATAACCTAAGCACACTAGATTTTCCATATGCTACTATGGGCATGACGACTTGGAAAATTTAGCCCTAGGCATTATGTCATTTTGGGATTTTTGTATTGTAAAAAATATTGTAGGTATTATGTCTCCAATGGTTTTTTAAAAATTCAACATCTATCAAGATTGAATACTTAGCAGTTAAGGGTGAACTTGTCACTTTTCCCATGTGATGAATATTTGTTTACTTGAACTTTTCCAATCAAACATTATACTCATGATGGGTGGTATGCTTTAAACCCTTCTTATAGGAGACTTTTTCTTATATTTCATTCTAACCAGATATCAATCTACCATATACTACATTATATACCTTAAAAAGGTAATTATACCTGTAGCTTAACTTTTTCGTTCTAAAATTTTTTATATAATATATAATTAATAATTAATAAAACTAAATTTATAAATGACTTTCCAATTAAAAAATAATAATCTAATAAAATAAGTTTTAAAATAAATTGGAGTTGCCAAACACGACAAAGTAAAAGGTAAAACCTATAACAAGGAGGTGCCAACATTGACTCCATTTCAATGGACAAACAATCAATAGCAATTTTACATCTCATTCACAACAAAAAGTGGTAAATATTTGTCCTATTTTCATTGGCTAAAATTAACCTTTGACTATTAAAGTGGATGATATTTAAGAATAACCAACTTAAATGAGAGAATTGACGTGGAAAAATCAACAATATTATATGTTTCAGAAGCAATCGGAATTGAATGCGGGGCCAAATGTTTGAATTTACCCCGATTCAGTATATCACATTAGTTTTGAATCAGTCAAATGTGTGGAATTCCCACATTGCTATTCAACATCAAGATTCGACTCTCTCCCTCATTGTCTCTTCCACGCCGTTTAATCTCGATGTTTATCCTCTTTTCTATATAAACGATCTGCCCTCCTCTCCATACCCATTCAACAAGAGAAAGCATAATTCCCATCTGCCTGCAACGTTTTATTTAGTTGAAGGGCGAAGAGGTTTCACTACCTTCACAAAACAGATCCACACAGAGGGCAAGAAAATATGATGGCAAGATCAATGCTTACTAAAATGAGCACATTGCTTATTCTGCTCAATGTTATACTTGTCTTCCATGTCTCCGCTAGAACTAAGCTTCTTGTTGAAAATGTAAATACAAATACAGACAAGTCCTTTGAAACAAGTTTGGAGCAGTTACCATCGTGCACAAACTGTTAAAAGCAAATGTACTACATTGTAACAATCATTTGAAGAAATTAAAATATATATTATTTTATGTTCTGCTGTGCATTCATGGTTTGAATAATTGTCTTTGTGTTTGCTCAACCATTTTCAATATGGTATTAGAGCCGTGGAGGCATGACCTGAGCGAGGAGTGTCATTCGTGGAGGAGGATCGCCGGCATTGTCTGAAGGTAGATATGAAATCGCAGATCTGAGAAGCCAAATCATTAAAGATCTTTGGAAATTATAAAGGAGTTTTAAAGTGTTAAAGTCGTTCGCTGCCAGGGGAGATCCTAGTCACCAAAAATAAGAAAATCACAGATTTGGAAAAGCAAATAAAGGTATTGTTGTGTTTATTTATTGTTTTGAAATACATATATTTGTAATTGTTGAGGACGGTGTAGAAAGCACACAAATTTGAGGAATTTGAGATTGTTGTTGTTGAACGAAGGAAAGAATAGAGGCCATATGATGTTTGAATCCACAGGGAAGGAACTTGTATGCAGTAGAAAGAAATTTTACCTCTTTCAGTAAAGGCGATTGTTGTTTTTTTTTAAGAAAGAGTTCCAAGTGTTTGATGTAGATCTGAAAATTTGGAGTGTATTGAAGCCTTTTCCCACTTACATCTGCTAAAGCGTGGAGATTTTAATATTATACCATATCTTTTGAAGGTAAAGAAGAAATGGACAATGTTGTGTGAAATATCTATAGAGATAGAAGTGTTTGGTGTTTGCAGCTGCGTGAACAATCCTATGAAGAGTTGAAGATTTCATGAGGTGTGTTTAACCACTGATGTTTGAAAGAAGAATTATAGAGTTTGCAAGGGATTTTGGTGATAAATAAATAGAGGCACACATGTAAGAAAGGGCGAGATCAGCAATATATAAAGCCATGACGAGAAGGAGATCCATTTTCAATGGTAAAAGAAAGCTTGTGGAAAGAGGTTTGAGTAACAACCTTGAATTTTTAATCAAAAGTATTGTTCTATTTTGGGATAAACATTATCAATTGATGCATTGGTTTGGTTGGTAAGTAGTTTGTTTTGGGGATTAATAAAAAAAAGATCAAATCTTATACTTAATTGTGTGGAGAAATAAGGGCCTATTTTTTATTTTAAGGAGAAATAAGGGTTTGAAGGTATTTATCAAAGTCCACAAATCTATTTGGAGTAATAAGGTAAAAATTGTTGAAGGGTTAATTTGATGAATGTTTAATAATACCCTGGAGATATAAGGTTATCATTGGTTCAAATTGACATTATCATCTTTTAATCATGAATACACATATATCAAAGATTGCTTATGCTTTTGGGGCCATCTTTTCTGTTCCTCATGAGACCTCCAAAGACTCATCTTAGACAATAGTTTGTTAAAGTGTAAGAGAGTCATATTGGAGGTAGGTGGCATCGGAGGATGGAGGATTTTCCATCATCTCAAGTTAGCTTCTCACTTTGAGATGATGCTTTGCATGAGAAGCATTTTTGATTTTGGTTGTTTTGCTTTTCTTTGATGTTGACAGATTTAAAGAATGTATGTTTTGTGAAGATTTTGTTTTGGAGATAGGTTTGGGATTTAGTGTTGACCTCAATATGGATTGTTGTCCAGCAAGCTTCAAAAATTATATGATTGAGAATTATACCCTTTCACAATCACTAGACAATGGCAGAGATCTATCATATCTCTTAGGGTTCATTGTTGAATAATTCAAGACTCTGTGATTTGAGATCTTGGGACTAAAGAGCTCAAGAACACAGCTCAAAGCTACACCTTTCCGACGGTAGATGAGACAGCATGATGGAGCCCCTCTTGGTTCAGGATTTGTTCTTTGGAAGAAGATCTTCTATAAAATATGTATTCATATTATGTAATCAATTGTGTTGAGAATGTTAGTATTCAGGGGGGGTCCCCTGGTTCTTTTGCAGGAACAATGTAATAAGTGGGGGAATGTTGGCATAATAACAATGGTATTACATTGTTAGTTAAATAAAGCAATAGTTAGATATAAATAAATAAACGTTAGTAATAAATTAGTTTTGGGAAGTTAGGAAGTTTGTACAGGAATAATTGTGGCTTTAAAAGCAAATGTACTACATTCTAACAATCATTCAAAGACATTAATATATATATATATATATTATTTTATGTTCTGTTGTGCATTCATGGTTTGAATAATTGTCTTTGTGTTTGCTCAACCATTTTCAATAGTTTGGTCTCTTCAGCGATGGCGGGGACAGAGGACAAAGCAATAAGTTGCACCACAGATCCTACTTCCATAGAGATGAGGATGAGGGTGAGGGCAAGAGCAGGGGGCGGTTTGTTGTGGTGGGCCACTCTTCCATCATGGAGCTAATAAACTATTGAAATTTTCCAATACATATTGCCCTTTCATCATTCAAAAGACCTAGAAAAGCATATTTTTTATTTCTTAGTTAACATATTTCGCCCTCCATCATTTAAAACATATTTTTTCCTTAGACCAAACTAGCGCATTATTTATTGCCTTACCTAGGTGAAAGCGTCATAATGCACTAGCGTTATAGATCCTTGTTAAACTTCTCAAGGACCATAGGTAGATCAGAATTTATATTTTTGATACTTTGTAAGGTTATAAAGTGTTTGAGATCTCCCAGTAATACATGTAAAATCCATATTACATATTACTCCTCAATGTGGTTGTTCTCAAATTCCTCCTATCAAGGCAATGGAAGCCTTCACCATGGTAAAGAACACCATCCTCCAACGTAATTTTTTTGGCAAAGATTCCATTGTGGAAGAAGATTTTGATAATGAATTTGACACTATGGGTTACATGCACAAGTTCGACGAAGAAGGGCACCCTGTGTGCTACAACATCTATGGTATTTTTTAGGACAAGGAGCTTTATACCAAGACCTTTGGGGGTGATGCCAAGAACAACAAGTTTCTACTGTTAAGGGTTCAATTTCTCGAAAAGAGCATTTGCTAGCTAAGCTTTATCCCTAATGAGTTTAGCTTCATGGTTTTAGATTACAGATTTCAAGAATTCGTCCAAGCACAAGAAGTGGAAGCTCAAGTTGTTCCCTTCCTACAAGACAATTACCCTAGATTCATTGCTAGAAAGGTTAGTAGTACTTTCATTAAATATTTGTAATTTCAAATGGTTGATATAAGTGTTAGATGACAAGATGAATATTTTGGTGTGAAATATTTATTAATGTGTCATGGTGATACTTGGAGTTGAATAGATTGATATCCCCTTTTTATTTAGCAAACTAAGGGCAAGTTTGTGCTCATGAGGGCTGCCAGGGTGTTCGAGACCCTATTCAAGTATTTGTGTCTAGCTGTTGGTGCTTTTACTATTGAGATGTCCTCTTTATTACTATGAAAACCTTCCATCTGTGTTCTATGGTTCCCATGCCAAGTTTTATCTCTATTGTGACATGGTTTGTTCTTGACTTATTTGGAAAATAGTTTCTATAACAAAATCTTGTTTTTTTAACATTTACTTTACATATCATGGATTTTAAACTTGAGATCAATACCTAGGTGAATCATATGCTCTTATTTTAAAATAAATTTTATTTTTTCCTCTGTATTATACTATTTTCTTCAATGTGGTTAACATATCTATTTATATATATGTTACAATGGAGAATTCAAAGTAGATCTCATATATGGATGGTTTTTGTCTATGTATTCCAGTTAGTGCATAAGAGCATAGAAACAATAATAGAATTGTTTAGGAAAGCAATCGATGAGGGAAATGAAGCATGCAATGACAAAAAAATGTAATTGACATCATTATAAAATAGAAATAGAAATAGAAGAGGCCCACAGAAGCCATTGAGGATCTCATGTTTCTAAGAAATCATTGCTAAGGCAAAGGAGCGAAAGCATAATTTTGATTTGCCTGCAACGTTTTATTTAGTTGAAGGGCAAAGAGGTTTCACGACCTTCACAAAACAAATCCACACAGAGGGCAAGAAAATATGATGGCGAGATCAATGCTTACTAAACTAAGCACACTGCTTATTCTGCTCAACGTTATATTTGTCTTCCATGTCTCCGCTCGAAATAATCTTCTTGTTGAAAATGTAAATACAAATACAGACAAGTCCTTTGAAACAAGTCTGGAGCAGTTACCATCGTGCACAAACTGTTCTGGACATATTCCAGACAAGAAATGCTGCCCCACATCAAAGAAAGTTGTAGAGATGTTGAACCAGAACTTTGCATATTCACAATGATGCCATTCAAATCCAACGCCCTATTCCACAATATTAACGCACAGAAATGCCGCTTAGATCTCAATTTGATTCTCATCCACTGTGTAATACAAATTGATAGAAAATCAGGGAAGACATATTGTACTCCAGTAGTTCCATTCTATGTTCATCAATATTTTCATTTCAATCATGCCACTAGAATCGAATATAATTTGTTTTGTGACTGTTCTCCATCAACTAGAGCAAATACGTCTGTTAATATTTAGATATTTGTGGCATGTATATAACAAACGTCACTAATCTACAAGTTATTTTGTGTATTTTATAACAAGTTTTTCTTGAACTAAAATTCTTATACTCTAAAAGCATAATCGAAGGAGTCACTAACGTCTTGACACGAGTTTTTCAACGGCACCAACTGTTTTTAAACCAAAACAAATGGAATTGAAAACAACTATCACTAAGCCTACACTAAATTCAAACAAGGAAGTGCACAATGTACATTATATTCAGTACGGAACATGTGCATTTCTGTTCCTTCTAATTCTCCTAAGATTAAAATAACCATAAGGAAAAGATAGGTGGAGGTTTGGGAAATTTCCAATCGAGTTAAAAGTTGAAAAAAGAATTTTTTGTATTTTGTTCGATAAATGCTATATCTGGAAGATCATTTATATTATAAAAAAACTAGTATAAAAGTATTTAGAGATGTACAAACAATAATCTCTAGAGGTATTATAGCTAATTCATAAGTAAAACAATAAAAAATTATTATCCATATTAATCAAAATTAGAAGCCAAAAAAAGGAGTTACTTTGAATACATAAAATCTAACAACTAATTGACTATCCAACAAACTACACCAACAAAAAGAGAATACCAAACAAATGCATTAGTTATTGGGAATCTTTGATGCTGTCATAGCCTGATTTGCTTTCCATGAATAAAGACATTTAATATCCCATTATGTAAGAATGATGAAGATAAAGGAAAATCTGATAAGTGCAAGGCATTTAGATACAAGTTATCGGCAACAACAAGGCTGATATTGACATCCGTAAGCGCCTAAATAATATAATGGTTAACAATAGATAACAAGTCATAATCCAGCGATGACTAAGTAAACAAATAATCGGTTAGCAAATAACAAAGGGCAGCGACCATTATGAAGAAACATGTCTATTCACAAAATACTAAGTATAAAAACAAGGACGAATGGATGATAGAGGGGCAGATCAGCATTTGGAGAAGCATCATCAGTCAGTTTGGTATTTACTAAGACATCATCGAACAATCAAGTCGTCTCTAATTCGCAGCATACAAGGAACTCCATAGAAGCCTTCACCACCAGTCAAATAATAAGTAAAAATCTCTGCATAAAGGATAAAGAAGATATCATCTATAGTCAGCAAAAATAGAAGATATCACAGCCTCCTCAAGTGAAGTCTAATTACTAACAAAGGATTAAGACACTCTGCAATTACATCAGATCGATTGTTATACCAGACTGGCGGAGCATTTAGAAGCATCAACTCTAAGGTATGATTGTCTATTTTAATGACATATAGTATTTATTGCATATGTATATTAGAATGAATTAGTTATATGGATATGGCAAACCTTTGTAAACTCAGAAATCAGCATTTGAATAGATGCAGCAAGTGAATGGTCATAAGCTTTAAATAGGAATCATACGGTATTATAGTTAGAAGTCTAATATTTAAAGATATAAGCAGTTTACATCTAATCAATAATTAGGAATGAGAATATGAAATTGCTATATGATATATGATCATTATGGAATATACATCTGTTTAATCATTACAAAGAATGAAAGTAATGCTTTACTGGAATGTTTTCATTATAGCCTATAATATAGAACAAAGAATATGAATAGTAGTATGTAAGTTTTAAATGATAATTATTGTGAAAACCTATGGATATTGGACATGGAATTATGAGAAAAATGGAAATGATATGAAATAAGAGAATGAAATGTATAGCTAAGATAGAACGGAATAAGATAAGGACATCATTGTTAATCCATCACACCAAGAAGGAGAGACCAAGGGTTTTGACAATTGACCAAGGTATTGAAGGCTTGAGCTAATAAGGCTCTTATCCTCCAAGGCAAGTGAAGAGCGCTTGTTCTTAAGAGTTAAAGAGTACTCAGCCGAGAAGGCCCTTATCTCTATTAGTGAAGAGTACTAATACGAGGTAAGTAGAGATAAGCCCTTGACTCAATTAGTGTAGAGTGCTAATTTGAGGCAAGTGAATGAAGGCACTTGTTCCAATTAGTGTAGAGTGCTAATATGGACAAGTGAATGAAGGCCCTTGTTCCAATCAGTGTAGAGTGCTAATATGAACAAGTGGATAAAGGCTCTTGTTCCAATTGGTGTAGAGTGCCAACATGGACAAGAGAAAATGGCCCTTGTTTCCAATGGTGTAGAGTGCCAAGTATGGAGCAAGTGGATAGGCCTTTGATCCTAGATGGTGTAGAGTGCCAATTCTAGATCAAAGGAAAGATATATTGAACGTATGGCGAGATTGTACCCAAGGAACCCTCTCTTGTTGGGTGTATGATTGGATTAACATGATGGGTCCAAGTGTAGTCTCTTCCAAGAAAGGAAACTATGATCTTGTATAGTGAACTAGGAAAAGCAAAATATGATCTTTAATAATGAAATAGAGAAATGGAAATGTATATGAGTTATGATATAAGAATTGACTTATAATTGTGAAATATATTATGAATTATGAAGAATTGAATACTAATGTTCTCTTTTAGCAAGTTGAATTTATGTGCAATGTTGGAAAATTTTGGCTTGCTAGAAGGGGACATTACAAGTGGTATTAGAGCAGTCATCCTGCCATCCTATGTGTACTATGTGTGCCTTACATGAATTTAAGTGTATACTTGTGATTTATGCAAATCCAAGTGTATTCAAAGGTTGACTTTGTGACTTATGTGTATGCTTTGTAACACATGTTAAGGTGAATACTTTGTGTATTATGTGTACTCACATGTGTATACTTGGTGACTTTGGAATGGTGGACGGGTCCACAGTGTAGTATGGGATGCACCGAATCCCCTTGCCAATTGTCCGATAGTATACTTATATGTATTAATGCAGATTGTGTGTATTCATTACTTTGTATTTGAGTATATACTCTATAACTTATGTTTGCATATGTGGGCATGCACCATGCATCAATGTTTCATGTGTATACTCTATGCCTTACATCTATTTATATGTATCATGCTTTTATAGGTATTACTTCATGCTTTAACCTTACCTGTATGCTTCCTGTGTATTTACATATATTCTTGTGCGTATTCACGTATTTTACTTCATGCTTCTTGTCTGTATGTGTTTATGCATATTCTTGTGTGTATTTATGCTTCTTATGTGTGTAATCTTGTGTATTTTCGTGTATTGCCTCATACTTGTATGCTTCCTATTGGTATGCTTGCTCATGTTGATGAATGTGTATTTCTCGACATGTGTTCATACACATGCTACTTAGACATTTATGTGTATGTTTTATGTGTATTCAAGTGTATGCTTTTGTATTCAAGTGTATGCGCTATGACTTGGCAATTGTATTCAAGTGTATATGACTTTGCAATTGTATTCAAGTGTATGCTCTATGACAATGTACTTGTATCCGAGTGTATACTCAATGACATTGTATTTGAATGCATACTTCATGTAAATAATTATATTTGAGTGTATAACTCTATGCATTGTAATTTTAAATTGAGTGTATACTCCATAATTGTATTTGAGTGTATGACTTTATGCCTTTAAATTGTATACTCCATGTTTGTGTTTGTATTCGAGTATGTACTCTATGATTTGTATTTGTGAAACTAGTAATTGGGTACTCTATAACCTGTATTTGCAATTGTGTGAAGTTGTAATTGTATGATTTGTATTCATATGCGCATGCCGGTATGATTGTGTATGACTTGTATTCAAATGTGATTATGTACTCAAATGTGATTATGTACTCAAATGCATGACTCGTATTTGTATTTGAAGGTGTACTTTGTGATTTATATTAAGTGGATACTTATATGTTGAGTGTAAACTCTATTTGTATTTGTATAGTCTATGATGATTATATTTGTATACTCTATGATAGTAATTGTATTCCATAACTCGTAACTATATTCAAGTGCATGCTCTATGAACATGTATGCTCTATGAATATATATTTGTATGTGAGTGTATACTCTCTGATTTGTATTTGTATGCAATCATGCACTCTATGTCTTGAAATTGGTGTTCGAGTAAATACTCTATGATTGTATTTATAATTGAGTGTATACTCCATGACTTGCGATTGTATTTATATTTGAATCCATACTCTATGCCTTGTGATGGAATTTGTATGAGAGTGTATACTCTATGACTTTGTATCCAAATATGTATTTGTATACTCTATGCCTTGTATCTGTATTTGAGTGTATACTCTATGACTTGTACTTGTATAACTTGTGATTATATTTATATTTGAGTGCATATTTTATGACTTATGTTTGAGTGTATGCCCTATGACTTGTGTATTCAATTGTATACTTTATGACTACATATATTCGAGGTGACTTTGTGTGTTTTATGTGTGTACTCTGTGTTCAAATGAACACTTCATGACTTACTCATATTCATGTGTATACTTCACATTCGTGCGTATGCTTGTGTCTTACATGTATGCTTCATGCCCTATGTGTTCTGTGCATATGCTTTGTATGCTTCATGCTTAGTGCATCAAGTGTATGTTGTGTGCTTCATATATTACGTGCGTATACTTGTGTATTACATACTATGTTCATGCTTCATGCTTCGTATAAACCCTGTGTATGCTTCATGTATTACATGTATTTATGATTCCTATTTCATATACAATTATGTGCATGTACTGTAACATGGATCTTCTCTCCAATGGATTGAGGGTTATCTAAGGAATTATGTGACAGGTCAGCACAAGGCATGGATAAAATGGTTGCATCTTGGAAGGTTATATTCAAGAATTCAAGAAACCATAAGAGTCTCCGAAATTGAAGAGGAATAACTTACATACTTGTGTGTTGAAAGTTTGGAGGATTCTCTAAAAGAACTTGAATGGGAAAGAGGACACATTCGTGAACAAGAAGTATGGAAACCTAGACACAAGAGTAAAGACCCTGCAAAAGGAAACACGTGTTTTAGATGTAATGAAAAATGGGAGCCTGGGTATAAATGTGAGAAAAGAGCTCAAGCACACAATATAGAAGTCATATCCAACAAAGAGATTTAGGAAGAAAATAAAGTAACTACAAATAAAAGAAGAGAAGAGAATTGATTCTAGGCCCAAGTATGCTCATTTACATGTAAGAAAAGAAATGGGGAAAATAGAATCATTTCCAAGTATCTGAAAGAAGATGAAATTGATTGAGGACAAGCAATCTTAAGAGGGGAGGCCTGTCATAGCCTGATTTGCTTTCCATGAATAAAGACATTTAATATCACATTATGTAAGAATGATGAAGATAAAGGAAAATCTGATAAGTGCAAGGCATTTAGATACAAGTTATCGGCAACAACAAGGCTGATATTTACATCCGTAAGGGCCTAAATAATATAATGGTTAACAACAGATAACAAGTCATAATCCAGCGATGACTAAGAAGATCGACCATATCATGATTAGGTAAACAAATAATTGGTTAACAACTAACAAAGGGCATCGACTATTATGAAGAAACATGTCTATTCACAAAATACTAAGTGTAAAAGCAAGGATGAATGGATGATAGAGGGGCAGATCAGCATTTGGAGAAGCATCATCAGTCAGTTTGGTATTTACTAAGACATCATCGAATAATCAAGTCGTCTCCAATTCGCAACATACAAGGAACTCCATAGAAGCCTTCACCACCGGTCAAATAATAAGTAAAAATATCTGCATAAAGGATAAAGAAGATATCATCTATAGTCAGCAAAAATAGAATATATCATAGCCTCCTCAAGTGAAATCTAATTACTGACAAAGGATTAAGACACTCTACACTTACATCAGATCGATTGTTATACCAGACTGGCGGAGATTTAGAAGCATCAACTCTAAGGTATGATTGTCTATTTTAATGACATTTAGTATTTATTGCATATGTATATTATAATGAATTAGTTATATGGATATGGCAAACCTTTGTAAACTCAGAAATCAGCATTTAAATAGATGCAGCAAGTGAATGGTCATAAGCCTTAAATAGGAATCATACAGTATTATAGTTAGAAGTCTAATATTTAAAGATATAAGCAGTTTACATCTAATCAAGAATTAGGAATGAGAATATGAAATTGCTATATGATATATGATCATTATGGAATATACATATGTTTAATCATTACAAAGAATGAAAGTAATGCTTTACTAGAATGTTTTCATTATAGCCTATAATATAGAACAAAGAATATGAATAGTAGTATGCAAGTTTTAAATGATGATTATTGTGAAAACCTATGGATATTGGACATGGAATTATGAGAACAATGGAAATGATATGAAATAAGAGAATGAAATGTACAGCGAAGATAGGATGGAATAAGATAAGGACATCATTGTTAATCCATCACACCAAGAAGGAGAGACCAAGGGTTTTGACAATTTACCAAGGTATTGAAGGCTTGAGCTAATAAGGCTCTTATCCTCCAAGGCAAGTGAAGAATGTTTGTTCTTAAGAGGTAAAGAGTACTCAGCCAAGAAGGCCCTTATCTCTATTAGTGAAGAGTACTAATATGAGGTAAGTAGAGGTAGGCCCTTGACTCAATTAATGTAGAGTGCTAATTTGAGGCAAGTGGATGAAGGCACTTGTTCCAATTAGTGTAGAGTGCTAATATGGACAAGTGAATGAAGGCCCTTGTTCCAATTAGTGTAGAGTGCTAATATGAACAAGTGGATAAAGGCTCTTGTTCTAGTTGGTGTAGAGTGCCAACACAGACAAGAGAAAATGGCCCTTGTTTCCATTGGTGTAGAGTACCAAGTATGGAGCAAGTGGATAGGCCTTTGATCCTAGATGGTGTAGAGTGCCAATTCTAGATCAAAGGAAAGATATATTGAACCTATGGCGAGATTGTATCCAAGGAACCCTCTCTTGTTGGGTGTATGATTGGATTAACATGATGAGTCCAAGTGTAGTCTCTTCCAAGAAAGGAAACTATGATCTTTTATAGTGAACTAGGAAAATAAAAATATGATCTTTAATAATGAAATAGAGAAAAGGAAATGTATATGAGTTATGATTTAAGAATTGACTTATAATTGTGAAATATATTATGAATTATGAAGAATTGAACGCTAATGTTCTCTTTTGGCAAGTTAAATTTATGTGCAAGGTTGGAAAATTTTGGCTTGCTAGAAGGGGACATTACAGATGCACCCAACATCGAACCCACAATGTCTATTGCAAAAATTGGAAACACAACTACAAATATCACAAATAGAAAAGTCCACATCATTCGCTTTGTCCTTATCATTAATAGGAAGTTTGTCATAACAACCATGCCAATGATCGATCCCTAACCAATAAATAATGCACACATACAAATCTATATCAATAAAGGAAGAATCCAAACCCACAATATATGCTCCAATCTAAACAAGGAAGAACCTATGCTTGGATCTTGGCCAATTAGAGGAAGAGTATTGGTTAAAGATAATCTCATTGAAAGAAGACCATGCACATTTATCACTCTATATATTTCCTCCAAAGCTTCATTTACCTCATCCATCTCTATTAGCTTTAAATTTTCATCAAACATCCTTATAGGGAGATGAAGTGGAGCAAAATCAATGCCTTTTTTAAAAATATCCAACTCCAACTACAAGGAATGATTCGATTCTTTTAATTTAAAAGGCCAAGATCAGAACCTTCGCATCAAGTTCCTAAAAATATTCACACAACACCCTATGCAATTATATCTAACCCTTAGATTTTAATTTCTCATCTATCAATACTTCCTCAAAGCTTAGGAGAATGTTCAAGTTAATAAAAACCCTTGTCATAGATTGAACTAGGGCTCTATTTCAAATGATGTATTGGAGCTTATATACAAACTGAGTACAACTATGTCTCAATTAATCCTCACCAAGTCACTCCCAACCATAAAATTTACCCCCAAAATAATGGCTACTAATTATAGAACATACTTTGTGTTTAATTGAAAATATTGCTTAGATAGTTAAGTGAGAGAAAGCCTAAGAAATTCAATCCTCTCATTGTAAATAATAATTTTTCCTCCTCCAATATTAACTACTCACTAAAGAATCCAAAAACATAGAAAATCAAACCTCCAAAAAGAACCTTTTAATGAAGAATTACCATATGATAAGGATAATGCACATGCTAGCTTTAATAATTTAGACACACCACAATTTAGAAATAACAATCATAATTGATAATCTAGTACTTGTATCATAGATACATGATGTATGTCATTAATTGAAGTACTCATAATGGAGGTAAATTTTCCTAGAGATTGATCACCCACTAATTTATCCTTAATGAATCCTTACAACTTGTGAATTCACATGCAATAGTAGTATTGTACTTTGCGCACACACCCCATTTTTTATTCAAGGTCATTTTTTTAATATGTCTTCATACTAAAACAATACATGATTATATATAGAATAACCAACAATATGGTCCTAAACTATGCAATAACCAACTTATCTCAATCTGAGATAATCATGTCTAGAATCTCATGTAACCTTACCACTTAACAAATTTTGATGCTGTGATAATGGTACCATCATGAATGTTCCCAACAATAAAATGGGAATGTTTGGTTAACTTGTCCAACACTATCAAAATAGTCTCATGCTTATAGTGATTTCTAGGTAAACCATAAACAAATTCCATGCTCATCATCAAACATTTATGGTCAAGAATGTTATGTGGATACAATACTCCACTAGGGTGTTTGTGTTCCCCTTTTACCTTTTGACTCTCAAAATATCTAGCCACAAATTGAGTCACATTGACTTTCATTTTTGGCCAAAACAAGTGCCTTTTTTAGACTGTGTAGCATTTTAGCTACACTAGGATGAGTAGAATATGGCATTTTGTGTACTTCAAACGTAATAATATGTCTTAATTTTTTTCTTTCTAGGCATAAATTCATCTCTATAATATTATTAACCCATAAATATCAAAATAATATCCATATTTTTTCAATTCTCTTTTGGACAAATTGCAATTTTTAAGATAAAATGGGTCTTGTTGCTACTATTTAATAATCCTTTTCTTAATTTGAATTGCAATCTAGTTAGTGCATCCATGTATTAATGTCTACTCAAAGCATCTGCCACAATATTTTCTTTCCTCTTGACATAAAAATGTTAAGACTAAAATTATACAGTAATTTTAGGGTAGCATGCATTCAACTTTAGCTACTCAAATATGAAAATCAGACTAGTCATGGTTTAATTTCAATTTAACCCCTTTCTCAAAAGGTAATGGTTCCATAATTTTAGAGCATGCATGATGGAAACTAGAGCATGCATGATGGAAACCAACTCTAAATTATGAGTGGCATAGTTTTTCTCATGGTCCTTGAGTTTCCATGACATGTAAGCCACAAATTGACCATTTTGTATTAGAATTCTCTTAATCCCTCTAATGAGGGATCCATCCACGTAGTAAACTACCTACTTGGATTAGGAATTACGACAATGGGAGCAGTCGTGAGAAATTTCTTTATCTCAATGAAGGATACTTCATAGTTTGGTGGCTATTCAAACTCTTTTTTTGCCCTTCCTTTTCAAGGAAGTTATTGGAAGCAAAATTTGAGCAAAGTTATTCAAAAAGCTATAGTAATACCTTACTAGGCCCATAAAATTCTTACTTCATTCACTTTTATAGGAAGTAGTGATTCCATGATGGCATCAATCTTTCTCAAATCTACAATGTTCCCTTCATTAGAGATTACATGACCCAAGTACTGTATCTTTGTTTGCAAAATTGAACACATAGATAGTTTCCCATATAACCTATATTTTCTCAACATCTTTAGTACCAATCTATGATGTCACTCAAGTTATTTCTAATCTTTTGAATATAAAAAATTCATCATTAAATACTAAGATAGATTGATCTAAGTAATCTTGAGAGATATTGTTTATTAAATTCATGAAGGCTACACATGTGTTTGTTAACTTAAAAGGAAGTACAATAAATTCATAGTTACCATAGCTAGTCCTAAAAGTAGTTTTATGTATGTCTCTCCTTCCATCCTTAGTTGATGGTAGGTAGATCTTAAATTGATCTTGGAAAATACTATTGCTTCCCTCATTTGATCAAATAGATCATTAATCTAGGTCAATGGGTAATGGTTCTCAATGATTTCCTTGTTTAACATGTGGTAGTCTATGCATAGGCATAGTGTCCCATCTTTCTTATTCATCAAAAGTGTAGGAGCATCTCAAGGTGGAATACTAGAACTTATCAAGTCTTTTTCCAATAGCTCATTTAATTGAACCTCTAATTCATGTAAACTATATGTGTTCATCCAATATGGTCTCTAGAAACATGCACTAGAAACATGGCATAGTTTCTATTGACAAATTGAACTCTATCTTAGGAGGTAGATTAGGATGTTCATCATGCAACACATCCATGAATTCTTGCAATATAGGATTATTGATATCTATAGATTTATCACTTTCATAATTTGACATGTGGAAATGAATAGAAAATAAGTCCCCACCTTTACTTGCCACTCTCTTATTTTATAGGGGAAAAAGAGTGTTTAACTAACTTGTTCCATGCAATCCTTGCAACACTACTATATTAAACTGGATTCATCTAGGAAACACACTTGTTTCTCTCTGTAATTTTTCTTCTACATGTTTAACCAACTTGTCCATTCCTAATATTAGATCATATGATTTTAAGGGAAATAATAATGCATTTACCCAAGTGCTCATATTTTCTACTAGAATATTTAGCTCAAGTACAACTTCTTTTTTATGTTGTTTTCTACCAATACCTAACTTAAAACTGCCCCCTTTGGTAAGGCTTCTATTCTCAACTTACATTTTTTAATTATACTAGGTATAATGAAATAGTTGAAGGAACTCTACATTCACACCTTTTAAGTGCATTCACCATTCAGTGGTGTATCTACCAAATCATGATCAACATATGCATAACCTAACATATTTTACACCTCATTAATGCCCAGAACTACCCCCCAAGACTTCAGTCAGGTGACATACTCGTGTCAGAGCGCCCTCTATTATCCATGCCTCCTCACTCAGTCAACATGATGTACCACGTCAGGAACCTCAGCTTCCATCTCTCTACTTCTCTTTTCTTCACTTCTCTAATTCAATTTGTCAAAGGGTGAAAATGACTTATTTTCATCCCCTAGGGGTTATTTATAGCCCTTTTTCACATTTTTTCCTATCATTTTAACCATTTTCTCTGTGTTTTCCCATTTTTCTTCCCTCCTTCCTAAAATTTCACCCTCTATTCATTTTTTCTCTTGTTTTTATCTTTCAAGCCCTTTCTTAGGCCCCTTTTGACCTGCACAACCTCTCAAGGGGGCATCACCTTACTATCACCTTTTTTCCAAAATTATTCTAACTAAAATTTAACTAGGGAATATCACCTATCCCTTATCCTTCTTAAACCACTATATTTATTCTTTGAAATAATGTTATTTTATCACTATTTCAAAGATGGACAAAATGTAGACACCCAAAAATGGTCACGCCATTTCCCATCCTCTTTATTATAATTGATCAAGTAAAATTGATCAATTGCCCTCCATTTGACACATATATTAATTAAATAATTTTTAAATATTTAATTAATATTTTCCCACCTCATTCTTCTATCTAAAATCATTAAATACCTTATTTCCTCTACTATAGTCCTAAACAAATATCTATTTACATAGGACTATAATTCCCCTTCATCCCAAAAATTAAATAAATGTCTATTATTTAATTCCACATTTTATCCATTTGTGATTACTTTTAGTAATCATCATTAATTACCCCAAATATTTTGCACATGGATTAATTTGGAAAAATTACTGATTACATTCCCCATGCTTTTAGATGATGCACTTGTCATAAAATGTACATGCAAAGTACATGCATGTACATGACAAGTGGTACTTTGGAAGCATGGACAAATCTTCTTTGTCCCATTTCCTCCAATTCAAAAATCCACTTGGCTCTTTTCTCATATTCTAAATTACACTTGTCCTCTTTTTTAATTTAAGATTCCACCACTTTCTCCAATGCATAATTTAAAAATCCTCACAAAATCCAAACCTTACCTTTTCATAAATACCCCAATACCCTTCATCTACCTAATTAATCTCAACCCTCCATTAATCCCAAAGCCAATTATTAACCCTTTGATCTTCCATGGATCATGGAGCCTTCCCATCACCCAACATCCTCTTTCCATTTGTAATGCTCTCCTTTCTATTGATCTCAACATTCGATCTCAACCATCTATTCATCCATTCCAAACTCTATAAATTGAAGCTCTCCCATTCATTTCAACAACACTTTTGAATTCAAGTAAATGTTGTTCATTTGAGAACTTAAACATTCAAATCACTTTCAATATAATCTAGGACATATCAAAAGAATTTCATAGTCATGGGTACACTTATTTTATTTTGAAATTTCCTTTGTCTTATCTTGAGGTTGTAATTGATTGTGAATTGAATATGTTAATGGTATTTTATCTTGTTTATCATAGTTCACCTTCACGTGCATACACATTGTTCAAAATGAGTTGGGAGAGGCCCATGACATCATATACTCCTTAAGAAAATAAATTTCCTTAGTATTCTTACAATAATGTCTAAAGAAAATAACTAAAGAAAATAACTACCATGTCAATTCTTAAAGCATTTGGTTCTTAAATAAATCTAGATTTTTTTTTATCATAAATTTTTTATCTTCTGAAGTGGTGATACCGAATTTCATTTGGTTGCATTGAACCAATTCTTTTTGAATGGTACATGGTTATATAAACTATTGCTACAATGGTCCATAATTCAAACCAATTAAAGTGTTCCTTGTGTTCTCCAACCTTGAAGATTCAACCAATTCAACACATGAGAATGATCAACAATATATTTATGAAATAATGCAACATAGAAAACATTGTTAATCCTTACCAAGGAAGGTGGTAATGCTATGTAGTAAGCCATAAAGTTGATCACTTAAAGAATTTTCAAAATCCCATTGAATCATCAAGCTAGATTTGCTAATTATTTAAATTTGATAGAGGCTTTATATGGTATAACTCAAGAAATATCCTATCTCCTAATGATAAACTATGGGGTGGCCTTTTCAAATCTACCTTGTTTTTTGTCTATAGAAAGCATCTTTCAATTGCTACCTTACTATTTAAATTTGACCATCATACTCTTGAATTTTTCAATCGTAATAGATACTTTATTTTTTAGACTATCCTAGCCAAGTGGTGTTTTGTATTTTCTACCATATAAAGCTTCAAATGGTGTCATTTTTATATAGGAATGATAAGATTTATTATGTGAAAAATCAACCAAAAGAAGTTTGGTCCATTGCATACATTCCTAGCATATCTTCAACTAGTTGATTGTCCATTTCTGTTTTACTACCAATTTTTGGATGGTAAGAAAAACTAAACTTTAATTTTCTCGTAAATGCTACCATCAATGTGGTCTAAAATTGTTAAGTAACCAACTTATCTTGATCTAATATTATCATGTTTGGAATCCCATGTAACCTTACAAATTCCTTAACAAATTCTGATGCTACAACAATACCATCATCATGAATATTCACATAAATGAAATGGGCAACTTTGGTTAACTTGTCCACCACTACCATAACAGTGTCATGCTTATAGAAATTTTTGGGCAAACTGAGAATAAATTCTATTATGATTACCAACCATTTGGGGCTAGGAATATTATGTGGATACAACAATCCACTAGGGTGTTTATGTTCTACATTTACCTTTTGACACTCCAAACTTCTAGCCACAAATTGAGTCACATTGGCTTTCATTTTGGGCCAAAGAATTTTTTTTCAAATTGTGTAGCATTTTAGTCTAATGTCATTTCTCATTTGGATGATGATTTCTAAATGATTCGTCAAAATCAATTTTTCATGAAAGTATTACATTAAAAATCTACCATCAATATAACCTCCCATGTCTAAAATCTTGGATTCTTTCAGATTTTGTTGCCACAATAATGGGTTACACTTTTTGGGACATCCTGATTTTTGCTGAAATCACATATTTTTAGAAAATATAATGATTTAAGCCTTGTAAGGTTCCATTTAAAAAAAATTAATTGAAGAGGGTTTGATCAAAACCCTTTAGATTCAAACCCCCTTGGATAGAACCCCACTAGTTTTAAACCATACCTATAATGGAGCCTCCTCTACACCTATCAAAATGCTGATAAAAAAACCACTTTTGATTTACCTTTTGGGGGCTCAAATGAATTCATTTAAAATTTATGTTTGTGAGTATGTAGTCCTTATTATAAGCTTCCCAAAAAGTATAATTTTTTAAATATATTTAATTTGATTATTATATTTATTTTTTATTTCTTGTGAATGTAGGTTTTTCAATGAACATCAAGGTCTTTGTTTCACACATATGAAAGAATAAGAAAATAGAAGAAAAAATTATAAAAAAATACATGTCCTCTAGGTATTGATGTCCTTATCCAACCAAAAAAAAATTGAATTATGATACATACAAAAAAAGTTATGTTGGATAGAATATGCCTATGTCTAAATTATAATTGGTTTGATTTCAAAACTTAATTAAAGAAAAACTATTTGACAAAACATTATGAAACCTTTGTAGAAAAAAAGTCATGTGAGACAAAATACCCATCACTTTAAAAAAATGTTGTTTACTATTAAAAACTAGTTATCAAAGGAGATGCAAAAAATTTTACAATTTAACTCCAAAAATTTGTAAAAAAATATATTCAGAATCTACAGACAAAATCTCACAAATCACTAGTTCGCATCATCTTCAAATTCCTAACGGTTTGGCGGCTATATGTGTCAGAAAGTGAAGATTTAGTTCAAAATGTTGATTTCAATGTCAAGTTTGGCCAAAAAGTGTAACCCATTATTGTGGTCAAATGAGAATCTTGTTATCCATATGATCTCCTTTTCTAGACAATATGGTTAAAAAGTTTCAATATTCTTAGAACTAAAATATAAGCCCCTTGCAAGTTTCCAATTTTCAACAATCTAGTATGTTCAATGTCTAGATTCAAATCTAAAAATAAAATAAGAAAGATATTCAAATAGTCAAGCTTTGATAATTTAAAAAAGAAATAAACTCTTTTATCATTGGAGGACTACCTTGTTAAATATTAATGTATTGATATCTAAATGCTTTTATATTTTTTCTTCAATCTCCTATAGTTTCCTTCTTCCCCTTTCCTATATGTTAGATGATTGAGTATTTGGTTTCTTGATGTATATAGATCCAAGTGATATCTTACCAAATGAATTTCTTTTGATAAAATTAATTCCCAAATAGTTAAATCTCAATTGACTAATGATTCCTTCCATTAGATTTCACTAAGGACGAGCCACCTTTTGATAAGTCTATCTCCTATATTGACACTTTTTTGAAGGATTAAAACTCTAATATCAAATAGAACAAGACATGGTGTTTAAGACTAGTCACGTGAGGAATTTATTAGTGTTGTAGAATAACAATTGGAAAGGGGTTTAGCAATGTGAGATGTTCAAGTTTGTGGGAATCCCTTTCTTTTCATATTAACCTATCATTTCTATAGGAATAGATTCTAAAGAATGCTAGGACACATACCTTTTAGATTACTAAGATCACATATATTATGGCCAAGATTGAGATTTATACTGTCATGTTAGTGGACATAAATGTTTATTTATTCTTTGTAATGGGACCTATCTAAAGCTATGTATCATTGTTCAGAGAGAATATTGTATTATTTTTGTTGGATGATTCTAAGAACACTAGATTTTCCATATGCTACTATGGGCATGATGGCTTGGAAAATTTCTCCCTAGGAATTATGTCATTTTGGGTTATTTGTATTGTAAAAAATGTTTCAAGGTATTAGCTTTCCAATGTTTTTTTATAAATTGAATATCTATCAATATTGAGTACTTGGTAGTTATGGATCAACTTGTCACTTTCCCCATGTGATGAATATTTGTTTTTCGGGCCTTTCTTAATCAAACATTATACTCATCATGGGTGGTATGCTTTGAATCCTTCTTATAGGCATGTGATGAATATTTGCTTTTTGGGCCTTTCTTAATCAAACATTATACTCATGATGGGTGGTATGCTTTGAACCCTCCTTATAGGAGACTTTTTCTTAGGTTTCATTCTAACCAAATAACAATTTGAAGGCATCAGGTTGAAACCACCTAAAGCTTGAGGACCCCACTTGTGCTATAGGCAGAAGCTTTGAACTGGGGTCTACCCCTTTGGCTATAGGAATTCCTGTAGCTTTTGGATGGCTAATGTCCTAGAACTACTTACCACTTGTAGTTACTATCCTGCAACACTTTTCTCGTAGCTACAGATACCTATTCTAAGGACACCCCTATCACACCCACATCGACACCAATGAACAACAAACACAAATCAACTATTTTATTTCATAAAATTCTTCTTTCCATTACATGCAAGGACTTGTATTTCCCCTATTCATACTCTCTTACAAGCACACTTAGCCCATTGGCTATACACACACAACCTCATTCTCTCTTTCCCTCTAGCTCTCTCAGACTTGTTGATCACACACTACTTCTTTTCCATGTTGCTCACATAGAAATTCCATTTTTTGTTATGTTGCCTCCCTACAACCTCACCTCTTTGGATGTAGGTGCAACACTTTGTGAGACACAATTTTCTCTTTCTACAGATAGTCCTACAATAGTTCTATGGAACTTCTTCATTTGTGCTACCCAGTCAGTCTCATGCATAATCTACTCTTCTTTCCACACTACCCATTTGGTCTCATACATGTCCTCTTACTTCATCCTCTATCCTCATCTTGCTACCTATTTGGTCTCATCCACAAACTCCTTTTCCTTGCCTCACCAACTAGTTACTCTCATGCAGGTTTCTAATTATCTATCCTACTCATGGCCCCTTGTGCTTGTTGGAAGCTCCTCTTAGCTCTTCATAGGAATATTCTTACCCTTCTTTCTCTACTTTGCCAGTTCCTCTTTCTTGGAAAATCTTCCAACTAGTGCACCCTTTTCCTTGAATCCTACTCTAATTCTTGGGTGTTCATATTCACCTACCCTATCCTTCTTGTTTGTTTCTTTATAACTACTAATTGTGCACCCAAATCACCATCAAATCTACTATGATAATTCCTTTTGCATGCATCAGGCCTTCATAAATGTCTACAAGGTACCTCAAGCCTTCAAATGGCTCCTTCAAATTTATTTGCTCATACTCACTATCCTTCACACTATTAATGTGCATCCCACAACCTCCATTTGTTCTTTGCTACCTATTGCTCATCCCAAGCATTAAATGTTTGTCCTCTCTATAAATGACCTTTCCATTTTTCTACCCAAACCTACTATCATCATCCTTCCTCCAACGACTCCCTCCAATACCATTGCAACCTCCTCTACCACATAATCATGGCCTCCAAATGGCCCTCAAATCTCTTCGTCATCACTCGCAATGCTTGTGGCATCACCAAACCACAATGACTCCTCACCACCACCTCTCTTGTTGCTTCACAACCTTTAAGCAGTCTCTCAGGCTCCAACTTAGCCCCTTGTGCACCTCCTCAATCATGCAACTAACTATGTACCTTCTACCCACTCATCCTCATGGCCAACACACCTTAGAAGCACCCTCAAACACTATCCATACCCACGTCAACAAACAACACTTCCACTACCACCTCTCATCTTCATGGTCATCCCTCATTCAATTGTCTCTAACTTACTAGAAACCATGTACTATCCATCATATGGTATTTGACACTTTGTCATTTATACAACTCAACTCATCTCATGAGCACTTCCACCATGCTCCTTTGTTGTAAGTGAAATTACAACATTATTTCCCTCCTCACGATGTCCATCTCCATGCAGCATCTTAGTTATTACAAGTATGATTACGCCTAGGCACTCCACCTCCTTCTACTATAGGTGGCCATCACTCTATGGGTAGATCCCTAGTTTCCATAGGTAGCTTCTCCTTTACTATGACTTCTTATTATAACAGATGAGCCAATGCTTACTCTCTCCTTTACTCCATGTCTTATGACTACAGGTAGTCACCTTTGTTGTGAGTGCTTTTGCACTATGGTGACTCCTCTCCAGTGGCTATAGGTAACAACCTACAGTGGCTGCAAGTGCACATTTTCCGTCCAAATAACTAGTTTTGCACCTTTGGTCCATGCCAACTCTTGACCTACCTGGGGTACCCCTACATCACAATCTACCATATACTACACTGCCACTTGCACCAAAAGAAGGTGTAATGGTTATGTCGATAGGAAACTATATTTAAGTTAATGTGCTATGTTAGAGATTACAATTTGATTTGTACATAGAAGACACATTTATTTTTTAATAAATTTTGTATATAAAGTAATAGTTAAAATACAATGCATTAGATTTACTATGTGTGTATAGAATATTATTTTTGTAGGTTTACTTTATTTTGTAGATTATATTAATAATGAAGATAAATAGATGTCTGAAGGAGATATTTTATTTTTAATTTTGAATATAGTTTTGAAATGCATATAATATCCTCTACAACACTTTAAATATGCTTGTATTACATATTTACTTATAATCAATTGAAAGAATATTTTCTAAAATTTTCAATTTTGTTTAGAATGCAATTCATGGAACCAAAGCAATACTAAATCAAGATACAAAAGAGAATTAGGGTCCATAAATCTCCTCACATGTCTGCAATGCACACCCCTAAATCTAGAGTTGGTTTAAATCCATAACATATAGAGTCTAGTCCGTGGTATTTAACATTAAGGAGCCAAGATATCATAAAAATCTAGTATGACATTGTTTGTGAAGGTAATCAAAGTTCATCCAATTTCATGGAAGTGCTTATCATATTTTTTTTGGAGTCGATCGAGAAGGGTGTTAGAGTGATTGGTGATGGATTGTTGAGGCTCATGAAGAAGCACAAGAACATGCAGTCATTGGATCGAGTCCAATGACCACAAGCAACCTTTTTCCTTAAAATTGTGATGTTCTTATAGGCAGTATGAAATTAGATTTAGGTAAATTATATGATTTATTGGCAAGTTGTTTTAATTTGATTTACTCCGTGAACTTTTGGTATTGATATTGTAAAGGAGGTACTATTTAGGTCTACAAGGTCGAAGCTTATTTATGTTTATGCCTTTGTTGTGTTGTTTTGCAGGTGAACATGGTGAGGAATGGAAATTATTAGTTTCATAAATTCAAATTTATCTAGGCTTCTAGGCTTCTGCTCAAATTCAAATTTACGTGAAATGCTAATTGAATGCTTTAGAAATAAATTTTTACATGTTTTTCATGTCATTTGAGTAATTGATTTAAGAGTATTTAAGAGTTTTGCATCAAGCATGACAACAGTATAAAAGAAAGAATAAAGGAAATCATATTGATTCCCGAGGAGTCTCTAGAATAGACTAACAGGCCCAAAAGTACTATTGGAAAAACCCTCACCAAGCCCTCTACCATCCGTCAACAATCCACAGCAACAGCAGCAGTGGTGACGCCCATCGAAGAAACAACGGTGGAAGGAGGAATTAAAATGAAAGGTGTCAACATTGCAAGGCGTCCACTATACTTGGATATGCAGGAGACGTCACCCGTGGATCTTTGTGTTCTTGACGCTGCAGAAACCTCATTCTAACGCTGCGGAAACCTCATTCTACAACTCATGTCTACGGTTGGGTGTCAGACCATGCCGTCCAGAAGGCCTCTAAACAGGTTATTCTTAAATATCATCTATTTCAGGTTAATTTTGATTAATAAAAACAGGACAAATATTTAGCACTTTTTATTCTGAATGAGATGTAAAATTGCTATTGATTGTTTGACTATTGAAGTGGATGATATTTAAGTAGTGCCAGCCATAAACAGCCGGTGGGTTGTAAACCACCCGCTGTAGGGATGGGTCGACAAGTCCAGCAGTCGACTGCATCTAATGACCAAATTGGTTTGGCTCTTTTCGACTGTTCCTGCCATACTACTCATTGACTGCATTTTAACCGTCTTCGACCGGCCATACTACACGTTGACCAGCCAGTCGCTTACAACACACCCGCTGGGTTCCTTTAAGTAGAGTGTTCCTGCCCTTTAAACTACCAAGAAAAGAAAATTGACTAAGCAAAAAAAACCAACAACCCAAAGAAAGCGTTGCCGATTGAAATAAAAACAGGCAATACAATATTTTTACAGACTTCAGGCAGAAAGCTAACATATAATAGTCTATAGAAGGCATGAATTTTCCACAGTCCATAACAGTGATATGTAAGTGCTTCTGGAAACAATTGTGTATGTTTTTGCAAGAATATACACAGTTGTTTTCAGAAACACTTACATATAATAGTCTATCGACTAATTATATATAATAGTCTATCGACTAATTATATAGCTTAGAAAGACAAATATACCTATCACTTATTTTTTCATTAGAAAATTTTTTATATATATTTTTAATTAATAATTAATAAACTAAATTTATAAATAACTTTCCAAATAAAAAATAAATTGCACTTGCCAACCATGACAAAATAAAAGTTAAAATCTATAACAAGGAGGTGCCAACATTGACAAAGATTGGGTATACGAGAAAGCTAATTAACATTAGCTTAAATGAGAGAATTGATGCAGAAAAGTCAACTATACTATATGTTTAAGAAGCAATCGGAATTGAACGCGGTGTCAAATGTTTGAATTTACCCCGATTCACTATTTGACAATATGTGATGTTAGTTTGAATCAGTCAAATAACTATACATTGCTATTCAACATCAAGACTTGACTCTCTCCCTCAATGTCTCTCTGCGTGTTTGTTTATCCTCTTTTCTATATAAACGATCTGCCCTCCGTTCAACAAGCCAAACCATAATTCCCATTGCTTATTAAATCCACACAGAGGGCAAGAAAATATGCTGGCGAGATCAATGCTTACTAAAATGAGCACATTGCTTATTCTGCTCAACATTATATTTGTCTTCCATGTCTCCGCTAGGAATAAGCTTCTTGTTGAAAATGTAAATACAAACATAGATAAGTCCTTTGAAACAAGTTTGGAGCAGTTACCATCATGCACAAACTGTTCTGGACATATTCCAGACAAGAAATGCTGCCCCACATCAAAGAAAGTTGGAGAGATGTTCAACCAGAACTTTGCATATTCACAATGATGTCACTCAAATCCACAGAAATACCGCTTAGATCACAATTCGATTATCATCCATTGTGTAATACAAATCGATAGCAAACAAGGGAAGACATATTGTACTCTAGTAATTCCATTCAATGTTCATCAATATTTTCATTTCATTCATGCCGCTAGAGTCGAATATAACTTGTTTGCGACTTTTCTTCATGGACTAGAGTAAATACGTCTGTTAATATTTAGATATTTATGGCTTGCATATAATAAATGTCACTAATCAACAAGTTGTTTTGTGTATTTTATAACAAGTTTGTTCAAGTAAAATTCTTATACTCTAAAAGCATAAACGAAGGAATCACTAACGTCTTGACACGAATTTTTCAACAACACAAACTGTTTGTAAACCAAGACAAATGGAACTGAAATCAACATCATTAAGCCTGCACTAAATTCAAACGAGGAAGTGCACAATATACATTATATTCATTACGATAGAAGAGCACGAACACACTAATAAGGATCACAAATAAAGGCTGCATCTATCTAGCTATCATCTGCCATCAACCCTCCATATTGGTATAAGGATCACAAATAAAGGCTGCATCAATCAAAGTAGATATGGTGCATGTAGTAGCATCAAGGACACCCATATGGCCCCACCACATAGCTCTCGATAGTCTAGGATCTCGAAATGGCACGTCTCACTGATATGGTGTAATGTGCTCATAAATCCATGGCATGATCAGAGAAGGATGACTGAAGGAAAGAGCCTCTTGCCTCGATATACAATGCAGGTCTCGATAGATCATGGTGAGGATATCAATCCCCCATGCAAAAAATGTACCCTACTCAAGCCTCTAAATGATTGGTGCCTAGCACCATTTGAGTCTCACTATCCCTTATCCCTTGATAGCCTAGAAGTGATCAATCCAATGAGAACCTTTCGTAAAGGTGAAATGTCAATGTTAGGAACTAAAATGAGCTAAAATCCTAATTTGTCTCTCGGATGAGTAACCATCATGATAGCGGCCTAGGACTATCGCTCTAACTTCGACTTGATCTCAGGGAGCCGAAGGTGCTCTCCTCTCACAGGAACACCTAATGTGGGATACACATCATACAAAGTGAAGGTCCAATCTCCTGATACTTGAGGAAATAAAAAAGTGTTCCTGTCTGCGTTCCAGTATGTCAAAATGTCATAGCAAATCCATGAAGGAGGATGAACCACCAGAGTTTGAGCAATAATATCCAAACATGTCCTCCTAAGAATAGAATGATCTCTAGAAGTGAAAGCCCCATAGGCTTTGACAATCAAAGCTTGGTCGTATGTTGCATTCCATCAAACGTGTCCATCTTGTCACACACAAGGAATGTTAAGTTAGATCCCCAAAAACAGAAAATTTCACAAAAAAAGCATAAACATGACAAAGTTTCACAAAAAAAGTTTATATCATTAGAAAATTTCAATAAATAGAAGAGGTTAGTATCAAAAAATAGACAAAATCAAGCGTTAGAAGCATCAAATTACTGAAGATTCCATCAAAAAGCACTCTGAGTGGGTTTCCCCTTTCACTAACGTAATTCCCCTTGAGTGATCCTAGATTCCCCCCAAGGGCGACTAGCCCTATCGAAAGGGGTGACCCTACCCCACACCTTGTGAGGGTAAAATCATGCCAGAATTTGCCAGAAATGATAAAAAATTGATGAACAAAAGGTTACAAAATGACTGAAATCAAAACTAGAAAATGACAAATTCAATTGACAAAAATTCACAAAATAAAAACTAGGGTTGCAAGGAGGATTTTTCACGTTTTTCAAACTTGATACTCAGCATGAGGAAGGTTAGCTACCATCTTTGTGATCCCCTTGTCAATATCTCTCCACCAACTGCTCCCATGCATAGTTATGTCACTGCTTAACCTCATTTCTTCTAATTTCTCCTCTCTCTCCTCTTCTCTAGTTTAGTTCATTTCAATACATTTAAGAGTAATTTCACATTTTTTGGTGCTCTTATGCCCTTATTTTGCATGCTTTCATTCTCGTAAGTCCCCATGGCGAAACAAGGCACGACTTAAGTATAATTACAACTCACAAATCGATGGTATGTTTCCTCATTTCTATTTTTTAGTACTTATTAAATATTATTAATATGGAACTAATACACATTATTTTAGGTACAATTATGGGATAATGACAACAAGTAAAGCCTAGTTTGAGATTGGTACCTACCCTTAATGTAAAATACCATCCCTGAGGGGGAAAATATGTAAGCACTAAAAACATGCATGGGCCTACATGATGATCCGATGATGAGCTATAATCCTAAATGTGCATACATGTAAGTGTGTAATTATGCCCTCTAAGCTATATTCCTCTTGGTGACACATAGATCAAATTTCTTCATCTTTTTTGTGTTTCCTTAGTCCTCTAGCTAACCCTCCTAGCATGTCATAAGATAGGAATACACTTTCCCTAATCTCCTTTCATCCATTTCAACATTTTAGAGGCCTCTAATTAGCCTCCTAGAACATTCCCCATCATCATTTCTATCACCCATTTCTTCCTTTCTATGTCACCCCTTGTCATTTCCTGATCCCCCTAGTTGGCCATTGATCTCCCTAGGGGTGACCCCTGATCCCCAAGGGTGACCTGCCTTGCTACAAGGGGTTTGTAGATTTTTGTTGTCACACCAAAAGCATGTACTAGTGGTGGAGAGGGATCTCATTGTTGATATAGTCGCTACACCAACACCCCCCCCCACACGATAGAGCCGGATACAACCACATACCATGCGGGATTCCTACCCACTATGTACCACGTCGATAAGCCAAGCTTACATGGATGAAGGGTCGAGGGCTCAAGGGACTCGAACCGATGACCTATGCTTTGATACCATGTAGATTTCTGTCATTGCTCCAAAAGCATGTACTTGTGGTGGAGAGGGATCTCATCTTCGATATAGTCACTATGCCAACACCCTCCACATGATAGAGTCAGATACAACCACGTACCATGTGGGATTTGTACCCACTACATACCACATCGATAAGATGAGCTTACATGGATGAAGGGTCGAGGACTCAAGGGACTTGAACTGATGACCTACGCTCTAATACCATGTAGATTTTTGCCGTCACACCAAAAGAACATACTAGTGGTGGAGAGGGATCTCATCGTTGATATAGTCGCTACGCCAACACCCCCCCACACGATAGAGTTGGATACAATCACGTACCATGTGGGATTCGTACCAACTACGTACCACGTCGATAAGCCAAGCTTATGTGGATGAAGGGCCAAGGGCTCAAGGGACTCGAGTTGATGACCTGCACTTTGATACCATGTAGATTTTTGCCGTGATACCAAAAGTACGTGCTTTTGGTGTGACGACAAAAATCTACATGGTATCAGACCAAAGGTCATTGGCTCGAGTCCCTCGAGCCCTTGACCCTTCATCTGCGTAAGCTTGGCTTATCGATGTGGTACTTTTGGTGTGATAGAAAAAATCTACATGGTATCAAAGCATAGGTCATTGGCTCGAGTCGCTCGAGCCCTTGACCCTTCGTCTACGTAAGCTTGGATTATCGATGTGGTACGTAGCGGGTACGAATCCCACATGGTACATGGTTGTATCTAGCTCTATCATGTGGGGGGTGTTGGCGTAGCGACTATATCGATGATGAGATCCCTCTCTGGGACTAGTACGTACTTTTGGTGTGACAGCAAAAATCTACAGGGTTACCCACCTTTTCCCTATCTTTTAGTCAATCTCCAAGTTTATATGCCATCCATAGCCCCTTCTGACCATTTCTATCCCTCAAACACACCTACAGAACCCTAACCTTGTGGGTTGCCCCCTAGGCGACCCTCAATTCCCCTAGGCGACCCTTTATCCCCCTTGGAAATGACCCCTGATCCCTAGGGGTGACCTAATGATATTTTAAATGTGAATTCCTATTTAGTTCAAGCCTGAATTAGCTTATTTTTTTATGAATACTTCCTATTTAACTTATATTAAAAAAGAAACAAATAGTACAATATTCACAAAAAAAGGGCAGGGTGGTAAAAAGGCACACCCATGAAGTATCAAAGCCTTAAACATAGGTGAACAAAATAACAAAGGGCCGAGCCCATAGAAAACTAAGCAACAAGTGCAACACCAGATGAGGGAGGAGGTTCTTGATCATCAGGTTTAGCTCCCAACCGTTAGCACCTTCATTCTTGAGGGGTGGTTGAACCAATAATTAGCTCCATTTTGACTCTAGTTTGCATGACAATTCAACCCTAACTAGTCCTAGTCTATTTCTAACTCCATTTCCACTCCTAATCACTCTATTCTTAGCTTCAACTGAGCTATTCTATCTCCCTTTCTTCTCATGCTAACTCTCCTTCCTCCATGAGTTATAACCTATCAAGCTTAGTTCACTATCTAATCAAGCCAATTCACTCCTCAATCAATCATGTTAACTCATCAATCAATTGATTTAACTCTTCAATCAATCCTAGCTCTAGTGAGCTCTTCCAACCTATAAATAACCCCCTCCTATATGCATTATGGGAGACAAATTCATTGTTACAGCCATTCAATACTCCTTGCTTTTCCCCTCCATTAGCACTTTTATGCTCATTGCAATACTTATGTGCCTTTTGTTTCATGTTTAGGATAGTTTTCCAAGATTGAAAAAGCTTCAAGAGCATTATGCTCTCATTTTTCTCTCAAGCCATAGCCATTGTGCTCACATAGCCTTTTCATAGCATTCATAGCTCCCCAAGCTCTCTCAATTTCATTTTTAGCTTTCAAAGCTCAAGCCATTTCAAACCAATTGCTCTCTTCATCCCTATCACCAAGAGGAAGACCCCATTGCTACAAAGGAGAAAGAGGTTTCCAAATACAAGGATTTTTGTGGATCATCCAAAGCTCATGTGCCAGATTCATGATAGGTTCTTTAATTCTTTCATAGTAATTAGCTAATCAAATTGCTCTTGAGGAAAGTAATACTTTATTTCTTTACTCTTGATAGATTATGCATTGTTAGTATAGTTTCCCTTCATTGTATTAGATCATGTCGTTAATTTATTTCATAGATTAAAATTCCTTTATTTCACTAGATTAATTGTTATTTGCTTTTATTCGAATAGGATTCCAAAATCGATCTTGAAAATAACAAAAACATAGTTAGGTTTGCATTAAAAAAGTCATTTTAAGTTTGCAATCATATTTAAATTCATAGTAGTTAAATCATCTTATCAAATCAAAAAAGAACAAAAAAAAAAGCATCGCTTTGTATACATATAGTTTGCATACATTAAAACATAAAAAGAGTAGAAAATAGAAAATCAAAACAAAGTGAATACACAAATCCCTTGATTTCATCACGAGGTCGAATTGAAATTGAAAACTCCTTGATACCATCACATGGTTGACAATCTAGTGAAACCATAGAAAACCTTTGATCACATCATAAAGTCAAATTTTAACAAAAGTCAACTCTTGTCAACTATCTCTTTTCCAAGCATACGAATGTGCCCAAGAATTAGAGGTGAGTGGGTTAGGGCAATCCATGCAGAAATAGAGTTGATACATCCTAGACAACAACAAGCACCTCAACGATAGAAGAGCACAAACACATCCTCAGGATCATTCAAAGCATAGAAATCACATGCCAAATCATACTAGAACATGACAACTACATAGAGTGCCTAAGAGTCATCAACGATCAAAATTGAAGTCCATCTAACCATTAGAACTTAAGGTATCCAAATAGGAGATCAACAACTAGTGACCCTTCAGGTCATAGGGTTATCTCCACCATCATAGTCTTAGAAGAACAAACATTGACACATATCAAGCCCCAAGACTGACGAATCACTCTCCATGATGTTTCGCTTATATTTCATTCTAATCAAATGACAATCTACCATATACTACATTATATACCTTAAAAAGACAAATATACCTGTAACTTACTTTTTCGTTATATAATTTTTTATATAATATTTAATTAATAATTAATAAAACTAAATTTATAAATGACTTTCCAATTAAAAAATAATAATCTAGTAAAATAAGTTTTAAAACAAGAGTTGCACAACAACATGATTCCCTGCCAAATGCTGTCAGCATAGATTTGATTAAAACAGTATTATTTTAACAGCGAAAAAGAGTAGAATGACATTGAAATGATCTGTCCACATCAATGCATTTAAATCCCAAATGAAAATGCCAAAATGTTGTCCAGTCTTTATAAAAAAACCAGAAATTTTACCATTGATGTGATAGTACAGATTTGTACAATGTCAATTTAATTAAGATAATGAAGAATATATCCCACACTACAAACCACAAAATAAAGAAGATCCATGCATGTTGAATTACAGTCCTTCCCTAAGGAAAAAATTGAACTGAATGGTGCATGTTGAACACCCTGATGCAACCAAAGCATAATAGAAAAATAACTCCCGACGCCTTAATAAAACAATAAAAAATCATTGGAGGGTTTTTTTATGGCGCTACCCCTAGACCCCGCAAGGGGTCCTGCCCCCAAACCCCCACAAGGGGTGCTGCCCCTTGACCCTATTAAATAATTTGGGGGGAAACTGTGCTCATAAAAGTGGGGTAAATTTAACCTCTGAGTCTGATTAGGCTCCATATAACAAGATGAAAATCGTAAAATCCCCTTTGGGTTTCCCTCTAAGAAGTTGCCAATGTACTTACATGCATTTTGAATTAAATGTGAGGTGACAAGTGTCATTCCATCGTACTGTATGATAGCTCAGAACAAGGCATTGCGGGAACGATGGGAACATGAAGTCGGCAAGTCAGGAATTTTAGGAACCTTTGAACTACAATTTTGAGAGTTCTGACCTCCAAACAACAAAGACTTTACTTAATGCAAAATGACCAAGACCGGTTGACGCAAGAAGAATATTTAGACACTAGACACAATGACTAGTCGAGAAGTCAGGGGTTCATGAACTATTGAACCTACCAACTTTGGTTCAAAAACATAAAGGATTTTTGACAATACATGAAAATGGCTAAGTAAAACTCAATTTTGGGGAAAAAAAGGAAATGAATAGTGGCAAGTAAAGAATGGAAAATTTTCTAAGGCATGGGTGCTTTAGTAAAATTTCAAACATGGGGTAACAATAGGCTCTAATTAGGGACAAGGACTAAGGAGGACACAGAGAATCTGGACAAACCTTGGAAACAAAGCCTTATTCTAGAAGGGCGATAGAGTCACACCAAAAACACAACAATGACAATAGGAAAAATAAGGAAATAAACTATAGTACAAGGTAGGAATCAGGAGTGTTACCAATTGTACATCTTTAGATCTTGCCAATTGTAGGCAAGTGGTAACGATATCCCATCAAGATATTCTAGTAGAAATGCATTATCTCCAATGACTTTTTTGATCTGGAAAGGTCCCCTCCACAAGGAGTCAAATTTCCTATGAGCCTCCTTTGGCTCTCTTCTCCTATCCCATAAAAGTACAAAGTCTCCCACAACAAAACTTCTCTTCTCAACTCTCTTATCAAAAATCTTCTTGATAATCTGCTGGTGTCTAGTAATCCTATCTACAACAATTTCTCTTAGTTCCTCCAACTGGTTCAAATACATTATCCTCTTCTCCAAAGCCAATTGGAATTGTTCATCTTCAATTGCCATTTGTAGATTTAGTGCAGATAATAGCAAAGGAATCGGAAGTGCACTGCCAATTCCATAGACTAGCTGAAAAGGAGACATACCAATGGCTCTTTTGTAAGTTATCCTATCGGCCCAAAGAGCATCATATAAACTCTTATGCCATCCTTTTTTATTTTCATCTACAAGTTTCTTGACAATTGAAAGGAGATTTTTATTGCTTGATTCAGCTTGCCTATTGCCTTGTGGATAATAATCAGATGAATAAGTAAGACTAATACCATAATCATAACAGAAAAGAGTAAATTCAAAAGAGAAGAAATTGGAGGCATTATTAGCTACAATATTTTTAAATACACTAAAGCTGACCAATATGTTCTCTTTGAGGAAATTACAATCTACCTCAGAGGTGGTATGTCTTACAAGGATTGCTTCCACCAATTTAGTAAAGTAATATGTAGCTGTCAAGATATTAGTATGCTCAACATTGGAATTAGGGTTAATAGGTCCATTGAAATATAATCCCCACTGGTAAAATGGTTCATCAATCACTACTAGCTTCAAAGCCAATGCAGCTAATTGAGGCCTGCTGGTAAATTTCAAGCATTTCTCACATTTAAAGAACTAATTATAGGCATCTTTGAACATGCCTAGCCAATAAAAACATTGCCACAATATCTTAAAGGCAGTCACCGATGCTGAAAAGTGTCTCCCATAAGATTCATTATGAAAAGTTTCCAGTAATCTCCTTTGCTACTCTTTATCCACGCATCTCAGAAATGTTCCATCCTATCCTTTCTTATATAAGTTCCCCTCCAAGAGAACATACTTGCTCACTTTAAGCTTCATATTTCTTTTCTCCTTAGTTGAGAGGTGGGATGGAAAATCACCATATGTTAGAAAATAAGAAACATCAAAAAACCAATCATCAATAGTGCTTGTGAAAAGAACTAAAGGCAACTTCTCATCTTCACTAACTTTATTCTTGGCAATCATTTTACACAATCCTTTGCCTCTGACCAAATTAGTAGGTTTAATTTCAACATCATATTCCTGAACCCTAGCTATCCAGGCTCCCTATTATTACATCCAATTTTGTGTAAGGATACTTTTTACAATAGACTTTAGAACATAAACAACCACATGAGAGTGTAGAATGTAAAACCTAAAGCTTTCCAAAGCTTTCACTGCTACATATGTATGCTTCTCTAGTGGAGAGTATTTCATTCATGTTTTTTAATGGCACACTCATGAAAGCAATAGGAGCTTTGATCCCCTGTTCATTCTTTTGTAGCGAAATAGCTAACAAGGTGTTCTTTGATGCATAGCAATAGATAATTTTTTTTTTCAAAATTGGGGTGCACTAATGTAGGTGCATTGGTAATGGCTGTATTAACATCCTCAAATGCTTGTTTATCTTCATTACTCCATTTAAAAATAGGATGGTTTCTCATCATCTTAGCAATATGTCTAGTCAACTCAGCAAATTCAAGAACAAACCTTCTCAAAAAATTTACCTAATCAAAGAAGAATCTTGTATTGCTCTTGATAGCAAGTAGGCTCAATTGCTGAATTGCTCCAACCCTCTTAGGATCAATTTTAATACCATCTTTGGAGACAATGTGACATAATAGTTTCCCTTCAGTTACAGTGAAAATTGACTTTTTAGGATTTAAATAAATACAATTCTCCCTACAATGCTACAACACTACCTCTAGATCATGCAAGTGGTCAGCCCTCTTCTTAGAGAAAACTGTTAAATCATTCAGATAAATGACAATGATTTTATTTTTCAAATCAGTGAATGTTAAGTCCATTGCTCTTTTGAAAGTGGCCCCTACATTGATAAGGCCAAATGGCATCGTATTGTAGGCAAAAAAAACCAATAGGGGTACTGAATGTTGTTTTGTGTTGATCCTCCGGAGCTACTTCAATTTGATTGTATCCTGAAAACTCATCTAACATAGACATCATCTCTGAACCAAACACTATTTGTAATATATGGTCCATTATAGGTAAAGGATAGTTATCTTTTAGAGAAGCTTGATTTAGATTATGGAAATCAACACAAATTCTTATTTCCCCATTCTTCTTTCTGATAGGAATGATATTAGCCACCCATGTAGAATGGTGAATGGCATAAATAATCTTCACCTTCAACATTTTGTCTATTTCATTGAAAATGGCCTCCGCCACATTAGGACTATAAATGCTTTGTTTCTGTCTAAAAGGCCCGGTGTTGAGATTTAATGGAATGTGATGTTGCATCCTCCCATCTCTAAATTTCTTCAGGTATGTGTAACACCATGCAAAAACATCTCTATAGTGAATAAGAAAACAAATTAAATGCTCTCTCTTTCGGAGAGCAACATTTCCCGATACAAACAACTTTTGGATCTTCCTTTGTGCCAATATTCACTCGATCATAATCACCTAATGATCTGTTTGAAACTCTACCTTTTTTCTTTAGGTACTAATCATGTCGATTAAAAAGGTCTTCTAGCTAGACCAAACCCTTGGGAATTTTATTCCCTTCCAATTGTATAACTTCTAACTCTTGACCATTATGAGAATTTACATCACCTTCCAGAACATCATTGCTTTCATCATGACTCCCTTCAAAAAACACATTGGCAAAAGACTCAACATTTTCAAGAAAATAAATTATTTACTGGTCATTATTAAATACCTGCCAGTGATTGACATTGTTAGGTACACTAGGGCAGTCGATCACCTCGACTCTATAAGATTCATCCTTGAAGTCTAGGTGTGGTAAAAGTAAAGATGCAGATACTACTAATGAGTTTGCATGAGTGTTCTGATCTCTGGGCACTGCTTCTATAGAGAAAGCATCGAAATATTCTATACAATCCCACTCTATTTCGGTAATGCCTCAACCTCCCATTCTTCACAATATATATCTTCTTCACTTGTTTGACAATTAACTTAGCATCACCTCTGGCCCTTATCTATTTAATACCTCTCTCCTTAGCCAATACCAGTCCTAAAAATAAAGCCCCATATTTTGCAATGTTATTGGTATTGTCAAACTCTATTTTGTAAGTGAAAGGGAACTTACAATCATCAGGAGAGATCAGAACTACCCAACACTTGAACTGGTACTAGAACAACTACCATCATATTCTAATGTCCGTAGCTCATTATCCAAGTCAAGGCTAATTAGATTTACATATCCATCTACCATTGATGTGCACATGTATGTACTGAGCATAATTTCCACATATAAGATATCTACCCTCGGGTCCCTTGACTTTAATATGATGAACTTGGCTTTAGGTTCTGGATTTAGGTGGACCTTCTTCCCATCCACTGGTATCAGAGCATGTGACCAGTCCATTACAATCTCCCCACCCAAATCTCTACAAAAACTACATCTCAAAAGCATCCCATAGCTTGCAGGTATGTCTGTCACTAAAATGGTTAACTTCAATATTTTCTTAGGATAAGTGGCAAGGGAACTTCTGCATCTTTGATTTGACCTAAAATAGGTACTAGAGAGCCATCCATTAAAAAACATTTACCATGTGAGGAGGTATAGGATAGACATAGGGCTTTAGTGACCTAGGTAGGCATCACATTATCTGAGGCTCCAAAATTAATAACATAGTTGCTTAATTTATAGCCAGCAATGTATAATGACACATAAAAAGGTTCTAGCTTTTTAAAGGGGTTTTGAGGACCAAGTTCTTGGAAACAAGAATTTAAGCAATTTTCTTTTTCTATATGGACTTCACTATCATTTGACACCTAAGCATTGCAATGAGAATGGGATGGCTCTTTCCTAACATATCTAACTAGTCTATCTAGTTCAGAAGGGTTGAACCTAAGGTATTCATCTTGTGAAATTTGAATTTTTGTATTTTTACAAGACTCAACTATGTCAAAGGAGCTAGAAACAAGAGCTTTAGAAGAAGAAATAGATGGTACCTCAACAGATGCAATTTGGGTACATTGTTCTCAGCCTTCTTAGAGTTAGCATTGTTCTATCTTGACAAAATGGATTTTAGAGTAGAAGAAGAACTAACAGGCTGACCTATAGAATCATGTCCTTTTTGCACTTGCTACCCTCTAGTGAATACTGCTCAATTGGGGTTGTCAAGCTCAGTATACACATCCTCTCCACCTTCAAGATCTGACTCATATTCAAATAAATTAATACTGGCATCACCAGATGGAGAAGGTTCTTCTATATAAGGTTCTTCAACATGCTCATTCATCGAGAGCACCTGCATGAATCTCACCATCTCTGGACATGATGTTCCATCATGACTAGAGGTGAGATTAAAGTTACACATCATATGATTATTATTGTTGGTAGAGGGTCCCCCTTCAATTGCCAATCTCAGAGCTGGGCCATGTAAAGGCAATGTTTTGTTATAGTTTCCTTGGGAACCATGATCTTTCTTTGTTACGTCTTGGTAAAAGTGTTGTTGGAAGCCTTTAGGCATCTACCTTATCAAGGTAATTATGTCATTGGCCAACCTTTGTATGATAGGATTAGTAGAGTTAACTATTGAAGGTTTACCTGTCTGCAATTCCTTCTTCCTCTTGCTAGTAGTTATGAGGTCATCCTCAATTGCGATAGCCAGAGTTTGAGCTACAGCTAAGTCAGCAGCACCTTCCCTCTTTATAGCAAAATTGGCATCAGGGGGAAGGGAATTAATAAAGAAACATTTCAACAACCCATTATCAGGAATTCTATTCGTAATTTTATTAAACTTAGCCACAAACTCTCTCATTTGTTCATGGACTTCTTTCTTTATTGAAGAGAGTTGGGCTACCAGTGTGTGTTTGTTATTAGCAATCTTGAACCTATCTTCAAACTAGTGTCTCATGGTGGTCCAATCTCTGATAGATGCGTTAGGTAAGTGGTAGAACCACTCAGCAATAGTATCAGTGAGAGATTCAACAAATAATCTGACAGATACATCTTCATGCTGAACTGCTAAGATGGAACAAGTGACAAAGAAGGTGTTTATGTGTTCCTCTGGAGTGACCTTTCCATCACCTCTAAACTTAGGTACAACTTTACTAGACCCTTTGGGTAGATCATGCAAATTTGCTCCTAGTCTCAGAGGTCCTATGGTAGCTTCCCATGGAACAGGTGGTGGTTAAGCCATATTGAAAGGGATGTGGAGAGGGAAATTAACTTGAATAGGTAAAATAGTACTATTAAGGGTTAAAACTTGATAAGAGGAACTGATAAACTCTCTTATAGGTGGAGGAGAGGATGGCCTACTTAAAGATTTGACCTTTCTTGTGGGAGGGAAAGGAGTAAAATTCAAAGATTGAAGCAAGTCAAAGTCGATATCAGTAATACCCCTTTGTCTATCACCCCAAGTATATCTTTTCATAGCCAACTTTCATAGATACATGTATAACAAAAACAATAATGTAGAGTCTCCAAGCCACTTACTGGTTGTTGTGAGGGAGAGCTAGTTGGGCATGAACTTGAATCCTCGGTCTAACAGCAGGGTTTCTTTTCCTATTGTTAGGGACTGCTTGAATTTGTAAGGGCCTTTCTCTTCTAGGTACAGGAACAACTCCTTCAACAAAAACAATCTCCTGAGGTTCACTAAAATGACATACATTTTCTCTTATGATATCACCATTTTCTTCTTCTTCTTTGAGAACCTTGTTTACTTGATGATACTGTTGATTTGTTCTCCTAGTTCTCCAGGCAACAAGTCAAAGACCAATAATAATATCTTCTTGATCATCAACTAGTCAGTCTACATTAGGTTCCAAAACTGGTGCACGTCTTCCACAGAGAATCATAAAGTCCAATCAATAAGGCAACTCATAGAAAATGTATAATAATTTTCATAAGTGTCCTTAGTAGAGTTGCCAAAAATTTGTTGGTTAACAAATTTGTCACCTAACCCTATATTCTCATGCTCATACAGATGAAAAATGTAACAACAATTGAACCTATTGTAATGGTATTTTACAAAGATTCTCTGCTTCTTTTACAAGGCACAGATACCTTCAATTGATATCCAATGAATGAAAAACTAATATTGCTTTTAACCAGAAAGCAAGATAAAGGTGGTGCTTTTAACTAGAAAGCAATAAAGGCAATGTGTATCCAAATATCAACCAATTTAATAGAAGCTCAAAGACTTCCACCACATCAACTTCAATGAATTAATAAAGAATTACACCATACATCATATAATCACCATCATCAACCATATACCAAAAGATAGATAATTCTTAGTGAGGAGCAAGAATTAAAGATATCCAACCATTTTAATATAGAAATACCATCAACATCAATAGAAATACATCCAACATAAGAAGAATATAAATTCAAACAACCATAACACAAAGTTACGATCATCCAAACTTCACTGTATTGATTTCTATTCCATATATAAAGCTACTGCAAATAAAGAAAAAATGATCTATCACCAACACAAAGTTTGCCAAAAGATCCATACATCGACTAGCTAATTAAAGGTTTAGCCAAGTCACCCAATAACTATCTCTAAAACCTTAACGGCTTCTTGAAGACAACCGATTAAAAAGAAGTCTTAATTAGGCATTACTTAAAAATAAGGGCCCTCCATAGCCAATAGTTTTTGAGAAAATATGAAAATAATACTAAAGCATAAGAAAAGAAGATCAATTGATGAATGCCATGTCTTCTTCTTTAGCATCACCATCTTGTGTCGTTTCCTTCTCTTTCACCTATTCACCTTCACCACAATTGTCACCTTGTGCCGCTTGAGCTACTTGTGCTCTTATCTTTGCCTTATAGTAAGACCTGTACTTACTGATGATTGATGATAAGGCCATACCATTGGGGCTTCCAGTCATGTTGACTTGGATTTTCTTCTTACATATTGCGCTCTCAGATTGAGTCACTTTTTTGTGCATATCACCTAATCCATTTTTAAACGTTCTGACGTAGGTAGATATCCTTGCAACTTTCCCAACTGAGTCTACTATGATCATGTCATAACTCACCATCTCCTCTGTCACCATCTTCCTAAAATTTGGCTTGATTTCTTTGACATCAAGCAGTTTATCATCATTATCACCGATAGGTGATACCTCCAAGATGGCAAAGTCACTATTAATATCATTTAATTCCTTGTAATAGAGAGTAAGAATGCTTCTCATTTCATCTTCAAGTGCCCCCACAATAGATAATTTCCACTCAATCACATTAGCCCAAGCAGTAGAATTCATTTCCTTAGGATCACCCAATACTTCCTTAGCCACCAAAATATTAACATCCATTTTAGTCATATCTTGTATTTCTTTTGCGACTAAGGATAGGCTATTGCGGTCACTTTTGACATTTTGAAATTCAGTAATCATGTTCTCTCTCTTACTGGAAATGAGGTTAAACAACTTATAGGCTTCCTTAATAAATATAAGGCCATCTAAGGTCACCTTTTCTATCCACTACTCAACAACACTACTCAGGGCTTGTGATCTCTTCATTTTTTGCAAACAATTAGGGTCAGGGGCACTAACACTCATATGAGGGAAGGAATTAGCTGAGGGTGTTCTTATCTTTAAAATTTATTGAATGAACAGGGATAGGAAACTTACTTGTGAACGTAGCTTAGTGTTCTCTTCTTGTTCCTTTTTTACTCCTTTTGATAAATTGTTGACTGAATATTTTGCATGATAGATATCCCCCTCAATAGTCAAGGGTCCCATGTCTACTCTTCTCATATTAAAATCTACCTTAGTCACGTCATCTTCATTCTTATTTCCCACTAGGTCTAAAATCTCCAAAATCAGGTTTCCTTTGATAGAATCAGTTACCATTCTCGACATTGTTCTAGCTTGTTTAGGCTTAGGAGTCTCCTGCAGTAACTTGGCCACAGTATCTACACTAGTATCCACCATTGGAGTATATAGTTTCTTCTTCTCAACTACTTTTCTTAACTAGGTAGGAGACGAGGTGGGAATATTAGCAATACTAACCATGCTCCCTACACCATCCATATGCACATGTGGAGAATTGTGCTTTGGAGGATCACTTAAATTAAGTGAATTTGGGGTACTTAACAAGGACATTATCCTTCCCTAATTGAGTAAAAATCAAGGAATCACTATCACTTACAATATTATTGATAAGGGGCACATGATATGCTCTTGATGGAGAAGAAGCCAATCTGGTGTTACTCTTCACTAGTTGACCATCGTATTCACACATTTTCAACTTACTGACCTCTTTAGGGGGATGTTCACCATCTCCACTTGATTTTGAACCAATTCTTTGGAGAGTTGGGTCCAAACAAGATGGCCTCTTCTGAGAGTGAGTGGTTTGAGATCTATTCTGCCGCTGAGTAGATGAGTCCTTTGGCATTGCCGAACTAGGTTGTTCTTTTATCTTTCCTTTCAACCACTTCTTTATTCTTCTTATCACATGAAAGGAGTGGTACTTAACATCAATGATTTCATTCTCTGACCACTTTATAGGAGGCAAGGGTTGTAATGAGGCCTCATGATAACCCTCATCTAGAATATTAGAATTATCATCAACCATGTCAAGAACTTGCATAGGCAATTCAAAAGCATGGATCTGATCAATGGTCAATCTCATCCAATTCATTCTTCGAACTTCGCTTTCATTTAAACAATCCTCCCAAAAATCTTTGAGTTGGGGCTTGTGTTGGCATGAACCTCCTCTGTGCATGTTTTCTTTCACAAAATTCTTGCTATCAAAGGCTACTCAAGCTGACAAACTATGAAGATTAAACTCAGACCACAATTTATCTAGACTTTTAGAATTGTCATTCCTTTGACATGAATAAAAAGAAATTGTCACAAGAAAATAATAACCTTTCTTTTTCATTTTGTGATACTTCAAGTATTCATGGTCGCCATTTGATGACACACCTCCAGGAATATGAGGTAATCTGACAGGTACCATGGCAATTTCAATGGGGCATTTTCAAAACCCCCAATTCTCAAATAGGAGAAGAGATCAAATTGGACATAGAAACTTCCAAAATTCATTACTAAGGTAGCAGTCTCTGAAGAGAAGCTCTACTCTAGTGAACCCTCAATTCTATTTGTAAGCCACATAGAAAAGGCATCATTAATCAGCCAAAAATCTTTCATAACTTCATTCCTCTGCAACTGTGGGAAAGTTTGATACATAGGAGTGCCAATGGCGGGAGCTCCTCGAGCTCTTAAACTGGGCCAAGCAACCTCCCTATGAGATAACCTATATATCAATTGAGAACACATATGAAATTTTACACTCCATGGGAAATTCACCAACTGTTCATGCATACATTCATTGATTATCCTTGGCCAGTCTATATGGTGATCTTTACAAACAAGGAGGATAAATCTACACATCTAGAAATCAAAGGTGTCAGATTCATAGCTCCCAACTATGCAATTCAATAAAGTAATCATGTCTGAGATTTCTTCCTTGAAATGACTCCTCTTTAAATTAGCAGGGAGTCTTGACTTCCCCTTTTTCTCAGCTTCTAATTAGGTTTTAGCATTGCAATTCAGGCACGAATCCTTTCTTTCATTATAATACCCCCAGGCAAAAGACACAGAAACATCAATGTTCTCCTCATACTCATCCAAATTCAAAGGGGAAAATGTAATGCAATTGGAAATCCCCCAACTCGCTCTAGATTGTTGCTCACAATTTTGTTAGCTAGGGAAGTTCGACCCTCGGGTTGCATCCTCTTCCAAAAATCTTCAAGGTCAATGTGACCTAGCTCTATATCTCTCACTCCAGGCAACCCATTTTCCACCACAGGAACCATAGGGGCTCCTTGAAATTTGAATTTCATTTTCACTAATTTGAGAACCCAACCAGCTAGAAACTCTGAAACATTCACAAACATAACAGGAAAATACAATGCACTCATAGGAGAATCGCTATACAGATACATGAAAAAAAAATATTTCCACCACCCAAGAGAAATATTGTGTTCTTATACCAGAGAAAGAAGAAGAAATGGAATATAGAAGGCCAATCATGCTAACGTGTAAGTTGAGAATCCCATGGATTCCTCAAGCATAGTGAATTAGTTGTTCCTTGCTCTGCAACGTATTTCCTTACTGGAATTGTGAAAAATTCTAGTGATATGGTTATCTCATTCTACCTTCATGTCACTTCTCATAAATCCATCTATAAATTTCACTAATTTTTGGTGGTGTATCAAGCTTTGACAATCATAAAATCCCCTTTGGGTTTCCCTTTGAGAAGTGTGCCAATGTACTTACATGCATTTTGAATTAAATGTGAGGTGACAAGTGTCATTCCATCATACTACATGATAGCTCAGAGAAAGGCGTTGTGGGAACGGTGGGCAAACAAAGTCAGTAAGTCGAGAATTTTAGGAACCTTTGAACCACAATTTTGAGAGTTCAAAAGTTCAAAGAACTTTCGACCTCTCGACAACAAAGACTTTACTTAATGTAAAATGACCAAGACTAATGCAAGAATAATCTTTAGACACTAGAATCGGTGACTAGTTGGGAAGTTGGGTGGTTCATGAACTCTTGAAATCACCAAATTTGGTTCAAAAACATAAAAGATTTCCAACAATACTTGAAAATAGCTAAGTAAAACTCAATTTTGGGGAAATAAAAGAAACAAATAGTGGCAAGTAAAGAATGGAAATAAGCCCTTTATATGTTTCCCATTTTCAACAATCTACTATGTTCAATGTGTAATTTTGAATATATGATCTAAATTTATCAAACATAAGGTCAATATTACAAAGATGCATGTTCTCAAATGTACTCAAATATGATATTTTTGGCATTGGCTAAAAAATAAGCATTGTTTCTTTAAGGATTTGTTTTTAATGTATTTAAAGTAGTGCACCCTAGAGAAAAAATTAAGGAAATCAAGATTGGTCATAAACTCTTTTAGGCCCAAGATCACTTTGTTGAGAGTAATCCCTACAAGAATGGATATGTGTGGATCCTTGTAGTCCAATCCCTTAAACTAGAGTTCATTTTGTTCATCTATATATATCAATAAGCTTCATCAAGAACACTTTGGTATGGATAGTGAAAAATCTCATGGTATTGAAATCTTTCCTTGTCCTTTATACAAAGGTACTTGACACACATAATAGGCTCAAAGTTTTCTCATTTTTACATGGATTCCATTGACAATCACTATTTAGGTTATATTATAAAATCAAGGTATAAAAATTTCATTCTTAAAGTGAGATATCATAATTAATCATTCGTTGGTGTCGATTATCTTGCTTGGTGCCTTAACTTATATTCTTGCAAACTATATTTTTTCTATGTCTATGTTAGCTACTTGATACAATCATTAGACTTGAAAAAAAATATTATATAATTATGTCACATTCTTGATAATATTATTATAGTTTGGAGGGCATAAAATAAGAAAGATGTTCAAATGTTCAAGGTTTGATAACTTTTTTTAAAATACCCTTTATCATAGGAGGCTTGCCTTATTAAATATTAATGCACTGTTATCCAAATACTTTTGTATTATTTGCTCAATCTCCTATAGTTTCCCTCTTCCTCCTTTTTATATGTTAGAAGATCGAGTATTTTATTACCTCTTGATATACATAGATGAAAGTGATATCTTACCAAATGGATTTTTTTCCATAAAATGAAATCCCAAATAGTTAAATCTCACTTGACTAATTATTCCTTCCATTGTCTCACTAAGGATGAGTCATCTTTTGATGATTCTATCTCCTATATTGACACTTTTTGTAAGGATTAAAACTCTAATATCTAATGGAGTAAGATGTAGTGTTTAAGACAAGTCATGTGAGAAATTTGATAGTGTTGTAGAATAATAATTGGAAAGGGCTTTAACAGTGTGAGATGTTCAAGTTTGTTGACATCCCTTTATTTTGATAGTAACCTATCATTTCTATAGGAATAGATTCTACAGAGTGCTAGGACAATTACCTTTTAAATTACTACGACCATGTGTATTATGGCCAAGACTGAGATTATACTATCATGTTAGTGGACATAAATTTTTTTTTTCTTTGTAATGGGACCTATCTAAAGCTATGTATCATTGTTCAAAGAAAATATTACATTATTTTTATTGGATAATTCTAAGCACACTAGATTTTCCATATGCTACTATGGGTATGATGGCTTGGAAACTTTATCACTAGGCATTATGTCATTTTGGGTTTTTTGTACTGTAAAAAATATTGTCAGGTATTATATCTCCAATGGTTTTTTAAAAATTCGACATCTATCAAGATTGAATACTTGACAATTAAAGGTGAACTTATCACTTTTCTCATGTGATGAATATTTGCTTCCTTCAACTTTTCCAATCAAACATTATACTCATGATGGGTGGTATGCTTTGAACCCTTCTTATAGGAGACTTTTACTTAATTTCATTCTAACCAAATGACAATCTACATTATATACCTTAAAAAGATAATTATACATATCACTTACTTTTTCATTATAAATTATTTTATATATTTTTTAATTATAAACTAAATTTATAATGACTTTCCAATTAAATAATAATAATAAATTTTACAATAAATTGGACTTGCGAACCATGACAAAATAAAACGCAAAATCTATAACAAGGAGGTGCCAACAATGACAAATATTGGGTATACCGGAAAGCTAATAAACAACATTAGCTTAAATGAGAGAATTGACACGGAAAAGTCAACTATATTATATGTTTAAGAGGCGGTGGAATTGAACGCGGGCCAAATGTTTGAATTTACCCCGATTCAGTATTTGACATAATGTGATGTTATTTTGAACGAGTCAAATAACAATACATGGATTTTCCACATTGCTATTCAACATCAAGATTCGACTCTCTCCTTCATTGTCTCTTCCACGCCATTTAATCTGAATGTTTCTCTGCATGTTTACCCTCTTTCCTATATAAACGATGTGCCCTCCTCTCCATACCGATTGAAGAAGCGAAAGCATAATTCCCATGAGCCTCTGGAGAGAGTAGTGTATCTTTGTTTGGAAAATTGAACACGGATAGTTTCACATATAACTTATATTTTCTCAAATCCTTAGTACCAATCTATGATGTTTCTCATGTTCTTTCTATTCTTTTGAATATCAAAAATTCATCATTAAATACTAAGTTAGATTGATCCAAGTAATCTTGAGGGATATTGTTTATCAAATTCATGAAGGCTAGGATTGCGTTTGTTAACTTAAAAGGAAGTACAATAAATTCATTGTTACCATACCTAGTCCTAAAAGTAGTTTTATGTATGTCTCTTCTTGCACATCCTTAGTTGATGGTAGTTAGATATTAAATTGATCTTGGAAAATACAACTTCTTCCCTCATTTGATCAAATAGATCATCAATCTAGGGTAATGGGTAATGGTTCTCAATCATTTCCTTGTTTAACATGTGGTAGTCTATGCATAGGCATAGTGTTCCATCTTTCTTATTCATCAAAAGTGTAGGAGCATCCCAAGGTGGAACACTAGGACTCATCAAGTCTTTTTCCGATAGCTCATTTAATTAAACCTCTAATTCATGTAAACTGGATGTGCTCGTCCGATATGGCCTCTAGAAACATGCACTAAACTTGGCATAGTTTCTATTGAGAAATTAAACTCTATCTTAGGAGGTAGACTAGGAACTTCATCATGCAACACTTCCATGAATTCTTGCAATATAGGATTATTGATATCTATAGACTTCTCACTTTCATAATTTGACATATGGAAATGAATAGAAAATAAGTCCCCACCTTTCCTTGCCACTCTCTTATTTTTTCGGGGAAAAAGAGTGTTTAACTATCTTGTTCCATGCAATCCTTGCAACAGTACAAGATTATTGGATTCGTCTAGGAAACACACTTGTTTCTCTCTATAATTTTTTAGCTACATGTTTAACCAACTAGGCCATTCCTAATACTAGATCATATGATTTGAAGGGCAATACTAATGCATTTACCCAAGTGCTTGAATATTATCTACTGGAATGTTTAGCTCAGGTACAACATCTTTTTTATGTTGTTTTCTACCAATACCTAACTCAAAACTACCCCCTTTCCTAAGGCTTCTATTCTCAACTTGCAGTTTTGAATTATATTAGGTTTAATGAAATAGTCGAAGGAGCTCTACATTCACACCTTTGCTATGCATTCACCATTCGGTGGTGTATCTGTCAAATTGTGATCGGTGTATGCATAACCTAACATTTTCCAGCCCTCATCAAGGTCCCCTAAATACACCCCAAGACTTCGTTCAGGTGACATACCCATGTTGGCATGCCCTCCCATTATCCATGCCTCCTCACCGAGTCATCACGATGCACCACGTCGGGAAACTGAGCCGCCATCTCTCTACTTCTCTTTTCTACTCTTCTCCAATTCACTTTTCCAAAGGGTAAAAATGACATATTTTCACCCCCTAGGGATTATTTATAGCCCTTTTTCACATTTTTGCCTCCCATTTTTACCATTTGCTCTATTTTTTCCCATGTTTCTTTCCTGACTAATTTTCATCCTCTATCCATTTTACTCTAGTTTTCATCTTTCAATCCCTTTCCCAGGGCCCTTTTTACCCACACAACCTCTCGAGGGGCCATCACCTTGCTATTGCCTTTTTCCAAAATTCTTCTAGATAAAATTGATTGGGGCATATTGCCCATCCCTTATTCTTGTTTGTAAAGGGTGGAATTTGGATGTTAGGTTTTTGGTAGTTTTGGTGTATATCCTCCTTTCACCCTTACATTCAAGGACCTAGGGTCAAGTTGCAATGTACTATCATAACCTAGGTCACTATTGAGATGTAGGGAAACTTGGATTTTTATGATTAGATTGACAATTTCCTTCCCTTATGCTCAATTGTACCTTAAAACCCTAATTATGCAAATAAGACAGTAAATGGATGAATTACGAAAAATGCTTCTGCAGAAAGATGTAAAATAACAAATAACTGTGCACCTGTTTTCGGGGTCCGAAGGCCAAAAAGTCAGGGACTAAAGAGTGGGCGCCCAAGTCTAGTACCCTACTTTTTGTCGAGATCCAGAAACTCAGTCTGCAACCTGTATCTGTTGTATCAGAGGTTTTCCCGTTGCGGAACTTTGAGGACTAATGAGCGGGCGCCCAAGTCCAGGTAGTTGTTTCTTTCACTGATCTACAATCCTGACACTCTATTGTACCCTCCTGCAACTTCACTTTGTCTGCAACTCCAACCTATAACCTACAATCATGAAAACTTTGGGAGGGGGTTGTGGTATTTATAGGCTTGCCTCAGTCAAGCCCTGGAGAGACATTCAAGCCTTCTGAACACCATTGTTAGATAACGAGTGCACGCCTTGGGAGGCACATGCAAAAACTAAATGATAAATGGTCAATAATCACAATACATATCAACTTGTAGTGAAGATCTCATGGGAGGAAGAAGCTCTTCATTCCATGAGGAGATGGCTGCTCAAATTTGCAAACACAAACACATAGACAATACAAATATGCTCTTGCAACACAATGAAAGTCTTGAATAACCTTTAGGATGCATAAAGTTCACAATAACAATCTAGTTTACAAATGAATGCCTAAGCATGTTTATATATGCAACTACAAACACTCCCACCAAGATTTCATAAATTCAAACTTTTTGTGTCGCCCTAGGGACCAAATAACGGTCATAAACTGACACTAGAAATTTGGGCCTGACCCAAAATAGGGCGCGGGCGCCCAAGTCCTCTCCCCTATTTTGGGCAGGGTTAGGTTCAAGGGGTCCCCCTAGGCCCCATTTGTCATGATACCCAAGGTTCATTCCATTGGGATGTTGAATTATGATGTAATATGTCCAAAATGCACACTAGAGACCCGAGAGCTAAACCTTTTGAGGGAAAAGCCCCCAAGGGGACATTTTCTGACATTACATTCTTAAACCACCATATTGTATTTTTCTTTGAAATAATGTTATTTTAACACTATTTCAAAGAGGGACAAAATATAGACACCTAAAAAAGGTCATGTCATTTCCCATCATCTTTATTATAATTGATCAAGTAAAATTGATCAATTGCCCTCCATTTGACAAATATATTAATTACATAATATTTAAATTATTTAATTAAGATTTCTCACCCCGTTCTTCTATCTAAAATCAATAAATACCTTATTTCCTCTATAGTCCTAAATATATATCTATTTACATAGGACTATAATTCCCCTTCATCCCAAAAATTAATAAATATGTCTATTATTTAATTCCACATTTTATCCATTTGTGATTACTTTTAGTAATCATCATTAATTACCCCAAATCTTGTGGACATGGATTAATTTGGAAATATTAAGGATTACATTCCCCCATGCTTCTAGAGGATACACATGTCATAAAATGTATGTGCAAAGTACATGCTTGTACATGACAAGTGGTACTTTGGAAGCATATATAAATTTTCTTTGTCCCATTTTGTCCAATTGAAAAATCCACTTGGCTCTTTTTCTCATATTTTGAATTACACGTGTTCTCTTTTTTAATTTAAAATTCCACCACTTTCTCCCATGCATAATTTAAAAATCCTCACAAAATCCAAACTTTACCTTTTCAAAAATACCCCCATCCCCTTCATCTACCTAATTAATCTCAACCCTCCGTTAATACAAAAGCCAATTCTTCGCCCTTGGATCTTCCATGGATCAAGGAGCCCTCCCATCACCCAACATCAGGTCTTGCCATTTATCATGCTCTCCTTTCTTGAGAGATCTCAAGCAATGAGAGCCATTGTTCTCAACATTTGATCTCAACCATCCATTCATCCATTCCAAACTCTATAAATTGAAGCTCTCCCATTCATTTCAACAACACTTTTGAATGCAAGTAAATGTTGTTAATTTGAGAACTTAAACATTCAAATCACTTTCAATATAATCTAGGACATATCAAAGGAATTTCATAGTCATGGGTGCACTTATTTTATTTTGAAATTTCCTTTCAGTCTTATCTTGAGGTTGTAATTGATTGTGAATTGAATAGGTTAATGGTATTTTAGCTTGTTTACTATTGTCCACCTTCACTTGCATGCACACTATTCCAAATGAGTTGGGGGAGGCCCATGACATCATATACTCCTTAAAAATAGAAATTTCCTTAGTATGCAAGTACAATAATGTCTAAATATTGTCTGAAGAAAACAACTACCACGTCAATTTTTAAAGCATTCGGTTCTTAAATACATCTAAAAAAAAAATTATCATAAATTTTTGGTCTTCTCAAGTGGTGATATTGAGGTTCATTTGGTTGCAATGAACCAATACTTTTTGAATGGTACATGGTTATATAAACTAATGCTACAATGGTCCAGAATTCAAACCAATTCAAGTGTTCCTTGTCTTCTATAAACTTGAAGATTCAACCAATTCAACACATGAGAATGATCAACAATATATGTATGCAACAATGCAACATGGAAAACATTGTTAATCCTTACCAGGGAAGGTGGTAATGCTAAGTAGTAAGCCATAATGTTGATCACTTCAAGAATCTTGAAAGGCCTATCAAAGAATCAAGCTAGATTTGCTAATTTTTTAAAATTTGATAGAGGTTTTATATGGTATAACTCATAGAAATAGCCTATCTCCTAATGAAAAACTATGGGGTGACCTTTTCGAATCTACCTTGTTTTTTGTCTATAGAAAGCATCTTTCAATCACTACCTTACTATTTAAATTTGATCATAATACTCTTGAAGTATTTCAATCCTAATAGATACTTTATTATACGAAAACTCAACCAAATGAAGTTTGGTCCATTGCAAACATTCCTAGATATTCAACACCTTTCTAATAGTTAATTCTTACTACTTAACAACTTTGTTCCTTAATATTTTATTATCTAAAATTTAACATATTTGTTTTTATCTTAATGTTTTATTTTTTTTAATCTATTTATTTCGTGAATATGTTCTATTATTAAACTTTACAAGTAAAAGATGTGGGAAAAGTTGTGTTAATACATAAAGAGTCATCTTCTTGCATACAACTTGAAGACCATAAGACCATAACCGCCTCGGAAAACTGATCAAAGACAACGATAATCTCTGACTAGCCTCACGTACGAATTGGTCAAATTCATACATGAGGCGTTGTGGAATGTAAATATTTGAGTTTCTGACTTACTTGATATTCAACATGCCATTTTCAAGCTTTGAATGTCTCCCTCGTGAGAATTAAATATTTAATTGCTCAAAGCTATTCCCATAAATACGACTCATTTCGTTCTCAACAAATACCCACAGCATCGCCTTCTCTCTCGCAACATTTCGGATTTCATCATATCTTATTTGGCGAGCTATTCTAAATATTGTCTGAAGAAAACAACTACCACGTCAATTTTTAAAGCATTCGGTTCTTAAATACATCTAAAAAAAAAATTATCATAAATTTTTGGTCTTCTCAAGTGGTGATATTGAGGTTCATTTGGTTGCAATGAACCAATACTTTTTGAATGGTACATGGTTATATAAACTAATGCTACAATGGTCCAGAATTCAAACCAATTCAAGTGTTCCTTGTCTTCTATAAACTTGAAGATTCAACCAATTCAACACATGAGAATGATCAACAATATATGTATGCAACAATGCAACATGGAAAACATTGTTAATCCTTACCAGGGAAGGTGGTAATGCTAAGTAGTAAGCCATAATGTTGATCACTTCAAGAATCTTGAAAGGCCTATCAAAGAATCAAGCTAGATTTGCTAATTTTTTAAAATTTGATAGAGGTTTTATATGGTATAACTCATAGAAATAGCCTATCTCCTAATGAAAAACTATGGGGTGACCTTTTCGAATCTACCTTGTTTTTTGTCTATAGAAAGCATCTTTCAATCACTACCTTACTATTTAAATTTGATCATAATACTCTTGAAGTATTTCAATCCTAATAGATACTTTATTATACGAAAACTCAACCAAATGAAGTTTGGTCCATTGCAAACATTCCTAGATATTCAACACCTTTCTAATAGTTAATTCTTACTACTTAACAACTTTGTTCCTTAATATTTTATTATCTAAAATTTAACATATTTGTTTTTATCTTAATGTTTTATTTTTTTTAATCTATTTATTTCGTGAATATGTTCTATTATTAAACTTTACAAGTAAAAGATGTGGGAAAAGTTGTGTTAATACATAAAGAGTCATCTTCTTGCATACAACTTGAAGACCATAAGACCATAACCGCCTCGGAAAACTGATCAAAGACAACGATAATCTCTGACTAGCCTCACGTACGAATTGGTCAAATTCATACATGAGGCGTTGTGGAATGTAAATATTTGAGTTTCTGACTTACTCTTGATATTCAACATGCCATTTTCAAGCTTTGAATGTCTCCCTCGTGAGAATTAAATATTTAATTGCTCAAAGCTATTCCCATAAATACGACTCATTTCGTTCTCAACAAATACCCACAGCATCGCCTTCTCTCTCGCAACATTTCGGACAATGACCGGTGTAATTCAGTTATGAGTTACAGTTAGTTACGCTAACACTCCCCTTAATGAATAACTGAATTTTTATGAACTCCTAGCTTATTCCTACGTTGTACAAACTTTATCTTTCCCAATGGCTATATAAATACATCATCCATGTTATCATTTGTGTTACAATACATCAACTCTATCTCTTGTGATTGAATCTTTTCTCTAACAAAATGATGTTGAGTTTCAATATGTTTTGATCTGGCATGATACACTAGATTGTTTGCCATTGATTACTAGATCTCGAAAAAGAGCTCCCCGTTGATTACTACGGAGAATGTGGACAACACGTTGAGACTGCACTGCCCCTAGGAAGCAACAAGGATCGTACTTTTTCAAATCCCCTTGTAGAGGGGGAAAAGCTCACCACTTTGGACCTTCCACCAATGCATTTTGCTATTGGAGAGTGTAATATCCTTAAAGATAAAGAGTTGCAATACTGTGCATCTTTGAGAAAATGGGGGAAACAAATTCAACTCCATATGTTCACTAAGAAGACCATGGCTTCACTGTCATGAAAATGGAGGACCCAAGCTCACTTGAAGTCCTCTGTTGCATCGCTGCCTTTGTCAAATTAAACAACTGCTTGAGTTTATGGCATTTCAATGTGTTTGCTTTTGATTTGAGCTTCCTCCTTCAATGCCAGCAATTGGCCCCTTGAATCTTCTCTAAGCTCTATGGAATTTGATTGCAAATATCTCATCACTCTCTAGGTCTCACAAAACAATGATCACCCATTTTATTCAAATAAACGGAAGGAGAACAAGGCTACAAGAATGCACGCATGCCTTAGACTGGCCACAAATCTCACATTGCTTTTAAGCATTGTAAGTCCCTTCTAAAGTTAAAGAATTATAAACTTATGAATTCCAAATTGAAACAAATCCATGCTTGGTGCATGGGAGGACAAAATGACTGGGAACCCTATGTAGCAAATAGTACCAAATGTACAAACAACATAGTTGTGGTTGCCCAACTACGTGAATGTTCTCTAATTTGTGGCAAAACAAATAGTACCCTATTCAAGTGGTGTGCTGATGTACAAAAGAACCAAATCTGCCAATGGTCATCTGTGTGAATGAGATGGATTGAATGAGTTCCTCAGATTAAAAGGTACAATATAAAATGTTTTATTTCTGTATATATTTTTACTCAATTACTTCAATTTATTCAATTGAAAAACAAATTTAAGGCATTTGACAGAGATTGAGACAGAGAGGAAACTTATGTCTTTCATTAAACCTACAGGAGATTAATCAAAATAATTGTAGGGTAGATCAAATAAAATCATTTAAAAATTAAAAAATCCATTGAATCTGCAAAATATCAAATATAATGAAATGTACGTTGTTATGTGATTCTCTGTACTCAATAATAAACTTGATCAACATGAAAACACATTCAAACTGCGATTTGTTTATTTTATGGTTATTGTTATTGTTATTGTTGAAGTTTATGATAAATCTAAAACCCCAGAATCTTCTACAAGCCAAGATTAACCTTCTACAGAGAAAAAAAACACAAGAGAGCTATTTGCACAATAAATGGATGCAATTAATGAAAATGATTAATGAATTACATGTGACAACTTGCTTTTATATTCGCAAGTTAAATAAAACCTTAATATGTCTTAATAATAACCTAAGACTAAAAATAAGCCCTAAGTAAACTTATTAAAGTGTAATTAAATATTTAATTACACCAAAAGTTATTACTATGCATACATAACATTTTGATTCTGATCATTTATTGGCTGCATTGCATTTGATTTTACAAGGGATTATATAAAAATGAATAAGGGCTTAGGATTCAGATTTATATATTAAATAGTAGGCTCAGTTCTCCTCCTTAATTAAGTGTGACCATCCACCTTACTACACTGCCAATAATCGATAGAAAGTTTTCATACTGGTAGTTTTATAATGATAATGAAGGGGTTTGATGGCAACGTGAAATTGAGGAATATGAGAAGTGTTGTTCACATTTAGTGCCACTGGAGGATATTCAAGTGAAAATTTGATTTTCTTTTAATATTGAAACAAAGCAATAAAAAAATTACATGAAATAAGGAGAAGCATCAAGCTACCAAAACAAAGGCCTGAACAACAACAGTTCGAAGGATGTTTGGTCTCTTCAGCGATGGCGGAGGCAGAGGAGAAAGCAGCAGGTGGCACCACAGATCCTACTTTCACAGAGATGAGGACGAGGGTGAGGGAGAGAGCATGGCACGGTTTGTTGTGGTGGGCCATTCTGCCATCATGGAGCTCATACACTATTGAAATTTTCTAATACATATTGCCCTTTCATCATTCAAAACTCCTAGGAAAACATATTTTATATTTCTTAGTTAACATATTTCACCCTTCATCATTTAAAACATACTTTTTCCTTAGACCAAACTAGCACATTGTTTATTGCCTTACCTAAGTGAAAGCGTCATAATGCACTAGCGTTATAGATCCTTGTTAAACTTCTCAAGGAACATAGGTACATCAGAATTTATATTTTTGATACTTTGTAAGGTTAGAAAGTGTTTGAGATCTCCCAGTAATATGTAAAATCCGTATTACATATTACTCCTCAACTTGGTTGTTCTCAAATTCCTCCTATCAAGCTAATGGAAGCCTTCACCATGGTAGAGAACACCATCCTCTGATGTAATTTTTTTGGCAAAGATTCCATTGTGGAAGAAGATTTTGATAGTGAATTAGACACTATGGGTTACATGCACAAGTTCGACGAAGAAGGGCACCCTGTTGGCTACAACATCTATGTCAATTTTTAGGACAAGGAGCTTTATAACAAGACCTTTGCGGGTGATGCCAGGAACAACAAGTTTCAATTGTTAAGGGTTCAATTTCTCAGAAAGAGCATTTGCTAGCTCAGCTTTAGCCCTAATGAGATTAGCTTCATGGTGCAGATTAAAGATTTCAAGAACTCGCCCAAGCACAAGAAGTGGAAGCTCAAGTTGTTCCCTTCCTACAAGACAATTACCCTAGATTCATTGCTAGAAAGGTTAGTAGTACTTTCATGAAATATTTGTAATTTCAAATGGTTGATATAAGTGTTAGATGACAAGATGAATATTTTGGTGTGAAATATTTATTAATGTGTCATTGTGATACTTGCAATTGAATACTATGATATACCCTTTTTATTTAGCAAACTAAGAGAAAGTTTGTGCTCATGAGGGCCGCCAGGGCGTTCGAGACCCTATTCAAGTATTTTTGTCTAGCTTTACTTTTGAGATGTCCTCTTTATTACTATGAAAACCTTCCATCTATGTTCTATGGTTCCCATTCCAAGTTTTATCTCTATCAAGACATGGTTTGTTTTTGACTTATTTGGAAAATAGTTTCTATAACAAAATCTTGTTTTTTTAAACTTTCAGTTTACATATCATGGGTTTTAAACTTGAGATCAATATCTAGGTGAATCATATGCTCTTATTTTAAAATAGATTTCATTTTTTTCTTTGTATTATACTATTTTCTTCAATGTGGTTAACATATCTATTTATATATGCTACAATGGAGAATTCAAAGTAGATATCATATATGGGAGGTTTTTGTCTATGTATTCCAATTAGTGCATAAGGGCATAGAAACAATAATAAAATTGTTTAGGAAAGCAATCGATGAGGGAAATGAAGCATGCAATGACCAAAAAAATGTAATTGACATCATTATGAAATAGAAATAGAAGAGGCCCACATAAGCCATTGAGGATCTCATGTTTCTAAGAAATCATTGCTAAGGCAAAAGCTAGGACTTTAAGCTCACAAATTTTTGAACAATACCCTAGTGGAGTTACACCCTCTAAAACAACTTGAAACTCCAAATACTTGAACAAATAATATGTTATTGCCAATATACTAATTACTTTCATGCATTGAGTGTTGGTTGATTAAGTGACTTCAAATTGTGATAATTTGAAGTTCATGTCTTTGTCAACTTTAGTGAAATATTTTTGTTTTGAGTTACAGTGGTATGCAAGGGGTCATTCATGAAGTATTTGGTTTTTACGTAGATTTAAATTTTAAAGATTTTTTGTTCAGGATTGCATTTGTTTCTACATGGAAAATATAAAAATGAATAAGGGATTTGATTAATTTAGTGCATATATAGATTACATTTAATTTTCTCATAGCTTTATTGCAAAACATATAGAATTATTGCAGTGATTTCCATCGTACAAAACATCAATTTTCAAAAATGTAAAAAATTTTGTATGATCTTCCATGTAATTAAGAATTTGACTATGGGAAAATCAACTATCCACATGCCCATTGCACCTATGACAATTTCTAGTTGAATTTATAATTAAAATCTTTATATTTAAAAAAATTAATGTAAACCCTTTCAAAGTTAGCTATACTATATAAAGGCAATTGGAATCGAAATGTTTGAATTTACTCCAATTGAGTATTTGACATAATGCGATGTTAGTTTCAAATCAGTCAAATGCCTGGAATTCCCACAATGCCATTAACATCAATACTTCTCTCTCTCTATCTCTATGTGTGTTTGTTTATCCTCTTTTCTATATAAACAATGTGTCATGCCATCCTCTCCATGCTCCATGCTCATTGAAGGAGCGAAAGCATAATTCCCATTTGCTTGCAATGTTTTATTTAGTTGAAGGGCGAAGAGCTTTCACTACCGTCACAAAACAAATCCACACAGAGGGCAAGAAAATATGATGGCTAGATCAGTGCTTACTAAACTAAGCACACTTCTTATTCTGCTCAACGTTATATCTGTCTTCCATGTCTCCACTCGAAATAAGCTTCTTGTTGAAAATGTAAATACAAATATAGGCAAATCCTTTGAAACAAGTTTGTAGAAGTTTCCATCATGCACAAACTGTGCCAGACATATTCCAGACAAGAAATATTGCCCCAAATCAAAGAAAGCTAGAAAGATATTCAATCAGAACTTTGCATATTCACAATGATTCCATTCAAATCCAACGCCCTATTGCACAATCTTAACCAAGAGAAATGCCGCTTAGATTTCAATTTGATTCTCATCCATTGTGTAATAGAAATTGATTGAAAATTAGCAAAGGCATATTGTACTCTAGTAGTTCCATTCTATGTTCATCACTATATTCATTTTATTAATGCCACTAATCTCGAATATAATTTGATTGTGACTTTCTCCATCAACTACAGTAAATACTTCTATTAATATTTAGATATTTATGACATGCATATAATAAATGTCACTAATTTGCAGGTTGTTTTGTGTATTTTATAACAAGTTTTTGTTCAAATAAAATTCTTATACTCTAAAAGCATAATCTAAGCTCGAAGCTACGAGAGTGACATCTATGAGAGAAAATAAAAAAGAACCGTACAAAGCATGCACACACACACACTAATTAAGAAAAGCCAACAGTCTATCTGTCTTTAGGGTCATCTTTTGTCTTGGAGCCTTTCCTTTACCTCAGGTCTATCTTGTAGGCCATCTCTGATCTAAGTCTAGAAGGTGCCTTTGAAATTTGTTGCTTGTCCAAGTTGAATGCTTGTCAAATTGTTTTGTCTAGATAAAGATTAGTGTTTATCCTTTTGCAAAGCAAAAATTAGAAGCATTCCATCTCCTCATTCTTCCAACTTGAGTCCCCAATCTTATCCCAAATATCAATAGGTCTCCTTATACCAAGCTAACTTGCAATCCCCTAGGTCAAAAATATTACTTAAGAGCAATCACATTGTTTATTACACATGCATACATGCCAAAAATTGAAAATCAAAAGCAATAATTTCATGTCATAGCTCATGTGGCATCACATAGAAATAGAAATGTGCTACATTCGTAATTGCATATGTCCTTGCATCCATGCATATCATACATCATATATTCCAAAAAAGATAAAAAAATATTGCATTATCATTGTTTTGTTAATAACCAAAAACTTCAACATTCCAGGTGCACAAAAGATAGAAGATGGCTCATGTGACATTAAACTAAAGCTGAATTAGAGTACATATACAAAAGTTTGAGTTCATGAACAAAGACACACTCAAGCATGCAAGGGGAAAAATAGAAATCTAAGACTCTCTAGAACCTCAACGACGATTCTAACTATTTGAGCCTTTAGGGCTCCTAGTCCTAGGCCTCCTATGACTACTAGTTGCATCAGAACATCTGTGAATCCTATGGGAATGAGAAGGAACCCTGATAAGAGCACACAAGGGACCAGTTCTATCATTCTGTGAAGCTTTCTTGCGAACCCCAAGGTTATCCATGATCTCTTGAAGAATGACATTATTAGCATCGAGTGTAGAAATCCTAGCTCATCGGGAAATGATCTCTGACTCGCATACTAAGGAGCAAGAATATTAGTATGACAACTAGCTCTAGAAGGAAGACAAACATCAACAGGAAGAGTCTCCCATGGATGACCAATGACAAGGAATAGAACACCTAATGAAGAATCACGAAGAACCTCCCTCCACCCCTCGATAGTACCTAAGATGAAGTAAGAAGAGAAAGTGTTAGTCAATGGTTAAGTTCGTGAAAGAAAAGGAGTAAGCTAACAGAGGAATAGAGGAAAATGTTCTTACAAGGATCGCCTTCTTGCCATGTAGGATCATCTTCTCCAGAATGAATCTCTCTGTCTCCTCCTATGCTAACCTTGTCATGCTCCTCTCTCGAGATCATAATCCTCATCTGAAAAGTCTTCAAATTCCTCCTCAATGACCACCAACTCCTGACCAAAGGAAGGCCTCACACACCTCCGTCCTAGTCCACAAATAGGCCTCGTAATCAAAACACCAGGATTCAAAGGGTCCAAAAGGATGCCCTATGTTGTACATCCATCATCTCCTAAGAAGATCTATAACATGTCTGAATTGGGGGCAATTCCACTAGAAATTCTTCACCAAACTACTGAAGAACTCGATTGACATTATGAGATTCAACCAACCCATTTATGTCTTGCAAGTGAAGTACGCCTTTGCAATAGTCTTGAATCTAGCTATCATTTGGCCATCAACCCTCCATATTCGCATAAGGATCACAATTAAATTTTGCATCAATCAAAGTAGCTATGGTGCATGTAGTAGCATCAAAGGCACCCATATGGCCCCACCGCGTAGCTCTTAATAGTCTAGGATCTGGTAGCGGCAGATCTCTCTGATATGGTGTACTACGCTCATAAATCTATGACACGATCAGAGAAGGATAACTAAATGCAAGAGCCTCTTGTCTCGAAATATGATACAAGTCTCGATAGATCATGGTGAGGATATCAATCCCCCATGCAAAAAATGTACCCTACTCAAGCCTCTAAATGATTGGTGCCTAGCACCATTTGAATCTCACTGATCCCTTATCCCCTGATAGCCTAGAAGTGATCAATCCAATGAGAACCTGTCATAAAAGTGAAATGTCAAGGTTAGGAACTAAAATGAGATAAACTCCTAATCTATCTCTTGGATGAGTAACCATTATAATAGCGGCTTAGGACTGTCAGTCTCGCTTAGACTTGATCTCAGGGATCCAAAGGTTCTCTCCTGTCATAGGAACACCTAATATGCAATACACATTAGATAGAATGAAGGTCCACTCTCCTGATACCAAAGGAAATAAAAAAGTGTTCCTATCTGCATTCCAGTATGTCAAAATGTCACAACAAATCCATGAAGGAGGATGAACCACTAGAGTTTGAGAAATAAGATCCAAACACATCCTCCTAAGAATAGAAAGCCCTATAGGCTTCGACAAACCAAGATTTTGTCACATGTTCCATTCCATGGAATGCATCCGTCTTGTCATACACAAGGAATGTTAAGTTAGATCCCCGAAAACAAAAAATAGAAAATCATAGAAAAAGCATAAAACATGACAAAGCTTCACAAAAAAAGTGTATATCATAGAAAATTGCAATAAATAGAAGAGGTTAGTATCAAAAAATAGACTAAATCGAGTGTTAGAAGCATCAAATTAATGAAGATTGCATCCAAAAGCATTGTGGCTGGGTTGCCCCTTTCACTAGCGCAATTCCCCTTAGGCAATCCTAGATCCCCCCAAAGGGCGACCAACCCTATCAAAAGTGGTGACCCATGTTCTCCCTATCTTTCAATCAATCTCCAAGTTTTGATGCCATCCATAGCCCCTTCTGACCATTTGTATCATTGTTCAAAGAAAATATTACATTATTAAATTATTGGATAATCTAAGCACACTAGATTTTCCATATGCTACTATGGGCATGACGGCTTGGAAAATTTAGCCCTAGGCGTTATGTCATTTTGGGATTTTTGTATTGTAAAAAGTATTGTAAGGTATTATGTCTCCAATGGTTTTTTAAAAATTTAACATCTATCAAGATTGAATACTTGGCAGTTAAGGGTGAACTTGTCACTTTTTTCATGTGATGAATATTTGTTTACTTGAACTTTTCCAATCAAACATTATACTCATGATGGGTGGTATGCTTTGAACCCTTTTTATAGGAGACTTTTTCTTATATTTCATTCTAACCAAATATCAATCTACCATATACTATATTATATACCTTAAAAAGGCAATTATACCTGTAACTTAACTTTTTCGTTCTAAAATTTTTTATATAATATATAATTAATAATTAATAAAACTAAATTTATAAACGACTTTCCAATTAAAAAAATAATAATCTAGTAAAATAAGTTTTAAAATAAATTGGACTTGCCAAACACGACAAAGTAAAAGGTAAAATCTATAACAAGGAGGTGCCAACATTGACTCCATTTCAATGGTCAAACAATCAATAGCAATTTTACATCTCATTCAGAACAAAAAGTGGTAAATATTTGTCCTATTTTCATTGGCTAAATTTAACCTTTGACTATTAAAGTGGATGATATTTAAGAATAACCAGCTTAAATGATAGAATTGACGGGGAAAAATCAACAATATTATATGTTTCAGAAGCAATCGGAATTGAACGCGGGGCCAAATGTTTGAATTTACCCCGATTCAGTATATCACATTAGTTTTGAATCAGTCAAATGCGTGGAATTCCCACATTGCTATTCAACATCAAGATTCGACTCTCTCCCTCATTGTCTCTTCCACGCCGTTTAATCTCGATGTTTATCCTCTTTTCTATATAAACGATCTGCCCTCCTCTCCATACCCATTCAACAAGAGAAAGCATAATTCCCATCTGCCTGCAACGTTTTATTTAGTTGAAGGGCGAAGAGGTTTCACTACCTTCACAAAACAGATCCACACAGAGGGCAAGAAAATATGATGGCAAGATCAATGCTTACTAAAATGAGCACATTGCTTATTCTGCTCAACGTTATATTTGTCTTCCATGTCTCCGCTCGAAATAAGCTTCTTGTTGAAAATGTAAATACAAATACAGACAAGTCCTTTGAAACAAGTTTGGAGCAGTTACCATCGTGCACAAACTGTTCTGGACATATTCCAGACAAGAAATGCTGCCCCACATCAAAGAAAGTTGGAGAGATGTTGAACCAGAACTTTGCATATTCACAATGATGCCATTCAAATCCAACGCCCTATTGCACAATCTTAACCTACAGAAATGCCGCTTAGATCTCAATTTGATTCTCATCCACTGTGTAATACAAATTTAGATATTTATGGCATGTATATAACAAACGTCACTAATCTACAAGTTGTTTTGTGTATTTTATAACAAGTTTTCCTTCAACTAAAATTCTTATACTCTAAAAGCATAATCGAAGGAATCACTAACGTCTTGACACGAGTTTTTCAACAGCACCAACTGTTTTTAAACCAAGACAAATGGAATTGAAATTAACTATCACTAAGCCTACACTAAATTCAAACAACATTATATTCATTAGGAAACATGTGCATTTCCTTTCCTTCCAATTCTCCTGAGATTAAAATAACCTTAAGGAAAAGATAGGTGAAGATTTGGGAAATTTTCAATCGAGTTAAAAGTTGAAGAAAAAAACGTATTTTTTATATTTTGTTCAATAAATGTCATATTTGGGAGATCGTTTATATTATAAAAAAATTAGTATAAAAGTATTTAGAGATGTACAAACAAGAATCTCTAGAGGTATTATAGCTAATCCATAAGTAAAACAATAAAAAATTATTGTCCATATTAATCAAAATTAGAAGCAAAAAAAGGGTTACCTTGAACCCATAAAATCTAACAACTAACTGACTAACCAAGAAACTACACCACCAAAAAGAGAACACCAAACACATGCATTAGTTATTCGGAATCTATGATGCACCCAACATCGATCCCAAAATATCTATGCCAAAAATTGGAACCACAACCACAAATAGCACAAATAGAAAAGCTCACATCTATCAGTTTCCCCTTTTCATTAACAAGAAGTTTGTCATAACTACCATGCCAATGATCTAGCCCTAACCAACAAATCATGCACACATACAAATCTATATCAATAAAGGAAGAATATAAACCCACAATATATGCTCAAAACTAAACAAGGAGGAACCTATGCTTGGATCTTCACCAATGAGAGGATGAGTATTGGTTAATGATAAACTCATTGAAAGAAGACCATGCACATTTATCACTTGATATATTTCTCGAAAGGTTTGTTTACCTCATCCATGTCTATCAGCCTTAAATTTTCATCAAACATCCTTATAGGGCTTAGGTGAAGTGGAGTAAAATCAATGCCTTTTCTGAAATGACCAACTCCAACTACAATGAATGATTCAATTCTTTTAATTTATAAGGCCAAGATCAAAACCTGCTCTTCAAGTTCCTGAAAATATTCACACAACACCTTATCCAATTAAAGAACCCTTAGATTTTAATTCAGCATCCATCAATACTTCCTCAAATCTTAGGAGAATGTTCAAGTTAACAAAAACCATTGTCATGGATTGAACTAGGGCTCGATTTCAAACTAAGTATTGAAGCTTATATACAAATTAAGTAGCTATGTCTTAATTAACCCTCACCAAGTTACTCCCAACCATAAAATTTACCCCCAAAATAATGGCTACTAATTTTATAGAGCATGATTTGTGTTTAATTAAAAATATTGCTTAGACAATTAAGTGAGACAAAGCCCAAGAAATTGAATCCTCTCATTGTAAAGAATAATTTGTCCTCCTCCAATATTAACTACTCACTAAAGATTCCAAAAACATAGCAGAACAAAGCTTCAAAAAGAAACTTATAATGAAGAATTACCATATGATAAGGATAATGCACATGCTATCTTTAGTAATTTAGACACACCGCAATTTAGAAATAACAATCATAATTGATAATATAGTACTTGTATTGATAGATACATGATGTATGCCATTAATTGAAGTTCTCATAATGGAGGGAAATTTTCCTAGACATAGATCACCCACTAATTCATCCTTAATGAATCCTTACAACTTGTGAATTCACATGCAACAATAGTGTTGTGTTTTTGCACCCACACCCCTTTTTTTATTGAAGGTTATTTTTTTAATATGTATTCATACTCAACCATTACTTGATAATATCTAGAATAACCAACAATATGGTCCAAACCTATGCAGTAACCAACTTATCTCAATATGATATAATTATGTCTAGAATCCCATGTAACCTTACCACTTAAAAAATTTTGATGCTATGACAATGGTACCATCATGAATGTTCCCAACAATAAAATGGGAATGTTTGGTTAACTTGTCCACCACTATCAAAATAGTGTCATGCTTATAGTGATTTCTAGGTAAACCATAAACAAGTTCCATGGTCATCACCAACCATTTATGGTCAGGAATGTTATGTGGATACAATACTCCACTAGGGTGGTTGTGTTCCCCTTTTACCTTTTCGACTCTCGAAACATCTAGCCACAAATTCAGTCACATTGACTTTCATTTTTGGCCAAACCAAGTTCCTTTTTTAGACTGTGTAGCATTTTAGGCACACTAGGATGACTAGAATATGGCATTTTATGTACTTCAAACGTAATAAATTGTCTTAAATTTTTTCTTTCTAGACACAAATTCATCTCTAGAATATTATTAAGTCATAAATATCAAAATAATATCTTAATTTTTTCAATTCCCTTTTAGACAAACTACAATTTTTAAGATAAAATGGGTCTTGTTGCTAATATTTAATAATCCTTTGCTTAATTTGAATCACAATATAGTTATTACATCCATGTATCAATGTCTACTCAAAGCATCTACCATAATATTTTCTTTTGTCTTGGCAGAATCGGTGGGTTTCGGTGGGCGGAATCAGCTTTGAAGTTTCTGAATGTGTAATTGCTATGGCCATTGGTATGTCTACTCAGGGTTTGAAGCTACAGAGGAAAACTAAAATTGTGGACCTTTCCAGTCAGAAGCTCTTTCTTGGAGATGGTGAAGAATTAGTCCCTTATTAGGGAGGATTTGACAGAGCCAAGTTGCCCGAGCCTTGGGATGGTGTGTGTTTTCTCCTCATGAAGTATTTCACCCTGGAGGGGCGCTTCACCAGGTTTTATAACTATCATCTCCCCCTTTTAAATCATTTCCGTCGCAATGCTCATATTAGCTTTCCGTTTTATCTGCTTTCTTCCCTTAAACATTCTGTCCTTAGGGTTAGGGCTAAACTGGCTAAAAACCCTGCTAAGAAGCCTATCCCTCTTCATCAAGGCCTTATTATCTGTCTTTATAATCACCATCTTGCCCTTGAACCCTCTAAGTCCATTCAAACCAATAGTGGGGAAGGGGAACCCTCCTCTAACCCTAAGGATATTCCTAGTGTTGAAGAACCTGGGCCCTCCCTTGTTCCTATTAAGACTAAAGAAGTTTCTTTTTCCACTCCTGAGGAAATTCCTGTTGATACTCCGGGTCCTACTGCCAATACGAAGGGTAAAAAGAGAAAGATTGTTGGTGAAATAAGCACTGGGAAGGCTGTGGTTGGGACCCCTAAAAATCTTGGTAGGACCCCGGTGGGCCAGAGAAGCCAGTCTCATTCTTCGGCGAAGGTTTGTAAGGATGGTCTCTCCTCTGGAGTCAGGCGGTCAGGGCGCATTGCTGGCAAACTAACTCTTCAAGCAAAGCTAAAAGATTATTCTGAGAGCGGTTTGGATGAATCCACCCGGAGGGATGAGGATAAGGATATGGAGGTTCAGGACATATCTGGAGATGATGAAGGTAAGCAGGAGACTCATGATACGGGGGCTACCACTAAGGATGTTGCTGACTCTGTTGATGATGTTGACAAAGCAGGTGAGATGTTCGTGGAAGAGGCTAAGGATGTTATGGACACTGATGATGTTCTGGGTGCTGAACTTGTGGGCCTGAGGGTTCGCATTGCAAAGCTGGAACAGAATCTCTCCATTGTGCTCAGGACCTCTATTTTCCTCAATCTCTTTGTGCTGAAAAACCTGGGGGTGCCTGTCAATGCTGACAATGATGATCTTGTTAGGAATGTGGATGACATTATTCAATCCATGCTTCAATAAGGAGAGAATTTTCCTCCTTAGTTTTTGTTGTTATATTGATGATACTCTGATACTCTATTTTTACGATCTTAGTTTATAGCAGCTGGTTTTGCTGTTTATGCTGGGATAACTATAATTGATGTATTGGATGTATCCGGTTTAAGGCACTTTTTGCACTTGCTGCCTTTGTGGCCTCTCTACTTTTTGTAAGGGTTTGACCCCTTGTTTAGCCACCTTATATTATCAAAAACAAATGTTAAGACTAAAATGATAGAGTAATTTTAGGGTATGGAGCATTCAACTTTTCCTACCTAAATATGCAAATTAGACTGGTGATGGTTTAATTTCAATTCAACCCCTTTCCAAAAAGGTAATGGTTCCATAATTTTAGAGCATGCATGATGGAAACCAACTCTAAATTATGAGTGGCATAGTTTTTCTCATAGTCCTTGAGTTTCCATGACATGTAAGCCACAAATTGATCATTCTCTGTTAGAATTCTCTCAACCCCTCTATTGAGGGATCCATCCACATACTGAACTACCTCTATTTGGATTAGGAATTAGGACAATGGGAGAAGTTGTGAGAAATTTCTTTATATCAATGAAGGATACTTCATAGTTCAATGGTGGCTATTCAAACTCTTTTTTTGCTCTTCCTTTGCAAGGAAGTTATTGGAAGGTAAATTTTAGTAAAGTTACTCAAAAACCTATAATAATACCTTACTAGGCACATAAAATTCTTACTTCATTCAATTTTATTGGAAGTAGTCATTCCAAGATGGCATCAATCTTTCTCAAATCTACACTGATCCCTTCCTTAGAGATTACAATACCCAAGTAGTGTATCTTTGTTTGGAAAATTGAACATAGATAGTTTCCCATATAACTTATATTTTCTCAAATCTTTAGTACCAATCTATGATGTTGCTCATGTTCTTTCTAATCTTTTGAATATAAAAAATTCTTCATTAAATACTAAGTTAGATTAATCCAAGTAATCTTGAGGGATATTGTTTATTAAATTCATGAAGGCTAGGAGTGTGTTTGTTAACTTAAAAGGAAGTACAATAAATTCATAGTTACCATACCTAGTCCTAAAAGTAGTTTTATGTATGTCTCTTCTTGCACATCCTTAGTTGATGGTAGTTAGATCTTAAATTGATCTTGGAAAATACAACTTCTTCCCTCATTTGATCAAATAGATCATCAATCTAGGGTAATGGGTAATGGTTCTCAATCATTTCCTTGTTTAACATGTGGTAGTCTATGCATAGGCATAGTGTTCCATCTTTCTTATTCATCAAAAGTGTAGGAGCATCCTAAGGTGGAACACTAGGACTCATCAAGTATTTTTCTAGTAGCTCATTTAATTAAACCTCTAATTCATGTAAATTGGATGTGCTCATCTGATATGGTCTCTAGAAACATGCACTAAACATGGCATAGTTTCTATTGAGAAATTAAACTCTATCTTAGGAGGTAAACTAGGAAGTTCATCATGCAACACATCCATGAATTCTTTTAATATAGGATTATTGATATCTATAGATTTCTCACTTTCATAATTCGACATATGGAAATGAATAGAAAATAAGTACCCACCTTTCCTTGCCACTCTCTTATTTTTTAGGGGAAAAAGAGTGTTTAACTATCTTGTTCCATGGAATCCTTACAATAGTACAAGATTATTGGATTCATCTAGGAAACACACTTGTTTCTATCTATAATTTATGAGGTACATGTTTAACCAACTAGTCCATTCCTAATAGTAGATCACATGATTTGAAGGGAAATACTAATGCATTTACCCAAGTGCTTGAATATTATCTACTGGAATGTTTATCTTAGGTACAACTTCTTTTTTATGTTGTTTTCTACCAATACCTAACTCAAAACTACCCACTTTGCTAAGGCTTCTATTTGAAACTTATATTTTTGAATTATATTAGGTGTAATGAAATAGTCGAAGGAACTCTACGTTCACACCTTTTCTATGCATTCACCATTCGGTGGTGTATCTATCGAATTGCGATCGGCATATGCATAACCTAACATTTTCTAGCCCTCATCAAGGTCCCCTAACTACCCCCCAAGACTTCGTTCAGGTGACATACCCTTGTTGGCGCTCCCTCCCATTATCCATGCCTCCTCACCCAATCATCATGATCCACCACGTCAAGAAACTAGGGCACCATCTCTCTACTTCTCTTTTCTACTCTTCTCCAATTCACTTTGCCAAAGTGTAAAAATGACATATTTTTAGGCCCTAGGGATTATTTATAGCCTTTTTCACATTTTTACCTCTCATTTTTACCATTTGTTTTGTTTTTCCTCATTTTTCTTTCCTCGCTAATTTTTCACCCTCTATCCATTTGTATTTGGTTTTCATCTTTCAAGCCTTTTCATAGGTCCATTTTTACCCACACAACCTCTTGAGGGGCCATCACCTTCCTTTTTCCAAAATTCTTCTAGATAAAATTTGATTGGGGCGTATTGCCCATCCCTTATTCTTCTTAATAAAGGGTGGAATTTAGATGTTAGTTTTTTGGTAGTTTTGTTGTATATCCTCCTTTCACGCTTACATTCAAGGACCTAGGGTCGAGTTGCAATGTACTATCATGTAGGGAAACTTGGATTTTTATGATTAGATTGAAAATTTCCTTCTCCTATGCTCAATTATACCTTAAAACCCTAATTATGCAAATATGACAGTAAATGGATGAATTACGGAAAATGCTTCTGCAGAACGATGTAAAATAACAAATAACTGTGCACCTATTTTTGGTGTCCGAAGGCTGAAAAGTTGGGGACTAAAGAGCGGACACCCAAGTCCAGTGCCCTACTTTTTGTCAAGATCTGGAAACTTAATCTACAACCTGTATCTATTGTATCAGAGGTTTTCCCATTGCAAAACTTTAAGGACCAATGAGCGGGCACCCAAGTCCAGGTAGCCATTTCTTTCACTGATCTGCAATCCCGACACTCTATTATACCCTCCTTCAACTTCACTTTGTCTACAACTCCAACCTATAAGCTACAATCATGAAAACTTTGGGAGGGGGTTGTGGTGTTCAGAGGCTTGCCTCAGTCAAGCCCTAGAGAGACATTCATGCCTTCCGAACACCATTGTCAGATAGAGAGTGCATGCCTTGGGAGGCAGAGGCAAAAACTAAATGATAAATTCTTAATAATCATAATAGATATCACCTTGTAATCAATATCTCATGGGAGGAAGCAACTCTTCATTCCATGAGGAGATGGATGCTCAAATCTGCAAACACAAACACATAGACAACACAAATTTGCTCTTGCAACACAATGAATGCCTTGAATAAACTTTAGGATGCATAAAGTTCACAATAACAATCTAGTTTACAAATGAATGCCTAAACATGTTTATATATGCAACTACAAACACTCCCACCAAGATTTCATAAATTTAAACTTAACGTGTTGGCCTAGGGACCAAATAACAGTCATAAACTAACACTAGAAATTTGGGTCTGACCCAAAATAAGGTAGGACTAGGGCACAGGCGCCCAAGTCCTCCCCCCTTATTTTGGGCAGGGTTAGGTTCTAGGGGTCCCGGTAGGCGGCCCCATTTGTCATGATACCCAGGGTTCATTCTATTGGGATGTTGAATTATGATGTAACATGTCCTAAATGCACACTAGAGACCCGGGAGCTAAACCTTTTGAGGGAAAAGCCCCCAAGGGGACATTTTGTGACATTACATTCTTAAACCACCATATTGTATTTTTCTTTGAAATAATGTTATTTTAACACTATTTCAAAGAGGGACAAAATATAGACACCTAAAAAAGGTCACGTCATTTCCCATCATCTTTATTATAATTGATCAATTGCCCTCCATTTGACACATATATTAATTACATAATATTTAAAATTATTTAATTAATATTTTCCCACCCCGTTCTTCTATCTAAAATCATTAAATACCTTATTTCCTCTACTTTAGTCCTAAATAAATATCTATTTACATAGGACTATAATTCCCCTTCATCCCAAAAATTAATAAATATGTCTATTATTTAATTCCACATTTTATCCATTTGTGATTACTTTTAGTAATCATCATTAATTACCCCAAATCTTGTGGACATGGATTAATTTGGAAATATTAAGGATTACATTCCCCCATGCTTCTAGAGGATGCACGTGTCATAAAATGTATGTGCAAAGTACATGCTTGTACATGACAAGTGGTACTTTGGAAGCATATACAAATTTTCTTTGTCCCATTTCCTCCAATTCAAAAATCCACTTGGCTCTTTTTCTCATATTTTAAATTACACGTGTTCTCTTTTTTAATATAAAATTCCACCACTTTCTCCCATGCATAATTTAAAAATCCTCACAAAATCCAAACTTTACCTTTTCAAAAATACCCCCGTCCCCTTCATCTACCTAATTAATCTCAACACTCCATTAATATCAAAGCCAATTCTTCACCCTTGGATCTTCCATGGATCATGGAGCCTTCCCATCACCCAACATCAGGTCTTGCCATTTATCATGCTCTCCTTGCTTGAGAGATCTCAAGCAATGAGAGCCATTGATCTCAACATTTGATCTCAACCATCCATTCATCCATTCCAAACTCTATAAATTGAATCTCTCCCATTCATTTCAACAACACTTTTGAATGCAAGTAAATGTTGTTAATTTGAGAACTTAAACATTCAAATCACTTTCAATATAATCTACGACATATCAAAGGAATTTCATAGTCATGGGTGCACTTATTTTATTTTGAAATTTCCTTTCAATCTTATCTTGAGGTTGTAATTGATTGTGAATTGAATAGGTTAATGGTATTTTAGCTTGTTTATTATAGTTCACCTTCACTTGCATGCACACTATTCCAAATGAGTTGGGGGAGGCCCATGACATCATATACTCCTTAAAAATAGAAATTTCCTTAGCATGCAAGTACAATAATGTCTAAATATTGTCTAAAGAAAACAACTACCATGTCAATTTTTAAAAGCATTTGGTTCTTAAATATATCTAGAAAATTTTTTATCATAATTTTTTGGTCTTCTCAAGTGCTGATATTGAGGTTCATTTGGTTGCATTGAACCAATACTTTTTGAATGGTACATGGTTATATAAACTAATGCTACAATGGCCTAGAATTCAAACCAATTCAAGTGTTCCTTGTCTTCTATAAACTTGAATATTCAACCAATTCAACACATGAGAATGATCAACAATATATGTATGCAATAATGCAACATGGAAAACATTGTTAATCATTACCAAGGAAGGTGGTAATGCTAAGTAGTAAGCCATAATGTTGATCACTTCAAGAATCTCGAAAGGCCCATCAAAGCACCAAGCTAGATTTGGTAATTTTTAAAAATTTGATAGAGGTTTTATATGGTATAACTCATAGAAATAGCCTATCTCCTAATGAAAAATTATAGGGTGACCTTTTCAAATCTACCTTGTTATTTGTCTATAGAAAGCATCTTTCAAGCGCTACCTTACTATTTAAATCTGATCATCATACTCTTGATTTATTTCAATCCTAATAGATACTTTATTTTCTAGACTATCCGCTAGCCAAGTGGGCTTCATATGGTGTCATTTTTATATAGGAATGATAATAGTTATTATATGAAAACTCAACCAAATGAAGTATGGTCCATTGCAAACATTCCTAGCATATCCTTAAGGGCATCATAAATCCCATGGGTAGATATTCAACACCTTTCTAATAGTTAATAGATCATTCGCATCTATGTTCAATTTCTTCTCAACCTCATGACAAATGTGGTCTTGATTGGCCAGACAACAACCAATTCTAGATATTCGGATGATCATGACCCACCTCCTTCTTTTGCTACTGAATCCATAATTCTTACTACTTAACAACTTTGTTCCTTAATATTTTATTATCTTTGAATATATTATCTAAAACTTAATTTATTATATAATTATATCTTTAATTATTTTTTTTTTCTTAATGTTTTTTTTTTTTAATCTATTTATTTCGTGAATATGTTCTATTATTAAACTTTACAAGTAAAAGATGTGGGAAAAGTTGTGTTAATACATAAAGAGTCATCTTCTTGCATACAACTTGAAGACCATAAGACCATAACCGCCTCGGAAAACTGATCAAAGACAACGATAATCTCTGACTAGCCTCACGTACGAATTGGTCAAATTCATACATGAGGCGTTGTGGAATGTAAATATTTGAGTTTCTGACTTACTTGATATTCAACATGCCATTTTCAAGCTTTGAATGTCTCCCTCGTGAGAATTAAATATTTAATTGCTCAAAGCTATTCCCATAAATACGACTCATTTCGTTCTCAACAAATACCCACAGCATCGCCTTCTCTCTCGCAACATTTCGGATTTCATCATATCTTATTTGGCGAGCTATTTATTCTCTCGGCTTTTTTAATTTTTATCTTTCTCGGCTTTCTTTGTTAAAAGGACGCTCTCTAAGCAGTGAATATGGGCAGATCAATACTTATGAAAATCATAACAGTACTACTTCTCTTCACTGTTGTGTTTGTCATCCATGTCTCTGCTCGATATAATCTCAAGGCAAGTGCAAATACAGAAACGGATATTAACAACAACAAAGCAATCGATAATCTGGTTCAAATTGTGGAGCAGTTAGCATCATGTACTAACTGCGCAGGCAATATTCCAGATCCTAAATGCTGCACAAAATAACACAAGTTTCCGAGTGGCAATATTCTAATCCAACGATCTCATTCAGATTCTGCCCCAAGTAATTCAAGGGAGAGCTTTGTTTAATTATGATGTACATTAATTGAATGTTACGGGGAAGCAACAATACCAATTCTATTCCAACGTTCTCTGCTATTCATGACACCTCAAATTTCATTGACCTATGTGAATTGTAGTAATACTCATTCGTTATTTTCGATGATAACAAATATACTTGCTTATACCTAATGCCATGGCTGCAACTGTAGTTTGTTTGATTGGATGCATGTTGACAATTATTGTTGGCCTCGATTCACTGTAAGATTAGTCAGATATTTATTTGCAATAACAATGACTAACCCAAAATAATTTTCGGGTTATATTTTCAAGTGTTCAATTCAGACGAAATATGTCGGCTAGAAGTTTAGAACCATGTGTTGAATTCCATTTCTCTGACATTCCACAGTTTGACTAGTTCATAATGACTTTTTTGTTGAATTCTATTTTTATACTTTCATTAATTAATAACTTCTTTCCGACAGAGCCGCCCAATATTTCTGTGCATTCAATTTATAGATTTCGATTTTTATCTGTATTCGTTTTATAGTCATTTACACATTTTCTGTTCAACCTTATGCCATTTTTATATATGGACATTCAGCTTAATTTCAAAAAAAATAATTTTTAACTTAAATTTTCAAACTTTTACTCTTTCTTAATAATTATTATGAGTTAACAATCAGAAAATGAGACCCTATGGAAAAAAACTGCACTAAAGACATATCTATTCAACGAACACTCTTATTTATAGTTGTTGGTATCTCAACAATATTTTATAAACTTGTAAAGAAAAATGACAGCAAACTGAAGACTTCAATAACACCTCTTAATTGTTTGAGACACCTTTATCTAACTGGACACCTGGACAATGACTGGTGTAATTCAGTTATGAGTTACATTTAGTTACGCTAACACTCCCCTTAATGAATAACTAAATTTTTATGAACTCCTAGCATATTCCTACATTGTACAAACTTTATCTTTCCCAATGGTTTTATAAATACATCATCCATGTTATCATTTGTGTTACAATACATCAACTCTATCTCTTGTGATTGAATCTTTTCTCTAACAAAATGATGTTGAGTTTCAATATGTTTTGATTTGGCATGATACACTAGATTGTTTGCCATTGATTACTAGATCTCGAAAAAGAGCTCCCCATTGATTACTATGGAGAATGTGGACAACATGTTGAGACTGGACTGCCCCTAGGAAGAAACAAAGATCATCCTTTTCCAAATCCCCTTGTAGAGGGGGAAAACCTCAACACTTTGGACCTTCCACCAATGCATTTTGCTATTGGAGAGTGTAATATCCTTAAAGATAAAGAGTTGAAATACTATGCATCTTTGAGAAAATGGGGGAAACAAATTCAACTCCATATGTTCACTGAGAAGACCATGGCTTCACTGTCAAGAAAATGGAGGACCAAAGCTCACTTGAAGTCCTCTATTGCATCGTTACCTTTGTCAAATTAAACAACTGCTTGAGTTTATGGCATTTCAATGTGTTTGCTTTTGATTTGAGCTTCCTCCTTCAATGCCAACAATTGGCCCCTTGAATCTTCTCTAAACTCAATGGATTTGATGCCAAATATCTCATCATTCTTTGGGCCTCACAAAACAATGATCACCCATTTTATTCAAATAAACAGAAGGAGAACAAGGCTATAGTAATGCACGCATGCCTTACACTGGCCACAAATCTCACATTGCTTTTAAGCATTGTAAGTCCCTTCTAAAGTTAAAGAATTATAAACTTATGAATTCCAAATTGAAATAAATCCATGCCTGGTGCATGGGAGGACAAAATGACTAGGAACCCTATGTAGCAAATAGAACCAAATGTACAAACAACATAGTTGTGGTTGCCCAACTACGTGAATGCTCTCTAATTTGTGGTAAAACAAATAGTACCCTATTCAAGTGGTGTGCTGATGTACAAAAGAACCAAATCTGCCAATGGTCATCTATGTGAATGAGATGGATTGAATGAGTTCCTTAGATTAAAAGGTACAATATAAAATGTTTTATTTCTGTATATATTTTTACTCAATTACTTCAATTTATTCAATTGAAAAAAAAATTAAGGCATTTGATAGAGATTGAGATAGAGATGGAACTTATATCTTTCATTAAACCTACAAAAGATTAATCAAAATTGTTGTAGGGTAGATCAAATAAAATCATTTAAAAATTAAAAAATCCATTGAACCTGCAAAATATCAAATCCAATGAAATGTATGTTGTTATGTGATTCTCTGTACTCAATAATAAACTTTATTAGCATGAAAACACATTCAAACTATGATTTGTTTATTTTATGGTTATTGTTATTGTTATTGTTGAAGTTTATGATAAAGCTGAAACACCAGAATCTTCTACAAGCCAATATTAACCTTCTACAAAGAAAAAAAACACAAGAGAGCTATTTACAAAATAAGTGGATGCAATTAATGAAAAAGATTAATTAATTACATGTGACAACTTGCTTTTATATTTGCAAGTTAAATAAAACCTTAATATGACTTAATAATAACTTGAGACTAAAAATAAGCCCTAAGTAAACTTATCAAAGTGTAATTAAATATTTAATTACACCAATAGTTGTTACTATGCATACATAACCTTTTGATTTTGATTATTTATTGGCTGCATTGCATTTGATTTTATAGGGGATTATATAAAAATGAATAAGGGGTTACGATTCAGATTTATATATTAAATAGTAGGTTCGGTTCTCCTCCTTAATTAAGTGTGACCATCCACCTTACTACACTGCCAACAATCAATAGAAAGTTTTCATGCTGGTAGTTTTATAATGATAATGAAGGGGTTTGATGGCAATGTGAAATTGAGGAATATGAGAAGTGTTGTTCACATTTGTACCACTAGAGGTTATTCAAGTGAAAATTTAATTTTCTTTTAATATTGAAACAAAGCAATAAAAAAATTACATGAAATAAGGAGAAGCATAAAGCTACCAAAACAAAGGCCTGAACAACAACAGTTCCAAGGATGTTTGGTCTCTTCAGCGATGGTAGAGAAGGAGGAGAAAGCAATAGGCAACACCATAGATCCACGAAGGTGAGGGAGAGAGCAAGGTGTGGTTTGTTGTAGTGGGCCACTCTGCCATCATGGAGCTCATACACTATTGAAATTTTCTAATACATATTGCCCTTTCATCATTCAAAACTCCTAGAAAAGCATATTTTTTATTTCTTAGTTAACATATTTCACCCTCCATCATTTAAAACATACATTTTCCTTAGACCAAACTAGCGTATTGTTTATTGCCTTACCTAAGTGAAAGCGTCATAATGCACTAGCACTATAGATCCTTGTTAAACTTCTCAAGGACCAAAGGTACATTAGAATTTATATTTTTGATACTTTGTAAGGTTAGAAAGTGTTTGAGATCTCCCAGTAGTATGTAAAATCTATATTACACATTACTCCTCAATGTGGTTGTTCTCAAATTCCTCCTATCAAGGGAATGGAAGCCTTCACCATGGTAAAGAACACCATCCTCTGATGTAAGTTTTTTGGCAAAGATTCCATTTCGGAAGAAGATTTTGATAATGAATTTAACACTATGGGTTACATGTAGAAGTTTGACAAAGAAGGGCACACTGTGTGCTACAACATCTATGGCATTTTTTAGGACAAAGAGCTTTATAACAAGACCTTTGGGGGTGATGCCAAGAACAAAGAGTTTCTATTGTTAAGGTTTCAATTTCTCGAAAAGAGCATTTGCTAGCTAAGCTTTAGCCCTAATGAGATTAGCTTCATGGTGTAGATTATAGATTTCAAGAACTCAGCTAAGCACAAGAAGTGGAAGCTCAAGTTGTTCCCTTCCTATAAGACAATTACCCTAGATCCATTGCTAGAAAGGTTAGTAGTACTTTCATGAAATATTTGTAATTTCAAATGGTTGATATAAGTGTTAGATGACAAGATGAATATTTTCGTGTGAAATATTTATTAATGTGCCATTGTGATACTTGGAATTGAATACTATGATATCTCCTTTTCATTTAGCAAACTAAGAGCAAGTTTGTGCTCATGAGGGATGCCAGGGTGTTCGAGACCCTATTCAAGTATTTTTGTCTAGCTTTACTATTGAGATGTCCTCTTTATTACTATGAAAACCTTCCATCTATGTTCTATGGTTCCCATGCCAAGTTTTATCTCTATTGTGACATGGTTTGTTCTTGACTTATTTGGAAAATAGTTTATATAACAAAATCTTGTTTTTTTAAACTTTTACTTTACATATCATGGGTTTTAAACTTGAGATCAATATCTTGGTGAATCATATGCTCTTATTTCAAAATAGATTTTATTTCTTTCTCTGTATTATACTATTTTCTTCAATGTGGTTAACATATCTATTTATATATGCTACAATGGAGAATTCAAAGTAGATATCATATATGGGAGGTTTTTGTCTATGTATTCCAGTTAGTGCATAAGGGCATAGAAACAATAATAAAATTGTTTAAGAAAGCAATCAATGAGGGAAATGAAGCATGCAATGACTAAACAAATGTAATTGACATCATTATGAAATAGAAATAGAAGAGGCCCACATAAGCCATTGAGGATCTTAGGTTTCTAAGAAATCATTGCTAAGGCAAAGGCTAGAACTTTTAAGCTCACAAATTTTTAACAATACCCTAGTGGAGTTACACCCTATAAAACAACTTGAAACTCCAAATACTTGAACAAATAATATTTTATTGCCAATATACTAATTTCTTTCGTGAATTGAGTGTTGGTTGATTGAGTGACTTCAAATTGTGATAATATGAAGTGCATGTCTTTGTCAACTTTAGTGAAATATTTTTGTGTTGAGTTAAGTGGTATGCAAGGGGTCATTCATGAAGTATTTGGTTTTTACGTAGATTTAAATTTTAAATATTTTTTGTTGAGGATTGCATTTGTTTCTACATAGAAAATATAAAAATGAATAAGGGATTTCATTAATTTAGTGCATATCTAGAATTTAGAGCATTTGGTTAAGGTACCAGAAAGATATTGCCATCAAAAGATCAACTATTTTCTTAGAACAGAGCACCCTGACACTCTTAGACAATTAGCTAAGGGAGAAGACTTGCGGAGCATTTCCTGATCTACAAAGCCTAATGACACATAATTCAATGATCTTTGGTTCATGGCCGACCTTCCTCGAGATCCGCACACCATTCCATTCATTGGCAGAGGAAAACTATTCATTTAGGTCTGGCCTATCCATGTACATACATTACAGCTCTTCATCAGAGTTTGTAATGATCCTTGGCCAATGCGGAGGAATCTTTAGTTCTGAAGATGATATAAATTGATGTAATAGATACTTAGGAAAGTAGTCCTCATAAGTGAGAAGATGATAGTTTAGATTTTGTGCGAAGGAGCTTAAAAGCTATATCTTGTGCTTATTCAGATACTCTATAATTAGGTCTGTGAGCCCTATTGTAAGCCCGCATGTTGTCAACCGAGTTGTATTTGAATTCTATGATATAATAAATGACTAAATCTAAATTTGTTTCATATCTTTGAGATGTTTCTATTGTGTTTACTCTTGTTGCATGGTCTAGATAATTCATTCTGTAAAGCCTCCTACCATGACTGTACCAAGTGGTATCAAAGTGAAAGTTCAAATATTTGGGAGCTAATAGAGTGAAGTTGGTGAAGGAATTCTGTAAGATCTTGCTATGGATAGATCATTGATTTGAGGCAGGTTACTCCTATTACAACTAATCACCAATTGTGGGGTAGTTCTCACCTTGTAGCCCGATCACCGAATTGAGGTAGTTTGCACTTGATCCTAGGAAAAATGCCATCGAGGAGAATCCCTATTTTTGGAATAATTGCTAGTACAATGGATGAGATGATGGAAATGATGAAAATAATGAGAATTCGATTGGATATTGTTGAGGAAGATAGGCGAAGAGGATTAACACCGAGACGTAATATTGAAAGTGATGATGAAGAGGAATTTCAATCTGTTGAACAAATTGGTGAAACCCTAGGAGGTGATGAAGAAGAAGAATAAGATCAATTCAAGATGTTGCAAGCTATTTCAAAGATTGGAAAGAGACCTAGAGTTGATGTACCAAACTATACTGGTAAATTGAACCCTAAAGAGTTGATTGACTGGATAAATGACATGGAGGAATACTTTGAATATGAAGAAGTTGAAGATCTAGAGAAGGTGAAATTTGTAAAGACATAGTTGAAAGGACATGCTTCTATATGGTGGAAAGAAGTTCAGTTGGATAGAAATAGATGAGGAAAAGAAAAGATTACAAAGTGGGATAGGATGGTGACAAAATTGAAGAATCAATTTATACCTGCTGACTATGAGTTGGAATTATTGAAGAGATTGCAAAAACTGAAACAAAGGGAGAAATTTGTGAAGGAATATACTAAAGAATTTCATAAGATGATCATAAGCACATGACATAGTGAAGCAAGCAAGGAGAAAGTGGCTAGATACATCAATGGACTAAGATTGAACATTCAAGATGAACTAAGCTTGGTAAGGATGACATCTTTGGAGGAAGCGTATTAGTTTTCCCTAAAAGTTGAAGCGAAGTTGAATAAGAGGCATGATCAGAGACAAAGATATAGAGCAGGTAAATTTTAGAGAGGCAGAACATTTTCCAGAGGAGAGATATCATATATGGAGCAGAATAGACAAGAGAACACATTCAAGAAGGAGAACAGAGATAATAATGCATACTAGAGAGATGATAGAAATTTCTACCATAGAGGAAACCCTAGTCCGTACCAGAGCAAAGGATATAGAAGAGAAGAAAGAGGACTTGATAGGAGAACATTCAGAGGAAATTGTTTCAAATGTGGAGGTGAAGGACATAGAGCATTCGAATGTAATCATGGGAGTACAAGAAAGAGGATAGAAAACAGTGGAAGAGCAGCCTATGTGGAAGAAGAACCTATTGGATCACCGAGTTCAGTTGGCAAACCTGAGAAAGGAGAATCACTTGTGATGAGGAGTGTTGCAAGTATGTGCCTAATTAGTGTTGTCATTGATGTCAACATATCTATGTTGTCATTAGTATCAACTGTGTCCCTCCTTTGTTGAGGATATTGAGAAAATTAGCCCCTCCGGTGATAACAATGTGTTGCAGTAGAAATAGTGCATTACATGTAGAAGAACAGTCCAAAAGAATGCTCCGCATTTCCTGTAGAATAAATATCTTTTCCTGAGGATTGGAAGTTATTTATAAGCCTATTTGAAGATGTTATATTCTGGGTTTGAGCCTCCAGTATGATGAAGTGAGTGAGTTATATTCACCAGATTGAAAATAACTTTTTCTGTATGTTTGGTGGTGACAGGGAGAAAGTGTTTTGCTCTACATTCCTCTATATTGAAGTATTTTAGTCTGTGGTTCTGGAATTAAGTCTGTGATGATGTTAAGTGCTTTCAAATGCAATGGTTTTTGATTTGGTGGTCCGCAAGCTATCTTTTACTCATGACAGTAGCTAATAGTGTTGTTCCTGTACTCCAGTTTGAAGAATCTTATTGTTAGAGTGATTAGAGATCGTGTGGTTGTTCTTGGTGATTACAATGTGCTTGTGGATGTCTCATGGTCATGCTCCTATAATCAGATTGGTCTACAAGGTGTAATTTAGATTATGCATGAAGTGTATTCTTGAGAATACTTCTGTTAACATCAGTCTTGGCTGACCTGGTTGAACTCATCATCTGTGGAGATGCATCAAAGATTGTGATAGCATGTTGTAGCATGGAAGATTGTGTTTGAGTCCCTGCTAAGGGACAACGCGGTCCACATTTATTTCTTTTCTTTGTAAAAATTTTTAGGTCCAGACCTATTATGATGTAACATATGTTTGTCGACCTTGGAGATTGTTCCAATGGCTGATGATTGTAATGCCAACCTTGATGACCATTCCAAGGTTGATGAAGTGTATAAATACTTGTAATTGAATCATGAAAATACATCCAAGTGCGAAGATGTGAAGATAAAAGTGAAGTAAGGTAGTAGAACAGAGCAGAGGTGTTTGTGCTTCAATGGAACTGAACCTTGGCATGGAGTAGATGATGTTATCTCAGTTCAACCTTTTGGCAGTGAGCCTTCTTTTGGCAGTGAGCCTCCTTTTGGTAGTGAGCCACCCATAGGCAGTGAGACTTTCTTTGTAGTGAGTAATTTGGGTAGTGAGCCCTATAGGCAGTGAGCCTCTATTTTTTAGTATTGATATAACTTATATATTTCTATGGACTAACACTCACCATGGTTTTTCCCTTTTAGGGTTTTCCACATAAAAATCTATTGTCTCCTATGTTGTTTATGTTGCAAGTATGGGTTTAACTAGTGTTGTCATTGATGTCAACATACTCATGTTGCATTAATGAGAAGGATTAGATGAGCTGTGTGCTGAGGATATTGAGAAAATTAGTCTCAATCAGGAACAGTGAAGAACAGTGATGACAAGGTAAAAGTCCAAGATAGGTTGAGGATCAGAGGATGTGGTTTAAAGGGTTTGTAGATATAAGTCTTGAGATGCTCCAGTCAAGTTTTCAGAGGTCCACATGAAGATCTAAAGAAGTTATGGTAGCTCAAGTAGAACCAGCTCTGGCAGGTGTCCAAAGGTGACAGAGTGACACAGATAGGTCCGGTGAGGTCCGGTGAGGTCCAGTAATGTATTATCCCATTCTACAGATTTGAGGAAGTGTTGGGGAATTTTGTCTAGTGTGTCAACTTGTTTGGTTAGTGGTTTGAAGGTCTGCAAGTATCTATTCCTTTGTGACAGTAATGGTAGACTGTGTTCTTGAGGTTCTGGATGAAGGAGAGAAGGATTTCAGTAAGTAGAGGAAGTGTGGATGTTCTTGGTGTTTTAGGCAAGTGTGTGGAGGTCCTTGGATTGTGCCCAGTTTGTGTTTATGGTCCACATTAGGATTGGGTCCCGGAAATGGAGAATAACTTCTAGATGATGGTGTTCTTTCTGTGACTGGCCGACCGGATGAATTATACATCTTGCGGGTGTTTTTGTGGATGTTTACTGACTTAGATGTTTGTTCCTAAGTTGATGTCATGTATAAATAAGGGATTGCGAAGTCATTTCAGAAGTGGACTTGTGGAGATGAGTGTGTGGTAGCGAGGAGAAGAGCGAAAGACAGAGCAGAAGGTTTGGGCTTAAATGGAACTGACTCAAGCATCGTGAAGATGCTATTTACCAGTTCAAGTATGTGATATTTATTCTTTTGTAGACATTGTGTCTCTTATAGGTAGTGAGCCTCTTGTGAGTAGTGTGCTCGGGCAGTGAGCCCTAATTGGCATGCGCCATTTTGTTCTTTCTATTCTTCTAACAGAGAATATTATCTTGGGTTAATCACCCCGTGGTTTTTCCCTTAACCAGGTTTTCCATGTCAAAAATCTTGGTGTTATGTGTGTTAATGTGTATCTGCTCTTAACTTGTTGCATTATGCTTTCATGATTGATTTAGTATTATGCTTGTGTGGAGTTAAGTATTTGATTTGGAAGAAAGTTTTAGACAACTGATACACTCCCCCCTCTTAGTTGTCAACCCTAAGTCTAACAATTGGCATCATTGCTAAGTTCCTCTGAAAGGAGCTTAACCGCTTGAGGAGATCCAAGATGTCATCCTCCAAGAAGGATAGTTTGAAGTTTGATGGAACTAACTTTGCTCTTTGGAAAGGTCGCATGAAATGTCACTTATAGTGTATGGGATTTGCATACTGGTCCATGGTTACAAAAGCTTATGTACCTCCACAGGGTGGTCTGACAACCCTAAATGAAATCACAGATGCTGAAAACAATTTGCGGACCAAAGAGGTTCTTTTAAGTGCATTATCTGACTCAGAACTCTCAAATGTTATTGATCTACCAATTGCCTTTGAGATTTGGAATAAACTAAAACTTTTGCATGAAGGAGACCAATATGTTAAATGTGCAAGGTTACAAAGTCTAAAAGGAAATTTGAAAAATTGAAAATGAGAGCTGATGAAAATATTACCTCTTTTATGCCAAGAATGAATGAGCTAGTTTGTGGAATCAAAAATGCAGGTGGAACCTTGAGTGAAGAAGAGATTGTTGGCAAAGTTCTCAGATCCCTTCCTGCCTCCTATAAAATCAAGGCTTTTACAATCAAAGAATTCAGAGCTCACACAATAGTCACAAGAGATCAATTGGTTGGTAAGTTGGCTACTTTTGAAATGGCCGAGTTTGGAGATGATCCTCCAGAGACTGAATCTGCATTCAAAGCCAGTGCCTCTATAAAAGGGAAACAAAGGTTTGATCCAAGAGAAAACTCTTTAAGGAACCTATCATGGTATGAAAAAGCAAGAAAAGACTTGGAAGAAGAAGAAGTTGAAACTGCTCATCTTGAAGCTCTTATTGCAAAAAGACTGCCAAGAGGGTCTGGTAAGTATGAAGGGAAATTACCTTTTAAGTGTTTTAACTACAATAAAATTGATCATTTTGCCTCAAGATGTCCGGAAAGATTTTCAAAACCGAATCCTAATAGACCAAGGTTTCAAAAGAATTGTTACTATGTTCATGAAGAAGATGATAATGAAGGAGTAACAGATAATGAATCAGAGATAGGAAACAAATCCAGTAATGAATGGGTGTTTATTGCCATCAAAGAAGAGGAACCAATATCCTGTGTATCTGTCAATCATAAAGTTGAAGAAAAAGCTCTAGCTGCCCAAGTTGAAGCAAAGGATGATTGGGTCATTGACAGTGGATGCTCTCACCATATGACAGGTGACAAGAATAAGTTCTTAAATTTGGAAAAGTATGAAGGAGGAATTGTAAAGTTTGGAGATAATTCTGCTAGCAGAAATAGAGGTAGAGGAACTATTTCTCTTGATGGAAAGAATAAAACCAGTAATGTATTGTATGTTGAAGGATTAAAGCACAATCTTCTCAGTGTTGGACAGCTGGTGGACAAAGGCTATGATCTCAGATTCAGGAATAGAAAATGCAAGATCTTTGAAAGTTCTGGAACAAAGATTGCATTCGGTACTAAAACTAAAGGTAATATCTTCCACTTGGTTGGTACTAGTAAAAGTTGCTTATTTTCTCAAATTGTTCAGAGTTGGTTATGGCATAGGAGGATGTGTCATGTGAATTTTGATAATATCATCAAGATAAGCAATACTCAGGCTGTAAGAGATCTTCCAAAATTAGTGAAACCTACTAATAGCTTATGCAAAGAATGTCAGTTGGGCAAACTGAGCATAGTCACATTCAAAAATAAGGAATTGTCTTCTACCGGATTGTTGGACTCAGTTCATATTGATCTTTGTGGTCTGGCAAGAGTTAGGAGTATCCAAGGTGATAGATACTTCATGTTGCTAATTGATGACTATTCCTGGATGATATGGGTAACCTTTCTGAAAGAAAAATTAGAAGCACTTGAGAAATTCAAAATATTTAAGGCCATGGTGGAGAATGAAACCAGATTAAAATTGAAATGTCTGAGGTCTAATAGAGGTGGAGAATTCACATTCGGTGAGTTCATAGACTTCTGTGAGAAACATGGAATAAAGAGACAGTTGTCTGCCCCTAGAACTCCATAGCAGAATGGAGTAGTTGAGAGAAAGAACCGGACCATCCAGGAAGCATCCAGGACCATGACGATGGAAGCAAATGTTCCTCAGATCTATTGGAGAGAAGTTGTCAGCACTACAGTCTACACTCTCAATTGAGTTCAAATTAGAAACAATACTAGTAAGACTCCTTATAAACTCTGGTTTGGCATTACTCCCACTGTGAGATACTTCAGAGTTTTTGGTAGCAGATGTTACATTAAAAGGGATGAAGATCTAGGAAAGTTTGATGCTAGAAGTGATGAAGGAATATTCTTGGGTTACTCTACTCAAAGAAACGCATACCGGTGTTACAACAAGAGACTGAGAAAGATTGTAGAAAGTGTAAATGTGAAGGTTGATGAAGAAATTGAAAGACCCTCAAGAATTCATGAGTATGATGAAGATGATCAAAATGGTGTTCAGATTCAAAGTATCCAAGCCTCTTCTGAGAAACAAAGTCAAGTTGATTCGGTAAGACAGGAAGAAGAGATAAGTCTCAATGAGACTGATCAAGAGTTAGAGGTGCAAGAAACTCCCAAAGTTCTAAGGTATGTAACTCTAAACCACTCTAAAGATCAGATCATAGGTGACAAAAGCAAAGGAGTGCAAACAAGGAGGAGAATTGCTCAAAATTCAGATGAGTATTGTCTAATTTCAAAGATTGAACCTAAGACAGTAAATGAAGCCTGCAATGATGAAAACTGGACTAGGGCAATGGAGGAAGAACTAATGCAAATTGAGAAGAATCACACTTGGGATCTTGTTCCTAGACCTAGAAATAAAAATGTAATTAGAACCAAATGGGTCTTCTGGAACAAATTGAATGAAGCCAGTGAAGTGATAAGAAATAAGGCCAGATTAGTTTGCAAAGGTTACTCTCAAATAGAAGGAGTTGATTTTGAAGAAACTTTTGCTTCGGTGGCAAGAATTGAAGCAATCAGATTATTTATTGCATTTGCTACCTTCAAAGATTTCAAAGTGTATTAGATGGATGTCAAGTCTGCCTTCGTGAATGGTGATTTAGAAGAAGAAGTGTACATTAAACAACCAGATGGATTTCAATTATCTGAGCATGATGATATTGTCTGCAAGTTGAAGAAGGTAATGTATGGACTAAAGCAAGCCCCAAGAGCATGGTATGAAAGATTAGACAAACATCTCTTGAAGATTAGCTTCAACAAAGGTACTACTGACATTAATTTATATTTCAAAATTGATCATGAAAACATTTTGATTGTTGAAGTATTTGTTGGTGATATCATCTTTGGAGGAAGAGATAGTATGTGTAAAACCTTTGCAAATCAAATGAAAAGTGAGTTTGAGATGTCAATGCTTGGTAAAATAAATTTCTTCTTAGGTCTCTAAATTACTCAAACAAAGAAAGGAATCTTTATTTCCCAGACAAAATATGTGAAAGAATTGTTGAGGAAATTTGGAATGGAAGATTCAAAGCCAATGCATACTCCCATGGCAACCGGATGTAAGTTGAGTAAAGATGATGACTCTCCTAAGGTAGACCAAACAAAGTACAAATCAATGATTGGAGGATTACTGTATCTCACTCAAACTAGACCAGATATAATGTAGGCTGTTGGTCTTGTTGCAAGATTCTAGGCTGATCCCAGAGAATCTCATGTCATGGCAATCAAAAGGATTTTTAGGTATCTAAAAGGAACAGTTGAGTATGGTCTATGGTATCCTAGACATCATGATTTCTCTCTTCATGCATATACAGATGCAGATTGGGCAGGAGATGTGGATGATCGGAAGAGTACCAGTGGTGGAGCAGTCTTTTTAGGAAAAAGATTGGTTTCTTGGCTAAGCAAGAAACAAGAGGCAATATCTCTATCTACAACTAAAGCAGAATACATTGCAGCAGCAGGTAGTTGCACTCAAGTTTTGTGGATGAAGCAGATGCTAAGAGATATTAAAGTAGAATATGAGGAGCCTATCACAATTTTCTGTGATAATTCAAGTGCAATAAATATTTCTGAGAATCCGGTGTTGCATTCTAAGACTAAGCATATATCTATCAAGTTTCACTTTTTGAGAGAGCAAGTGAACAAGAATGAAGTCAGATTAGAGTATGTGCCTTCCAAGGATCAGATTGCAGATATCTTTACTAAACCTCTTCCCAAGGACTCTTTTGAGTATCTCAGGGAGAAGTTAGGGGTTATTGCCCCTCCGATGATGAACTAGGATGCACTGATGTGCATTAGTCTGGTGGATATCATAGTCATATCTTGTGATCTAGATTGATGATGGGGAGTTGCTACTTAGGTGGAGCAGCAGGTGTGATTCTGAAGTTGCAAGTATGAGCCCTTTGCCATTGATGTCAAAGGGGGAGAGAAGACATGTGAAAAACAAGTGGTTGATGATCAAAGGGGAGTAGTACAAGGAGAGAAGACATGTGAATAGTTGTTGTTGATAGGGGGAGTTGTGACAGTAAGGAGAAGTTCTTGTCTTGATGGTTTTTCACATCATATGTTGCCATCAATGACAAAGGGGGAGATTGTTGCAAGTATGGGTTTAACCAGTGTTTTCATTGATGTCAACATACTCATGTTGCATTAATGAGAAGGATTGGATGAGCTGTGTGTTGAGGATATTGAGAAATTAGTCTCAATCAGGAATAGTGAAGAATAGTGATGACAACAAGGTAAAAGTCCAAGATAGGTTGAGGATCAGAGGATGTGGTTTAAGGGGTTTGTAGATATAAGTCTTGAGATGCTCTAGTCAAGTTTTTAGAGGTCCGCATGAAGATCTGAAGAAGTTATCGTCACTCAAGTAGAACTGGCTTTGGTAGGTGTCTAAAGGTGACAGAGTGACACAGATAGGTTCGGTGAGGTCTGGTAATGAATTATACCATTCTGCAGATTTGAGGAAGTGTTGGGGAAGTCTGTGTGGTGTGTCAACTCATTTGGTTAGTGTTTTGAAGGTCCGCAAGTATCTATTCCTTTGTGATAGTAATGGCAGACTATGTTCTTGAGGTTCCGGATGAAGGAGAGAAGGATTTCAGTAAGTAGAGGAAGTGCAGATGTTCTTGGTGTTTCAGGCAAGTGTGTGGAGGTCCTTGGATCATGTTCAGTTCATGTTTATGGTCCGCATTAGAATTGGGTCCTAGAAATGAAGAATAACTTCCGGATGATGGTGTTCTTTCTGTGACTAGCCGACCGGATGAATTATACATCTTGTGGGTATTTTTGTGGATGTTTGCCGACTTAGATGTTTGTTTCTAAGTTGATGTCATGTATAAATAAGGGATTGCGAATTAGTGGACTTATGGAGATGAGTGTGTGGTAGCGAGGATAAAAGTGAAAGACAAAGCAAAAGGTTTGGGCTTAAATGGAACTGACTCAAGCATGGTGAAGATGCTATTTACTAGTTCAAGTATGTGATACTTATTCTTTTGTAGACAGTGTGTCTCTTGTAGGCAGTGAGCCTCTTGTGAGCAGTGTGCTCAGGTAGTGAGCCCTAATTGGCATGTGCCATTTTATTCTTTCTATTCTTCTAACAAAGAATATTATCTTGGGTTAATCACCCCATGGTTTTTCCCTTAACCGGGTTTTCCACGTCAAAAATCTTGGTGTTATGTGTGTTAATGTGTATCTTCTCTTGACTTGTTGCATTATGCTTTCATGATTGATTTACTATTATGCTTGTGTGGAGTTAAGTATTTGATTTGGAAGAAAGTTTTGGGCAACTGATTCACCCCCCCTCTCAGTTGTCAACCCTAAGTCTAACAGTTTATGCTTTTGTGTTGAGCTTCTCATTTGATGCTTTAATGGTTATATCTAAATATAAGTAATTGATAAGTTGATGATCATAATTGGTTAAAAGTTTTAGGACAATTGATTCACCCCCCTTCCCTTCTCAGTTGTCTGGTGTAGTCCAACAATTGGTATCAGAGCCAAGTTCCTCAAAAGAAATCCTAACAGCTTGAGGAAGATCTAGGATGTCTTATAAGAAGGAAGATCTGCATTTTGATGGGACAAATTATACTCTTTGGAAGGTACAAATGAAAAGACATCTCCTCTATCTTGGTTATAAAGTATGGCTAGTTACACAGTCATAATTTGTCATGCCTAAAGGTGGGTTGACAACTAAGGATGATATCAAAGAATATGAATTGGATGTCAAAGAAAAGGATGCTATGTTAAGTTCCTTGAGTGACTCAGTGTTGACAAAAGTTGTGGACCTTGAATCTGCAAATGAGGTATGGGAGAAGCTCAAAAATCTATATGAAGGAGATGATTCTATAAGAGAAGCTAAGCTACAAAGCCTAAAAGTGAAATATGAGGGTTTGAAGATGAATCAAGATGAAAATATAATAGCGTTTATGCAAAGAGTTGATGAACTTGTCACTGGAATAAAAGGTATGGGAGGAACTCTTAGTGATAAGGAAGTTGTGATGAAAATTCTTAGATCACTACCAAAGTCCTATAGTCACAAGGTAGCTGCTATTGAAGAAGTTATGACTGTGAAAACTATTGACAGAGATCAGTTACTTGGAAAGCTTACAGCCTTTGAGATGAGAGAATTTGGTGATGCCCTGCCAAAAGTTAAATCAACTTTTAAAGCCAGTACTTCAAATAAGATTTCCAGAGATGAGAAATATAAAGTGGATGATGACTTTGATGAACTTGAAGCTAACTTTGTTGACAGGCTACAAAGAGGTTCCAGTAAGTTCAAAGGTAAATTACCTTTCAAATGTTTCTCTTGTGGTAAAGTAAGACATTATGCTTTCAGATGTTTTGAAAGAATTGAAAGAAATAAGAAAAAGTATGAGAGAAGACCTAGAGTGCCAAAGAAGTGTTACTATGTTAGATATTTTTGTGATGAAGGAGTGACTAATGATGTTAGTACCAGTGCAAATGAATGCCTATTTGTTTCTATTAAAGATCCTATGTCTACTAATTCTGCTAGCTATTGAAAGGAAGAAAAACCAGTGGAAGAAAGTGCTTTAGCTATTTATGTTGAGAAAGATAAGGATGAATGGATTATTGATAGTGGATGCTCACATCACATGACCAGTGACAAAAGTAAGTTTGTAAGTTTGGAAAAGTTTGATGGAGGACTGGTTAGGTTTGGAGATAATGCAGCTGGTAATATTTGTGGAAAAAGATCTATTTCATTTGATGGAAATCATAATACTAACAATGTTCTATATGTGAAGGGTTTGAAGCATAATCTTTTAAGTGTTAGTCAGATGTTTGACAAAGGATATAATCTAAGATTCAAAGATAATGGGTGTAAGCTCATGGAAATCTCTGAAACTGTGATTGCTACTAGTAAGAAGACTAAAGGTAACATCTATCAATGGAGAGGAACTAATGATTATTGTTTATTGGCTCAGGAAGATGAAAGTTGGTTGTTGCATAGAAGGATGTGTCATATGAACTTTGATAATATGGTAAAGATAAGTTCAGGTTAGATTGTGAGAGATTTACCAAAAATTGTGAAACCATCCAACACAATCTACAAGGAATGTCAGTTAGGGAAGTAGACAAGAACAAGTTTCAAGAACAAAGAGAAATTCTATGCTGGTTTACTAAATCTAATGCATACAGATCTCTGTGGTCCTATAAGAGTGAGAAGCCTACAAGGTGATAGGTACTTTATGTTGCTTATTGATGATTATTCTAGAATGACTTGGGTTACTTTTCTAAGAGACAAATCGGAATTCTGAGAAAAGTTCAAACCTTTCAAGTCAATGGTTGAGAATGAAATAGAATTGAAAATTAAATGCTTGATTTTTGATAGAGGAGGTGAATTCACATCAATTAAATTCAACATTTTCTATGAAGAGCATGAGATAAAAAGACAGCTGTCTGCACCTAGGACTCCTCAGCAAAATGGAGTTGTGGAAAGGAAAAATAGGATAGTTTAAGAGGCTGCTAGGACAATGATGAAGGAAGTAGATCTACCAGAAGTTTTTTGGAAAGAGGCTATTCATACTACTCTTTACATCCAAAATAGAGTTCAAGTGAAAGGTAATGGTACTCAAACTCATTATGAATTGTGGTATGGAAGAATTCCTTCAGTAGAGTATTTCAAAATCTTTGGAAGAAAATGCTAAGTTAGGAGAGATGAAGATCTAGGAAAGTTTGATACAAGGTGTGATGAAAGAATCTTTCTTGGATACTCTACCAAGAGTAAGTTCTACCGGTGCTACAACAAAAGGCTTAAAAAGACTGTTGAAAGTGCAAATGTGAAGGTAGATGAAGGCAGGGAAAAGATATCAAACCTAAATTACTATGAACCAGATGAACTTGTGACTATATTGAATGAGGAAAACGATGAGCAAGAAGATAGTCAAAATGAAGAAGAGTCTCTAGAAAGTGTTGTCAAGACTCCCAGGTATGTAAAGATCAATCATTCTAAAGATCAGACTATAGGTGACAAAAACAAAGGTGTACTAACTAGGAGAAGAGTTGTAGAGGAACAAGTCAATTACTATTTGCTTTCAAAGATTGAACCAAAGACTGTGAATGAAACATGCAATGATGAAAATTGGGTAAATGCAATGGAGGAAGAACTATTGCAGATAGAGAAGAATGAAACTTGGGAATTAGTTCCTAGACCTACTAAGAAAATTTTATTCGAACTAAATGGGTGTTCAGGAACAAGCTGAATGAAAATGGAGAAGTTGTAAGGAATAAAGCAAGACTTGTATGCAAAGGATATTCTCAAATTAAAGGGATAGATTTTGAAGAGACTTTTGTCCTAGTAGCTCAGATTGAAGCAATCAGAATGTTTTTGTCATTTGCAACTCACAAAGATTTTAAGGTATATTAGATGGATGTGAAATCTGCCTTCCTGAATGTTGAATTAGAAGAGGAAGTATAAATTGAGTAACCGAAGGGATTCCAATTGTCAAATCAAGGTGATATGGTATGCAGGTTGAAGAAAGCATTATATGGAATCAAGCAAGCTCCTAGAACTTGATATGCAAGGTTAGATAGGTATTTATTGCAATAGAGATTTAGTAAAGGTAATACAGATAGTAATCTATATTTCAAAATCAATGATGATTAGATCTTGATTGTTGAGGTCTTTGTTGATAACATTATCTTTGGAGGAAATGAAGGTATGTGCATAAGGTTTGCTGGTGAGATGAAAAGTGAATTTGAAATGTCCATGTTTGGTGACATAAATTTCTTTTTGGGTTTGCAAATAAACCAATCAGATAAAGGAATCTTCATATCTCAGTCTAAGTATGTGAAAGAGTTGTTGAAGAAGTTTGGGATGGAAGACTCTAAATCAGTATGTACTCCCATGGTGACTGGTTGCAAGTTGAGAAAAATTGATGAATCACCTAAGGCTGATCAGAAAAAGTATAGATCCATGATTAAAGATTGCTTTATCTAACTCAAACCACCTGATATTATGCATGCAGTTTGTCTTGTTGCAAGGTTTCAAGATGATCCAAGAGAATCACATGTGATGGTAGTTAAGAGAATCCTAAGCTATTTGAAAGGTACTCTGAATTATGACTTATGGTATCCAAAGGAAAATGATTTCACTCTCAGTGCTTATACAGATGTAGATTTGCCTGGAGATGTTGATGACAAAAAGTGTACAAGTGGAGGTGTCTTCTTCTTGGGTAATAGATTGGTTTCATGGCTGAGCAAGAAACAATATTCAATATCTTTGTCAATTGTAGAAGCATGTTGTTGCACTCAAGTATTATGGATAAAGAAGACTTTGAAGGATATAAGAGTTGTGTATGAAGATCCAATTGCAATCTTTTGTGACAATACAAGTGCCATAAACATTTAAAAGAATCTAGTGATGCACTCAAGAACAAAGCACATATCAATAAGGTATCACTTTTTGAGAGAGAAGGTGACATAGAATGAAGTAAAGTTGGAATATGTGTCCACAAAGGATCAGATTGTAGATATTTTCACTAACCCTCTGCCTAAAGATACCTTTGAGTATCTCAGAGAAAAGTTAGAGGTCATTACCCCTCCTATCTTGAACTAAGATGCATAGGAATGCATCAATCTAGTGGAGCTCAAAGTGACATTCTTTGGTCTGGATTGATGTTTTGAAGGCTACCTCTCAGGGGGAGTAACTAAGTGTTTGTGATAAAGTAAGTGGATCAGAGCAGTAGCATGTAAGTATGTTCCCTTTTCCATTGATGTCAAAGTGGGAGAGAAATCACGTGAAAAACTCAAGGGGAGAAAGAATACAGATGTGTAAAGAGAAAGGAGGAGAATCTTGTCTTGGTGGTCTTTTCCATTTTTCACATCATATGTTGCCATCAATGACAAAGGGGGAGATCGTTGCAAGTATGTGCCTAATTGGTGTTGTCATTGATGTCAACATATCTATGTTGTCATTGGTGTCAACTGTGTTTTTACTTTGTTAAGGATATTGAGAAAATTAGCCCCTCCGGTGATAACAATGTGTTGTAGTAGAAACATTGCATTACATGTAGAAGAATAGTCCAGAAGAATGCTCCGCATTTCCTGTAGAATAAATATCTTTGCCTATGGACTAGAATTTGTTTAGAAGCCTATTTGAAGATTTTATATTTTGGGTTTGAGCCTCTGGTATGAAGAAGTGAGTGAGTTATGTTCACTAGAGTGAAAACAACTTTTTTGTATGTTTGGTGGTGACAGGGAGAAAGTGTTTTGCTCCGCATTCCTCTGCATTGAATTATTTTGGTCTACGGTTCTAGAATTAAGTTTGTGATGATGTTAAATGCAATGGTTCATGATTTGGTGGTCTGCAAGCTATCTTTTACTCATGACAGTGGCTGACAGTGTTATTCCTACACTTCGGTTTGAAGAATCTTATTGTTAGAGTGATTAGAGATCGTGTGGTTGTTCTTGGTGATTACAATGTTCTTGTGGATGTCTCCTAGTCATGTTCCTATAGTAGGATTGGTTTGAAATGTGTAATTAAGATCATTCATGAAGTGTGTTCTTGAGAATACTTGTGTTAACATCAGTCTTGGCTGACCTAGTTGAAATCATCATCTGCGAAGATGCATCAAAGATTGTGATAGCATCTTGTAGCGTGGAAGATTGTGTTTGAGTCCCTGCTAAGGTGCAACATGATTTGCATTCATTTCTTTTCTTTGTAAATCTGTTTAGGTCTATACCTATTATCATGTAACTTATGTTTGCCAACCTTAGAGATTTTCTAACAGTTGATGATTCTAATGCTGACCTTGAAGACCATTCCAAGGTGGATGAAGTGTATAAATACTTGTAATTGAGTCATGAAAATACATCCAAGTGCGAAGATATGAAGATAAAACTGAAGGTAGCAAAGCAAAGAAGAGGTGTTTGTGTTTCAATGGAACTAAACCTAGGCATGGCGTAGATGTTGTTATCTCAGTTCAACCTTTTGGCAGTGAGCCTCCTTTTGGTAGTGAGCCTCCCTTTGGTAATGAGCCACCCATAGGTAGTGAGCCTTTCTTTGCAGTGAGCAATTTGGGCAGTGAGCTTCTATTTTTTGGTATTGATATAACTTATATATTTCTGTGGGCTAACACCCACCATGGTTTTTTCCTTTTAGGGTGTTCCACATAGAAATCTAGCATCTTCTGTGTTATTTATGCTTTTGTGTTGAGATTCTCATTTGATGCTTTCATGGTTCTATCTGAATATAAGTAATTGATAAGTTGATGATCATAGTTGGTTAAAAGTTTTAGGACAACTAATTCACCCCCCCTCTCAGTTGTCCGGTGTAGTCTAACAAGGAGAGCCCTATTTCAAGAAAATACAAATGAGCAACCACCGTAGAGGAAAAGTTTGTTCAGAACCAGATGCAAATCAGGAGGTAAATGTTGTAAAGTTGTTATTGATAGTGGTAGTTTAGATAACCTATTTTTAGAGGAGATGGTGACTAAGCTAAAGTTGGAAATATTGAAACACCCTAAGCCTTATCAGATAGCATGGATTCAGGATGATCATAAGGTACTTGTGAGTGAACAATGTTTGGTGAAATTTCATATTGGATCTTATCATGATGAAGTCTTGTGTGATATTATGCCTATGGATGTTTGTCATATCATGTTGGGTAGACCTTGGCAGTATGATAGAAAAGATATACATGACGTGAGAAAGAATACATACACTATAACAACAAATGGAAGGAGAATTAATTTGATTCCTTTGGAAGATAATCCTAAGAGTGAAGTATGTGGGAATGTTAGAATCTATTTCATAGATGGAAGAAAATTTCTAGATGGCTTGAGACATGAGAATATATGTTACACTTTGATCCCTGAGAAGCCTAAAACATTGAAGAAGGAGAATGAAAAAGTACAACCAGAGGAGACAAAAGAGTTGCTGATAGAATACGAAGACATCATATTAGACAATGTACTTGAAGGATTGCCACCAATTAGGAGTATCAGTCATCACATGGATCTTATAATAGGAGCTAGTTTGCCTAACAAAGAAGCACATAGAATGACACTGGCAAAGAATGAAGAATTGAATAGACAGATACAAGAATTGTTGAGGAAAGATTTGATTAGAGAAAGTTTGAGCCCTTGTGTAGTTCCTACAGTATTAGCACCTAAGAAAGATGGAGAATGGAGAATGTGTATAGACTCTAGAGCATTAAACAAGATTACAGTTAAATATAGATTTCTTTTACCTAGGATGTATGATATTATGGATTGTTTGAGTGGAGCAAGATATTGCACAAAGATAGACTTGAAGAGTGGATACCATCAGATCAAAATCAGAGAAGGAGATGAATGGAAGACTTCTTTTAAGACAAATGAAGGATTGTATGAGTGGTTAGTGATGGCTTTTGGATTAACAAATGCACCTAGTACTTTCATGAAATTGATGAATGAAGTTTTGAAGAAATTGTTGGGTAAGTTTGTTATTGTATATCTGGATGACATTCTGATTTTTAGTAAGACAAAAGAGGAACATTTACAGCACCTAAAACAAGTTTTGCAGAGACTAAGAGAAGAGAAATTGCTGATAAATATCAAGAAGTGTAGTTTCATGAAGGAAGAGTTGGTATATTTGGGATTTATAATTTCTACAGAAGGATTGAAGATGGACCCTAAGAAAGTAAGAGCAGTTAGTGAATGGCCTACACTGGAGAGCATTAGAGAAGTCAGATTATTTAATGGATTGGCTAGTTTCTACTAGACATTCATTAGAAATTTTATTTTAGTTTGTAACCCTATGACAGAGACAATGAGAGGTTATAAAAAATATTTCAAGTGGACATCAAAAGCAGATAAAATCTTTGAGTTGTTGAAGTAAAAAGTGATGGAGCAACCAGTTTTGGCATTACCAGATTTCAATAAGGTATTTCAAGTGGACTATGATGCAAGTGGGAATGTAATTGGAGCAATATTAAGTCAAGAAGGTAGACCTATAGCATATTTCAGTGAGAAGTTGAATGATACAAGGAGGAGATATTAAGTTTATGATCAAGAGTTCTATGCCATAATTCAAGCCTTGAAGAAGTGGAGACATTACCTAAGGAGTTTGTGTTGTATATAGATCATCAAGCTTTGCAATATTTGAACAGTCAAGCTAATTTGAATTAGAGACATATGAGATGGGTAGAATTCATGCAAATTTATACATTTGTGTTGAAGCATAGGAGTTGAAAATCAAACAAAGTTGAAGATGCACTGAGTAGGAGAAGAAACTTGCTGATAGAGATGAGAGTTGAAGTGATAGGATTTGACGAATTGAAGAACATGTATGAGGGAGACATTGATTTTGCAGAACCTTCGAAAGCATGCAAGGAACTTGTGATAGATAGGAGTAAGTGGTTGGATTATTTCATTCAAGAGGATATGTTGTTAAGAGGAAATCAATTATGCATACCTAGAAGTTCCATGAGAGACAATTTGATCAAGGAGAAACATAGTGGTGGATTGGTAGGACATTTTAGCATTGATAAAATAGTGGCATTGGTAAGTGAAAACTTCTTTTGGCCTCAGATACATATGGATATTAGGAAATTTGTGCAAAGTTGTAGAGTTTGTCAAGTTACAAAAGGGAGTAGTTAGAATATTGAATTTTATAAACCTTTGACAGTACCGGAGAGACCTTGGGAAGACATAAGTATGGATTTTGTAATGGGATTGCCTAAGACACAGAGAGGACATGATTCAATATTTGTAGTGGTGGACAGATTTTCAAAGATGACACATTTCATACCTTGTAAGAAGACAACTGATGTAGTGCATGTGGCTAACCTATTTTTCAAGGAGATTGTGAGATTGCATGGATTACCTAAGAGTATAGTTTCAGAGAGAGATACAAAGTTTGTTGGATACTTTTGGAAGTGTTTAGGGTAAAATTTGGATTGTTTAGTTTAGTGTTTAAATCCTCCTTTCACCATTTACATTCAAGGATCCTTCAATTGAGTGGCAGAGCACTATTAGGTCCTTGGTCACTTACAAATGTAGGGAAACCTGGATTAGGGTATTTGATTATAAAATTTTCTTCTCTTATGCTCAATTATCCATCAAAACCCTAATTATGAAAATACGACAGTAATCTGATGAATAACAGAAAATGCCTCTATAAAAAGCTATAAAATTACAAATGATTGTGCACTTGTTTTCGGGGTTCTGAGGTGGAAAAGTCAGGGACAAAAGAGCGGGTGCCCAAGTGTAGTGCCCTGCTTTTTGTCAGGATTTGGGACAACATCTGCAACATGTTCCTGATGCATCAAAGGTTTTTCTGTCATGAAATTTTGAGGACTAATAAGCAGGCACCCAAGTCCAGGGTGCTCTTTTTCCTACTGTTTTGCAATTTTGATATTCCACCATGCCCTCTTGCAACTTTACTTTGTCTACATTATCAACCTGTAACCTATAATCATAAAACTTTGGGAGGGGGTTGTGGTGTTTAGGAGCTTGCCTCAGTCGAGCCCTGAAAGGACACTTAAGTCTTCCAAACACCTTTGTTAGATAGAGAGTGCATCCTAGGGAGGCAGAGGAAAAATCCAAATGAAATAATGGTGAAAACACAATATAATATCACCTTGTAGTGAAGATCTCATGAGAGGAAGAAGCTTGTCATTCCATGAGGAAATGGATGCTCAAATATTCAAACACAAACACATAGACAACATAAATCTACTCTTGCAACACAATGAAAGCCTTGAATCACCTTGAGAATGCATACACATAACAATTGCCATCTAGTTTCTAAATGAATTCCTAAACATGCTTTTATATGCAACTACAAACACTCCCACCAAGAATTTTGTAATTCAAACTTACCGTGTCGGCATAGGACCCAAATAACGGTCACAAACCAACACCCAAAAATTGGGATTGCCCCAAAATAGGGTGGGACTAAGGTGTGGGTACCCAAGTCCTCCCCCCTAATTTAGGTAGGGGTTATCTCAAGTAGTCCACCTAGGTCCTATTTGTCAAGACACTTAGGGGTTTTCTCATCAAGATGTTGAAATATTATGTAAAATGTCCTAAATGCACACTTAAGACTTGGGAGCTAAACCTAAAGAGGGAAAAGCCCCTAAGGGGACATTTTCTAATGTTACATTTAGCCCCCACTTTAATGTATGTATAAACACAAGGTGAATACATGCATTAAAGTATGGTCACAAACAGAGCAAACACGCCAAGCACAAATAAGATATGCTAATCACATAGAAGATAGTAACATGCACGAAAAACATGGAGAAGACAGTTACAGTCACGTAGAACACAAAGAAGAGAACAAATGCATAGAAGACACATTAATGCATGGAAGACAGGCATGATTTCTTTTCTTTTCTTTTTCTCATATATGTGAAATGTAGATCCAAGTACTGGTAAGTAAAAAAAACCTCCCATAATGCAGGAAGCACTCATCGTGCTAGTCTTTAAACTACATACATGGGGCAACACACACACAAGACATGTAAAACCTCCCAAAATGCAGGAAGCACTCATTGACCTAGTCTTTAGACTACATATGGGGCAACAAACACACCAAAAAAAGCAAGCACACCAAACACACACACTTGAAGATAGAGAAAACACGACAGACAAGCGATGGAGTGTTCCTATTTCTAGGCTCAACACCATCTCAGACACATTACAGACACACACCGATGATTGGGCTTCACCACAAAAATCAATGAAGACACACTTAAGGGTTGAGTTAGTCACATAACCGCTCCCTACCTCCACAGAGGTCTTTTGAAAATCATAGGATGATGTAATCTGCTCTGAGAAATACACCATCCCTACCTTTGTAGAGGGTTTAAGATAAAAAGGATATATGCGATATCCTACCTTCACATAGGGCTTACACGATTGATTGATTGATTGCAAACAAACTCAAGATGCAGGAAGCACTCATCGAGCTAGTCTTTAAACTGCATTTGAGGACAAGTACACAACTAACATCTGCAACAAACAACTTACCTTATATATGCCCCCACCTTAAGGTGGTTGATTTTAGGTATCGATATTAAGCACATTAAGGTAGGAAGAAAACACACGAGGGAACACAAGCTCTCACAAAGTCCATGCCCCCCAGAGGTGACATGTACTTTACGATCGCCAAATGTTCCCACAAACACATCCCTGCAAGAAACATGTTAGTGTCTACAAAATTATGATAAACAACAACAATGCATATGATTAACCACACAAAGAGCCAAGGTTATACTACAAATTCAGAGTTTAAGGATAATTGTGGGGCTATATCACGAAGCTCTCCAAATCAACTACCACCAATGCTATATTCAAAGACAAACAAAGGTGCACAGAGCAATAGTATTGTTAAGGTTTGTAAATGAGATAGCATACCATCAAAATCACTACACAGAAAGCATGGAGTGCTTCTACTAGCCAAGCATCAGATAATTTATACAACCCCATCGTCATATTAGGAACTAAGTCCATTTTTTTATTGTTCTCGAAAGGGACACTAGGTCTGCATCAGTATAAATTTTTTTCGTCATCCACCTGCTTGATGGAAACACTAGAGGAAGGGAAATGATAAATAAGAGAGGAGAAACAAGTGTCTTAGGGATAGTCATGTAGGAGGGTGCCCCCAAGTCACCAACTGCAACACTATGTCTGTAAGACACAACACACAATAGTGAAATCAGAGAGAGACGATATAGAAGAATGGTGATACAAATAGAAGGTCACAATAGAGGTGGTCTGCTAGTATCCTGGACCTTACAGGAGAATTAGGGGTCATCCCAGGAGGCCTAAACAACACATAACACATCACGGGGGAAGGACATCACAAGAGAGATAAAGGGTTAGAGATACTTACCTGGTAGCACCATCGTTAAGAACATACATATCTAGGATATATGTCATGTTGTTTTGATATTGTATTAACATTAAGTTTAGGATGAAAAGGGGCTTTGGTGGGTTTCAAAGAGTGGTATCCTATACTGGTCATGTAGTTAATTCGAGCAACGTGTAAAGGTACTCTAATTCCTTGTTGATTTACACCGCAACCATTACCTACATAGTTATTATTTTTGTACAAGATTTGAAATCCACAACCATATAGAGAGTCCATTACTTTAGAAGAAGGTGAAGCCTCATAGGTATAATAATTTGTAGTATAAGTGAGAGTATTGTCTTTATTTTCAACCAAGGAGACTTTATTTTTCTCAGATGTTTCAAAAGATTGCTGAGATGATATCGATGCAACTTTTGATGTGTTAAGGTTATTAAGTTTATATTCCCCTACATCACAAGGATTAAAATCTAGTGAACCCCAATCATCACCAGAAAGTGCATTCGATGGTTTAGATTCTTTCTCAACATCATTCGTGGCTAGAGGTATTGATGGATCACCTCGCAAATTATTTAAGCTCATATGATTGTAAATTGGTTTTTGCATTTCAATGTGTAAACAGTTATCTGGTTTAGGATCAACTTGAATAGTATGAAGTTTACCTTTGAATATAAATTTGATTGAACAATGTAGAGTGGAAGGTACTACCCCCAATGCATGAATCTAAGGTCTACCAAGAATCATGTTGTAAGGTAAAGAACAAGGCATGACTTGAATCGGGGTAGGCACAAGCATAGGTCCTACTTGTATAGGTAGAGTTATAGTGCCCACAGATTGTAGTCCAACATTATCAAAGCCATGAATGCTAATGTGATTTGGTGTGATTTGTGATGTGTCAACCTTGATTTTGTGTAGTAGGTCAATGCTACAAAATGATCCATTGTTAATCATAACTTGTTTTACTAATGTTTTGTTTATTTTGACAGATTATAAGTGGATCATATTGGTTTTGAACTTCAACTAATGGTAATTCATGTGGTCAAAAGATAATATCTATTTTTGTTGCATGCATACTATCCAATATGGCTGCTACATCATTTAGCTTAACGACAGGTCACACAATCACCTTTTTTAAGGATTCTTGGAGTATTCCATGGTATGAAGGTAATGTTTGTATCAAATCCCAAAGAGAGATCTTAGCCAGAGTAGCACAAAGTTGTTCGACAAGATCATACCCTTGACCACTTTTATGTGTAAGATGAGGTGGTGGAGGGAGCATAGGTTGAGAACATGGAAGAGAGATAGGAACGTATGGTGCTTGTTTACTTTGCTTGTTATTATGGGTGTTATATGTGTGAGAAATCACATTGTGGTGTGGTTGTTGTAACACATTTTGAACACCTTGCCTTGGTTGAGCAATTTGTTGTGCATATTTATAGATGTAATCCAGGGGTCGACCTTGAACAGTAATTACCACCTTTAAACAAGAGGGTGCACTAGGTGCCCCTCGGACAATCATCTTAGGAATATTAATACAAAGTTTATTGATCCATATTGAATTAACACTATTTCCCTCTTGGCTGCATCCAACATCCATCCCTAAAGGATTTAATGTGAGAGACCTTTTATCATCCACTAATGCTACATCTTGGCCAGGGAGAGCAATGGGATGAGAGGAAGATACTGTCTCATTAGTCAGACTAGAGCTATCCATAGTCTTCTCATCGAAGGTTCTTGAGCTATTAATCAAAGGTGGAAGGTCTAATGGATTATCCATAGAGGTCTCATGCACCAAATGATCATTAGGTGAATAGTCTTTCTCTACCCATGAATAATCCTTCTTGAGAGGGAGTCCTTTATCTACTAATGTTTCATTTTCCAAAGAGGGTAGGGTGTTGGTCAAGAATGTGTCAATGATTTCATCCTCTTGTGCTAGTATATCCTCATAGGAGGGATCATTTTATATGTCATCATCATATATTTCAGCTATTAAATCCAAAGCATTAAGAGAACTTTCACTCTCATTATTCTTAATGTGTTTCATCAAATCTTCTACTACCCAAGGGTATGTATTCATGAGAGAGGTGAAGTTGTCAAAATTAGATACATAGTCAAAGATTTCAAATGAAGAGAATTTAAATATATCCTTGTGATACATAGCTTGTAAATAAGTGAGCACGTGAGGATTCATATTAAGAAATATGTAGAAACTCTCAAAGTTCTTGATATATGCATGTAAAGATACCAAAGAGCAATGAGATAAAGATGCCATAATGAAATTTCTTGTAACATCAATGCAAAATAAGATTTTTTAAGCTTTCCCAAAGTGTGCAAAAGACAAATGTAAAACTATATGCAAAAATGGCCTAAAATGTTTGATTTTTTGTACTTTTTCAATGCAAATGAATGAAAGCAAAGGTGTTGTAAGGATTTTGATTAGGGGAAGAAAATTATATGTATGATGTCAGTCCAAAATAGAAATAATATCCTTCACAACACACTCTTGATGCAAATCTAAGATGATGATAAGTCAGAATATAGTAAAAGTATGTCAAAATATGCAATCTTTTAACCAAATCTCGATGCAAAAGAGCATGACAAAGGGTGTTGTGAGGAAAATGATGATGGAAAGAAAATTATATCAGTAATAAAAGCCACTTAATGTCAAAATATCTATCAAAACAAACTTTTAGTGCCACTTAAGGTCAAACCCTAGTGAAAATATAGCAAAAATACGCTATTTTTTTACGGTTTTTCAACTCCAAGACCTAGAAAAAAGGGTGTTGTAATGAATTTTAGGAGGTACAGAAAATAAAAGCAATGATATTAGTCACCTCAATAAATAAAATTTGTCACAACACACTTAGAGTGCAAACTAGGCCAAACCCTAGGGCAAAAATAGTATAAATGTGTAGTTTTTCACCAAATTTTCAATACAAGAGGCCAATAAAAAGGTGTTGTGAAGTTTTTTATGAGGGGAAGAAAATAATTACCCTTATAACAGACAATTAGTGCAAAAATACCCTTCACAACATGCCTATGGTACAAATTTAGAGAGTTGATAAGGCCAAATTTAGTGAAAATCGATGTTTTTCAAGCCCTAGGTTTGAGATCTTAATGCAAATGAATGTAAAATGTTATATGAAGGTTTTGTAATCTTATTTATGATGAAAATTAATCCCACTCATATCTGAAAATGATTTTCAAACCCTATAATGCAAAATGCAAGTGCAAATCTAATGAAAAATGCTAATTTTTTGTTGAAATTTTCTATGTAAAAATGTAAATTTTTAAAATCTAAATACAAATTTGTTTTAAAATGAAAGACTACAGAAAAATGCAAATTTGAATGAGCCTCTAAAATCAGTAGAAAAATCTAAAAGAATATTTTGCCTACTAACCCAAGATTTTGGAATTACTAGGTTATATGAAAATTGTCAAATTTTCTACAAAACCTTAGCAATTATGTGATGAAAATTCAATGCAAATTATTGTATTTTTGTAATTTTCTATAGTTCATATCAGATCTGATGCAAAAATCATAAATTAGGAAAAATTAGAGTGAATTTATGCAAATTAGAAACCTATATGAAAATGCAAGTTAGGGTTTCCAATTTTTTTTCAAAATTTTCAATTTATTTTTGTAATTTTCTCACTGCAATATGATGAATGACTATATGAATGAATGAAATCAACCCAAATCTAAAGACAAACACTCAGCAACTTGCAATTAAGTCCAAAAACATGGGTTCACCAAAATGTTTAGGGTAAAATTTTGATTGTTTAGTTTAGTGTTTAAATCCTCCTTTCACCCTTTACATTCAAGGACCCTCGAATCGAGTGGCAGAGCACTATCAGGTCCTTGGTCACTTACAAATGTAGAGAAACTTGGATTAGGGTATTTGATTATCAATTTTCCTTCTCTTATGCTCAATTATCCATCAAAACCCTAATTATGCAAATACGGCAGTAATTTGATGAATAATGGAGAATGCCTCTAAAAAAAGCTATAAAATTACAAATGATTGTGCACCTATTTTTGAGGTTCTTAGGTAGAAAAGTCGAGGAAAGAGAGGGAACCCAAGTCCATTGCCCTGCGTTTTTTCATAATCTACGGACAAGATCTGCAACATGTTCCTGATGCACCGAAGGTTTTTTCGTCACGAAACTTTGAGGACTAATGAGCAGGCACCCAAGTATAGGGTGCTATTTTTCCTACTATTATGTAATTAAAACACTCCAACATACCCTCTTGCAACTTCACTTTGTCTACATCATCAACCTGTAACCTACAATCATAAAACTTTGGGAGGGGGTTGTGGTGTTTAGGAGCTTGCCTCAGTTAAGCCCTGGAAGGACACTTAAGTCTTCCAAACACCTTTGTCAAATAGAGAATATGTTCCTAGGGAGGCAGAGGAAAAATCCAAATAAAATAATGATGAAAACACAATATAATGTCACCTTGTAGTGAAGATCTCATGAGAGGAAGAAGCTCTTCATTCCATGAGGAAATGGATGCTCAAATCTGCAAACATAAACACATAGACAACACAAATTTGCTCTTGCAACATAATGAAAGCCTTGAATCATCTTGAGAATGCATAAACATAACAATTGCCATCTAGTTTCTAAATGAATGCCTAAACATGCTTTTATATGCAACTACAAACACTCCTGCCAAGAATTTCGTAATTCAAACTTATCATGTCAGCATAGGACCCAAATAACGGTCACGCCGACACCCAAAAATTAGGACTACCCCAAAATAGGGTAGGACTAGGGCACAGGCACCCAAGTCCTCCCCCTATTGTGGGCAGGGGTTTTCTCAAGTAGTCCTCCTAGGTCCTATTTGTCAAGACACTTAGGGGTTTTCTCATCGGGATGTTGAAATATGATGTAAAATGTCCTAAATGCACACTTAAGACCTGAGAGCTAAACCTAAAGAGGGAAAATCCCCTAAGGGGACATTTTCTGACATTATAGGAAGACACTTTGGAAGAAGATGAAAATAGATTTGAAGTTCAGTTCAACATTTCATCCACTGACTGATGGACAGATAGAGGTAGTGAATAGAAGTTTGGGAAACTTGTTGAGATGTTTGGTTGGAAAGAAGATAAGAAGTTGGGATTTGATTCTTTCACAAGTAGAGTTTGCATATAATAATTTAGTGAATAGGAGTACCAGAAGAAGACCTTTTGAGATTGTTACTGGAGTAAACCCTAGAGGAGTTGTAGAGTTGAGAGATACCAGTATGGTAGAAAAGAGAGGTCCATAAGTAGAAGAATTTGTAGAACATATGGAGACAATCCATAATCAGGTGAAGAAGCATTTGGAGGATATGAAAAACAAATATAAGGAGTAAGCAGATGAGAAAAGAAGACATAAGGAATTTGCAGTTGGCAATGAAGTGATGGTATACTTGAGAAAAGAAAGATTTCCAATTGGAACATATAGCAAGTTGAAGATGATGAAATTTGGACCTTGTAGGATACTCAGAAAGTTTGATTCAGGAAATGCAGATGAAGTGGAATTACTAGAGACATTGGGCATATCACCTATTTTCAACATTGCAGACCTATATCAGTATCATGACACAGAGTTTAGTGACAACATTGAAGAAGACTTGAAGAAACAGTTACCACAACAAGCACCAGAGTAGATTGAATATATTTTGGACAGCAGAGTTGAATGTAGCACCTCAAGAAGATAGTACAATATTCATCATGGATTTCTCAAGCTGAGGGAGACCGTCTTGGTTTTCCTCTAGCCCCAACAAACTAAGGGACTCACTTTTTCAATAGCCCCTAATGTCTGATGTAGGATCATCCCTGGTTCAAGAGCAATCTTGCATCAACCAAAAACATTTGCATTTCATTTTGTTTCTTTTCATTTTCCAATTCAGTTAGACAGTTCAGTCAGTAGCAACTTTTGTATTTTGGTTTGCATTCTACTGCAATTGCATTTTAGACCTTGTGAAGCCAGACTTAACATCTAGAGATGTTCATCTACATCATATCAATAATTCTGAGCATTTGGTTAAGGTATTGGAAAGATATCTCCATCAAAAGATCAACTATTTTCTTAGAACATAGCACCTTGACACTCTTAGACAATTAGCTAAGGGAGAAGACTTGCAGAGCATTTCCTAATCTGCAAAGCCTAATGACACATCATTCAATGATCTTTGGTTCATGGCCAACCTTCCTTGAGATCCACACACCATTCCATTCATTCGCAAAGGAAATCCATTCATTTAGGTCTGACCTATCTATGTACACATGTTATAACTCTTCATCAGAGTTTGTAATGATCCTTGGCTGACGTAGAGGAATATTTGGCTCCAAATATGATATAAATTGATATAATAGATCCTTAGGAAAGTAATCCTCATAATTGAGAAGATAGATAGTTTAGATTTTGTGTGAAGGAGCTTAAAAGCTATATCTTGTGCTTATTTAGATACTCTATAATCAGTCATGTGAGCCCTAATTGTAATCCCGCATGTTGCTAACTGAGTTGTATTTGAATTCTTTGATATATTGAATGACTAAATATACATTTGTTTCATATCTTTGAGTTGTTTCCATTGTGTTTACTCTTGATGTATGGTCGAGACAGTTCATTCTGTGAACCCTCCTACCATGACTACACCAAGGAGCTATGGTGCTAGCCAAGGGTGTTCAGATTGGCACTCTATTTCAGCTTGATGCATGCATAGTTCAGTACAATTGTGCCTCTATTTTAAAGAAGAGAACTTCAGAGTCTTCATCCTCACCATTGGAACTTGTAGCAAAGAGAACTATTGCATTTACTTCTAATGGTCATGCTTTCTAGGTACCTAAAGGTGCTCATTCTATGGAAATGAAACTTCTAGCTAAGAAGACAATATTATGACACCTAAGGCTTGGTCACATTGGTGAAAAGTGTTTGAGGACCCTAAAAATGAAAACCCCATTGAGGGTATGAATGATTGTAACCTTGAGTTTGATTTTTGTGAACATTGAATTTATGGAAAAGAAAACCATCTTCAGTTTTATTCCAGTTCTCACAACTCTTTTGAGGTGTTGGACTTGATTCATTCTAATGTGTTTGGTCCTGCTAATGTTCCTTCAATTGCAAAATCTATTTATTTTGTTTCATTCATTGATGATTATAGTAGGACATGGGTGTATTTCCTTAGAAGCAAATCTAATGTCTTTAGTAGATTCAAAGAGTTCAAAGCTCTTGTAGAGAATCAGAAGGATAGAAAGATTAAGTGTTTGAGGACTGACAATGGTGGTGAGCTTTATTCAATAGATTTCGACAAGTTCTACAAAGAACATGGGATTGAGAGGCACAAGACAACTCTATATACCCCTTAGTAGAATGGAGTTACAGAGAGGATGAATAGAACATTGATGGAGAGGGATAGAAATATGCTAAGTGGATCTCTCCTTGAACAAAAGTTCTAGGCTAAAGTTATTTCTACCACTTGTTACTTGGTTAACAACTCTCCTACATCAACACTTGTTGATAAGACACCTATGGAGGTGTGGTCTAGTTAAAATCCTTCATTGAGACATATTCAAGTATTTGTATGTGAGGCATATGCACATGTGCCTAAGGAGAAGAGGTCTAAGTTGGAGAACAAGGTTGTGAAGTGTATCTTCATTTATTATGACATGGGTGTGAAAGTGTACAAGCTTTGGGATCCAGTAGCCAAGAGAGTTTTTAATGGCAGACGTGTAATCTTTAGAGAGCTCAATCTTTCTTCTATTATTCTACAACCAGATAAAGAAGAGAAGAAAGACGATGTGGTTTAGCTTCCTTCCAACCCTATGAAAGTTGAACTAAAAACATCTATTGGACCTAATGATGAGGAGAGCTCTAGTAGCTCAAAAAGTTCACAAGAAGATGAAGAACCTCAACCTCAACTCTTGAGGAGGTCCATGCAGATAAGGTGGAAACCTGATAGGTTTGGTTATTCATTGCATGGTTCCAATTGTATTTATTTTTTTATTTATAACACTAATGAGTGTAGGACTATAAGCAAGGCTATGGGTATGAGTGATATAGATTCTTGGAAAGAGGACATGGAAGAAGAGATGGCTTCCTTAAGGAAAACCAATACTTGGGATCTGGTGCCCTTGCCTAATGGACATAAACCCATTGGATACAAATGGATGTTCAAGAAGAAGTTTGGTTCAAATAGTAGTGTTGAGAAATTTAAGGCAAGGTTGGTCATGAAGGGATATTCCTAGGTTGAGGGAATAGATTATGGTGAGATTTACTCTCCCATTGCAAAGATGACATCTATCAGATTCTTATTATCACTTGTTTCAGCATACAATTTAGAAGTTGAACAAATGGATGTGAAGACAACTTTCCTTCATGGTGACTTGGAGGAAGAAATATATATGTCATATCCAGAGCACTATGTGGTAAAAGGTAAAGAAAATCTAGTTTGCAAGTTGAAAAAGTCTTTTTATGGTTTGAAGTAATCTCCTAGGATGTGGTACCAGAAATTTGATGCCTTTGTGTTGAGTTTGGAAGTTTTGAGATCAAAATTAGATCATTGTGTTTATTACAATTTTGAAAATGATCATATTCTCATAATTGCATTGTATTTTGATGATATGTTGTTCAATGGGAATGGTAAAAGTTTGATTTCTGATTTAAAGTCTCAGTTATTAGCACAATTTGAGATGAAAGGTCTACAGGTAGTTAGGTACATTCTTGAAATGGAAATCACAAGAGACAAGGCTAATAGAAAATTTGGTTAATCTAGAGTAAGTATGTGAACACCGTGTTGGAGAGATTCAACATGGTAGCTTGTAGGCCGTTGCCTATTCCTGTTATGCTAGGGACAAAGTTATCTATTGCAAATTGTCAAAAGTCTGCCTTTGAGATGGAGGATATAAGAAGAGTTCCTTATGATAGTGTGGTTTTTAGTTTGATGTATGCTATGGTTTGTACAGGACCAGAAATTGCTCAAGCAGTCGGAGTTCTTAGTCGATTTATGGCTAATTCTGGACGAGTACATTGGAATGCAATGAAGAGACAGTTTAGATACTGAAGGGTACTTTTGAGTATTCCTTATGTTATCATGGTTATCCTACAAGGGATTCAAATTAACTTTGTATTCAAGGATTTGTGGATTCAAATTGGGCAAGCGACATTGACACTAGAATATCCACTAGTGCTTATGTATTCACTATGTTCAATGCTACTATTAGTTGGATGAGTAAGTGGCAACCTGTGGTCGCTTTATCCACTACTGAAGAAAAGTACATGGCAGAAATTCATGCTTGTAATGGATCCATTTGTCTTAAGAGATTATGTTTTGATATTGGGTTTGATGTAGGGAAGATTACCATTTGTTGTGATAGTCAGAGTGCCATATGTTTGGCAAAGAATCATACATTCCATGCGAGGACAAAGCATATTAATGTCCAGTACCATTTTGTTCATGATATGGTAGAGGATGGAAAGGTGAATTTGGAGAAAGTTGACACTTTGACAAATGTTGCATATTCCTTGAGAAAACCTGTGAGCATGGAGAAGCTTAGATGGTGTTCAGAGTCTATGGGCCTCACAACTCCTAGTAGTTAAATCTTGTCATTCTATTAGCTATTGCAAGGTGTTTGACAAGTGGGAGAATGTTGAGAATTAAGGTGTGTCAACCTTTGCAAACTCCTAATGTTGTATTTATTTATTTATGTAATTTTTTCCTACTATTATAATTATTCATGTAAATCCTATTTTGTCACTTTGTGGGAGTTGGCACAATGAAGTGTCGTCCTATATGGAAGGTGACTAGTTGTATTTTTTGTCCTCATATGAGGAGGTAGGAATCCCATGTTGACTTGGCATACTTTTACCATGTGATCGGTATCTTGTGGTCATGTGTCATGAGTTATGATAGATTCTATGACACGTAAGTTATGATAGATTCCTATGACAAAATCTATGACATGGAAGAGATGAAAATAGAGATTCTATGACAAGTGTGACATGTGCCATGTGGCATCTTTGCATGGAGAGAGTAGGTGACCATGTTTGACTATGACACAGTTGTAAGAGGAATATGGTATTGTTAGTCTATTATGACAAATTCTCTTATAGCTATAAGAGTTGTCATAGATGACAGATTTTATGACATTATAAGATGTGTAAGAGCATTTGTCATACCTATTTTGGGAAAATTTGAGGTGCCCAAGTATGAATGGTTTAAGGGATGAAAGGGAATCTTAGACAAGTGTCATTTGCATACTTTATGGCCTTGGAATTTGGGCCATGTGGATTTGGACAAAAAGTATTTTGTGGCTTGCTCTAGAAGCTACCTCCATCCTTGATATTTATCTATATATATAGGTGCTTGGAGTTGGAGTGGTATGGTTCATTGATAGGTACCATTATGTTGTTAGAATTACTCTAGTATTTGACATTTGTGAACTCCTAAAAGAACTTTCTTTGCAAGTGTGTTGTAATCATCCTTTGATTTTATAATACATTGTGCATGTTTTGGAGTGTGGGATTTTTCACCTGGAAGGGTTTTCCCCATGTATATCTTATGTTGTGAACATTGTACTTGTTTTTGATGTTGTTATTACCTTTTTGTTAATGTACATCTCATATCTATAATTGTTAAAGACATTCTAAATAGTAGCCTTAAAACCCTAAACCCTAGTGTTGTTCAGATGCAAGCAAAGAAGTGTTGTGTGGTTACACAACATGCCCCATTTTGACTTGGCAAAACAGGGACCCAACTTTTCTTTTGGCTTGTGTTGTCTGCTTTTTGGCGGTTTGGTAAAATCAGTCATGTTCATCATCATGTGGAGTCAAGATGAGGTAAGTCCCAATATGAGGTCAGTCTGTCAAAATTCGTATTTCATATATATGACCACATATTCTGAAAGAGCATTAAAATTCATGCAGGTTTGCCTTTTACATCACCCTGATATTCATCAGGATGTGAGAGTTATGAACAGTCAAAGTCTTGGTCAAACCTGATATTCGCAAGAAGAGGGTCATATCTTATAAACTCAGTTGTGTTGTTTGAAGAACATCATCATCACATTTGAAACGTCCCCCCCGATAATATCCTGCGGTTCAAATATCTGGATGTCAACTTTAAGTGATTGTAAGTCTTCCCCGTCGAATGATCTTTTGTATCGCGAGCATCATATTTTGAGTGTAACCCGATATTCGTTAATATCATCCTGATGCAAAATATCACCCTTGGCAAACATCCTGATGACATCATCTGAATACGATAAACAAAGAAACAAACATCCTGATGACATCATCATCATATTTACATTTCGACAGGATATTTTGTAAACATGATCATGTTCACCCAATATGATGATGACGTCATAAGACATTTCCAATACAAAGAACAAATATCATGATGACGTCATCCTGATATTCCGAAAGGAGAATGAGTAAAGTTTAAAGGTCATCATCATATTTTGAAATATCACCCAATGGACCGAAATATCCTCCTAATCTCCATTTGCATGATCAACATGATCACCCTAACAGAGGGAGGGTGATAGTCCATTCCTTAGCATGATCATATTTTAAATATCACCCTAGCGCTAACCTGATGATGACCTCAACTCATCCTCATGCTTCGAAGACGAAATATGATGGTTATGCCATCATGATATTCGATGAGGAGGTTCATCATATTTTTATCCTGTCATGTTGTCAAGATCATCATGATCTTGTTTGCCACCCGACATTTCGTAATGTTCTCCTGCCGAGAAATATGACCTTTTGCAAATATCCTGATGACGTCATCCCGATCTGATAAACGAAGAAGCAAATATCAGGATGACATCATCATCACACTTAAAACTTTCGGCAGGATATTTTCCAAAACATGATCCGGTTCGCGAATATGATGATGATGTCATGCTCTAAGTTTAACAAAAGCCCCGGATATCCTGATGATCATCATCATCCTGATCTTTCGAGAGGGTTACCTTGGCCGCAAAGGGGTCATATTACATTCACCACCTGATCATCTTCCTTAGGTGACCCGATATTACATTTATCCCCTGATCTTAACGAAACATGACGGTGACGTCATCTTTTGCATTTTAATGAAGCCCGGATATGACGATGACATCACCATCATATTCCATTCCTCAGCAGCAGGATCATATTTCATATCCTCCTATTTTCCTTCGACATGATGATGATGATGATGTCATTCTTTTCCCCAATATACAGAAGTGAAACATGACGGTGACGTCATCTGGACATTCGGAAGGGGGAGCATCATATTTCCAAAATATCATGCAGACGAAAGTTTTAAGTCTTGCTATCGACCTTATCTTGAGTTATCATGCCGATAGAACATGTCTTCCCGATGGAGGGACATCATCATGATTTTTGGCGTCGGTATAAGTTTAACCGTCGGCCTAATGAAAAATTGTCATCCCGACCGGGTGTAGTCACGCCGATACATACATGATCATATTTGAACCCGATATACAAGGAAATGGGCAGGAAAATGAAACGATGGTTGACCCGAGTGTTTTTTAACGCTGTTTATGCATTTAGTGCATATTTTCCACAGGTATGAAGCCTGATTGCCTGTAGCTGCACATTTTGAGGCATGTTTAATAAAACGTTTACTTCCTGCTATTTATCCACATGATGATGAACTTAATGTTTGTCTGTTTATTTGCAGGAAGTCATGATGCTGTTAGAGCTGTTGCTGAAGCTGATAATTACAAAGTTGCACATGGAGGCAACATGAACCAGAAGTGAGGAGGATATTGTCAAATATGTTGTTTGCCAGCTAGAGACCGAATCAAATCAAAGATGCTGGAATATTCTGTGCCAGCTGTACATTTGCCAACTGGCGAAGCATGTGCTTTTCATCTGGACCGTTGATTATTATGAGAGGATCCTGATCCTTGGATCATTGTAACTATTTTCTGGCATTTGTTCTATATAAGAGCCAGATCCTGGGGGGATAAAGAGGGAGATACATTAATATACACAGACGCATCTGGCACATTAAAGCCGATTACTGTAGAATCAATTAGGAGATCAGATTACTAAGACTAATGAGGATAGAATTGTTGAAATGTCAAGGTTCTTTCTTCAGATCACTGTAAATGTACCTGTTCTTGAGCATACTGAATGGATATGAAGTTTCAGATTACATTCTGATTATAAATTTTACGTAATCTTCCTGTTGGTTTCTGGATATGTACTGGTGAATGCTGTGTTCAACTAGAAGCGCTTTCATTTCATTACATGTTGTTATCAACTTTTCCTTTGAAGATTTGCACTAGATCATGCAGATTTGTGGAATGTCCTAGTGAAGTATGATTCTAGTTTCCTTCTTTTCATTGCATGTATGGGAGCTTGTATGTGGATGAGTGATCTAAGTCAAGTAGTTTTGGGAATCTTATTCTTTAACCCTTTTCCTTTTTTTAATTTCATAAATTCATCACCATAACTGCAAATCATGATAAATAACAAGCAGAACAGAGAAATATGTTGAAATCCCGTAGGTAACTAAAAATCATTAGCATATTTGAGTTAAATGCATGTAGTATTGAAAATATCATGCAAAGAATCATAAATAATGGTAGAAATCATGCAAATATCAGCCTGTAGGCACATTATTTGACTAAATTCACAGTGCAGAGGTAGAATTGTTGGAGATTTATGCAGAGCAGGCATATAGAGCAGGATATTTGAAGAAATAATGATGAACTTTGCAGAAACACGTAAGGCCCCTGAATGGAAAACAACAACACACATCAACCACTGAGTAACGTCAATAGATTAAGACCTAATCAACGGAGACTTGGGATCATGAATTCTCTGAATTCATCGTATCTTTCAAGATGAGTAAAGGTTGTTGTGTAACTTTTATTCTATGTTTGCGAATGACTAACATCATGACCAACATAAATTAGCGCTAGAAGGAGGGCCCGACCGGAAGATGACGCAACATCATCAGTATTTTCGGGTTTGATGACATATAAGAGTAAGGTATCCTCAGATCACTCGTGAATTTCAGTAAATTTCGTAAATATTTGCTGTCACAAGATTGTATATGCACATTCTATGTAAAGATTTCCAGATCTCACATAAATATTGCAAGCTTTACAGTAGATCTCTCTGAATTCACTAATATCGGCTAAAGATGCGTAAATTTGTTCAAGCTTTGAGAATTTGAGCCTTAAACACTTGAGATCTTGTGCTACGGGTTAGGATATCCCAATATACTGTCACATTTGCAATATCTTCGCAAATATTTTGTAAATATCTAGTCTGATTTACCGTTTAACCGCAAATATCACCTCATCCGGTGGAATCTAGCCCATATTTGTAAAGTTTCAGCCAATTTGCCTCCAAATCAAGAAATCCTGGCTTACAGGATAAATACTAGGTCTAGACCTAGTGAAGTTTTTGAAGAATTGCCTGTTAGAGGTTTCAGACCTAGGACTGTGGACATTCACCATACTCCAGGGTCTAGTGCGTCCAGAACTTCACCAGGACCTCCTCCTGTAACCCCTGTCAGTTTGCAAATACCTTCCGGTATATCCGCGACACCTCCTGTTCAAACCCAGGGTATACCTTTAGTTCAACCTCAGCCAACTGCACCACCAGTTCAGCCCCCTCAGGCTGCAATGTCTTTCTTTGCAGCAGAGTCACCCTTGACTTTTACTGCATATCATGAGTTACCAAAGAATCTGGATGAACTTTGTCCAAGGTATCATCCTTATCAAGATGCTGATGATAATTTCAGGACATTTAAAGAAGCGTGCTGCAGAGCCAGAATAGAACATCAGGACGTGGTGTGCAGAGTATTTCCTTTTTCCCTAGGGGAAGAGGCTTATAATTGGTTCATCAGTCTTGGCCAAGCTTCTGTCGGTTCGTGGGCTGTCTTAGAGAAAGCCTTTGTTGACAGGTTCAAAGTCCCTATTGATCCATCCATGAATTACCACATGTTTGCCACAATCAAAAGATTTGAGAATGAGCCTATTGCCAATTTCAATGCTAGGTTTCAGAAAATGTTGTCCAAGCTAGTTGCCCCATATGTGGTGACTGATGCTGCTGCTAGGAGTATCTATTAATCAGCCCTGGATCCATTAACTTCCATGTTCATCAGGAGAACACATCCTGAGATCACTACTTTGACAGGAGCTTTTCAAGAAGCTATCAAGGTAAATTAGCAGTTGATACCTGCTCCTACTCCAAATATAGCATTCCCTACTTTGCCTGGCATGCAATCACAATATCCTGCAGCTTATCCTTCACAATATCCTGCACAATATCCAAATGGATCATTGATACCCCTAGCAGTCATGCCTGCACCTTTGCAAGTACCTCCATTGAGTATTATGCCTCCTCCTAATGGAAATAGCCAATTGCCACAATATCCTGCACATGCTCAGACACCTCAGGGTACAGATCTATCCAACAATAACCATGGATCTTCTTTTTTCAAGCCTCAGACTGAAAATGTAGTGGCCAAAGCTCAAGAGGAGAAGGAGGAAATCAAAGAAATTTCTACTCAACTCAGAAAACTCACCACAGAAGTAACACATTTGAGAAATCAAGGGTTTTATTCGCAGTCAGGTCAGAATAGGAGTTATTCCAATGACAGACCAAACTACCCTGACAGAGGATATAACAACAATAACTTCAACAATAATGGTGGAAACAATAATAATCCTCCTAGACAGCCTAGAGTGTGGAACTCTAGGCCAAATAACGGTTCATTACCATCACCCCTAGACAATCAGCCTCCTGGTGAAGCCAAACAGACTACCAGAGTCAATCTTGCTGAAGCAGCCCTTACCAATTGGTGCAGGATTCACAATACAAATGCACATGCAGAATTAGATTGTCCACAATTTAGGATTGCTGCCAGCATCTTTCAGACTGAAGTGTCTAATACTTCTGGAAATCCACCTCAGGTAGAAGGAAATGAAATAGTTCCTTGTGGATATGACTCCGCTTTTGTGTTAGAAACGTACACAAATCAACCTCATCAGGATTATAATCAGACATGTGAAGAATCTGCCTTAACCTTTGAAACAAACTATGTCTTCCCCTTTGAGGATGAAAATGAACCTGCAAGAGAGCATGAGGAAGTACATGCATACAAGTAGCAATATCCTGGTAAGCACAATTATAACCTGAGGAGCAATGCCAACAGACCTGCTGGTCCATTGACATCATCTCTACCTCCAAACAACTTCAACACACCTCCTGATCCTAAGGCTAGCAATAACCCTGGATTCCCTAAGGTGAATGCTCAATACCTGTCTCCTCAAAACACAGTAACAAAAGTCATAAATGCACCTCAAGAGTCTGACAAGTTAGTCAGCTATTTGGCTGATGAAATGAAGAAAATCAAGATCAGCCTGTCCTTATCTGAGCTATTGAAAACTCCTGCCATCAAAAGGGCATACATGAAGTCACTAGATGATGCTGCTCCTAAAGAGGATAATCATCTTTCAAGTCAATCCAATGGCAAAGATCATGCTGTTAAAGATAATACTATCAAGTCTAAGGTGTCAGCTACAGTCCAAGCCGCTGAAACCTCCCACATGACCTTGTATAGAGATAAAACTGAATCACCTCCGTTTCTCCTCACCATAAGAATGTTCAGCAAGAACTTGCACAACTGTTTAGTTGATTCAGGAGCCTCAACAAATGTTATGCCTTTGTCAATATGCAACGCATTAGGACTGCATCCTACTAAATCCTTAAAGAAGGTCACTCAACTGGACAAGACAGAAGTAAGTATAGTGGGAGAACTCACTCACATTCACATGCAGCTAGCATCTGATCCTCGGATCTAGTATTACATTGACATTCAGGTAGTGGACATACCTGATACATATGGGATGTTGCTTAGCCGAGATTGGTCTAAAACGCTTAACGGATATATGTCCACAGACTTCAGTCACATGTGGTTACCATGGAAAGGTATACCTAATCAGATCAGGATTGATGCTGAGCCTAGGATGAAACATATGATCATGGAATATAACAAAAAAAATGAGATCATGTATGTAAACGTAGAACCTGGAGTTTATCACATCAGGCCACAAACTATTAAAATAGAGGAGATCCTGATGCTGGATGTTCATCATCATCATGATGATGATTATCATGAGGACATGCCGAGTCTGGAGTTTGATAATAATCCAGATAATGAGAATGAAATAGATCGCTTCAGAGATTTTGAGATGCATTTATCTACTTAGGTAAAACATTGCCAATTATTGAATATATCTGCTAATGATATTTTGATTGATGGATGGTGCAGATTACATGGCGAAGCACATTCAGAAAAGACTTGTGAACCATGCTTAGACATGATGATACTGGAGCAAACGTATAGTGAAGCATCATCATCATATTCCGAGGTGAGTGCTATGTCTGATGATGCTGATGGTACTAATTCTTATTTGTCTTCTGTAGGAGCAGAGGCACCGACGGATCCTGATGAAGATCATATCCGGAAAATAGAAGAGGTCCTAGTGTCGGATCCGATAAATGATATGAGAAAAGAAAAGATCACTCCTGGTAGTGATTGCTTCATGGAATCAGATTATGAGTTGTCTGATGAAGATAAAGGCAGTGACCTGACGAAGTTCGAAGAATTTCTGGTAAAAGAAATAGAAAAGATGACACAACAGTGTAAATCTCCCCAGGAGGTTTTAATTAAAGGTTGGTGTAGGTTGCATGAGGCACTTCACTCAGAACATGCAGCTGTATGTGCTGAACATCATCCTCCTGCTGAGATGGAAGAGAAAACAGAAAAGCCATCAGGCTCACCAAATAAAGGAAAGAAGAAACTTGAGGATGACATCCCCAAGTTAAAGTAGATATCAGGCGGGGCAGCAGCCAGAGCTGCAAAGAAGAAAGGAAGTTCAAGTAAATATCCTGCTGAAGACAAATGTCCTGCTGAAGATAAGCCTTGGATCCTGAGGTTTGATGGATCCAAATCCAAGCAAGGTGCCGGGGTAGGAATTGACCTTATTGATCCATCAGGGAAATCCTACTTAGCAGCTTACAGACTATAGTTCCCCTGCACCAATAATGTCGCAGAGTATGAAGCTCTGATTCATGGAATGTTGTTTGCCCATAAGAAGAAAGTGAAGATCCTGCATGTCTTTGGAGATTCAGAACTGGTTGTGAGACAAGTAAGAGGAATTTACTCTTGTAATTACAGAAAGCTATCAAATTACAGGCATCGAGTGTGGGACCTGATCGAAGACTTTGATGCCTTTAATATCATTCATGTAACAAGAGAACAGAACCAGAGGGCAGATGCACTTGCCTAGGCCGCCAATACGTTGGAACCGCTATCTATATCTGGTCTGAAGAGATTTTCAGTAGAATTGGTGTCAGTACCTTCAGTACCTGACAATGTGACTAATCTCCAAGTGTTTGATGATGATCAGCACATCCTGGACTTCATATCAAACAGAGACATATTTGAAGCTCAGATTATAGATGAGAATGATATGGAAGATCATGTTTGGGAAGAAGATGAGATATTAGAGTTGCCTAGCAACAGAATTCCCAAAGGTATGATTGAATTAGAAAGAGCCTTTGATCTAGATAATATGCTTAAACATAAAGATCTGCCTAAGGCAGATGGAGGTCAATATTCACAGGTGAATATTGGACAAGCTGATGACAAGAGAAATGTCTTATTGGGTAAGGTTTGTACACCTGAAGAGTTAGAAGGAATAACTCAGGCCCTTAAGGATTACATACATGTAATTGCATGGACTTATGATGAGCTAAAGACATATGACACTTCTGTCATAACTCATACTATACCTCTCAAGCCAGATGCAAAACCTTTCAGATAGAAGCAGAGGCCAGTCAATGCTCTGCTTGAACCAATCATCCTTGAAGAAGTCAAGAAATTGTTAAATGCCCGGATAATATTTCCTGTAAGGCACTCCACTTGGGTGGCGAATCTTGTGCCGGTTAGAAAGAAGAATGGAGACATCAGATTATGTGTAGATTTCAGGAACCTGAACAGAGCATCAGAAAAGGATAATTATCCTTTGCCCTCTTTGGATGAAGTTCTACAAATTGTGAATGGAGCCAAGATGATGTCCTTCTTGGATGGTTTTTCAGGATACAACCAAGTGATGGTTGATAAAATTGACAGATTAAAAACTGCCTTCACCACAAAGTGGGGTATATTTGCATATAGACGTATGCCATTTGGACTTATAAATGCTGGAGCTACATTCTAGCAAGCAATGGACATAGCCTTCAGAGGCTTAATAGGAAAATGTATAGTCATCTACATGGATGACCTGACAGTATTCTCCAAGGAAAGAGGAAATCATGTTGCTGATCTCAGAAGTGTACTGAAGAAATGTGAAGAATATGGAATATCTTTGAATCCTAAGAAGTGCATATTCGGGGTCACAACAGGAAAGTTACTAGGCCACCTGATCACAGAAGATGGAATTATCATTGATCCTGACAGGGTGGAATCTATTATGAAGGTACAACTTCCAGGAAGCAAAAAGGAACTTAAATCTTATTTTGGTAAGATAAATTTTGTGAGAAAGTTCATCACCGGCTTTGCTGAGATTGTCAGACCACTAAATGCCATGTTGAAAAAAGATGCACAAATTGAGTGGACACCAGAAGCCAAGGATGCCTTTGAAGATATAAAGAAGGCCATTTCAGATGCTCCTGTCCTCATTAGTCCAGATTATACAAGAGATTTCTACATCTACTCATTTGCCTCAGAACATACCTCTGCAGCAGTGTTAACTCAAAGAAATGAAGAGAAAGAAGAGAAACCAATTGCTTTCATGAGCTGTCCTTTCAGGGATGCTGAGTTGAGATATGTAGATGTTGAAAGATAGGCACTTGCATTAGTCAGAGCAATAAAAAAGTTCAGACATTATATACTGAGAAGCAAAGTGATTGCTGTGGTACCAGATGCAGCAGTAAAGATGCTGCTGATGCAGAGTGAACCTGGTGAAAAAAGAGCCAAATGGATTACTGTATTACAAGAATATGACATGGAGATCACACCCATGAAGCTGGTAAGAGGACAAGCTCTGAGCCAGATGATATCTGAAACTGATCCAAACATCATCAGTCAGCAGTATGTGATCAATGAGAAAGACAATAGGGAATGGTATTCAGACATCAGGCACATCCTGATCACGGGAAGATGTCCTTCAAGAATGCAAGCCTCACAGAGAAGAGCCTTAAAGATAAGATCCCAGAGGTATATGATGAAGGGAGGAACCTTGTTCAAGAAGAATTATGAAGGAATATACCTGAGATGCTTAGAGAAACTAGAAGCAAATAAAGTTTTAACAGAGTTACATGACAAGTTTGGTACTGCACACAGATCAGCATTAGCCACAACACATGCAATCCTCAGAGCAGGATATTACTGGCCTACAATTTTTAAAGACACGGCTGATCATGTTAAATGTTGCCATGTTTGCCAGGTTGCTGCCAACAGAGAAAAATATGCTGCACAACCGTTGCAGCCAGTGATGGAAGAGCGCCCATTTGCACAGTGGGGCATGGATTTCATAGGACCGATCAATCCTCCGTCTTCCTCAGGCCATAGGTATGTCCTAACGATTACTGATTATTGTACCAGATGGACTGGGGCTATCAGCAACAAAACTTGTACTGCGGATGATGTCATTAAATTTCTGGAAAGCAACATTGTCACCAGGTATGGAATTCCTTATGCATTGGTAAGTGATAATGGTTCTGCCTTCATTTCCACCAAATTGTCAAGTTGGGCTTTTGATCATGGGATCATACTTAAGTTCTCATCCAACTACTATCCCCAGGGAAATGGATTAGCAGAATCCACCAACAAGAATTTACTGAGTATCATAAGAAAATTGATAGAGAAAAATCCCAGGGAATGGAACTCATTTCTGAAATATGCCTTATGGGTAGACAGAACTAGAATGAAAATTGCATTAGGAAACTCACCCTTCCAACTAGTATATGGGGTAGATCCTATCCTCCCTGTAAACTTGAAAATTCCTACTCTGCAGTTTGCCCAAGAATATCTAGGCATAGATAATAAATAGGAAGTCAGGTTGCTTCAGTTGATGCATCTGGAAGAAAAACGAAGTCAAGCGATTGACCAATTTGCAAAACATCAGGCTGTTGTCAAACGCTGGTTTGACAAGAGAGCCAGAATTAAAGCTTTCAGGATATCCGATTTAGTCCTGATGTGGGATAAAGCCCATGAAAAGAAAGGTGATCATGGTAAGTTTGATAGATTATGGATAGGTCCCTTTCAAATTTCTGAGATTTTAGGAGACAGCACTTATAGGCTTAAGAACCTGACAGGTGAGGATGTCTCGTTGCCAGTCAATGGACAATTCCTCAAACATTATTTCCAGGCCTGAATGACTTCATGACAGTCATATGTATCATATTGTATATTTGTATAGTTGTTTGTACAGTTTGTTTGTTGTTGTTGTTGTTTTGTTGGTTGGGACCTTGTTCTGGTAAGTCAGGATGATGCACTTCATCACCCTAAGAAAATAATTAAATTGTTGGGATTCAGATGATGAGATCACATTTAAATATAGGTTATGATTCATTCTAAGAAGTGTTCATGATCAGGTTTATGATGTCTTTTCATCAGGGTGCTTTTTCTTGGTCAAAGTGAATCCATCACAATGAAACACCTAACAGCCTTGGGTTTGTTGAACACACTAGTATAGGTGTTAAGTGAAAAATCTAAAGGGACTCCCTTGCTACCAATACAATCTCCAACCTAAAGCTGCAAGTGACTACACCTTGTACAAATGAGCTGACATGATGATATCAAATATAAATTTTTAAAGGAAAATCAGAAAAGAAATAAAATTAGGCCATCTAAGTAACTCTACCTGGGCTATGGACGCCTGTTGGCAGTGGGGCTCTACTTAGGGAGATTGTATAGATAACCTTGCTGGGGCTATAGACGCCTGCTGGCAGCAAGGCTCTATCCAGGTTGGCTATGAGGGATGATCCCCAACTATGTAGTTTAACACCAGTTACTTATGTTTTCAACTTACTTTCAAGATGAGGATAATTAATCATATGCACACACCTGATCCTTTGTTAGCTTTATCACCATAATGAAATTTTATCATTCAGAGGATTATGATGCTGACACATAGACAGAATTAGAACACTATAGATAAATGTGATCACATCACTTGAATCATTGGAATTTGTTTATTTTCTTTGGTGGCAAGTTGTTGTGTGGTTACACAACACGCCCCATTTTGACTTGGCAAAATAGGGACCCAACTTTTCTTTTGGCTTGTGTTGTCTGCTTTCTTGCGGTTTGGTAAAATCAGTCACGTTCATCATCATGTGGAGTCAAGATGAGGTAAGTCCTAATATGAGGTCAGTCTGTCAAAATTCGTATTTCATATATATGACCACATATTCTGAAAGAGCATTAAAATTCATGCAGGTTTGCCTTTTACATCACCCTGATATTCATCAGGATGTGAGAGTTATGAACAGTCAAAGTCTTGGTCAAACCTGATATTCGCAAGAAGAGGGTCATATCTTATAAACTCAGTTGTGCTGTTTGAAGAACATCATCATCATATTTGAAACGTCCCCCCCGATAATATCTTGCGGTTCAAATATCTGGACGTCAACTTTAAGTGATTGTAAGTGTTCCCCGTCGAATGATCTTTTGTATCGCGAGCATCATATTTTGAGTGTAACCTGATATTCGTTAATATCATCCTGATGCAAAATATCACCCTTGGCAAACATCCTGATGACATCATCTGAATACGATAAACAAAGAAACAAACATCCTGATGACATCATCATCATATTTACATTTCGACAGGATATTTTGTAAACATGATCATGTTCACCCAATATGATGATGACGTCATAAGACATTTCCAATACAAAGAACAAATATCATGATGACGTCATCCTGATATTCCGAAAGGAGAATGAGTAAAGTTTAAAGGTCATCATCATATTTTGAAATATCACCTGATGGACTGAAATATCCTCCTGATCTCCTTTTGCATGATCAACATGATCACCCTAACAGAGGGAGGGTGATAGTCCATTCCTTAGCATGATCATATTTTAAATATCACCCTAGCGCTAACCTGATGATGACCTCAACTCATCCTCATGCTTCGAAGACGGAATATGATGGTTATGCCATCATGATATTCGATGAGGAGGTTCATCATATTTTTATCCTGTCATGTTGTCAAGATCATCATGATCTTGTTTGCCACCTGACATTTCGTAATGTTCTCCTGCCGAGAAATATGACCTTTTGCAAATATCCTGATGACGTCATCCCGATCTGATAAACGAAGAAGCAAATATCAGGATGACATCATCATCACACTTAAAACTTTTGGCAGGATATTTTCCAAAACATGATCCGGTTCGCGAATATGATGATGACGTCATGCTCTAAGTTTAACAAAAGCCCCGGATATCCTGATGATCATCATCATCCTGATCTTTCGAGAGGGTTACCTTGGCCACAAAGGGGTCATATTACATTCACCACCTGATCATCTTCCTTAGGTGACCCGATATTACATTTATCCCCTGATCTTAACGAAACATGATGGTGACGTCATCTTTTGCATTTTAATGAAGCCTGGATATGACAATGATGTCACCATCATATTCCATTCCGCAGCAGCAGGATCATATTTCATATCCTCCTATTTTCCTTCGACATGATGATGATGATGATGATGTCATTCTTTTCCCCAATATACAGAAGCGAAACATGACGGTGACGTCATCTGGACATTCGGAAGGGGGAGAATCATATTTCCAAAATATCATGCAGACGAAAGTTTTAAGTCTTGCTATCGACCTTATCTTGAGTTATCATGCTGATAGAACATGTCTTCCCGATGGAGGGACATCATCATGATTTTTGGCGTCGGTATAAGTTTAACCGTCGGCCTAATGAAAAATTGTCATCCCGACCGGGTGTAGTCACGCCGATACATACATGATCATATTTGAACCCGATATACAAGGAAATGGGTGGGAAAATGAAACGATGGTTGACCCAAGTGTTTTTTAACGTTGTTTATGCATTTAGTGCATATTTTCCACAGGTATGAAGCCCGATTGCCTGTAGCTGCACATTTTGAGGCATGTTTAATAAAACGTTTACTTCCTGTTGTTTATCCACATGATGATGAACTTAATGTTTGTCTGTTTATTTGCAGGAAGTCATGATGCTGTTAGAGCTGCTGCTGAAGCTGATAATTACAAAGTTGCACATGGAGGCAACATGAACCAGAAGTGAGGAGGATATTGTCAAATATGCTGTTTGCCAGCTGGAGACCGAATCAAATCAAAGATGCTGGAATATTCTGTGCTAGCTGTACATTTGCCAACTGGCGAAGCATGTGCTTTTCATCTGGACCATTGATTATTATGAGAGGATCCTGATCCTTGGATCATTGTAACTGTTTTCTGGCATTTGTTCTATATAAGAGCCAGATCCTGGGGGGATAAAGAGGGAGATACATTAATATACACAGACGCATCTGGCGCATTAAAGTTGATTACTGTAGAATCAATTAGGAGATCGGATTACTGAGACTAATGAGGATAGAATTGTTGAAATGTCAAGGTTCTTTCTTCAGATCACTGTAAATGTACCTGTTCTTGAGCATACTGAATGGATATGAAGTTTCAGATTACATCCTGATTGTAAATTTTACGTAATCTTCCTGTTGGTTTCTGGATATGTACTGGTGAATGCTGTGTTCAACTAGAAGCGCTTTCATTTCATTACATGTTGTTATCAACTTTTCCTTTGAAGATTTGCACTAGATCATGCGGATTTGTGGAATGTCCTGGTGAAGTATGATTCTAGTTTCCTTCTTTTCATTGCATGTATGGGAGCTTGTATGTGGATCAGTGATCTAAGTCAAGTAGTTTTGGGAATCTTATTCTTTAACCCTTTTCCTTTTTTTAATTTCATAAATTCATCACCATAACTGCAAATCATGATAAATAACAAGCAGAACAGAGAAATATGCTGAAATCCCGTAGGTAACTAAAAATCATTAGCATATTTGAGTTAAATGCATGTAGTATTGAAAATATCATGCAAAGAATCATAAATAATGGTAGAAATCATGCAAATATCAACCTGTAGGCACATTATTTGACTAAATTCACAGTGCAGAGGTAGAATTGTTGGAGATTTATGCAGAGCAGGCATATAGAGCAGGATATTTGAAGAAATAATGATGAACTTTGCAGAAACACGTAAGGCCCCTGAATGGAAAACAGCAACACACATCAACCACTGAGTAACGTCAGTAGATTAAGACCTAATCAACGGAGACTTGGGATCATGAATTCTCTGAATTCATCATATCTTTCAAGATGAGTAAAGGTTGTTGTGTAACTTTTATTCTATGTTTGCGAATGACTAACATCATGACCAACAAGAAGTTACTTTTGTTATAATTTTAGATTGACCACTTATCACCTGTTTCTAGGTTAATGTCTTGGAGCAGGTTGTTGACTGGCCTCTTGCCTTTCATTTACTGCCTGCAGCCTGTATCTAAGTTTTATTAGTATGCCCTAAGTTTATATATTTGACCCCTTGATGATCTCATAGCCCCCCTTTCCTAGTAGGTAAAGCTTGTTTTTAAAAGAGTATGCTGAGAACCAGGCCCCTTTTATCTTTTGAAGATAGGTGGCGCACTTTGACTTATTTCCATCATTCTGCAGAGAATAAAATATTGAGGAAATGAACATTAGAAAAATAGTGGAAGGCTGCCACCTGATAGGATTCATTCATCAGTTTCTAACATGCGGTGGGTCTCCGACGGACATGTGGCGACTTACATTTTTTACCATTCTGTAGAACTTCTCCAGGGGTCCCACTAAATGTTTGTAGAAGAGAAGAAGGGTGACATGTGGCATCTGAAACACATAATAAAGTCAAAGTGGATAAAAGGTGCTAAATGGAAGGATTCTGGGTCTCTCTGCCATTCCACAGAGCAATAAATTAATATGCCTCGTTGAACTATAGAATGACAGAAAATCACCATGTGGCAAGGAATGACATAGCTTTGACAGCTCACCCTTTATGATGATTCATAAAGGAAAGATGAGGTGGAGCCTCGTAATTGGTTCAAGGAGTGTTTTAGGACATGACAAGTCATGTCAAATCTTTTTGACTTGTCAAGACCATCCGATCCACTCTACTATTGCATGATTTGATGACTCATATTCAAATTTTGGGAACCAAGTGATTTTGTGAATTTGGTTCATGTAAGCTGGAAATAATGGCAGACATGACTGGTTTCAGCCCCAAAATTAATGACCATCTTTATATAGTTCACATTTCAAGTGTCCTACACTTTTCATTTAGCTATCTAAACCATTGAAGCAAGGAAATTGGAGGCTACTGCAAGCTTCCTGGCATTGTTTCAAAATTTTTCAAAGCGAAGAAATTTAGTAAGTTACATGCATATTATCTCCTACTTTCTACTTTTCTATTGAAGTTTGTTCTCTGCTTTTTCCTTCCGTAGGGCTGTTTAAGATATGAATTAAGTATACTCTAGTTTTCAAAATCAATCTCTTATCTAAAGTTGCATAGAAAAGAGAAGCCTAGAACAAGAGAAAAGAGAAAACCCTTGCCCCTATAGTATTGTCTAAAAATGGCTTCCCCAAAAGCCCAAGTTCCTTCTACCTCCCAAAGCTGATCTCTACATGAAGATCTTCTAGTCCAACTCCTTGACTCTTGTGCCCAAAAGCTGAAAGTTAGTGGCCTTAAATACAAAGATGGATTGGTTGACAAATATTATGGCTGCAAAGATGCAAATATCCCTATTCCCAGATGGTTATTGTTTAACCATTGGTGGGGAAAAAGGAATGCACACTCTCAACTTTCTAATGTATGGAGATTAGACCTAGGGAAGTTGGTAGTCACCAATGTCTTTGATGACATTGAATTACTTTGAGCCATGGCTTCTATATATGATGAGACAACCAAAATAATAAGGGAGGGTGGAGGAGGTGCTCTAGTAGAGATCAATAAAGAAACTATTTCCCAAATTTTTGGATTGAATTTAGCTTCTAGTATGGTCATTGACCTAGATGAATTCAAGAAGGAATACTAGAAGCATAAAAGTAGTTACAAGACCATACATTTTCCTAGACATAGGGAAAAGGGTCTGAATGGTAGGTCAATCAAAATTCCACAGAGTGAACAGGAACCCTTCAGGTTGGAAACCTTTGAGAGTTATTTTGCAAAAACATACTATGCATTATGTCAATTCTTGGGAGATGATAAGAGAGAAAGAATATGGGCATTGATTATACTTATATGGCAGTTGATATTCAACATGTATCTTTGAACTATCAGTTTGATTTTGCTTCTTGTTTGGTTAAACATATACATCAAGGACTGGTAGATATCAAAGGAAATAAGGAAGCAATGAAGTTCTGGTGGTATTCTTTGTTACGCCACATGTTCTTGTATAAGGGAAGAGGAGAATAGAGCCCTAAGTTGATGGTTAATCAAGTTGATGTAGACACCCAAAATTGACCCTTCACATCATTTGTCAATTTGTCACATTTTCACCATCTCATATGTCAATTATGTCTAGCACACTTGTGTCAATCATCTATTTTCTTCTAAATCATCCTCTTTCTATCATTAATTAAATAAATTATGTTTATTTAATTAATTCCATCTCATTTCATCTAATTTCTTCTAATTTAATCTATAATTAAATAATCTTTAATTATTTAATTATCTCATTATCCCTCTTATAAATAAATAAAATCAATATTTTATTTATTTATCTTTTCATCATCCTTATAAATTAAATAAGTGTATTTATTTAATTCATGTTCATTAGATCCAATCTTCTAAATTTCGCTTTTCTTCTATCATTTGAAAATAAATTAAATGAATTTATTTGTTTAATTTATTTTTTTATCTCATCATTTCCTTATCTTATCACATTCTTCTATGTGTACAAGATAGGTCATATCCTATATCAAATACAAAAATGATTTAATTGGTTCTAAAATCAATCATCCATATCATCCAACCCTTAAAATAGAAAAGAATCCTATTTTAAGAAAATCAATCTTAATATTACCAACAAACCAACTACAATCATTTAATAAAAGCTTTTCCTATGGGCACATGCCTTGTACACATTCATCCAAGCTTCTTATTTAATCTCAATCGTTCACATAGCCACCTAATCTCTACTGTTGATCAATCTTAGTAGGGAGCTATATATACACCCTCTCACCTTATTTCATAGAATCCCACATAATCTTGAAAGCATCTAGATTATCATCTTATGCATATTGAGTCCATTGAGCATCTATTGAGAACTTTGAGGACATATCCATCATCATTGCAGCTGTGGCAACTATGGTTGTTCACTATTGAGAAGCAATCCACATTACAACCAAGGAATCAATACAATCTAGGTGAAATTGCTTTGATTTGCTTTTATTTTGTGTCATTTAGATGGATTCTTTGAAGGTGGTAGGATTAGGTTTAATTTACAATGCTTGATCTTGTTAACCTAATTTTTCCTGCTAACACATTCTGGCACATCCAGTGGGACCCATGTCCTTGAATAATCTTTTTATTTGAAAGTTGTTTTTGAAGTCTAGATACACAGAGTGCATTTGATCCGTAGAGAATTGCACTTGAATGGCAAATCGTCACATTTGAATGGCTCCACATTGTATTTTATTAGGGGGAAATTACATTTGATCAATAGGAAATTGCACTTAATCAGCAAATCATCACCTTTGAACGGCTCCAAATTGCATTTGAATGGATTTGCATAGCATTTGGTGCAAAAAGTTGCATTTGATCTGTAGAAAGTAGCATTTGGTGCAAAAGTGGCATTTGGTCTATAGTTACTTGCATTTGGTCCATAGAAGCTCACATTTGGTCCACAGACACTCGTATTTGGTCCATAGAAAATCACCTTTGGTTGACTAGGGTTTCTACTGAGTTTTAGACACCCAAATGCCTTTGGTTAATAGATAATCACCTCTGCACATCATCTAATTGCCTTTGAAATTTTGAATCATCCTTCATCCCATATGGTTGAGAGGTAGTCACCTTTGGTAAAATTATCTTTGCATTTGATTTGTAGACAGTCGCATTTGATCATTATTCATTCACCTTTGGTTCATACTGTTGCAAGTTGATTTTCTTTGGCAGCTAACACTTGACATTGCAACATCTTATCACGTGTCGAAAAAAGGAGAATCTAAAACTACTGATAAATCTATTGTAGGATCGATTGGTCAAAGAAACATCATATTTTTCGCTAATTTAGGAACATTTGGTTTTGGTGTTTAAAAGGAACCTTGTTTGCTCTATGTTTTCTTTATCTTTTTTGGTTGCTTGTTGTGCATGTTTGTAACCCTAAGCTAATAAAAAAAGTATCCTCTCCCCTTGCCTATCAAATGGATCTTAGGTGCAAGAGAACTTTTTATTATCTTTAGAGGTCTACCTTGGTTGGAAAAGAGGTACTCACCCCAAGGGAACGACCTCAAGCAATACTTTTGTTCAGTCCACTATACAAAACAGGATAAGGTGAAAGCCAAGTCCAAACCGGTATAAGTGCTTACCGTATAGTGCTAGTTCGAAAGGAGGTGTACCTAGCATATATTAAACTCCTAGTAGAGATAGTTAAATCTTTAAGTGGCTTGCTAGATGCTCGTAAGGTGCCGGTCCCCTAAATTTCACTAGAAACCATATGTTTAGTGGCCAAAATCCTTCTATTTGCTGGCAAAGGAGGTCAGACCTCTGAAGCTATCCCACATTCTTGCGGTTCAAAGTTGAGATAGAAAATTCCTTGAGATATTTGGGTCTTTGGGAAATCAAAGTTTGGTGCACCTAAGAAGTGTGTGCCATGTAAGGGGGAACCAGTGCCACCAAACTTCTAAGATATCTGCTCTGAATAAGTGCAGCTCAGATTTATCTACAGTGGGAATCCAACAAATATTGTCCTTTCCAGCCTAGGTTGTACATGTTTGTGAGTGTCTTGTATGTCTGTGTTTTTTTAGTCATCTATTTTCTTGTCAAAAAAACAAAAACTTACCCAAAAACAATTCACTATCCCAGAAACTCACATTTGATTAGCAGTCGATCACATTTGAACATCAGTCACTCGCCTTTGAACTGTAGAATATCATCTTTGGCTTGCTTCAAAATCACTTGTGACCACAACATAGGCATCTTTGAATTATCAAGAATTGCCTTTGAGCCTTACCCAGTTGCTTTTGAGTAGCAAAAGATCCTAGTTGATCCTCAAACAATTGCCTTTGGATTATCCTTAATCACATTTGAGCTATCGTCAGTCACCTTTGGTCTGAACAACATCGACATTGGTAAAATTTAACCTGACATCAGTTATCCAGTCTAATAATCACATTACCAGTCAATCCTGAGTCTTTTAGTAGCTTCCAAACAAATCCACTAATCACATACAGTCAATATTCATCATATGCAGCTTGATCCTATCACACTTTGGACTTGTTGAGCCTTCCATCCTCTTGAGACTCAAAATTAGCTAGCAACATCAATCAACCAAGTAAACCAATATTATCCCTTGGCTTTGATCATTAACTTGTCCCTTTTTATCATTTCAACATTAGCAACCAATCTTGTCTACCCTTGAGTTCATGAGTCTATCTCTTGGGGGATAACCTATTTATCAAACCTATCCAAACAAGCCAATCTAAAGCAAACTATCAAACCAAGCCAAGTAAACAACAATCCAAATCAATCCAAACATTTGATTGAGCCAATCCTATCAAATAGTCAAACCAAGCAAACCATCCAAGAGTCTCAACCTTGTCAAACTAGTCCAAAACATCACATCCAAAACATCTCCAAAACAATGCATCACACAAGGAGCTAATACAAAGCAACCATGGAAGCCAATTTATAGCAATTCAAGCTACCCCTCTTAAGGATGCTTCACAATTCACAACTGGGATGCCTAAAGACATGTTTGTACCCAAGGGTTATACTGCAGGACCTTCATCAAGCGCTCAAATACCACAATATCATTTTGGGCCTTCCTCATCCACTCATGTGCCACATTATCAACCTACCAATGAGGACTCTTCGGATGATCTAGAGATCCAAGATGATCAAGATATGTGACTTTACAATAGGATAATAAGGTCAAACCATGAACAAATTTTCACCCAGTTAGCTCAAGAAGGAGTCAAATTGCCAAGTGACTTTGATATATCCACAATCCAAAAACATGAACCAACCAACAATGTTGTTTTTGTTGCAAAGGATACCCATAAGGCCATTACTACCATGTCTACCATATCTACACCATCTCCACACAACATCCCAACATCACTTTCCACCACTCTATCTGTTCCTCCATTCCATGCACCTACATCTACATCCATTCAGCCTTTGTTGACACCATCCAATGTTATTAACTCCTATGTGTCACAAGCCTCTCAAGTGCCTAACCAAAGTGTGTCACATGTCACCCCATCTCATGTATCTCAATCCACTCCACTTTCTTCCATACACATAGCTCCTTCACATGTGCCTCAAACACCTAAAGTCTTTAATCCAAGTGTGTCTCATGTTGCTACATCTTATGTATACCCTCCCATGGTATCTTCCTCCATGAACACAATCCCTTCGCACATCACATAGGTACCTCATACCAATCTAATTGTGTCACATGTTGAACCATCCCAACCATCCACATCCATGAATCTAGTCCAAACATCGCAAGCGTTATCCAATCCTAATATGTCGATTATTGACCAAACCTTTGGATCACATCCATACATTGATCAACTCTATTCACTTGGACTACAATCATCCAACCAAAAAATGTCCTATGTTAATCCACCTATTGCATCCCTAGCTCCATCCAATTCTAATAATTATATATCCTATATCATTTCATCCAACGTATCTCAAACTCGGCCAACTTCTAATCCACAAATGTCATACATTAATCCATCCTATGGTTCACATGTGATGAAAACTCAAGGTGTCAATCCATCTCCAAACACTCACACCTCTCCATCATTTGATAATGAAGTTCAAAACACCTACACCCCACCACATAACATCTCACAACAATACCCTCTGAACAATACCCTAATATACCAAATACCGCATCCAAGTCACCACAATCCTATGCAACAACAACAAACATCTACATTTGATATGGAGTAGCATGTTAAATAAATATACCAGTGACTTGATGACATGAGTATGGGACAAACAAAGAAAACATTCTCTTTTGAGGATGTGTGCCCTTATCCTTTTGATAAGTCATTACAATTGATAACTTTTCCCCCATATTTTGAGATCCCACAATTTGACAAATACAAGGGTAAAGGAGATCCAACTAACCATCTTTGAACATTCTATGTCGCTTGTCTTGATGTCGCCTACAATGACACATACCTTTTGCAATTATTCCCTCAAAGTATTGGGAGACAAGCCTTGGAATGGTTTTCACATCTCCCACCCGGTATCAAATCCTTCAAAGAACTTTCAAGCAAATTCGTCTCACACTTTGCCTTCAACCTTGAACATGAGGTAACCATGAACGATCTTGTTAACAATAAACAATGCAATGGGGAAACTTTTTCGTCATTCATCTAACGATGGTGAAACATGGCTAGTAAACTTTCATGGCAAATGCCTGAGAAACAATAAGTGGATATCTTTGTTCAAAACCTTCATTCCGAGCTATCCTTTCAATTGTAACTACAAAGTGCCACCACCTTTGATGAACTCATATCTAAAGGAACCAACATTGAGAAGGCTTTAATTGCTAAAGGTGTCATCAAGATTTTCAAGGAAACCAAAGACAATGCACAATCCTCAAATGATAAATCTCACTTTTGGAACAAAAAAATGTTGTAAATGATGGCATTGTTGATGCAAAGAATATTCAAACTATGAAATCTCCCATTCATATCCAAAAAGTAAACAAAAGCACACCATTTCTTCCATGAGACCAAGTTAAAATGAATCCATTCCCTAAGCGTCAATTCACTCCTTTGGGGGAACCTATTGAATTGGTCTTAAATAAATGTTTACAAGCGGGCATGATAACATTACCTGGGATGTGACCATATGAAGAACCACAATATAAGACCATTTGGTACAAAGACAATGAAATTACAACAATATAAGTACATCTGGTTGCATGAAATTGAAACATGTGATTTAAAATCTAATTGATCAAGGAGGCATTATTGTTGATCCACCTAAACAAACCTCAAATTATGACCTTGATGCTTTTAAGAATCCACTCCCATCACATGACAAGGCAAGTACCTCCAATAAAGGGAAGAATATCCAATATACCTATGAATTATCCACTATTGGTCGCATTGAACAAGCTCGCATATCTACCACTAGCCATAAGAGGAAAATAACCTAGTTGTTTTAATACCACTCATTAAGCTTTGGTCACTATCCAAGAAGCCCTTGATTATGTTGTTACCACCTGTCAAGGTTGTGCTACTATCCAAGGAGCACCATCTACCATACGCCCATCCTCTAGCTATAATATCCTTGACCATCTTAGTAAGACCCCCACTCATATTTCTATTTTGGAGTTATTACATTTATCACCTACCCACAAAGCTATCCTTGATAAAGCCTTACAAGAGTCATCAGTCCCTAATGATATTGACACTATGCAATTTCAAACCATGATAGCTAGTATTGCATCACCTTACCATTTGACCTTCTCCAACAAAGATCTATCATCGCCTAATCCATCCCATAATGATGCCCTCCTTATCAAAGTTTTTATAAACCAACACTATGTCAAACAAATATTAGTAGATGGTGGAGCTGGGTTAAATATATGTTCTTTAAAGATTATCAAATTATTGGGATATTCTGAGGATCGTATTGATACTACTAAGAGCATAATCATCAAGGCATATGATGATGCTGAGAGAGAATCCAAGTGGATTATTTATTTACCCATCAAGGTTGGTCCTATTATTTTTGATACTAAGTGCCAAGTCCCAAACATTGAATTGCCATACAATATTATCCTTGGTCATCCTTGGATATATGCCATCAAAGCTATTCCATCTACATACCATCAATGCCTCAAATTTCCTTACAATGGGGTTGAAATCACAATTCCCACCAATCCAAATCCATTTGAATTTTGTCAAACTTTTTGAGATAAATATCAAGATCCTAATCATGTCCCCATCAATGTTAAAGTGCATCCATCCACATCCTATGTAGATCCATCTGACTTAAATAAGCCCTCATCTAGTAAATCCATCCTTGACATTGATGCTAAATACCAAGAGAAAGGACTCGGTGAGTACACTTTACAAGAATCTTGTTGTGTAGGAACCTTGCCCTTATCTCCAAAATCTAATGGCCAACCATCCATATCCAAAGCTATTTCATCTGCAACCATTATCAAAGTACCTCCTACCATATTCATTAAAGCAGGCATGCTCAAAGATGAAGACATTGATGACATCAACTCTTGGCTCTTCTTTGATGAAAATGATCAACTTACTCTAGAAGTGGAGCGATATAACAATGGATTTCACATTATCAAGAATATGGGCTACAAAGGACAAGGAGGTCTAGGACCACATGGACAATGACCTATTGAACCCATTGTTGTTACCAAGAAGTTTAATAAGTAAGGTCTAGGGTATGGTAAGGATGTCCCACATTCCAAGGACATTGAGTGTATTCTTGAGGAAGTAGCTAAAGATTTTCCCATAGAAGGGAATTCTAATCTAGATGCCATCAATGACTCTTCCTTCCACATAACTAAGCTATTCCAAGACACATCCATCTTTACCTTTTCATCGGCCTTATCCATTTCGTACTCCTCATCATCTGGCCTCAAACTCGTATATCCTCACCTCATTGACTGGGACCAACAGGGGGCACCCATTCTAGACACATTTCAAAATGATGAAGCTATGGTAGAATTCATGGGTTTGAGACAAGGCATACCATTGGGAGATCATAAAATAGGCTTCATGATGGATCTACCTTTGTTAGCATATTTTGGTGGAAGCATCAAATCCTTCAGTCTTAAAAGGGAAATAAATAGAATAAAAAAAGATAGGTCACTAGGTGAAAACCACAAGGCATCTCTTGACCATAAAAAAGTAAACATAACAGACATATTTGAGGGTGAAACCTCTTCAAGGTGCTTGAGGATGGAGGATTTACCCTTCCTTTGACCACCGAATATTAAGAACAGTCACCATTACTAATAGAGAAATCTAAAGAGATGAATCTAGGCACAACACAGAATCCTAAGATCACATTCTTAGCAACATCATTATTAGAACACGAAAAGAAATATTTCACTACTTTCTTCATGAAAAGAGCAATCAACTTTGCATGGACCTATACAGATATGCCCGGGTTAGATCCTTCACTTGTTCTACATCATCTAGCAGTATCTCCAAATGCAAAACTAGTCAGGCAAAAGATTCAAAAAATGTATCCTCAAATAGCACTTTTGGTCAAAGAAAAAATTTAGAAACTATTGGACACTAAGTTTAGAAGGCCTATTGATTATTCAGAATGGGTTTCAAATCTAGTACCAGTCTCAAAACCTAATGGCCACATCCATTTTTGTACTAACTTTAGAGACCTTAACAAAGCTTGTCCCAAGGATGACTTCCCATTACCAAGCATAGATACCATTGTGGATCTCACAGCAGGACATGAAATGCTATCATTAATGGATAGATTTTCTAGCTGTAATCAAATTAGAATTGTAGAAGAAGATCAACACAAGACTTCCTTCATATGTCCATGGGGTACCTATTGCTTAGTTGTCATGCCTTTTGGTCTTAAGAATGCAGGAGCCACATATAAATGAGCCATGACAGTTATCTTCCATGGTCTTTTTCACACAATAATGGAAGACTATGTTGATGACATCTTGGGAAAATCAAAAACTAGAGAAGGCCACTTACAAGTACTAGAATAGATCTTTGATAGACTGGAGAAGTATCAAATGAGATTAAATCTAAAGAAATGTGTATTTAGGGTAACATCCAGAAAGCTATTAGGTTATATTGTATCCTGACGAGGCATATATGTGGATCCCAACAAGGTAAAAGCTATAATGGAAATGCCTCCACCATCCAATTTGAAACAGCTTCGCATCTTACAAGGCAGGTTGCAGTCTATCCGTAGATTCATTGCACACCTAGCAGATAAATGTCATCCTTTTCAACACCTTCTTCAGAAGCGAGAGCCTTTCAAATGGGATGATAAGTGCCAACAAGATTTTTAGAAAATAAAAGAATATCTAGCTACACCTCCTAGTTTGGTACATCCTGTACTTGATTGACTATTGTTATTATACATCTCCTCAACAATAGTAGCTCTAGGTGCTCTCTTAGCTCAACATGATGAATTAGGGAAAGAACAAGCCATCTACTACATCAGGTAATAACATGTTTAGTGGTAGTGTTTGCTTCCCAAAAGTTGTGACACTATATGTTGAACCAAAGGACAAAGATCATATCCAAGTTTGATCTTCTCAAGTACCTTCTTTCTAATGTAGTGCTCATAGGAAGACTAGAAAAATGGGTAATGATCCTAAGTGAATTCGACATAGAGTATGTGGATCGCAAAGCTATAAAGGACAAGTAATCTCAGGTCATCTAGTAGAAGCGCTAATAACATATGTTCATCCTATCCTTCCTGAATTTCTTGATGAAGAGCTATTCAACGTATATCCTTCAATAGTTTGGCAGTTATACTTTGATGGATTATATACACAACATGGATCTAGAGCTGGAATTTGTTTCATCACACCTCAAGGATATTGTATACTAAAATCATATAGGATTGCTTTCCCTTGCATAAACAATATCATTGAATATGAAGCTTTGATCACAGGACTATGTATGGTTGTAAAATGGGCTATCACACAATTACAAGTCTTTGGATATTCTTAGTTGGCTATTAGGCAAGTCTTGGATGAATATAAAACCAAAGATGAAAAGCTTCTTCCATACTAGTTGATGGTAAATGAATTCAAGAAATACTTTTCCAAGATCACATTCGAGCAAATTCCTAGGATCAAGAACAAAGCAGCAGACACTATGGCTACAATTGGTTCTCTTCTAGATATGCCTTCCAATGTACAGAAATGTGAGTTCTTGGTGGAACAACTTCTGATACTATCTTTTGAAGTTCCATAATCTGAGATTGTATGTGAACTTGTTGGTCCCAATTCTCCTTGGTATGAGGATATATATGAGTATCTCCGCCATAGTACCTTTCCATTTTAACTATCCAAAACCTAATTCAAAACTTTCATCCACTCAGCCTCTCATTACACTATCCTTGGAGAAACCCGATATCGCAAGAGTCTCAATGGTATCCTTCTTAGATGTCTTGACTCATAGGAAGCTAACGTTTCTTTGCGCAAGGTACACAAAGGTGTCTATGGTTTGCATTCTGTCGGCCCTAGTCTTGTTAAGAAACTCTTGAGAGCTAGATATCATTGGCCAACAATGGAGCAAGATGCATAAAATTTGCTAAGCATTGTCTACAATGTAAGAAACATGGGGATTTGATACATGCTCTAGTACATGAGTTACAACTAGTTACTACACCATGGCCTTTCTCGCAGTGGGGACTCGACCTCATAGGCAAGATCCATCCAACCTCATTCAATGGTCATAAGTTTATCATTACAACCACAAAGTATTTTACAAAGTGGGTAGAAGCCATACCAATGACTTATATCATCGGCAAGCAAATATCCAAGTTCATCCTTCATCATATCATTTACTGATATGGAGTTCCATAAGCCATTGTTACTGACAATGGACGTCCCTTCAAGAACCAAGAAGTCCGTGAGCTATGCAGCAAATTCCATATCCAACATAGGTTCTCGACACCTTATTATCCCCAGAGTAATGGCCAAGCCAAGGCTTCTAATAAAACCATTATCAAAATCCTTAAGAAGAGAGTCAATGAAGCTGGTCGTGATTGATATCTATAACTTAATCCAGCCCTGTAGGCTTATCACACAAGTTTTAGAACTCCCACTGGTGCTACACCTTATGCTCTTGTATATGGAATTGAAGCTATCTTACCTATAGAGGTTGAGATCCCCTCACCGAGAGTATCATTATATCATCTCATTTATGATGAGGAATACATGATATCCAGGCTAAATGATCTAGAGCTATTGGATGAATGACGTCTCATGGCACTTAATCATCTCTAGGTCTATCAAAATTGTCTTCATCGTAGCTACAACAAAAAGATCAGAGAAAGAAGGTTCCAGGTAGGAGACCTTGTCCTTAAAGAGAATCAGAAGAATCAACAGGATCATGAGAAGAAAGGCAAGTTTGAACCGAATTGGTTAGGACCATATGTGATCACATCAGTCTATGGATTAGGAGTTTACATGCTCTCAACACCTAAAGGAATTCCTTTGGATGAACCCATAAATAGTTTTCATTTGAAGAAATTTTATGCATGATCCTTGGAATATCCAAAAAAAATCAAAATAGTAAAGATAAATAATCCATCCTCTAGTAAAAACCTGGTAAACAGGTGCCTTGGATAAGTACCATAGTGAAAACCTAGCAAACATGCACTATGTGTATGACTATCTCTTATCATCTACTTGGTCTTAATTTATCATTTATCCATCCATAATAAGCTTTGTCGATATCCCAACATCTGCATGTTTTCATAATAAACTTATCCATCCCTAATAAGATCGTTCCCTTTTCTATCCTTATGCTTACTTCTATCATGGATTTTGGAAATTGTTGGAGTTGACATGTCACTTTGTCTATCATCCTTCTAGGTCTAGGTTATCACCCCATCCCTCATCATCCATAATAAATTCAACCCATACTAGGGGCACTTGCTTGCACTTAAATTTTGGATTGGATACTTTAAGCATCATCATCTAGCACTATACCAATAACATTTCACATCACCAAGCACCCAACCAACTATCATCAAACATCTAATCAACCCATCCACCTTCATCATCACCATCAATAAAACACAAAATTAGAACTACGTCTTATCTCTATTGTTAAGTGCCTTGATCCCGTGGATACAAGGTATGTAGGCAATCTAGAATATGAAGTACTCAGATTTAGGCATAGGTGATAGACCTTTTCCCATCTTTCATCTTTCTTCTAACTGGCATCCAATCATCATCTTTTGTCTTCTACCTCACTTTCTTCTATCATCTATGCTCCACATCATCAATAAACACCCAGAACTGCATATTATCATGACTCATCATCATCATACTGTGCTTTGATCCCGTAGATACAGGGTATGTAGGTAGTCTAGAATATGAAGGAAGTATCTAGCATGCAAGCATAGATGATTCATTCTTCCATCCCCATTTCATCTCTTCTATTCTTCTGTCTTCTTCTCTTTGAATAATTCAAGCAAAAAACAAACTACACGAGTCACGATAGCTCAAGCACTTATCAAATCAAAGGTAAAACAAAGACATTTATCTGCATGCCTTTACCCAACATTTGCTATATCCATCCAACATCTCAGCCTTCAATAGGATATATTTTTCCTCACAACAAGGTGCTATCCAATCCATCCAAGCGCACATTCTTTTGGCAAGAGAACATGATGGTTGTGTCTTTTGTTTTTCTTTTGATTTATCTTTTGTCCCTTTCTAATACCTAGTCTAGACTACCTTGATTCATCATATCTTGGTATGTCAAGAAGACGTATAGACTGGGGCATGGTCATTTGTTTTCATATGCTGTGTTTGTGGGATGATCTTATTCTCCTACTATGCCTAATGGTATCTTGTACGTGTTGGGATTAGCATCTTGCATAGCAATATATTTTTTATTTGAGAAGCTAAATAATCTCTTATGCATTAAGACTATTCTATGCTAAGACTATTTTCCATAGATATAGCCAACAAGGTTTCATTATGTTTAGTGGAAATAAGTTCAAACTGTTGCTTGCAGATTCAAAGTCCATCTCGGAATAGGTAATATTCATATCTTGTGTATATTGGATCAGCATCTTGACCTCATATGATAGACAAGATTGTATTATGCTGAATTCATTGGATACGTCATCACCCTGGTCTTTCTACCTTGGTGCATAATATCCACATGCTATATCAAACATAAATATTGCAAATCTCTAACTTTGTGTGCAACCGTTGTCTAAGCTGCATCCATCTATCATCCATCCATTCATTCATTCTCTGTAATAAAATTTATAGCTCTCACAAGGATTAATCAATTGAATTTCATTTACTTTCTTATATTCATCATCATCTTTGTCTTCATTATCTTCATCCTAATTCTTCTTTTCCATCCCTTGTTTATCCCACCCAACCCCAAATTCTTTGCGTCAACCTAGTCTATCCTTGTCTTGTCATCTAATCGCGAGTCAACCCTAGTCTTTTCCCGGTAGCCTAGTTTACCTCTCGAGGGGGCATCACCTGCCATTTTCACCAGGGCATAGCTTGTTTATCTGAAATGTATTAGTTTCATCTTCTTTGAAACAGCATCCTAACAGACATTGTCTCAAAGTGGGGCAAAATGTAGACACCCAAAATTGACCATTCACATCATTTGTCAATTTGTCGCATTTTCACCATCTCATATGTCAATTTTGTCTAGCACACTTGTGCCAATCATCTATTTTCTTCTAAATCATCCTCTTTCTATCATTAATTAAATAAATTATGTTTACTTAATTAATTCCATCTATTTTCTTCTATTTTCATCTATAGTTAAATAATCTTTAATTATTTAATTATCTCATTATCCCTCTTATAAATAAATAAAATCAATAAATTTTATTTATTTACATTTTCATCATCCTTATATATTAAATAAGTTTATTTATTTAATTCATGTTCATTCTCCAATCTTCTAAATTTACCTTTTCTTCTATCATTTAAAAATAAATTAAATGAATTTATTTGTTTAATTTATTTTTTATCTCATCATTTCCTTATCTTATCACATTCTTCTATGTGTACAAGATAGGTCCTATCCTAAATCAAATACAAAAATGATTTAATTGGTTCTAAAATCAATCATCCACATCATCCAACCCTAAAAATAGAAAAGCATCCTATTTTAAGAAATTCAATCTTAGTACTACCAACAAACCAACTACAATAATTTAATAAAATATTTTCCTATGGACACATGTCTTGTACATATTCATCCAAGCTTCTTGTTTAATCTCAATCATTCACATAGCCTACTAATCTCTACCATTGATCAATCTTAGTAGGGAGCTATATATACACCCTCTCACCTCATTTCATAGAATCCCACACAATCTTAAAAGCATCCAGATTATCATCTTATGCATATTGAGTCCATTGAGCACTTTGAGCACATCATCCATCATCATTGCAGCTATGGCAACTATGGTTGTTCACTATTGAGAAGCAATCCACATTACAACCAAGGCATCAATACAATCTAGGTGACATTGCTTTGATTTTCATTTATTTTGTGTCATTTAGATGGATTCTTTGACGGTGGTAGGACTAGGTTTGATTTGCAATGCTTGATCTTGTTAACCTTTTTTCCTGTTAACACAATTGATAATATGGGAAATCCATTTCTAGTCCAATGTTGGACTCATCTGGGACAAACATGATTCTAATTCAAGTTACAAGATCTTTCAAGATCATTTTGTTGTCAAATTATTGAATTATTTCAAGGAGAATGTGTGTAGAATCCCAATCCCGATATTAGATTTCTTGAGACCTGGGATAAGAAGACCTACTTGGGAAATCAAACATAATTGAGGAGATTTCATTCTCCATGATTAGTGTATTGTATTAAGAGTGTATGGGTGCCCTATTGGCCCACATATATTTCCCAAGTATGTGCCTTTAAGAGTTGGCTTTTTAGAAGTCATTTGGTAGTTGACTGAATCAGAGAAGGCTCATCTAGCAAATCAAAAGAAGGGGTCTTACTTCCCTTACTTAACTTCTTTCTCTAATTTCTAATTGAATAGAGAAGGATTTGATAAGTTGAATGATAAGCTAAAAGTTTTCAGGATGCAGCAAGAACATGCCAGATGTTTTGATCCTGAGGGTTACATAAGTAACCTTAGAAGGGGTATTAAAAGGGTTGCCATTACTCATTAGGTTTACTTCTCTGAGGATGTCATTAGGAATATTATTAATGAAGAGGAGATTAAGTTGAGAAAGGCAAGGTGGACAATGTATATCAAATATGTGGAAATGATGAAAAAGAAATGACCTTCCTACCAGGGAGCTTATCTAGATATTGTTGACCCAATCACCAAAATAAAAATAATTTTAAACAATGTTGATGAAATAGTTGGTCAGGTTTCTACCTTAAAAGAATAGGAGTCTGTTGAGCCTAAGGGAGAAGAAAGGCCATCCTGTCAGCGCTCTTCTGATAGACAATTGAAATACACATTCAAGAGAAGGGAAAAAAGGGTGGAAACTAAGGAACAAGTTCCACAAGCCCCCCTACAAACTCGGCTTGTTTTATCTTCTCCACCAGTGCAACTGATAATTTCCCCTTCTGTGCAGGTAGTTGAATTAGATTTACTTCCCAAGGGGTAATCTAAAAAAAGGAGAAAGATTGAGCAAGGCCCTCTGGTTGATTATCTAGATGAGGATGAAGATGAAATGGAAGTAAGAGAAAATGAAATGTGATAGGAGATACCATCTCCTAGCAGGAATGAACTTGAACAATTGCCCTTGAGTAGAATAATAGATATTACCCTTGAAGGGAAATATATTTTAGATCATATGTGGGTTGTAGCATGTCATAAGTTCATGAATGATGATGAGTTTGTTAATTCCAAAGAGTTTTCTAACTTCTTATGGATATCTAGAAAGAATAATATGCAAGAAGACTGAAAGAAGAAATGGAAAAGTCCCCTCAAGAGACTCAAGAAGAAGTATCCCTTAGGATACTAACACAAATGAAGGAGGAATTTAAATACATCACTCTAGAGCATGGAAGGAAGATGTTTAGAGAGAGTGGTATTCTACTGCTCCTAGAATGTGATATAGCCTCTGCCATTGCCCTAGATACTATTAGAAGACAAGATAAAAAGGTCTTCTCCACAGAAGAAGTTGAGGCAACATTGTCAGGTGTAGGGTTCAATCTAAAATGGGAGACCTTAGCTATTTGGGCCCTAGCCCCCACCACAGATAAGCCATTAGTGGCCAAGCTTAACAGAGATTTAAAGGGGGGCTTAATCATCAAAAGAGTATCTGATACTCCTACCACAGAGGCATCTAACATGGTAGTAGAGGTTGCAAAGTTCAGCAAAGCAACCACTGATGCTCTCCAGAAAAAATATGATAAATTAGAAGGTGATTACATGCATCTACTACATGAATACAATAAGTTGAAGGAATCAGAAGCAAAGTGGCAACAATAGCAACAATAGGCATCTACATCATCCTCACTCCAAACTACATTGGTGATAAGAGATTTAGGCCCTCTAGCTATTGGTCCGTCCTCTTCCTCATCAAAGTCTAGTCTTGAAAAGGAAAATAAAGAGTTAAGGGAACATATCAAGGCTTTTGAGGAGATTTTTGAAAATTCCATGAATGATCAGCAAGAGGATAACCAGTATATTGTTTCAAATATTTTTGGCTTGTTGATGGAAAAAATTGTTAGCAGAGTAGAGAATATTCATAGATTATAATCTAACTTGTCACTAGCCATTAAGAAAATAGCTGAAGATAAGAAACAAACTGTGCCTTTGTTTAGTAAGTGGACCCCAAGAATTTCTTCTCTACTTGGTATATATAAGGGATCAAATCATGAACATGGTGCTCCAAAGGAAATCAAGTCAAGTTACACAGCAGCAAAAGAAGCTGGGGAGTCACAGGCATTTATAAATCAACTTCAGGAGAAAGCAATGGAATTTATTCAGAGTTTTGATAATGATCAAATTGGAGTGATACCAACATTAAAAATGGATAATGGTGATATCAAGCCTTGTCAGGACTGGATTCTTCAATTTGAGGCCATCACTCCAATTATCTCTTTTCTCATCTACCAGGGTGACAATATTGATGTTCCCCTCTTTAGAAGAACTGTTAGTAAATTATGGGATTCTTGTCAACTTGTTGAAGACTTTATCAAGGAGGCTAAATCAATTTTAGCCAAATATAATAATAAGTTTGTCTCGTGTGCATGATCTCCTCACATTCCAATGGCCAATGAAGAACAGTATAAGGCTTGGGATGAGAAATATAATGATTTGCCTGACTTGTGAAACTTTAAATATTTTTATGTTCCATATCTTGAATATTTGTCTGTTATTCCTTTTTCAAAAGGGAATATGCTCTTGTTTGTCTTTTTCTTGTTTGTTTTCAACATAAGAATGCTATTACATCCAAACAAAGCATGTTTGTTTTGAAGTTGCTTTTTTATTTCTTGTCTTCTTGTGAATCATCGGATATTCTAGAAAGGGGTCATGATGAAGAGAGTGAAGATAGGTCAGCAAAGTTTGTTATAGCATATTTCAATACACACTTTCCAAGGTGACTTGTTTTGTGGCTACACATGTAACAACTTCCACTCCTATGAAAATATCTAATCCATAATCAATTATCTTTGTTTCTGATTGATGAGATTTTGTCAAATGTAAATGTGACATCTGTCTTTAGGTATGAATCTTGTTTGCTCCCTTGTTTCTATAAAAGGGAATTTAGGACCTATTGACAAGGATCTTGGAGAAAATTTTGTAACACGGTACATAATCATAAACTAGGATTTTTCTACTTTGAGGTGTTTTTGAGAATAGACTTATTTGTACTTGTAGCTATTTGTATAACAATACCAGTTCATCATTTTGAATATATTGTCAGGGCTTGAACTATATTGTCTCCTACAGTTGTATTCTTTACTACATTTATGAATATAAATTAATTAAATATCAGTTTTATTCATCTTCACAATCTTTCCTGTGCAAGAATATCTTTTCTTAATAGCTTTTACTCAAAGAGTAAATTTAATGCTTTAAGGAAAATATTGAATATAGTAAATGTATGTAGGGATTCTTAAGTAGAATTAGTTCTGGACTATTTCAAGGTGTAATGGTGTAATGCATCATTGCAATATTTTTTATATGAATTGGGAATATATTGTTGTACTTAGTTTCATTTATATTTGTTTTGACTCTATGACCCATGATTTAGGCACTTAGGATTATTGTTTTCATTTAATCTTCCTGATCATTTATAAAATCAAAGAATAGTTTCATTTATGTATTATGTTTAGTAATAGATCTTCAATATTCTCATGTAAGAGAGTTATGTTAAAAGGCCTGAGAATCTAGCCCATTTTCTTCAACATATCATTAATTCTTTTTTGGCAAATTTTAGAGAGAATATCTATTTTAAGAATATAATATTTTGGAGGAAGTAAGTAGAAGATCAAAAATAAAATACTATTTTTATCAAGGAGTATACCCACTGAGGTCTTGCAGAGCATAAAGTGTAGAGGAAAAGGATTGAAAAGCCTTTCCTTTTCGTTGGCCAATCCCTCAAAGCAATCCCATTATTAGAATTGACTATTTTATAGGTTGCTCTTTTCAGATCAGGTTGGGAATTTAAAACAACCGACAGTGTGTTCCACGTACCTTGGTTCCTTTCACAATTAACTTTTTTCAGGAATCAATTATTTAAAATTTAGATCTACAAGACAAGGCACTACTAGATTTGAAACCAAAACTTTCTAATCTGGAGACTTAGAAATACCTTTTAATCTACTAATAGCTATCAGACATAAAGAACATATGAGTTCTAACTAAAGAAGATTATGAATCCTACACCAAATATGTGATAAGAATCTTCAAGTAGCAATCTTTTCCCTACATTAGCTTGGCCCACTAGCAAATTTAGATACAAATTCTCTAAAACTTTCAATAACTCATTCTGTGTTCTTAGAAGGTGACTCTTTATTTGACTCTACCAGCATTTCAGTACTGTCAAGTCCATCAATTGTATCTCCATATGGAAATTCTTCAAGGCACATTGAAGTTTCTATTTCTAACTTCTCATTAGTGAAAAAATCTAATAAAACTTCTACTTCTTCCATGCTAGTAGGAACATTTACACCTAAAATATAGAATCTCATTATTCTAATTGTATTTAGTAATAAGATGTTTCATTTTTGGCTCTTTCAAATTTGAATATGATTTGGAATACCCCTCCATAGAAGCCACAAATGGGAGAAATGAATAGCCATAGAAATGTTATCAGAAAATTGGAATGATTATCAATAGTATCAAAGTAATCCAAATAACTCAATGGAAAAGGAAATAATCAAAATTCATACAACAAAGACAAACCTTGCAAACCTCAATACTTCAGAGCTTCCATTGGTTGCCTATCTCAATCGATCTTGCGTAATAAATGAAGCCCTCAAAAAGTGCACTTCCTTGCTTTTTCTTCAAGATTTCAATGGAGAATGGCTATGATAATTCTTGTAATGAAGATGAGCTTCACAATAATGGTAATGTCAATGGTAACAAGTTGATCACAAGCAATGGAGGAATTTGGTGCCAAAGGTGTGCTGTGATTCCTGCAGAGTAAGGGTACTAAAAGCTTGGATGATAGAAATGGAGGAATTGGGTTCAATTTATAGGCTCACAAGAGAGAAGATCAACGGTATAGAAAGAATAAGAAGATCAACAGTTGAGAAAGCTTGAGAGGATGTGCATGAATAGAAAGAAGACAAGTGTCACACAAAAAACTATTTTGTTTGAGTTAACTACTTTTTTTTATAAAGATAAGATTTGATTTCATAAATTAGAAAGCTTTTTTCTAATTTAAGAGTTGTTGATAAAAACAAGATTGATTAAATCAATTAACTCAACTTGTAATTTGCTTTTTGCATGATTTGAGAGAAATTAAATAATAAATTATTTAATTTTGTGTGCATGAAGAAGATTTATTTTTAGAAGATTTGGAAGATTTTTGAGGAATTTGAAGATAAGAAAGCAAATTAAATAAATAAATTTATTTAATTGTTTGTGCATGCTTTAGAAGAATAAATAAAATATTTGATTAAGTTTTATTTTTAGAGATTGAGATAATTTAAATAAATTTGATTTATTTATTTAAATTTGGAGGAATAAGTGATTTAATTAAATAATGAAAATTATTTAATTGTTTGGAACAATAAAGTTGACTTCGATGAAATTAATTAAATAAAGGTAATTTATTTAATTAATGGGATGAATATGAACCAAATAAATAAATTGATTTATTTATTTATTGATAGAGGAATTTAGATGGAATAAATATTAAGAATATTTATTTAGACAGTCGTGTCATTTTTAGGTGTATACATTTTGCCCCTCTTTGATGCAATGTGTTTTATCACATTGTTTCAAAGAATAGATTTTTGATAATGATACATGTCTTAGTTTGCCCCTGGTACAAGTTTAATGATGGTAGGATGTCCCCTCAAGAGATTGGATGGAAAGAAAAGGTTGAGGCATGAGACGGACAATCTCATGATGAAGAAGGTGAAAAATAGGTTAGGGTGAAGAAAACAGGATGAAGAAAGAGCTAAATGATATGCAATGCAAGATAAAATGATAACACACACAAGCAAGCAAGCAAGTATGCATAAATGATACAAGAACAAACAAGGTATTGCCCCTATCAAGTGGTAAACCAATAATTAATCAATAATGATTAATGATAGTGTTGTCATTGTGGGGAATGATATATCCCTAGATCAACATGATAGACGTGGGAAAGAGATAGCCCACTGATACTTATGATTGATTGATTTGGTTTACAGTGAGATTATGATCAAGACCATTGATTGCGATTGGATAATTTGACAAAATTGATTAACTTGATTGGTATGGATTAAGGGTGGACTTGCATTTGGATCATTGCAAAAGAGACTCGATGAAAGACATGATGATAGATAGAAAGTAGACTGATAGAAGAAATACGAATGAAGGAATCACAAGCTTTTTAAAAATCTAACACTACGAATAGAATCTTTATTGATGGCTGGTATATGGAATGTAAATGGATGTATTATGGATATGGATATATGTCATCATGATATTGCAAGTATTTTGAAGTGCTTGTTTCATCATTGGTCTCTTTTTTTTTGTTTCTTTTCTCTTTTGAAATGTTGTAAGAAAATACAAGCATCTAGGTATAATTGAACCGAGATGACCTGAGTATTGCTTACATGGATTTTGATATAGAAAGTTAATACAAGCATCTAGTCAAAATTGAATCTAGATGACCTCAGTATTTCTTGTGTCTCAACAGACAAGGATTGCCCCTTTTCATGTTTAGACCTCTAAATTCCTCGATGATCTTTTACCGATCATGTCATTAGAAAAAAGTCATCACATTACTAAAGATTGATCCACCAACAACAAACAAAGAAAATGATTATGCCCCCATCATAGTATCTCTAGTTTTTGACATCCTCGAGTAGTATAGAAAGACATAATAAGAAAAATCAAGACTATGTAAGTTTACCTTCCCAAAAAAACACAAAACATTCTTGAATTAGATGTGTTTTCTTGCCATAATTTAGATAGAATCATTTAGAGTGCTTTAGGTAGTTGTTTGTTTTTCTTTGGATAGATTCATGTCTTGCGTCAAAACTTCTATTGGAAAGCAGGTTTTGGTGCACTTGCGTGTCTTAGTGAAAGGTATCATAATCCTTATTGGTGTCCTCTTAGAACATGTGGCATTCAAGAATCCAACTCCATAACGAGGTTGAGGACTTGCCCTCAGTCAAGTGGAGGTTTGATTTATTATGAATGAACTGATAAATAGACATGAAGAAATAGGCCCTAAGGGACTGACCTAGTGCCTTGGGGGATCATTGCTAAATGGCCTTACCTATGTGATGATGCAGAGGCAACGTAGTTTGGGGTGAACTTGGTGGACCTAGGACCTAGGCGATGGGAAATGGTGCAAACGCAGACGGACTAGCGGCTGGACAAAAAGGGGTATGGAATGGATGGGGAAGGGAGCGAGCCTTGGAGGCACATTGCTAAATGGCTTTGCCTACATGAATATGTAGAGGTGACATAGTTCGACAATGGTACTAACGATGGGGTTGCAGATGATTTGCTATTTTTGGGATCGTCTAGATTTTGCTAATGTTTTGACATTTGTGGGAGTTTTGGATGGCAACTTGGATAGCCTAAATGCTAGACATTGGTGACAAGGGAACACCATAGATAGGTAAATGGATGGGTAGGTGTAAGGATGGCCAATAGTAGATAGAAGGAATGCACACAGAAAAGGGCAAGGATGTGATCTCTAAGGACTAAGTCGCATAGGAATACCATGCTCCATTATAGGTAGGATACTTAGGATTTTTTCATGACAATGCTTATGATGATAGGAGGATGAGAGGATAATGAAGGATTTGCATGGTTTGGAGGGATAAGGTATGTCAAGAGACATCCAAAACATTTGTCAACATTGTACCCCTAATCTTTATCAAGATCAAAAAAATACAGGAAGGGAAGAATAGGATGGATGGATTCGACAGGATAGGTATGTAATGGATTGAAGGATAGGATAGGAAATGATAGGAGAAAAGTAGATATGCTGATGAGACAAGGTACCCCCAAGTGTAGGTGATGTAGGACATCAACTTACACATGGCACCTATTTTCTAGGTTTTCATCATGGTACTTATCCAAGGCACCTGTTTACCAGATTTTCACCATTGGACTAAGTGATTTATCTTTACTCTTTTTTTTAAATATTTGGATAGGATAGGTGGATACGGACGAGAGGGCCTCAAGTGCCTAGCTCCATGAAAGGTGATAGTCACACTAGATGGATGTTGTCTCATGGACTATGTCAAGTGTTCTTATAGATGTTGGTAGGGGATTGTACGAAAGTGAGATGGAGAAGATAGATAGCAGATTATGGAAGGTACAATAGTGGATTATGATACAGAGTACGTAAGACTAATGCAAGGGTGGATGGAAGGATTATGCAAAAGCATGGACCATAGGGATAGGATGGGGAAGATATGTAGGATAATATTGGAAGGAAGGGGAGATAGAGGTATGTGGAAGTGTCATGGGATGGAAGGGAATCATGACCAACAGTTGCACATACTATTCAATAAACATTGAAGCTTATGATGGGAAGGTGGTGTAGGAAGTAATGGAGAGTCTTGCTTGGTGGATGAATGATGTTGGCATTTAGGGACCCACATAGACTTAGTATACTTCTGATTTTTGCTTTTTATGTCGGATGGAGGGATTTGAGACTTTTGGATGGAATGGGATTTTTGGATGGAAAAGGAGAAAGTGGATGGTTGGGATGCCTCATTTAACTTGATGGCTTTTTGCTTAGGTACCCAAACCATTTTGCCTTTTGACTTCACTTGTGAAGGTATGGGATTGGGTGTATGCAGCTTGTGTGCAGCTTCTGAGATAATTACTTGTTGCTTGGGGACCCACACCTTTTTTAGTTTTGCTTTGAGGTGTGTGGGTGTATGCAGCTCTTGAGATGGGTTTTTCTTTGATTCTTGGCTTTTGTATCTAAAGGCATGAGGACCATTAGGATTGATGACTTTATAGGTAGAGGCATCCAAATATTTGTTGTTGAATTCTCTTGGGATGGTGGAAGTGGGGTTGGTGGAAACTCTTTGTTTAGACAATGTGTGCATTTGTTGGCCATGATTGGGGTATTTAGAGGATTTACGGATGGATGGATAAGGTGTTGGAAGAAGTGGTGGTAAAAGGCATGGAGGGATGTTAGGAGTTGGAAGTAGCAGAGGTAGATTGGATGGTGGAAGGTGTATGGTCACATACTTTTGGGATGTATATGATAAGGGAGGTGGAATGGTGACATATGTTTTGGGAATATGATAGGGTTTATGATGGAAAGTGATGGATTTGGAAGGCATGGAGGAAGTACCAACATTGTGAGATTGCTTTTCTTGTGAGATATAACTAAGGCCATAAGAGGGTGGAAGAACTTCAACATGGATAGGCTCCAAAGTACCTTGTTCATGAAGGCCTAAGCCTTTACCTTAATAGTTCATATTTTGGAGTATGTGGTGGACAATGGGATTATGTGTGCTTTGGACACTAGCAGTGAGCTCATTATTTGATGGGGAAGGTGAAGAGGTAGATAATGGTTGTTGTTCTCCTAAGGAAGAACATTCATGCATGAAGGTAGTGAGACCAAGGGGATAGGATAACGGATTTGCAACATGGTTGATAATGGATGGTGGAGGATCATTAGGATCTTGATTATCATTGTGCTCATTAAGATCTAAGTTATTGGTTTAATCATCTATGTGCACTTGGGAGGCAAATGTCTCATCAAGGAAAGTGTGTGTTGTTGGATCATAGATAGGACTAGATGGGGTAATAAGCTCATGACCATGGAATTCATAAAGTTGGCTAAGAGGATCATCATGGTTCTCTTGATCATAGATAGGCTCTTGATTGTAGATGGGATCTTGATCATAGATAGGATTAAGCTTGATGGGATCAATGCGCTCATGTATATGTTCTTCATCAATGATAATATTTTGATCATAGAATAGATATAGGTTATGGATGGGTTGGATTTGGATTTCTTCTTCATGTATGGGTATAGGATCAAGTTGCTCATGGATAGCTTCTTCATAGGTAATATCTTGATCATGGAAAAGATAAATGTTATAGATGGGTTGGATGGGGGTGCTTTGATCTTGATTTAGATAAAGAGTTGATGTTTTCACATGCTCTAGAGTATACTCCAGACATAACTCTTGATTTTCTTGAATTGAAGTGGAGGTAGAAGACTCTTGGATAGGCTCTTGGTCAACAATATGAATGTATGATGGACCTTGACTTTGGTTCATGATAGGATGTTCTTCAATAAGCTTGAGGGGTTGTGGATTACATGACGAGGTTGGAGAAACGGGCATGTTTGAAGGCTCTTTGATAGGCTCTTAGATAGGTCTTTTATGACATGGACATAGTTGATTCCTTGTTAATAGCCATTGGATCACATCCTTCATGAGCACATGGTTAGATGGACAATACAATAGATGGAGAATAATGGTAGATGTCTTAGGCCCATTGTGAGGATTGCTTGTGCTAGATGGGGATGAAATTGGTTGAGCAGATTTGGATTTCTCCATAGCTTTTCTTCTTTTTGATCTTGCAAAGAGTCTTTCCCAAAAATCATCTAAGGGCTCGTTGATTAACATATTAGAGCTTGGGGAACCTGATGGCAGTGTTGGTGTAGAACTGGTATGCTTTGGGATATGTGTTCTAGGAGATGGTGAAGGAGGACTAGTAGATGGATTGATACATGATTTCCCACTTGACATGGTGCTTCCCTTGTCAAGAGTATCATTAAGATGAGAAAAGAATGAATAATTTTGGTGCAAGGTGTAGCTAGTACTGGCATGCTCATGTTGGGAGCGATTTGGTTCACGTGGATCATCTTTTTTCCAATATTTGTCAAACTTTGGCTCATCTAAATTAGAAGAGAAAGGTGTCTTAGCCAAGCTTTTATCAAATGGATAAGGAGATATGCCCTCCAGCAAATATTGATTTGTGGAAGGTCCAGCTTTTAAGATCACCATTTGTTGTTGTAAGGCTTGGAGTTCTTGAGCAAGTGCTTCTAATTGGTTTGTCATATCCTCAGAAACTGATGCAAAACTGAAATGGGTACCTAGAAAGGTTGAAAATTTTCTCTCAAAAGGCCTGGAAATGCTCACTATTATGGGTGTGCAGCAACAAATGCATCAGAATAGAAGGTAAATGCACAGCCAGTCAGAATATATGCCCAACTTTGGTAAATAAAAAAGTGTAGGAACAGATAATAAATGCGTAGTAGGTTGAAATATATGCACAAATCTATAGTACAAATGTGCAACTCTAGGTTTTGATTGATTTTGCAATGTTTTTAGCACATTTTTTTTATGTTTTTGGTTTCTTGGTTGAAAGTTGATCTTTTTTATCTAATTTCTTAATTATGGCAAGAAGACACAACAAACACAAAGAATATCTTCATGGTTTTTGATCTTTTTTGGGATTTTTTGGACTGTTTTGACTAAAAACAAGTACAAATCCTAGGCTGGCAGGGACAATATAAACCAAATTCTCACTGTTCAAGTGGTTATACATGTGGTAGCTCTACTCTCCATTATGGAGTCTTCCAACCTTCAAGGGTTACGCCTTGGAGGGTTTTGGGGGAGGTTGACTGTCAGTATAACTTATCAACACTTGTTGTTTGAAGCTTTCACTCCAAATACAATTTATTTATAGTGGCTAGGCAGAGCTTGGATTTAGCTTGTTACCACTTAAGGTCATTCCCACTTGGAGGGAAGGATATCCAAGGGTAGGCCTCTCTAAAGGTTATACATGCAAAATGATAGGTTTGGCATTCTGGTCACCCAAGAAAGGGGAGAGCATAGGCCTACTATCATTTTGAAAACATGAAAGACAATGGTTCTTTCCCCTAATTAAAATGAAAAAGACTAAATGAGTTAAGCTACTTGGGCACACACACGATTTGTTAACTTTGAAAGAAGCAAGATAGAAATGGTTCAATTTTATATCTTTCTAGTAGGGACTATGTTTGAGTTGTTGATGTAGCAAGATCAAATTACAATCCTCCTAGTTAGATCTAAATGCGATTTGCATGAAGGATCCAATTACTTTCCTTGGCTAATTAAATCTAGAGATGAGTTAACAAATGTAGCTATATGACTAAACCAGCCCCTAACCTACAAGCAGATCTGAGAATATTCATGCGAGAAATGTTAGCATTAGAGAAATCACAAGAAATAACTCCTAGATCACGTCAGAACAAATGCACAGCTACAGAGTATAGATGCGTAGAAACAGAACACGGATGCACAAAAACATAACACAGATGTGCAGAAATAGAACACATATGCACAAAAACAAAGCACAAATGCATAGAAACAGATGCGTTGAAAGAATAAACAAATGCGCAGAAACAAAGTTCTAAAAATTCAACAGAAAACAAATGCATAATAGGATGGGATGGATGCATAGCAGGATGGAACAAATGCGCTACAGGATGGAACAAATGCGTAGATTGGATAGATGCATTGAAACAGTGAGTAAATGCGCTGAAAGAATGAGCAGATGTACAGAATCCTCCTGTGTATAGAACCTAATGCACAAAAACTCAGTTTTGGGGTTAAATTTGGGCAAGGCCCGATAGTGGGTGCCAAAAATGTTATCATAAAATTGGAATGATTATCAATAGTATCAAAGTAATGCACATAACTCAATGGAAAATGAAATAATCAAAATTGATACAACAAAGACAAACCTTGCAAACCTCAATACTTCACAACTTCCATTGGTTGCCTATCTCAATTGATCTTGTGTAATGAATGAAGCCCTTAGAAAGTGCACTTCCTTGCTTTTTCTTCAAGATGTCAATGTAGAATGACTGATAATTCTTGTAATGAAGATGAGCTTCACAACAATGGTAATGGTAATGGTAACAAGCTAATTCCAAGAAATGGAGGAATTTGGTGCTAAAGGCACACTGTGATTCCTACAGAGTAAGGGTACTAAAAGCTTGGATGATAGAGATGGAGGAATTGGGTTCAATTTATAGGCTCACGAGAGAGAAGATCAACAGTATAGAAAGAATAAGAAGATCAATGGTTGAGAAACCTTGAGAGGATGTGCATGAATAAAAAGAAGACAAGTGTCACACAAAAAACTGCTTTGTTTGAGTTAACTGCTTTCTTTTATAAAGATAAGATTTTATTTCATAAATTAGAAAGTTTTTTTCTAATTTAAGAGTTGTTGATAAAAATAAGATTGATTAAATCAATTAACTCAACTTGTGATTTTCTTTTTGTATGATTTGAGAGAAATTAAATAATAAATTATTTAATTTTGTGTGCATGAAGAAGAAGATTTATTTTTAGAAGATTTGGAAGATTTTTGAGGAATTTGAAGATAAGAAAGCAAATTAAATAAATAAATTTATTTAATTGTTTGTGCATGCTTTGGAAGAATAAATAAAATATTTGATTATGTTTTATTTTTAGAAATTGAGATAATTTAAATAAATTTGATTGGTTTATTTAAATTTGGAGGAATAAGTGATTTAATTAAATAATGAAAATTATTTAATTGTTTGGAAGAATAAAGTTGACTTCGATAAAATTAATTAAATAAATGTAATTTATTCAATTAATGGGAGGAATATGAACCAAATAAATAAATTGATTTATTTATTTATTGATAGAGGAATTTAGATGGAATAAATATTAAGAATATTTATTTAGACAGAGCCGTGTCATTTTTAGGTGTATACAGTATCCAATCAATGTCTTAGATAAATCCTTGCTCAACAACATTCCATATGCATATGGGATATCTACAACTTGAATATCAGTATACTATTGGATATGTAGATCGGAAGCCAACTTATACATGTGTATATGATTAAGTTCTCCAATGAAATTTACTTTAGTCTTCTCTAATTGAGCCATTTTTCTTGAATAGCCAAGTAAGACCAAGTTCTTTACAAACTAATAAAGGCATAAAATTATTATCTAAGCACCTAAATATAGTAAGTAGTTGTGCAAATTCTTACCAAATATATGTAATATCAACAAGAAAGGAGGTGATTCCTTCTTTTCTTTATAGATGGCTACATGAGTATCTAAACTCTATTCTAGGAGTTTATATTTTCCTTTGTCCTTTACTAGATTTTCCATTGATGGAGCTTCTTTTGCTAAGTTCTCTCTAATTGCAAGCTCTTCCAAAGACTGAAAGAAAGCTTGCTTTACTCCTATAATTTTCATTAATTCAACAATTGGAAGATTACCTTCTTTTCTTGATTTTCTTAGCCATGTAAACCAAGCCTACTAGCTTCATGTTGTACTAATGAACTTATAGTAGTACCATAAGAATATGAAATAAGATATGTTACCTTGGGAGGCTCTAGTTTGTTGCTTTCTTTGGGATTAGGTGGAGTCTAATAGTTGTTGAGAGGTGACAACACAATGGTGTGTCCCACTTTTTGGCCAAAGTGGGATGCTCAAAATTAGTATTTTCAACAATTTTCAATTTGTGTCAATTACAGGGAACAAATGGTCAAGAATTTAAGGATGATGTAAACTAATGAGTTGTGGAATTTTTTATGTAGATTCAAGCTATAATTTTTTTATATTTGTAAAATAATTATTTCTATCATTTTTTGTTTTTAGTTTTTAATCATTTTTTATTTTTAATTTTATTTTTATTGAGTGACATTATTCCATAACACATAACTTTCACTACAAATAATTTTTTTTCCATGATTTATTGGAATTGGACCATTAAATTCACTATCTAGTGTATGGATAGTTTTTGATAATTTTTTATTAAATATGTTATTTATTATTAATTTTTGAATTGGTAAGTTAACAAAATTTTTAGACCTATTTTATTCCATAATGCATTTCTCTTAGCATATATATCAAAATTAAATTTTGATCTTTTCATTGAAATAGGATATCTATGTGTAGTCCAGTGTTTTTTTTTTGAGATTTTTCTAACAATGTTTGTTATTTTTCCTAGTGTCTTGAATACAAGTCATTGTTTTTCATAACAAACCTACATTAATTATAAAAAAACTTAAAAATATAATATTCAAGAAAACATATTACATGTCATAATTTTTTGAAAGGTAATACTAAGGGTTACATACTTACAAAATGAAATTTCCAAATGACTTCATTTGATCCTCCAGAAAATGAAACAAATTTCATCTTTTGTCAGCATTTTGATAGGTGTGGAGGAAACTCCATTAGGGTTTCAATTTTATCCTAGAGGGGTTCTATCTAAGGGGATTTGGGATAAGGATGTTTGACCTAACCCCCTTTAATAAAACCCCCTTAGATGGAAAACATCTAGGATTAAATCATTATTTTTTTCTAAAAAATATGTGTTTTCAGGCAAAAACTAGGATGTACCACAAGTGGGACACACTATTGTGGGATCACCCTACCAGGAGGAGTGGAAGTAGTAAATGGACCTTTAGACTTGTTTCTCCTCAAGATATAATTATTCCTCCCTAAGTGCTACTGATATGCCTAAACTTCATCAATCATTTCATCAGATTCATTATCTAGAATCAAAAGGAAAACATGGCTTTCTACCACCATGGGTGTGTCATAATTTGTTGGTATGATCTCATATGTAGTTGTGGGTAGGGAATCTTGAATTTCTATATTTGTATTTCTCTTTGAAAAATATTTGAAGCTAATTTGAATTGAGGATAGTCAGGCTTAGAATTTGCATTTATTTGTGTAATTTGCACCAATTAGACATAGTTACTTCTACTAAATGAAGTCTAATAGATGAATGAACTTCTCCTTATTTTAGATTGTCTAATGAGGAAGGAACTCCACCATTATTTGGTTGTGTATTCAAAATTCTATTCTACCTCTATAAGTTTTTATTTTGAATTCTCTAAGAGTTCTAAAGCTATGTGTTTTAATTTTAGAGATGTGTCACTTTAGTAGTTAGATTTTTAACTTGCTCAGCTAGATCCCTTATATCATCCTTTTCTTCTTGGACTTTTATACCTATTGTATCTAAAGATGTGAGGAAGAAAGGTTGACTTGGAGGTGATACTTCTAAAATTGTTACTCCATGATGTAGAACCATTGCTTGAGTAGATGCAGGAATATTGGATACATAACTAGGTACTAGAACTAGATTTTGAAGAGGAATATGATTATCCAAGGTATTTATTATTCTATAGATCTGATTTGACACTCCCAAGTTTTCTGAAGGAAACCAAAGGTCCTTGTCTAAACTAACCATCTACATATTCCTCTTGATTGTATAAACATATGCACCAAAGATGGTAATTATGGCTTGGGTTACCATTTTGATAAACATAGAAGTGAGTGGATCTAAGGTAAAGTAGTATACTTCAATAGTTGCATCTTTGTCAACAACATAAGGAGCCCTAAGTTACGAATATGCCCTTTAAAATTTATCATTCAAAGTACTAATCAATGCATTCTCTTACCTCTTTATATCAAAAACTATTAGTCCAAAATAAAGGCTTAAATAGGAATCTTGAACCTATTGAGGAAAAAATTTATAGTTAGTTAATTAATATTTGAATTGTAAGTGAGTGTTTATAAGGAATCATCTCCTTCTATGAAGGAGAGTGGATTAGTTTCTATAGTTAGTTAATTAATAGTTGAACTGTAAGTGAGCATCTAGATATATATTTGTTTCTTTCCAGATATTTAGAATGCAGATTTTCTCAAGATTTTTGTATTCAGTCTGGTTTCAATAATATATATAATAATCCTTTTATTTACATCTTGTTTAGTTCTAGTTTTAAAATGAAGATTGAAGTGAATGTGTTGATTGATATTTAAATTGTGAAGGAAGAAGTCAACCCAAGCACTTGGGCCCACTTGTGGTTAGGTTGCTCCCTATTAGTTTCATTCTTATGTAAGTAGATTTGGAAATCTCAGAATAGATTGTGAACTAGTTATTGATTTGATCTATGATTCAACTTATAAATTGTTATGCTTTGATATTCCTACAACAATTTACTTTCTGCATTTGTAATTTCCTTTCAAGTAATCCTTGGATTTCAATTCAATATTGAACTTTAAGTTTGTTTATTAGCACTATACACAACTAGGTACCCAGTATTCCCTAGTTGTACATATAATACCAACACCATTTAAAGAAACATGTCCCTTGATTGATAATTAAATGTAGCATCTCTTCACCTGTTGGACTGCTTGATTTAAGGATGTGGTGCAGTCATGGATGGAGGGTCCTAAGAAGGGACTATCCAAACCATGCAACAAGAGTAAACACAATAGAAATAACATAATAAAATAATGTAATGGAAGATTCAAATGCTTAATATATCAGATAATCACAATGCTTATATGTTGGAAACATGAGGGGTACAATCAAGGGCTCTTAGGCCTGCTTTCCAGGTTACAACAGAAATGAAAGATATGGCATTGAGGTGCCTTATGGAAAGAAACTATCATCAACTCTATCCTATCATCAAATGAATTAATCACTTCTAATGAATCTAGGAGATGTATATATATCATCTTTAAGCTCATAGAATCCTCTGTGTTGGCATCAAGAGGTTTCAAACTCCCATGAATGATGAAACATGTAGAAACATGTAGGTCAACCTACTACTCATGGTATTGCTCCACAAATGAATGAAACTTGGTGCGAACCTCAAAGAAGGTCTATTAGGTCCTTATTTTCATTGTATGATATTCAATTAGGCTCCACAAATTATGAAAGTACTCTATAAACCTTATATTTTCATGCTAACTAAATGAATGCTCTACTCTGTGAAAGCTGATGATCTTCTGATAGCGATAGCTTTCTATAGACAAATCCAAATCTCTTAAAATCTAAGTATGATGTATTTGACATGGCATAGTAGCTAGTTGCTACTCCACAAGATCTGATATGAAAATGCAATAGAAAATGTTGAATTGCAAATCACTGAACTACAATTAAAATGAAATAAAATAAAAGAAAGAAAATATTTTTGGTTGATACAAGATCGCTCTACAACTTGGGATGCTCCTGCATCAGACAACCAAGGTTGTTGAAAAAGTGAGTCCCTCACTTTGTTGGGGCTAGAGAAAAACCAAGGCAGACTACCCCAGCCTGAGAAATCCATGATGATGAATCTTCTTCTGGTCTTCCTTTCCATTTAACCAAATACTCTTTGTATTGCATGCCTCTGGTACTGCATCCAACTATGCTATCCAAGATGTTCTCTATTTACGCTAGTTGTTGTTGTGGTAACTAATTCTTCAAACCATCTTCAATGTTGTCACTTGACTCTCCTTCATGATATTGATAAGGTCAACAATGTTGAATATAGGTGATATGCCAAATGTCTTTGGTAACTCCACTTCATATGCATTCCCTAAATCAAACTTTCTCGGTATCTTACATAATCCAAACTTCTTCATCTTCATCTTGTTGTATGTCCCCACTGGGAATCTCTCCTTTCTTAGATATACCATAACTTCATCTTCAACTAAAAATTCTTTGTGTCTTCTCTTCTCATCTACTTTTTTCTTATACTTACTATTCATCTCCTCCAAATGCATCCTAACCTGATTATGTAGTGTCTCCATGTATCCTACAAATTCTTCTACCTTTGCACTTATCTTGTTCTCCATACTGATGTCTCTCAACTCTGCAACTCCTCTAGGTTGTACTCTTGTCACAATCTCAAATGGTGTCTTCCTTGTATTCTTGTTCACTAAATTATTGTATGCAAACTCTACTTGTGGTGGAACTAGATCCCAATTTCCTACTAAATATCTCCTACTAAACATCTCAACAAGTTACCCAAGCTCCTATTTACCACTTTTGTTTGTCTATCTATTTATGGGTGAAATACTGAACTAAACTCTAGGTTTGTCTTCATCTTCTTCCACAATGTCCTCCAAATTATCCAATGAATCTTGTATCTCTATCTGAAACTATACTCTTACGTAATCCATGCAATATCACAATATCCTTGAAAAATAGGTCAACAACATGTATAGCATCATTTCTCTTCTTACAAGGAATGAAATGTGTCATCTTTGAAAATATATCCACTACTACAAATATAGAATCATATCCCCTCTATGTTCTTGGAAAACCCAATATGAAATCCATGCTTATATCTTCCCAAGGTCTCTCCGGTACTATCAGAGATTTGTACAAACTAGTATTATGACTGCTCCCTTTTGTAACTTGACAAACTCTACAACTCTGAACAAATTTCCTTACATCCTTATATATCTGAGGCCAAAAATAATGTTCACTTACCAAAGTGACTATCTTATCAATTCCAAAATGTCCTGCCAATCCACCACTATGCTTCTCCTTTATCAAATTATCTCTCATTGAACTCCTAGGTATACACAACTGATTCCCTTTGAACAACATATCCTCCTGAATGAAATAATCCAACCACTTACTTCTATCTATCATAACAGGTTCCTTACATGCTTTCCATGCTTCTACTAAATCAAGATCTTCTTTATACATATGCTTAAGTTCTTTAAATCCTAATACTTCTACCCTCATTTATGTCAACAAATTCCTTCTTCTACTCAATGCATCTACCACTTTACTTGACTTCCCACTCCTATGCTTCAATACAAATGTGTAAATCTGCATGAACTCTAGCCATCTCATATGTCTCTGATTCAACTTTCCTTGGTTGTTCAAATACTGTAAAAGCTTGATGATCAGTATACAACACAAATTCCTTAGGCAACAAGTAATGTCTCCACTTCTTCAAAGCTTGAGTTATGGCATAGAAATCCTGATCATAAACTGAATATCTTCTTCTTGCATGATTCAAATTCTCACTAAAATATGCTACTGGTCTCCCTTCTTGACTTAACACTACTCCAATTACATTTCTACTCGCATCACAATCTACTTGAAATACTTTGTTAAAATCTGGTAATGCTAACACTTGTTGCTCTGTCACCTTTTGCTTCAACAATTCAAAACTCTTATCTGCTCCTGATGTCGACTTAAAATCCTTTCAGTCACCTCTCATTGTCTCTATCATAGGTGTGCATACAGTACTAAAAATTCTAATCAACTTCTAGTAGAAACTTGCTAATCCATGAAATGATCTTCCCTCTCCAATGTTCACAAGTGTTGGCCACTCAACAATTGCTCTAACTTTCTCAGGATCCATCTTCAATCCTTCTGCAGAAATCACAAATCCCAAATATACCAATTCTTCATGAAACTACATTTCTTGATGTTTATCAAAAATTTCTCTTCTCTCAATCTCTGCAATACTTGTCTAATATGCCACAAATGTTCCTCTGTCTTACTAAAAATTAGAATATCATCCAAGTATACAATAACAAACTTACCCAAGAATTTCTTCAAAACCTCATTCATTAATCTCATGGAAGCACTTGGTGCATTAGTTAATCAAAATGGCATCACTAACCATTCATACAATCCCTCATTTGTATTAAATGCAGTCTTCCACTCATCTCCTCTTATTCTAATATGATGATATCCACTCTTCAAGTCTATCTTTATGAAATACTTTGATCCACTCAAACAATCCATGATGTCATCCATCCTTGGCAATGGAAATCTATACTTAACTATGATCTTATTGATTTCTCTAGAGTCTATACACATTCTCCATTCTTCATCTTTCTTCGATGCTAGCACTATAGGTACCACACATGGGCTCAAACTTTCTTTGATCAACCCTTTCCTCAATAGCTCATGTATTTGAATATTTAGCTTCTCAATATATTTTGTTAGCAAGAGACATTGTGTGGCTTCATGAGTGTTGTCATTGATGGAAACAAATTCTATCCTGCACATCTACAGTACATAGTATGCCTATACCAGAAGTCAGATTGAAGATTGTTTTGGTCTGGTGAACAAGAATAGAGTATGCAACAAGGTCTAACAATCAGGTTTAGATCTCTCGGATGGTGAAATTCAGCAAGTTGTGGACTTGGATAAGTCAAGAGGGGTATCATGACTACTATATTCCAGAGATTTAGCCTCTGGTGATAAAGAAAAGAAAAGATATGAGGATCTGAGTGTTAGGTTCCAGTCAGATAGAGTAGACAGAGGAAGAACTGACCAATAAAGTATCAGACTTAATTTTGGATGAGTAAATGATGTTGATCAAGTAATTTGTGGGATCACACATTGTTGGCCAACATGATTAATGACTTCTATATCTATGCTTTTGATATGCATCACAAATCAAGCATGGATTTAGCCGATAGAGTAATTACTTGCAGTGTTCTTGATGACAACTAGCAAGTTGATAGAAGTCATTTATGTGGATATATATACTAGATGGATTCTAGTATGTACGTGTTTGTGGTTAAGAAGTGATGAAGTAAAGTGTGAAGAAAAATAGAGATAAGTGTGGGAATAGCTATCCAAGTCCGGTATGTGATAGAACACCAACATTGAGCAGAGGAAGGATGAAGTGCATCAGATCTGTATATTGTGCCTAAATCGAAACTAAACTCTTGCATTTGTAGATGCTTCTCATTAGTTCAAACACTTGATTATCTTCTGTAAGTTTTGTACATAGTGAGTCTCTTGTAGGCGGTGTGCCTCTTATGAGCAGTGTGCTCGGGCAGTGAGCTCTAATTGGCAAGTGTCATTTTGTATTCCTTTATTCTTTTAACAGAGAATACAATCTTGGGTTAGTCAACCCATGGTTTTTCCCTTAATACGGTTTTCCACGTAAAAATCCTTGTGTTATGTGTGTTGATTTTATTTCTGTTCTTATGATCACATATGCTTATTTGTTTTGATGTTGCACTAATTATTAAATGAGAAAAGAAAGAATAATTTCAAATAATTGATTCATCCCCCTTCTCAGTTATCAACCTTATTTCCAACAATTGGTATTAGAGCTAAGTTTTTTTGAACAAAGTCTAATAGCTTGAGGAAGATATGGGAATCTCAATGGATATATCTGGTATGAAGGAACAACTTCAGTCTACCCTGGATGATCTTGAACAATCTCATTCTGAAGTCAATAATTTGAGAGAAAGACTCAAAGAAGCTGATGATTTCATAAATGAGCTAAAAGAAAAACTTAGTACCTCTGTGAAAAAAGAAAGGAACTACTTCAAAAATTAGCCAATCAAAGTGAAGACAATGATACTAATGAAGATCTGAATGAGAAAAATAAGCTATGTGAGAAGCTGTCAAAAGAGGTCATTATGGTAAGGCATGAAATGGAATCAAGGGTTATGAGATTCACCTAAGAAATTGAAGAAAAAAGGAAAAGTGAAGATAATCTAAAACAATCCCTCAAGGAGAAGATAGAGGACTGCCACAAAATGGATAGAATAATCAAGCATCTTGAATCTGATCTTGAAGAAGCTAGAGATAATGAAGAACAACTTGAGAATCAGATAGACACTCTTAAACAAGATCTTCAAACAATAAATGAATACAAAGAGAAATTCAAGATAAGCTCAGTCCAACTTGAAGTTCTTCTTGAAAGTCAAAAGAGGGTAGATGATAAGCATGGCTTGGGATATGAGAAAGCTGAAAGCTCTAGATCTGGTTAGAAGAACTTTGGATCAGGAAATCAAAGAAATAGGCCTAGAAGACCTCTGGTAAGGCAACCAAATGCTCAAAGATATCCATCCTTCAATGGATATTGCTTCAATTGCAACAATTTTAGTCATAAAGCAACTCAGTGTAGAAAGAGAATGAATCAAACTAATCCATCCTTCTCTGAACAATGGTTCAACTACAAAAGGTATGGTCATAAATCTCATGAATGCAAAAATATGCAAATAAACAATTCATTCAATGGTAGATGCTTTGCATGCAATAGAATGGGACATATGGCTAATCAATGCGAATGAAGAGGATATCAATCAAATATGCAAATAAATGTTGTCTGTTACAATTGCAATAGATCCAATCATATTGCCAAATTCTGCAGAAGTAAAAATTAGGATAAAAAGGGTTCAATGCAACATAATCAAAAACAAGATAAGGGTAAAGGTAAAGTGAATGCAGATGAAGTTCAAAAGGAGATGAGCAATATTTGGGTGAAGAAGAGTATAGAAAATATTGGGGATGGAACTGTACTGGAATTTGGTGCTAATATTCCTTCCAAAAACTAAACAAATGAGCTTTGGCTCAGGGGGAGTCACAGAGAAAAACAAATTCCCCTAGCCAGTCAATTAGTGCCTAAATTTGGCACATGGAATGCTGCGGACTAAAGGCTTCTCAAAAAAATATCTATATAACCCTCAGTAAAAATATGAAAGATCCGCATGGAGTTTTGTAAGAATTTAACTACTCAAGTTGATCTAGTTTGACAGGCATCTGGTAAAGCAGGATTTTCACAGACAGATCCGGTATGATTCAGAATTAAAATACTTTGATCTGCGGACCTATGGCATGATTGAAGAAAATAAGATACATTGTCAATCCTCACTGACAATGATTCTAAGTTAAGCATAATGATTCAATAAGATCTCTCTCTCACTATTTATTACAAAAGGAAATTAGGGTTTACACAAGGATAAAAGGGGTCATTATTTGAACATTTGCATTTGAGAAGAAGAAAAGAAGAGATCTGCAACAACATTTCTACAATTCACTCAAGATCAACTAGAAAATTGAATTCACCCAGCGATTTGTTCTGGCTCCTATTTAAAACCCTAAAAGCATAAAAAGGTATTTCCATTATGAAAATCTCTCTTTGAATCTTTTGCAAGATGGCTACTCCAATGGTTGTAAAGATCACTAATAGGCCGCGTCCTAAATTCAAGAAACACCCTTATAAATCTCTAGAAGTTGATCCTTTAGGTGCATTTTCTAGCATTTCGCATGGGCTATTGCATGTAGAAGATGTTAGGGTCTATATCCATGCCAACATTGAGGAATTTGGAGACTCTAAATTGATGGACATCTATCACAAATAGCTAATAGATGAGAGTTTTGAACTCAAACCTCAACTCAAGGCCCTCCGGGATAAACACTTCAGGCATTCCATACACTTCCCCTATTTTATAGAAGATGATTGGGTCCAATATGTCCTAAGAAGGATGCATGATAATTTCATGTGGTTAATGGGGCCTTTCAAGATAACAAAGGATGCCATTAGGGCAGTGACTGGACTGCATTCTTCTGGTGGATTACCTGCACTTAAATCTGTAAAGAACCAGACAGTAACTAAAGCCACCAGATCTAAGTTTGACAAAAGAGTAGTGACCATAGATGACATCACAGATCTGGATGTCAAGTTTGCCTTAATGATAATTGGATACAAGGTCTATCATTCTAGTAGGGAGAATTCTATGTCTGGGACTGCAATATATGTAGCATATTAGATGTTGACAGAAGATGTAGATTATGACCTGTGTGATCTTCTCCTGAATCAACTATTACAAAACCTATAGAAGATCAAAAATGATAAGAAGAATTCCTTAAAATATGGTTGTCTAATACTGTGTCTATTCTTCTACTATATGAATGAGCTACCTGGATCTAGTGGTTGGGTTTGATAAAATGATAAACCAGTTGCAATCCAAATTAGAGATTATATGTATGGACTTGGTGATGCTAAAGTTTAGAACGCAACTCTCTAGGGTTACTTTAAAAACTTCCAAAGCATGATGCAAGCCAGAGAGAGGATACATCAATCCATAGTTGAGAAATACAAGGATACAGTGTGCTTCATGGTTGACACTAATCAATGTCTAATGGAGGCAATTGAGCCCAGAATAGTGTGGATAATGCCTATGGGATATGAGGTTGATGAGAAAATCTTGGAGCTACATATTCAACACCTATTGAGCCAGCCTAAGGACACTGAGGTAGAAAGGTTTGGAACCTTTCAAGAACTAAGTGTAAAAATACATGTTGACTTGAGACAACCAGAGATAAAGAGAAGAATAAGAAGGGAAGTAGAGGAATTTGCCAAATGATTTGGCATATCAAAGGAGGCTCCTAATTCTAATAGAGAGAAAATGGAGAAGGCAGAAAAAGAAAGAGAAGAAGCAAAGGAAGAAAGTGCTCCTACACAAACCTCCTCTAGGACTAGATGCTTCAAGAGTTCTGCTCTTGTCACTTCCAAGAGCTCAAAGTCTGCCAAACCAGAAGTCAAGACATTCAGAAAAGGAGAAAAGAGGATGAAGACCAAAGCCTCAAGGAAGTATACAAGCCATAAAGATGATGAGGAAATAGAATCAGATGAAGAAATATAAGAATTAAAGAAAAAGAGAACATCCAGGAAGTTCTCTACTAGCAAAAAGGAGGAAGAGAAGGCAGAGGAATTTGTAGATAAGCCCACTCTTTCCATTGATGACATCATCAAGGCAGTCACTGTGAATGGGAACCTGCAGTTGGTGACTGAATTCTATGATGAATATAGTGATGCTAACAAGAGAATTTTGGAAGAAACTGCTGTCAAGTACTTGAACATTTACAATAAAGCATTCATTGAAATAATATCACTAATTCCTAAGATTCTAGAAAAAGTACTTGAGCTGAGAAAAGATAATGCAAAGGCAAAAGACTTAGAGATTCAGGAGTAGATAGCAATTCAACTTTATCCTTCCATCACTCCAAATCAAATGAACATGATTTTCAAAGATTGTAAGGATGAGTTCTGGAGTAAGGCAAGAATGAATAAACTCATGCTTGGAGAAACAGACCAGGTAGCAAGTGAAACAAAATATATCCTCTAGAATGCCTTGAAGAGATTCAATCTTCCCATTGTAGAAGAAATAGATGAAGAACCTTCTACCATGGATGTTGAAGGATTAAATACAATCAATGAAGAAACTTCTTACAAGGATGTTGAAGGATTAAATAAAATAAATGAAGAGATCTCTGAGAACTTAGACTCTTCAGTCCTAGAGGTGGAAGTTCATGAAGCCACAAACACATTTGACATCTCTCCTCTGGATCCCACTGTAGTTGTGATAGACATTCTAGACTCTGAACCTGAAGGAAAAGGTAGAGGAGAGGAGAAGAAGATTCAAGAAGAAGAGGTAAAGGGAAAAGAAGAAGAACAAGTAGATAAGACAAATGATGACTCTGATATTTCAAAGAAGACTCAATCACTAGCAAGAGACACTACAAAGATAGTGAAAAACTTCTTAGACAAAGAAGTGGTGGAGTTAGATGAACCAGAGCTATTTCAAGGGCCCCTAAATCTAGACACTCTCTCTCCAATACAGATGATGAAGAAAGCATCTTTTGCCCAAGCCAAGGCTAAAGAAAAACTCTTGAAATCTCACATGGAGGACTGTGAACTATTAGAGATTGCATCTAGGATACTAGAGAAGATCATGCCATCCTTCCAAAAGGATCCTTCAGCCTCACCATCCAGTAACCTGAAAACTTTGGTAAATTTTGTTAGCACTCAGTTTGAATCTCTAGAGAAATCAGTAAAAGCAAAGGTTCGGAAGGAGTTTCTAGGAAAAAGATTCACTAAAGTGCAAGGACTGATTACTAATGATAGGAGGACCCTAGACATTGGAATAAAGAGCCTTGAAAATGCTCTTAAAGATGGTGGGGATATATACAAATTTCATCTATCCTGGCCCAAAGTGACAGAGGATATTGAAAAGAAGGTGAAAGAACAAGAAGGTAAACTGTCAAGTTTATCTCAAAATTTTGATCCCCTTACTACCTCTTTAATGAATCAAAAATGCCAGGCCATTGTCATCATAAATGAAATAAAGAGGCTAAACAAAAAAAAGAAGGATATAATAAACAGAATGAGTGAACACAGAGGGATAATTATCCCTAAGTTAGAAGCATTGCATGAGGCCTTGACAGATGCCCAGACCACAGCTCGGACGAGTGATCCAGTAGATTTAAAAAGGGAAGAAGTATAGACATTTTTGTTGAGTGGCCACATCTCCATTTTGGATAGGATGAAGTAGAGTTGGGCCACAAAATTTGTACAGTTGAAGGCCACTTTTGTAAATATACTTAAATATATGTAAGTATAACATATATATACTTATGCGGCCATGTATAGGTTAATTTTTGCAAAATTTTGGTATGCAGATTCCATCCTTTTCCATTTATGTCAAAGGGGGAGTGAGGAGTAGTGAAAAATGTGAAATCCAGCTAAGGGGGAGCTTCAATAAATAGTACAAAAGATAGAGCATCAGCCAAGGGGGAGTTACTGCGACACTTAAACATTTTTCAATAAGTGTTGCCTTCAATACCAAAGGGGGAGATTGTTGGCAAGAGACACTTTGTGGCTTCATGAGTGTTGTCATTGATGGCAAAAAAGTCTATCCCACACATCCATAGTACAAAGTATGCCTATACCAGAAGTCAGATTGAAGATTATTTTGGTTCGGTGAACAAGAATAGAGTATGCAACAAGGTCAAACAATCAGGGCCAACTCTCTTAGATGATGTAACTCAGTAAGTTGTGGACTTGAATAAGTCAAGAGGGGTATCATGACTACTATATTCTAGATATTTAGCCTCTGGTGATAAAGAAAAGAAAAGATATGAGGATCTGAGTGTTGGGTTCCAGTCAGGCAGAGCAGACAGAGGAAGAACTGACCAATAGAGTATTAGACTTCAATCTGAATGAGTAAATGATGTTGATCAAGTAATTTGTGGGATCACACATTGTTGGCCAACATGATTATTGACTTCTATATCTATGTTTTTGATACGCATCATAAATCAAGCATGGATTCAGCCGACAGAGGAATTACTTGCAGTGTTCTTGATGCTGACTAGAAAGTTGATAGAAATCCTTTATGCAGATATATATACCAGATGGATTCCAGTATGTAGGTGTGTGTGGTTAAGAAGTGATGAAGTAAAGTGTGAAGAAAAGTAGAGATAAGTGTAGGAATAGCTATCCAAGCCTATATGTGACAGAACACCAACATTGAGTAGAGGAAGGATGAAGTGCATCAGATTAGTATATTGTGCCTAAACTAGGACTAAACTCTTGCATTTGTAGATGCTTCTCATTAGTTCAAACACTTGATTATCTTTTGTAAGTTCTGTAGACAGTGAGTCTCTTATAGGCAGTGTGCCTCTTGTGAGCAGTGTACTCGAGCAGTGAGCCCTAATTGGCAAGTGCCATTTTGTACTCCTTTATTCTTTTAACAAAGAATACAATCTTGGGTTAGTCACCCCATGGTTTTTCCCTTAACAGGATTTTCCACATAAAAATCCTTGTGTTATGTGTGTTGATTTTATTTATGTTCTTATGATCACATATGCTTGTATGTTTTGTTGCTACACTATATTAAAGGAGAAAAGAAAGTTAGAATAATTTCAAGTAACTCATTCACCCCCCCTCTCAATTATCTACCTTGTTGCCAACATCTTCTAGTGTCATCCTATGTGCTACTTTGTTAGGAAAACTAGCTCCAAGTATAAGGTCCATGTGATGACTAATACTCCATATTGGTGTTAATCCATCAGGCACATTGTCTGATATGATGTCTTGGTACTCTATAAACAATTCAATTATTTCCTCTGGTGGTGGTTCTTCTTTTGCTGTGGTGTTTTCTACACTTAGGGTTCTGCACTTCTTTGGAATCAAAGAAAAAAACATATTCTCATGTCTCATTCCATCAAAAAAATTTCTTCCATCAACCAAACAGATTCTAACATTCCATCATACTTCACTTTTAGGCTCATCTTCCAAAGCTATCAAGATATGTTTCTTCCCATTAGATGTTATAGTATATGTATACTGTCATGGTCTCCCCAACAATATATGACATACATCCATTGGCATAATATCACATGATACCTCACCAACATAAGATCCTATATGAAATTTCACCAAACATTGCCCACTCACTAGTACCTTGTGCTCATCTTGAATCCATGCTATCTTGTAGGGCTTAGGGTGTTTCAATCTCTCTAGGTTTAGCTATCACCATCTCGTCTAAAACTAATTTATCAGTACGTACCACTATCAATGATAACTTTACAACATTTACCTCTTGATTTGCATCTTGTTTGGAAAAAACTTTTCCTTTGCGGTGGTTCCTCAGTTGTCTCTACTTGAAATAGTGCTCTCCTCATGACCAATGATTCTCCTCTCTCTAGTTTTCCAACTAAACTAGGTGATCCAATAGGTTCTTCCTCCGCATAAGTTGTTCTTGCATTGTTCTCTATCCTCTTGCATGTACTTCGTTGATGACATTCAAATGCTCTGTGTCATTCTCCTCCACACTTAAAACAAGTTCCTCTAAATTATCTTTTATCAAACCCTTTTTCATCTCTCATGTGTCCTTCATTGTAGTAATAATTAGGATTCCCTCTACTGTTGTGGTAGAAACTCCTATCATCTCTCTGGTATGAATTGTTATCTTTGTCATCCTTCTTTTATGGGATACTTTCCTTATTTTTCTCCACATAAGGTCTTTCTCCTCTGGAATTTTTTCTACCTCTTTGAAATTTACCTCCTCTACCTCTCTGCCTTTTCTCATGCCTCTTATTCAACTTTTCTTCAAATTTCAATGCAAACTGATATGCTTCTTCTATTGTTGTTATCCTCACCAAACTTAGTTCTTCTTGAATATTCATCCTTAATCCATGTATGTATCTTTCCACTTCCTCCTTGCTAGCTTCACTATGTTGAGTCCTTATGATCATCTTATGAAATTCCTTAGTGTACTCCATAGATTTCTCCTTTTACCTTAGGTTTTGTAATCTCTTCAACAATTTCAACTCATAGTCAGTAGGTATGAACTAATTCTTCAACTTTGTCACCATCCTATCCCACTTTATGATCTTCTCTTTTCCTCTCCTATTCCTATCCAATTGAACTTATTTCCACAAAATAGAAACATGTCCTTTCAACTTAGTTTTTGCAAATCTTACTCTCTCTAGATCTTCAATTTCCTCATATTCAAAGTATTCCTCTAGGTTATTTATCCACTCAATCAATTTCTCAGGATTCAAATTTCTAGTATAGTTTGATACTTACATTCTAGGTTTCTTACCCATCTTAGAAATAGCTTTCAACATCTTTACTTGATCTGATTCTTTTTCTTCTAGGACTTCTTCATTTTGGTCAACAACTTGAAATTCATCATCATCACTTTCATCTTCATGTCTAGGGTTTAGCCCTCTTCTTCTATCTTCTTCTACAACATCCAATCTAACCCTCATTATTCTCATCATCTCTTTCATTCTCCCAACAATATTAGCCATAATAGGCATCCTCCTTGGTGGCATCTCTTCCTAGGATTTGGTGCAACTGCCTCAATTCAGTGATCTGACTACAAGGTAGCAATTTCCTCACAATCAGCGCTCTATTGACAAACACAAGTAGACTACCTCAGGTTGGCAATCTGCTCACCACAAGATCTTCCAGAATACCTTCACCTCCAAAAGCATTCACAAATTCACTCTGATACCACTTGGTATAGTCATGGATGGAGGGTCCTAAGAAGGGATTGTCCACACCATGTAGCAAGAGCAAACACAATGGAAAAAACGCAATAACAAAATGTAATGGAAGATTTACATGTTTAATATATCAAATAATCTTAATGCTTATATGCCGACAACATACGAGCTACAATCAAGGGCTCACAAGCCTACTTTCCTAGTTACAACATAAATGAAAGATGTGGAATTAAGGTGCCTTCTGGAAAGAAACTATCTTCAACTCTATCCTACCATCAAATGAATTAATCACTTTATAATGCATCTATGAGATGTATATATCATCTTTAGGCTTATATAATCCTCTGCATCAGCATTAAGAGGTTTCAAACTCCCATGAATGATGAAACATGTAGAAATATGTAGGTCAGCCTATAACTCATGGTATTGCTCTGCAAATGAATAAAAATTGGTACAGACCTCAAAGAAGATCTATCAGGTCCTTATTTTCATTGTATGATGTTCCATTAGATTCCACAAGTTATAGAAGTGCTCCACAAACCTTTTGTTTTTATGCTAACTAAATGAATGCTTTTCTCTTTAAAAGCTAATGATCTTCTGATAGTGGTATCTTTCTGTAGACAAATCCAAATCTCTTGAAATCTAAGTATGATGTATCTGACATGGCATAGAAGCTAGTTCCTTCTCCATGAGATCTGATATGAAGATGCGGTAGAAAATATTGAACTACAAATCACTAAATTGCAACTGAAATGAAAGAAAAGAAAAGAAAGAAAATATTTTTGGTTGATGCAAGATTGCTCTGCAACCTAGGATTCTCCTACATCAAGATGGTGACATCCATTAGGTTATATGCAATCCTTAGCTACACTAGATTTAGTGGGAAATGAAATTATTCTTTAGTACCATCAAGCCCGCCACACTATCCTAGGAGATAATCGAATTGGGTGTAAGAACACTCACACAAGCAGGGAGTACATGAAAACACTCACGCTAATCAAAATCATACAAAGTCACATGTGGGAACTCACACCAATCAAATGCATACAAATTATTAATAACTCTCTCAAGCCTTGAAAGCATAAAAGAATGTCATCACAACATTCATGCATAAGGGTTCTGACACCTTCAATGCATAAAAAATAATGCATAATTAAATACCAACACACAAACATATATGAGGGTACAATGAACCATGTAAAGATACATGCAGGTGGTCTAAACACATGTCAAATGCAAGATCTCAAGAAAGGATAGGATCAAGATCCTAGAAGGAAGTTGAATGTCATTTCAATAGCATGATGGCAATGAAACTTTTGAGAAGAAAATAGATCCTCACATGAGTAATACTCTAACATTCAAATCATTGTGTAGATATCTTGATTAATCATATATTTTAGTATCTCACTTTATATTACATTATCACTTGATTTTAAACTCTTAACCCATTATTTCCACTAATCTCTTTGTATCATCGAAGGTGGTGATAGCCTGTCATGCCCATATTATGCATGTGAACATGAAAATTGAACTAACAAAAATTTCCTACCTTGACGTTAAAACCCCCTAGTGTGCATCATGCGCACTCGAGGACAAGAACACCTAGTGTTGTTGCAAGTGCAACTAACATTAATCACACTACAAAGAAGTGAGGTTGAAGTCTACAAAGTCAAGGAAACATGAAACTCCTTTCGCATCCTTTCCAAAATGGGGGTTAACCTACAAGGCTTAGGCATCACCACAAGCATCGTTAAGAGGGAAGGTCTCCATCGAGAACTAACCTTAGGGTTTCCTAGGTGAGAAAGAGGAAACCAATTTCAACCTATGTCAAAATCCTAGTCCAAAACTAAACCCAAAGAATTCCCAACTATATTGTAGAAACAAAAGTGCTACTATAATTTAAATTAATTTAAAACAACATGCTCTAAGACTAATCTAAAACAAGGAATTAATTTAAATTAAATACAACTACATTAGTCTAACAATACTAAATAAAAAGGAAAGCCTTCACAAAGGCCCTACAACAATAATTTAATACATTGAGCTAAAATATGATAAAGCAATACAATTCGTTATAAGTAAATATGCACACTTTCCATTAAATAAATCTCCTCGAATATCTAATTTCTAGAATTGCATTGTTAGCAACATAACCTTACAAAATCCCTACTAGAGACATAAATTAAATTTCCTACAAAAGATCTTTGTAAAAATAACTTAATATCCCTAAGTGGGTTCAAAAGTGAAAACGGGTTTAGGGCCCCTAACACATTGTTGAAATACATAGGACAACTGAGAGGGGGGTGAATCAGTTTTCACAAAAACTCAATAATTTATGACTGTCAAATCATCAACTAATTAACTAATGATAATCAGATTCAACCATGAAAGCATGAAACCATGAGTTTAATCACAATTACACATTCAACACAGGAGACACTAGATTTTTATGTGGAAAACCCTATAAGGGAAAAACCACGGTGGGTGTTAGCCCACAAAAATATATAAATAACAATACTAAAAATTAGAGGCTAATTGCCTATGGGGCTCACTGCCCAAAATGGTCACTGCAAAGATTGGCTCACTGCCAAGGGGTGGCTCACTGCTAGGGATTTGAGAACTAATTTGATAGCATCAATCTATGCTTGAGTTCAATTCCATTGAAGCGCAATACTTTTTATCTACTTTTCTTTTCTTCTCACTTATTTCCTCATCTTTCACCAGGACATATTTTTCGCAACTACATTCCAAGTGTTTATACAATTCATCAACCTTGGAATGTACATTAAGGTTAGAATTTACATTCATCAATTGTTACAACAATCTCCAAGGTCGGCGTTACAAAACATACATAGAAATAGGTCTAGACCTAATATAAAAATTAGCTAAGGGAAGATGTAAAGATGTAAGCTGAGCATGCCATGCCTTAGCTAGGACTCAAACGCAATCCTTCACGCCACGACATGCTTCTACAATCTTCAAAGTATCTCCGCAAATGGTGAAATCAACCAAGTCGGCCAAGACTGGTGAGAACACTAGGTCTTCTAAGAACATTCTTCATCCACGATCCAAAATCCTCTTTGGACCAATCCAAGAGTAGGAACATGATTAGGAGACATCCACAAGAAGATTGAAATCATTAGAATAACCACACAACTTCTAACCATTATGTCAAGAGGATTCTTCAAACCAGAGCACATAAACAACACTGCTAGCTACTGTCATAAGGAAAAGATCACTTATGGACTACCAAATCATGAACCATTGGAGTTGAAGGCACATAACATCATCTCAAACTTAAATCTAGAACTGTAGATCAAAATACTTCATTGTGGTGGAATGCGGAGCATAATACTTTCTCCCTGTCACCACCAATCACACAGAAAAAATAGTTTTCACTTTGGTGAATATAACTCACTCAAATCTTCATACTAAAGGCTCAAACTTGGAACGTAGCATCATCATACATGTATCTAAATAACTTCCAGTCTGCAGACAAGGATATTCATTCTATAGCAAATGCATAGCATTCTTCTGGACTGTTCTTATATAGACAAAGATACTCTACAACATATTGTTTCCACCGGAAGAGCAAATTTTCTCAATATCCTCAATATCACAGTCTCCAACACTTACATAGGCAAATACAAAGCATCTAACTTATTACAAGAAAGAATCAACACAAGAACATAGTTGACACCAATGAAAACATAGATATGTTGACATCAATGACAACACCGGTCAGGCACATACTTGTAACAATCTCCCTCTTTGTCATTGATGGAAACATATGATGTGAAAATTTGTAAAGACCATCAAGACAAGATTCTCCCCCTTTCTCTTTACACATTTGCACTCTTTCTTTTCTGAGTTTTTCACATGATTTCTCTCCCCCTTTGACATCAATGGCAAAGGGCACATACTTGCACTCTACTACTCTGGTCAAATTGAACTTCTGCAATTCTTGCCACAGGAGCATTAGTTTCCTCAAAATCTATTCCTTCAACCTAAGAGTATCCTTTCCATACCAATCTTTCTTTGTTCCTTACAACTTCTCCATTCTCATTCATCATGTTTCTCAAAACCCATTTGGTGCCAATCACATTCTTGTCAGTAGGTCTGGGAACCAATTCCCAAGTTTGATTCTTTTATATTTGTGTCAGCTCCTCTTCCATAGCTTTTACCCAATTTTCATCATCACAAGCTTCATTCACAATTTTAGGTTCAATTTTTGAAAGTAAATAGAGATTCACCTATTCTTCTATAGCTCCTTTTCTTGTTAATACCCCTTTTCTTTTGTCCCCTATAATTTGACCTTCAGAATGATTAATGCTCACATACCTGGGAATCTTAGAAGTACTTTCTGGAGCCCTTTCTTCTTCATCTTGACTATCTTCTTGTTCATCTTTTCCTTCGCTTGTTATAATAGTAGGTTCATCTAATTCATAGCCACTCAGGTCTAATACTCTTCCCTTGTCTTCATCAACCTTCACATTAGCACTCTCAATGATCTTCTTCAATCTCTTATTGTAGCATCGGTAGGCCTTACTCTTGGTAGAGTATCCAAAAAAGATTCCTTCATCACACCTAGTACCAAACTTGCCTAGATCTTCTTCTCTTTTGATATAACATTTACTACAAAAAACTTTGAATTATCTTACTATAGGAACTCTTCCATACCACAATTCATAAGGAGTTTTAGCATTGTTACCTTTAACTTGAACCCTATTTAGGATGTATACAGTAGTATGTATGGCTTCTCTCTAGTACAATTTTAGTAGGTTAGCTTCCTTCAACATAGTCCTAGCAACTTCTTGAACAATTTTGTTCTTTCTTTCAACAAATCCATTCTACTGAGAAGCCCTAGGTGTAGACAATTGTCTCTTTATCCCTTGTTCTTCAAAGAAAATATCAAATTCATTTGACGTGAACTCACCTCCTCTCTCAGAACTTAAGCATTTGATTCTCAAATCCAACTCATTCTCAACTATTTCTTTGAAGGCTTTGAACTTATCTAGGGCTTCTGATTTATCTTCTAGAAAAGTGACCCAAATCATCCTGGAGTAATCATCACTAAGAAACATAAAATACATGTCCCCTTGCAGACTTCTTGTTCTTGTGGGACCACACAGATCTGTATGCAATAGCTCTAGCAATCCGGTAGAGAATTGTTCTTTGCTTTTAAAACTTGTTCTTGTTAATTTCCCAAATTGACACTCCTTGCAAATGATATTGGCAGGCTTCACAAGTTTGGGCAGATCTCTTATAGCCTGTGTAGAATTTATCTTCACCAAATTGTCAAAATTGATATGACACATCCTTCTATGCCATTATCAACTATCATTAGTCTGAGCCAACAAACAATAATCATTAGTTCCTTTCAAATGATAGACATTACCTCTGGTCTTCTTACTAGTAGCAATTATTGTTCCAGAGCTTTCCATGATTTTACACTCATTGTCCTTGAATCTTAGATCATAACCTTTTTCACACATCTGACCAACACTCAAAAGATTATTCTTTAAACCCTTTACATATAGAACATCATCAATATTGTGCTTTCCATCAAAAGAAATAGATGCTTTTCTACAAATCTTACCAGTTGTATCATCTCCAAACCTAACTAGTCCACCACCATACTTTTCCAATCTTACAAACTTACTTTTGTCTCCAGTCATGTGATGTGAGCATCCACTGTCAATAACCCATTCATCCTTATCTTTCTAAACCTGAACACCCAAGGCACTTTCTTCCACTAGTTTTTCTTCCTTTACACAACTAGCAAGATTAGTAGACACAGGTTCTTCTTTAATAGCAATAAACAAGCATTCATTTTCACTAGTACTAGCATCATAAGATTCATCATTTGTCACACCTTCATCATCAAGATCTCTAACATAATAGCATTTATTTGGGATCCTAGGTCTATTCTCAAATCATTTTCTATTCCTTTTGATTCTTTCTGGACACTTAGAAGCATAATGACCAACTTTACCACATGAAAAACATTTGAAAGGTAATTTGCCTTTGAACTTACCAGAACCTCTTTGCATTCTATCAACAAAGTTGTCTTCAATTTCATCAAGCTCATCATCAGGTTCCACCTTGTACTTTTCTGCTCTAGAGATCTTGTCTGAAGTACTGACTTTGATAGAAATCTCTACTTTTGGTAAAGCATCACCAAACTCTCTCATTTCAAAGGTAGTAAGCTTTCCAAGCAACTGATCCTTATTAATCTTTTTCATAGTCATTATTTCTTCAATTGCAGCTACCTTGTGACAGTAGGATTTAGGTAATGACCTAAGAATTTTCTTCACAATTTTAGTTTCATCAAGACTTCCTCCCATACCTTTGCTTCCAATAACAAGTTTATTAACCTTTTGCATGAAGGATGTTATGTTTTCATCTTCACCCATCTTTAGACATTCATATTTAGCTTTCAGTCCATGCAATTGGGCACTCTTTATAGATTCATCTCCTTCATATAGATTTTTCAGCTTATCCCAGACTTCTTTAGTAGTTTCATAATCCATGACCTTTATCAAGTTAGAGTTAGTCAATGTAATCAACAGAACATCTCTAGCTTTTATGTTTAACTCATATTCTTTGATTTCATCTTCAGTTGTCAGGCCATTCTGAGGCATGGTATATTTAGTCTGTGTCGCTTGCCATACTTTATAGCCAATACAAAGCATATAACTTTTCATGTGAATCTTACAAGTTACATAATTTGTCCCATCAAACTATGGAGCCTCCTTCTTGTAAGACATCCTGGATCTACCTAAAGTTGTTAATCTTACCACTTACGAACTTAGCTCTGATACCAATTGTTGAAATACACAAGACAACTAAGAGGGGGTGAATTAGTTTTCACAAAAATTCAATAATTTATGACTGTCAAACCATCAACTACTTAACTAGTGATAATTAGATTCAACCATGAAAGCATGAAACCATAAGTATAATCACAATCACACATGCAACACATGAGACACCAGATTTTTATGTGGAAAACCCTATAAGGGAAAAACCACGGTGGGTGTTAGCTCACAGAAATATATAAGTTATAGTAATACCAAAAATTAGAGGCTCACTACCTATGGGGCTCATTGCCCAAAATGCTCACTGCAAAGATTAGCTCACTGCCAAGGGGGGACTCACTGCTAGGGATTTGTAAACTGATTTGATAGCATTTAATCTATGCTTGAGTTCAGTTCCATTAAAGCGTAATACTTTTCCTCTACTATGCTTTTCTTCTCATTTATCTCCTCATCTTTCACCAAGATATCTTTTTCGCAACTACATTACAAGTCTTTATACAATTCATTAACCTTGGAATGTACATCAAGGTCAGCATTACATTCATCAAACGTTGGAACAATCTCCAAGGTTAGCATTATAAAACATACATAGAAATAGGTTTGGACCTAATACAAAAATTACCTAAGGGAAGATGTAAAGATGTATTTTGAGCATGCCATGCCTTAGTTGGGACTCAAATGCAATCCTTTACACCATGAGATGCTTCTACAATCTTCAAAGTATCTATGCAACTAGTGAAATCAACCAAGTCAGCCAAGACTGGTGAGAACACTAGGTCTTCTAAGAACATTCTTCATCCACGATCCAAAATTCTCTTTGCGGACCAATCCAAGAGTAGGAACATGATCAGGAGACATCCACAAGTACATTGAAATCATCAAGAACAACCACACAACTTCTAACCATTCTATCAAGAGGATTCTTCAAATTGGAGCACATAAACAACACTACCAGCTACTGTCATAAGGAAAATATCACTTGTGGACCACCAAATCATGAACCATTGGAGTTGAAGGCACATAACATCATCTTAGACTTAACTCTAGAACCGCAGATCAAAATACTTCACTGTGGAGGAATACAGAGCATAATACTTTCTCCCTATCACCACCAATCATATAGAAAAATAGTTTTCACTCTGGTGAACATAACTCACTCAAATCTTCATACCGAAGGTTCAAACTTGGAACATAGCATCTTTAGACATGTATCTAAATAACTTCTAGTCTACAGATAAGGATATTCATTCTACAGGAAATGTGGAGCATTCTTCTAGACTTTTCTTCTATAGACAAAGATACTCTACAACATACTATTTCCACTGGAAGAGCAAATTTTCTCAATATCCTCAATATTAGGGTCTCCAAAACTCACATAGGCAAATACAAAGCATCTAACTTATTACAAGCAAGCATCAACATAAGAGCACAGTTGACACCAATGAAAATATTGATATGTTGACATCAATGACAACACCGATTAGGCACATACTTGCAACAATCTCCCCCTTTGTCATTGATGGCAACATATGATGTGAAAAATTGTAAAGACCATTAAGATAAGATTCTCCCCCTTTCTCTTTACACATAACATGGAATACACCATAACAATACAAGGAGGTAATCCCATTTATCCTTTCCCTTTTACCAGAGAAAATATTTTTCAAGGCTTTACAGATAGCCTACAAGAGAGAAACCACTTCCCCTAACAACACAAAAGGACTCAAGAAGCCTCTTCACCTTCTTCCACATTAGCTATCCCAAAACCTGCAATAAGACAAAATAACACAACAAAGCCAATGGAGGTGCTCACCACCCAACCATAGGATTGCTCACAAGCCTCCCTTGAGCTATGAGGCCTACAAGTAACCTCAAAATACACACAAACACAAGGGAGTCAAAACACAAACATAAACAAAGAAGCACATTCCCAACCATGGATACTTTAGAAAACAAAATTCATATACCCTCAATTTGAGACAAGGGGGAGAGAGTAGACTCACTCAAATCAAGGGGAAAGACATCAATACCAACTTATGCATTCCTTAAACACTTTTTTTTCAAATTTCAACTAAATCATTTTCTCCTCAATGTCTTCTCATGTTACAACTTAACCATATTAATATTTCAATAATCACGAGGAGGGCACTCTTGCCTCTCAAACACAACCACAATCTCAAATAAGGCCTCAAGCCAAACAATTGCTCTCAAGGAGTGAGCTTTCCTCGAGGAGGTTCTCACCTCTCCAAACCCCAAACACAAGGCAAGCTTCTTCCACACAAGTGGTGAGTATTTTCCATAAAAAAACCCATCCCAAAGTATTAACACAAAAGTAATTACACAACCAAAGAAGATCATACCAATACATACATTACTTAAGAAAATAAACAACTACTAAAAGCTTGAAGACTCTTAAGAGCTTACCTCTCAAGCTCTCCAAGTATGAAGGATTTGAAGAAGATCTACACAAGAGTTCTCCAACACTTCAAAATTCCTCTCCAAGATCCAAGCCCTTCCCAAATCCAAAGACAAAAAGCCAAAAGAAAGAACCCCTCTCCTTTCCAAAAGAGGGAGATATATAGGGTTTCAAAACCCTTCCCAATGGATGAGAAGGTGATAGTGACACATGTCACCTTCCCAATGAATGAGGAGGTGACACTTGTCATCTTCCCATTCATTCTCACAAGAACAACTTCCCACAAGTACTCTCACACATGTGTGAGATATGGAGGAGTAGAGAGGTGACACTTGTCAACCTCTCATTCCTTCTCCAAGGCACTTCTCCCCATATTTCTCCTCACACATGTGTGAGGCATGGAGAAGAGGGAAGTAGATAGGGTTCACTTCCCCAAGGTTCTTACATGGTGTTCTCACACATGTGAGAACCCTTGGGATTCTGCCAATCCCACTCAATAACCTTGGGTTGTGGGATTGAATGAGACAAGTCATCCAATCCTTAACCCAAATTTCAAATCTCGCCACCTAACTCCTAGGGTTAAAAAGAGGGGTCAAAGTGAGTTATAACTCATGATTTGAGGTCTACAAGGTACCTAACCCATAGGTACTTGACTTAGTCCCCCTAAACACATGAAATTAACCTTAAAAAGCTTAAAAAAATCAATTAAAAAGCCCATAAACTTTATGAATGAAAATGAAACATAGATGACAACTCACCATCCATCTCACTACATGACAACCTTAGAAGACTCATAAATCAAAGTGTACAAATAAAACACATTACAATCATTCCAATTTCAACAACAATCTTAATCCACCTTAGGGATTAGGTTGTCTTTACTAGTTAAATACATGAGTTACTTAGTAGACTTCCAAAATTCCATTGGCTATGGAAATGTCTGCACACTTCAACACACACATTAATATGCCCAATGTATAAATAGCCAAAGCGACATGAATTAAACACACAGAAAGTCACTCAATAAACCAGGTGTTTCAACACAATACCATCACTTTCACATATCAATGCATAGCCTTATCTTAACCTTTTCAAAATTTTCCTTTTCTAATCATCAAAAATCAAGTGTTCTAATAACCATAGCAACAATTCAATCTCACCTAGAATATTATAATTTAATTACAATTCATAACTCACAATTTAATCAAGAAGTAACATAATCAACTGCATTACAAACTTATCCCTTTTTTCAAAGATACAATCTAATAACACTAAAATCCATTCATATTCATAATTGAAACAATCAATGGCAAGGCAAAACCATCTCATCAAAAAAATTGAGAATTAATATAATCATTTCTAACCAATTCATCACAATCAAAACATATATGATTTTTCAAGTCATGTATCTTGCATACACAATCAAACAACTACCTTATAAATAGATTCACAACAACACCAGAAGGACTCTAGGGCAAGGTCACCATACCATAAACAAAAACCTAAGCCTAGGCAAGGCAATACAATAGGTCCAATAGTGCCACTAAAATGATTGCACAAGGGTAGGCCTCACATAGCCCACTCCTCCCCTACTATATACCTCAATCCTATATGTCCAACAAACCAAATTTACAATTTGTGCATAGCACATAAATCAATGCAACAATTTCATGACAAACTGCCAAAAGATGCAGCAATTCCAAACATTAGGAAGACTAATCTTCCCGCAACATAAAATATTCATTTAAAGCCTAAAATGCAATTTTCATTCATTTCCAATTACAAAAAAACCATACAAAATCCCAATTCCTCCATTACTTGAATTGGTTGCAACCTTGAAAAAATCACTTTATAAATTAAAAGAAATTTAAAAAATTTAAGCATACCCTCTTATTCAAAAAAAGGCCAAAACCCATATTCTTAATTAAAATTTGAAAAAGAGAAATACAATAAAATGTTTCCATAGAAATGGTTTTTTTTGCATATTTTAAAATTTAAAACATAATTTGAAATATATAATTTGAAACATCCAATTCAAATCAAATTTACTCCTTCAACAAGGAGACAATAAGAAAACCACCTATTGTGCCATGAAAATGGAGGAATTCTAATTTAAAACAAATTTGAAAAGAGGGAAATACCTTCCCAATGAAAGATTTTATTAAAATGGAGAATATTCTTGAAGCCAAAATGCATCCACAATCTATTGCCACACACACAATCTTTTCCAAGCATTCACTAATCCAAAAAGTCCACAATCCCTTCCCTTCAATCTTCCCAAAATTCTTTCCCCTAGAGCAAGAAGAGGGCTTGAGGATGAAAACAACAAGTCAATAACAAATAGAAGTATGTTTTTCCTTTATGCTCTCCAAATCTCTTCCTCCCCCCCCCCCACCTTTTTTTAATTTTCTTATTTCACAATTACTTTTCCAAAAATGACTTTTGTAAAAATAGCCAAATTAAATAATTAATTAATACAATTATTTCCACAAGGCAAATGTAACATTTAATTAACTCAAATTTAATATTTTCCAATGACCAATTTGGAATTAAATTAAATTTCTATTATAGTGTAGATTCTGCCTATTAAATACAAAATATTTAATTTCAAAGAAGAGATTAAATTCACTTTAATTTTCTTCTACCAAAATAAAATAATGTAATAAGTTTTTTCCACTAAGGTAAAATTAACCTTTTCCACTGAACCATAAAATATTCCATAAACATGAAAAACATGCATTTTGAAATAAATTTAAATGCAATGCAAAGAGATAAAATAAACACACACAGAAGACTTATACACACTTTACGGGTTTCCACAACATACAAACTCCAAAATCATCATTGATTCATATCCAAGTTTACATAGATGATGCAAGAGCATCCCTGGTTCAAGAGAAATCTTGCATAAACCAAAACAACATTTGCATTTCAATTTGCTTTCTTTTATTTTCTAGTTCAGTTCAGTTAGTAGCAGTTTCTATATTTTGGTCTGCATTCTGCTACAATTTCATTTCAGACCTTATGGAGTTGGACTTAGCATCTAGACACCTTCATGCACATCATATCCAAAATTTAGATCATTTTGTTCAGGTACTAGAAAGATATCGCTATCAGAAGATCGACTATTTTCTCATAACAGAGCATCCTAATAGTCTCTGACAATTAGCTAAAGGAGAAGACCTGTAGAGCATTTCACAACTTACAAAGCTAAATGACACATCAATCAATGTTGTTTGGATCATGGCCGACCTTCCCTAGGAACCACATTCTATTCCATTCATTTGTGGAGTTCTATATGATTAGGTCTAACCTATCTATGTACACACATTACATCTCTTTCATCAGATTTTGTAATCATCCTTGGCCGATGCAGAGGAATCTTATGCTCTAGAAATGATATATAATCATGTAATAGATGCAAAGGAAAGTAGGAAATTGATAGTGAATCACATAGAGACAGTTTGATAGTTTGAATTCTTTGTGAAGGTGCTTCAAAGCTATATCTTGTGCATATTTTGTAGTTGAGGAATCAGGCATGTGAGCCCTAATTGTAAGCCTGTACGATGCTAACTAGTTTGTATTTTGAATCAATGATATACTAAATGACTAAATCTAGATTTGCATTCTATCTTTACATTGTTTCTATTGTGTTTACTCTTGCTGCATGACCTAGACTGTTCACTTTGTGGACCCTCCAAAGCATGACTACACCAAGTGGTATCAAAGTGAAGTTTGAATCTTTTGGGAGAGAATTAAGTGAAGTTGGTGAAGGAATTACATAAGATATTGTTGTGAACAGATCACAAAATCTAAGGTAGACTACTTGTGTTGTCAACCTATCATAGATTGTGATGTAGTTGTCACCTTGTAGACCGATCACCAAACTTGAGGTAGTTACACTTGATCCTAGGAAGAGATGCCATTGAGGAGAATACATGTTGTTGGTACTATGGCTATAAGAATGGATGAGATGATGGAAATGATGAAAATGATGTGAGTTCACCTGGATGTTGTTGAAGAAGATAGGTGAAGAGGACTTACACCTCGACCTAATGTTGAAAGTGATGATGGTGAAGAATTTCAATCCGCTGGTCAAAATGAAGTAACATTAGGAGATGAAGAAGAAGAATCAGATCAAGTCAAGATGTTTTGAACTATTTCAAAGATTGGGAAAAGACCTAGAGTTGATGTATCGATCGATACTAGCAATTTGAAAACTAAAGAGTTGATTGATTGGATAAATGACTTAAAAGAATACTTTAAGTATGAAGAAATTGAAGATCTAGAGAAGGTGAAATTTGCAAAGACAAGGCTGAAAGGACATACTTCTATTTGGTGGAAAGAAGTTCAGTTGGATAGAAATAGAAGAGGAAAAGAGAAGATTACAAAGTGGGATAGAATGGTGACAAAATTGAAGAATTAGTTTATACCTTTTGACTATGAGTTGTAACTATTGAAAAGATTTCAAAACCTGAGGCAAAAGGAAAAATCTTTGAAGGAGTACATTGAAGAAATTCATAAGATGATAATAAGGATAGGACATAGTTAAGCAAGCAAGGAGAAAGTGGCTAGATACATCAATGGACTGAGATTGAACATTCAAGAAGAATTGAGTTTGGTGAGGATGACCACATTGGAAGAAGCATATCAGTTTGTCGTCAAGATTGAAGAAAAGATGAACAAGAAGCATGATCAGAGGAAAAGAGGTAGAGGAGGTAAATTTTAGAGAGGTAGAACATTTTCCAAAGGCGAGAGATCATATGCGGAGCAGAACAAACAAGAGAACAAATTTAAGGAGGATAGAGATAATAATGCATACCAGAGAGATGACAGAAGATTCTAGCATAGAGGAAACCCTAGTCCATACCAGAGTGAAGGATACAGAAGAGAAGGAAGAGGACCTAATAGGAGAACATTTAGAGGAACCTATTTTAAATGTGGAGGTGAAGGACATAGAACATTTGAATGTAATCAAGGAAGTACAAGAAAGAAGACAACGAACAGTTGAAGAGTAGCCTATGTAGAAGAACTTGTTAGATCACCTAGTTTAGTTGGTAAACATAAAAAGGGAGAATTACTTGTCATGAGGAGAGCACTATTTCAAGCAGAGACAAATGAGGAACCACCACAAAGGAAAAGTTTGTTCAGAACCAAATGCAAATCAGGAGGTAAATGTTGTAAAGTTGTAATTGATAGTGATAGTTCAGATAATCTAGTTTTACAGGAGATGGTGACTAAGCTAAAGTTGAAAAGATTGAAACACCCTAACCCATATTAGATAGCATGGATTCAAGATGATCATAATGTATTGGTGAGTGAACAATGTTTGGTGAAATTTCATATTGGATCTTATCATGAAGTATTGTGTGACATTATGCCTATGGATGTTTGTCATATATTGTTGGGTAGACCATGGCAGTATGATAGGAAAGCTATACATGATGGAAGAAATAATACTACACTATAGCATCAAATGGAAAGAGAATTACTTTGATCCCTTTGGAAGATGATCCTAAGAGTGAAGTATGTGGGAATGCTAGAATCTGTTTGGTAGATGGAAGGAAATTTCTGGATGGTTTGAGACATGAGAATATGTGTTATGCTTTGATTCCTAAGAAGCTTGAAAACCTAAAGACAGAGACTGAAGAATCACAACCGGAGGAGATAACTAAGTTGCTAACAGAGTATGAAGACATCATATCAGATAATGTACCTAAAGGATTGCCACCAATCAGGAGGATTGGTCATCACATGGATCTTATATCTAGAGCTAGTTTGCCTAACAAAGAAACACATAGAATGACACTAGTAGAGAATCAAGAACTGAATAGCCAGATACATGAGTTATTGAGGAAAGGTTTGATCAAAGAAAGTTTGAGTCCTTGTGTAGTACCTACAGTGTTAGCACCAAAGAAGGATGGAGAATGGAGAATGTGTAAAGACTCTAGAGAAATAAACAAGATCAAATTTAAGTATAGATTCCCTTTACCTAGGATGGATGATATTATGGATTGCTTGAGTGGAGCAAAATATTTTATAAAGATAGACTTGAAGAGTGGATACCATTAGATCATAATTAGAGAAGGAGATAAATGGAAAACTACTTTTAAGACAAATGAAGGATTGTATGAGTGGTTATTGATGCCTTTTGGATTGACAAATGCACTGAGTGCCTTCATGAGGTTGATGAATGAAGTTTTGAATAAATTCTTGGGTAAGTTTGATATTGTATATTTGGATGATATTTTGATTTTTAGTAAGACAAAAGAATAACATTTGTGGCACCTAAGACAAGTATTGTAGAGACTGAGAGAAGAGAAATTGCTAGAAAACATCAAGAAGTGTAGTTTCATGAAAGAAGAATTGGTATATTTGTTGCAAGGATGTGACCAATCGGTGTTGTCATTGATGTCAACATATCTTTGTTGTCATTAGTGTCAACTATGTCATATTCTATTACTTGTTTAGAAGCCTTATGTGTTGAGGATATTGAGAAAATTGGCCTCTCTGGAAGAATCAAGTGAGTTATAGTGGAGTGCAGTATAGATAGTGAGTTGTATGCTAAAGAACAGTCTAGTAGATTGCTCCACATTTCCTTCTACTTGTAGATCTAGGTCTGTAGATTGGAAGTTGTTCAAAGGGATGTATGAAGATGCTAAATCTTGAGTTTGAGTCTCCAATGTGAAGTTGTGGGAAAGTTGCATTCACCAGAATAAAGCCTGCTCATTCTAATTATTCTCTAGTGACAGAGAGAAAGTATTATACTCTATATTCCTCTGCAATAAATTATTTTTTTCTACAGCTCTAAAGAGAAGTCTGGGATGATGATAAGTGCCTACAATTATAGTGGTTCATGTTTTGGTGGTTCGTAAGCTATCTTGCTTTTATGATAGTTAAAGATAGTGAAGTTCATGTGTTCTAGTGAGAAGATTCCTATGGATAAAGTAGTTAAGGTTCATGTGGTTGCTTCTAATGGTTATAACATGCTTGTGGATGTCTTCTAATCATGTTCCTATCTTGATATTGGTCCACATTAAGGATTTGAGATCGTGTTTGAAGATTGTTCCCAGATAGTGTAACATGTAACTAGTTTTGGCTGACCTGGTTAATCCCAATGATTGCAGAGATCTCTAGAAGATTGTGGAAGCATGATGAAGCATGGAAGATTGTGTTTGAGTCCCAACTAAGGTATGGTATGATCTGCATACATCTTTACTTCATATTTTTTGTATAATGTTGTTATAGGTTAGGACCTATTTTGTAAATGCTAGTAATGCCGACCTTGGAGTTGCTCCAATGGTTGATGATTGTAATGCTGACCTTGATGATCATTTCAAGGTTGTTGAAGTGTATAAATATTTGTATTTGAGTCATGGAAAAGGTGTCCTTGAGCAAAAATAGAAAAATAATAAGAAAGGTCCAAAAGGTAGAGCAGAGAAGAGGCAGAGCAGAGAAGAGGCAAGAAGCAGAGCAAAGACAGAGCAAAGTAGAGGAATTATTGTACTTTAATCACAAACATAAAAAGGTGTTGATCGTGGCAATGAGTTTGGCAATAAGCTTCCAACAGGGTTTAACATCCCTCAAGGTTTAACAACCCTTATTATAATCTTGCTAGGTTTAGGGTTGAGGCAGTAAGCCTACTAGACCTAGTTGTTCTTCATGGCAGTAAGCCAGTATGTTTAGTCTTGTGGAATGACCAAGCCTAAACATCATTATTTCAAGACTACAATATATACCGAGAGCTAATCCTCTCCATGGTTTTTCCCCATCTTGGGGTTTTCCACGTAAAATTTGGTGTCTCTTGTGTTTGATGTTGTATCTATGGTTAAGTTTCTAACTTCATGCATTTATTGTTAAGTCATAATAATTGTGGATAAGTGATTGACGTTTAAATTGTAGAAATGTTTAAGTTTTGTGACAATTGATTCACCCCCATGTTAGTTGTCTAGGGAATATCAACAATTGGTATCAGAGCCAAGTCCCTTTTGGAAAGAGTCTAATAACTTGAGGGAGATCCCAATGGAGTCACAAGGAAAATAGATACTCTTTGATACACCCAAATGCTCATCAAAAGATATCAAAGGTAGTTTGTCCAAGGAAGTGATTCACATAGAAAAGAATGTCAACCATCAAAGATGTTTTGAAGTTTGCACCAGTGATGGAGTAATGTTTCAAAGTAAAAATTGTTGGGTTATTGATAGTAGCTGCTCAAATCACATGACTGGTGACAGGAGTAAGTTTATTTGTCTAGAAGAACATAATGAAGGGCTAGTCACGTTTGGAGATGGGTGCACTTCTAAAATTTATAGAATAGGATCAACAAATTTTTGCAACAAACAAATTTTTGAAGATGTTCTTTATGTAAAAATTTTGAAACAAAATCTCTTAAGCATCAGACAGTTATGCAGGAAGGGTTTCAAGTTTGTGTTTAAGAATGATTCCCTTGAAATCAAAGAAAAATCTAGAGCTACAATAGTAATTACAAAAAGAACATAAGAGAATCTCTATCACCTTAGAAAATGTGACTTTCTTGGGTACACACCTCAAACTAATGAAAGATGGGTTTGGCATAGAAGACTTTGTCATACAAATCTTGATGATTTAACAAGCTCAGTTCATATTGTGAAGGACCTACCTGAGATTGATTACTCAAGCAACATTAGTTGCAGGAAATGTCAAAGATTGTTAAGAAAACCATGGCAGGATAAAGAAAGATCTTCCTTAAAATGATTGGAATTGATTCATGCAAACTTTTGTGGTCCTACAAGAATGCCAAGCCTCCATGATTACAGGTACTTTATGTTTTTTGTTGATGACTTTTCTAGAATGACGTGGGTTAGTTTTTTTTAAATATAAATCAGAGATTCTATATGCACTCAAAATTTTTAAAGAAATCCTTGAAAATGAGATAAGCATGAACATCAAAAGTTTGAGAATTGACAAAGAAGAAGAACTTATCTCCAATGATTTCAATATATTTTGTGAAACCTATGGGATAGAAAAACAACTCTACAAAAATAAGATAATGGAAGAAGCAAGTAGAACTATTCAGGAAAGTGTAAAATAAATGATGGAAGAAGCAAATTTACAAGACATATTTTGGAACGAAGCAATTCAAACCACTGTCTATACATTAAATAGAGTTCAGTTAACAACCAAAGAAGAAAAGACACCTGTTGAGTTATGGTGTGGATCAATACCCACTGTGAAATATTTTAAAATATTTGGAAGCAAATGCCACATCAGAATGGAAAAAGGACAATGCTAAGTTTGAGAAAGGCATTTTTCTTGGATATTCATCTTGGACCAAAACCTACCAGTGTTACATAAATATATTGGGAAGGATTGTTGAAAGTACAAATGTTAAAGTTATTGAGAACATCCATGAGAATTCAATCTCAACCAATAAGGATTTGTAAATTGAAGAACAAGAAGGTTCCCAGACCACCAAATGTGATGTGGAAGGTCACAAAGCTACTATGAATCAAATGAATATGTGCCTAATTGCCAGTATTGATAGAAATAACTCAAGAACTGTAGATGAAGACATGGACTTGAAAGAAGACATAATAGAAGCAAATAATCACATTAAAGAGTTAAGAAAACAAATTAGGCAATTATAGCAAACTCTAAAAGAGTATAATGAAGAAAAGACAAAAATTGAGAACTATCTGAAAGACAAAATTAAAATCTGCATGAAGCTTGAAGAAGTTGAAGACTTGAAAGCTGATCTAAAACATGTGCAGGCTCAAAGAGATCAATTCAGTGTGTGTGCTGCCAGATATTATAGGCTAATGACATACCTGAAAAATGATGATAACCAATAAAGCATAAAAATTGGAAAGAACAAAGGGTTCAAAGCAAGTCAGGAAGAGAACAAAATTAGATAATTCAGAATCAAAGAAGTAGAAGACCATCAATTAGGCAGCCAAATGCTCAAAGGTATCCCTCTTTCAATGGTTACTATAATTTATGTAACAAGTTTGGTCATAAGGCTAATTGGTGTAGAAATAGGATGAGTCAAAATACTCCATCATTCTCCAGTCAGAATTCTACTAGGTGCTATGCATGCCACAAAATGGGACACGAGGCTAATGAGTGTAGAAGTAAAGTGAGAAAAGTCTATGGGACAAATAGGATGATGGAATCCTTCAATGACTATTGCTATACATGCAACAATTTCAAGCATAAGGCTAACCTATGCAGGTCAAGGATGAATGGAAGAAATAATGATCAAAAAAATACTATCTGCTTCAATTGTAACAAGCTTGGACATATCACAAAATATTGTAGAAATTATTGCAAGTATGAGGATAACTAGTGTTGTCATTGATGTCAACATACTCATATTGCATTAATGAGAAGGATTGGATGAGCTGTGTGCTGAGGATATTGAGAAAATTAGTCTCAATCAAGAACAGTGAAGAACAGTGATGACTTTAAGGTAAAAGGCCAAGATAAGATGAAGATCAGAGGATGTGGTTTAAAGGGTTTTCAGATATGAGTCTTGAGATGCTCCAGTCAAGATTTTAGAGGTCTACATGAAGATATGAAGAAGTTATGGTCACTCTAGTAGAACTAGTTCTGGCAGATGTTCAGTGGTGATAGAGTGTCACAGATTGGTCCGGTGAGCTCCGGAATTGCATTATCTCATTCTGCGGATTGGAGGGAGTGTTGAAGAAGTTAGTGTGAAGTGACAACTAGATTTGTTCATGGTTTGGAGGTCTAGAAGCACCTTTCTCATTGTGACAGTGGTGACAGACTATGTTCTTGAAGTTTTGGATGAAGAAGAGAAGAATTCCAGTAAGCTGATAAAGTGCGGATGTTCCTGGTGACTCGGGAAAGGTTTTGGTGATACTTGGATCATGCACAATTCTTATTGGCAGTCCGCATTGAAGTTAGAGTTTGGATTTGATGTAAAGACCACTGGTTGTAGGTGTTCTTCCTGAGACTAGCCGACTGGATGTATTACACGTCTTGCGAATGATCTTATAGGTGTTTGCCGACTTAGATGATTGTTCCTAAGTCGATGCCTTGAATAAATAAGGGATTGTGATTTCATTTTGAAGTGTGTCTTGGAGCGGATGAGTGTGGAATAGAGAAGAGAAGTGTGAAAGGTAGAGCATGAGTTTTGGGCTTAAATGGAACTGATCCAGGCATGGAAAAGATGTCAATCTCTAGTTCAAGTTTGTAATACTTGTTACTTTGTAGACAGTGTGTCTCTTGTAGGTAGTGTGCCTCTTGTGAGTAGTGTGCTCAGGCAGTGAGCCCTAAATGGCATGTGCCATCTATTTTTCTTATTCTTCTAACAGAGAATAATCCTTGGGTTAATCACCCCATAGTTTTTCCCTTAACCAGGTTTTCCATGTCAAAATCTTGGTGTCTCATGTGTTGATGTGTATCTGCTCTGGTGTTTATGCTTTACGCTTTCATGAATGATTAATTGATATGCTATTAAATAACAAAGAGGATTTAAGTGTTTGAATTAGAAGCAAGTTTTGGACAACTGATTCACCCCCCCTTTAAGTTGTCTGTCCTAAATCCAACAATTAGTATCAGAGCCAAGTTCCTCTAAAGGAGCTTAACCACTTGAGGTGATCCAGGATGTCATCATACAAGAAGGATAGTCTGAAGTTTGATGGAACCAACTTCTCTCTTTGGAAAGGTCGCACGAAATGTCACTTGGAGTGTATGGGAAAGGCATACTTGTCCATGGTCACAAAAACTTATGTACCTCCACAAGGTGGTCCGACAACTCTAAATGAAATCACAGATGCTAAAAACAATCTACGGACCAAAGAGGCTCTTCTAAGCGCATTGACTGACTCAAAACTCTCAAATGTCATTGACCTACCAACTGCCTATGAGATCTAGATTAAACTAGAAATTCTGCATGAAGGAGATGAGTATGTTCAGAGTGCAAGGTTGCAGAGTCTCAAAGGGAAATTTGAAAGACTCAAGATGAGAGATGATGAAAATATTACTACCTTTATGCCAAGAGTAAATGAGCTGGTGTGTGGAATTAGGAATGCTGGTGGAGTTTTGGATGAAAATGAGATTGTTGGCAAAATTCTCAGATCCCTTCCTGCTATCTACAAAATTAAGGTTGCTGCCATTGATGAATTCAGAGCCCATACAACTATCACAAGAGACCAATTGGCTAGCAAATTGGCTGCATTTGAAATGACCAAGTTTGGAGATGATCCCCCCAAAATTGAATCTGCATTCAAAGCCAGTGCCTTTGTGAAAGGTAAAAAAAGATTTGATCCAAGAGAAAACTCTTCAAGGAAGCTGTCATGGTATGATCAAGCAAGAAAAGACTTGGAAGAGGAAGAAGCAGAAACAACTCAACTTGAATCCCTCATTGCAAAGAGACTGCCAAGAGGATCCGGTAAGTATGAAGGAAAATTACCCTTTAAGTGCTTCAACTGCAATAAGATTGGTCATTTTGCCTCAATATGTCTGGAAAGATCTACAAGGTCAAATTCTAATAGGCAAAGGTTCCAAAAGAATTGTTATTATGTTCATGAAGATGATGATAATGAAGGAGTAACAGATGATGAATCAGAAATAGGAAACAAATCTGGAAATGAATGGGTGTTTATTTCCATAAAGGAAGAAGATCCAATATCCTCTGAATCTGTCAATCATAATGTTGTAGAAAGAGCTTTGGCTGCCCAAGTTGAAGAAAAGGATGATTGGGCTATTGACAGTGGATGCTCTCACCATATGACAGGTGACAAAAACATGTTCTTAGACTTGGAAAGGTATGAAGGAGGAATGGTAAAGTTTGGTGATAATTCTGCTGGTAGAATCAGAGGAAGGGGAACTATTTCTTTTGATGGAAAAAGAAAAACTGGTAATGTACTGTATGTTGAAGGATTGAAACACAATCTTCTCAGTGTTGGACAGTTGGTGGACAAAGGTTATGATCTACGATTCAAGATTGGAAGATGCAGGATCTTTGAGAGCTCCAAAACTGAGATTGCATCTGTTACTTAAACAAAAGGTAATATCTTCCATCTAGTTGGTTCTAATAAAAGTTGTTTGTTTGTTCAAGTTGATCAGAGTTGGTTATGGCATAGAAGGTTGTGTCATGTAAATTTTGATAACATCATCAAGATAAGCAATACTCAGGTTGTAAGAGATCTTCCAAAATTGGTGAAACCTACAAATAGTTTGTGCAAAGAATGTCAACTGGGTAAACAGAGCAGAGTCTCATTCAAAAGCAAGGATCAGTCCTCTACTAGATTATTGGAATTAATTCATACTGATCTATGTGGTCCAACAAGAATCAAGAGTATGCAAGGTAATAGATATTTCATGTTACTAATTGATGACCATTCCTAGATGATGTGGGTTATCTTTCTGAAAGAGAAATCAGAAGCTTTTGAGAAGTTCAAAATCTTCAAGGCTATGGTAGAGAATCAAACCGAATTAAAACTAAAATGTTTGAGGTCTGATAAAGGTGGTGAATTCACATCCGGTGAATTCATAGACTTTTGTGAGAAGCATGGTATAAAGAGATAGTTATCTACTCCTAGGACTCCATAGCAGAATGGAGTAGTAGAGAGAAAGAATCGGACCATCCAAGAAGCATCCAGGACAATGATGATGGAAGCAAATGTTCCCCAGATGTTTTGGAAAGAAGCTGTCAGCACTGCAGTCTATACTTTCAATTGAGTTCAAATCAGAAGCAATACCGATAAGACTCCTTATGAACTTTGGTTTGGTATAACTCCTACTGTGAGATATTTTAGAGTATTTGGTAGCAAATGTTACATTAAAAGAGATGAAGATCTAAGAAAGTTTGATGCTAGAAGTGATGAAGGAATTTTCTTGGGTTACTCCACTCAAAGCAAAGCATACCGGTGTTACAATAAGAAACTGAGAAAGATGATAGAAAGTATAAATGTGAAGGTTGATGAAGGAATTGAGAAGCCTTCAAGGTTTTATGAATATGATGAAGATGATCAGAATGGTTCTCTGGTTCAAGGAGCTCAATCCTCCTCTAAAAGTCAGATTCAGACTGATCTGGTAAATCAGAAAGAAGAGGTTGGTCTAAATGAGCCTGATCAAGAAATAGAAGTGCAAGAAACTCCCAAAGTTCTAAGGTATGTAAGACTGAACCACTCTGAAGATTAGATCTTAGGTGACAAAAGCAAAGGTGTGCAAACTAGAAGGAAATTTGCTCAAAATTTAGAGGAATGCTGTTTGATTTCAAAGATTGAACCTAAGACAATAAAAGAAGCTTGCAATGATGAAAATTGGACCAAAGCAATGGAGGAAGAGTTGATGCAAATTGAAAAAAATCACACTTGGGATCTTGTTTCTAGACCTAGAAACAAGAATGTGATTGGAACCAAATGGGTCTTATAGAACAAACTAAATGAAGTTGGTGAAGTAATCAGAAACAAAGCCAGATTAGTTTGCAAAGGTTGCTCTCAAATAGAAGGGATTGATTTTGAGGAAACCTTTGCTTTGGTGGCAAGAATTGTAGTAGTTAGACTATTTCTTGCATTTGCTGCCTTCAAAGATTTCAAAGTATATCAGATGGATGTCAAGAAGAGGTGTACATTGAACAACCAGATGGATTTCAATTATTTGATCATGGTGATATGGTCTACAAGTTGAAGAAAGCATTGTATGGATTGAAGCAAGCCCCAAGTGCTTGGTATGAAAGGTTGGATAAGCATCTTGTGTAGATTGGTTTCAACAAAGGTACTAGTGACAGTAAGTTATATTTTAAAATTGATCATGAAAACATCTTGATTGTTGAAGTATTTGTTGATGATATCATCTCTGGAGGAAAAGTAGCATGTGTAAAATGTTTTCAAATCAAATGAAAAGTGAGTATGAGATGTCCATGCTTGGTGAAATGAATTTCTTCTTGGGTCTCCAAATTACTCAAACAAAGAAAGGGATCTTCATTTCTCAGACCAAATATGTGAAAGAATTGTTGAGGAAATTTGGGATGGAAGATTCAAAACCAATGAATACTCCCATGGCAACTAGATGCAAGTTGAGCAAAGATGATGACTCTCCCAAGGTGGATCAGACAAAATATAGGTCAATGATTGGAGGACTATTGTATCTCACTCAAACTAGACCAGATATTATGTAGGCTATTGGTCTTTTTGCCAGATTCCAAGCTGATCCTAGAGAATCTCATGTTATGGCAATCAAGAGGATTTTTAGATATCTAAAGGGGACAGTTGAGTATGGTCTATGGTACCCTAGAGATCATGATTTCTCTCTTCATGCATATACAGATGCAGATTGGGCAGGAGATGTGGATGACCGGAAGAGCACCAGTGGTGGAGCTTTATTTTTGGGAAAAAGATTGGTTTCTTGGCTAAGCAAGAAACAAGAGGTAATATCTCTGTCTACAACTAAAGCAGAATACATTGTAGCAACAGGTAGTTGCACTCAAATCCTATGGATGAAGCAGATGTTAAGAGACATTAAAGTAGAATATGAGGAGCCTATCACAATTTTCTGTGATAATTCAAGTGCAATAAATATTTCTAAGAATTCGATGTTGCATTCTAAGACCAAGCACATATCTATCAAGTTTCACTTTTTGAGAGAGCAAGTGAACAAGGATGAAGTCAGATTGGAGTATGTGCCCTCCAAGGATCAGATTGCAGATATTTTTACTAAACCTCTTCCCAAGGACTCTTTTGACTATCTTAGGGAGAAGTTAGGGGTCATTGCCCCTGCCGTGATGAACTAGGATGCATTGATGTGCATCATTCTGGTGGAGATCACAGTCATATCTTGTGATCCGGATTGGTGACGGGGAGTTGCTACTAAGGGGGAGCAGCTGGTATGATTCTGATATGTTAAATTTGCAAGTATGTGCCCTTTGCCATTGATGTCAAAGGGGGAGAGAAGACATGTGAAAAACAAGTTGTTAATCAAAGGGGGAGCTGTAAAGAAAGAGAAGACATGTGAAGAGTTGTTGCTGATAGGGGGAGCTATGACAGAAAGGAGAAGTTCTTGTCTTGATGGTTTTTCACATCATATGTTGCCATCAATGACAAAGGGGGAGATTGTTGCAAGTATGAGGATAACCAGTGTTGTCATTGATGTCAACATACTCATATTGCATTAATGAGAAGGATTGGATGAGGTGTGTGCTAAGGATATTGAGAAAATTAGTCTCAATCAGGAATAGTGAAGAATAGTGATGACTTTAAGGTAAAAGGCCAAGATAAGATGAAGATCAGAGGATGCAGTTTAAAGGGTTTTCAAATATGAGTCTTGAGATGCTCCAATCAAGATTTCAGAGGTCCGCATGAAGATATGAAGAAGTTATGGTCACTCTAGTAGAACCAATTTCGGTAGATGTTCAGTGGTGACAGAGTGTCACAGATTGGTCCGGTGAGCTCCAGAATTGCATTATCTCATTCTGCGGATTGGAGGGAGAGTTGAAGAAGTTAGTGTGAAGTGAAAACTAGATTTTTTCATGGTTTGGAGGTCCAGAAGCAGCTTTCTCATTCTGACAGTGGCGACAGATTGTGTTCTTGAAGTTCTGGATGAAGAAGAGAAGAATTCCAGTAAGCTGATAAAGTGCGGATGTTCTTGGTGACTCAGGAAAGGTTTTGGTGATCCTTGGATCGTGCACAATTCTTATTGGTGGTCCACATTGAAGTTAGTGTTTGGATTTGATGTAAAGACCACAGGTTGTAGGTGTTCTTCCTGAGACTGGCCGACCGGATGTATTGCACATCTTGCGAATGATCTTATAGGTGTTTTTTGACTTAGATGATTGTTCCTAAGTCAATGCCTTGTATAAATAAGGGATTGTGAATTCATTTTGAAGTGTGTCTTGGAGAAGATGAGTGTGGAATAGTGAAGAGAAGTACGAAAGGCAGAGCATGAGTTTTGGGCTTAAATGGAACTGATCCAGGCATGGTAAAGATGTCAATCTCCAGTTCAAGTTTGTAATACTTGTTACTTTGTAGATAGTGTGTCTCTTGTAGGCAGTGTGCCTCTTGTGAGTAGTGTGCTCAGGCAGTGAGCCCTAAATGGAATGTGCCATCTATTTTTCTTATTCTTCTAATAAAGAATAATCCTTGGGTTAATCACCCTGTGGTTTTTCCCTTAACTGGGTTTTCCATGTCAAAATCTTGGTGTCTCATGTGTTGATGTGTATCTACTCTAGTGTTTATGCTTTATGCTTTCATGAATGATTAATTGATATGCTATTAAATAACAAAGAGGATTTAAGTGTTTGAATTAGAAGCAAGTTTTGGACAACTGATTCATCCCCCCTCTCAGTTGTCTGTCCTAAATCCAAAAGAAATAAGATGAAGGACAACCAATCAGAATCAAGGGAACTAGTTGAAAAAGTTAACCTGACACAAGTCAAGGAAGAGTTGAACAAGGTTTGGATTAGGAAGGAATCAAATGAAGGAAGAGATGAGTCTGCTTCAGGCTCTGGAGCAGCTACTTCCTCTGGAAAGTAGATTGTGAGTTATGGCTTAGGGGGAGCTATACTAAAGATTCTAAATCCCCTAGCCAGATAGTCAGTGTTGAGATCTAGCACAAAGATATATGTAATGATAGTTCACTTGGAAGGGTTCTAATTTAGAAGCCTAAAATGATTATGAGCAGTATGCAAAGTGAGTAAAGAAGTTTGAGTCTATATGCCTCTTCAGTTGAAAATCACTATATGTGATTCAGGAATGTTGGTGTACATACTTTCCATGAAGTCCCATTATAAATTGACCTAAAGTTAAGCCAAGAATAGTATGTAGCACCAGAGTACAAGGGTCCGTATCCCTCCACCATTGCTTATTCTGTACTATGGTTCAAAAGGCATGTTAAGAGGTCAGTGATGAATGTTGGAAATGAACTCTAGTGTGTCATATACTCTGCATTATGGGACAAATGAATTAGTCACTCATGTAATTAAGGACAGGCTGATAGGTAATGAGGAATTGATAGTTACAATTGATGTTGGGGCAAGGTTGCAAGAGAAAAACTTCAGACAGAAGAATGTTGAAATTATTGGCTATATGTGATGATGATGATTGAAATGCACTATTTGCCATAATTGATAAAAGATGGAATGTTATGCTCCCTAAAAAAGAAGAAGGAAAAACTATCCATGTGCACTCCTAAGAGGAAGGATTTAGAACTATAAAAGGAAAAGTGTTGCTGACAGAGGAAATAGTGCAACATCAGTAAGATTCAAAGTTGAGGCTTGACAAACCAAGTAGAAGAGAAGCTCATGTGAAGAACCAAAGTTGTAGTCAGAGAAAGAATCAAGAAAGGGGGAGTAGTCAGAGAGTTCAGAAGAAAGTTTGGATCAAAGCAGAAAAGTGAAAGTATGTGCCCTTTTCCATTGATGTCAAAGGGGGAGAGAAGTCATGTGAAAAACTTAGTTAGACAAAGAATGCAAATGTGTAAAGAGAAAAGGGGGGAATCTTGTAGAAAGAAAGAGTGGAGGTGTGTAAAGAGAAAGGGGGAGAATCTTGTCTTGATGGTTGTTGCAGTTTTTCACATCATATGTTGCCATCAATGACAAAGGAGAGGATTGTTACAAGTATGTGCATAATTAGTGTTGTCATTGATGTCAACATATCTTTGTTGTCATTAGTGTCAACTGTGTCATATTCTATTACTTGTTTAGAAGCCTTATGTGTTGAGAATATTGAGAAAATTGGCCTTTCTGGAAGAATCAAGTGAGTTACCCCAGAGTGCAGCATAGATAGTGAGTTGTATGCTGAAGAATAGTCTAGTAGATTGCTCTGCATTTCCTTCTACTTACAGATCTAGGTCCGCAGATTGGAAGTTGTTCAAAGGGATGTTTGAAGATACTAAATCCTGAGTTTGAGTCTCCAGTGTGAAGTTGTGGGAAAGTTGCATTCACCAGAATAAAGCCTTCTCATTCTAATAATTCTCTGGTGACAGGGAGAAAGTATTATGCTCGGCATTCCTCTGCAATAAAGTATTTTTCTTTGTAGTTTTAGAGGGAAGTCTGGGATGATGATAACTACCTACAATTGTAGTGGTTCATGTTTTGGTGGTCTATAAGCTATCTTTCTTTTATGATAGTTGAAGATAGTGATGTTCATGTGTTCCAGTGAGAAGATTCATATGGATAGATTGGTTAAGGTTTGTACAGTTGCTCCTAATTATTATAACGTGCTTCTAGATGTCTCCTAATCATGTTCCTATCTTGATATTGGTCCACATTAAGGATTTGAGATTGTGTTCGACGATTGTTCCCAGATAGTGTAACGTGTAACTAGTTTTGGCCAACCTAGTTAATCCCAGTGATTATAGAGATCTCTAGAAGATTGTGGAAGCATGATGAAGCATGGAAGATTGTGTTTGAGTCCCAGTTAAGGCATGGTGTGATCTGTATACATCTTTACTTCATATTCTTTGTATAATGTTGTTATAGGCCAAGACCTATTTTGTAAATGCTGGTAATGTTGACCTTGGAGATTGCTCCAATAGTTGATGATTATAATGCCAACCTTGATGATCATTCCAAGGTTATTGAAGTGTATAAATATTTGTAGTTGATTCGTGGAAAAGGTGTCCTTGAGTGAAAATGGAAAAATAATAAGAAAGGTCCAAAAGGCATAACAGAGAAGAGGCAAGAGGCAGAGCAGAGGAAAAGAAAAGTAGAGGAATTATTGTACTTCAATCACAAACATAAAAGGTGTTGATCATGGTGGTGAGTCAGGTAGCAAGCTGCTAGTAAGGTTTAACAACCCTTATTGTAATCTTGCTAGGTTTAGGGTTGAGGTAGTGACCCTACTAGACCTAGTTGTTCTTCATGGCAGTAAGCCAGTATGTTTAGGCTCATCGAGTGACCAAGCTTGAACATCATTATTTCAAGATTACAATATATACTGAGAGCTAATCCTCTTCTTGGTTTTTATCCATCTTGGGGTTTTCCACGTAAAATTTGGTGTCTCTTGTGTTTGATGTTGTATCTATGGTTAAGTTTCTGACTTCATGCATTTATTGTTAAATCATAATAATTGTGGATAAGTGATTGATGTTTAAATTACAGAAGTGTTTAAGTTTTTGTGACAACTTATTCACCCCCCCTCTTAGTTGTCTGGGGAATATCAACAATATTTGGGATTTGTGATTTTTGTAGAAGAATTTAAGATGGACCCTAAGAAAGTAAGAATAATTGTTGAATGGCCTACAGCTAAGAGCGTTGGGGAAGTGAAATCATTTCATGGATTATCAAGTTTCTACTAGAAGTTCATCAGAAATTTTAGTTTAGTATGTACCCTATGACAGAGACAATGAGATGTGACATAAATGACTTTAAGTGGACATTAGGAGCATATAAAAGTTTTGAATTGAAGCAGAAAGTGATAGAGCAACTTGTGTTGGCCTTACCAGATTTAAATAAGGTATTTCAAGTAGATTATGATGCAAGTGGAAATGTGATAGGATCAGTGTTGAGTCAAGAAGGTAGACCTATAGCATATTTTAGTGAGAAGTTGAATGATGCAAGGAGAAGATATTCAGTTTATGATCAGGGGTTCTATGCCATAATTCTAGCCTTGAAGAAGTGGAGACATTACTTGTTGCCTAACGAGTTTGTGTTGTATACAGATCATCAAGATTTATAGTATTTGAACAATCAAGGAAAGTTGAATCAGAGACATATGAGATGGGTAGAGTTCATGCAGAGTTATACTTTTGTACTAAAGCATAGGAGTGGAAAATTAGACAAAGTCACAGATGCCCTGAGTAGAAGAAGGAACTTGCTGATAGAGATGAGAGTTGAAGTATTATGATTTAAAGAATTAAAGAACTTGTATGAGGAAGATCTTGATTTTGTATAACCTTGGAAATCATGTAAGGAACCTGTTGTGATAGATAGGAGTAAGTGGTTGGATTATTTCATTTAGGAGGATATGTTGTTCAAAGGAAATCAGTTATGTATACCTAGGAGTTCAATGAGAGACAATTTGATCAAGGAAAATCACAGTGGTGGATTGGCAAGGCATTTTGGCATTGATAAGATAGTGGCTTTAGTAAGTAAAAATTACTTTTGGCCTTAGATACATAAGGATGTTAGGAAATTTGTGCAAATTTTTAGAGTTTGTCAAGTTGCAAAAGGGAGTAGTCAAACTATTGGATTGTACAAACTGTTGACAATACCAAAGAGACCTTGGGAAGACATAAGCATGGATTTCATAATGGGACTACTGAAGACATAGAGAGGACATGATTCAATATTTATAGTGGTGGACAGATTTTCAAAGATGGCACATTTCATACCTTGCAAGAAGGCAACTGATGCAATTCATGTGGCTGACCTATTTTTCAAGGAGATTGTGAGATTGCATGGATTACGTAAGAGCATAATTTTAGACAGAGATATAAGATTTCTTGGATACTTTTGGAAGACACTTTGGAAGAAGATGAAGAAATATTTGAAGTTCAGTTCAACATTTCATCCACAGACTAATGGACAAATAGAGGTGGTGAACAGGAGTTTGGGAAACTTGTTGAGATATTTGGTTGGAGAGAAGACAGGAAGTTGGGATTTGATTCTATCACAAGCAGAGTTTGCGTACAATAATTCAATGAATAGGAGTACTGAAAGAACACCATTTCAGATTGTGATAGGAACTAACCCTAAAGGAGTAGTAGAGTTGAGATACATCAGTATGGAAGAGAAGAGGAGTGTAGAAGTAGAAGAATTTGTAGGACACATGGAGATAGTGCATAATCAGGTGAAGAAGCATTTGGGGGAAATGAATAATAAGTATAAAGAGAAAGCAGATGAGAAGAGGAGACACAAAGAATTTGTAGTTGCTGATGAAGTGATGGTGTACTTGAGAAAAGAAAGATTTCTAGTTGGGACATATAACAAATTGAAGATGAAGAAGTTTGGACCATGTAGGATACTCAGAAAGTTTGATTCAGGAAATGCATATGAAGTAGAGTTACCAGAGACATTGGGCATATCACCTATTTTCAACATTGCAAACCTACATTAGTATAATGAAGCAGAATTTAATGACAACATGGATGAAGATTAGAAGAAGTAGTTACCACAACAAGCACCGGAGTAGATTGAAGACATCTTGGATAGAAGGATTGGATGCTGAAGCAAATGAAGGCAATACAAAGAATATATTGGGAAGTGGAAAGATAGACTAGAAGAAGACTCATCTTAGATTTCTCAGGCTGAGGTGGACTTGGTTTTCCTCTAGCCCAAGCAAAGTGATGGACTCACTTTTTCAACAACCCTAGATGTCTGATGTAGGAGCATCCCTGGTTCAAGAGCAATCTTGCATCAACCAAAAAAACATTTTCATTTCAGTTTATTTTCTTTTATTTTCAAGTTCAATTCAGTCAATTTATTTTCTATATTTTGGTCTACATTCTACTACAGTTTCATTTCAGACCTTATGGAGCTAGACTTAACATCTAGACACCTTCATGCACATCATATCCAAAATTTAGATCATTTGGATTAGGTACTTGAAAGATATCGCTATTAGAAGATCAACTATTTTCTCATAACAGATCATCCTAATAGTCTTAGACAATCAGCTAAAGGAGAAGACCTATAGAGCATTTCATGACTTACAAATCTAAATGACACATCATTTAATGTTGTTTGGATTGTGGCTAACCTTCCCTAGGAACCACATGCTATTCCATGCATTTGCGAAGGAGTTCTATATGATTAGGTCTGACCTATCCATGTACACACATTACATCTCTTTCATTAGAGTTTGTAATCATCCTTGGCTGATGCAGAGGAATCTTATGTTCTAGAAATGATATATGATCATGTAATAGATGCATAGGAAAGTAGTGAATTGATAGTGAATCACATAGAGATAGTTTGATAGTTTGAATTCTTGTGCATATTCTATAGTTGAGGAATCAAGCCTGTGAGCCCTAATTCTAAGCCCACATGATGCCAACCAGTTTGTATTTTGAATCATTGATATACTAAATGACTAAATCTGCATTTGCATTCTAGCTTTACATTGTTTTTGTTGTGTTTACTCTTGCTGCATGACCTAGACTATTCACTTTGTGGACCCTCCTAACCATGACTGCACCAACAGAGGTTCACAAGACTCATCTCACACTCAAACTAAGTGAGATAGAGGTTGAAGCACACACGGTTTACCTAAATATGACCATCTCCAATATAAAAACCATTGGGAAATAACCCTATACCTACACACTCAAGTCAAACATTAGGTGTACCTACTCTACATAATAATAGCTAAAGAAACATAATCTACCTAAAGTGATATAAATCATCACATCTAACTATAAATCATCTACAACTAGTATGATCCAAGAACAAGATGCATAATCAATAATATTTTGTAATGCCAAAAAAATATGATAATAAAAAATATATTGAATATAATGAAAATAGTCAAGCTGAAACACTATAATGAGTTAACATATAAAGGTACAACATCTGCATCCAATAATGCATAGTTGGAAATCCAATGCTAATACAAAACCTCATCAAAAATACCTTGATGGTGATAAAAAAATATCTCCAAAAAAACATCCAAAATACAACATCAAAACCCCTAGATGGCACAATAGACCTCATTGGCAAGTTCTGTGTAATAACTCATAATTTACAAGAATCACATAATACATTGGTGAAGCACACAATGTAGCATATATCATATTAATTAAAAAGAAAATAAGGCATACACATGAATGGTAATTACATCCTCCCCCACTAGATTTAGTCTTACTCTTGGAATCTTACAAAAATGATAAGGATAAGGCATACATGATACACAATCCTTCATGAACACAATAGATCTCAAAACATCAACCCTCTAGACCATAACCAAGTCTAGGTTTCAACCCAAAAAAAAGTCTCCAAAGGTGCAACAATTAGGTGAAAACCAACAACTGTTCCTACTAAATCATCTAAGACTACATTGCTTTATCCTCTAATTACCACTACAAATGAGGACAAGATCTAGCCAAATGGCCCAACCGATCACAAACAACACAAATCCCTAAAACCCAAGACTACCACTCTACAAAGTAACTTCTCAAACTCTCTACTAATCCAAAGGAAAACCTAACAACACTTCAATTCAATATGTTAGAGAGATTTTCCAATGCAAGGTTACACCACCTATAGTCCTCCTTGAGACCGAGGACTTTGCCCACAACACTAAAACTCAAAGGTCAAGGCTAACCAACTCTTAGAGGATACATGAACCATTACCTGAACTTCATTCTCACCAATAACATGCCTCACTTCTAGTCATGGTTTCTCTCCATGAGTCCCTTCCTCCTATCCCACTCCTAAAAAGAGATGGTTTCTCTAACACTTTAGTTCCACATCATAAAAATAGGATAAAATTTATGGGTTCTTAGAGAAGATAATCTAGACCACATCCTCCTAAAAGCATAAGCAATTCTAATAAGCAAGGCTTAGCAATTCACTACTCATAAGGAATATAGCCAACAAGGTCATTACACACAAAACATAGGAGCATGACTACTTCAAACACCACCTTAATGCTCAACTATCCTAGTACAAAAAGCTTAAACAACACAACAAGATCATGAATTCATGATCAAAGAGGCAAAATGAGACTTCCTCAAGGCATAAACACCAAGAATCCATAAAATAGAATACATGGGATCATAACTTCTTCAAACAAGAATTGCATCCATTTCAACACCATGCTAGGAAACCTCCAAATTATTAAGGAGGAACTCCTAGAGCAATCAAATTCATAATGTTGGTAGCACAACATGAGTAGCCATCCACTTACTAATGCACCATCATACCCTACACCATGTCAAAACATGAGTATATAGTTATGGAATTTGTATCTCAATGATATGATGTACACCTTCATGTTATTTAATAACATGGTCTTTGTGTTTACAACATAGCATCATACACTCCACTAATGTTGGAACACTAGTAGGCATGGTATTATGATTGAGGAAAATAGGAATGGAAAAATCAAGAACACAATTGGTGTACTATGTCAACACCCAATCACATACAATCTACTAAAAGAAAGATATAATTCAAATAAACATCTCAACATATCTCCTTCTCATAGACAACAAACAAAGAATAGAATTTAAGCTCATACATGAATTCAAATATACATCAATCACTACCATCTAGGCATGACTTACACACCAATCAACAAGATTACTTAAACCAAGTGATCCATAGGAATACAAATGCATTTCATAGCTTTCTCAAACACTTCACACAATATTCACTCACATTCAACAATGAATAAGGAATTCAAATTATCACAGTTCTAGCAACACAAGCACTAAGAACTAGCACATCCTCCATAATTAACTCCCTTATAGAGTCCATCAGAGGCCTATCATGGACATGATAGTGAAGGACATTACATGATAAATTACCAACAATTAAAACCTTCAATCATAGCCACCACAAAAATAGAAAAAGAACACCAAAGTGGAGGAAAAGTCCAGTACAATGTAATAAGGCATAAAATGAACTCAATTTCAACAATAAATCAAGTGTGACAATAAATGTCACAAGATAAATTAATAACACAATTTTTAGTGGCTAGGTAACTCATACACAAGAATAATAAATCAATTTTGGCCCTTACAGACATTTAAGAATTTACCAATAACTGGAAGAAAGTATCAAAATGCTAAAGGTACACTTTACATGCACTACATGACTAATTCTAACCACAATTAAGGCAATAAAATGCTAAAATACACCTAAAAGATAGTAAAAGGTAGTAAAATGCTAAACTACGTGACTAATTCTAGTCATGGTTTCTCTCCATGAGTTCCTTCCTCATGTCCCACTCCTAAAAAGAGAGGGTTTCTCTAACACTCTAGCTCCACATCATAAAACTAGGATCAAATTTATGGGTTCTTAGAGAAAAGAATATAGACCACATCCTCCTAAAATCATAATCAATTCTAACAACCAAGGCTTAGAAACCCACTACTCATAAGGAATATATACAACAAGGTCATTACAAAAAAAACATAGGAGCATGACTACTTCAAACACCAACTCAATGCTCAACTATCCTAGTCTAGAAAGGTTAAACAACACAACAAGATCATGAATTCATGATCAAAGAGACAACATGAGACTTCCTCATGAGACAAACACCAAGAATCTATAAAATAGAATACATGGGATAGTAACTTCTTCAAACAATAATTAAATCCATTTCAACACCATGCTAGGAAACCTCCAAATTACTAAGGAGAAACTCCTAAAGCAATCAAATTCACAATATGGGCAGCACAACAAGAGTACCACTCCACTTACTAATGCACCATCATACCTTACACCATATCAAAACATGAGTATATAGTTATGGAATTCGTATCTCAATGATGACATGCACATTCATGTTATTTATTAACATGGTCTTTGTGTTTAGAACATATCATCATACACTCCACTAATGTTGGAACACTAGGAGACATGGTATTATGATCGAGGAAAATAGGAATGGAAAAAGAAAGAACAAACACAATTGGTGGACTATGTCAACACCCAACCACATATAAGCTACTAAAAGAAAGATATAATTCAAATAAAGATCTCAACATATCTCCTTCTCATAGACAATAGACAAAGAATAGCATTTAAGCTCATACATGAATACAAAAATATACATGAATCACTACCATCCAGGCATGAGTTACACACCAATCAATAAGATTACTCAAACCAAGTGATCTATAAGAATGCAAATGCATTTCATAGCTTTCTCAAACACTTCACACAATATTCACTCACATTCAACAATAAATAAGGAATTCAATGTTGAATGCACAAGACAAGTGAGAGGGGGGTTGAATCAGTTGTATCAAAAACCTTAACTTCTTTAAATAAAATCACATTCACATCCACTTACTTTAACTCCTTAATCTATTATGAAGATTAAACATGAATTACAAAATCAAACATAAACACATGAACACTAGATTTTTACGTGGAAAACCCTAAAAGGGAAAAACCATGGTGAGTGTTAGCTCACAATATAATGTAATAACAATACTAAATAATAAAGAGGCTCACTGCCCAAATGAATGCTCACTACAAAAAGGGTGGTTCACTGCCAAAGGGTGGCTCACTGCCAAGATGAGTGGCTCACTGCCATGAACTGATATAATAGCATCTACAACATGCCTGAGTTCAGTTCCATTGAAGTGCAGTATATCTCTTCTTCTCTACCTTTACAACACACAGACACTTTATCTTTGCATCTTTGCACACTCTCACATCACTCATAGATTCATTACATATATTTATACCAATCATGAACCTTGGAACATTCATTAAGGTTGGCAATACAACTTACAACCATTGGAACTATCTCTAAGGTCAGCATACATACATAAATCAAATTAGGTCTGGTCCTAAACAAACTTGTGGAGGAAATGAATAAAAGAACACTTCACATCTTAGCTCAGACCCAAACACATTCTTATACAGTTCCTTACACTTCTACAATCCAAGAAACACATCCACAAAGAATGTTAACACCCAAGTCGGCCAAATTGGTGCAATCATCAAGAATACTTAGACACACGCTTCCAAGAGCTTCATTATAGCTTGCAGATCAAGCACACACCTTCAATACATTTTGGAGAAATCCATGAACAACATAGAATCACTTAGGAGCCAACAAATCCAACCGCAACAGATCTCACTTGAAGACAACAAATATCACTTGAAGATAGATCACAGACTACTCACAACATACACTGTCAAACTCTGGTAATCAATAACTTGCTTTGCAGAGCACCAAATCATAAATCCTTTGGAATTAAGATAGATAAGGACCTTATAAGCATATGTCCAAAACTAAAAGACTAAAAACCAAACTGTGGAGAAATGTGGAGCAAAATATGTTCTCCCTGTCACACTACAAATACTGCCAAGCACAATCTTCAAACTGGCGAATAGAACTTTTTCTGCACAATGAGCTAGACCACCAAATTCTAGATTTAGAATCTTCAAACACTTCTCCAAAACATACCCAAATCTCATACTCCAGTCTTCAACATAGAGGAAATTTAGAGAAAAAACTCAGACAGTGTCCTTAACATTACAACTCAATCACTCAACAAACAACAATATCAAAAGACATAGTTGGCACCATTGACAACACAAACATGTTGACACCAATGACAACACCAATTAGCACATACTTGCAACATTCAAATTATCGCAGTTCTAACAACACCCACACACTAAGAACTAGCACATCCTCCATAATATACTCGCTTATAGAGTCCATCAGAGGCACATCATAGACATGATAGAGAAGGACATTACATGATACATGACCAACAATTAAAACCTTGAATCATAGCCACCACAATAATAAAAAAGATCACCAAAGTGGAGGAAAATTCAATTCCAATGTAATAAGGCATAAAATGAGCTCAATTTCAACAATAAATCAAGTGTGTAACAAACCCATTGGCTCAATTAATGTTTTCTTACCAAAAAATAATCAATAACAATTACAATGGAAATACCATAACAATCCAAAATATAATAGTTCAACCAGACTTGCAAATCATTCTTTCTTATTTCAATCAAAACAATAATCAATGATTAAATGGGAACATCTTTACTGTGTTGAAAGAATTTACAATTTTTATAAAAGAATATGTAGGAGTCCAGGACAACACTAAGAGGGGGGGTGAATCAGTGTTGTATTAGATTTCAAATCTTTTATAACTTTTTTTAAACTTTATCTTATAGGACAAAAAGAGGAATACATTAATGATTTGTTGAGCTCATATGCACAAGACTAATAATGAAGGATGTGAAAAAAACTTAATAAACAAAGAACTAATATACACACATACAGATGAAGACAACATGAAATATGACACATTCTTTTCACGAGTGAAAAACCCTTCTTGGGTAGAAAAACCACTCAAAACTTCCTCACCGGCTTAAGTGAAAACCTCACGGGTTATAATGTTTAGAAGCATCAACTTCAAGGAGAACCAACCCCTAATTCATTTAGAAGCACCAACTTTAAGGAGCACCAACCCCTAATTCATACTTAAATTAAAAATAAGAACTCAGAGGGTTTCTCTATTTCAATACAAATCACTTCTTCTTTCACATGTGTCTGTCATATGACCATACTTCTCATCAAATCAAATCACATACAAAACCTATCATCTAAATTTTCTCTTCAAGAGGATATTCAAAATATTTTCAACCCTGTATGCTGATCCACTCAACAACACACATTATTCAATGCACTTGTAATGCCATTAAATATGAAAAATAACCTTTCACATTCAACTCTTCTATGTTTTTTCAATTTTACTTTCATTTTCTTCTTTTCAAAAACATGTTCCGCCTCTTCAATTTCATCTTTTGCAAATCTTCATCTTTATTGAAGGTCTTCAACAACAATATTTTTAATCTTCCCTTATAGAAGAAAATCAAATTTCTCTAGAAATCTTTAATATATTCATCTCTTGATATTCCTGCAAGAATAAAAAATATGCAAATATATTTTCCTTCTCAAACATGTCATTTTTGTCTTCAAAAACTCCTCAAATTCTTCATTTTCTTTTCAACAAAAACAAGTCTTCAAAAATCATTTTGCCCTTGCAAAAAAAATCATCTGTACATCTACAAAATACACGAATGTCTTTCATATTTTTGATTTAAAAAAAAATCATCTTCAAGTCAAACCCTTCATCTTCTCTGCAAAAAGAAATTTCCTTTGTCTTCTTCAAAATATTCTTCAATCTGCATCAAAAGACTTTTCATATTCTTCAAGACAAAAAAAATTCAATCTGCCTCAAAAATTCAACTTACTCTAAAAAAAATTCTTCACACTTCAAAATGGTCTCTTCATAAAAATTCCTTATTCAAAAGAATAAGAAAAATCCTTCATAAATCTTCTAAATTTGAAGAGAAGATTTAAAAATAGAAAAAATCATTGTTAAAAAGAAACTTCAATCTTCACATAAATTGACCTCATTGAGGGAGGCAATAAAACAGGAGATAAAGGAGTTTCTAAATTTAAAAATAAATCTTTACTCAAACTCCCTAAAGCATATTCGATGCTTTTGTTTTCTTCATAAAATCCGATGCCTTTTCCTATAAATCATGCTCCCCATTCAATGTTTCACTAGGATGTAAAAAATATAAATTTCACTTTAAACAAATTGATGGCTCCCACTAATGCATATTTGACGCCCCCTTTTTTTTTAAAAAAGATCTTCATATGATGCTTTTGATTTTAAACCATTCAAATTTTATAAGCTCTCTTTTGAAAATGCATCGGGCTCCCATTGTGGCTTTTAACTGATGAGCACTGGTTGACAAGGTATGAAGGGCCAGTCTTCACAACGACATAAAAGCCTTCAACCGGTAATTGTTAAGTGTTAAACCTGCTATACAAAGTCACTTCTAGTTTAAAACATAAAGTGCACTTTTATTTGACAGGCTAGGGTTAGAATTAAGAACATAAGTATCAAAGCCTTTACAAAGCATAGAAAGAAATAGGGTTTAGATAATTTGTTCCTCCATGCTCAAATTAGCTTCTGACTTAGATTCACTATTGATCAACATTGAATTTCACCTTCTCTCCCATGAGAAACAAACTCCTGAAGAAGACATGCAATACTGAGTCTTGAAGACAAATCACAACCTTGAATTAATGTAGCAAAAATAACAATGAGTTATGCATGAGTCTTGAAGACAAATAACCCTATTTTGTCTCAAGATATAGAGGATGTCAAAGTGCCACTAAAAGAAACTGATGCAGGAAGACCCATGGTTCACATTATAGACTACAGCTCCCTGTTCACATTGTAGAAAATGTTTCAACCATCAACACAACCAAGTCTTCAAATCTATTTTCTGCTCTCTACTTTGGCGAACAACTTGTCAACAATATGACTACATGAAACACACCTTGCTAATCAACCTTGCATAACAAGACATATGCATTGCATTATTCCTACATCATCATTCCTTCAAACTTCACTTTTGACATCAATGACAACCTGACACCATCATAATAAACATATCAATCTCTTAGATAGCTATCTAAGCATATCTCCATACATAGATGATTTACTTTGTCCTTTTCTATCAGATATCAATTTGATTACAATAAGATATTAATGTAAAACTGATTTAACTCTTATAGGTTCAAGATTTTGACTACTTGATCTACATGAGGGAGAGCATCACCAGAGTGATTATCCACCCAACCAAAAATATTTCTCTTCCCTAGTATTCCTCTTACTACAGAAACCCAAACCGTCATGAGAAAATCAGATAAAGAGTATCCATTATAGAACCATGCCATCTGAAAACTAGTGATGTGCTTTTTACATACAATCTATTATACAACTATAGATTCCTTCTAATTGAGTATAACAATCTAACTAAAATGTAAATCTAAGACATAATAATTTGACAATGCATGCATTCAATGCATTACTTTGGCCAAAGATTCATATATAAAACATATTCCATATTAGATATATGTGTCGATAGATCACAAGCACCTTTATCTCAATCTTTCCTTTTGAGTTTCATTATATTGACTTACTAAGTCATTTTTCATTCAAAGAATCAACTTTCCTTCAATATATATATGAAATATTATTTAAAACATTTCTCATCATAACATCTAGAGTACTGGTTACATAAATTTGTTCTAAGCATTCATGATATAAGAGAACCAATCTCATTCATTCTCTAACCTTTCTGTTTTGAACTAGAAAACTATTTTGATCCTTAACGGTCATATTTAATTATATATATGCAATAAAATGGAAACACAACAACCAATTTTAATAAACATATATACATTCCCATTTAGTCATTAAGAGCCATCGATCTATTGGCCTAAAATAAGGCTGAGGGTTATTGCAATAAATGTAATCTAGTTTTAAGAGATTTACATGTCAATGACTATATTATATACATATACATGTAAATGTATATAATCTTATATACATTTGCATTTATATGTATTAATGTGTAAAAAAATAACAAATTCTATACTATTATCAACCTTAAACAGAGATCTCATTCCCTTATCAAGTCATTCATAGAGAATTCCATAATAGTGTTAAGTGATCTCCAAGTTTTTAAGTTTGAAACCCCATTTGGGTTGATGACAAAATAGACCAAAATGGTAACAACATAATTAGACTTTTCCAAATCAATACCTCTTAGTTAATTGACCATCATATAGACCTATTATGGTCAAAACTTAACAGAGATAAGCATTGTTATATAAATCAATAGAAACAAACGTCTAAACCCTTGACGGTTTTAGTAAAAGTCTATGATGACAATAAAAATCTTCACTGTATTCAAATACTATTGAGCCCTTTTATGGTGCTCTATTAATCAAGTGAATACATGTGCATACATAAGTATGTGCTTACATACTTATGTGTGTACAAATATTCTCAATTGTTTACCTATTGTTTTGAGATGAAAGAAACTAAGAGAGTTTTCATAAAATATTATCTCTTGGTTTCCATTGAAACCCTAAACAATTCAAAATAGAGGTAAACTTAATTGATTGAAACTAACTAGATAAAACCATGCTACAAACTAAACTATGGTATAAAATTAACAGCAGACTGAAATGGTCTCAAAAATCTTAGTTTTTCAAAACCTTTCTAACATACAATCCCCACTACTGGGAAGAACTTAAATATGTTCTGCATACAGTTTCCTATACTTAACTGTATATAAAATGTCTACATTTTTAATGCAACGATAATATCTTTCCTACTTTCCATTACAACTTTTTTCTATTGTTCCCTTATAGTTTCCTAAAACAATTGAAAGTTTTTCATTCTTTTTAAACAAAGGAAACCTCTATTCATAAAACTTGCTCATGAATTCAAGAGTATGCTCTTCATTAAGAACCATTTCAATTGCATTCTCAAAATATAAAACATACCATTTGAGAAGATAAAACCCTATGAAAAATGTAGAGCTCTAGAGCCACCAAAATCCAAAACCCCACTTCACTATGCTTTTTTCTCTCAAAGTTATTTTTCCCCTATTCAAAATCTTTCAAGACCCCTTCCAAAACAAAACCATATTTCTATTAACCTCTGGAATCACCAACAAAAATGGCATCCGAAGAGAAAAAAAGAATAGTTCAACTTCTAACTTCAAGAGTTTTCTTCTCACCTACTCGAGTTGGAGCTATGAGGCCATTAACTCCCTTGTACCATAAGCCATGATTGGAGTTTCCACCTCCAACTCATGAGCCACCACTCTTTCAAACTTTTAAAAGCCACTCCACTACATGGATTAAACTCTTCAGTATGCCATGCAACTACCGAATAACATGAATTCTATATTATCAAACATGATTATTATTGTTAAAAGTGATAATATTAATAATAATTATTATTAATATTAATTCAATGTTAATGTTAATAATATTCTTAATAACAAAAGATGGATGATAATATCATTTATTTATTATTATACAATAATAATAATAATAAACAGTACTATCTATATAGAATGATAATAATAATGATAACGTCTCTATTAACAACTTTCAATGTTCATAGTTATGAGATCATTATTATTAACGATAGTTATGAAAATATATATAATTTTCTATTAACAACTTCTATTTTAAACAAAATATAAATAGTCCATTCGATTGAAGTCAATATCTACCATTTGCTAAATAGCAATGAAGATAATCGTCTTCTATTTTTGAACAAATAATACATATCCATGAAACTATTATTTGTAAATATGGAAACATTTCACTCACTTGGTAACACAAAAAGATAGACCAACCTACAATGATAAAACTTTTATGATCATTCAAGATAAATTAAAAACTACATTTAGTGTGAGTGTGTGTAGTTCTCATAAGATCATGGTTCCATAAGAATCTCATCTTGATCTGTATTTCTCTCTCCAGTGATAGTCTCCCTCAATCTTGGGAGGATACACTATACTCCTACATTCACCTTGTAGTAGACAAAGTGTAGTTAGTCCAAATCTTTTTTATTCAAAGAGGAATAATCATAATAATCATTTCAAATAAAATCTCTTAACAGACCCTTATTCCAAATATCATCTAAATATTAATATTATAAAAATAAATTCTCATGTTTGCAAAACATGAGATCGCAAAATAAATTATAATTCTAATCATGATAACATAAATAATTCATTTCCTTCTACAAACTTGTTTTATAAAACAATAACATAGTTAAATAATATCATGTTTTAATTGTTCACAAAAAAGTCACAAGATAAATTAATAACAAAGTTTTTAGTGGCTAGGCAACTCAAAGACAAGAATAATAAATCAACTTTGGCCCTTACAAATATTTAGGAATTTACCAATAACTGGAAGAACGTATCAAAATTCTAAAGGTGCACTTTACATGCACTACATGACTAATTCTAGCTACAATCAAGGCAGTAAAATGCTAAACTACACCTAGATTTCAAAATACAAGGCCAATAAGAGAACATTCTCAAGCAAAACCAAAAAAATGAGTCTTCTAAGGCTCCAATCAAGTCAAAGCATGAGATCATTTTAATTTATCCATACAAAACATAAACCAGGTTGTCAAGCAACTAAATCTTCATCACATCACAACCACATTATTATACAAAGAGATCATTATAAGGTTTTATATGTCATTACTTAGGGCATCAAATAGAATTCACCTTCTACACATGAATGTAACTTCACTCAAACATTACATTCAAGGAAATTACAATTACAATGTAATAACACATTTAGTCACACACTAATGATCATCTAACAAATCAATACTATGCTAGGACATAATTAGGCTCACAAGCTAAGATATCTCAATACACCCATCTCACAAAAAGGAGCAATCAACATTATCCACTAGATAGGGATTCAACAATCATATGGGTAATGCATTATTGAAACATTTAGATTCAAACACATAGCATTACCACAAGGGAAGAATTAGGTTGAGTATTAAGCTCTTACCCAACATTACATCCTTACAATGCTAAATTTTTTCTACAACATGGCAACAAGCACATGTAAAATAAAATGTACACATAACAAGAGTGTAAGGTACAACTTTTATCAAATGAAAGACTTATATAGGAACAACACCATAACCATGTTCTCAATGCAACAAGATTTAATATCAATAACATGATTCACAATGAATGACAATAAATTGGGGACTCCAGTCCACACTAAGCCCATAAATCTTTCAATGCACCATTCATTTGACATGCCAATATTCACACTATACAATAGGGTAGTACACAATATAGAGCAATAAGATGTAGGGTTCACTAATGATGCAGGAGCACCTAGGCATACGTGCAATCCTGCGTCAATCTAAAAAATGATTGATTCAATTTTGGTTTTGGTTTGTAGTATTTGTTGTCATTTGTGTTTTGTGGAATGGCAGTGTTGTCGTGACTGTAGGCGACTTTGCATAATATACATTTTTTTGGTGTTTTGAGTCAAATTGATGGATTTTTCTTCACTTTTGTTGGATGTGACTATTTACAGAGTCTTGGATTTTAGTCACGTTGGGTTTATTCAGACCTTTGGTGATTCTGGATTGTAATTATGAAAGGAATGTGAATATTGTTGTCAATTTCTTGGTGCACTCTAGTATAAATATTTCCACTCTTATAAAGTTTGGACTCTTTGGCTCATGCCAATTTGTTTGGTGGGACATAGACTGCATTATTACATTAAAGACCCACTTCATTTCCTGAATGAATGTATGGATTGTATCATAGTCACCAGTCTTGAAGTTTTTTGAACTTTACATCAATTACCTCTGTAATGGTGGAGTCATTGCCTTGTGGTGTTTCTAAATTTTTAATGTGGCATACCATCTATTAGCATCTATTTAAAAAGAAACACACAACTAACAATGCCAATTGGGGAGTCCATTATGCCAATGGAGTGGCCAAAAAACAAATTGAAATCACTAAATATCTATAACAGTGAATGATCGAAGTAGAGGTTGATTTAGGAGCAGCTAAATCAGAAAGTCAATGCTAAAGGTTCAAATAAAATAAATTTATTAAAATTTAAAACCCACGATTGGTTTTGTGTATGGGCATCCATTTGAGGAGGTCAATAGACACTTGTTGAGTGAGTTTTATTGACTTGTTGCTGAAGTGTTTATTTTGGATAATAATATTCAATTTGTTGTCTTCCATAGGTGTCGATTGGGCTGAAAGGGGTGATCCTTCAATGCTGGAAATTGCTTTGAGTAGCATAAAAAGGGAAAAGAAGTCTATTTTTGGGTTTGATCTGCCTCAAAGGGGGATGTAAAACAAGGATTTGGTAAAAGAAATTCACTATCAGTGGAATACAAAGATTGTGGAGTTAAGTATAGAGTGCATTGCAAAATCTATAGAAAGGAACATAAAATTGGTCACAAAGAGAGGAAAATAAATTGCTATGACAATGAATAGAAATAAACATATTGAGCTACATGGACAAAGGAATGAAATAGAGATTGCTCTGTTATGCTAAATTGAAAGTGGGATGAATGAAGGAAGACCAAAAGAAATGATTGTTGCCCAAAAGTTGATGTAAGTGGAAGAAATTGTCTGAGAATAAATTGCCATTGTTTGTTGGATGTAACATCAAATGTTGAAACTATTTTGACTATCCATAAGAACAAAGTAAAGTGAAATTGCTGCATATCATATCTATGTGTAGCTAATTCATTGTTTTGTAAGTTCCATATGATGAGAAATAATTATGGATTGCCTTTTTATGTTCTAGTAAAGAAGTTTTAATTTGATAATTGATCTGAAATGTTTGGAGATCATTGGATTATGGTATTTGCTACTTGAATTGACAGTCCCATAGGACCATAGTTCTTGTCTACATTAATTGGTATCAAAGCCTGGTATAGTGTTGTGTTGGGAGAAGAACCCTAAGAAAATTATTGTGGGTGTGTGAGAGGATAGCAAAACTGACAATTGCAGAGGGTGTAGGTGAAGAGGACCACAAATTGCAGACCAAGAGGTCTTTAGAGAGATGATAAGAGGTTTGGAAGACATGATAGGAGCAAGGTTGGAGGCAATAGAATTGACGTGGCGAAGAGGAATTCTGGTGGTGGATGTCAGCGATGATGAGGCCAAAGAAGTAGAATTAGAATTTGATTTAGAGGATAATCATAGAGGTAAAGTAGAAAGTAGGTTTTTGAAAGTAATGATGAGGCTTTATAGCAAGCCTAGATTAGACCCCCCAAGTTTCAATGACACTTTGAATCTGAAAGAGATATTGGATTGGATATCTGAAATGGAAAAATACTTTGACATAGAGTCAATTGAGGACCCAAAAATAGTGAAGTATGCTAGCTCAAAGTTGAAGGGACATGATTCCATGTGGTGGGAGTATGTGTAGGTTGAAAGAAGGTGAAAAGGCAAAGAGAAAATCAAAACATGGGAGAGGATGGTGACGAAATTGAAGGAAAAACTTTTCCTAGTAGATTACCAACCAAATTTGTTCAAGAGGCTGCAAAATTTAAAACAAAGAGAGAAGAGTGTGCAAGATTACACTAAGGAGTTCTATTGGTTGAGCATCCATGCTGGACATGTAGATGAGGACATAGAAAAAGTTTCAAGGTATGTAAATGGTCTCCATAATTCCATTCAAGATGAAATGAGCATGTTGCAGGTGAATAGTTTAGAAGAGGCATATTAATATGCCTTAAAGGCACAGAAAAACTTGCAAGAAAAAAATAGCAAATTACCCATGGTAGAGGTAAATTTTCAAGAGGAAGAGGGAAAAATAGTGGTGATAGAGGTTACCAAAACAAGGAAGATGAGGCAAGTGCATCTCACATGGGTGTGCAAGAAAAAGAGAGAGGGAAGAGGAGACTATTCTCATGGTAGAGGATACTTTAGAAGAGATAGAGGAAGAGGGTATGGAGGTACATGTTTCCAATGTGGAGAGCTGGGGCATAGGGCCTTTGAATGCCCTCAAATACAACAAGACATTAATAGGAGTGCAGCAAAGAATTATGCAATAGAAGCTAATGAAGAAAGTGTGAATTCCCCAAACCAAGTAGAAGAGACCAAACAAGGAGAGGCATTAATGCTGAATAGAGTTCTTCTAAAACTAGAAAAGGAATAACTGGAGCCAACACAAAGGTAGAATTTAGTCTAAACAGTGTGTAAATTAGGTGGCAAATGTTGTAAAGTCATAGTGGACAGTAGTAGTATGGATAACATTGTATTCAAAGAGATGGTGGATAAGTTGAATTTGAAAAGATTGAAACATCCCAGCCCATACCGAGTCACTTGGTTGCAAAAGGATCATCAGATTTTGGTAATTGAACAATATTTGGTTCAATTTTAGATTGGTAATTATGTTGATAAGGTGTTGGGTGATGTGATGCCCATGGATGCTTGTCATGTCCTTTTGGGGTAGACCATGGCAATATGATATGGTTGGGAAAATATGTATACCATCACAAAGGATGGAAAGGAGTATCATTTGAGTCCATTAAAGGAAAAGGAGAAACAAGTGAGAGATAGTTCATTGATTTGTTTTCATGTTGGTGAAAAGATTGTGAAAATGACAAGAAAGGTTGAGAGCAGCCCAATAGTAGTTCATGAGAAGAGAACTTTGAGTGAGGTTAAGAGGAATGATGAAGAGTTGGTGCAGTAGTTGCATAAGGAAGAGAAGTAAGGGGCAACCAAGTAGCTATAAAAGAAGTGAAGATAGTCCAAGAGGAAAACATAATTTAACATTGAGCCCAGATACATGCTTGAGTGAAAAGTCTGAAATGAATCTTCATCATTGGGAAGAACCAAGTGGAAATGACCATCGAGGTGAGAGTAGGTTGCAGCATAACACAGAGAAAGAATGTGAAAGAGGAAAGAGGTAAAGAGGTTCTATTCAGCAGAAATAAGAAGAAGCTAATTGATGAGGAGGAAATTTGGATAAAAAATAAGCATGGCATTACCATTCGAAGCTTTTGAAAATGTTGATGAGCTACAGCCTCATGGAACATTTCTCCTACCTGGCACGTCTGATGTAGGAACACCTAGGTGTATGCATGATCCTTCATCAACCAAAAAAATGATTGATTCAATTTTGGTTTTGGTTTACATTATTTGTTGTGTCATTTGTGTTTTGTGGAGTGGTAATGTTGTCGTGGCTGCTGGCGACTTCACTTCATGTGCATTTTTGTGGTGTTTTGATTTAGATTGATGGATTTTTCATCACTTTTGTCAGATGTAACTATTTACAAAGTCTTGGTTATTAGTCATGTTAGGTTTATTCAGACCTTTAGTGATTCTAGAATGTAATTGTGAAAGGAATGTGAATATTGTTATCAATTTCTTAGTGCACTTTGATATAACTATTTCCACTCTTGTAAAGTTTGGACTCTTTGGCTCATGCCAAGTTGTTTGGTGGGACATATACTACATTATTACATTGACTACCCACTTCATTTCCTAAATGGATGTATGGATTGTATCATAGTCAGCAGTCTTGAAGTTTGTTGAACTTTACATCAATTGCCTGTGTAATAGTGAAGTCACTGCCATGTGGTGTTTCTAAATTTTCAATGTGGTATGCCCTCTATCAGCATCTATTTAAAAATAAACACACAACTAATAATGCCAATTGAGGAGTCCATTATTCCAATGGATTGGCCATAAAACAAATTGAAATCACTAAATATCAACAGCAGTGAATGATCAAAGTAGAGGTCAATTAGGGGGCAGCTACATCAGAAATTCGATGCTAAAGGTTCAAATGAAATATGTTTATTAAAATTTAAAACCCATGATTGGTTTTGTGTATGGGAATCCATTTGAGGAGGTCAATAGACACTTGTTGTGTGAGTTTTATTGACTTATTGCTGAAGTGTTTATTTTGGATAATAATATTCAATATGTTGTCTTCCATAGGCATCGATTGGGCTGAAAGGGGCAACCCTTCAATGCTAGAAATTGCTTTGAGTAGCATAAAAAGGTAAAAAAAGTCTATTTTTGGGTTTGATCTTCCTTAGAGAGAGATGTAAAACAATGATTTGGTAAAATAAATTCACTGCCGATGGAATATAGAGAGTGTGGAGTTAAGTATAGAGTGCATTGCAATTTGTAATCTATAGAAAGGAACATAAAATTGGTCACAAAGAGAAGAAAATAAATTGTTATGACAATGAATAGCAATAAACATATTTGGCTACATGGACAAAGGAATGAAATAGAGATTGTTCTATTATATTGAATTGAAAGTGGGATGAATGAAGGAAGACCAAAAGGAACGATTTTTGCCTAGAAGTTGATGTAAGTGGAAGAAATTGTCTAAGAATAAATTTCCATTGTTTACTAGATGTAACATCAAATATTGAAACCAATTTGATTGTTCATAAGAATAAAGTGAAGTTAAATTGTTGCATATCATATATGTGTGTAGGTAATTCATTGTTTTGTAAGTTCCATATGATGGAAAATAATTATGGATTATCTTTGTATGTTTTGGTAGAGAAGTTTTAATTTGATAATTGATCTGAAATGTTTGGAGATCATTCGATTATGGTATTTGCTGCTTGAATTGGTAGTCCCATAGGACCCTAGTTCTTATTTGCATTAACTAATGCACTCAGTATCCTTACACAACATTCATCATAATTTCCATGTAGATGACCCATTTACAACCCTTTTCTTTTTTATTTTTCAATTATTACAATGCAATAACACACCCAAGTTCCCACATGAATCCTAGGGAAGAATGTAATTTGGGGACATACATTATTACCCAAATGATCTATTCTAACAATTCAACATTTTTCTTTTAAATACCAAGCATATGAACAAACATCACCTCTTTCATAACAAAATGCATAACTATAAAGATACTACACAAGGTTTAATCAAACATCCAAGAACATCAACATTCCTTCTTGTTAGTGTGAATGGGGGTATTTCATATCTAGTTTGATATTTCCTAGCTAGTTTCCCCTTGTTGTCTGAATAATTGATATTATTTAACTATTTATCAGTTAAATGATATTAAAACACATATTCACATGTTAAGTTCACTTAGGAAGCATTCTAGTTGTTTCTAGTTGTTTTTAGATGTTAATAGTTGTCTCTAGTTGTTGATAGTTGTCTTATCCTCTAGTTGTCTCATGTCATAGGATTAAGACACTTGCCACATGACTACAACATCTTATCTGTCAACCTTGCCTTTATATGCAAGGTATGCCATAGCATATTCTAATGGGAGAGTAATCTTGTACATTGTTGTATTTGCATTCTTTGATAGGAATATAGTTTATTCTTGCCATATTGATCTTCTCATTTCTTTGTGCTTTCCATTAGGCCTCTAGATCTTGGGTGGCTATCTCCATAGCCAAATCTTACATGGTATCAGATCTTGTAGATTTCCTTTGGTTAGTCTATTGAGAGATCTTGAGTGCAAATCATGGTGGATCTTGAAAAATTGAGTATGCTCTTCTCTTGCATCGCATGATGACCTAGAGAATCAAAAAAATTTGAGAGAGATACCAGATTTGAGAGGGTCTCCTTCTCTTGGATTAATACTGTAGTTTCATTTTGGAGCATATGGTGCAAATTTGAGGTCACCATTACGTCCAAAATAGCTAAGATAGTCAAAATCTCCTTTTGTTTTGTCTAATTTAGACATTGAAAGCCAAATCTATGAGAATTTGAAGTTGAAGGTTGGTGGCCAGATCCAAAAAAGAGCCACCATTTCTAATCATTTTGGGTCAAATTTGACCCTACCATAGTGCTCAAAAGGTGTGAAAACATATAGATTGACTATTAATTCATCAAAATCAGACAAAGCTGCCTGAAAAGGCAAAATGTATTTGCCCCCTCAGTTGTATGGATAGGAATATTCCGTAGAATATTCTCTACAGAAAATAAATGCCCAAGTACCTTTTTTTTCTGTGATTAAATTTTAAATATATATATATATACAGTGCTCAAAAAAGTTATATCGTAGTTTTTTATGTAATTGAAAACTTTTAAAATTAAAAAAAAATTAAGGGCATTATTGCCTTGCGCGGGCATTGTGTAGGGGTACTACTATAGGGTACCCCGCAGGGTAATACAAGTACCTCTTAGGTCCCACAGTCCCTTGTAGGGTCCCTATGGACTAATAGGGCCACACAGAGGGATCTAACCTCCCGCAAGTCCCTAAGGGTCCACAACCCAAAGGGCTTGGCCCTTTAGTACCAAGGCTGGGGCCTTTTGTAATTTTTTTTAATATATATTTTTTGAAGCAAAAAAAATTCAGATCTGTATGGAAAAGACAGGCCATTTGGCCTTTAAAATTATTTTTTATTCTAAAAAAATACTGACCCTAGATTTTGCCAAATGTGGCAATTTTTTTCGTTATAGCCAGATTTAACAGAGTATCTAGCAGACTTTAGATCTGGCGAAGCTCCAGATTTAACTAGCAGACCTCCATATTCGGTAGTTCCACTACATTTGGTAGCCAGTTGATTTTTCAAATGTAGACCCCCCACCAATAGAGTTTTTGATTTAGCACTCAGATTTCAAACACCTGTAACTTGGTCATATCTACTCTAATTTTTGCACAATTTGTTTTTGTTTTGGGGAAATTTTGTAGGATTTGCAATGGTGGAGATAGATTTTGATTTTGGTGTCTGGGTTTTCCAAAAATTGTAGATTTTTGTCACTGTTGATGAGAAGTTCTCATTTTCAAACCTTTCGGGGCTTTGTTTGGGGTCATACAGTAACACTTTTAGGCAAAATATTTTTAAAAGTAAATATTTTTCTGAGTACTTCTCATATCTACATTTAGTTTGGTCTAGTTTTGCTAAGAAATTGTACTTTCATTTTAAGGCCTAACTTATCTTTTGCATGTACCAAAATCAAAAACCACTTTGTTGTTTCTGGCTAGTGGCAATTGTAATCGCACTACGTATAAAGTGCCAAGATCATAATTTTCTGGAGGGGTTCATTGATTGAGTGAATTTGGGGGGTGTGTTGTGTGGTTGTGTTTAACTTCTCTTTGAGTTTTTATTTGTGCTCTTACCATGGGTTATCCTATTTTCCCTCATTTGACTCCATATAACTATGCAACATGGAAATCAAATGCATGGAATGCCTTGATGAGTAAGGGATATTCAACTTGAATCACAGATCCTGAACTAGAACCAAAGGATGCTAAAGCAAGGATGAAATGGCTCATTAACAATTTTAAGGCACTTGGATATCTACATACATTGGTTTCATTTTGCCTTATTTATCATATTGATAAGTGTACTACACCTAAGGAGGCTTGGGACAAACTTGCACAATTTTATGGTCAAACTGATGAGGTTAGAGGATATCAAATTTATAGTGATCTCACTAATCTAGATCCAAAAGGTTTTGACAATATCCAAGACTATGTTAGAAAATTCAATGAACTAAGGGCACAACTCAAAGAATGTGGTATTGATAACAAGGATGCACAATTAATCTTCAATGTGTTAGGGAAGCTTCCTTCTAAATATGCAACATTTGTTTCTAGTTTTCACACTCATTTATTGACTATGGGAAAGGCCTACACTATGCCATCATTTGAGTCATTTTCAGAAATGTTGATGCTTGAATAGGCAAAGTTAATCACAATGGGCATTCTCAAGCCATCTAAGTCACAAGCTTTGGTGGCTAGTCAACCACAAAGTGAGAAGGGATCAAGTAATGATGAAATGCAATAGAAGAAGAAAAAGAATAAGCCACCAACAACACAATCAAATTATGAATCTCCCTCACAAGGGGAATCACCTAAGAAGGAGAAGCCTAAGTGTGCATACTAAAAGAAATTAGTGTATGATGAACATAAATGTTATGTAAAATAGATTAATGAGTTGAAGAATCTTCTTAAGAAGACTCAAGTAACTACACCTTCAATTATGTCAGGGGGTTCATCATCTTCTCCTTCGTCTTCAAAGTTAGAGAGACAAAAGGGGAAAGCACTTGTTATAGTTACGGATTTTGAGTTAGGAAGATGGATTCTTGATTCTAGAGCTTCACATCATATGGCTTCATCGTGGAGTATGTAACTCTCTTGATTTGAGACTTGTTCATCACCACATATCTTGATGGCCAACAACACATATATGAATGTTTGTGGGAAAGGTTCAATTGACATGGACAAAGGATCATTTAATGATGTCCTTTGTGTGCCTTCATTGTCAAGCAATATCATTTCTATCTATCAAATTACACATGGTGGAGTAGGAAAGAGTGTTGAGTTCACACTTGATTCTGTGATTATTCAAGATTTACATAGTAGATATATAGTTGTATTTGGGGAGGTAGATGATCACTCTTAGTGTACACCTTCTCACATTTTTCTCCTATTGTTCCTTTGGTTTATGTTCACATTCATATGGACACCTTTGAGGAGATGTAGTATGGTCATTTGAACTTGGTGTTCTTTCATTAACTGAGGTTCTAGAGACATGTGCTAACATTCCATCTCCATCATCTCATGTTGTATCTACAAAGTTCAATGTTGCTACATCCATGGTTTCTAGTGATTCAGTGCAACAAGACATTCATTGTCTTCTAGATACACCTTCTTGGGATGACTACTTGACATACACTGTAGGTTTGTTTTGTGAGTCCCATCTTGGAGACTTGGAGGACACCATTGAGGATATTCATATCATCTTTGATGTTGACTCTTATGGAGTTGATTCATCTACTTTAGATGTGATGAGGGAACCTTCATACCCTCTTGTTCTTTCTTCTCATCTTCACTTGTCACCGTTTAGCATTTATTTGGAGTATCTTGAGTAGCATTCATAGAATTCCTTATCTTTGTATTATGTTCTACATCCATTTCCATTAGATCCTAGATTGTCACCTTCTTTAGGTAGGCCTAGGACTTTTGATTTGATAGTGGCATCTTTCAGCATCGACATGGTAAATCTTGAGCAAAGTTTAGAGACTTCATACATTTTGATTTTTCTTCCTTCATATTCCTTTTAGGAATGGGAAGACTTCCTACATACATTCTTGGTCTTGTTTCTTCCTAAGGGGAGGAACATTGTTTAATGATCATGGATCATCTTCAGCATTCATTGATGAACATCTACGATCAATGTAGGAGACTCTACATTAAGGGGGGCTATTTGGCCTCTCTTCTTCTCCTCTCTTTGGGGGGATTATTCATTGTATATAATGTTGGAATTGGTAGCATATGATTCATGTTAACTCTACCTTTCCACACTTCTTGCATTCTCACTTTTGGGGAGGAGTTTTTTTCCCATGAGGTTTTCTCCTTTACTCCACTTGAGATTTGTTTGTACATGAATACCTAACATGGCCTAGTAGTCAGGACCCATCCATCATTGCATCTTTTCATTTGTCAGCTTCTGCATAAGTTGCACTTAAGGGGAGGTGTTAGTGTGAATAGGGGTATTTCTATCTAGTTTGATATTTTCAAACTAGTTTACCCTTGTGTGAATAATTCATATTACATAACTATTTATTAGTTAAATAATATTCACACACATATTCACATGTTAAGTTCACTTAGGAAGCATTCTAGTTGTTTCTAGATGTTGATAGTTGTCTTATCCTCTAGTTGTCTCATGTCATAGGATTAAGACACTTGTCACATGACTACAACATCTTATCTCTCAACCTTGCCTTTATAAGAAAGGTATGCCATAACATATTGTAATGGGAGAATAATCTTGTACATTATTGTATTTGCATTCATTGATAGGAATACAATTTATTCTTGTCATATTTATCTTCTCATTTCTTTGTGCTTTCCATTAGGCCTCTAGATCTTGGGTGGCTATCTCCATATCAAAATCTTACACTTCTCATACAAAGGTTTACATAGAGACACTATCAAAGTGGTTACAATTGCACCAACATGACCCCACAAAGGTAACCCAAACACACACACACACACAAACACACAAAACAAGGATTCTTACCAAGAATTCATGACATCAAGAAGGCAACTCACATAATACAACATTCCTGACAGACACAAAGGTCTAACTAATCCCATAGTAAATTATTCCTCAACCATACACATGCAAGGAAAACATATAAAGAAACAACACCTACTACTTGTAACACAACCACACTAAAGTCATACACATGCTCAATCACAACCAGAAAATAACACAATCCAGAGATCCCAATGCTGAAACATGAGCTTTGATACCAAGTGTAATGCCCTAGGATTCTACCCAATACATTAACCAAACAAACACCACACAAACAATTGTTTTTTCTATTTTTAAGTGCAACCTTACATGTCACATTGTACTACACACACAAGGTGTTGACAAGTACAACCACACACAAATGAAATCACCAATGCACTAAGCAAGGTGGAATAAGTGAAATACTTCACCCATCTTGTGGCAAAGTTAACATGATGATTATATGAGAGAATGGAGCTTGCTTCATGATAATAATAAAAAACAAGTCCACAACCTCACTCCCTCATGAACACATGGAGTAGGATGAGGGTGACAACTACCTCAAATCTATTCCATGATGACATGAAACAATATTCCACCATAAGGGAAAACCAACACAAGAGATGGATAAAGTAGGAGGTACAAGGCCTCAACCAATTGGAATGACAACCGATTTACTTCATGTAAAGGAATGCTTCCCAAAGAAAAATAGGGTGTATCTAACTAGGTAAAACACATCTCCATAAAGCGAGATGATAGGAAGACTAAGGAGATCAATGGTAACAACTTTTGTATAAAAGGTTTCTTTGAAAAAGCTCAAGAAATTATCTCTATCCAACAATCTACAAACCACAATGCAAGGAGGGACTATCACACTAGAAATGGACTATAGCACCAAAATTGGACTATAACACTTTTCTCAAGAGTCCATTCTAGGTGTTAGTGTCCTTTCTAGGTGATACTATCCTTTATGGGTGCTAGTGTCCCACCTAAGCACTAATGTGCAAGATTTGTGTTATTGTCCTTATAAAGTATCTGAACATGAAAATTTTCTAGAATTAAAGCCTAGGAATTTGATGTAGACTTTGAAAAGGGATCACCTAACAAGTACTTCATCCTTAAGCTACCTAAGATTCATCAAAAGACTAAACAAGTTCATAGAGTCAACATAAGACCTTCAACTTGCCCAAGCTCTCAACAACACACTTGATGGAGGCACTCTCGCCAAGAGGGATGGTTGTTGAGTGGGACATCCACAAGAAAAAAAGAATGTCATGAGACACCAAATAAATACATTTTGACATGTGTGCACACATGCAAGTGACAAGGATGACAAGTAGATTAGGAGTGAAACCTCCTTTAGAATACTATTGATAACACACTCTCAAGAAATTCAATTACGACATTCAACAGAGAATTTAATACATCTACTTAAGATGTATATCCATTAATCAAAATATGAAACTAGGTAATTTTAACAATTAATAACCATATAGTGAAATATGACAAAAGTGTTACAAAATTCAATGCATGTTCAGCACTAACATTAACACATGACAAAAGAAAAGATAGGATCATTGCCTCCTACATAGTTGGAGTGAAATCCAATATTAAGGCATCTAATATCATCAATACAACATAAAGTAATTTAAAGCTAGCATGCTAAAATATCAAGATTAAAACATATGAATCATATCAATGTACTCACAAGATAAGGTGTGGAAACATTCCAAAAGATATAAAATGAATATTAAATTATAGGTGTTTAGAAAAGTGTCTCAACCTTGCAACTATGAAAGGTTACTATTTTTCCCAGTTTTGGTCTTTTTGAATACCCTTTATCTTGAAGAATGCTCTAGAACTTTCAAAGTTTCCAAAATGGCTAAAAATGATGGGACTTACTATTTTTAGTAATCATACATTTGACCTTGGATTGACCCAAAAGTTTTCCCAAAAGTTGCAAAACCACTAAGTAAACATCTCAGATGAGTTTTGACTCAAGATCATGTCTAGATTGCAAGATATTAAAGTTTTTGTTTTTTGTTTATGTTGAAAAAAGTTTTAAACTCAATTTTGAGGCACTTAGAGGTCCCTAAATTCCCTAAAAGTTTTCATAACTGATGAAGTAGGTTATAGCTTGATATATCTCTTCATGAGCTTTTTGACGCATTAAACGGTTCGTTAATCAAACACTCAGATCAAAAGTTATGACCTCGAGAAGTTGGACCTCCTATTTTTGGAAAATATGAAAACATGTTGGATACTCAAAAAAGATATAAAGGGGAGAGTTACATGTGGTTGTGTGTGATTTGGCACATCACAAGGCATCTTTGATTGGAGATAATTTAGGCACCACTTTTGGGAGGTTTTGGCTAACGGCTTTGTAATTATCATTGATAGTTTACTATATTGTATCTCTAATATATCAAGAGATTGAGATGGAGGTTGTATGTATGAGTGTTATAAATGTAGAGTTACCTCTTGGATCTCTAGTTTGTTATACCTTTTTGAAATCTTTCTTTGCAAGTATATTGTAATCTTCTTGATTCCTGAATAATATACTAGGCGACTTTGGTGTGTGGGGTTTTTTACCTGAAAGGGTTTTCCCCACATATATCTTGTGTTGTGAGTTTTGCATTTGGAAGTTTTTATTATCTTTTTGTTAATGTGCATCTTAATCTATAACTATAAAATTTAAAATTTCCATAAATATTTCCTCAGTAGATCAGTGTAGGAAGCGTTTCCACATACCTTGCTTCCTTTCAATTAGTATCAAAGCCTGATCACCTTTGGTTCTAGTTGTTGGGTAGAGGGTTTTTTGAGCTAATCTTTGTTTGAGTGGGAGCTTATGTAGAGGATTTTGAAATCTTTGTTGCAGGAAAGAGATGGCGAGCACATCTAGGAGGTTTGATATAGAGAAGTTTAATGGTAGTAATTTTGAGTTGTAGAAATTCAAAATGGAGGAATTATCATTGATCACCTAAATACATTCAATATGCTTGTTTCCCAATTGAGTTTTGTTTGTGTGAAGATGGAGGAGGAGGATCGATGTATGACATTATTGTGTTCCTTACTAGACTCGTGGGATCACCTTGGTATGGCCATTGGGAGTACCACTACCACCTTCAAGATGGATGAAGTGGTTTCTTCATTGTTATCTAAATAGATGTGGAGAAAGTCTTTCGAATCAGCTAAGGAGGCTCTTGCGGTTCATGGTAGATCTAAAGAGAAGGGAAATAAAAAGGATAAGAAGAAGGAAGAAAAAGGAAGATCCAAATCCTGTGGGAGATCTAAGTCTCCTAGAAAGTCCAAGGCCTTGGTCACTTCCACAAGGAGTGCAAGGAGGAGAAAAAGAAAAAGAAGAAGAACTATGATTCAGATTCTGACAAGTTCTCTCAGAATGAAGGAGAAGCATTTGTTTCTGCCTTGGCAACACATTCATCTGAGGATGTGTGGCTTCTTAACTCTAGTGCATTTTTCACATGACCTTGCATTAGTGTTGGTTTTTGAAGTATGAAGAATACGATGGTGGAAAGGTGTACTTGGATGATGATTCTCACCTAAAGATTATTGGCCATGGAAGAGTCTTGATTAGATTCCCCGATGGATGAGTAAAGGGGATCAATGGTGTTTTGTATATCCCTAGTTTGGCATGCAACCTCCTTTCTGTAAGTAATTTGAATGATGTGGGTGTGCAGGTTGTTTTCTCGAATGGAGGATGCAAGATGACTAGAGGATCTATGGTGTTGGCTAAGGGTGTTTGAATTGGCACTATGTTTCATCTTGATGCATGTGTAGTTTAGTACAATAGTGACTCTATTTCAAACAAGAGAGCTTTATAGTCTTCATCCTCACCATTGGAACCAATAGTAAAGAGGACTGTTGCATCTACTTTTGATGGTCGTGCTTTCTGGGTACTTAAGGGTGCTCATTCTATGGAGATGAAACTTCCAACTGAGAAGACAATGTTATGGTACCAAAGGCTTGGTCACATTGGTGAAAAGGTTTTGAGAACCCTAGAAAATAAAAATCTTGTTGAGGGTATGAATGACTCTAACCCTGAGTTTGATTTCTACGAACATTGCATTTATGGAAAACAAAACAATGTTTAGTTTTATTCTAGTTCTCACAAATCTTCTGAGATGTTGGACTTGATTCATTCTGATGTGTTTGGTCCTTTTAATGTTCCTTCAATTTTTTTTTTTTACTTTGTTACATTCATTGATGATTACAGTAGAAGGACATGGGTGTATTTCCTTAAAAGCAAATTTGAAGTCTCTAGTTGATTCAAAGAGTTCAAAGCTCTTGTAGAGAATTATAAGGATAGAAAGATTAAGTGTTTGAGGACTAAAAATGGTGGTGAGTTTTGTTTAGTAGATTTTGACAAGTTCTATAAAGAAAAGGGGATTGAGAGGCACAAGACAACTCCATATACCCCTTAGTAGAATGGAGTTGCAAAGAGGATGAATAGAACGTTGATGGAGAGGGTAAGGAGTATGTTAAAGTGGAGCTAGTCTTGAACAAAAGTTCTAGGCTGAAGCTATTGCTACCACTTGTTACCTAGTTAAGGGTCACCTACAATGACGTTCATTGATAAGACACCTATGGAGGTGTGGTCTAGTAAAAATCCTTCATTGAGACACATTCGAGTATTTGGTTGTAAGGCATATGCACATGTACCTAAGGAGAAGAGGTCTAAGTTGGAGAACAAGGTTGTGAAGTGTATGTTCATCAGTTATGGCATTGGTGTGAAAGGGTACAAGCTTTGGGATGTAATAGTTAAGAGAGTTATATAAAGAAGAAGTTTGATCTTCAGAGAGATCAATCCTTCTTTTGTTGTCTTGTAGCCAAAGAAAGAAGAGAAGAAAGAGGATGTGGTTCAGCTTCCTTCCACCCCTAAGAAAGTTGAACCAAAAACATCTATTGGACTTGATAATGAGGAGAGCTCTAGTAGCTCTAAAAGTTTAGAAGAAGATGAAGAACCTCAACCCCAATCTTTGAGGAGGTCCACACAGATAAGGCAGAAACCTGATAGGTTTGGTTATTCATTGCATGATTCTAGTTGTATTTTTTCTTTGATTTCTAACACTGATGAGCCTAGAACTATGAAAGAGGCTATGGGTATGAAATATGCAGGTTCTTCGAAGGAGGCTATGGAAGAGGAGATGGCTTCTTTGGAAAAAAATAATACTTGGGACTTGGTACCTTTACCTGAAGGACAAAAACTTGTTGGATGCAAATGGTTGTTCAAAAAAAAATTTGGTGTAGATGGCAGTGTTGAGAAATATAAGGCTAGATTGGTTACGAAGGGGTATTCTTAGGTGGAGGGAATTGACTATGGTGAGATTTTATCTCTTGTTGCAAAGATGACATCTATTTGGTTCCTGTTATCTCTTGCAATAGCATATGATCTAGAAGTGGAATAGATGGGTGTGAAGATAACATTCCTTCATGGTGACTTGGAGGAGGAAATCTATATGTCATAGCCAGAGCACTACATGGTGAAAGGTAAAGAAAATCTAGTTTGCAAGTTGAAAAAGTCTTTGTATGGTTTGAGACAGTCTCCTAGGATGTGGTACTAGAAGTTTGATGCCTTTGTGTTGAGTATTGGATTTCTGAGATCAAAATTAGATCATTGTATTTATTACAAGTTTGACAATGATTGCATTCTCATTATTGCAATGTATATCGATGATATGTTACTCATTGGGAATGGTAAAAGTTTGATTTTTGATTTGAAGTCTCAGTTGTCAGCATAGTTTGAGATGAAAAATCTAGGGGCAACTCGGTACATTTTGGGGATGGAGATTAGAAGAGATAGGGAAAATAAAAACCTTTGGTTAGGCTACAGTAAGTATGTTAACACTATGTTGGAAAGATTTAGAATGGTAGATTACAGACCTTTGATTGTTCCTGTTACAATGGGGACAAAGTTATCTATTGTAAATTGTCCAAAGTCTCCTTCTGAGATGAAGGATATGAGCAGAGTTCCCTATGCTAGTGCAGTTGGTAGTTTGATGTATGTGATGGTGTGTACAAGACCATACATTTGGCCAAGCATTGGGAGTCCTTAGTCAATTAATGGCTAATCTTGGAGGGTACATTGGGATGCAGTGAAGAGAGTGTTGAGATATTAGTGGGGTACTTCTGAGTATTCCTTATGCTATCATGGTTATCCTACTAGATCTTAGCATTCTATAAGTATTTGTGGATATGTGGATTTTGATTGGGCAGGTGACATTGATAGCAGGAGATCCACCATTGCTTATATGTTCACTATGTTTGGTGGTGCTATTAGTTGGATGAGTAAGTGACAACCCATGGTCACTTTGTCCACTACTGAAGTTGAGTACATGGTAGCAACTCATGCTTGTAAAGAAGCCATTTGGCTTAAGATATTATGTTTTGATGTTGGGTTTGATGTAGGGAAGATTACTATTTGTTGTGATAGTCAGAGTGCCATATGTTTGGAAAATAATTCTATTGTCTATGCAAGGACTAAGCATATTGATGTCCAATACCATTTTGTTCATGACATGGTAGAGGATGGGAAGGTGAACTTGGATAAAGTTGACACTTTGACAAATGTTGTAGATTCCTTGACAAAACCTATGAGCACAGAGAAGTATTGATGGTGTTCAGAGTCTATGGGCCTCTCAGCCCCTAGAAATTAAATCATGGTGTTGATACTCCCTTTGCTCTTGCAAGGTGTTTGACAAGTGGGAGAATGTTAGGAAAAGTGTTTCAACCTTGCAACTATGAAAGGTTACTATTCTTCCCAGTTTTGGTCTTTTTGAATTTACCCTTTATCTTGAAGAATGGTCTAGAAATTTCAAAGTTTCCAAAAGGACTAAAAATGGAGGGACTTACTATTTTCAGTAACTCTACATTTGACCTTGGATTGACCCAATTTTTTTTCCAAAAGGTGCGGAACTGCTAAGTAAACATCTCGGGTGAGTTTTTACTCATGATCATATATAGATTGTGAGATATTAAAGTTTCTATTGTTTGAAACTATAGAAAAAAAGTTTCAAACTCAGTTTTGAGGCATTTAGATGTCCCTAAACACCCCAATTTTTTTTAACTGACAAAGTGGGTTATAGCTTGATAGATCTCTTCATGAGCTTTTCAACACATTAAATAGTTCGTTAATCAGACACCCGGATCAAAAGTTATGACCTCCAGAAGTTGGACCTCCTATTTTTTGGGAAATATGAAAACATGTTGGACACTCAAAAGATCTATAAAGGGGAGATTTACACATGTTGGTGTGTGATTTGGTACATCACAAGGCATCTTTTATTGGAGATAATTTGGGCACCACTTTTGGGTGGTTTTTGCTCATGCTTTTGTAATTATCATTGACGGTTTACTATATTATATCTCCTATATATCAAGAGCTTGAGATGGAGGTTGTGTGTAAGAGTCTTATAGATGTTGAGTTACCTCCTAGATCTCTAGTTTGTTATACTCCTATGAAAGCTTGCTCTGTAAGTATCTTATAATCTTCTTGATTCCTAAATAATATATTGGGTGGCTTTGGAGTGTGGAGTTTTTTACTTAAAGGGTTTTCCCCATGTATATCTTGTGTTGTGAGTTTTTCATTTCAAAGTTTTTATTATCTTTCTATTAATGTGCATCTTACTATGTAACTGTAAAAGTTAAAATATGCATAAATCTTTCCTCAGTAGATCAGTGTAGGAAGTGTTTCTACATAGCTTGCTTCCTTTCAATAAGGATATCATCCTAAACATACATGCATCATAACCTACATAAGTGAATACATCAAAACATAAGTATATTCTGATTACAATGATCTCAAGGAACCAATTTACAAAGATTACCAAAATATAATTAAGTGATACATGACCATAATTTACCAAGATACTCCAGCATGCTCTCAAATGAGTATCCTCTAAATTTTCCTATTCCCGATGGTGGTTTAGTACCACATGACCATGTGACACCTATAGGCCCACCCGACTATCCTAGGAGATGATTAAATTGGGTTCAAGCACACTCACACAAGCAAGGACTACATGGTAACACTCATCCCAATCAAAAGCATATAAAATCACATGTGGTAACTCATGCAAATCAAATGCATACAAAGTATGAATAGATTAATCAAGCCTACAGGGCATAAAAGAATGCCAGCACAACAATCATGCATAAGGGTTCTCACACCTTTAATGAATGTAAAAAAATGCATAACTAAATACCAACACACTTACATATATGAGGGTACTACAAGTCATCAACATACATGTAGGTGTTCCAAACACATGTTAGATGTCAGACCCAAAGAAGGGATGGGATGAGAATCCTAGAAGTAAGCCAAGGAGTGCCATTTCAATAACACAATGGCCATGAAGAGTTTGAGTAGGAAACCTATATTCAAATAAGGAATTCTCTAAAATTCACCAACTCCTAGAGTTGTGACATGTCCTTTCCACCCAAGGATGAACCATTGTGAGCATTCAAATCATGGTGTAGATATCTTGATTAATCATATATGTTATTATCCTAGTTTATATTATTAATCATTTGATTTTAAACTCTCCACCCACTATTTCCACTAATCTCTTTGTATTACAAAAAGTGCTAAGAGCCCACTCCTTCCCTACTCTATACATCAATCCTATATGTCTAACACATCAAATTTACAATTTGGGCATGGCATGAAAATCATTACAAAAAATTCATGACACATTGCCAAAAGATGCGATATTTTAAAACATTAGGGAGACTAATATTTCCACAACATAAAACATTCATTTAAAGCCTATAATGCAATTTTCATTCATTTCCAATTACAAGAAAACTGTAAAAACCCCCAATTCCTTTATTAATGGAATTGGTTGCAACCTAGAAAAAATTCACTTTCTAAATTAAAAGAAATTTGAAAATTTAAAACATACTGTCTTATTCCAAAAATTCCCAACAACCATATTATTAACTAAAATTTGAAAAAGAGAAATCTAGTAATTTTTTTCCATAGTAATGGCTCTTTTTGGTATATTTTGAAATTTAAAACATAACTTCAAATATATAATTTAAAACATCCAGTTTAGATCAAATTAAATCCTTCAACATGGAGGCCATAAACAAGCCACCTATTGTGGTATGGTAATGGACGTATTATGATTTAAAACAAATTTGAAAAGAGAGAAATACATTCCCAATGCAAGATTTTGTAAGAGTAGAGAATGTGCTTGAAGCCAACATGCCTCCACAATCCTTTTCCACACACACAATCTTTTCCAAGTATTCACCAATCCAAGAAATCCACAATTCCTTTCCTTTTCCTTTAATCTTCCCAAAATTCTATTCCCATTGATTAATAAGATGTTTTGAGGATGAAAATAACAAGTGAAAAAAAAAACTAAAAGTCTATTTTTCCTTTATGCTCTCCAAAAGCCCTTTTTTCCCTTTTTTTAAATTTTCTTATTTCACAATTACTTCTCTAAAAATGACTTTTGTGAAAATAGGCAAATTAAATAATTAAATTAAATACAATTAATTCCATAAGGCAAATTCAACATAATTAAATCACATTTAATATTTTCTAATAACCAATGGAGTTAAATTAAATTTCCATTATAATTCAAATTTTACCTATTAAATGCAAAATATTTCATGCTGTAGAGAAAAAATTAAATTCACTTTACTTTTCTTCAACCAAAATAAAATAATACAATAGGATTTTTCCTCTAAGGTAAAATTAATATTATTCAACTCAACCATAAAATATTCTACAAACATGGAAAACAACATTTCAAAATAAATTTAAATACAATGCAAAAAGATAAAATAATCACATGCAAAGGACTCATACACACTTTATAGCTTTCACAACATGCAAACTCCAAAATTGCCACCAATTTAGATCTATATTTACACAAGGGTTCACAAGACTCATCTTGCACTCAAAGTGAGTGAGATAGAGGTTGAGACACACATGATTTACTCAAATACTACCATATCTATTATAACAACCATTGGGGAATAATCTTGTATTTGCACACTCAGGTCAAGCATCAAGCATACCTACTCCACATAATAAGAGTTGAAGCAACATAATCCACCCAACATGATATTAAATCATCACATCTAACTATAAATCATCAATGACTAGCATGATCTAGGAACAAGATACATAATCAATAATATTTCATAATGCTAGAAAAAATATAATAATTAAAACTATGTTAAATAGAGTGAAAACAATGAAACTAAAACATTATAATGATTTAACATATAAAGGCACAACATATGCATCTCATATAATGCATAGTTGGAAATCCAATACCAATACAAAACCTCAATGGAAACACCTCTATGGTGATAAAAAAACATCTCTAGAAAAGCATCTAGAATACACCATCAGAACTCCTCAATAGCACAACAGACCTCAACAGTAAGTTTGGTGCAACGATTCATAACACAAGAATCACATAATACACTAATGAAGCACTCAATCCAACATATATTGAATATAAATAAAAAAGCACATAAGACATACACATGAGTGGGTACTATAGTTTTACTTTGAAATTTTAACATTTATGGCAATTTTCTATAAATTTGGCATTCAAAGGAACTTTCATTGTAATAAATGAAATGAAATTTGCCCATTTTTTAATATGAATAATTCCAATATATTTTAAAGAAAGAGTGTTGTTTTTTACATTTTCACTATTGTTTATTTTAATAGAAGTTTTATCTGTCATATTTACGACTAATATTAATATTCACCTCAAATAAAATGACTAATCAAGTCTTAAACTTATCTTTTATGTTTGAAATATTTGTGAACCTACAAAATAAATGAAAAATTTAGTAAACTAAGAATACTAATGTACTCCATTCATTAGCATAAAACCACTTCTATATTAGACTAAGAAGACCAAACATAATGAAAACTATATACATTAGTTCTCACCAAGGCCTCCTTGATTCACCAAGTAACTTCGTGGATGGGTCCAAGGATGAAGTTGGGGAGAGTTGGAATGTTTGAGTTCTCCAAATGGAAGCATAACCTTGCATTCAAGATGTTGGTGCTCATTTTGACTTAGAAGTTGATTCTTAATGTTTAGAGGGTTTCTTCATTTAAAACCTATATCTTCTTGCCCATCGGCATGACCTCGCAGGCTTCTTGGCAATCAAGTTGGTGGTAGGGAGGTGTTCATTGGTGTAACGCTCTTCATCGGTGAGGTAATTTTATGCTAGACCGACAGGGGGAGGTCTAGCCGATAGGGGAATTGATGTTCGGCATGTCGGGGTGACTTTTGTGTTGTTCTCACCGATGGAGATTTGCCATCGGCATGATGTGGGCTATCGGGGAAGATGGCGAGGGGTTCACCGATGGAGTGGTGTCTGGCCGATGGTATCATCAGCGTGTGTTTGGCCGACGGAAGGATGAGGCCATAGTTCATCGGCATGTTCGCAGGTATCGGCGTAGGTTTGAGATGTTTGCCTGACAGTTCTGGTCTGGCCGATGGTGGAGTATGTAGTTTTGCATCGGTGAGACTTGGTTAGTCGGCCAGAAGTTTTCTGGATACTCTGATGGTAGTGGTTTGGCTGACAGAGGCTTGCGGAGGTGGAGTATGAAGTAGGCATCGGTGAGATTAGTAAGGTCGGCAGGAGAATTATGGCGTAGGCCGATGGCTTGTGTCACAGCGATGGGTATTTGGCGAAGGGTTGTGTGTCGAGCGCAGCAAAACACTCGACACCTATCATGTGTGCAACCATGTTTATGAACTACTGATGTGATCTCCTCACCATGCATGTGGGATTATTCCCCTATGTATTTTCAACCTTTGAGTGAAGCATGTTTTGGAGGGAATTTCTTTTTGAACGCTGCGGTGTTTTTCCTGGTGGTTGCGGGTAGTTGAGCCATCAATGGTGACAGTGCAGGGGTATGGGCGACGGTACACATAGTGAAGTTGCCTGATCGGGGATGAAGACTTTCAGATAGAGGCGCATGGCTCGAGGCCCCTCTTTATCTGCTGCATTAATATCTTCTGAGTGCCATTCCTTGGTGGGATCTGTATCTGGCGAATTTTGATATTTTTGTCATGTAATTAATTGCTTATGGTACACTATCTGGCTGTTATAAGAAGATTGTGTTACCATTTTTTGGTTGTTGAAAGTTGAATACCTGGTTCTGTAACACAATACAGTTCATTTTGGTTGCTCTGTACAGTTAAACCTGTGAGTTTATGTATCTCCTGTTGTGCGTTTTTGCATGAATCCACTGATTTCATGGTTGATCTTATATGAATAATGCTATGTTAGCATGTGTTTTGTTAATTCTGTCTCTAGTATTGCATGTATCTTTCTTTTGAGTCTAGATATTTAAGCAATGTCTAAGATTCTAGAACATAGAATTCCTGTGTTGAATGTCTGATCTTTTAACTTCTACTCAAGGGGTAGATTAAATTGTTTTCAAATTGAATATTGGGAAGGATATACTGTAGTAGGGATGCCATAAGTATAGATAGCTTAACACTCTGTATTGGGAGATATCTGTAAGACAAGTATCATATGTATCCCCCTGAAATCTAGTTTTAGCTGTTCATGCTGATCATTCACAGGCGTATGTCTACTGACTCCAGGCCCTGGATAGGCACCAATCTTGCTTTGTGTTTGTGTTACAACCATGTCCAGCTTTGCATCCAAGCTTAAAATCAAAATCAAAATCTAAAACAACCATTAGGACATTAGAATTAGTTTTAGGATCCTCAATCCTCTATCTACAACTGCAAATAGGCCCAAAGCTAACCCCTTTGCTCTTATCTTTCAGTTTTGGTCTACTTACAGGAGGACTCATCTGCTTTCTATCAGCATCCCAGCCTTAGTATGCACATTATCATGGATGTTGAGTAGGGAATACCCCCCTAGGTTTTACAGAGCCTGAAGAAGAAGAGGAGATAAAATATAGAGTCTATCTCCTACACTGTTGGCCCCTGGCCTAGAGATCCTGTTGATCATTGATGGCTACCTTGTAGGGAAATCTGGGAATAAGCATCCAGTCTGGGAAAAAACCAACAGAAATTGGTGACTCTGCTGGGGATGGTGATTTGAAAATTGTTATTTTTGTCCTCCCTGGTGAAATATCTATGTGAACATCTGAGTCACCAATAGAAATTGGTGACTCTGCTAGGGACAAAATTGATGAAAAAGTGTTATATCTTGTGACCCATCCGAGTCACCAACAGAAATTGGCGACTCTACTGGGGAGTTTGTGAAAGAACCCTGGTGTACAAAAAGAAAACAGTTCCTAGTTCCTAGTAATAGGTGGCGACTCCGAAATAATCTCCCAACCGGTCAAAGTAAAACTTATATGCAGGGGAGAAGATCCCAACAAAATCCTTTATTTGAAGAGTTACCAGTAACAAGAAGAATGATGTACAGGAGAAAGGGAGCTGTCTCAGTCAGTCATGAGGGTTCCCCCAAAAAAAATGATGATATGCAAGATAACCCTAGGCCATCAAGACAACATGTGCCTTACTTTTCAAATGCAGAAGCTGATATTCAGGGTACATATGAGAGGCAACAGGGTGGTAGCATGAGAATGAGGTCAGAGGTGTTCCAAGAACGCCCATTTCTAGACCCTAGTGACAAATTTGAAGAGGTAGAGTCTCTGAGGGATGATGAAGATGATGACCAGAATGGTATGAGACCATCTACCTCCATGCCTAAGGAAGAACAGTTAGCTGAAGAAATCAGAAATCTGAGAGCAGAATTAGAGTATTTGCAAGCCGTGAAAATCAGAGATGACTTGAGGCAGAAAGTGCAAGCTTTAAGGACTGCCCAAAATGATTCAATTCCTACCCTTGAGAATGTAAATGTGCAGAGACATCAATAGAGAAATGAAGTGCAACATCAGCAAAATGATCAAAGACAAAATGTGAATGATGTTAGGATACCACTGAACAATGTAAGAAACCAGAATGAAAACAGAAACATTAATGCTAATCAGTTTGACAGACAGCCCATGCAGTTAGATAGATTCAGGCAGCTGGTATTTGATGGTATTCCTGGGTATCCTAACCCCATTGACAAGCATCTGAGGCTGCAGGTGCCTAAATTTTTAGGAAACAACACAGTGTCAGGAGAAGATCATCTAAAAGCTTTTCAAAATGTCATGGATAACTTTGAGGTTGAACATGAGGATGTTTTCATGAAGTCATTCATGCAATCTTTAGTAGATGAGGCAAGAGAATGGTACAAGAATCTGCCTGACAGGAGTATTTCATCGTGGGATGATTTTAAAAGGATGTTCAAGGAGCAGTATGGTGACAAAACTGACCCTAGCTTTTTTGTAAATGAATTTACCAGTATCACTAAAGGGTCAAATGAGCAGGTTGCAGATTTTAATGCAAGATTTACTAAAGTGTTAAACAAATTGCCACATCACATGAGGCCAAATGAACCAATGTGCATAATATTGTATATTAATGCTTTTGATGCAAAAACTACATATGGACTAAGAGATAAAAGCCCTGCTACTCTCAGGGATGCTTTTAGAATTGCAGTGAATATTGAGAACAACAGGAAAGCATCAGGCAAGACTAATAGAAGGGATGATCTGAAAATTTTGCAGAATCCAAACAAGCCTCAGAACACTCAAGGTAATGCATCTACCCCTGAAGATAAGATAGACAAATTGGCAAATGTTGTTAAGGACCTAAGCTATAGGCTAACTAGAAGTGAAAAAGGGATAGGTCCTGATAGGCAAGTCTATCAAAGGCAGGAAAAGAGGCCATCATTGCATGATATGCCGTATAATACCAATTGGCATAATGGTAAGCCTATATTCCCACATAACAACACAAATCAGAGACATCAATATGTCAAAGAAACTCCTGATCCTCTAAAGAAAGCTATAAATATTGTTGATGATACTCCATGGTGTATAATTTGTCAGATGCCACATTCACAGTCACAGTGTATGATTGCTCAATCCTTGTATGATAATGCTACATCTTGTAATGAATGCAATGAGCCACACTATGCGCAAGATGATGATGTTAATATGATGTCTATAAGCAATGGATACCCTCTTTATGATGCCGATGAGAGTACAGGTAATGGATTTCAGGCCTGTCAACAGGATTCTAATGATGGAAATAATGAAGAAAACTATGTGTATGCTCAGAGTTCAAATAATTTTTTGAGTAACTTACAACGACCTTCTGATGAGGAAATTAGGCCCTCACAGCTACAGCAGTGGCTCAAGTCAAGAGCAACTACAATCTCAGAGGTAAAGCTCAGATAAGCAACCCACATCAACTAGAAGATGTTTCTGCAGGTCAGCCAGTGCATGGTCATAAGGGGATGGAATCACAAAAAAGGCAGTGGGTTAATAATAAACAGAATTTTAGAAATAGAACAGGTCATGAATCTCAAGGACCAGAAAATAGAATCCCTCAGGCTGAAGATCAAAGCAAAGGTTCCCAAGATAAGAATGATGATCAGGGAACTATGAAAGTAAAAGCTAAATCAGCTCAGGATAGAAACAAGATTGTGGAGCAAGATACAACTGTTATACAAAATTATGCTCCATTTGATATAGCTCAAGTCCTCTCCCAGGTAAAAGTCTCTGTTCCACTTATGGAACTGATGAAGGTTGAAGAGATCAAGAATAGGACAATATCCCTAATTTCAGGGGTGCCTTTTCAAGCTAAACAAAATGTTCAGATCCAGGGTGAGAAGCATGTCATGTGTAATGAGGAAGATGAGGCTCCTGAAGTCTATTTAGGAGTGACTATGACAAAGTGTCCTTCACAAGTGGAACGATTTTATGTATCCCTAGTTATAAATGGAAGAATAATCAGAAATTGTATGCTTGACTCTGGAGCATCTACAAATGTCATGCCTTTAGCCGTCATGCAACAAGCTGGATTGAAAATCGACAAGGCATGGGGAAAATGTTATGTTATGGATGCCAGAGAGGTACCAGTTATTGGAATCATGAAGGATGTAGATTTCAAACTGGCAGCATTTCCTGAGAAAAGATATAAAATGAATATAACAGTGGTTGACATCAAGCCACAGTATGGTATGTTGCTGTCAAGAAGATGGGCAGCACTAATTGGTGGAAGTATGCAGCTGGACCTGTCGTATGCCATGATTCCAATGAATAGCAGGGATGTTAAGCTAATCAGAGAACAGAGATCATCAGAGATAGTGGAAGACCAAAAAGCAAAGGAACAGATATGCTTTGTAAACACTGACTTTGATAACTTCAAGGTTGTCTCAGATGATAGAGAAGATAAAGAGAAAAATGTCTGCAGTGAAGAGTTGGACCAGCAAGGTTTATGGACTATGTATTTTGATGGAGCTTGTGCAAAAGAAGGCTCTGGAGCTGGAGTTGTTTTCTTGTCTCCAACTGGTAAGCTCCTCAAATTTTCTTTCTTGCTGAGGTTTGTTTGCACAAACAATATTGCAGAATATGAGGCTTTAATCTTAGGCCTAAATATAGCTCTCAAACATGGAATCAAAATGCTAAGAGTATTTGGGGATTCTGAGCTGATTGTATCCCAAATTAGAGATAGGTATGCTTCAAAAAACAAAAGATTGAAATAATATAAGCATGCTGTTTGGGATACCATTGAACTTTTTGATGCATTTTCAATAGGCTGGGTAGAGAGATCAAAGAATGTTATGGCTGATTTCCTAGCTAATGTTGCAATAAGGCCAGATGACATCACTCTGTCAGATGTTACAAATGTAGAAGTTAAAATCAGGCCTACAATACCAGAAAACATATGCAGTTGGCAAGTGTTTAATGATGATAAGGACTTGTTAAAATTTTTGCACTGCATAGATGAATTTGAGAATCAAGAAATTGATTTCCAAGCTTTTGTAGAGACTATAGATGGAAAAGAAACTCTTATGGGAAAAGAGATAATTCAGTTGAAGACTAATAAAATCCCTAGAGGGTTAGTAGCTTTGGAAAGAGCTTTTGACAGTAGAGACAAATTGGTCACAAGGACATCTCCCACAAATAAGGAAGATTTAGAAGAGATAAATTTGGGGACATCTCAGGCCCCTAAGAAGGTATATATTGGTAAGCAGCTCAAACCACACATCAGGAGTATGCTGATTGCATTACTGAAAAGGTATAAACATGTTTTTGCTTGGTCATATGAGGACCTAAAAGCCTATAGGGAAGATCTATTCCAGCGTGAGATCCCATTAAAGCTTGGAGCTAAACCATTTAGACAGAGGCAAAGATCTATTAATCCTACCTTAGCTCCAAAGATGCAAGAAGAACTTAAAAAGCTTAGGGAAGCTGGAATAATTGTGCCAATCAGACATTCAACTTGGGTGTCTAATCTTGTCCCAGTCAGAAAAAAGAATGGTGATATTAGGCTTTGTGTTGATTTCAGGAACTTGAATGTATCCTCTTTAAAGGATAACTATCCACTTCCTAATATGGAAGCTATGTTGTAGAGAGTGATTGGTTGTGAACTCTTATCCATGATGGATGGATTTTCAGGTTATAATCAGGTGAACGTAAAGGAATCAGAACAATATAAGACTGCCTTCACCACTCCATGGGGAACTTATGTATATGTTAGAATGCCATTCGGATTAACAAATGCAGGTGCTACATTTCAAAGAGCAATGGATGTTGTTTTTGCAGGGTTGATTGATTCAATCCTGGCTGTATATCAGGATGACTTGACTGCATATTCAAAGAATGAAGAGCAGCATTGTTTGCATCTAGAGCAGATTTTCATAAGAGCACTAGAATATGGTATTTCTTTAAATCCAAAGAAGTGTGCCTTTGGGGTAGTTGAAGGAAAGCTCCTAGGGCACATTGTTTCCAAGGATGGAGTTAGGATAGATCCAGAGAGAGTGGCTGCTATTGACAGAATTCAAATGCCCAAAACTGTAAAAGGAGTTCAGTCCTTCTTTGGACAGATAAATTTTGTTAGGAGATTTGTTCCCAACTTTGCAGAAACCACAAGGAACATTTCCAAGATGATGAAGAAGGATGCCATTGTCCACTGGGAAAGTGAAGCAATTGAATCATTTCAGAGTATCAAAGAGGCAATCAAGATGGCCCCTGTGCTTAAATCTCCTAATTTTTCTAGGCCATTCCAAATATTTTCATTTGCTTCCTTTCACACTGTTGCTGCATGCTTGCTACAGAAAAATAAGGATGGGTTTGAGCAACCCATAGCTTTTTTCAGTATATCCTTGCAGGCTGCTGAGTTGAAATATGATATCATGGAAAAACAGGCATATGCATTAGTAAGAGCCATCAAAAGTTTCAGACCATACCTGGTAGGATCACATATAATTGCATATGTACCCCATGCAGCAGTCAAAGATATATTCACTCAACAGGAGGTAACTGGAAGAAGGTGCAGATGGATAAACAAACTGCAAGAGTTCAACATAGACATGCAAATTACCAGGTTGGTAAGAGGACAAGGATTAGCCAAGATGATGGCACAGTCAAACTTGGAAGCATGCCAAGTTAATGCAGTCCAAAATGAGAGTGTAAATGTATCAAGATCTGAATGGTACAGGGATATTATCTACTACTTGCAAAATCTGAATTGTCCTTCCCATTTCAGTGACAGTCAAAAGAGGACTTTAAAATTACATGCAATCAAGTATGTTATTGTTCAAGGTGAGCTATACTGGAAAAACCCTGATGGTGTGCTACTAAGATGTGTGGATAAAGATGTGGCTAACAATGTTTTGAATGACATGCATAAGGGATTGTGTGGTGGGCATTATACTGCCCAAACAACAGCCCATAAGATTCTCAGGGCAGGATATTGGTGGCCCACTCTCTTTTCAGATGCACAAAGGTTAGTGAGGGAGTGTGACCCTTGCCAAAGATTCTCAGGAAAGCTGAGATATGATGGTGCTTTACCCCTTAGAACTGTAATTGTGGATGCTCCATTTCAGCAATGGGGAATTGACTTCATAGGCGAAATTGCAGACAAGTCAAGTCGGGGACACAGTTGGATTTTGGTGGCAACTGATTACTTTACCAAATGGATTGAGGCCATTCCAACTAAGAGAGCTACAAGTAAGGTGGTGATGGATTTCATACTGGAAAATGTTATCATCAGGTTTGGAGTACCATTCAAGATAGTCACTGATAATGCTATGTGCTTCAGATCAGGTGAATTTGTTGATTTTTGCAACAAATATGGGATCAATCTATCATATGCATCACCATACCACCCACAAGGAAACAGTCAAGCAGAATCAAGCAATAAAAGCATCATGAAAATTATCAAGAGGATACTGGACAAGAACAAGAGAGCTTGGGACTCAAAATTAAAGTTAGCAATATGGGCTGACAGAGTGACAGTAAAAAAGGCTATTGGATGTCACCCTTTGAGCTTGTATATGGTGCATCAGCCAGGTTGCCCATAAACAATCTCCTACCAGTTTACAAATTTATCCAGGATAATGATGAGGAGATTGAAGACTCCATGACAGAAAGAGTGAACCAGCTGGTTGCACTGGATGAGAACAAAAGGAAAGCACCTCAAGAGACAACAAGATGTGAAATATCTATTTGACAAGAGAGCTACAAAAAGGAAGTTTCAGGTCAACGATCTGGTACTCATATGGAATGCAAAAGGTCAAGAAAAGGGTAAACATGGTAAATTCAAACCCTTATGGATGGGCCCATATCAAATTTGCAATACTCATGGGGAGGACTCTTATTTCCTCCAGGCCCTAGATGGTGAAATTCTGGAATTGCCTGTGCATGGCCAATTCCTTAAGTTCTATTTTGCATAGATGACTTGTCGCTGTGCACATTTGTAAAAATATGTATATAGTGTAAATATTCTGTACAGTTCATGCTTTTTTGGCTTTTTGCCTGGTCTGCCCGGAGATCTGGTTCTCGCTGTAGGTTTTCACCTGCACGTCCCCATTCGGAGCCAGTGTTGGTGCTCATTTTGACTTAGAAGTTGATTCTTAATGTTTAGAGGGTTTCTTCATTGAAAACCTATATCTTCTTGCCCATCGACATGACCTCGCAGGCTTCTTGGCGATTAGGTTGGTGGTAGGGAGGTGTTCATCGGTGTAACGCTCTTCATCAACGAGGTAATTTTATGCTAGACCGATAGGGGGAGGTTTGGCCGATAGGGGAATTGATGTTGGGCATGTCGGGTGACTTTTGTGTTGTTCTCACCGATGGAGATTTGCCATCGGCATGATGGGGGCTATCGGGGAAGACGGTGAGGGGTTCACTGATGGAGTGGTGTCTGGCCGATGGTATCATCGGCATGTGTTTGGCTGACGGAAGGATGAGGCCATAGTTCATCGGCATGTTGGCAGGTGTCGGCGTAGGTTTGAGATGTTTGCCCGATAGTTCTAGTCTGACCGATGGTGGAGTATGTAGTTTTGCATTGGTGAGACTTGGTTAGTCGGCTAGAGGTTTTCTAGATACTTCGATGGTAGTGGTTTGGCCGACGGAGGCTTGCGGAGGTGGAGTATGAAGTAGGCATCAGTGAAACTAGTAAGGTCGGCAGGAGAATTATGGAGTAGGCCAATGGCTTGTGTCACAGCGATAGGTATTTGGCGAAGGGTTGTGTGTCAAGCACGGCAAAATGCTCGACACCTATCATGTGTGCAACCATGTTTATGAACTACTGATGTGATCTCCTCACCATGCATGTGGGATTATTCCCCTGTGTATTTTCAACCTTTGAGCGAAGCATGTTTTGGCGGGAATTTCTTTTTGAACGCTGCGGTGTTTTTCCTGGTGGTTGCGGGTAGTTAAGCCATCAATGGCGACAGTGCAAGGGTATGGGCGACGGTACACATAGTGAAGTTGCCTGATCGGGGATGAAGACTTTCAGATAGCAACGCATGGTGCGAGGCCCCTCTTTGTCTGCTGCATTAATATCTTCTGAGTGCCATTCCTTGGTGGGATCTGTATCTGGCAAATTTTGATATTTTTGCCATGTAATTAATTGCTTATGGTACACTATCTGGCTGTTATAAGCAGATTGTGTTACCATTTTTTGGTTGTTGAAAGTTGAATACCTAGCTCTGTAACACAATACAATTCATTTTGGTTGCTCTGTATAGTTAAACCTGTGAGTTTATGTATCTCCTGTTGTGCGTTTTTGCATGAATCCACTAATTTCATGGTTGATCTTATATGAATAATGCTATGTTAGCATGTGTTTTGTTAATTCTGTCTCCAGTATTGCATGTATCTTTCTTTTGAGTCTGGATATTTAAGCAATGTCTAAGATTCTAGAACATAGAATTCCTGTGTTGAATGTCTGATCTTTTAACTTCTGCTCAAGGGGTAGATTAAACTATTTTCAGATTGAATATTGGGAAGGATATACTGCAGTAGGGATGCCATAAGTATAGATAGCTTAACACTCTGTATTGGGAGATATCTGTAAGGCAGGTATCATATGTATCCCCCTGAAATCCAGTTTTAGCTATTCATGCTGATCATTCACAGGTGTATGTCTACTGACTCCAGGCCCTGGATAGGCACCAATCTTGCTTTGTGTTTGTGTTACAACCATGTCTAGCTTTGCATCCAAGCTTAAAATCAAAATCAAAATCTAAAACAACCATTAGGACATTAGAATTAGTTTTAGGATCCTCAGTCCTCTATCTACAACTGCAAATAGGCCCAAAGCTAGCCCCTTTGCTCTTATCTTTCAGTTTTGGTCTACTTATAGGAGGACTCATCTGCTTTCTGTCAGCATCCCAGCCTTGTATGTATATCCTCATGGATGTTGAGTAGGGAATACCCCCCTAGGTTTTGCAGAGCCTGAAGAAGAAGAGGAGATAAAATATAGAGTCTATCTCCTACACTATTGGCCCTTGGCCCAGAGATCCTGTTGATCATTGATGGATACCTTGTAGGGAAATCTGGGAATAAGCATCCAGTCTGGGAAAAAACCAACACAAGAATTGTGTGTAAGTGACCACCGAGAGGTTCTATTTATAGGATTTTGGAATGGAGGTGGAGGGCTAGGATCATTTTGGAAAATCAAGGGCTCTCATTGCTTGAGAGGATTGGAAGCATGAGAATCCTCCAAGTGGCAACCAATGAGGGGTGGTCAAACGTGTTCCATTGGTTCAAGGAAAATCAAGGGTGGAGATCATGCTTTGGGAAGGTTGGATGGTGGAGATGAAAAGTAACATTTTGGAAGGTAGTGCAAATGTTCTCCATGCTTCCAAGTACCCCTTGAGTACTTGTTGATTGATAAGTGTACTCATATGAAGAATTGACCAAATAAAGCCTTGATTAATCATGTTTATGTATGTGCAAGTGTTTAGTGATAGTACTAGATATGATTTATCATTTTAAATGAAAGAAATGGGTGGAAACATTAGGGTAGAAGGTGAAAATTAGGGCATTGGGGAGTTATAAATAGAGGATGGGGGAGGGTGAATAGTTCATTATCACCATTGAAAATAGAAAAAGTAGAGCATAGTAGAGAAAAATGGAGCACATACATGTACACACTCATTAGGTAGAGCATGTGAGGGAGTACCAACAACCACTAGGATAGGGCTTACTAGTATGTATGTCATGCATTTATTGCATGTTTTTGGGCAAGAAAAGTGATGTAAGAGCATCCAAAAGCATACAAATTAGTTGGGATAATTAATAGTAAGTTGCAGAGTGTTGGGGAGAGCGAATTTGGAGATTAGCGCATTTTACCACATTTGCATATTAGAGCCTGCAAAGGTTGACTCAGTATCTACATACTATCATCTTCATCATATCTAAAATTTAGATCATTTAGGTTCATTTTTTAAGAGATATCGCTATCAGAAGATTACCTATTTTCACAGAGCAAAGCTGATAGTGTTCAGTGGAGTCTAATTGGCTTGCGAAGTGATTCTGTGACTTGCAGATCTGAAAGGAGCATCATTCAAGGAAGTTGAGGACCTGACCAACCTTCATGGAGATCCACACAAAGTTCTATGCACCAGCAGAGCAATACCTTATGTTTAGGTCTGACCTATCTGTGTCTACATATTTCATGAAGACAATTAATGCTTGGCTAACTTGATAATGTTATGAAGGCCTACGGAGGATATAAATGAAGGATTCAAGGTACTGAATGAATGATGATCAAGTATGTGAAGATATGAAGCAAGAGGATGAGTTTTTTTATCTGAAGAAGAAGCAGAATTGAAGCAGAGAGAAGAGCAGAGAAGAAATGAAGTTGTAGAGAAGAGAATTGAGAAGTAGAAGAAAGAAATCATGGAAGAGTGTTATTATATGAATCTTTTGTAACCCCAAGTTGTGGCCTAGCATCTAAAAAGCCCTAGAGGCATATGTAAAGTGTTTTGAGATTATAATATAAAGAGGAATGAGCTTTTAATGTTGGGTTTTTCCCTTTTAGGGTTTTCCCAGGATATATTTTGTGTCATGTGCTTCTAAATGTCTCTTTCTTTCTGTTGTTAGCTATATACTTCCTATAATGGGTGGAATTTGGATGTTAGGTTTTTGATAGTTTTGGTGTATATCCTCCTTTCAACCTTACATTCAAGGACCTAGGATCAAGTTGCAATGTACTATCATACCCTAGGTCACTATTGAGATGTAGGGAAACTTGGATTTTTTATGATTAGATTGACAATTTCCTTTCTTATAATCAATTATACCTTAAAACACTAATTATGCAAATACGATAGTAAATGGATGAATTAAGGAAAATACTTCTGCAGAAAGATGTAAAATATCAAATAACTGTGCACCTATTTTTGGGGTCTGAAGGAGGAAAAGTCAGGGGCTAAAGAGTAGGCACCCAAGTCTAATGCCCTCATTTTTGTTGAGATTTAGAAATAAGGTCTACAACCTGTATTTGTTGTATCATAGATTTTCCCGTTGTGAAACTTTGAGGAATAATGAGTGGGCATTCAAGTCCAGGTAGCTGTTTCTTTCACTGATCTATAATCCTGACACTCTATTATACCTGTTGCAAGTATGGGCCTAACCGGTGTTGTCATTGATGTCAACATACTCCTATTGCATTAATGATAAGGATTGGATGAGTTGTGTGATGAGGATATTGAGAAAATTAGTCTTAATCAGGAACAGAGAAGAACAGTGAAGATAATGAGGTATAGACCCTAGTTAAGATGAAGATCAGAGGATGCGCTTCAAAGGGTTTGTAGATATGTATCCTGAGATTATCTAGAAAAGATTTCAGAGGTCCACATGAAGATCTGAAGAAGTTATGGCCACTTAAGTAAACCCATTCTGGCAGGTGTTCAGAGGTGACAAAGTGATATAGATAGGTCTGGTGAGATCCGAAAGTGTAATATCCTATTCTGCAGATTTGGTGGAGTGTTTAGGAAGTTAATGTGAAGTGACAACTCAAATGGTTCATGATCTGGAGGTCCACAAGCATCTATTCCATTATGACAGTGATGACAGACTATGTTCTTGAGGTTTCAAATGAAGGAGAGAAGGATTTCAGTAAGCAGATGTAGTGTGGATGTTCTTAGTGATTTAGGTGAGCTTGTGGAGGTCTTTGGATCATGTCCAGTTCATGTTGGTGGTCTGCATTGGAGTTTGATCTCACAATTGAAGAATAACTTTTGGATGATGGTGTTCTTCCTGAGTTTGGCTGACTGAATAAGTTACACATCCTGCAGATGATCTTGAAGATGTTATGTGACGATTGGCGTGTTCCTAAATGAAGATTGAAGTCTCAGATCTATGTGGCTGATAGTGTGTTGATCCACGTGAAGTCTTTTTGTAATTAGTCTTGTTGTATTTATGTATTTTCTTTGTAATGTATGCTAACTTGGATGATTATCCCTAAGTCGATGTCTTGTATAAATAAGGAGTTACAAAGTTATTTCAAAGGTATCATGTGGAGATGTGAGTGTGGTAGTGAGGAGGAGAGCAAAAGGCAGAGTAGAAGTATTGGGCTTAAATAGAATTGATTCAAGCATAGTGAAGATGCTATTCTCTAGTTCAAGTATGTGATACTTATTATTCTGTAGACAGTGTGTCTCTTGTAGGGAGTGAGCCTCTTGTGAGTAGTGTGCTAAGGCAGTGAGCCCTAATTGGCATGTGCCATTCATTCTTTCTATTCTTTTAATAGAGAATACAATCTTGGGTTAATCACCCTGTGGTTTTTCCCTTAACCAAGTTTTCCACGTCAAAATCTTGGTGTCTTGTGTGTTAATATATTTCTGCTCTTGATTTAATGCATTATGTTTTCATGATTGATTTATTATCATGCTACTAAATTACAAAGTGGGTTTAAGTGTTTAATTGGAAGAAAGTTTTGGACAACTGATTCACCCCCCCTCTCAGTTGTCTGCCTTAAATCAAACAATTGGTATCAGAGCCAAGTTCCTCTCAGAGAGCTTAACTTCTTGAGGAGATCCAGGATGTCGTCATACAAGAAGGATAGTCTGATGTTTGATGGAACCAATTATACTCTTTGGAAAAGTCATATGGAATGCCACTTGCAATGTATGGGAATGTAGTATTGGATTATGGCTTTAAAGAAGTATACTCCATAGAATGGTCCAACAACTGTAGATGAAATCAGAGATGCTAAAAACAATCTATAGGATAAAGAAGCTCTTCTAAGTGCCCTATCTAATTTAGAACTGACAATGTTGTTGATCTAAAAACTGCATATGAGATTTGGCAAAAGTTGGAACTTCTGCATGAAGACAAGTATGTGAAATGAGCCCAGCTACAAAGTTTGAAAGGGAAATTTAAAAACCTAAAAATGAGAGAAGATGAAAATATCACTACATTTATGCCCAAAGTAAATGAGCTTATTTGTGGCATTAGATGTGCTGGTGGAGTCTTGGATGAAGATGAGATTGTGGGCAAAGTTCTTAGATCCCTTCCTGATTCTTATAAATACAAGGTTGTTGCCATTGAAGAATTCAAAGCCCATTCAGGTGTCACAAGAGATCAATTGGTTGGTAAATTGGCTACATTTGAATTGACCGAGTTTGAGATGCCCCCCCAAGACTAAATCTGCATTCAAAGCTAGTGCCTCTATAAAAGGTAAACAAAGGTTTGATCCGGGAGAGAACTCTTCAAGGAAACTATCATGGTATGAAAAAGAAAGAAAAGACTTGGAAGAAGAAGAACCAGAAACTGTTCAACTTGAAGCCCTTATTGCAAAAAGACTACTAAGAGGATTCGGTAAGTATGAAGGGAAATTGTCTTTTAAGTGTTTTAACTGCAATAAGATTGGTCATTTTGCCTCAAGGTGTCTGGAAAGATTCTCAAGGCCAAACCCTAACAGATCAAGGTTCCAAAAGAAATGCTACTATGTTCATGAAGATGATGATGATGGAGTAATAGATGATGAATCAGAGACAAGAAACAAATCTGGAAGTGACTGGGTGTTTATTGCCATGAAGGAAGAAGATCCAATGCCCTCTGAATCTATCAATCATAAAATTGTGGAAAACACTCTGGCTATCCAAGTTGAAGAAAAGGATGATTGGGTCATTGACAGTGGATGCTCCCACCATCTGACAGGTGACAAAAACAAGTTTATAGATTTGGAAAGGAATGAAGGAGGAGTGGTAAAATTTGGTGATAATTCTGCTGGCAGAATCAGAGGTAGAGAAACTATTTCTTTTGATGGAAAGAATAAAACCAATAATGTACTATATGTTGAAGGTTTGAAACACAATCTTCTCAGTGTTGGATAGTTGGTGGATAAAGGCTATGATCTCTGATTCAAAAATGGAAAATACAAGATCTTTGAAAGCTCCAAAACAGAGATTGCATCTGGTACCCAGACAAAAGGTAACATCTTCCACTTGGTTGGTACTAGTAACAACTGCTTATTTGTTCAAATTGATTAGAGTTGGTTGTGGCATATAAGAATGTGTCATGTGAATTTTGATAATATCATTAAAATAAGCAACACCCAGGCTGTGAGAGATCTTCAAAAACTAGTGAAACCTACTAATAGTTTGTGCAAAGAATGTCGGTTGGGTAAGAAAAGCAGAGTCACATTCAGAAGTAAGGAATAGTCTTCTACCAGATTATTAGACTTAGTTCATGCTGATTTATGTGGTCTAGCAAGAATCAGAAGTGTGCAAGGTGATAGATACTTCATGCTATTAATTGATGACTACTCCCGGATGATGTGGGTAACTCTTCTGAAGGAGAAATCAGAGGCTCTTGAGAATTTCAAAATATTCAAGGCTATGGTGGAGAATAAAACCGGATTGAACATAAAATGTCTGAGGTTTGATAGAGGTGGTGAATTCACATCCGGTGATTTCATAGAATTTTGTGAGAAGCATGGAATAAGAAGACAATTGTTTGCTCCTAGAACTCCACAACATAATAGAGTAGTGGAAAGAATCGGACCATCCAGGAAGCATCTAGAACCATGATGATGGAAGCAAATGTTCCTCAGATCTATTGGAGAGAAGCTATAAGCACTGCAGTCTATACTCTCAATCAAGTACAAATCAGACGCAATACCAGTAAGACTCCTTATGAACTCTGGTTTGGCATCACTCCTACTATGAAGTATTTCAAAGTCTTTGGTAGCAAATGTTACATTAAAAGAGATGAAGATCTAGGCAATTTTCATGCTAGAAGTGATGAAGGAATAGTCTTGGGTTACTCTACTCAAAGCAAAGCATATCGGTGTTACAACAAAAGATTGAGAAAGATTATAGAAAGTACAAATGTGAAGGTTGATGAAGGTATTGAAAAACCCTCAAGGTTTTATGAATTTGATGAAGATGATCAAAATGATTTTTTTTGTTAAAGAAGTCCAAGATCCCTCTGAAATTTAGATTCAAACTGATCCAGTAAATCAAGAAGAAGAGATAAGTTTGATTGAACTTGTTCAAGAATCAGAAGTGCTAGAAACTCCCAAAGTTCCCAGGTATGTAAGATTAAATCACTTTGAAGATCAAATCATAGGTGATAAAAGCAAAGGTGTACAAACAAGAAGAAGGATTGCTCAAGACTTGGAAGAGTATTGTCTGATTTCAAAGATTGAACCTAAGACAATGAATGAAGCTTGCAATGATAAAAACTAGACTAAAGCAATGGAGGAAGACCTAATGCAAATTGAAAAGAATCACACATGGGATCTTGTTCCCAGACCTAAAAATTAGAATGTGATTGGAACCAAATGGGTCTTCTAGAACAAACTGAATGAAGTTGGTGAGGTAATCAGAAATAAAGCCAAATTGGTCTGCAAGGGTTACTCTCAAATAGAAGGAATTGATTTTGAAGAAACTTTTGCTCTAGTGGAAAGAATTGAAGCAGTCTGATTATTTCTTGCTTTTTCTACCTTCAAGGATTTCAAAGTATATCAGATGGATGTCAAGTCTGCCTTCCTAAATGGTGACTTTGAAGAAGAAGTATACATTGAGCAACCAGATGGATTTCAATTGTCTGATCATGGTGATATGGTCTGCAAGTTGAAGAAAGCACTGTATGGACTCAAGCAAGCCCCAAGAGCCTAGTATGAAAGATTGGATAAGCATCTTTTGAAGATTGGTTTCAACAAAGGTACTGTTGATAGTAATTTGTACTTCAAAATTGATCATAAAAATATCTTGATTGTTGAAGTATTTGTTGATGATATCATTTTTGGAGGAAGAGATAGTATGTGCAAAACTTTTCCAAATCAAATGAAAAGTGAATTTGGGATGTCCATGCTTGGGGAAATGAATTTCTTCTTGGGTTTACAAATCATTCAAACTAAGAAATGAATCTTCATTTCTCAGATCAAATATGTGAAAGAATTGTTGAAGAAATTTGGAATGGAAGAATCAAAACCAATGAGTACTCCCATGGCAACTGGATGTAAATTGAGAAAAGATGATGACTCTCCTAAGGCTGATCAGAAAAAGTACAGGTCAATGATTGAAGGATTGTTGTATCTCACTCAAACTAGACCTGATATTATGAATGTTGTTGGTCTTGTTGCTAGATTCCAAGCTGATCCTAAAGAATCTCATGTCATGGCAATCAAGAGGATTATTAGATATCTAAAATAGACAATTGAGTATGGTATGTGGTATCCTAGAGATCATAATTTCTCTCTTCATGCATATATAGATGCAGATTGGGAAAGAGATGTGGATGACCGGAAGAGTACAAGTGGTGGAGCATTCTTTTTGGGGAAGAGATTGGTTTCTTGGCTAAGCAAGAAACAATAGGCAATATCTCTGTCCACAACCAAAGTAGAATATATTACAGTAGTAGGTAGTTGCACTAAAGTTTTGTGGATGAAATAGATGCTAAGAGACATCAGAGTGGAGTATGAGGAACCTATCACAATCTTCTATGATAATTCAAGTGCAATAAATATATCTAAGAATCTGGTGTTGCATTCAAAGACTAAACATATATCCATCAAGTTTCACTATCTGAGAGAGCAAGTGAACAATAATGAAGTCAAATTGGAGTTTGTGCCTTCCAAGGATCAGATTGTAGACATCTTTACTAAACCTCTACCTAAGGACTCTTTTGAGTATCTCAAGGAGAAGTTAGGGGTTATTGCCCCTCCGGTGATGGACTAAGGTGTACTAGTGTGCATCAGTTTAGTGGATATCACAGTCATATCTTGTGGTCTAGATTGATGATGGGAAGATGCTGCTCAGGGGGAGCAGCTGGTATGATTTTGAAGTGTTGGAATTGCAAGTATGTTCCCTTTTCCATTGATATCAAAGGGGGAGAGAAGACATGTGAATAACAAGTGGTTGCTATTCAAAGGGGAAGCAGGAAAGGAAGAGAAGGCATGTGAATGGTTGTTGTTGATAGGGGGAGTTGTGAAAGTAAGGAGAAGCTCTTGATTTGAAGGTCAAAACAATTTTTCACATCATATGTTGCCATCAATGACAAAGGGGGAGATTGTTGCAAGTATGGGCCTAACTAGTGTTGTCATTGATGTCAACATACTCCTATTGCATTAATGATAAGGATTGGATGAGCTATGTGCTGAGGATATTGAGAAAATTAGTCATAATAAGGAATAGAGAAGAACAATGAAGACAGTGAGGTATAGATCCTAGTTAAGATGAAGATTAGAGGATGCACTTCAAAGGGTTTGTAGATATGTGTCCTAAGATGATCCAAAAAATATTTCAGAGGTCCACATGATGATCTAAAGAAGTTATGGCCACTTAAGTAAAAACTGGTTCTGGTAGGTGTTCAGAGGTGACAGAGTGATTCAGATAGGTTTGGTGAGATCCGGAAGTGCAATATCCTGTTCTGTGGATTTGGTGGAGTGTTTAGGAAGTTAATGTGAAGTGACAACTCAATTGGTTCATGATCTAGAGGTCTGCAAGCATCTATTCCATTATGATAGTGATGACAGACTGTGTTCTTGAGGTTCTAGATGAAGGAGAGAAGGATTTCAGTAAGCAGATGTAGTGTGGATGTTCTTAGTGATTCAGGCGAGCTTGTGTAGGTCTTTGGATTGTGTCTAGTTTGTGTTGGTGGTCTGCATTGGAGTTTGAGCTTGCAATTGAAGAATAACTTCCGAATGATGGTGTTCTTCCTGAGTTTGGCCAACCAGATAAGTTACATATCCTACGGATGATCTTGAAGATGTTATGTGAAGATTGGTGTGTTCCTAAATGAAGATTGAAGTCTTAGATCTATGTGGCCAACAGTGTGTTGATCCACTTATTGTATTTATGTATTTGCTCTGTAATGTATGCCAACTTGGATGATTATCCCTAAGTTGATGTCTTGTATAAATAAGGATTTGTAAAGTCATTTCAATGGTATCTTGTGGAGATGAGAGTGTGGTAGCAAGGAGGAGAGAAGAAGTATTGGGCTTAAATGGAACTGATTCAAGCATGGTGAAGATGCTATTCTCTAGTTCAAGTATGTGATACTTATTATTCTGTAGACAGTATGTCTCCTGTAGGCAGTGAGCCTCTTGTGAGCAGTGTGCTTAGGTAGTGAGCCCTAATTGGCATGTGCCATTTTGTTCTTTCTATTCTTCTAATAGAGAATAGAATCTTGGGTTAATCACCCCATGGTTTTTCCCTTAACCAGGTTTTCCACATTGAAATCTTGGTGTCTTGTGTGTTAATATGTTTCTACTCCTGATTTAATGCATTATGTTTTCATGATTGATTTATTATCATGCTACTGAATTACAAAGTGGATTTAAGTGTTTAATTGGAAGAAAGTTTTGGACAACTGATTCAGCCCCCCTCGCAGTTGTCTATCCTAAATCTAACAATACCCTCCTACAACTTCAATTTGTCTGCAACTCCAACCGGTAACCTACAATCATGAAAACTTTGGGAGGGGGTTGTGGTGTTTAGGAGCTTGCCTCAGTCAAGCCCCAGAAGGACACTTAAGTCTTCCAAACACTGTTGTCAGATAGAGAGTGTGTGCCTAGGGATGTATAGGCAAAAACCAAATGATAAATGCTTACAAACACAAATGAATGTCACCTTGTAGTGAAGATCTCATGGGAGGAAGAAGCTCTTCATTCCATGAGGAGATGGATGCTCAAATCTACAAACACAAACACATAGACAACACAAATCTGCTCTTGCCACGCAATGAAAGCCTTGAATCCCTTTTAGGATGCATAAAGTTCACAATCACAATCTAGTTTACAAATGAATGCCTAAACATGCTTATATATGCAACTACAAACATTCCCACCAAGATTTCATAAATTCAAACTTACCATGTACACGTAGGGACCAAATAATGGTAATAAATTGACACTTCAAATTTGGGCCTGACCCAAAATAGGGTAGTACTAGGGCACAAGCGCCCAAGTTCTCCCCCCTATTTTGGGTAGGGTTAGGTTCAAGGGTTCTCCCTAGGCCCAATTTGTCATGATACCAGGGTTCATTCCATCTAGATATTGAATTATGATGTAAGATGTCCTAAATGCACACTAAGGACTCAAGAGCTAAACCTTTTGAGGGAAAAGCCCCCAAGGGGACATTTTATGACATTACATTTAGTCCCCACTTTAATGTATGTATAAATATGAGGCCAATACATGCAATAAAGTACGGTCAACAAATAGAGCAAACACGCCAAGCACAGAGAAGACATGCCAAGCACGATGAAGACAATGACATGCACGTAAAACATGGAGAAGACAGTTATAGTCACACAAAACATAGATAATACAGTAAATGCATAGAAGACACACAAATGCATGGAAGACAGAGATGATTTCTTTTCTTTTCTTTTTCTCATATATATGAAATGCAAATGCAAGTACAGGAAAGTAAACAAACCTCCCATAATATAGGATGCACTCATCGTGTAGGTCTTTAAACTGTATATATGGGGCAACACACATGCAAGACATGTAAAACCTCCCAAAATATAGGATACACTCATTGCGCAAGTCTTTAGACTACATATGGGGCAACAAACATGCCAAACAAAGCAAGCACACCAACACACATACTTTGAAGACACAAAGAAAACATGGCAAACAAGTGATGGAGTGTTCCTATTTCTAGGCTCAACACCATCTCAGGCACATTACAGGTACACATAGATGATTACGCTTCGCCATAACAATCACCGAAGACATGCTTAAGGGTTGAGTTAGTAATAGAACAGCTCCTTGCTTCTACAGAGGACTTTTGAAAATGATAGGATGATGTAATCTGCTCTGAGAAATACACCATCCCTACCTCCGTAGAGGGCTTAATAAAAAGGACATGCTTGATATCCCACCTCTGCGGAGGGCTCACATGATTGATTGATTGCAAACAAACTCAGGATGTAGGATACACTCATCACGTAGGTCTTTAAATTATACCTAAGGACAAACACATTGCTAACATCTACAACAGACAACTTACATTATATATGCCCCCACCTTAAGGTGGTTGATATCATGCATCTATATCAAGCATGTTAAGGTAAGAAGAAAACACACAAGGGAACACAAACTTTCGTAAAGCCCATGCCCCCCAGAGGTGACATGTACTTTATGATTGCCAAATGTTTGGTACAAGAGCACCTAGAAAATCCTATTTTCTTTTGTAATAGGGTCTATTTGACCAATACATTTTCATTTTAGTTTGTCTCTAGGTCCTTCAGGACCTAGAACCCATTTTTGTAAGTCCAAAGTGACTTAAAACATGCTTTTGTCATATTGTAATCACATAGTGCCAAAACAGGGCAGTAGGATAGTTTGAAGTAGTTTGGATCGGTTGGTCTCCCAATTGTTTGCATCAGTTGGTTTTCTAACTGCTGGCAGGTTGAGTTGATAACAACCAGAGGAAGGAACGACCGAGGGAGGAGAAGAAGAAGTGTGAATGTGATTGTGCATTATTCTAAGAAGAAATAAAACTATTTTATTCTGTTAATTTGATTTCTGTTCCCTACAACTGTAAATTGTATAACTGTAGATTCCTATTCTTTCTGTGCTTTCTATTGTTGCAGTATGTTGATGTGAAGCATTCCACTTGTATGATTACTATCGAAATCAATGGAATGGCTTCATTGTACAAGTATTTGTTTTTGTTTCTTGTTTTGTTTTTGTGTTCGATAGTGCAGAGGATTCAGACAGAGTGTTTTGCATAGTAGGTTGACCTAGCATCTCCATGTGCTAGGGTTCAGTTGAAGAGGGAGAAAGTAAACTATGCATCGGCATATCACCAAAGTTGAGCAGTCTTGCCAAAGATGAGTGCGGGAAGTCTATCGGTGTATCTGCAACTCTGGAGTAAGTCCCACCGACAAGTCAAGTCTCGTCGAGGGGGTTGGTCTATCAGCGCATCAGCCATAGGTTGTAAGTGCTCACCGATGAGAGGAGTCTCACTAAAGAAAAAAGTCATCGGCGTATCGGTTGTTGGTACCCATTTTGGCCTAGAGGTTGAGCTTGCATGTTGGAGGGTTTCTTCTTTCAAACCCTAGGTGTTCCTATCCATCGGCAAGAGCTTTACCTATCGGCGTAGGTATTTTGTGGCTTGTCGACAGTTTTGGTCTCATCGACGAGGGTTTTGGAGTGCTATCGCCAAGACTTTGGCTATCGGAGTGAGCGGGTAGATTGTTGGCCGATGGCGCAGGTCTGGCTGATGGAGTTGCCATCGGCGAGTATGGGGTAGTGTCTAGCCGATGGTGGTAATAGAGTTCAGTTTCGGCGTGACAGGGGCTATCGGGCTAGCCGTTGGAAGGTCCGCCGATGGAGAGTGTCTGGCCGACAAGGGTGTCATCGGCGTAAGTCACACCGACAGGGGGGCAGTGTAGTGTGTGATCGGCGAGACAGTTGTCTATCAGCGAAGGTTTTTTGGGAGCTACCGATATGTGGGTGTCTGGCCGACGGGAGATGCGAAGTAGTCATCGGTGTGACTGGCGTATTGGTAGGAGAATTTTTGGGCACGCCGACGAAGTGGTATCATGCTGAAAGGTATGATCATCTGGGTGACTTTGTTCATTGGCAGAGGTGTTTCTTGTTGGGCCGACGGTTGGTGGTCTGGCCGATAGGTGGAAGTGTCGTCGGCATGAGTTGAGCGGTCGGCGGGAGATTTTTGAGGAAGGCCGATAGTGTATGTCATGGCGATGGGCTGTGGGCGAAGGCATGTGTGTCGAGCGCGGCAAAAGCGCTCGACACTTGGTATGCATGCGGCCCTATTTTTAAAGCGCTAGTGTGTTCTCCTCACCATGCATGTGGGACTATTCTTTTTCCACAATTTGAACATGCGATGTGTTTTGGCGGGAAACTTCTGTTCGACTGTTGCGACGATTTTCAAGCGGCCGCAGGTGGTTGAGACCCTTAATGGCGATAGTGCAGGGATGTGGACAATGGTACACATGGTCAGGTCACCCAATTTTTGAATGAAGACCCCAGATAGTAGCGCATGGCTCGAGGCTCCCCTTTGTCTGCTGCATTAATATTTTCTGAACGCCATTCCTTCTGAGGACTGTATCTGGCAGATTTTTTGTAATAACCATGTAATTAATTACTGTGGTACACTACCTGGCTGTTAAAAATAGGAAGTGTTACTCATTTCTGAGGTTGTTGAAAGTTGAACATTTTGGCTCTGTAACACAATACAGTTCGTTTTGGTTGCTCTATACAGCTAAACTTGTGAGTTTATGTATCTCCTGTTGTACGATTTGGCATGAATCCATTGATTTCATGGTTAATCTTATATGAATAATGCTATGTTTGCATGTGTTATGCTGATTCTATCTCCAGTTTTGCATGTATCTTTCTTACTGTAATAGGGATGCCATAAGTATAGACAGCTTAACACTCTGTATTGGGAGATATCTATAAGGCAGATATCATGTGTATCCCCCTGAAATCCAGTTTTAGCTATTCATGCTGATCATTCACAAGTGTATGTCTACTGACTCCAGGCCCTGGATAGGCACCAATCTGGCTTTGTGTTTGTGTTACAACCATGTCCAGCTTTGCATCCAAACTCAAAATCATAATCAAACTCTAAAACAACCATTAGGACATTAGAATTAGTTTTCGGATCCTTAGTCCTCTATCTACAACTGTAAATAGGTCCAAAGCTAGCCCCTTTGCTCTTATCTTTCAGTTTTGGTCTACTTACAGGAGGACTTATCTGCTTTCTGACAGCATCCCAATCCTTGTATGCGTATCTCATGGATGTTGAGTAGGGAATACCCCCCTAGGTCTTGCAGAGCCTGAAGAAGAAGAGGAGATAAAATATAGAGTCTATCTCCTACACTGTTGGCCCCTGGCCCAGAGATCCTGTTGATCACTGATGGCTACCTTGTAGGGAAATCTGGGAATAAGCATCCAGTCTGGGAAAAAACCAACAGAAATTGGCGACTCTATTGGGGAGATCAATGTCATGTCCATGAAAGTTTGAGTCTACAAGATTGAAAAATTAGACCTGGAAACTGTTTGTTGCAGCAGAGAAAAGGGTTATATATGTGACTCTGCTGGTGGATGACCCAGAATGAAAGAAATCAATTTGCAGCTTCAGCTTGTTTGAAGCTCATTCCTCTTCAAGGAGGTGGCGACTCTGCATCAAAGAACCTGATAAAAGAACAAAATCTGTCAGAGAAGAATTTGCAGCTTCTGCAACATATCCAGGTATTTCATATTGTTTGACAGACTCCCTATTTGGTGAGATAGCACTGGTTAAAAGGGAAACATTGGTGAAAACAGAGCTTGCATGCTTTTATTAGAACTTACCCTGTATTTCAAAGGGCATGCAATGTTGTTCAAAAGACTCATTTAAAGGACTTTAGGAAAGTTTGAAAAAACAGTCTAAATTTTGAGTGCCTAAAGTCATTGTTTGTAGAAAATCTGAGTAGAGAGGAGGGTTGCAAAAACATAAAGGATGTATTATCAGCCTATGCACCCTTGTGAAGTGTCAAGTGCAAAAATGTATGGTAGTCAGTCCCAATAATGTAATAAAAGAAGTTTCAACATAGACAGATATAAGCCCATAAATTTCAGTGGCATTTGTGGCTATCCAAATGCTCTTCCACCTAAAATCAGATTTTTTTTGCCTAAATTTAATGGTATAAAGGATGAATCAGCTGAGAGACACTTGCAGCAGTTTATGAATGTGATAGATGACTTTGAGATTGACCATGAGGATGTGGTTATGAGATTATTTGTTCAATCTCTAGATGAAGATGCAAGGGACTGGTTTTCCTACCTTCCAACTCACTCTGTCAGCTCTTGGCATGGTTTTAAATCTGCATTTCTAGTACAGTATGGTGAAAGAATCTCTGAATATGTAGTTATTAGTAATTTTATGTACATCCATATTGAAGAAGATGAGTTGATCCCAGCTTTTAACCTCAGATTTATGAGGGCATTGAATAGAATTCCAGAATGCATGAGACCTAATGATGCACTGTGCTTAGTTGTCTATTTGGGAGCTTTTGATAAGAAAATGAGTTACAGATTAAGAGACAAGGAGTCCACCACATTGCATCAGGCACATTAGTTTGCAATTGATATTGAAAACAATTGGAGGTATGGAATACAAAAGGGTTATTTTTCTGAAAATTTTTGTTGTCCTGCGGCCCCCAGTGTTAATGAAAGATTTAATTTAGGAGTTGACAATGAATGTCAAAGTATTCACACCCCTGTTGTCCCAGTTTTTGCATCATTCCAAGTTGATGATGTTTCTGTTATAAAGGAGGATGTCTTGTTTTGCCCAACAAATGAAGTTGAAAACAATGGTTCTTCAAGTAATATTTACATACCAGCCCTTATCAAAGAGCCATCATGTTTAAATGATCTAGTTGTGCAAGGTTGTGATCATGTGGATCAACAGTCAGTATCAGTTTCATCAGGAAGTATTAGAGGGATGGAGAATGATACAGATAGTTCAACTTCAGAGTACATTGAAACAACAGAAATTTTGTATATGGGGCAATCAGATGATAAAAATGATATCCATGATCAATTCATGGATCAGGTTTGTTCTTCTTATGACTCTGGATCTGATAATAATGAAGAAGAATTGGAGTGTCATGAAGAAGAAGCAGAGGCCTTTGCGGTGAGTGTTAATCCCCTTTATGATGAGTCTACAGGTGCCTTTGATGCTGTGAATCTTGACTTTCAGTGGTGCAGGATTAATCCTCTTTTTGAGGATGATGATGAATATAAAGAGACAGTTGACCTAGGTGATACATTAGTTTGTGAGGAGGGGGCATATGAATTGAATATCTTCAGTTCTTGTGAAGATAGTATGGATTTGCAAACTGTGGATAATGTATGTTCATCATCACTTGATCCAGACATGTGCAACATCGGGTGTGTGGATCAGGATTTGTTTTCAATATCAACAAATATTGGGGGTCTCATATTTTCTGAATGTCTTCAATTTTTGGACCAGCTAGATGAGTGCCTGATGGTATGCAGCAGCCAGGTAGGTGATGAGGATTGCCAAGAGCAACATGATGTACTGTCTGAGGGATATAACATACATATGTTACCTAATGTTGGAGAATATAATATGTATGATTCTATGTCTAATTTTGAAATCCAATATGACAGAGGTGAAAGTGATAGTGATAAGCTTTCAAAAGTGGTGGAGTATCTAATTGAGCAGATGACATTATGGGCAGATTATGCCAATCTTTTTAGTTGGGATTGGGATCTTTCAGTTTGGAATTAGGCATTTGGCAGGAAAAAATTTTGGTTCTTCCTTTTTGGTTACCCGGGGCCACCCAAGTGATGACTAAAATATAGTTTTTGTACAGGTTGGTGCAATGATTGACTCTGTTGCCCAATAGATATGGCCCAATCTGTGAAACCAGAGATTTTGGGGTCCTCGCTACAGTTTTGCACCTGCACGTCCCCAGACAGAGCCAGTGTTGGTACCCATTTTGGCCTAGAGGTTGAGCTTGCATGTTGGAGGGTTTCTTCTTTCAAACCCTAGGTGTTCCTGTCCATCGGCAAGAGCTTTACCTATCGGCATAGGTATTTTGTGGCTTGCCGACAGTTTTGGTCTCACCGATGAGGGTTTTGGAGTGCTATCGCCAAGACTTTGGCTATCGGAGTGAGCAGGCAGATTGTTGGCCGATGGCGCAAGTCTGGCCGATGGAGTTGCCATCGGTGAGTATGGGGTAGTGTCTGGCCGATGGTGGTAATAGAGTTCGGTTTCGGCGTGATAGGGGCTATCGGGCTAGCTATTGGAAGGTCCGCCAATGGAGAGTGTCTGGCCGACAAGGGTGTCATCGGCGTAAGTCACACCGACAGGGGGCAGTGTAGTGTGTGATCGGCGAGACAGTTGTCTATCGGCGAAGGTTTTTTGGGAGCTGCCGATATGTGGGTGTCTGGCCGACGGGAGATGCGAAGTAGTCATCGGTGTGACCGGCGTATCGGTAGGAGAATTTTTGGGCGCGCCGACGAAGTGGTATCATGCCGAAAGGTATGATCATCGGGGTGACTTTGTTCATCGGCAGAGGTGTTTCTTGTTGGGCCGACGGTTGGTGGTCTGGCCGATAGGTGGAAGTGTCGTCGGCATGAGTTGAGCGGTCGGCGGGAGATTTTTGAGGAAGGCCGATAGTGTATGTCATGGCGATGGGCTATGGGCGAAGGCATGTGTGTCGAGCGCGGCAAAAGCGCTCGACACTTGGTATGCATGCGGCCCTATTTTTAAAGCGCTAGTGTGTTCTCCTCACCATGCATGTGGGACTATTCTTTTTCCACAATTTGAACATGCGATGTGTTTTGGCAGGAAACTTCTGTTCGACTATTGCGACAATTTTCAAGCAGCCGCGGGTGGTTGAGACCCTTAATGGCGACAGTGCAGGGATGTGGACAATGGTACACATGGTCAGGTCACCCAATTTTTGAATGAAGACCCCAGATAGTAGCGCATGGCTCGAGGCTCCCCTTTGTCTGCTGCATTAATATTTTCTGAACGCCATTCCTTCTGAGGACTGTATCTGGCAGATTTTTTGTAATAACCATGTAATTAATTACTGTGGTACACTACCTGGCTGTTAAAAATAGGAAGTGTTACTCATTTATGAGGTTGTTGAAAGTTGAACATTTTGGCTCTGTGACACAATACAGTTCATTTTGGTTGCTCTGTACAGCTAAACTTGTGAGTTTATGTATCTCCTGTTGTACGATTTGGTATGAATCCACTGATTTCATGGTTAATCTTATATGAATAATGCTATGTTTGCATGTGTTATGCTGATTCTGTCTCCAGTTTTGCATGTATCTTTCTTACTGCAATAGGGATGCCATAAGTATAGACAGCTTAACACTCTGTATTGGGAGATATCTGTAAGGCAGATATCATGTGTATCCCCCTGAAATCCAGTTTTAGCTATTCATGCTGATCATTCACAGGTGTATGTCTACTGACTCCAGGCCCTGGATAGGCACCAATCTGGCTTTGTGTTTGTGTTACAACCATGTCCACCTTTGCATCCAAACTCAAAATCATAATCAAACTCTAAAACAACCATTAGGACATTAGAATTAGTTTTAGGATCCTCAGTCCTCTGTCTACAACTGCAAATAGGCCCAAAGCTAGCCCCTTTGCTCTTATCTTTCAATTTTGGTCTACTTACAGGAGGACTTATCTACTTTCTGACAGCATCCCAATCCTTGTATGCGTATCTCATGGATGTTGAGTAGGGAATACCCCCCTAGGTCTTGCAGAGCCTGAAGAAGAAGAGGAGATAAAATATAGTGTCTATCTCCTACACTGTTGGCCCCTGGCCCAGAGATCCTGTTGATCACTGATGGCTACCTTGTAGGGAAATCTGGGAATAAGCATCCAGTCTGGGAAAAAACCAACATCGGTGAAGCAAATTCTAACATGGCTGATAGTAATTATCTTACCGATACGCAAGAAGCATAGAGTCACCCATTGGGAAGAGTTGCAATGTCAGAGTGACAAGTTCGAAGACGACCAATGGTGATTTTCTTTCTAATAGGCAAGGAGTGTTGAACCTCACATTGACGTAAGTTTGATCATGGAGAGACTTAAGAAAGTCATTCCAACCAATGGTTATCTAGCTGATCGAGGTGTATTGGTGGCCAGTAAGTGAAGTCTTGCTGACATAAAACAAATTTGATTTTGTCTACGTTACCACTGTGCGCTCCCCAACATATTGGTATTAGAGTGAGTTTTGAAGATCACTCGGGTGGTGTGGTCTTGGTGTATGTCAGACAACAAAAGTGAAGCAGAGGCTACCATGATGCCTCCTAGAAGCATGTCACAAGATGTAGTGAAGAAACTGATTGAAGAGATGTTTGAGTCCAAGATTGAAGAGTTGAAAAGAACCAAGGGTAAGGATAGGGAAGATGAAAGTGACAACGATGAAGGAGATACAGAAATTGATGAAACCAATAAGAGGACAGAAGAGATACTAGCAGACCATAGATGGGTTACCTATGTATGGTGGAAGTATGGAAGCTGTAGAGGTGATTGACTGGATTGAGGCATTGAAAAATCATTTCAAATACAAAGAAGTCCCTGATGATAAGAGGGTTAAGTTGGCAAAGGTAAGGTTGAAAGGGTCTGCTCTTGCATGGTGGAATTATGAGTAAGGAGAGATAGTCAAGGAGGGGAAGAATATGATAACCCCCTGGGAAAGGATGAAGACCAAAATCAAGGCACAATTCTTACCCCTAGACTATAACGTGCAGATGTATAAGAAATTGCAGAACCTTAGATAGAGAGACCTTGAAGTGAATGCATACACACAAGAGTTTCATAAACTCAGTCTCAGATCAAAGAGAGAAGAAGAAGAGTCAGAGAAGGTGGCAAGGTATCTGAATGGCCTAAGGATGAACATCCAAGATGAGATCAGCATCTTAGCACCAAAAATAGTGAACAAGTGTTTCCAAATGGCCTTAAGGGCTGAAGAGAAGATCAAGAGAAAGAGTGAGCAAAATAATAGAGGTAGAGGAGGAAGGAGTTTTAGAGGCAGAGGTAGTTTTGGAGGAAGAAGTCCTAACCAGAGGCCTAGTGGTGAGTCTAGCCAAGAAGAGAAAGTTGGGGACTCAAGTAACAGAGGAGGCTACCAAGGAAGAAGGCCTAATGGAAGGGGTGGGACAAATGGATCAAGTAGAGGATTCAAGTTCTCTAATATGAGATGCTATAACTACAATCAAATAGGGCACCCAGCCTACAAGTGTCTAGAGAAGTCCTTAACTTCTCATGGTGGTGAGAAGAGAACCACTTTGATTCAAGAGGATGTAAGGAGTGTGACATCTCCTAAAGTGAGTCTAACATCAGAAATGGGAGAAAATCTGATGATCAAGAGGACGCTGCTCAAGGAACCAGTGCAGGCTAAACCATCTCAAAGAAGGGCTTTGTTTAGAATCAACTGCAAGATCCAAGGTAACGTTTGTAAAGTTATTATTGACTCTGGTTCTACTGATAATATTATATCTTTGGAAGCAGTGAATAAGTTGAATCTAGAAAAGTTACCCCACAGCAGCCCATATAAAGTCAACTGGTTGAATAAGGGGTAGCACATACTCATCAATGAATAAGCATGGGTAGAATTTAGTATTAGGGGGTATAGAGATAAAATCTTGTGTGACATCCTTCCAATGGATACTTGCCATCTTTTGTTAGGCAGACCATGGCAGTTTGACAGAAAGACTCATCATGATGGAGAAAGGAATGCTTACTCATTCCAAAAGGATGGTGTGACTTATAGGATACAGTCATTGGTAGAAGAGGATCCACAGCATGTAGGGTCTAGTATAATGATGGTAGGAGAAAAAGAATTCATGGACACATTAAAGGAAAGTGGTGGAGTAGGTTTTTCTTTGATTGTGAAGCCTAAGGGGAAAGAAAGGAAAGTGTGAGGGAAGTAGGACCTAAGGAGGTTAGAGATCTACTTGAAAGTTACAAAGGAGTGATTACAACAGACATACCTGATTCCCTACCACATGTCAGAGATATTAGCCACTAGATAGACCTCATACTAGGAGCAGTACTTCCTAATAAGGCATCATATAAAATGACCCCTCAGCAGAATGAAGAGATAGCAAATCAAATTCAAGAACTCCAAAATAAAGGGCTGATAAGGAGGAGACTTAGCCCATGTACAGTACCTACTATTTTAGCCCCAAAGAAGCATTGGAAATGGAGGCTATGTATCGATTCTAGGGCCATAAATAGGATAACCATCAGGTATAGGTTTCCTATTCCTAGAATAGAAGATCTAATGGATTGTTTGGGAGGGGCTACTTATTTCTCCAAGATAGACTTAAAGAGTGGGTATCACTAAATATGAATAAGAGAGGGGGGTGAGTGGAAAACAACATTCAAAACCAATGAAAGGTTGAATGAGTGGCTTGTGATGCCTTTTGGTCCTTCAAATGCTCCTAGCACCTTTATGAGACTAATGAATGAGGTGTTGCAGGAATTCATAGGGAAATTTGTGGTAGTCTACCTTGATGATATTTTGGTGTTTAGTAAGAGCAAGGAAGAACACTTGAAACATTTGGAGATAGTCTTGAAGAGGCTACAAGATTAGAAGTTAATGATAAACTTGGAAAAGTGTGACTTCATGAAATAAGAATTGATTTACCTTGGCTTTGTCATCTCTAAGGGTGATTTGAAAATGGATTCTTCCAAGGTAGAAGCTATTTTGAATTAGCCTGCACCTAGGACAGTAGGAGAGGTCAGAAGTTTTCATGGTTTGGCCACATTTTACAAAATATTTATTAGGAACTACAGTGATATTTGTGCACCTATGTTAGAAACCATCAAGGGTGGAGGTAAGGTGAAGTTTGTGTGGACAAAAGAGGTAGATTAGAGTTTTGAAATTCTAAAATAGAAAGTTGTCGAGTATCCTGTCTTAGTACTTCCTGATTTCAATAAAGTCTTCGCCATTGAATGTGATGCAAGTGGGCTGGCCATAGGGGCAGTGTTGACCCAAGAAGGTAGACCAGTAACCTTTTTCAGTGAAAAATTGAATGAAGCTAAGAGGAAGTACTCCTCTTATGATTTAGAGTTGTATGCAATGGTACAAGCTCTGAAAAAATGGAGGCACTACTTGCTTCCTAAAGAATTTATTGTAGATACTAACAATCATGCTCTCAGTTTTTTGAATGGTCAAGAAAAGCTCATTCATAGACACATGAAGTGGGTGGAAAGTCTTTAAGCATACACCTTCATCATCAAACATAAGAAGGGGATAACCAATAAGGTTGCTGATGCTTTAAGTAGAAGGGTGTTGATAGTACAAGAAGTGCAGTTACAAAGCATGGGTGTTGAGGCAGTCCAAGGATTGTATGAAGAGGACCAAGATTTCAAGGAGATTTACAAGGTTTGCAGTGAGTTTGCCAATGCTTTTCATAGTGAATTTTCTGATTATACATTGCAGGATGGACTTTTGTTTAAAGGGAGTCAACTATGTATCCCTAAGTGTTCAATGAGGGATAATATAGTGAAGGAGAAACATAGTGGTGGTTTAGGCAGACATTTTGGGCTCAATAAGACCTTAGATCTAGTAAGAATATTTTACTTTTGGTTAAGGATACAATATGATATCAGAAGGTTTGTTGAGAGTTGTATGATTTTCCAAAGAGCAAAGGGGGACTCAACCAATGCAGGACTGTACCAACCTCTGCCCATACCAAACAGACCTTGGGAAAGTTTGAGTATGGATTTTGTGATGGGTTTACCAAAGACAAGGATAGGTTATGACATCATGTTTGTTGTAGTAGACAGGTTTAGCAAAATGGCGCACTTTATTCCTTGTAAAACCACTAATGATGCTAGTTACATTGCGGGCTTGTTCTTTAAAGAAATTGTCAAAATTCATGGATTGCCTTTGAGTATTGTATCTGATAGAGACAGCAAATTTGTGGGACATGTTTGGAGAACTTTGTGGAAAAGATTGGGTACAAATTTGTCTTTTAGTTCAGCCTATCATCCTTAGATTGATGGCCAAACTGAGGTTGTGAATAGGTCATTAGGCAATTTGCTGACATGTTTGACAAGAGAACATGGCTCAGGTAGTTGGGATGTGGTACTCCCACAAGAAGAATATGCCTATAATGATTCCACAAATAGAAGTACAGGTCTAAGTCCTTTTGAAGTTGCCTATGGTAGTCATCGTAGAGGAATTTTTGAATTGAGAGATGTTCAAGGGTTGGACAAAAGGAGTGGACATGCTGATACATTTGAGAGGCTATGAAAGAGATCCATCAACAAGTTAGAGATACTCTACACAAGAATAGTTAGAAGATCAAGGCTAGAGTGGATCAAAGGAGAAGGGATGTGTAGTACCAAATAGGAGATATGGTCATGGTTCATCTCAACAAGAACAGACTAGCTAAGGGAAGCCACAACAAGTTGATGATGAGAAAAATTGGAACTTGTAAGATTTTAGAGAAATATGATCCTAATGCTATTTCCCCTATATTCAATGTTGCTGATCTAACATTATATAGGAGTCCTAATACAAGAGAAGGTACAATAGATTCTGTCCAAGAAAATGTAGAGCATGTGCAGCATTTACCACCTAAGGAACCACCTAAATTGGAGTGCATCTTGGATAGAAAGATAGCCAAGAAGATAAGAAATTAGACCTATTTTGAGCACTTAGTCAAATGGCAAGGACTTCCTGATTCAGAAGCCACATAGATGTTGGAAGAAGACATCAAAAAGAAGGGTGGTGATTTATAGCAGTTAGTCTCTAAGAGGACTTGAGACAACTTTCACCTGGGGAGTATGTTGCAAGAGCACCTAGAAAATCCTACTTTCTTTTGTAATAAGGTCTATTTGACCAATGCATTTTCATTTCAGTTTGTCTCTAGGTCCTTCAGGACCTAGAACCTATTTTTGTAAGTCCAAAGTGACCTAAAACACACTTTTTTCATATTGTAATCACATAGTGCCAAAATAGGGCAGTAGGACAGTTTGAAGCAGTTTGGATCGGTTGGTCTCCCAATTATTTGCATCAGTTGGTTTTTCAACTGCTAGCAGGGTGAGTTGATAACAACCAGAGGAAGGAATGACCAAGGGAGGAGAAGAAGAAGTGTGGATGTGATTGTCCATTATTCTAAGGAGAAATAAAACTATTTTGTTCTGTCAATTTGATTTTCGTTCCCTGTAATTGTAATTTGTATAACTGTAGATTCTTATTCTTTATGTGCTTTCCATTGTTGCAGTATATTGACATGAATCATTCCAAGGGTACGATTACTATCAAAATTAGTGAAATGGATTTGTTGTACAAGTATTTATTTTTGTTTCTTGTTTTGTTTTTGTGTTTGATGGTGCAGAGGATCCAGACAGAGTGTTTTGCACAGTAGGTTGACCTAGCATCTCCATGTGCTAGGGTTTAGTTGAAGAGGGAGAAAGTAAACTATGCATCAACGTATTGCCAAAGTCAAGCAGTCTTGCCGAAGATGACCGCGGGAAGTCTATTGGTGTATCGGCAACTCTGGAGTAAGTCCCACCAACAGGTCAAGTCTCACTGAGGGGATTGGTCTATCAGCGCATCGGCCAGAGGTTGTAAGTGCTCGCCAGCGAGAGGAGTCTCATTGAAGAAAAAAGTCATTGGCATATCAATGAAGCAAATTCTAACATGGCTGATAGTAATTGTCTTGCCAATAGGCAAGAAACATAGAGTCACCCATCGGGAAGAGTTACAATGTTGGAGTGACAAGTTTGAAGACGATCGATGGTAATTTCTTGCTGATAGGCAAGGAGTGTTGAACCTCACATCGGCGTAAGTTTGATCATGGAGAGACTTAAGAAAGTCATTCTGATTGATGGTTATCTAACTGATTGAGGTGTATCAGTGGCCAGTAAGTGAAGTCTTGCTGATAGAAAACAAATTTGATTTTGTCTACGTTACCACTGTGCGCTCCCCATCAATGTTCCCACAAACACATCCCTACAAGAAACATGTTAGTGTCTACAAAATCATGATAAACAACAACATCAATACATATGATTAACACAAAGAGCCAAGGTTATACTATGAATTCAGAGTTTGAGGATAACTGTGGGGCTATATCATGAAGCTCTCTAAATTGAGTACCACCAAGGCTAGATTTAAAGATAAACAAAGGTGCACAGAGTAGTAATATTGTTAAGGTTTGTAAATGAGATAAAAGATCATCAAAATCACTACGTGGAAAGCATGAGTGCTTCCAATAGCCAAGCATCAAATAAAATATACAACCCCATCGTCATATTAGGAACTAAGTCCAATTTTTTATTTCTTGTGAAAGGGACGCTAGGTCCGCTCAGTATAAATGTTTTTCGTCATCCGCCTGCTAGATGGAAACACTAGATGAAGGGAAACAATAAATAAGAGAGGAGAAACAAGTGTCTTAGGGATAGTCATGTAAGAGGGTGCCCCTAGCTCACCAACCACAATGCTATGTCTGCAAGACACAAAACACAACAATGAAATTAGAGAGAGAGGCAATATAGAAGAATGATGATACAAATAGAAGAAGGTCACAACAAAGGTGGTCTTATGGTATCCCAGACCTTACAAGAGAATTAGGGGTCATCCTAGGAGGCCTAAACAACACATAACACATCACGGGGGAAGCACATCATGAGAGAGACAAAGGGTTAGAAATACTTACCTATAAGGACAACCAATTTAACCTTTATCAATAATTAAATCAATGCCATTTTTCCATCAGTTTGGAGAATTCTCTATTGGAATTAGACCAAAAAACTGAGAGGGGGGGTGAATCAGTTGTCACACAATATAAACTTTTTCTGCTTTTAACCTCCTTTATTATCTTATTACTAGATTAACGATGTAAACATTAAAGCATAGATCAACAACATAAGAGCAGAAACATAATCAACACACTTGACACCAAGATTTTGACGTGGAAACCCAGTTAAGGGAAAAACCAAGGTGGGGGTTAACCCTCAAAGATTTGTACCTTGTTAGAAGTACTTTAGAAAAATAGAAGGCACATGCCTTCGGGTGCACCAATGCCTAGAGTTCACTGCTCAAAAAGGAAGGCTCACTGCCTACAAAATTTATTTAGAACAAAATGAATTAACTGAGAAATAGCATCTACTTCTTGCCTGGTTTAGTTTCAATGAATGCTCAAAAACTTCTACTTTGCCCTAGATTCTTCTTTACTAACTTCACACTCTATACTACTCTTGTTCCTTTTCTTCTCTACTCTACTTCTGATCCTTTATTCGAATTTAATCTATTTTTCTCAAGGATGATGTTTAACAACTCTTCAACAAGTATTTATACACTTCATCCATCTTGGAATGATCAACAAGGTCGGCCAAAACTTAACATGGATCTTTACATTGTCGGCCAATCATAGTTGAGACTTGAATCTTCCTCTATTAACATGCCATGCTTCATAAAATGATCTTTAGATCATCCACAATACGCTAGGAACATCTGGTTGGCCAAGACTGGGAAGAACAACAACAACCAAGAGGAAAACGTCAATGACAAGCTCCTTTGTCAATGTAGACCAATAACACAACAGCCACATGATCCAAAGACCACCACAAGCACAATTAAGTCAACAGGAATAGCCACACCAGTTCACATCACCAAAATCACTAGCATCTTCACATTGAACCTCAAGAACACACACTCTCATGACTTTCATACTAGAAAGATTGCTTTCAGACCTCTAAACCATGAGCCACTCAAGTTGAGGGAACACACCAACATCCCAGACATGCCTGTAGATCTACAGATCACAATATGCTCATACCAAACCAATCCAGACCAACTTCTTGCCATTTTGTCATCACTGAACAACTGCAGAAACCTATTCTACTTAGAAGGCCATAACTTCACCAAATCTTCATGCAGACCTCTCAAATCTCAATTGGAGAAACAATAGACAATCCTATACAAACCCTTTAATCCACATACTCTGATCTTCACCTTACTGGAAATACTAATCCTTCCTCTACACTGTCTTCACTATTTCTAACATAAAGATATGTTGACATCAATGACAACACATCAGGCACATATTTGCAACAATCTCCCCCTTTATCATTGATGGCAACATATGATGTGAGAAACTGATTCAACCATCAAGACAAGAACTTCTCCCCCTTTCTCTTGCCACACCTGCAACCACTTTCTTCACTGCTCCCCCTTTCACCAGCAACTACTTACTTATAATTTTTTCACATGACTTCTCTCCCCCTTTGACATCAATGGCAATGGGTGCATATTTGCAATCATCTCTTCCCCTTTTTATTTCAAACTGATCTCCAATGTTTGCATATTGACTACTCCATAGAGCAGTATTTTCTCAACATCAATCCGAATCTCAAGATATGACTAAGAATTCCACCGGACTAATGCACCTTAGTGCATCTTAGTTATGATTTAGAGGGGTAATAACCCTTAACTTCTCTTTGAGATATTCAAAGGTATCCTTGGGAAGAGGCTTAGTGAAGATATCTGCAATCTAATCTTTGGACAACACAAACTCCAACTTGACTTCATTCTCATTTACCTTCTCTCTCAAGAAATGAAACTTGATAGATATATGCTTTGTCTTTGAATGCAACACTGGATTCTTTGAGATACTTAATGCACTAGAATTATCACAAAAGATTGTGACTAGCTCCTCAAACACAACTTTGATGTCCTTCAACATTTGCTTCATCCATAGAACTTGAGTATAATTATTTGTTGCTGCTATATATTCTACTTCTACAGTAGACAGAGATATTGCCTCTTTCTTTTTGCTCGTCCAAGAGACCAATCTTCTTCCCAAGATAAAGGCACCACCACTAGTATTTTTTCTATCATCCACATCTCCTACCCAATCAGCATCTGTATATGCATGAAGAGTAAAGTCATTTCCTTTTAGATACCACAATCCATAATCAATTGTCCCCTTGAGATATCTAAAAATTCTTTTGAATACCACAACTTGGGATTCTTTTGGATCAGATTGAAATCTAGCAACAAGTCCAACGGTGTTCATGATGTCAAGTTAGGTTTGGGTTAGATAGAGCAATCCTCCAATCATTGATCTATACCTTTTCTGATTTGCCTTGGGTGAATCATCATCTTTACTTAACTTGCATTAGGTTACCATACATGTACCTACTGGATTTGAGTCTTCCATTCCAAACTTCTTTAGCAATTCTTTCACATAATTGGACTGACATATAAAGATACCTTTATCTGAGTGAACAATTTGCAAACCTAGGAAGAAATTTGTCTCTCCAAATATTGACATCTCAAATTCACTTTGCATCTGGTCAGCAAATGCTTTGCACATACATTCATTTCCACCAAAAATGATATCATCAACAAAGACCTCAACAATCAAGATGTCCTCATGATTAATCTTGAAGTAAAGATTACTATCAGTAATACCTTTGCTAAAACCTATCTTAAGCAAATATTTATCCAATCTTGCATACCAGGCTCTTGGAGCTTGCTTGAGTCCATACAAAGCTTTTCTTAGTCTACAAACCATATCACCCTGATTAGACAACTAAAATCCTTCCAGTTGCTCAATGTAGACTTCTTCCTCCATATCTCCATTCAGGAATGTTGATTTGACATCCATCTAATACACTTTAAAATATTTGAAAGCAACAAATGCACGAAACAATCTAACTACCTCTATTCTTTCCACCAGAGCAAAAGTTTCTTCAAAATTAATTCCTTCTACTTGAGAATAGGCTTTGCATACCAACCTTGCTTTGTTTCTTACAACTTCACCATCTTCATTTAGTTTATTCTGGAAGACCCATTTGGTTCCAATTACATTTTTGTCCTCATGTCTAGGAACAAGATCTCAAGTGTGGTTCTTTTTAATTTGCATTAATTCTTCTTCCATTGCTTTTACCCAGTTTTCATCAGTGCAGGCTTCACCAACTGATTTAGGTTCAATCCTTGAAATCAAACAAATCTATTCTTGATCTTTAGCAACTCTTTTCCTAGTTCAAACACATTTATTTCTATCCCCTATGATTTGATCTTTAGGATGATTCATTCTTACATACCTGGGGGTTTTGGAAATTGCTTGGGCTTCTGTTTCTTGAGATTGTTTCTCAACATCTGTACTAATTCTTTAAGTCTCTAGAGTTTCCATATCAATTTGCATCTGAGTCAGAGTTTGAACTAACCTTCCTTGACTTTGACTTTCATTTTGATCATCTGAATCATATCCGCAGAACTTAGAATGTCCTTCCTTGTTCTCATCAACTCTAACATTAGCACTTTCAACAATCTTTTTCAACCTCTTGTTAAAGCATCAGTAAGCCTTACTTTGAGTAGAGTATCCCAAAAATATTCCCTCATCACTTCTTGTATCAAACTTGCCTAAATCCTCATCTCTTTTGATATAGCATTTACTACCAATAACTTTAAAATATCTCATAGTAGGAGGATGACCAAACAAAAGTTCATAAGGGGTCTTACCAAAATTGCCTTTGATCTACACCTAGTTAAGAGTGTAGACAATAGTACTTATAGCTTCTCTCTAATAAACTTGATGAACATTTGTTTCCATCATCATAGTCCTAGCAGCTTCTTGAATGGTTCAATTCTTTCTTTCCACAACTCCATTTTGTTGGAGAGTCCTAGGAGCAGATAACTATCTTTTTATGCCATGCTTTTCACAGAAAGCATCAAAATCATGGGAAGTAAATTTTCCACCTCTGTTGGATCTTAGACATTTCAATTTTTCACCAATTTCATTTTCTACCATCACTTTGAACACCTTAAATTTTTCAAGAGCTTCTGATTTTTCTTTTAGGAAGGTTACCCACATCATCCTGGAGTAGCCTTCTATCAGCAACATGAAATATCTATTTCCTTGCACACTCCTAATTCTAGCAGGACCACAGAGATTAGTATGTACCAGTTCCAATTGTCTATTTGAAACTTGTTCCTTACTTTTGAATGAAATTTTGCTATGTTTCCCCAATTGACATTCTCTACACATGCTATTAGGTTTCACAAGTTTTGGAAGGTCTCTCACAGCCTGAGTGGTACTTATTTTGACAATATTATCAAAATTCACATGACACATCCTCCTATTCCATAACCAACTTTGATCTATCTAAGCAATCAAACAAGTTTTGCTAGAGCTACTTAAATGAAAAATGTTACCTCTAGTTTGAGTACCAAATGCAATTTTAGTTCCAAAACTCTCCAAGATTCTTGTGAGGCCTACCTTTTTCATTTCTGTTCATGTGACTATTTACCTTACTGTTGCTGAATCTTTTATACTTGTGGGACTGTTGATCCCAGATTCCTGAACTATTAGACTTTATTATGTTAAAGGAAAACTAATTGGGTGATGTTAGATAGATGCTTGTATTAAGAGAAAACAAATTAGGTGATGTTAGATAGATGTTTATATTATAGGAAAACTAATTGGGTGATTTTAGATAGATGTTTACATTATAGGAAAACTAATTGGGTGATGTTAGATAGATGCTTGTATTAAGAGAAAACAAATTGGGTGATGTTAGATAGATGCTTGTATTAAGAGAAAACAAATTGGGTGATGTTAGATAGATGTTTATATTATAGGAAAACTAATTGGGTGATGTTAGATAGATGCTCTATATTAAAAGAAAACTAATTGGGTGATGTTAGTTAGAAAATTGTAATGTGATTTCCTTTATGCTTAAGAGAACTTGTGATATCTTATGCGAGTGCAAGTTTTGATTTGCTTCGGCCATGTTATTGATATGTGGAATTAACTTTGCAACTGAGTGTGTAGGTATTTCTAACCAACCACAGATACTGGAGATCATCCCACACTTGATGTTGTAATCCCTTGTGAAGCCGATCTAGTTCCACGAGGAATCAAGATCAACTTTGTGTATGATGAAATGTTGTAATGTTAATTGGGTTAAGTCTACCCTCTTTTAATTTAAATTATGATTTATGTTGTAAGAATTGTCTTTGAATTACAGTTTTAAATTTTAATTTTTTGGAGACCCTTTTCATGTGTTTTAACTTGACCCTGGGTGCCCTAACTAGGCTAAACTTGACCCTGGGTTATACCCCATGGGTCTAGGGTCCCTTTTAACTTGGGTAACCCTTGGTAAACCTCCATATGGTCACCTTAACTTCACATGGAAGTTAAGTGACGAATTTGGAGGCATGGGAGGGATAGGATGAGTGGTACCAACCGTCAAACCCATCCCTTTTCACTTCCCAAGGTTAGAGATGACTTCAAGACCCACCAATTGTGGAGGACTTGACTTCAAGTCTCTCTCACAATTGGTGAGAGTACCCATGGAGTTGTGTGGTCCTTCATGAGAGGAAAGGAAGGGGACACATGTGTCACCCTTTCCCTCTTTAACTCCCCTTTTTCTCTCCCATGTGTTGGAGAGAGGACATGTGGTAAAGGGTGAGGGAGACTTTGGGGATGGGTGAGTGACATGTGTCAACACCCATCCCTTGGGACATGCTTGTAGTGGGGAGGAAGAGTGAGGAGGTGACAAGTGTCACCTCCCCATTCCTCTAAGCTCATGGTTGGGCTTATTTTAATCCCACTTGGGATAAGGTGAGGGGTTGTTGAATTTTGGAGAATTTTTATTGTTTTGAAATTGAATTTGGGAAAAAAGATAGAGGGAGTTTGGTGGCTTATGTTAGAGGAGATTTTGGAGGAGCTCTACAACAACTTCTTCCATAATAGGGCTTTTAAATGTTGGTTTTCAAGGCTAAGGCCTTCCTTTTGTATTTAGTTGCTTGCATGATGAATATGTGTGTGTTTTACTTCCTTGAGTATTATTGTTATTGTGGGGAAATTTGGTTGGGTGTTGTAAGAGCCTCTCCCACTTGGGAGAAAATGCTCAACAAGTGTGGGGTAGGGGAGGAGTGATCCTCCTCGAGGTCATTACCTTTTTTTGGGATGTTGAAAGCCTTAAGGGCATTTTATGTGATTTTGAGCAATTTGTTACATGGCTTGAGAGCCAAAATATGAATACCTTTAGAAATTTTGTTAAACATGTTGGCTTGAGGCCATAAGAGAAGTTGTGTTGAGATATTTTGAAGAAGTGGCACTCTAGAGTTGAGTGTGTCCACTCTCCTAGCCCTTTGAACTCACCTTGGTTGAGTTCATGTGTTGTAAATATCCATAGGTGTAATATTGTGTTTTGGGATGTTTGTTGCCTTATTGTGAAGTGGAATTGAGTTCCCTAGGTGTGTGGATGACCTCCCTAGCTCAAGGGTGACCCTCTTGCGGGTCTACGGCAGGGAGGAGAGCAAGATGTGTGGTGTTTCTTTTCCTTGTGTGATATGCAGGTTCCTTAGAGCTTAGTGTGAAGTTGAAGAAATTCCTTGTCTTGAAAAATATTTTATTTTCCTTTACTCTTAAAGCTCATGAGAGAGAGCTTGGTCTTCTGGGAGATCTTACCATTGTTAGTTGTCAAAGATGAGAATTTAGTTCTCTCCTTTGGTTGTAAAATTATATTCTTGAAGTTGTGTGTGTTGGACATTTCTCATTGAATTGAAAGTTAGAAAATTGTTAGTTTAAATGTATATTATTCAAAGGTTGAATTGAAGGAAGTTTGTTATAATCTATTTCATTGAATGACATAATGGAAATATCAATTTTGTTAAGTTATTAAGTTGTTGTTGTGACAATAAAGAAAGTTGTAATTTTGTTACTATGGAAATGAAGAAAAATTGGTTGTAGTTATTTATTATAGGCATTTTAAATTACTTAAATATATTTGTTTCCTCTCTTTAAAAATGTGTAAATTTTAGTCATCCACTGAATAAACTTGTTAGGAAAATGAGTTCTTTCCTTGTATTAGAAATGATAAAAGAAAAATATGTTGCATATTTTACAATTTGTTTAAAATAGAAAATCTAAGAGTATTTAGAAGGAAAGTAAAAGTTAAAAATATATATAGTTTTAATGAGCTCCTTGCCTTATAAAGAAAATTTGAATTAAACAAAGTACATATCTTGTTTATTATTTAGAAAGAAAATTTACAAGTAGATTGAAGGAAAAATCATAGTTATTAAATATATATATATATATATACTGTTAATTTTCTTATAATAATCAAATTGTATTTTAAATGGGACTGTGAGAATGTTCTGTGTATATATCATATTTATATATATAAATATAAAATTCATTGAATAACTTATAAAAAAATATAAATTAAATAAAATAAAACAAAATAAAAAAAATTTCATTGCTGAGTTTAGAACGAACTGTGTTTTACTTAGTCATTTTTTTTGTGTTAGATTTCAGAGATTACAAAATAGAAAATAGTGGGGGGGGGTTCGAACCCCCCCACCATTGGATAATGTGTGTTGGGTGTGGGGAGCAGGGTGGAGGCTCCGTCCCCCTCCCCACACTCCCCTCTATGTTTTAAACCCCTGTGCCTCCGCTATGTTCCCCGTGGTCCATCCTCCGAACCTGCCACCGGACTCTGCTGTTACCTCTGCTCCATCGCTCCTTTGCCACCCGACATCCGCTGGTCATCTGCCCTCTGCGGTTTCCCTCCACTCAACACTTTGCCATCCCCGACCATAGCGGCCTCCCCTTTGTGTGGACCTTCCCCTCTGCGGCTCCTCTTATCTCTGCGACCACCACTCTGCGGTTCCCTCCAATGTGCCGCCGCCACTTCCTCAACCCTGCCAATCAAAACAAACAAACAAGAATTTTTTTAGGGTTCTACCAATTGGTGATAAAATAAAAATATGGTAGGGTGTTGACACCTTTTTAAAAGAAAACAAAAAAAAAACTATTTACATATAATTATTAAAAGAAAACCTAGTGTTGTAAATACAATAGCATATATATGTGTGTGTGTGTGTGTGTGTATTTATAACTTCACATTTATTTGAAGCCATCATATACATTTCATATGTGGCCATTTAAACTCAACCTATAATTTGAGAAAATGACAAATTGAGAAAATGAGAGAAAAATGAGAGAAAAGAGAAAGAAAGATAAAAGTGAAAACAAAGAGGAGAAAATGCATGACTTTTCCAGAATAGGGCTAAGAGTACTAATTAAGATTTAATATTCCCTTAATCCTGATTTGGGGAAATTTAATTAACAAAATTAATTCAAACGTGGAATTAAACCTAGAGCAGAAACCTAGTGGACTTCATCAAATGAAGTTAATAAGTCATGTTTCTGAAATCTGATCTACCAAGAAATTAGGAATAACGTAAATGATGTAGAGATAACTCTGATTGATAGAGAATTGATCTACCAAGAAATTAGGAATAATATAAATGATGCAGAGATAACTCTGATTGATAGAGAACGAGAAGGAGAACAAATTAATATTAAATTTAGAAAATGGGAAGGAGAACAAATTAATATTAAATTTCAGAAAATGTGAAGGAGAACAAATTAATATTAAATTTTAGAAAACGTGAAGGAGAACAAATTAATATTAAATTTCAAAAAACGTGGAGGAGAGCAAATGATTGGACTTTGTTGAAAAATGTTCAATTAATTTAATCAACTATATTACCAATGTAATTAATGAGATGTAAGAAATGTATTAACCTAAGTCAGGAAACCTCTTGATCAGATTAGTGTTAGTACAATAAACCCTACTCACACCCATGAGGCATTATGCTACTGAAATTTCCTAGAATTTAGGGTTTAGTTAGGTTAGGGAAGTCTAACCCTGTTAGTGACATTAACCGCGTCATGATGACCCCCTTGTTGGCCTTCTTGTGATTGGTAAGCACACGTGTGCATATTACCCCCCTTTCAACTATTTTGTTTACGCTTTAAGTGCATGCCACCGAGCACGCTTACGCATGTGAGGGGGTTTCTAGGGAAGCATGGGAAAATTTTTGATATTTTGTGTCATGACCACATGACAAATGTGGACATGACATGTGTGATGCATGTTGTGACCGCATGGGAAATGTGGGCATGACAATTCTACACTTTTCATCTTTGAATAAAAGATCATAACCTTTATCAACCAACTATCCAACATTGAGAAGATTATATTTTAGTCCTTCCACATATAGAACATCATTGCTGCTATTCTTACCATCAAAAGAGATGGATCCTCTAGCATGGATTCTACCAGCTGAGTTATCTCCAAATTTCACAAGCCCACCTTCATAATTTTCAAAATTCACAAACTTACTCTTGTCTCTAGTCATATGATGAGAACATCCACTATCAATCACCCATTCATTTTTCTCAATAACCTGAGTAGCCAAGGCACTTTCCATGTTTGCAAACTAGCAGATTCAGTAGATACTAGATCTTCTTCTTTGATGGCAATAAACACCCAATCATTTTCAGGGGAACCTCCATGATCAGATTCATTTGTGACTCCTTCTCCAATTTCTTGGACATAGTAACATTTGTTCTAATTTTGATATCTATTAGGGTTTGGTTTTGAAAACCTCTCCAGACATCTTGAGGCAAAATGACCAATCTTATTACAAGCAAAACATTTAAGCGGCAATTTTCCTTTATACTTACCAAATCTTCTTAACAATCTTTTGGCAAGAAGAGATTCAAGATCAGTAGTTTCAAGTTCAATATCTTCAAGATCCTTCCTTTTCTTCACTAATCTATTTGATCTTGTAGAAGAGATTTCACCTAGATCATATCTTTGTTTTCCATATACACTGGCCTTAAATGCAAATTCAGACTTGGGAAGAGAATCACCAAACTCACTTAATTCAAAATCTAAAATTTTACCAACAAGATGATCTCTTGTAACATTTGAGATAGTCCTAATCTCCTCTATAGCAAAAACCTTATGTTTGTATGAATCAGGTAAGGATCTAAGTAATTTTGGTACAATCTCTAATTCTTCCAAAGTTCCACTAGCACACCTGATACCACACACAAGTTCATTTATCTTTTGCATGTAGATTGTGATGTTTTCATCTTCACTCATCCTCATAGTTTCAAATTTTCCTCTCAGACTTTATAGCTTGGTACATTTGACATATTTATCACCTTCATACAGATATTCCAACTTTTTCTAGATTTCATAAGCAGTTTTTAGACCAAAGACATTTGTCATTTCTGAATCAGTTAGGGCACTCAACAAGGCTTCTTTAGCTTGAAGGTTATTTTTAACATCTTTGACTTGATCTGGAGTTGAAGGACCTTTCTCCATAGGTTTATACTCAACACTAGTTATCACCCAATAGGCATTGCCCATGCATTGTAAATGGTAGTCCATGTAATTCTTCCAAACAGAATAATTTGTTCCATCAAATTTTAGACTATCCTTCTTGTAGGTCAACATCCCAGATCTCCTCAAGTTGTCATGCTTTTATAAGAGGATTTGACTCTGATCCCAATTGTTGGAATTAGACTAGACAACTGAGAAGGGGGGGTGAATCAGTTGTCACACAATATAAAATTTTTCTTCTTTTAACCTCCTTTATTATCTTATTACCAGATTAATGATGTAAACATTAAAGCATAGATCAACAACATAAGAGTAGAAACATAATCAACACACTTGACACCAAGATTTTGACGTGGAAACCCAGTTAAGGGAAAAACCATGGTGGGGTTAACATTGTTAAAAGTACTTTAGAAAAATAGAAGGCACATGCCTTCAGGCGCACTTCCCAGAGCTCACTACTCAGAAAGGGAGGCTCATATCCTATAGAATTTATTTAGAATAGAACACATTAACTGAGAAATAACATCTACTTCATGCCTGGTTTGGTTTCAATGAATGCTCAAAAACTTCTGCTTTGCCCCAAATTCTTCTTTACTAACTTCAAACTCTATATTGATGTCTCCTTTTCTTCTCTGCTCTACTTCTGATCCTTTATTGAAATTTAATGTATTTTGCTCAAGGATGATGTTTAACAACTCTTTAACAAGTATTTATACACTTCATCCATCTTGGAATGATCAACAAGGTCAGCCAAACTTAACGCGGATCTTTACACTGTCAGCCAATCATAGCTGAGACTTGAATCTTCCTCTATTAACAAGACATGCTTCAAAAAATGATCTTTAGATCATCCACAACATGCTAGGAACATCCTGTCACCCAAGAGTGGGAAGAACAACAACCAAGAGGAAAACTTCAATCATGAGCTCATTTGTCAATGCAAACCACCAACACAATAGCCACATGATCTAGAGACCACCACAAGCACAATTAAGTCAACAGGAACAACCACACCACTTCGCATCACCAGAATCACTAGCATCTTCATACTGAACCTCAAGAACACAAACTGCCATGATTGTCATACTAGAAAGATTGCTTTCAGACCTCCAAACCATGAAACACTTGAGTTGAGGGATCACACCAACATCCCAGACATGCCTCTAGATCCGTAGATCACAATATGCTCATACCAGACCAATCCAGACCAACTTCTTCCCACTTTGTCATCACTGAACAACTGCAGAAACCTATTCTACTCAGAAGGCCATAACTTTGCCAAATCTTTATGCGGACCTCTCAAATCTCAATTGGAGCAACGATAGTCAATCCTATACAACCCTTTAATCCACATACTCTGATCTTTACCTTACTATAAATACTAATCACTCCTCTGCATTGTCTTCGCTGTTTCTGACAGAAAGATATGTTGACATCAATGACAACACATCAGGCACATATTTGTAACATTCTCAACTTTCTCCTTGTCCACTTCTATTAAACCAATTATTTCATCATAATTTAGATAGTCATCTTTAGCCTCATAAGGTTCATTAAGAGAGTTTTCATACTCATCATTCTCAATGCGGTGTGTTAAGTCTTCTACTACCTGAGGGTATGTACCCATGAGAGATGTGTAATTGTCTAAATTATATTGAGGCATGAAATTAATTTGTATGATATGCATTAATCCTTAAACAACATCAATACCATCTTGTCTTTCTTTTATCAATTTTCTTATGTTATGAATCACAGGTGTAGCTTCTTTAGCTATCCTCTCGGTTCACACATATTCTTGGAATTCAGCTAGGTCTTTATCAAGTTTGTCTATTTACTCCTTAGTTATCACATCAATAGGTACCTCAACATCATGGAATATTTCTTCTTCGATTATAGGGAAAGTGTCATTGATTTCACCATTTTGTGCCAACATACCCTCATGGGAAGAATCATTTTTGAAAGAATGACGAGAGGACAATTTTATGTCATCATCACATGGAGAAGGTATTGAAGTATTATTATCATTGTCTTTTTCATTGCTACTCATGGAGAAGAACTCAGTTAAGCTTTCTAATATCATAGGATGTTCACTCATGAGGGTTAAAAATTGGTCAAAATTAAGGTCTTTGATAAATGCATGCAAAGATACCATTGAAAAATGACATGAAGGTACCATGTGTATATTTTCAAATTAGTTACAAGTATGGGCCTAACTGGTGTTGTCATTGATGTCAACATACTCCTGTTGCATTAATGATAAGGTTTGGATGAGCTGTGAGCTCAGGATATTGAGAAAATTAGTCTCAATCAGGAACAGTGAAGAACAGTGATGACAGTAAGGTAAAAGTCCAAGATAGGAAGAGGATCAAAGGATGCAGATTAAAGGGTTTGTAGATATGTGTATTGAGGTGATCCAGTAGAGATTTCAGAAGTCTGCATGAAGATCTGAAGAAGTTGTGGCCGCTCAAATAAAACTGGTTCCGGCAGACGTTTAGTGGTGACAGAGTGTTACAGATAGGTCCGGTGAGATCTAGAATTACATTTTCCTATTCTGCGGATTTGAGGGAGTGTTTAGGAATTCTTTGTGGAGTATCAACTAGATTGGTTCATGGTTTGAAGGTCCACAAGCATCTATTCCTTTGTGACAGTAATGACAGATTGTGTTCTTGAGGTTCCAGATGAAGGGGAGATGGATTTCAGTAAGCAAATGAAGTGTGGATGTTCTTGGTGATTTAGGAAAGCTTGTGGAGGTCTTTGGATCATGTCCAGTTCATGTTGGTGATCCACATTAGAGTTGGAGCTCATAATTGAAGATTATCCTCTGGATGGTAGTGTTCTTCTAGAGATTGGCTGACCAGATCAGTTACACATCCTGTGGATGTTCTTGTTGATGTTTTCTGACTTAGATGATCATTCCTAAGTTGATGTCTTGTATAAATAAGGGATTGTAAAGTCATTTAAAACTTGTTCTTGTAGAGATGGGAATGTGGTAGTGAGGAGGAGAGAAAAAGGTAGAACAGAAGTATTGGGCTTAAATGGAACTGATTCAAGCATGGTGAAGATGCTATTCCCCAGTTCATGTATGTGATACTTATTTCTTTGTAGACAATGTGTCTCTTGTAGGAAGTGAGCCCTAATTGGCATGTGCCATTTTGTTCTTTCTATTCTTCTAACAGAGAATATAATCTTGGGTTAATCACCCCGTGGTTTTTCCCTTAACCGGGTTTTCCACATCAAAATCTTGGTGTCTTATGTGTTGATGTGTTTCTGCTTTTGATTTGAATGCATTATGTTTCATGATTGATATAATGCTAATCACTAAGAGGATTTAAGTGTGTATTTGGAGAAAGTTTTGCACAACTGATTCACCCCCCCTCTTAGTTGTGTGCCCTAAGTCTAACAATTGGTATCAGAGCCAAGTTCCTCTAAAAGGATCTTAACCGCTTGAGGAGATCCAGGATGTTGTCTTACAAGAAAGATAGTCTGAAGTTTGATGGAACCAATTTTAATCTCTGGAAAGGTCACATGAAATGTCACTTGAGATGTATGGGAATGGCATACTGGACCATGGCTACAACACAGTATGTACCTCCACAGGGTGGTCTAAAAACCCAAAATGAAATCACAGATGTTGAAAACAATCTGCAGACTATAGAGGCTCTTCTAAGTGCATTATCTGATTCAGAGCTCTCAAATGTTATTGACCTACTAACTACTTTTGAGATTTGGCAAAAACTAGAACTTCTACATGAAGGAGACAAGTATGTCAAAAGTGCAAGGTTACAAAGTCTGAAAGGAAAATTCAAAAATCTGAAGATGAGAGAAGATGAAAACATCACTACTTTTATGCCAAGAGTAAATGAGCTTGTTTGTGGGATTAGAAATGCCGGTGGAGTCTTGGATGAAGATGAGATTGTTGGCAAAATTCTTAGATCCCTTCCCGCTTCTTCCAAAATCAAGGCTGCTACCATTGAAGAATTTAGAGCCCATACAATTGTCACAAGAGATCAATTGGCTAGAAAATTGGCTGCATTTGAAATGACAGAGTTTGGAGATGACCCCCTCAAGACTGAATCTACATTCAAAGCCAATGCTATTATTAAAGGTAAACAAAGGTTTGATCTGGGAGATAATTCATCAAGGAAGCTGTCATGGTATGAAAAAGAAAGAAAAGATCTAGAAGAAGAAGAAGTAGAAACTACTCAACTTGAAGTCCTTATTGCAAAGAGGCCACCAAGAGGATCTGGTAAGTCTGAAGGAAAATTACCTTTTAAGTGTTTTAACTGCAATAAGATTGGTTATTTTGCCTCAAGGTGTCCGAAAAGGTTTTCAAGGCAAAATCCCATCAAGCCAAGGTTCCAAAAGAATTGTTACTATGTACATGAAGATGATGATAATGAAGGAGTAACAGATGATGAATCAGAGATAGGAAACAAATTCAGAAATGAATGGTATTCATTGCCATCAAGGAAGAAGATCTAATGTCCTCTGTATCTGTCAATCATAAGACTGTGGAAAGAGCTCTGGCTGCCCAAGTTGAAGAGAAAGATGATTGGGTCATTGATAGTGGATGCTCTCACCATATGACAGGTGACAAAAATAAGTTCATAGATTTGGAGAGGTATGAAGGAGGAGTGGTAAAGTTTGGTGATAATTCTGCTAGTAGAATTAGAGGAAGAGGAACTATTTCTTTTGATGGAAGGAACAAAACTGGTAATGTACTATATGTTGAAGGTTTGAAGGACAATCTTCTCAATGTTGGACAGTTGGTGGACAAGGGCTATAATCTCTGATTCAAGAATGGAAAATGCAAAATCTTTGAAAGTTCCAGAATAGAGATTGCATCCGGTACTCAAACTAAAGGTAATATCTTCCACCTGGTTGGTACTGGTAAAAGTTGCTTATTTGTTCAAGTTGATAAGAGTTGGTTATGGCATAGAAGGATGTGTCATGTGAATTTTGATAATATCATCAAGATAAGCAATACTTAGGCTATAAGACATCTTCCAAAATTGGTGAAACCTACTAACAACTTGTGCAAGGAATGTTAGTTGGGTAAGCTGAGCAGAGTCACATTCAAAAGTAAGGAACTATCTTCTACCAGATTATTGGACTTGGTTCATACTAATCTTTGTGGTCTGGCAAGAATCAGGAGTATTTAAGGTGATAGATACTTCATGCTACTAATTGATGACTATTTCTAGATGAAGTGGGTAACCTTTCTAAAAGAGAAATCAGAAGCTCTTAAAAAATTCAAAATATTCAAGGCTATGGTAGAGAATGAAATTGGACTAAAATTGAAGTGTCTGATCTTTGATAGAGGTGGAGAATTCACATCCACTGAGTTCATAGAGTTCTGTGAGAAACATGGAATTAAGAGACAATTGTCTGCTCCTAGGACTCCACAGTAGAATGGAGTAGTGGAGAGAAAGAACTGGACCATCCAGGAAGAATCTAGGACCATGATGATGGAAGCAAATGTTCCTCAGATCTATTGGAGAGAAGCTATCAGCACTATAGTCTATACTCTCAATCAAGTTCAAATCAGAAGCAATACCGGTAAGACTCCTTATGAACTCTGGTTTGGCATTACTCCTACTGTAAGATATTTCAGAGTCTTTGGTAGCAAATGCTACATCAAAAGAGATGAAGATCTAGGCAAGTTTGATGCTAGAAGTGATGAAGGAATATTCTTGGGCTACTCTACTCAAAGAAAAGCATACTGATGTTATAACAAGAGACTAAGAAAGATGATAGAAAGTAAAAATGTGAAGGTTGATGAGGGAATTGAGAAACCCTCAAGGTTTTATGAGTATGATGAAGATGATCAGAATGGTGTTCTGATTCAAGGAGCCCAAGCCTCTTCTAAGAGTCAGATTCAAACTGATCTGGTAAACCATGAAGAAGAGATGAGTTTTAATGAACCTGATCAAGAATCAGAAGTGCAAGAAATTCCCAAAGTTCCTAGGTATGTAAGACTGAACCACTCTGAAGATCAGATCATAGGTGATAAAAGCAAAGGAGTACAAACAAGAAGGAAAATTGCTCAAGATTCATAAGAGTATTGTCTGATTTCAAAGATTGAACCTAAGACAGTGAATGAAGCTTGCAATAATGAAAACTGGACTAAGGCAATGGAGGAAGAGTTGGTGCAAATTGAGAAAAATCACACTTGGGATCTTGTTCCTAAACCCAGAAACAAGAATGTGATTGGAACAAAATGGGTTTTTTGGAACAAACTGAATGAAGTTGGTGAAGTAATCAGAAATAAAGCCAGATTGGTCTGCAAGGGCTATTCTCAAATAGAAGGAATTGATTTTGAAGAAACTTTTGCTTTGGTGGCAAGAATTGAAGCAATCAGGTTATTTCTTGCTTTTGCTGTCTTCAAGGTATATTAGATGGATGTCAAGTCTGCCTTCCTGAACAGTGACTTAGAAGAAGAAGTGTATATAGAGCAACCAGATGGATTTCAATTGTCTGATCATGGTGATATGGTCTGCAAGTTGAAGAAGGCTCTGTATGGACTGACGCAAGCCCCAAGAGCCTAGTACGAAAGATTGGATAAGCATCTTTTGAATATTGGCTTCAACAAAGGTACTGCTGACAGTAATTTGTATTTCAAAATTGATCATGAAAACATCTTGATTGTTGAAGTATTTGTTGATGATATCATTTTTGGAGGAAGAGATAGTATGTGTAAAACCTTTGCAAATCAAATGAAAAGTGAGTTTGAGATGTCCATGCTTGGTGAAATGAATTTCTTCTTGGGTCTACAAATCACTCAAACAAAGAAGGGAATCTTCATTTCTCAGACCAAAAATGTGAAAGAATTGTTGAAGAAATTTGGGATGGAAGAATCTAAACCAATGAATACTCCCATGGCAACTGGATGTAAGTTGAGCAAAGATGATGACTCTCCTAAGGCTGATTAGACAAAGTATAGGTCAATGATTAGAGGACTGTTGTATCTCACTCAAACTAGACCTGACATTATGCAAGCTATTGGTCTTGTTGCTAGATTCTAGGTTGATCCAAGAGAATCTCATGTCATGGAAATCAAGAGGATTTTTAGATATCTAAAAGGGACAGTTGAGTATGGTTTATGGTATCCTAGAGATCATGATTTCTCTCTTCATGCATATACAGATGCAGATTAGGTAGGAGATGTAGATGACCGGAAGAGTACCGGTGGTGGAGCATTCTTTTTAGGGAAGAGATTGGTTTCTTGGCTAAGCATGAAACAAGAGGCAATATCTCTGTCCATAATTGAAGCAGAATATATTGCAGCAACAGGTAGTTGCACTCAAGTTTTGTGGATGAAGCAGATGCTAAGAGACATCAGAGTGGAGTATGAGGAGCCTATCACAATTTTCTGTGATAATTCAAGTGTAATTAGGATATCTAAGAATCTGGTGTTGCATTCAAAGACTAAGCATATATCTATCAAGTTTCAAGTGAACAAGAATGAAGTCAGATTGGAGTTTGTGCCCTCCAAGGATCAGATTGTAGATATCTTTACTAAACCTCTACCTAAGGACTCTTTTGATTTTCTCAGGGAGAAGTTAGGGGGTATTGCCCCTCCGGTGATGAACTAAGGTGCACTAATGTGCATCAGTTCAGTGGATATCATAGTCATATCCTGAGTCTCAGATTGATGATGAGGAGCTGCTACGCAAGGGGAGCAGCAGGTATGGTTCTAAAGTGGTGAAATTGGAAGTATGTGCCCTTCACCATTAATGTCAAGGGGGGAGAGAAGACATGTGAAAAACAAGTGGTTGCTAATCAAAGGGGGAGCAGTAAAGGGAGAGAAGACATGTGAATGGTTGTTGCTGATAGAGGGAGTTATGACAGTAAGGAGAAGTTCTTGTCTTGATGGTTAAAATATTTTTTCACATCATATGTTGCCATCAATGACAAAGGGGGAGATTGTTGCAAGTATGGGCCTAACTAGTGTTGTCATTGATGTCAACATACTCCTATTGCATTAATGATAAGGTTTGGATGAGCTGTGAGCTGAGGATATTGAGAAAATTAGTCTCAATTAGGAACAGTGAAGAACAGTGATGACAGTAAGGCAAAAGTCCAAGATAGGAAGAGGATAAGAGGATAAAGATTAAAGGGTTTGTAGATATGTGTCTTGAGGTGATCCAGTAGAGATTTCAAAGGTCTGCATGAAGATCTAAAGAAGTTGTGACTGCTCAAGTAAAACTAGTTCCGGCAGACGTTCAGTGGTGATAGAGTGTTACAGATAGGTCCGGTGAGATACAGAATTGCATTTTCCTGTTCTGTAGTTTTGAGGGAGTATTTAGGAAGACTTTGTGGAGTATCAACTAGATTGGTTCATGGTTTGAAGGTCCACAAGCATCTATTCCTTTGTGACAGTAATGACAAACTGTGTTCTTGAGGTTTCAGATGAAGGGGAGATGGATTTCAGTAAGAAGATGAAGTGTGGATGTTCTTGGTGATTTAGGCAAGCTTGTGGAGGTTTTTGGATTGTGTCCAATTCATTTTGGTGATCTGGATTGGATTTGGAGCTTGCAATTGAAGATTATCCTCCGGATGGTAGTGTTCTTCTGGAGATTGGCCGACTGGATCAGCTACACATCTTGTGGATGTTCTTGTTGATGTTTGCTGACTTAGATGATCAGTTGTGTGCCCTAATTTTAACAAAGATACCATTGAAAAATGACATGAAGGCACCATGTGTATATTTTCAAATCAATTCAAAATCAGATTTTGAAATCTTGTCAAAATTGATGCAAAGGACAAGTGTAAAGTTATATGCAACAATGACCTAAATGCTTGTTTTTTTATATTTTTTCAATGCAAGTAAGTGAAAGCAAAGTTGTTGTAGGGATTTTGATCAGGGGCAGAAAATTATATGTCTAATATTAGTCCAATACAACAATAAGATCTGTCACAACACACTCTTGATGGAAATCTAAGATGATGCCAAGTTAAAATATAGTAAAAATACACTAAAATTTATGGATGTAGATGTACTCACTGATCAATAATCATATGTTAGAACTGTAGAACATTATCTTCAATGGTGGACCCAAGCAGACCAGAATACCACAACCCTGTCACTTGATATTATTGGTTGGATACTGAGCCAAAATTCATGACTTGTCAACTTGTCCCTTAAGTACATACTTGACCAATTCATCTGTCACATCTTAACTCCTAATGTGGACCATATGAGACTCTAGAATTCATATCCAACAATCATCATTGACCTCTTAACATACTTTCAAAACCGCACATCAAAATACTCAATAGCGAAAGAATGCAGACAAAAATACTCAGATGCTTTATATTGTTTTAGGCTTAACCCTGAACCATATATAATGATCATCAAATGTGGAAGCATACTGATTCAATCTCTGTTACTTCATATATTTCTCATACTTTAGTCATTTTGGGCTTCTGAACCATAATCCTTTTGTGCCTTGATCTACAGAGTTCCTTTCAAGCAATCCATCATGTAAGTCCTCATATCTTTGTGTTGAATCTTAGCATTGACTATCTAGCTGGGGGGATTTAGAATTTTCAATACAGCTCCCCCTAAGCCATGACTCACAATCTACTTCTCAGAGGAAGTAGCTACTCTGGAGCCTGAAGCAGACTCATCTCTTCCTTCATTTGCTTCCTTCCTGACCCAAACCTTGTTAATTTCTTCCTTGACTTCTTCTGGATCAACCTTTTCCACTAATTTCTTTAATTCTTCTTGATTATCCTTCTTCATGTTCTTACTTCTACAAAATCTTGCAACATGTCCAGGCTTGTTGCAATTAAAGTACATAGTATTTTTCTGACCATTTTTCCTTTCACTCATCCTTGATCTGCATAGGTTAACTTTATGCCCAAATTTATTGCATATATAATAGTAGGCACTGAAAGATTCCATTTTCCCATTTGTCCCATATCCCTTTATCACTTGGCTTCTACACTCATTAGCTCTATGTCCCATTTTGTGGCAAGTATAGCATCTAATGGAATTCTAACTAGCGAAGGATGGGATATTTCATTTCACCCTATTTCTACACCAATTAGCCTTGTGACCAAATTTGTTATACAAATTGTAGTAACCATTGAAAGAAGAGTACCTTTGAGCATTTTTTTGTCTAATTGATAGTCTTCTACTTCTTTGATTCTAAGTCCATCTGATCTTGTCCTCTTCATGACTTGTTCTGAATCCTTTGTCTTTTCCATACATTATGCCTTCTCTATCTTTTTTTTGTTATGTTATTAGCCTAGATCATATCTGGCAGCATTCACACTGAATTGATCTCTTTGAACCTATACATGTTTCAAATCAGATTTCAAGTCTTCAACCTCTTCTTCAAGCTTCATGTGGTCTTTAATTTTGTCTTTCAGACAATTCTCAATCTTTATCTTTTCTTCAATGTTCTCTTTTAGAGTTTGTTGTAACTCCTTGATTTGCCTTCTTAAATCTTCTTTTAAATCCATGTCTTCATCTACAGTTCTTAAGTTTTCTCTATCAATACTGGCAATTAAACACATATTCATTTGATTTACAACATCTTTTTGGTCTTCCATATTGCATTTGGTGGTTTGGGAACCTTCTTGTTTTTCAATGTACAAAATCTTGTTGGTTGAGACTGAATTCTCTTGAATGTTTTCAATAACCTTAATGTTTGTACTTTCTATGATCCTTCCCAATCTATTGTTGTAACATTGGTAAGCTCTAGTCTAGGATGAGTATCCAAGAAAAATGCCTTCTTCATACTTAGCATTGTCCTTTTCCATTCTGATGAGGCATTTGCTTCCAAAGATTTTGAATTATTTCATAGTGGGTATTGATCCACACCATAGCTCAGCAGGGGTCTTTCCTTCTTTGGTTGTTACCTCAACTCTATTTAATGTGTAGACAATGGTTTGTATTGCCTCCTTCCAAAATACATCTGGTAATTTTGCTTCTTCCATCATTAATTTTGCATTCTCCTGAATAGTTCTACTTGCTTCTTCTATTATCTTAATTTTGGTAGAGAGTTGTTTTTCTATCCTATAGGTTTGACAAAATATACTAAAATCATTGGAGATATGTTCTTCTTTTCCAATTCTTTGGCCATTGATGTTCATGCCTAGCTCATTTTCAAGGGTTTCTTTAAAAATTTTGAATGCCTCTAGAATCTCTAATTTATCTTTTAAAAAACTGACCCAAGTCATCCTAGAAAAGTCATCAATGAAAAACATAAAGTACCTTTGACCATGGAGGCTTGGTATTCTTGTACGACCACAAAATTTTGTATGAATTAATTCCAATCATTCCATAGAGGATTGTTCTTTATCTTTCCATGCTTTTCTTGGCAATCTTTGACATTTCTTGCAACTGATGTTGCTTGAATAATCAATCTCTAGTAGATCCTTCACAATCTAAACTAAGTTTGTTCAATCATCAAGATTTGTATGGCAAAGTCTTCTATACCAAACCCAACTTTCATTTGTCTGAGATGATAGAGGTTCTTTTCAGTTCTTTTTGTAATTGCTATTGTAGCTCTAGATTTTTCTTTGACTTCAAGAGAGTCATTCTCAAACACAAACTTGAATCCCTTCCTGCATAACTATCTGATGCTTAAGAGATTTTGTTTCAAACCTTTTACATAAAGAACATCTTCAGAAATTTGTATTTGTCGATTCTATTCCACAAACTTTAGTAGTGCAGTCATCTCCAAACTTGACTAGCCCTTCATTGTATTCTTCCAGACTAAGGAACTTACTTCTATCACGAGTCATATGGTTTGAGAAGCTACTATCAATAATCCAACAATCTACATCACTGGTACAAGATTCAGACCATCTTTGATGGTTGTCATTTTGTTCTTCATGAATCTCTTCCTTGGACAATCTACTCTTGATATCTCTTGATGAGTATTTGGTTATATCAGAGAGTATTTTCTTTCCTTTTGTCTCCATTTAGATCTCCCTTGAGTTGTTAGACTCTTTCCAAAGGGACTTGGCTCTGATACCAATTGTTGATATGCACTGGACAACTGAGAGGGGGGTGAATCAGTTGTCCCAAAAACTTAAACACTTTTTGCAATTTAAACATTCATCACTTATCCACAATTATTATGATTTAACAATGAGTGCAAGAAATTAGAAACTTAACCATAGATACAACATCAAACACAAGAGACACTAGATTTACGTAGAAAACCTGAAGGTGGGGAAAAACCACAGAGATGATTAACTCTCAATATATATTGCAATCCTGAAATAGTGATGTTCAGGCTTGGTCACTCCACATGCCTAAACATACTGGCTTACTGTCATGAAGAACAACTAGGTCTAGTAGGATCACTACCTCAACTCTAAACCTAGCATGATTACAATAAGGGTTGTTAAACCCTATTCACTACCATGATCAACACCTTTCTCTATTTGTGACTAAAGTATAATAATTTTCCTGCTCTGCCTTTCCTCTGCTTCATTCTTCCATTGTTCGTATCTTCCTCTTCTTTCCTCTACCCCTTCTCTGCTCTGTCTTTGGACCTTTCTTAATATCTTTCAATTTTCACTCAAGGACACTTTTTCCATGACTCAAATACAAGTATTTATACACTACATCAACCTTGAAATGATAATCAAGGTCGACATCAACCATTGGAACAATCTCCAAGGTTAGTATTACAATTTTTTACAAAATAGGTCCTAACCTATTGCAATATCATGCAAAGGGAATGAAATGCAGATCACACCATGCCTTAGCTTAGACTCAAACATGATCTTCCATGCCACAACATACTTCCACAATCTTCTAGAGATCTTTGCAATCACTGGAATCAACTAGGTCAGCCAAGACTAGTTACACGCTACATTATCTGAGAACAACCTTCACACACCATCTCAATTTCTTAATGCAGACCAAAGTTTGGATAGGAACATGATTATGAGACATCCAAAAGCACACTATAATCATCAAGAGCAACCGCACGAACCTTAACCACTTTATCCATAGTAATCTTCTCATTGCAACACATGAACTTCACTGTCTTCAACTGTCATGAAAGAAAGATAGCTTGCGGACCACCAAACCATGAACCATTGTAATTGTAGGCACCTATCATCATCCTAGACTTCCCTCTAGAACTACAGAGAAAAATACTTTATTACGAAGGAATGCGGAGCCAAATACTATCTTCATGTCTCAACTGAACTTACAGAAAAAGTAGGTTTCACTTTGGTGAACACAACTCACTCAAATCTTCATGCAGATGGCTCAAAACTAGAATGTAGCATCCTTAGACATACCTCTAACTTACTTTCAATCCATAGACCATGACCTTCAAGTAAGAACAAATGCAGAGTAGTTTATCAGACTGTTCTTTAACATACAACTCACTGTCTGAACTGTACTTCTCTATAGCTTACTTGTTTCTTCTGCAGAGGCTAATTTTCTCAATATCCTCAACATACAAGTCCTCTAAACAAGTAATAGAATAAGATATAGTTGACACCAATGAAAACAAGACTATGTTGACATCAATGACAACAACGATTAGGCACATACTTGCAACAAGAACAACACAAATTCTACTCTACAACACATTGAATGCCTTGAATCACCTTAACATAAGCCACAAGTTTGCAATATCCATCTAGTTTACAAATGAATACCTAAACATGTTTATATATGCAACTACAAACATTCCCATCAAGAATTTTGCAATTGAAACTTACTTTGTCAGCATAGGACCTAAATAACGGTCATAAACCAACACTCTAAAATTGGTCTTGACCTAAAATAGTGCTAAACTACCCTACGGGCACCCGAGTCCTCCCCCCTATTTTAGGCAAGACTAATGTCAAGTGCATCCCCTGAGTCCAAATTTCCATGAAACTTCATGGTTTTCTCATCGAGATGTCAAATTAACATGAAAAATGCTCTAAATGCATAAACAGGACCTGGGAAGTAAACCTTATTAGGGAAAATCCCCCAAGGGGACATTTTCTAATGTAACATTTAGCCCCCCTTTAATGTATGTATAAATGCAAGGCAAATACATGCATTAAAGGTCAACAAACACAACAAACATGCCAAGCACGAGAAGACATGCCAATCACAGAGAAGACAATAATAGGCATGCAAAACACAGAGAAGATAGCATTGAAGACATGCAAAACACAATGAATATAGTGAAGACAGTGATGATTTTCTTTTCTTTTTTCTCATTTTCATATATATGAAATGTAAATGCAAGTACAAGGAAAGTAAACACACTAACCATAATGTTGGAGGGACTCATCGCCACTAATCTTTAAGACAACATATGGGGCAGCAAATACACCAAACAAATCAAGCACGCCATACAAATCCCAAAGCATAGGAGGGAATCATTGTGACTAGTCTTTAAGACTATACTTGGGAACAAACATGCAATACACACACACTTGGAAGACATAGAGAAAACATGACAGACAAGCGATGGAGTGTTCCTATTTCTAGGTTCATCACCATCTTAGGCACATTATAGGCACACAAAGATGATTGGGCTTCACCACAACAATCACCAAAGACATGCTTAAGGGTTGAGTTAGTCATAGAACCATTCCTTGCCTCGTGATGAGGACTTTTGAAAATGATAAGATGTGTACTCTCCACGAGAAATACACCATCCCCACCTTGCGATGAGGGCTTAAGATAGAAAAAGGGATGCGACATCTCTGCCTCATAATGAGGGCTTAAATGATTGCAAATAAATCTCAAAGTGCAGGAGGGACTCATCACCACCAATATTTAAGACTACACCTAAGAACAAGCACATTGCTAACATCTACAATAGACAGCTTACCTTACATATGCCCCCACCTTAAGGTGGTTGATATTAGGTATCAATATCAAGCACATTAAGGTAAGAAGAAAACACACAAGGGAAAATGAGCTCTTGCAAAGCCCATGCCCCCTGGAGGTGACATGTACTTTACGATTGCCAAATGTTCCCACAAACACATCCCTACAAGAAAAGTGTTAGTGTCCATATAATCATGATAAATAACAATGCATAATGCAAGACTCAAGATAGCCAAAGTGCACAAAGCAACACTATTGTAATGTCCCCTTCTTAGCTCACATCAATTTCTCTTGGATTAGCCTATTATTTGACTCATGTAGGCTAATGAAGTTGTTTAGAGAGTCCTCAATGGGTGTTGATAGTTGCTCTAGTGGCACTTCGGGTGTTTGCTTCTCCGGGGTTAGGTGATATTCTAGGAGTTGATTTGGACTCGTTTTGTACACACTTACAATTTATAGTAAGTCACTTGGAGGTTTGAGTCCAGTATTACTATTTTGGGGAAGGCACCTGGTTGGGTAGTTGATGTAGTGGTTGACCTCCTGGTTTAGATGGAATTGAGAAATGATGTTTAATTAAGAAGATATGCTATTTTAATTATTAAAAGGTAACCTTTAATAATAATTAATTATTATTAAAAGTACATCATATGATTATTTGACTTTATATTATAAAGGGGGTCATAATGATATTAAAAATTCAATTATAAAGCACATTATTTTTGGCACCCAAGTGTGAGATATATTAAAGTGCAATAAACGTACACATTAAAATATATTTTTAATGATTAAAAATCTACTTGGGAATCATGCCTTTTGGAGGGTGATATAAAAACAATGAAAGAAAGTCATTTTAGATTCTTCTTAATCATTCTTCACTTGTCATTTATGAGCTTTTTGGCATTGGGAGAAGAGAAACCAAGGTTTCTGCATATTTTGGCATTGGAGAGCATAGCTTCTTTAGTGTTTTTAACTACCTGAGGCCATGCATTAACATCTGAAGGCTACTTATTAGGTTGGCTACATCCAGTGGTCAAATTTGTGCTTATTAGAGGAGTTTATACCAAGTTTTTGAAGGGTTAATATCATAAATCAGAGGTACTTGTGCTTATTGTTAGAAATCATCAAAGTTTTCTCTTGCTAGGTCGAACATCAATAGGTACAGGTTGTATAGTCCCTTTACTGCAGGTCGTGTAGACCTCTATGTGAGGCATTTTCATTCAAGGCTAAATCGATTTGTTTTTGGAGTTGAAATCTCTTGTGATTTGGGTGGCTAAGGGTCTAAGACAAGTTTATAGAATTTTATATGTGGAGAATGCCTTCTTTGAAGCAAATCAACCTATCAAGGGTTTAGCCAATCTGCTGAACACATTTTAGAATTCTTCATTCCTTCAAGCTTGGCTATTCTGGGTATGGATCCATTGTAATAATCTTGAATATAGATCTGATTTCAATATACATATATACTTTTGAAGTTTCTTAAGCCATTAGAATATTTTTACATTGTGTATACTTCATCTTCCTTTCATTCCATTTCTTTAATCTTAACCAAAAATACAAATAAACCAAATAAACCTACAAAATTCAAACAAATGAGCCAAGCAGAACATATAGTATATATCTGAGGAAGGGCCAGGATATTACATTGGTTTTAGAGCCATCATCATGCCATCTTGTGAGTTTAAAGATTCATGAGCTAAGAATTTAAACATTATACTAGGGGTACAAAGTAGTGGGAGCCACCTGCAATTCCTGAAGGTGAGATAGTTTCAGGGGTATTAGGTATCCATCATTCCAACTCCAGTGATAGTGTAGCCAGTACTATGGCTAATAAGGATAAAGGTCATTCAGGATTAGTCAGTCCTAATACTAGAGTAGAGTAGTAGTTTGATAATATGATGGACATGATATCATAGTTGTTAGGGACTATGGGATAATATACAGTTTCATAGTAGGGTGGTCATGCAAGAGAGACCAGTGGTACTTAGGGTCGTGAACAATAGTCCATACCAGTTGAGTGTGCTACCATTTCATCAGGAACAGTATTCAAGCCTTTACAACCTATTTTTCCTCTTAGGGAGGTGCCACAAGCACCTAAGATTCTAGTTGTTTAGGAACCATAGGTTGTCATAGCTGCAGATATTGTACATCACCATACTAAGTATATGAAAATGCCACTAGATGTCAGGAAATTGTTGATCTTTAATCATTTTTTGGATCAGAAGAGGCCTTGAGGTGATGGTGGAGTTAGGATAGAGCACATGGCACCTCAAGCTACACAGGGACACCGTGAGTATCAGAAAGTTGTGAGTAAAGTATCTATACCACAGATTGATGGTAGTGGTAAATGTACTACAAGGTCATGGTTCCATAAATTGGACAACTATTTGGCTTTGAAGCTAATGCCTAAGGATGAGGCTATCAATTTTTCCACAATGCATCTTGATGGTGAGGCACAAGACTGATGCTATCATGGATTGGTGACATTGGGTCACAATCTGATTACCACATATGATGAGTTCACTAATAGGCTCATCAAACAGTTTGACCATAAGGACCCAAAGTTATTCTTCAGGGATTTTGCACAACTCAAACATGTTGGCTCTTTGGAGTCATACATTTCAGAGTTTCAACAGTTAGTAGTGATGGTTCCCAACATTTCAGAGAGAAGACTTGTGGTTCTATTTATTGAAGGATTAATGGATCCTTTGCATGGATGGATTAAGGCATTTGAACCTCCCACCCTATAGGAGGCTATGAAAAAGGCATGTAGCATGGAGTTGGCTGCCCCAAAAAGGCAGTTCCCACCTAAATCCATCACTCCTCCTATGGATGAGAGCCCTCCTCTAGCTACTAATTAGAAATAGAAATCAACAACTAAGGTTGATGAAGAGACACGTGATGCTCTAAGGAAAAAAAGTTGTGCTACTAGTGTAAAGAACCCTACACTAGAGACCATGTTTGTCCTTTAAGGCCTAAGAGTAAAGCAAACCATATGGAGTGGTTCAATGATGATCAATCAGATTCTAAAATTTTAGATCAGCATGTAGATATGGATGATAATAAGATGGGAGGAGCATCTATGGAGATAGGAAGAGATGCTAAGTTGTCTCCTTTGGCATTAGACACCCACATCTAGAGGTAGGGATCTTTTAGAGTTAGAAGAGTCCTAAATGGGCAGTGATGTATCACATTGATTGACACTGGTGCCACACATAATTTCATTGATGAGGGATTGGTGGCCAGGTGAGGACTATAGGTAGAGGACTTTGAGGGTTTCAAGGTAAGAGTAGCATATGATTTTACTTTTACTTGCACCAGGAGGATTCTTAATCTCACCCTATTATTGAATGATTATGAGTTCCAAGATGATTTCTATGTTGTCAGCTTGGGTGAGATGGACATTATGTTGGGCGTTAAGTGACTTAAGACCATTGGGGAATTTTCCCTCAATTTACAGACAATGGGAATGAAATTTGACATGGATGGTAGAAAATATGTGTTGAGGGGAACTACAGATGGTAGTTTATGTGCCATCTCTGTTAATAGGGAGAAGGGTAGATGGCTAAAGGAGAAGTTTGCATAGGTGGTGGAGGAGCATGAGCATATCCTAGAGGAGTATGATCCTATTCATTCCTCTAGAGGTTCAGAGGAAGGTAACTCAAATTAGCAAGGGGTTACAGATGAGTTCTATGTGTGTACATTGTGTGGAGTGCATACAGTTTTACTTTTGATCCACTTGTAGATGACTTGATTCTGATGCATAACCCTTGTGCGCACAAGTTAGACAGTTGGTATGATGCATTACTTTGCGTAGATGAGGGAAGCAAATTATTTCAATTTTTAGAGTTGCTTCCTTCTGAGGTTCATACTCCTGAGGTACATGACATAGGGAGTGACCTTGATTATTGCACTTGGTTAGTTATACTCATGATGGTGCTTCAGGAGTTAGTAGGAGTTGTGAGTGATATTCTATGGGTCTTCCCTTTAGACCCAGGTGGAGTGGTGTTTCTTTGCAGTGGAGATTGCTTGGGGACAAGCAATTTTAGGGAGGGTGGACTGTAATGTCCCCTTCTTAGTTCACATTAGTTTCTTTTGGATTAGCCTATTATTTGACTCTCGTAGGCTAATGGAGTTGTTTAGAGAGTCCTCAGTGGGTGTTGACAGTTGCTCTGGTGGCACTTCGTGGTATTTTCTTCTCTGAGGTTAGGTGATATTTTGGATTTATCTTTGAGAGTTGATTTGGACTCGTTTTGTACACACTTACTATTTATAGCAAATCACTTGGAGGTTTGAGTCCAGTATTACTATTTTGGGATAGGCATCTAGTTGGGTAGTTGATGTAGTGGTTGACCTCCTCATTTAGACAAAATTCAGAAATGATGTTTAATTAAGAAGATATGTTATTTTAATTATTATTAAAGGTAACCTTTAATAATAATTAATTATTATTAAAGTACATCATATGATTATTTGACTTTATATTATAAAGGGAGGTCATAATGATATTAAAAAGTCAATTATAAAGCACATTGTTTTTGGTGCCCAAGTGTGGGATATATTAAAGTGCAACAAAGGCACACATTAAAATATATTTTTAATGATTAAAAAGCTACTTGGGAATCATTCCTTTTGGAGGGTGATATAAAAGAAATGAAAGAAAGTCATTTTATATTCTTCTTGATCATTCTTCACTTGTCATTTATGAGCTTTTTGGCATTGGGAGAAGAGCAACCAGGGTTTTTGCATATTTTGGCATTGGAGAGCATAGTCGCTTTAGTGTTTTCAGCTAAATGAGGGTGTGCAATAACATCTGAAGGTTGCTTATCAAGTTGGCTACATCCAGTAGTCAGCTTTGTGCTTATTAGAGGAGTTTATACCAAGTTTTTGAAGGGTTAATATCATAAATCAGAGGTACTTGTGTTTGCTGTTAGAAATCATCAAAGTTTTCTCTTGTTGGACCGTACATCAGTAGGTATAGGCCATACATTCCTTTTACTGCAAGTCGTACAGACCTCTATGTGAGGCGTTTTCATTCAAGGCTGAATCAATTTGTTTTTGGAGTTGAAATCTCTTGTGATTTGGGTGGCTAAGGGTCTAAGACAAGTTTATAGCATTTTATGTGTGGAGAATGCCTTCTTTGAAGCAAATCAACCTATCAAGGGTTTAGCCAGTCTACTAAACACATTTTAGAATTCTTCATTCCTTCAAGCTTGGATATTCTGGGTATGGATCCATTGTAATAATCTTGAATATAGATCTGAGTTCAATATACAAATATGCTTTTGAAGTTGCTTCAGCTATTAGCATATTTTTACATTGTGTATACTTCATCTTCCTTTCATTTCATTTCTTTAATCTTAACCAAAAATACAAAAAAAATCAAATAAACCTACAAAATTCAAAAAACTCAGTTAGGCATAACAGATAGTAAATATCTTCCGAAGGGTTGGGATATTACAAGTATTGTTATGTTTTGTAAGTCTGATAATCATCAAAATCACATGACAAAGTGCACATAGTGATTCTACTAGCTAAGCATTGGATAATATATATCAACCTCATCATCATATAGGAACTAAGTCCAATTTTTTATTTCTCACTAAAGGGACACTAGGTCTACATCAGTATAATATGTTTTTCAACAGCTGCCTGCTATATAGAAACACTAGAGGAAGGGAACAATAAATCAAGAGAGGAGAAACAAGTACCTTAGGGACAGTCACGTAGGAGGGTGCCCCCAAGTCACCAACCACAATGCTATGTCCATAAGACACACCACAAAATAGTAAAAAATAGAGGAGAAGAAATATAGAATAATGATGATACAAATAGAAGAAGGGTCACAACAGAGGTGGTCTCTTGGTATCCTGGACCTTACAAGAGAATCGAGGGTCATCCTAGGAGGCCTGAACAACACATAACACATCACGAGGGAAACACATCATGAGAGTTAAATGGTTAGAAATGTTGGCAAGAGACACTGCTTTGGTATGAACTTGTATGTTGTCATTGATGGCAACAAGGATTAGAAATCCCTTTAACATGACAAGAATACATAACTCTAGAAAGTCATATTGGAATTCAGGTCCAGTTGGCAAAATGACTAAGTATGGGAAAGAAACAGAGTAAGAGACAATAAATAGATCAGTGTGCTTCCATAGATGAAGACCTATAAATGTGGCTTAGGTATAATGTTCATAGTTGTTTGGTGTTACTATATTCCAGTGATCAAGTCCTGACCTCATCCGAAAATCATTTTAAAAAAATGTCTAAGTCTGGAAGAATAGAGGCTTCATAGCAATAGTGTACAGTGCAGAGTAAAATGGTTTGCATTCCTCTATAAGTGCACATTTTGATTTGTGGTTCTGAAGGTATGTCAAGTAGTTAGTAATGAACTTTGGATATGAATTCTGAGGTCCCATTTACTCTGTAATGTGAGTTGTGATGTGACAGAGGAACGTATCATATATGTTATTAAGAAACAAGCTAATAGGCTAGTTGAATCCTTATGTAGAGAAGAAATATAAGTTGGATGTTAAAAGTGAGTGGTTGTATGATTAGATCCGACACATATGAAGACATGTGGATGATGTTTTAGATCTGCATTGATGATTCAACTCAAGAACAAGCTGACAGAATATAACACTTGGTATACATGTTTCACAGTTTGCTTACTGACCTAATCATGAGAAATATTTAGTTGCAGATATAAATAGAGGATGGATTTTGGTGTTTGAGATGGAGTAGATGCAATGTGATGTATGGTATGCAAAATACGCGAAGATAGAATAGCCGCAACAAATAAAGAGAGATTTTGACTATCATGTCCCCTTTTGAAAATAATTAATTAATGGTAAATATTAACCCATCTTATTCTTCCATGGGTTAATTGGGCAAGCATAGGAAGAATAAATATTTAATATTTAATATTGTCCAACTAATATCTATTTCAAGAGGACAATTAAATATTTTGAGACTCAAAAAGGGGCATTGGGTTTGGTGAGGTGTCCATTTGCATGAAGATTTCAAAAATCTTGGTAAATCACAAGTGGTGGGGGATGTTATGACAATGTATGACAGCTTATGACAACTATCATACCCCAAAATAGCAAGGAATCAAAGAAAAATGTGGGAATCTTGGATTTCCCTCTCTCCCATTAAATATTGATACAAATTATGTAATTTTGGTGATTTGGGGCTATTGTTGATTTGATATTTTCTCTCAAACTTGAAAATTTGCAGATTGTGGCTTTAATAGACAAAAAACCATTGGAGTAAAGAGGCTTGTGGATGAAAACACATGAGTTTTAGGTGGCCAAAGGATGCAAATCCTTTGATCACAAGGAGTAGCTTCATCCAAAGGTTGCACAGAGCTTCAAGGATTAAGTAGTTTCTGGTAGTTTCCATTGTCTGTGTGTGCAGGTCTTTTTGTGTTACCGTGGTAGTTCCAGAAGTGTTGGGAAGAGTTGATTTTGTTATTTCCTTTGGTTTTCTATGTAGTATCTGTAGATTTCCATTTTCTAATGTTAGAGATCAATATTGGAAGTTGTGGGTAGTGTTGTGTTGATTTTGGCTTTGTGCGTTAGAATACCCAATGTGTATTTCAGCTTGTTGTGAAGATTTGGTTGTGTAGTTTGCTGCTGAGTATTGTAGGTGTTTTCTACTATTAATTTAATGGTATTAGATCATATTTCATGTACTTTCCATCTAAAAATCAAACAATATCAGTTTTCGGTGTTTTTGGTGTATTTCAGTGATTGACGGTGTTGGCAGTTTTTGTGGGTTTTGCCCAAATCTTGTTGTTTGAAGTTGTATTATTTGTTGCTGCTACAAATCAGTATTATAGATCTGATAACATGTTATTTACATTAGAAATCAATCAAAAAAACATTTTGGTGAAGTTTCGTATTTTGGGTGTTAATCCTGAGTAAGACTAGCTAGCTAGTTTCGTCAAATTTGATGCAAATTTGGTGAAGATATTTAAATTCATTTTCAGACCTAATGTGAAATGTTATTTTTAAGTTTGGATCATTACAGTGGTATTAGAGCATGATCTTTCCATCCTGTAGGTTATTCAGATGATTGAAGATACTGAGTGACAGAGAAATTAGATATTTGAGGAGAGAGCAAAGGAAATTGCAATTGGAGGAAACAATGGCAGATAGAAGAGATGCAGAAGAAGATTATGCTTCAAGGAAATTTACTCAAATGGTTGAGGCACAAACCTGGCTTTCTGAAATGTGTGGGCAAATGATGCAATGGATCCAAAACAACAACAACAACAACAACAACAACAACAACAATGAAAACAATGGTGGTAGTACTTCAGGTGCAAACAATAGTAACAATGGAAAAGGGAAGGAAATTGAGACACAAAATTTAGGGGCTGCAAACAAACCCTTATTCCTACCTGAAGAGGAACTTGAACAAGCTTGAGTCTGCTACTACTAGTTTGTTCAATGTAGAGACCCTTAACAAATAGCGTGGAGAATACAATGCATTGGTAGATGAGATCAGGAATGATATGTCTTGGGGAGAATATGTAGAGTTCCTGAGAAGAGGTGAATCTCAAAAGAAGGGGAAAGGCAAAAATAAAGAACTAATACACAAGTTGGGTAAGTGAACTGTAGCTTTCTTTGATGGAAGTGAAAAGATTTCAGCTAGAGCTTGGTTACAAAAGATAGAGACATACTTTATGCTCAATCCCTGACAGAGAAGGATGTAGTTCAGTTTGCCACTTTGTATTTGGAAGGAGAAGCCTATGAATGGTGATACCATGGTCACACTACTTTGGGACATGATCAGGTATAGACCTTTGGTGATTTCAAACAAAGGATTCTTGACAGGTATGAACTGAAAGAAGAAAAAGAATATTTTAGCCAGTTGTCTGAAATTAAGCAAAAGAACTCAGTAAGTGAGTATATAGCAGACTTTCAGAAGATTGTAGTGATGGTACCTAAAATATCAGAGAAGAGAAGTGTACATCTATTCATCATAGGGCTCACTGAACCTCTTAGGGGGTTTGTCAAATCTTTTGCACCTCTCACTTTGCAAGAAGATATCAAGAGGGCTCTAACCCTTGAGCCATCAATTTCAAAGAATGCTTTCCCACACTCCTCCAAACTGAACACATGGCATCATAAGGGAGGATTCCAGAAGAAACCATTCCATGCACCTGCACCTATACAAAAAAATACAATTCCTAATACTGCAAAGAAGATGGATGAAGAAACAAGGAATGAGCTTAGGAGGAAGAAACTTTATTTTTCTTGCAAAGAGCCTTAGGTCCCTGGACATAGGTGTTTGGGGAAAGGACAAGTCCATTACATAGAGGTTGTCTTAGATAAGGATTCAGACTTAGATGGTAATGAGGAGTTTCATGATGTAGAGGATTCTAAACCTGAGATTGAAGAGGAGACTATAAAAGAAGGTTCATTAGCTACACTTTTAGGAGCACCAAGATATCATCCTTTCATGGTTCGTGGAGTGTTAGTAGGGTAGTGGATGATTGTTTTGATTGATAGTGGGGTAACCCACAATTTTATTGATGAAGGGTTAGTAATGAAGAGAGGATTGAAGACTGAAGAATTTGAAGGGTTCAATGTGACTATTGCAGACGGATTCACTATGCCATGCACCAAATTGGTCAAACAATTAAGTATCACTATGGGAGACTACAAGGTTTGTGATGATTTTTATGTTGTTGGTATTGGTGAAACTAATGTTGTCTTGGGTGTTCAATGGTTACATTCTATTAGAGGACACTATCAGAACTATCAAACTATGGAGTTCAAGTTTCAGTCAGAAGGCAAGGGGATTACACTCAGAGGGATTTCAAATAGAGCTCCACGAGTGGTGACATCAAAGAAGATGGAGAGGACTTTCAGAAGAGGTCAAGTTGCTTGGGCAACCACTTGCTTAATCCAACCTTTAAGCTCTCCAAATGGAAAAGGTAAATTTCATTTTAAAATTCAAGAAATTTTAGATAAGCATAGCATTGTTTTCAATGATATACCCCTAGGATTACCTCTAGATAGAGGGTTTCAGCATGTTATAGAGTTGGAAAAAGATGCTAAACTTGTTATAACTACTCCATATAGACATCCAAGGGGTTACAAGGAAGAGATAGAGAAGACTATCAGAGAGCTCTTAGATATGGGATTCGTTAGACTGAGTTCTAGTCCTTTTGCATCATCTATAGTTCTTGTGAAGAAGAAGGATGGCACTCTAAGGATGTGCATCAACTATAGAGATTTGAATAAGAAAACCATTAAGAATAGATATCCCATACCAAGGATAGATGAACTTATTGATGAGTTTCATGGAGCTATTTACTTTTCTAAGATTGATTTGAGATTGGGATACCACTAGATTCGGATGAGAGACAAAGATGTGGAAAAGACAGCTTTTTGGTGTCACTATGGGCATTTTGATTTCTTGGTCATGCCCTTTGGCCTCACTAATGCACCAGAAACTTTCCAATCATGCATGAACAAGGTATTTAGCAAGCAACTCAGGAAGTTTGTCTTGGTTTTCTTTGATGATATATTGATCTACAGTAAAACTTGGAAGGAACACTTGGAACATTTAGATACATTTTTGGATATTTTGGAGCAACAATCTGTCTATACTAAGTTGTCCAAATGTGATATTAGATTAACTAAAATTCTTTACTTGGGATATGTCATAAGTTCTAAGGGTGTTCAAGTAGATCAACAGAAGATTCAAGCAATACTTGATTGGCCTCCACCTACAAATCTTACACAGTTGAAAGGATTCTTTGGGCTATGTTGCTATTATAAGAGGTTTGTAAAAGGTTTTTCTCAGCTTTCTATTCCATTAACATATTTGACTAAGAAGGGAGCCTTTGCATGGTCTGAAGAAGCTCAGAAAACTTTTGACAAGTTTAAGGAGGTAATGAGTTGATGCCCTGTGCTTGCTATTCCTGATTTTTCATTGCCTTTTGTAGTTGAATGTAATGCTTCAGGTGAAGGTGTTGGGGCTGTCCTAACTCAAAGGGGACATCTAATTTCTTTTTAGAGTAGGAAGCTAAACAATCTAGAAAAAACATATCATATTTATGACAAGGAAATGTTGGCAATTATGCATGCACTAGAGAAGTTCAGACAATATCTTATGTGTGGGAAGTTTGTTGTGAAAACTGATCATAATAGTTTGAAGTATTTCCTTGATCAAAAAGATTTGAATGATCACCAACAAAGGTGGGTAAGCAAATTGCAGGCATATGATTTTGAAATAGAATATATGAAGGGTAAAAGAAATGTGGTAGTATATGCACTTTCTAGGAAGCCAACTTTGTATTTATTATCTTCTATTTCTGCAGAGTGGAAAGATTCTATCATTGTTGAATATGTCAAAAATACTTTTGCATCTAATGTATTGGATGATTTAATAGAAGATGATAAGTATACAGTGAATGATGGGCTGATTTATTACAAGAACCAAATTTTCCTTGTTCCTGAATCAAAAATCAAGGAAAAGATTTTAAGAGCTTTCCATGACACTCCCTTGGCTGGTCATCAAGGTTACTTCAAAACATACAGGCAGATCCGTGAGAGATTTTCTTGGAAAGGTCTAAAAGAGGATGCCCACAAGAATATCAAAGATTGTATGACTTGCCAAGGGAACAAAGGTGAACAGATTTTTCCTGTAGGTCTCCTACAACTGCTTCCAATTCCTGAACAGAAATGGGAGAGCATTTCCATGGACTTTATCACAGGACTTCCCAAGGTACAAGGTAAGGATTGTATATATGTGTTGGTGGATAGATTAACAAAGTATGCTCATTTCTTTCCCATCACTTTAGAGTTTAAGGCTCCTCAAGTAGTAGAGTTGTTTTTCAAAGAGATATTTAAGCTGCATGGTTTGCCAAAGAACATTGTTAGTGACAGAGGTAGTAGGTTCCGTAGTTCTTTTTGGAAGGAACTATTTCACTTGACAGGAACAGAGCTCACACCAAGCACAAGTTACCATCCACAAACAGATGGACAAACAGAAATTGTTAACAAGTGGATAGAGGGGTATTTGAGGAATTATGTTTTAGATCAGCAAACTACTTGGGTCAAATGGTTGCACTTGGGAGAGTATTGTTACAATACATCACATCATATGTCAATTGGTATGCCTCCATTTTGAGCTCTATATGGTTATGATGCACTTTATTTTGCTGATTTGATATTTACAGATAGTAGAGTACCTGCAGCTAGTGATCCTATCAATCATAGTCAAGAGATCATAAGGTCACTAGAAGATAACTTGAGGCAAGCACAGAACCAACAAAAGATATATGCAGATAGGAAGAGAACAAAAAGATTTTTTGAGGTGGGAGACTTGGTATTTCTTAGATTGCAGCCATATAAACAAAGTTGTTTGAAGAAGAGTGGGGCTGAAAAGCTTAAGCCTAAGTTCTTTGGGCTTTACAGGATCATTAGGAAAATTGGTGAGGTAGCTTATGAGTTGGAGCTTCCTCCAAATAGCAGGATACATAATGTATTTCATATTTTTTGATTGAAGAAGGTACTTGGACAAAAAATTGTGCCTTCATCTGATTTACCACCTTTGGATGATGAAGGGAGGTTGATTTTGATACCTAAAAAGATTTTGGAAATGAGGGATAAAAGATTGAGGAATAGGAGCATTTCTGAATATTTGATCAAATGGAAGAATTTGCCAATGGAAGATGCAACATGGGAAGGACCAGAAATTCTTAACCATCCAAACTTGCATTGCTTGAGGACAAGCAATCTAGGAGGGAGGACTTGTCATGTCCCCTTTCTAAAATAATTAATTAATGGTAAATATTAACCCATCTTATTTTTCCATAGGTTAATTGAGCAAGCATAGGAAGAATAAATATTTAATATTTAATATTATCCAACTAATATCTATTTTTTTTTTTAAAGTTAATGCGCCTAGTAAACTTTTTAACGTGACCGGCGATGCTGGTGTGACATGCCCTCCGACTCCACATGAATGCTTTTGCCCGGAGCAATGAACCAGTGAGGCCACAACACGGGGGACCTCATCCTATAGAAAGAACACTTCAAACCTGTGAGCTCGTTGGCCTAGCGAAGGCGTAAAGCCTGCGAGCTCGTTGGCCCAGCAGGGGTTTGAACTCTAGTGGCCGCCACTACAACCAAGCGACTTAACCACCGAACCACGCCCTTATCGGCCCAACTAATATCTATTTCAAGAGGACAATTAAATATTAAATTAGATATTTTGAGACTCAAAAAGGGGCATTGCATTTGGTGAGGTGTCCATTTGCATGAAGATTTTGAAAATTTTGGTAAATCACAAGTGGCAGGGACTTTATGACAATGTATGACAGCTTATGACAACTGTCATACCCCAAAATAGCAAGGAATCAAAGAAAAATGTGGGAATCTTAGATTTCCCTCTCTCCCATGAAATATTGATACAAAATATGTAATTTTGGTGATATGGGGCTATTGTTGATTTGATATTTTCTCTCAAACTTGCAGATTTGCAGATTGTGGCTTCAATGGATGAAAACCCATTGGAGTAAAGAGGATTGTGGATGAAAACCCATGAGTTTTAGGTGGCTAAAGGAGACAAACCCTTTGATCACAAGGAGTAGCTTCATCTAGAGGTTGCACAAAGTTTCAAGGATTAAGTAGTTTCTGGCAGTTTCCATTGTTTGTGTGTGCAGGTCTTCTTGTGTTGCCGTGGTAGTTCCAGAAGTGTTGGGAAGAGTTGTTGTTGTTATTTCCTTTGGTTTTCTATGTAGTATCTATATATTTCCATTTTATAATGTCAGATATTAGTATTGGAAGTTGTGGGTAGTGTTGTGTTGATTTGGTTTTGTGGGTTAGAATACCCAGTGTGTATTTCAGCTTGTTGTGAAGATTTGGTTGTGTAGTTTGCTTCTGAGTGCTATAGGTGTTTGTTGCTATTAATTTAATGGCATCAGATCATATTTCATGTACTTTCCATCTAAAAATCAAACAATATCAGTTTTGGGTGTTTTTGGTGTATTTCAGTGATTGACGGTGTTGGTAGTTTTTGTGGGTTTTGCCCAAATCTTGTTGTTCAAAGTTGTATTATTTGTTGCTGCTTCAAATCAGTATTATAGATCTGATAACATGTTATTTACATCAGATATCAATCAAAAAAACATTTTGGTGAAGTTTCATATTTTGGGTGTTAATCCTAAGTAAGACTAGCTAGCTAGTTTCGTCAAATTTGATGCAAAATTGGTGAAGATATTTAAATTCATTTTCAGACCCGATGTGAAATGTTATTTTTAAGTTTGGTCATTACATTGACCATATGTAAAAGTAGAGCTTAAAAATAGGAGCAGATTGAAATGAAGGGTTTTGAGTTAGTATTCATAAGCTTAATTGGAATTGTAATCATGTATAAGTAGATGCAATCATAGTAGTTCATTTTTGGTAGTGAGCCACCCTTATTCTTCTTCTTCTTTCTTTACTTCAAGCAATGAGCCTCTTTTGAGCAGTGAGCTCTGGGTAGTGAGCCCTAAGGCAGTGAGCCTCTTGTAATTCAGTATTTCTATAATAAAAGTATTTTATGAGAGCTAACACTCTCTGTGGTTTTCCCCACCTTGGGGTTTTCCATGGAAAAATCTTGGTGTCTATGTATTATGTTCTTATGGTTTCTCTTCATTTGTATATTGTGTTGTTGTTTAATTAAGTTTGGAAAATGGTTAAAAGTGAAAGTGCATAAATGGTTTTATAGAACACTGATTCACCCCCCTTCTTAGTGTTCCTAACATTCAACAATTGGTATCAGAGCCTAGTTCCTTGGAAGAAGCCTAACAACTTGAGGAAGATTCAGAAAGATTCACTCATGGCAGTACAAAGGTATCTCACTTATCGTAAAGCAAATCCTCCTGGTAGTATTATAATTAGCAATCAAGTATATGTCAATAATGAACAATTTCAACCAGCTCTAGAAGATCTTGACAACTCAAAAGATGATATCAAGGAAGCTAATGATTGCATTCTAAAATTAAAAGAACATATCAGTAAATCTTTGGAAAGAAGGAAAGAATTATGTGAGCAACTAAGACAAGCAAATGAATCTACAGAGAGTCTTCTTAGGGTGATTGAAGAAAAGACCAAGGATGAGGAATGTCTAAATCAAGTTGTGAAGGGTAAGTCAGAGGAATGTGAAAAACTAGGGAAAGAAGTTCTGCTCTTAAAATTTGATCTAGAAGCAGCCAATAGCTACAAAGAAAAAATCAAAATAAGCTCTGCAAAACTTGATGAGTTGCTGGCTAGTCAAAAGTATCTAGATGACAAACAAGGTTTGGGTTTTGAAAAAGGAGAAAGTTCAAATTCAGGAAAATACAGATCTAAGGAAGGAAGAGGTAGAAACCATTTGGTAAGAAATCAAAGAAGAAGACCTAAAAGACCTCTGATCAGACAACCAAATGCATGAAGGTACCCATATTTCAATGGTCATTGTTTCAAATGCAATAAGTATGGTCATAGGGCCACTCAATGTAGAAGTAGAATAAATCAAATTGCTCCATATTTTTTTGGTCAATGTTTCAATTGTAAGAAGATTGGTCATAAAGAAAATGAATGCAAAAGTGTGTCAAGAAATGTACCAAACTATCCAAGGTATGGTCAATCCTTCAATGGCAAATGTTTTGCATGCAATAGATTTGGGCATATGGCTAATCAATGCAGATCAAGACCAATTCCCAATTATAGAAGAAATCAAGGTCAAAGAAATGTTGTTTGTTTCAATTGTAATAAACCCAGACATTTTGCCAAATTCTGTAGAAGTAGGAATGTAACAAGAGATTATCCTACAAAGAAGGGGAAAACTGAACAGAGAGATGATAAGGGCAAGAACAAGATTGATCTGGCAGAAACCAAGATTGAGATGAGAAAGATCTAGATAAGGAAAGATGTTGATAAAGACAAGAAAGAATCTGCACCAGATTCTAGTGTAGATACTTCCTCTATGAAGTGAATTAAAAGCTCTGGCTCAGGGGGAACAATGTTGAAAATCCAAAACCCCCTGCTAGAAAGTGGGTACCAGAATCAGGCACGAAGGTGTATGATGGAATATGATGTGACAAATCTCCTGAAAGAAAAAATAGAAGAAAAGAAGTTAATATGGCACATTGCGGAGCAATCTTGATTGACTGTATCTATCAGAGAAGACATGCACCTTTTTGGGAATGAGCATTTATGAAAATTTAGGTCAAGTCATGTGAAGGATAAAAAGAGACTTGTTTGATTTCAAAATCACTTTGCACTTGAAGCTATTAGGTATTCAGAGAGATTAAAGAAAATATTAAGCAATAATAACCAAGATTTGAAGTTCTTGAAGTAATTTAGAGAAAGGAAACCCTAATTCGGTGAAACAAGGTAGTTCCATTCAAACCCTATTTTGTGAATCTGTTAAAATCCTGAGATGGCAACACCACAAATTGTTGATATCATTGAACAACCTCAACCCAAATTCAAGAGACATCCCCACAAAGCAACTAAAGTTGATCCAATGTGATGTAGAGGCAAATTGGATGGGAGAAGATAGACAAACTAGACAAGGTTCAACTACACCTACAAGCCCAAAAACAAAGATCTTTATGTAAAAGTGGGAATAGAAGAAAGAAAATCAAGTATCATCATGGAAATGTTGGTTTGGGATGTTAGGGGACCTATTCCATCCATTTTCCAAGGTAGATTAGACTCAGGGTTGGTACTTCCTTCACAAACCCCCAAAAATGGCTTGTAGCACTTCAAAAAGACAACAGTCCTAATAACGTTTGACTCAGACCTCCAAACCTAGATCTTAGACAATAATTAGATACCCATTATGGCCCTTTATCACATATCCAAAACTTGGCATAGGTTGTTTTGGATGGAATATCTCAACCAATAACCCCTCTCAGTGACCAAGAACCCCAATTAGGCCAAAATTACAAGGAGACCACTATAGAATGCAAACCTAGAAGTCAACCAAGGGTTTGAACATGTAGGATATATGAAAAAACAAATTATTTTGTGGGTTTTACCCTTCTACAATCTTCTGTTCCAAGAAATACCTCTTAGGTTCCTTCAAATGGCTTAATACATGGTCTTATTAAGCCTTTTCTAGCAAAACTTGAACACACCAATTCTCCCACTCCTAAAAATAGTCGAAAAACTTAAAATAAAAATGAATACATCCATCCCACTAGTATTATGGCCTTGAAAGATAGTGGGATGGTCAATGCCTCATCGTTGGGAGCAAACCCTCATCTAGGTTTTTATGAGACTATTTTTAAAGAAAACCTTATAAATTTCTACCACAGGAGTTTCAAAGCACCAAAATGAATTCAAATGAAAGATAATTCCATGATCTAACTGATCAAACCATGAAAAAGTGGAAACAACCTTGTACCTTTGTACAGTACAGACTGTAGCAGCAAAAAAAACTCAAAAAATGCAGATTTTCAGCAACCTATTTTTGGGAAAACACTCATAACTTCCTCTAGACAGTGTGTGAAGACCTATAACTAGAATCAAATGAAATGTAAGATAGATGGCTTTCCAAAACATCCAACCTCACCTTCTAATTCATCTATATATGAAAGTTATGGATGTTATAGAAGTAAAAATGCAAAAAATTATGGAAATCACAGTGCTAGTTTGTATTTCTTGATCACCAACTCCAACTACTACCTTGCCTCGACCCTTGGGAGGAATTTTAAGCATGTTGTTACAGTTCCAACTATACCCAACTACTTTTCAAAAGGGTGACCATTGGTTTTTTTTATAGTTTTTCCCTTTGTAAGGCTTACAACATGAAATATATGACTGTCCCTATATGCCTTAATGAAGGCTTACAAACATGACTACCACCTACAACATGAGGATAGATATTTGGACATAGTCCTTATTCCTTATTACAATCATGAATGGTCTTCTAGGACCTTATTGAACCAACAAAGAAAAAATGAACAAGTCATGAAGTTGAATGCCTCATGGAGGCCACCTTATGTTAGGTGCTCCTACACCACAATGGGTGCATTCTCGGGTATACCACATGGAGTTCTATATGTCGAAGATGTTAGAGAATATATTCATGTTGCCCTAGATGAGAACGGTGACAGTAGATTCCCATATTTATTTCAAAAACATTTAAGTGATGATCAATTTTACCTGAAAGAAGAATACAAAGTTCTGGAAGAGAAGAAATTCATCCAATATGTAGAATTTCCTACATTCGTAATAGATGAATGGGTATGGTATGTGATAAGAAGAATTCATGATGAGTTCATGTGGCTAGGGAAAGGGTAACCCTTCAAGATAACAAAGAATGCAATTCAGGTAGTCACTGGACTAAACTCCACCGAAGGTGTGCCACTATTGAAGGCGGTCAAAAATCAAGCAATTACAGATGCCACCGGAGCCCAATCTGACAAAAGGGCATTGACAATAAATGATATTGCTGATCCTACCATAAAGTTTGCCTCAATGGTCATAGGTTACAAGATTTACTTCACAAGCAAAGAAAATTATGTCTTTGGTATGACCATTTACACAGCATACCAAATGATTAAGGAGAATGTGGATTATGACTTGTGTGAACTGCTAAGAATTCAATTAATGGACAACCTAAAAAAGATCAAAGAGAGCAAGAACTATCCTTTCAAGCTCGGTATGCTTATTATCTATTTATTCTTCTATTTTCTGAATGAATTCCCAAACCACAAGGGCTTTATTTGGTTAAGTAATCAACCAGTATTTGTTCAAATAAGAAACTATCTTAAAAACTTGGGTAATTATAAAGAGCAAAAAGCACCCTTATGGGGGTTTTTCAAGAACTTTCAAAGTATGATGCACTCAAGAGAAAGAATTCCTAAGAAAGTAGTTGACAAGTACAAGGATACAATTTGTTTCATGGTCACTAAGGATCAATGCTTAATGGAAGATGTAGAACCCAGAACTATATGGGTAATGCCCATGGGATATGAAGTAGATGGACAAATTTTGGAAAGTTATGCCCAGCACCTGCTCAGCAAACCTAAAGACGCTAAAGAAGAAAGGTTTGGAACATATGAGGAGTTATCTATGAAACTCCATGTTGAACTCAGACAAACAGAATCTACCAGGAAGGTGAGGAAAGAGGTAGAAGAAATTACTACAAGATATGGAATCACCAAAGAACAAATAAAAGAAGTTAGGGAAAAAGCTAAGCAGAAGAAAAGAGAAAAAGTGAATCAATTGGAGCTTAGGATGAACCCAAGGGTGAACCAGAAAAGCTAGAGGCCTCAATAAGAAGAAAAACTAGAGGATCTACCTCTGCATAAGATACATCCATTCCCTCCAGTTCCACACCATCTGTGAGTATGGAATCCCCAACCACCAGCTCTAAAAGAAAAAAGACTAAGGCCAAGAGAATGCATGTAAGCATAGTTGTTGATGTAGAAGCAATAGAATCAGATGAGGAAATAAAGAAGATGAAAACTAAGGCTTCAAAGGACTCTAAATCCAGCAAGCAGAAATCCACCAGTGATGTAGGAGCATCCATGGTCAATGGTAATCTTACATCACCAAAAATATTTTAATTTCTATTTGTTTATTTTCAATAAGGTTTATGGGCTTGGGAAATAATATTTTAATTTGCAACAAATATAATTTTCCTTGGGCATATTGGTAAATGTAATTTTTGTGCAAAAATGCCTCGGTAATTTATAAATGCCTCAAATAGTGGAGAATATCTTTCCTAGGCAAAGGCATTAAATTCTATCTTAGTGGGAGCTGATTTTTATCATAAGTGGTGTTGATTCTGTCATAAGTGGCGCTGCCAAGAATCATGGAATTAATGACACTTATTATTGTAACCGTCATAGTGTAAAGAATCTTGTAAGTGGTCTTTATGGCCCAGGTTGGTGGACCTAACTCCTAGAATTTTATTTTATTAAATTCTAAAATTTGCAACTCCAAGAGGGGGTCGTAATTATGAGACCCAGTCTCGGTAAAATGGGAATAACTTTCTCATATCTTATCAAAATTAAAAAATTAAAAATGTTCTAGAAAGACAGGAAGGAGAGACATGAAACCCATAAACTGTTTTAGGAAATTCTAAAAAATGAGAGTGCAGTGAAAGGAATAAGTGACGGGTTTTTATTGGAGCTGAGAGAAAAAAATGGAAGAGAGACCCAGATGTTGGGGAAGGTGTCTAGAGGTGGAGAAAATTATTTGTTATAGGTGTTGGATGTGTAATTCTTAGAAGCTCACAAGCTTCCTTATTTTGTAATGCATTTTTAGATTTGAATAAATGATTGTGTACAGATTTCTCTTCATATCTTTGTTGTAATATTTTATTTTTAGCCTTCTTGCATAGGCTTGTTTAAGTGTATATTTGAATGGGTTAGTATCTCATTGTTGCATCAATTGGTAAATTAGTATCCCTCTCTGCATCAATTGGTATTAGAGCTCAGAAGGTCTAGGAAAAAGAGAGTTTGGTGTTTGTGGGTTTTTGTTTGTGTAGGTTGAAGAGAGAACCTAGGTGAGGCAAAGACAAGAAGAAGCAAGGTTAAAGGGACTTTCTTGAAGAGAAGATGGATTTGTTGAAAAGGTACTTGTAAGCTGGGGGTTCACAAAAGAAGAAGAAAGAAGAAAAAGAGAGGAAGAGGAAAGAGGAAAAGATGAGGCAAATAGAGATTGAGAAAGAGATAAGAGAACTAAGGCAAGCTGTGGAAGAGATGGAAAAAGATATGGAAAGAATAGCTCAAGAGATGCAGTAGTTGCTAAGTTGGCATTTGACAATAAAGAGGAAGGTTATATGGCCCATCAAGAAAATTGTCCAAAGAAGAAGAAGATAAGCAAGGATAGCAACAATAGAGGAAGAACAAAAACAATCTCAGACAGAGGAAGAAGTAAGCAATGAAATGATGAGTACATCTATGATTGTTTTGATATCAAGCATTAAAGAAGATAAAGTAGACATGGTTGTAGATGAGCCTTCATTTCATTTTCAGTCTCAAGAGCAAATTGAACAAGTAGGACATATTACTATTAATGTTGCTGATAAAGTTGATGTTGATAATGAAGTTGCTGATAAGGTTCTTATAGAGTTACAGACCAAGTACTTGCAGCTGGATGTTGTTATATTGTAGGGATCACCAAAGGAGTGTGAGAAGCAAAGTAAATAATGCATTATTGGTAATGGTACTAACCAAGTTGTTTTGGTGTATGAAGTTGTTATTGTTATTATTCTAGTGCAAGTATCTAGAGATGTAGATAGGAAGAAGCTTATGCCATTTTACAGGCCTAAACATCTTAGCAAACAGTTGGGAAGCCCAAAGTGAAGATGAAGACTACTTGGAGCTACTTTAATGAAGACATAGGGAAGATCACAGAAGGCATCAAGAAGGAGCACTCAAAGTGGATATCTCTTTTTACCCTTAATCCAAGAGGGCTTGGAATTTCTTTTGGTCGATTGTATGATGCAGGAGCATCCATGGTCAATGGCAATCTTACATCACCAAAAATATTTTAATTTTTGTTTGTTTGTTTTCAATAATGTTTATGGGCTTGGGAAATAATATTTTAATTTGCAACAAATATAATTTTCCTTGGGCATATTGGTAAATGTAATTTTTGTGGAAAAATGCCTTGGTAATTTATAAATGCCTCAAATAGTGGAGAATATCTTTCCTAGGCAAAAGCATTAAATTCTATCTTAGTGGGGGCTGATTTTTGTCATAAGTGGGGTTGATTATGTCATAAATGGGACTGCCAAGAATCATGGAATTAATGACACTTATTATTGTAACCGTCATAGTGTAAGGAATCTTGTAAGTGGTCTTTATGGCCCAGGTTGGTGGACCTAACTCCTAGAATTTTATTTTATTAAATTCTAAAATTTGCAACTCCAAGAGGGGGGTCGTAATTATGAGACCCAGTCTTGGTAAAATGAGCATAACTTTATCATATCTTATCAAAATTAAGAAATTAAAAATGTTCTGGAAAGTGAGGAAGGAGAGGCATGAAATCTAGAAACCATTTTAGGAAATTCTAAAAAATGAGGGTGCGATGAAAGGAATAAGTGACAGGTTTTTATTGGAGCTGGGAGAAAAAATTGGAAGAGAGACCCAGATGTTGTGGAAGGAGTTTAGAGGTGGAGAAAATTATTTTTTTGTAGGTGTTGGATGTGTAATTCTTAGAAGCTCACAAGCTTCCTTATTTTGTAATGCATTTTCAGATTTGAATAAAAGATTGTGTGTAGATTCCTCTTCATATCTTTGTTATAATATTTTATTTTCAGCCTTCTTGCATAGGCTTGTTTAAGTGTTGTGTTGAAGATTTGAATGGATTAGTATCTCATTGTTGCATCAATTGGTAAATTAGTATCCCTCTCTAGATCAACCAGTAAGGGTCAACCTAGGAAAAGACAAAAGAATGATATGCCTCAAACAGAGCAAGCAACTATAAGTCTAGAAGATATTCTCAAGGCGATAACAGTGGATGGAAATCTAAAACCCATTGCTCAATTGTATAATGAATATAATGATCCAAATAAGAGGATCATTGAGACTGCTGTTGTAGAATATCTAAACATATACAACAAGGCTCTGATTGAAATTATTACTGATCTACCACATAGCCTGGGCAGCATAATGAGTACAAGAAAGGAAACTACTATGGCTAAGGACATAGAACTAAGGGAACACTCATTGATAAGATTATGTCTAGGTATCACCTCTAAGGAGAAGGTCAAAATCTCTAAAGAAATCAAGGATTCCTTTAGGACAAAGAAAATAATGAATACATTGATGTTGGTAGAAATTGATAAAGTGGTCAAGGAAATAGAGGAGATCACTTTGGCAGCTCTAAAGAAAAACAACATTCCTACCATTTATGACAAAGAAGAAATAGATGGTGAAAATAACACATCAGTTCTGGAAGTCAATGCTGAAAAGGAAGAATCTGATCAAACCCCTACTACTGATGATCAAGACACTGCTGAAAGGGATCAAACTGAAATAAGTCTTCCTCTAGGATGACAGACAGATAATCTAGAAAACAAGGAGGAAATTGATGAGCTCAAAGTTGATAATCAAGAACAAGCTGAGGAAAGTCCTGCACCAGAGTGAAATATTGGTCAACAAGAGAATATGAATGTGGAAGCTCCAGAACAAAATCAAGAAGAAGAAGTGTTTGAAGAAGTGACAAGATACACTACAGAGACAATAAAAGAACTTTTAGAACAAGAAGAATTGGTTCTAGATGATTCTGAGTCAATCTAAGGTCTAATAAACTTGGATACAATGTCTCCTATTCATATGCTCAAATTAGCTTCAATTGCCTAAGCCAAAGAAAGAAAAGAGATATTGAAGTCTCACATTGAGGATAGTGAGTTCATTAATGAAGCATCTAGCATTTTGGAGAAGCTAGTACCCACATACCAGAAGGATACCTCTTTGTCTGCCACTTGTCAACTCAAGGGACTAATTCAATCTGTAAGTACACACTTTGAATCTCTTGAAAAATCTATTGAAACAAAAGTTAGACAAGAGTTTGATGAGAAAAGGTTAGGTGAGTTGACAAAACTGATAGCCCATGATAAGGCTTAGTTAGAAAATGGGATGTACAAAATATTCAAAGTGTTACTGTAGAAGATGGTAATGTATATAAATTTTGTTTATCATGGCTGAAAGTTACAAAGAAGATAGAAGAAAAGATCAAGGAATTGGAAGAAAAATTGATGAATATCTCCAATAATTTTGATCTGGTACATGAATCAACCAGCAACAAAGAAGCTCAAGTCATCAACATCCACAATGACTTGAATGTTTTAATAAATCAAAAATATCAAATAAAGAGTAGAATGGGACAATTGAGAAGATTGATTAGTCCCAAACTAGATTCAATGACCAAGCTTATAGCTCAAGCACAACTTGCTGGACAAACGACCACACCATCAGATTTACAAAAGGTAGAAACTCTAGTTTTTCTACTCAGTGGACATATACAAATTTTGGATGGTGCTAAGAAGAGTTGGAATGTTGAGATAGCTCAACTAAAGAACGTATTTAGTGACATACTTTAGCATATGTAAAATAAAGTAGAAGAATGTACTTGTAAATATGCAGTGAAGTACATAAGAATTTTGAAGACATGACAAAATTTTGGTTATGGAACACACCCTTTTGCCATTGATGTCAAAGGGGGAGAAGAAGATCAGTGAAAAATGGATAAACATCTCAGGGGGAGTAGGAAAATAGAGTGCATATAGTAAGGGGGCAATCAAGCATTTTTCACTAAGTGTTGTCATCAATGCCAAAGGGGGAGATTGTTGGCAAGAGACACTGCTCTGGTATGAACTTGTATGTTGTCATTTAATGCAACAAGGATTAGAAATCCCTTCAACATGATAGGAAGACATAACTCCAGAAAGTCATATTGGAATTCAGGTCTGGTTGGCAAAAATGACTAAATATGGGCAAGAAACAGAGTAACAGACAGTAAGTGGATCAGTGTGCTTCCATAGATGAAGATCTGGAAATGCAGCTTAGGTATAATGTTCATAGTTGTTTGGTGTTACTATATTCCAGTGATCAAGTCTTAACCTCTTCCAGAAATGATTTTGAAAAAAAATGTCTAAGTTTGGAAGAACAGAGGCTTTATAGGAACAATGTACAATGCAAAGTAAAATGGTCTGCATTCCTCCTCAAGTGCATATTTTGATATGCGGTTCTGAAGGAATGTCAAGTAGTTAGTAATGAACATTGGCTATGAATTGTGAGGTCCCATTTGTTCCGTAGTGCGAGTTATGATGTGACAGAGGAACCTATCATATATGTTATTAAGAAACAAGCCGACACGCTGGTTGAATCCTTATGCAGAGAAGAAAAATGAGTTGGATGTTAAAAGTGAGTGGCTGTATGATTAAAGCCGAAACATATGAACACATGTGCATGATGTTTTGGATCCGCATTGACGATTCAGCTCAAGAACAAGTTGACAGAATATAACACTTGGTATACATGTTTCACAGTTTGCTTGCTGACCTAATCATGAGAAAGATTTAGTTGTGGATATAAATAGAGGATGGATTTCAATGTTAGAGATGGAGTAGGTGAGATGTGATGTATGGTATGCAAAATATGCAAATATAGAATAGCCACAGTAAATAAAGAGAGATTTTGACCATATGTAAAAACAGAGCATAAAAATAGGAGCAGACTGAAATGAACAGTTTTGAGTTGAGTCAATATTCAAAAGCTTAATTGGAACTGTAATCATGCATAAGTATATGCAATCACAACAGTTCATTTTTGGTAGTGAGCCACCCTTATTCTTCTTCTTCTTTTTTTACTTCAAGCAGTGAGCCTCTTTTAAGTAGTGAGCTCTGGGCATTGAGCCCTAAGGTAGTGAGCCTCTTGTAATTCAGTATTTCTATAATAAAAGTATTTTCTAAGAGATAACACTCTCTGAGGTTTTTCCCCACCTTGGGGTTTTCCACATAAAAATCCTAGTGTCTATGCATTATGTTCTTATGGTTGCTCTTCATTTGTATATTGTGCTATTGTTTAATTAAGTTTGGAAAATGGTTAAACGTGAAAGTGCATAAATGGTTTTATAGAACATTGATTTAACCCCCTCTCAGTGTTCCTAACATTCAACAAGAAATACATACCTAGTAGAACCATCGTACTAAATTTTAGAGCTTGCGAACCTCTTGGAGAGGTATTGAATCATGTTTTGTGTGAAGGTTGAGTGGTTCTTATGAGAATCTTGTTTATTGTCAGAAAATCCATGTAATTCTTGTTTCCCAAATCCTTGTGTAAGTGAGACCTGTTAATGCTTGTGAGGAGGATACCCGCTATTATTTCCAACTGATGATAATCATCTTGCTCTTTTCTAATTTTTACGGAGTTTTCGTTGTTGATTTAGTCTACCATAGTAACAAGAATCATCCTGTACTATCTCACTCTTTTGCTTTGTTATAGTTGTTTGTATCAGTTGTTCCATTTGTTTTTCTGATGCATTTTAGTTATCTCCCGATCCTTGTAAGGATAATGGAGGAGGAACCTCAACATAAATTCCTTTTCTGCATGGACGAGGTTAGTTATCCAACTTTTCCTTATCCACTTCTATTATGCCTACGATGTTATCATATTCCAAATAATTTGCATCATCTACTTCCACTAAACACTATTCTATCATATTGTTATTAATATGCTTAGGGAAAGGATTAGTAAAGATTTGTAAATTCCAATTTGGCAGAGCAACTGACTTGTTTCCATTTTCATTCACACTCGATACCTGTATCACATTCGAGTTGATGAGGTCTTGTATTTCATGTTTAAGATGCATACATCTTTCAGTATCATGTCCTTGTGTCTGATGAAAATGATAAAAGGAATTAGCATAAAAGTAAGGTCCTTGAGGTTTGTTAGGATCTAAAGGCTTAATCAGGGGAAGCTTCATAAGATTATTACTCACAACTCAATTCATGATATAATGGTAAGACTCAGATATTGGAGTAAACTTTCTTTGTTGATATGGTGCCTTCTTTGGATTAGTGATGGCAGACACTTGAGAAAAGTTATTCGAATTTGGTCCATTAATCTTGATGAAACTCTTATTATTATTCTTCTTAAAGTTGTTTTGTGATGGTCCACCCATGGATTGACCAACTTGAACTGATGAGTTTTGGTTTTCATACTGACTAGATGAAGGTTGATAACCAGGAAGGGCGGTGCATAAATGTTGAAAGGAGTCATACTTCATTAAGAGAATCTTATCATGGATGTTAGGTTGTAGATTTCTAATAAACACCTTCTAAACATCCTCATCCTTCATCTAATATTGAATTTGTGCATAAAGAGATTGATACCGACTAATAAACTTAGTTAAGTTCTCTTTTAGACCTTGCTTACAATGAACTAAATCAATCAAAGAAACTTGAAGTTCAATATTTTCTTGAAAATGTTGTAAAAATTGATCAACCAACTGCAAAAAGGAGTGTATTGAATTCAGAGGTAAAGAGCAAAACCATTCTAAAGAAGTATCTTTAAGAGATCACGGGAAAAGTTTTGCTAACAAGTCCTCTTCAAAGTAGAAATCACTACACATAGCCGTGAATGCTGCCACATGAGTATTAGGATCACCTTTTCTACCATATTTTTCAAAGTGAGGGGTCTCAAACCTCTTAGGCATAGGAGTTCTCAAAATTGCATAAGATAGGGGATTACATGCATGATAAGTTGGTATATTAGGTTGTGAAGAATTTGTTAAGTTTGTCACTTTTTGTTGTAAAGCAGTCATGCCCTGTAGAAGTTGGTTTAAGATGGCATCATTGGGAGATACAGTTTGTTGTGAGGAATTAGAGCCAATGTGAGGAGGTGATTGAGCCCAAGTTGTGACAAGTGGAGGTTGTGAATAGTTCAATGGCAGTTGGACATAGTGATAGGTGGAAGGTGATTGTGAATAGGTAATAGGTGGCTAAGAATAAGTGGAATGAATAGGTGGTTGAGAACAATTATTCATAGAAGAGGTCCCCTTAGGAACCAAATTCTGATGATTAAATCCTATATCTTTGTAATTTTACAAATTAGTTCCATTAGATACTCCAATACCAGTGGTAGCATTACTACAATAATTTGCATTAGTTGTTACAATTGTCGATGTGAATGTAGATATTCTAGTAGCCGGTATAGGTGCTGATACTTGTGTATGAGATGGTGACGACACATTGATAATAACTTTTGCACATTCTGTCACTAGCATGACATTAGTTTGCACAATATATGTTAAACCTTAGATAACATCAATGCCATCTTGTCCATCCTTTAACAATTCTCTTATTTTGTGGATCATAGGGACAACTTCTTCCGCTATTCTTTATGTTTCAACAAATGCTTGAAAATCAGCTAGTTCTTTATCAAGTTTGTTTATTTTCTAATTAGGTATAAGTGCAACTACCTCAATAGTGTCATCGACATCATGAAATACTTGATCTTCCATAGTGGTTGTAGGAGGTATAATATCTTGCAAAATTTGTGTCTCTCCTTTTGTAAAGAAGGTATTAAATGTATTTTCATAGGTCTGGATATCGTTTTCTTCAAGGGCACTAGATCCCATGAGTCTTCTGCTTCTTCTTAAAGGAATGTTTTTATTATGGCAGTGGTTCATAAGGCTATGCAAGAGCATGTAACACAAAATGCACAAACTAATAGAACAAACCCTAGGAGCAAGATATGTTTAAGATCCAAAATGCTTGATTTTTTTACTTTTTTCAATGTAACCCACTAGGATAAAAGGTGTTGTAACGAAATTGATCAGGGAAAGAAAATAATATGTCTGATATCAGTCCAATAAAGCAATAATATCCTTCACAACACACATTTAATGCAAATCTAGAGTGATGACAAGTCAAAACCTAGTGAAAATACACTAAAATATGCAAATTTTCACAATTTTTCAATGCAAAGACCCAACAAAAGGGGTGTTGTAAAGAATTTTAGGAGGTAAATAAGATTATATAAGTAATATTAGTCACCTAAAGCCGTAAAAATTTGTCACAACATGCTTGGAGTGTGAATCTAGGTCAAACCCTAGGGAAAATATAGCTAAAATATGTAATTTTTCACCAAATTTCCACTGTAAGAGGCAAATAAAAAGGTGTTGTAAAGAATTTTAAGAGAGGAAGAAGATAATAACCTTTATAACATTAAATTATTGTATAAAAATCCTTTACAACATGTCTATGGTGCAAATCTAGAGAGACGATAAGGCCAAATCTAGTGAAAAATCGAGGTTTTCAAACCCTAGGCATGAAATTTTGCAAGAAAGCCACTATGTTGCAACACTACAGTTAGAAATAAATCCTAAAGAGTGTTTTAAAATGGTAGTAAAATTTTAAACAAGATTTTGAATACAAACTGTAATGAAACAACTTGCACAATATCTGAATATAGTAGTAAATATGCTGAAAATACTTGATAATAATATGCCACTTCGAGGGGGCAACCTCCTAATCCACTTCGAGGGGGATACCTCCAACAGTCTTCAATGAGAACACAATACTGAATATGATCTGAAATGAGACTCACTACCTCCTATATATACATATTTATGCCTAGGATATCACCCAGGCCGACTTAGATAGACCTATAGAATCCTTAGGCCAACCTAAACAACTAAATAACAATATAATAATGATAATATGACTTAATTAGGAGTTAAGATAGCCACAAGCTGACTATTCATAACCCTATGTACACCAATATTAAGGGCGTAGCATGCCCCCCCTCTTCAAAGAAGCATTGTCCTCAATGCTAACCAAGTGTGGATTTATTTGAATGAACTCCTCATCCTCCCATGTGGCCTCTTCAACTAGTAAATTCTTCCATTGGATGAGATACTGAGTGAGGGTTCTATTCCTTAGCTTCTTTGTGCGAGTTTGAAGAATGCCCTCTGGTTCCAAAATTATTCTTCCTTCTTCATCAAGTTCTGGTAGTACTGTTTGAGTAGGAATATTCTGCCCAATTACCTTCTAAAAACAAGAAACATGAAAAACTGGATGTATCTTTGTTGTTGGTGGCAACTCTAGCTTGTAGGCAACACTACCAATCTTTTGCATGATTTGGTATGGCCCATAATATCTTGGAGACAACTTATTATTCTTTTTGTGTTGCTTCATTGAGATTTGTTTATAAGGCTGCAATCTCAAGAAGACCCAATCCCCAACTTCAAAATTTCTTTCACTATGATGTTGGTCCGCTTGTTGTTTCATTCAATTTTGTGCCATAGCTAAATTCTCCTTGAGTCCTGAAAGTACCTGTTGTTGATGATGCAAGTGGTCCTCTACTGCCTGAACTCTTGGTGACACCTTTAATGATGATGTGATGGAAGGAGGATGATATCCATAAAGTGCCAAAAATGGAGACATTTTTGATGAGCTATGAAAAGAAGTGTTATACCACCATTCTGCTAGTGGTAGCCAATCTACCCATTGAGATTGCTTTTCTGAAGTGAAACAACGTAGATATCCTTCCAAACATTTATTAACAACCTCAGTTTGCCCATCTGATTGAGGATGGTATGAAGAACTATGAGCCAATTGAGTACCCAAACATGAGAATAAATCTTTCCAAAAGTGACTAGTAAAGATAGGATCACGATCACTAACAATAACCTTAGGTGTACCATGTAGCTTTTGGATATTCTCCAAGAAAATTTTTGCCACTACACTTGCTGTAAAAGGATGTGATAATGCAATGAAATGTGCATATTTAGTGAGGTGATCGACTACTACCATGATGACATTATGACCTTTAGATTTGGGAAGCCCTGTGATGAAGTCCATGGATACCTCTTCCCAATGCTGGCAAGGAATAGATAAGGGCTGCAAGAGACCTGGTGTCTTAATTGTCTCCCCCTTATTTCTTTGACAAACCAAACATTCAGCCACAAATTTTTGAACATCACCTTTTAACCCTTCCCAAAAAAAATCTTGCTTGACCCGATGATATGTCTTCAAAAATCCTGAATGACCACCAACTAGGGACTCATGTAGCTCTGTGAGAATCTTGTGTTTAAGAGTGGAATTCTTGCAGAGATACAAATGCTCTTTATACCAAAGAATATCTCCCTTTAAACAAAACTTATCTGAACTACTAGGATCACTTTTTAATTGTTGGATGAGATTACTTGTTGCAACATCATTTTGCCATTCTGCTTTGGCTTCTTCCACCCAATTTGCTTGTAATATTGAAAGGGCACACAATAAGGCTTCATCTTTCTCATCCTTCCTAGAAAGTGCATCAGCCACAATATTTTCCTTCCCTTTCTTATATACAATCTCAAAGTCATATCCCAACATCTTAGTGACCCATTTTTGTTGCTCTTCAGAGGATAGTCTTTGTTCCAAAAAATATTTTAGGCTATCATGATCTGTCTTAACCTTGAAGTGTCGACCCATTAAATAAGGCCTCCATTGTTTAACTGCGTGAAGGATTGCTAGCATTTCCTTCTCATAAATAGGTTTGAGCTGATTTTTACCCTTTAATTGACGACTCTCAAAAGCAATTGGTCAACCTTCTTGCATGAGAACTGCTCCTATCCCATTTCCAGAAGCATCACATTCCACAATGAATTCCTTGGTGAAGTCCAGAGTGGCAAGCACTGGAGTTGTACACATAGCCTCCTTCAATTGCTCAAATGCTACATTAGCAGACTCATTCCAATGAAAAGAATCCTTCTTCAAGAGAGTGGTGAGGGGTGCTTCTATATGACCATAATTCTTCACAAATCTTCTATAGTACCCTATCAATCCCAAGAAACCCCTCAGTTTCTTAATGGTTTTTGGAATAGGCCATTCCATGATAGCCTTAATTTTGTTAGGGTCCACCTTTACTCCTTCATGTGAAACTATGTGTCCCAAATACTCCACCTCCTTAAGACCAAAAGCATACTTGGATGGCTTAGCATAGAGTTGATGATCTTTGAGTAATTGTAATGCTTGATCTACATGCTGCAAATGTTCTTCCCAAGTCTTGCTATAAATCAATATATCATCAAAGAACACTAACACAAACTTTCTCAAGAACTTCTTAAAAATGGAATTCATCAAACTTTGGAATGTAGATGGTGCATTGGTAAGGCCGAATGGCATCACCAAAAATTCATAATGACCCTCATGAGTTCGGAATGCTGTCTTACAAATATCTTCCTCCTTAATCCGAATTTGGTGATAACCAGATCTAAGATCTAACTTGGTAAAATACATAGCTCCATTCAATTCATCTAGCAAATCATCAATGACTGGAATAGGAAACTTATCTTTAATGGTGTACATGTTGAGCACTCTATAATCTGGACACATGCACCAAGTTTCATCCTTCTTACGCACCATCACCACAGGCAAGGAGTAAGCACTTTGGCTATGCCTGATAATTCCTGCCTCTGGCATCTCCTCAACAATTTTTTCTATCTCACTTTTTTGTATGTGTGGGTACCTATAAGGCCTGATGTTTGGTGGTTGGCTCCCTGGAACTAGTTGTATGGCATGGTCATGATCCCTCTTAGGAGGAAGTCCTTTAGGCATATCTCCAAGAACCACTGAGTGACGATCAATTATTGCTTGTAAATCTGGATGAGTAGGAGCATTAGATTGAGAGACTTCTAATGAACATAGCTGGGCCACAAATCCATCTGCTCCTTTCTTAAGCAACTTTTGCATTTGATGAGAGCTTACCATCTGTGGGGATTTTGCCTTCAACCCCCTTAGCTCCACTACCATTCCTTCTGATTGAAATCTCATGAATAGTTCTTGGAAGTTCATCTCAATTGTTCCTAATGTAGTAAGCCATTGTACTCCCAAAACAATATCTGCTGCAGCCATGGATATTGCATACATTGGGGTATCAAGTTGATAATCTCCCATGGATAATTTAATGCTATGACAATTCCCCGAACAACTAACTATACCCCCATCTACAATCAAAACCTGAAACTCTGGGGCTGGATATATAAAACAATTTAGACGAGTTGCCAACTTTTTGTTGATGAAATTATGAGTACTACCTGAGTCGATCAACACTGTTACTTTCAGCTTCTTTAAGAAACCCACTACCTTGAGAGTTTGTGGTGCACTGAAACCTGAGAGTGCATGACAAGAAATGATTGGCTGAGAATCATGTGATTCCTCACTTGACTCCCTATCCTCCTCTAATATGGGTTCCTCCTCTTCTTCCTCACTTGGACCTTCAATATAGAACAATTTCTTTTCACTACATTTATGTCCTCGACTGTATTTGCTATCACAATTGAAACACAACCCTTTTGCTCTTTTCTCCTCAATTTGCTGTGGAGTCAACCTAGTAGGTTGAGGAAGAGAAGGTGTTGAATATCCTTTCTCTCTTGTCATATTAGCCCCTTGCTTTCTAGGAATCAAATATTTCTCCTCTACCCTGCGTGCCAAGATAAAAGACTCATTTACTGAGCTAGGACTAAACATACGTACCTCGTGTTGAATGTAATCCTTGAGACCACCCAAGAATAAATCATTCAAGTTCTCCTCTGTAATTGTATCCACTCTTAATGATAGATTTTGGAATTTTTGAATATAATCCTTAACTGATCCTATTTGTTGAAGTTTAGCAAGCTGGCTGAAGAAGTTGTCTGTCACACTATTGCTATATTGTGCTTGGAGTTTTTCTGTAAAAATTGACCATGAGATGGTGAGACCCTTTTTGCTCCGATGAGTACAAAGCCAACGATACCAAATGAATTGATCTAGTTCTAGATATAGGGAAGCCATCGTGACCTTTTGTCCATATGGGATTTGATGTACTTCAAAAAAATCTCCATTTGGTTAATCCATGTTAGAGGATCCTTACCATCGAACTTGTGCATATCCACCTTAGGAAAGAAATTCCTAGATCCCATAGGAGTATTAAAATTTGTGTCATTATTAGCCGACTTGAAGGTTTCACCTTGGTTGCTTGAGAACTCCTTTCTTGGTTCATTCATATAGGCGCTGAACATGCTTCGTAGATCTGATATATCTCCTCTTAGGTCACACATATCCCTCTTAATTGAGGACACATCTTCTTTGACCTTACTCATTTCCTCATTGGGATTACTATCATCTATTATTTCCTCATCCTTATCAGAGGATTTTCCCGGTGTGGCAGTATTCTTTTTGCCTCTTGTTGTAGGCCCCGTCATGATGGAAACCAATATTTTTGAAATAAATCACACAAATGAAATGTAAATTTTCTAAAATTTTTACTGTAACTTACTAAAGCCAAGATACCACTTACCTAGAAAAAAATCTAAAAACTTAGTAAATTTGCTGCCTTGAGAGTGAATTTGTTGGAAACCCTAATTTTGCAATAACTCACTTATTTTTGCTTCAATTCCTCTAATATCTAGACTATATCTTCTTTAATATGGTCTTCAAAAACCCTTTAAAAATCTTTAAAAAATTTGCTAAAATTTGAAAGTTATGCTCTTCCCAAAATTGCCTCTAATGTTGAGAAAAAATCTTGCCTCTACGGTGCCAAGATCATGCTCTGATACCACTTGTAATGAAACAAATTGCACAATATCTGAATATAGTAGTAAATATGCTGAAAATACTTGATAATAATATGCCACTTCGAGGGGGTAACCTCCTAATCCACTTCGAGGGGGATACCTCCAATAGTCTTCAATGAGAACACAATACTGAATATGATCTGAAATGAGACTCACTACCTCCTATATATACCTATTTATGCCTAGGATATCACCCAGGCCGACTTAGATAGACCTATAGAAGCCTTAGGCTGACCTAAACAACTAAATAACAATATAATAATGATAATATGACTTAATTAGGAGTTAAGATAGCCACAAGCTGACTATTCATAACCCTATGTACACCAATATTAAGGGCGTAGCACAAACCCTAGCTAATGCAAAACTAGGTTATATGAAAAAATGCACAATTTCAAGTATTTTTTTATCAATTTAAGCATGAAATTGCAATCTCAATGAATGTTGAATGGAAAATTTATGTATTTTAAATCAGATCTAATAATAATGATAGAAATTTATTCAAATGCAATTCCAACTAATTCAAATTATTTGAAAATGCAAGATAAAAATGCCAATTTTTTCAAAATTTTCTAATTTTTCAAATTTTTTGTAATTTTTCAATTTTTTTTGTAATTTTTAAAATGCAATGTGATTAAAACAATGAAATGAATGAATGTAAATCTGAATCACAACACTTAGCAAGGTGCAAAATTCATGAAAAACATGGGTTCACCAAAATGTTTAAGGTGAAATTTAATGAAGAGGATTTGTTAGTGTTTAGGGTTGATCTTGCTAGTTTGTATGAATCCTCCTTTCACCTCTAAACATTCAAGGACTTCAACCAAGTAGGAAGTCTACTACAGGCCTTTGGTCACTCAGAATATAGGGGAAAATTAGAATTGTGTGATTTAGTTATTCAATTAAGCCCAATTATGCTCTAAACCCTAATTATACAAGTTCAGAAGCAAACAGACAAATCATGAAAAATACTTGCACACAGAGATATCAAATGACAATCAAATACATACCAAATTTCAAAGTTTGGAAAATGGAAAAGGCAGGGACTAATGAGTAGGTGCCCTAGTCCAGTGCTACAGTTTCTTTGCAGAATCCTGATCTCCTTCCGACATTGATCTGCACTGTATCTTTTGTTTCTAGGAACTCAATTGCAGAGGACACTGGGACTAGTGCCCAAGTCCAAGAAAATCTCCAGTGTCTAGCTTCTTTCTAGATCCTAAATCCTTGATGCCTGATGACCTTCCTTGCAACTCCACTTCTTCTAGATGTGACACCTATAACCTACAATCACAAGGAGTGGGTTGAGGGTTGTGGTGTTTAGAGGCTTGCCTCAGTCAAGCCCTAGAGAGACATTCAAGTCTCCCAAACATCGTTGTCAGATAAAGAGTGCATATCCCCGTGGGATAGAGGAAAAATCCAAATGATAAATGATTGAAAACATAATTGATATCACATTATAGTGAAGATCTCATGGAAGGAAAATGCTCTTCATGCCATGAGGAGATGGATGACAAATCTACAAATACAAACACAAGAACAACACAAATTCTTCTCTACAGCATAATGAATGCCTTAAATCACCTTAACATAAGCCACAAGTTTACAATATCTATCTAGTTTACAAATTAATGCCTAAACATGTTTATATATGCAACTACAAACTGACACTAAATAATGGTCATAAACTGACACTCCAAAATTGGTCTTGACCTAAAATAGGGTAGGACTAGAGTTCCCAAGTCCTCCCTCCTTATTTTAGGTAGGACTAATGTCAAGTGCATCCCCTGAGTCCAAATTTCAATGAAACTTCAAGGTTTTGTCATCAGGATGTCAAATTACCATGAAAAATGCTCTAAATGCATAAACAAGACCCAAGAGCTAAACCTTAGGAGGGAAAAGCCCCCAAGGGAACATTTTCCAATGTAACAAATGGTTTTCCATTGTCTATGATAATAGTGGATGGGATACCATAATGACCAATGATATGGTAAAGGATTAATTTAGAGATTTTAGTTCATGTGTTGAAAGTGAGTGGTACAACTTCCACCAACTTTGTAAAATATTCAGTGGTAGTGATGATGAATTTATGGCCAGTAGAGGAGGAAGGGTGGATCTTTCCATTGAGATCTAGGTGCCACTAAGAGAAGGGCCATGGGGTAGTGAGGCTTGGAGTTCCTATGCTGGTGCATGGATAAGATCTCTATGTTGTTGACAAGGTATGCATTTCTTAACATATTCATAGGCATCATGCTCCATGGCAAGCTAGTAGTACCCTGTTCAGAGGATTTTTTTAGTGAGGACTATACTAATGGTGTGGGCATTATAGATACCATCATAGCCTCCATGATAAAGAGTATTGTCAAGGATAGTGAAATGGGAGGTGTGATGAATAAATGATTTGTGTTTATTTCTAGAGAGATTGTGGGAGGGTATGATTACATAGGTAGATATAAATGTCCTAATATTAGGGAGAATCGTGACCATCAATATCACAAATAAATTCTAATTCTAGGACATAATACATGGGTATGAGGAGTTGTTTGATGAGGAATCCTCAGTGTTGACTATCATGTGGCATGTCCAACAAGGACCCAATGGTATCCATGGCATTGACAACCTTGTTGTGAAGAAGAGGAACCTATTCAAACTAGATGTTTGTAAAATATTTCTTAAATCTATCAACCATCCATTTGTAGGAACTAACTTGTCATCTTTTGTATGATATTCATTATTGAAATGTTTGATTACTAGCTACAAATCTCCATAAACCTATAGCTACTAGATGTTCCACTAAACATCCATCTTGAGACCTGTAATCAAGCATTCATATTTTCCCATGTTATTTGTACAGGTAAATCCTAGTTAGAAGGCCTTTGATATGAAATCCCTTGAGGTGTGATGAAAAGAATGCATGTGCCTACACCATGACTTGTCAATGATCCATCGAAGTATAATTTCTAGGATGTTTGTTCTATGAGTGTGAAGATAACCTCATTGAGAAAGTTAACAACCAATGGTTGATACCAGTCTATGAAAGGAGCCTCTACCAACTAATCTGCAACTTGTCCTTTTATGGACTTTCTATCTATATACTCAATGTCAAATTCACTGAGTAACATGACTCACTTTTCCATTCATCTTGTGAGGGAGGCTTTGGAAAGAAGATATTTTATTGGATCAATCTTGGATATGGATTTATCAGATAAAATAACATGTATTTTTGAAGATTTTGAGAGCTAAAGATGACAACTAGACATACATGTTCCATTGGTGCGTATTTTAGCTCATAGGCAACTAGTTTTCAACTGATGTAATAGATAGCTCTTTCATAATCTATTTCATCATGTTAGGCTAATAGTGTCCCCAGTGTGACTAGAGTTACTAAAATGTAGATAAGAAAGGGATTTTCCATAATAGGTTCCATGAGGACTAGGGGAAAGGTTGGTATTTGTCTACTAATTATGGAATGAATCATCAAATGGCCTAGAGTTTGCCCTAAAGGTTGTAGAGTTGCTTGAGGTTTTTGAGGTAGAGACATTTCTATGATGGTTATCACTTTAGTAGGATCTGTTGGCAAGAGACATTGCTCTGGTATGAACTTGTATGTTGTCATTGATGGCAACAAGGCTTTGAGATCTCTTCAGCATGATAGGGAGACACAACTCTAGAAGATGACATTCGATTTTAGGTTTGAATAGAAGAAATGGCTAAGTATGGACATACATAGAGTAGAGGATAGTAAGTTGGATAGTATGCTTCCACAGATGATGATCTAGTAATGCGGTTCAGGTATGTTGTTAGTAATTTTTTTTTGGTGTCATACTCTAGAGATTAAGTCTTGACTTCCTCTCGAAGTCATCTTGAAGAAAAGTCTAAGTCCGGGTAAGCAAAGATATAGCAGGAACAATGAACAGGGTATAGTGCAATGGTCCACATTTCTCTGCAGGTGAGCATTTTTGTTATGAGGTTTTGAGGTGTTGTAAATACTTATATGAAGTGTCTAATTCCATAATTGGGAGATCTAAAGTCCACTGGAAATACAGTTGCAAGCCACTAAGTATCGATATAGTGTTCAATAGAGTTTGATAGAGACAACATCTAATTTCTGATGATCTGCATTTCTTCACAAGATGATATCATGCCTTGCAGTTCTGAGGATAATTTTGGGAATGTATGAAGAGTCCTTGATATGAGTTTGGAGGTGTTTTGAGATCCACAGTAAAAGTTGTAAGTCAGCAAATGAACCTGTCAAGCATACTTTTGAAGAACAGGCTGACTAGATTGTTAAATCATTGTGCAGAGAAGAGATAATGTTTGAAGGATCTATCTAAGTGATTGAATGATTATATCTGACCTATATGAACACATTTGGGAAATGTTTTGGGTCCACATAATATATAGTGCATTAGATTAAGACAACAAGCCACATCCTTCTATGTACACTTTTCAAGTCTTGATGCTGACCTAATTATGGATCAAATCATGATGAGGATATATAAAGGAAATGAATTTTAGTTGTGTAGTGTGTGAATAGTGTGTGATTTGGTGTGGGCATGCGAATAGCAAAGCAGAGTTAGAAGATCAGCAATGATGAAGACCTGGGATTCAGAATTCAATTGCTAAATGACTGCACCCTAGCATAGTGATAGATGCTTTTGCAGTACTTAATCTTAATATGCAATTTTCTTTATAGTGAGATTCATTCATCAAGGTAGTGAGCCTCCATTAGGGTTTAACAACCCTTATTGTAATCTTGCTAGGTTAGGGTTGAGGCAGTGAGCCTACTAGACGTAGTTGTTCTTCATGGCAATGAGCCAACATGTTCTAGGCCAGAGTGACAAAGCTTGAACGTCATTATTTGTAAATATTACAATATATATTTGAGAGCTAATCCTCTATGTGGTTTTTTCCATTTTGGGTTTTCCACATAAAAATCTTGGTGTCTATGTGTCATGTTTTTATGGTTGATGTTCATATGTATGTTGTGCTTCTGCTTAATTAATTTTGGAAAATGGTCAAAACTTAAAGGGTATCAAAAGATTTATAGAACACTTATTCACCCCCCCTCTTAGTGTTCTTGACATTCAATAATTGGTATTAGAGTGAGCTCCCTTGGAAAAATTCTAACAGCTTGGGGAAAATCTGGGATAGTGCAATCATGGCAGCGAGAAGATTTGGAAATTATGAAAGCCACAAGGAACTAGAAGTAGCTCTTATGGATCTTGAAAACTCTGAAGTAGAAGTCAGGGAGCTAAAAGAAAATTTACAAGCTAATGAGTGCATCTCAAAGCTAAAAGATAAAGTCAAAAAATTCAAAGATAAATACAAAGAAGTTAATGATCAACTAATATAAGCAAATAAAGCCCTAAATGAACTGGAAGCAGAAGTTATAGAAACAACAAGAGTAGAAGATGATCTGAATCTAATTGTGAAGAACAAATTAGAAGATTGTACAATACTTGAAAAAGAAATTGTAAGTCTAAAAATGGATCTGGAAAAGGCTAGAAGCTTTGAAGAAAAATTCAAGATAAGTTCTGTAAAGCTTAATGAAATGATTGCTAGCCAGAAGAGTGCCGATGATAAGCAAGGATTGGGATTTGAAAAAGGGGAAAGTTCAAAATCTGGTCAAGCAAACACTAAATTAAAGATAAACAAAGGGAACCAATTCAGAAATCAAAGAAGAAGATCTAGAAGACCTCCAATCAGACGACCAAATGCTCAAAGGTACCCATCTTTCAATGGTTATTGTAACTCATGTAATAAGTTTGGTCATAAAGCTCCTCAATGTAGGAGCAGAGTAAATCAAAAGGTTCCATCATTCTCTGGCCAGTGTTTCAATTGCAATAAAATTGGTCATAGAGCAATTGAGTGAAGAAGTAAAATGGGTTAAAATTCTATTAGGTGAAATGCATGCTATAAAATGGGACACAGATCAAATGAATGCAAAAGATTTGTAAGAAATGGTCAATCATTCAATGGAAAGTGTTTTGCATGCAATAGATTTAGACATATGGCTAACCAATGTAGATCAAATCCAATCAATAAAAGGAATCAAAGACAAAAGAATGTGGTGTGCTTCAATTGCAGCAAATCAGGACATATTGCAAGATTTTGCAGAAGCAAGAATGTGAAGAGACATTACTATTCTAAAGAAACGAAGACAGAGCAAAGAAATGATAAGGGAAATGAGAAAGTTGATCTAGTTGAAACCAAGAAAGAAATGAACAAGGTATGGATCAAGAAAGAAGTAATTGAAGTTAGGGATCAATCTGCCCTAGTATTCGGTGTAGATACTTCCTCTAGGAAGTGAATTGAGAGCTTTGGCTCAGGGGGAGCAATGTTGAAAATCCAAATCCCCCTACTAGTAAGTGGGTACCAGAATCCAGTACAAAGATTAATGATGAAATTTGATGTGTCATAGCTCTTAGAAGAAAAACCAGAAGAAAAAGGGTCTATGCGGCATATTGTAGAGCAAATATAATCAACTGTGTTCTACAGTGAAGGGTGTTGATAGCTTTTTGGGAATGAGCAATTAATGACAACTAGGTCAAGCTGTGTAGAGGATAAAAAGGAGCTTTTTGGTTTCAAAATCACATTGGGCTCAGAGATATCAGAAACTTAGAGAGATCAAAGCTAAACCTAAGCAGTGAAAACTAAGATTTGAAGCATTCGAAGAAAGGAAACCCTAACTCAGCAAAACAAGGTATTTTCATTAAAACCTCATTTGTGAATCTATTGAATTTTTGCAATGGCAACTTTGCAAGTCGTAGATATATCTAATTGACCTCAGCCTAACTTTAAGAAATACTCCTACAAGGAAACTGAAGTGGATCCAATGGATACATTCTCAAAAATACCCTACGGAGTCCTATATGTGGAAGATGTTAGGGCATACATCCATGTGGCCCTAGATGAGCTCGACAACGACAAATTCTCAAGTTTATTTCTAAAACACCTAAGTAATGATCAAGTTGATTTAAAAAAAGAATACAAAGCCTTGAAGGAGAAGAAATTCATCCAGTATGCAAAGGTTCACACATATGTAGAGGACTAGTGGGTTCGATATATTTTTAGTCAAATCTATGACGAATTCATGCGGTTAGGGAAATGACAACCCTTTAAAATAATAGAGAAGGCAATTCAAGCAATTATTGGACTAAACTCCACTGGAGGAGTGCCATTATTGAAGGTGATCAAGAATCAAATGGTTACAGATGCTACTGGAGCAAAATTTGACAAAAGGGCATTGACAATAAATGATATCAATGATCCTGCAGTAAAGTTTGCCTGAATGGTCATAGGTTACAAAGTTTACTACTCAAATAAGGAGAACTTAGTTTCTGGTACTACAATTTACACCACATATCAAATGGTCAAAGAGAATGTAGATTATGATTTGTGTGAACTGCTGCGAACCCAACTACTAGAGAATTTGAAGAAGATAAAGGAAAGCAAGAACTATCCATTCAAGTATGGTATGCTAATTATCTATTTATTCTTCTATATCTTGAATGAATTCCTAAATCACAAGGGACTAGTTTGGTTGAGTGATAAACTAGTAGCTATGCAAATTAGAAATTGTCTTAACAACTTGGGAAGTTATAATGAGCAAAAAGAAGCCGTATGGGGATTTTTCAATAATTTTCAAAGTATGATGCACTCTAGAGAAAGAATTCCTGAGAAAATTATTGATAAGTAAAAGGACACAATTTGTTTCATGGTCACTAAGGATCAATGATTAATGGAGGCTGTGGAACTTAGAACCGTATGGGTAATGCCCATGGGTTATGAGGTAGATGAACAAATTTTGGAAAACTATGCCCAGCATCTGCTCGGCAAACCTAAAGATGCCAAGGAAGAAAGGTTTGGAACATATATGGAGTTACCTGTGAAACTCCATGTTGAACTTAGACAAGCTGAATCAACCAGAAGAGTAAGAAAAGAGGTGGAAGAATTGCCACAAGGTATGGCATCACTAAAGAACAACTTAAGGAATCAAGAGAAATTGCAGAGAAAGTAAAGGAAAAACAAGAAAGTGAACAGGATAAGGTTCTGGAAGAGCCTATAAAGAAGAAAAGAGAGCATAAAACAACACAAAGGACTACCAGAAGCTCTGCTACTTCATCTGGTACAACATCTTCAAAGAAACCCTCTAACAAAGATACAAAGAGGAAGAAGATGAAGGGAAAAAGACTGTATGTCAGTGTGATAGAAAAGGATGAAGAAGAGACATAATCAGATGAGGAAGTAAAGAAAATGAAAGTTGAGGCTACTAAAGTCTCCAAAAGTAGTAAGGAGAAGTCATCCAACAAAAGACAAAAGGTAGATGAGTCTCAAGCCACATTAAATCTTGAAGATGTATTAAAATATACCACTGTTGATGGAAACTTAAAACCTATGGCTGAATTCTATAATGATTTCAGTGATGCTGATAAAAGGGTTTTGGAAGAAGCCACCATAAGGCAATTGAACATATACAATAGATCTCTTATTGAGATCATTGGTGATCTCCTAGATACCTTGGGAAGTATCTTATCAGCTAGAAAAGAAACTGCTATGGAAAAAGATATTGAACTTAGACAGCATGCACTAACAAGGTTAAGTCTGGAAATCACTCCTGAAGAAGAAGCCAAAATTTCTAAGGAACTCAAGGATAACTTTAAAACAAAGAAAAGGATGAATTCATTAATGATAGGTGAAATTGATAACGTGGTCAAGGAAACAGAGGAAACCATTTTGGAAATATTGAAGAAAAACAATATTCCTACCATTTATGACAATGAAAAGATAAATGTTGGAGATGACATATCTACTCTGGAAGTCAGCATGGATCAAGGTTTGGAGCAAATTGATACAAATTCTCTGGTAAAAGATAGAGCAACTAAAAAGAAAAAGGAAGAATCTGATCAAACCCCTGCTACTGAAAAGGATCAAACTGAAACAAGTCTTCTTCCAAGACAACAGACTGATGATCCAAATAACAAGGAGAAATTTGATGAGCAGATCAAAGTTGATAATCAAGAATTTGATCAAGTTGAGGAAAGCCCTACACTGAAGAAAAATATTGGTCAACAAGAGAATATGGACTTGGAACCTTGGGAACAAAATCAAGAAGGAGAAGTGTCTAAAGAAGCAGCAAGAGACACTGCAAAGACAGTAAAAGAGCTTTTGGAAAAAGAACTGGTTCTAGATTAGCCTAAATCAATCCAAGGTCCAACTAAACTAAACATAATATCTCCTTCTCAAATGTTCAAGTTGGCTTCAGTTGTCCAAGATAAAGCAAGAAAAGAGATTTTGAAGTCACACATTAAGGATAGTGAACTCATAAATGATGCATCCAACATTTTGGAAAAGCTAGTGCCAACTTACTAGAAGGACACCTCTATGTCTGCCACATGTCAACCCAAGGGACTAATTCACTCTATAAGTACACACTTTGAATCTTTTGAAAAATCTGCTAAAAGAAAAGTTAGACAAGAGTTTAATGAGAAAAGGCTAGATGAGTTGACAAAGTTGATAGCCCATGATAAGGTTCAATTAGAAAATGGAATACAGAATACTCAGAGCACTATTAGAGAAGCTGGTGATGTATATAAATTTTTTCTTTCATGGCTGGAAGTTACAAAGAAGATAGAGGAAAAGATCAAGGAATTGGAAGAAAAATTGATGGATATTTGTAAGAATTTTAACCCAATACATGAATCAACCAGCAACAAGGAAGCTCAATTCATTAACATCCACAATGACTTGAATAGTTCAATAAATCAAAAGTATCAATTAAAGAGTAGAATGGGACAATTGAGAAGACTGATCAGTCCCAAACTAGACTCAATGACTAAGCTTGTGGCTGAAGCATAGCTTGTTGGACAAACTAACTCACCATTAGATCTACAAAAGGCAGAAGCTACAGTTTTCCTACTCAGTGGTCATATTCAAATTTTGGATAATGCCAAGAAAAGCTAGGATGGTGAATGTGCTCAAGTAAAGAACATGTTCAAGGACATCCTTCAACACATTAAAAATTAAGTTGAAGATTGAATTTGTAAATATGCGGTAGTGTCCATAAGTCTTTTGAAGTTTTGACAAACTTTTGGTTTCAGATCACACCCTTTTCCATTAATGTCAAAGGGGGAAAAGAAGGTCAATGAAAAAATGGATAAAACATCTCAGGGGGAGGATAATGAAGTGTATATAGTAAGGGGGAGCAGTCAAGCATTTTTCACTAAGTGTTGCCACCAATGCCAAAGGGAGAGATTGTTGGCAAGAGACACTGCTCTTGTATGAACTTGTATGTTGTCATTGATGGAAATGAGGCTCTAAGATCTCTTCAACATGATAGGGAGACACAACTCTAGAATATTGCATTAGATTTCAAGTCCGGATAGAAGAAATGGCTAAGTATGGACATACACAGAGTAGAGGACAGTAAGTTGGATAGTATACTTCTGCAGATGATGATCTAGTAATGTGGTTTAGGTATGATATTAGTAATTGTTTTGTGGTGTCATACTCTAGAGATTAAGTTGTGAACTCCTCTGGAAGTCATCTTGAAGAAAAGTCTAAGTTCAGGTAAGCAAAGATATAGCGAGAATAGTGAACAGGGTATAGTGTAGTGGTCTACATTCCTCCGCAAGTGAGCATTTTTTTTATGAGGTTTTAAGGTGTTGTAAACACTTATATGAAGTGTCTAATTCTAGAGTTGGGAGATCTAAAGTCCATTGAAAAGACAGTTGCAAGCCGCTAAGTATCAGCATAGTGTTTGATAGAGTTTGACAGAGACAGAGTCTGAGTTCTGATGATCCACATTTCTCCTTAAGATGATACCATGCATTGTGGTTCTGAGGATAAGTTTGGGAATCTATGAAGATTCATTGATATGAGTTTGGAGGTGTTTGATATCCACAATAAAAATTGTATGTCATTAAATGAACCTGTTAAGCATACTCTTGAAAAACAGGCCAACTAGGATGTTAAATCATTGTGTGGAGAAGAGATAATGTTTGAAGGATCTATCTAAGTGATTGAATGATTAGAGCTGACCTATATGAACATGTTTGGGAAATTTTTTGGGTCTACATAATATATAGTGCATTGGATTAAGCTGACAAGCCACATCCTTCTATGTACACGTTTCAATTCTTGATGTCGACCTGATTATGGATCAAATCATGATGCAGATATATAAAGGCAATGAGTTCCAGTTGTGTAGTGTGTGAAGAGTGTGTGATTTGGTGTGGGAATGCAAATAACATATCAGAGTTAGAAGATTAGCAGTGATGAAGACTTGGGATTCAGAATTCGGTTGCTAAATGACTGCACCTTGGCATAGTGAGAGATACTTTTGTAGTACTCAATCTTAATGCATAATTTTATTTACAGTGAGATTTCTTCAACAAGGTAGTGAGCCTCCATTAGGGTTTAATAGCCCTCATGGTTTAACAACCCTTATTGTAATCTTTCTAGGTTTAGGGTTGAGGTAGTGAGCCTTCTAGACCTAGTTGTTCTTCATGGCAGTGAACCAGCATGTTCCAGGCTCGTGGAGTGACCAAGCCTGAACATCATTATTTTTAAATATTGCAATATATATTTGAGAGCTAATCCTCTCCATGGTTGTTTCCCATTTTGGGTTTTCCATGTAAAAATCTTGGTGTCTATGTCATGTTTTTATGGTTGCTATTCATATGTATGTTGTGCTTCTATTTAATTAATTTTGGAAAATGGTTGAAACTTAAAGGGTATCAAAATATTTGTAGAACACTGATTCACCCCCCTCCTAGTGTTCCTAAAATTCAACAGGATCTACCTCAATACCTCATATGGAGATGATGAAACCCAACAGTTGTATGGATGTAACCCCTAAGACAGACTTCTTGGGATTTAGTCACACATTGTATTCTTTGAGATGTTCAAAGATGCATTCAAGAAACTTGGGGTGTCCTTCCCTTGTATTTGATTTTCCCAGGAGATCTTCCACATAATATTCTATGATATCATGTAGCATGTCATGGAAGATGACTGTCATTACATGCTAATATGTAGCTCCTACATTTTTAGCCCCAAAAGGCATCACTTGATAGCAATAAGTACCCCAAGGACAAGTAAAGGTAGTTTTTTGTTGATCTTTAGATGTTATTTAGATCTTATTATGTCTTGAAAATCTATCCATGAGTGATAACATCTTGTGACTAGATGTGAGATCAACAATGATATTTATGTTAGGGAGTGGAAAGTCATTATTAGGGCATGCCTTGTTGAGGTATTTTAAATATGTACAGATGCAGATGCCCCCTATCTTTTTGTTGATAGGTACAATATTAGAAACCCATTTATGGTAGTCGATAAGGTAGATAAAGTCAACTTCCATGAGCTTTTGAAATTCTTCTTTTACTAGTAAAGTGGTTTATGGATGCATCTTTTAGAGATTTTTCTTAACTAGTTTAGCATCTAGATGTACAACAAGATGGTGGACTACTAGAGATGGGTCCAACATTGGCATATTAGTTTAGGACCAAGAAAACACATTTGATGCCTTCTATAGGATGGCGGACATGGTGAGTTTCTATACAAGTAAAAGAGAGGTCTCCATGTATGCTATATTTGGTTCTTTCTTGATACCTAGGTCAATCTCTTGTGTGCCTTCAATTAGAATAGATGAACATTCCTACCAATGTGGAAATATTGGGGGAGGTTGAGTTCCTCATCTCCTAGCACCTTAGAGAGGTTTTCACCAAGAGATATATCTTTATTTTTCTCTTTTGTGTTTGATAGAAACTCAAGGAGGTTTTCACAAGGCGATGATTTTATATTTTTCTATTACTTTTATTTTTTTTCTTTTATGACTAAGTAACTCTTCTTGTGCCCCAAAGAAGGTAGTAGCATGTATATTGACATCATACCCTAACTTGTGGTCTCTTGCAAGAAAGTTGTCACAAAATCCCAAGAATTCAATAATGGCCTCATCATTTTGAAACATGTCAAGAGATGGTGAATCTTGTTGGCCACAAGTGATTAACTCATGATAGACAAGGGGGAGGTTGATGGTGAGGATGGCATTGTTAAGAAAAATTTAGGATAAATCCAAGTCTTCAAATGAGACTATGATGATTCCTTATGCAATGCTTTCAACAATGGGAGGGGAATCATTTGCAACTACAAAAGATGCATGGGGTTCATTAGTTTTCACACCCAGAGGCATATATCCCAATCCACAAGAATTGATTCTCTAATGTCTTGTTCATTGATGTTGAGTCCTTTACCTCAATAGTGCATATTTTCACACGTGATGAGGAACAAGATATTTTTTCCTTAAATACTCAAGAGTCATTTCCTCATTATCTGATTCATCTTGATATAACCAAGATTCTAGGGAGTTCAATTTTATCCTTGTCAAGAGTGCCTATAGATGTGAAGGTAGTGGGACCTATTTTCTTACATGTCTTCTCCTATGGCTTCTTTAAGGGACACCCATAGGATTGAGGATACAAAGGGCATTGTCCCACATGGAAAGCATTATGTATTTCATATTCTCCACAACTTATATTGATGATCTTGATCTTGGTAGGCTTGGAGGCTTATGATGATGAGGACGTAAATGGAAGGGATTTGGGGTTAACATAGGATGAGGAATCCTTGATTTTGGCAACATCAGTGTTGGGGCAATAGTATGCTTTATGGTATGAGACTTATAAGGATTTGCAATCTTTAAATGGTTGTGGATCAGTGGTAGGAATGGTTAATTCAACATTGGTTGTATGTGGATGGGACAACCTACATAGCATGAAGCCATGGACGAACAAAAAGGAGATTGTGAGGGAGATCAAGATCAACTATATGGCATAAGATATGTTGGAGAATAGGGCCTACTTGGATAGGAAGGAAGATGGTACCTTTAGAATCTTGCTATGCATTATCAGAGGCCTTAATTGTGATTACAAGGGGTTCTAGGTCCATTACTAAAAATCCTATGTGTTTAATAAACTTTAAGGTACATAGGTTGAAGCTAGACCCATTATCTAGAAGGATGCATTTTACCTTCTATTTGGTGATGAAGACCTCAATATGGAGGGCTTTGTTATGTGAAGGGTCGATGGGAGGCATATTATTTTCTTTTAATGCAAGTTGATAGGTGGACAAAAGGTGACCAACGAGAGTTTGGAATCATTTAGGGTGGATGCCATTAGGAACATAGGATTCTTGCAAAGCTTCATTGAGGATATTTCTATGGATGGGGGTGTCTTGAGTAGTTCCAAAATGGATATTTGTGATAGTGTCTTCTCAAGATGATCTAAGAGGCTATGTCTAGAAGCTTTCAAGGGGGATGGTGGTTAAGGTACTTTAATAGTGACACAACCATGGTGTGTGGTGATAGCAAAATGAGGAGATCTTCCTTTTATTTTGATGGTAAAAACTTGTGTAAAGTCAAAATTGACATGGCCTACAACATTGTGATAATGAGGTGAAGTTTGATTGTACTGTACATGATGGGTGTGGTTATTTTGATTATGATTGGAGGTTGATGGTTGGGAGACTTGTCCATGGTCTAGGAGAGGATTTTGGTATATTCTAAGTTTCTCATTTGGTGAAGTGGATTTGTCCCCTTTTACTTGGATTTCTCCTTGATCAACGAGGTCCTGAATGTAATTCTTAAGCTTCGTGCACTTGGTAGTAAAGTGTCCTTTGATGTGGTGGTAATCACAATACTTTTTTTCTTTGTGTGATGCAATCTTGGGTTGAGTTTCATCAAATGGTTTGGTTGTTGGAAATGTGATCCTATCAACTTGAACCAATTTCTAGAGTACTACTTCTAGAGGCTCATACAAGGAAGTGTATTTGCACTTTGGATTATTTTGGGGATTACATTTGGGCTATCTAGGTGGCATGGTTATATTTCTAGGATAGGAAACATTTTGGACAATTTATGTATTGTATGATTTGGTTGTGGTTGTATGTATATGCATAGCATTGGCGACACCATCACCAACAACATTTTTGTTCTCAACCTAGAATTTAGGTTTGTCATTGTTGGATTTGTCATTATCATTATTGTTATAAATTTTAACTAAACCTTTGGAGATAAGGGCCTTTTCAAATTTCATCAAATGATGAGACACAATGCACTTGCAGGTGAAACACCATCTCTTGGTTCAAGTTTTGCACAAAGACGTTGAAAAGTTATTTTTAGGGATAGGCCAAGGAAACTAGCTTGCTAGCACTTTCCACCTTTGTAGGTAGGTGGAAAAACTCTCTCTACTAATTTTCTTGGCATTGCAAAGATCAACATTGTAAGATCATGTTTGATGTTGTATGAGAAATATGCAACAAATTTCTCGGACAATTCAACAAAGGTAGAGATAGAGTCATGTAGTAAGTGCATAAACCATTTGAGGTCTTGCCCACTAAGGCTATAAGGTTAAAGCCTTATAATATATTGGTTGTTGTAGGAAGTATCTTGAAATGTAATGAAAAATTCCTTGATATGATCTTGGGGGTCTCCTCATTCCTTATATTTGTCAAATTTACATGTATTTCAAAATGTTGGTGAAAAGGGATCATTGTTAGCATTCTGGAAAATGGATAGGGACACAACTCTTCAAATGTATAGTTCTTCTCATGTGTCCCTATTTGTAATTTTTTGAGATCATTTTTCATCTCCTACCATTCCTGATCAAAGGAGTAACAAGAGGGGAGTTTTGGGTAGCATACCCCTAGGATGGTTGTTCTATAATGTTTTGTGGAAGTGGTTTATACATTTGAAAGGATGATTAAGGCATTATTTGTTGTGAGTGATTCAAATATATCTAGCTTTTATTGATGATGTTGAGATGTGAATTGGTGGGCAGGGGTTGATAGTTTGGGAGAATGGATGAGTAATGTGTTTTTTGTTGATAAGATGGGGGTTGTGAATATGTCAGTGGTAAGTAACTTGTCATGGGATGGTAGGATGTGCAGTGATATTGGGATGTAGATTGGTGTTTTAGAGGAGGTTGATAAGAAGTGTTAGTGGTAATGTGGATTGTACGATTGTCTCTCTTTGTAGGATAGAGATAGGAGGAAGGGTTTGTGGAATGGTCATCATATTAGATAGTGGTATTTGATAAAAATTAGAAAGCTTGGGCACATATTGCTTGGATGTGGGGCCAAGCGAGAGTGGTTGGTCAAGTGGACATTGTGACAAGTGTGATGAAATTTTGTTGGGAGGAGGAGGAGAGATATTGTCATTAAGTTGTTCGGTATTGTATACAGGGTTGTTTGGATCAAGTACATGGGCCCATGGTTTGTTGGTGATGGGGGATGGTGGTATGCTATGTAAGAGAATTTTTAGTTTATTTGTATCAAAATGATGAGGGATTCTAGCTCCTTCACCAACGAGTGTCTCAAGGAAATGATTCTTATGTTCCCTTATGCAATTATAAAGTTTTTCATGTAATCTTTTATCATAAAAAAATCCATGAATCTTGGTGAATATTGAATAGATAGGATTGATATTTCACCTCTCTCAATTTGATTAAGAACTCCTTTAGTGTCACTTATTAAGGACCCATGAGGTGAAACAAGGGTTATGTGTATTTCAAGATGGACACTCCATGAAGAATGACACTTATCTCAAGAATCCATTTGAATTTTCATTTGAGATTGCATGATAGGGGCATGAAATATTGGAGGATGTGATGGCATTATGTGTTTTGATTTTATAGTGACTAAGGTTAGATTTAGATACATGGTAAGTGTGGATGATTAGGAATACGATAAAATTAGGGATGACCTTTATCTTCACTACTTGAGGTAGAAAAAGTTCTCAAGAAAAAGAGATTAAATGATTAAGTTAAACATAGTCTACTTAAGATGGACTAAGTTCTTAAGTAGGGGTCAACTTGGTTTGGAATTTTTGATCATGGATTATTCACTTAGGATAGGCAAGTTCCTAAGCAAATGTGGAGTGAGAAATGTTGTTCAAGATCTTGTATAGAATTTAATCCTATGGATAGTGTGATTGGATTTGATTTAGCGATAAATGGGATGGTGATTCAGGAAATTGGGTACCAAATCAAATAAAGGAATTTGATTTGATAACAAGATAACGATGATTACAGGACCAAGGCTAAGTCAAGTCACATGAGGGATGACAAGTTGAGGTCAATTTTAATTAAATGGGGGTGAAGAGTTGGATTTTGGCTTGTCTATGATGTAAGTGCTCAAAGAAAAATGTCCATGCTTGTTTAAAATGTAGGCACAGATTTAAGGAGCATGTGGATTAAATGGAGACACTCATATGTGATTGAGGATAAAAATTTGGTCTTGAGATGATTTTTGGGAGATTTTGGAATGAAATTGAAGTGTTTTTGATGTGGGATAGACTTGAGGATATGGGGAAGGTGGTAGGGAATGTGTTTGATCTCAAATTTGGTGGATTTTGGACTCTTGGAGACAAAAGGTTCAACATTGGCAAAAGGTGTTTAAATGTTTTCCAAAATTAAAGCTCAACAATCATACACTAATTTGCAAAGGATTTGGTCTTTTTGGGGTCTTTAGATATAATACAAGTATGGGTTTCCATAAGAAGACATGCCAAAAACTTGCACAAGCCTAAAATTATTCAAGTAGGAGTTTTAATCTTTTGTGGGCCCACAATATATTATCTACCAAGTAGTAGATAGCTAGGGAATGTAATGTTGTGTACCATCTATGCACCCCTTACCTTGAAGGCAAAATCCTTGCCCAAAGTTACCTCCATCTCAACACACTTGGATGTATGATATGAATAACTTCTCAGGCCTAACTAGATTATAGTGCACCACAAAAAAGGATGGGTGAAGGGTCTTAACTAGGCTATACAAGCCAACTAGGGGAATCCCTAATATATTCAAGGTATGTGGGGCTAAAATCTATGAACAAGGAACCCATCTACAAGCATGTGTTCATAGGTGAACCTAATTCCACTTCAACTTGACTCCTTACAAAAAGGGGCACCAAGGCTATGCCAAAGACACAACAATGGATCCTATTGGGGTACAACTTTTGTTCTCCCCCCTTTGGTATACCCCACTAGAATGTGTAGTTTGGGTCATCCCCTAAGGTGATGAAATCCTTAGGCAGGCCCCTATATAGAAATAATTTTGAGTGCTTTTGATCCCTAGGGTCACCTCATGGCACAAAGGGAGAGCATGTACACACTTCAAATTTCTTGGGTTCTATGCTAAAATAAAATAGATTAAATAAAGGTTTTTGATCTCTAAGATTGCCCTAAGGTGAAAGGAGAGAGAATACACCTTTATCTAACCAAAAACATAGTAATGAAATGTTATTTTCCTTTATAAATGAAGTATTCCTAATCTAGTAGAAAATAGATAGAAACTTTTTCATGTGGGAAGGTTATCTTGGAGTCACTAAGTAGCTGCAAAAAAAAGTGTTAGAAAACAAGAAAAGCCTAAGAAAATAATAAATATTTGATTTGGTTCACATAAAATCCAAGGGAAAGTGAGAATCTTACAAGCAGAAACAACCACGCTCAAACAAAAAAGTAGACAAATAAAACATAGATGCTTATCTACACAAACGCTTAGACAATACATAGACCCTTAGAAATGATGAAAGTGCTTAAACATAATAGGTTTATCTATTTACTTGACTTACCTACATACACTCTCAACCATCATAGAAACATTGAAGTGTAGGTTGAGATACTTCAATAGATACCTACACAAACAAGTGTAGCCGTTAAGAAAACAAATGGATTTCCTTCACATTTAGAGACATAAAAGTTGAGTTAGACAACATATCCTCCTACAAAACTAGTCTTTGTCGAAAAACTAAGAGTTAAGGATCCAAAAAAATGATAAAAATTCTGAAAGAATGTAGGTTAGATACAGAGGCACCTAAGTATGGCATGTAGACACTTGCTTAAGATGGATGCACTGGTCTATGAAAATGACCAAAACAACATGAAATGATAATAAAAAATATGACATTCTTGCAATGAAATCACGTGGACATTATGATGGCCTATAAAAGTGTCTTTTAACAAAAATACAAATGTTAAAACCTAAAATTTTGCAAAAGAATCACAATTAAGTAAGAAAAATGGGTGTGCCCTTGTATGGATGCAAATGCTAGAATATTATAGACATGCCCATTCAAAGCTCACCAGAAATTTTACCCAAAAACTACAAAAAGGGGTGTTAGAGAAATTAAGAGTGAAAGTATAGACCATCCCTTGTAACACAACAAAACATTAACCCAAAAAACATTGAAAATGAACCAAAATAGGGCTAGTTGTCATGGGGAAGTCCCAAAAACACAAGTGCTCATGTGTAGATGTAGGCACTTGAGTATGTAATGGAGGTTATCATGCAAGATATCTATGCACTCAACTGCAACCTGTCTGCCAAAGCAAACTTAACAATAAGAAAACATTAGATGCTAGGGATGTGGGTCCCTCTTGGCATGCCAAAATGTGAACCTACATAAATGAATGAAAAATTGAGTAAACTAAGCATACTAATCTACTCCATTCATTAGCATAAAAGCACTTCTAGATTAGACTAAGAAGACCAAACATAATGAAAACCATATACCTTAGTTTTCACCAAGTCCTCCTTGATGTACCAAGTAACTTGGTGGATGGGTCCAAGGATGAAGTTAGGGAGAGTTAGAATGTTTGAGTACTCAAAATGGCATCATAACCTTGAATTCAAGAATCATGTGTAAATGACCTCTAAGAGGTTCTATTTATAGGATTTGGGAATGGAGGATGGTGGGCTAGGATCATTTTGGAAGATCAAGGGGTCTCATTGCTTGAGAGGATTGGATGCATGAGAAGCCTCCAAGTGGCAAGAAATGAGAGGTGGTCAAAGGGGTGCCCTTTATTCAAGGAGAATCAAGGGTGGATATCATGCTTTGGAAATGTTGGATGGTGGAGATGAAAAAGTAACTTTTTGGAAGGTAGTACAAATATTCTCCATGATTCCAAGTACCCCTTTAGTACTTGTTGATTGACAAGTGTACTCATATGAAGAATTGACCAAATGAAGCCTTGATTAATCATGCTTATGTAGGTGTAAGTGAATAGTGACAGTACTAGATATAATTTAGTCTTTCAATCAAAAGTGCACAAAATGCCAAATTAAATAAATAGCATAATTTATTTAATTTCTTTTGAGATGAGAGATGAACTTAGGTGCGTACATATTTTTGTTTATTCACCTAAGATTGGACTATAGGAGGAATGTTAATTATTCCAAACTATACAATTGATTATGCTAGATAATGAATTTATTAATTAAATATTATTTAATTAATAAACATAAATAAGTGGTCAATGAGTGCATGATTTTAGATGTCTACAATATTTATCTTGTTTCAAGTAGCCTTAATTTATGTATTTGAAATGGCTTGTTGGAAATGCATCTAATCCAAATAATATAATGAACATATATAAATAGATCAAACCTAAACCAAAATTAATCTATTTTTTATGGAAAGAGTTTATTATGTTGATTAATTTCTTTGAAAATTTACATATTTTTTATATTCATTCAACTTGTTTCAATTGTTTCTTGTAGATTTAGACTAAATTAAGGATTGCACAAAAATATTATTTAATAGATATTAAGTTGTATTTATATTTCACAGTATTAAAATTTAATATTAACCATATAATTATAGTAAGTTGTTGAAAATACATATAAATATTGTAGACACCCAAAATTGTCCCAAACTTTGTCCATGTCTAGCAACACCTTCTTGAAATATTATCCTAGACATCTTGTAGCATTTTGTCCTAATTTCCCTAATCCATTAAGCCAATTAATTAAATAAATTTTATTTATTTAATTAATTTCCACATCACATCCTATTCATCTACCCATTTAATTAGATAAATTTTATTTATTTAATTAATTTCCAACTCAGATCCCAACTAATTCAAATATTTTATTTGAATTAAATCACATGACCTTTCATCTCACCTTGACACTTGTCCATTTACAACTTTTATCTTTCACATGCACAACTAATGGGACCTAATTTTAGTATTTATCTACACAAGCACACCTAAGCCTTATCTTCCCTTGCCACATGTCACATGACTACAATTTCTTAATGTGCAAGGAAACCTAACTTAATCCTATCCATCCATTTCATCTAAAGCCCTAATTGATCCTAGCCATCCATTTGAACCAAGCCAATCCTATAAAGAAAGCCTCTTTTGAGCCATTTGGGACATTGGAGGAGAGATTAAGAGGGAGACATTAAAGGAGGAAAGGAGAATTTAAGGATTCTTCTTCATGCAACCTCACTCTACTAAATTTTCATCTCAAGCCATTATCTATCCTCTTTCAATCTATCTAGCTTGCATCTATCAACCATCAACCATCACCATCACCTATCTCTCTATCAACGTTATGTTGCAGAATCAAGCAATCAACACAACAAATTGATCAACCAATCAAGCTCATCTTGCATCTTTGAGGTATTGAATTATTTGGGTTTAGGTAATGCATTTCAATTGTTTGATCATTTCTATTTGTAAATCTAAATTTTTCGATATACATTCTGGCACGCCCGGTGGGACTCACTTCGCTTGATCTTTTTTGCAAGTTTTTGTAGTAAAAATTTGCATTCATATAACCCCCATTGTTGAGTTTTGCAGGTTTAATTAACTTTTTGTTGCAGATCTGCTACTTTTTGGACAAAACCCTAGGTTTAAAAGATTTCATCATATCTTCCAAACAGCTATGAATTTTTCTACAAGCTTTTAGTAAAAGTTTGTCCATAATATAAGGAAGCTAGAGCAGAACAATTTTGGGTTTATCAGAATTTTTGTGGGATTTATCATGTTTTTATGTTTTTTCATAAAATCATAATTCTAGGTGCAAATTAGTAAATTTTTTAGAAATTTTTATATTTCTAGAAAGCTCTCAAAATTTTAAGGGGGTCTATGTTTTACAGATTTAATTTGGAGGTCGTTTACAGTACGAAAAAATTAGATCTTTGCCAACTGTACTGTTTCCATAAATCCACATTTCTGGGTGCAAAACAAGGAATTTTTCTGATTTCTTTACATTTTCAGAAAGCTCTCTGAAAATTAATAGGGGTCTCTTCTTTGATTTTTTAATTTTCAAACCAAAAATGTATCGAAATAATCAAATCTAATTCGGCTATGCATCTAAAATTACAATTTTCCTTGCCTGATGAGCTTATATTTTATGCCTACATTGTAATATCATTTTTTTTTATGTTCTAGGTGATCATAAGGAGCTTTAGCAACAGCAATATCAATCATCTACAACACCTTGGAAAGCAAAAATAATCAGGTGCACTCATTCTAATCTTTCATCTTAATCATTATTTGAATCACACATTTGGATTTTGGGCTTAAAACGAACAATTGTTTGCAAATTCACATCAAAAAATTGGGCTAAAACAAACCATTGTCTTTCATTACATTTAGATTTGGGCTTTAAAACAAACAAGTGCTTGCATTATCTTCCACACATTGAATTTCTAAGGTTAATAAACCCCATGCGAGTGTGACCAAGTAAATGTGTATGCTCTCTCCTCGCATCCCAACATGAACTTGGAGATCAAAAACATTTACTTGTGTTGCTTTTGTTTAGCCTTAGAGAGGCCTGCCTTGGTATACACCCCAAGGGAACGACCTCAAGCGGTACTTTCATCTGGTCCGCTATAAAAATCAAAAGATAAGGAAAAAGTCAAGTCTAACCGCTATTAGCGCTCACCATAAAGTGCTAACTCGAAAAGAGGTGTACCTTTGTGTATATTAAAACTCCTAGTAGGGTTAGTTAAAGTCTTAAGTGGCTTGCTGGATGCTCGTGGGGTGCCAGTCCCTTGGATTTTCACTAGAACCTCCTTGTGATAGTGGCCTTGCCTTGACTAGGACTTGAAGTGTCTTCACGTGCTTGCTTAACCATCATCACATTCTTCCAAACTAACAACTTGCTTATCTATCTTGTGTGAGTAATTTATGTGTGTATATGCATAATCATTTGTTTTAATATTGCCACATCAAGCTATAAACACTCAAACACATAAAGACAATTCATCCTACATTTCATCCACATCACCCAATTTTGTCATTCCACATCATATCCTAATCATAACCCAATCACTTTCATCCCAAACATAGCCTAGTCATCATCCAACCCTTCATAGCCAAGTCATTCAAACCATCCCTATCCTAGCCAAGTCATTTCCACATCATCATCAAAATCCCTAAACAAGCACTTGCAAAAAGGACTTAAGACTTAAACACTTGTGTGACATCATGTCAACCTTAGAGGACCTCCAAAAACTTCTTCATATGCTTCACCACATGCATGCAAGCCAATCACCTTTAGAGCAGCAAACATTTCAAAGCATTCAAGAACTGATTCAAATATGTCAAACAAACCAATCCTCACACATACAATACCTCTTGGCATAAATCCAATACCTCTTGGCCACTTGCAAAGTCCAACGACCATCCTATCTAGCACCTATCGCATCATATCTATCCACTCATGAACCCAATTCGATATCAACTTATTCCATTTCTTCTAATGTTATCTCTTATCCACATCAACACATCACATCACAACATCAACCAATTCAACAAATACAACCATCACAACAACACCATCACAACTTCCAACAACTTCAACCATAATCCTACATGTCACCCACCTCAACTTCACACCAACCTAATCCATCCACCTATCATGACAATTCCATATCAACCTATGCCACATCAACATATCAACCTCCACATCAACATTATTCAATTTCTCATTCTCACATTCCAACACATCACCAAACCCATCCAAAAGGCAGCCAAGTGTCATCACAACAAGAACATGTAAGCCCAAATCCACCTTGGCAAAAAGATCAAATACCCTCAACTTTGATTTCACCTCAAGATCTTTTGTCTACATATCCTACCATTACATCTAGCTACCAAGACTATCAATGGCCTCCCCAACAAGCACAAGTGAGGCTAAGTCCACCTTTGCAACAAGAAGCACATGCAAGTCCAAGTGGCCCTTTGTATATAAACCATGCTAGCCTAATACAAAAAGACTTAATAACCTTTGACAAGGGAGATACCAATCTAGCCAATGCATCCTATGAGTGGCCTTCATCATCCAATCACATGCCAACACATGAGCCTACTAGCCCTATCATAAGACCACCATATTATCCTACCCCTAGTCCATTGGTCCACCAATCTTCATCACCTTCATCCTCATGTTCTACCAATCTTCTACCACAAGATCCCTTGGACATAACCGTACAACAATTGGTTCAAGCAAATTTGATTGAGCTGCCACCTATAGAACCTTTTGAACCAATCCTTAAACCCCTTTGGTATAATGAAAATCATTATTGTGCATACCATAGGTATAAGGGCCATACAACAATCAATTGTGTCAAACTTAAGAGATTGATCACAAACCTCACAAATTGTGGTAAGATTATCCCTTCATCCAATCCAAATCCTAATCCTACAACATCATCTAATATTATTGTTCATCCATTATATTGCCCATCCACTCATACCCTTGCGAAGGATGTGATCCATTGGCTACTAGCTAGGAATACAACACCCCCATGTCAAACACCAATTCATGAGCCTACCAAAGAACTTCCAAAGGTCATGTCCAATCCTATAATCTCATCATGTGGTTTGCATATCCTTCAGCCTCTTCAAGAGCCTTCCATTAACATACCTAGCCCTTTAAGCCCATCATGTGACCTACAAGCCAACAAGTCTATTCAAGAGTCTCCAACCATGAGCCTAAGTCAAGAGTCATCATGTTCTCATGTTGTTGACCAAGAGCCTATCCAAGAGTCATCTACTTCCATTCAAGCAACCCAAGAGGTATGTCAAGAGAATAATCCTAAGCATGTGGAAACATTAAGCCCTAGTCCAACTTAAGATCAAAACACTTTCATTCAATCCATCCATAACATTTACCTTCTTTATGATCAAGATGATACCTATGAAGAAGCTATCCATGAGCACCTTGATCCTATCCATAATCCTATATCTATCCATGAGCAAGATATCCACATTGCTCCTAGTCATCTGCCATCTAGCCCTATCCATAATGAGCAAACATCCACTTGTCATAATGAGACATGTGCCTCTCAAGAACACATATGCATAGAAGATCAAACAAATAACTTGGATCATAGTGAACACAATGCTAATCAAGATCCTAATGATCCTCCTTCCACATCTACCATTGATCCCATTTCAAGTCCACCATCATGTCCTAGTGGTTTTACCACCTTCCTCCATGAATGTTCTTCCTTAGGACAACAACAACCTCTATCCACTTCACCTTCTCCATCCAATAATGAGCTCAAGTCTAGTGTTCAAAGCACACCTAGTCCTATAGTTCATTGCATACTCCAAAACATGAACTACAAAGGCAAAGGTCTAGGTCTTTATGAACAAGGTATTTTGGAGCCAAACCATGTCAAATTTCCTCCATGCTCATATGGCCTTGGATACACACCCCGAGGTAAACAAGGCCAAGATGTTGGTAATCTCTTCGTGCATCCTAAACCTACCACTTTCCATTGTACCCCCCATCATCTACCCAAGACATATGTAGCCATTCCATCTCCATCATCTTATAAATGTCAAAAGCATGTGACCATACACCTTTCGCCAACTAATTTGCCTCCACTTTTACCAACTCCAAATATCCCTCCATCCACTTTGCCACCGTTGCTTCCAACACCTAACATACCTAGCATTCATAAGTATCCTTACATCCCTAATCATGGCCAACAAAAGCACACATTGCCTAAACATGAAGCTTCCATTCATTCCACCAACCCCACTTCCATCAAACCCATGGGATTCCAAAATAAACATTTGGATGCCTTTATCTATAAAGCCAAAAATCCAACTAAAACTCCTAAGGACCCTCATGCCTTAGGGAATCAATGTGAAAAGTCTCTATATCATCCATATTCTAAGCAACGTACATTCACAAAGCTATCCAAGCCCATACCTCCAAAAGCAAAGCCCAAAAGCAAAATGGTTTGGGTTCCTAAGCAAAAAGCTAGCAAAGTAAATGAGGCATCCTCATCCACATCTCAAGAATCCCAATCACCTATATCCATCTAAGAGCCTACTTCCATCCAAAACTTCCATTCCCTTCAAAAATCCCACAAGCAAATAAAAAGCACTAAACATACTAAATCTATGTGGGTTCCTAAATCACTTCATCAACCATCCCCTAAGCAAACATCTCCATTATTTCCTACACCACCATCCAATCAAAAGCTTCAATGTTTATCATGTTGTGTGCAACCGTTGGTCATGGTTTCCTTCCACTCTGTAGCACCTCCACATAACTACATCTCCCCATCTTCTATCCATTATCCTACATATCTCCCCAATCACCTTTCTATGGTCCATGCTTTGGCATAAACTTTTCATCCATCTTCATTCCATAAGCCTATATAATCCACATCATAATCCACTATCCCCATCCATCTATCCTTGCATGAACCTTTCATAATCCATTTCAAAATCCATTATCTACCTAATCCATCTCCCATCCATGCAATCCCTTATCAACATCTATGAGCACACTTGACATGGTCCATGCGAAGACATCATCAATCTCTAAAGGGACACTATCAACCTTCATAGCACTAGCCACTTACGTCCCTCCTATCCATTACCATGGTGAAAACCTGGCAAACAGGTGCCATGTGTAATTGTCAACCCATCTAAAAGCAAAAAAGAAAAAAAAGAAAAAAAAATAAAAAAAAAATAAAAAAAGTAAAGAGAAATCCCTTCGTCCAACGGTGAAAACCTGGTAAACAGGCGCCTTGGATAAGTACCATGATGAAAACCTGGCAAACAGGCGTCATGTGTAGGTTGATCTTCTATGTCACTTACACTTGGGGGCACATTGTCTCATCCAACCTATCCATTTCCAAACTATCTATCCCATTATATCATTTTCCATCCTATCATGTCCTACCATTACCATACCATCCTACCATCTTGAGCCATTACATAAATATGCCCATCCTATTCAACCCATTTACCCATCCTCCTGCCTTTTGATTTTGATGAAGACATAGGGGCAAAATGTTGAAACATGTTTGGATATTTCTTGACATACCTTCTTTCCAAACCCAGTCCTATCCATTGACCATTTATCCATCCCATTCAAACCAACCCATCATGTCATCCTATCGTCATCAGCGTCATGTAAAATCCAATCATGTCATCCCTTGGTCATGAACTTTGTCATGTAAAAATCTTACGCATTACCACCTAGAATAGGGCAAGTTATTCTTCCTATGCAACATAACCTTTGGAGATCACATTCTAGCTCCCTTATGATCCATCCACTATGGTGTATCCTTATCATGAGCTTTCCATCTTATAGCTTATCCCCATCTATTTATTATGAGCTTTCCACTATAGCCTACCTATCCGTTTATCATGAGGCATGCATCCATCCCTTATATGGCCTATCCTCTTATCTATCCATCAAACTCTCATGAACCTTCCATCCCTTTTACTATGAGTCCATCCTTTTATCCATCCCTTACACCTAGACTTGGTTTTTTCCCTTGTCATTGGTATCGAGCACAAAGGCTACCCAATTGTAAATCCATTGGCATTTTCTAAAACATTCCCCAAAAATACAAAAAAATCAAATATCCCAAAACAAAAAATCCAAAAAAATCAAAATATGTCAAAAAATCCACAAAAATCAAATATCCAATGAAAAATTCAAGCAATAAGATCAATTCAATCATCATCCAAAACAATCCACTCCAACATTCAATCAAAATCAAAATCATCATTCAATCAATTCTTCCTATCAATAACATTCATTCATCCATTTTAATCAATCCCTTCTTCCAATCATATCAATCAAATCAATCTTAGCAATGATCTTAAATCCAAGTCACACTAATCCATATCAAGCAAGCCAATCAATCAAGGAACATTATCCAATCAAATCTACAAGTTTTTGATCCGAATCTTGTCATGAGCCAAATCACTCATCATCAATCATTATCAATGGGATATAGCGTTCCCACATCCTTGTGTTGATCTAGGGATATAGCATTCCCCATAATGACAACACTATCTATCATCATCAATCAAACAATCAATCATTGGTTTATGACTTGACAAGAGCAATACCTTGTTTGTTTTCTTCCTTTGAGCATACTAAGAACACTTGCTTATGCTTAGATTGAGTACATACTCTAATCATCACACCATCACTATCATCATTCCAAACAATCTAATCATCAAAACAATTGACTCAACAATAGCAAACATCACAACCAAAGCACATCAAGCCAACTATCAAAACAAATCCTATCAATCATCAACATCAACACCAAACCAAACCAACTCAAGCATATCAAGCCAACCATCAAAACAAATCCAATCACTTTAGCAAATCAAAAGTAGCTCAATCCACCACATATCATCAATCATCAACATTTTCATCAATCTTCATCCACCATTTCATCATCTTCACATCATTCAAAGCAATGATCCAAATGCAAGTCATCATTAAGCTATACCAATCAAGTTAATCAATCAAGCCAAGTTATCCAATCACAATCAATGGTCTTGATCCTAGCCTTGTTGTAAGCCAAATCAATCAATCAACCAACTCAGCAAACAACCTTGTGTTGATCTAGGGATATAGCTTTCCCCGTAATGACAACACTATCATCAATCAATCAATCAATCATTGGTTTACAGCTTGACAGGGGCAATACCTTGTTTGTTTTTGAATCATTTGTGCATGCTTGCTTGCTTGCTTGTGTGTGTTATCTTTTTATCTTGCATTTGTATCAAATCTGTATCATTTCTGGCTAATATTCATATCTTGTGTATGTTGGAATAGCTTTTTGCAATATCCTTTGCATCTAAGGTCATATCATACCTTTTATGCATTAGGAGTTCAATGCTCTAAGTTTTCTTCCTCATATGTCAGACAAGGTTGTATTACACTGGGGCACGAGACACAATGTCACCCTAGATCCTTATACCTTGGTGCATAACATCTAGTGCTATATCAAACATCATGGTTGCTCATCTTCATTGCAGCATAACGTATCATCATTTCTTCTACCTATCCCCTTATCTTTCTTTTGCAGCCAAGCTATTTCATTTCGAGAGCATACCCGTGTTTGTCCAACCCACCTATCCTCTCGAGGGGGCATCACCAACCTATCCAATCAGTCATCATCATCATCATCATCATCATCATTTTCCTCTATCCATACTTTAACTTCTTTGAAATGATGTTACTCAACATAAATCTCATCATCTCGAACATCATCTCAAAGAGGGGAAAAATGTAGACACCCAAAATTGTCCCAAACTTTGTCCATGTCTAGCAACACCTTCTTAAAATATTATCCTAGACATCTTGTAGCATTTTGTCCTAATTTCCCTAATCCATTAAGCCAATTAATTAAATAAATTTTATTTATTTAATTAATTTCCACATCACATCCTATTCATCTACCTAATTAATTAGATAAATTTTATTTATTTAATTAATTTCCAACTCATATCCCAACTAATTCAAATATTTTATTTGAATTAAATCGCATGACCTTTCATCTCACCTTGACACTTGTCCATTTACAACTTTTATCTTTCACATGCACAACTAATGGGACCTAATTTTAGTATTTATCTACACAAGCACACCTAAGCCTTATCTTCCCTTGCCACATGTCACATGACTACAATTTCTTAACGTGCAAGGAAACCTAACTTAATCCTATCCATCCATTTCATCTAAAGCCCTAATTGATCCTAGCCATCCATTTGAACCAAGCCAATCCTATAAAGAAAGCCTCTTTTGAGCCATTTGGGACATTGGAGGAGAGATTAGGAGGGAGACATTAAAGGAGGAAAGGAGAATTTCAGGATTCTTCTTCATGCAACCTCACTTTGCTGAATTTTCATCTCAAGCCATTATCTATCCTCTTTCATCACCTAGCTTGCATTTATCAACCACCAATCATCCATCATTTATCTTCTCATCAATGTTATGCTGCGGAATCGAGCAATCAACACAACAAAGTGATCAATCAATCAAGCTCATCTTGCATCTTTGAGGTATTGAATTATTTGGGTTTAGGTTATGCATTTCAATTGTTTGATCATTTCCATTTATAAATCCAATTTTTTTGATATACAAATATAATTTACTATAAATAAAAAGTCTTGGAGGGAAAGATTGAGCTCGTCCCCTATGCAAGGGTCTTTTTAATTGTGACTTTTACAACCTTAGAGGAGAGGGATCTTGTGCTAGATTGAAGGGTTTGGTTGTGGGGACTGCATTCCGTCTCGATCAAACCATGGTTTATCTCCTTCAACCTACTCACCAAACCCCTCAACATTAGACCAATATGAGTTAGGCTCCTGAATCTTCCTTTCCAGTTCTAGGAAGATTCTTGTTACAAGGCCATTGGAAATGCTATTAGATTCTTCATGAAGGTTTATTCCTCTACTTTATTAATAGGACACTCTACATTTGCCTGAATTTTGGTGGATATCAGTATCTCCAAACCTCTTCATGGAGATATAGTATTGATGGTGGAGAATATGCCTTGGACACAATAGCTTGATTATGAGAGCCTCTCCTTTATAAATAGACAATGGTTCACTACTGGTCACCTAGACTCCAGTTGTCCCCACTCTCGTCACAAGGGTGCAGATATATGGTGGAAGAATGCCCTCAACAATCATTTCATTATCAACACTTCTACCTCTTTGGCAGATGAATCTTCTTAGGATGATGAGGCCCCTCAAGATTTCAATTCCACTCCTCTTGTTCCTCTTACAGTGAGTCTTGTTCTTGAGGTGACTCCCCTTGTAGCGGGTGTGGCTTCAATGAGACCCTCAACTCCCCATGAGTCCTCTTCTTCTAATAGGGCTCTATATGTCCCTTCATTAGTTGTTTCCCCCATGGTGGTCTATGTGGAGATCCCTTCTCCAACTTCATCTTTATCTCTCCTTGCTTTTGATATATGTCTATCCCCCTCTCTTCACGAGTTGTCTATGGTGGAGCCATTAGGTGAGGCTTCTCTCTCTCCTTAATCTAAAGATTTGGATTCAGGTTTATCTTGGATAGTTGTATAAAGAAGGAAGAAGGGACTCCCTAAATCTATCTCTACTTCACACCCTTAGATTAAGGGTGTTAGGTTTGCTAGATCAGGATTAGGCATTGTGTAGCTTTCTGATCCATGGGTGTTGTATTTTTGGATATGTCTCTTGTGTTGTAGCAGGGTTATCATTTTATGTTGTGATGTTAGTCACACATATCATGGTACTCATTCCATCTGTCCTTCGACTACTTTGTTGTAAAAGGGTTTGGGTCCTTTAAAAAACTCATTTTTACCAATATGACTCTAGATTAGTCAAAATTGTACATATACATGTTTAGCTTAGCCATCAAGGACATGCCTACACTTATGATAGTTTGTTAAGGTGTTGCTAAACTTATATTGTGTTCCTCTATGTCACTATAGAGAAAAAATGATTAAGTGTTGATAGCATTACTTTGATTGGATACTTTCAATCAAATTTTGATAAAATAACATATGTCTACATATTGGAAAAAGGAGATGAGGGTCAAACTAGCATTTTTGGTTTGTGTATGCATAATATCTTTGAGTTGGAAATGATTGGCTTATGAGAATGAAACATTGTCATTAGCTCCTAATCAGAAACAAATGTTTGTTTTGGAAACTGTATTGCTTGCTAAAAAAGGTAACAAGTCTCAATGATGGTAAGCTCTCTTATTACAAACCTTAATTATGGGAAAGTCTCGTATGCTAACCTAGCAGGTCAAAGGAAACTAAGAATAATATAATTTGTGATATTAAAGACTTAGAAAAGAAGCTTGTTTATGGAATAAGGGAACAATGTATCCTCTTTTGATATCCTATTCAATGACATTGAATCAAAACCTAACAATAGGATAAGTACAATGGTGCTTTGAGATTATTCAAGTGGTCTTAAGTGGCCAAGTGTCATTTGCTAATGTATGACTCTAAGAGCTAAAGTTGGGAACTAAATTTGTGACTCCATGATATGAATAGCTTCACATGTCAAAAATAGAACTAAATAGGTTCATGGATAACCAAAGTACATCCATGGAAGGAGGTGAGAGTATATCCATTAGATGCATATGAGTATTATCCCTAGAATTCTTTAGGGGTGAATTTGATCTAGGAAACAAGGCATGTGTTTTTTCTACAAGTTATACCCCCCTCCAAAGAAATATTTACAAGTCTAATATGGGGGATATTCTTTCACTTGTGTTGTTATTGATGTCAATAGTATGATATTTAGGTGTGTTGTCAGCAATGCTGAAATGAAGAAAGTTGGAAGTAAAGTGAACAAGAGGTAATGTTAAAGAAAGTTTGTGGCAATGAATCAAAGAAGACAAAAAAGGATATATGAGAGAAGTTGTGGTCAGAAGGGTAAGATAATGAATGTCATCAATATCTCCTAAAGTTGTATAGACAAAGAGTGTGTTAACATGAAGATTCTTGTTTTAAGATAAGAGTTTGTTGTTGTATTATGAAGATGAGAATGAAGTCTCTGATGTGGTAAATATTTTATTCATTATTTCTTGAGGAAAAGCATTGCTTTAGTTTTGAAAGAAAGATTTAGGTTGTCCAAGGCATTGAAATTTGCACAGAATAAGCTTCGAAGAATGCTCTGCATTCCTCCACATTTGATGGTATGACCTTGTAATTTGGGAGTTGGTGCGAGACATGTGTGAAGATTGTATGTGTTTAGGGTAAAATTGGGATTGTTTAGTTTAGTGTTTAAATCCTCCTTTCACCCTTTACATTCAAGGACCTTCGGATCAAGTGGCAGAGCACTATCAGATCCTTGGTCACTTACAAATGTAAGGAAACTTGGATTAGGGTATTTGATTATCAAATTTCCTTCTCTTATGCCCAATTTTATCCATCAAAACCCTAATTATGAAAATATGGTGATAAATAGATGAATAACATAAAATGCCTCTACAGAAAGCTGTAAAATTACAAATAATTGTGCACCTATTTTCAGGGTTCTGAGGCAGAAAAGTTGGGGACAAAAGAGCGGGTACCCAAGCCTAGTGCACTGCTTTTTGTCAAGATCTGTAGACAAGATCTGCAACCTATTCCTGTTGCCCTGAAGGTTTTTCTGTCATGAAACTTTGAGGACTAATGAGTGGGCACCTAAGTCTAGGGTGCTCTTTTCTTCTCTGATCTACAATTCTAACACTCCAACATGCCCTCCTACAACTTCACTTTGTCTGCATCATCAACCTATAACCTGTAATCATTAAACTTTCAGAGGGGGTTGTGGTGTTTAGGAGCTTGCCTCAGTCAAGCCTTGAAAGGACACTTAAGTCTTCCAAACACCTTTGTCAGATAGAGAGTGCATGCCTTGCGAGGCAGAGGTAAAACCAAATGAAATAATGATCACAAACACAATAAATGTCACCTTGTAGTGAAGATCTTATGGGAGGAAGATGCTCTTCATTCCATGATAAAATTGATGCTCAAATCTACAAACACATAGACAACACAAATCTACTCTTGCAACACAATGATAGCCTTGAATCACCTTTAGGATGCCAAAATCACATGAACATAATCTAGTTTTCAAATAAATGCCTAAACATGCTTTTATATGCAGCTACAAACACTCTTGCCAAGAATTTCATAATTCAAACTTACCGTGTCGGCATAGGACCCAAATAAAAGTCACAAGCCGACACCCAAAAATTGGGACTACCCCAAATTAAGACAGGGCTAGGCTGCAGGCACCCAAGTCCTCCCCCCTATTTTGGGTAGGGGTTATCTCAAATAGTCCCCCTAGGTCCTATTTGTCAAGACACTTAGGGGTTATTCCATCGAGATGTTGAAATATGATGTAAAATGTCCTAAATGCACACAAAAGACCCAGAAGCTAAACCTAAAGAGAGAAAAGCCCCCAAGGGGACATTTTTTGATATTACATTTAGCCCCCACTTTAATGTATGTTTAAATGCAAGGCCAATACATGCATTAAAGTATGGTCACAAACACAACAAACACATAAGCTCAGAGAAGACACACTAATCACATAGAAGACAGTAACATGCACACAAAACACAGAGAAGACAATTAGAGTCATGCAAAACATGAAGAAGATAGTCAATGCATAGAAGACACATTAATGCATGGAAGACATAAATGATATCTTTTCTTTTCTTTTTCTCATTTATATGAAATGCAGATGCAAGTACTAGAAAGTAAACAAACCTCCCATAATACATGATGCACTTATCACATAGGTCTTTGTATATATGGGGCAACACATACGCAAGACACGTAAAACCTCCCAAAATGTAGATTGCATATGGGGCAATAGACATGCCAAACAAAGCAAGCATGCCAAACACACACACTTTGAAGACATAGAAAACATGACAGACAAGCGATGGAGTGTTTCTATTTCTAGGCTCAACACTATCTCAGGCACGTTATAGGCACACACTGACGATTGGGCTTCACCACAACAATCACCGAAGACACGCTTAAGGGTTGAGTTATTCACAGAACTGCTCCCTACCTCCATAGAGGACTTTTGAAAATGCAACCCCACCTGCATCATGGAGATGCCTTACAGTGAAAAGGAAGCATGGCATACAACCCCACCCACATCACAGAGATGCCTTACAGTGAACAGGAGGTATGAGCTCAAAAGTATACAACCCTGTTTAGGGTAAAATTAGATTTATTGATCTTTTGTTCTTTAGATGTTAAAATCCTCCTTTCACCCTAACATTGAAGAATCTAGGGTCGAATGGTGAGCACTATCATACCCTAGAGTCACTTGCAAATGAGGGGAAGCTTGGATTAGGGAATTAATTATCAATTTTTCCTTCTCCTATGCTCAATTAACCATTAAAATCCTAATTATGTATATACGACAACAAATTAACGAATAATGAGAAAATCTCTTGTAGATGGGAGTAAAATACCAAATTACAGGATATCTATTTTCGGGGTTCCAAAGCGGAATAGTCGAGGACACTTTTGTGGGTGCCCTAGTCTAAGGTACCTACTTTTTCAAGGAATCTGGACCTCCTTCCAGCATTGATCAGCCTTGTAACTTCTGTTTCCTGAGATCTGTCTACAGAGGACACTTTTGCAGGTGCCCTAGTCTTGGAAGTGCACTTTTGTCCAACTTCTCTTCAGATCCTGAATCCTTGATGCTTGCCACTCCTTCCTACAACTCCACTTCTTCCAGATGTGACACCTGTAACCTACAATCACAAGACTTGGTTTGGGGGTTGTGGTGTTTATAGGTTTGTCTCAGTCAAACCCCAGAGGACACTTAAGTCTCCAAACACTGTTATTAGATAAAGAGGGCATGCCCTTGTGAGGCAGAGGCCAAAACCAAAGGAATCAATGATAAGTCACCTTGTAGTGAAGCTCTCATGGAGGAAGATGCTCTTCATGCCATGAGGAGATTGAAGCTCAAATCTACAAATATCAATGCACAAAACATACAAGTCTGCTCTTGCAACATAATAGAAAGCCTTGAATCACCTTGAGAACACAATAGCTTGATAATTGGAATCTAATTGAAATCTAGTTTATAAATGAATGCCTACATTTGTTTATATATGCATCTACAAGTATTCCCGCCAAGATATTAAAAATCAAACTTTACCGTGTTGAAAAAATAACCTCCTAACAGTCATAAACCGACACTCAAAAATTGGGGCTACCCAAAATAGGGTAGGACTAGGGCATGGGCACCCAAGTCCTCCCCCCTATTTTAGGTAGGGTACAGCTCAAGGGGTCCACATAGGTCCTATTTTCCATGGGACTTAGGCCTCATTCTATCGAGATGCTGAAATATAACCTAAAATGTCCTAAATGCACTCTAAAGACCTAGGAGCTAAACCTTATGAGGGAAAAGCCCCCAAGGGGACATTTTCTGATGTTACAAACCCCACTTACATAACAAAGATGCCTTATGGTGAAAAGGAGGTATATGCAATAGATTTCAAGATAGATTGGTTGATTGCAAACAAACTCAGGATGTAGGACGTACTCGTCGCACTAGTTTGCACCTGAGGACAAGCACATTGCTAACATCTACAATAGATAGCTTACCTTATATATGCCCCCACCTTAAGGTGGTTGATATCATGCATCAATATCAAGCACATAAGTTAGGAAGAAAACATGCAAGGGAACACAGACTTTCGCAAAGCCCATGCTCCCCAGAGGTGACATGTACTTCATGATCACCAAATGTTCCCACAAACACATCCCTGCAAGAAACATGTTAGTGTCTACAAAGTCAATGCATATGATTAACCATACAAAGAGCCAAGTTTATACTTTGAATTCAGAGTTCAAGGATAACCATGGGGCTATATCACAAAGCTCTCCGAATCGAGCACCACTGAGGCTAGATTCAAAGACAAACAAAGGTGCATAGAGCAGCAATATTGTTAAGGTTTGTAAATGTGATAAAAACATCATCAAATTCACTACGCAGAAAGCATGATTGTATCCACTAGCCAAGTGTCGGATAAAATATACAACCCCATCATCATATTAGGAACTAAGTCCATTTTTTTATTGCTCTCGAAAGGGACACTAGCTCTGCATCAGTATAAATGTTTTTCATCATCTGCTTGCTAGATAGAAACATTAGAGGAAGGGAAAGCATAAATAAGAGAGCAGAAACAAGTGTCTTAGGGACAATCATGTAGGAGGGTGCCCCCAAGTCACCAATCATAACGCTATGTCTACAAGACACAACACACAACAATGAAATAAGAGAGAGAGGCAATATAGAAGAATGATGATACAAATAGAAGAAGGTCATGATAGAGGCAGTCTCCTGGTATCTTAGACCTTATGAGAGAATCTGAGATCATCTTAGGAGGCCTAAACAACACATAACACATCACGGGGGAAGCACATCACAAGAGGGATAAAGGGTTAGAGATACTTACCTGTAGGGTCTTCCAGGATAAGTCTTATCATCAAGTAAATCATCATCTTCCCACCCCCAAATGCTAGAGAAAAGTGGGACATAAGGTACCATAGCCCAACTCTTGTCTTGGTCATCATGTTGTTCATTGTTAGGATCATGTTTGTTTGGTTCAATGTTAGGATCAATGTTTTCTTGTTGAGATGCAAGGTAAGCTCGTCACCTTCTCTTTCTCCTTTTTGGATGTTTGTGTTGTTGTGCTTTACGACTTAGTTTTTGTAACATAGGGCTTTGCTTTGTCATGGATTTTTGTGTTGTAGAGGAGGAAGTACCAAGATCAAAGTTTATTTATCTAGGTGGAATGTTTTCTTGTTGAAGCTTACTAACATGCTTAGTCTCTATCCTCTTAGTGATGTCCAAATGACTTGAATATTCAAACAAAGGATGGACATTAAAGGTCTTCTCTTCCTTACTAAAATCCAAGGTGTGTGAATGATCAACTAAAGGAAGGAAGTTGGTGGGATGATCCACAGAGGTAGGAATTTGATTATTTTTAAATGAATGCTTATTTTCTACCCATGGAATGTTCTTTGTTAAAGGGAGCTCTTCATTCATTAATGCTTCATCTTGGCTAGAGAGAGCAGTGGAATTACTAAAGCTATCCCTAGTCTTCTCATTTGAGTATTCAATTATAGGGGAAGTAGGATAACTTATGGGATCATCATCAGCTTTTTCCTTGCTACTCATGGAGAAGAACTCAGTTAAGCTTTCTAATATCGTAGGATGTTCACTCATGAGGGTTAAAAATTGGTCAAAATCAAGATCTTTGATAAATGTATGCAAAGATACCATTGAAAAATTACATGAAGGTGTCATTTAAATGTAAGATCAGATTTTGAGAATCTTTTCAAATTGATGCAAAAGACAAGTGCAAAACTATATGTAAAAAAATAGCCTTAAATGCTTTATTTTTTATGTTTTTTCAATGCAAATGAATGAAACAAAAGGTGTTGTAAGGATTTTGATTAGGGGAAACACATTATATGTCTAATATCAGTCCAAAACAGTAATATGATCCTTCTCAACACACTCTTGATGTAAATCCAAGATAATGCCAAGTCAAACTATAGTGAAAATATGTCAAAATAGACACTTTTTTCACCAAAACTCAATGCAAAAGAGCATAAAAAAGGGTGTTGTGAGGAAAGTGATGATGGAAAACAAATTATATCAGTAATAACAGCCACTTAATGGAAAAATACCCAACAAAACATGCTTTTAATGCCAATGTAAAACCCTAGTGAAAATATAGTAAAAATAGTCTATTTTTCATGATTTTTGAATTCCAAGACCTAGAAAAAGAAGTATTGTAATGAATTTCAGGAGGTGAAGCAAATAAAATCAATAATATCAGTCACCTCAATCCATAAAATTGATCACAACACGCTTGGAGTACAAACTAGGTCAAACCCTAGGGCAAAAATAGCAAAAACGTGTAGTTTTTTACCAAATTTTCAATACAAGAGCCCGTTAAAAGGGTGTTGTGAAGATTTTTAGGAGGGGTAGAAAATGATTACCCTGATAAAATCCAATTAATGCAAAAATAATCTTCACAACACACCCATGGTGCGAGTTTAGAGAGTCGATGAGGCCAAATTTAGTAAAAATTGATGTTTTTCAAGCCCTAGCTTTGAGATCTTGACACAAAATGCTATATGAATTCTTAGAAGTCTGATTTATGATGAAAATGAAATATCCTAAGATATGAAAATGAATTCCAAGCCTTAATATGCAAATTACCAATGCAAATCTAATGAAAATGCATGAAAATTGTTAGTTTTTTGTTGAAATTTTGTATGCAAAAATGCAAATATTTAAAATCTAAATGCAAATTTACACTAAAATGCAAAACTACAGCCAAATTATAATTTTAATGAGCCTCTAAAATCAGTAGAAAAATCTGAAAGAAGATTTTTCCTACTAACTAGATTTTGGAATTACAAGGTTTAATGAAAATTGCCAAAATTTCTACAAAAGCCTAGCAAATTAATGATGAAAATGCAATGCAAATTATTGAATTTTTGTGTTTTTATGTAGTTTATATCAGATCTAATGTAAAAATCATGAATTAGGGAAATTTAGAATAAATTGATGGAATTTAGTGATCTATATGAAAATGCAAGCTAGGGTTTTCAAATTTTTGCAAATTTTTCAATTTTTTTAATAATTTTCTCAATGAAATAAGATGAAAGACTATATAAATGAATGAAATCAATCCAAATATGATGACAAGCACTCAAAAAGTTGCAATTTAAGTCCAAATATGGGTTCACCAAAATGTTTAGGGTAAAATTAGGATTGTTTAATTATCAAATTTTCCTTCTCTTATGCTTAATTTACCATTAAAACCCTAATTTTGCAAATACGACTGTAAATGGAAGAATAATAGAAAAAGCTCTTGTAGAGGGAGGTAAAATATCAAATCACAGATTACCTATTTTTGGGGTTCCGAGGTAGAAAAGTCAGGGACAAAAGAGCAGGCACCCAAGTCCAGTGTCCTTTTTGTCAAGATCTGGGGACAAGATCTGCAACCTATTCCTGCTACACCAAAGGTTTTTCTATCATGAAACTTTGAGGACTAATGAGTAGGTGCCCAATTCCAGGGTGCTCTTTTCTTCTTTGATCTACAATTCTGACACTCCAACATGCCCTCTTGCAACTTCACTTTGTCTGCATCATCACGTGTTTAGGATCTTGCCTCAGTCAAGCCCCAGAAGGACACTTAAGTCTTCCAAACACCTTTTTCAAATAGAGAGTGCATGCCTTGGGAGGCAGAGGCAAAACCAAATGAAATAATGATCACAAACACAATAAATGTCACCTTGTAGTGAAGATCTCATGGGAGGAAGATGCTCTTCATTCCATGATGAAATGGATGATCAGATCTACAAACACATAGACAACACAAATCTTCTCTTGCAACACAATGAAAGCCTTGAATCACCTTTAGGATGCCAAAATAACATGAACATAATCTAGTTTTTAAATGAATTCCTAAACATACTTTTATATGCAACTACAAACCCTCCTACCAAGAATTTCGTTATACAAACTTATCATGTTGGCATAGGACCCAAATAATGGTCACAAGCTGACACCCAAAAATTGGGACTGCCCCAAAATAGGGTAGGACTAGGGTGCAAGCTCCCAAGTCCTCCCCCCTATTTTGGGTAGGGGTTATCTCAAGTAGTCCCCATAGGTCCTATTTGTCAAGACACTTAGGGGTTATTCCATTGAGATGTTGAAATATGATGTAAAATGTCCTAAATACACACAAAAGACCCAAGAGCTAAACCTAAAAAGGGAAAAGCCCCCAATGGGACATTTTCTAACATTATAGTATGTTCTTGATTTTAGAGCTTGAAGATTAATGTTGTTATGTATGAAAAGTGGGAAGAGTGTTAAGATCTATCAAATCAAACCCTCCTTTCACAATAACACTCAAGGAAAACAACCAAGCCAAGTCACTATAGATGAATGAGGACTCAACTACAAGTTGATGTACTCAGGAATGATATGGAAAGATTGATTAGATTGACAGATTTGTCAAACCCTAGATTGAATAAGCCTCAAACCCTATTTATAATGAAATTGAGTACAAACAAACAAAATGCTACAGAAAACTAGATAGGAAGGCACTCAAGAAGCATCAAAAACATACTAGAAGTTGGATTTTCAGAATTGAAGACTTTGTGGACTAAAGGGCAGGTACCAAAATTTGATAGGGTAGTTTTTCTGCAAATCTAGAGCAGTGTCTAACTATAACCTATTCCTATGTTTGGGGAAAATCATATCAGGACTACGGGGCGGGCACCCTAGTCTAGTAGGGTAAAATATCAACAATTTTCTCCAAAATCCTTATCCTCTGAATTGCTTCTCTATACCTGCACTACTCAAAATCCTACACCTATAACCTACAATCACAAAGAGAGGGGTTTGGGGGTTGTGGTGCTTAGGAGTTTGCCTGGGTCAAGCCCTGGAATGACATTCAAGTCTTCCAACACTGTTGTTAGATAGAGTGCATGGCCAAGAGGGTAGAGGCCAAATCCAATGATGAAATAGAATGATTGAAACATAAATAGATGTCACCTTAGAGGTGAAGCCCTCACGGAGATGAAGATCCTTCAAATCATGAGGAGATGGATTGATGAAGCCAAATCTGTAACAAACAAACACAGTAACACACAATTCTACTATGCAACATAATGAATTCCTTGAAATACCTTAGCTCAATATCACAAGTTCACATTATCCATCTAGGTGTGAAATGAAGACACAAACTCACTTATATATGCATTCCCACTAACTTTCATAATTTAAATTGAAAAGGCTGACACATTTAAATTTGGATCCCAACAAATTAGCATGGACTTGGGTGTGGGTGCCAAAGTCTCAAGGTCCATTTTTTGGTCTTGATTAAAGTTTAGTATGGGCCCCTAAGTCCCATTGGACATGGGTTTTAGGGGAAATTGCTCTGGGATAAGTATTAAGATTGTAAAGTGTAAACACGAGCACTTAGGAGCTACACTAGGAGGTAAAAAGGCATAGGGATACTTTTTACTCAAGGTCCATTTTTTGGTCTTGATTAAAGTTTATGATGGGCCCCTAAGTCCCATTTGACATGGGTTTTAGGGCAAATTGCTCTGAGATAAGTATTAAGATTGTAAAGTGTAAACACGGGCACCTAGGAGCTACACTAGGAAGTAAAAAGGCATAGGGATACTTTTTACTCCATAAAATTTAGCCCCCACTTTAATGTATGTATGATCTTATGATTCCATGCATGTATTAAAGTATGATAGAAGCACATCAAACACATCAACCACGCCAAGCACATAGAGCTAAGGCATACCCAAAGGTTGGAGGACTATTTCTAGCCCCCAATCTTGAAAGGAAGCTAGGCATGCGGAAAACACTTCCTACACTAATCTAATGAGGAGAGGGCTATGCAAATTCAACTTTACCCTGACTATTAAAGCAATTTTAAACCATTAACATGAGAAATTGTAGCAAAACACAAGAACCAGAAAGTAGACAAAAGAAGAGAGACAAAGATTTACTGTGGGGAAAACCCTTATTGGGTGAAAAACCCCACACTTAGAAACTTGCACAACGTATTAACAAATCTGAAAGAATGTTTACAATACACTTGCAATGCAAGATTCAATGGTCTTCAACACTTGTGTCTGTTGTCAATCTGGTAGCATAACAGTATCTGTAAACCTATGATACAAACTCCATCTCCAAGCACTTGTATATAAAGAGAAATAGTACGAATGGAGGTAGCTTCTAGAGCAAGTCACACAAGGAACTCGTCCAAATCCATGTGGCCCAATTTCCAAGGCCATAAAACATGCATATGACACATGTAAGTGATTCTCTTTCATCCCTTACAACCCCCCAACTTGGGCACCCCAAATTTACCCAATTAAGGTATGACAGATGCCCTTACAATGTCATAAAATCTGTCATATATGACAACTCTTACAGTTGTAAGAGAATCTATTGTAACTGTCTATTAATAGAAAATTCTCTTACAACCATGTCCTAGTCAAAATTGGGTGCCTACTTCCCCATGCAAGATGCTTTCAGACACTTGTCTTCACCTGTCATATAATCTTCCATTTCTGACCCTTACATGTCATAGATTCTGTCATAGGAATCTGTCATAACTCTTACGCGTCATAAACCTCTTACAACACCTGAAAGATGCTGACACATGGCAAAACTTTTCTACCACAAGGTGGAATGCCTATCTCCTCATATGAGGACAAAAATACATGTGGTCACCTTCCATGTAGGATAACACATCACCGTGCCAACTCCCACAAAGTGACGAAATAGGATTTGCATCTAAATTACAATAATAGGCAAAATAATAAATACAATTATATAATAAATGCTAGAAACTTGCAAAGGTTGAGACACCTTAATTCCTAACAAATCTCAGGTAAGCAATAGAAAACACATGGAAGACACACAAGACACAATAAAGACAATAAGAAGCATGCAAAACATGGAGAAGATAGTGGAAGCACGTAATACACAAAGAAGGCATGAGAGTAGTTACATAATACATGAAGTATACATTGATTTAGCAACTAAAACAAATCCTAATCTAGGGGGTGGGTGGAGCTCATTTCTAAGTGCCTTTAGACCACCAAAAACACACAAAACAAAACACAAAGTATGGAGGGAGCTCATCTCTACGCACCTTTAGACCACACTAGGGGGAAGATATGCTAAACAAAAACATAAGTGTGGAGGGAGCTCATCACTATGTGCCTTTAGACCACATTCAGGGGAAGACACAACAAACACACATAATACATGAGCACCACATAGTGTGTCATAGATACACTATACCTCTTATACATGGAAAACATGAGTGATAGGAAGGAGCTTGTTTCTAAGTCCCACCATCTAAAACATTCCAAACACACCTAATGGTTGAGCCACGCTAGCGCAACTGCCAAAGACACGCTTAAGGGTGGATGACTCAAGATCCAGCCCCACCTCTTGTAAGGACTTTGTATAAAAGGATTTGCACTAGCTCAAGAGATACACTATCCCACCTTCTGCAAAAGGGCTTTGTATAAAAGGATACGTACTAGCTCAAGAGATACATCATCTTGCCTCACGATGAGGGCTTTATTACTTTTAAAAGGATGTGCACTAGCTTAAGAGATACACCATCCTGCCTCGTGATAAGGGCTTACAAACATGCTTTGTTAGTGTAAAAGTAATTAGACATATACCATTATATATGCCCCCACCTTAAGGTGGTTGATCCGCTTTCTGGTATCAAGCACATTAAGGTAGAGTGAAAACATGCAAGGGAACAAAAGCTCTCACAAAGCCCATGCCCCCAAATGTGACATGTGCCATGATCGTTGAATGTTCCCACAAACACATTGATATTATTTGCTAAGATAATAAAAAAGAGATAAGGTTAGAACATCTTACTCTAAAATAATAACCAAATCAAATCATGGAAGCTATGCATAAATCAAATTATGTCAAAGAACCAAGGCTACACTTGCCGGATTGAAACTGGGTATAGCCATTGGGCTTATACTGTAGATATCTTAGAACCGAGTGTAACAACAAGGTGAGATACAAAACAATCCAAAATGTGTAGAAGCAGATTGAGTGTATTACAAAAGTTTGTTACAAAAGATATAACAACATGATATATCACATAGAGTGATTCTACTAGTCAAGCTTCGGATTTATATATCAAACCCATCTTCATATATGGACTACGTCTATTTTTGCTTACTTGCTAATGGGACACATGGTCCTTATCAGTATTTGTTTGTTTTCATCATCCGCTAACTAGGTAAAATCTTTGAAGAATGTAAACAATAAAAATGAGAGAGGAGAACCAAGTGCCTTAGGAACACCACGTAGGAGGATGCCCCCAAGACATCTTCCACAATGCCATGCTCCCAAGCCATAACACACAACAATAAAATAGAGGAGAGGGGAGATAGAAGAACGTAGAAATAAAATAGAAGAATGGTCACAATAGAGGTGGTCTCCCAGTATCCTTGACCTTACAGGAGTATCAAGGGTCATCCAAGGAGACCTAAACAACATATAACACAACATAGGGGAACACAACACAACATAATATTATAGCATATATATCTTAAGAGGAGTTCAAACTTGTGAGCATCTTAGAGAGGTGCTCTATCAAGTGTGGTAAAAAATGTGAGTAGTTCATACCTAATTGATTCTTATTTCTAGAATAGTCATGTGGTGCTTGTTTCTCAAGACCCTGTATGTTTAAAATATTTTGTTTCTTATGAGGGGAATCATTGCTATTTACCACCGATGATAGTCACCTTGTTCTTTTCTAGTCCTTTGCTTTGTTATTCTTATTTTCCTAATGAATGAGTCTTTCACAATGAAATGGGATACTTTCCATCATGACAACTTTTTCTTGCTTAATGTTTTTTTTTTTTTTTAAAGATAATGCACCTGGTAAACTTTTTAACGTGACCGGTGATGCTGGTGCGACACACCCTCCGGCTCCACACGAATGCTTTTGCCCAGAGAAATGAACCGGTGAGGCCACAACTAGGGGACCTCATCCCCTAGGAAGAACACTTCAAACCCACGAGCTCATTGGCCCAGCGAAGGTGTAAAGCCTTGCGAGCTTGTTGGCCCAGCGGGGGTTTGAACTCTGGTGGCCGCCACTACATCCTGAGCGACTTAACCACCGAACCATGCCATCATCGGCTTTTTCTTGCTTAATGTTATCCTATCAAGGTTGCTCAATTTGTGTATCTAGTGCATTCCAGTTGTCTCCCGATCCTTGAAGGGATAACAACAGAGGAACCTCAGCATAGATACCTTTCCCACATGGACAAGGTGAGTCTTCAGTCTTTTCCTTATCCACTTCTATCATACCAATTATTTCATCATAGTCAAGATATTCATCTTCCTGCTTTATTGTATTTTGCTCTGCCATATTGTTGTCATTATGCTTAGGAAAAGGATTTGTAAAGATATGTAAATTTTGATTTAGAGGGGCAACTGACTTATTTCCATTGTCATTCACATGAGTTACCTGTATTATATTAGAATTGATGAGGTCTTGAATTTCATGATTAAGACACATGCATCATTCGATGTCATGTCCTTGTGAGTGGTGATAGTGAAAATAAGCGTTAGCATCAAATTAGGGTCCTTGTATCCTATTTCTATCAAATGGTTTAATAGGAGGAAGATTCAAAAGATTGTTTCTTACTGCTTGATTCATAATTGATTGGAGAGAGTTAGATAATGGAGTAAACTGTCTTTGTTGTTGCCTAAACTAAAATGGTGCTTGTTTGGGATTACTGATAGTGGACACTTATGATTGAAAATTATTCAAATGTTGTCCATTGATCTTGATGAAACTCTTGTTATTCCTCTTAAAGTTGTTTTGAGATGTTCTAGCTATGGATTGACCAACTTGAGCTGATGAGGTTTGATTCTCATACTGACTAGATGAAAGCTGGTAATTGCAAAGAGTTGTGCATAGATGTTGAAAAGAGCTATACTTCATCAAGAGGATCTTATCATGGATGTTAGGTTGTAAATTCATAATGAATATCTTTTGATCATCCTCATCTATAATCGGATATTGTATCTGTACGAAAAGAGCTTGATATCAATTGATAAACTCAGTTAACTTTTCTTTCTAACCTTGTTTACAATGAACTAAATCAATCAATGAGACTGAAGGTCCAATATTTTCTTGGAAATGTTGCAAGAACTGATCAACAAGCTATGAGAAAGAGTGTATTAAATTCAAAGGTAATGAATAAAACCATTCCAAAGTGGTATATTTGAGGGATCATGGAAAGAGTTTTGCTAACAAGTCCTCTTTGAAAAAGAAATCACTACACATAGTTGTGAATGCTATCATATGTGTATTAGGATCACCTTTACCACTATACATTTCAAAATGAGGAGTCTCAAACTTATTAGGCATTTAAGCTATTAGGATTGAAAAAGATAAAGGACTACAAGCATGTATGTTGGTATATTAGGTTGAGAAGAAGCATTGGTCAAATTTGTCACTTTCTACTATAAGGAGGTCATGCTTTTCAAGAGTTGGTGTAAAAGGGCATCATTAGGTGATGCAGTTTGTGGGTTAGAAGAATTGGAAGCTGTAGTCATGAAATTTAGAGGTGATTGATTATGAGTGGTAACGAGAAGTGGTTAAGAGTAATTATAAGTGAAAGGTGGTTGAGAATAGGTGGAATGTAGAGGTGGTTGAGAATGGTTATTTATATAGGAAGACACCTTAGGTGCTAGGTTTTGATAATTAAATCCCATAGCCTTGTAATTTTGTGAATTAATGCCATTAGATACTCCCATGCTAGTGGTAGAATTAATACAAGCTTGTGCATTAGTAGTGAAGATTGATGATGTGAAAGTGGACATTCTGGTAGTCAGTATAAGTGCCAATACCTATGTATGATTTGGTGATGGCACATTATAAATAGTATTCATGAAGTTAGCCACTGACATAATGTTGTTACCCACTATATGAGCTATTACATGAATCATGTTAACACCATCTTGTCCTTATTTTAATAGTTCTCTTAAACAGTGATCAACAGGAATAACTTCTTTAGCTATCCTTTCTTTTTCGACAAATGCTTGAAAATCAGCTAGTTCTCTATCAAGTTTGTGGATTTGATCATCAAGAATATGCATTATCACTTCAATTGCATTTTCTGAATCATGAAATTTTGTTCTCCATTGTGGTGTTAGTTATGATATCTTGTAAGGATTGTGATTCACCCTTTATAAAGTAAGTGTTCAATGGATTTTCTGATCTTTGCATATTTGTGCTATTTAAACTAGAACCCATTAGTCTACGACTTCTCCTTACAAGGATGTTTTTGTAAGGGTAGTGGGTTATACAACTCATGCAAAGGCATACTACACTCAATGCACAAACCAATAAAACAACCAAAAGGAGTAAGGTAGTTATACTTGTTGAAATACACAATGTGTAATTGAAAAAGGTGAATGATCCAAAGCTAGGATGCAAAAGTATGCACTATGATCCAACACTACACTTCAAAATCAGATTTGAATGAATGTTGAAAAGGAGTAGCAAAATCTGAAAATAAGACTACAAACCCTAGTTTTTGCTAAGACTAGGTTATATAAAAAATGCAATTTTTTAAGCAAAACCCTAGCAAATGAAACTTGTAAATGCAATGTTTGATATGAAGCAATGATGAGTTACTATAATAAAGATTAGATCATATGAAAATATTAGAAAATTAAATCTTTTTATGGTATGCAGTGCAAAATGTTCAAAACTATGCCTTAATGCAAGCCTAGAATGCTTGTTTTTCGATTCTTTTGAATGTATGCTAAATTTTTCAATGCAAGATGATTAATATGATATGAATGTATGCAAGGAATAATTACAACACTCAGCAAGATGCAAGTTTAGTAAAAACATGGGTTAACCAAAATGTTACATGTATGAAAAGTGGGAAGATGGTGGATAGTGTTAAGATTTATCAAATCAAACCTTCCTTTTACAATAACACTCAAGGACAACAATCGAGCCAAGTCACTACAGATGAATGAGGTCTCAGCTATAGGTTGATGTACTCAGGAATGATATGGAAAGATTGATTAGATTGAGATATTTGTCAAACCCTATATCTAATAAGCCTCAAACCCTAATTATAATGAAATTAGGTACAAATGAACAAAATACTAGAGAAAACTAGATAGGAAGGCACTCAAGAAGGATTAATAATATACCATAAGTTTGATTTATAGAATTGAAGACTTTGCAGACTATGAGATGGGTGTCCAAGTTTGATAAGGTAGTTTTTCTACACATCTAGAGCAGTGAGCAGTGTCGGACTGTAACCTATTTCTGAGTTCAGGGAAAATCTTGTTAGAAGGGCTATAGGGCGGGCACCCTAGTCCAGTAGGGTAAAATATCAGCAAGTTTCTTATAGATCCTAAATCCTTATCCTCTAAATTGATTCTCTATACCTGCACTTCTCCAAATCCTGCATTGTAACCTACAATCACAAAGACCGGTGTTTGGGGGTTGTAGTGTATAGGATCTTGCCTCGATCAAGCCCCAGAATGACATTCAATTCTTCTAACACCGTTCTTAGATAGAGTCCATGACCAAGGAGGCTAGAGGCCAAATCCAATGATGAAATAGAATGATTGAAACACAAATAGATGTCACCTTATAGGTGAATCCCTCATGGAGATGAAGATCCTTCAAATCATGAGGAGATGGATTGATGAAGCCAAATTTGCAACAAACACAATAACACACAATTCTCCTCTGTAACACAATGGATGCCTTGAAATCCCTTAGCTCAATATCAAAAGTTTGCATTATCCATTTAGGTGTAAAATGAAGACATAAACTCACTTCTATATGCATTCCAGCTAACTTTTGTAATTTAAATTGAAAAGGCTGATAGAGGGAAACCTTTTTAAAAGTCCTATGTTGACATATTTAAATTTGGATCCCAAAAAATTAGCTTGGACTTAGGCATGGGAACCCAAGTCCCAAGGCCCTTTTTTGGTCTTTATTAAAGCTTAGGATGGGCCCCTAAGTCCCATTTGACATGGGTTTCAGAGGAAATTGCTCTGAGATAAGTATTACGCTTGTAAATTGTAAACACGGGGACCTAGGAGCTAAACTAGGAGGTAAAAAGGCATAGGGAATACTTTTTACTCCATAACAAACGTAGAAGATTCTAGAGCATGTGGAGTGAAGAAAATGTTGGAATTATGTCAGATAACTGAGAGGGGGGGTGAATTAGTTGTCCACAACTTTAACCTTTTCTGCTTTTGATCTTCTTTCACAACTTACAAATAGATTAATGATGTAAACATCAAAGCATGAATTAACACCACATGAGCAAAAGCAAAATAAACACACATAACACTAGAATTTTTATGTGGAAACCTAGTTAAGGGAAAACCATAATGGGGGTTAACCCACAAGATTCATACCCTGTTAAAAGTACTTAAAAGAAATGGGAAGGCACTTACCTTTGGGTGCACTGCCCAGAGCTCACTGCTCAAAGAGGCTCACTGCCTACAAGATTTTATGTTCAATAAAAAAACAATGAACTAAGAAATAGCTTATTCTTCATGTCTGGTTTAGTCCCATTGAAAGCTCACAAAACTTCTATTTTGTCCCGAATCCTTCTTTGCTAACTCTTCATTGTTTACTGCTCTTATTCTTCTACTTCTCTTCTTCTCTGCTCTGCTTCTGTACCTTGCTTAGGATTTTAACATTTTAGCACAAGGAAAACTTTCCACAACCCATCCACAAGTATTTATATGCTTCATCAACCTTGGAAAGAACATCAAGGATGGCTTGACTCAATGCGAAACACTGTACTATCAACCAAACATAGCTGGGACTTGAATCTTTTTCGATCAACATACTATGCTCTAGAGAATTGCTCTTAGATCATTTGCAACATGCTTGAATCATTTGGTTGGCCAAGACTGGGAAGAACAACAACACCAAGGAAGAAATATTCAACAATGAGCTCAATCTTCAATGCGGACCTCCAACTTAGCAGGCACATGATCCAGAGACATCAAGAACATTGTTTGCCATGATTGCCACACTAGAAAGATTGCTTATGGACCTCCAAACCACAAACCATTTGAGTTGAGGATAAACACTGACTTCCCAAACATGCCTCTAGATCCATAGATCATAAGTTTTCATTGCAGAGAAATCTAGACCAATTTCCTGTCACTTTGTCTCTTCTAAACACTACAAAACCTAATTCTACTCATATGGCTATAGCCTCTTCAAATCTTAATTGGAGCTACTTCAAACAATCCTCTACACAACCATATGGTCTATGTACTTTAATCTTCATTCCTCTGGAAATGGAGAGCAATCTACTTCACTGATTTGCACTGTTTCCCCTATTTTTGACAAAGGGATATGTTGACATCATTGACAACACATCATAGGCACATATTTACAACAATCTCCCCCTTTTTCATTGATGGCAACATATGATGTGAAAAACTGGTTCAACCATCAAGACAAAGATTTCTCCCCCTTTCTCTTATCACTTTTGCAACCACTTTCTTCACTGCTCCCCCTTTCATCAGCAACTAGTTTTTCACATGACTTCTCTCCCCCTTTGACATCAATGGTAAAGGGAACATATTTACAATATTTTCTCCCCCTTTTTGTTTCAAACTAATCTCTAAAATTTGCATACTAACTACTCCCCCTAAGTAGTATCTCCTTAACATCAATCTGAATCACAAGATATGACTGTGAATTCCACCAGATTGATGCACACTAGTGCATCTTAGTTCTGAATAGGAGGGGTAATAACCCCTAGCTTCCCTCTGAGATACTCAAAAGTATCCTTAGGCAGAGGCTTGGTGAATATATCTACAATCTAATCCTTTGAAGAAACAAACTCCAATATGACTTCATTCTCACTTACCTTCTCTCTCAAGAAGTGAAACTTGATGGATATGTGCTTTGTCTTTGAATGCAATACCAGATTCTTTAAGATGTTTATTACACTTGAATTATCACAGAAGATTGTAACAAGCTCTTCAAACACAATTCTGATATCCTTCAACATTTGCTTCATCCACAAGACTTGAGTACAATTGCTTACTGCTGCTATATACTCTGCCTCTATAGTAGACATAGATATTGCCAACTACTTTTTGCTCAACCAAGAAACCAATGTCCTTCCCAAGAAGAATGCACCACCACTAGTAATTTTTATGTCATCCACATCTCTTGCCCAATCAACATCTATATATGCATGAAGAGTGAAGTCATTATCCTTTAGATACCATAAGCCATATAATTAGATGTTCTCTTTAGATATCTAAAAATTCTTTTGACTACTACAACATGGGATTCCCTAGGATCATCTTGAAATCTAGTAACAAGTCCAACTGCATTCATAATGTTAGGTCTGGTTTGATTCAAATAAAGCAATCCTCCAATCATTGATCTATACCTTTTCTAATCTACCTTAGGTGAATCATCATCTTTACTCAATTTGCATCCGATTACCATAGGAGTACTTATTGGTTTTGAGTCCTCCATTCCAAAAAATTTCAACAATTCTCTTGCATACTTAGATTGAGATATGAAGATACCTTTATCTGACTGAGTGATTTGCAAACCTAAGAAGAAATTCATTTCACCAAACATGGACATCTCAAATTCACTTTGCATCTAATCAGCAAATTTCTTACACATGCTTCCATTTCCACCAAAAATGATATCATCAATAAATACCTCAACAATTAAGATGTGCTCATGATCAATCTTGAAATAAAGATTACTATCAGCTGTGCCTCTGGTAAATCCTATCTTTAGTAGATACTTATCTAATCTTGCATACCAAACTCTAGGGGCTTGTTTAAGTCCATACAAAGCTTTCATCAATCTGTAGACCATATCCTCTTGATTAGACAACTGGAATCCTTCCAGTTGCTTAATGTAGACTTCTTCCTCTAACTCTCCATTCAGGAATGCTAACTTGACATCCATCTGGTAAACTTTGAAATCTTTGAAAGCAGCAATTGCAAGAAATAATCTGACTTCTTCAATTCTTGCCACCAGAGAAAATGTTTCTTCAAAATCAATTCCCTCTACTTGAGAATATCCTTTGCATACCAATCTCGCTTTGTTTCTCACAACTTCACCATCTTCATTCAATTTATTCTGGAAGACCCATTTGGTTCCAATTACATTTTTGTTTTTAGGTATTTACATTAATTCTTCTTCCATTGCTTTTACCCAATTTTCATCATTACAAGCTTCATTCACTATTTTTGGTTTAATCTTTGAAATCAAACAATACTCCACTTGATTTTAAGCAATTCTTCTTCTAGTTTGAACACCTTTATTCTTATCTCCTATGATTTGATCTTTAGAATGATTCAACCTTACATATCTAGGGGTTTTGGGAGTTTCTTGAATTTCTAATTCTTGAGATTGTTCCTCAACATTTTCACTAACTTCTTGAGTCACTAGGTTCTCCGGATCAATCTGGATCTAAGTCTGGGTTTGAACTTGCTTTCCTTGACTTTGACTTTCATCTTGATCATCTGAATCATGTCCACTAGGCCTGGAAGGTCATTCTTTTGTCTCACCAACCTTGACATTAGCACTTTCAACAATCTTTTTCAATCTCTAGTTGAAGCACCGGTATGCCTTTCTTTGAGTAGAGTAACCTAGAAATATTCCTTTGTCACTTCTTGCATCAAACTTGCCTAGATCCTTATCTCTTTTGATATAGCATTTACTATGAAAAAATCTAAAATATTTCACAGTAGGAGGATGACCAAACCATAGCTCATAAGGTGTCTTACCAGAATTGCCTTTGATCTGTGCCTAGTTAAGAGTGTAGACAGAAGTATTCACAGATTCTCTCCAATGGACATGTGGAACTTTTTCTTGTGTCATCATGGTCCTAGCAGCTTCTTGAATGGTCTGGTTCTTTCTTTCCATAACTCCATTCTGCTAAGTCCTAGGAGCAGATAACTGTCTTTTTATTCCATGCTTTTTATACAATGTATCAAACTCACCAGAGGTAAACTCTCCTCCTCTATTGGATCTCACACACTTAATCTTCACACCAATCTCATTCTCCACCATAACTTTGAACAACTTGAATTTGTCAAGAACTTTTGATTTTTCTTTCAAGAAAGTTACCCACATCATCAGTGAGTAATCATCAATCAACAACATAAAATATATATCTCCTTGCACACTTCTAATTCTAGCAAGACCACATAGATCAGTATACACAAGTTCCGATAGTCCACTTGCAAATTGTTCTTTACACTTGAATGAAGCTCTGTTCTATTTACCCAATTGACATTCTCTACACATGCTATCAATAGGTTTTACAAGTTATGGAAGATCTCTCACAGCCTGAGTAGAACTTATCTTGATAATTTTATCAAAATTCACATGACACATTCTCCTATTTCTTAATCAACACTTATCAATATGAGTAATTAAGCAACTTTTGCTAATACCACTTAAATGAAAGATGTTACCATTAGTTTGTGTACCTAATGCAATCACAGTTCTAGAGCTTGCTAAGATTTTGCATTTTCCATCATTTAATTAGAGATCATACCCTTTGTCAACCAACCATCCAACACTGAGAAGATTATGCTTCAATCCTTCTACATACAAAACATCATTAGTGTTATTCTTACCATCAAAAGAGATGAATCCTTTGCCACAGATTCTACTAGCTGAATTATCTCCAAACTTCACAATTCCACCTTCATATTTTTCCAAACTTATAACCTTATTTTTATCACCAGTCATATGATGAGAACATCCACTATCAATTACCCATTCATCTTTTTCTTTAACCTGAGCAGCCAAGGCACTTTTCACATTTATACAGCTAGTAGATTCAGTAGACACTAGATCTTCTTTTTTGATAGAAATAAACACCTATTCATTTCGAGAATTACTTCCCATATCAGACTCATCATCAGTGAATCCTTCTTCAGCTTCTTGGACATAGTAACATTTCTTCTAATCCCTTGATCTGTTAGGGTTTTTCTTTGAAACCCTCCTGGACACCTTGAGGCAAAATGACCAATTTTATTACAAGCAAAACATTTCAGAAAGGCAAATTTCCTTCATACTTACCAAATCCTCTTGGCAATCTTTTGGAAATAAGGGCTTCAAGTTCTGTAGCCTCAATTTCATCATCTTCAAGATCCTTCCTTGCCTTCTCAAATCTCTTTGACCTTCTTAAAGAGCTTTCACCTGGATCATATCTTTGTTTTCGATAAACACTATCCTTAAATGCAGATTTAGACTTAGGAAGAGAATCACCAAACTCACTCATTTCAAATGCTAAAAGCTTACCAACCAACTGATCCCTTGTAATAGTTGTCACAATCTTGATCTCTTCAATGGCAGCAACTTTATGCTTGTATGCCATAGGTAAGGATTTGAGTACTTTGGCAACAATATCTGATTCTTACAATATTCCACCAGTACTCCTGATACCGGTCACAAGTTCATTCACTTTCTACATCTAGGAAGTAATGTTTTCATCTTCACTCACCATCAACCTTTCGTATTTACCCTTCAGGCTCTGTAGCTTGACAGATTTGACATATTTATCACCTTCATACAAAGTTTCCAACTTTTTCTAGATTTCATGAGCAGTTTTCAATTCCAGGACATTTGTCATTTCTGTATCAATCAGGGCACTCAACAATGCTTCTTTAGCTTGAATATTGTATTCATCTTCCTTGAGTTCATCTAGAGTTGAAGGGTCATTCTTCAAAATCTTATACTCATCCTTAGTTATCAACTAAAAGGCATCACCCATACATTGCAAATGACACTGCATGCACACCTTCCAAAGGGAGTAATTTGTTCCATCAAATCTCAGACTTTCCTTCTTGTAAGTCAACATCTTGGATCTCCTCAAGTGGTCAAGCTTCTTTTAGAGAAACTAGCTCTGATACCAATTGTTGGAATTAGGTCAGACAACTGAGAGGGGGGTGAATTAGTTGTCCACAACTTTAACCTTTTCTGCTTTTGATCTTCTTTCACAACTTACAAATAGATTAATGATGTAAACATTAAAGCATAAATTCACAACACATGAGCAGAAACAAAATGAACACACATAACACCAAAATTTTGACATGGAAACCTGGTTAAGGGAAAACCATGGTGGGGGTTAACCCACAAGATTTGTACCCTATTAAAAGTACTTAAAAGAAATGGGAAGGCACTTACCTTCAAGCACACTGCCTAGAGCTCACTGGTTAAAGAGGCTCACTGCTTATAGGAGGCTCATTGCCTACAATATTTTACGTTCAATACAGAAAGACTAAACTAAGAAATAGCTTCTTCTTCATGCCTAGTTTAGTCCCATTGAAAGTTCAAAAAACTTTTGTTCTATCCCAAACCCTTCTTTGCTAACTCTTCATCCTTTACTACTCTTATTCTTCTGTTTCTCCTCTTCTCTTCTTTGCCTCTATACCTTTCTTAGGATTTTATCATTTTAGCACAAGGACAACTTTCCACAACTCATCCACAAGTATTTATATGCTCCATCAACCTTGGAATGAACATCAAGGTCAACTTGACTCAATGTGGATCACTGTATTGTTGGCCAAACATAGCTGGGATTTGAATCTTTTTGGATCAACATGCTATGCTCTAGAGAATTGCTCTTAGATCATCTGCAACATGCTTGAATCATTCGGTCAGCCAAGACTGGGAAGAACAACTACACCAAGGAAGAAATCTTCAACAATGAGCTCAATCTTCAATGTGGACCTCCAACACAGAAGGCACACGATCTAGAGACCTCCACAAGCACATTAAATTCAAAAATAACATCCGCACTACTCTAAATCATTAGAATCACTAGCATCTTCATCTGGTACCTCAAGAACACTATTTGCCATGACTGTCACACTAGAAATATGCTTGCAGACCTCCAAACCACAAACCATTTGAGTTGAGGATGCACACTGACTTCCCAAACATGTCTCTAGATCTACAGATCATAAGTATGTTGGATTCAGGATAGACAACTGAGAGGGGGGGTGAATCAATTGTCCAAAACTTGCTTCTAATTCAAACACTTGAATCCTCTTTGTTATTTAATATCATATCAATTAATCATTCATGAAAGTATAAGCATAAACACTAGAGCAGATACACATCAACACATGAAACACCAAGATTTTGACGTGGAAAACCCGGTCAAGGGAAAAACCATAGGGTGATTAACCCAAGGATTATTCTCTATTAGAAGAATAAGAAAAATAGATGACACATGCCAATTAGGGCTCACTACCCAAGCACACTGCTCACAAGAGGCACACTGCCTACAAGAGACACACTGTCTACAAAGTAACAAGTATCACAAACTTGAACTAGAGATTGACATCTTTACCATGCTTGGATCAATTCCATTTAAGCCCAAAAACTCCTGCTCTGCCTTTTGCACTTCTCTTCTCTATACCACACTTATCCGCTCCAAGACACACTCTGAAATGAGTTCACAAACCTTTACTTATACAAGGCATCGACTTAGGAATAATCATCTAAGTTTGTAATCATCCACTAGAACATTCAGAAGATGAATAACTCATCTGGTCGGCCAGCCTAAACAAGAACATCTTCATCCGGAAGTATATCTCCAATTCCAGGCTCTAACACTAATGTAGATCAACAATACAAGCTCAACATGATCCAAAAACCTTCACAGGCTTTCCTAAATGACTAGGTACATCCGCACTTTCTCTACTTACTAGAATCTCTTCTCTCCTGCCTCCAGTGCCTCAAGAACACAGTTTGTCATGACTGTCACAAAGGAGTAGATTCTTCCAGACCTTCAAACTATGCACAAATTGATATGAACATCACAAGACCTTCCCAAACACTCCTTCCAATCTGTAGAATAGGATAATGTACTTCCAGAGCTCACTGGACCTTTCTGTAACACTCTATCACTCCAGAGCATCTCCCGGAACCGGTTCTACTTGATCGATCGCAACTTCTAATTATTTGCATGCGGACCTCTGAAATCTTAACTGGATCATCTCAAGACTCATATCTACAAACCCTTTAAACTGTATCCTCTTATCTTGATCTTATCTTGGACTTTTACCTTAATGTCATCACTATTCTTCATTGTTCCTGATTGAGACTAATTTTCTCAATATCCTCAGCACACAACTCATCCAATCCTTCTCATTAATGTAATATGAGTATGTTGACATCAATGACAACACTAGTTATCCTCATACTTGCAACAATCTCCCTTTTTGTCATTGATGGCAACATATGATGTGAAAAACCATCAAGACAAGAACTCCTTTCTGTCATAGCTCCCCCTATCAGCAACAACTCTTCACATGTCTTCACTTACTTTACTACTCCCCTTTGATCAACCACTTGTTTTTCACATGTCTTCTCTCCCCCTTTGACATCAATGGCAAAGGGCTCATACTTGCAACTTTAACACATCAGAATCATATCAGCTGCTCCCCCTGAGTAGCAGCTCCCCATCACCAATCTGGATCACAAGATATGACTGTGATATCCACTAGACTGATGCACATCAGTGCATCCTATTTCATCACTGGAGGGGCAATGACCCCTAACTTCTTCCTGAGATATTCAAAAGAGTCCTTGGGAAGAGGTTTAGTAAAAATATCTGCAAGCTGATCCTTGGAGGGTACATACTCCAATCTGACTTCACCCTTGTTCACTTGCTCTCTCAGAAAGTGAAATTTGATAGAAATATGCTTGGTCTTAGAATGCAACACTAGATTCTTAGAAATATTTATTGCACTTGAATTATCATAGAAAATTGTGATAGGCTCCTCACATTCTACTTGAATATCTCTTAGCATTTGCTTCATTCACAAAAGTTGGGTGTAACTTCTTGTTGCTGCAATGTATTTTGCTTCAGTTGTAGACAGGGATAATGCCTCTTGTTTCTTGCTTAGCCAAGAAACCAACCTTTTTCCCAAAAAAATGCTTCTCCACTTGTACTCTTCCTATCATCCAAATCTCCTGCCCAATCTGCATCTGTATATGCATGAAGAGAAAAATCCTGATCTCTAAGATACCATAGGCCATATTCAATTGTTCCTTGTAAGTACCTAAAGATTCTTTTGATTGCCATGACATGAGATTCTCTGGGATCTGCCTAGAATCTTGCCACAAGACCAATAGCTTGCATTATATCTGGTCTAGTCTGAGTGAGATACAATAATCCTCCAATCATTGATCTGTACTTTGTCTGATATGTCTTAGGAGAGTCATCATCTTTACACAACTTACATCCGGTTGCCATGGGAATATTCATTGGCTTTGAATCTTCCATTCCAAATTTCCTCAATAATTCTTTCACATATTTGGTTTGAGAGATAAAGATTCCTTTCTTTGTCTGAGTAATTTACAGACCCAAGAAGAAATTCATTTCACCGAGCATTGACATTTCAAACTCACTTTTCATTTGACTTGCAAAGGTTTTACACATACTGTCTCTTCCTCCAAAGATGATATCATCAACAAATACTTCAACAATCAAGATGTTTTCATGATTAATTTTGAAATATAGGTTACTATCAGCAGTACCTTTGTTGAAACCAATCTTCAAAAGATGTTTGTCCAGCCTCTCATACCATGCTCTTGGGGCTTGCTTTAGACCATACATTGCCTTCTTTAATTTGCAGACCATATCACCATGCTCAGATAACTGAAATCTATCCAGTTGTTCAATGTACACTTCTTCTTCTAAGTCACCATTTAGGAAAATAGATTTGACATCCATCTGATACACTTTGAAATCTTTGAAGGCAACAAATACAAGAAATAGTCTGACTGCTTCAATTCTTGCCACCAGAGCAAAGGTTTCCTCAAAATCAATCCCTTCTATTTGAGAGTAGCCTTTGTAGACTAGTCTGGCTTTGTTTCTGATTACTTCACCAACTTCATTTAGTTTGTTCTGGAAGACCCATTTGGTTCCAATCACATTCTTGTTTCTAGGTCTAGAAACAAGATCCCAAGTGTGATTTTTCTCAATTTGCATCAACTCTTCCTCCATTGCTTTGGTCCAATTTTCATCATTGCAGGCTTTATTTATTGTCTTAGGTTCAATCTTTGAAATCAGACAACATTCATCTGAATTTTGAGCAAATTTCCTTCTAGTTTACACACCTTTTCTTTTGTCACCTATGATCTGATCTTCAAAGTGGTTCAGTCTTACATACCTTGGAACTTTGGGAGTTTCTTGTACTTTTGTTTCTTGATCAGGCTCATTCAGACCAACCTCTTCTTCTTGATTTACCGGAACAGTCTAAATCTGACTTTTAGAGGAGGATTGAGCTCCTTGAATCAAAGAATCATTCTGATCATCTTCATCATATTCATAAAACCTTGAGGGCTTCTCAATTCCTCCATCAACCTTCACATTTGTACTTTCTATCATCTTTCTTAGTCTCTTATTGTAACACCGTATGCTTTACTTTGAGTGGAGTAACCCAAGAAAATTCCTTCATCACTTCTAGCATCAAACTTTTCTAGATCTTCATCTCTTTTAATGTAACATTTGCTACCAAATACTCTAAAATATCTCACAGTAGGAGTTATACCAAACCAAAGTTCATAAGGAGTCTTACCAGTATTGCTTCTGATTTGAACTCGATTGAGAGTATAGACTGCAATGCTGACAGCTTCTCTCCAAAACATTTAGGGAACATTTGCTTCCATCATCATTGTTCTGGAAGCTTCTGGATGGTCCGGTTCTTTCTTTCTACTACTCCATTCTATTGTGGAGTCCTAGGAGCAGATAACTCTCTCTTTATACCATGCTTCTCACAAAAGTCTATGAATTTACCAGATGTGAATTCACCACCTCTATCAAACCTTAGACATTTCAGTTTTAATCTAGTTTGATTCTCTACCATAGCCTTGAAGATTTTGAACTTCTCAAAAGCTTCTAATTTCTCTTTCAGAAAGGTAACCCACATCATCTAGGAATGGTCATCAATTAGTAACATGAAATATCTATCACCTTGCATACTCTTGATTCTTGTTGGACCACATAGATCAGTATGAATTAATTCCAATAATCCGGTAGAGGACTGATCCTTGCTTTTGAATGAGACTCTTCTCTATTTACCCAGCTGACATTCTTTGAACAAACTATTTGTAGGTTTCACCAATTTTGGAAGATCTCTTACAGCCTGAGTATTGCTTATCTTGATGATGTTATCAAAATTTACATGACACAACCTTCTATGCCATAACCAACTCTGATCAACTTGAACAAACAGACAACTTTTATTAGAACCAACTAGATGGAAGATATTACCTTTTGTTTGAGTACCAGATGCAATCTAAGTTTTGGAGTTCTCAAAGATCCTGCATCTTCCATTCTTGAACCAAAGATCATAACCTTTGTCCACCAACTGTCCAACACTGAGAAGATTGTGCTTCAATCCTTCAACATATAGTATGTTACCAGTTTTGCTTTTTCCATCAAAAGAAATAGTTCCCCTTCCTCTGATTCTACCAACAGAATTATCACCAAACTTTACCATTCCTCCTTCATACCTTTCCAAGTTTAAGAACTTGTTTTTGTCACCTGTCATATGGTGAGAGCATCCACTGTCAATAACCCAATCATCCTTTTCTTCAACTTGGGCAGCCAAAGCTCTTTCTACAACCTTATGATTGACAAATTCAGAGGATATTGGATCTTCTTCCTTGATGGTAATAAACACCCATTCATTTCCAGATTTGTTTCCTATTTCTGATTCATCATCTGTTACTCCTTCATTATGATCATCTTCATAAACATAATAACAATTCTTTTGGAACCTTTGTCTGTTAGAATTTGACGTTGTAGATCTTTCTAGACATCTTGAGGCAAAATGACCAATCTTATTATAGTTGAAGCACTTAAAGGGTAATTTTCCTTCATACTTACCAGATCCTCTTGGTAGTCTTTTTGCAATGAGGGCTTCAAGTTGAGTTGTTTCTACTTCTTCCTCTTCCAAGTCTCTTCTTGCTTGATCATACCATGATAGCTTCCTTGAAGAGTTTTCTCCCAAATCAAATCTTTGTTTACCTTTCATAAAGGCACTGGCTTTGAATGCAGATTCAGTTTTGGGGGGATCATCTCTAAACTCAGTCATTTCAAATGCAGCCAGTTTGCTAGCCAACTAGTCTCTTGTGATAGTTGTATGGGCTCTGAATTCATCAATGGCAGCAACCTTGATTTTGTAGACAATAGGAAGGGATCTGAGAATTTTGCCAACAATCTCATTTTCATCCAAAACTCCACTAGCATTCGTAATTCCACACACCAACTCATTTATTCTTGGCATAAAGGTAGTAATATTTTCATCATCTCTCATCTTGAGTCTTTCAAATTTCCATTTGAGACTCTATAACCTTGCACTCTTAACATACTCATCTCCTTCATGCAGAATTTCCAGTTTAATCTAAATCTCATAGGCAGTTGGTAGGTCAATGACATTTGAGAGTTCTGAGTCAGTCAATGCACTTAGAAGAGCCTCTTTGGTCTGCAGATTGTTTTCAACATCTGTGATTTCATTTAGAGTTGTCGGACCACCCTGTGGAGGTACATATGCTTTTGTGACCATAGACAAGTATGCCTTTCCCATACATTCCATGTGACATTTCATGCGACCTTTCCAAAGAGAGAAGTTGGTTCCATCAAACTTCAAACTATCCTTCTTGTATGATGACATCCTGGATCACCTCAAGTGGTTAAGCTCCTTTAGAGGAACGTGGCTCTGATACCAATTGTTGGATTCAGGACAGACAACTGAGAGGGGGGTGAATCAGTTGTCCAAAACTTGCTTCTAATTCAAACACTTAAATCATCTTTGTTATTTAATATCATATCAATTAATCATTCATGAAAGCATAAACACCAGAGCAGATACACATCAACACATGAAACACCAAGATTTTGACGTGGAAAACCCGGTTAAGGGAAAAACCACGGGGTGATTAACCCAAGGATTATTCTCTGTTAGAAGAATAAGAAAAATAGATGGCACATGCCAATTAGGGCTCACTGCTTGAGCACACTGCTCATAAGAGGCACACTACCTACAAGAGACACACTGTCTACAAAGTAACTTGAGTATCACAAACTTGAACTGGAGATTGACATCTTTACCATGCCTGGATCAGTTCCATTTAAGCCCAAAAACTCCTGCTCTGCCTTTCGCACTTCTCTTCACTATACCACACTTATTTTCTCCAAGACACACTTTGAAATGAGTTCACAAACCTTTATTTATACAAGGCATCGACTTAGGAATAATCATCTAAGTCTGTAATCATCCACTAGAACATTCGGAAGATGAATAACTCATCCGGTCAGCCAGCCTAAACAAGAACATCTTCATCCAGAAGTATATCTCCAATTCCAGGCTCTAACACTAATGTAGACCAATAATACAACCTCAACATGATCCAAGAACCTTCACAAGCTTTCCTGAATGACCAGGTACATCTGCACTTTCTCTACTTACTAGAATCTCTTCTCTCCTGCCTCCGGTGCCTCAAGAACACAGTTTGTCATGACTGTCACAAAGGAGTAGATTCATTCGAACCTTCAAACTATGCACAAATCAATATGACACATCACAAGGCCTTCCCAAACACTCCTTCCAATCTGTAGAATAGGATAATGTACTTCTGGAGTTCACTGGACCTTTCTATAACACTCTGTCACTCCGGAGCCTCTCCCGGAACCAGTTCTACTTGATCGATCACAACTTCTACATATTTGCATGTGGACCTCTGAAATCTTAACTGGATCATCTCAAGACTCATATCTACAAACCCTTTAAACTATATCCTCTTATCTTGACCTTATCTTGGACTTTTACCTTAATGTCATCACTGTTCTTCACTATTCCTGATTGAGACTAATTTTCTCAATATCCTCAGCACATAGCTCATCTAATCCTTCTCATTAATGTAATATGAGTATGTTGACATCAATGACAACACTAGTTATCCTCATACTTGCAACAAAGTATTCATTGCAGAGCAATCTGGACCAATTTCTTGTCACTCTATCTCTTCTGAACACTACAAAACCCAGTTCTAATCAGATGGCCATATCTTCTTCAAATCTTCATGTAGACCTCTCAAATCTTAACTGGAGCTACTTTAGATAATCCTCTACACTGCCATATGGTCCACATACTTTTATCTTCATTCCTCTATAAATGTGGAGCAATCTACTTCACTGATCTATATTGTTTCCCCTATTTCTGACAAAGGGATATGTTGACATTAATGACAACACATCATAGGCACATATTTGCAACAGAGAATTATTTAGAGTTCATGCAGTCAAGATGTGTCTAGGAAATGTTCCACATGTCTCTACGTTTGAAGTTGAGGTCTATATAGATGAGAAGATTATAATATTCAAGATTTATCTGCTAAGATGTACCGCAGAGGTTCTCTGGGGTTAGCAGAATAAAGACACATCTTACTGCTAACTAGGGTTGTCTGGAGGAGAAAGTAGAAGCCATTGCATTTCACCATATTTTACTTTTTGGATTTTATGTTTGGAGGATAAGTTTAGATATTTAGATGGATGATTCAATTCAGGTTTCTTGTGCTAAAGTGCACTTCAAGTTGATTTTTCAATGTTCTATCTTAATACTATGTTTTCATTATTCATTTGTGATACCAGGCTTAGTTTATGCTTGCTTGCACCAGAAAGAAAACATATATCTTAGAAGAAGGATTGTTTGAGAAGGTTTGTGTAGGTCTTATGTTGCTTGTGTGATGATCTTCATGATGTTAATTGATCCCTCCGGTGTTGCTTTTAGTTTGGAGATTTTGGGTGGAAGGATGAGTGTTTGCTGGGCTGACTTCATGTGATTTTAGTGTTCTTATCAAATGATTTGAAGTGTGCTCCATCTTGGAAGAATATGATAATAAAGAATAGGTCTTGGTTATCACTTGGCTTGAATGACATTGATTCTCTACATCTTTTAGATTCTAATTTGGTGTGGCCTTGCATGTTTCATGAATACACATTTCATCTTGGCTGACTTGGGAGAAGTATTTTTTGATTTGCAAAAGGTATAAAAGAAAGATCTTCATTGCTGAGGAAGGTATGAGAGAGTGAGTGTGTGAGAAGATGTGTGAGTAGATGGGAAGTATGTTTGTGAAGGTGTGTTGGAGGTAATAGTGTTCGCTAAGAAGAGAAAGTGAAGACTTGTGTCAAAGTGAAGTGTGCAAATGATGTAGAGGTATTTTGTTTAGTAAGATCCATTGAATGTAATATCCATAGGGTGTAGCCTCTTTCTATAAGTGTCATTACATTATATTTCAGGGAGTTGTAGTTTTCTTTGGGTTGTAGCCCAAATAATATTATAATCATGTTTTATCTTTATTTGTGATGATGGATTTGGACAGTAGATCCAAGCAACTTGCTCACCGTGGTTTTTCCCTTCTTAGGTTTTCCATGTAAATCTTGTGTTGTGGTTGTGTGCTTATGCATTATGCTTTAATTAGTTTAATTTGTTGATATTCTAGTTAAAGTAGTTAGAAGTTTTGATTGTTGATGATTAACTTAAATAAGTTTTAGTGATATGTTGATTCACCCCCTCTTAGTATATCCTTGTGTTCTAACAATTGGTATCAGAGCAAGGTTCCTTGGTGCAACCTAATAGCTAAAGGTAGATCTTGGAATAGAACACATGGCTTAGAAGGAGTCCTCTTCTAAAGCTCTGATGTTTGATGGAAATAACTATGACTTCTGGAGTGTAAGGATGGAAGCCTATCTTACCTCACTAGGGTACCATGTCTGGAGGGTGATTGAGACTGATTATGTTGAACTCAGTCATCCCATTATAGAGTCATATGTGAATAAGGCACATGAGAATAATTCCAAAGCCAAGAATACAATCTTAAGTGGTTTGACAAGTTCAGAGTTAGTCAAGGTTGTGCAGTACAAGACAATGAAGGAGATATGGGATAAGCTCAAATGTCTCTATGAAGGAGATGAAACCATAAAGGAAGCCAAACTGCAATCCTAAAAAATAGTATTTGAGAATCTAAGGATGAAAGAAGAAGAGAACATAGCTAGCTACTTTTACCAAGTAGATGAAGCTGTGAATGGAATCAGAAGTATGGGTGAAGATATTGCTAAATCAATGGTTGTAAAGAAAGTCCTAAGATCCCTCACTTACAGATTTGATTTAAAATTTTCTGCAATAGAAGAAGCTAAAGACTTGAAGAAACTCACCATGGTATAATTGTTTGGGTCCCTTACTACCTATGAAATGAGAAATGAAGTCATAGGTCCATGTCAAAAAGAAGCTTCTTTCAATGCCATGAAGAATGAAGGAACATATGATATAGGCAATGAACCTAAGGAAGAAGAAGCAAATTTTGTAAGAAAGATGAAAAGAGGATTAGGTAAATATAAAGGTAAGCTACCTTTGAAATGTTTCAAATGTGGTAGAATTGGTCATTATGCCTCTAAATGTCCTTTTGGAGAAAGTGAAAGTAGTAGCAAGGGGTTCGAGAGAAATAATTTTTAGAGGAACCTTCTTTCAAAAGAAGACTACAACTCCAGAGAAGAAGTAGATCACTACTCATCTGATGAAGATAGAGGAGAATCTCTATTCATGGCCATGGTGATCTCAGATGGTTCAGACAAAGCTGCATATGAAGAAGAATATGAAGTTGACTTTAAAGGTGGACTTGTCTCTGCTCTTGAAGACCTAGAGTGTGCAAGGAAGGAGAATCAAGAACAAAGAGTTGTGATTGAAGCCAAGACAAAAGAATGTATACTCAAAAGGGAATTGAAGAAGGCAATGTTTGGAAGTCTAGAAGATATAAAATGTACAGATCTCATCTTGCCTCAAGGAAGATCTCTTGATGCAAGACAATTCTCCATGAACCGGTTCAATCATGTTTTCTTTGGTCGTTGTTTTATCTACAATAAATTTGGTCATAAGGCTTTGGATTGCAAGTTTGTAATAAATGAAATAAATCATGTGTATGCCAATATGCTTTGTCAAATTTGCAACAAGTTTGGACACATAACAAGGTATTATAGGAATGGTTTGGCAAATTTAGAATCTCAGATAAATGATGTCACTGAGCAAGACAAGTAAAGTAACAATGGAGTTGAGAACTAAATGGTCATCCAAACAACATTTCATGCTCAAGGACAAACCAATCTCTGGGTGATAGACAGTGTATGTACAAATCACATGACAGGTGATAAAAGCAAGTTTATTAATCTTGGAAAGTGGGACGGTGGCTTGGTTAGGTTTGGAGACAACTCTTCTAAAAAGATCACTAGAAAAGGTACTATAATCCTTGATGGAAAGTCTCAGACACATGATGTTCTATATGTAGAAGGTCTCAAGCATAATCTTCTTAGTGTAATTCAAATGTATAGCAAAGGATATAATATTACATTTCATGATCAAGGATGTGAAATCAAGAGAGCAAAGTCTAGAAAACTACTGGCAGAAGGATTTAAGACAAAATGCAAATTGTATAATCTGATAGGGGTTAATGAGAGGATTTATCTGTCAGGGAAAATAAATGAATGTTGGCTATGGTACAAAAGAATGGGGTACATCAACTTTGAAAATCTGGTGAAGATCAACTCCATGAAACTAGTAAGGGACATGTGAAAGATCAACAATCCTACAAACACAATATGCAAGGAATGTCAGATTGGAAAGTAGACAAGGATAACTTTCAAGTCCAAGGAATATTTTACTACAAGGCTCTTGGAGTTGGTTCATACAAACCTGTGTGGACCAACTAAGATAAAAAGCTTACAATGTGAGAGGTATTTCATGTTTCTCATTGATGATTTCTCTAGAATGACATGGGTTAGTTTTTTGAAAGAAAAATAAGAAGCCTTCAGTAGATTCAAGATCTTCAAATTTATGGTTGAAAATGAAATGAATGCTAGAATCAAATGCTTAAGATCAATGATAGATGTGGTGAGTTCACTTCAAATGAGTATGTAGAATTTTGTCAAGAACATGGAATCAAAAGACACTATGCAGCTACTAGAACCCCTCAGTAGAATGGTGTTGCAGAGAGAAAGAATAGGACTGCCTAGGAGATGGCCAAGATAATGTTGAGTGAAGCTAAACTACTTGATATGTACTGGAAAGAAGCAATCCATACCACAGTCTATATTCTTAATAGGGGACAATTAAGAAAGTACAACATCAAGACCCCTTATGAGATTTGGAATGGAAGACCTGCAACAATCAAGTATTTCAGAGTTTTTGGAAGAAAATGCTACATCGAAAGAGATGAAGAAGGTCTAGGAAAGTTTGACTCAAGAGAAGAAGAAGGTATTTTCCTTGGATACTATTTAGGGTAAAATTGGATTTATTGATCTTTTGTTCTTTAGATGTTAAAATCCTCCTTCCACCCTAACATTGAAGGATCTAGGGTCGAATGGCGAGCACTATCATACCCTAGAGTAACTTGCAAATGAAGGGAAGCTTCTACACCAAATTTAAACCTTTATTAAAATTTAAAACTTCAATTTTTTTAAGATTTTAATTATATATATATATTTATTTATAATCCCTTTAATTAAATTCTTTTAATTAATTTTTAGCATTTAGATATCCTTTCTTTCAATTATTTTTTTTGAATTTCTCATATGTTTTTTTAAGTTTTTTTTTCAATTTTGTTTTGCCTTGTGTTTATATAATTAGGCATATTTTAAAAATTTGTCACATTTTTTTTTAAATTGCCTTTTAATTATGTAAATTAGGCAATTTTTTCAAAAAAAATTGCCTTTATTTGGGCATTTAAAAAAAAAATTGCAATCCTGATTCAATTTTGATTAATTTTTAGTAAGGGATTAATTTATCTTTTTTAAATAATTATATTTTTTAAGTATTGATCTCTCTAAACGAATAGATGAATTCGTTTTGACAATCCTTGTAACATGTAAATTTATTATCTCTTGATATTTATTCAAGCCTAAGTTTTTTAATATTATTTTTTGTGACTTATTTATGTCTCTAATGTGCCCCTTCAAATTCTAATGTATCTCTAACCAATTTCTATAACAGTTGGTGAGAAATTACCATTTTCTTGAGCTAAGACTTGATCTATCACAATTTCCCATATTATTCTACTCGTCAATAATTCTAGAGCTTCCTTCTCGACTACAAATATGTTGTTTTGATAAAGGGAATCCAAAATTTTATTGTGCTAAATGCAGGATTTACCTCGTATTATTCCATATTTGTATGCACAAGACACATGTGTACTAACATGTATAGGGAGCCCTTTCTATAAGGTTAAGCATGTAAGACACCTCGTAGCTACCTTTTGGGACCCATGGAACATAATTCCATCCTCTATGTTGGTATGCACTTATTATTTTTTAAATTTGTATGCACAAAGTGCATGTATAGTATGTTGTATAGAGAACCCTTTCTATAAGGTTAAGCATGGAGGACACCTTGTAGCTACCTTTTGGGACCCAAGGAAAATAATTCCATCCAATAATCTTGGTATGTACTTATTTATTTATTTCTTGATTACTCAAGATAAACTTAGATCTATTTTCTTAAAATGAAGGATCAAGTTCTTGAAACTTTTATTAAGTTTCATTGTTTTGTTGAAGGCAATCTAGTTTTTCAAAAAACTCTTAGGACTAGTTTGTTATTCAAAGTCCTTTGGTATAAAACATGATCTATTTTCCCTTTACAATTCAACAAATGATGTAGCATAAAGGAAAACTAGAACTATTGTTGATATGACTATATGTTTATCTTATAATTTTTTGGGTTAAAGCCATGTTTTGTGCTACATTTTTTTAATAGCACTTCTAGATTAGATCAATCTTATGTTACCTAAGCCAACTTTTTTCTTTCTTTAATGTCTCAAATTTAGATTCTATTGATCAAGAAATTTATATTATGCAATATGTGTAATTGCAATTTGTAACTCTTTCTCTGATTATACTAATTCAAATTTAGGCAATGATCCTAAGGATGGGAGATCCATTTGTGGTTTTTTGTTTCTTTGTTGAATTAGGTACATTATCTTGGAACAATAAGAATAATCAATCCACTTCTTTTGGATCTATAGAAGATCAATATAAAGGTTGTTCAATTGCATCTATACAAGCACTATGGTTAACACGATTACCTAAAGACTTGACTCTACCTCAAACAGCTTCTAGGCTTCTCTTCAAGCATCTTTGTCAAGATATATTTTTTCTTGATCATTGTATATATCATGGCTCTCATCCCATTGATGTATTTGTTGTAATCATCGATGGATTTGATGTAATCTTCCCCAAGTAAAGCTTAAGGGGGGATGTTAGAATATTAATCTTTACTTAGTAAAGGTAAATATTATTTATTTATTTATTACCATAAATACTTGTATTATCATACAATGAATATTTTCCTCGCATATGAGGATAATTTATGTTCATATTCATCCTAGAGAAATATTGAAATTTCATTAGATTCCTCCTTATGAGGATTGACACTTTGCACACACATTCTGAAATGTGGCATGCATAGATTATGGGAGTTACATGCAAATCCTTTCTCTCACCTCTATTTATGAGGTGCTTCTTTCTCATTTTCTTCAATCCTCACATCCTCACATTCAAGCTCATTCTTAAGGAGCTCTCTCTAAAATGTAATTCTCAGGCTTATGCCTCTTTCCTAAGATTGGGGGTTTTTGTTTGCTTTTCCCCCTTACAAATTATTGTCTCCATTGTTGATGGTGCATGCTTCTAGTTTTTTTTCTTCATTAGATGGTAATATTTACTTGAAAAAATGCTCCTATCATAGTTAGTGTGATTCTTATTTCTTTTATTTTTCTTTACAATATACCTACAACTAGTGACACACCAAGAAAAGCAAGGAAGGAAAGAATTCTAAAAAAAGTGATAAGTCATTTGGTAGTTGTTAGAATATATAGACCAGAGAACAAGTTAATTATGCACATCCCCACAGCAAGCTTGTCAGGCCAAGGTAGAGACCCCTATCAATGCTATTCACTAGCCATTAAATTGAAGCCACTCCATCTGAACTAGCCGAGATCATGTTATCATTAAAGTAAAATGATTTTGGGGCCTTTAGAATGCTAGAACTATCCTTGTTTTTTCTACTAAAGAGAATAAAATCTCTCCCAATTTGATCAATAAATGTCAAAGGGATATGAAGTTTACATTACCCACACATTAGTGACTAAGAAGGCATACACTCTATTGATATGTACTAACAACTTAATTCTTTATGTAGAGCTATTGTACCTAACTAGAAAAGGACCAAAATGTAGCCTGAAGACTGTAAATGGCATGAGATCCATAAAATCTAACATCTCCATCTCATTAAATTCCATCCACCCATGAAAGAAATGTCCATTCTTCATAGGCTAATTTTCATGTCCTTTCTCTCTAGAAAAGATAGGTATCTATCAGCATTAGATTATTTGATTGTCCATTAATGCTTAGGTGTCTTGATACCTCCTCTAACAAGATGATGTGGTGACACACTTCCGCTAGATCAGAAAATGAAGCCTAGTCAATGCACAAAAAGTATACCTTCCTAACACATCTCACAATAAACCCACGCATCTCTTAGTAAATGCCATTTAAAAAACTAAACAAATCTAAACCTTGGTTACCTAGAAGATAAGCCCCTATATACCAAGAGAAGCATAGTCATCACTAATACAGGTCATCATATTTACAGGAATTTGTCTTTGACTAGGATTGAAGATAAATTCCTCATGCACTTGATCTATATCTCCATTCACTAAGAGGTCCACGTCCTTATTTCCTTCTATATAACAATGTGAGATTTGAAAAGAAACTAAATTGTCAAACAATAACCATACTTGACTCAAGATATATTCTAATCTCCAATTCTTTGTCTTCATTGTCTTATCTTCTCTAATGATATTTAATGAATCTCCCTCAATGACAAAGTTCTATATCCATATTTTATCACCAATTGAAGTCCATGAAGGAGTGTTGATTCTTCTGCCACATTATTGGTTTCTACTAGAATTTTGGTAGCTTTGGCCACCAGAAGTTTCCCCACATGATTCTCGATAATACATCCCATGCCTGAAGGCCCTGGATTGCCATGACTAACCTTGTCAAAATTCAATTTAACATAAGGGTGTGTTGGTGGCATATTATTATTAAATTTGCACATTGTTTGAATGGTACTGACTCATATGTGGTGGGCCCTTTATGAATCAAAAGAGAAAGATGAACATAGATCAATGACATATGTTTAATTTTAGGCTAAAGTATTGATGCACCTAATTCTGTACATAAAGTCTCTGGAATAGAGACAAGTGCCAATGACTCAACAAGTGAACGATTATTAATTAACATATTATTATTAACATATTTTTATTAATTTCCATTTGTTAATTAACATATTATTATTAATTTTGTGCTATTGGTTGAATGGTGTTGACTCATATGTGGTGGGTGTGCAATTCTAAAGAAATAGTTCTGACATCCTTTTCTTGATGTGCTATTGGCTAGTACTATATGAGTCATCAAAGTGGGTCCAACTTCATATAAAGAGAGTTTTCAAAGTTAATGAAAGAAACATAGAGAAAGGATACACCTGGTACTTCTATGCAATGTTTCACCATTTGATGAACATTCAATGGACGACTGCAACTAAATTCTACAACAAAATGAATGGAATGCTAGACTTGCGAATGCAAACCTCCAGAATGAACCTAGAGCCATTAGATTTGTAAAGATCAATGGTTGAGATTTTGGAATATGTTTTCAATGTCACTACTTGATGTACATGCTGAATTTTAATATAGGCTATAGTCTTGCATGTCATCCTTAAATTTCATTTGAAGTGGGAGTACAAAATTTTAATGTAACAAGTTCACTCGCTTTACTATTATCTTGCACTTGTTTGAGAATATGAAGAAAATTACGAAGTTAAATCATAGTATTGCACATAGGAAATTGAATTTGTAGTTTCTAAGTGATATTATTTGGATTTCATAAGTGAGGGGGTTAAGGAGATTGTAGTGCACTAGAGAGATTCTCAGATGCAATAGATTTGTTTCCTGTCAGTTTTTGTATTCATCTCTTCAAATTCTAGGTATGTGAAATACATAAAACCTAAACTCCTTCAAATTAATTTATAAGACTTCAATTTAAAATTTTTTAATCTTGGGGTTTAGGGTTGAGGGTTTATATGTTAGGGTTAGCCAGTAGAAGATATCAATTAAATACAAATAAATATTAAATAGAGAAATGAAAAATACACAGAAATAATAATAGAGAGAGACAATTTTAATGTGGTTCACCCAAACTCAAGCTACATCCACCAATAGAGAGTCCAATATTATTATCCAGTAAATCAAACTACTTACAACTAGCAATCCATGCAACTCAATACCACTGCAAATGCTACAATACAATATCAATGGAAACCCTAACCCTTAGTCATTTTTATCAAGACTTATGTTGGTTACAAAATGGGGTTTCTATGTCAACCAATAGAAAAATAACTACAAGGGCCACTATGCCTTGACCCTGTCTTGGGGGCGCTACCCACAAACCTCCGCAATGGGCACTGCTCCTTGACCTCGTTAAATGATTTCAGTGGAAATCACACCAATAAAAGTGGGGTAAATTTAACCTCTAATTCTGATTAGGCTCCATATAATAGTAATCTCCCACTTGAAGACTGATCAGACTCCACACCATATCATCTCCCACTTGAAGACTAATCATAACACCACTGACCCTGTAGCTCCCACTAGAAATAAGCACCCTGGACTCTGTTATTCTGAGTTTTTTTTATTTTTAATCTTGAAGACCAACCAAAGCTAAAGAGGAGCTCAACTTCTCCCTTGTCACTACCTTCATAAACATATCCATTGGATTTTCATTGGTATGTATCTTTTCTAGCCTTAACTATCCATCATCTAACATTGACCGAATGAAGTGATACCTGAGCTATATGTGGTTGGTCTTTGAATGCAAGGAAGAATTCTTTGTAAGATGTATGGCACTCTGAATGTCTATATACAAAGAATTGTTAGACTATTATTTTCCCAATTCTTCCATGACAGATTATAGCCATATCATCTCCTTGCTTGCCTCTGTTGCAACTACATACTCTGCCTTCGTGGTGGATAAAGCAACCACCTTTTGCAACCTAGAGATCCAACTCACCATTGTCCCACTTACAGTAAAGACATAACCTGTAGTACTCCACCTGGTATCAATATCCCCTACCAAATCTAAGCCTACATAACCTAGTAAATCAGTATTAGAGCCCCCAAAACATAAGTGTTTATTGGATGTACCTCTCAAATATATAAGAATCCATTTTACCACATTCCAATGCTCCAATCTGGGATGACTCATATACCTACTTACGACTCCTACAACATGTGCAATATCCGGTCTCATGCATACCATGGCATACATTAAACTTCCTACAGCTGAATCATATGGTACCTTGGACATTTTTTCTTCCTCCTCTTGAGTCTTAGGACACATCTCCTTAGTCAATTTCAAATGATCAAGCAAAGGCATGCTAACAACTTTTGAATTCTCCATATGGAATCTCTACAACACCTTTTCAACATAATTAGCCTGAGATAGAGTCAATTTTCTATTCTTCCTATCTCTACAAATTTTCATACCAAGGATTTGTTTTTCTGCCCCCAAATCCTTCATAGCAAATGATTGTGCTAACTATTATTTTAACTCTCTTATGTGATCCATGTTAGACCCTGCTACAAGCATGTCATCAACATATAAACATAAAATAATGTAATTGTCATTATCCAACCTCTTAAAATAAACACAATGGTTAGAATTACACTGGCTATAACCTTGCTTAGCCATAAAACTATCAAATTTTAAATACCATTGCCGAGGTACTTGTTTCTATTGCAAGTATGGGCTTAACTGGTGTTGTCATTGATGTCAACATACTCTTGTTGCATAAATGATAAGGATTGGATGAGCTGTGTGCTGAGGATATTGAGAAAATTAGTCTCAATCAGGAACAGTGAAGAATAGTGATGACAGTAAGGTAAAAGTCCAAGATAGGATGAGGATCAGAGGATACAGTTTAAAGGGTTTGTAGATATGTGTCTTAAGGTGGTCTAGTAGATATTTTAGAGGTTCACATGAAGATAGGAAGAAGTTGTGGCTGCTTAAATCAAACTAGTTCTGACAGATGTTTAATGGTGACAAAGTAATACAGATAGGTCCGGTGAGATCCAAAAATGCAGTATCTTGTTCTACGGATTTGAGGAAGTGTTGAGGAAGTCTCTATGAAGTATCAAATCAAATGGTTCATGGTTTGAAGGTCCGCAAGCATCTACTCCTTTATGACAGTAATGATAGACTGTGTTCTTGAGGTTCCAGATGAAGGGGAGAAGGATTTCAGTAAGCAGATGAAGTGTGGATGTTCTTAGTGACTCAAGCAATCTTGTGGAGGTCTTTATATCATGTCCAATTTGTTTTGGTGGTCTGTATTTGAGTTGGATCTCACAATTAAAGAATGACTTCCGGATAATGGTGTTCTTCATGAGACTGGCTGACCGGATGAGTTACACATCCTGTAGATGTTCTTGTAGTTATTTTTTGACATAGATGATTATTCCTAAGTCGATGCCTTGTATAAATAAGGGATTGTAAAGTCATTTCAAAGGTGTCCTTGTGGAGATGAGTGTGTGGTAGCAAGGAGGAAAGTGAAAGGCAAAACAGAAGTATTGGGCTTAAATGGAATTGATTCAAGCATAGTAAAGATGCTATTTTCTAGTTCAAGTAGGTGATACTTATTTCTTTGTAGACAGTGTGTCTCCTGTAGGTAGTGGGCCTCTTGTGAGCAGTGTGCTTGAGCAGTGAGCCCTAATTGGCATGTAACATTTGTTCTTTCTATTCTTCTAACAAAGAATACAATCTTGGGTTAATCACCCCATGGTTTTTCCCTTAACCAAGTTTTCCATGTCAAAATCTTGGTGTCTCATGTGTTAATATGTTTCTACTCTTGATTCATTGCATTATGTTTCCATGATTGATTTATTATTATGCTGCTGAATTATGAAGTGATGTTAAGTGTTTAATTGGAAGAAAGTTTTTGTACAACTAATTCACCCCCCCTCTTAGTTGTCTTCTCTAAATCTAATAATTGGTATCAAAGCCAAGTTCCTCTAAAAAGAGCTTAACTACTTGAGGAGATCTAGAATGACGTCTTACAAGAAAAATAGTCTAAAGTTTGATGGAACCAATTTTAATCTTTGGAAAGGTCACATGAAATGTCACTTACAATGTATGGGAATGGCGTACTGGACCATGGTTACAACAAAGTATACACCTCCACAAGGTGGTCCAAAAACTCCAAATAAAATCACAGATGCTAAAAACAATCTACGGACTATAGAAGCTCTTCTAAATGCATTATCTGATTCAGAGCTTTCAAATGTTATTGACATACAAACTACTTCTAAGATTTGGGAAAAATTAGAACTTCTGCATGAAGGTGACAAGTATGTTAAATGTGCAAAGTTACAAAGTCTGAAAGGAAAATTTGAAAATTTAAAGATGAGAGAAGATGAAAATATCACCTCTTTTATGCCAAGAGTAAATGAGCTTGTTTGTGGAATTAGAAATGCTGGTGGAGTCTTGGATGAAAATGAGATTGTTGGTAAAATTCTCAGATCTCTTCCTGCTTCTTACAAAATCAAGGTTGTTGCCATTGAAGAATTCAAAGCCCATACAACTGTCACAAGAGATCAATTGGCTGGTAAATTGGCTGCATTTGAAATGACCAAGTTTGGAGATGCCCCTCCTAAGACTGAATCTGCATTCAAAGCCAGTGCCTCTGTGAAAGGTAAACAAAGGTTTGATCCAGGAGAGAACTCTTCAAGGAAACTCTCATGGTATGAAAAAACAAGAAAAGACCTAGAAGAAGAAGAAGCAGAAACGACTCAACTTTAAGCCCTTATTGCAAAAAGACTACCAAGAGGATCCAGTAAGTATGAAGGAAAATTGTCTTTTAAGTGTTTTAACTGCAATAAGATTGGTCATTTTGCCTCAAAGTGTCTGGAAAGATTTTCAAGGCCAAATCCTAACAGATCAAGGTTCCCAAAGAACTATTACTATGTTCATGAGGAAGATGATAATGAAGGAGTAACAGATGATGAATCAAAGATAGGAGATAAATTCAGAAGTGACAGGGTGTTCATTTCCATCAAGGAAGAAGATCCAATGCCCTCTAAATCTGTCAATCATAAAGTTGTAGAAAGAGCTCTGGTTGCCCAAGTTGAAGAAAAGGATGATTGGGTCATTAACAGTGGATGCTCTCACCATATGATAGGTGAAAAAATTAAGTTCATAGATTTAGAAAGGTATGAAGGAGGAGTGGTAAAATTTGGTGATAATTCTGTTGGTACAATCAGAGGTAGAGGAACTATTTCTTTTGATGGAAGGAACAAAACCAGTAATGTACTGTATGTTGAAGGATTGAAGCACAATCTTCTCAGTGTTGGATAGTTGGTGGACAAAGGTTATGATCTCAGATTCAAGAATGGGAAATGCAAGATCTTTGAGAGTTCCAGAATAGAGATTGCATTCGGTACCCAAACAAAAGATAACATCTTCCATTTAGTTGGCATTGGTAAAAGTTATTTATTTGTTCAAGTTGATCAGAGTTGGTTATGGCATAGGAGAATGTGTCATGTGAACTTTGATAATATCATCAAGATAAGCAATACTCAGGCTGTAAGAGATCTTCCAAAATTGGTGAGACCTACAAACAGTTTGTACAAGGAATGTCAATTGGGAAAACAAAGCAGAGTCTCATTCAAAAGCAAGGAACAATCTTCCTCTGGATTATTGGACTTAGTTCATACTGATCTTTATGGTTTGGCAAGAATCAGCAGTGTGCAAGGTGATAGATACTTCATGTTACTAATTGATGACTATTCCCAGATGATGTGGGTAACCTTTCTAAAAGAGAAATCATAAGCTCTTGAGAAATTCAAAATATTCAAGGCTATGGTAGAGAATGAAACTAGATTAAAATTGAAAAGTCTAAGGTCTGATAGAGGTGGAGAATTCACATCCAGTGAGTTCATATATTTCTGTGAGAAACATGGAATTAAGAGACAGTTGTCTACTCCTAGGACTCCATAGCAGAATGGAGTAGTTAAGAGAAAGAACCAGACCATCCATGAAGCATCTAGGACCATGATGATGGAAGCAAATGTTCCTTATATCTATTGGAGAGAAGCTATCAGCACTACAGTCTATACTCTCAATCAAGTTTAAATTAGAAGCAATACCGATAAGACTCCTTATGAACTTTGGTTTGGCATCACTCCTACTGTGAGGTATTTCAGAGTTTTTGGTAGCAAATGCTACATTAAAAGAGATGAATATCTAGGAAAGTTTGATGCTAGAAGTGATGAAGGAATATTCTTGGGTTACTCTACTCAAAGCAAAGCATACCAGTGCTATAACAAGAGACTGAGAAAAATGATAGAAAGTACAAATGTGAAGTTGATGAAGGAATTGAAAAACCCTCAAGGTTCTATGAATATGATGAAGATGATTAGAATGGTGTTCTGATTCAAGAAGCCCAAGCCTCCCCTAAAGTTTAGATTCAAACTAATCTGGTAAATCAGGAAGAAGAGATGAATCTTAATGAGCTTGATCAAGAATTAGAAGTGCAAGAAATTCCCAAAGTTCCCAGGTATGTAAGACTAAACCACTCTGAAGATTAGATCATAAGTGATAAAAGCAAAGGTGTACAAACAAGAAGGAGAATTGCTCAAGATTCAAATGAGTATTGTCTGATTTCAAAGATTGAACCTAAGACAGTGAATGAAGCTTGCAATGATGAAAACTGGACTAAAGCAATGGAGGAAGAGTTGATACAAATTGAGAAAAATCACTTGGGATCTTGTCCCTAGACCTAGAAACAAGAATGTGATTTGAACAAAATGGGTCTTCCAAAACAAACTAAATGAAGTTGGTGAAGTAATTAGAAATAAAGCCAAATTGGTCTGCAAGGGATATTCTCAAATAGAAGGAGTTGATTTTGAAGAAAGTTTTTCTCTGGTGGCAAGAATTGAAGCAGTCAGATTATTTCTTGCATTTGCTGCCTTCAAGGATTTCAAGGTATATCAGATGGATGTCAAGTCTGCCTTCCTGAATGGTGACTTGGAAGAAGAAGTGTACATAGAGCAATCAGATGGATTTCAATTATTTGATCATGGTGATATGGTCTACAAGTTGAAAAAGCATTGTATGGACTGAAGCAAGCCCTAAGAGCCTGGTATGAAAGATTGGATAAGCATCTTTTGAAGATTGGTTTCAACAAAGGTACTGCTGACAATAATTTATATTTCAAAATTGATCATGAAAACATCTTGATTGTTGAAGTGTTTGTTGATGATATAATTTTTGGAGGAAGAGATTGTGTAAAACTTTTGCAAATCAAATGAAAATTGAGTTTGAGATGTCCATGCTTGGTGAAATGAATTTCTTCTTGGGTCTGCAAATCACTCAAACAAAGAAAGGAATCTTCATTTCTCAGACCAAATATGTGAAAGAATTGTTGAAGAAATTTGGGATGGAAGACTCAAAACCAATGAATACTCCTATGGCAACCAAATGTAAGTTGAGAAAAGATAATGACTCTTCTAAGGCTGATCAGACAATGTATAGGTCAATGATTGAAGGATTGTTGTATCTCACTCAAACTAGACTAGACATTATGTAGGCTATTGGTTTTGTTGCTAGATTCTAGGCTGATCCTAGAGAATCTCATGTCATGGGAATCAAGAGGATTTTTAGATATCTAAAAGGGACAGTTGAGTATGGTCTGTGGTATCCTAGAGATCATGATTCCTCTCTTCATGCATATACAGATGCGGATTGGGTAGGAGATGTGGATGACTGGAAGAGTACCAGTGGTGGAGCATTCTTTTTGGGGAAGAGATTGGTTTCTTGGCTAAGCAAGAAATAATAGGCAATATCTCTATCTACAACTGAAGCAGAATATATTGTAGCAGCAGGTAGTTGCACTCAAGTTTTGTGGATGAAGCAGATGCTAAGAGATATCAAAGTGGAGTATGAGGAACCTATCTTATCTTCTATGATAATTCAAGTGCAATAAATATATCTAAGAATCTGGTGTTGCATTCAAAGACTAAACACATATCCATCAAGTTTCACTTTTTGAGAGAGCAAGTGAACAAGAATGAAGTCAGATTGGAGTTTGTACCTTCCAAGGATTAGATTGTAGACATCTTTACTAAACCTCTACCTAAGGACTCTTTTGAGTATCTCAGGGAGAAGTTAAGGGTTATTTCCCCTCCAGTGATGAACTAAGGTGCACTGATGTGCATTAATCCGGTGGATATTGTAGTTACATCTTGTGGTTCGGATTGATGATGGGGAGCTACTACTCAAGGGGAGTAGCAGGTATGATTCTGAAGTGGTGGAATTGCAAGTATGTGCCCTTTGCCATTGATGTCAAAGGGAGAGAGAAGACATGTGAAAAACAAGTGGTTGCTGATCAAAGGGGGAGCAGTAAAGGGAGAGAAGACATGTGAATGGTTGTTGCTGATAGGGGGAGTTGTGACAATGAGGAGAAGTTCTTGTCTTGATGGTTAAAAATAGTTTTTCACATCATATGTTGCCATCAATGACAAAGGGGGAGATTGTTGCAAGTATGTGCCTAACTGGTGTTGTCATTGATGTCAATATACTCTTGTTACATTAATGATAAGTATTGGATGAGCTGTGTGCTGAGGATATTGAGAAAATTAGTCTTAATCAGGAACAGTGAAGAACAATGATGACAGTAAGGTAAAAGTCCAAGATAGGATGATGATCAGAGGATATGGTTTAAAGGGTTTGTAGATATGTGTCTTAAGGTGGTTTAGTAGAGATTTCAGAGGTCTGCATGAAGATAGGAAGAAGTTGTGGCCACTCAAGTAAAACTGGTTCCAGCAAATGTTCAGTGGTGACAAAGTAATACAGATAGGTCCGATGAGATCTGAAAAAGCAGTATCTTGTTCTACGGATTTGAGGAAGTGTTGAGGAAGTCTTTGTGAAGTATCAACTCAAATGGTTCATGGTCTGAAGGTCTGCAAGCATCTATTCCTTTATGATAGTAATGATAGACTATGTTCTTGAGGTTCTGGATGAAGGGGAGAAGGATTTCAGTAAGCAGATGAAGTGTGGATGTTCTTGGTGACTCAAACAAGCTTGTGTAGGTCTTTGTATTGTGTCTAGTTAGTTTTTGTGGTCTGCATTGGAGTTGGAGCTCACAATTAAAAAATGACTTCTAGATAATGGTGTTCTTCATGAGACTGGCTGACCTGATGAGTTACACATCCTGCGGATGTTCTTGTAGTTGTTTGCCAACTTAGATGATTATTCCTAAGTCAATGCCTTGTATAAATAAGGGATTGTAAAGTCATTTCAAAGGTGTCCTTGTGGAGATGAGTGTGTGGTAGCAAGGAGGAAAGTGAAAGGCAGAGTAGAAGTATTGGGCTTAAATGGAACTGATTCAAGCATGGTAAAGATACTATTTTCCAGTTCAAGTAGGTGATACTTATTTCTTTGTAGACAGTGTGTCTCCTATAGGCAGTGGGCCTCTTGTGAGTAGTGTGCTCAGGTAGTGAGCCCTAATTGGCATGTGCCATTTGTTCTTTCTATTCTTCTAATGGAGAATATAATCTTGGGTTAATCACCCCATGATTTTTCCCTTAATCGAGTTTTCCACGTCAAAATCTTGGTGTCTCATGTGTTAATATGTTTCTACTCTTGATTCATTGCATTATGTTTCCATGATTGATTTATTATTATGCTGCTGAATTACAAAGTGATGTTAAGTGTTTAATTGGAAGAAAGTTTTTGTACAACTAATTCACCCCCCCTCTTAGTTGTTTGCTCTAAATCTAACAGTTTTAGGCCATACGAACTCTTCTTCAATCTACACACCAGTTTCTCCTTACCTTTGACCTCAAATCCTTGGGGTTGTTCTATATATATCTCCTTCTCCAAATCACAATGGAGAAAGGTAGTTTTCATGTCTAGCTATTCCAAATTCAAATCTTCAGTAGCCACAATACTTAAAATAGTACGAATAGAAGTCATCTTAGCAATTGGAGAAAAAATATCATCAAAATCAATGCCCTTTTTCTATGCAAATTATTTTACAACTAACCTGGCTTTAAATTTTTTCTTACCTCCATCTTCCTCTTTTAACCTATAAACCCATTTGTTTTCTAAATCCTTTTGCCTACAAGCAACTTACATAATTCCCAAGTCTGATTTTTCAGCAAGGTGTCCATTTCTTCTTTCATTGCAATCTCCCACTGAACCTTCGTATCCACCTGCATAGATTCATCATACCCTTTTGGTTCACCAGCATCTATTAACAAAATATAATACAAAGAGGGAGAAAACCTTTAAGGAGGTATACTTAGTCTTGTTGATTGTCTAACATTCACCAGTGTTTGTAGTATTTTTTGTTACTATTGTAGAGCATGAAGAAACACTGAAACATCACTATTTGGAGTATCATCCAGCACTACATAATCCTTTTCTTTCTTCTCATGCTGCTGCAACTGATCTTTGTACAACACCTTCTCATTTAATACAACATCCTTGCTTCTCACAATTTTCTAATTTTTAAAACCCCAAAGCTTATAACCAAATTAATCAATGCCATATCCAACGAAGGTATATTTTTTTGATTTTGCATCTAGCTTAGTTCTATTTTTAGAATCTACATGTGGAAATGCTTCACATACTAAGGTTTTGAGAAAAGAATAACTCACCTTCTTACTTGTCCATGCTTCCTCTGGAATACCATAGCCCAAAGGAACTGAAGGACCTCTATTAATTGAATATATAGTGGTATTGATAGCCTCTACCCACATGTTTAAAGGCAGCCCAACATGCAATCTCATGGCCCTTGTATGCTCCATTATTGTCCTATTCATGTGTTCAGCCACTCCATTTTCCTATGGAGTCCCTGGAACCATTTTCTGCCTAAGAATTTCATTAAAGGAACAATAGTCCTCAAATTCTTTGCTACAATACTCACCACCATTATCAGATCTAAGACATTTTGATCTTTTACCTACCTCATTCTCAACCAAGCTTCTCCATTTCTTAAATGTTTCAAATACATCAGATTTCTACCTAAGGAAATAAATCTAAACCTTCCTAGTTGCATCATCTATGAATGTAACATAATACTGAAAGCCACTGAGAGAAGATACCGGAGCTAGTCCCCATACATCTATATGCACAAGCTCCAACTTTTCATCTTTCTTTTTCTTTCCATCCTTGAGAAAATTAACTCTTTTGTTTTCCATACACACAACTTTCATAGAAATCCATAATAATATATTTCAGACTTGGTAAAAATTTCTTAGAATAAAGTACCTTCATACCTTTTTCACTCATATGCCCAAGTTAATTATTCCACAGTGTTGTCTATGAACCTGCTGCAACTATTTCAGTCTCTTCCTGCAAACCTATAGCAACTATTCTTGAACTTGTTTGGTTTTTCTCTACAACAACTAAAGTAGAAGGAACAGTATGACCTGTACAAAGATATAAGGTTTCTACTTTCACACCTTTTTCTACTATTAAGGCACCTCTTGGAACCTTCCAATTTTTATCAACAACTGTAACAATGCAACCTTCATCAGCTAGCTACCTTGCTAAAATTAAATTCCCACTCAGCCTTGGAACGTGCCTTACCTATTGTAGTAGCCAATGATTCCCATTCTGCAACATAATCTTGATTCTTCCCTTTCCAACAATTTGATAGGGTTCATTATCTCCCAAATAAGCTAGCCCAAAATCCCCTTGGACATAATCAAGAAAACAACTTCTATGGGGTATAGCATCAAATGAGGCCCATGAATATAAAACCTATGAATCATCAGCATTATCTAGGGAAAGAATCAAAGCATCATCTTTAGAATTATTACTTACCACATTTTCCTCATTTCCTTCTTGTTTGTCTCCTTCTTCATTCTTCTAAGACCAACAATCTTTCTTCAAATGACTTGGTTTCCCACAGTACCAACAATCCTTCTATCCTCTGGATTGAGATCTCTTGTCCTTTGATTTTCCTCGTGACTTCCCATGACCTCCAGAACCTTTTCCTCTCTCCTTTGATCTTCCCCTACTTTCCGTATTCAAAATAGTACCTGATGTGGACCCTCATGATCTTTTCCATCACATTTCCTCACTAAGGATAACACTAATAACACAATCAAATTTTGAAGTGTTTGAACCAAAGATAGAGTTACTTATAGCCATTACCAAGCTATTCCAATTTTTTGGAAAAGAACATAAAACCAAGAGAACCCTCACCTCTTCATCAAATTTCACTTTTACAGAAGTTAACTAACCGGTAATCATATTAAACTCATTTAAATGATCTATCATAGATCCACCTTCGATCATTTTTAGATTAAACAAATGCTTCATGAGAAATACCTTATTTGAGGCTGAGGGTTTTTAATACAATTTAGCCAAAGCTTTCATCAGTTCACTTGTTGTCTTCACTCCTGTTATATTGAATGTCATAGATGGTGCTAGGCACAACCAAATGGTTCCCAATGCCTTTCTGTCCAAAAGTTCCCAATCCTCATTAGTCATTGTTGCCAATTTCTTAGCTATTCCTTCCAACAACCTCCATAAATCCTTTTGATAGAGATAATCCTCCATCTGCATCTTCCATAACTGATAGTTTTCACCATTGAACTTGTCTACCTTCAATTTACCCTCGTTCGCCATTGCTCCCACTCAACCGTGAGACTCCCACTAGACCGTGAGACCTTCTTGCAGATGATAATCGAACACAACCCACTCTGATGCCACTTGTTAGGGTTAGCCGGTAGAAGATATCAATTAAATGCAAATAAAGATTAAACAAAGAAATGAAAAATACATAGAAATAATAATAGCGATAGACAATTTTAACATGGTTCACCCAAGCTCGGGCTACATCCACCAATAAAGAGTCTAATATTATTATCCAATAAATTAAACTGATTACAACTAGCAATCCCTACAACTCAATACCGCTACAAATGCTACAATACAATATCAATGAAAACCCTATCCCTTAGCTATTTTTATCAAGACTTATGTCAGTTACAAAATAAGGTTTTTTATGTCTATCAATAGAAAAATAACCGCAAGGGGTGCTGCCCCTTGACCCTGTTAAATGATTTGGGCAGAAACTACGCTGATAAAATTGGGGTAAATTTAACCTCTATGTCTGATTATACTCCATATAACAACATTATAAGCATGTCGACTAGCACTATCACACTAGCAATTGGGAAAGGAAAAGAAATACACAAAATATACTACTATGGACTACTTAAAAGCCTAGGTTTCACTAATGAATACCATGATATTTATGATCCTGTAATCTTTGGTAAGCTTACCTCAATAGTTAGATTCTCATGTGAAATAAATCTAGAATGTAAATGCAAGCTAACTGTTATGTCGTAAAATGTCCCCCTAGGACTTTTACCTCCTAAGTTTAGCTCTCAGGTCCCTTATTTTGCATCTTGCATGTTCATTTTAACTCCTTGAAGAAAATGGCCTAAAACCCATGTCACATGGGGATTGATGGACATTGTGTGCTTTAGTCCTGACCTAAAAAGGGACCTAGGATATGGGCACTCACAGTCTTATCCTTCCCTATTTTAGGTAGGTCCCAAATTTAAATGTCAGTTATGTGACTGTTAGTTAGGTCCCATGCTGACATCTTATGTTTGGATTATGAAGTTTATAGTAGGAATGTGTGTTGTTGCATAGTAAAGCATGTTTAAGGGATTCATTTGAAAACTAGAAGATGATTATGAACTTTTGGTGCACTTATGATTTGATAGCATTCAAGATATTTATTGTTGCAGAGCAGAGCATTGTTATTGTGTTTGTGATTGTAGATTTAGCTTCATATTCTCATGTGTTGAAGCATCTTCATCTATATAAGAGAGACACCTCTGAGGTGATATCTATTTGTATTTGAATCATTTATAAATTTGTTTTTGCCTCTAATCTGTAGGGATACACACTCTTTATCTGACAATGGTGTTTGGAAGACTTGAATGTCCTTTTAGGGCTTGACTAAGGCAAGCTCCTAAATACCACAACCCCCAACCACACTCCTTGTGTTTGCAGGTTTTAGGTATTGGATTTCATGGAGTGGAATTGTAGAGGAAGGTTACAGAAGATAAGGATTCCAAATCCAGCAAAAAGAAGCAGTTTGGCACACTTTCGGGACATGGGTGCTTAGGGTGATGTCCTCTGAGATTGCAGATATAGGAATCTTTGTGATAGTAATGATAAGCATCTAAAGAAGCTCTGAAATCCCAAAGAAAAGCCTACCTTGGACTAGGGTGCCTAGGGCAGTTTCCTCCACATCTTCCATGACAAAAACAGATGGAACAGTGATTATTAGTGCTAGAAGGAGTCCTAAATTCCCTAAAGAAAACTATACCTTGGACTTGGGCACATAGGGAAATGTCCCCGACTATTCCATATTGTGAACTTTGAAAAATGGTCAGTATCTAATATTTGTCTACTATATTAGTCTGTGAGTATTTGTCATAATTCATCATTTTACTTATTGTTTGGCATAATTAGGGTTTTTAGCATACTTGAGTATTAAATTAATACATTATTTAACAATTTCTAAATTTCCATAGCATTCCAAGTGACACAACAACCTATAGGAGAAGACTCTTGCAAAAGTTGTGATTTAACTCGGTTAGATGTCCTTGAATGTTTGTAGTGAAAGGAGGATCTAGCCACTCAACCCCATCAACCCTCTTTTCCTATAATACATTTTGGTGAACCCATGTTTATTTTAATTTTGCACCTTGCTAAGTGTTGTAATCTAGATTTGCATTCATTCATTTAATTTTCATCTTATTGAATTTGAAAACTTACAAAAATTAGAAAAAATTGAAAAAAATTAGCATTTTAGGCTTGCATTTTGAAATAATTGTTGCAAATATGTGCCTAATCGTTGTTGTCATTGATGTTAAGATATCCTTGTTATCATTGGTGTCAATTGTATCCTATTCTATTGCCTATTTAGAAGACTAGAATGTTGAGGATATTGAGAAAATTAGCATCTCCGGAAGGAACAAGTGAGTCACATATTTCTCTGTCAGAAATAGTGAAGACAATGCAGTTTAGTGAAGAAGATTGCTCCGCATTCCCAATAAGATGAAGATCAGAGTCTACATATTAAAGAGTTTGTAGAGGATGGACTATAGTTTCTCTAGGAAAGATTTGAGAGGTCTGCATAAAGTATTGGTGAAGTTTGGCCTTCTAAGTAGAACTAGGTTTTTCAATTGTTCAGAGGAAACAAAGTGACAGTAATTTGGTCTAGATTGCTCCACATTAAAATATTATGGTCTACAATTCTAGAGGCATGTTTGGGATGTTGATGTGTATCCTCAACTCAATTAGTTTATGGTTTGGAGGTCCACAAGTAATCATTCTAGTGTGACAATCATGGAAGTCAGTGTTCTTGAGTTTTGGTATGAAGATGCAAGTGATTCTGGTGATCTAAAGTGGTGCAGTTGTTCCTGATGATTTCTTTGTGCTTGTGGAGGTCTCTAGATTGTGTACCTACTATGTTGGTGGTCTGCATTGAGATTTGAGCTTGTGGCTGAAGATTTCTTCTTGAGTGTTGTTGTTCATTCCAATATTGGCCAACCGGATGCTTTGTGCATGTTGTGGATGATCTAAGAGAGGTTCTATGAAGCGTGGCATGCTATTTGAGGAAGATTCAAGTGCCAGCTAAGTTTGGTTGATAGTACAGTGCTTCGTATTGAGTTAAGCTAACCTTAATGTTCATTCCAAGGTTGATGAAGTGTATAAATACTTATGGATGAGTTGTGGAAAGTTGTCCATGTGTGAAAATGATAAAATCCTAAGAAAGGTACAAAGATAGAGCAGAAGAGGAGGAGAAGAAGAACAAGAGTAGTAAAGGATGAAGAGATAGTGATAAAGTGTTTGGGGGTAGAGAAGAAGTTTTGTGAACTTTCAATGGGACTGAACTAGACATGAAGAAGATGCTATTTCTTAGTTCATTCTTTCTGTATTAAACATAAAATCCTGTAGGCAGTGATCCCTAGGAAGTGCACCTGAAGGCAATTGCCTTCCCATTTCTTTTAAGTACTTTTAATAGGGTACAAATCTTATGGGTTAACTCCCACCGTGGTTTTTCCTTAACTAGGTTTCCACATAAAAATTTTGGTGTTAGGCGTGTTCATTTTGTTTCTGCTCATGTGTTGTTGATTCATGCTTTAATGTTTACATCATTAATCTGTTTATAAGTTGTGAAAGAAGGCTAAAAGTAGAAAAGGTTAAAATTGTGGGACAACTGATTCATCCTCCCTCTCAGTTGTCCAACCTAATTCCAACAATTGGTATCAGAGCCAGTTCCTCTGAAAGAAGCTTGACCACTTGAGGAGATCCAGGATGTCAACTTACAAGAAGGAATAGTTTGAGATTTGATGGAACAAATTACTCTCTTTGGAAGATGCACATGCAGTGTCATTTACAATGTATGGGTGATCCTCATTGGTTGATAACTAAGGATGAGTATAAGATTCCAGAGAAAGGTCCTTCAACTCTAGATGAACTCAAAAATGCTAAAAACAACATTTGAGCTAAAGAAGCCTTGTTGAGTGCCTTGTCTAATATAGAAATGACAAATGTACTAGAATTGAAAATTGTGCATGAAATATGGGAGAACTTGGAAACCCTGTATGAAGGTGATGAACATGTCAAATGTGCTAAGCTATGGATCCTAAAGAGTAGATATGAAATCTTAAAGATGAGTGAAGATGAAAATATTACCTCCTACATGTAGAAGGTAAATGAACTTGTGAGCGGTATTAGGTGTGCTAGTGAAAAGTTGGAAGAATAAAAAATTGTTGCCAAAGTGCTCAGATCCTTATCTGCGGCATACATGCATACAATTACTGCCATTGAGGAGATCAGGACTGTGACAACTGTTACAAGGGATCAGTTAGTTGGTAAGCTCTCAGCATTTGAAATGAGTGAGTTTGGTGATTCTCTTCCTAAGTTTGAATCTACATTTAAGGCCAGTGTTTCTAGAAAGCAAAGATTTGATCTAGGTGAAAGCTCTTCAAGAAGACTAACCAAATATGAGAGGGCAAGGAAGGAACTTGAAGAAGATGAATCAGAGTTTGAAGAGCTTGAAGCTCTTTTTTCTAAAAGACTACCAAGAGGATCCTATAAGTATGAAGGAAAATTACCTTTCAAATGTTTTTCTTGCAATAAGATTGACCATTTTGCTTCAATATGTTCGAAGAGAGTTTCAAATCCAAACCCCAATAGACCTAGGGTTCAGAAGAAATGCTACTATGTCTAAGAAGCTGCTAAAGAAGGTGTCACTGATGATGAATCTGATAATAGAAGTACCTCTAGAATTGAATGGGTGTTCATTGCTATCAAAGAAGAAGAGCCAGTGCCTACTGAATCTACTAGCTATGTGAATGTGGAAAAAGCGTTGGCTGCTCAGGTTGAAGAAAAGGATGAATGGGTGATTGACAACAGATGTTGTCAACATATGATAGGTGATAAGAATACGTTTGTAAGTATGGAAAGGTATGAAGGTGGAATTGTGAAGTTTAGAGACAATTCAGTTGGTAGGATCCATGGCAGAGGATCCATCTCTTTTGATGGTAAGCACAACACTAATGATGTCCTGTATGTAGAAGGGTTGAAGCATAATCTTCTTAGTGTTGGACAATTCGTTGACAAGGGATATGATCTTTGATTCAAGGATGGAAAATGCAAAATTTTGGAAAGCTCTAGAACTGAGATTGCATCTGTTACTCAGACTATAGGTAATATCTTTCATTTAAGTGGTACTGGTAAGAGTTATTTGATTACTCAAAGTTGGTTATGGCATAGGAGAATCTGTCATATAAAATTTGACAACATGGTCAAGATAAGTGCAAATCATGCTATAAGAGATCTTCCAAAGCTTGTGAAACCTGCTAATAGCATGTGTAAGGAATTTCAATTAGGCAAACAGAGTAGAACTTCATTCAAAAGCAAAGAACAATTTTCAAGTGGATTGCTGGATCTTTTACACACTAATTTGTGTGGTCCTGCCAGAGTTAGGAGTTTACAAGGAGATAGATACTTTATGTTGCTAATTGATTATCACTCCTAAATGATGTGGGTCACCTTCTTGAGAGAGAAATCAGAGGCTCTTGACAAATTCAAGATGCTCAAGGCTAGGGTGGAGAATGAGATTTGTGTGAAGATAAAGTGTCTGAGATTTGACAAAGGTGGAGAATTTAGTTTTGGTGAGTTTAATTCATTTTGTGAGAAGCATGGGATAAGAAGATAGTTATCTGCTCCTATGATTCTTTAGCAGAATGGAGTTGTGGAAAGAAAGAACTAGACTATTCAAAAGGCTGCTAGAACCATGATGATGGAGGAAAATGTTCCACATGTCTATTGGAGAGAGGCTATGAGTACTGCTATCTACACTCTTAACTAGCTGCAGATCAAAGATAATACTGGTAAAACTCCCTATGAACTATGGTTTGGTAGTGCCCCTTCTATGAAATACTTTAGAGTCCTTGGTAGTAAATGATATATCAAAAGAGATGAAGATATAGGCAAGTTTGATGCAAGAAGTGATGAAGGAATATTTATGGGCTATTCTAATCAAAGTAAGGCATATCGGTGCTTTGACAAGAGATTGAAAAAGATTGTTGAAAGTGCTAATGTTAAGGTTGATGAAAGCAAGGACAGACCTTCAAGGTTTTATGGATATGAATCACATGATCAAAATGAAAGTCCAAATGAAGTTCACTTTACTCTGGAAGTTAATGACAATGTTGAGGAATAAGTTCAAGAAAATCCCAAGACCCCCAGGTATGTAAGGTTGAATTATTCTGAAGATTAGGTCATAGGAGATAAGAATAAAGGTGTTCAAACTAGGAGAAAAATTGCTAAAATACAAGAGTATTGTTTGATTTCAAAGATTGAACCAAAATCAATGAATGAAGCTTGTAATGATGAAAGTTGGGTAACAGCAATGGAAGAAGAATTAATACATATTGAAAAGAATCATACATGGGATCTTGTTCCTAGACCTGAAGACAAAAATGTAATTGGAACTAAAGGGGTCTTCCATAATAAATTGAATGAAGATGGTGAAGTTGTGAGAAATAAAGCAAGATTGGTGTGCAAAGGATATTCTTAGGTAGAGGGAATTGATTTTGAAGAAACTTTTGCTTTAGTGGAAAGAATTGAAGCAGTCAAATTATTTCTTGCCTTTGCTACTTACAAAGATTTCAACGTTTACCAGATGGATGTCATGTCAGCATTCTTGAATGGAGAGTTGGAAGAAGAAGTCTACATTGAGCAACTGGAAGGATTCTAGTTGTCTAATCAAAAAGATAAAGTCTACAGATTGAGGAAAGCATTTTATGGACTTAAACAAGCCCCAAGAGCCTAGTATGCAAGACTAGATAAGTATCTGCTAAAGCTAGGCTTTAGCAAAGGCACTGTTGATAGTAATCTTTATCTCAAAATTGATCATGAACACATCTTGATTGTTGAGGTATTTGTTGATGATATCATCTTTAGTGGAAATGAGAGCATGTGTAAAGTATTTGCTGATTAGATGAAAAGTGAATTTGATATGTCCATGTTTGGTGAAATGAATTTCTTCTTAGGTCTATAGATCACTTAGTCAAATAAGGGGGCCTTCCTTTCTTAGTCCAAGTATGTGAAAGAGTTGTTGAAAAAGTTTGGAATGGAGGATTCAAAACCAGTGAGCACTCCTATGGTAACCAAATGCAAGTTGAGTAAAGATGATGATTCCCCTAAGGTAGATTAGAAAAGGTATAGATCAATGATTGGAGAATTACTTTATTTGACTCAAAGCAGACCTGATATTATGTATGCAGTTGCACTTGTTGCTAGATTTCAAGTTGATCCTAGAGAATCCCATGTTGTAGCAGTCAAAAGAATTTTTAGATATCTAAAGGGGACATCTAATTATGGTTTATGGTATCCCAATGATGATGACTTCACTCTTCATGCATATCCATATGCTGACTGGGTAGGGGATGTGGATGACAAGAAAAGTACTAGTGGTGGTGCATTCTTCTTGGGAAGGAGATTGGTTTCTTGGTTGAGAAAAAGTAGGAGGCGATATCTCTGTCTACTGCAGAGACAGAGTGTATAGCAATAGCAAGAAATTGTACTCAAGTCTTGTGTATGAAGCAAATGTTGAAGGATATTAGAATTGTGTTTCAAGAACCTATTACAATCTTCTGTGATAATTCAAGTGCAATAAACATCTCCAAGAATCTGGTGTTACATTCAAAGACAAAGCATATATCCATCAAGTTTTACTTTTTGAGAGAGAAGGTAAATGAGAATGAAGTCAGATTGTAGTTTGTTTCTTCAAAGGATTAGATTGCAGATATCTTCACCAAGGTCTACCTAAGGATACTTTTAAGTATCTCAGAGTGATGTCAGGGGTTATTACCCCTCCTGTTCATAACTAAAGTGCACTAATGTGCATCGGTATAGTGGAATTCACAGTCATATCTTGTGATCTAGATTGTTGTTTGGGGGTGCTACACAGGGGGAGTAGTCAGTATGATTCTAGAATAAGAAACAAAAAGGAGAGATGATTGAAAATATGTGCCCTTGGCCATTGATGTCAAAGGGGGAAAGAAGTCATGTTAAAAACTTGGAAGTAAGCAGTTGCTGGTGAAAGGGGGAGTAGCGAAGAAAGTGGTTGTAGATGTGATAAGAGAAAGGGGGAGAAGTTCTTGTATTGATGGTTGAAATAGTTTTTCACATCATATGTTGCCATCAGTGACAAAGGGGGAGATTGTTGCAAATATGTGCCTAATCGGTGGTCATTGATGTCAACATATCCTTGTTGTCATTGGTGTCAACTGTACCCTATTCTATTGCCTATTTAGAAGACTGGAATGTTGAGGATATTGAGAAAATTAGCCTCTCCGGAAGAAACAAGTGAGTCACATATTTCTTTGTTAGAAATAGTGAAGACAATGCAGTTCAGTGAAGCAGATTGCTCCGCATTCCTAGTAAGATGAAGCTTAGAGTTTGCAGATTAAAGGGTTTGTAGAGGATGGTCTTCTATTGCTCCAGTCAAGATTTGAGAGGTCAGCATGAGTATTGGTGAAGTTATGGTCTTCTGAGTAGAACTAGGTTTTTTAGTTGTTTAGAGGAAATAGAGTGACAATAAGTTGGTCTGGATTGTTTCGCATTGAAATATTACAGTCTATGGTTCTATAGGCATGTTTGGGATGTTGATGTGTATCATCAACTCAAGTGATTCATGGTTTGGAGCTATACAAGCAATCTTTCTAGTGTGACAGTCATGGCAATCAGTGTTCTTGAGTTCTGGTATGAAGATGCAAGTGATTATGGTGATCTGAAGTGGTGCGGTTGTTCCTGATGATTTCATTGTGCTTGTGGAGGTCTCTAGATCATGTACCTACTATGTTGGTGGTCTATATTGAGATTTGAGCTTATGGCTGAAGATTTCTTCTTAAGTGTTGTTGTTCATTCTAGTTTTGGCTAACCGGATGCCTTATGCATGTTGTGGATGATCTAAGAGAGGTTCTATGAAGCATGGCATGCTGTTTGAGGAAGATTCAAATTTCATCTAAGTTTTGCTAACAGTACAGTGATCCACATTGAGTCAAGCTAACCTTGATGTTCATTCTCAAGTTGATGAAGTGTATAAATACTTATGGATGAGTTGTGGAAAGTTGTCCTTGTACGAAAATGATAAAATCCTAAGAAAGGTACAGAGGCAGAGCAGAGAAGAGGATGAGTAGAAGAACAAGAGTAGTGAAGGATGAAGAGATAGTGAAGAAGTGTTTGGGGTTAGAGTAGAAGTTTTGTGAGCTTTTAATGGGACTGAACCAGACATGAAGAAGATGTTATTTCTTAGTTCATTCATTCTGTATTAAACATAAAATCCTTTAGGAAGTGAGCATCTTTGAGTAGTGAGCTCTAGACAGTGCGCCCAAAGGTGAGTGCCTTCCCATTTCTTTTAAGTACTTTTAACAGGGTACGAACCTTGTGGGTTAACCCCCACCGTGGTTTTCCCTTAACCAGGTTTCCACGTAAAAATTCTGGTGTTATGTGTGTTCATTTTTTTTTTCTCATGTTTTATTGATTCATGCTTTAATGTTTACATCATTAATCTATTTATAAGTTGTGATAGAAGACTAAAAGCAAAAAAGGTTAAAATTGTGGGACAACTGATTCACCCCCCTGTCAGTTGTCTGACCTAATTCCAAAAATAATTTGAATTAATTTTCATTTAATTTTTGATATTTTCATTAGATCTGATTTAAATTATAGAAATTCATCATTAATTAATCATTAGCATTGCATTTTCATGCTTAAATTGTTAAAAATTGCTTGAAATTGTGCATTTTTCATATAACCTAGTTTTTGCATTAGCTAGGGTTGGTAGTTGAAATCTTATTTCATATTTTACTACTATTTTTAACATTCATTTAGGACTGATTTCTAATTGTAGTGTCTCATCATAGTGTCTTTTTTGCAAAAATTCATGTCTATGGTTTAAAAACCTTGTATTTTCACTAGATTTTTCCTTGTCATCGCTCTAGATTTGCATTATAGGTGTGTTGTGAAGGATATTACTACATTATTGGATTTCTATATAGCTTATTATTTGCTACCCTTTATCAATTTCCTTACAACACCTAATATTTTAGGCACTTGCATTGAATAAAGGTGAAAATTGGCACAATTTTAATTACACAGTGTGTATTTTAACATTATGTGTTTACACACCTTTTCATATTGTTTGTTCAAAATATTTAAAAACATTAATTTGGCCTTGTTGTGTTGCACTAGTTTTCACCTATTCACTTTGTTTGTTGTGGACTTTGTGTGTCTGTTGGTACTCACTTCCCTCAAATAAGTGCTTCGGAGTGAAATAGTCACACATCTAGGGTGTGTTAAGTATCTTATAACTTTACATGACTTGTCTTATTAGATCTTATTGGACATTTATGTTACAATACATTTGATTATGGCATCTTCATCTCATTATGCTTTGGTATCTTTACAAGCATATATCAAAAACTTTGAGAATTTCTACAAATTTCTTAACATGAATCCTCATATTCTCACTTATATACATGTTATGCATTATAAGGATATATTTAAATGCTCTTCATTTAAAATCCTTGACTATATATTTGATTTTGACAACTTCATATCTCTCACGAATACATACCCTTCGGTGGTAGAAGATTTGACAAAACACATCAACAATGATGAGTGTGAAAATTCTCTTAATGCTTTGGAACTAATAGCTAAAATATATGAGGATGATGATGATGATTCCATAAGTCATCCCACTTCTCCCATAGTTGAATGTCTGAGAACCTTGGATGAGAAGACCGTGGATAGCTCTACTTTAAGTCCCTTAGACATCACTAATGATACAACACCTAACCTTCCTAATAACATGGTACCTTCTTTTCATTCCAATGCTCTCCCTCACTAAGATGAAGCATTGGTGGATGAGAAAAGGTCTCTCACATTAAATCCTTTAGGGATAGATGTTGGGTATAATCGAAAGAAAAACAATGTTAATTCGATCTTCACTAATAGACTTATTCCACCCACTGAGGGGTTACTTGATATTCCTAAGATGGTTGTGTGGGGGGAACCTAATGCATCTTCTTTCTTAAAACTAGTGATTATGGTTCAATGTGATCAAAAACCACCTCGACCCCCATATTACATTCTAAACTATCCAAGACAAATCACTCAAAGAAATCAAGGTGTTTAAAATGTGTCACAACAACCACATCACAATGTGATTTCTCACACATACAACACCCATAATAACAAGCAAAGTAAGCAAGCATTTTATGTGCTTGTCTCTATTCCATGTTCTCAACCTATGCTCCCTCTGCCATCTTGTCTTACTCCTAAAAGTGGTCAAGAATATGATCTTGTCGAGAAGATTTGTTCTACTCCAGCTAAGATCTCTCTTTGGGATTTAATACAAACACTATCTACATACCATGGAATGCTCCAAGAATCTTTACAAGTGGTGATTGTACCACTTACTATTGAGTCAAATGATGTAGCAACTCTGTTAGATTGTATGCATGTGACAAAAATGAATATTCTCTTTCAACCACATGAATTACCATCAACCAAAGTTCAAAACCAATATGCTCCTCTTATGATCTTTGTCACCATAAATAAAAAGTTTATAAAGTGAGTTATGATTGACAATGGATCAGCTCTTAATGTTTGTGACATAGACTTACTACATAAGATCAAGATTGACACATCTTTAATCAAACTGGATATAATTAGTATTCGTGACTTTGATAATGTTGGTAGAAAATCTGTGGGTACCATAACTTTACCTGTAAAGGTTGGACCCATGGCATTATCTATCCTTTTTCATGTCATGCCCAGTTCACTTTCATATAATATGATTCTTAGTAGACTATAGATTCATGCCATGGGGGTAGTTCCGTCTACCCTTCATAGATCAATAAAGTTTATCTATCAAGACAAGCTCTACACTGTTGAAGCCGATCCTGAATTGGATGGTTGCTTACATATTGAAATACAAAAACAAGTTAACAATCATACAAGTCTAAATAGCTTATGAGTGGATTCATCAAAGCCTCTTGCCATAGATAATGTTGTACAGGACTCTAAAACATCAAATGCACTTTTTGGTGATGATTGGGGTTTGTTTGATTTTAATCCTTGCTGTGTGGGGGAATATAAACTTAATAACCTTGACACATCAAAAGTCGCATCGATCTCATCCAAACAATCTTTTGAAACACCTAAGAAAACCAAATCCTCCTTGGTAGAAAAAAAAGACAATACCCTTAAACTAAAGATTATGATACTTATGAGGCTTCACCATCTTTTAAGGAAATGACTGTAAAGGGTAAAATTTGGAAGTTGAGTTTTTGGTAGTTTTTCTATGTGTATCCTCCTTTCACCCTTTCATTTGAGGACCTAGGGTCAAGTTGTAATGTACTATCATAACCTAGGTCACTATGAGATATAGTGAAACTTGGATTTGTATGATTTAATTATCAATTATGCTCAATTATACTTTAAAACTCTAATTATGCAAATACGATAGCAAATGGATGAATATTAGAAAATGCTGCTACACAAAGATGTAAAATAAAAAATAATTATGCACCTATTTTTGGGGTTTGAAAGAGGAACAATCAAGGACTAATGAGCAGGTGCCCTAGTCTAGTGCCATGCACTTTGTCGAGATCTAGGAACTCAGTCTACAACCTATTCCTGTTGTCACAGAGATTTCTCCATTGCAGAATCAGGAGGACTAAAGAGTGGGCACCCAAGTCGAGGGTGCTATTTTCAACTCTAATCTAGAAATCTGACACTTTGTAGTACCCTCTTGCAACTCTACCTTTCTTGTATCTTCAACCTATAACCTACAATCATAGAAACTTTGGGAGGGGGTTATGGTGTTTAGAGGCTTGCCTCAGTCAAGCCTCAGAGAGACATTCAAGTCTTCCAAACACTGTTATCAGATAGAGGGTGTGTCCCTTTGAGGGGAAAAGGAAATAACCAAATGATGAATGCTCAAAAACACAAATGATTTCACCTTGTAGTGAAGATCTCATGGGAGGAAGAAGCTCTTCATGCTATGAGGAGATGATTGCTCAAATTTGCAAATACAAACACATAGACAACATAAATCTACTCTTGCTACACAATGAAATCCTTAAATCACCTTTAGGATGCCAAAAGATCACAATAATCATTTAGTTTAAAAATAAATGCCTAAACATGCTTATATATGCAACTTAAAACACTCCTACCAAGAATTTCGTAATTCAAACTTACCGTGTTGGCATAGGACCTAAATAATAGTCACAAGCTGACACTAAAAATTTGGGACTAACCCAAAATAGGGCAGGACTAGGGTAGCCAAGTCCTCCCCCCTATTTTGGTTATGGTTAGGTTCAAGGGATCCCCCTAGGTACCATTTGTCATGAAACTTAGGGCTCATTTCAGTGTGATGTTAAAATATAATGCAAGATGTCTTAAATGCAGCTAAAAGACAAGGGAGCTAAACCTTATGAGGGAAAAGCCCCCAAGGGGACATTTTTTTATGTTACATTTAGCCCCCACTTTAATGTATGTATAAACATAAGGCTAATACATGCATTAAAGTATGGTCAACAAACACAGCAAACACGCCAAGCACAGAGAAGACACGCCAGACATATTGAAGACAACGAGAGGCATGAAAAATATGGAGAAGACAATTATAGTCATGTAAAACATGGAGAATACAACAAATGCATGGAAGACAATTAATGCATAGAAGAAATGAATGATTTCTTTTCTTTTCTTTTTCTCATATATATGAAATGCAGATGCAAGTACAGGAAAGTAAACACACCTCCCATCGTGTTAGTATTTAAACTATATATATGGGGCAACACACACTCAAGACACACCAAACCTCCCATAATCTAGGAAGTACTCATCGCACTAGTCTTTAAACTTCATATGGGGTAATAGACACACCAAATAAACAAAGCATGCCAAACACACACACTTTGAAGACATAGAGAAAACATGACAGAGAAGTGATGGAGTGTTCCTATTTCTATGTTCATCACCATCTCAGGCACATTATAGGCACACACCGACAATTGGGCTTTGCCACAACAATTGCCGAAGACATGCTTAAGGGTTGAGTTAGTCATTGAACTACTCCCCTCCTCTGTAGAGGACTTTTGAAAATGACAGGATGGGCACTCTCTGCAAGAGATACACCACCCCTGCCTCTACAGAGGGCTTAAGATGATTGATTGATTGATTGTAAATAAACTTAGAGTGTAGGAAGTACTCATCATACTAGTCTTTAAACTGCACCTAAGGACAAGCACATTTCTAACATCTACAATAAATAGCTTACCTTATATATGCCCCCACTATCAATCATCGATATCAAGCACGTTAAGGTAGGAAGGAAACACACAAGGGAACATGGACTTTTGCAAAGTCCATGCCCCCAGAGGTAACATGTACTTTACGATTGCCAAATGTTCCCACAAACACATCCCTGCAAGAAACATGTTAGTGTCTACATAATCATGATAAACAACAAAATCAATGGATACGATTAATCACACAAAGAGCCAATATTATACTATGAATTTGGAGATCGAGGATAACCATGGGGCTATATCACAAAAATCTTAGAACTGAGTGTCACCAAGGCGAGATTCAAAGACAAACAAAGTGCATAGAGCAGTACTATTGTTATGGTTTGTAAGTTAGATAAAGATCATCAAAATCACTATGCAAAAAGAACGAGTGCTTCTACTAGCCAAGTGTCGGATAAGATCTACAACTCCATTGTCATATTAGAAACTAAGTCCAATTTTTGATTTCTTGCTAAAGGGATGCTAGGTCTGCATCAGTATAAATGTTTTTTCATCATCTGCCCACTAGATAGAAACACTAGAGGAAGGGAAACAATAAATAAGAGAGGACAAACAAGTGTCTTAGGGATAGTTACATAGGAGGGTGCCCCCAAGACACCAACTACAATGCTATGTCTGTAAGACACAACACAAAAATTAAATCAGAGAGAGAGGCAATATAGAAGAATGATGATACAAATAGAAGAAGATCACAACAAAGGTGATCTCCTAATATCTTGGACCTTACAAGAGAATCAGGGGTCATCCCAAGAGGCCTAAACAACACATAACACATCATGGGGGAAGCACATCATGAGAGAGATAAAGGGTTAGAAATACTTACCTGTTTCATCCCAATGTTAGGAGCATACATATCTAAGATATTCTTTATGTTGTTTTGGTCTTGTTGAAATTTCATTAACATTAAGTTTAGGATGATGAGAGGCTTTCTTTTCTTTAAAAGGATTATATCCAATGCCACTTAAGTAATGTGTTGAAGCAGATTTTATAGGTACTTGAATTACTTGTTGATTTACACCACATCCCTTACCTAGATAGTCATAATTTTTATAAAGGATTTTAAATCATGGACCATAGAGGGATGTTATTTATTTAGGGGTTAGTGAAGCCTCATAGGTCTCATAGTTTGTTGTATAAGTGAGAGTATTGTTTTGATTTTCTACCAAGGGGATTTTAGGTTTCTTAGGTGAGATCGATGCTACTTTTGATGTATCAAGTTTGTTAATTTTATATTCCCCTATACTAAAAGGATTAAAATCTAATGAGCCCTAATCATCACCAGAAAGTGCATTCGATGGTTTAGAGTCTTGCACAACATTATCTATGGTAAGAGATATTGATGGATCACCTCGCAAATTATTTAAGCTCATATGATTGTAAACTAGTTTTTTGTGTTTCAATATGTAAATAGTTATCTGGTTCAAGATCAACATGAAGAGTATGAAGTTTACCTTTGAATATAAATTTCATTGAATGATGTAGGGTGGAAAGAACTGCCCCTAATGCATGAATCCAAGGTCCACCAAGAATCATGTTGTAAGATAAAGAACAAGGCATGACATGAATCAGGGTAGGCACAATCACAGGTCCCAATTGTATAGGTAAAGTTATAGGGCCCATGGATTATTGTCCAACATTGTCAAAACTAGGGATACTTAACATTTCCAGCTTGATGGTAGATGTATCAACTTTAATCTTATGTAATAAGTCAATGCCACAAACATTAAGAGCTAATCCATTATTAATCATAACTCTTTTAACCAATGTTTTGTTTATTGTGATAAATATTATAAGAGGATCATATTGGTTTTTAACTTTAATTGATGGTATTTCATGTGGTTGAAAGAGAATATCTAATTTTGTCAAATGCATACAATCTAATAGAGCTGCTACATCATTCTACTTAACAGTAGGTGGTACAATCACCTTTTGTAAAGCTTCTTGGAGCATTCCAAGGTATGTTGGTGATGTTTGTATTAAATCCCAAAGAGAGATCTTAGCCAGAGTTACATGAAGCTGTTAGACAAGATCATACTCTTGACCACTTTTATGAGTAAGGTGAGGTGTTGGAGGGAGCATAGGTTGAGAACATGGAAGAGAGAGAGAGACACATGAAGTGCTTGCTTACTTTGCTTGCTATTACGGGTGTTGTATGTATGAGCAATTACATTTTGAACACTATGATTTCTTTGAGTAATTTGCTTTGCATAGTTGAAGATGTCATAGGGAGGTTTACCTTGAATCGTAATCACTGGCTTTAAGCAAGAGGGTGCACTAGGTGCTCCTCGGATAATCATCTTAGGAATATTGCTACCAAGCCTATTAATGAAGATTGAATTAACATTATTTTCCTTTTGATTACACCCAAAATCCATCCCTAAAGGATTTAATGTGCAAGACCTTTTCTCATCCACTAATACTACATCTTGGCCAGGGAGAGCATTGGGATGAGAGGAAGGTACATCATCATCATCATACTCTGTGGCAGAAAAAGGCTTTTAACTCTCATCTTTCTCATGAGTATTCCTAGAGATGAATTTGATTAAATCTTCTAATGTCAAAGGATATGCTCCTATAATTAAAGTAAAGCTACTAAAATCATTTGTATAATAAAATAATTGCAACTCATATGTAGAACATATAGAAGCATCAATACCACTTATATAAGCAATGTGCTCTAGAACATGAGGATTCTCACTAGTGAAATTAGAGAAATTTTCATAGTCTAGGATATACTCATGCAAAGATTTGAAAGAAGAATAACATGAAGATGTCATTGCATTGTTTTCAATGTAAAATCAGATTTTATAATCTTTTCAAATTCGCTACAAAAGACAAGTGCAAGACTATGTGCAAAAATGACCTAAAATGCTTGATTTTTTTGGACTTTTTCAATGCAAATATATGAAAGAAAAGGTGTTGTAAGGAATTTGATTAGGGGAATAAAATAATGTCTATTTTAATTCCAATACAAAAATAAAATCCTTCACAACACTCTTTTGATGCAAAACTAGGATGATGACTAGTCCAAACATAGTGAAAATGCCCTAAAATATGTGATTTTTCACAATTTTTCAATCCCAAGACCTAATAAAAGAGGTGTTGTAAGGAATTTTATGAGGTTAAAAAAATAATAGCAATGATATCAGTCACCTAGAATCATAAAATCTTTTACAACACGCTTGGAGTACAATCTAGGTCCAACCCTAGGGCAAATATAGTAAAAATGTGTAATTTTTTGCCAAATTTTCAATACAAGAGCCCAATAACAAGGTGTTGTAAAGAGTTTTAGGAGGGAAATAAGACAATAACTATGATATCAGCCAATTAGTGCAAAAATATTCTTCACAACATGCCTATGGTGCAAATTTAGAGAGTCAATAAGGAAAAATCTAATGAAAATCAAGGTTTTTCAAGCCCTAGGTATGAGATCTTGATGCAAAATGCTATATGAATGTCTTGTAGTCTGATTTATTATGAAAAATAATCCCACTCAGATCTGAAAATTATTTTCCAAACCCTACCATGCAAATTGCAAGTGCAAATCTAAGAAAAGATCAATGAAAATGCTAGTTTTTGTTGAAATTTTCTATGTAAAAATGTAAATTTTTGAGATGTAAATGTACATTCACGCTAAAATGCAACACTAAATCAAAATAAAAATTTAAATGAGTGTCTAAGATCAGTATAAAAATATGAAACAAGATTTTGCCTACAAACCCTAGTTTTTGGAATTACTAAGTTATATGAAAAATGCAAAATTTCTAATAAAACCCTAGCAATTTTATGATGAAAATGCAATGCAAGTTATTGAATTTTTGTAATTTTCTAAAATTTAACTCAGATCCAATGCAAAAATCAGAAATTTGATGAAATTCACATTAATTAATGTAAAATAGAAAGCCTAGAATGCAATTTTTTTCAATTTTTTCTAATTTTTCAATTTTTTTGTAAGTTTTCTAATGCAATAAGATGAATGATTGTATGGATGAATGAAATGAATGTAAATCTAAAGAAAAACACTCAGCAAGGTGCAAACACATCCAATAACATGGGTTCACCAAAATGTAAAGGGTAAAATTTGGATAGTTGAGCTTTTGGTAGTTTTTGTATGTGTATCCTCCTTTCACCCTTTCATTTAAGGACCTAGGGTCGAGTTGAAATGTACTATCATACCCTAGGTCACTATGAGATGTAGGGTGAAAGGAAGAAAGGTATGTATAAAACACTTCTGTAACATCAAAAACTGTCCCCTTGGGGGCGTTTCCCTCATAAGGTTTAGCACCTGGGTCTTTAGTATGCATTTAGGACATCTTAGTTCATATTTTGGCATCCTAATGGAATGAGACCTAGGTTCTATGGAAAATTGGACCTAGGTGGACCACTTGAACTATACCCTACCAAAAAAAGGAGGAGGACTTGGGCACCCATGCCCTAGTCCTACCCTATTTTGGGGCAGCCCTAATTTTTAGGTGTCGGTTTATACCATTATTTGGTCCTTTTTCTGACATGGTAAGTTTTGATTTTTAAAATATTGGTAGGAGTACTTGTAGTTGTTGATAACTGAGAGGGGGGGGGGTGAATCAGTTATCTATATTAACTTAACTTTCTATTCTTCTTTAACAGCTAGTGCAGCATCAAAATAAATAAGCATCCATAACCATGAAAGTAGAAATAAACTCAATACACATAACACAATGATTTTGACGTGGAAAATCTTGTTAAGGGAAAAACCATGGGGTGATTAACCCAAGATTGTATTCTCTGTTAAAAGAATAAGGTAGTACAAAATGGCACTTGCCAATTAAGGCTCACTACCCAAGCACACTGCTCACAAGAGGCTCACTACCTACAAGAGACTCACTGTCTACAAATCATAAGAGAGTAACAAGATACTTGAAATGATGAGAAGCATCCACACATGCTAAAGTTCAGTTCCGGTTAAGCTTAGTAGATTGATCTACTACACTTCATTCTTCCTCTTCTTAGGTGTTGTTGTCCTGTCACATACCAGACCTGTATTACTACTTCCACTTTGCTCTCTACTTTTCTTCACACTTCACAATACACACACACACCTTCTCATCGAGATCCATCTAGTATATATATCCGCACAAAGGATTTCAACAACTTTCTAGTTGGCATTTGGAATACTTCACTATTTTCTCAAACCCTGGTCTGTCAGCTGAATCCTTGCTTACCAAGTGATGCGTATTAGGGAGATGCTTGTAGAAGTCATCAATCATGTCAGCCAATCATGACTGATACCTCAAGAAACTTGATCATCATCAATATCTCATTCGGATTAAGGTTTGATGCTCTACCGGTTAGTTCTTCCTCAGTCTACTCTACCAAACAGGAACCCAACACTTAGTTCATATCTTTTCACTCTTACATCACTGGAGGCTCAATCTCTAGAATATATTAGTCATGGTACTCCTCTTGACTTACCCAAGTCTGTACTTTACTGAGATACTTCCTCTAAGAGATCCAGACCTGACTGTCAGACCTTGCTACATGCTCTGTTCTTACTTACCGGACCTCAACACTTTTCAATCTGACTTTCGGTATAGGCACACCATGTCCTGCAGATGGGTGGGATGAACTTTTTTGCCATCAATGACAACACTCATGAAGCTACACTGTGTCTCTTGGCAACAATCTCCCCCTTTGGCATTGATGGCAACACTTAGTGAAGAATGACTAAATGTCACACTACACTCCCCCTTGGCTGATGCTCAGTTTTAATGTACACTTTACCGGAGCTCCCCCTTAGTTGGATTCCACATTTTTCACTGCTCCTCACTCCCCCTTTGACATCAATGGCAAAGGGTAGGGTCCATACACCAAAATTTTCAAGAAAAATAATCTATACATATTTGTATAAGTATATATACAAGTTGTACTTACATATACTTAAGTATATCTGTAAAAGTATTCTTCAACTGTACAACTTCTGTCACCCAACTCTACTTCATCATATCCAAAATTGAGATGTGAGCACTCAATAGGAATGCAAAAGATTTTGCCTTCTTGAGATCTGTCAGATCACTGGTTCAGGCTATGGCCTGAGCATTAGTTAAGGCTTCATGCATGGCCTCTAACTTAGGGATAATGATCCCTCTAAGTTCACTTAACCTGTTTATTCTATTTCTCTTCTCCTTATCAAGCTTCTTCATTTCATTTGTGACTGTAATAGTCTAACACTCTTGATTGATTATGGAAGAGGAGAGAGGATCAATACTTTGAGATAAACATAACAATTTATCCTCTTGCTCTTTTACTTTCTTCTCAATGTCCTTGGTCACTTTGGGCTAGGATAAACAAAATTTATATATATCTCCACCATCTTTAAGAGAATTTTCTAAGATCTTTATTCCAATATCCATAACTCTCCTATCAATGGTCATTAGTCCTTGTACTTCAAAGAATCTCTTTCCCAAAAACTCCTTCCGTACCTTTTCTTCTGCTGACTTCTCTAAGGAATTAAAATGCGTATGAACAAAATTTACAAGAGACTTTAGATTACCGGATGTGGAGGCCAAAGGATCCTTTTGGAAGGATGGCATGATCTTCTCCAATACACCAGATGCAGTTTCTATGAGCTCACAGTCTTCCATGTGAGACTTCAGAAGTTTTTCTTTTGCCTTTGCTTGAGTAAAGGATGCTAGCTTCATGGTTTGAACCAGGGAGAGGGTATCAAAATTGAACGGTCCTTGAAGCAGTTCTAGTTCATCAAATTCCATAATCTCTTTGGTCAAGAAATCTTTGATAGTTTCTATAGTGTCTCTTGCCGGAGACAAAGTCTTCTTTCCTTCTACAGTCTTAGACCTATCTCCTAGAGTCTTCTCTATTTGGCCTTTTTATTTTTCTGTTACTTCTTCTCCTTGACTAGTTTTCTCCTCTATTCTTTCTTCTCCTTTAGATCTAGAGTCTACAGGGGAATCCGGATGAGAGATATTTACTTCTTCTTGGACTTCCTCTTCTAGAATAGAGGAATCTAAGTCCTTAGCTTTCTCTTCACTTGTCTCCTTTGCCTCTTCTACCACTGTCTCAGTAGATTCTTCTTTGTCATCCATGGCAAAGGCTTCATCACCTAAGTCCTCTATGATAGGAATATTAAATCTTTTATAGGCATTCCTGAGGATCTCTTTAGTTTCTTTTGCCACTTTGTCAGTTTCTCCAAGCATAAGTTGATTCATTCTAGCTTTCCTCTGGAACTCATCCTTGCAATCTCTAAAGACCATGTTTATTTTCTTTGGAGTGATGGAGGGATAAAGTTGGATAGCAATCTGTTCCTAAATTTCTAGGTCTTTTGCCATGGTATTGTTCTTTCTTATTTCAAGTTCCTTTTCTAGACTTTTAGGAATCAAAGATATAATTTCAATGAATACTTTGTTGTAGATATTTAAATACCTGACTGTAGCTTCTTGTAAGATCTTCTGATTAGTTTCACTATAATCATCATAAAACTCAGTCATTGGTTTCAAGTTCCCATCCACAGTGACTGATTTAATTATATCATCAATGTGGAGAGAAGGCTTTTCAACAAATTCTTCTGCCTTCTCTTCCTTGTCTTGACCGGTAGAGGGTTCACCAGATGTTTTCTTTTTCTTCTTTATTTTCTTTACTTCCTCATCTGTCTCTATCTCTTCATCATCCTTGAGGCTTGTGTATGATCTTATAGCCTATCTTTGTTCTCTTTTCTCCTTTATTGGATGATTTTGCTTCCAGTTTTGATGCCTTTGAGCTCTTGGTAGTGGCAGGTGTATGTTGATAACTGAGGGGGGGGGTGAATCAGTTATCCTAATTATTTCCCTTTATGAACTTTCCTATTAATTAATGCAGCATTGAATCAAACACAAAAACATTACCATGAAATAAGAAACACATGACACAGTAATTTTTGACGTGGAAACCCTGTTAAGGGAGAAAACCACGGGGTGATTAACCCAAAAATTATTCTCTGTTAGAAGAATAGGAGATTACAAAAAATGGCACTTGCCAATTAGGGCTCACTGCCTGAGCACACTGCTCACAAGAGGCCCACTGCCTACAAGAAGACACACTGTCTACAAAGTGATAAGAATCATAGGCTTGAACTGATTGGAAGCATCTGCATATGCTGGAGTTCAGTTCCGGTTAGGCTCAGTACACTGATCTGCTGCACTTCATCTTTCCTCTGTTCTTTATTCTGTTATCTTTCACATACCGGATCCTTTTTGCTACTTCTGCTCTGTTCTGGACTTATTCGCATATATCTTCACACCACCACATCCTTCACAACTAGATCCATCCTCTATATATATCCACACAAGTAATTTCATCACCTTTCTAGTCGGCATCCGGAACATTCTAGTTTCTTACAAACTCTTGTTCTGTCGGCTGAATCCTTCCTCACCAAGCAATGCGGATCAAGCATATACTTGTAGATATCATTAATCATGTCGGCCAAACATGATTCATGCCTTCACAACCTCTATCATCAATAGTAACACATCCGGAAAGTAGTCTGATACTCTGTCAGTCAGTTCTTCCTCTGTTTTCACTGTCTCTCAGGAATCCGGTACTCAACTGTTCATATCTTTTTCCTTGTCCATCACTGGAGGCTAAATCCTTGGAATATACCACTCAAGGTAGTCCTCTTGACTTCCCCAAATCCGTACTGCACCAAGACACTTCCTCTGAGAGATCCGGATCAATCTGTCGGACCTTGCCACATGCTCTGTTCTTGTTCACCGGACCACAACAATCTTTATTCTGACTTCCAGTAGAGACACATTATATCTTGCGGATATGTGGGATGACCTTTGTTGCCATCAATGACAACAACCATGAATCCATATAGTGTCTCTTGCCAACAATCTCCCCCTTTGGCATTGATGGCAACACTTAGTGAAAAATGACTAAGTGTTTTCACTATGCTCCCCCTTTGCTGATGCTCTGTCTTTATATACAATTTCTGGAACTCCCCCTTAATTGGATTCCTCATTTTTCACTGCTCCTCACTCCCCCTTTGACATCAATGGCAAAGGGTAGGGTCCGCATATCAAAATTTTCAAAAATTTTCTATACATAGCCGCATATTTACATACTCACATATACTGAAGAATGTCTGCAAAGGATGTCTGCAATTGGATCATTTCTGTAGCCCAACTTTGCTTCATTCTATCCAAAATTGAAATGTGACCACTCAACAAAAATGCAAAAGTTTCTGCCCGCTTGAGATCTGTCGGATCTTTTGTTTGGGCGGTGGTCTGAGCATCACTGATGGCCTCATGCATAGTTTCCAACTTAGGGATTATAATCCTTCTAAGTTCTCCCATCCGGTTAGTGATATTCTTCCTTTCCTTCTCAAGATTCTTTATTTCATTCAAGACTACAATAGTCTGACATTCTTGATTTATTATGGAGGAAGAGAGAGGATCAAATCTTTGAGATAAGCTTTGTAGCTTATCCTGTTCCTCTTTTATTTTCTTATCAATTGCTGCTGTTGCCTTTGACCAGGATATACAAAATTTGTAGATGTCACCGCCATCCTTAAGAGCATTCTCTAAGCTCTTTATTCCAATGCTCACAATCTTCCTATCTTTAGAGATTAATTCTAATATTTCTGAAAATCTTTTATCCAAAAATTCCTTCCGGACCTTTTCTTTAGCTGATTTTTCTAGAGAATCAAAATGTGTATCAACACTGCTAAGGTTTTTAGATTACCGGAAGAGGAGGCTGTCGGATCTATCTGGATTGATGGCATAATCTTTACAAGTACTCCGGAAGCAGCCTCTATCAACTCACAGTCTTCCATATGAGACTTCAGGAGTTTTTCATTTGCCTTGGCATTTGCAAATGAAGCTATCTTCATTGTTTGTACCGGAGAGAGAGAGTCAAAGTCGAATGGGCCTTTTAGAAGCTCCGGTTCATCAATCTCTAAAGTTTCTTTGCTCAAAAATTGTTGAACAGTTTGTGCAGTGTCTCTTACCGGAGACAAATGTTTCTTTTCTTCTGCAGTCTTGGAACTGTCAACCTCTTTGTCTTTCACCACTGCTTCCTTCTCCTGTAATTGCTCTTCTTCTTTGGATCCGGAGACTGTAGGGGAAACAGGAGGAGAGATGCTTGTATGTTCAGGGCCCACTTCTTCCGGAACAGATGATTCCAAATCCGCAGCTGTTTCTGCACCTAAGTCCTCTACAACAGGAAGATTGAACCTTTTGAAGGCCTTCCGGAGGATCTCTTCTGTCTCTTGGGCCACTTTGTCAGTCTCACCAAGCATGAGTTGATTCATCCTGGCTTTACTTCTGAACTCATCTTTGCAGTCCTTGAAGATTATGTTCATTGTCTTGGGATCAATTTGAGGATATAGCTGAATAGCTATCTGCTCCTGGATCTCAAGATCTTTTGCATGAGCATTGTTCTTTCTTACTTCTAATTCCTTTTCTAGGCTTTTAGGAATAAATATGATCTCAATGAAAGCCTTATTGTATATGTTCAGATATTTGACTGTGGCTTCCTGAAGAGTCTTTTGGTCAGCCTCACTGAAGTCATCATAAGATTCAGTCATTGGTTGAAGGTTTCCATCCACCGTGACCGACTTGATTACATTCTCTAGAGACAGAGTGGGCTTTTCAACAGATACCTCCGCCATTTCATCCTTGTCTTGGCCTGTGGAGGGTTTACCGGATCCTTTCTTCTTCTGTTTCTTTATTTCTTTTACTCCCTCATCTGACTCTGTTTCCTCTTCATCCTTTTGGCTTCCATAAGCCCTTGTGGCTTTTGTCTTGGATCTCTTACCGGATGCCTGGACTTCCGGTTTTGAACTTTTGGTTGAGGGAGGTGCAGATCTTTTTGATGATCTGGTCCGGGTGGGAGTTTCAACCGGAACACTTTCTTTACTTTTCTCTTCTTCCTCAGCCTTCCTCCTCTTTTCCCGGCTGGCATCAAGTGCCTCTTTTGAGATGCCTAGGCCTTGAGCAATATGCTCAACTTCTTTTCTTACCTTCCTCTTTATCTCCGGTTCCCTGAGTTCTACATGTAACTTTACACTCAGTTCCTCAAAGGTTCCGAACCTTTCTGCCTTGGGATCTTTGGGCTGGCTTAGCATGTGTTGAACATGCAGCTCTACTATCTGTTCATCCACTTCATACCCCATAGGCATGATCCAGACAGTCCTTGGCTCCACTGCCTCCATCAGACACTGATCTGTTTCTACCATGAAGCATACTGTGTCTTTGTATTTTTCAACAAGGGATTGGGGTATTCTTTCCCTTGCATGCATCATGCTTTGGAAGTTCTTGAAGTAACCCCATAGAGCTGTATTTCTTGCTTTTGCATCCCCAAGTCCATGCAAATAGTCTCTGATTTGAATGGCAACCGGTCTGTCATTTTGCCATATCCATCCACTAGATCCGGGAAGCTCATTCATGTAGTAAAAGAAGAGACACAAGATCAGATTGCCATATTTGAAGGAGTTTTTCTTGTCCTTCTTAATCTTCTGCAGATTTTCAAAGAGTTGGTTTACTAGAAGCTCGCACAAGTCATAGTCTGCATTCTCCTTTAACATCTAATAGGCTGTGTAGATTGCAGTTCCCGGTACTGAATTTTCCCTACTGGAGTGATAGATTTTGTAACCAATTATTATAGCTGCAAATTTGACATCCGGTTCAATGATATCATCAACTGTCATAGCTCTCTTGTCAAACTTGGATCTGGTTGCATCACTGACTGTCTGATTTTTGACAGATTTGAGAACAGGTAATCCACCGGATGAGTGCAGACCGGTTACAGTCCTAATTGCGTCCTTGGTGATCTTGAAGGGCTTGTTCAACCATAGGAAGTTGTCATGTACTCTACTTAGTACATACCGGACCCATTCATCTTCTTCAAAACAGGGGAAATGAATGCACTGTGCAAAGTGTTTGTCCTGGATGGCTTTATACTGAGGTTTGATCTCAAAGGAGTCATCTATCAATTGTTTGTGATAGATATCCATTAGTTTTGATTCTCCAAAGTCTTCAAGATTCGCATGGATGTAAACCCTAATATCTTCCGTATGCAATACACCATGAGGAACACTAGAGAAGGCTCCTAGTGGATCTACCTCCAAAGATTTGTAAGGATGTTTCTTGAATGAGGGGCGAGGTCTATCAGAGATCTTGACTATATTTGGAGTAGCCATTCTTCAAAGATTTGCAGTGAGGTAATGAAAAATAGAGAATACCTTATGCGCCTTCGACTTGCACGGAGTGATTGGATTGATTTCTTTATGCAATGACTTTGGCAGGAGATCCTTGGTGTGCTTGATGAATCTTGTTGCAGAGCTCCACTATTCGCTTCTTCTTGAGTGCAGAATGAGCAAATGACTTTTGAGAAACCCTTATATTGCTCCGCGAACCCTAATATCTGTCTGCAATAAATGCTTCACCTACATTAATCTGGTTTGCCTTGTCTGGATAGCTTGGAGTATCCCGGATTAGTCCTGATCTGTGAATATCATCTGGATCTTTCAATCATGAATAAATCGAGGTAACATATTACAAGAACATCCCAAGCATTCTGTCCAAACCGCTAGACAAGATAGTGCACTTCCGGATCTCTCCGGACCTTTTTGTAATCCTTTGTCATACCGGAGCATCTCCCTGAACAGGTCTTATTTGATCGATCACAGCTTCTTCATAACTCCATGCGGACCTCTGAAAACTTGACTGAAGCATCTCAAGACTCATATCTACAAACCCTTTAATCCGCATCTTGTGCCACATTCGGCACCACTTGTTTGGCTGGGGGAACAGGATTTTCTTTGAGTCTCCCCCTGAGCCTGAGCTCACTTTTTAATTTCTGGAAGAAATATCAGCACCAGAGTCTGGTGCGGATCCAACCTCTACATTCTCTGAACTTTTCTTCACCCAAATCTTGCTCATCTAATTCCTAACTTCATCCGCATTCATCTTTTGTTTACCCTTGTCTTGATTCTGATTATACACCGGACCTCTTTTGTCCTGATTCTTGTTTCTGCAGACTTTAGCATTATGACCGGACCTATTGCAGATTTGGCAAATAACATTTCTTTGCATATTTGACTGATATCCTCTTGATCTGCATTGATTAGCCATATGACCTACTCTATTTCATGTAAAGCATCTTCCTTTGAATGATTTGTTTACTTGCATAATTCTGCATTCATGGGATTTGTGTCCATACCTTTTGCAGTTGAAGCACTGTCCGGAGAAGGATGAATTGATCTGATTCATTCTCATTCTGCACTGATTAGCTTTGTGACCAAAGTGGTTGCAGCTGTGGCAGTATCCATTGAAGGATGGATATCTTTGAGCATTTGGCTGTCTTACCGGAGGTCTTCTAGGCCTGCTCCTTGGATTTTCTGATCCAAGATTCTTCTGACTGGATCCGAAGCTTTCTCCTTTCTCATATCCCAAACCATACTTGTCATCTGTCCTTTTTTGACTTCCAAGAAGAACTTCAAGTTGAGCAGAACTTATCTTGAATTTCTCTTTATATTCATTTGCTGTTTGAAGGTCTCTTTTGAGAGAGGCAATTTGATCCTCAAGTTTTTCTTCATTATCTTTGGCATCTTCAAGATCAGATTCAAGATGTCTGATAATCCTATCCATCTGGTGGCATTCTTCTGATTTTTCTTTAAGAGATTGTCTTAGATTGTCTTCAGCCTTTCTTTTTTCTTCAATCTCTTGAGTAAACTTTATAGTTCCTGATTCCATTTCATGTCTTAACATAATGACTTCTTTTGATAACTTTTCACATAACTTGGTTTGCTCAGTCAATTCTTCATTTGTATTGCTTTCTTCACTTTGTCTTGCCAATTGTTGGAGCAGCTCCTTTCTCTTTTTCATAGAGAGACTTAATTTGTCTTTTAATTCTCTCATGAATTCATCAGCCTGTTTGAGTCTTTCCTTTAATTCATTGACTTCAGAATTTGACTATTCAAGATCCTCAAGAGCAGCCTTGAGTTGCTCCCTTAAACCATATGCATCCATTTGAACTCCCAGATCTTCCTCAAGCTGTTAGGCTCTATTAGGAGGAACTTAGCTCTGATACCAATTGTTGATAACTGAGAGGGGGGGGTGAATCAGTTATCCTAATTATTTCCCTTTCTGAACTTTCCTATTAATTAATGCAGCATTGAATCAAACACAAAAACATTACCATGAAATAAGAAACACATGACACAGTAATTTTTGACGTGGAAACCCTGTTAAGGGAGAAAACCACGGGGTGATTAACCCAAAAATTATTCTCTGTTAGAAGAATAGGAGATTACAAAAAATGGCACTTGCCAATTAGGGCTCACTGCCCGAGCACACTGCTCACAAGAGGCCCACTGCCTACAAGAAGACACACTGTCTACAAAGTGATAAGAATCATAGTCTTGAACTGATTGGAAGCATCTGCATATGCTGGAGTTCAGTTCCGGTTAGGCTCAGTACACTGATCTGCTGCACTTCATCTTTCCTCTGTTCTTTATTCTGCTATCTTTCACATACCGGATCCTTTTTGCTACTTCTGCTCTGTTCTGGACTTATTCGCATATATCTTCACACCACCACATCCTTCACAACTAGATCCATCCTCTATATATATCCGCACAAGTAATTTCATCACCTTTCTAGTCGGCATCCGGAACAGTCTAGTTTCTTACAAACTCTTGTTCTGTCAGCTGAATCCTTCCTCACCAAGCAATGCGGATCAAGCATATACTTGTAGATATCATTAATCATGTCAGCCAAACATGATTCATGCCTTCACAACCTCTATCATCAATAGTAACACATCCGGAAAGTAGTCTGATACTCTGTCAGTCAGTTCTTCCTCTGTTTTCACTGTCTCTCAGGAATCCGGTACTCAACTATTCATATCTTTTTCCTTGTCCATCACCGGAGGCTAAATCCTTGGAATATACCACTCAAGGTAGTCCTCTTGACTTCCCCAAATCCGCACTGCACCAAGACACTTCCTCTGAGAGATCCGGATCAATCTGTCGGACCTTGCCACATGCTCTGTTCTTGTTCACCGGACCACAACAATCTTTATTCTGACTTCCGGTAGAGACACATTATATCTTGCGGATACGTGGGATGACCTTTGTTGCCATCAATGACAACAACCATGAATCCATATAGTGTCTCTTGCCAACAGTGTAGAGCTCTTAGAGGATCTAGTCCAAGAGGGGGCTCCTACTAGAGCACTTTCTTTTTCTACTTATTTCCTTTCTTTTTTTGCCCTTTCCATCTTTTCTCTATTTGCATCAAGTGCCTCCTTTGAAATTCCATGTCTCTTGGCAAATTCTTCTACTTCCCTCCTCACTTTTCTTTTCATTTTTGGTTGTCTTAGCTCCACATGAATCTTCACACTCAACTCTTCAAAGGTTCCAAATCTTTCTACCTTAGGATCCTTGGGTTGACTTAGCATGTGTTGAACATGTAGCTCTACAAATTTCTTATCTACTTCATACCCCATTGGCATGATCCAGACTATCCTTGGCTCCACTGCCTCCATTAGGCACTGATCAATTTCTACCATAAAGTAAATTGTATCCTTATACTTTTCAACTAGAGATTTGGGGATTCTCTCTCTAGCTTGCATCATATTTTGAAAGTTCTTGAAGTAGCCCCAGAGTGCTGTGTTTTGTGACTTGGCATCACCAAGTCCATGCAAATAATCCCTGATTTGTATGGCAACAGGTCTGTCATTTTGCCACATCTAGCCACTAGATCTGGGTAGCTCATTCATGTAATAAAAGAATAGATAGAGTATCAAGCCACCATATTTGAAGGAATTCTTTGTGTCCTTCTTTATCTTCTGCAGATTCTCCAAAAGTTGGTTTAGGAGAAGCTCACAAAGATCATAGTCAACATTTTCTTTTAGTATCTGATAAGCTGTGTAGATTGCAGTTCTAGGTACTAAATTTTCCCTGCTAGAGTGATATATCTTGTAACCAATTATCATGGATGCAAACTTGATATCTGGATTAGTGATATCTTCAATTGTCATTGCCCTCTTGTCAAATTTTGATCTAGTAGCCTCACTCACAGTTTAGTTTTTGATTGATTTGAGAATAGGTAACCCTCTGGATGAGTGTAAACTGCTTACCACCCTAATAGCATCTTTTGTGATCTTGAATGGTCCATTCAACCACATGAAGTTGTCATGCACTCTGCTCAAAACGTACCAGATCCACTCATCTTCTGCAAAATAGGGGAAATGGATGCATTGTCTAAAATGCTTATCCTGGATGGCTTTGTACTGAGGTTTGAGTTCAAATGAATCATCTATTAACTACTTGTGGTAGATATCTATCAGCTTGGATTCCCCAAATTCTTCAATGTTCACATGAATGCATGCCCTAACATCTTCAACATGCAAAACCCCATGTGTAATGCTAGAAAATGCGCCTAAGGGATCCACTTCTAGAAATTTGTAGGGATGTTTATTAAATTTAGGGTGCGGCCTTCAGTAATCTTCACAACATTCAGAGTAGCCATCTTTAAAGATTCAAAGAGAGATTTCAAGAGCGGATAATACCTCTTACGCTTTTAAGGTTCATGAAATGAGATGAAAAGATCACCGGTTGACTTGAATTCTGTGATTAATCCTTGAGAGAGATGAAGCAAACTTGTTTGCATAGCTCTTCTTATCTCTTTCACTAATGTAAATGTGCAAATGACAAGCAAATGAACCCTTTTATCTTTGAGCAAACCCTAATTTCATTTTGTAATAAATGCATAGCTTAAGTTATTCCAGTTGCCTTATCATGAGAGAGAATTTTTTGGATCACTGAGATGTACTTAGAGCTGATCTTAGTGATTAATTTCAGTGTCTCTACTTTCATCAAATCATCCCCTTTATCCGCAGATCAAGATGTTTCAGTTTGGAATCACATCGGATCAAACTGTGAAAATCTTGCTTCTTACTGGATGACTGTTAAACTGGATCAATCTTTAGATGATTAACCTCTTTAAATCCCTTGCCGATCTTTCATATCTTTCCCAAGGGTTCTTTAGATGTTTTTCTAAGAACCCTTTTAATCTGCAACCATCCATGTGCCAATTTTAGGCACCAATTGACTGGCTTGGGGAAATTATTTTCTTTTGTGACTCCCCCTGAGCCAGAGCTCATCTATTTAGTTTTCAGAAGGAATATTAGCACTAGATTCTGGTGTGGATCTGTCCTCAACATTTTCTATACTCCTCTTCACCCAAATCTTGTTCATCTCCCTTTGAATTTTATTCGCATTCACTTTTCCTTTTCCTTTGTCTTGGTTTTGATTATGATGTACCAGACTCTTTTTGTCCTTATTCTTACTTCTGCAGAATTTGGCAATATGACCGGATCTATTACAATTGTAGCAAACAACATTTCTTTGTATATTTGACTGATATCTTCTTGATTTGCACTGATTAGCCATATGTCCCATTCTATTGCATGTAAAGCATCTACCATTGAATAAATTGTTCATTTGCATATTTCTACAATCATGAGATTTGTGACCATACCTTTTGCAATTAAAACATTGTCCGGAGAAGGATGAATTAGTCTGATTCATTCCTCTTTTGCACTGATTTGCTTTATGACCAAAGTTATTGCAATTATGGTAGTATCCATTAAAGGATGGATATCTTTGAGCATTTGGTTGTCTTACCGAAGGTCTTCTAGGCTTGTTCCTTAGATTTCCTGATCCAGAGTTCTTTTGACCTAATCCAGAGCTTTCACCTTTCTCATACCCCAAGCCTTGCTTATCATCTACTCTCTTTTGGCTTTCAAGAAGAACTTCAAGCTAAGCAGATCTTATCTTGAATTTCTCTTTGTATTCATTTGTTGTTTGGAGATCCCTTTTTAAAGTGACAATCTGATTCTCAAGTTGTTCTTCATTATCTCTAGCTTCTTCAAGATCAGATTCCAAATGCCTGATTATTCTATCCATTTTGTGGCAATCTTCTGAATTTTCTTTGAGAGATTGTTTTAAATTATCTTCAGTCTTTCTTTTCTCTTCAATTTCTTGAGTGAATTTCATAACACCTGATTCCATTTCATGTCTTACCATAATGACCTCTTTTGATAGCTTCTCACATAATTTGTTCTTTTCATTCAAATCTTCATCAGTAACATTGGCTTCACTTTGACTTGCTAATTGTTGAAGTAGTTCCTTTCTCTTTTTCATAGAGGTACTCAGTTTCTCTTTTACTTCATTTATGAAATCATCAGCTTGTTTGAGTCTTTCCCTCAATTCATTGACTTTAGAGTGAGATTGCTCAAGATCATCTAGAGCAGACTAAAGTTGTTCCCTCAAACCATACATATTGAGATTCCCAGATCTTCCTCAAGCTGTTAGGCTCTGTTAGGAGGAACTTGGCTCTAATACCAATTATTGATAATTGAGAGGGGGGGTGAATCAGTTATCTAAATTAACTTAACTTTCTTTTCTTATTTACACAACTAGTGCAACATCAAAACAAATAAGCATCCATAACTATGAAAGAAAAACTCAATACACATAACACAATGATTTTGACATGGAAAACCTTGTTAAGGGAAAAACCATGGGGTGATTAACCTAAGATTGTATTCTTTGATAAAAGAATAAGGTAGTATAAAATGGCACTTGCCAATTAGGGCATACTGCCGAGCACACTACTCACAAGAGGCTCACTACCTACAAGAGACTCACTGTCTACAAGTCATAAGAGAGTAACAAGATACTTGAACTGATGAGAAGCATCCACACATGCTGAAGTTTAGTTCCAGTTAAGCTCACTACACTAATCTACTGCACTTCATTCTTCCTCTTCTTAGGTGCTGCTGTCCTGTCACATACCAGACCTGTATTATTGCTTCCACTCTGCTCTCTGCTTTTCTTCACACTTTACAATACACACACACACCTTCTCATCGAGATCCATCTGGTATATATATCCACACAAAGGATTTCAACAACTTTCTAGTTGGCATCTGGAATACTTCACTATTTTCTCAAAATCTAGTCTATCGGCTGAATCCTTACTTACCAAGTGATGCATATCAAGGAGATGCTTGTAGAAGTCATCAATCATGTCGGACAATCATGAATGATACCTCAAGAAACTTGGTCATCATCAATATCTCATCCAGATTAAGGTTTGATGCTCTGCCAATCAGTTCTTCCTCAGTCTACTCTACCAAACAAGAACCCAACACTTAGGTGTTCACATCTTTTCACTCTTACATCATCGAAGGCTCAATCTTTGGAATATATTAGTCATGGTACTCCTCTTGACTTCCCCAAGTCTGTACTTTACTGAGATACTTCCTCTAATAAATCCATACCTAACTGTCAGACCTTGCTACATGCTCTGTTCTTGCTTACCGGACCTTAACACTCTTCAATCTGACTTCCGGTATAGGCACACCATGTCCTGCAGATGGGTGGGATGAACTTTGTTACCATCAATGACAACACTCATGTAGCTACACTGTGTCTCTTGCCAACATTATACGCATTTATAATCATGATTAGGCATTCATTTATAAACTAGATGATTACTAGCAAGCTATTGTGTTCTCAAGGTGATTCAAGGCTTTTTATTGTGTTACAAGAGCAAACTTGTATGCTTTGTGTGTTGATATTTGTAGATTTGAGCATCAATTTCCTCATGGCATAAAGAGCCTCTTCCTCGATGAGAGCTTCACTACAAGGTGACATAATATTGTGTTTTCATCATTGACTCCTTTGGTTTTTTCCTCTACCTCACAAGGGCACGCACTTTTTATCTGACAATGGTGTTCAGAGACTTAAGTGTCCTCTGGGGTTTGACTGAGGCAAGCCTCTAAACACCACAACCCCCAAACCAAGTCTTGTGATTGCAAGTTACAGGTGTCGTATTTGGGAAAAGTGGAGTTACAAGAAGGATTAGTAGGCATCAAGGATTCAAGATCTAAAGAAAAGCAAGACAAAGGAGCACTTCCAGGACTAGGGTTCTCGCTCCAATGTCCTCTACATCTAAGTTTCAGGAAATAGAAGTTATACGACTGATTAGTGTATGAAGGAGGTCCAGATCCTACAAAGAAACTAGCACCTTTGACTTGGGTGCCCACTTCAGTGTCTCTGATTGTTTCGCTTTGGAACCTTGAAAATAGGTATTTTGTGATTTGGTATTCTACTCTTGTCTACAAGAGCTTTTTTTGTCTTTTATCAGTTTGTTGCCGTATTTGCATAATTAGGGTTTTAATGGTTAATTGGACATAATAGAAGGAAAATTAATAATTAAATTCCCTAATCCAAGTTTCCCTACATCTGCAAGTGACCTAGAGTATGATAGTGCTCGCCACTCAACCTTAAATCCTTCAATATATAGTGGAGAGGCAGATTTAAACATCTAAACACTAAAACATTAACAAATCTAATTTTCCCCTAAACATTTTGGTGAACCCATGTTTTTGGACTCAAATTTCAACTTACCAAGTGTTTGTCTTTAGATTAGGATTTCATTCATTCATTCATTTGGTCATTCATTTTATTGCATTGAGAAAAATTCAAAAGAATTGAAAAATTGGAAAAATACAAAAACATTGCATTTTTGGGCTTACTAAATTGCATCAATTCTTTCTAAATTTTCCTAATTCATGATTTTTACATTAGATCTGATATAAAATATAGAAAATTCCAAAAAATTAAAATTTTGCATTGCATTTTCATTATTTAATTGCTAGGGTTTTGTGGAAATTTTGACAATTTTATATAACCTGGTAATTCAAAAATCTTGGGTTAGTAGGAAAAATATTTTATCAAATTTTTCTACTGATTTTAGAGGTTCATTAAAAAATTTATTTGTTTGTAGTCTTGCATTTTAGTGTGAATTTGCATTTAGATTTAAAATATTTACATTTTTGCATAGAAAATTTCAACAAAAGCTAGCAATTTTGATACATTTTCATTAAATTTGCATGGCCATTTTGCATGTTAAGGCTTGAAAATCATTCTCATATTTGAGAGTAAGTCATTTTCATCATAAATCATACTTCAAAGAATTCACATAGCATTTTGTCCCAAGATCTCAAACATAGGGCTTCAAAAACAATAATTTTCACTAAAATTGGCCTTATCGACTTTATAAACTTGCACAATAGGTGTGTTGTGAAGATTATTTTTGAATTAATTTTCTATTATCAGGGTAATAATTTTCCACCCCTCATAAAAAGCTTCACAACACCTTTTTAACGGGCTCTTGTAGTGAAAATTCAGTGAAAAACTATACATTTTGACCATTTTTGCCCTAGGGTTTGACCTAGTTTGCACTCCAAGCATGTTGTGATCAATTTTATGGATTGGGGTGATTGATATTATTGATATTATTTTCTATACCTCATAAAATTCCTTACAACACCTCCTTTACTAGGTCTTGAAATTGAAAACCCATGAAAAATTGTATATTTTGCTATATTTTCACTAGGGTTTAACCTTAAGTGGCACTAAAAGCATGTTGCCTTTGATATTTTGGCACCAAGTGGATTTTATTACTGATATTATTTACTTTCCATCATCATTTTCCTCACAACACCCTTTGTTATGCTTTGTTGCATTGAGTTTTGGTGGAAAAAAAAGTGCCTATTTTGACATATTTTCACTATATTTTGATTTGGCATTATCTTGAAATCACATCGAGAGTGTGTTGAGAGTGATCTTTTACTTATTTGGACTAATATCAGACATATAACTTGCTTGCTTTGACTGAAATCCTTACAACATCATTTGTTTCATTCATTGGCATTGGAAAAAGTACAAAAAATAAAGCATTTTGGTCAGCAATCATATCCTTCGCCTAGGATTTGTTCTCTTAGTTTGTGTGCTTTTGTATAAGATTTATGACACACTATCCTAAAAACAATATCCCTTTGAGAAGAAGTAAAAGATTAATGGGATCTAGTGCTCTTGAAGAAGTTGGCACTTTGGACACCTTCTTTACAAAGGGAGAAACTCAAATTGTGCAAGATATTATACATCCTCTAACCTCAATGGAAGAACAAACTTTTCATGATATTGATAACAATATTGAGGCAGCAAGATATGTATCTGATGAGAAAATAGAAAAGTTGGATAAAGACCTAGCTAAATTTCAAACATTTATGGAAAATGAGAGAATAGTTGAAGAAGTCGTTCCTACAATTCATAATATAAAAGAATTCATAAAAGAAGGACAAGATGGTGTTAATGCACTTCGTGGTCTAGCACATATTGTACAAAACAATATCATGCCGGTAACTGAATGTGTGCAAATGATAAATAACACTTTATCACCATCTCATACTCAAGTTTCCATACCTATACCAAATATAGTAATATCCACTTTTACATCAACGATCTTAACAACTAATGCAAAAGCTTGTAGTAATGCTACCACTGGTATTGGGGTATTGTTAATGATGATTGTTAGTCATAGCAACATGCATAAAAATTTGCACAACAAACCTTTATTATCTTGTAAAGTACGATCAGGTTAGGATAAGTTGATGACTCCAAGTCTTTGTTGATCAGGTCATGATCGTCTGACGTTACTCAGAGGTTGATGTGACATGTTTTCTATTTCGAGTCTTACATTTGTCTAGATGATCAGTATTGCACTGTATCTTGTAAATTCACTCCACAGAGAGGTCAATTCTACTTTATTTCCAAAGATTGCTAAGATATTTGTAAGTTTGATCAATTCTTCTGATCATTGATCATTATGAACTTGCTCTTTCTTTTACACTGTAAATCTATTCAAATGATGTGTCTATAAGTGGATATTTGCATGTATTTCATGGATATTTGTCTAAATTTGCATGGTATTTATCAATTTGACATGCTTTTACTCTAAATATGCTCTATATTTTCAATTATCTACATGATATCTGCATATTTCATGTTTTATTTGCTTTTGATTCTCTATTATTTGCAATTATGGAGATGATCTATTATGAAATTCAAAGAAATTTAAAAGAATGCTTCTACTTTTAGTGAATGTTTCATCATTGAATCACATACATACAAGATACTTTCATGGAGAGAAGAAATCAAACCATAGGTCACCAAGATGTTCCACAACTAGATATGGTTGATGCTAACTTCAAAGGAACTAGGAATGAAAACAATACATGTAGACTGAGAAGCACTCCAAGGGACATAGCTATTCAATGCATATATCCAAATTTCAAACACAGATTACTCAAGATTTATGATGATTTGTAATCAAAATGGCTTCTCTTTCATTAAGTATGCATAACATGTACATTTACAACAACTTTGAAATGAGTCATAAACTCTTCAGCAATCAAATTTCAATTAAGTTTCGAATGTCTAAAATATTGCACCCTTGCACCTTTTATAGAATAAGGTGAGGAGGCAGTTACAATTGACCAACGGTCAAGATTTATCTATTAAGATCAATGGTTGACAATTACCCTGTGACTTAGTCAACTTTTCCTCGTGGCACAGGTTGCCAGTTGGTAAGCATCTGTATGACTCATTATTGTTGAGTACCTTATGCATATGTATACTTAGTGATGCATCTTCATTTTCTTCTTCTTCATCATTCTTCTCATCCTCATCACTTTCAACATCACTGTCACTTTGATATACATCCTCCTATATCTGGACCCTCAATGATGTCCTGATGTGTTCATATGCTTGTACTATTTTATCCACCTCTCCCCCATCTTGGATTCTGGCTTTTGTTATGGCATGTTTATGAGACTAGAATTTAGCTTTGAGAGCTTCCATCTTACCTTTCCTGCTGTTCAAAGTCTCATTGTATGTTTCTACTTTGACTTTTATCCTCCTAATTTTATTCATTACTTCTTCTGTCAGGTGGGTGAGGGGGTCATCTACTACCAACTTGAAATTATCATGCAGAGCTTTAATAGCAAAGTCTACAACTTGATTTTCAATTTTGCCTTCTATTTTTCCTTCCAAGGCCTCAAGGATCTCTGCTTCATAAGCCATCATGTTGTGAAGCTTTACACTTATATCCCTGAGCTTACCACTGCACTTCTTCAAGATATCACATTCAAACCTAATATCCTCATACCATATGCCTATCATCAGGGCAGTATTATTATTCAACACTTGATTACTTATCAAGACTTGTGGATCAATTCTCTTCATTTCACTTAAAGAAGTCAGGTCCTTTTCCTACTAGAATGACCTTTTTCTTGTATCATTTTGCATTTTATCTACCTTTCTCTATAAATTGCTTAAAGAATTCCATCTATGTAGGGAGGTTCTTAAAACATCCCCAGCCCCAGTGAGAGATAACATCATCTATTTCTCCATGATCATTGCCTCATGTTTCATTAGGTCCAACTGATGCAGAGCCGAACCTCTATCCTACTTCCCCCTTTGTATGTCTATGCTTTAATTGCCTATCGGAAATACTGTGCACCATTGGCCAACCAAAATAGTTTTATTCCAATCACTTTCCTCATGTCATTGTACATTCTTTGTATCGCTTTCCTATCGGTGACACCTTACCTGTCGGTCACCTTGCTTATTGTCTCCCTGACACTTACCTTACATCGATGTAAGACTAAACTCTCATCACTGAGACTTCCTCTGTCAGTGTAGCCCCAACCCTTGCCGCCGATCTACAATCTTACACCGATGCATATGCAACCATCAGCTAGAGTCTCCATGTCGCTAAGAATTTTCAAAGTCTTCCCCCCAGCTCAATCACCCCAATGCCATTGGACTTGTGAACCTCACAAATTTACAGTTACTGAACCATTAAACCTATCGCTCCGCATGAACCACTAAACCTTTTACATTGAACCGTTGAACTGGTTTAATCGAAGGTTCAACCGAAAGTTCACCCTTGTTGTTATCTTCACCGATTGAACCGTTGAACCTTTGAATCGGTTCAACCAGTGGTTCAACTATCTGTGGAACTTGCCTTAACTTCAACTCTTTCAACTGGCGCTGATGAACCAACAAACCTGTTGAACCTTTGAACTACTGAACCGGTTCAAAGGTTCAACCAAACTGCCAGACTTAAACATGCTGATTTCTTCCTTTAGTTGCTTTGAACTTGTGGCACCTTTGAACCATATGAAATTGGTTCAATCACTGGGAAAACTTAGACTTTCAACAACACTTCAACTTCGAACGAACCTTCCTTGACCCTTCATCATTGGTTCCTCCACCGAACATACCGGTCATAATATATACACAACTGTATATCTGATTAAGTAATATGGAATTTCGCCAATCTATCCTGCCAAAACCCTCGTGGTTTCGACGGAACTACTTCTCTTGCATACAAACAGACTTTTCTACCTCGCCAACCTAGCACATGTGGATGCTAGGGTTTCTCAGAACATGCTACAAATGATCCTGTCAATCTAAACTAAACAAACACAAAATAGAAAACAAAAGCATAAACTAATATACACAGCCATTCCACTGATTATGAAGTAATCCAACCAGTGGAATGGATTAAGATCCCATCTTGACTACAAACTAGAAAATTGATTACACCAGTAAATCAAATACCAGAAAATTAACACAAACAAGATATTCTTATTACTTTCAGAAATCAATACAGATATCCAATCTCATAGTTCCACTCTGTCTCACATATCACACCTCAACCTCAACATCTATATCCTGAGATCAACCCAAACTAGGGTAATTATCTCCTCACAAAGAGTAGTACAGAACAGATTCCCAGTGGCTGGGAGACACTTCCAAATAGCTAGGAGATGTAACTGACTAACAAACTATAACTAACTAACAACCTTGTCATCTACAGATCGACAAGTGTCCTAACAACAACCTACAATAATATGTCTTGGTCAAACAAACCTTATTGCATTAAATGACCATCTAGGACCTTATTGGAAACATAAAAATGAACATAAAATAGTTAAATGCCTCATGGGGGCCACTATGGATTGGGTGCTCCTGTACCACCAACTTGGTGACCTCTTCTTGTGATATGACAATCAATGGGATTGCCGAATCAACTGTTGTATTATCAGGGTTAATCAACCCTTTTATGAAAGAATGTAACTGAGCAATGTGCTCCTTATGCATTTTATTTTTCTCTTTCTCCTTCTTTACCCTTTGGGTTAAAGAATCAATAATGTCCTTCCCTTCTTGACCTTCCTGGTCCTCATTGGCAAAACCCAAATCAATAGTTGTGATTTGGAATTCCTCTAGGCTAATTTTGCCCTTTTCCTTTTCTACTATGGGAAGTGCCACCTATACAATCCTTCTGCCTATAAAAGGATCTCTTTTTATGGCTGATGTCAATTTGGCCTTCCTCCTTGGCTCCATCATAGTCTCGACGAATAGGGTAGAAACATCAAACTCTTGGATCTCTGATCCTTGTTCCATACTTATCTCCTTTTCTAGCCACTGAGGAACATCACCTCCCGATTCTTGGTGGCCTTGGTCAACATCATGTCTGCCTTGTTCTCCAATATCTGCTTCTATTCTTGGTGGAGAAGGCACCTTCTTAATTTCTTCCTCATGTATTTCTTCATGAGGGGGATCTTGTTGAAGTTCTTCCTGCTGGGGGGTTGCCTTCTGCAAAGGAGGATCTTGTGGAATATCCACATTCCGATCCTACATTTGATCTTGTACTCCCTCCTTTAAATTTTCATCCACTTCATTACTTTTCTCATCTAGTGGCATATTGACATCTGCAGATGTTTGTGTATTTGGCCCTTGTGCATCACCCTAATCAAGGGTCATTTCTTGTTCTCCACCTGATGCACCGATGTCCTGTGGCTTAGGGTCCTCCTGACCTGATTTATCTTCTTTTCTTGATGCATCTCTCGTATCCCCCTGAGTTTGAGCAGAAGCAACACCTAATATATCTTTATCATCCCCACTCTTCTATTGAACTTCTACTATTTTTGGTTATGTGGGTATCTCATGCTGTTGCCGACCCATATCAAGAGCATTGCTATCCTTTTCTTGTTGTTTGGCCACTTCAATCTTCTCTGGTTCCTCAGGTGCACTTGTTTTATCTTTAGGGCTTACATCACCCCTATATGTTAAATCTACAAGGGTAGGGCTAGTCACCTACTCAACCAAATCAAGCCCTATCTGTTGGGCTGCCCTCTCTAAGCTACCTTGTTTTATTTCCTCCATTTTCTTTATTTCCTCCAACACCACCATCTGTGCTAATGGGGTCCCATGAGGAGTCATGTGGGTGTTGGAAGCGAGAATCTCCATTTGTTGAGAAGCCACACTTTGAACTATCTCATCATTAGATAAGTCTGCAGTATCCTCCAAAGAGAAAGGACCACCCTGACTTGCTTTGAAAACTTCTCTTATTTGTTCCTCTACCTTCTTAGTTTTAAATTTTATTATGGTGGGAAGAGGAACATCATGTTGCAGTTCCTTCCTGAATGCTTCACCACTGACTCCTCTCAATATAATAGGGTTAGCCCTGATATCCCCACCCATGGTTGTTCTTTGCTTCTTGGGGGGTGACGTCAGCGACATCACCCTCCTCTTCTTACTGACCACCATCAGGTCATCACCTGCAGGTTCCTTATTTACCTGCTCTTCTTCCATAGGGATGCCCTCTCCCACTTCCTATTGCAAGGCTTGGCCTTCCACCTGTACCTCTGTAGATTCAACAGCTAGTCTAAAAATCCTTTTAGTCTTTGGCTTTTCAATAGGAGGTTGTGTAGATGATGCGGATTTCTAAACTGATGTAGATGCACCTACAGCTGACGTGGCAATCCTTTATATTATCACCCCTTCAGTTCATCTTCACTTTTATTACCCTTAGTGGGAGCTTTCCTTTGTTTTTGGGTGGGCAATCTCTCCCCATTGGATTTCCTCTTTTCATTAAGGAAATCATCATATTCCTCATCAGATATTTCTTGCCTCTTCTTCTTGGCATCAACTGTAACGACAACACCCCTTTTCTTTAACCTATTTATTTCTTCATCCACCCAGGCCTAAGTTAACTGTATCACCCCACTTGTTAGCTTATCCAGGGATATATCCTCTGGTTGTGTAAGATCTAGGATTGATATGGTGTCATTATACACCTTTTTGTCTTCATACTCATTGGATATGATCTTTCCATCATCTTTCCTTAGTTGCACTCACACCACGATGCAGTCAAAGGTTTTTATTTGATTCAAGGTGAGCCTCTAGTATTTCCTTCTCCTCACCTCAGCTTCATCATCACAGTCGGTCCAGAAGTCCTCTAGATGCTTCTGATGTATTGGTTTTCCTAATATTTTCTGCATCCTGCCATAAGGATCATAAGATCTGGCTAGAGGAAATGGCTGTAGATACATCAATTTTAGTCCTCCCATGACATGCTTTATGCTCTCTAAGTGTGAGCACATATACCAGCCCATAGATATTGGGAATAACACTGGAGGTATCTTCTTTTGTGCCTTGTAGGCTTCAACTATTGTAGACACTTGCCTGACAAATTCCATCAAGACAACCCCATCAGTAGGGTATCTTGGTAACATAAAAGGTTGTCCTTAAAATCCCTCTATCCTAATATATGAAAAGGTGGAAAACTGGATAAACCAGGCCCCATGCCTATAAACAACTTCCTGAGTCTCCATGCTAAGCCTTCTAGTCCTGTCCTCCTCCATGGTTCTAACTAGATGCATGGAGAATGCATCATTCACCAATTTGTAGTCTAGGAGGTAATCTTTTCTTTGTAATTAGGTATAGTGATCCCATATGTGGGCATCATCAGCATCACCACCAGCCTTACCCACTATCTTCAAGGCATCAAAAGTTCCCTTATATGCACATGAGTACACCACATATGAAGTCATGTAAAATAAACATGCCTATCTTCCCAAGTTCCTCATTCCCTCATCTAGTGCGTCACTAATGATCTTGGCCTATAATGGCCTATTGTCTACATATAGGACCATCTGGATGATCCCAAACATCTAGTTCTCAAAATTTCCAGCATGAGGCTTACTTGTCATCCTACTCAGCAGGGCAATCATATATTGGTACTCATCATCAAAATCAAATTTGTATAGATGTATGAGCAATTTAGCTGAGACGACATACGTGCTACTCTTTGACCTCCATTGATAGATCCTCTTCCTTGCATTCTTCTTATTATTATTATATTCTACTTCCATCTTGCGTAGGTCCACACTTACCACCTTCTTCCCAACTGGTAGATTAAAAGTGGTGGTAATGCCCTTGATTGAGAAGTCTGCATATATCCTTCCATGCTTCTCCACCCATCTGGTTTCACGGTTATAATTCCTGGCACATTCCACTACTAGCTCTGGGGTGTCCATAGCATATGGAAAACTAGCTACATGCCACATACCTGAGACATATATCCCATCCAGAGTGGGATTGTCCTTATCATGATCCAATCTTGTTGGCCATACTGCCAGGTCCGTATCTCCTTGGTGAGTATTACCAATAACTCCATATTTAAACTGTACCCCTTCAGGTTGGAAAAACACAGGCTTGAGAAAATCTATGTCAGACCTATTCCTTCTAAGATCTGCCATGGCTTCCTACAATAAACATAATGTGCTTTATCCTACAGTATCCACGTGCATTCATACATCATGTACTTCTATATCATGTGTACTCTATCTATTATTCTTTACTTCATCATGATACGTATATTCACAGAGCACAACCGCATGAAAGAACAAATACTCTACCTGACCATGCAGAAAACAACAACAGGAAGGTTTTTAGTTACTTACTTGACAGTGCTTTCCTCTTGGGTTAGATGACTAATTATGAAAAGGGTTGTGAATACTTAGGATCACTTGTTCTGTTACACTAGAGGATCCAATCCGTTGACAGGTAGTTGTTTGAGGGTTTGACTTCTTTGGAGCTTTGTAATTTCTAATTTTATCACAAGGTAAATGAATATAACCTTCAAATTTTACCTTTAAAGCAGGTCAATAGGATAAATTAGGCTAAAAATGCATTGTCCTGATCAAATCCATTGATCTTCTGCAGGGAATTCATGGATGTTGCCAAGTGTTCAATTTGTATTTGTAATCGACAAGAATTCATCTACCACATTTAAGTGCATTTAATGTCAAGAAACAGGGGGTGATCTTCGAAAGATTAGGGGATATTTAAAATATGACCCCCTCTGGATAAAATGACCCCCTGCCTTTAAGCAGCAAAACTAAATGCAAAAGGATCAGGTGATGTGGTCAATGTTGACCATATGTATATCGAGTCATGAAACTAAGATCAGGGGCTATTCAAAATATGACTTCGCAAATAAAATGACTCCCTTTGAAAAATATTGTGGTGACGTCACCATGTCGGCAACATTGTTTTATCGTTATGTTTTACTAACATCACCGTCATTTTAGATAATATGATGGACATCAAATATATACCTCCCCACAGATAGAATGGAGCAATGATGTCATCATTAGCATGACTGGTGTAGGGCACCTAGGAGTACCTTGGTTCCTAAAGTCACTTTGTTTGCATTTTTTTGAAAGTTGTGGTTTTGATTGTAATAAGGCTTTAGCCATGAGTATATGGTCCTTTTTGTGTGGTCAAGATGATTGAGGTGACCATATAAACCTCAATCATGCTTAGTCCACTTGGATCCTTGTTATGCCACTTAGGCCTAGAAGGTATAAGGGTTGGTTTTTGAGTTTTTTTTATTGTTTGTGTGTTTTATCATGTTTTGGGAGTATGGAGGATGTTTTGATTCCATTGGACAAGAAAAACAAATCACTATCCTTTGGAAAATGCAAAAACTCCATAGTGTCAAGTGTTGTCAATGGTGTCAATGACACATTGACCGGTTGCAACTTCATTTTGGTTATTAAAACTATTTGTAGAAGTTGTAAACTGACTTGGATAGGTTGATATGGAGGAAATATTGCTCCATCACGGAAGAGGAAATTTTTGTACAGAATTTGGGCACAAAAATCAAGAAAACTGACTATTTTTCGCTATTTTTCTTGCTATGTATGGACTGTACAAACTGAAATATTGGTCTAATGTACTTTTTCTGAAACTAGAGAGAGTCAGGGTTCAAATGCAACTAGTTTGAGGTCTTGAAGTGGTCGGAGTCAAAAGTTATTGAATTTTCTTTCAAAACTGGTCTAGAAACCCTGTTTTCTAGGGCAGTCCTACAAATTTGGCCCTAGAATGCATTTCCACTGATGAAATTTCATGCCACTTGGTGAAATGTAGGCTAGGGGTGTATACTACTTGATTCCAAAAGCATTTTCTGAGAAAATATAGTTTACTATTTTTAATGTGTTGCCCTAGGTCAAATATCTCTATGTATTTGACTGAAAATATGCAATTTGATGATGTAAATGACAAAATTCTGAGAGAGTGAGTGAATGAATGGTGGATTTGTGTTGTTTGGGGATGGTAGAGTCATTCCAAGTTCTTGCCCCTAACCTATGCACCCAATTTTGAGCACTTGCTTTGTAACCTAGCCTAGATTGATCAATTAGGCCTAGAGACCTAGTAGGCGTTCTGGATTGCTGGAGTAGAGTTGGAGCAGGAGATTTGGAGGTTTATTAGGGTCCCCTGAAGGGTGTTCAATTCCATCATTTTTTTGCCTAGCCCTTTGGGATTTTGTCAAGTTTTGTTGAGAAAACCTAGTTTGGAGGGCTAGTAGCCTTACTAGTCAAGGTATAGGTTGAAGAGTTTTGGGAAGTTGGACATCAAACCAACTGCATAGAAGGTGTTTTTTGATCTATCTTAAGGTGTTGGAGGAGCCTTAGGGGTTGTACAATAGTCTAGACATCAAATCCTTCATATGCCTTGTATGTGCTTTTGGTTGGTTGGTTGGTTGAAGGCTAGTTGAAGTGGGTGAGTGGGCAAAGGACAATAGAGTAAACCTTTGTGTGTTGCTTCCCTTGTGCCACTCTGCATCAGGTGGTATCAAATCCATCAAAGAGATGGGAGATAGAGGAGAAGAGGAGGAAATTCCTTCAAAGGTGACTAATGCCGAATTGGCAAAGATAGTGAGAGAGCAAGCAGCCAAGAACAAAAGGATGGAGGCTGAGATAGAAAAGTTGAAGAAAGACAAAGACAAGAAGAAGAAGCCAAAGGTCATCTTGGATTCAGATGAAGAGGATCAAGATGAGGAAGAAGAAGTGCCTATGGAAGAGCCACAAGGAGGCATGTCAGAGAGACAATTCCTAGATGCACTTGGAAAGTTGAGTAGGAAGGACACTAATGCAAACTTACCTATGTTTCCTGGTAAGATGAATCTAGAGGAGTGCCTTGATTGGATTGAGGCAATGGAGAACTATTTTGAATGTGAAGAAGTGGAAGAAAATTAGAAAGTAAGGATTGCCAATTCAAGAATGAAAGGGCCAGCCTTGAGTTGGTGGAATTTTATTCAAAATGAAAGGATAGAAGATGATAGGAATCCTATCTCTACATGGAGGAAGATGGTACTTGAAATCAAGAAGCAATTTGTCCCTGAGGATTATGAGGTCAACTTGAACAAGAAGTTGCACAACTTGAGACAAAAGGACATGGACGTGAGCACCTACATAGAGGAGTTTCACAAGATGACATTGAAAGCCAAGATGCCTGAGAATGAAAAACAGAAGCTTGCAAGGTATCTTAATGGCCTCAAGTTCTCCATTCAAGATGAATTAACTCTCTTTAACCCGGAGACAGTCCATAAGTGCTTTCAAATGGCACTGAGGATTGAGGATAAGCAGAGAAGAAAAGGGGATTTTGGCAGCAGCAGCAAAGGCAGAGGAAATCAGAACTTTAGGGGCAGGGGCAGATTTCAAAACAGAGATAATTTCTCTAGACTCCAAGGTGGCGAATCACAAGAAGGCAGCCAAGGGCAGGCTGATAAAAATAGTGCTGATAAGGGTCAGTTTAGGGGCAGAGGTAATGGCAGAGGAAGAAGTGGGGGTAGAGGTCCCAATGTGTTTACTGGAAGGTGTTTCTCTTGCAATCAGATTGGACATTAGTCCTTTAGATGCCTGGAGAAGATGGGAAACATTGCTGCAAATTAGAAAGATAGAAGGGTGCAACACCTTCAAGAAGAAGATTGCCAAAGCACTACATCATACCACACAGCCTCTTCCAAGTCTGCAGCACCTGAGAGTGGAGAGTGCATCATGTTTAATAGGTCACTCATCATGCCAGCCACCAAGGAGCAACCCCAAAGAAACAACTTGTTCAGAACCACTTGCAAGGTGAAAGGAAAAGTTTGCAAGGTAATAGTAGATTCAGGTTCTTCTAAAAATTTGGCTTCTAATGAAATGCTGACTAAGTTAGGATTGGAAAGAATGCCTCATCCTAACCCCTATAAAGTCTTTTAGCTAACCAAGGAACAACAAATTGTGGTGAAAGAGCAATGTTGGGTTGAATTCAAGATAGGTGAATATCATGATAAGGTTCTTTGTGAGATAGTGGATATGGATGCATGCCACCTTCTTCTTGGAAGGCCTTGGAAACATTACACAAGTGCCCAACATGATGGTAAGAACAATGTAATTCATTTGTCCAAGAATGGTGAAAAGTTTACAATGACTCCTTTGATTGATGATTGCAAAGAGAAAGTCATTTCTAGTTCAGTTATGTTGGTAGGTGAAAAAGAGTTTTTGGCTAACCTCAAGGAAGAGAAAGTGCCATGTTTTGCAATAGTCATCAAGCCCAAGGATGTGAATCCCAAGAAGGTCAAAATGTAGCAACCTGTTAGGAGGATTGGACCAAAGGAAGTGGAAGAACTATTGGAGAGGTTTCAGGATGTGATAGCCGATGAAGGCAAGGATGCCCTTCCACCAAAGAGGAAGATTAGTCATTGCATTGATCTCATCCCTAGATCCACCCTACCAAACCAAGTAGCCTACAAGTTGATCCCAGAGCAAAATGCTGAAGTGGCAAGACAAATCCAAGATTTGTTGGATAGAGGACTTATCAGGAGGAGTATTAGTTTATGTGCAGTACCTGCAGTGCTTGCACCCAAGAAGGAAGGAACATGGAGACTATGCACTGATTCCAGGGCCATCAACAAGATTACTATCAGGTATAGATTTCCAATGCCTAGAATAGAAGATTTAATGGATTGCTTGGGTAAGGCTAAGTATTTTACCAAGATAGATCTAAAAAGTGGTTATCACCAAATCAGGATAAGGGAAGGGGATGAGTGGAAAACGGCCTTCAAAACCAATGAAGGACTATTTGAATGGGTTGTCATGCCTTTTGGCTTGTCAAATGCACCAAGCACCTTCATGAGATTGATGAATGAAGTGCTAAAACCTTTCCTTAACAAGTTTATTGTTGTATATTTGGATGATATACTGATTTTTAGTGACAGCAAGGAAGACCACATAAGGCATATCCATCAAGTGCTCAAAAGGCTTCAAGAGGAGAAGTTGAGAATCAATCTTGACAAATGTGTCTTCCTACAAGAAGAGTTGATATTTTTGGGGTTTGTCATCTCCAAGGGCAGCCTAAAAATGGATCCAAGTAAGGTTGCAGCCATTCTTAATTGGCCAACACCTACAAGAGCCTCAGAGGTAAGGAGTTTCCATGGTTTATGCAGCTTTTATAGAAAGTTCATTAGAGGGTTTAGTGGCATTTGTGCTCCACTTGTTGACACCACAAAAGGGGGCAAGAAATGTGTGTTTTTATGGACAAATGAGGCCAACCAAGCCTTTGAACTGTTAAAGAAAAAAATATCAGAAAAATCGGTCCTTGTTCTTCCTGATTTTGACAAGGTCTTTGTGGTAGAGTGTGATGCAAGTAAGAGGGCTGTTGGAGGAGTCCTAAGTCAAGATGGGAGGCCTGTAGCATTCTTTAGTGAGAAGTTAAATGAGGCAAAACAAAACTACTCCACCTATGATCTAGAGTTATATGCCATGGTTCAGTCATTGAGGAAATGGAGACACTACTTATTGCCAAAGGAATTTATAGTTTTTACTAATAACCATGCATTAAGCTTCTTGAACAGGTAGCAAAAGTTGAATCACAGACATGTCAAGTGGATGGAGTACATCCAAGCATACACCTTCTCCATAAAACATAAGAAAGGAGTGGCCAATAAGGTAGTCAATGCCTTAAGCAGGAGAAATCTTGTTGTGCAAACTATTCAGTTGGAAAGTATAGGTATTCATGCCATTAAAGATCAGTATACAGCAGATGAAGACTTCAAAGAGCCATACCTATCTTGCAAGGCCATGACAGGAAGGTATAATACTGATTTTTCTAATTTTTTGTTGCAAGATGGATATCTTTTCAAGGGTAGCATGTTGTGTATCCCAAGAGGATCTATTAGAGAGAATATAATCAGGGAAAAGCATTGTGGCAGCATGTCAAGTCACTTTGGTATTGATAAGACCCTAGAATTGGTTAGGAGGTACTATTTTTGGCCAAAATTGCCAACCGATGTAAGGAAGTTTGTTGAAACTTGTCAAATTTGCCAAAGAGAAAAGGGACATACATCCAATTCAGGTTTATATAATCCTCTACCTATTCCTTCAAAGCCTTGGGATTCCATAAGTATGGACTTTGTACTTGGTTTGCCTAGGACAAAGAATGGACATGACAGCATTTTTGTGGTTGTAGATAGGTTCTCAAAAATGGCTCACTTCATCCCATGTAGAACCACACATGATGCCTCACACATAGCAGGTCTTTTCTTCAAGGAAATAGTTAGGCTACATGGTTTACCTTTGTCCATAATCTCAGACAAAGACCCCAAGTTCATTGGACACTTCTGGAGGACACTGTGGAAGAGACTAGGTACAAATTTGTCCTTATCATCTGCCTATCACCCTCAGTCTGATGGACAAACAAAGGTGATTAATAGGTCACTTGGCAACCTCCTAAGATGCCTAACCAAGGAGCAGGGTGCTAGTTGGGATTCAATTTTGGCTCAGGCAGAGTTCTCATACAATGACACTGTCAATAGAAGCACCGGCCTGTCTCCTTTCCAAATTGTTTATGGCACTCACCTAAGGGGTATTTTGGAACTTAGGGAGGTTAAAGGATTGGAAAATAGTAGTGCCTTAGCTGAAGACTTTGTTCATGTCATGAAAGATGTCCATGAACAAGTACAACATAAATTGTTGTCCACTTCTCAGAAATATAAACAATTTGCTGACAGAAAAAGAAGGGATTTGTAGTTCAAGGAAGGTGATTTAGTAATGGTTCATCTGAAGAAGGAGAGGCTCCCTGCAGGTAAACACACTAAGCTACTCATGAAGAAGATTGGGCCTTGTGAAGTGCTCAAGAAATGTGGAGAAAATGCCTACAAAATTAGACTTCCAGATGGCATTGCTTTGTCTCCAATTTTTAATGTTTCAGACCTTTATCCCTATAAAGGGTCTGATCCTCAGACTATTGTTGAAGAAGATCAAACTGATCACACACTCCAGGAACTCATTCCTTCATCTCCAAATCAGATTGAGTGCATTTTGGACAAGAGGATTGCAAAACAAACTAGAAGGCACACCTATCATGACTATTTGGTGAAGTGGCTAAACAAACCTTAGGAGGATGCCACTTGGATGAGCAGGGCAGACATTAAGAAGGCAGGTTTCACATTTGATAGCATTCCAACTCAAGAGACTTGAGTTCTCTTTGACAATGGGTGTATGGTGCAGGGTACCTAGGAGCACCTTGATTCCTAAAGTCACTTTGTTTGCATTTTTTTGAAAGTTGTGGTTTTGATTGTAATAAGGCTTTAGCCATGAGTATATGGTCCTTTTTGTGTGGTCAAGATGATTGAGGTGACCATATAAACCTCAATCATGCTTAGTCCACTTGGATCCTTGTTATGCCACTTAGGCCTAGAAGGTATAAGGGTTGGTTTTTGATTTTTTTTTATTGTTTGTGTGTTTTATCATGTTTTGGGAGTATGGAGGATGTTTTGATTCCATTGGACAAGAAAAACAAATTGCCATCCTTTGGAAAATGCAAAAACTCCATAGTGTCAAGTGTTGTGAATGGTGTCAATGACACATTGACCAGTTGCAACTTCATTTTGGTTATTAAAACTATTTCTAGAAGTTGTAAACCAACTTGGATAGGTTGATATGGAGGAAATATTGCTCCATCACGGAAGAGGAAGTTTTTGTACGGAATTTGGGCACAAAAATCAAGAAAACTGACTATTTTTCACTATTTTTCTTGCTGTGTATGGACTGTACAAACTGAAATATTGGTCTAATGTACTTTTTCTGAAATTAGAGAGAGTCTAGGTTCAAATACAACTAGTTTGAGGTCTTGAAGTGGTCAGAGTCAAAAGTTATTGAATTTTCTTTCAAAACTGGTCTAGAAACCCTGTTTTCTAGGGCAGTCCCACAAATTTGGCCCTAGAATGCATTTCCACTAATGAAATTTCGTGCCACTCGGTGAAATGTAGGCTAGGGGTGTATACTACTTGATTCCAAAAGCATTTTCTGAGAAAATATAGTTTACTATTTTTAATGTGATGCCCTAGGTCAAATATCTCTATGTATTTGACTGAAATTATGCAATTTGATGATGTAAATGACAAAAGTCTGAGAGAGTGAGCAAATGAATAGTGGATTTGTGTTGTTTGGGGATGGTAGAGTCATTCCAAGTTCCTACCCCTGACCTATGCACCCAATTTTGAGCACTTGCCTTGTAACCTAGCCTAAATTGATCAATTAGGCCTAGAGACCTAGTAGGCATTCTGGATTGCTGGAGTAGAGTTGGAGCAGGAGATTTGGAGGTTTGTTAGGGTCCCCTGAAGGGTGTTCAATTCCATCATTTGTTTTCCTATCCCTTTGGGATTTTGTCAATTTTTGTTGAGAAAACCTAGTTTGGAGGGATAGTAGCCTTACTAGTCAAGGTATAGGTTGAAGAGCTTTGGGAAGTTGGAGATCAAACCAACTGCATAGAAGGTGTTTGTTGATCTATCTTAAGGTGTTGGAGAAGCATTAGGGGTTGGACAATAGTCTGAACATCAAATCCTTCATATGCCTTGTATGTGCTTTTGGTTGGTTGGTTGGTTGAAGGCTAGTTGAAGTGGGTGAGTGGGCAAAGGACAATAGAGTAAACCTTTGTGTGTTGCTTCCCTTGTGCCACTCTACATCAATGACTTCCTTCATTCATTGGGTTGGATGACATCACCATCATTTTGACCTAGGGTGATATTTGTGAAGAGGATGATATTCGTAAGATGACTGATGTTAAGAATATAAGCCCCCCGTGAGATAACTGAAGTCATTTGACAGGTAGATATCGGCTCTTACTTAAAGTTGACGTCTGCACATCACGGATCAAGTGATTATTAGCTGATAATCTAATATCAGAGTGATCTAATCTAAGATGACTAATTTTTGAAATATGACTCCCCCTCTCAGGAAATCATGTTTGATTGATCTTTGACTTGACATAATTGTCTTCCCTTAGACAATTTTGGGGTGATCTAAAAGAAAAACCTGCTTGGAATTGTGTGCACTTTCCAACCATGAGGTTAATAATGGGAACTACTGACCTTGATAATTGACCTCATCATGGTGACATATCCTCCCTCTTGCAGGACTACATGCATGACTAATTTTACCAAACCGCCCAAAGAAGAAAACAACAAGCTGAAGGAGCAAAAAAGTGTTGCAAGTATGAGGTGAACCAGTGTTGTCATTGATGTCAACATACTCATATTGCATTGACAAGAAGGATTTGATGAACAGTGTGCTGAGGATATTGAGAAAATTAGCCTCAGTTAGGAACAGTGAAGAACAGTGATGAGAAGAAGACAAATGTATTGTATAGGATGTGAACCAGAGGATGTGGATTAAAGGGTTTGTAGATATGAGTCTTGAGATGCTTCAATTAAGATTTTAGAGGTCCGCATGAAGATCGGAAGGAGTTGTGGTTGTCGGTGTGGAACCGGTTCCGGAAAGTGTTCAGAGGTGACAGAGGATCACAGAAAGGTCTGGTGAGGTCCGAAATTGTATAATCCTAATCTGCGGATTGGAAGGAACGTTTGGGATGTCCTTGTGATGTGTCATCTCGAGTTGTGTATGATTTGGAGGTCCAGAAGTACCTTTTGCATTGTGACAGTGGCGACAGACTGTGTTCCTGAAGTTTCAGATGAGGAAGACAAGAGATTCCAGTACGTAGAGAAAGTGCAGATGTACCTGGTCATTCAGGCAGGCTTGTGAAGGTTCTTGGATCATGTTGAGGTTGTGTTGTTGGTCCGCACTGATAGTAGAGCCCAGAATTGAAGATATTCTTCCGGATGAAGTTCTTGTTCCGACTAGCCGACCGGATGAGTTGTTCATCCTGCGAATGTTCTTGTGGTGGCCGACCGGATGTGTTATTCATCTTGCGGATATTCTTATGATTGATTGCCGACTTAGATGATTGTTCCTAAGTTGATGTCTTGTATAAACAAAGGTTTGTGAGTTCATTTTGAAGTGTGGATTGAGTGGATGAGAGTGGTGTAGCGAAAAGAAGTGTGAAAGGCAGAGTAGAGGTTTTGGGCTTAAATGGAACTGATCTGGACATGGTAAAGATGTCATTCTTCAGTTCAAGACTGTGATTCTTATCACTTTGTAGACAGTGTGTCTCCTTGTAGGCAGTGGGCCTCTTTGTGAGCAGTGTGCTCGGGCAGTGAGCCCTAATTGGCAAGTGCCATTCTTTTTCTTATTCTTTTAATAGAGAATAATCCTTGGGTTAATCACCTTGTGGTTTTTCCCTTAACTGGGTTTTCCACGTCAAAATCTTGATGTTCAATGTGTTGATATTTATCTGCTCTTGTGTTTGTGTGTTTTACTTTCATGGATGATTAATTGATATGCTATTAACTAACAAGACGAATCAAGTGTTTGAAATAGAGAGCAAGTTTTTATACAACTGATTCACCCCCCCTCTCAGTTGTATGCCCTAGATCCAACAAAAAGTTGGGTCCCTATTTTGTCAAGGCAAAATGGGCTGTGTTGTGTAACCACACAACAACTTGCCACCAAAGAACATAACCAAATTGTAATGATTCAAGTGATGTGATCACATTCTAACATAGTATTTTAACTTTTTCTAAGTATAAGTATTATAATCTTTTTGAATGATAAGGTTTTCATCATGGCAACAATGCTAGCAAAGGATTAGGTGTGTGCAGATGATTAATTATCCTCATCTTGAAAGTAAGTTGAAAACATGAGTAACTGATGTTAAGCTACATAGTTTGGGAGCATCCCTCATAGCCAACCTAGATAGAGCCTTGCTTCTAGCAGTCGTCTATAGCCCCGACAAGGTTATCTATACAATTCCCCTGAGTAGAGACCCACTACTAGCAAGCATCCATAGCCCTGGTAGAGTTACTTAGATGGCCTAATTTTATTCCTTTTGAATTTTTAATATTTCTTTCTCTCTATTCATATGATGTCATCCTGTAAGCTTAATATGTAAGGCATAGACACTTGTTGTTTTAGGTTGGAGATTGCATTGGTAGCAAGGGAGTCCCTTTAGATTTTTCACTTAACACCTATACTTATGTGTTCCACAAACCCAAGGCTATTAGGTGAGTCATTGTGAAAAATCACCTTGCTTAAGAAAAGACACCCTGATGAAAAGGATACCACAAACTTGATCACTAATACTCCTCAAAATGAGTCATAACCTATATAGGAATTTGTTCTCATCACTTGAACTTTAACAATTTGGTTATTTTCTTTGGGTGATGATTTGCATCATCTTGACTAACCAAAACAAAACTCAATAGGCAAACAAACAAACAAAACAAAGCTGTACAAACAACTATACAATATGCACACTATGATACACTTGACTTTCATGACACTATTTCAGGATTGAAAATAATGCTTGGGGAATTATCCATTAGCTGGTAATGGGACATCCTCACCAGTTAAAGTCTTAAGCCTATAGGTGTTGTGATGCAGAGCTTACGCAGTGAAACGAAGAAAACAGTTCAAAAATACAGAACTGTTGTTGTGGTTAAACCTTTGAACCACTTGACCTAACTAAACTGCTAAACCTACAGACACTGAACCATTGTCCCTTCATGAGTCATTGAACCTTGCCATTATCGGTTCAATATACTTCCATCACTCTGACTTAATGATATCAACAATTACTAGTTGGACCGCTGAACCATTGAACCATTGAACTGGTTCAACTACTGCAACACTTAATACTATCGGCGATGAACCGCTGCACCCGTGGAACCATTGAACCATTGAATTGGTTCCACCACCCGCAAACATCTACTGTCAGTTCCCCCGATATGTTTTAACCTGATACACAGATGTAGGATAGACATGAAATGTATATTCGCATACAAATGCGATATACACATGAAATGTACTCAGGTACATTAGCAATATACACACTGCTTGTATATTCAGTGAACAACATGAACTTAACCCAAAAGGACTTTTATACATACCTTTCTTCACTGGATATACATAGGTTGATACTCGCATACAAAAATGATATACTCACAAACTGTTCCAACATGCAATTGAAGTATATACATAAAATGTATATTTAAATCTCATGCCAATAACCTCCTCTGTAAAAAATTTCATAGTTTCTATTCTGCCATGACCATGAACAAAAAAGAAACAAAATAGAAAAGTATTGTACAAAGCCCATTCCATTGATTTCACAGAAATCCACCAGTGGAATGGTTTTAATCGTGCATCTCAACAACATAAAAGCTAAATCCAATACAAAACAATTCTATACAGATAATATATATAAGATAATTCAATACACACAGAATTTACACAGAATCCAGAATTTGATAAAACACAATTGATATAACTTCTATATCTTCATTCCAATTTCATCTCTCTGTGTCTCAAGGAACACAGGCCGATTACAGAGATTCATACATTTGATAATTCTAGAGGATGGAAAAGCCAACCTTTCCTCAACCACCTCTACTTGTTTTTATATTCAACTCCCCTATTCTAATTTTGCTTAATCAAGATTATAAGCCAAAACCCTAACTAATCACACGACACATGTTTAGCACAAGACAACACAACACCTAACAACATGACACATTGATTTAATCATCCACATACCCCAAATGTCTAATGATGTCCAAATTGGCTTATTAGGATGCCAAATTTGTGACTTCGGTTCTCATGGTGGGGTCGGTTCTCATGGTGGGGTCTTTTAAACATGAAATGTCAACACAAATACTACATGACAACATGAAATGTATAAACATATTAAAAACCTTCTTCTTCTCCCTCAGATGTATATTTATCTTGTTGAAGGGGTGCTCCTGCACCATACTCCCTGGGAGAAGAGATCTCAAGCCCACTGAAGATCAGAGTTTGAAGGTCTACACCATGGTTTGTGATCTAATCTTCATTCATCCAAACTACCTCTGAATCAGGTTTCCCGTGCCAAGTCACCAAGTATTCCATGTATTCTTTGTTCCTTGTCTTCTTTGTCACTCTTGAGTCTAATATCTTCTTCAATTTTGGTGGATCCTGCTTAGGAATATCATCATCTGCTGCATCCTGTAATGGTTCATGTTCTACATCTACATTCTGCTTGTATGGAGTTAAATCACATATATTGAAAATGGGTGACAATCCAAGATCAGGAGGAAGTTGGATCTCATAAGCATTCTGCCCACACTTCCTCAAAATCTGACATGGTCCAATCTTCCTCTGCATTAGCTTAGTATATTTACCTTTTGGGAGCCTCTCCTTCTTCAGATTAACCCATACCAAATCTCCAACATCAAATTGTACATCTATCTTCTTCTTATCAGCATATGCTTTGTACTTCAATGTAGTTTGTTGGAGTTGTGTCTTGACTTGATCATGCACCTCTTTGATGGCTGATGCAAAAGCTTCTCCATCTACACTAATAGACTCTCCTGTAGGTAGATCTCTCAACTCCAAAATACTCCTGGGATGAATACCATATACCACATAAAAAGGTGACTTCCCTATACTCCTATTGATAGTGTCATTATAGGAAAATTCTGCTTGTGATATAATGTTATCCCACTTCTCTCCATGCTGCCTTGTCAAACACCTTAATAGATTTCCCAATGAACGGTTAACTACTTTAGTCTAACCATTTTTCTAAGGATGGTAGGCTGATGAGAAGGATAAATTTGTTCCAAGCTTCTTCTAAAGAGTCCTCCAAAAGTGGTCAATAAACTTGACATCTCTATCTGACACTATACTCAATGGCAAATCATGTATCCTCACTATCTCTTTGAAAAATAGATCTGCAACATATGAAGCATCACAAGTGGTTTTGCATGGCAAGAAGTGTGCCATTTTACTAAATCTGTCTACTACAACAAAAACACTATCATATCCCTTCCTTGTTCTAGGCAAACCCAATACAAAGTCCATGCTTATGCTCTCCCATGGCTTAGAAGGAATGGGTAGTGGCTGATACAAACCTGCATTAATGGATCTCCCTTTTTCTTTCTGACATATCACACATGCCTCCACAAATCTCCTCACATCTGACTGCAACTTGGGCCAATAGTAATGCCTTTTCACAAGATCAAGAGTCTTATCTAGACAAAATGTCCTGCCATGGCCCCATAATGTTTCTCCCTAATGATATTTAGTCTCATAGAACACCATGGAATACACAACTATCCACCCTTGCAAAGTAATCCATCTTGGATCAGAAATTCAGAGAACTCAACATGATATTTGTCACCAAAGGAAGTACATACCTTGTATATCTCTCTAAATCTTCATTAGCATCATACATGGCCTTCAAAGAGTCAATGCCAACAATCTCCAACTGGCTCTAATTGATGGTTAGAACCCTCCTACTCAAAGCATCTGCTACCTTGTTCTTGACCCCTTTCTTGTTCTTGAGTGTGAAGGTGTGTTGGTCTTTTCCCAGACTGGATGCTTATTCCCAGATTTCCCTACAAGGTAGCCATCAGTGATCAACAGGATCTCTGGGCCAGGGGCCAACAGTATAGGAGATAGACTCTATATTTTATCTCCTCTTCTTCTTCAGGCTCTGCAAAACCTAGGGGGGTATTCCCTACTCAACATCCATGAGGATATGCATACAAAGGCTGGGATGCTGACAGAAAGCAGATAAGTCCTCCAGTAAGTAGACCAAAACTGAAAGATAAGAGCAAAGGGGCTAGCCTTGGGCCTATTTGCAGTTGTAGACAGAGGACTGAGGATCCTAAAACTAATTCTAATGTCCTAATGTTTGTTTTAGATTTTGATTTGGACTTTAAGTTTGGATGCAAAGTTGGACATGGTTGTAACACAAAAACAAACCATGATTGGTGCCTATCCAGGGCCTGAGGTCAGTAGACATACACCTGTGAATGATCAACATGAACAGTTAAAACTAGATTTCAGGGGGATATATGTGATACCTGCCTTGCAGATATCTCCCAATACAGAGTGTTAAGTTATCTCTACTTATGGCATCCCTACTGCAGTATACCCTTCCCAATGTTCAACCTGAAAACAGTTTAATCTACCCCTTGAGCAGAAGTTAAAAGATCAGACATTTAACATAGGAATTCTATGCTCTAGAATCTAAACATTACCCAAATATCCAGATTCAGAAGAAGAATACATGCAATACTGGAGACAGAATTAACAAAACACATGCTAAGATAGCATTTCTCATATAAGATTAATCATGAAATCAGTGGGTTCATGCCAAAAAACATACAACAAGAGATACATAAACTCACAGGTTAAGCTGTACAGAGCAACCAAATCAGCTTGTTTTGAATTACAGAGCCAAAAATCTTCAACTTTCAACAACCAAAAATGAGTAACACTTCCTGCTTATAACAGCCAGGTAGTGTACCATAGCAATTAAATACATGGTTGACCAAAAATCCTGCCAGATACACAGTATCAGAAAAATGGCGCCCAACGCATTACCAGATTGGCGCCCAAACATGAATGCAGCAGGTAGGGGAGGAGACAGGAAGAAACCTCGAGCCCTGCGCCACTGTCCGTCGATGTACACCTTCAATCAGGTACCAGATCCGCCCATACCTCTGCAACCTTCGCCATTAATGGCGCACCAACCCGCGGCCTTGGGAAAAACATCAAACAGTCGATCGCAACCATTTCCCGCCAAGATTCATCATCATGATATTTCAAATATGCAGGATATCAATTATCCCACATGCACCCCGCGGCGACCTTTTCAACACTTTATATACTAGGCCACGAGCATATATAATGTTGGTGCTTTTGCTCCTGACGACACTAGTATAAGACTTCATCATCATCCTCCAACAGCATGATATCCTGTCGCTTGAAATATCACCCTGACGTCAACATCATATCGCAATATAACCTGCATGATAATCGCCCTCATCCGCACAACCTGATCCATCGGAGGAACATCCTCCTGCTTAGCCAATGAACATCCTGATGACGTCATCATCATATCTGCCCACTGCGCACCTCCTCATATCCGGATGACGTCATCATCATGTTTGCAAATATCGGGGGATCTCCACAAGATGATCAGTGTTAGAAATATGACCCCCCCAGACCTTGATGACGTCATCATCATATCGACATCAGGATGATATTTGGAAGATAACCGGATATTTGGAAATATCATCCTGATGCACAAATATCATGTTGCACTGTAGCTCCACTATAAGATCAGGGTGATAAATGAATATGCCAGATATTTGAAAAGATCACCCCCACTAGATAATGCACGAAGCCGACAGGCGGATATCTCCCTGATATCAGCATCATCATGACGCTGGAACAAACATACATCCGGGTGATATTCAAAAATGAAAATATCACCCCCTCCTTCAGAAATATCATGATGCAGATAGGCAGAGAAATAGATATCACCCTGACATAAGAATGACGTCAGCATCATCAGGATGAGAAAACAACGAACATGAAGTGATACAACAACATCAGGATGATATTGACTAAGATCATCCTGACGTTCAAAATATGATGACCCCAGTGAATATCGGGTCATACTTAGAACTCTTCAACAACATCATCAGGATGATCATAACCAAGATCACCCGATGATAAAAATATCACCCCAGCGAAATATCATGCAGGCAGAAAATATGATGACCCTCGCAAGCAACACGGCGATAACTGGAAATATGATGATGATGATGACGACCCTTAAGAAAAAACAAGTCAGGTCGAACAACTCAGAGAATAACCCCTTCAGAAGATCGGGGTGACATCATCATCATAAAAGGGCAAGGTGATAATTGGAGGATCACCGGATACTTGAAAAATCACCCCCGCAAGCAAATCAGGGCACACTGTAGCTCATCAGCAGGATCAAGATGATATCCAAACATCACCTGATATTGAAATATGATGATCCTGATGAGAAACCGGTCGACAGAGAACATGATGATGCTGACCACCATCGAAGAAAATATGATGATGATGACTTCCTCTTCGAAGAAAATAGGATGATGCAGCTGAAAAATGCTGAGGAGGTCCAACACTTAGAACATTTTTTGGATACTTAGGGAAAGTGCCTGCATGAAAATTGCTCAAAAACTGTCAGTCAATTTAGGCACTAACACTGGCTCTGTCTGGGGACGTGCAGGTGCAAGACTGCAGCGAGAACCCCAGATCTCTGGGATGCAGACCAGTCCCTTATCCATTGGGCACGGAGTCAAATACTGCACCGACCTGCATCACCAAACACACTTGATGGCCTAAGGCCACCAAGAAAAGAAAAACATGTATCTCCCTTTGTCAAATATCTTGTTTTCATCTGCATACACTGGGTCAAGCTTGGAGATACTACAAAGATCCACCCACAAACAAATCTTGTCATCTGCATATTCAACCCTCTGATTTGGCTTGTCATTATCACCCCTGTGCAGATAACCTTCAACATCATGTGACATGTGGGTGCAGAATATATCAGGCAATGCATACTCAAATGGTATAGAACACAGGTTATCATCTGTATCATCATCATGCATTGCAACATGATCTCCTAGCTGGACTGCAAATAGGAAACACTCAGAGTCCACCACACAACTAGGAAGATCAGGGCTCATTGTATTATATGCTGGCACATCAAAAGAAAAGCTTTCAAAATCACAATTGTGCACATCATGTACACAACAATTAGCAGCACCAGGCTGGAAAAGATCAGGCTCTGGCATCTCTTTCAAATCAGGCACATTTTCATAGTCACTTACCTGATGCATGTTGTTTCCTCTTTCATCAGGATGAGAAACAGAATCCAAGCCAAAAATAGTGTCTAGATCTTCACCATACTCAGACAGATCCTCATCACCATATGTGTCATAAATGGGTGACCCAGGTGCATCAGTTTCATCATAGTATGCCATTTGTTCATGGGCAGCAGAGCACACCTCTTCATCACCAATGGATTCACTCTGTGGAGGAGTATCAGCCTGTGTGTCATAAGCAAAACAGCCATCAAATGAAAAACAATCATGCTCTAAACTAGCACTTATTTCAATTTCTGACTGCTCTTCATGATCTCCATGTGTTTGAAAGGTAGGCAATGGGTCACACATAGGACTGCTTCTCTGTTTGCTTATATCTTCTCTGTCTTGAGTACAATACTCACAATTGTCTCCACAGGTCCATTCCAAAAATTGCTCATTGCTGTCCACAACCTCGTTATTGTTTTCATGGTCAGCTGCCTCATCATTGCAATGGGAATCCTTATTAGTCCTTTCACTGGCATCCTCAACTGGTGAACAATCCAGTTGAGCAATATTGTTAGCATTATGTTCAAATACAGCAGTCTCAACCTCTATGCTTTTATTTTCATTTTTATCTGCACATGATGCCATAATCATTTGGTCATTTGCAGCTTCATAACCATTTCTCACACCAAGGCCTGGGGACAGGGGTTTCAGCAGGTACACATTTCTGATTTTTTCTATCTTTTCTATGAACCTGTATGCCATCTGCATACTTGTCACCTTGAAATCCCTCAGTATTGCACTAAAGCCCTCCTCAAAAGCTTCAAAGAATATGCCAACACAGGCTGAAATATCAGGTCTGAAGACTTCTGGGATCTGTGAAAGGGCTATTGCAAACCTATGACTGAAATCAACACATGGCTCTTCATCTTGTTTTCTGATTCTCATCAATTCTGCAACAAGATCAGCCGGTTCTTTTGCAAATTCTTCCTTGAAACAGTCAGCAAGCTCATCCCAACAGGCAAAGGATTTCTTTGGAAAGCTCAAATACCAGTCTTTTGCTTTTGCATCAAAGGACCTAACAAAAAACCTCATCCACATATCCTCATCTCTAAATGAATATTTTCCCATAAAACTGTGAAAATTTTGGATATGTGCATTCCCATCACATACACTGTGACCACTAAATCTAGGCATCTGACAGTATATCCTAGCAGGCATAGTTTCTACTTTATAATCCACCCATGACAAATCCAGTTGGTCATACAAAGGATCAAAAGGGCTGACAGGAGGTTTAGCTTTCTGACTGGCAGACACAACAGGGTTACTGCTTTTTAACTGGGCCTGCTCAGCCTCTAAAAATATCAACCTATTTCTTATCTCTTCTATTCCTTTATCATTCCCTTCCTGACTGAGTATGGGATAATACATACTTGGATTCATAAAAATCTTACTCTTAGACATCCTCTGTCTGCCTAAGACCTAAGGCTTCCCCTGCATCTAACTTATACAGCAAACAACAAACATAAAGGGGAAGGAACAGGGTACCTTTTCTCATCCAGATGCAGAAATCTGAACATCTTTCATCAAATAACATACATCTATCTTTCATGTGCATTTAAATCTTTTGCAGAGTCGCCACCTCTCCAGAGAGGACAAAATTTTCAATAGCTGAAAGCTACTTTTCTAGGTTCATTCCACTAGCAGAGCATCATTTTGTTGGTGACTCAGATGGGCCACAAGATATAACACTTTTTCATCAATTTTCTCCCCAGCAGAGTCGCCAATTTCTGTTGGTTTTTTCCCAGACTGGATGCTTATTCCCAGATTTCCCTACAAGGTAGCCATCAGTGATCAACAGGATCTCTGGGCCAGGGGCCAACAGTATAGGAGATAGACTCTATATTTTATCTCCTCTTCTTCTTCAGGCTCTGCAAAACCTAGGGGGGTATTCCCTACTCAACATCCATGAGGATATGCATACAAAGGCTGGGATGCTGACAGAAAGTAGATAAGTCCTCCTGTAAGTAGACCAAAACTGAAAGATAAGAGCAAAGGGGCTAGCCTTGGGCCTATTTGCAGTTGTAGACAGAGGACTGAGGATCCTAAAACTAATTCTAATGTCCTAATGTTTGTTTTAGATTTTGATTTGGACTTTAAGTTTGGATGCAAAGCTAGACATGGTTGTAACACAAAAACAAAGCATGATTGGTGCCTATCCAGGGCCTGGAGTCAGTAGACATACACCTGTGAATGATCAACATGAACAGCTAAAACTGGATTTCAGGGGGATATATGTGATACCTGCCTTGCAGATATCTCCCAATACAGAGTGTTAAGTTATCTCTACTTATGGCATCCCTACTACAGTATACCCTTCCCAATGTTCAACCTGAAAACAGTTTAATCTACCCCTTGAGCAGAAGTTAAAAGATCAGACATTCAACATAGGAATTCTATGCTCTAGAATCTAAACATTACCCAAATATCCAGATTCAGAAGAAGAATACATGCAATACTGGAGATAGAATTAACAAAACACATGCTAAGATAGCATTTCTCATATAAGATTAATCATGAAATCAGTGGGTTCATGCCAAAAAACATACAACAAGAGATACATAAACTCACAGGTTAAGCTGTACAGAGCAACCAAATCAGCTTGTTTTGAATTACAGAGCCAAAAATCTTCAACTTTCAACAACCAAAAATGAGTAACACTTCCTGCTTATAACAGCCAGGTAGTGTACCATAGCAATTAATTACATGGTTGACCAAAAATCCCGCCAGATACACAGTATCAGAAAAATGGCGCCCAACGCATTACTAGATTGGCGCCCAAACATGAATGTAGCAGGTAGGGGAGGAGACAGGAAGAAACCTCGAGCCCTGCGCCACTGTCCGTTGATGTACACCTTCAATCGGGTACCAGATCCGCCCATACCTCTGCAACCTTCGCCATTAATGGCGCACCAACCCGCGGCCTTGGGAAAAACATCAAACAGTCGATCGCAACCATTTCCCGCCAAGATTCATCATCATGATATTTCAAATATGCAGGATATCAATTATCCCACATGCACCCCGCGGCGACCTTTTCAACACTTTATATACTAGGCCACGAGCATATATAATGTCGGTGCTTTTGCTCCTGACGACACTAGTATAAGACTTCATCATCATCCTCCAACAGCATGATATCCTGTCGCTTGAAATATCACCCTAATGTCAGCATCATATCGCAATATAACCTGCATGATAATCGCCCTCATCCGCACAACCTGATCCATCGGAGGAACATCCTCCTGCTTAGCCAATGAACATCCTGATGACGTCATCATCATATCCGGATGACGTCATCATCATATCTGCCCACTGTGCACCTCCTCATATCCGGATGATGTCATCATCATGTTTGCAAATATCGGGGGATCTCCACAAGATGATCAGTGTTAGAAATATGACCCCCCCGGACCTTGATGACGTCATCATCATATCGACATCAGGATGATATTCGGAAGATAACCGGATATTTGGAAATATCATCCTGATGCACAAATATCATGTTGCACTGTAGCTCCACTATAAGATCGGGGTAATAAATGAATATGCCAGATATTTGAAAAGATCACCCCCACTAGATAATGCACGAAGCCGACAGGCGGATATCTCCCTGATATCAGCATCATCATGACGCTAGAACAAACATACATCCGGGTGATATTCAAAAATGAAAATATCACCCCCTCCTTCGGAAATATCATGATGCAGATAGGCAGAGAAATAGATATCACCCTGACATAAGAATGACGTCAGCATCATCAGGATGAGAAAACAACGAACATGAAGTGATACAACAACATCAGGATGATATTGACTAAGATCATCCTGACGTTCAAAATATGATGACCCTAGTGAATATCGGGTCATACTTAGAACTCTTCAACAACATCATCAGGATGATCATAACCAAGATCACCCGATGATAAAAATATCACCCCAGCGAAATATCATGCAGGTAGAAAATATGATGACCCTCGTAAGCAACACGGCGATAACTGGAAATATGATGATGATGATGATGACGACCCTTAAGAAAAAACAAGTCAGGTCAAACAACTCAGAGAATAACCCCTTCAGAAGATCAGGGTGACATCATCATCATAAAAGGGCAAGGTGATAATTGGAGGATCACCGGATACTTGGAAAATCACCCCCGCAAGCAAATCAGGGCACACTGTAGCTCATCAGCAGGATCAGGATGATATCCAAACATCACCCGATATTGAAATATGATGATCCTGATGAGAAACCGGTCGATAGAGAACATGATGATGCTGACCACCATCGAAGAAAATATGATGATGATGACTTCCTCTTCGAAGAAAATATGATGATGCAGCTGAAAAATGCTGAGGAGGTCCAACACTTAGAACATTTTTTGGATACTTAGGGAAAGTGCCTGCATGAAAATTGCTCAAAAACTGTCAGTCAATTCAGGCACTAACAAGGTGAAAGCTTGCAAAGTCTCCACCCACTTCATATGCCTATGGTTCAACTTCTCTTGACTATTTATGAAACTAAGGGCCTAATTATCTATGAACACTATGAATTCTTTTGGCATCAAGTAATGCCTCAACTTTTTGAGTGATTGTACTAGAGCATACATCTCCAAATCATATGATGAGTATCTCTTCTTTGCATCATTTAGTTTCTCACTAAAAAATGCAATAGGCCTACCTTCTTGACTGATTATTGCTCCAATTGCCATGTGGCTTGCATCACATTCTACTTGAAAAATCTTGTTGAAGTTAGGAAGTGCAAGGACTAGCTGCTCTGCCACCTTCTTCTTCAGTGTTTCAAATGAATCATCTACCTCCTTTGTCCAAGTGAATCTGCACTTCTGTCCTCCTTTTATGGTGTCAAGCATGGGTGCACTAACATGACTAAACCCTTTTATAAACTTCCTATAGAAGGTTGCTAACCCATGGAAACTTCTAACATCATTCATGGTTCTAGGAGTTGGCCAAGATAATATGGCACTTACCTTCTCTTGATCCATTTTCAATTTTCCCTATGAAATGACAAAACCCAGATAGATGATCTCCTCCTGCATGACCAAACACTTCTCCAAGTTGATCATCAGCTGTTCTTCATGCAACCTTTTGTGGACCAAGTCTATATGTTTGAGGTGCTCTTCCCTTGTATTACTAAAAATCAAGATGTCATCTAGATATACTATGACAAATTTACCTATGAATTCCCTCAAGACCTCATTCATCAACCTCATAAAGGTACTAGGGGCATTGGACAAACCAAAAGGCATGACCTTCCACTCATACAACCCCTCATTGGTTTTAAATACAGTTTTCCATTCATCTCCTAGCCTAATCCTAATCTAATGATAGCCACTCTTTAAATCTATTTTTGTGAAATATGTAGCACCCCCAAGCAATCAAGCAAATCTTCTATCCTAGGGATTGGGAACCTATACCTAATTGTTATTTTGTTGATAGCCCTTGAATCAGTACAAAGTCTCCAAATGCCTTCCTTCTTCGGTGCTAGGATAGCTGGTACTACACATGGGCTTAAACTCTTACCAATTAGGCCTGTCTCCAACAATTCCTCAATCTGTCTTGCTACATCTGTATTCTGCTCTGGGGTAATCTTGTATGCTGCTTTGTTTGGAAGTGTAGATCTTGGGATCAGATCTATGCAATGTTTGATGTCCCTCATAGGTGGTAGGGACCTTGGCATTCCATCAGAGATGATGCCCTTGTATTTTTCCAATAGCTCTTGGACAGCCAGATCTATGAACCTTTGCCTCTTCTCTCCCTTGACTTCTTGTTGCTGCTCCTTGTTCACCTTTAGACATGGAATTAGAGCATATGCAACTGCTCCTTCTTCTACTATCTCTTTCATGAATTGGTTGCCTTCTACCATCATCACCTTGACTTCTTTCCCTTTTGATTCCACCTCATTCTCCATCAATGGTAACAACTCTATCACCTTACCATCCTTGGTGATTGAATATGTGTTTCTAACTCCATCATGGTGTGCTTTCAAGTCATACTACCATGGTCTTCCAAATAGGAGATGGCAAGCATCCATCTTGGCAATGTCAAACAATAACCTATCCTTGTATGGTCCAATTTGAAATTCCACCCAAGCTTGTTCTTTCACAACTGGTTGCTGACCTTGGGTGAGCCATGAGATCTTGTATGGGCAAGGATGTGGTAGTGTTCTAAGCTTAAACTTTTCTACCATTTCAAATGACACAAAATTTTTAGTGGATCCGGAGTCCATCAGAACTTTACATACCTTTCCTCCTGCCTTGCAAGTAGTTTTGAAGAGAGACTTCCTTTATGGGGGTTCTTTGTCAGGCACCTTCACGGTGGTCATTGCTCTCCTAATCATCAAAGATTTTCCTTTCTTAGGATATCCATAACTGTTAGGAGCATTCACATTTTGAAAAGTGTTTGAGCTGGTCACACTTTGACAGTCAGATTCTTGGATCAGATTGATCCTCCTTTATCATATTGAACTTGTTGCCTTTCCTAGACATCTGTTGCCTATATAGCCTTCTTGATTGCAATTGTAACATCTGATAGGTCCTCTACCCTAAGATCTCCCTCTAAATGATGGTCTTCTATCCCTAAAGTTTCCTCTTTTATTATAACTTCCCCCTTGGGTTTGACTACTGTCTCCTTTGTTGCTCTCTTGGTTTGATTCACCTTGGGATCCAAATCCATTTCCTCTGCCTTTGAAAGGACTTCTTCCTCCCCTTTGTTGTCTCCCTCTTCCTCTACTATTCTACTCTTGTCTTCTCTTGAATTTCTCTTCCACTTTGAGTGCCAATTGGTAGCACTTTTGGACTGTCTCTGGGTTATGTAGATTTATGTCTTCTTGGATGGCAAACCTCAATCCATTGAGGTACCTTGCCACCTTCTCTTCTTCATTATCCTTTAATTTTTTCTTGACACATAGTTTCATGAACTCTTCTGTGTATGAGCTGACATCTAACTCCTTCTGCTTCAAGTTTTGTTTCCTCTTATGTAATTGGATGTTGTAATCCAATGGAACATATCCTCCTTCATTAAAGTCATCATCCTCTTCCAAGTAGAAACTTTGTTCTTTCCTTCTTTCACCCTATCATCTTGGATGAAATTCCACCAATTTAGTGTAGCCCCTTTCATTTTGGATTGAGCCATCTTCACCCTTTGGTGGTCTGGGATTTCCTCAGTCTCAAAGAAATTATTCAAGGAGTCTATCCACTCCATCACTGAATCAGGTTCCATTTTTCCTGCAAACACTGGCAGGTCTATTTTCATATCCATGGTCCTTCTCTCCATGGATTTGAGGGCATTAAGTAAGGGTCTCTGGTCTACAGGAACCTCTATCTCTTCCTGCCTAGGGAACTCCTCTCCATCCCTGTCTTCTCGCTTACCAGAATCTTCTTCTCCCTTCTCTACTCTATCCCTCAACTTCTCTACCTCTTCTTTCAAGGCCTGATTCTGACTTTGAGCTACTCTGCTCTTTGCCATTTGCTTTCTCACTAAGGCCACCAACTCAGCATTGGTCATCTTTGCTGGGTACTATTGTGACCCCTCTTCATCTGACATCTTGTCTTCTTCTTCTACCCAAAGGATACTCCTTTGCTCTGATACCACTTGAAGCAGAGATTACGTAGCGGAACGGAGAAAATATTTCAACAATACAGAACTATTGCTATGGTTGAACCTTTGAACCACTTGAACTAACTAAACCGCTGAACCTACGGACACTGAACCATTGAATCTTGCCATTATCAGTTCAATATACTTCCATCACTCTAACTTAATGCTGTCAACAATTACCAGTTGGACCACTGAACCATTGAACCGTTGAACTGTTGAACTGGTTCAACCATCAGTTCAACTATCGCAACACTTAATACTATCGGCGATGAACCGCTGCACCCATGGAACCGTTGAATCATTGAATTGGTTCCACCACCCGCAAACATCTATTGTCGGTTCCCCCAATATGCTTTAACCCGATACACAGATGCAAGATACACATGAAATGTACTCAGGTACATTAGCGATATACACACTACTTGTATATTCAGCGAACAACATGAACTTAACCCAAAAGGACTCTTATACATACCTTTCTTCACCGGATATACACAGGCTAATACTTGCATACAAAAATGATATACTCACAAACTATTACAGCATGCAATTGAAGTATATACATAAAATGTATATTTGAATCTCATGTCAATAACCTCCTCTGTAACAAATTTTGCAGTTTCTATTCTGCCATGACCATGAACAAAAAAGAAACAAAATAGAAAACTATTGTACAAATCCCATTCCACTAATTTCATAGAAATCCACCAGTGGAATGGTTTTAATCATGCATCTCGACAATAGAAAAGCTAAATTCAATACAAAACAATTCTATATAGATAATATACACAGGACAATTCAATACACAGGAAATTTACACATAATCTAGAATTTGATAAAACACAACTGACAAAACTTATATTTCTTCATTGCAATTTTGTCTCTTTGTGTCTCAAGGAACACAGGCCAATTATAGAGATTCATACATTTGATAATTCTTAAGGATGGAAAAGCCAACCTTTCTTCAACCACCTTTGCCTATTTTTATATTCAAATCCCTTGTTCTGATTTTGCTTAATCAAGATTATAAGCCAAAACCCTAACTAATCACATGACACATGTTTGGCATAAGACAACACAACACCTAACAACATGACACATTGGTTTAATCATCCACATACCCCAAATGTCTAATGATGTCCAAATTAGCTTATTAGGATGCCAAATTTGTGACTTCGGTTCTCATGGTGGGGTCGGTTCTCATGGTGGGGTCTTTTAAACATGATATGTCAACACAAATACTACATGACAACATGAAATGTATAAACATATTAAAAACCTTCTTCTTCTCCCTCAGATGTATATTTATCTTGTTGAAGAGGTGCTCCTGCACCATGTTGTCTCCTAAAATTTCTAAAACTTGAAAGGGACCTATCCAAAGTTTATCAAATTTACTGTGATCTCCTTTCCTTTCATATGATTTGTCCCACATAAGGACTAAATCTAAAATTCTAAAAGCCTTAACTCTAGCTCTTTTGTCAAACCAACACTTGACAACAGCTTGATGTTTAGCAAATTGATCAATTGCTCTATTCCTTTTTTCTTCTAGGTGCATTAACTGAAGTAACCTAACTTCTTGTTTGTTATCTATACCTAGATATTCTTGTGCAAATTACAATGTGGGGATCTTTAGGTTAATAGGGAGGATGGGATCCACCCCATATACTAGGTGAAAAGGAGAATTTCCTAATGCAGCCTTCATCCTGGTTCTATCTACCCACAATGCATACTTTAATAGGGTGTTCCACTCCCTTGGGTTCTTTTCTATCAATTTCTTTATGATGTTCAACAAATTCTTGTTTTTAGATTTTGCTAATCCATTCCCTATAGGATAGTAATTTGAAGAGAACTTCAAAACAATTCCATGGTCAAAATCCCAAGCTGATAATCTTATTGATGCAAAGGCAGATCCATTATCACATACTAAAGCATAAGGGACTCCATACCTTGTTACTATGTTACTTTCCAAGAACTTGATCACATCCTTAGCATTGCATGTCTTACTACTAACATATTCAATCTACCTGGTACAATAATCAGTAACAGTCAACACATACCTATGGCCTAAAGATGATGGAGGGTTGATAGGTCCTATGAAATCCATCCCCCATTGAGAAAATGGGCACACCTCCATCATTGGTTGCAAGGGCTGAGCAGCATATCTTTCTCTATTTGTAGCAACCTGACACATATGATAACATTTGATATGTTCAATAGTATCTTTAAAAATAGTGGGCCAATCATACCCTACTCTGAGGATAGCATGAGTGGTATCTAAGTATGATCCATGTGCGGTTCCAAACTTGTCATGCAATTATGTTAACATTTTTTCTGCTTCTTGCCTTTCTAGACATCTAAGGTATATTCCTTCATGGTTCTTGAATAGGATTCCTCCTTTTATCATGTATTTTTGGGATCTTATTTTCAAGGCTCTCCTCTATGAGGCCTACAATCTTGAAGGATGCCTTCCAGTAATCAAGACATGCTTGATGTTTGAATACCATTCTCCAGTTTCCTTTGTATTTATGACATATTGTTGGCTCATGATGTTAGGATCAATTTCAGATATCATCTGACTCAAGGCTTGTCCTCTCACTAACTTCATGGGTGTTATGTCCATACCATACTCTTGGAGGACAGTAATCCATTTGGTTATCTTTTCACCTGGTTCACTTTGCATTAAAAGCATCTTTACTGCTGCATCTGGTACTACAATGATCACTTTACTTCTCAAGATGTAATGTCTAAAGTTCTTGACTACTTGGACCAGAGCAAGTGCTTATCTTTCAACATTCATGTATCTAAGTTCTACATCCCTAAGAGGACAACTCATGAAGGCTATTGGCTTTTCTTCTTTAGCCTCATTTCTTTGTGTTAATACTGCTACAGACGTATGCTCTGAAGCAAATGAGTAGATGTAAAAATCTTTAGTATAATCTGGACTAATTAGAACATGAGCATTAGATATGGCTTTCTTGATATCTTCAAAAGCTACTCTAGCTTCAGGTGTCCACTCAATTTTGGCATCCTTCTTAAGCATTTCATTCAATGGTCTAACAATCTCTGCAAAACCAGTAATGAACTTTCTAACAAAATTGATCTTACCAAAATAAGATTTGAGCTCTTTCTTACTCCCAGAGAGCTGTATCTTCATGGTTGATTCTAGTCTCTCAGGGTCAATGATGATCCCATTCTCTTTTATCAGGTGACCTAATAACTTCCCTGTGGTTACCCCAAATATGCATTTCTTAGGGTTTAGGGATATTCCATAATGTTCACATTTATTTAGTACTTTCCTAAGGTCTTCTACATTATTCCCTCTTTCTTTAGAGAAAACTGTCAAGTCATCCATGTATATGACGATGCATTTACCAATTAGCCCTCTAAAGGCTATATCCATTGCTCGCTAAAAAGTGGTTCCAACATTTATCAATCCAAAAGGCATGCGCCTGTATGTGAATATTCCCCACTTAGTGGTGAATTCAATCTTCAATCTATCTATCTTGTCTACCATCACTTGGTTGTAACCTAAAAAACCATCCAAAAATGACATCATCTTTGCACCATTTACAATATGTAAGACCTCATCTAGGGAAGGCAAAGGATAGTTATCCTTTTTAGAAGCTCTATTTAAATTTTTGAAGTCTACACACAACCTAATGTCACCATTCTTCTTCCTTACTGGGACCAAGTTAGCCACCCATGTAGAATGTCTCACAGGAAATATGATTCTGGCATTAAGCAATTTCTTCACTTCTTCAAAAATGATGGGCTCCAACAAAGCATTAACAAGTCTCTGCTTCTATCTAAAAGGCTTGACATCTAGCTTTAATGGTATAGTATGAGTGATGATTGATGTATCATAAGTTTTCAACTCATCATATGTCCATGCAATAACATGAATATAATCTTTAAGTACTTGGGTTATCCCTACCATTTCTTCCTTTGTACACACCTTTCTAATCATGACATTCCTTTTTTCTTCATCATGTCCTATGTTAACTTGTGAATACTCTCCTCCATCTACTTTAGGGAGATCTTTCTATTTTAGCATATTATCTAAATCAAATGCTCTTTCCAACTCTATCATTCCTTTGGGAATCTTGTTACTGGGTAACTCTATGATTTCTTCTTCTTCCCAGATATGATCTTCTTCATTTCTTTCATCTATGATCTATGCATCAAATACATCTCTATTGGATATGAAGTCTAGAATGTGCTGGTCATCATCAAACACTTGAAGGTTAATTACATTGTCTGGTACAAAAGGTATTGACACTAATTCAACTAAAAATATCTTCAAACTAGATATGGATAATGGTTCTAGAGTACTTGTGGCTTGGGCCAAGGCATCTGCCCTATGATTTTCTTCTCTAGGCACATGGGTGATGTTAAATGCATCAAAATCTTCTATTAGATCCCATACTCTGTGTCTATAATTAGACAACTTCTTGTAATTACAAGAATATATGCCTCTTACTTGTCTTACTACCAATTTTGAGTCTCCATAGACATGCAGAATCTTTACTTTCTTTCTGAGTGCAAACAATATCCCATGAATCAAGGCTTCATATTCTACCACATTATTTGAGCATGGGAAGTGTAATCTATATGCTACTAAGTAGGATTTACTAGCTGGATCAATAAGATCTAATCCTACTCTAGCCCCTTGTTTTGATTTAGATCCATCAAACCTGAGGATCCATGGCTTATCTTTAGTTAAAGGCTTGTCTGGGCCTTCTCTTTTCCTTTTAGCTCTAGTAGCTGCACCACTTGATATCCATTTTAATTTTGGTGTTTCAATTTTCTCAAACTTCACCTTATCTAGCTGATGTAAAGATGATATTCCTTCTTCCTTATCATTAGAAGGAAAATCTTTTGAACGAGGCAAAATCTACCTTTTCAGAATATACAAACATAATGAACAAGTAGTTTCTGAATGTGGTGCTTCATGTAACCTGCACCATCCCTCAATTAGGACATCCTGTGGGGATCTTTTCTACTGTATCATCTTCTAAATTTGTTTTGATAAGAATTCCTCAAACTTGGACAAATTACTGTCTCCATCTTCATCAGATATTTCATAATCTGACTCAACCAAGCAATCGGTTCTTAGGGTGATATTCTTGTTACCCTTAGGATTACTCTCACTACACACCAATATCTCCTCTATCATCTGGATAGGACTTTCATCATGATATGTACTTTCTTTTGTTCTTGCAAATGATAGACAAAAATCAATATCACTATCACTATCTGCAAAACTTACCTTGGATGATGATGATGATGCCTCACTGCATGCTTGTTCCAGTTCCATCATGTCTAAGCAAGCATCACAAGTCTTTTTAGAATGTGCTTCATCATGTAACCTGCACCATCCTTCAATTAGAACATCTTGTGTAGACACCTTTAACAATTGGCAACGTTGCACCTCTTTGGACAAGTGCATCTTAAAATTCTTGAAGTGATCAACTTCTATCTCATTTTCAAAGCTACAATCAGGGTCTAAAATTATTCTATCATCCTGAAGATTGTCATTATAAAAATGAACATCATACATGAGGATCTCCTCTATCTTGATGGTCTGGGGTCTGATGGAATACACTCCAAGTTCAACATCTACATACATGATCTCATTGGTTTTATTTTATTCAGTGATCATATGTTTCATGCAAGGCTCAGCATCTATCCTTATTTGGTTAGGTATTCCTTTCCAAGGTAACCACATGTGACTGAAATCAATGGACATGTATCCATTGAGTGTTTTTGACCAATCCCTGTTGAGTAGCATCTCATAAGTATTAGGTATATCTACTACTTGAATATCAATGTAGTATTGTATTCTGGGATCTGATGCTAACTGCATATGGATGTGAGTTAATTCTCCTACTAAACTCACCTCTATTTTATCTAATTGTGTTACTTTCTTTAGTGATTTAGTAGGATGCAACCCTAAGGTGTTACATATGGATAGGGGCATTACATTGGTAGATGCTCCTAAATCTACTAAGCAATTATGCAAATTCTTACTGAACATCCTTATGGTAAGGAGAAAAGGAGGTAACTCAGTTTTATCTCTGTAAAGGGTCATGTGTGAAGTCTCTGTAGCTTGAACAGTGGCTGGAGTTTTGTGTTTAACATTAACATCCCTAATGGCATGATCTTTATTCTCAGTCTGACTTGAGGTATGATTATCTTCTTTTGGAGTAGGATCATCTAAGGATTTCATGAAGGCTTTTTTAATAGCTGGGGTTTTGAGTAGCTCTAACAATGATAGGCTAATCTTGATCTTTTTCATTTCATCTGCTAAGTATGTGACCAATTTATCAGACTCAGGGGGTAGATTACCAGCTTTTGGTACTATATTTTGTGGTGCTAAGTATTGAGCATTAACTTTAGGAAATCCAGGGTTATTTCTTACCTTAGGATCAAAAGGAGTGTTGAAATTATTTGGAGGCAAGGATGTAGTCAAAGGACTAGTAGGTCGATTGGAGTTATTCCTTAGGTTGTAATTATGTCTACCCTAACACTGTTGTTGATAAGCATGTACTTCTTCATGTTCAACTGATGGCTCATTTTCATCTTCAAATGGAAAAACATAATTGGTTTCAAAAGCCATAGCTAACTCTTCACATGCTAAGGTGTAATTCTCATGAGGTGACATTGTTTGCTGATGAGGTTGATTGATGAAGCTTTCTAATACATGAGCAGAATCATATCCATAGGGGACAATTTCATTTCCTTCAACACAAGGTGGATTACCTACAATATTAGATACTTTAGTTTGGAATATATTGGTGGCTATCCTAAACTGAGGACAATCCAGCTCTACATGAGCATTGGTATTATTTATCCTACACCAGTTTGTAAGCGCTACCTCTTCCAGGTTCACTCTAGTGGTCTACTTGGGTTCACTAAGAGGCTGATTATCTAAGGGTGATGATAAAGAACCATTGTTTGGCCTAGTGTTCCACACTCTAGGTTGTCTAGGAGGATTATTGTTACCATTGTTGTTATTGTAGTTGTTATTGTATCCCCTATCAGGATAATTAGATCTATCATTGACATATCCTCTATTTTGACTGGGTTGAGAATAGAAATTCTAACTCCTCAAATGAGTGATCTCAGTGGTGAGTTTCCTCAGTTGTGCTGATATCTCTTTAATTTCCTCCTTTTCTTCCTGAACTTTGGCTACTATGTTCTCTGTTTAGGGTTTGAAGAAGGAAGAATCACTATTATTATTATTAGATTATTCCACAACCTGAGGTACCTATGTATGTCCTAGATATTGCAGCATTTGACCATTTCCATTTGGAGGTGGCATGATATTGAGTGGAGGTATCTGTAAAGGGCTTGGCATTACAACTGGAGGCATCATGGCTCCATTGGTCTATTGTTGAGCAAGATACATAGGATAAACAGGGAGTGTAGGAAATGAAATATTAGGTGTTGGAGCATGGATCAACTATTGACTGAATTTGATAGCTTCTTCAAAAGCTCCTACCAAGGTTGTGACACCAGGATGTGTTCTTCATTTGTTATAGTATAGGGAGCAACTAGCTTTGAGAGCATCTTTGGGAATCTTGCATTAAAATTGGCAATAGGTTCTCCTTCAAATCTCTTGATTGTGGCAAACAAATGATAATTCATTGAAGGATCTATAGGTATTTTGAATCTATCCTTAAAGGCTTTCTCCAAGGCATCCCATGAACTGATTGAACCTTGACCAAGACTGATATACCAATTATATGCCTCTTCCCCTAAGGAAAATGGAAATAACTTGCATACCACATCCTGATGTTCAACTCTAGCTTTGCAACATGCTTCCTTGAATGTTCTAATGTGATCATCAGCATCCTAATATGGATGATATTTAGGACAAATCTTATTAGGATTTTTAGGTAAAGGATGATATGTAGTGAAAGTCAGAGGTGACTCTGCAGTAAAGAATGACATTGTGACTAGTGGAGGTTGGACTGGAGGTGTGACAGGTGGTCCTATAGGTATTTGCAACTTGATTGGAGCTATTGGAGTGTATTTTGGTGAAGCTCCTGATGCACTAGAACTAGGAGAATGATGAATATCTACTATTCTAGGTATAATTCCCCGAATAGGCAATTCTTCAAAGAGTCCACTAGATCTAGACCTGGTATTTGGCCTGAGAGCCAGGATTTCTTGAATTTTAAGAAAATTCTACTTGTTTACTATAACAATCAGCTAAAACACTCTAGCAAAGGTTGTATTAATGATCAAAATATGAGACTAACTAGATATTTATGCAATATTTGCAGAAATGATGCAAATATGAGGTGATGTGAGGCTTTTGAACACAAGCAATAGGATATCAGGTCTCTTAAGAAAATTACCTCAAAGCTTTTAGCAAAAAGACTTGAAAGAGAGCCTATCTTTAGAATATCACAGTGATCAACCACAAAGCTTGAAATATTTATCCTCAATTTTGAAAACCTTGCAACAAACAAGCATAAATAGACTCAAAACAACAAATCTTTGCATATGACTTGAAATACAAAGCTACATGTGTATTACCTTTCTATCTTTGTCATTGAATCAGACAAATCTATTATATAAAGGACCTCCTTCTAGTACCAATTTATGTTGATGATGATTGTTAGTCATAACAACATGCATAAAAATTTGCACAACAAACCTTTATTATCTTGTAAAGTATGATCAGCTTAGGATAAGTTGATGACTCCAAGTCTCTGCTGATCAGGTCATGATCGTCTGACGTTACTCAGAGGTTGATGTGACATGTTGTTTTCCATTTCAAGGGGTCTTACATTTGTCTAGATGATCAGTATTGCATTGTATCTTGTAAATTCACTCCATAGAGAGGTCAATTCTACTTTATTTCCAAAGATTGCTAAGATATTTGTAAGTTTGATCAATTCTTCTGATCATTGATCATTATGAACTTGCTCTTTCTTTTACACTGTAAATCTATTCAAGTGACGTGTCTATAAGTGGATATTTGTGTGTATTTCATGGATTTTGTCTGAATTTGCATGGTATTTATCAATTTGACATGCTTTTACTCTAAATATGCTCTATATTTTCAATTATCTATGGGATATCTACATATTTCATGTTTTATTTGCTTTTGATTCTCTATTATTTGCAATTATGGAGGTGATCTGTTATGAAATTCAAAGAAATTTAAAAGAATGCTTCTACTTTTAGTGAATCTTTAGTCATTGAATCACATACATACAAGATACTTTCATGCAGAGAAGAAATCAAACCATAGGTCACCAAGATGTTCAATAACTAGATATGGTTGATGCTAACTTCAAAGGAACTAGGAATGAAAAAAATACATGCAGACTGAGAAGCACTCCAAGGGACGCAGCTAATCAATACATATATCTAAATTTCAAACACAAAATACTCAAGATTTATGATGATTTGTAATCCAAATGGCTTCTCTTTCATTAAGTATGCATAACATGTACATTTACAACAACTTTGAAATGAGTCCTAAACTTTTCAACAATCAAATTTCAATTAAGTTTCAAATGTCTAAAATATTGTACACTTGTACCTTTTATAGAATAAGGTGAGGAGGCAGTTACAATTGACCAACGGTCAAGATTTATCTATTAAGATCAACGGTTGACATTTACCCTATGATTTAGTCAACTTTTCCTCGTGGCATAGGTTACTAGTTGGCAACCATCTGTATGACTCATTATTGATAAGTACCTTATGCATATGTATACTTAGTGATGCATCTTCATTCATTCCTCAGGTTCTTCTTCTTCATTTTCTTGTTCTGCATCATTCTCCTCATCCTCATCACTTTTAGCATCACTGTCACTTTGAAATACATCCTCCTGTATGTGAATCTTCACTACTATCCTGATGTGTTCATATGCTTGTACTATTTTATCCACCTCTCCCCCATCTTGGATTCTAGCTTTTGTTATGGCATGTTTATGAGACTGGAATTTAGCTTTGAGAGCTTCTAGCTTACCTTTCTTGTTGTTCAAAGTCTCATTGTATGTTTCTACTTTGACTTTTACCCTCATGATTTTATTCATTACTTCTTCTATTAGGTGAGTGAGGGGGTCATCTGCTACCGACTTGAAATTATCATGCAGAGCTTTAAGAGCAAAGTCTGCAACCTGATTTTCAATTTTGCCTTCTATTTTTCCTTCCAAGGCCTCAAGGATCTCTGCTTCATAGGCCATCATGCTATGCAGCTTTACACTTATATCCCTGAGCTTGCTGCTACACTTCTTCAAGATATCACATTCAAACTTAATATCCTCATACCATATGCCTATCAATAGGGCAGTATTATTATTCAACACTTGATTACTTATCAAGACTTGTGAATCAATTCTCTTCATTTGACTTAAAGCAGTCAGGTCCTTTTCCAACTGGAATGACCTTTTTCCTGTATCATTTTGCATTTTATCTACCTTTCTCTTTAAACTGCTCAAAGAATTCCATCTCTGTAGGGAGGTTCTCAAAACATCCTTAGCCCTAGTGAGAGCTGACAGCATCCATTTCTCCATGATCATTGCCTCATGTTTCATTAGGTCCAACTTGGTGACCTCTTCTTGTGATATGACAGTCAATGGGACTGTCGGATCAACTATTGTATTATCAGGGTTAATCAACCCTTTTATGAAAGAATGTAACTGAGCATTATGCTCCTTATGCAATTTATTTTCTCTTTATCTTTCCTTACCCTTTGGGTTAAAGAATCAATAATGTCCTTCCCCTCTTGACCTTCCTAGTCCTCATTGGCAAAACCCAAATCAACAATTGTGATTTGAAATTCCTCTAGGTTAATTTTGCCCTTTTCCTTTGCTACTATGGGAAGTGCCACCTATACAGTCCTTCTGCCTGTAGTAGGATGGTGCAGGAGCACCTACCTGACAGCTGGCCTTCATAAGGCAGTTAGTAGTTTAGGTCTTGTTTGTGTTTCCAAGAAGGTCTGTTAGACCAATTGCATGTAATAAGGTCATGCTGATCATGATAAGATCATGCTGACCAGGCTTTGCTATTTTTAGTTAGTTTGTTAAGACAGTTGTCATGATGCGTGTTCGGTGGGATCTCCCAGCCGCTTGGAGAGTTCCCAGCTGCTTGGAGTCGGGTCAGTAGTACTCGTAGGATAATCTATTTAAGCATGAGATCGGTTGATTGTAGATCATCGATCGGCAGTGTAGTATTGCATTAAGCAGAGGAGCTTGAGTGTTCTGTGTGAGAAGCAGCATATTGTATTGCATCTTTGAAATCAATAAAAGATCCTGTTTCATTTTCTGTTTGATCTCCTTTGTGAAATCGATTTGCTGGTTTGAGTGGCTTCATGGATTTACTGATCCATTCCACCGGTTGATCCGTCTGATCGGTGGAATGGTAATGTACAGTAGGGTAGGTTGTAGTTTGGTTATTTGCATGCAGGTGTGCAGGATCGTGGTCAAGAGATGTTGAAGACCCTAGCATGAGCATGTGCTAGGTCGAGTTGAGAAGTTTGAGTTGGAAGATCACCCTGAGGTTGGATCGGGTCATCCCTGGAGGATCGGCGAAGTGAAATTTCGCTAAGTGAAGAAGTTCGTCAAGACGGCATCATCAGGATATTTCTGCAAATATCCTGCAGTCGGGTTGGGCATCGTCATCCTGATAAGTGGAGGAGAGCATGATGTTGTCAATTGCATGAAGTGCAAGTGCGTCGGGGTGATCATCATCTGGAGGAGCCGAGGAGGAGCGTATCGGCATCAGGATCATCTATCAGGAGTGCCAAACATCCGCGTATCACGAGTAGATGCGGGAGAGAAAGTTCATGTTTTTGACTAAGTGTTGAAGAGGTCATCAGGATATTGGGTGACGTCATCGTCATCAAGATATGACGTCATCCTCATCAGGATATTGAGATATCCCCCTATGCGAGTTTATCCTGCCGTTGTTAAGTGCTTAGGTATCGGCGGAAGTCCGCGGCAGTAAGTTGTGTTAACATCATCAGGAGGTTTCGAGGGAACTGGATAAAGTAGATCATGATGCTGTTGTTTGTGTCGTCGGCTAGCGGAGCATCGAAGGGAAGGTGCTGAAGGTGATCGTCATCAGGATCTTTGGGGCAACCGGACATTGGTTATCCTGCTGACGAAGGAAGTGTTGCATATGATGATGCCGATGGAGTTCGGTGCCCGATGAACAGTGCAACCGGAGGATGTTTGCGCCCGCTGAATATCATGATGATGATAGGCGACTGGCGGAGGAGGTGAATAGTAGTCGGCAGGAGGACAATTGCGAGTGTTCGAAATATGATGATGCTGTTGGTTTTAGGAAACATGCTGATGATGCTGACAGTATAAAGTGGAATATGATGATGATGGCGAAGATGATGATGATGAGGTTGGTCTGCAGACATCCATGCTATATGCGAAGGTTATAGTGTGGATGCCTCTACATCATAGGATCTCTCTTTATGGTTGATGTCAATCTAGCCTTCCCCCTTGGCTTCATCATAGTCACGGTGAACAAGGTAGAAACATCAAACCCTTGGATCTCTGACAATTGTTCCAAACCTATCTCCTTTTCCAGCCACTGAGGAACATTACCTCCTGATTCTCGATGGCCTTGGTCAACATCATGTCTACCCTATTCTCTAGTATCTGCTTCTATTCCTTGTGGAGAAGGCACCTTCTTAATTTCTTCCTCATGTAGTTCTTCATGAGGGGGATCTTGTTGAAGTTCTTCCTGCTAAGGGGTTTCCTTCTACAAAGGAGGATCCTATGGAATATCCACATTTTGATCCTACATTTGATCTTGTACCCCCTCCTTTAGATTTTCGTCCACTTTATTACTTTTCTCATCTAGTGGCATATTGACATCTATGGATGTCTATGTATTTGGCCCTTGTACATCACCCTGATCAAGGGTCATTTCTTATTCTCCACCTGATGCACAGATGTCCTATGGATTAGGGTCCTCCTAACCTAATTTATCTTATGTTTTTGATGCATCTCGTGGATCCCCCTGAGTTTGAGTAGCAACAACACCTGATATATCTTTATCACCCCAACTTTTCTGTTAAACTTCTACTATTTTTGGTTCTATGGGTATCTAATGTTGTTGCTGACCCATATCAGAAGCATTGCTATCCTTTTCTTGTTGTTTGGCCACTTCAATCTTCTCTGGTTCCTTAGGTGCACCTATTTTATCTTTAGGGCTTACATCACCCCTATATGTTAAATCTACAACGATAGGGCTAGTCATCTGCTCAACCAAATTATCAAGCCCTATTTGTTGGGTTGCCCTCTCTGGGCTACCTTGTTTTACTTGCTCTGTTTGATTTATTTCCTCCAACAGCACAATCTATGCTAATGGGGTCCCATGAGGAGTCATGCGGGTGTTGGAAGTGAGAATCTCCATGTGTTGAGAAGCCACACTTTGAACTATCTCATCATAAGATAAGTCCACAGTATCCTCCAAAGAGAAAGGACCACCCCGAATTGCTTCAAAAACTTCTCTTGTTTGTTCCTCTGCATTCTCATTTTTAAATTTTATTATGGTGGGAAGAGGAACACCATGTTGTAGTTCATTCATGAATGCTTCACTACTAGCTCCTCTCAATATAATAGGGTCAACACTGATATCTCCCCTCATGGCTATTCTTTGCTTCTTAGGGGGTGACGTCAGCGGCATCACCCTCCTCTTCTTACTGACCACCATCAGGTCATCACCTACAGGTTCCTCATTTACCTGCTCTTCTTCCAAAGGGATGCTATCTCCCACTTCCTACTGCAAGGCTTGGCCTTCCACCTACACGTCTGTAGATTCAACAGCTGGCCTCAAAATCCTTTGTCTTTAGCTTTTCAATAGGAGGTTGTGCAAATGATGTAGATGCACTTGTAGCTGATGTGGCAATCCATTCTATTATCACTCCCTTCAGTTCATCTTCACTCTTCTTACCCTTAGGGGGACCTTTCCTTTGTTTTTGGGTGGGTAATCTCTCCCCATTGGATTTTCTCTTTTCATTGAGGAAATCATCATATTCCTCATCAGATATTTCTTACCTCCTCTTCTTGGCATCAACTGTAAGGGCAACACCCCTTTTCTTTAACATGTTTATTTCTTCTTCCACCCAGGCCTGGGTTAACTGGATCACCCCACTTGTCAGTTGATCCAGGGATATATCCTTTGGTTGTGTAAGATTTAGGACTGATATGGTGTCATTATACACCTTTTTGTCTTCATACTCATTGGACATGATCTTTCCATCATCTTTCCTCAGCTGTACTGGCACCAGGATATAGTCAAAGGTCTTTATTTGATTCAAGGTGAGCCTCTGGTATTTCCTTCTCCTCACCTTAGCTTCATCATCACAATCAGTCTAGAAGTCCTCTAGATGCTTCTGATGAATCAATTTTCCTAATATTTTCTACATCCTGCCATAAGGATCATAAGATTTGGCTTGAGGAAATGGCTATAGGTACATCAATTTTAGTCCTCCCATGATATGCTTTATGCTCTCTGAGTCTGAACACATATACTAGCCCATAGATATTAGGAATAGCCTTCTTTTGTGCCTTGTATGCTTCAACTATTGTAGACACCTGCCTGACAAATTCCATCAAGACAACTCCATCAGTAGGGTAACTTGGCAACATAAGAGGTTGTCCTTCAAATCCCTCTATCCTAATATATGAAAAGGTGGAAAATGGATAAACTAGGCCCCATGCTTATAAACAACTTCCTGAGCCTCCATGCTAATCCTTTTAGTCCTGTCCTCCTCCATGGTTCTAACCAGATGCATGGAGAATGCATCATTCACCAGTTTGTAGTCTAGGAGGTAATCTTTTCTTTGTAATTAGGGATAGTGACCCCATATGTGGGCATCATCAGCATCACCACCAGCCTTACCCACTGTCTTCAAGGCATCAAAAGTTCCCTTGTATGGACATGAGTACACCACATATGAAGTCATGTAAAACAAACATGCATGTCCTCCCAGGTTCCTCATTCCCTCATCGAGTGTGTCATTGATGATCTTGGCTTATAATGGCCTGTTATCTGCATATAAGACCATCTGGATGATCCCAAACATCCAGTTCTCAAAATTTCTAGCATGGGGCTTACTTGTCATCCTACTCAGCAGGGCAATCATATATTGGTACTCATCATCAAAATCAAATTTGTATAGATGTACAGGCAATTTAGCTAAGGTGGCAACGTGCTGCTCTTTGACCTACATTGATAGATCCTCTTCCTTGCATTCTTCTTCTTATTATCATATTCTATTTCTAGCTTGTGTAGGTCCACGCTTACTAGCTTCTTCCCAACTGGCAGATTAAAAGTGGCGGTAATGCCCTTGATTGAGTAGTCTGCATATATTGTTCCATGCTTCTCCACCCGTTTGGTTTCAGGGTTATAATTCCTGTCACATTCCACTACCAGATCTGGGGTGTCCATAGCATATGGAAAACTAGCTGCATGCCACATACCTGAGATATATATCCCACCCAAAATGGGATTGTCCTTATCATGATCCAATCTTGTTGACCATACTGCCAGGTTCGTATCTCCTTGGTGAGTATCACCAATCACTCCATATTTAAATTGTACCCCTTTAGTCTAGACAAACATAGGCTTGAGAAAATCTATGTCAGACCCATTCCTTCTGAGATCTGCCATGGCTTCCTATAGTAAACATAATGTACTTTACCCTACAGTATCCACATGCATTCATACAACATCATGTACTTCTATATCATGTGTACTCTCTCTATTATTCTCTACTTCATCATGATACGTATATTTATATAGCACAATCGCAGGAAAGAACAAATACTCTACCTAAACATGCATAAAATGACAATAGGAGGGTTTTTAGTCACTTACCTGATAATGCTTTCCTCCTGGGTTAAATGACTAATTATGAAAAGGGCTATGAATATTAAGGATCACTCGTTTCGTTATGCTGAAGGATCCAATTTGTTGATAGGTAGCTGTTCGAGGGTTTGACTTCTTTGGAGCTCTATAATTTCTTGATTTATCACAAGGTAAAAGAAAATAACCTTTGAATTTTACCTTTAAAGCAGGTCAATAGGATAAATTAGGGTAAAAATGCATTGTCTTGATAAAATCTATTGATCTTCTACAGGGAATTCATGGATGCTGCCAAGTGTTCAATTTGTATTTGTAGGTGGCAGGAATTCATCTACTGCATTTAAGTGCATTTAATTTCAGGAAATAGGGGGTGATCTTTGAAAGATCAAGGGATATTTAAAATATGACCCCCTACCTTTGAGCAGCAAAACTAAATACAAAAGGATCAGGTGATGTGGTCAACGTTGACCATGTGTATATCAGGTCATGAAACTAAGATCAGGGGCTATTCAAAATATGAGCCCACAGATAAAATGACCCCCTTTGGAAAATATCAAGGTGACATCACCATGTCGGTGACATTGTTTTATCATTATGTTTTACTGACGTCACCATCATTTTAGAGAATATGATGGACATCGGATATATACCTCTCCACAGATAGAATGGAACAATGACATCATCATCAGTGTGACTTCCTTCTTTTTTGGGCTTGGATGATGTCACCATCATTTTGACCTAGGGTGATATTTGCGAAGAGGGTGATATTCGTAAGATGACTAATGTTAAGAATATGACCCCCCGTGAGATAACTGAAGTTGTTTGATGAGTAGATATCGGCTCTTACTTAAAGTTGACATCCACACATCGCGGATCAAGTGATTATTAGGTGATAATCCAATATTAGAGTGATCTAATCTAAGATGATTGATTTTTGAAATATGACCCCCCCTCTCAGGAAATCAGGTTTGACTGATCTTTGACTCGACATAACTCTCTTCCCTTAGACAATTTTGGGGTGATCTAAAAGACAAACTTGCTTGGAATTTTATGTACTTTCCAACCATGAGGTTAATAATGGAAACTATTTACCTTGATAACTAACCTCATCATGGTGACATATCCTCCCTTTTACAGGAATACATGCATGACTAATTTTACCAAACTGCCCAAAGTAGAAAACAACAAGCCAAAGCAGCAAAAAAGTTGGGCCCCTATTTTGTCAAGGAAAAATGGGGCGTGTTGTGTAACCACACAATAGGTATCTAATGGCACTAATTACAAAGCTATGGGATTTAATTATTAGAATTTGATTCCTAAAGGGACCTCTCCTATGAATAATTGTTCTCAACCTCCCATCTATTTCACTCATTTCCAGTTACCTATTACATACTCGCAACCATCTTCCACCTATCATTATGGCCAACCACCATTAACATATTCTCAACCTTTACATATTGTATCTCAAGGTCAATCACCTTCTCACCTTGGTTCCAATTCCTCACAACAAATCACATCTCCTAATGATGCCATCCTAAACCAACTTTTATAGGGCATGACTGCTTTGCAACAAAAGGTAACAAATTTGACAAATTCTTCGTAGGCTAGTCTGCCAACATATCATGCCCATAATCTGTTATCCTATGCAATTTTGATAACTCCTATGCCTAAGAGGTTTGAGACTCCTCGCTTTGAAAAATATGGTGGAAAAGGTGATCCTAATATCCATGTGGCAGCATTCATAGCTATGTGTAGAGATTTCTATTTTGAAGAGGATTTGTTGGAAAAACTTTTCCCGCAATCTCTCAAAGATATTGCTTTTCACAGTTGATTGATCAGTTTTTACAACATTTTCAAACAAATATTGGACCTCAAGTCACCCTTATTGACTTGGTTCAATGCAAACAAGGTCCCAAAGAAAAGTTGACTAAATTCATTAGTCGGTATCAAGGACTTTATGTACAGATTCAATATCAGATGAAAGTTGAGGATGTTCAAAAGATATTTATTACAAATCTACAAACTAATATTCATGATAAGATCCTCTTGATGAAGTATAACTCCTTTCAACACTTATGCACTACCCTTCATGATTATCAACTTTCATCTAGTCAGTATGAAAACCAAAACTCATCAACTCAAGGTGGTCAATCCATGGGTGGATCATTACAAAACAACATTAAAAGGAACAATAATAGGGGTTTCATTAATATCAATGGACCAAATAGGAATGCGTCTGCTATAAATAATCCAAAGAAAACATCATATCAACCAAGAAAGTTTACTCCAATATCTAAATCCTATCATTCCATACTAAATCAAGCTATGAGTAATAACATTCTGAAGCTTCCCCTGATCAAGCCTATTGATCCTAATAAACAAGGACCTTACTTCGATGCTAATGTCTTTTGTCATTATCATCAGATGCAAGGACATGACACTGAATGATGTATGCATCTTAAACATGAGATACATGACCTTATTTATTCAAATGTCATCCAAGTATCGAGTGTGAATGATAATGGAAATTAGTTAGTTGCTCCGCTGAATCAGAATTTACAAATCTTCACTAATCCTTTTCTGAAGCATACATAAAATAATATGGAGGAACAAGATTTAGTGGAGGTAAATGAGGATGATTACTTGGACTATGATAGTATCATGGGTATGAATGAATTTGACAAGAAACAAATGTATAATCCAGCTCGTCCACAAAGAATCAAAATTTATGCTGAGGTTCCTCCTCCGTTATCCTTATATGGATTGGGAGATAATCAAAATGCATCTAAAAAGAAAGAACAATGACTGATACAGATGAGTAGGATGGTATAGGATGACTCCCATTACTATTCTAGAAAGATTTAACAATGAAAACTCACTAAAAATTAGAAAAGAGCAAGACGACAATCAATAGTCAAAAATAATAGTGGTTCTCCCCTCACAAGAAAAAAAAAATCTCATTTAAACAAAGATTTAATGAACAAGCATCATATGATAACAAACAAGACTTTCATAAGAACCACTCAAAGTTTGCATTAAACATGATCAAATACCTTTCCAAGAGGTTCATGAGCTCTAACATATAATATGAAGACCCTAAAGGTAAGTATCTCTAAACCTTTATATCTCTCATGATGTGCTTCTCTCGTGATGTGTTATGTGTTGTTTAGGCCCCTTGGGATGACCTCAAATTCTCCCATAAGGTTCAGGATACTAGGAGATTGCCTCTATTATGAACTTCTTCTATTTGTATCATCATTCTTCTATATTGCCTCTCTCTCTCTGATTTCACTGTTGTGTGTTGTGTCTTGTAGACATATCATTGCAGTTGGTGACTTGGGGGCACCCTCCTATGTGACTGTCCCTAAGACACTTGTTTTCTCCTCTCTTATTTATTGTTTCCCTTCCTATGGTGTTTACACCTAGCGGACAGATGACAAAAAACATTTATACTGATGCGGACCTAGTGTCCCTTTTGAGAGCAATCAAAAATTGGACTTAGTTTCTAATATGATGATGGGGTTGTATATTTTATCTGATGGTTGGCTAGTGGAAGCACTCCTACTTCCACGTAGTGAATTTGATGATGTTTCTATCGCATTTACAAACCTTAACAATACCGCTGCTCTATGCACCTTTGTTTGCCTTTGAATCTAGCCTTGGCGGTACTTGAATCAGAGAGCTTCGTGATATAGCCCTACAGTTATCCTCAAACTCCAAATTTGTGGTATAACCTTGGCTCTTTGTGTGGTTAATCATATGCATTGACATTGTTGTTTATCATGATCTTGTAGACACTAACATGTTTCTTGCAGGAATGTGTTTGTGGGAATATTTGGCAATCGTAAAATACATTCACCTTTGGGGGGCATGGGCTTTGCGAAAGTCAATGTTCCCATGTGTGTTTTCCTCCTACCTTAATGTGCTTCATATCGATAGATGATATCAACCACCTTAAGGTGGGGGTATATATAAGGTAAGATGTCTGTTACAGATGTTAGCAATATGTTTGACCTTAGATGCAAATACTTGCGGCCTAGAGTAGTGTAGCATGCATCCTGAGCTTGTTTGCAATCAATCAATCAATCATGTAAGCCCTCTACAGAGGTAGGATATCAAGCATATCTTTTTTCTTAAGCCCTCTGTGGAGGTGGGGATGGTGTATTTCTTAGAGCAGATTGCATCATCTTGTCATTTTCAAAATTCCTCCGCAGAGGCAAGGAGCAGTTCTGTGACTAACTCAACCCTTAAGCATATCTTCGGTGATTGTTGTGACAAAGCTCAATCATCGGTGTGTGCCTGTAATGTGCCTGAGATGGTGTTGGACCTAGAAATAGGTACACTCCATTGCTTGTCTGTCGTGTTTTCTCTGTCTTCAAGTGTGTGTGCTTTGGCGTGCTTGTTTTGTGTGGTGTGTTTGTTGCCCCGTATGCAGAGACCAGCACCCTCGAGCAGTGCTTCCTACATTTTGGGAAGTTTTATGTGTCTTGCGTGTGTGTTACCCCATATATGGTGCAGGGGCACCTAACAAACCCTATTTTGTTTGTAATAAGGTCAAACTGACTAGTTGCCTTACTTTCAGTTTTTGTTTTTTTTGTTCAGTCTGTAACCGACCATGTAGATAGTTTGAAAACAGGGTAGTTTGGGGATAGGAAGTGGTTGAGCTTCCCCAACTTCTCAAGAACGGTTGAACTCCCTCAACAGTGGGTTAAAAACAAGGTAGACCAAATAGGAGGGGTTTGATATCTTGGATGTGTGTGTTCATTGCCTGTGTATGAAGAAAACTAAAGAATAAAGAAATGCTATTCCATCCCTTGTGTGTCAAAAATCTCATAATTGTACATAGCAATTTCTTTCTGTAGTCGTAGTTAATCTCTGTCCTATAAGTTGCCGTACCATGGATCAATGAAGCATTCCACTGGTTCGACTCTCGTTGAGATTGGTGGAATGGCTTCTTAGTGTACATATATGTTTTTATTTCTTGTTTCTATTTTTGTCAGTTGTGTTCTATTTGACAGAGGAGAGGACTGGATCGACTGTGCTACGCAGTAGACCAACCTAGCATTGCCATGTGCTAGGGTGTGAGTGAAGAAAATAGTGTATTGTTGCATCATTAGAAGTGTATTGAAGTTCCACTGAAGGTAGGAAGCCATTGGTGTATCGGTGTAGTGATTTTCAAAGCACCCGATAGTAGTTGTTTGGCTGATAAGTGAAGTCTAGCAGTAGTATCGGCGTATCGGTGGAAATACAACATAGGTTCCACCAATAGGTGAAGGTTAGACTGAAATTAGAAAGATGAACGAGATCAGAGGAATGATCGCGGAAGATGTTGATGGACAATGTCTAGCCGAAAAGAGTGTATCGGTGAAGAACAAGGTGAGGTCCCACCGAAGATAGCGTATTTTGGCATATCGACAAGAGTATCGATATCAGGGAATGAGTTTGAGATCCTACCAACAAAGTAGGTCTCGCCGAAGGTAGCATACCACATCGGCATATCAGAGAAGGAACTGAAGACTTCGCCGATGTTTGGAGTCTGGCTGACAAATGTGTTTGAATGTGTTATCAGTGATCGGGATATTGGTGGAATAGGTTTTAAGCTCACTGATGTTTCAAGTCACACCGATGAGTAAGGTTTGAAGGATTCATCAGTATGTCAGCCTGAGGTTGCAAGCAGCTACCAACAATAGTAGTCACGCTGAAGTCCAGTGCATCAGGGTATCAGTCAATGTTTATAATGCTTTGCCGATAGTGATGGTTTGACCGATAGGAGTCAACAACGGAGTGATCGATGTATCAGGGGAAAAGCATTTGGGTTTGCCAATGAGTTAGGTCTCACTGAAGGGTCATAACATTTGAAACCACATTTTCGTTGAACACTCTACATCATTTTGATATCAAAGCTTTAGGCGGTCTGTGTGGTGATGTGTTTTGAACAAGTCTGTGTATGTCAGCAGACGAGAGTGAAGGAGAAGCTAGAAACATGCCTCCAAAGGGGATGATAGTAGAAGTGCTTAAGAAGTTCCAAGAGATGGAAGAGATGATCAAGGTTGGAGTCAAGGAAACACTCTAGGCTAAGTTGAAGGCACTGAAGATAGGAAAGAAATCAGATGGTGAATTTGATGAAGAAGAAGAAGATGGGGAAGAGGAAACAACCCTAGAGCAGGCAAATATATCTGTAGACCAGAAACAATTTCTGGAGGCCATAAAATCACTTGGTAAGGAGTCGTCTAAGGTAAAAATGGAGATCCAATGTTTAGTGGAAAGATGGACATAGAAGAAGTCATTGAATGGGTTGAGGCTTTGAACAATTACTTCGAGTACAAGGAGGTACCAAAGAATAAAAGAGTCAAGTTTGCAAAGATGAAATTGAAAGGTGCTACACTCACATGGTGGAACTACACCAAGGGAGAAAGGGTGAAGAGTGGCAAGAGCATGATCTCATCCTAGAGTCGGATGGTAGAGAGGATCAAGGCTCAGTTCCTACCAACAGATTATGAAGTGCAGATATACAAGAAAATGTAGAATCTCAGACAGAAGGATATGGATGTATCCACCTATACAGAGGAATTTCACAAATTATCTCTAAGATGTGGACTTGCTAAGGATGAGAAAGGAAAAGTTGCTAGGTATATTAATGGCCTAAAATATGGTTGACAAGATGAGATTACCATCTTGACACCAGAAACCATGGACAAGTGTTTCCAAGTGGCGCTGAGAGTAGAAGAGAAATTGAAAAGAAAAGGAGAACAACAGAGCAGAGGTAGAGGTGGAAGGAATTTTAGGGGTAGAAATAACTTTGGTGGTAGAAATCAGTTCCAAAAATCAAGGGGAGTCCAGTCAACAAGAACATAATGGAGAATCTGGTTCCAGAGGGGGTTTCAGGGGAAGGAGACCCAATGGAAGAGGTAGATTTGGTGGACCAGGCAGAGGTCCTAACGTCTTCATGGGAAGATGTTATAATTGTAACCAAATTGGGCACATAGCAGGCAAGTGTCTGGAGAAAGCCTCAAGCTCTCATGAAGGAGAGAGAAGGAGCCAGTTGATTCAAGAAGAAGACTGTCAGAGTGTGACTTCACCTATGGGAAGCGTAACTCCAACACAAGATGGAGAGAATCTCATGATGAGAAGAACAATGTTGAAAGTACCACAGAACAAGGAACCACCCCAAAGGAAGACACTATTCAAAACTTGGTGTAAAGTTTCTAGCAAAAGGTGTAAGGTAATTGTTGATTCTAGCTCAACTAAAAATTTAGTTTTAGTAGAAATGGTAGAGAAATTGAATTTGAAAAGATTGCCACATGTTAGTCCATACAAAGTGTCTTGGCTGAACAAAGGGCAACAAGTCTTGGTTGATGAACAAGCTTGGGTAGAATTTCAGATAGGGGAATATAGGGACAAACTGTTGTGTGATATAATTCCCATGGATGCATGCCATTTACTATTAGGTAGACCTTGGCAATATGATGTACAAGCCCAACATGATGGTAAATCCAATTCCTTTGTTATCACCAAGATGGTAGATAGTATAAGATGGATCCTTTACCAGAAGAGGGTGTAGACAAGAATGTAGGCTCAAGTGTCATGTTAGTGAGTGGGAAAGAGTTTCTCCATACTCTGAAAGAAGAGGGAACCCAGGGGTATGCTCTGATTTTGAAACCTAAAGACAATTATGATTTATCTAAAAACAAGGAAAAAGTCCCTAAGGAAGTGCAGGAATTGTTAGACAAGTATAAGAGTGTCATGGTGGAGGATATGCCCAATACACTACCCCCTGTGAGAGACGTAAGTCATCAGATTGACCTCATCCTAGGATCCACATTACCAAATAAACCAGCCTATAAAATGACACCTACTCAAAATGAGGAAATTGCTAAACATGTACAAGAACTGTTGATAAGGGTTTGGTGAGGAAAAGTCTTAGTCCATGTGTTGTACCCATAGTTTTAGCTCCCAAGAAGGATGGCAAATGGAGGTTGTGTACTGATTCAATGGCCATCAATAAGATCACCATCAAATATAGGTTTCCTATGCCCAGAATAGAGGACCTCATGGATTGTTTGGGAGGAGCTCGATACTTTTCTAAAATTGATCTCAAGAGTGGATACCATCAGATCAAGATTAGACAAGGAGATGAATGGAAGACAACCTTTAAGACTAATGAGGGTCTTTATGAATGGGTGATGATGCCATTTGGACTGTCAAATGCTCTAAGCACTTTCATGCATCTAATGAATGAGGTATTGAAAGATTTTATTGGCAAATTTGTTGTGTCTATCTTGACGATATTTTGATTTTCAACAGGACAAAGGAAGAACATTTTTAGGATTTGGAACAAGTGTTGAAGAAGCTACATGAGGAGAAACTGATGATCAATATGGAGAAGAGTGTCTTCATGAAGGAAGAACTCACATACCTTGGATTTGTGATATCCCAGGGTAGTTTGAAAATGGATCCAGAGAAGGTAAATGCTACTCTATCTTGGCCAACACCTAAAACAGTAAGTGATGTAAGGAGTTTTCACAGATTGGCAACTTTTTATAGAAAATTCATAAGAGGATTCAATCATATTTGTACACCCATTTTGGATACCATAAAAGGAGGATAGAAATGTAAGTTTGTTTGGAATAGAGCAACTGATGAGTCTTTTGAGATTCTTAAACAGAAATTAGCAGAGAAACCCATTTTGGTTTTGCTTGATTTTAATAAGTTGTTTACTGTGGAATGTGATGCCAATAACCTTGCCATTGGTGCTATCTTGAGTTAGGAAAGCAGACCTGTTGCTTTCTTTAGTGAAAAGATGAATGATGCTAAAAGGAAGTATTCCACATATGATCAAGAATTGTATGCAATGGTGCAAGCATTGAAAAAATGGAGACATTATCTCTTGCCCAAGGAATCCATTGTTTATACTGACAACCATGCTTTGAGTTTTCTGAATTCATAGGAGAAGATAAATCATAGGCATATGAAGTGGGTTGAACAACTCCAGGCATATACTTTTTCCATCAAACATAAGAAGGGACAAGCCAACAAGGTGGCAGATGCTCTGAGCAGAAGATTGTGCACTATACAGGAAATCTAGTTGCAAAGTGTGGGAGTGGATTCTCTCAAGAATATGTACCAAGATGATGAGGACTTCAAAGAGATATAAGCAATTTGTTCACAATTTTCAGATTTCTATCATTCTAATTTTTCTAAATTTTTGTTACAGCAGGGGTTACTGTTTAAAGGCAACTAGTTGTGTGTGCCTAGGTGTTCCATGAGGGAGAACATCATAAAAGAGAAACATTGTGGTAGTCTTGGAGGTCATTTTGGACTAGACAAGACATTGGAGCAAGTTAGAAGGTTTTACTTTTGGCCTAAGATGGAAACAAATGTTAGAAAATTTGTAGACAGTTGTCACATTTGCTAGAGAGCCAAAGGGACTTCATCCAATGCAGGTCTCTATCAACCACTTCCAATTCCTCAAAGGCCATGGGAGTGCATAATTATGGATTTTGTTTTGGGTCTTCCCTAGACTCAAAGAGGTTTTGATAGTGTATTTGTTGTAGTTGATAGATTCAGTAAAATGGCTCATTTTGTGCCATGTAAATGTACTAACGATGCTTCACATATTGTTGGTCTTTTCTTCAAGGAGATAGTAAGAATTCATGGTTTGCCATTGAATATTGTCACTGACAGAGATCCCAAGTTTGTGGGACATTTTTGGCACACATTGTGAAAGAAATTAAGCACTCAATTATCTTTCACGTCAGCCTATCACCCTTAGACAGATGGACAAACTTAGGTGGTGAATAGACCACTAGGTAATCTTTTGAGGTGTTTGACCAAACAGCATGGAGAAGCATGGGATATGATCATCCCACAAGTAGAATTTGCATATAATGACTCTATCAATCAGAGCACAAGAAAGAGTCCTTTTGAAGTTGTATATGGCATTCACCCAAGGGGAATCTTGGAGTTGAGAGATCTCCAGAACATGGAGAAAAGAAGTGCACAAGGAGAAGATTTTGCAATCAGCGTGAAGGATATCCATGATACTGTAAAAGAAACTATCCAGAAGAACACAGGGAAGTATAAAAAGAGAGCTGATCAGAGAAAAAGGGATGTCCAATACAAAGTTGGGGATTTGGTAATGGCATATCTGAAGGACAGACTTCCAAAGGGGTAGCCCACGAAGCTTCTTATGAAGAAAATAGGTCCATGCAAGATTGTACACAAATTTTGGACTAATGCATACAAAATTGAACTTCCTCCAGGTTTAGCAATATCACCCATTTTCAATGTGCCTGACCTATTTCCATTCAGAGGAGACAATGTTGCTGGTTTAGATGTGATAGAAGGGGATGCAGAATGGATTTCTGATCTTCCACTGAGTCAGCTAGTTCATCTGGAATGTATTTTGGACACAAAGGTTCAGAATAAGACTCAACATAAGACCTACAAGTAGTATTTGGTCAAATGGTGTGGTTTACCTGATGAGGATGCAACCTAGATGAGCGAGGAGGACATCATCAAACATGGGGTTTCCATTTTAGACCTGGTTCCTCAAGGGACTTGAGTTCTATTAACCCCAGGAGTATGGTGCAGGGGCACCTAACAAACCCTATTTTGTTTGTAATAAGGTCAAACTGACCAGTTGTCTTACTTTTAGTTTTTGTTTTTTTTGTTGAATCTGTAATCGACCATGTAGACAGTTTGAGAACAGGGTAGTTTAGGGATAGGAAGCGGTTGAGCTTCCCCAACTACTCAGGAACGGTTGAACTCCCTCAACAGTGGGTTAAAAACAAGGTAGATCAAATAGAAGGGGTTCAATATCTTGGATGTGTGTGTTCATTGCCTGTGTATGAAGAAAATTGAAGAATAAAGAAACTCTGTTCCATCCCTTGTGTGTCAAGAATCTCATAATTGTACATAGCAATTTCTTTCCATAGTCATAGTTAATCTCTATCTTACAAGTTGCCGTACCATGGATTGATGACGCATTCCACTAGTTTGACTCTCATTGAGATCGGTGGAATGGCTTCTTGGTGTACATATATGATTTTATTTCTTGTTTCTATTTTTGTTAGTTGTGTTCTGTTTGATGGAGAGGCTTGGATCGACTATGCTACGCAGTAGACCAACCTAACATTGCCATGTGCTAGGGTGTGAGTGAAGCAAATAGTGTATTGTTGCATTGCTGGAAGTGTATTGAAGTTCCACTGAAGGTAGGAAGCCATCGGTGTATTAGTGTAGTGATTTCCAAAGCATTTGATAGTAGTTGTTTGGCTGATAAGTGAAGTTTAGCAGTAGTATCAGCATATCGGTGGAAATACAACATAGGTTTCGCTGATAGGTGAAAGTTGCACTGAAGTTGGAAAGATGAGCAAGATCGGAGGAACTATCATTGAACATGCCGATGGACAATGTCTGGCCAAAAGGAGTGTATCGGTGAAGAACAAGGTGAGGTCCCACTGAAGATAGCGTATTTTGCCATACCCAGAAGAGTATCAATATCGGGGAACAAGTTTGAGATCTTACTGATGAAGTGGGTCTTGCCGAAGGTAGCATACTGCATCGGCATATCGGAGAAGGAATCGAAGACTTCACTGATGTTTGGAGTCTGTCCGATGAATGTGTTTGAATGTGTTATCAGTGATCGGGATATCGGTGGAATAGGTTTTAAGCTCATTGATGTTTCAAGTCACACCAATGAGTAGGGTTTGAAGGATTCATCAATATGTCAGCCTGAGGTTGCAAGTAGATGCCAATGATAGTAGTCATGCCGAAGTCTAGTGCATTGGGGTATCGGCCAATGTTTATAATGCTTTGCCGATAGTGATGGTCTAACTGATAGGAGTCAACGACGAAGTGATCGGCGTATCGGGGGAAAAGAATTTGGGTTTGCCGATGAGTTAAGTCTCACCGAAGGGTCATATCATTTGAAACCATGTTTTTGTTGAACACTTTGCATCAATATATACAGAGACCTGTTCCCTAAGGTAGTGCATCTTGTATTATGGGAGGTTTTTTTACTTTCTAGTACTTGGATTTGCATTTCATATATATGAGAAAAATAAAAGAAAAGATATCATTTCTGTCTTCCATGCATTAATGTGTCTTCTATGCATTGACTATCTTCACCGTGTTCTGCATGACTATAATTGTCTTCTCCATGTTTTGTGTGCCTATTACTGTTTTGTATGTGATTGGCATCTCTTCTCCATGCTTGGTGTGTTTGATGTATTTGTGACCTTACTTTAATGCATGTATTGGCCTCACGTTAATACATACATTAAAGTGGGGGATAAATGTAACATTGGAAAATATCCACTTGGGGGCTTTTCCCTCATAAGGTTTAGCTCCCAGGTCTTTAGTATGCATTTAGGACATCTTAGTTCATATTTTGGCATCTTGATGGAATGAGACCTAGGTTCCATGGAAAATTGGACCTAGGTGAACCCCTTGAGCTGTACTCTACCCAAAATAGGGGGGAGGACTTGGGCGCATGTGCCCTAGTCCTACCCTATTTTGAGGCAGCCCTAATTTCTGGGTGTTGGTTTATGACTGTTATTTGGTCCTTTTGCCGACATGATAAGTTTTGATTTTTAAAATCTTGGTGGGAGTGCTTGTAGTTGCATATATAAGCATGATTAGGCATTCATTTGTAAACTAGATGATTACTAGCAAGCTATTGTGTTCTCAAGGTGATTCAAGGCTTTCCATTGTGTTGCAAGAGCAGACTTGTATGCTTTGTGTGTTGATATTTGCAGATTTTGAGCATCAATTTCCTCATGGCATGAAGAGCCTCTTCCTCCATGAGAGATTCACTACAAGGTGACATAATATTGTGTTTTCATCATTGATTCCTTTAGTTTTTGCCTCTACCTCACAAGGGCATGCACTCTTTATCTAACAACAGTGTTCAGAGACTTAAGTGTCCTCTAGGGTTTGACTGAGGCAAGCCTCTAAAGACCACAACTCCTAAACCAAGTCTTATGATTATAGGTTATAGGTGTTGCATTTGGGAAAAGTGAATTTATAGGAAGGATTGGCAGGCATCAAGGATTCAGGATCTAAAGAAAATTAGGACAAAAGAGCACTTCTAGGACTAGGGTGCTCGCCCAGTATCTTCTGCATCTTAATTTCAAGAAATAGAAGTTATAGGGCTGATCATTGTCAAAAGGAGGTCCATATCCTGCAAAGAAACTAGCACCTTGGACTTGGGTGCCCGCTCCAATGTCCCTAACTATTCCACTTCAGAACCTTGAAAATAGCTATTCTTTGATTTGGTATTTTAGTCCTGTCTGCAATAGCTTTTTTCTGTCTTGCGTTAGTTTGTTGTCGTATTTGCATAATTAGGGTTTTAATGGTTAATTAGACATAAGAGAAGGAAAATTAATAATTGAATTCCCTAATCCAAGTTTCCCTACATCTACAAGTGACCTAGGGTATGATAGTGCTCACCACTCGACCCTAGATCCTTCAATGTATAGTGGAGAGGTGGATTTAAACATCTAAACACTAAAACATTAACAAATCCAATTTTCCACTAAATAGCTTCCTACACTGATCTAATGAGGAAAAACTTATGCAAATTTTTATTTTTACAATTACAGATTAAGATGCACATTAACAGAAAGATAATAACAACTTCCAAAATGCAAACACAGAACTCACAACACAAGATATACGTGGGGAAAACCCTTTTAGGTAAAAAACCCTATACTCCAAAGCCGCCCAATATATAATTCAGAAATCACAAAGATTACAATATACTTGTAGAGCAAGATTTTATAAGAGTATATCCAACTAGAGATCCATGAGGTAACTCAACATCTATAAGATCCTTACATACAACCTCCATCTCAAGTTCCTGATATATAGGAGATATGATATAGTACACCGCCAATGGTAATTACAAAACCTTGAGCTAAAACCACCTAAAAGTGGCACCCAAATTATCTCCAATCAAAAATGCCTTATGATATGCCAAACCACACACCAACACATGTAACTCTCCCTTTTACAGCTCTTTTATGTGTCCAACACATTTTTACATTTCCCAAAACTGAAGGTCCACCTTCCGGAGGCCATAACTTTTGATCCAGGTGTCTGATTGATGAACCGTTTTATACGTTGGAAAGCTTGTGAAGTGATCTATCACCCTGTAACTGGATTTGTTGATTATGACAATTTTTGGGATGTTTAGAGAAGTTTTGATACCTAAAAATTAAGTTTAGAACTTTTTCAGTAGTTTCAAAAAAATATAAACTTTAATATCTCACAATCCAGTTATGATCTCGAGTCAAAACTCACCCGAGATGTTTACTTAACTGTTTTGCACCTTCTTGGAAAATTTTAGGTCAACCCGAGGTTAATTGAAGGACTTACTAAAAATAGCAAGTCTCACTATTTTAAGCTCGTTTGGAGACTTTTGAAAACTTTGAAGGTTCCAGACCATTCTCCAAGATAAAGGGTATTCAAAAAGACCAAAACTAGGAATAGTAATCTTTTGAAGTTGTAAGGTTAAGACACTTTTGTTAACATTCTCCCACTTATCAAACACCTTGCAAGAGCAAAGGGAGCATCAACACCATGATTTAACTGCTAGGGGCCGTGAGGCCCATAAACTCTAAACACCATCTGATCTTCTCTGTGCTCACAAGTTTTGTCAAGGAATCTTCAACATTCATCAAAGTTTCAACTTTTTCTAAGTTTACCTTCCCATCCTCTACTATGCCACAAAGAAAATAGTATCAGACATCAATATGCTTAGTCTTTGCATGGAAAGTAGGATTCTTTGCCAAACATATGGCACTCTGACTGTAACAACAAATAGTAATCTTCCCTGCATCAAACCCAAAATCAGAACACAATCTCTTAAGCAAAATGGCTTCTTTACAAGCATGAGTTGCTGCCATGTACTCATCTTTAGTAGTGGACAAAGTGACCATAGGTTGTCTCTTACTCATCCAACTAATAGCACCACCAAACATAGTGAACACATAAGCACTGGTGGATCTCCTGCTATCAATGTCACCTACCCAATCTAAATCCACAAATACATAAATACAAAGTGAATGCCGAGGTCCTATAGGATAACCATGATAACATAAGGAATACTTAGAAGTACCCCATAAATATCTAAACACTCTCTTCACTACATCCCAATGTACCCGTCCAGGATTAGCCATAAATTGACTGACTCCAACTGCTTGGGCATGTTTGGTCTTATGCAAACTATAGCATACATCAAGCTGCCAACTGCATTAGTATACAGAACATTGTTCATATCCTCTATCTCAAAAGGAGACTTTGGATAAGCTTCAATAGATAACTTTGTCCCCATTATAACAGGAATAGTCAAAGGTCTGCAATCCATCATGTTGAATCTCTCCAACACAGTGTTAACATACTTACTCTGGCCTAACTAAAGTTTTTTGTTTGCTCTGTATCTTTTGATTTTCATTCCCAGAATGTACTAAGCTGCCCCTAGATTTTTTATCTCAAACTATGCTAACAACTGAGACTTCAAATCAGAAATCAAACTTTTACCATTCCCAATGAGTAACATATCATCGACATAAAATGCAATAATGAGAATGCGATCATTGTCAAACTTGTAGTAAACACAATGATCTGATTTTGATCCCTAAAATCCAATACTCAACACAAAAGTATCAAACTTCTAGTACCACATCCTAGGAGATTGTTTCAAACCATACAATGACTTTTTCAACTTGCAAACCATATTTTCTTTTCCTTTCACCACATAGTGCTCTGGCTATGACATAGATTTCCTCCTCCAAGTCATCATGAAGGAATATTGTCTTCACATCCATCTGTTCCACTTCTAGATCATACGTTGCTGCAAGAGATAATAGGAATTGAATAGATGTCAGCTTTGCAATAGGAGATCAAATATCACCATAGTCAATTCCCTCCACCTAAGAATACCCCTTCGTAACCAATCTAGCCTTATATTTCTCAACACTACCATCTACACTAAATTTATTTTTGAACACCCATTTGTATCCAACAAATTTTCATCCTTCAGGCAAAGGCACCAAATCCTAAGTATTATTCTTTTCCAAAGAAGCCATCTCCTCTTCCATGGCCTCCTTCCAAAAACCTGCATCTTTCATACCCATAGCCTCTTTCATAGTTCTAGGCTCATCAGTGTTAGAAATCAAAGAAAAAATATAACTGGAATCATGCAATGAATAACCAAACCTATCAGGTTGTTGCTTTATCCCCATGAACCTCCTCAAAGGTTGAGGTTGAGATTCTTCATCTTCTTCTAAAATTTTAGAGCTACTAGAGCTCTCCTCATTATTAGGTCCAATAGATGTTTTTGGTTCAACTTTCTCAGGGGTTGAAGGAAGCTGAACCACATCAACTTTGTTCTCTTCTTTCTTTGGCTACAAGACAACAGAAGAAGGATTGAGCTCTCTAAAGTTCATGCTTCAACTATATAGAACTCTCTCAGCTACTAGATTCCAAAGCTTGTACCCTTTCACACCGATGCCATAACCAATGAAGATACACTTTACAACCTTATTCTCCAACTTAGACCTCTTCTCCTTAGGCACATGTGCATATGCATCACAACCAAATACTCGAATGTGTCTTAATGAAGGATTTTTACTAGACCATACCTCCATAGGTGTCTTATCAATGAGCATTGATGTAGGAGACCTATTAACCAGGTAACAAGTGGTAGCAATACCTTTAACCTAGAACTTTTGTTCAAGATCAGCTCCACTTATCATACTCCTTGCCCTCTCCATCAACATTCTATTCATCCTCTTTGCAACTCCATTCTATTGAGGGGTATACGGAGTTGTCTTGTGCCTCTCAATCCCCTATTCTTTATAGAACTTGTTGAAATCTACTGAACAGAACTCACCACCATTGTCAGTCCTCACACATTTAATCTTTCTATCCTTTTTATTCTCTACAAGAGCTTTGAACTCTTTGAATCTATTAAAGATTTCAGATTTACTTTTAAGGAAATACACCCATGTCCTTTTATTGTAATTATCCATGAATGAAACAAAGTAAACAAATTTTGAAATCAAAGGAACATTAACAAGACCAAACACATTAGAATAAATCAAGTCCAACAACTTAGAAGATTTGTGAGAACTAGACTAAAGCTAAACACAATTTTGTTTTCCATAAATGCAATGGTCATAGAAATCAAACTCAATGTTACAATAATTCATACCCTCAACAAGATTTTTATTCTTCAGGGTCCTCAAACCCTTTTCACCAATGTGATCAAGCCTTTGGTACCATAACATTGTCTTCTCAGCTAGAAGTTTCATCTCCATAGAATAAGCACCCTTAGGTACCCAAAAAGCATGACCATCAGAAGTAGATGCAACAATCCTTTTTGCTACTAGTTCCAATGGTAAGGATGAAGACTCTAAAGCTCTCTTCTTTGAAAGAAAGGCACTATTGCATTGAACTGCTCATGCATCAAGCTGAAATACAGTGCCAATCCGAACACCCTTAGCCAACATCATAGATCCTCTAGTCATCTTTCATCCTCCATTCAAGAAAACAACCTACACACCCACATCATTCAATTTACTTACAGAAAAAAGGTTCCATGTCAAACAAGGGATATGCAGAACAACATTGATTCCCTTTACTCATTCCACGACCAACAATATCTAGGTGACAATCATCACCCAAGTACACCTTTCCACCATCATATTCTTCATACTTCAAAAACCAACCCCAATGTGAGGTCATGTGAAAAGATGCACTGGAGTCAATAAGCCACACATCCTCAGATGCATGCATTTCCAAGACATCGACAAATGTTTCTCCTTCATCTTGAGAGGACTTGTCAAAATCTAAATCATGATTCTTCTTCTTTTTCTTTTTCTCCTCCTTGCACTCCTTCCAGAAGTGACTAGGTTTTCCACAGTTCCAACACAAGGCCTTGGACTTTCCAGGAGACTTAGATCTCCCATGGGATTTGGATCTTCCTTTTTCTTCCTTCTTCTTATCATTTTTCTTTCCCTTCTCTTTAGATCTACCATGAACCACAAGAGCCTCCTTAGCTGATTTAGAAGATTTTCTCTCCATCTCTTTAGACAATAGCAAAGAAACCACTTCATCCATCTTGAAGGTGGTGGTGGTACTCCCAATGACCATAATAAGGTGGTCCCATGAATCTGGTAAGGAACATAGTAATGTCATACATCAATCCTCCTCCTACATCTTCACACCAACAGAAGTCAACTGGGAAACAAGCATATTGAATGTGTTCAGGTGATTAGTGACAGATCCTCCATTTTCCATCCTTAGAGAATACAATTTCTTTTGCAGGAATAACTTGTTCACTAGGGATTTAGCCTGATAAACATCTCCAATCTTCTTCTAAAGATCCTTTGTAGTCTTCTCTTCATGGATATTTAGAAGCACTGAATTAGCCAAATAGAGTCTTATCAAACCCTTAGCTTTTTGATCTTTGAGATCCCAGCCTTCTTGAGACATTATCATTGGTTTTGTACTAGATATGACTTCCCATAAATCCTAATATACAATCATGTCCTCCATTTTGAGTTTCCACAACTCAAAATTACTTTCGTTAAACTTCTCTATCTCAAACCTCCCATATGTGCTCGCCATCCCTTACCTACAACAAAGATTTCAAAATCCTCTACACAAGCTCCCACTCAAACAAATATCAGCTCAAAAAACCCTTTACCCAACAACTAGAACCAAAGGTGATCAGGCTCTGATACTAACTAAAAGGAAGCAAGGTATGTGGAAAATGCTTCCTACACTGATCTAATGAGGAAAGACTTATGCAAATTTTTACTTTTACAGTTATAGACTAAGATACACATTAACAGAAAGATAATAACAACTTCTAAAATACAAACACAAAACTCACAACACAAGATATACATGGGGAAAACCATTTCAAGTAAAAAATGCCACACTCCAAAGTTACCCAATATATTATTCAGAAGTCACAAAGATTACAATATACTTGTAGAGAAATCTTTTATAGGAGTATATCCAACTAGAGATCCATGAGGTAACTTGACATCTATAAGATTCTTACATACAACCTCCATCTCAAGTTCCTAATATATAGGAGATACAATACAGTACACCACCAACGGTAATTACAAAACCATGATCTAAAACCACGCAAAAGTGGTACCTAAATTATCTCCAATCAAAGATGCCTTGTGCTATGTCAAACCACACACCAACACATGTAACTTTCCCCTTTATAGCTTTTTTATGTGTCCAACATGTTTTTACATCCCAAAACTGAAGTTCTAACTTCCGGAGGCCATAACTTTTGATCCAGGTGTCTAATTGATGAACCATTTTATGTGTTGGAAAGATCGTGAAGTGCTCTATCACCATGTAACCTACTTCACTAGTTATGACACTTTTTGGGATGTTTAAAGAAGTTTTGATACCTAAAAATTAAGTTGGAAACTTTTCTGGCAGTTTCAAAAAAATAGAAACTTTAATATCTCACAATCTAGTTATGATCTTGAGTCAAAACTCACCCGAGATGTTTACTTAACTATTCCACACCTAGGAAAATTTTGGGTCAACTTGAGGTCAATTAAAGGGATTACTAAAAATAGTAAGTCTCACTATTTTAAGCTCGTTTGGAGACTTTTGGAAACTTTGAAGGTTCCAGACCATTCTCCAAGATAAAGGGTATTCAAAAAGACCAAAACTAGGAAGAATAGTAATCTTTTGAAGTTGTAAGGTTGAGATACTTTTGTTAACATAGGAAAAATTAGATTTGTATGATTTAATTGTTAATTATGCTCACTTATGCTCAATTATACATTAAAATCCTAATTATGCAAATATGATAGCAAACAAATGAATATCTAAAAATGTTGCTATAGAAAGATGTAAAATAACAAATAACTATGCACTTCTTTTCAACGTTCAGATGTGGAATAGTTGGGGACTAATGAGTAGGTACCCTAGTACAGTGCCATGCTTTTTGTCAGGATCTAGGAGCTCAGTCTACAACCTGTTCTTGTTGTCACAGAGATTTCTCCGTTGTGGAATCTAGAGGACTAAAGAGTGGGTGCTCGAGTCCAGGGTGTTATTTTCAACTCTGATCTACAAATCCAACACTCTATAGAACCCTCATACAACTCCACATTTCCTGTATCTTCAACCTATAACCTACAATCACAAAAACTTTGGGAGGGGGTTGTGGTGTTTAGAGGCTTACCTGAGTCAAGTCCCGGAGAGACATTCAAGTCTTCTGAACACCATTGCTAGATAGAGGGTGTGTGCCCTTAAGGGTCAGAGGCAAAAACCAAATGATAAATGCTCAAAACTACAAATGATGTCATCTTGTAGTGAAGATCTCATGGGAGGAAGAATCTCTTCATGCCATGAGGAGATGATTACTCAAATATGTAAATACAAACACATAGACAACACAAATCTGCTCTTGCTACACAATGAAAGCCTTAAATCACCTTTAGGATGCCAAAAGATCACAATAATCATCTAGTTTACAAATGAATGCCTAAACATGCTTATATATGCAACTATAAACACTCCCTCTAATAATTTTATAATTCAAACTTACCATGTCGGCATATGACCTAAATAACGATCGCAAACTGACACTAAAAATTTAGGATTGACCCAAAATAGGGTAGGACTAGGGTGCCCAAGTCTTTCCCCCTATTTTGGTTAGGGTTAGGTTCAAGGGATCCTCCTAGGTTCCATTTGTCATGAAACTTAGGGCTCATTTCATCAGGATGTCAAAATATGATGCAAGATGTCCTAAATGCAGCTAAAAGACCCAGGAGCTAAATCTTATAAGGGAAAAGCCCCCAAGGGGACATTTTTTGATGTTACAATGACATCCCTCTATGGTTGAGGATTTAAAATCCTTTATAACCCACCAGAGCCTCTCATCATCCTAAACTTAATGTTAATACAATATCAATGAGACTAAAATGACATGTAAGATATCTTGCGCTGATGGAAAAAAATTGTCCACTAGGAACTATCCCATTAAATAAGGTAAGTATTTCTCCCTCTTTAAGCCACACTTGTTGTAACAATTATTATTTTTTCTCTCAAGGATGGCCTCCTCTTAGATATTTATGTTCTTAACATTGGGTTGAAATAGGTAAGTATTTCTAACCCTTCTCTTTGTGTTGTGATCTACCCATGTTGTGATATATGTGTTATTTAGGCCTCTTAGAATGACCCTTGATACTCTTGTAAGGTCAAGGATACTAGGAGACCACCTCTATTGTGACCATTCTTCTACTTGTCTGATCATTCTTCTATCTTGCTCATCCTCTCTATTTGTTGTGTGTCGTGTCTTAGGGGCATAGCATTGCGGTTGGTGACCTGGGGGCACCTTCCTATGTGACAAACCAAAGGTACTTGTTTTCTTCTCTCATTTTATTGTTTACCTTCTTCTAGTGGTTCTAGCTAGCTCATGGATGATAATAAACAAATACGACTGATAAGGACCATGTGTCCCTTCAATAAGTAAGCAAAAATGGACCTAGTCCATACATGATGACGAGGTTGATATATTATCCGATGCTTGGCTAGTAGAATCACTTCATGTGATATTTTGATGATGTCTAATATTTGCTAACAAACCATAACAATATTGCTGCTCCGTACACTTTGTTTATCTTGGGTCTCACCTTGATTACACTCGGTTGTGAGATCTCTACGGTATAGGCCCACAGTTATACATGGTTTCCAAATCTGTAGTATAACCTTGGCTCTTGATGTGATTGTTTCATGACATTGTTTTTCATCATGTGATGTGGTTATTATCTTATAGAAAGATTACTAACCTATCTTCTTGTAGGAAATTGTGTGTTTGTGGGAACATTCGGTGATCATAAAGTACATGTCACCTTTGGGGGCATGGGATTTGCAAAATCTTTTGTTACCTTGTTTGTTTTCTTCCTACCTTAATGTGCTTGATATCGGTACATGATATGAACCACCTTAAGGTGGAGACATATATAAGGTAAGTTGTTTGATGATTTTGATACTAACGAAACGTGTTTGCATACATTGATCTATGGCGTATACCTCCTTTTCACTATAAGGCATCTCCGTGATGCGGATGGGGTTGTATACTTTTAAGCACATGCTTCCTTTTCATTATAAGGTGTCTCCATGACACAGGTGAGGTTGCATTTTGAAAGTCCTATGCAGAGGGGATGGTGTATCTCTTGAGCTAGTGCACATCCTTTTTATTTCAAAAGTCCTCTGAGTAGGCAGAGTTTGTGTATCCTCCCTTAAGAATGTCTTTGGTGGTTGTTGTGACATAATACCAACCATCAGGTGTGCCTGTAATATGCCTAAGATACTGGTGAACCTAGCAGTAGGCTCCTTCCATCGCTTGTTTGTCATGTTTTAGACGTATAGTATATCTTTGGCATATTATAGGGCGCTCGTGTCTTCTGTGTGTTTTCCACCTTGTGTATTCTAAAGATATGTGGTGATGAGTCCCTCCCACACTCAGGTTTTGTATGGCATGTTTGTTCTCAAGCATAGTCTAAAGACGTGGCAATGAGTCCCTCCTATGCTTTGAGATTTGTATGGTATGTTTTGTTCTCAAGTATAGTCTAAAGACATTTGGTGATGAGTACCTCCTACAATCAAAGATTTGTATTGCAAGTCTATTGCCCCATATGTAGTTTCAAGACGTGTGGTAAAATTCCTCTCCTACATCTTGGGTGGTGTGTTTACTTTCCATGTACTTACATTTGCATTCATATATATGAAAATGAAAAATAAATAATCATTGCATTCACTCTATTCATCATGTTTTGTGTGACTGTTACTATCTTCTTAATGTTTTGCATGCCTGTTACTATGTTCAATGTGTTTAGCATGTTTGTTGCATGGTATCTCTAATGTCTACCTAAGACCGGGGGCTAGGAATAGTTCTTCAATCTTTGTGTATATATTAGCTTCATGTGCCTAGGGTGTTTGTTGTATTTTGACCGTACATTAATGCATGTATGGGCCTTACGTTCATGCATACATTAAAGTGGGGGCTAAATGTTATGTCATAAAATGTCCCCCCTAGGACATTTACCTCCTAAGTTTAGTTCTTGAATCCCTTGTTTTGCATCTTGCATGTTCATTTTAACTTTCAAAAGAAAATGGCTTGAAATCCATGTCACATGGGGCTTGAGAGACATTGTGTGCTTTAGTCCTGACCTAAAAAGGGGACCTAGGACATGGGTTCTTGTGCCCTTGTCTTGCCCTAGTTTAGGTAGGTCCCAAATTTGAATGTCGATTATGTAACCATTAGTTAGGTCCAATGCCAACATCTTAAGTTTGAATTATGAAATTTGTAGTTGGAATGTGTGTTGTTGCATATATAAGCATGTTTATGGAATCATTTGAAAACTAGAAGATGATTATGAACTTTTGGCGCACTTATGATTTGAGAGCAATCAAAATATTCATTGTTGCAAAGCAGAGCATTGTTATTGTGCTTGTGATTGTAGATTTATCTTCATCTTCTCATGTGTTGAAGGATCTTCATCTATGTGAGAGTGACACCTACAAGGTGATATCTAATTGTGTTTGAATCATTCATCAATTTGTTTTTGCCTCTATCCTGTAGGGATATGCACTCTTTATCTGACAACAGTGTTCAAAGGACTTGAATGTCCTTCTTGGGCTTGATTGAGGCAAGCTCCTAAACACCACAAGCCCCAACCACACTCCTTGTGATTGTAGGTTACAAATATTGGATTTCATGGAGTGGAATTACAGAGGAAGGTTACAGAATATAAGAATTTCATAGCTAATAGAAATAAGTAATTTGGAGCACTTTTAGGACATGGGCACCTAGGGTAATGTCCTCTGAGATTGCAGACACAAGAATCTTTGTGATAGTGATGATAAGCATATAAAGAAGCTCTAACATCTTGAAGAAAATCCTACCTTGGACTAGGGTGCCTAGGGCAGTGTCCTCCACATCTTCCGTGACAGAAACAGACATAACAGTGATTATCAGTGCCAGAAGGAGTCCTAAATTCCCTGAAGAAACCTAAACCTTGGACTTGGACACCTAGGGAAATGTCCCTGACTATTATGTACTATGAACTTCAAAAAATGGTCACTATCTAATCTCTGTCTACTATCTTAGTTTGTGAGCATTTGTCATAATTCATCATTTTATTTATTGTTTTGCATAATTAGGTTTTTTAACATTTTTGAGAATTAAATCAATACATTAATTAACAATTTCTAAATTTCCACATCATTCCAAGTGACACACCAACCTATTGGAGAATCCTCTTGCAAAAGTTGCAATTCAACTCAGTTGGATGTCCTTGAATGTTTTTAGTGAAAGGAGGATCTAACCACTCAACCCCATCAACCCTCTTTTCCTATAAAACACTAACCTAGAAAAACTATTAGCAATTAATATTGTCAATGCACCAATTTGGGTGGTTGGATTGATATTCTTGATGCTCCTTGAGGTTTTTCCTTGCCCATAATTTATCATTTTTTGTGCCTAGAATTATGATGAAAATAGAAAAGAAATTGTTAATAAAGATAGCCAGAAAGAAATGTTAAACATTATTGCAACAGAAACTAGCAGACTATGGGGTTTTACAGGAAGATATTTTGGAAACATCCACATTGACCTATAAAAGTTTTCTAGTGATCATGAAGCAACTAGTCTAAATTCCAAAGTTTCTTTTCTCAAAAAAAAAAGTGGATGGTTCCAAACTCAAAGAGAATCATAAGCCTCCTTAATTTAAATTGAAATTTTTTAACCATGGATTTAGGATACTATTTCCATTCTATCATTTTTCCTTGGATTGGATAGTAATAGGAAAGTGGATATAAGCCTCCTTTAAATGGTATACAATATCCATTTTTCTAATCCCCCTATTAAATACGGATTTGTAGAGCACATTACAAAATCCATGTGAATACATTTTTAATGATTAAAGAAGGTTCCATTTCAACTTCCAACACTAAGACCTTTAGGTTCACAACCTACTTATGGAATTTATTTCTAGTTCAGTTTAGTGGAACATTTATGTTCAACAAGATTCAAATTCATCCCTTCATAAATGATGAGGCAAAAAGAGTAGTTCCACTAAATGATTGGACCCCTAAGATAAGGATGTATGATGCTTGAAGGAACTTTAGTCATTTTGTGGACTACCTTTTGGCTCCATGTATTATGCAATTACAAGTACTCTAATGCCTAGATTTCATGATTCTTGTAGAGATTCCATTTAACTGGGATAAAAAATACAATTGGCTAACTGGTACTTCATGGAAGAATAAACTATGATAAGATTTTATGGATCAAGAGTGGATCCCCAATAACTTTTAATACATGTGATAGAGAGGGTTTTTGTATTGGAATATATATGGCAGATGGATAGTATAGATCAACTGTACTTTGTTAGTCAGCAAAACATGACCATATTTGCTTCCTTACCTTTTTCATGTGGAGGGTCCACATTTGAGAGAAAAGCAATCATTATGGTACACCAAATTTTACAAAATTTTAAATTTGATGCTGACTCTCATTGGCAATATGATCCATGTGATGTGATTAAAGCAAAGCTTCTAGCCAATAAGAATGTTGGAAGTAGAATTCAACATCAAAGTAATCCCCTTGCTATAAATATTGAAAAACAAGAATTCTTGGGATGAAGTGAAAAAAGTAATAAAGGAAACTACTGTTGAGAAAGGTATTACTTTTGAATAATTATTAGTAGAAATAATGGTATTTCACCCATAGAGAGTGGTAGTGATTCCAATCACTTCAATTTTTATAAAAGAGATGATCAACTATCTAGTTTTCAAAAAATACCAGAGTCTCTCAAAAAATCTTGTACAAAAGAACAATGGACACAAACAGAAATAAATGCTTTTGGTCTATGAGGAAGGATCTAGGTGAACACAAAACCACTGCAAAATTTTATGAGATCTTAGAAGATGAAGAGTTTAGAAAATTGTGGAATATAGATCATCCCTCTGAAGTAGCTAATCATGAATCTGATGATGATATTAATAGGAAAAATCAACCCTAGATCCCACTAAACACAATGCATACAAACCTGGTTTGAGTGATACAAGCAAACAAACATATACTTCAAAGGAATCCATAGTCAAAATATTGAGTTATGAAGGTGGTGGTTTGGGGCCCAAAGGATAAGGAAGCACTTGGGTTGTAACATAGGTAGACCCTAGAGGACTTGGTGATTTTAAAGGAATTGGAGATGATAATCAAGCACAAATAAATACAAGGACATATAGTATATTCAGATTTCTTACATCTTCAAATCCTAATAGTCAAATACAATCAAAAGTACAACCAATACAACAAGGGTTTTCAAATTTTCAAGATACTCATTCAATTGTTAAAGGAGATGGTGGAGAATTTAGTGATATTGGTGGCGATCTTATGGGTAGTAGTGGTCAGCAAGCGCTACATCAAAATAAATATTAAACGAGGCCAATACTAGAAGATACTATACATTATCTTAGAAATCAAGGCATTTTAAACTTGAAGAGGCCAAAGATTATGATAGTTCGAAGTCCAACTACGTCTATTTCCACCTCAAAGGAATTATTTCTAGAAGGAACCCATACTGTTGTTAGTGTGATTAGGACATGAATGGCTAATCCTCAGCCTCAAATAATTAGTGATGCCCCTTACACTACAAGTACTCCACCATTCAAGCATTTAATTGTGTTAGAAGTCCTAGGTTTTGATTACAAAGGTGAGTTTTACAAGAAAGCAAAGAGATCTAAAAGAGAGAAGAAGCAAGTGCTAGAGAGTACATTTATTGTAACTTCAAATCCTGCAAGAACTAGGGTGTTGCCTACATATGACCTAGATATAGAAACTAGAGAGTACATGTTTTTTGTGACTAAAGTTCAAAATAAACCAGACAATCAGATGCAATGCTCTAACTATGAGGTGAGATATATCCAAGTGGATTTTTCTAGAATGAAAAATGCTAACAAAATTAATGTATCAAAATAGAACAATGATGTAGTGTACACATCATTTCTAAAGAAAGAGAGATAGAAATAGGTTTCACAATAAAAAAAAAAAATTTACAGGTAGACCTAGAAAATGAGAAAGCAAAGAGGATAGCAATAGATAACAAGAACATTGAATTAGAGAAAAATATAAAAAATCTACTTTTACATCTAGAAGCAAAGATAATGAATGGTTAGAGATGGAACTGAATGAACTGAATAAAAGATTATATGAAAGCATAAAGAATTGTGATAATGAGAGAGATAATTCAAAAAAATTACAACAAACACTAACAAAAGCCAAGCCTTAGAAAAGACATTACAAGACAAACTGTGCAAATAGACAGGGAAGAGAGAAGAACCGCTAAAAACTACAGCTACAACTAAAGAATGTAGAAAATGAAATAAAGTCTTCTAAAAATAGAGTATATGAATGTTATAAAAATATAGTGAGGCATATAAAGCAAAACATTTGGGAGGCAATAATGCAGAGGACATATGATTTGTCTAAATTGTTTGAATTGATTGTTGGCTTGATAGTATGGAATGTGAAGATCAAGTTTAATAGATTCTTGACATAAGAAAGGTGACTTCAAGTCAGAAAATTGCAAAGCAAAATTTCCAAACAATCTACAAAATTAGTGACGATGAACTAGCATCTAAAGGAATTCATCATCAGATTGATGCTTCAATAAATGCATCATCTAGCTTTCAGAAGTGTATGAAGCTAGCTGAAGCATAGGAATTTATGGATCAAGTTGCAAAATTATTGTGGAAGTTGCATAAAATGGTAGAATACTTGAAAGAGTTTGGTTTGCTATGGGCTTTTTGAAAAAATAGAGTGATACATTGGAAAGGGTGTGCTGTCACATAGATTTGCACCCTATATTGAAGGCTTTAGAGCTCTAATGATCTAGTGAAACATTGAGATGATCTCCAGGTGTGGGACCCTATAGGGAGATCAAATCTCTAGAGAGAGGCTAGTTCCTTTGCAGAATAAGAGATTCATCTATTCCTAAGACTAAACCTAATCTATCCACCATTTATGAAAAGAGGAAGAGGGGAAAACTAGAAATTAATAGAGGTGATACACTAGGTTTGAATATGAAAAGCTCTCACAGAACTAGAAATGCACAAAATAAAGAAATATAGCTAATCATTTACACAAATCTAACAAATTATTAATAGAGGTAAAGAAATGAACTAAGTTGAGATAAAATAAGAATTCACAGACAACTAATTCTAAATTACATAGAGCTAAAACAACATAAAAGGTAGAAACAAAGTGTGTATTTCATCAAAAGGCAATACTATAGCAGAGGAGGGCTCTGTTTAGATTACAAAAATGATCTATGTATCCAACCCTCAATACATCTTTTATACATGCATATATAGCAATTGATTTGAATTGACCCAAGTTATTTCACAATAAATTCACCCCCATGGGCCATCAAATAATATCACCGCAAAAGGAATGTCTATTTGTATAAAATTTGTTGGATCATGGAGTAGCTGGGAGATATTTTGCCTCTTCAATGCACCAGCTTATTTATCACCTACAACATTAAATGCAAAAATATCTAAAATGGGGTAGCTAAGCAGATCAGATCTAAATTAATGGTAGATAACAAAAATCAAATGAATTTTTTCCCTTATTTCTAGAGCTCTTACAACACTTCAAATATTTAAAACTAAATATTTAAAGTTTACGATTCTTCACAATTCTCTATTCTTTCTTTGATTTCTAACTTTTCTAGAAAAACTAGCTTGAATTTTGCCTTGTCTATAAAATCTACATTTTTTGAACCATTTTGTTTCTATTTTTGCACATTTTCATCCTCAATCAACAATTTTTTAGTTTTTTGAATTGTGACCTATTTCCTCTATTTTCCCCTTATTGGTGAAATGTCATTCTTTTGAACTTCAGTTTTGGCTCTCCTTTCTTCCTTATTGGCAAAAGTCTCTTTTCTGATCTTGGTTTACATTTTTCCTTTATCAACCAAATATCATTTTGCCAAAGCTTCCTTACTTTTCTGCCTTATCGGCAAAAGTCTACTTTGTTGAACCATCCTTTAGTTGCTCTGTTCATCGGCAATTTTGCTCCTTACCAAACTTTTCTTTGTTTTGTCTTTGTCAGAAAAAGTTCTCTATTAGTTCTTTTATTCTTTAGTTGCCTTTTCCCTTGTTGAAAAAACTTACTTTGTCAGCCCATTATTCCTCATTAGCAAAATCAGCCTCCTTAAGCACTTTGCCCTTTGCATCTTCCTTATCAGTAAAAGTTGATATTGGAAAATTTTATTTGCTTTGAATATTTTGAGAAGTTTGGCCCTTTGTCGATTTACCGATAAGGCTTGCTTTACCTTTTCTTTACTTAGCCAATTTTCATTTTTTCAATCTTGCCTTTATTGGCAGAACTACCAATCTTTGAACTGATCACCTTTGTTTGCAAAAGTTTGTTTTGTCGAACCTTACTTATGAGCTGTCTCCTCTTTATGCTTTTCGTACTATCAGAAAAATCATCAGATCTGTGAACCTTTGAAATTCTCACCCATCAATGCCTTAGCCGATTTCTGTTGTCAACCCTTTTACCTTTTGGTGAACCTTGCCTCCCTCCATTGGCAATTCAACCTATCGGCAAACTGTGGAAACTTTGAACTTATGAAAAGTTCACTCTCTAAGCACTTTGCCAACAAGCCTTTGTTTCTTTCTTTTGACTTAGCTACATTTTCAATGAAGAGGCTGACTCCCACCACCGCTTGATCAAAAAAATGTCGAATCTCTGAACCTTTTGAGACTCAAAAATCTTCTTGAGTTCATCTTCAGGGGAAATCATTGATAAGGCATTTCATTACTTTACTCATGCTTTAGACATTTTGAAGAATGCATTCCCCTGCCCTCTGTTGGAAAATCACTGATTCAGTGAACCAGTAGAAAAAGTGAACATATGAAAATTTTGCATTTGATAGACTTCGCCAACAAAGGGAAAACATTTTTGACTTAACCAATTTTTTAAAACCTCCTCCCTCCATCAGTGAATCAGTCAGCCAGAGAACTTGAGAAAAAGTGAACTTTTGGAAAGTTCATAAAACTTAAATTTTGCCGATAAAGGGGAAAACATCCTCATGCCTTAGTCAAATTTGTGTTAGTTCTTGAAACTGAAAGTTTTTCGATAAAGGCCAAAAGAGGAGTAAAATTTAAGGCAAGAACTTCAATTTTTTTGGGTTTTTCTAGGCTTTTTGTAAGGCTACCCCAGACAGATTTTCAAATATTTTTACATGGTAGAACACTAGAATGTGAAGGTTTTTAGGCTTATAGAGCCAGATTTCAAGGAATTTCAACAAGATTTTTATGTTGGGCTATTTGACTCTAGGAAGAGGAAAATAGGTCAACATTTTCTTTATCTGTAAAAGTCTATTTTGCTGAACCTTACTTCTAAGCCACCTCCTCTTTATGCTTTTCATACTATTGGAAAAATCAAAGATCAGTGAACCTTTGATATTCTCACCCATCAATGCCTTAGTTGATTTTTGTTGTTGGTCCTTTTACCTTTTGGTGAACCTTGTCTCCCTCCATTGGTGATTCAACCTATGGGTGAACCATGAAAACTTTAAACTTATGAAAAGTTCACTCTTCAAGCACTTTGTTGACAAGCCTTTGTTTCTTTCTTTTAACTTAGCCACATTTTCCATGAAGAGGTTGACTCCCGCCACTGATTTATCAAAAAAATGTCGAATGTGCGAACCTTTTGAGACTCAAAACTTTTCTTGAGTTTATCATTAGGGGAAATCACCGATAAGGCATTTCTTTACTTTACTTATGCTTTAGAAATTTTGAATAATGTGTTCCCCTACCCTCTATTGGAAAATTGCCGAGTCGGTGAACCAACAGAAAAGTGAACCAATGAAAATTTTTCATTTGATAGACTTTGTTTGACAAAGGGAAAACATTTCTGACTTAACCAATTTTTGAAAACCTCCTCCCTCCATTAGAGAATCAGTCAGCCGAAGAACTTGAGAAAAAGTGAACTTTTGGAAAGTTCATAAAACTTGAATTTTGTCGATAAAGGGGAAAACATCCTCATGCCTTAGTCAAATTTGTGTTAGTTCATGAAACTAAAAGTTTGTCAATAAAGGCAAAAAGAGGAGTAAAATTTAAGGCAAGAACTTCAAACTTTTTGGGTTTTTCTAGATTTTTTGTAAGGATTCCCTAGATGGATTTTCAAAGATTTTTACAAGGAAGAACACTAGAATGTGAAGGTTATTAGGCTTCTAGAGCCAAATTTCAAGGAATTTCAACAAGATTTTTATGTTGGGCTATTTGAGTATGGGCAAAGGAAAATAGGTCAACATTTTGGCGACCTCTTAGGGATGTTTACCTACTAAACAAATAGACCAATGGCCTTAAGTATCCATTGGGTATGGAGGATAAAAGTGACTACAATAGGTCAAAATAACTAAAACCCTGCCTCCAAAACAACACCACAAAAGGAAAACAAGGCATGCATTCTCATAATGACAATGCAGCCTGTACAAGAGCACTTAGCGAAAGAAAACCTAAAACTAAAATAAAACCTACCCTAATCCTAACCTAACAACAAGGAAATGACTCAAACAAATCCATTAATAGGTTCCTAAAAGTAACTACCCTTTCTTAACAATTTTTAATGTTTCTCATGCATGTAGGTAGTTAAAAAGAGGTGGGGAAGGGATAGGCATATAAAAAGATAATGATAAACTTCCTCAAGGAAAAATAAAAACTCACTTATCCACTTGCACTAATAAAAAATGTAGTTGCCTGGAAGTGGATAAATGGGCTGATATAACCATTCTTGATGCTCAACCTCATGCTTTGAAGCAAGCATGACAGGAAGGGACTACTTTTAATATCTCTCGAGCTAAGCCAGATGCCTGATATGGCATCCCCTTGAATAGAGATTGAATGATCAATGGAGACCACATGCTTTTGCTCTGATCCTTCATCTTCTTGTTGATCTAAATGCTCTAGCTCTTCCAAAATAATTTGAGGAATGACTGTCTCCTCAATCTGCTCAAACAACTCAGGATTTACCTCATCTAGAGGCACTAATTTACTATCCAAGTTTGAGCAGAAAACATCAAGGTCATCCCAAAAAAGAGTCTCCTCCAAATCCTCTACACTCTTCAGCATAGGGTTGGACATATACTTTTCTTCATGAGATGAGATCTCATTGCCATATTTGGCCTCAACCTATAATACCTTGACACCATTCTTCATGTCTTCATGATGTTCAAGAATTATCTTTGATATTGGCATTTGTATGCCTTCTTTGCATTCCATGTAACTAGGTAACTCATGAAATAGAGTGGTGTTATCAAACTCTGGAGCCACTGTAGCAATCTCCTCCTCTTTGTCCTCAATTGACTGCAGTTCAACTAGATTTTGTTCAAGTTGTCTCTATAGTTGAAGTTTTTCCCCATGCAATCTTTGCATTTCAACCTTGTTTGCTCAGTCAAATTCATTAGAAAAACCTCAGATGAACCAAAGTCTAGAGGAATCCCCCTTTGTCTAAATCAACATTACTCATAGGTAAAATAGATTCAAACAATTCCACCACTGTGAGCATAGAAACAAAAAAATACTCATTAGTTTCATTCTCTTCCACCCCCTCCTTTGGCTCACCCTGTTGACTAGCCTAGTAGACAATAGGTCAACCTTTAAAAATCAAAATAGCATTAGGGCACGAGGCCTGAATATCTTCTTGAATTTATTGGAGGAAGGGGGAGGATTCTTTGTAAATTCATTCCTAGGGAGTGATAAATTAGGCTTGCATAGGAACAGGGTCTTGTGGAGGGAGAGAGCCTTTGAAGAAATGGAACTTGTGATATTGAGTGTGCTCTTCTATAGGGTGAACTTGGGTAGAAGAAATGGGTTTCCTAAAGCTGGAAGAGGAAGGAACTTATTGGGCTACTTGCTTCATATATTGCTCTTGAGCTACAATCCTCATAGCAAGGTTCCCTTGAAGGGACCTTTCTTGTACCTCCTACTGTCGATCATGCTCCCTCATTTCCTAAAACTCATCCCACTCCCTCTGGAAGTCTAGGAAAACCTGCTTTAGATCATTAATATTTTAGATATTAAGACCATAATCATAATAATGTCAACTATACCCTCTTTCTCTTTTCATATCATCTAAAAGTCTATTACTCTCGAGGAACATGCATGTGAGGTCTTTGAATGCATCAGCATTCACATAGTCAACATCTTGGAATTGGTTAGAAGGGTAGCCACACTGGATACGATTAGAAAAGTCTCCTTGGGGTTGATAATAAACATTAATTTGCTGCCAAGAAGAAATAGTAGGGAAGGGTGGGAGGTAAGAATTATAGGGATGCTGATATTTTGCTGAAACATGGTAGAATTTGAAAAAACTAGAGGTATCTTGGGCCTAAAATGGCTGGTATGAAGTGGTGCAATCACTGTAGGAGGTTCACAGAGTGAAGTACACAAGCCATGCAGCAAGAGTAAAAACAACAGAAACAATTCAAAGATATGAAACAAACATAGGTTTAGTCATTTAGTATATGATAGAATTCAAATACAATATGGCCAGCATCACGCAGGCTTATGAGTAGGGCTCAAAGACCTAATTACAGAATATCAAAATATGTGCAAGATATAGCTTTGAAGCTCCTTCACACCAAATATAAACTAAGGATTATGAATCAAATAGCTAATTATCAAAATCTACATTTCCTAGGGATCTATTACATCCTTATATATCATCTCTAGTACAAAATATTCCTCTGTGTCAGCCAAGGAAAGTCACAAACTCCAATGAAGAGTTGTAACGTGTGTACATGGATAGGTCGGACCTAATCATGTAGAACACCTCCATAAATGAATGGAATGATGTGCGGATCTCGGGGAAGGTCAGCCATGAACCAAAGATCATTGAATGATGTGTCACAAATCAAGGAATGCTTTGCAAGCCTTTTCCTTTAACTAATTATCAGAGATTATCAGGATGCTCTATTTTAAGAAAAGAGTTGATCTTCTGATAGTGATATCTTTTTGGTACTTAATTCAAATGCTCTGAATTCTAGATATGATGTAGATGAATGAATCTATAAGTTAAGTCTACTTCGCAAGATGTGAAATGCAACTATAATAGAATGTGGACCAAAATACAAAAATCACTACTAACTGAACTGCCTGAACTGAAATGGAAAATGAAAGGAAACAAAATAAACTACAAACAAACTAAAATGCAAATGTTTTTGGTTGATGCAAGATTTCTCTTGAACCGGGGATGCTCCTGCATTAGACATCCAGGGTTATTGAGAAAGTGAGTCCCTCACTTTGCTAGGGCTAGGGGAGAACCAAAATGGTCCACCTCAACCTAAGAAATCCATGCTGAATCTTCTTCTGGTCTACCTTTTCACTTCACAAGATATTCTTTGTATTGTCTTTCTCTAGTGTTGTGTCCAACTCTACTATCTAAAATGTCTTCAATTTGCACTGTTGCTTGTTGTGGTAACTACTTCTTCAAGTCTTCTTCCATGCTATCACTGAACTCTACTTCATGATACTGTTAAAGGTCTACAATATTGAAAATAGGTGATATACCCAATGTCTCTAATAACTCCACTTCATATACATTTCCTAAATCAAATTTTCTGAGTATCTTACAAGGTCCAAACTTCTTCATCTTCAACTTGTTATATGTTCTAACTAGAAATCTCTCTTTTCTCAAGTATACCATTATTTCATCTTCCACTTCAAATTCCTTATGTCTTCTCTTCTCATCTACCTTTTCCTTATACTTACTGTTCATATCCTCCAAATGCTTCTTCACTTGATCATGCACTGTCTTCATGTGATCTACAAATTGCTCTACTTCTGCACTTTTCTTTTTTTCCATACTAATGTCCCTCAATTCTGCAACTCCTCTAGGTGTTACTCTGGTAACAATCTCAAACAGTGTTCTTATAGTACTCCTATTTACTGAATTATTGTATTCAAACTCTACTTGTGAAAGAATCAAATCCCAAATTCCTGTCTTTTCTCCAACCAAACATCTCAAGAAGTTTCCCAAACTCCTATTCACTACATCTATCTATCCATCAGTTTGTGGGTGAAATGTTGAACTGAACTTCAAATCTGTCTTCATCTTCTTCCAAAGTGTCTTCCAAAAGTATCCAAGAAATCTAGTGTTTCTATATGAAATTATGCTCTTACGTAATCCATACAATCTCACAATCTCCTTGAAAAATAGGTCTTCTACATGCACTGCTTCAGTTGTCTTCTTACAAGGTATGAAATGAGCCATCATTGAAAATTTGTCAACCACTACAAATATTGAATCATGTCCTCATTGTATCTTCGGCAATCCCATTACAAAATCCATGCTTATGTCTTCCCAAGGTCTCTCTGGTACTATCAAAGGTCTATACAATCCAATGTTCTGACTACTCCCTTTTGCAACTTGACAAACTCTATAACTTTGCACAAATCTCCTAACATCCTTATGTATTTGAGGCTAAAAGTAGTTTTCACTTTCCAAAGCCACTGTCCTATCAATACCAAAATGTCCTGCTATTCCTCCACATGTTTCTCCTTGATCAAATTATCTCTCATTGAACTCTTAGGTACACAACTGATTTCCTCTAAAAATCATATCTTCCTGAATGAAATAATCCAACCACTTACTCCTATCTATCACAATAGGTTCCTTAGATGCTTTCCAAGGTTTAGCAAAATCAATGTCTCCCTCATACATGTTCTTCAATTCATCAAAACCCAACACTTCCACTCTCATCTCTGTCAACAAGTTTCTTCTTCTACTCAAGGCATCTGCAACTTTGTTTGATTTTCCACTCCTATGCTTCAACACAAAAGTGTAACACTACATGAACTCTACCCATCTCATATGTCTTTGATTCAACTTACCTTGACTGTTCAAATATTGCAAAGCTTGATGATCTGTATATAGTACGAACTCCTTAGGCAACAAGTAATGTCTCCATTTCTTAATGGCTTGAATTATGGCATAGAACTCTTGATCATAAACTAAATATCTTCTCCTTGCATAATTCAACTTCTCACTAAAATATGCTACAAGTCTACCTTCTTGACTTAATACTACTCTAATCACATTTCCACTTGCATCACAATCAACTTGAAATACCTTATTGAAGTCTGGTAATGCCAAAACAAGTTGCTCTATCACTTTTTGCTTCAACAATTCAAAACTTTTATCTACTCTAGATGTCCACTTATAGTCTTTCATGTCAACTCTCATTGTCTCTGTCATAGGGTTACATACTAAACTAGAATATCTGATGAACTTCCAGTAGAAACTAGGCAATCCATGAAATGATCTAACCTCTACAATGCTTTCCAATGTAAACTATTCAACAATTGCTTTCACTTTCTTAGGGTCCATCTTTAATCCTTCCATAGAAATAACAAATCCTAGATACACTAACTCTTCCTTCATGAAACTACACTTATTTATGTTTATCAACAATTTCTCTTCTCTCAGTCTCTATAAAACTTGTCTAATATGGCACAAATGTTCCTCTTTTGTCTTACTAAAAATCAGAATATCATCTAAGTATACAATCACAAACTTACCCAAGAATTTCTTCAAGACTTCATTCATCAATATCATGAAAGTACTTAGTGCATTTGTCAATCCAAAAGGCATCAGTAACCACTCGTACAGTCCATCATTTGTCTTAAAAGAAGTCTTCCATTCATCTCCTTCTCTGATTATGATCTGATGGTATCCACTCTTCAAATCTACCTTTGTGAAATATCTTCCTCCACTCAAACAATCCATAATATCATCCATCCTAGGTAAAGAGAATCTATACTTAACTGTGATATTGTTTATTGCTCTCGAGTTAATACACATACTCCATTCTCCATCTTTCTTAGGTGCTAATATTGTAGGTACCACACAAGGACTCAAAGTTTCTCCAATCAAACATTTCCTCATCAACTCCTATATCTGTCTATTCAATTATTCATTCTCAGTCAGTGTCATTCTATGTGCTGCTTTGTTAGACAAACTTGCTCCTAGTATAAGATCCATGTGATGACTGATACTTCTAATAGGTGGTAATCCTTCAAGTACATTATCTGATATGATGTCTTCATACTCTATCAACAACTTCGTTATCTCCTCCAGTTATTCTCTTCCAGTCTCTTTCTTCAATGTTTCAGGTTTCTTAGGAATCAAAGCATAACACATTGTAGACACCTAAAATTGGCTTGCTTCGCAAACTAATTTTCCATATCTCTACACCCTCATTATTCCTCCTATTAATTAAATAAATTCATTTTATTCAATTAATTTATCCCTCATTGTCTACCTTGACCATTTACCCATTCCTTGTGATAAATTAATTCATTTAATTTATCACTTTTACCTTACAAATTAAATAAATATTCACAATATTTATTTAGTTAAATTGTCCTTTTCCCTAATCCTCATTAATTAGATAAATCATGGTTATCTAATTAATCTAGCCTACTAATTGACCTACCCTAAAGCTACCCTAGCCTACCTATCCCCTAGACCTAGGTTAATTAAGCTAAACACTCAATTAACCTTGCTTATCCCCTTCTTCCATGCACCTTTTGAATAAAAATCAATCTTTTATTCAAAGGGTCAAATCCCCCTTAACCCTCATTTATCACTCTTACACATTTAAGAGTACCATCTTCACATCTCCACATAAAAGTGAATTAAAAATTCACTTGTCATGTCCCCTCTTCCCAAAATGAATCTTTTATTCATTTTAATCCTCCACACCTTTCCCCATGTGAATTTAAAATTCACTTTTAATGAGAGCCCTCCAATCCCATTGACTAAGATTCAATCCTTGATCTCCCTCATCCACTCTCCTTGTGACACTTCTCACAAAGCTATGAACCCAATCCTAACCCTAACTCTCATTGATTCCTAGCCCTTGATCTCACCTTCTAATCCTGACCCTCCATCCTCCTCTCAGAAAGTCTATAAATGAAACCCTCTCCAAGCCATTTTGGAGAGACTCCTTCATGCACCAAACCTCTACCAAAATCACTCCACAATCTCCTTCATCCCACTATCATAATGTCAAAATCTTGCCTCAATCCCATCCACCTTGTCTCTCATCTTACATTGTGTTGAGCATTTGAGCAATCCACATTAGTCACACTAATCATGGGAACAATCTAAGGAGCTCTATGGGTACATCTCCTTCCCGCATGGATTCGTGAGGTCTCAAATGAAGGTATAATCGTGTGTTGTTTGCATTAGATTAGTTTATTATCTTCATTTTAATCTCACTGATCACAAACATATTCTCATGTCTCAAACCATCAAGAAATTTTCTTCCATCTACCAAATAGATTCTAGCATTTCCACATACCTCACTCTTAGGATCATCCTCTAAAGGAATCAAATTAATTCTCTTTCCATTTTTTATTATAGTGTATGTATTCTTCCTTCCATCATGTATATCTTTTCTATCATACTACCAAGGTCTACCCAACAAGATATGACAAACATCCATAGGCATAATATCACACAAGACTTCATCATGATAAGATCCAATATGAAATTTCACCAAACATTGTTCACTCACCAGTACCTTATGATCATCCTGAATCCATGCTATCTAATAAGGCTTAGGGTTTTTCAATCTTTCCAACTTCAGATTACTCACCATCTCCTCTAAAATTAAGTTATCTAAACTACCACTATCAATCACAACTTTACAACACTTACCTCCTAATTTACATCTTGTTTTGAATAGACTTTTCCTCTGCGGTGGTTCCTCATTTGCTTCTACTTGAAATAGTGCTCTCCTCATCACCAATGATTCTCCTTTCTTTGGCTTACCAACTGAGATAGGAGATCCAATAGGTTCTTCAACATAGGATGCTCTTCCACTGTTCTCCATTTTCTTGCTTGTACTACCCTGATTACATTCAAATGCTCTATGTCCTTCACCTCCACACTTGAAACAAGTACCTTTGAATGTTCTCTTACCAAATCCTCTTTCCTCTCTTTTGTATCCTTCATTCCGGTATGCACTAGGGTTTCCTCTCTAGTAAAAACTTCTGTCATCTCTCCAATAAACATTATTATTTCTATCCTCCTTCCTGAATGTGCTGTTAAACTTGTTCTACTCTGAATGTGATCTATCTCCTTCAGAAAATATTCTACCTCTCTAAAATTTACCTATTCCTTTGTATCTTAGATCATGTCTTTTATTCGTCTTCTCTTTAACTTTTAGGGCAAACTGATATGCTTCTTCCAAAGATGTCATCCTTACTAAGCTTAGTTCTTCTTGAATGCTCAATCTCAGTCTATTGATGTATCTAGCCACTTTCTCCTTTCTTAGTTCACTATGTCCTATCCTTATAATCATCTTATGAAATTCTTCAATAGACTCCTTCACAAATTTCTCCTTTTGTCTCAGGTTTTGCAATCTTTTCAATAGCTCCAACTCATAGTCAACAGGTATGAATTGATTCTTCAATTTTATCACCATCCTATCCCACTTTGTAATCTTTTCTTTTCCTCTTCCATTTCTTTCCAACTAAAGTTCTTTCCACCATATAGAAGCATGTCCTTTTAATTTTGTCTTTGCAAATTTCACCTTTTCTAGGTTTTCAATCTCTTCATATTCAAAGTATTCTTCCACGTCATTTATCCAATCAATCAATTCTTCAGGGTTCAAATTACTAGTATAATTCAGCACATCAACTCTAGGTCTTTTTCCAAGCTTTGAAATAGCTTGCAACATCTTTACTTGATCTGATTCTTCTTCTTCATTGCTTCCTAGGGTTTCACCAATTTTTTGGATGGATTGAAATTCTTCTTCATCATCACTTTCAACATTAGGTCTCGTTGTCAGTCCTCTTCATCTATCCTCATCAATATCATCCAAATGGATTCGCATCATTTCCATTATCTCATCCATTCTACTAGCCATCGTTCCAATAGCAACAACTTGCCTTAGCAGTATTCTTTCTAGGATTAAGTGCAAATTGCTTCAATTTCGTCGATCGGGCTACAAGGTGACAACTCCCTCACAATTGGTGATCGATTGCAACACAAGTAACCTGCCTCGATTCAATGATCTGTCAACAAGATATTACAGAATTCCCTCACCAACTTCATTCAACTCACTCCCAAAGATTAGAACTTTCTCTCTGATACCACTTGGTGCAGTCATGGTAGGAGGGTTCACAAAGTGAACTATCTAGGTAGTGGAGCAAGTGTAAACACAATAGAAACAATTCAAAGATATGAAACAAACACAGGTTTAGTCATTTAGTATATGATAGAATTCAAATACAATCTAGCCAGCATCATGAGGGCTTATGAGTAGGGCTCGAAGGCTTGATTACAGAATATCAGAATATGTGCAAGATATAGCTTTAAAGCTCCGTCGCACCAAATCTAAACTAAGGGTTATGACTGAAATTGCTAACTATCAAAATCTACTTTTCCTAGAGATCTATTACATCCTTATATATCATCTCTGGTACAAAAGATTCCTCTGCATTGGCCAAGGAAAGTCACAAACTCTAATGAAGAGTTGTAATGTGTGTACGCAGATAGGTCAGACCTAATCATGTAGAACACCTCCGCAAACAAATGGAATGATGTGCAGATCTCAGGGAAGGTTGGCCACAAACCAAACATTATTGAATGTTGTGTCACAAGTCAAGGAATGCTCCACAAGACTTCTCCTTTGGCTAATTATCAGAGATTGTCAGGATGCTCTATTTTGAGAAAACAATTGATCTTCTAATAGTGATATCTTTCTAGTACTTAATCCAAATGCTCTCAATTCTGGATATGATGTAGATGAATGAATCTAGATGTTAAGTCTATCTCCAAAAAATGTGAAATGCAATTGCGGTAGAATGCAGACCAAAATACAGAAACTACTACTGACTAAACTGCCTAAACTGAAATAGAAAATGAAAGGAAACAAACTAAACTACAAACAAACTGAAATGCAAATGTTTTTGGTTGATGCAAGATTTCTCTTGAACCGGAGATGCTCCTGTACCATGGAGGCATAAAATTTGGATTTTGGCGGGGTGAATGGAAGTACCATAACTCCCATAAAAGCTGACATTTTAGAACATCAAAATGCTAAATAATCATAGAAAATATCTGAACAGAGCAAAATAGGTCTCCAACTAGAGAAGACTAGATACATACCTAGAAGAGTTACCACATGATTCAAAATGCTTCTAGAAGCACGATAGACCTAGAGAACCATCAAAATCCTAATTCTTGGAGATCTTTAAGTGCTCAAACTAGCTGTACCAGTAGATTTGATTAGTAGAGTGGCCATGGTGTTGGAAATATTACCCTAAATGGAAAGATACACTGAAGAGCACACTAGAACTCTTCAATGGATGATAAGGATCATCATGTCAGTCCCACTAGGTGTACCAGAAACTATTGTCACATGGATTTGTAGCCTATGTTGAAGGCTTTTAGGGCTTCAATAATCTAGTGAAACATTAAGATGATCTCTAGGTGTGTGACCCTATAGGTAGATCAAATCTCTAGAGAGAGGCTAGTTCCTTTGTTGAATAAGACATTCAACTATTCCTAAGACTAAACCTAATCTATCCATTATTTATGAAAATAGGAAGAGGGGTAAAACTAGAAATTAAAAGAGGTGATACACCATGTTTGAATATGAAAAGCTAGATCACAGAACTGGAAATGCATAAAATAAAGAAATATAGCTAATCATTTACACAAATCTAACAAATTATTAACAGAGGTAAATAAATGAAATAAGTTGAGAGGAAATAAACATTCACAGACAACCATTTCTAAATTACACAGAGCTAAAATAGTAGAAAAGGTAAAAACACAGTGTATATTTCAACAAAAGGCAAGGCTATAGTAGAAGAGGGCTCTATTTAGAGTACAAAAATGATCTTTGTATCCAACCCTTAATACATCTTTTTTACATGCATATATAGCAATTGATTTACATTGACCTAAGTCATTTCATAATAAATTCACCCCCATTAGTTGTCAGAAAATATCCCTGCAAAAGGAATTTCTATCTGCATAAAATATCTTGGATCATGGAGTAGCTAGGAGATATTTTGCCTGTTCAATGCACCAGCTGATTCATCACCTGCAACATTAAATGTAAAAATATCTAAAATGGGGTAGCTGAGTAGATTAGATCTACATTAATGGCAGATGAGGAAAATCAAATGAATTTTCCATCCAAAATCCCTTTTTACATAGCTTTTACAACACTTCAAATATTTAAATCTAAATATTTGAAGTTTACAATTCTTCACAATTCTCTATTCTTTCTTTGATTTCTAAATTTTTTTGGAAAAACCGGCCTAAATTTTTCCCTATCGGCAAAATCTACATTTTCGAAACCTTTTTGTTTATGTTTCTGCACATTTTCATACTCAGTCAGCAATTTTTTTAGTTTTTTGAACTGTGGTTTGTTTCCTCTATTTTTCCCTTATCAGTGAAATGTCATTCTTTTGAACTTTGGTTTTGGCTCTCTTTTCTTCCTTATTAGTACAAGTCTCTTTGCTGATATTGGTTTACGTTTTGCCTTTATTGAAAAAATATCATTTTTCTAAACCTTCCTTACTTTTATGCCTTATTGGAAAAAGTTTACTTTATCAAACCATCCTTTTGTTGCTCCCTTCATTGGAAATTGTTGCTTGTTGAACGTTTCTTTCTTTTGTCTTTGTCGGCAAAAGTGCCTGACCAATTCTTTTGTTCTTTGGTCACTTTTTCCCTTGTCAGCACATGCATCTTCCTTATTGGCAAAATTTGATATCAGTGAACTTTGTTTTCTTTAAAAATTTTGAAAAGTTTGACCCTTTGCTGATTCATTGATAAGGCTTGCTTTACCTTTTCCTTACTTAGCCAATTTTTGTGTTTTCAATCTCTCCCTTATCGGCAAAATTACCAATCTTTGAACTAAGCACCTTTGTTGGCAAAAGTCTATTTTTCCAAACCTTAGTTCAAAGCTACCTCCTCTTTATGCTCTTCACCCTATCAGAAAAATCACCGATTGGTAAACCTTTGAAATTCTAACCCATCAATGCCTTAGCTAATTTTTGTTGTCAGTGCTTTTACCTTTTGGTGAACCTTACCTCCCTCCATTGGTGATTCGCTCTATCAACAAACCGCATAAACTTTGAACTTATGAAAAGTTCACTCTTTAAGCACTTTGCTAACAAGCATTTGTTTCTTTCTTTTAACTTAGCTGCATTTTCAATGAAGAGGCCAACTCCCCTTGCTGCTTTATTGATAAAATGTCGAATTGGTGAACCTTTTGAGACTCATAACTCTGCTTGAGTTCACCTTTTGGGGAAATCACTGATAAAGCATTTCTTTACTTTTCTCATGCTTTAGACATTTTGAAGAATACATTCCCCTACCCTCTATTGGTAAATCACCAAGTCAGTGAACTGGTAGAATAGTCAACCTATGAAAACTTTGCCTTTGATAGAATTTGTAGATAAAGGGAAAACATTCCTGACTTAACCAATTTTTGAAAACCTCCTCCCTCCATCAGTGAATTGGTCAGACAAAGAACTTGAGAAAAAGTGAACTTTGGAAAGTTCAAAAAACCTAAATTTTTCTTATAAAGAGGAAAACATCCTCATGTCTTAGTCAAATTTGTGTTAGTTCATGAAACTAAAAGTTTGCCGATAAAGGGCATAAGAGGAGAGAAATTTAAGGCAAGAACTTCAAGTTTTCTAGGATTTTCTGGGTTTTTTGTACAGATTCCCTAGATGGATTTTTAGATATTTGTACAAGGCCGAACACTAGAGTGTGAAGGTTTTTAGGCTTCCTGAGCTAGATTTCAAGGAATTTCAACAAGATTTTTAAGTTGGGCTATTTGATTCTAGGCAGAGGAAAATAGGTCAACATTTTGGTGACCTCTCAAGGATGTTTGCCTACTAAACAAATAGACCAGTGGCCTTAAGTACCCATTAGGCATGGAGTCTAAAAGTGACTGTAATAGGTCAAAACAACTGAAACCCTACCTCCAAAACAACACCACAAAAGGAAAACAAGGCATGAATTCTCCTAATGGCAATGCAACCTACCCAAGAGAACTTAGGGAAAGTAAACCTAAAACTGAAATAAATCCTATTCTAATCTTAAGGTAACAAAAAGGAAATGACTTCAAACAAATCCATTTACAGGTTCCTAAAAGTAACTAACATTTCTTAAAAATTTAGAATGTTTACCATGCATGTGGGTAGTTAAAAAGAGGTGGGGAAGGGATGGGCATATAAAAGGATAATCATAAATTTCCCCAAGAAAAAAGAAAAACTCACCTAGCTACTTGCATTGATTAGAAATTTAGTTGCCTGTAATTGGATAAATGGGTTGATCCAACCCTCCATGATGCTCAACCTTATGCTTTGAAGCAAGCATGATAGGTAGGGACTCCTTCTCATATATCTCTAGCTGAGCTAGATGCCTGATAGGGCATCCCATTGAAATAAAGCTTGAATGATCAATGGAGACCACACAATTTTACTTTGATCCTTCATCTTCTTGCTCATCTGAATGCTCTGGATCTTGTAAAATGATTTAAGGAATGACTTCCTCCTCAATCTGCTCAAATAGATTAGGATTTACCTCATCTAGAGGCATTGATTACTATCCAAGTTTGAGTATAAAAACATCAAGCTCATCCCAAAAAAGAGCCTCCTCCAAATCCTCTACACTCTTCAACACATGGCCACACATATGCTATTTTTCATGAGAGGAGATCTCATTGTCATAGTTGGCCTCAACCTACAACAGCTTGCTACCATTCTCCATGTCTTCATGATGTTCCAGAACTCTTGTTGATATTGGCATTTGTATGCCTTCTTCGCATTCCATGTAATTGGGTAACTCATGAAAAAGAGTGGTTTCATCAACGTTTGGAGCCACTACAGCAATCTCCTCCTCTTTGTCCTTAATCGACTATAGTTTGACTAGCTTTTTCTCAAGTTGTCTCTATAATTGAAGGTTTTCCCCATGCAATCTTTACATTTCAACCTTGTTTTCTCAGTCAGATGCATGAGAAAAATCTTCAAAGAACCAAAGTCTAGAGAATTTAGCCTTTTGTCTAAATCAAAATTACTCAAAAGTGTAATAGGTTCAAACAATTCTACCACTATGAGCATAGGATCAACAAAATGCTCCTCATTAGTTTCATTCTCTTCCACCTCCTCCTTTGGCTCACCCCACTGACTAGCTTGGTAGACAATAGGTCCACCTCTTAAAATTGAAATAGCATCAGGGCAAGAGGCCTAAATATCTTATTGAATTTCTTGGATGAGGGGGGAGGGTTCTTGGTAAATTTGATCATGGGGAGTGATAAATTAGGCTTGCACAAGAACAAGGTTTTGTGGAGGGAGAGAACCTTTGAAGCCTTGGAACTTGTGAAGTTGAGGCTCCTCTTCTACAACTCAAACATGGTTAGAAAAAATGGGTTGCCTGAAGTTGGAAGAGGAAGGAACTAATTGGGCTACTTACCTCATCTATTTCTGTTGAGCCGTAATCCTCATAGCAAGGTTTTCTTGAAGGGCCCTTTCTTGTGCTTCCTATTGTTGGTCACACTACCTCATTTCCTGAAACTCATCCCACTCCCTTAAGAAGTCTAGGAACACCTCCATTAGATCACTAATATTTCTAATATTGAGACCATAATCACATTGAGTTCGACTATACCCTCTCTCTCTTTTCATACCGTCCAAAAGTCGATTACTCTCTAGGAACATGCCTATGAGCTCTTTGAATGCATCAGCATTAACATAGTCAACATCTTTCAACCACTTAGAAGGATAGCCGCATTGGCTAGGATTAGAAAAGTCTTCTTGGGGTTGATAATAAGCATTATTTGGCTACCAAGAAGACATAGCAGGGGCAGGTGGGAGGTGATCATAATAGGGATGTTGATATTCTTCTGAAACATGGTAGAATGGTAAAAACCAAAGGTATCTTGGGCCTGAAATGGCTGGTATGGAGGCATAAAATTTGGATTTTGGCTAGGTGAAGGGGAGTAACCATAACTCCCATAAGATCTTGACATTTTAAAACATAAAAATGACAAATAATCATAGAAAATATCTAAACAGAGAAAAACAAGTATGCAACTATAGAAAACTTGATACATACCTAGAAGAGTCACCAAGTGATTTGAAATGCTTCTGGAAGTAGGATAGACTTGGAAAACCATTGAAATCTTGATCCTTGGAGCCCTTTAAGTGCTTCAATTGTTTGTACCAATAGATTTGATTAGTAGAGCTGCCATGGTGTTGGAGAGACTACCCTGAATGGCAAGATACATTGAAGTGCACACTAGAACTCTTCACTGGATGATAAGGATCATCAAGCCAGACCCACCAAATGTGCCAAAAACTATTGTCACATGGATTTGTACCCTCTAGTGAAGACTTTAGGGCTCCAACAATCTAATGAAACATTGAGATTATATCAAGGTGTGGGACCTTGCAGGGAGGTCAAATCTCTAGAGACAAGCTAGTTTCTTTGCTTAATAAGAGATTCAACTATTCCTAAGACTAAACCTAATCTATCTACCATTTATGAAAAGAGGAAGAGGGGTAAAATGAGAAATTAATAGAGCTAATATACTACGTTTGAATATGAAAAGTTGTCACAGAACTAGAAATGCACAAAAGAAAGAAATGTAACTGATCATTTACACAAACCTAACAAATTATTAATAGAGGTCAAGAAATGATCTAAGTTGAGAGAAAATAAACACTCACAAACAACTAATTCTTAATTACATAGAGCTAAAACAACAAAAAAGGTAAAAACATAGTGTGAATTTCATAAAAGGCAAGGCTATAGCAAAGGAGGGCTCTGTTTGGAGTACAAAAATGATCTCTGTATCCAACCCTCAATACATCTTTTTTACATGCATATATAGCAATTGATTTATATTGACCTAAGTCATTTCATAATAAATTTGCTCCAATTGGCCATCAAAAAATATCCCTACAAAAGGAATTTCTGTCTGCATAAAATATCTTGGATCATGGAGTAGCTGGGAGATATTTTGCCTCTTTAATTCATTAGTTGATTCATCACCTACAACATTAAATGTAAAAATATCTAAAATAGGGCAGTTGAGCAGATCAAATCTGCATTAATGGAAGATGAGGAAAATCAAATGCATTTTCCCTCCAAAATCCCTTTTTTACAGAGATTTTACAACACTTCAAATATTTAAATCTAAATATTTGAAGTTTACTATATACCCCTAAAAATGACACAATTCACATTCTTCTAAGTTAATTAAATATCGAAATATTTAATTACCTCTTCTAAAGTCAAAATTAAATAAAATCTTTTACTTAATTTAATTCCTCCAAACAATTAAATAATTCTCAATTATTTAATTAAATCAATTCATTCTTCCAAATTTGAATAAATCAAATCAAATTTATTTAATCCTCTCAATCTCCAAAAATAAAATACAATCAAACATTTTATTTATTCTTCCAAATCATGCACAACAATTAAATAAATTTATTTATTTAATTTGCTTTCTTATCTTTTAAATTAAATAATTCCAATTATTTAATTATTTTCTTCCAATAATATCTTCTCTAAATTTAAGTAAATCAATTATTTATATAAGTTGTTTTTTCTTCTAATTTGAGTTATCTCTAAATATAATTCAAGCTTTGTGCACATGCAATTAAATTTTCCTAATATTTAATAAAGAAAAATATCTTCTTATTCTCATGCAAATCTCTTCTTCTTGTTTTAAATCACTTAACTAATTATTATATTCTTTTAAATGTTTTAACCCATTATTCTATTCTTGATAACTCCTCTCATGCAAAAGAAAGAAAGACACATGTCTTCTTCTTATTCTTTGCATGTTCCTCATTTGTTCTATACCGTTGATCTTCTCAAGTCTTCTATACCGTTGATCTCTTTTTTCCCAAATCTATAAAAGCCACCCAATTCCTCCATTTCATTCATCCAAGCTTTAAGTATTGTTACTCTGTAGGAATTATAGCGTGCCTTTGGCACCAATTCCTTCATTGCTTGCGATCACACTTTTTACTACACACTATGCATTACTACCATCGTTGTGAAGCTCCTCTTCATTGTGATATTATCACCGCCATTCTCAATCGACATTCTTGAACAAAGCAAAGAAGTGCACTCTCTGAGGGCCCTTTCTTATACACGCAGGGATGCTTTTTGATAGGCAACCACTGAAAGTTTTGATCTAAGGAAGGTTTGCTTTGTTATTTGATTTCCTTAGTTCACCATTTCATTGAAGTTTTGGGTATTTTCTATTGATATTATTGCATATTCATTGTTGAAACCAATTTCCCCTTAACATTTTTGGCACCCACCATGGGGCCTAGCCCCAAATTTAACCCAAAAACTGAGTTTTTATGTTTAGAAAATCATACACAGGAGGAAACAGTGCATACATTATTTCCTAACATGCATATGTTATCTGTCACGACGCATCCACTCCTACACTGCATACATTCACTATTCCAGCGCATATACTATATGTTACAACACATCTGTTCACGCAGCGCATGTATACATTATTCCAGCACTTTTACCCTCTGAGACTACGCACACATCAGATCAGTGCATATACCTTTATTTCTGTGCATTTATTGTCTGTTTCAACGCATATGTATTACGGCACTTCTATTGACTGTTTCTATGCATTCAGTCTCTGAAGTGGCACATTTGTTGTAGGTAGTGATTTTAAGGCTTTCTAGGAGATTTTTGCTAACACTAACATCTTTGTAGGTACTCTTTGGAGTTGTTTTGCAGGCTAGGTACTAGTTTAGATTCAAAATAGTTGCATTTGATAGCTCACACTTGAATTTCTAAAGGGAAAGTAAAACATATGCTCATGCAAATCTCAGGTAGTTTTAACTAGGAAAGTGGTAATTGAATCATTGCTATCTTGCATTGCAACATTGCTATCTTTTCAAAGTTATTGCTATCTGGATAAAACTAAACTCATCATTGTGTTCTAGGTTAAAACTGAACCATTGCTATCTCGATTGACCATCACTTCCAAGTTAACAACTCATGCTATCGTGGTATAAAATTGAACTCATCACTGCTATCTAGGTTAAAACTGAACAATTGCTATCTTGATTGACCATCATTTCAAAGTTAACAATTCATGCTATGTGGTTAAAAAATGAATTCATCATTGCTATCTTGATTAAAACTGGACCATTGCTATCTTGCTATCACTTCAAAGTTCTATGCTTACCCAAGTAGATAGCTCATCTAGTTTTTCTCATTTTAACTAGGGGAAAAGAACAACTGTATTCTATGTTTTGGGAATGATACCAGGCCTATGCTCTCCCCTATCTTGGGTGACCAAAATGCCAGACATATCATTTTCACATGTGTTTTTTTCTTTAGAGGGGCCTACTCTTGGATACCGTTCATACAAGTAGGAACGACCCTAAGTGGTAACAGGCTAGACGCCAAGCCCTTCCAAGCCACTATAAATAAATTGTGTTTGGAGTGAAAGCTTCAAACAATGAGTGAAGTTGTGTTATACCGACAGCCATCCTCCCCCAAAACCCTCCAAGGTGCAACCCTTGCAAGCTGGGAGACTCCATAATGAAGAGTAGTGCTACCATATGTATAACCACTCAAATGGTTGCCTTCATTAAACAACTTTGTTCTAGTGGCCAAAAACCTTTGTTATCCATTTGAAGCCTAGGATTTGTATTGTTTTTCCTTTTAGTCTAGAAAAAGTCAAAAAAAGTCACAAAAAAATAAAAAAACCATAAAAATTCTTTGTGTTTGCTATGTCTTCTTGCCATAAATTTAGAAAATCAGATCAAACAGACCTTCTTGCAACCAAAGTACCAAAAACATCAGAAAAATTGCCAAAATTTTGCAAAAACACTGAAAAAACTAGAACTGCGCATTTGTTATCTGAAGTTGCACATCTGTACCAACTTGCTACACATTTGTACTGACTTGTTGTGCTTATATCACCTTTTATTGTGCATCTACTTTTTACCAGTACTACGCATTTGTGTCGACTTTCTGCGCTTGTATCTTTTGTTGCTGCGTATGCATAATAGTGAGTACTTCCACATCTTTTTAGAGAAAAATTTTAGGTTTTCTAGGTATCCATTTCAGTCTTGTGTCAGTTTCTATTGAAATGACAAACCAATTAGAAGTAATTACTCAAGAACTCCAATACTTGCAAGAACAATTAAACTTCTATCTCTCACCCCAAGATCATATAGCAATTTCCCAAGAACTCCAAGTGATATAACAAGAAATGACAATCTTACAAGTTGAACGTGTCAGTACTAGCTACACTTCACACTAAAATCATACATCCTTTTCCCATCTTCATGATACTCCTGACAGGGGAAGCACCACATCAAGTTGGAAATCATATACCACTCCATCTACTAGTCCTCCTTCACCATCTCCTAGAACACATGGCCCAAAGCATACTAATCCTACCATGGAGAACTCCAAATCCACTCATCCATTACCTCATTCATCTACCCATACACCTACCAATGATGTGATCCAAGGGCTACTAGAAGAAAGTCAACTGTATCCCCAAATTCTAGTCCTTGACCTTATCAAAGAGTCTTCAAACATGTCAAATCTGGCAACCCCTTGAGCATATTGAAGAACTTCCTACCATGCACCAAAGTCAAGGTCCGTCGCACCTTCATGTTGTTGACCAAGAGCCTATCCAAGAATCTTCTACCTCAACTTCAATTCAAGCACATCAAGAGTTATGTCAGGAGCACACTTTAGAACATGTAGAAACATCAACCCCTTGTCTAAATCAAGATCAAAGCACTCCCATCTGACCATTACATAACCTTTATCTTTTCGATGATCCTATACCTATACATGAGCAAGAAATCCAATTTCAAACCATTCCTAACCTATATCTCTTTTATGATCAAGATACTATCTTTGATGAAAAAGCTATCCATGAGCAACTTGATCCTATACATGAACAAGAGATCCAATTTTGGCCCCTCCATAACCTCTATCCTTTCTGTGGTCAGGATATTATCGTTGATGATGAACCTATACAAGAGCACCTTATTTCCATCATGCTACATCCTATCTATGATCAAGATCCCACATATGATCAAGAGTCTATCTATGATCAAGCAGACCATGATGATCCTCTTAGCCCACTTTATGCATTCCATGGTCCCGGGCTTATAACCCCATCTAATCCCATCCAAGATCCAACAACTTCCACTTCCCTTGACGAGACACTTGCCTCCCAAGAAAGCATAGAAGATCAAACTAAAAATACTCCTCTGCCATCCATTATCGATCATGCTACAAATCCCCCATCATATATCTTTGGTCTTACCGCCTTCATTCATGAGTATTCCTCCTTAGAACACCAACCACAATTATCCTCTATCCCACCTTCTTCATCCAATAAGGAACTTGTGTCTAGTATTCCACCTACACCTAATCCCGTTGTCCACCACATACTCCAACATATGAACTATCAAGGTAAAGGCTTAGACCTTCATGAACAAGGTATTTTAGAGCCCGTCCATGTCAATGTTCCTCCTCCTTCATATGGCCTTGGATACACACCCCAACATGAACAATCTCAAGATGTTGGTACTTCCTCCATGCCTTTTAAATCCCCCACTTTCCATCATATTCCCAAAACATATGTCGTCATTCCACCTCCCCTATCATATACATCCCAAAAGCATGTGACCATACACCTTCCACCATCCAATCTACCTCCGCCACTTCCAACTCCTAATATCCCTCCATACATTTTACCACCACTTCTTCCAACACCTTATTCACCCATCTATGAATCTTTTAACAATCCCAATCATGGCCAACAAATGCACATGTCAAAACAAAGAACTTCCTCCAACCCCACTTCCACCATCCCAAAGGATTTTAACAGCAAAAATTTGAATGCCTTTACCTATAAAGTCAAAAATCCTAAGAGTCCTCATGACCTAGGATACAAAAACCAAGAATCAAAGAAACATCCTTCTCAAGAGCTGCATACACCCACACACCTATACACCAAGTTGAAAAAGGTGTGGGTCTGCATCCAACAAATGATTACTCCAAAAGCTGCATACACCCAAACCCATACCTTCAAAGGTACTATCTAAAAACAAAATGGTTTGGGTACCTAAGCAAAAAGCCCTCAAGTTACATGAGGCATCTACCTCTCAAGAATCTCAACCATCCACTTTCTCCCATTCCATCCAAAAGTCTCAAATTCTTCCATCCCACATGACAAGCAAAAATCAGAACAATACTGAGTCTATGTGGATCCCTACATGCCTAAGTCATTCATCCACAAACAAAAGTCTCCATTGCTTCCTACACTACTTTCCCATCACCAGCTTCAATGTTTATCACGATATGTGCAACCATTGGTCATGATTCCCTTCCATCCCACAACATTTCCATATACCTCCATCTCCTCTTCCTTCCACTATTATCCTACATATCTTCCTCATCCTATTCCTATGGTCCATACTTTTTCATAGACTTTTCATCCATCCTTCCATAAATCTTCTGTATTCTGCATCATCATCCACTATCACACCCTTCATAATACAATATCTACCTTCTCCATCTCACTTTCATGTAATGCCCTACCAACTTATGAGAACACTCGACATGGTCCATGCGACGACATCCTTCTAGCGGGACTATCACCTTCCATGGAACTAGACACTTGAACCCCTCTTATCCATTTCCACTTGTCGTATCCTATCCAAATGCTAAAAAAAAATGAAAAAAGTAAAGAAAAATCCCTTCGTCCAATGGTGAAAATATGGCAAACAGGTGCCTTGGATAAGTACCATGATGAAAACTTGGCAAACAGGAATCATGTGTAATTTGATCTTCTATGTCACCTACACTTGGGGGCACCTTATCTCATCAGCATATCACTCTTTCTCCTATCAGTTTTCTTCTGTACCATTTCCTATCCTATCCTTCTAGCCATTACCTACCTATACTATCCAGTCTATCCATCCAAATCTTCCATTCCTCTATTTTCTTTGGTCTTGATAAAGATTGGGGGCACAATGTTAACAAATGTTTTAGATGTCTCTTGACATACCTTATCCTCCAAAACCATGCAAATCCTTCATTATCCTCTCATCCTCCTTTCTCGTAAGCTTTGTCATGTCAAAATCTTGAGTTATTCTTATGCAACATAGTCCTTGGAGATCACATCCTTGATTTCTTCTACCTAACCACCCATTCCATTCCTTATCACCCATACACTGCCTATCCATGGTGTTTCCTTGTCATCAGTATTATCTGTTCCATATTGATCCATATCTTTTCCATATCATGTCTTATCTAATCCATATCTATTCCATATAATGTATTATCTGCTCCACATTTGTTCCATATCATGTCTTGTCTAATCCATATCTATTCCATATCATGTCTTATCTATTCCATATATGTCCCATATCGTGTATCATCTAATCCATATCTATTCCATATCTAATCCATGTCTATTACATATCGTGTCTCATCCGATCCATATCTTAGATCCATTAGGGTTTTACCCCAAACTACATTGCCTCTGTGTCATCATGTAGGCAAGACCATTTAACAATGAGCCCCTGAGGCACTAGGTTAGTCCTTTAGGGTCTATCTCACCAATAAGGATTGTGAAATCTTCTCACCAGGCAAGCAAGTGCAAGCAAAGCCCACTTTCAAGTAGAAATCCTGACACAAGACATTAACCTATCCAAAGCAAAGCAAACTCCTAAGGCCTTCTAAATGATTTTACCCAAATTATGGCAAGAAACAAACACATCTAAATGCAAAATTTTTTTGTGGATTGGAAACATGGTTAAAATACAAAGTCTTGATTTTTTCTATCATGCCTTTCTATGCTACTCAAGGATGCCAAAAGCTAGAGATGCTATGATGGGGGCATGATTATTTTCTTTGTTTGTTGTTTGTGGATTAAACATCAGTAATGTGAAGCCTTGTCTAAAGACATGATTGGCAAAAGATCATCGAGGACATCTAAGGTCTAACATGAAAGGGGGCAATCCTTATTTGCTGATACACAAGAAATACTCAGGTCATCTCAGTTCAATCATACCTTGATGCTTGTATTAACTTGCTAAATCAAAATCCATGTAAGCAATACTTAGGTCATCTCAGTTCAATTATACCTCGATGCTTGTATTAACTTACAACATTCGAAAAAGTACCCAAAAAAAATCACCCAATGATGAAATAAGCACTTCAAAATACTTGCACCATCAAGATGTCAAAAGGAAAACATCCATCAAGCATCCATTATACATCCATACATACTGTACCCTATGCAATAAATGATCCAGAATGTAGAGTATAAATATTTATCAAAGCTTGTGATTCCTTCTGTCGAGTCATTCTTCTATCAATCAGTATTCTATCTATCGTTGTGATCCATTCTTCTCAATTTGGTCAACCTGAGCAATGATCCAAATGCAAGTCCATCCTTAAACCATACCAATCAAGTCAAGTCAATCTTGTCAAATGATCCAATCACATTCAGTGGTCTTGATCCTTGTCTGGTCGTAAACCAACTTGATCAGTTAATCAATCAATTATCTTATACAAGATGTAACATTATCGAAATCAGACCAACACACGCATCTTACACAACATGTTTCATTTCCTAAAACCAGACACTATCCTTCATGTTGCTCTAGGGATCTATCATTCCCCGCCATGACAACATGCCTGCCGTGTTGGTCTAGGTATATATCATTCCCCGCCATGAAAACACTGTCGTATATCATTGGTTTACGGATGGACAGGGGTAATACCTTGTTTGTTCTTGTATCATTTGTGCATACTTTCTTACTTGCTTGTGTGTGGTATCATTCTATCTTGCATTGCGTATTATTCAGCTCTTTCTCTAACCAATTTCTTCAAACCTAACCAAGTTTTCCCTTCATCTTCGTGAGATTGTCTGTCTCACATCCTTCTACCTTCTTCCCGTCTAATCTCCTGAGGGGGCATCCTATCACCATAACCTATACTAGGGGCAAACTGGGGCATGTATCATTATTCAACAATCAATTTTTTTGAAGCAATGTTGTAAACTGCATTGCATCAAAGAGGGGCAAAATGTATACACCTAAAAATGACACGATTCACATTCTTCTAAGTTAATTAAATATCAAAATTTTTAATTACCTCTTCTAAAGTCAAAATTAAATAAAATCTTTTATTTAATTTAATTCCTCCAACCAATTAAATAATTCTCAATTATTTAATTAAATCAATTCATTCTTCCAAATTTGAGTAAATCAAATCAAATTTATTTAAATCCTCTCAATCTCTAAAAATAAAATATAATCAAACATTTTATTTATTCTTCCAAATCATGCACAACAATTAAATAAATTTATTTATTTAATTTGCTTTCTTATCTTCTAAATTAAATAATTCCAATTATTTAATTGTTTTCTTCCAATAATATCTTCTCTAAATTTAAATAAATCAATTATTTATTTAAGTTGCTTTTTCTTATAATTTGAGGTATATCTAAATATAATTCAAGCTTTGTGCACATGCAATTAAATATTCCTAATATTTAATAAAGCAAAATATCTTCTTATTCTCATGCAAATCTCTTCTTTTTGTTTTAAATCACTTAACTGATTATTATATTCTTTTAAATGCTTTAACCCATTCTTCTATTCTTGATAACTCCTCTCATGCAAAAGAAAGAAAGACACATGTCTTCTTCTTATTCGTTGCATGTTCCTCATCCGTTCTATACCATTGATCTTCTCAAGTCTTCTATACCATTGATCTCTTCTTTTGCAAATCTATAAAAACAACTCAATTCCTCCATTTCATTCATCCAAGCTTTAAGTATTGTTTCTCTATAGGAATTACAGCTCGCCTTTGGCACCAATTCCTTCATTGCTTGTGATCACACTTTTTACTATGCACTACACATTACTACCATCATTATGAAGCTCCTCTTCATTGCGATATTATCACCGCCATTCTCAATCGACATTCTTGAACAAAGCAAAGAAGTGCACTCTCTGAGGGCCCTTTCTTATACACGCGAGGACAATTTTTGATAGGCAACCAATGAAAGTTTCGATCTAAGGAAGGTTTTCTTTGTTATTTTATTCATTGTTATTTGATTTCCTTAGTTCACTATTTCATTGAAGTTTTGGGTATTTTCTATTGATATTAATGCATATTCATTATTGAAACCAATTTTCCCTTAACATTTACAATTCTCCACAATTCTTTATTCTTTCTTTGATTTCTATTTTTTTTGGAAAAAATGGCTTGAATTTTTCTCCTAGCTGAACTTTTCTTTCTTTTGTCTTTGTCAACAAAATTGCCCTATCGGCTCTTTTGTTCTTTGGTCGCTTTTGCCCTCATCAACAAAACTTGCTTTTTTGGCACATTGTTCCTCATCAACCAAATTGGCCTCCTTAAGCACTTTTCCCTTTGCATCTTCCTTATCAGCAAAAGTTGATATTGGTGAACTTTATTTGCTTTGAACATTTTGAGAAGTGTAGCCCTTTGTTGATTTGTTGATAAGGCTTGCTTTACCTTTTCTTTACTTAGCCAATTTTCATGTTTTCAATCTTTCCATTATCAACATAATTACCAATCTTTGAACTAAGCACCTTTGTCGGCAAAAGTCTATTTTGTTGAACCTTAATTTTGAGCAGTGTCCTCTTTGTGCTTTTCATCCTATCGACAAAATTGCTGATCGATGAACCTTTGAAATTTTGACCCATCAATGCCTTAGCCACTTTTTGTTGTCAACCCTTTTACCTTTTGGTGAACCTTGCCTCCCTCCATTGACAATTCACCCTATCGACGAACTGTGAAAACTTTGAACTTATTAAAAGTTCATACTTTAAGCACTTTGCTGACAAGCCTTTGTTTCTTTCTTTTAACTTGGATGCATTTTCAATGAAGAGGCTAACTCCCCCCACTGCTTTATTGGTAAAATGTTGAATTGGCGAACCTTTTGAGATTTTGGGTAAATTGCCAATAAGGCGTTTCTTTGCTTTACTCATTCCTTATACATTTTAAAGAATACATTCCCTTGCCCTTTGTCAGTGAATCGCCGAGTCAGCGAACCAGTGGAAAAGTGAACATATGAAAAGTTCGCATTTGATAGACTTTTACAATAAATAGAAAACATTTCTAACTTGACCAATTTTTGAAGACCTCCTCCCTCCATTGGTGAATTGGTCAGTCGAAGAAATTGAGAAAAAGTGAACTTTTGGAAAGTTCATAAAACCTAAATTTTGCTAATAAAGAGGAAAAAATCCTCATGCCTTAGTCAAATTTGTGTTAGTTCATGAAACTAAAAATTTGCCAATAAAGGCCAAAAAAGGAGTAAAATTTAAGGCAAGAACTTCAATTTTTTTTAATTTTTCTAGATTTTGTGCAAGGATTCCCTAGATTTTTAGAGATTTTTACAAGGTAGAACACTAGAATTTGAATATTTCAGGCTTGTTGAGATAGATTTCAAGGAATTTCTACAAGATTTTCAAGTTGGGCTATTTGACTCTAAGTAGAGGAAAATAGGTCAACATTTTGGTGACCTCTTAGTGATGTTTACGGGCTAAACAAATAGACTAATGGCCTTAAGCATCCATTGGACATGGAGTCTAAACATGACTACAATAGGTCAAAACAATTGAAACCCTGCCTCCAAAACAACACCACAAAAGGAAAACAAGGCATGCCTTCTCCTAATGACAATGGAGCCTGTACAAGAGCACTTAGGGAAAGTAAACCTAAAAATGAAATAAAACCTACTCTAATTTTAAGCTAACAACAAGGAAATGACTTTAAATAAAGCCATTAATAGGTTCTTGAAAGTAACTGACCTTTCTTAACAATTTACAATGTTTCTCATGCATGTGGGCAGTTAAAAAGAGGTGGGGAAGGCATGGGCATATAACAAGATAATGATAAACTTCCTAAAGGAAAAATAAAAACTCACCTATCCACTTGCACTAATCAGAAATGTAGTTGCCTAGAAGTGGATAAATGGGTTGATCTAGCCCTCCTTGATGCTCAACCTCATTCTTTGAAGAAAGCATGATAGGTAGGGACACATTTTCATATATCTCTAGCTAATCTAGATGCCTGATAGGGTATCCCCTTGAAATAGAGCTTGAATGATCAATTTAGACCACATGCTTTTGCTATGATCCTTCATCTTCTTGTTGATCTGAATGCTTTGACACTTGTAAAATAATTTGAGGAATGACTTCCTCCTCAATCTGCTCAAACAACTCAGGATTTACCTCATTTAGAGGCATTGATTTACTATCCCAGTTTGAGCAAAAAACATCAATCTCATCCCAGAAAAGAGCCTCCTCTAAATCCCATGCACTCTTCAGCACAGGGCTGCACATGTGATTTTCTTCATGAGATGAGATCTCATTGTCATATTTGGTCTCAACTTGTAACATCTTGCCACCATTCTCCATGTCTTCAAGATGTTCTAGAACTATTCTTGATATTGGCATTTGCATGCCTTCTTCGCATTCCATGTAACTGGCCAGCTCATGAAACAAAGTGGCGTTAGCAACCTCTAGAGCCAATACAGTAATCTCCTCCTCTTTGTCCTGAATTGATTGCAATTTGACTGAATGTTTCTCAAGTTGTCTCTATAGTTGAAGGTTCTCCCCATGCAATCCTTGCATTTCAACCGTGTTTTCTTAGTCAGATGCATGAGAAAAAGATTCAAAAAAAACAAAGTCTAGAGGATTCATCCCTTTGTTTGAATCAACGTTACTCATAGGTTTAATAGGTTCAAACAATTCCACCACTGTGAGCATAGGAACAACAAACTAATCCTCATTAGTTCATTCTCTTCCACCTCCTCCTTTGGCTTACCAATCTAACTAGCTTGGTAGAAAATAGGTCCACCTTTAAAAATTGAAATAGCATCAAGGCAAGAGGCTTGGATATCTTCTTGAATTTGTTGGAGGAGGGGGGAGGACCTTCTTTGTAAATTTGTTCCTGGGGAGTGATAAATCAGGCTTGCACAGGAGTAGGGTCTTGTGGAGGAACAAAGCCTTTGAATCCTTGGAACTTGTGAAATTGAGGATGCTCTTCTAAAGGCCAAACTTGGATGGAAGAAAGGGGTTTCCTAAAGCTAGAAGAGGAAGGAACTAAGTTGACTACTTGCCTCATTTTATTTCTCTTGAGCCACAATCCTCAAAGTAAGGTTTTCGTCAAGGGCCCTTTCTTGTGCCTCCCATTGTCAGTCACGATCCCTCACTTCTTGAAACTCATCCCACTCCCTTTGGAAGTCTAGGAATGCCTCCTTTAGATTACTACTATTTATGATATTGAGACCATAATCACACTAAGGTCGACTATACCCTCTCTCTTTTTCATACCATCCAAAAGTCTATTACTCTCGAGGAACATGCCTATGAGCTCTTTGAATGGATCAACATTCACATAGTCAATATCTTGGAACTGGTTAGAAGGGTAGCTGCACTAGCTAGGATAAAAAAAATATCCTTGGGGTTGATAATAAGCATTATTAGGCTGCCAAGAAGACATAGCAGGGGTGGGTGGGAGGTAAGTATTATAGGGATGTTGATATTCTGATGAAATAGGGCAGAATGGCAAAAAACCAAAGGTATCTTGGCCCTGGAATGGTTCGTATGGAGGAATAAAATTTGGATTTTGGCTGAGTGGAGGGGAGTAACCATAACTCCCATAAAATATTTATATGAGAACATCAAAATGCAAAATAATCATAGAAAATATCTAAACAGAGCAAAATAGGTCTGTAACTAGAGAAAACTGCATACATACCAAGAAGAGTCTCTAGGTAATTTTAAATGCTTCTAGAAGTAGGATAGACTAGGAGAACCACTGAAATACTAATCCTTGGAGCCCTTTAGGTGCTTGAACTAGCTGCACCAGTAGATTTGATTAGTAGAGTCACCATGGTGTTGGAGAGACAACACTGAATGGCAAGATACACTGAAGAACACACCTAAACTCTTCAATGGATAATTAGGATCATCAAGTCGGTCCCACCAGGCATGCCAAAAACTATTGTCACATGGATTTGCACCATGTGTTGAAGGCTTTTAGGGCTCCAACAATCCAATGAAACATTGAGATGATCTCCAGGTGTGGGACCCTATAGGGAGATCAAATCTCAAGAGAGAGGCTGGTTCCTTTGCTGAATAAGAGATTCAGCTATTCCTAAGACTAAACCTAATCTATCCACTGTTTATGAAAAAGAAAAGAGGAGTAAAACTAGAAATTAATAGAGGTGACACACAAGGTTTAAATATGAAAATCTCTCATGGAACTAGAAATACACAAAATAATAGTCAAATTTGAGGAAATAAAGAAATGAACTAAGTTGAGAGGAGATAATAGACAACTAATTTTGAATTACATAGAGCTAAAACAATAGAAAAGGTAAAAACATAGTGTGTATTTCATCAAAAGGCAAGGCTACAGCAGAGGAGGGATTTGTTTGGAGTACAAAAATGATCTCTGTATCCAATAGTCAATACATCTTTTTACATGCATATATAGCAATTGATTTACATTGACCTAAGTTATTGAAAGGAAGCTAGGTGTGCAAAAAATGTTTCCTACACTAATCTAATGAGGGGAGGAGAGTGCAAATTAAATTTTATCTTTAGAATTACAACTATGTTAACCCACTAACATAGATATTGTAGCAAACACATACACAAGAAAGTAAGATAGAAGAAGAGAGACACAAGATATACATGGGGAAAACCCTTATGGGTGAAAAACCCCACACTCTAAAACACAAGTCAAATGTATTTCATAAACAAAGAAGGTTACAATACAACATAGAGCCAATGCTCTTGCAAGAGTCTTCGACACTCGTATCTGGAGATGTTCTGGTAGGAAAACAGTACCTGTGAAATTTGTAATACTTCTCTCAAAATACCTATTTATATAACAAAATACAAGGCAAAAATGGCTCCACATTGGGATGGGTGTCCAACATGGCCTCATGGCCCAAAACCCACGCCTATGGATACTTGTCCAACACTATAGGATGCTCCTCACACTTGTCAAGTCAACCCATCCTAAGGAGGTCACCTATTTCCAAAATGGGCTATGATAGATGCTCTTACGACTCTTACAACCGTCATAGAATCTATCATAGTTGTCATAACTTACATTTGTAAGAGAATCTGTCATACACAAGCTATAAGTAGCATAATCTCTTAAAACATGTCATAGTCCAACTTGGGGTGCCCAAAGATGCTCTTTGACACATGTCCTCTCCTGTCATAGAATCTCCTATTTCCAACTCTTACATGTCATAACTTTGTCATAGGAATCTGTCATGATCGTTTTGGTCAACATTCCCTTACACAACATCCAAGATGCTGACACATAGAAAAATATTCCTACCACTAAGTGGGATGCCTATCTCCTCATGTGAGGACAAAATTACATGTGGTCATATGCCATGTAGGATGACACATCACCGTGCCAACTCCCACAAGATGACAACATAGGATTTACATCCTAATTATACAATAGGCAATAAATAAATAAATACAATGAAATAATACAAGAAATTACCAAGGTTGAGACACCTTAATTCCCAACATTCTCCCACTTTGTCAAACACCTTGTAAGAGCCAATAGGATTAACAAGATTTAACTACTATAGGCTGAGAGGCCCATAGACTTTGAACACCATCTGAACTTCTTTGTGCCCACTAGCTTCGTCAATGCATCTGCAACATTCTTCAAAGTATCTACCTTCTCCAAATTTACCTTCCCATCCTCTACCATGTCTTGCACAAAGTGAAACTATACATCAATAAGTTTTGTTCTGGCATGGAAAGTTGGATATCGTAATCTGTCTTGCATCAACATCAATATCTAAACACAATCTCTTAAGCCAAATGGCTTCCTTGCAAGCATGAGTTGCTGCCATGTACTCAGCTTCTGTAGTGGACAAAGCAACCATAGGTTGTCACTTACTCATCCAACTAATTGCACCACCAAACATAGTGAACACATAGGCACTAGTGGATATCTTGCTGTCAATGTCACCTACACAATTAGAATCCACAAATCCACGAATACAAACTAAATGTGGAGGTCCTGTAACATTACCATGATAGCATATGGAATACTTAGAAGTACCCCTCAAATATTTGAACACTTGCTTAACTGCATCCCAATCTACCCATCCAAGATAAGCCATAAATCGACTAAGGACTCCCACTGCTTGGGCAATGTCTGGTCTTTTACAAACCATAGCATACATTAAACTACCAACATCACTAGCATAAGGTACTTTGCTCATGTACTTCACCTCACTAGGAGATTTTGGACAATCATTAATAGGCAACTTTGTCCCCAATGAAATAGGAACACACAATGGTCTACAATCTGCCATGTTGAACCTATCCAAAATGGTCTTCACATACTTACTCTGGCTTAACCAAAGTTTTTTGTTAGCTCTGTCACTTCTGATTTCCATTCCTAGAATGAAACAAGCTACCCCAAGATTTTTCATCTCAAACTGTGTTGACAACTAAGACTTCAAATTAGAAATCATATTCTTACCATTCCTAATCAATAGCATATCATCAACATACAATGCAATAATGAGAATGCAATCATTGTCAAATTTGTAATACACACAATGATCTAATTTTGATCTCAGATATCTAATTAACAATACAAAGGTATCAAACTTCAAGTACCGCATCCTAGGAGACTGCTTCAAACCATACAAAGACTTCTTTAACTTGTAAACCAAATTTTCTTTACATTTCTCTATGTAATGCTCTGGCTGTGACATGTAGATTTCTTCCTCCAAATCACCATGAAGGAAAGTTGTCTTCACATCCATCTGTTCTACCTCTAAGTCATAAGAAGTTGCAAGAGATAACATAAATCAAATGGATGTTAGCTTTGCAATGGGAGAGAAAATTTCACCATAATCAATTCCCTCCACTTGTGAATACCCATTCGCAACCAATCTAGCCTTGTACTTTTTAACACTGCCATCTACACCGAATTTCTTCTTGAACACCCATTTGTATCCGACAGGTTTTCGTCCTTCAAGAAAAGGCACCAAGTCCCATGTTTTATTCTTCTCCAAAGAACCCATCTCATCTTCCATGGCCTCCTTCCAAGAACCTGCATCTTTCAAGCCCATAGCCTCTTTCATAGTTCTAGGCTCATCAGTGTTAGTAAGTAAAGCAAAAGCACAACTAGAATCATGTAATGAATAACCAAACCAATCAGGTTGCTTTTTTGTTCATGTAGTCCTCCTCAATGGTTGAGGTTAAGGTTCCACTTCTTCTTCTAACCTTTTAGAGCTTCTAGAGCTCTCCTCATCATCAAATCTCACAGGGTCTATTTGTTCAGTCTTCTCATGGGTAGAAGGAAATTGAACTACATCATCTTTCTTTTCTGTCTGTTCTGGCTATAGAACAACAAAAGAAGGTGTTAGCTCTTTGAAGATAACACTTCTGCTATACAACACTTTTTCAAGCATAGGATCCTAAAGCTTGTATTCTTTCACATTAACACCATAGCCAATGAAAATCCAATTAACAACCTTGTTCTTCAATTTAGATCGTTTCTCCCTAGGCACATGTGCATATGCCTCACAACCAAAAACACGAAGATGTCTAACTAAAGGCTTCTTACCAGACCACACCTCCATAGGTGTCTTACCAACAAGAGCTAATGTAGGAGATCTATTTACCAGATAACAAGCAATGGTTATAGCTTTAGTCCAAAACTTTTGTTCAAGGCTTTCTCCACTAAGCATACTCCTAGCCTTCTCCATCAGTGTCTTGTTCATCCTCTCTGCAACTCTATTTTGCTGCGGGTTGTATGGAGTTGTCATATGTCTTTCAATCCCTTGCTCTTTACAGAACTTATCAAACTCTGCTGAACAAAACTCTCCACCATTGTCATTTCTCAAACACTTACTCCATTTTACTAGTCTAATTTTCAGCAAAGACTTTAAACTCCTTAAACCAACTAAAGACTTTAGTCTTGCTTCTGATAAAATAAACCCATGTCCTTCTACTATAATCACCTATGAAAGATACAAAATATACATATTTTGAAATTGAAGGAATATTAACAGGACCAAACACATCAAAATGAATAAGATCCAAAACACTAGAAGACTTGTGAGAACTATAGTAAAACTGAACACGGTTTTGCTTTCCATATACACAATGTTCACAAAAGTCAAACTTGAGATTACAATCATTTAACCCCTCAACGATGTTTTTATTTTTCAGGGTTCACAGACCCTTCTCGACAATGTGGCCATATCTCAAATGCCATAACATAGTCTTTTAGTAGGAATCTTAGCTTCCATAGCATGTGCACTACCATCAGAAAGAGTTACAACAAATTTCTTCATTGCTTGTTTAGATGGTGGGGATGAAGTGACTGCAGCTCTTTTCTTTGAGTTAGAAGAACTATTACACTGTAAAGTGCATGCCTCCAGCTAAAATAGAGTACCTCTCCATAGATCCTCTAGTCATCTTGCATCCATCCTTTGAAAAGACAACCTGCACACTTGCATCATTCAACATACTTACAGAAATCATGTTCTGTGCTAGGCCTAGGATGTGGATAACCCTAGTGATCCCCTTCACTCATCCATCATGGAATCAGATTGACACTCTTCCATGACCAACAATCTTCAAATGAGAATCATCACCCAGGTACACTCTTCCACCATCAAACTCTTCATATTTTGTAAACCAGTATTGATGCGAGGTCATGTGGAATGATGCACTAGAATCAATCAACCACACATCATCAAATGCATGGGTGGTCGGGGCTGTAATGAAGGCATCACCATCATCTTGTGACTTGTCAGAATCTAAATCAGGAGTATTTTTCTTTTTCTTTTTCTTCTCCTCTTTGCATTCCTTTCAGAAATGCCTAGTTTGCCCATAGTTTCAACAAAGAGCCTAGGACTTTCTAGGAGATTTAGATCTCCCACGGGATTTGGATCTACCCTTTTCACCTTTCTTGTCCTTCTTCTTCCCTTTTTCTTTGGGTCTTCCACAAACTACAAGAGCCTCTTTGGCTGCCTTAGAAGACTTTCTCTGCATCTCTTTAGATAACAATGAAGACACCACATCTTCCATCTTGAAGGTGGTAGTGGTGCTTCTGATAGCCATGACACAATGATCCCACAAATTTGGCAAAGAACAAAGTAGGGTCATACATCGATCCTCCTCGTCCATTTTCACACCCACAGATGTCAACTGTGTAACAATCATGTTAAAAGCATTCATGTGGTCTGCAACAGATCCTCCATCTTCCATCTTTAAAGCAAACAATTTTTTCACAAAAGCTTGTTCACCAAGGATTTAGCCTGATAAACATCACCCAACTTCTTCCAAAGGTCTTTTGCGCTCTTCTCCTCATGGATATTCAACAGGATGGAGTCAGCTAGACAAAGTCTTATAAGACCCTTAGCCTTCTGATCTTTGAGGTCCCAATCATCGTATGACATTACTATAGGTTTTACACCAGATACAGTTTCCCATAGGTCACAATCAACAAGTAGGTCCTCCATCTTGAGTTTCCACAACTCGAAATTGGTGTCATTAAATTTTTCCACCTCTAATATTCTAGATGTGGTTGCCATCTCCTTGCTGCAACAAGATATAGAATGCTTTGCACAACACTCCCACTCAACCTATGATTAGCTCAAAAAACCCCTACCTAGCAGCTAGAACCAAAACTAGCCAGGCTCTGATACCAACTGAAAGGAAGCTAGGTGTGCAGAAAAGGCTTCCTACACTAATCTAATGAGGGGAGGAGAGTGCAAATTCAACTTTATCTTTACAATTATAGCTATGTTAACCTAGTAACATAGATATTACAATAAATGCATACATAAGAAAGTAAGACAAAAGAAGAGAGACAAGATATACGTGGGGAAAACCCTTGTGGGTGAAAAACCCCACTCCAAAACATGACTCAAATGTATTCTGTAAACAAAGAAGGTTACAATACAACACAGAGCCAATGCTCTTGTAGGATTCTTCGACACTCGTATTTGGAGATGTTCCGACAGCATAACAGTGCTTGTCAAATCTATAATACTTCTCTCAAAAGCACCTATTTATATAACAAAATATAAGGTAAAAATGGCTCCACATTGGGATGGGCATCCAACATGGCCTCATCACCCAAAACCCATGCCTATGGACACTTGTCCAACATTGTAGGATGCTCCTGACACTTGTCAAGTCACCCCATCCCAAGGAGGTCACCTATTTCCAAAATGGAGCTATGACAGATGCTCTTGCGACTCTTACAACCATCATAGAATCTGTCATAGCTATCATAACTTACATCTATAAGAGAATATGTCATACACAGGCTAAATAGCATATTCTCTTACAACATGTCATAGTCCACCTTGGGGCACCCAAAGATGCCTTTTTCAAAGATGCTCTTCGACACATGTCTTCACCTATCATAGAATCTCCTATTTCTGACTCTTACATGTCATAACTTTGTCATAGGAATATGTCATGATTGTTTCAGTCAATATTCCCTTACACAACATCCAAGATGTCAACACATGGCAAAATACTCCTACCACTAAGTGGGATGCCTATCTCTTCATGTGAGGACAAAATTACATGTGGTCATATGCCATGTAGGATGACACATCACCGTGCCAACTCCCACAAGATGACAACATAGGATTTGCATCCTAATTATACAATATGAAATAAATAAATAAATACAATGAAATAATACAAGGAATTACCAAGGTTGAGACACCTTAATTCCCAATAGTTATTTCATAAAAATTCACCCCCATGGGCTGTCAGAAAATATCCCTACAAAACGAATGTTTGTCTGCCTAAAATATCTTGGATCATACAGTACATGGGAGATATTTTGCCTCTTCAATGCACCAACTGATTCATCACCTGCAATATTAAATGAAAAAATATCTAAAATTGGGTAGCTAAGTAGATCAGATTTGCATTAATGGAAGATGAGGAAAATCAAATGCATTTTCCCTCCAAAATCCCTTTTTTATAGAGCTTTTACAACACTTCAAATATTTAAATCTAAATATTTGAAGTTTATAATTCTTCACAATTCTCTGTTCTTTCTTTGATATCTAAATTTTCTGGAAAAACTAGCCTAAATTTTGCCCTAACAGCAAAACCTGCATTTTCTAAACCATTCTATTTATGTTGCTACACATTTTCATCCTCAGTCGGCAATTTTTTAGTTTTTTGAACTATGGCATGTTTCCTCTATTTTTCCCTTATCATCAAAATGTCATTCTTTTGAACTTTGGTTTTGGCTCTCTCTTCTTCCTTATCAGAAAAAGTCTCTTTGTTGATCTTGGTTTACATTTTGCTGAACCCTCCTTACTTTTCTATCTTATCAACAAAATATTACTTTGCTAAACCATCCTTTGGTTGCTCCCTTTGTCGACAAACTTGCTCCTTGCCGAACTTTTCTTTCTTTTGTCTTGGTCAGAAAAATTACCCTATCATCTCTTTTGTTCTTTGGTTGCTTTTTCCCTTCTCAAAAAAACTTTCTTTATCAGCCCATTGTTCATCATCAGCAAAATTGGCCTCCTTAAGCACTTTCCCCTTTGCATCTTCCTTATCGACAAAAGTTGATATCAATGAACTTTATTTTCCTTGAACTTTTTGAAAAGTTTGGTCCTTTTCCAATTTACCAATAAGGCTTGCTTTACCTTTTCTTTAATTAGCCAATTTTAATGTTTTCCATCTTACCCTTATTGGAAAAATTACCAACCTTTGAACTGAGCACCTTTGTTGGAAAAAGTTTGTTTTGCTGAACCTTACTTCTAAGTTGCTTCCTCTTTATGCTCTTCACCCTATCAGCAAAATTGCATATCGATGAACCTTTGAAAATTTGACCCATCAATGACTTAGTCGATTTCTGTCGTAGGCCCGTTTACTTTTTGGAGAACCTTACCTCCCTCCATTGGCGATCATCGTGTTGGTGAACAACAAAATCTTTGAACTTATGAAAAGTTCAATCTTTAAGGACTTTGCTGACAAGCATTTGTTTCAGAGGCCGACTCCCCCTGCTGCTTTATCAACAAAATGTCAAATCAGCAAACCTTTTGAGACTCATAACTCTTCTAGAGTTCACCTTTTGTGGAAATCGCTGATAAGACATTTCTCTTCTTTACTCATGGCTTAGACATTGTGAAGAATGCGTTCCCCTACCCTATGTTGGAAAATCACTGAGTTGATGATGGAAAAGTGAACCTATGAAAAGTTTGTATTTGATGGACTTCACCGATAAATGGAAAACATTTCTAACTTAAACAATTTTTAAAAACCTCCTCCCTCCATTGATGAATCAGTCATTCAGAGAACTTGAGAAAAAGTGAACTTTTGGAAAGTTCATAAAACCTAAATTTTGCTGATAAAGGGGAAAACATCCTCATGCCTTAGTCAAATTTGTATTAGTTCATGAAACTAAAATTTTTTTGATAAAGGCCAAAAGAGGAGCAACATTTAATGCAAGAGTTTCAATTTTTTTGGCTTTTGTTGGGTTTTTTGCAAGGATTCCCCAAATGGATTTTCAAAGATTTTTACAAGGAAAAACACTAGAATTTGAAGGTTTTTAGGCTTGTAGAGCCAGATTTCAATGAATTTAGACAAGATTTTTAAATTTGGCTATTTGACTCTAGGCAGGGGAAAATAGGTCGATAGGGTGCTCTCAAAAAGAAGATGGAGGATACAATGATGTTGGATTTAGACTAGTTTCCTCAAAAGATAGATGAGGCTAACTTTTTTGGATTCCATAAAACTAGTGATAAGCTTGAATGCAAATTTGATTAATACATTAAGATTAGAAGTCAATTATAAATTGTTAACAAATTTACAAGTTAGATGCTATGAGTTAGAACATATTTCACTTCCATCAAATGAATAATGGAGCATGCTACAAAAGATGATAGAATGATTTGATAATATGATTATACTTTTATGTACATTGTATTGCTTCATTTGAAAATAAATATAAGAGTCTTTTCTATTTTTGTGTTTAAATTATCTGTATTATTTAATTGCTTAATTCAAGAAAACTCAAGTTTCTAGATACACGTTAAACATTTTCTAATGTTGGATATGTTATTGTTAGTGTTGTTGGTATGTATTTAGTTGAATGCATGTAACACTTATTAGTATCACACAATAATAATATGAAATTATTAACAATATGTGAATTAATTAATCCAAATTAAAAGTTGTGTAAAATTTAGATGCTAAAATAAAATCAAAATTGGAAATAATGTTTACAATTTAGATTCTAAAATGGAACATTAGAAAATAGTAGTATGTTAATCTATTAATTTTTAAATAGAAAATGAAAAATGCATATGAAGGTTTAGTGATAGAAAATAAAATATCAGTAACAACAGTTTAGATTTTGGAATATGAAATACATAATAAATACTTAGTAAGTACTAAATCTCTTTTGTTTGCCAAATCATCTTCTCACTCTGACCATGAGATTGAGAGCCATCCTGATCCTAGTCTTCATTTTCTTCACTTTGTCATCTGTGCCAATATGGTTTGAGGTGTTGGGGAACCCTCTTCTTTCACATATGGACATCCAAATTGTGAGTTCCCTTTCAAAAGGAAAACTTTGGATATCATACCTAGCTGAATACATCCTCAAGAAATTTTCCAAATTCTTTTCAAGTTTATTTCTTATCTTTGATTTCAAGAACCCCAATCCATTGAAAAACTCTGTCATCCTCCACCAACCCCAATATCCTGGTTTGATATAAATCAAGAAGTTTGAAATATTTCAATATTGAATCACATAGTATTTCTCTTTGACTTAAGGTTGCCTAAAGCTTTGGTATCAATCCATCTTTGAAGGGACTCTCCATGAATTTAAATTGTTCCATGATTGATATGTTAAAATGGGTTGATTTCCACATAAGCTTAGATTTATTTATGATTCCTTCTATTTGTTGTCCACTAAATTCTAAACTTTTAGAAAAATGATTGACCAAGGCCTTTATCTTGCTATCAAAATCAGTTGGTTGATAGTTAACACAATATTGATAATACACAACAAACATGGATTTCAATAGTTCATTGTGAGAGAATTGATCTCTAATCTTTGAGGAAAGAGATCTTGCAATAACCATTAAAGTAGTAATTACATAATTAACACTATTGTCAAAATCTTGCCTTGTAACAGGTACTTCTTTGATAGTGCACCCAACCCTAGTAAACTGGTGCATTGGTATCTCATATCCCCGTACAAAGACACATAACTCTCCACTTACATTAACTTGTAAAGATTAGATGGATTGTTTACATTTGTCATCAAGTACCAACTACTAAATTTTATACTTATAAATGACTACTCTGATAGATATAGATTATCGAGGGTCATGCATATCATTTTATGTAGTTTAGTATATTCTGATATATACATAGTTCTTTCTTGAGCTTTTTCACAAGAATGTTCATTTCCTCTAGCATGGGAAAAATACCAGTTAATGTCAAGAGTGTCTCTATCACTTAGCCTATGTAAGAGGTCAGGATATCTATCTACTGTGAGGTGATGTTCGTACATTACTCCAATCAAAGATTGATATTCTTAAAAAACTTGGTAAATGCTAGTCCATGCAAAGAGATCCATAAACTATTTGGGACTTCAACAAAAGTATGAGTAGAGCTCGTGGATTAGATCTTCATGTTTTGATACTGTAGAAAACTTGCTCACAACTTTAAATGCTAAATTCATTATGTGGGCCATGTAGTGAATGGAAATCATCTATGGTGAAAAACGAGTTTGTAGATTTACACAAAGACCATTCCTATGACCTTTCATTACTAAATCTCCATCAGCCCTACACACACCAATTTTTTGGCAATTGTGTACTCATCCATAACTTCAATTTCATTGAAAGATTTCCTAATTAGTTAAAATAGATTTTATGATGTCACATTCTCCTTCATTCTATAAACAGGAGTAGATGAGGTTGGAAAACATGTTTTTTGTATAGTGTAAGCATGCATACATACCCAAGAAGTATTATCTGCTATTGTAACTTCATCTAAAGATAATGCAATAAAGGTTGGCTCTTTTATGTTTTTCTTGTAAATCTTGTTTTACCAGCTCAACATGATAGATTTCCCATTCCCATCCACTATTTATTAACCAATGTGTGTTAGAAAAGTTAGGAATTCCCATAAAATATAATAACCTATTATATTCTTGGTAATCTCTCATAGGACGAACTCTAGTCAAAATATGAAAAAAAACACTCAACTGAATAGTTTTTTCCATTTGTGCTTCTCTCATCATCTTTCCAAATTGAGCTTCAATTGAACCTCCACATGTAGAAAGTTTCACCTTTGTTTGGCTAGCTTGATCTACTTTCAGTGAGAGGTTAACATCTCTTGCTGCCATGTTTTCATCATAATTTGGATGTTAGATGTTTATACCCTTTCAGTTTGGGAGTGTTGAAAGAGATCTTACTTTACACAGTTTGGCATAGGTTAGTGTGGTATAAAGACATGGTATCATTTTGCATCTTCTCTCTTTCCTAGTATATTTTCTTCTTCTCAAAGGTTCTCATGTTTATGGAGTTAACATTTGTATTGGAGTCAAGTGTTATTGTTGTTAACAATAATTTGGTAGATCCTTGATCTTTTTTCTTCATTCGTTAAGAGGACTTGGGAGATTTATTTAGAGATTGGTAATGAGAGATGTTTTATGCATATCATTATATGTTTTTGACACTATATGGTAGAGGGGTTATCCATGTCCTCTAAGAGAAGTGCTATAGGAGGGTTTGTTAATGCCTTGATCTTATTTTTAGATTTCACATTACCAATGCAGTGGGAGTTCTTGGATATGTATAATCTTTATTGTCTTGATATCTTCTTGGTTGTATCAGTTTGGAGGTTATTTATGTGAAGATGAATTTGCATGTTTCGCTATTGGGATCTACAAGTTGTACAGGTTTAGTGGGCTATCTTTAACCATTGGTTGCATTGAAGACTTGGATGTGGACTGTCAATATCCATAGATCTGTTCAGTGTTATTGCAGATTTTGTTTGTTGGTCTTGTCTCTGGTCATTTGTACATTGGTATGTTTCTTGGAGACAGGAGGATTGATGACTAGCAAGCTTGTTTTACAAGGACTTGATTGCAATTTTAGGTTGGTATGTTGATGGCATGGAGATCTACCTATGATGGTTTGTTCAGCTTGGTTTTGAGGTATGATATTTTGGATGAGCCAGCAAGTTGGTGTGGTTTCTTTTCCATTTGGTATGAGTTTGGTAGACACTCAAAGTCTTATGTTATTATATGATTTGATGCTTGTGTTCATGTTGAGATTGGTGCATGTCTCAGTGATAGTTGATATGTTTCACCTTGGATTATTTCTTGTTTATCATGTGTTACATGATGTGAGGAGTTCTTGTTTGAGATTATGGTTATCATGGTTGCTTTTATAGGTATCTTGTTGGAGCACAAAAGAATGTTGAAGAATCAATGGTACATTGATGGATAGGGATGTTTTTACCTATGATTTAAAGTTTGATTTTATCATTTAGAGTAATCATAATGTATAATTTCAAGTGGGAGAATGTTGAGATAAGTTTCCATTAACTTGCAATCCTAACCAATTCATGTGTCTCCAAAGTTCTTAGAATGTGTTCCCTAACACATAAGGACTTTGAGAGATTAATTATTATTTAATTATATTACTTGGCTTATTGTAATCAAATCCTAATTTATTAGGGTCAAACTTGGGTGTCCACTTTTGGAGTGGGGTCCATGAAGACTTGTTGACAACTCCTTGAAGTCTATTTTGAGAGTTTGGAAACTCTAGTGAGTGGGAGCTAACTTGGGCGCCTACTTTTGGAGGTGTCTTGCATTTAGACTTGGAGTCTACTTTTTTATGTATATGAGTGGATATTGTTGATACACTTTGCATGAACATGATGTAGTAGTTAACAGAGGAGTTAGAGATGCATGATATTTGCATGAACATGATATAGTAGTTAATGGTGGATTCAAAGATGCATGATATTTGCATGAATATGATGTGGTAGTTAACAATGAAGTTAGAGTTACATGTTACTTGCATCAACTTGCATGTTGTTGCATGTCGCTTATATGGACTTGCATACTGTTGCAAGTTGCTTATATGAACTTGAATGTGCTTGCATGTTACTTGCATGTTATTACATGTTGCTTATATGGACTTGTATGGTGTTGCATATCACTTATATGAACTTGCATGTTCTTGCATGTTGTTATATGTTACTTGCATGGACTTGCATGTTATTGCATGTTGTTGCATGCTGGTCCTATGGACTTGCATGTACGTGCACATTGTTGCATATTAGTTATATGATCTTGCATGTTGTTGCATGCCAATTTTGAGAGGTTGCTTATAGAACACTCCAACTCCAGAAACTTGCAAGATGGTACATCTCAGTGTTTTAGATAATGGGTATCAATTGCATGTTGAATCAGGTGTTTGCATGTCACTTGCATGTAGAGAACAAGGTAATTTAGAATAACATTGGGAACATCAATCTTGCATGTTGTTTGCTTGAGATTGGTGTGTGTTGGTCACTTCAATTGACTGAAAGAGATTGAGCAAACTTTGACACCCAATCTTGGGACTTTCAGTTGTTGCTTTTATTAGGAAATGTATTTGATGATGGCTAAGTTTACTTGGGAAAACTTGGGTGCCCACATCCACAACAAGTAGTTAACAAGAAGCTTGACTGTGTTTGACTTCAATCTTCTCTATTTGGAGTGCTTGGTTTTGCATGAGGATTTGTTCTCATGTTATCAATTACAATTTATTGTAATTTGAGTTTCAAGCTTTCCAATTAAGAAGCTTTTGAATTAATAAGCTTTTGTATTAATTAAAAATCCCCACACATTTTCTAGAGAGTTGATTGTAAAAGACTTAGAAGAAAAAAGAAAGAAGCTTTTTGAATTTTTTACAGGTTTGAAGACTGAAGAAACTTTTGAAGTACATCAAGAAATCAAAGGATTTCAGTATTGAATGTAATCTTTCACAAGATATTTAATACAAGCATAAACACCTTTGGTGTGGAGTTTTTCTCCTTAGGGGTTTCTCAACATAAATACATGTCTTCTTCTTGCAAGCTATTTTCTTCTACTACATTGATTAAATTGGAGAAAGACTCCAACATCTAAATAGAAAGTAATTTTCAAATTTACACACTATTAATTACATATTTGAAAACATTTTAAAGCTACATAGCTGCAACTTTACCTTGTTCTCTCTCCCTTTTTCCAACAATATCTCTTGTGGTAATCATAATTATTATCATTCATATTCCTATCACATTATTATAGATCTAGCCTCTACCCTCCTAAGGCACACAATTTTGGATCTAATCATCATTTTAGTGGAGGTGGAAACATCAAAATAGGGTTTGACTGAGGCAATCCTTTATACACAGCACAACCTTTTCTTCTATCCTTATGTGCAAGTTAGAGAAATAAGTTTCCAGAGCTGATTTCCATGAAGAAGTTAGAGCAGACAGTTATAGGTCTGGTGATATATGAGATTCAACAAAACCCTAAAAAAGGCCTAGTGGGCCCAAGCACCCTGGTCCCTAGCATTTCTTCTCCAAGATCCAGGTTTTGAATCATTCTCTAATCTATGTTGTATTTTTTGTTTCCTGAGATCTTCTTCTGGTAGCAAGTTATAGTTTGATTTGCCTTCTAGAGTTTGACCATTTGTCTTATCTTGATTGCTTCACCTTGGTTAAACTTGGTTGATCCATATATATACAACAAAAGGGAAGAACCCCTATAGTTTGGATCACCTTCTTGGGTCAAAGAAAAGCTTGGTTTCTATCCTAATGTTTGTAGAAGAGGGTTTGACCTAGTTTAACTCCTTAGGCTAGATCACTTCTTTTCTCCCTAAACATTTTTATGAACCCATCATTTCTTGCACTTTTGCATCCTTCTTCTTTCAGGTCTGAGTTATTTATCACTCTAGATATAATTGGGAGTGAGCTTATTAATACTTTTTGCATGCATACAAAATTAAATTTGCATAGTTTCAAAACTAGGGTTTGTAAAAACTTTGCATTGTTAGAAAATTGAGCTAGTTTTGACCCTAGGGTTTATAGATTTGTGAGTTTTTTGGATCTTGTTGCATTGTTAATTTGTTTAGAATATTTGTGTTTGTTGTACTTTCTCATTATTTCTATTCAAAACATTCTTGCATCCTTGCATTTGAAATTTGGAAGAGAAAAACTTCATCCTAGAATTTGAAAAAAACATAGATGTTACTTTGTTTGCAATTGGAAAAGATAGATCATCATAGCATAAGTTAATTTTATGATTTTTGCATCATACCTGATTGGAATTATAGTATTTAATCATTTCATATTGTTCCATTGTGCATTTGAATCCTCTTTATTGCTAGAAATTGTCAAATAAAAAGTTGCATTTTGTGAAACCTAGTTAATGTTGCAATCTAGGGTTTATAAGTAATAGTTTAATTTCAGATTTTTCTACTACCATTTACATTCCAAATCTGATTTTACATTATTCTACAACAATAAAATTGTCATCTTGCATTAAAAATTGAAGATTGGAACAATTTTGAATTGTTGCCTTTAAAAAAAGAAAAGCATTGAAATTTGGGTTTGATTTAAACATTGGCATTGTTGATATTTAAGTGGATTTGAGTATAACTGAATTTGATCAAGGGTATATTATTGTTTCATGTTATGTTATAAAATGTCCCCTTGGGGGCTTTTTCCTCTTAAGGTTTAGCTACTGGGTCCTTAATTTGCATGTAGAGCATCTTTTATGATAGTTTTGACTCCCGATGAGAAAACCTTGAAGTCTTATGGAAAATAGGACCTAGGGGATGCTATTTTGATGACCACTAAACAAAAATAGTAGGGTGGACTTGGGCACTAGTACCCTAGCCCTGCTCTATTTTTGGTTTGCCCTAAATTTAAATGTCAGGTTTATGACTGTTATTTAGGTCCTATGCCAACATCTCAAGTTTGAGTTACGAAAGTCTTAGCGAGAATCTTTGTAGTTGCAAATATAACCATGATTAGGTTTCATTTGCAAACTAGATGGATTTTATGTATACTTATGATTATAGAGCATTCAAAATATTCATTATGTTGCAGAGCAGAGCATTGTTATTATGTTTGTGTTTGTAGATTTGACATCCATCTCCTCATGGCATGAAGAGCATTTTCCTTCCATGAGATCTACACTTCAAGGTGATATCTATTATGTTTTCAATCATTTATCATTTGAATTTTTGCCTCTATCCCACTAGGATATGCACTCTCATCTAACAACAGTGTTTGGAAGACTTAAATGTCTCTCTGGGGCTTGACCAATTTAAACCTCTAAACACCACAACCCCCTCTCACACTCCTTGTGATTATAGGTTACAAATACCAAGTTTCATAAAGTGGAGTTGCAGAAAGGGAATGGCAGACATTAAGGATTTGGGATATGAGAAGTAGAGGACTTTGGTAAACATTTGTGGACTAGGGTGCTAGTTCGTGTGTCCTCTAGTTTTCCCAAGGTAGAAACAAAAGTTGTAGTACAGATCAGTGTCGAGAGAAGTTCTAGATTCCATGATGAAAAGTGTACCTTAGACTTGGGCACTAGTCCCTATCTCTTTGACTTTTCCTCTTTCTAGATTTTGAAAAATAGTGAGTTAAGTATCTTTGTCCTGCACCTTGGTCTGAAAGGATTTGTCATAATTTGATAATTTTCTTACTATTTTGCATATTTAGGGCTTTAAGTGAAATTGAGCATTAAATTGAGATATTGTTTGATACATCTAAGATTCTGCATCTTCCCAAGTGGCAACCCAACCTGATAGGTGAATCCTCTTGCACAAATTATAGGTTCAACTTGGTTAATATGCCCTTGGAATGTTTTGTGTGAATGAAGGATTTTGGAATAAAGCTACGAAACTCAACATCCCCCTTTTCATATAAAACACTTCACTTAAACAAAAACTCAAATCTTTCTATTGGCTTCATCATTCATTTCTTCTATTGGTGCATCTTGTGTGTTACTAAAAATTATAGATGCTTTATGAGCTTCGTGACCCAGTGACCTGATTCCAATGTTCTTGTGCAAAGAAGTCATTGAATTATGGGTTCTAATTCTTTGCATAACGATGATACCAATACATCAAAATGTAAAATTCCTAATCTTGTCACACAAGAAGGTCCATCAATTTTTCTTGATATCCCTACTTTGTATTTTCTTGAAGCATCAAACTTCCATGAATCCATCAACATTGACGACCTTGTGGCTCATGTTCTTGAAGCTCAAATTTAGAGATTAGACACTGATTTGGCTAATTTATAGCAATTTTTAATCCTGAAACACATAGTTGAGGAGGCTATCCATGTTGTTGAGAGTCTACAAAGTCTTTTTCTCGAAGGTCAAGAAGGATTGGAAGACTTGTGTGGCCTTGCTCATATAGTGAATAACAACATTCTACCTGCATCTATTTGCACTCAAATCATCAATAATGTCACTTCTTCTAATCAAATAGGGTCTCAAGATTCAACACCCATACCTACACTCCCTATTCCTACTTATACTTCTACTATTCTCACCACTACTACATATCCATGTAATAGTGCTACCACATGTGTTGGGTTACCCAGTGGAAATCATATTCACCATTATAGTACAATTATATATAGTTATACATCTAATGTTACTCCACCTTTATCTAAACCTCCTATCACATTCCAAAAGGCTACTCATACACCATCACCTAGTCCTTCCAATTAATCCCAATCTCTGCTTGATTTAGCTTCCAATCCTCTTATAAACTAATTGTTGAAAAATATAACCTCCATCCAACAACAATTAGCTAGCACGAGCAATAGTCTACCTAAGCCTAGTATGAGAATACATTATATCTATAGCCCTTTGTCCTATTCCATCCTAAGAACTCCAATGCCTGAGAAATTTGAGACCCCTTGCTTTGAAAAATATAATGGGAAGGGAGACCCTAACAACCATGTGGCAGCCTTTACCTCTATGTTTAGTGATTTCTTCTTTGAGGATGTGATCTTGGAAAAACTCTTTCCTAGGTCACTAAAGAACATAGCCTCGGATTGGTTTTTCCCACTACCTCCTAATTCTATAACTTCTTTTTCATAATTAGTTAACAAGTTCCTCGAGCATTTTCAAGTGAACATTGGACCTCAAGTATCCTTGACATACACGTTTCATTACAAATAAGGAAAAGAGAGAAAATAACATATCTTATGGGTCATTATCAAGCCCTCTTCTCACAAATTTGATATTCTTTTTCAGATGCTAATATGCAAAGAATCTTTATAAAAAACTTACAACCTCACATCCATGATAAGATATTGTTGATGCGATATGATTCATTCACTCATATTTGCATGGCTCTTCATGATTATCAAATTTTAGTTAGTCAGTATGAGCATAATTCCTCATCAACTCTAGTTGGTCAATCTGAAGCCTCTCACAATCATTCTTTCAAAAGACAAATCAAAAGATTCATCAAGATAAATGAAATTTTAGAGAATAACATAAGAGAACATGTGGCGGCAATGTCATCTCCTGCTCCCACCTCTTACAATTTGAAAGCAAAAAAAAGGAAACTTCACATTAATATCAAAATCTTTGTATGCTATCATGAAACAACTTTTGCAAATAAATCTCATCAAGCTTTCACCTATTAGACCTCTCAATCCAAGTAAGATGCAATCATCTTCCTTTGATATGAAGGCCTTTAATCAATTTCATAGCTCCATTGGCCATAATACTAAAAGATGTATGCATCTTAAGCATGAAGTTCAAGACCTCATATACTCCAATATCATCTAAGTTGCTGGTGTGAATGACAAAGGGAATAAATCAATGGCTGCTTCTAATTAAAATCTTCAAATATGTATTGATCATCTACCTCATCATGAGTCTAATTTTCTTGATATTTGCACGGTGGATGCTCTCCCTCATAAAGATTGAGTGGATATGGAACCTGCTATATCTTTTACCCCACATGATGTTACTATTGAAGCTCCTAATAGAGAACTTTACATTACTATTACGATCAATGATAAACCTATTCGAGGTCCTATGATAGATCCTATATGCATGGTAAATGTAGTAACTAAGGAGTTTCTCTACATGCATGTTTACATTGAGATACATATGACATATTAGAGATGGCTATTAAAGAACATGATGGGTCTATCCATCCAACTCTTTGTGCTTTGACTCTTGAAGTTAAGGTTGGGCCAAGAGCTTTGGATGTTCATTTTGTCATCATTCCTACATTGGACTTATTTCATGTGAATTTGGTCTACACATGGCTTCACTCCATGAAGGCAGTCCCCTCTATGGTTCACAAGTGCTTAAAGTTTCCATTTGAGGAGTGGGCACATGATGTACATCACAGTCAATATTAACTTGTTTCTCGCAATGGATATTTTACACTTGACTACTTCTGGCCACAACTAGTCTAGAGTCACTTGAGCTAGAGAGGATATATTCTTCATATCATATCATAAGTTTAAAGCAAAGGAAATAGCAGAGTTATTGCTTAGTAATATTCCTCCATGTGATGTTCTTGAACCTCCCCTATCTTCTAAGGCTATAGTTATAATTCCTCATGTACCACAGGTAGTGAATAAAGCTAAGCCTGAATAGAAGGTTCTTCCCCATACTAGAGTGTCTGGTAGATATGATGAGTTTCTGCCTCCACCATCCCTTCAAGGATAATGAGGAAACCTTACTGCATAAAACATATCTCCCCACAATCACATTGTTACTTTTGTACCACCTACCTCCACAGAGACAAGTTGAAAGTAATCAGTTGAGTGTGTTTTTATATCCTAGGGTTTGTCAACTACTTGAGGATGCTCATGCACTTCTACTTCTATCACAAGTTGATAAGGAAGAGAATCCCACATTGACAAAACCTTCCCCTGTAGTCTCCTAGCCCTCGATGGTTCCTCCTATTTCTTCTAATGTTCTTGAAACTAAGGAAGAAAAGGAACCCACATTGGAAGATACTATGGTTCCCCTGATAAACATCACAAATAAGGCTAAGCAAAATAAGATTGTGAGAAAAAGAAATAGTTTTCGTCATGCTATGGCTCTCCTTGCCATAGGAGAGGAGAATCTCCCTCCTTACAAGCATTTATCACCAATGGATGCAAAAGATACTTCTACTACTGTTGTGTCTCCTACAAAGAAAGATTAATCTTTACAAGCCACTATGGAGTTCAAACCTATTGTACTATATTTTGATAGTGAATCCAAAGATAATATAGGTATGGCTTTTGTCCCTTATACCTCACATGCTATAGTTCTTCTTGCATCTTTTCCACCTTTCCAAATGCATGATGAGAAATATTGGGAGGAGGATGATTTTCTTTAGGTTTACTCGCAAGGGAGGTACCTCATTTTAATGTTATGAGTGCATGTGATTATTTTCCTCCATGATGTGTTTCTTGTGTTGTTATTGTTGTTGTTAATCTCCCTTTGGATGTCACTTGAAACCCTTGTAGGTGTAAGGATACAAAGGGATTGAAATCTATTGTGACATTCCCTCTATTTGTATCATCATTCTTCTATATGTCATAATTGGTATTCTTCTTGTGTTCCTTGAGGACAATGCAAGGCATAGAATGTATCAGCATTCTCCCTTGTTGAGCCAAGGGATGTTTATTTCATGTGATACTTCTTCCTTTGACTCCATAGTTCTACTAGCTAGTGGATGATGAAAGTTCCATATATATATAAAACTGGTGTCAGTATATGAATGGTTGTATAATAGGAGACGTCTCAAGAATATACATATATATATATAAAACTGGCGTTAGTATATGAATGGTTGTATAATAGGAGACGTCTCAAGAATATATATATATATACTGAATGGTTGTATAATAGGAGATGTCTCAAGAATATATATATATATATATATATATATATATATATATTCTTGAGACGTCTCCTATTATACAACCATTCATATACTGACGCCAGTTAAGTCAATCCCTTTATGTTATTACTTACTATAACTTTTTGCTTCTTTTATGTTTTTCTTTATGTTCCACCTTGTTGCTATGCTCGGTGCATACCATGAGTACACAAGACATTGTGTATCATGCTTGTAGCATCACCTTAGTTTGTCTCTTGTGGAAACCCCTTTGCATGATGTATTTTTTGGGAACACATATCTTATGAGCATGTGTTTCTAAAAATTTCTTATGCCTATCTTGTGATTTGTTCTACCTTAAAGCTACTGCTCCCTAATAGGAGTTAGCAATCCCTTTAAGGTGGGGGCATGCATTGTGTTATGCTCTCTTTTTATTTGCATACTTGTTGGTGTGGAACTCACCTAGTGATTCGGCAATCCTCACTAGCCCATGATGTTTCCTCTTTGGTCCATGAGCCACCTAGTGTAACATAGTTGGCTAGCCCATGTGCTTCATGTGACTTGTCATGGTAACCTAGTAATTCAGCAGTCCTGACTAGTGTGATCCATAGTGACAGTTCTTTTCACATGACCCCTAGTGACATAGCAAGCTAGCATCAGAGTCATATGCCTTGTGTGTTTGTTCCTATGTGTGTTCTTATGTTTCCTTCTTTTATGCATTATGTTTAACTTGTGTTTGGTGTGTCTTAAACATGTTTTCCATGTGTTCTCTATGTATTCATTATCCCTTATGTGTATGCTTTGTGTCTTATGTGTATGCTTCATGTCAAGTGTGTATGCATTATATTTCACATGTATTACCTGTGTGTTTCCTGCATGTATTCTTATGTATGCTTTTAGTACTCTATGTATGTTTGAGTTATTTTGCAATGTCTTATGTGTTTCTCTTTCTTCTTATGTGTTTTCAACCATAGAATCCTATGTTGGCAAGAGACACTATGTGGCTTCATGAATATTGTCATTGATGGCAACAAAGTCCATCCCACACATCCGCAAGACATGGTATGTCTATACTAGAAGTCAGTTTGAAGAATGTCTTGGTTCGGTAAACAAGAACAGAGCATGCAGCAAGGTCTGACAATTAGGTCTGGATCTCTCAAAGGAAGTATCTCAGCAAAGTGCAGACTTGGGTAAGTCAAGAGGAGTACCATGATTGATACATTCCAGAGATTGCGCCTCCGGTGATGAAAGAGTGAAAAGATATGAGTACCTAAGTGTTGGGTTCCTGTTTGACAGAGTGGACTGAGGAAGAACTGACCAGCAGAGCATCAGACCTTAATCTAGATGAGATATTGATGGTGATCAAGTTTCTTGAGGTATCATTCATGTTTGGCTGACATGATTAATGACTTCTATAAGTATCTCCTTGATATGCATCATTTAATAAGCAAGGATTCAGCTAACAGACTAGAGTTTGGAAATATCTTGAGTTTTCCAGATGCTGACTAGAAAGATGATTGAAATCATTGATGTATATATATACCAGATTGATTTTGGCATGAAGAAATGTATTGGTTGTTATGGTGTGTGAAGAAAAGCAAAGAGTAGTGTGGAAGTAGTTATAGGTCCAGAATGTGATAGAACAACAACACTAAAATAGAGGAAGAATGAAGTGCAACAGATCAATATATTGAGCCTAACCGGAACTAAACCTCAGCATATGTGGATGCTCATCACTAGTTCAAGTACTTGTTTTTCTTTCTATAAACTATTGTAGGCAGTGAGCCTCTTGTGAGTAGTGTGCTCGGGCAATGAGCCCTAATTGGCAAGTGCCATTTTGTACTATTTTATTCTTTTAACAAAGAATACAATCTTGGGTTAGTCATCCTGTGGTTTTTCCCTTAACGGGGTTTTCCACGTCAAAATCATTGTGTTATGTGTATTGATTTTATTTCTGCTTTCATGGTCATGCATGCTTATATAATTTGATGCTGTACTAGTGTTAAAGAAGAAGAAAAAATTAAAGTAATTTAGATAACTGATTCATCCCGCTTCTCAGTTATCGACAATTGGTATCAGAGCTAATTTCCTCCAAACAGACCTAACAACTTGAGGAAGATCTGGGAATCTCGATGGATATGTAGGTATGAGGGAACAACTTCAGTCTGCCTTAGATGATCTTGAGCAGTCTCACTCTGAAGTCATTAACTTGAAGGAAAGACTCAAACAAGCTGATGATTTCATAAATGAACTAAAAGAGAAACTGAGTATCTCTATGAAAAAGAGAAAGGAACTACTTCAACAATTAGCAAGTCAAAGTGAAGTCAATAATACTGATGAAGATCTAAATGAGAAGAACAAGTTATGTGAGAAGCTATCAAAAGAGGTCATTATGGTAAGACATGAAATGGAATCAAGGGTTATGAAATTCACCTAAGAAATTGAAGAGAAAGGAAAAATTGAAGATGATCTAAAACAATCTCTCAAGGAGAAGTCTGAAGACTGCCACAAAATGGATAGAGTAATCAGGCATCTAGAATCTGATCTTGAAGAAGCTAGAGATAATGAAGAACAACTTGAGAATCAGATTGACACTCTTAAAAGGGATCTTCAAACAGAAAATTAATACAAAGAGAAATTCAAGATAAGCTCTGCTCAACTTGAAGTTCTCCAAAGCCAAAAGAGGGTAGATGACAAGTAAGGCTTGGGGTATGAGAAAGGTGAAAGCTCCGGATCTGGTCAGAAGAACTCTGGATCAGGAAATCCAAGGAACAGGCCTAGAAGAACTCTGGTAAGGCAACCAAATGCTCAAAGATATCCATCCTTCAATGGGTACTACCACAATTGCAACAACTTTGGTCATAAAGCAAATTAGTGCACAAGAAGAATGAATCAAACTAATTCATCCTTCTCCAGACAGTGTTTTAACTGCAAAAGGTATGGTCACAAATCTCATGAATGTAGAAATATGCAAATAAACAATTCATTCAATGGTAGATGCTTTGCATGCAATAGAATGGGACATATGGCTAACCAATGTAGATCAAGAGGATACCAATCAAATATGCAAAGAAATGTCGTTTGCTACAATTACAATAGATCCGGTCATATTTCCAAATTCTGTAGAAGTAAGAATCAGGAGAAAAGGGGTCCGGTGCATCATAATCAAAACCAAGACAAAGGAAAAGGAAAAGTGAATGCAGATGAAATTCAAAGGGAGATGAATAAGATTTGGGTGAAGAGAAGTACATTAAAAGTGGGGGATAGATCCACACCAGAATCTAGTGCTGATATTCCTTCCAAAAATTAAATAAATGAGCTCTAGCTCAGGGGGAGTCACAAAAGAAAACAATTTCCCCCAGCCAGTCAATTGGTGCCTAAAATTGGCACATGGAAAGTTGCAGATTAAAAGGGCTCTCAGAGAAACATCTAAATAACCTTTGGTAAAGATATGAAAGATCTACAAGGAGTTTGAAAAGGTTAATCATCCAAGATTAATCTGGCTAGATAGTCATCCGACAAAAGCAGGACCTTCACAGTTAGATCTAGTATAATTCAAATATTTGGATTTGTGGTTAGATGGAATGATTGGAGAAAGGAAGATACATTGTAAGTTATCATTCTAGGTGTATCTCAGTGATCCAAAAAAATCTCTCTCAAAACAAGGAGAACAAGGCAACTGGAATAACTTAAGTTGTGCATTTATTGCAAAATGGAATTAGGGTTTGTATAGAAATAAAAGAATTCTTTTGTTCATCATCTACACATTTGCATTCAAGAAGAAGAGAGAATGAGCTCTGTAACAAAATTGTCTCAAACCTCTCAAAGATCAACTGCAGAAGTCAATTCATCCAGCAATCCAATCCGGCTCATATCATGAACCCTAGAAGTGTAAAAGGTATTTTCCGCTCTTGATTATCTCTCTTCAAATCTTTTGAAAGATGGCTACTCTAAATTTTGTGAAGATCATTAATAGGCCGCGCCCTAAATTCAAGAAACATCCCTACAAATCCCTAGAAGTTGATCCCCTAGGTGCATTTTCTAGTATTCTGCATGGGGTTTTGCATGTAGAAGATGTTAGGGCATACATTCATGTGAATATTGAAGAATTTGGGGAATCCAAGATGATGGATATCTACCACAAGGAATTGATAGATGAGTCATTTGAACTTAAACCCCAATATAAGGCCATCTGGGATAAGCATTTTGGACATTGCATCCATTTCCCCTATTTTGCAGAAGATGAATGGGTCCGGTATGTTTTAAGCAGAATGCATGACAATTTCATGTGGTTGATAAGGCCATTTAAGATCACAAAGGATGCCATTAGGGCGGTAACCAGATTGCACTCATCCAGTGGGTTACCTACTCTCAAATTAGTCAAAAACCAAACTGTGAGTGAGGCTACCAGATCAAAATTTGACAAGAGAGCAATGACTATAGAAGATATCACTGATATGGATATCAAGTTTGCATCTATGATAATTATCTATAAGATATATCACTCTAGCAGGGAGAATTCTGTATCTAGAACTGCAATCTATGTTGCTTATTAGATGTTAAGGGAGAATGCAGATTATGATCTTTGTGAGCTTCTTCTGAGCCAACTATTGGAAAACCTATAGAAGATCAAGAAGGACAAGAAGAATTCATTCAAGTATGGTGGGCTAATTCTATGTTTGTTCTTTTACTTTATGAATGAGCTACCCAGATCTAGTGGTTGGATATGTCAAAATGACAGACCAGTAGCCATACAAATCAGAGATTATATGCATGGGCTTGGTGATGCCAAGGCATAGAATATAGCACTCTGGGGCTACTTCAAGAACTTTCAAAATATAATGCAAACCAGAGAAAGAATCCCCCCATCATTGGTTGAGAAGTACAAGGATATAGTGTGCTTTATGGTAGACATTGATCAATGCCTGATGGAGGTAGTGGAACTGAGAATAGTGTGGATCATGCCTATGGGGTATGAGGTTGATGAGAAAATCCTAGAGCTACACATCCAACACCTGCCGAGTCAGCCCAAGGACCCCAAGGCAGAAATGTTTGGAACCTTCCAAGAGCTGAGTGTAAAAGTTTATGTTGAACTAAAACAGCCTGAGATCAAGAGAACAATAAGAAGGGAAGTAGAAGAATTCACCAAGAGGCATGGAATATCAAAGGAGGCAGTTGATGCCAATAGAGGGAAGATGGAAAAGGTAGAAAAAGAAAGGCAAGAAATAGAGAAAGAAAGTGCTTCAGTGCAAGCCCCCTCTTGGACCAAATCCTCCAAAAGATCTGCACCTGCCACCTCTAAGAGCCAAAAAGCATCAAAACTAGAAGCCCAGACATCCAGAAAGGGAGAGAAGAGAACAAAGAAAAAGGCAACAAGGTCCTATACAAGTCAAAAGGATGATGAAGAAATTGAGACCGATGAGGAAGTCAAGAAAATGAAGAAGAAGAAGAAATTATCTAGTGAATCCTCCACTAGTCAAGGCAAGGAAGAAAAGGCAGAAGAATTTGTTGAAAAGCCTACTCTCTACATTGATGATATCATCAAATCAGTCACTGTGGATAGGAACCTGAAACCAATGACTGAATTTTATAATGAATATAATGAAGCTGACCAGAAGATTTTGCAAGATGCTACAGTCAGGTATCTTAACATCTATAATAAAGATTTCATTGAGATCATATCTCTAATTCCCAAAGGCTTAGAGAAGGAACTTGAAATAAGAAAGAACAATGCTAAGGCAAAGGACCTAGAGATCTAGGAACAGATAGCTATTCAACTATATCCCTCCATCACTCCAAAGCAAATGAACATGATCTTCAAAGATTGCAAGGATGAGTTCCAAAGCAAAGCCAGAATGAACAAGCTTATGCTCGGAGAGACTAATCAGGTGGCAAAAGAAACTGAAGACATCCTTAGAAATGCATACAAAAGATTCAATATTCTTGTTATAGAGGACTTAGGTGATGAACCTTCTGTCATGGATGATGAAGGACTAAGTACTTCAAAAGAAAATCCTACAGAAAAAACTACAGAAGAATCAAAGGAGATATGTGAGGAGAAAACTAAGGATCTAGATTCCTCTGCTCTAGAAGAGGAAGTCTGTGAAGAAGTAAACATCTCTCTTCCAAATTCCCCAGCAAACACTAGAATAAAAGGAGAAGAAAGAATAGAGGCAAAAATCAGTCAAGAAGAAGAGGTAAAGGGAAGAGAAGAAGATCTATCAGAGAAGACTCTAGGAGGTAGTTCTGAGGCTATAGAAGGGAAGAAAACTCTATCTCTAGCAAGAGACACTGCAGAAGCAGTCAAAGACTTCCTGACAAAAGATACAATGAAATTAGATGAACTAGAACTGCTCAAGGAGCATTCAATTTTGATTCCCTCTCCCTGGTTCAAACAATGAAGATAGCATCCTTTGCCCAAGCAAAGGCAAAAGAAAAACTTCTGAAGTCTCACATGGAAGACTATGAGCTGATAGAGATTGCATCCAGTGTGTTGGAGAAAATCATGCCATCCTTCCAGAAGGATCTTTCGGCCTCCTCATCTGGTAACTTGAAATCTCTATTAATTCAATTAGCACACATTTTGATTCTTTGGAGAAGTTAGTAGAAGATAAAGTCTGGAAAGAGTTTTTGGGAAAGAGATTCTCCAATGTACAAGGGCTAATAACAAATGATGGGAGAAATATGGATATTGGGATAAAGAGCTTAGAAAATTCTCTTAAAGATGACAGAGAAATATATAAATTTTGTTTATCCTGGTCTAAAGTGACAAAGGATATTGAGAAGAAAGTGAAAGAACAAGAGGATAAACTATTAAGTTTATCTAAGAATTTTGATCCTCTCACCTCATCCATAATAAATCAGGAATGTCAGACTATTGCTATTCTAAATGAACTAAAGAAACTTGAAAAGGAAAGGAAGAATATAATAAGTAGGATGGGTGAACTTAGAGGGATAATTATCCCTAAATTAGAGGCCATACATGAGGCCCTAACTGATTCTCAGACCACAGCCTGGACCAATGATCCGATAGATCTAAAGAGGGCAGAAGCTTTTACATTCCTATTGAGTGGTCACATCTCAATTTTGGATAGGATGAAGCAGAGTTGGGCAACAAAATTTGTCCAGTTGAAGACAACTTTTGAAGATATACTTCAGTATATGTAAGTATAACATGTATAGATAGTTATGCAGCTAAGTGTAGTTAGATTTTTTGGAATTTTGGTGTGCGGATTCTACCCTTTGCCATTAATGTCAAAGGGGGAATGAGGAGCAGTGAAAAATGTGGAATCTAGCTAAGGGGGAGCTCTGGAAAAATGTACATTAGAATAGAGCATCGACCAAGGGGGAGTGTAGTGTGACACTTAGTCATTTTTCACTAAGTGTTGCCATCAATGCCAAAGGGGGAGATTGTTGGCAAGAGACATTGTGTGGCTTCATGAATATTATCATTGATGGCAACAAAGTCCATCCCACACATTCACAGGACATGGTATGTCTATACCAGAAGTCAGTTTGAAGAATGTCTTGGTATGATAAACAAGAATAGAGCATGCAGTAAGGTCCAACAATCAAGTCCAAATCTCTCAGAGGAAGTATCTCAACAAAGTGCAGACTTGGGGAAGTCAAGAGGAGTACCATGATTGATACATTCTAGAGATTGAGCCTTCGGTGATGAAAGAGTGAAAAGATATGAGCACCTAAGTGTTGGGTTCTTGTTTGACAGAGTAGACTGAGGAAGAACTGATTGGTAGAGCATAAGAACTTAATCTGGATGAGATATTGATGGTGATCAAGTTTCTTGAGGTATCATTCATGTTTCACTAACATGATTGATGACTTCTATAAGTATCTCCTTGATACGCATCACTTAGTAAGCAAGGATTCAGCCGACAGACCAAAGTTTGGAAATATCTTGAGTTTTTTAGATGCCGACTAGAAAGATGATTCAAATCATTGATGCGGATATATATACCAAATTGATTTCAGCATGAAGAAATGTGTTGGTTGTTATGGTGTGCGAAGAAAAGCAGAGAGTAGTGTGGAAGCAGCTACAGGTCCGGAATGTGATAGAACAACAACATTAAAACAGAGGAAGAATGAAGTGCAGCAGATCAATATTTTGAGCCTAACCAGAACTAAACCTCAGCATATGTGAATGCTCATCATCAGTTCAAGTACTTGGTTTTCTTTCTATAAACTATTGTAGGCAGTGAGCCTCTTGTGAGCAGTGTGCTTGGGTAGTGAGCCCTAATTGGCAAGTGCCATTTTGTACTATCTTATTCTTTTAACAGAGAATACAATCTTGGGTTAGTCACCCTATGGTTTTTCCCTTAACAAGGTTTTCCACGTCAAAATCATTGTGTTATATGTATTGATTTTATTTCTGCTTTCATGGTTATGCATGGTTATATAATTTGATGTTGCACTAGTGTTAAAGAAGAACAGAAAGTTAAAGTAATTTAGATAACTAATTCACCCCCCCTCTCTCAGTTATCAAGATCCTAATCCTAGGGGCTACTTGTAGTCCACAATTTGGTGGAATTCTTTGGGCTTCTATGTTTGTGTGTTTGATCCATCCTTTAGTATGAGTTCAAATGTAAGTTCATACCCAGACTAAAGTGGGGGATAAATGTTATAGAGTAAAATGTGTACACTAGCATTTTAAACTTAGTTTAGTAGCTAGTTGGACCTATTTAGTTGTCTTTGTTAATCACAACCTATTTTAACACCTTTTTGAGCTTAAAACAATAAAATCTTGATACTGATGAATAAATCTGATGGAATCAACTTAGGACTAGACTAAGCCCACTATATTTGGAACTCTCAAGAGTTTGTGGGCTAAAGGTCCAAGGCACCCAAGCACCCTGGTCCTCGTTGGGACCTTTAGCCCCACTTTTGTAGTGTTGGCTTGGGACACTTCCTTAGTTTGCATTTGTTGGCCTAATTCTATTTTATTTGTCATAAGTGAGTGGGAATGCATATTTAAAAGAGTTTTGTATTTCATTTTACACCTAGAAGAACAATATCAAGTTTGCTTTCATATGGTATTCTATGCTAAAGTTCTCTTCATGATGTGGAGTGTTATCTACTTGTTACCATTTTTCATTTATAGCTCAAATTGGTGAAGCTAGTTCAACAAGTTCATTTTAAAAATGAAAGTTTTAACATTTTCTATTGTAAGCTATTTGCATAGTTGGATACTTCAATGATATTGTAGTTCAGTTGTTCAAGAAAAGAAAAGATTTTCAGATCATTCATTGCATTACAAAACATTCACATGAGAGATAAGTATTTCATTCACTACAATGATTATTTGTTTAAAAATTGAGATACATAAAAGGATAAACATTGCATTAAAAGAAATAATGATAGATCAAATGTCCCACACAAGTCATGGGAATAGATGAACAAATGCAAATATAGAAAAAATACTATGCATCTAAAGATAGGGGAGAGAAAGTCATAGCCATAATTACCTTGTAAGTCTTCAATCTCCTAGGTTGCCTTCTGTCCTTGCTCCTGATCTTTGACAAGAACCTGCAAAAAATGGAAAAGGTCCTATTAGAGCTCTAATTGTGAGTTCTCTATGTCCTATCAGAAGAGGCATAACACATTGCCTATAATGCACTGATCAAATGAACATCACTCACATGTAGGAGCAACTGAAAGGAAAAAATCATGGAACTTCATTGTTTTTATCAAATCTATTTATTTCATGTGTAGGTATAGGATAAGTCAAGTAGCTAATTGAAGACATATCAGCATGTGGTGTCAAGTGGGCTCCCACAAGGGTTGAGCCCAGCATGCTGCCCCCCTTAATCTCAAAGGGGATAGAATGGAAAAGAGAGACCATTATTCATATTATTTACATTAAATGACAAACTGAATGAGTATAAATCAATCAGATGCATTGGTTTCTAGAACATGACATATTCATGATTGCAGTTCAAAAAATAAAATGAAACCATAAAGATGAACTAAAATCATCTAGGAAAAAATTTAATGCATAAGGATAGCTATCATTGTTGCTATAGTAGCAATTCAGGGAGTGGAAGTCATAAATGAACATCACAGACCTATGTGTGTGATAGTCAGAGCATCAAGTATATTCCATCCATACATCTTTCATAACATTATATGCCAAATCAATGGAAATACATTTCCTCATTCAAAGAGTGCATGAATGTTTTGGTCATAGCATGGCATTAGAGATAAATATCATTGTTATGCATTATTGAATCAACTAGAGAGTGCAAATGAAATGGCATGTATTCTTACTGATACATTGTAGCCATGAAGATACACAGAGTTTAACAAAGAAATCAATTCCATGTTATAAAAGGTCTTTTAAACATACAATGCATGGAACAACCATGATCAACTATAGAAACAACATGTATCTTCTCATTTACAGAGTGTATTCATGAAAGAGAAGCATCATCTCTAACTAGTTTCAATGCCATCATCAATTGAAGGAACATCAAGTGTATACACATCAAATGTAAACAGAGATACAAATCATCATAGTTTCTCTTTCATATAAGGAGATAGTCAAAGGACATATGCCATACTGCAGTTGAAGAACATCCAAACTAGATGTCATGAGAAGGGTAAATGTGTAACAATGACCAAATGGAGATATCATTCATTAAGCACTACTTGTACTAGAGACCCTACCATTGGAGAAAGACTTTTGATGTTCCTGTCTCAAGAGTGATAGGAGAAGTTGAAATTGGTGTCTACATCTTACTCATGCTAGAACCAAGTATGTACATCAGGAGATAGATTTAACTGGAATGATCAGGATTGATGCAAGTTAAATTAAGATAATGGTAGTATCAATCATCAATAGGACATGTCAAGAATGGTAAGTTACAGTGACCATTAACCAAATTGTTGTCAGAAAGAAAGTAGTTCACATGTCATGTGCCAAGTTTTGAGTGGTAAAAGCTTCAGCTCAATTTTTTCCAACATATAATGTTTTAGTCATCTATACAGATCACATGAAGAGACATACATGAGAATATTACTTCAAGCTAATTGATTCAAGAAAGGAAACAACATCATTGAGTATGTTATGCATGTAAGCATATACAATGAAGTAGAGTGCTAACAATAAAATATGGAACAACATGTCTTTATCTAATATACTTTATCATAATGCAGTCAATGATAATAGGAGGTTCACATTCAGCCATAAAGCATTAATGAAGCATTCATATTTTGACTAAATGTCGTCACAATGTGCTTATAATATAAAGCCAAGCCACAGCATTTCATGAAAGAGTAAACCCTTAGAAAAATGAACATTTCAATACATTTTCTTGTGCCCAAATTTCAAAACTTTGTTGATATTATCCATTGTTAAGCTAAGAAAATGAGTTTTGTTCAGGCTATTCGAAATGAAATAAAGAGTTATAGGTGTATGGCCACAGCACAGACCATCATGTACAAACTAAGAATTTAGAGAATATGAAGTTTTCAAGCTATGAAAATTTGATAGAGACATCATTATGCTAACGACAACCATGTTCAGAAATAACAAGGAATACATGAGAGCCGCGACCTTTTTTTAAGCAATGAACATAGAAATATGTATATCAGAGGCACATAAGGCCGTGTATAGGAAGGGGTCATATTTTCTTCATGATTGGTAAAGCCCATATGGGATTTTATACATTGCTATATATAGAGTTTCCTCATTATGGGTCGAACCCATTGGTGTTCACAAAATAACAAGTTTATCTACAGGAAACAAATGGAGTTCCAATCCACAGTCGACTTTGAATAAATATCATAAATAGGTGTATAGCCACAACCACTAAAAGAGTAACCTTATAAGGGTCTTTAATCTTCATTCACAAACTCTAGCATCACAATGAAGATTCATATTTAGAGAAGATGAAGCTATCTGAACCATGGAGGTTTAACCCAATTGTCACTTAGTGTTTCAAATCAAAAATTGCAGATAGAAAAAAGAGAACATGGTTGTGGGTTTTAACCCATTAAATCTATAGAAGGTCATGGAAATGATGAAATAACCAAGAGATATGTCTAAAGTTTGAGCTCATGAAAAGACTCACCTTGCCAAATATTTATAGTAGAGGATTGTTCTTCTTTTGTTTCATTTTGTTTTGCTCCAAATGAAGCTCATAGTTGCAGTGATGGCGGCCAAGACACCAAGGAGGAATGAAATAATAGTGACACAAATAGCAGAGAAAATACAAACATATAGAAAGCAATGAAATATGTCAGAATTAATACAAAGGCCACGGTTCAAAGGGCCATTTTCTACTCAGAACTCAAATGAAAGTCAAAATATGAATCATATTTGCATTGAACAAACATTTTACCTTTGTTTTCTGCAAGAAATCCATGGGAGCCATGATAAAAAATGCTAGGAGGTCAAAGATTCTCAAGGTGAAACCGTAGGGTTTCATGTCGGCTGTAGAGCCCTTTCTCAAAGTTGCAAAAGTAGAAATGATGCGAGAAAGTAGGGGCAAATGAGTTTTGTCATTAGGGTTCTCATTGAAGCCCTAATTTGTTTGATAGGCATTTTATCACATTTTATTCATATTTTATAGCACAAACTAATACTAATCGTGGTATCAAGTGCATATTACATAATGTGTAAGTCCCAAGACTTAGAGTGAGGTCGAGCCTTAAGGGCTCCCTCTAAACATTTCATACCTCAAAACCATGCTTGGTCACCTTGAAAAATATGCTATGTGCCTTAGAATTTGGCAAAAGCCTTTGGCGGGTAGGCCTTAAAGGCCTTTTCATTTTATTTTTTTCAAAAACACCATATTATGCCCTTGATATTTTTTATGATTTTTTGTAGAAAAATCAACTGATATGTAATGTATACACTTGGCAAAATTTTAAGCAACTATTATTTTTACAAAATCAAATCGAACTGGGGTGTAAAATACAACTGCAAACATTGTAAAGTTTTATTTTATAGCAATGATTTATAAATTGCTTTAAAATCAAAACTATTTGATGCAGTTAAAGCTATTAAACCAAATCAGATATCCTTTTTGGATTTTCTTTAATTTGAGGTAGATGATGACAAAAACTAAGATTTCTGAGTAGACAAAGTAGATTTTTGGCGGGGTCTACCTCGAGGGAGATTTTGGGATCTTTCATATACAGATTGGAGGTGATTTGAAAGCTTTATTTTTGGCTTTTATGAGGAGTACGAAAATGGATTTCTATGTCTACTATTAGGAGCTTTTTCATCTTTCTTTTGGGGAGATCATTTTTCACAGGATATATGGTAGAGAGTTAGTTTATTTTGGAGTTCTAGTTCTAGTTTGGTAGAATAGAGTAGAGATCAGAGTTCAGGATATCAGAGTCTTCCTCTCACATTGAGAGTGTTGTATTCTAGTCTATGTACTCATTATTCCTTCAATTTATAGAGCATCAGTTTTTGTTCACTTTTGCCTCTACTTTTGCAAAATTGATTTGATATTGCACTATGATAAGTATTTATCCTTTGTTTTGTCTTAATTTTGTGATAGTTATGGAGTTATTTTGCTTGATTCAGGTTGCATGTCGTGTTTTGATTGAACCTTCATGCGAAATATTTATGAATTGGGTAGAAATAAAGTGTTGTGAAGATTAAAGTTATGTAGTCTGATTGTGAGTAAAATCTGATAGGAGTTTAGTATTGGTGCATTGCCTTAGAGATTTATGCCAATTATTTATTTTAGTACACTTTCCCTCACCCCTTTTCTCAGACAAGTCAATTAGATTAGAAAAAATCATAAGGAGAACCAGCTCACTCTGGAGATTCACTCTTGACACAGATCACCAACAATTTGAGAGTGTTTCCATGTGTGAACAGATAGGTAAGTCTTATATTAACTTAGAATAGAGTGCATATCTGATTGATAACAATTTTTGGCATGCCCAGTGGGACTCTGAAAGTTCATTCAGAGAAGTTTTTATACCCCCATAGCTATTATTCTAGTACATGCGGTAGCATTCTAGCCTTTGGAGGCTTTCACAATATACCTGGTGACTCATTTTCTCTAGTATTGCATGCAAATTAGTGTTACCAGCTTATGAAAACTAGCTCTAGTTCTGATCCATTTAAATATTTACAGCTATCTCTGCCAAGAAGAAGAGGTAGATCAACAAACAGAATAGATGATTCGATGAGGAGATCAAAATCAACACCTTCAAGACTTAGTCCTCCAACTCCAACACGAAGGAGAAGAAGTCTGGTGCTAATAGTTCAAATACCCATAATGGCTAGGCAATAGACATTTGCCCCCTTGAACAGATGCAATCCACCTCAACTTGCTAAGTGTGATGATATTCCAATTGCAACCCTTAAAGGACTACCATATTTCATCAGAGAAGACCACACTACAGCTACTGAGCACATTCAAGATGTGGCAACTCTTTGTTCTGTACATAATGTCACCCAAGAAAATGTAGCAATCAGACTCTTGGCTGCATCATTGAAAGGTAAAGCCTTACAATGGTTCAGAGGCCTTACTAAAAATTTGATAATGTCGTGGGATCTACTGGGAGATGGATTGCACAAGCACTTTGAAGACAAATTTGATCATTTCCCATTACTGGAGTAGTTGAGCACCATCAAAAGGGTACCCCATGAACACATGGCATATTTCAATTACTGATTTTAGAGAACTTGGGACAGAATCCCCGCAATGGTAAAACCTCTTCCAAGGCATGCATTTTTGTTTTATCTTAAAGCTTTGAATAGTGAAATTTTTGTAATGATCCACTCTATGGGAGGAACCACCCTTCCTAATTCTTTTGATATTGTTATTAGAGCAGAAAACTATCTTATCCAAGCAGGGAAGATAGCCCCAAGACTTCCCTTATCCATTTTCCCAAAAATCTAGCCATCTGTGCTAAACTTGTTCTAGCAATAACCCATACACCTGCAGCCCAAGAAGCCACTGTTCCAATCCAAGATTTCCAAGCACTTAATAACGCATTGAAAACCCTTAGAAATGAAATTGTTAATATAAAGAAGCAATTTGGTCAAGAGTATAGGACTTACCAAGCCTTGTATCTTCCTAATCAGTAGAATAGGCAACCTTTCCAAGCTGATCCTCAGGGTCAAACAAGAAATTACAACCCTCGACCCTTCCAATCTTACAATCCTAATGTTGCCAGCACCTTGAAGGAGCTTGTACCCACTCAGAACAACTTAGCTCAAGATAGTGACTGGTGTAATCCCTGTCACCAACCCCATAATAAAGTTGCTTATACAAATGATGTAAGAAATTAGGCACTTATGGTGCAAAACAATTATGTAAGTTTGGAAGCTGTCTCTGGCGAAGTTTCAACTCAGCAAAATAATGCTGATGTGGCCTTAATGACCTGGAAAGATACTAATTTTTGTGGTGTAAATTACTCCCAAGGCTAAAATTATGATACTAATTAGTGTTTTCTAAGTTTGAAAAGAGCAGAGTATGACTCAATGCCCAATGGATATTCAAGGCAACTGATCAGATTCTTAGCAGGCATGTCACAGAAGTCTAGAAATATTACCATTTTTCACTTATAGCTCAAACTGGTGGAGCTGGTTCAACAAGTTCATTTTAAAAGTGAAGGTTTGAACATTTTCTGTTGTAAGTTATTTGCATAGTTAGACAAGTTAGTGATATTGTAGTTCAGTTGTTTAAGAAAAGAAAAGATTTTTAGATTATTCATTGCATTACAGAACATTCATAGGAGAGATAAGTATTTCATTCAGTACAATGATTATTCATTTACAAATTGAGATACATAAAAGGATAAACATTGTATTGAGAGAAATAATGATAGATCAAATGTCCCACACAAGCCATGGGAATAGCTGAACAAATGCAAATGTAGGAAAAATACTATGCATTTAAAGATAGGGGAGAAAAAGTCATAGCCATCATTGCCTTGTAAGTCTTCAATCTCTGAGGTTGCCTTATGTCCTTGTCCCTAATCTTTGACAAGAACCTTTAAAAATTGCAAAAGGTCATGTTAGAGCTCTGGTTATGAGTTCTATATGTCCTATCAGAAGAGGCATAACACATTGCCTACAATGCACTGATCAAATGAACATCACTCACATGTAGGAGGAATTGAAAGGAAACAATCATGGAACTTAATTATTTTTATCTAATCTGTTTGTTTTATGTGCAATTATAGGATAAGTCAAGTAGCTAATTGAAGACATATCAACATGTGGTGTCAAGTGGGCTCCCACAAGGGTTGAGCCCAGCATGTTGTCCCCCTTAATCTCGAAGGGGATGGAATGGAAAAGAGAGATCGTTATTCATATTATTTAAATTGAATGACAAACTGAAGGAGTATAAATCAATCATATGTATTGCTTTCTAGAACAGGACATATTCATGATTGTAGTTGAAAAAATGAAATGAAACCATAAAGATGAACTGAACTCATCTAGGACATCATTTAATGCATAAGGGCAGCTATCATTGTTGTTATAGTAGTAATTCAGGGAGTGGAAGTCATAAATGAACATCAGCAATCTATGTGTGTGATAGTCGAAGCATCAAGTATATTCCATCCATACATCTTTCATAACATTATATGCCAAATCAATGCAAATACACTTCCTCATTCAAAGAGTGCATGAATATTTTGGTCATAGCATGACATCAGAGATAAATATCATTGTTATGGATGATTGAATCAACTAGAGAGTGCAAATGAAATGGCATGTATTCTTACTGATACATTGTAGCCACGAAGATACATAAAGTTTAACAAAGAAATCAATTCCATGTTATAAAAGGTCTTTTAAACATACAATTCGTGGAACAACCATGATCAACTATAGAAACAACATGTATCTTCTCATTTACAGAGTGTATTCATGAAAGAGAAGCATCATCTCTAACTAGTTTCAATGCCATCATCAACTGAAGGAACATCAAGTGTATACACATCAAATGTAAATAGAGATACAGATCATCATAGTTTCTCTTTCATATAAGGAGATAGTTGAAGGACATATGCCATACTACAGTTGAAGAACATCCAAACTAGATGTCATGAGAAGGGTAAATGTGTAACAATGACCAAATGGAGATATCATTCATTAAGCACTACTTGTACCAGAGACCTTGCCATTGGAGAAAGAGTTTTGATGTTCCTGTCTCAAGAGTGATAGGAGAAGTTGAAATTGGTGTCTACATGTTACTCATGCTGGAACCAAGTATGTACATCAGGAGACAAATTTAATTGGAATGATCAGGATCCATGCAAGTTAAATTAAGATAATGGTAGTATCAGTCATCAATAGGACAGCTAAAGAATGGTAAGTTACAGTGACCATTACCCAAATTGTTGTCAAAAAGAAAGTAGTTCACATGTCATGTGCCAAGTTTTGAGTGGTAAAAGCTTCAGCTCAATTTTTCCAACATATAATGTTTCAGTCATCTATACAGATCACATGAAAAGACATACAAGAGCATATTGCTTCAAGCTAAGTGATTCAAGAAAGGAAACATCATCATTGAGCATGATATGCATGTAAGCATATGCAGTGAAGTAGAGTGATAACAGTAAAATATGGAACATCATGTCTTTATCTAATATACTTTATCATAATGTAGTCAATGATAACAGTGAGGTTCACATTTAGCCATAAAGCATCAATGAAGAATTCATATTTTGACTAAATACTATCACAAAGTGCTCAGAATATAAAGCCAAACCACAGTTTTTCATGAAAGAGTAAACCCTCAGAAAAATGAACATTTCAATATATTTTCTTGTGCCCAAATTTCAAAACTTTGTTGATACTATCCATTGTTAAGCTTAGAAAATGAGTGTTGTTCAAGCCATTCAAAATGAAATAAAGAGTTAAAGGTGTATGGCTACAGCACAGAGCATCATGTATAAACTAACAATTCAGAGAAGATGAAGTTTTCAAGCTATGAAAATTTGACAGAGACATCATTATGCTGACCACAACCATGTTTAGAAATAACAAGGAATGCATGAGAGCCATGACCTTTTTGTAAGCAATGAACACAGAAATATGCATGTTAGAGGCACAAAAGGCCGTGTACAGGAAGGGGTCATATTTTCTTCATGATTGGTAAGGCCCATATGGGATTTTATACAGTGCCAGATATAGAGTTTCCTCATTATGGGTCGAACCCATTGGTGTTCACAAAATAACAAGTTTATCTACAGGAAATAAATGGAGTTCCAATCCACAATCAACTTTGAATAAATATCATAAATAGGTGTATAGCTATAGCCACTGAAAGAGTAACCTTCTAAGGGTCTATAATCTTCATTCACAAAATCCATTCTCAAAATGAAGATTCATATTTAGAAAAGATGAAGCTATCTGAACCATGGAGGTTTGACCCAGCTGCTGCTTAGGGTTTCAAATAAAAAATTGCAAATAAAAAAAAGAGAACATGGCTGTGGGTTTTAACCCACTAAATCTACAGAAGGTCATGGAAATGATGAGACAACCAAGAGACATGTCTAAAGTTTGAGCTCATGAAAAGACTCACCTTGCTAGATATTCACATTCGAGAATTCTTCTTCTTTTGTCTCATTTTGTTTTGCTCCAAATGAAGCTCATAGTTGCAGTGATGACAGCTAAGACACCAAGGAGGAACAAAATAATAGTGACACAAATAGAAAAGAAAATACAAGCATATAGAAAGCAATGAAATATGTCAGAATTATTATAGAGGTCGCGGCTCACAGGGCCATTTTCTACTCATAACTCGAAGGAAAGTCAAATTATGAATCATATTTGCATCAAACAAACATTTTACCTTAATTTTTCTACAAGAAATCCATGGGAGCCATGATTAGAAATGCCAAGAGGTTGAAGATTCTCAAGGTGAAACCCTAGGGTTTCATGTCGGTTGCAGAGCCCTTTCTCAAAGTTGCAGAAGTGGAAATGATGTGAGAAAGTAGGGCAAATGAGTTTTGTTAGTAGGGTTCCCATTGAAGCCCTAATTTGATTGATAGGCTTTTTATCACATTTTATTCATATTTTGTGGCACAAACTAATACCCATCATGTTATCGAGTGCATATTGCATAATGCCTAAGTCCCAAGACTTAGAGAGAGGTTGAGACTTAAGGACTCCCTCTAAACATTTGATACCTCAAAACCATGCTTAGTCACCTTGAAAAATATGCTATGTACCTTAGAATTTAGTAGAACCCTTTGTGGGGTAGGCCTTAAAGGCCTTTTTATTTTATTTTTTGCAAATACACCATATTATGCCCTTGATATTTTTTTATGATTTTTGATAGAGAAATCGGCTGATATGTAATGTATACACTTGGCAAAAATTTAAGCAATTATTATTTTTGCAAAATCAAATCGAACTGGGGTGCAAAATACAACTACAAACATTGTAAAGTTTTATTTTAAAGCAATGATTTATAAATTGATTTAAAATCAAAACTATTTGATGCAATTAAAGCTATTAAAGTAAATTAGATATCCTTTCTAGATTTTCTTTATTTTGAGGCAGATGAGGACAAAAATTGAGATTTCTGAGTAGACAAAGTAGATTTTTGGTGGGGTCTACCTCAAGGGAGATTTTGGCAGCTTTCATTTACAGATTGGAGGTGATTTGAAAGCTTTATTTTTGGCTTTTATGAGGAGCACAAAAATGGATTTCTATGTCTATTATTAGGATCTTTTTCAGCTTTATTTTGGGGAGATCATTTTGTTGGAATCGTTTGCCGTTGCGACAAAAGCTTGAGCTATCAATGCTTGATACAAACACTAGACTTAACCTAGATCCATGGGAGGCTCACTACCATGTCATGAATCCTGAGGTCAACATTGAATGCTTCACTAACAAGTGGGCAGCTCACTGCCAACAATCCCCCCTCAATGCAACCCAAGGGATTTGAACCCATGACCCAGGGCTCTGATACCAATTGTTGGAATCCTTTGCCATTGCACCAAAAGCTTGAGCTATCAACACTCGCTACAAATTCCAGACTTAACCCAAATCCACGGGAGGCTCACTGCCATGTCACGAATCCTGAGGTCAGTGTTGAACACCTCACTGACAAGTGGGCAGCTCACTGCCAACACATTTTTCATAGGATATATGGCAGAGAGTTAGTTTATTTTGGAGTTCCAATTCTAGTTTGGTAGAATAGAGTAGAGATCAGAGTTCAAGATATCAGAGTCTTCCTCTCACATTGAGAGTGTTATATTCCAGTCGATGTACTCATTATTCCTTCAGTTTATAGAGTAACAATTTTTCTTCACTTTTACCTCTACTTTTACAAAATTGATTTGATATTGCACTGTGATAAGTATTTATCCTCTATTTTTTCTTAATTTTGTGATAATTATGCAGTTATTTTTCTTGATTCAAGTTGCATGTTGTGTTTTGATTGAACCTTCATATGAAATATTTATGAATTGGGTAGAATAAAAGTGTTGTGAAGATTAAGGTTCTATAGTCTGATTGTGAGTAAGATCTTATAGGAATTTAGTATTGGTGCATCGCCTTAGAGATTTATGCTAGTTATTTATTTCAGTACACTTTCTCTCATCCCTTTTCTCAGACAAGTCAATTAGATTAGAAAAAATCATAAGGAGAACCAGCTCACTCTAGAGATTCACTCTCAAAACAAATCACCCACAATCTGAGAGTGTTTCCATGTGTCAACAAATAGCTTAGTCTTCTATTAATTAGTATAGGGTGCATATCTATTTGATAACACTACTTGCAAATTCTATTGAAGTTTATTTGAAGGTCTTTAAGGGAGTTTCAATCCTCCTTCATCAATCTCCTTTGTTGGTGTGAGATCTTAAGTCATCTTCATCAACTAGGGTTATACATCTTTTGGTAATCATTATCATTATCATTCATATTTCTATCACATTGTTATAGATCTAGCCTCTAGCCTCCTAGGGCACACACACTTAGATCTAATCATTGTACAATGGAGGTGGAAACACCAACATAGGGTTTGACTGAGGCAAGCCCTTATACATAGCACAACATTTTCCTCTTTGCTTGTGTGCATGTCAAAGAAATATGTTTCTAGAGCTGATTTTTGGGAATAAGGCAGAGCAAAAGGTTATAGGTTTTGTGATATCTAAGATTCATAAAAACCCTAGAAAAGGCCTAGGATGCCTAAGTGCCAGGGTCCTTGGCATTTCTACTCCAAGATCTAGGTTATGAATCCTTCTCTGATCTATGTTGTACTTTTTGTTTCATGAGATCTACTTTCGATAGTTAGTTATACTCTGATCTTTGTCTTCTAGAGTTTGACCATTTGTCCTAGCTTGCTTGCTTGACCTTGGTTGAGCTTGGTTGATCCATCTATATACAACAAAAGGGAAGAACCCCTATATTTTTTTTTCTCCTTCTTGGGTAGAAGCCAAGATAGGTTTGTGTCCTAATGTATGTAGATGAGGGTTTTACCTAGTTTAACTCCTTAGGCTATATCACTTCTTTTCTCCCTAAATCCATCCAAGAGCATTTCATTTCTGAGAAAATTCTCAAAGAAGATTTTAGAAGATACAATCTATTTAATGGGAAAGTGTTGATTGGGGGCCTATTTCCACATAAATAACTATAAACAAACTCAACAGTCATCCACACTTATAATTCTATGAAACATGGTCTTTAATTCTTGTGTGAATTCATTGTTGACAATGTCCTCCGTACACATCATCACAAACTAGGTTCTCAACCTCCAAAGCAAGTTCGAGAGTATTTTCAAGTTATGAGGCTACTTCTTACACATGAGCCACATCCACCTATAAATCAAGAAGGTGAAGTACCAGATCTTAATGGTGTTCAGGAAGATATGGATGGTTACCTCAATTAAGTTGATGAACATGTTGTTGATACTATTTAATTTGTATATGTAATGGTTGTGCTTCTATATATATCAATGTCAAATGCTAGTTAGTATTTTTAGTGCTATCATAGCTATTGGTGATCTACTTGTTCTTTTTATATGTGAGCCTACAAGTGAAGATGTTGTTTCATAACTAGGCCTCATTCTACATCTGTTGTAATTACTTAGTTTATATATTATATAATATATTTTAGGCATTTATGCCTTTTATAATTTATTTTTTGTATGGGTACACCTAAGAGGTATTTATAAGTTAGGGGAACTTTTTGATACAAAGGATCATGCAAAGAGTGTTAAGGGTGAGAAGTTCATAGGTTACATATAGAATTTGCATAAGGAGGTAAAAGACAAGCTAGGATGGAGTGGCCAATGCTATAAATACTAGGTAGATTTTGAGAAGAGATAAAATAATTTTGAAGTAAGAGACGTTCTTATGCATCTCTAGAAGGGAAGATTCTGAAGAAACACCTACAATAAGTTGAGGGGGAAGAAAATCAGACTTCACCATACTATAAAGAAATTTTAACCAAATGATTATGAGTTATAACTACCAAGACATATCTCTAATTTTTAATGTCTTAGATTTATATCCGTGTACTATGAGGGACAATGGTGCAGTCATGGATGAAGAGTCTAGAGAATGGACTATCCAACCATGTAGCCTGAGTAAACAGAATGAAACCAACACAAATAATGCAACAACACTATATACTTAAGGATTCAATATCTTAGACAATTACAATACTCATATGCCCACAACATGTGGACAACTATAGGCTCACAAGACTATCCAACAAAATTACATGAATGATATAGCTTTGAAGTGCTTTCTACAAATACACTACTAAAGACTAAAAACTTTCTATAATATTGTATATCTTCCTAGTGCATCTAATGAATACTTATATATCATTTTCTAGCTCAAACAATGCTCTGTGTCAGTGTTAAGAGGTTTCCAAAACCCAATGCTTGATGAAACATGTAGGTCAGCCTAAATCATGTGGTAATGCTCCGCAAATGGATGAAACATGTTGCGGTTCTCCATGAAGGTCTATCTAGTCTCGTACTTCCTTGAGATATGTTCCATTTGGCTGAACACAAGTCATGAAAATACTTTGCAAAACTTGAATGGTCATACTAAATGTTGAAAGATCTATTCTATGAGTTCTAATGATGTTCTGATAGTGATAACTCTCCACAGACAATTTCAAACCTCATGAAATCTAGATATGATGTAGATGACATAGTGTAGAGTCTAAACCCTACTCTGCGAGCTGTGAAATGAAGATGTAGTAGAATGTAGTGCAAAATGATGAAACTGCAACTGACTAAGATGTAACTGAAATGCAAGAAAAGAATAGAATCCAAAATATTTTTGGTTGATTCAACATAGCCTTTCAACCTAGGATGCTACTGCATTAGACACCCAGGGTTGTTTGAAAAGTGATTCCCTCAAATTTTTAGGGCTAGAGGAAAACCAAGGTGGTCTACCTCAACCTAAGAAATCCATGATGAATCTTCCTTTGGTCTTCCTTTACACTTAACCAAGTATTGTTTGTACTTCTTTCCTCTGGGACTACATCCAATTCTGTTGTCCAAAATCTACTCTATTTTCGTTGGTTGTTGTTGTGGTAACTAATCATTCAATCCAACTTTAGTACTATCACTTGATTCTCACTCATGATACTAATATAAGTCTACAATATTGAATATAGGTGATATGCCAAATGATTCTGGTAACTCCACTTCATATGTATTTCCCAAATCAAACTTGTTAAGAATCCTATATAGTCCAAACTTTCCCATCTTCATCTTTTTGTATGTTCCCATTGGATATTATTCCTTTCTAAGATATACCATAACTTCATCTCCAACAAAAAAATCCTTGTCTCCTCTTTTCATCTTCTTGTCCCTTATACTTGCTATTCATTTCTTCCAAATGCTTTCTGACCTGAGTGTGTACTATTTCCATGTATCCTACAGATTCTTCTATCCCTATACTTCTCTTGTTATCCATACTAATGTATTTTAGCTCTACAACTCCTCTAGGTTGTACTCTAGTCACAACTTCAAATGGTGTCTTCCCTATTATTCTGATCACTAAGTTATTGTATGCAAACTCTTCTTTTGGTAGAATTATATCCCAATTTCCTATCTTGTATCCTACTAAGCATCACAATAAGTTACCCAAACTCCTATTTACCACTTCTGTTTATCCATTTGTTTGTGGGTGAAATGTTGAACTAAACTTTAGGTCCATCTTCATCTTCTTCCACAATGTCCTCCAAAAATATCCTATGAATCTTGTATCCCTATCTAAAACTATACTCTTTGGTAATACATGCAATCTCACAATCTCCTTGAAAAATAGGTTAGCAACATGTATAGCATCATTTGTCTTCTTACAAGGAATGAAATGCCCCATCTTTAAAAATTTGTACACTACTACAAATATAGATTCATGTCCCCTCTGTGTTCTCGGTAAACCTGATATGAAATTCATACTTATAACTTCCCAAGGTCTCTCTGGTACCATCAAAGATTTGTATAATCTAGTATTCTCACTACTCCCTTTTGCAACTTGACAAACTCTACGACTTTAAACAAATTTCCATACATATTTATATATCTAAGGCCAAAAATAATGTTCCTCACCAAATCTACTATCTTATCAATACCAAAATTTATTGCTAATCCACCACTATGCTTCTCCTTGATCAAATTCTCTCTCATTAAACTCGTAGGTATATGCACCTAATTTTCTTTGAACAACATATCCTCCTAAATGAAATAATCCAACCACTTTCTTCTATCTACCACAACAGGTTCTCTACATGCTTTCCATGCTTTCACAAAATCAAGATCATCCTCATACATATGCTTAAGTTCTTCAAAATCTAGTACTTCTACCCTCATCTTTGGACATCAACAAGTTTCTTCTTCTGCTCAATGCATCCACAACTTTGTTTGACTTTCCACTCGATTGCTTCAATACAAATGTGTAACTCTGCATAAACTATATCCATCTCATGTGTCAGTCTGATTCAACTTACCTTGACTGTTCAAATACTGTAAAGCTTGATGGTTAGTGTACAATACAAATTCTTTTCAAAACAAGTAATTTCTCCACTTCTTCAAGGCTTGAATTATGGCATAGAACTCTTGATCATAACTAAATATCTCCTCCTTGCATCTTTCAACTTATCACTGAAATATGCTACTAGTCTTCCTTCTTGACCTAACAATGCTCCTATTGGATTCACATGGGCATCACAATCTACTTGAAATACTTTGTCAAAATCCAGTAATTCTAACACTAGTTCCTATGTCACCTTCTACTTCAATAATTCAAAATTCTTTTGTGGTCTTGATGTCCACTTAAAATCCTTCTAGTCACCTCTCATTGTCTCTATCATTGGTGTACATATAGTACTAAATGTTTTGATGAAATTTCAATAGAAACTTGCCAGTTCATGAAATGATCTTACCTTCCCAATGTTCACAGGTGTTAGCCACTCAAGAATTAGTCCAACTTTCTTTGGTTCCATCTTCAATCCTTCTGCAAAAATCAGAAAACCCAAATATACTAGTTTTGTCTTCATGAAACTACATTTGTTAATGTCAATCAACAATTTCTCTTCTCTCAACCTCTAAAGTACTTGTCTAATATAGTGCAAATGTTCTTCTTTTGTTCTACTAAGAATCAAAATATTATCCAAGTAGACAATAACAAACTTACCCAATAATTTCTTCAAAACCTCATTCATCAACCTCAAGAAAGTACTTGGTGCATTAGTTAATCCAAAATGCATGACTAAACACTCATATAATCCTTCATTTGTCTTGAATGAAGTCTTCCACTCATCTCCTTCTCTAATCCTAATATGATGGTATCCACTCTTTAGGTCAATCTTTGTGAAATATTTTGGTCCACTCAAATAGTCCATGATGTCATCCATCCTTGACAATGGAAATCTATTCCTGACTATGATCTTATTGATTCCTCTGCAGGTACCACACATGGGCTTAAACTTTCTCTAATCAATCCTTTCCTCAATAGTTCATGTATTTTTCTATTCAGCTCCACATTTTGTGTTGGTGTCATTGTATGTCCTGCTTTGTTTAGAAAACTTGCTCTAGATATGAGGTCCATCTGATGACCGATACTTTGGATTGGTGGCAATCCTTCTGGCACATTTCCTGATATGATATCTTGGTATTCTGTCAATAATTTAGTTATCTCCTCTGGTGATGGTTCTTCTTTTGTGGTGGTGGTTTATGGACTTAGAGTACCACACATTTTTTAGAATCAATGCAAAACATATGTTCTCATGTCTCAATCCATCCAAAAATTTCCTTCCATCCACTAAATAGATCCTAGCATTACCAGATACTTCACTTTTAGGATCTTCTTCTGAAGCTATCAAGATATTTCTTTTCCCATTTGATGTTATAGTATAGGTATTCTTCCTTCCATCATGTAATGCTATTCTATTATACTACCATGGTCTTCCCAAAAATATATATGGCATACATCCATCGGCATAATATCACATAATACCTCATCATTATAAGATCCTATATGAAATTTCAGCAAACATTGTTCACTCACTAGTACCTTGTGCTCATCTTGCATCCATGATATCTTGTAGGGATTTGGGTGTTTCAACCTCTCCAGATTCAACTTCCTCACTATATCTTCTAAAACCAAATTCTCTATACTACCACTATCAATGATAACCTTGCAACATTTACCTCGTGATTTGCATCTTGTCTGGAAATTTTTTGTTTGTAGTGGTTCCTCAATTATTTCTATTGCAAGAGACACTGCTAGGCATGATAAGTGTTGTCATTGATGGCAACTAAGTCTATACTACACATTCGCATTGTATAATTTTCCCATACCAGAAATCAGATTGAAGATTTCTCTGATTTCGGGAAGTCAAGAACAGAGTGTGTGATAGGATCCGGTATCGTGGTTTGGATCTCTCCGGGAGTAGATCAGAGTTTGCTGCAGATCTAAGGGAGTAATAAGAATTGTTAGGATAATCTAAATCTAGAGTTTTGGCCTCCGGTGATGAAGGATTCAATAGTTATTAGCATCTGAGTATGGGGTTATTAGTTTGATAGAGTAGGCAGAAGAAGAACAAGCTGACCTTGTAATTGATCTTGGTTTCAAATGTATGGAAGTTGTTGGTTGGACAAGTTGTGATGATCAGTGATAGTAGCTGACCTGATTAATGATTTGTGAGTGCAAGTTTTGGTCTGCATTACAAGTGTACATGGATTTAGCTGACAGAGTAGAATTTTCAATAAAATTCTAAGTGTTCTTGAAGATGACTAAAGAGTGGTTGAATATATGGATACGAATATATATAGTCAATGGATTTGAATGATTTGAGTGTGTGTGTGATGCAACTATGGAATAAGTGTGAAAAGAGAAGAGATCTAAGATTCAGATGTTAGAAAAATAGTAAAAAGGGTAGAGTGAAGATGAAGTGTATCAAGTCAGTATTTTGTGCTTAACCAGAACTGAATCCTTACATTGAAAGATGCTAATTATCAGTTCAATTTCATTGTAATCTTCTTTCTGTAGGCAGTGACCCTTCTATAGGTAGTAAGCCTTCTTTGAGCAATGAGCTTAGGGGAATGAGCCCAAAAGCATGTGCATTCCCCTTTGTAATACTTTTAATAGAGTATAATCTTTATGGGTTAACCCCACCATGGTTTTTCCCTTAATAGAGTTTCCACATCAAAAATCTTGGTGTCAAGTGTGTTACTTATGTTTTTGCTCATGTGTTGTTGATTCATGCTTTAATGTTCATATCATTAATTTGATTAGAAGTTGTAAAAGATGATTACAAGTAGAAAAGTTTAATTTGTGGGACAATTGATTCACCTCCCCTCTTAGTTGTTCAGATGACTTCCAACAATTGGTATCTAAGCAAGGTTCCTTAAAAGAAGCCTAACAACTTAAGGAAAGATCTTGGAAGGAGTTTTCAATGGGTTCACTCAAAGATCAACTTCAGTTGGCTCTAAAATATCTTGATCAGTCCAAAGCAGAAATATCTAATCTAAAAGATGAACTCAAGGATGTTGATGATACCATTGAAATATTAAAAGATAAATTAAAGAAGTCTATGGGAAAGAAAAAGGAGCTACTTTTGTAGTTATCCAGTTTAACTAAAGAAAATGGCATGAATGAAGCTTTGGAAGAAAAGACAAAGGAGTGTGAGAAGTTATCAAAAGATCTCTCTTCAAAAACTTGAAATGGAATATGGGGTAATGAGTCTAACTAAAGAAATTGAGCAAAGGAAGAAGATTGGAGAAGAATTGAGTCAAACTATGAAAGAAAGAACTAAAGAATGCTACAAAATGGACAGACCAATTAGTCATCTCAAATCTGATTTGGAAGAATGCAAATACAATGAGGGGGAACTTGAGAAGCAAATTATCATTCTCAAACATGACCGGGAAGTTGCAAATGAATACAAAGAGAAGTTCAAGATAAGATTAGCTAAATTGAAGCACTACTTGAAGGACAGAAAAAGGCCGATGACAAGGATGGTCTTGGATATGAGAAAGGTGAAAGTTCAAGATCTGAACAAAGAAAGTTTCAACCAAGAAATGGGAGAAACAGACCTAGAAGACCTCCGGTAAGACAACCAAATGCTCAAAGATATCCATCCTTCAATGAAAATTATTTCAAGTGCAATAAATTTGGCCATAAATCTACTGAGTGCAGAAGCAGAGTAAATCAAAATGAGCCATCCTTCTCCGGTCAATGCTTCAAGTGCAAGAAGTATGGTCATAGATCTAATGAATGTAGAAGTATGATAATGAGTAACTCTAATGGCAATTCTTTCAATGGCTACTTTTTTGCTTGAAATGGATTTGGACACATGGATAATCAGTGTAGATCAAGAGGAAATCAAGTATATAAGTAAGGAAATGTTGTGTGCTTTAATTGCAATAAATTTGGTCATATTGCAAGATTCTGCAAAAGCAGGAATAATGGAAGAAGAGGTCCAGTAAGTTACAGAAAACTGGATAAGTAGAGACAAGACAAAGGCAAAAGAAAAATTGATGTGAATGAGATACAGAGCAAAATGAATAAGATTTGGGTGAAGAAAGATACAATGAAAAATGGTGATGGGTTTGCACCGAAATCTGGTGCTGACAATTCCTCTAGGAATTACAATTAGGAGCTCTGGCTTAGGGGAGTTGCATTGAACATCAAATTCCCCTAGTCAGTAAGTGGATGCTAGAATATGGCACAATGAGAGAAGATATTTTGAAGTGCTTCAGAACTTTTGGAAGGATTTCTAGAAGAAAAATGTTGATATGGAAATTCACGGAGTAATTCATGAGGAACTGTTTAAGAAATAGAGTAACTAGATGAAGTTATGGAAACACATTTATTACAATGACAAATTAGGTTTTGTGATGGGTAAAAGGTCACTTATTCATGCATTTGAACCACTTTGCATTCGAAGGAAACAAGTAGAAGAGCATCTAAGCTGCAAATCTAGAGATTGAAGAACAAAGAGCAAATTCAACCGGTAATTGATCAACCCTAACCTCATGGGAGAAAAAGGTACTTCTTCATAAAGATTTAAATCAGAATCTATTGAGATGGCTACACCTCTAGTTGTTAATGTAACTGAAAGGCCCCGACCAATATTTAAAAAGCATCCATACAAGTCAGTTGAAGTTGAACCATTAGGTGTATTTTCTAGAGTTCCATATGGTGTACTGCATGTTGAGGATATTAGGGCATACATTAACTGTAGCATTGATGAATTTGGAAATATGAAACTCTTGGATTTGTTTAACAACTACCTAAGAGATGATATCTATAAATTGAAACCAGAATACAAAGCCCTAGAAAGCAAATATTTTCTGCAAGTCATTAACTTTTTGACATTTGATGAGATTGAATGGGTTAGATATATTTTGAGCCGAATACATGATGAGTTCAGATGGCTATTGAAACCATTCAATATTACAAAGGATGTTATCAAGATAGTAACCAAGTTAAATTCAACTGGTGGATTACCCATGCTAAAAGCTGTGAAAAACCAGATAGTGATTGATGCTACCGGTGCCAAGTTTGACAAAAGGGCAATGACCATCAATGATATTATAGAACCAGATGTTAAATTTTCCCCCATGGTGATTGGGTACAAGATTTACCACTCCAGCAGGGAAAATTCTATCTCTGGAACTGCAATATTTGTAACCTATCAAATGTTGAAAGAGAATGCTGATTATAACCTATGGGAGCTGCTACAAAATTAGTTGATTGAAAATCTGAACAAATAAAGAAAGATGAGAAAAATACCTTCAAGTATGGTTCCTTGATTATATATTTGTTCTTCTATTTTATGAATGAAGTGCTTGGAGTTCAAGGTGTGCATTGGACAAATGACAAGCCATTTGCATGGGAAATAAGAGATCATCTACTCAGCCTTGGTGATTCTAAAGTTCAAAAGACAGCCATTTGGGGTTACTTCAAAAACTTTCAGAGTATGATGCATGCACAAGAGAGAATCCCTAAATCAGTTGTGGAGAAATATGAGAATGAAATATGCTTTATGGTTGACACTGATCAGTGTCTAATGGAGGCTGTGGAACCCAGAACCATATGGATTATGCCAATGGGCTATGAGGTTGATGAGAAAGTTTTGGAAATGTACACTCAACATCTCCTAAGCAAATCAAAAGACACATTTGTGGAAAGGTTTGGAACATATAAAGAGCTAAGTCTAAAATTGCATGTGGAGCTCAAAAAGCTAGAGATGAAAAGGAAAGTGCAGAGGCAAGTTGAAAAGTATGCTGAGAGCATTAGACTGACCAAGGAAGCAGTAAGGTAAAACAAAGAGAGAATTGACAAGGCTAAAAAGGAAAGGTAGGACAAGAAACAAGAAGATTCTCTAGTGGAACCATCCTCCACTCCAAGGACTACCAGAAGCTTTGTTGCTGCTTCTGTTCCCCCTAAACCTACAAAACCAGAAGATAGATCATCTAGTGAAGGAAGTAAGAGAAAGAAAACAAAGGCTATAAGAATGTATTTCACCACAAAAGATGATGAAGAAAACAAAGATAGATGAAGAAGTTAGAGAGATAAGATCCAGGAAAGCCAAGACTTCAAAGGCCTCTAAGGACCAGCCTTCTGGAAGAAAAAAGGTGAGTAAAAAGCAACAAACTGGTAAGGTTACTATGATAGTTGATGAAATTGTAAAAACAATAATTGTTCATGGAAATCTAAGGCCTATCAAAGCTTATTATGATAATTTTGATCGAGAAAATAAGAAAATTTGGAAGATGCCACCATCATATACTTGAATAAATTCAATAGGGCTCTACTATAAATTTTACAAGAGCTTCCTAAAAGTTTAAGAAAAACTCTAGATATGAGGAAGGAATCAACCAAGGCTAAAGATCTAGAACTCAAAGAATATATCCTCTCCACTCTATGTCCAGTAATGACCAGAAGGGAAGCAAATAAAATCCTCAAGGAAGTTAAGGACAAATTCAGAACAAGGTCCGGATGAACAAGATAATGCTTGGTGAAACTAAGGAAGTTGCAAAGGAAACAGAAGAAATTTTGAGGAAGGCCTTAGATAAAAATAAATACTATAGTGTTTCAGAGGAACAAGTTGAGGAAGACAATCCTTTAGCTCTAGAACAAGAAGCTCCATAAGAAGAGATTGAAAAGGCAAATAATAATCAAGGTGAAACTCTAGATCCTCCAAAGCATACCTATGAGGAGACAAATGATGGGATTGATTCATCGATTTCAGATGTTGAAATAGTAAACATCAATGAACAACAAACTGAAGTTGATGATCCATCTATTTTGGAAGAGGAAGTGCAAAAAGAAGAAGAGGAAGTATTAATAGAAGCAAATGTTGGCCATGATCCTCTAGATACTCCTACTACTGATGACTCTGGAAAGGACCAAGAAAAAGAAGAAGAAAAAGAGAAAGAGAAGGAAGAGGAAAAAGCAAAGGGAAAAGAAGAACTAGCAGAAGGAGATGGTGCTAATGCACCGAAGCAGGATAGTCCAGTTGTTGCCACTGACAAAGCACAAGGGAAGGAAACTAAAATAGTAAGTGTGGCAAGAGACACTATGGATGTAGTGCAAAATTTTCTTAGCAAGGAGATGCTAGAGTTAGATGAGCCAAAATTGATACAAGGACCAATCAATTTGGATATGCTCTCTTTGGACCAAATGCTGAAGATATCATCATTTACATAGGCCAAGGCAAGGGAGAAAATGCTGAAGTATCACATAGAAAATAGTGAGTTGATAGACCTCACATCTAGAATATTGGAGAAGATCATGCCCACATATTAGAAAATACATCTGATTCTCCTTCTGGTAATTTGAAAAATCATGTGCATTCTGTAAATACAAATTTTTAGTCTTTTTAGAAGTCAGCTGAAGTAAAGGTCCGGAAAGAATTTTTGGATAAGAGGTTTAGTGAACTAAAAGGCCTTATAGATATTGATATAAAAACACTCAATATTGGTATAAAGAGTATTGAAAATTCTCTTAAGGATGGTGGTGATGTATATAAGTTTTGTTTATCATGGCCCAAAATACTAGAGGATATTGAGAAAAAGATAAAGGAGCAGGAGAAAAAGTTGCTAGACCTATCTCAAAGTTTTGATCCTTTAATAGTATCCCTGGTGAGCCAAGAATGTTAAGAAATTAGTCTAACAAATGAAATAAAGAAGCTTATCAAATAAAAGTAAAACATTATGGAAAGAATGGGTGAGCTCCGGGGACTAATTACCCCTAAGTTGGAAACAATGTTTAATACTTTGTCAGAGGCCCAAAGTACTGCTCGGACAAGCAATTCCTCAGATCTAAGGAAAGCAAAAGCATATGCATTTCTACTGAGTGGACTCATTTCAATTTTGGATGGTATGAAGAGAGGTTGGGCCACCAAATTTGTATAGTTAGAGTACTTTTGCAGATATCCTTAAATATATGTAAATATAACATATGGACTGTTTGTACATATGCAGCCTTATATACATAATTTTTGCATGATTAGTGATTACGGATCCCACTTTTTGTCGTTGATGTCAAAGGGGGAGTGGAGAGTAGTGAAAAATGAAGAATCCATCAAAGGGGGAGCATTAGAAAGCAGTGTGAACAACAGTATGGAGCACAAGCAAAGTGGGAGTTATTTCGACACTTAGTCATTTTTCGCTAAGTGTTGCCATTAATGCCAAAGGGGGAGATTGTTGGCAAGAGACACTACTAGGCATGATAAGTGTTGTCATTGATGGCAACTAAGTCTATACTATGCATCTGCATTGCATAATTTGCCCATACCAGAAATCAAATTGAAGATTTGTTTAAGTCTGGGAAGTCAAGAGCAGAGTGTGTAATAAGGTCTGGTATCTTGGTCCAGATCTCCTCGGGAGTAGATCAGAGTTTGGTATGGATCTAAGAGAGTCATAAGCATTGTCAAGATAATAGAAATCTAGAGTTTTTGCCTCCAGTGATGAAGGATTCAATAGTTATTAGCATCTAAGTATTGAGTTATCAGTTTGACAGAGTAGGCAAAAGAAGAACAAGATGACCTTGTAATTGATCTTGGTTCTAGATGTATGGAAGTTGTTGGTTGGACAAGTTGTGATGATCAGTGATAGTAGCTGACCCGATGAATGATTTGTGAGTGCAAGTTTTGCTATGTTATAAGTGTACATGGATTTAGCCAACAGAGTAGAATTTTCAATAAAGTTCTAAGTGTTCTTGAAGTTAACTAAAGAGTGGTTGAAGATCTAGATGTCGATATATATAGCTGATGGATTTGAATGATTTGAGTGTGTGTGTGATGCAACTATGGAATACGTGCAAAAAGAGTAGAGATCTAAGATTCATATGTTAGCAGAATAGTAAAAAGGATAGAGTGAAGATGAAGTGTATCAAGTCAGTATTTTGTGCTTAACCAGAACTAAATCCTTGCATTGATAGATGCTAATTATCAATTTAATTTCATTGTAATCTTCTTTCTGTAGGCAGTAGGCCTTCTTTCCGCAGTGAGCTTTGGGTAGTGAGCCCAAATGCATGTGCATTCCCCTTTGTAATACTTTTAACAAAATATAATCTTTGCGAGTTAACCCCCACCATGGTTTTTTCCTTAATGGGGTTTCCATGTCAAAAATCTTGGTGTCAAGTGTGTTACTTATGTTTCTACTCATGTGTTATTGATTCATGCTTTAATGTTCATATCATTAATTTGATTAGAAGTTATAAAAGATGATTACAAGCAGAAAAGTTTAATTTGTGGGACAACTGATTCACTCCCCCTCTCAGTTGTCTAGACCAATTCCAATAGTTTCTTCTTGGAACAAAGCTCTCCTCATGACTAATGACTCACCCTTCTTTGGATTTTCTACTAAACTAGGTGATCTAACCAGTTCTTCCTCCACATGTTTTTCTTGCACTATTCTCTGTCCTTTTTCTAGCACTCCCTTGATGACATTCAAATGATCGATGTCCATCACATCTACACTTGAAGTAGGTTCCTTTGAATGATCTCTTGTCAAATCCTCTTTCATCATTCTAGTATCCTTAATTATGGCAAGAATTATGACTTCCTCTATTACTACAGTAGAAACTTCTGTCATCCTTCCCTTTGTCGTATAAATTGTTGTCTCTTTCTTCTTTGCGGTATGGGCTACTATCCTTGTTTTTCTCCACATATGGTCTTTCTATTAGACTTAGGGCACACAATTGAGAGGGGGGGTGAATCAGTTGTGCAAAAATTTCTCCAATTTACATACTTAACTCCTCTTAGTGATTAGCAGTATATTAAACATGAAACATAATGCATTCAAATCAAAAGTAGGAACTCATCAACACATAAAACATCAAGATTTTGACGTGGAAAACCCAGTTAAGGGAAAAACCACGGGGTGACTAACCCAAGAATGTATTCTCTATTAGAAGAATAGAAAGAACAAAATGGCACATGCCAATTAGGGCTCACTGCCTGAGCACACTGCTCACAAGAGGCTCACTGCCTACAAGAGACACACTGTCTATAAAGAAATAAGTATCACATACATGAACTAGAGAATAGCATCTTCACCATGCTTGAATCAGTTCCATTACGCTCAATACTTCTACTCTGCCTTTCACTCTCTTCTTTGCTACCACACTCTCATCTCCACAAGACACCCTTTGAAATGACTTCACAATCCCTTATTTATACATGACATTGACTTAGGAACAATCATCTAAGTCGGCAACCACCTACAAAAGCATCCACAAGATGTGTAATCCATCCGGTTAGCCAGTCTCATGAAGAACATCACATCCAGTGATTATTCTTCAAATACAAACTTTAACTTCAATGCGGACCATCAACATGAATTGGAACTGATCCACAGATCACCACAAGCTTTCTTGAATCACCAACAACATCCGCACTTCATCTGCTTACTGGAATCCTTTTCTCCTTCATCCGGAACCTCAAGAACATAGTCTGTCATCACTGTCACAAAGGAATAGGTTCTTCCAAACCTTCAAGCCACAAATCAATCTACTTGACACTTCACAAGGATGTCCTCAACACTTCCTCAAATCCACAGAATGGGATAATGCATTACCAGACCTCACCGGACCTATTTGTGTCACTCTGTCACCTCTGGACACCTGCCAGAGCTAGTTCTACTTGAGCAACCATAACTTCTTTAGATCTTCATGCGGAGCTTTGAAAACTTGACTGGAGCATCTCAAGACTTATATCTACAAGCCCTTTAAACTGCATCCTCTTATCCTCAACCTATCTTGGACTTTTACCTTGTTGTCATCACTATTCTTCACTGTTCAAGATTGAGACTAATTTTCTCAATATCCTCAGCACATAGCTAATCCAATCCTTCTCATTAATGCAACATGAGTATGTTGACATCAATGACAACATCGGTTAAACCCATACTTGCAAAAATCTCCCCCTTTGTCATTGATGGCAACATATGATGTGAAAAACCATCAAGACAAGAACTTCTCCTTACTGTCACAACTCCCTCTATCAACAACAGCTATTCACATGTCTTCTCTTCCTTTATTGCTCCCCCTTTGATCATCAAACATTTGTTTTTCACATGTCTTCTCTCCCCGTTTGACATCAATGGCAAAGGGCTCATACTTGCAACTCCAATACTTCAGAATCATACCTGCTGCGCCCCCTGAGTAGCAGCTCCTCATCATCAATCTAGATCACAAGATATGACTATGATATCCACCAAACTTATGCACATCAGTGCATCCTAGTTCATCACTGGAGGGGCAATAACCCCTAATTTCTCCCTGAGATACTCAAAAGAGTCCTTGGGAAGAGGTTTAGTAAAGATATCTGCAATATGATCCTTGGAGGGCACAAACTCCAGTCTGACTTCATTCTTGTTCACTTGCTCTCTCTGAAAGTGAAACTTGATGGATATATGCTTAGTCTTAGAATGCAACACTAGATTTTTAGAAATATTTATTGCACTTGAATTATCACAGAAGATTGTGATAGGCTCCTCATACTCTACTTTAATATCTCTTAGCATCTGCTTCATCCACAAAACTTGAGTGCAACTACCTACTACCGTAATATATTCTTCTTCAGTTGTAGATAGAGATATTGCCTCTTATTTCTTGCTTAACCAAGAAACCAATCTCTTTCCTAAAAAGAAGGCTCCACCACTGGTACTCTTCCAGTTATCCACATCTCCTGTCCAATCAGCATCTGTATATGCATGAAGAGAGAAATCATGATCTCTAGGATACCATAGACCATACTTGACCATCCCTTTTAGATATCTAAAGATCCTCTTGATTGCCATGACATGGGATTCTCTAGGATCAGCTTGGAATCTAGCAACAAGACCAACAGCTTGCATAATATCTGGTCTAGTTTGAGTGAGAACAACAATCCTCCAATCATTGATCTGTACTTTGTCTAGTCTACCTTAGGAGAGTCATCATCTTTGCTCAACTTACATCCAGTAGCCATGGGAGTATTCATTGGCTTTGAATCTTCCATCCCAAATTTCCTTAACAATTATTTTACATATTTGGTCTGAGAAATAAAGATTCCTTTCTTGGTTTGAGTAATTTGCAGACCCAAGAAGAAATTCATTTCACCAAGCATAGACATCTCAAACTCACTTTTCATTTGATTTGCAAAGGCTTTACACATACTGTCCCTTCCTCCAAAGATGATATCATCAACAAATACTTCAACAATCAAAATGTTTTCATGATCAATTTTGAAATATAAGTTATTGTCAGCAATACCTTTGTTGAAACCAATCTTCAAAAGATGCTTGTCCAATCTTTCATACTAGGCTCTTGGGGCTTGCTTTAATCCATACAATGCCTTCTTCAACTTGTAGACCATATCACCATGATCAGACAATTGAAATCCATCCGGTTGCTCTATATACACTTCTTCTTCCAAGTCACCATTTAGAAATGCAGACTTGACATCCATCTGATATACCTTGAAATCCTTGAAGGCAGCAAAGGCAAGGAATAATCTAACTGCTTCAATTCTTGCCACCGGAACAAAAGTTTCTTCAAAATCAATTCCTTCTATTTGAGAGTAGCCCTTGCAGACCATTCTGGCTTTATTTATGATCACTTCACCAACTTCATTTAGTTTGTTTCGGAAGACCCATTTGGTTCCAATCACATTCTTGTTTCTAGGTCTGGGAACAAGATCCCAAGTGTGATTTTTCTTAATTTGCATCAACTCTTCCTCCATTGCTTTGGTCCAGTTTTCATCATTGCAGGCTTCAATTATTGTCTTAGGTTTAATGTTTCAAATCAGACAATATTCATCTGAATTTTGAGCAATTTTCCTTCTAGTTTGTGCACCTTTGCTTTTGTCACCTATGATCTGATCTTCAGAGCGGTTCAGTCTTACATACCTTGGAACTTTGGGAGCTTCTTGCACTTCTGCTTCTTGATCAGGCTCATTCAGACCTATCTCTTCTTCCTGATTTACCAGATCAGTTTAAATCTAACATTTAGAAGAGGATTGAATTCCTTGGACTAGAACACCATTCTGATCATCTTCATCATATTCATAAAACCTTAAGGGTTTCTCTATTCCCTCATCAACCTTCACATTTGTACTTTCTATCATCTTTCTTAGTCTCTTGTTATAACACTGGTATGCTTTTCTTTGAGTAGAGTAACCCAAGAATATTCCTTCATCACTTCTAGCATCAAACTTGCCTAGATCTTCATCTCTTTTGATGTAACATTTGCTACCAAAGACTCTGAAATATCTTACAGTAGGAGTAATGCCAAACCAAAGTTCATAAGGGGTCTTACTGGTATTGCTTCTGATTTGAACTCGATTGAGAGTATAGAGTGCAGTGCTGATAGCTTCTCTCCAATAGATCTGAGGAACATTTGCTTCCATCATCATGGTCCTAGATGCTTCCTAGATGGTCTAGTTCTTTCTCTCCACTACTCCATTCTGCTGTGGAATCCTAGGAGCAGACAGTTGTCTCTTGATTCCATGTTTCTCACAGAACTCTATGAACTCACCAGATGTGAATTCTCCACCTCTATCAGACCTCAGACATTTCAATTTTAATCCTGTTTCATTCTCTACCATAGCCTTGAATATTTTGAATTTCTCAAGAGCTTTTGATTTCTCCTTTAGAAAGGTTACCCACATCATCCGGGAATAGTCATCAATTAGCAGCATGAAGTATCTATCACCTTGAATACTCTTGGTTCTTGCTGGACAATAAAGATCAGTGTGAACTAAGTCCAATAATTTGGTAGAGGACAGTTCCTTGCTTTTGAATGAGACTCTGCTCAGCTTACCCAGCTGACATTCCTTGCATAAGCTGTTAGTAGGTTTCACCAATTTTGGAAGATCTCTCACAGCTTGAGTATTACTTATCTTGATGATATTATCAAAATTCACACGACACATCCTTCTATGCCATAACCAAATCTGATCAACTTGAACAAATAAGCAGCTTTTACCAGTACCAACCAAGTGGAAGATATTACCTTTAGTTTGAGTACCGGATGCAATTTCAGTTCTAGAACTTTCAAAGATTTTGTATTTTCCATCCTTGAATAAGAGATCATAGCCTTTTTCCTCCAACTGTCCAACATTGAGAAGATTGTGCTTCAAACCTTCAACATACAGTACATTACCAGTTTTGTTTCTTCCATGAAAAGAAATAGTTTCTCTTCCTCTAATTCTACCAGCAGAATTGTCACCAAACTTTACCACTCCTCCTTCATACCTTTCCAAATCTACAAACTTATTTTTGTCATCTGTCATATGGTGAGAGCATCCACTGTTAATGACCCAATCATCCTTCTCTTCAATTTGGGCAGCCATAGCTCTTTCCACAGTCTTAAGATTGATAGATACAAAGGACATTAGATCTTCTTCCTTGATGGCAATGAACACCCATTCATTTCTAGATTTGTTTCCTATCTCTGATTCATCATCTGTTACTCCTTCATTGTCATCATCTTCATGTACATAGTAACAGTTCTTTTGGAACCTTGGCTTGTTAGGATTTTGCCTTGAAAATCTTTCTGGACACCTTGAGGAAAAATGACCAATCTTATTGCAATTAAAACACTTAAAAGGTAATTTTCCTTCATACTTACCAGATCCTCTTGGCAACCTCTCTGCAATAAGAGCTTCAAGTTAAGTAGTTTCTACTTCTTCTTCCATATCTTTCCTTGCTTTTTCATACCATGACAGTTTGATTGAAGAGTTCTCTCCCGGATCAAACCTTTGTTTACCTTTAACAGAGGCACTAGCTTTGAATGCAGATTCAGTCTTGGGGGGGTTGTCTCCAAACTCTATCATTTCAAATGCAACCAATTTCCGAACCAATTGATCTCTTGTGATAGTTGTATGGGCTCTGAATTCTTCAATGGCAGCAGCCTTGATTTTGTAAGAAGCAAGAAGGGATCCAAGAATTTTGCCAACAATCTCATTTTCATCCAAGACTCCACCAGCATTTCTAATTCCACAAACCATCTCATTCACTCTTAGCATAAAAGTAGAAATATTTTCATCATCTCTTATCTTTAGTTTTTCAAATTCCCCTTTTAGACTTTGTAACCTTGCACATTTAACATACTGATCTTTTTCATGCAAAAGTTCCAAATTATTCCAAATCTCATGGGCAGTTGGTAGGTCAATAACATTTGAGAGCCTTGAGTTAGATAATGCACTTAGAAGAGCCTCTTTGGTCCACAGATTGTTTTCAGCATCTGTGATTTCATTTAGGGTTGTCAGACCACCCTGTGGAGGTACATACGGTTTTGTAGCCATGGACTAGTACGCCATTCCCATACACTGCAAGTGACATTTCATGCGACCTTTCCTAAGAGAAAAGTTGGTTCCATCAAACTTTGGACTATCTTTCTTGTAAGATGACATCCTGGATCTCCTTAAGCGGTTAAGCTCCTTTTAGAGGAACTTAGCTCTGATACCAATTGTTAGACTTAGGGCACACAACTGAGAGGGGGGGTGAATCAGTTGTGCAAAACTTTCTCCAATTTACACACTTAACTCCTCTTAGTGATTAGCAGTATATTAAACATGAAACATAATGCATTCAAATCAAAAGCAAGAACTCATCAACACATAAAACATCAAGATTTTGACGTGGAAAACCTGGTTAAGGGAAAAACCATGGGGTGATTAACCAAAGAATATATTCTCTATTAGAAGAATAGAAAGAATAAAATGGCACATGCCAATTAGGGCTCACTACCTAAGCACACCGCTCACAAGAGGCTCACTGCCTACAAGAGACACACTGTCTACAAAGAAATAAGTATCACATACATGAACTAGAGAATAGCATCTTCACCATGCTTGAATCAGTTCCATTATGCTCAATACTTCTTCTCTACCTTTCGCTCTCCTCTTTTCTACCACACTCTCATCTCCACAAGACACCCTTTGAAATGAATTCACAATCCCTTATTTATACACTACATCAACTTAGGAACAATCATCTAAGTCAGCAACCACCTACAAAAGCATCTGTAAGACGTGTAATCCATCTGGTCGGCTAGTCTCACAAAGAACATCACATCCGGTGATTATTCTTCAAATACAAACTTTAACTTCAATGTGGACCATCAACATGAACTGGAACTGATCCATAGATCACCACAAGCTTTCCTGAATCACCAACAACATCGGCACTTCATCTGCTTACTAGAATCCTTTTCTCCTTCATCCTGAACCTCAAGAACATAGTCTGTACACTGTCACAAAGGAATAGGTTCTTCCAGACCTTCAAGCCACAAATCAATCTACTTGACACTTCACAAGGATGTCCTCAACACTTCCTCAAATCCGCAGAATGGGATAATGCATTACCGGACCTCACCAGACCTATCTGTGTCACTTTGTCACCTCTGGACACCTGCCGGAGCTGGTTCTACTTGAGCGACCATAACTTCTTTAGATCTTCATGTGGACCTCTAAAAACTTGACTAGAGCATCTCAAGACTTATATCTACAAACCCTTTAAATCGTATCCTCTTATCCTCAACCTATCTTGGACTTTTACCTTGTTGTCATCACTGTTCTTCATTGTTCCTGATTGAGACTAATTTTCTCAATATCCTCAGCACACAGCTCATCCAATCCTTCTCATTAATGCAACATGAGTATATTGACATCAATGAAAACACTGGTTAAACCCATACTTGCAACACTTTCTTCTCATCATTGTGTTCTATGTATCTAAAATTTGCCTCCTCTACCTCTCTGTCTTTGTTCATGTCTCTTATTCAACATATCTTCAACTTTCAACGCAAATTGATATGCTTCCTCCATTGTTGTCATCCTTACCAAACTTAGTTCTTGTTGAATGTTTATCCTTAGTGCATTTATGTAACACGCCACTTTCTCCTTTCTTGCTTCAATATTTATAGTCCTGATAATCATCTTGTGGAACTCTTCATTGTACTCCTGCGCTGTCTTCTCCTTTTGCCTTAGGTTTTTCCATCTCTTCAAAAATTCTAACTCATAGTCAGTAGGTATCAAATGATTCTTCAAATTTATCACTATCTTATCCCATTTTATATTCTTCTCTATTCCTCTCTTATTTCTATCCAATTGAACTCTTTCCACCAAATAGAAGCATGTCCTTTCAATTTAGTTTTGTAAATCTCACTCTTTCTGGATCTTCTATTTCCTCGTATATTCAAATTATGTAGTTTTGTGATAGAAGTAATTCTTGGGGGTCATGAGTTCTCCTTATATCTTTCTTCTTATTTCACTTGTACATTTATCTCTTGCATCGTTTATCTTTTGGAGAGGAGTTTTGTTCCCACTGTGTTTTCTCCTTTTTCTCCACTAATGAGAAAATTGTACATGGGCAACTCATAAGGTCTTGCTGTCGAGACCCATCTTTTTCACCCACCTAAGTTGTGTTCAAGAGGGGACCTATTAGTGTACACATTTCATTTGGATTCATTTGGCCACATTTGGATGCCACATATTATGCACATGGCATAAGACACCTCAGCTGGACGCATGGAAGTTGGAAGAGTCCTCCAAACTCTTTCACTCCACTTGTCTTTCATAGTTTACCACATCTACTTGAGATCTCCTTGAGTTATGGGATTGAATCCTACTTCATCCCATTAACTCAAGATTATATGTACTCTTCATTTTCTATTGATTTATGCATTGTGTGACATTATCTATGTTAAATATATCCTGCATTTTTATCCAGATTACAGGCAAACTTCTATACAAAGTATTCCTCCATGTTATTTATCCAATTAATCAACTCCTTAGGGTTTAAATTTATGGTATAGTTTGAAATTTCCATACTAGGTCTCTTACCAATCTTAGAAATAGCTTTAAACATCTTTACCTAATCTAATTCTTCTTCTTCTAGGGTTTATTCATCCTAGTACACAACTTGAATTTCATCATCATCTCTCATCCTCATGTCTAGGTTTTAGTGCTCTCCTTCTACCCTTTTCTACAAAATTCAATCTAACTTTCATTATCCTCATCATCTCTATCATTTCTTCCATTTTTTCTAGAAACATTGATCATAGAAGGCATCCTCCTTGGTGGCATCTCTTCCTCAGATATAGTGCAACTGCCTCACAATTGGTGCTCTGTCGACAAACATGTTGACCTATTTTCCTCTACCTAGAGTCAAATAGCCCAGCATAAAAATCTTGTTGAAATTCCTTGGAACTTAACAATGTAGGCCAAAAAACCTTCAAATTCTAGTGTTCTACCTTGTAAAAATCCCTAAAAATTCATCTAGAGAATCCTTGCAAAAAAACTAGAAAAACCTAGAAAATTTAAAGCTTTTACCTCAATTGTTTCCCCCCTTTTGGCCTTTATCAGCAAAATTTCCTGTTCATGAACTAACAAAAAATGAATTCATGAACAAAAAATGAATAAGGCATGAAAGGCACTTTCTCCCTTTATTGGCAAAATTTAGGTTTAATGAACTCAAGGAAAGTTCACTTTTTCTCAAGGTTCGCCAATTTGGTGATTCATCGAGAAAGCGGAAGATGAGCATGTTTTTTCAAATTTGTCTAAGGCAAAAGAAAAGAAAAGATGCCTTTATCAGCAATTTTGTCCAGACATGAACTTTCCAAAAGTTTGAAAATTCTTCGGTTCACTGACTGAGCAATTTCTTGATAAAGGGAAGGCAAAGGGTAAGATTTGCAAGAATTGGCTAAGTTAAAAGAGAGCAGGGAAAGGCTTTTGTCAGCAAAGTTCACAAAATGTGAACTTTTCATAAGTTCAAAATCTCTGCGGTTCACCAACGGAGCATTTCATCGACAAAACAAAGAACTAGAAGGAGGCCAAGGCATTGAAGGTTCAGAGTTGCAAAATCGATGATGGTGTGAGGCCTACACTTTTTCATTTTCGTACATGTGACTATTTAGCTTACTGTTGTTGGTATTTTTATATGGGACTGTTGTTCCCAGATTTTCAAACTATTAAAATCTTATTATGTTAAAGGAAAACTAATTGGGTGATGTTAGATAGAAAATTGTCATGTGCTTTCATTATGTTTATAAGAACTGTGGTATGCTTTAGAAATGCATGTATTAAATTTTCTTCGGCTACGATATTTATATGTGGAATTAACTTTAAAATTGAGTGTGTAGGTATTTCTAACAAAACCACAAATGCAGGAGATCATTCCACACCCTATGTTGTCTCCCTTGTGAGCCGATCTAGTTCCGCGAGGAACTAAGATCAACCTTGTGTTTGGTAAATTGTTGTAATGTTGTATTGTTGAAATGTTGCATGAGGTTAAGGGAAATAGTTCTATCTTCTGAATTAATTATATTGTGATATGTGTGGTAAGAGATGTGTTTTGAATCTTGTTTTAACTTTATTTCTTTTTGACCCTCTTCTTGTGTTTTTACTTGACTCTGGGAGTCCTAACTAGGTTTAAAACAACCCTAGGTTATACCCCATGGGTCTAGGGACCTTTTTGACTAGGATAACCTTGGGATAACCTCCATATGGTCACTTCAATTTCAGGGTGAAGTTAAGTGACGAATTTAGAAGCATGGGGACAATGGGATGAGTGGAATCCACCTTCAAGCCCACTTCCAAGTCATGGAGCAACTCCATGATCCCCTAATAATGGAGTGCTTGTCTCCTTGTGCCTCTCTTTTGGTGGGGTTCCCCTTAATGAGGGTGGTGTGTCACCCACTCTCTCTTATTTTAGTTTACTTATTGTATTTTATTTCTATATGTGGGCTATAATGGGGGACCTCTTGAGTGGGGTTAATTGTTTTAAGTCCATTAGGGATAATGGATAATGAGTGGGGATATTTTATTAATTCCACTTGGGATAGTGGGGTTATTTAAATATTACATCTTTTAAAAAATAAATTTTTAATTCATCCACTATGAATTTAAAATTCACAAATAATGTGAACCCTTGATTTCAACTCTTGATCCTCACCTTCCATTCCCTTCTCTGAAAATCTATAAATGAGACCCTTCTCTAAGCAATTAAGAATACAAGAATTTTGCAGGAGACTTCATTTATTTTGTAGGTAAACTTCATTCTAGTAGGAGAGGACTTCATTCTTGCAGGGGGACTTCATTCTTGCATCCTCATCATGCCCAATTTCCTCTAGGAATTCTTCTTCTGGCATCCTCATAATGCCCAATTCTTTCTCTATTCTTCTCTTCATAGCCTCATAATGCCGAAATTATTCTAGCCATCCTATATCCTCCATACATTATCCCTTGCTTGTGATCATAGAGAGATTATTTTTGGGGTTGAATCTTGGAGGAAAAAGAAGGAGATTTTGGAGAAGGAAGTAGAGAGGAGCTCTTCATCAGATTCTTCCATAATTGGGCTTTGGAAGGTTGGTGAACAAATTTTATCATCTTGTGTGATCTAATGTTTCATATGCATGTTTATATCTTGGTTGTTGAAAGATTCTTGCAATGTCTTCTTTGAGCTTTTCTGTTTATTTTTGGGTTTTGTTTTGGGGTGTAGAGAGAGCTCCTTCCAGTTGGAAGGCAATGCTCATCATGTTTAGGGAGGGGAGGTGTGACCCTCCTCGGGTGTCATCCTGGTTCTGGTTACATAATATGCCTTGAGGGCAGTTTGGTACTATTTTTAGCCTTGAGGGCTTATTGGCTTTGAGAACCTATTTGGTTATCTTTGGTTACATGATTCATTGGAAGGCTTGAGGCCTTGTTGAAGTTTATACTTTTGGCTTGAGGCCTTGTGACTATGTTGGCTTGAGGCCTTGTGATATATTGTGAAAGGATGACACCTAGAGGTAGAGATTGTCTACTCCCCTACCCTCTTGAACTCACCTAAGCTGGTTCATTGTAATGTGAGTATACCATGGGTGTGTGTGTGTGCGTTATTTGATTTGTTGTTGTTATTCAATGTTGTGATGTGTTTAAGTCTATTCTACCCTGGGTATGTGGATGGTCTCCCTAGCTCAGGGGTGACCCACTTGCAGGTCTACAGTAGGGAGGAGAGCAGCTTGTGTGGTGTTTCTTTCTTTGTGTGTTATGCATGTATTCTTGGAGCTTATTGTGAAGCTTGGAGAAGATTATTCGATCTTAGAAAATATTTTATTTTCCTTAAGTCTTAAGGAGACTCTGATCTTTTTATAGCTCCTTCCTTGTCGATTTTTCTAAAAGGAGAAAATTATCTCCCTATTGTTATAAAAATTGTTATTTTTGGAGTTGTGAGGAAATCCTCTCTTTTCTTGAGCTGATAGTTGTAATATTCTTGTTCATTAAGTTTTACCATTTATAATTAAGAAAAGGAAAAGAAAATTTGTTTTTAAAAAGATATTAAAATTATCTAGTTCCTTCTTCTTCTACTTTCAACATTGTGAGTTAGTTGATGTTTTCATTAAGTTTGTAAAAGTGTTAAAAAATATCCCCACCATGAAATAAATAAAATTTGGGTTGTAGTATTGCTTTTGAAATTACTGCCACCTTGAGGGTCTCATCCTAGAATGGGGACCTTTTCACTTTTACTGTGCACTTTTACTATTCACTGTCACTATTCACTTTTACTATTCACTTTTCACTATTTACTATTCACTTTTCACTATTCACTATTCACTTTTACTATTCACGTTTCACTATTCATTTGAAGGCAAACTATATGTAGTTTAAAACATTTGACTTGAAATAGAAATCTTAAATCAAGGAAAGTGGGATTTATTTATGCATAATGTATAATACGAATTGAATAGATGCTTAAACTCAGAGTTGCAATTCGGAAATATAATGTTTATATTTGCAAAAACAAAATTAACTCATTGCTCTATTTTTAAATTATTCTATACTTTCTTTATAGTTAAGAAATGAAATTGAGAGTTAAGTGAACTGAGATAATGGCAGTATATATATATATATAATTAAATTAAATTTCAAAGAAATGGTAAAATGAACGTGATAGAAATACAAGTAAAATTAAATTTCAAGAAAAGGAAGAGAGGGCAAATGAACGGCCTTGGTTGAAAATTCTAAGTCTGAAGGAGAAGAAATTAGTATTAAATTCTAGAAAATGGAAAGAAGAACAAATGACCATGCTTTGCTGAAAAATGATCTATCTCCTAAAACAACTATTGTTCAAATATAATTCGTGAGTTTAACCTAAGTTAGGGAACCACACGTTTCCTTGTCTAGGGTGTGCGCACATGTATTTGGTACGCCGCCGCCAACTATATTATTTTTGCCTTAAGCATACGCCACCGAGCATGCTTACACATACGAGGGGGCTTACAGGGTAGTAAAGGAAAATTTTTGATAGTTCGTATCATGACCACATGACGCATGTGGACATGACACGCGTGAATGCGTGTTGTGACTGCATGGGAAATGTGGGCATGACAGATGGAACATATTGCCAATAAGGCAAAGAGTATGATGAAGAAGTGACTAAGAAAAAAGTTTAGCAAAATTGATTATTGTTGTTCAAAAGGGTCATATTTTGCTAATAAGGCAAAATTGGAAACAAGAAAATTGGCTAAGTAAAGAAATGTAAGGCCCCTTCTATCGGCAAATCAAGCAAAGGAAAAACTTTTCAAAAGTTCAGAATTCATAAAATTCGCTGACATGGAACTTCACTGATAAAGGTGAAGAAGGGAGCAAAGAAAGTTCAAGTGATTGTAAAATTGCCGACCAAGATGGCCACGTTCGCAAAAGACCAATTTTACTGATAACACAAAATAGAAAAAAAAATGGCTAAGTAAAGATGGAAAAGAAAGCCTTGTTGGTAAATGAACAAAAGGCCAATCTTCTCATAAGTTCAAAATTGCTTTAGTTTACTGATAATAGGGATTTGTCGACGGAGAGGCACAAAAGAAACAAGCAAGGTAAGGTTTGGCAAAATCAAGTTTCGTCGATAAAGAGGCTCAGGTTCACAAAAAAGTTACTTTTGCTGATAAGGCAAAAAACAAAGAATAAAGGGTTTGGCAAAATAGTATTTTGCAGATAAAAGAACAAAGGTGAGAAAGGTTTAAAAAGTCAAGATTTTTTCGGTAAGGAAAAAAGGAAGTAGGATGCAAAGTTTGAAGTTTGAGCTTTTCCCAATAAGGCAAAGGAAAAGATAGAATAGTTCAAACAAAATGTTTTTTGTTGATAAGGCAAAAATATGGTGAAAATGAGTAAGAGAAGCAAGAAAATAAAGTTCAAAAAAATGGATTTTTTTCGATAAGGGTAAAAATAGAAAAAACAAGCCACAATTCAAAAAAGACAAAGTTTCCAACCAAAGATAAAATTATGTAGAAAATAGAATAGAACGGTCTATAAAATACTAATTTTTGCTGACAGAGCAAAATTTAGGCTAGAATCTTAGAATTTATAGAAAACATAGAAATTCAAAAAGAATAGAGAATTGTGAAGAATTGTAAAATTCAAATATTTAGATTTAAATATTTGAAGTGTTGTAAAAGCTCTGTATAAAGAGGATTTTGGAGGGAAAATCACTTTAGTTTTCCTCATCTAACATTAATGTAGATCTAATGTTTCAAATATCTCAACTCCCATCTATAGATATTTTTGGATTTTGTAGGTTGATGAATCAACTATTTGCATTGATGGCAAAATATCTCCCAACTGCTCCATAATCCAAGATATTTTCTGTAGTTAATTTTAGTAGGCAGACATTCCCTTTGACATGGATATTTTCTGACAAGCCCATGGGAGAGAATTTATTGATGAAATGACTGAGGTCAATGTAATTCAAATGCTATATATGCATATTTGTAAGATGTATTGAGGGTTGGATATAGAGATCATTTTTGAACTCCAAATAAAGCTCTCCTCTATTGTAACCGTGACTTTTTTAAAAATACACACTGTGTTTTTATCTCTTCAATTATTTTAGCTCTGTGTAATTTAGAACTGATTGTCTGTGAATGTTTATTTCCTCCCAATCTTGTTCATTTATTTACCTCTACTAGGAGTTTGATAGATTTGTGTGAATGATTAGTTGTATTTCTTTATTTTATGCATTTTCTCAGTTCTGTGAGAGATTTCATATTCAAACTTGTTGTATCACCTCCATTAATTTATAGTTTTATCTCTCTTCCTCTTTTTGTCAATGGTGGATAGATTAGGTTTAGTCTTAGGAATAGTTGAATTTCCCATTTAGCAAAGGAACTAGCCTCTCTCTAGAGATTTGGGCTCCTTGCAGGGTCCCACACCTGGAGGTCATCTCAATGTTTTGCTAGATTGTTGAAGACCATTAAACCTCTCCAACATAGGGTGCAAATCCAAGTGAAAATAGTTTTTATCACACCTGATGGGACTATCTGATGATCTTTATCATCCATTGAAGAGTTCTAGTTTGCTCTTCAATGCATCATGCCATTCAGGGTAGCCTTTCTAACACCATGGTGGCTCTACAAATCAAATCTAATGGTGGAGCCAGTTCAAGCACTTAAAGAACTCCAAGGATCAAGATTCTAGTGGTTCTCCTCATCTATTCTACTTTTAGAAGCATCTCAAATCACACAGAGACTCTTCTTGGTATGTGTCTAGTTTTCTCTAGTTGTAGACCTATTTTGCTTTGTTTAGACATTGTCTATGATTATTTAGCATTTTGTTGATTTAAAAGTCAAGGTTTTATGGGAGTTATGGCTATTCCCCTCCACCAAGCCAAAATAAAAAATGTATGCCTCCATACTAGCCATATTATGCCCAAGATACCTCTAGTTTCGTGTTGTATTGTCCTATTTCAGCAGATTATTAGTATCCTTTAAAAACTTACCTCCCACCCCCTGCTATGTCTTCTTGGAAGCCCAATAATATTTATTATCAACCCCAAGAAGACAATTTTGATCCTAGCTAGTGTAGCTACCCTTCTAATCAGTCCCCATATGTTGACTATGTGAATGCTGATGCATTCAAAGAGCTCATAGGCATCTTCCTAGAGAGTAATAGACTTTTGGATGGTATGAAAAGAGAGAGGGGGTATAGTTGACCTCAACGTCATTATGGTCTCAATATTAGAAACATTAGTGATATGAAGGAGGCATTGATGGACCTGCTGAGGGAGTATGATGAGATCAAGGAGTGTGACCGACAGCAAGAGGCACAAGAAAGGTTTTTTAAAAAAAACCTCGCTATGAGTATTGTGTCTTAGGAGCATGTTCATATGAGGCAAGTAGCCCAATTAGTTCCATCCTTTTCTAGCTTTAGTCAAGCTCTCCCTTCTACACAATTTCATATTGTAGAAGAGCAACCTCAGCTTCACAGGTTCTAAGGTTTCAAAGGCTCTCTTCCTCCACAAGCCCTTGTTCTTATGCAAACTTAGTCTATCACTCCCCAATAAAAAATTTTCCTAGAACCCTCCCCTTCCAGGAAATTCAAGAATATATTCAAGCCTCTTTCTTTGATGCTATTTTAATTTTCAAAGGTGGACTTGTTTTCTACCAGGTTAGTCAGTGGGGTAAGTCAAAGGAGGAGGTGGAAGAGAATGAAACTAATGAGGAGTAGTTTATTGTTCCTACACTCATAGTGGTGGAATTGTTTGAACCTATTACACCTGTGAATAATGTTAATTCAAATAAAGGGATGAATCCTCTAGACTTTTGTCCTTTTGAAGCTTTTTCTTATGCATCTGACCAAGCAAATAGGGTTGAAATGCAAAGATTGCACAGGGAAAACCTTCAGCAGTAGAGACAACTTGGGAAAAATTTAGTGGAGTTGCAGTCAAGTGATGAGGGTATTAAGGATGAGGTTGTTACAGAGATCACTCTCAAGGCTGATAATGCCACTCAGTTTCACAAATTGCCCAGTTCCATTGATAATAAAGATGGCATGTGAATGTCAACATTAGTTGCAGTTCTAGAACAACATGGAGACATTAAGCATGATGGTGAGTTTCTGGTATGTGAAGAGGTGGAAGTATGCATTCCTATAATGAAAAGTATAGAGGCTAACAATTTAGACTTGTTAGGGGAGCTCCTATATTTTATTAAAAACAATGATGAGGAGATTGAACATTGGCAAGAACAAATTAAATATTTCTCCCTGATTATCCAGTAGGGATATTAGTTTCATGGAAGGGAATATTTCTCTATTGAGCATGTGCATGGCTCATTTTCTGAGCCTAATTTAGAAAATCATGAGCATCATGATCGAAAGGTGGAGGTGGTTTTATTTCTAATTGAGCCACTAGAGCCAAAATATTTAGACTAGCAACAAAATATTACAGAATCAGAGAATGAACATAAATGCAACAATGATGGCTTGCATATAATTTTAATGGGATGCTCTATCAGGCATTTTGGCCCAGCTAGAGACATATCAGAGAGAGTCCCTATTTGTCATGCTTTCTTCAAAGCATGAGGTTGAGCATCAGAAAGGGCTAGATCAACCCACTTATCCACTTTTAGGTAGCTATGTTTATGATCAATGCAAGTGGATAGGTGAGGTTTTCTTTGTCCTTGGGGAGGTTTATCATTACCTTGTTATATGCCCATCCCTTCGCAACCTGTTTTAACTACCCATATGCATGACAAACATTATAAATTGTTAAGGAAGGGCAGTTACTTTCAAGAACTTAATGGCTTTGTTTGAGGTTATTTCCTTGTTGTTAACATAAGTTTAGAGTAGGTTTTATTTTAGTCTTAGGATTACTTTCCCTAAGTGCTCTTGCATAGGCTGCATTATAATTAGGAGAATGCAGACCTTGTTCCTTTTTTCAGTTGTTTTGAAGGTAAGGTTTCAGTTGTTTTTGACCTATTGCAGTCCCCTTTTTGGACTCCATGCTCAGTGGATGCTTAAGGCCATTGGTCTATTTGTTTAGCAAGAAAACATCCCTGAGAGGTCACCAAAATGTTGACCTATTTTCCTCTACCCAGAGTCAAATACCCCCACTTGAAAATCTTGTTGAAATTCCTTGTAACTTAACTATATAGGCCAAAAAACTTCAAATTCTAGTGATGTACCTTATAAAAATCTCTGAAAATTCATCTAGAGAATCCTTGCAAAAAACCTAGAAAATTTGAAGCTTTTACCTCATCTATTTCCCCCCCTTTTGGCCTTTATCAGCAAAATTTCATGTTCTTGAACTAAAACAAATGAATAAAGCATGAAATGCTCTTTCTGCCTTTATCGGCAAAATTCAAGTTTTATGAACTCAAGGAAAGTTCACTTTTTCACAAGGTTTGCCAATTTGGTGATTCACTGACAAAGTGAAAAATGAGCAGTTTTTTCAAATTTGTCTCAGCTCGGCCAAAAGAAAAGAAAAGATGCCTTTATCAATGATTTTGCCTAGTCACGACCTTTCGAAAAGTTTGATAATTCTTTGGTTTGTTGACTGGGTGATTTCTCGATAAAGGGAAGGCAAAGGGGAATATTTGCAAGAATCAACTAAGTTAAAAGAGAGCAAGGAAAGGCTTTTGTTGGAAAAGTTCACGAGATGAAAAATTTGCATAAGTTCAAAATCTCCGCAGTTCATCAATGAAGCATTTCACTGACAAATCAAAGAACTAGAAGGAGGCCAAGACTAAGTGAAAGGTATAATAAAAGGTAAAAGAGATGATAATAGCAAAATCAACTAAGGCAGTGAAGGTTTAGAGTTGCAAAATCACTAATGGAATATTTTTTCGATAAGGCAAAGAGGATGGTGAAGAAGTGGCTAAGAAAAAAAGTTCGGCAAAATTGATTTTTGTTGTTCAGAAGGGTCATAGTTTGTTGATAAGGCAAAATTGGAAACAAGAAAATTGGCTAAGTAAACAAATGTAAGACCCCTTCTATCAGAAAATTAGGCAAAGGCCAAACTTTTCAAAAGTTTGGAATTCATAAAGTTCACGGACATGGCATTTCACTGATAAAGGTGAAGAAGGGAGCAATGAAAGTTTAACAAATTGTAAAATTTCTGACCAAGAGATCCCAGTTCACAAAAGAGCACTTTTGCTGATAAGGAAAAATAGAAAAAAGAAAAATGGCTAAGTAAAGATGGAAAAGAAAGCCTTATTGGAAAATTGGAAAAAGGTTGAACTTCTCATAAGTTCAAAATTGCTTTACTTCACCGATAATAGGGATTTGCCGACGAAGAGGCACAAAAGAGACAAGCAAGGTAAGGTTTGGAAGAATCAAGTTTCCTGATAAAGAGGCTTAGTTCACAAAAAGTTACTTTTACTAATAAGGCAAAAAACTAAGCATAAGTGATTTAGAAAAATAGTATTTTGTTGATAAAAGGGCAAAAGTGAGAAAGGTTCAGAAAGTACAGATTTTTTTGGTAAGGAAAAAAGGAAGCAGGATGCAAAGTTTGAAGTTTGAGCATTTTTTTGATAAGGGAAAGGAAAAGATAGAATAGTTCAAACAAAATTATTTTTGTTGATAAGGTAAAAATATGGTGAAAATGAGTTAGAGAAGCAAGCAAAGAAAGTTTAGAAAAATGGATTTTTGCTAATAAGGGCAAAAATAGACAAAACAAGCCACAGTTTAGAAAAGACAAAGTTGGCAACTGAAGATGAAATTATGCAGAAAACATAATAGAATGGTTTGAAAATACTAATTTTTGCTGATAGAGCAAAATTTAGGCCAAAATGTTGGAATTTCCAGAAAAGATAGAAATTTAGAAAGAACAAAGAATTGTGAAGAATTATAAACTTCAAATATTTAGATATAAATATTTGAAGTGTTGTAAAAGATTTGTATAAAGAAGATTTTAGAGGGAAAATTTATTTGATTTTCATCATCTACCATTAATGCAGATCTAATGTTTCAACTACCTCAACTACCCATCTATAGATATTTTTGCATTTATTGTTGCGGGTTGATGAATCAGCTATTTGCATTGAAGGCAAAATATCTCCCAGTTGCTCCATGATCCAAGATATTTTCTGTAGTTAATTTTAGCAAGTAGACATTCCCTTTGACAAGGACATTTTCTGATAGGCCCATGGGGGCGAATTTATTAATGAAATGACTGAGGTCAATGTAATTCAAATGCTATATATGCATATTTGTAAGATGTATTAAGGGTTGGATACAAAGATCATTTTTGTACTCCAAACAGAGCCCTGCTTTGCTATAACCATGCCTTTTGTTGAAATACATACTGTATTTTTACCTTTTTTGTTGTTTTAGCTCTGTGTAATTTAGAACTGATTATCTGTGAATGTTTATTTCCTATCAATCTTGTTCATTTCTTTACCTCTGCTAGGAATTTGTTAGATTTGTGTGAATGATCAAATGTATTTCTTTATTTTGTGTATTTTCTCAATTTTGTGAGAGATTTCATATTCAAATCTATTGTATCACCTCCATTAATTTCCAGTTTTATGTCTCTTCCTCTTTTCCTCAATGGTGGATAGATTAGGTTTAGTCTTTGGAATAGATGAATTTTCTATTCAACAAAGGAACTCACCTCTCTCTAGAGATTTGGCCTCCTTATAGTGTCCCCCACCTGGAGGTCATCTCAATGTTTCACTAGATTGTTGAAGACCTTTAAACCTCTCCAACACAGGGTGCAAATACAAGTGACAATAGTTTCTAGCACGTTCGGTGGGACTACTGATGATCTTTATCATCCCTTGAAGAGTTTTGGTTTGCTCTTCATTCCATCTTGCCATTGAGGGCAGTCTTTCTCACACCATGGTGACTCTATAGATCAAATCTGTTGGTGCAGCTAGTTCAAGCACTTAAAGAACTCAAAGGACCAATATTTTGGTTCTTCTTCTCATCTATTCTACTTTCATAAGCATCTCAAATCACCTAGAGTCACTTCTTGGTATGTGTCCAGTTTTCTTTGGTTGTAGACCTATTTTTCTTTGTTTAGATGTTGTCTATGATTATTTGGCATTTTAATGATTTAGAATGTCAATATTTTATGGGAGTTATAGCTACTTCTCTCCAACCAACCAAAATCCAAATTGTATGCCTCCAAACCATCCATATTAGGCTCATGCTACCTCTAGTTTCACGTTGTATTATCTTGTTTTAGTGGAATATTAGCATGCTTACAATGCTTACCTCCCACCCCCTGCTATGTCTTCTTGGTATCCAAATAATGCTTATTATCAATGCCAAGAAGACAATTTTGATCCTAGCCAGTGCAGCTACCCTTCTAATCAGTCCCCAAATGTTGACTATGTGAATGCTGATGCATTCAAAGAGCTCACATGCATGTTCTTGGAGATTAGTAGACTTTTGGATGGTATAAAAAGAGAGAGGGGGTATAGTTGACCTCAGCGTGATTATGGTTTCAACATCAGAAACATTAGTGATATGAAGGAGGCATTGATGGACATGTTGAAGGAGTATGAAGAGATCAAGGAGCATGACCGGCACCAAGTAGCACAAGAAAGGGTTTTTCAAGAAAACCTCTCTATGAGTATTGTGAGTCAAGAGTATGTTCAGATTAGGTAAGTACCTCAATCAGTTCCATCATTTTCTAGCTTGATTCAACCTCTCCCTTCTACACAATTTCAGCCTGTAGAAGAGCAACCTCAACATAACAGGTTCCAAAGTTTCAATGCTCTCTTCCTCTATAAGCCCCTGTTCCTATGTAACCTTAGTCTATCACTCCCAAAGAACAAATTTTCCCAGAATCCTCCCCCTTATAGGAAATTCAAGAAGATATTCAAGCCTCTTGCTTTGATGTTATTTCAATTTTCATAGGTGGACATGTTGTCGACTAGGTTAGTTAGCGGGGTGAGCTAAAGGAGGATGTGGAAGAGACTGAAATGAATGAGGAGTAGTTTTTTGTTCCTACTCTCACAATGGTGGAATTATTTGAACCTATTACACCTGTGAGTAATGTTAATTCAAATAAAGGGTTGAATCATCTTGACTTTGGTTCTTTTGAAGCTTTTTCTTATGCATCTGACCAAGCAAACAAGGTTGAAATGCAAAGATTGCATGGGAAAATCTTTTTCTATAGAAACAAGTTGGGAAAAATCCAGTGTAGTTGCAGTCAAGTGATGAGGGTATTAAGGATGAGGCTGTTACAGAGATCACTCCAAAGGCTAATGATACCATTCTATCTCACGAATTGCCCAGTTGCATTGACAATAAAGATGGCATGTGAATGTCAACATTAGTTGCAATTCTAGAACAACATGGAGACAATGAGCATGATGGTGAGTTGCTGGCATGTGAAGAGGTCCAAGTAGGCAATTCTATAATAAAAATTATAGAGGCTAATAATTTAGACCTGTTAGGAGAGCTCCAGTATTTTATTGAAAACAATGATGAGGAGATTGAACATGGGCAGGAACAAATTAAAAACTATTTCCTGATTATCTCATAAGGATATCAACTTCTTGGAAGGGAATATTTCTCTATTGAGCATGTGCATGGCTCATTTTTTGAGCCTAATTTAAAAAATCATGAACATCATGATCAAAAGGTGGAGACATTTTTATTTCCAATTGAGCCACAAGAGCTAGAACATTTAGACTAGCAATAGAAGATTACAGGATCAGAGCATGAACATAAATGCTATAGTGATGGATTGCATACCATTTCAGTGGGATGCCCTATTAGGGATTTGGCCTAGCTAGATACATATCAGAGAGAGTCCCTACCTATCATGTTTTCTTCAAAGCATGAGGTTGAGCATTAAAGAGGGCTACATCAGCCCAGTTATCCACTTTTAGGCAGCTACGTTTGTGATCAATACAAGTGGATAGGTGAGTTTTTCTTTATCCTTAGGGAGGTTTATCATTACCTTGTTATATGCCCATCCCTTCCCCACCTCTTTTTAACTACCCATATGTATGAGAAACATTGTAAATTATTACTTTCAAGAACTTGTTAATGGCTTTGTTTTAGGTTATTTGCTTGTTGTTAGCATAGGATTAGAGTAGGTTTTATCTCAATTTTAGGATTACTTTCCCTAATTGCTCTTGCATAAGCTGCATTATCATTAGGAGAATGCAAGCCTTGTTCATTTTTGGTGTTGTTTTGACCTATTGCAGTCCCCTTTTGGACTCCATGCCTAATGGATGCTTAAGACCACTGGTCTATTTGTTTAGTAGGCAAACATCCCTGAGAGGTTGCCAAAATGTTGACCTATTTTCCTCTGCTCAGAGTCAAATAGCCCAACTTGAAAATCTTATTGAAATTCATTGGAACTTAACTTTGTAGGCCAAAAAACCTTCAAATTCTAGTGTTCTACCTTGTAAAAATCCCTAAAGATTTATCTCAAGAATCCCTACAAAAAACCTAGAAAAAACCTAGAAAATTTGAAGCTTTTACCTCATTTTTGCCCCCTTTTTGGCCTTTATAGGAAAACTTTCATGTTCATGAACTAACAAAAAATTAATAAGGCATGAAAGGCTTTTTCTCCCCTTATCGGCAAAATTTAGGTTTCATGAACTCATGGAAAGTTCACTTTTTCTCAAGGTTAGCTGATTTGGTGATTTGCCAACAAAGCTGTAGGTGAGCCAGTTTTTCCAAAATTATCTAAGGCAAAAGAAAATAAAAGACGCCTTTATTGGCGATTTTGCCTAGTCATGAACTTTCTAAATGTTTGAAAATTCTTTGGTTTGGTGATTGGGCTATTTCTCAATAAAGGGAAGGCAAAGGGGTAGATTTGCAAGAATCAGTTAAGTGAAAAGATAGTAAGGAAAGGCCTTTGTCAGTGAAGTTCACAAGATGCAAACTTTCCATAAGTTCAAAATCTTTGCGGTTCGCTGACGGAGCATTTCACTAACAAAGAAAAGAACTAGAAGAACGCTGAGGCTGAGTGAAAAGTTTAATAAAAATTAATAGAGCTAATAAAAGAAAAATTGGCTAAGGTATTGAATGTTCAGAATTGTAAAATTGATGATATAATATTTTTCTGATAAGGCAAAGAGCATGGAAAAGAAGCGGCTAAGCAAAAAGGTTCAGTAAATTGATTTTTGCCGACAAGGTGGGCCAGGTTCAAAAGGGTCATTTTTTTTTGATAATGCAAAATTGGAAACAAGAAAATTTGGCTAAGTAAAGAAATGTAAGGCCCCTTCTATCAGCAAAGCAGGCAAAGGCCAAACTTTTCAAAAGTTCACAATTCATAAAGCTCTTCGACATGGCACTTCACCGAAAATACAAAGAAGGGGGTAAAGAAAGTTCAAGAAATTGTAAAATCACCAACCAAGTGGGCTCGATTCACAAAAGACCACTTTTCCCGATAAGGCAAAATAGAAAAAAGAAAAATGGCTAAGTAAAGATGGAAGAGAAAGCCTTGTCGGCAAATTGGCAAAAAGCCAAACTTCTCATAAGTTCAAAATTGCTTTAGTTCACTGATAATAGGGATCTATCGATAGAGAAGCACAAAATAGACAAGCAAGGTAAGGTTTGACAAAATCAAGTTTCATCGATAAAGAGGCTGAGGTTCACAAAAAGTTGCTTTTGCTGATAAGGAAAAAAACAAAGCATAAATGGTTTGGCAAAATAGTATTTTGCTAATAAAAGGGCAAAGGTGAACAAGGTTTGCAAAGTTAGGATTTTGCCAATAAGGTAAAAAGGAAGGAAGATGCAAAGTTTGAAGTTTGAGCTTTTTGCCAATAAGGCAAAGGAAAAGATAGAATAGTTCAAAGAAAACAATTTTTGCCGATAAGGAAAAAATATGGTGAAAATGAGTTAGAGAAGCAAGCAAACGAAGTTAAAAAAATGGATTTTTGCTGATAAGGGAAAAAATAGACAAAATAAGCCACAATTAGGAAAATGACAAAGTTGTCGATTGAAGATGAAATTATGCAGAAAATAGAACATAATGGTCTATAAAACACTGATTTTTGCTGACAAAACAAAATTTAGGCCAGAATCTTGGAATTTTTAGAAAAGACAGAAATTCAGAAAGAACAGAGAATTGTGAAGAATTGTAAACTTCAAATATTTAGATTTAAATATTTGAAGTGTTGTAAAAGCTCTGTATAAAGAGGATTTTGGAGGGAAAATCTATTTGATTTTTCTCATCTACCATTAATGCAGATTTGATCTTTTAGTGACCTCAACTACCCATCTGTAGATATTTTGCATTTATTGTTGCAAGTTGATGAATCATTTGTTTGCATTGAAGGAAAAATATCTCCCATCTGCTCCATGATCCAAGATATTTTTTGCAGTTAACTTTAGTAGGCAGACATTCGCTTTGATAGGGGTATTTTCTGGCGGGCCCATGGGGGCAAATTTATTGATTAAGTGACTAAGGTCAATGTAATTCAAATTCTATATATGAATTTTTGTAATATGTATTGAGGGTTGGATACAAATATCATTTTTGTACTCTAAACATAGCCTCTGCTATAATCATGCCTTTTGTTGAAATACACACTATGTTTTTAACTTTTCTGTTGTTTTAGCTCTATGCAATTTAGAACTGATTATCTATGAATGTTTATTTCCTCTCAATCTTGTTCATTTCTCTACCACTACTAAGAATTTGTTAGATTTGTGTGAATGATCAACTGTATTTCTTTATTTTGTGCATTTTCTTAGTTCTGTGAGAGCTTTCATACTCAAACCTAGTGTATCACCTCCATTAATTTCTAGTTTTATCTCTTTTCATATTTTCTCTTTTCATATTTTCCTCAATGGTGGATAGATTAGGTTTAGTCTTAGGAATAGTTAAATTTCCCATTTAGCAAATGAACCAGCCTCTCTCTAGAGATTTGGCCTCCTTGTAGGGTCCCACACCTAGAGACTAGATTGTTGAAGACTGTTAAATCTCTCCAACATAGTGTGCAAATCCAAGCAACAACAAAACTCAAGTAGACTGCCTCAGGTCAGTGATTTGTTCATCTGGAATACCTTCCCTAAGCCCAAAGGATTCACAAACTTCGTTCTGATACCACTTGGTATAATCATGGATGGAGGGTCTAGAGAATGGAGTGTCCAACCATGTAGCCTGAGTAAACACAATAGAAACAACACAAAGAATGCAACAACAAGTGTATACTTATAGATTCAATATCTTATACAATTGCAATACTCATATGCCGGCAACATGTGGACACCTATAGGCTCGTAGGCCTATCCTCTAGCAGAATTACATGAATGATATAGCTTTGAAGTGCCTTCTACAAGTGCACTACTAAAGACTAAAAACTTTCTATCAAATTGTATATCTTCCTAGTGCATCTAAATAATGCTTATATATCATTTTCCAACCCAAAGAATGCTCTACGTCAGCATTAAAAGGTTTCAAAAACCCACTACTTGATTAAACATGTAGGTCAGCCTAAATCATGTGGTAATACTCCACAAATATATGAAACATGTTGCGGTTCTCCATGAAGGTCTATCTAGTCCCATACTACCTTGAGATATGGTCCATTTGGCTCCGCAAGTCATGGAAATGCTCTGCAAGCCTTGTATTCTCATATTGAATGTTGAATGCTCTGTTCTATGAGTTTTGATGATGTTCTAATAGGGACAACTCTCTGTAGAAAATTCCAAACCTCGTGAAATCTGGATATGATGTAGATGACGTAGTGTAGAGTATTAATCTTTCTCTGTGAGCTGTGAAATGAAGATGTAGTAGAATGTGGTGCAAAATGTTGAAACTACAACTAACTGAGATGTAACTGAAATGCAAGAAAAGAAAAGAATCCAAAATATTTTTGGTTGATGCAAGATTTCCTTTCAACCTGGGATTCTCTTGTTAGATCTAGGGCATACAACTAAGAGGGGGGTGAATCAGTTGTATAAAAACTTGCTTTTACTTCAAACACTTGATTCTTCTTTGTTAGTTAACAGCATATCAATTAACCATTCATGAAAGCATAAAGCATAAACACTGGAGCAGATAAACATCAACACTTTAGACACCAAGATTTTTGACATGAAAAACCCGGTTAAGGGAAAAACCATGGGGTGATTAACCCAAGGATTATTCTCTATTAGAAGAATAAGAAAAATGAATGGCACATGCCAATTAGGGCTCACTGCCCGAGCACACTGCTGATAAGGAGGCACACTACCTACAAGAGACACACTGTCTACAAGATCATAAGTATCACAAACTTGAACTGGAAAATGACATCTTTACCATGCCTGGATCAGTTCCATTTAAGCTCAAAATACTTCTACTCTGCCTTTCACTCTTTCGCTATACCACACTCATCCGCTCCACAACACACTTTGAAATGAATTCACAAACCTTTATTTATACAAGACATTGACTTAGGAACAATCATCTAAGTCGGCAATCAACCATAAGAACATTTGCAAGATGAATAACACATCCGGTCGGCCACCACAAGAACATTTGCAAGATGAATAACTCATCCAGTCGACTAGTCTGAACAAGAACTTCATCTAGAAGAATATCTTCAATTCTGGGCTCTACCACCAATGCAGACCAACAACACAACCTTCACATGATCCAAGAACCTTCACAGGCTTGCCTGAATGACCAGGTACATCTGCACTTCCTCTACCCATTGGAATCTCTTCTCTTCCTCATCTGGAACTTCAAGAACACAATCTATCGCCACTGTCATACTGCAAGAGGTGCTTCCAGACCTCCAAACCACGTACCAATCGAGATGACACATCACAAGGACATCCCAAACACTCTGTCCAATCCGTAGAATAGGAAAATGCACTTCCAGATCTCACCGGACCTTTTTGTAACAATCTATCACTCCAGAGCATCTCCTGGAGCCGGTTCTACTTGATCGATCACAACTTCTTCACTCTTCATGTGGACCTCTGAAATCTTAACTAGATCATCTCAAGACTCATATCTACAAACTCTTTAATCCGCATCCTCTGACATTCATCTTATCTTGGCCTTTTACCTTAATGACATCACTGTTCTTCACTGTTCCTGATTGAGACTAATTTTCTCGATATCCTCAGCACACAGCTCACCCAATCCTTCTCATCAATGCAATATGAGTATGTTGACATCAATGACAATACTGGTTATCCTCATACTTGCAACAATCTCCCCCTTTGTCATTGATGGCAACATATGATGTGAAAAACCATCAAGACAAGAACTTCTCCTTTTTGTCATAGCTCCCCCTATCAGCAACAACTCTTCACATGTCTTCTCTTCCTTTATTGCTCCCCCTTTGATCATCAACCACTTGTTTTTCACATGTCTTCTCTCCCCCTTTGACATCAATGGCAAAGGGCTCATACTTGCAATTCTAACACATCAGAATCATACTAGCTACTCCCCCTTAGTAGCAACTCCCCATCATCAATCTGGATCACAAGATATGACTGTGATATCCACCAGATTGATGCACATCAGTGCAACCTAGTTCATCACCAGAGGGGCCATGACCCCTAACTTCTCCCTAAGATACTCAAAAGAGTCCTTGGGAAGAGGTTTAGTAAAGATATCTGCAATCTAATCCTTTGAGGGTACATATTCCAATCTAACTTCATCCTTGTTCACTTGCTCTCTCAAAAAGTGAAACTTGATAGATATGTGCTTGGTCTTAGAATGCAACACCAGATTCTTAGAAATATTTATTGCACTTGAATTATCATAGAAAATTGTGATAGGCTCCTCATATTCTACTTTAATGTCTTTTAACATCTGCTTCATCCATAAGATTTGAGTGCAACTACCTATTGCAGCAATGTATTCTGCTTCAGTTGTAGACAGAGATATTGTATCTTGTTTCTTGCTTAGCCAAGAAACCAATCTCTTCCCCAAAAAGAATGCTCCTCCAGTTGTAATCTTCTGGTCATCCACATCTCCTGCCCAATCTGCATCTATATATGCATGAAGAGAGAAATCATGATCTCTAGGGTACCATAAACCATACTCCACTATCCCTTTTAGATATCTAAAAATTCTCTTGATTGCTATGACATGAGATTCTTTGGGATCAGCCTAGAATCTAGCAATAAGACCAACAGTTTGCATAATATCTGGTCTAGTTTGAGTGAGATACAACAATCCACCAATCATTGATCTATACTTTGTCTGGTCTGTCTTAGGAGAGTCATCATCTTTGCTCAACTTACATCCGGTTGCCATAGGAGTGTTCATTGGCTTTGAATCTTCCATACCGAATTTCCTCAACAGTTCTTTCACATATTTGGTCTAAGAGATAAAGATGTCTTTCTCTGTCTGAGTAATTTGCAGACCCAAGAAGAAATTCATTTCACCAAGCATTGACATTTCAAACTCACTTTTCATTTGATTTGCAAAGGTATTACACATACTGTCTTTTCCTCCAAAGATGATATCATCCACAAACACTTCAACAATCAAAATGTTTTCATGATCAATTTTGAAATATAAGTTACTGTCAGCAGTACCTTTGTTGAATCCAATCTGCACAAGATGCTTATCCAACCTTTCATAGCATGCTCTTGGTGCTTGCTTTAGACCATATAGTGCCTTCTTTAATTTGCAGACCATATCACCATGCTTAGATAACTGAAATCCATCCGGTTGTTCAATGTATACTTCTTCCAAATCACCATTTAGGAAGGCACACTTGACATCCATCTGATATACCTTGAAGTCTTTCAAGGCAGCAAATGCAAGAAATAATCTGACTACTTCAATTCTTGCCACCGGAGCAAAGGCTTCTTCAAAATCAATTCCTTCTATTAGAGAGTAGCCTTTGCAGACCAATCTAACTTTGTTTCTGATTACTTCACCAACTTCATTTAGTTTATTCCAGAAGACCCATTTGGTTGCAATCACATTCTTGTTTCTAGGTCTAGGAACAAGATCCCAAGTGTGATTTTTCTCAATTTGCATCAACTCTTCTTCCATAGCTTTGGTCTAGTTTTCATCATTGCAAGCTTCATTAATTGTCTTAGGTTCAATCTTTGAAATCAGACAGTATTCATTTGAATCTTGAGCAATTCTCCTTCTTGTTTGTACCCCTTTGCTTTTGTCACCTATAATCTGATCTTCAGAATGGTTTAGAGTTACATACCTTGGAACTTTGGGATTTCTTACACAACTATTTCTTGGTCTAGCTCATTTAGACACACCTCTTCTTCCTAATTTATAGAATCAGTCTGAGTCTAAATTTTAGAGGAGGATTGAGCTCCTTGCACCAAAGAATCATTATGATCATCTTCATCATATTCATAGAACCTTGAGGGCTTCTCAATTCCTTCATCAACCTTCACATTTGTACTTTCTATCATCTTTCTCAATCTCTTATTGTAACACTGGTATGCTTTGCTTTGAGTGGAGTAACCCAAGAAAATTCCTTCATCACTTCTAGCATCAAACTTTCCTAGATCTTCATCTCTTTTGATGTAACACTTGCTACCAAATACTTTGAAATATCTCATAGTAGGAGTTACACCAAACCAAAGTTCATAAGGAGTCTTACCGGTATTGCTTCTGATTTGTACTTGAGTAAGAGTGTAGACTGCAGTGCTGACAGCTTCTCTCCAAAATATCTAGGGAACATTTACTTCCATCATCATTGTCCTGGATGCTTCCTGGATGGTCCGATTCTTTCTCTCAACAACTCCATTCTGCCGTGGAGTCCTAGGGGCAGACAACTATCTCCTTATGCCATGCTTCTCACAAAAGTCTATGAATTCATCGGATGTGAATTCACCGCCTCTATCAGACCTCAGACATTTTAGTTTCAATCCGGTTTGATTCTCTACCATAGCTTTGAAGATTTTGAACTTCTCAAGGGCTTCTGATTTCTCTTTTAGGAAGGTAACCCACATCATCCGGGAATGATCATCAATTAGTAACATGAAATATCTATCACCTTGCATACTCTTGGTTCTTGTTGGACCACATAGATCAGTATGGACTAATTCCAGTAATCCGGTAGTGGACTGATCCTTGCTTTTGAAAGAGACTCTACTCTGTTTACCTAGATGACATTCTTTGCACAAACTATTTGTAGGTTTCACCAATTTAGGAAGATCTCTTACTGCCTAAGTATTGCTTATCTTGATGATGTTATCAAAATTCACATGACACATCCTTCTATGCCATAACCAACTCTGATCAACTTGAACAAATAGACAACTTTTATTAGAACCAACTAGATGGAAGATATTACCTTTTGTTTGAGTACCAAATGCAATCTCAGTTTCAGAGCTTTCAAAGATCCTGCATCTTCCATTCTTGAACCGGAGATCATAGCCTTTGTCCACCAACTGACCAACATTGAGAAGATTGTGTTTCAATCCTTCAACATAAAGTACATTACCGATTTTGCTCTTTCCATCAAAAGAAATAGTTCCTCTACCTCTGATTCTGCCAACAGAATTATCACCAAACTTTACCATTCCTCCTTCATACCTTTCCAAATCCAAGAACTTGTTCTTGTCACCTGTCATATGGTGAGAACATCCACTGTCAATAACCCAATCATCCTTTTCTTCAACTTGGGCAGCCAAAGCTCTTTCTACAACCTTATGATTGATAGATTCAGAGGATATTGAATCTTCTTCCTTGATGGCAATAAATACCCATTCATTTCTAGATTTGCTTCCTATTTCTGATTCATCATCTGTTACTCCTTCATTATCATCTTTTTCATGAACATAATAGCAGTTCTTTTGAAACCTTTGTCTGTTAGCATTTGATCTTGCAGATCTTTCTAGACATCTTGAAGCAAAATGACCAATCTTATTGCAGTTGAAGAACTTAAAGAGTAGTTTTCCTTCATACTTACCTGATCCTCTTGGTAGTCTCTTTGCAATGAGAGCTTCAAGTTGAGCTGTTTCTGCTTCTTCCTCTTCCATATCTTTCCTTGCTTGATCATACCATGACAGCTTCCTTGAAGAGTTCTCTCCCGGTGATGTAGAGGTAAACGCAACGGGAGCTTACAAATGGGAAGGAGGGGTCACTAACACAACCAACATGTTATAATACCTATCGGCTTATCATCATCATCATATTTCTTGCTAACACAGACAGCATCATCATATTTCGGACAAGCATGAAATATCCTCCTGCTGACTACTGTTCACTTCCTCCGCCTTTCGCCTTTCGCCTGTTAGCAGCATCATGATATTCGGCGAACACAATTATCCTCCTGATGATCACTATTCACTTAGCGCCAAACTCTATCGGCAGCATCATGATATTCAACACCACCTTCATCAGCAGGATATAAAATATCCGGTTGCTCCGATATATCCTGATGACGACCGCTTCAAGCACCTTTCCCTCGATGCTTACGTCACCCTGATATCCGACTACTCCAACAACAGCATCATGATATGACTTATCAGGTCATATTGAAACATCCTGATGATGTTAACCCAACTTTATGCCGATGACTTACGCCGATGCCAAAACACTTAGCGACAGCAGGATAAACTTGCATAGAGTGATATTCGCAATATCCTAATGACGATGACGTCACATGCACCTGATGATGATGTCAATACACCTGATGATGATGTCAACAGGATAAAAGACACTTATATCATCCGCAACCTGATAATGAATATCCTGATGACCTTTTCAATATCCTGATGATGACCTTTCCGGTACTTAGCCAAAAAATGAACTTTCACTCCGGCATGCGATAGAGACATGCGGATGATGAATACACACGAAAGATGATCCTGACGACGATATACACACTGAGTATATATCCAACCTATATCATCCTGATGCACTTGAAACATGCAATCTTCATCAGCTTCATAACCCGATCCGGATAGCGATATACTCGCAGATGACGATGCGATTCACTCCGACTGGAAAAGCACATGCAGATCCCTGTATATCCTTCAGCTGCATGCAAACTCACAGAACCGCACAATTTCACAAAGGAAATATGCTGATCGGGCCGGATCACCTTCAGATCAAAACTTAACAGCTTATCTTCCTAAATCCTAGCACATGAGGATGCTAGGTTGATTCATAGCATGCTACCAACTGATCTCTCAAACAATGAAATGCATAAACAGAAAACTAAAATACAACCTAAACTAACATGCATGACCATTCCACCGATTCACAGAATCAACCGGTGGAAGGGTTGAAAGTATCCATTAACCTGTAATCAGAACAGAAATTCAAAACATAAACTGCTGATAAACCAGATAATGCAATTGATGAGATCTTATTCAGATGAAACACAAATGTCCTGTTTCTACAACAATGTTTCACAATGTCTGGACTGATCTCTGGATCTCACACAATCACCAGTACAACATAACACAACTATCACTCTCTTCTACTCTCTATGATATCAAACCCTAACTGATCTGAGTTATTTATAGCAATATCCTACGAGTACTACCAACTTGATTCCCAGCGGCTGGGAGCTTCCAAGCGGCTGGGAGAGGACAGCGCATACTACCTGATCACGAACTCTAACTACCTGCACACTCCCCTAGGCTGATCTAATACATATGCATTGGTCCAATGGACCTTATTACATGATGAAGTCAAACATGCTAAAAATAGACTAATGTCCTGTCATGCGGACTATATCCTGTCTTGTAGGGGTGCTCCTGCACCATACTCCCCAGAAGAAGAAATCTCAAGTCCACTTGAGATGAGAGTATGAAGATCTGCACCATGTTTCTGGATCTGCTCTTCAGTCATCCATACTACTTCAGAATTTGGTTTTCCCTTCCAAGATACTAGATACTCCAAGTACTGTTTGTTCCAGGTCTGTTTGACCACTCTGGTGTCTAAAACCTTCTGCAACTGTGGAGGATCATGCTTGGGAATGTTATCATTGACTGTATCCTGTAGGAGTTCCTGATCTGCATCTGGATAAGACTTGTAGGGAGTTAAATCACATACATTGAATATAGGGGACAAACCAAGATCAGATGGGAGTTGTATCTCATAAGCATTCTGTCCATGCTTGTGCAAAATCTGACATGGTCCAACTTTTCTCTACATGAGTTTAGTATACTTTCCCTTAGGAAGTCTGTCCTTCTTCAAATGAACCCATACCAAATCTCCAACATCAAACTATACATCCTTCTTCTTTTTATCAGCATATTCCTTATACTTCAAGGTGGTTTGCTACAGTTGGGTCTTGACTTGATCATGAACCTCTTTGATGGCTTCTGCAAAAGCTTCTCCTTCTGCACTAACAGGGTCTACTGTAGGTAGAGCTCTCAATTCCAAAATTCCTCTTGGATGCAGACCATAAACTATCTGAAAAGGTGATTTCCCTGTGCTCCTATTGACAGTATCATTATATGAAAATTCAGCTTGAGATAGAATATTATCCCACTTTTCTCCATGTTGGTTTGTCAAACATCTAAGCAAATTCCCTAAGGAACGGTTCACTACTTCATTCTGTCCATCCGTTTGAGGATGATATGCAGAGGAAAAAGACAAATTTGTTCCAAGTTTCTTCCAAAGAGTTCTCCAGAAGTGACCAATAAACTTCACATCCCTATCTGACACTATACTTAATGGCAATCCATGGATTCTGACAATCTCCCTGAAAAATAAATCTGCAATGTATGAAGCATCAGCAGTGGTTTTGCATGGCAAGAAATGTGCCATTTTGCTGAATCTATCCACTACAACAAAAACACTGTCAAACCCTTTCCTTGTCCTTGGTAAACCCAAGACAAAATCCATACTTATGCTTTCCCATGGTCTGGAAGGAATGGGTAAGGGCTGATATAAACCTGCATTAGTTGACCTGCCTTTAGCTTTCTGACATATCACACATGTCTCTACAAATTTTCTAACATCTGATTGTAACTTAGGCCAAAAGTAATGTCTTCGGACAAGATCAAGAGTCTTATCTAGACCAAAATGACCTGCCATAGCTCCACAATGTTTCTCCTTAATGATGTTTAACCTCATGGAACACCTTGGAATACATAACTGTCCACCTTTGAACAACAATCCATCTGGAATCAAAAATTCAGAGAATTCAGCATGATATTTCTCTCCAAAAGAAGTACATACATGATATATCTCTCCAAAATCTTCATCAGTCTCATACATGGTCTTTAGTGAATCAATGCCAACACTTTCTAACTGAATCTGGTTGACTGTTAGAACTCTCCTGCTCAAAGCATTTGCAACTTTATTCTTGACTCCTTTCTTATGCTTCAATGTAAAAGTAAAAGCTTGTAAGGTTTCTACCCATTTCATGTGTCTGTGGTTCAGCTTTTCCTGGCTGTTTATGAAACTCAGAGCCTGGTTATCTATGAATACTATGAATTCCTTTGGCATCAAGTAATGCCTCCATTTCTTGAGTGACTGGACTAAAGCATACATTTCCAAATCATATGAGGAATACCTCTTTTTAGCATCATTGAGCTTCTCACTGAAAAATGCAATAGGTCTACCTTCTTGGCTGAGTACTGCTCCAATGGCCATGTGACTGGCATCACATTCCACCTGAAAGATTTTGTTAAAGTCTGGAAGTGCAAGGACTGGCTGCTGTGCCACCTTCTTCTTCAATGTTTCAAAAGAATCATCTGCTCCTTGAGTCCAAACAAATCTGCACTTCTGTCCTCCTTTGATGGTATCAAGCATGGGTGCACAAATATGACTAAACCCTCTTATAAACTTCCTGTAGAAGGTTGCTAACCCATGGAAACTTCTGACATCATTCATAGTCTTTGGGGTTGGCCAAGACAATATGGCACTTACCTTCTCCTTATCCATTTGTAACCTTCCTTGTGAAATGACAAAACCCAAATATGTGATCTCCTCTTGCATGAACAAACACTTGTCTAAATTTATCATCAGCTGCTCTTCATGTAACCTCTTAAGAACCAAATCTATGTGTCTGAGATGTTCTTCTTTTGTGTTGCTGAAAATCAGAATGTCATCTAGATATACTATGACAAACTTACCAATGAACTCTTTCAAAACCTCATTCATCAACCTCATAAAAGTACTAGGTGCATTAGATAACCCAAAAGGCATAACCTTCCACTCATATAACCCTTCATTAGTTTTGAATGTTGTTTTCCATTCATCTCCTGGTCTAATCCTGATCTGATGATATCCACTCTTTAGATCTATTTTTGTAAAATACCTAGCACTTCCCAAACAGTCAAGTAAATCCTCTATCCTAGGGATTGGAAACCTATACCTGATTGTGATCTTGTTAATAGCTCTGGAATCTATGCAAAGTCTCCAAGTTCCTTCCTTCTTTGGTGCTAGTACAGCTGGTACTGCACATGGACTTAAACTTTTCCCAATCAGACCTAAATCCAATAATTCTTCAATTTGTCTGGCTACTTCTGTATTCTGTTCTGGAGTTAGCTTATAGGCTGTTTTGTTTGGAAGTGTTGACCCTGGAATTAAGTCTATGCAGTGACTGATATTTCTGACAGGTGGTAGGGATCTTGGCATTCCTTCTGAGATGATACCTTTGTACTTATCCAATAGCTCTTGGATAGCTGGGTCTATGAACCTTTGCTTCTTCTCTTCCTTGACTTCTTGCTGCTGTTCTTTATTCATCCTCATACATGGGATTAGGGCATATGCAACTGCACCTTCTGCTACTACTTCTTTCATGAACTGTTTGCCTTCCATCAGCATTACCTTCACCTCTTTTCCTTTAGATTTCTCCTCCTTCTCTGTTAATGGTAGTAACTCTGTCACCTTACCATCTTTAGTGATTGTATAGGTATTTCTAACACCATCATGTTGTGCCTTCAAATCATACTGCCATGGTCTACCAAATAAAAGATTGCAAGCATCCATCTTGGTAATATCAAACAACAACTTATCCTTATATGCACCAATCTGAAATTCTACCCAAGCCTGCTCTTCTACAGTTGTCTGCTGACCTTGGGTAAGCCATGAGACTTTATATGGGGATGGGTGAGGCAATCTCCTAAGCTTAAGCTTTGTCACCATTTCTTCAGACACAAAATTTTCAGTAGAACCAGAATCAATCAAAACTTTACATGCCTTACCTCTTGCTTTGCAAATAGTCCTGAAAAGAGAATTTCTTTGAGGGGATTCTTTGTCAGGTACCTTCATGGTATTCATTGTTCTTCTCATCATTAGAGACTCTCCACTTTCTGGGTATCCATAATTATCAGGAGCATTCACACTCTGAAAATCATTAGAGCCTGTCTTACTTTGATTATCAGGTTCTTGGATCAGATTTGTTCTCCTTTCTCCTGTTGAGCTTGTGGCCTTTTCTAGACATCTGCTGGCTATATGGCCATCTTTGTTACAGTTATAACATCTGATGGATCCTCTGCCCTGGGATCTTCCTCTGAAAGGTCTTCTACCTCTGAAGTTTCCTTGCTGACTGTAATTTTCCCCCTGGTTCTGACTATTGTTTCCCTTACTATTGTCATGACTGGATTCTCCTTGATATCCATGTCCATGTCCTCTACCTCTAAAAGGACCTCTTCCACCTCTTTGTTGTCTTCCTCTTCCTCTATTGTGTTGTTCCTGTTTTCTCTTTAACTTCTCTTCCACTTTCAATGCCAACTGAAAGCATTTCTGAACTGTATCTGGATTATGCAGACTTAAATCTTCCTGAATGTTGAACCTCAATCCATTAAGGTATCTGGCTACCTTCTCTTCTTCACTTTCCTTTACCTTTGTTTTCATACAAAGTTTCATGAATTCTTCTGTATATGAGCTGACATCTAGCTCCTTCTGCTTCAGGTTTTGCTTCCTCTTGTGTAATTGGATACTATAATCCAATGGAACATAAGCTTCCTTTACTAATGCCATCATCTTCTTCCATGTAGCGACTCTACGCTTTCCTTCCTGTACTCTATCATCTTGGACGAAATTCCACCATGTCAAGGCAGCTTCTTTCATTTTTGACTGGGCTATTTTCACCCTCTATTGTTCTGGTATCTCCTCTGTTTCAAAGAAATTGTTCAAGCAGTCTATCCACTCCATCACTGAATCAGGTTCCATCTTTCCTGTAAACACTGGCAAATCCAGTTTCACATCCATGGTTCTCCTCTCCATGGCCTTGAGGGCGTTCAACAGTGGTCTCTGGTCTGCAGGAACGACCTCCTCGCTCCAACTAGGGATCTCTTCTTCTTCCCTATCTTCTTCTCTACCAGAACCTACTCTGCTCCTCAACTTCGCTAACTCATCCTTCAATTCCTGATTCTGAGCCTTCACGGCCTTGCTCTCTGCAATCTGTTTCTTCACCAGAACTGCCAACTCAACGTTGGTCATCCTTGCCAGAACCTCCGATGTTCCTTCGTCACCTGACATCCTGTTATATCCTTATCTTTTCCAGAAGATCCTTCCTTTGCTCTGATACCACTATGATGCAGAGGTAAACGCAACGGGAGCTTACAAATGGGAAGGAGGGGTCACTAACACAACCAACATGTTATAATACCTATCAGCTTATCATCATCATCATATTTCTTGCTAACACAGACAGCATCATCATATTTCAGACGAGCATGAAATATCCTCCTGCTGACTACTGTTCACTTCCTCCGCCTTTCGCCTTTCACCTGTCAACAGCATCATGATATTCGGCGAACACAATTATCCTCCTGATTATCACTATTCACTTAGCGCCAAACTCTATCGGTAGCATCATGATATTCAACACTACCTTCATCAGTAGGATATAAAATATCCAGTTGCTCCGATATATCCTGATGACAACTGCTTCAAGCACCTTTCCCTCGATGCTTACGTCACCCTGATATCTGACTACTCCAACAACAGCATCATGATATGACTTATCAGGTCATATTGAAACATCCTGATGATGTTAACCCAACTTTATGCCGATGACTTACGCCGATGCCAAAACACTTAGCGACAGCAGGATAAACTTGCATAGAGTGATATTCGCAATATCCTGATGACGATGACGTCACATGCACCTGATGATGATGTCAATACACCTGATGATGATGTCAACAGGATAAAAGACACTTATATCCTCCGCAACCTGATAATGAATATCCTGATGACCTTTTCAATATCCTGATGATGACCTTTCCGGTACTTAGCCAAAAAATGAACTTTCACTCCGGCATGCGATAGCAACATGCGGATGATGAATACACACGAAAGATGATCCTGACGATGATATACACACTGAGTATATATCCAACCTATATCATCCTGATGCACTTGAAACATGCAATCTTCATCAGCTTCATAACCCGATCTGGATAGCGATATACTCGCAGATGACGATGCGATTCACTCCGACTGGAAAAGCGCATGCAAATCCCTGTATATCCTTCAGCTGCATGCAAACTCACAAAACCACACAATTTCACAAAGGAAATATGCTGATCGGGCCGGATCACCTTCAGATCAAAACTTAACAATTTATCTTCCTAAATCCTAGCACATGAGGATGCTAGGTTGATTCATAGCATGCTACCAACTGATCTCTCAAACAATGAAATGCATAAATAGAAAACTAAAATACAACCTAAACTAACATGCATGACCATTCCACCGATTCACAGAATCAACCGGTGGAAGGGTTGAAAGTATCCATTAACCTGTAATCAGAATAGAAATTCAAAACATAAACTGCTGATAAACCAGATAATGCAATTGATGAGATCTTATTCAGATGGAACACAAATGTCCTGTTTCTACAACAATGTTTCACAATGTCTGGACTGATCTCTGGATCTCACACAATCACCAGTACAACATAACACAACTATCACTCTCTTCTACTCTCTATGATATCAAACCCTAACTGATCTGAGTTATTTATAGCAATATCCTACGAGTACTACCAACTCGATTCCCAGCAGCTGGGAGCTTCCAAGCGGCTGGGAGAGGACAGCGCATACTACCTGATCACGAACTCTAACTGCCTGCACACTCCCCTAGGCTGATCTAATACATATGCATTAGTCCAATGGACCTTATTACATGATGAAGTCAAACATGCTAAAAATAGACTAATGTCCTGTCATGCGGACTATATCCTGTCTTGTAGGGGTGCTCCTGCACCACCCGGATCAAATCTTTGTTTTCCTTTCACATAGGCACTAGCTTTGAATGCAGATTCAGTCTTGGGGTGATCATCTCCAAACTCAGTCATTTCAAATGTAGCCAGTTTGCCAGCTAATTGCTCTCTTGTGACAGTTGTATGGGCTCTGAATTCATCAATGGCAGCAACCTTGATTTTGTAGGCAGTAGGAAGGGATCTAAGAATTTTGCAAACAATTTCATTTTCATCTAGAACTCCCCCAGCAATCCTGATTCCACACACCAGCTCATTTACCCTTGGCATAAAGGTAGTGATATTTTCATCATCTCTCATTTTCAATCTTTCAAATTTCCCTTTTAGACTTTGCAACCTTGCACTCTTAACAAACTCATCTCCTTCATGCAGAAGTTCCAGTTTAACCTAGATCTCATATGCAGTTGGTAGGTCAATAACATTTGATAGTTCTGAGTCATTTAATGCGCTTAGAAGAGCTTCTTTGGTCTGCAAATTGTTTTCAGCATCTGTGATTTCATTTAGAGTTGCCGGACCACCCTGTGGAGGTACATATGGTTTTGTGACCATCGACAAGTATGCTTTTCCCATGCACTCCAAGTGTCATTTCATGCGACCTTTCCAAAGCAAGAAATTGGTTCCATCAAACTTCAAACTATCCTTCTTGTATGATGACATCTTGGATCTCCTCAAGCGGTTAAGCTCCTTTTAGAGGAACTTGGCTCTTATACCAATTGTTAGATCTAGGGCATACAACTGAGAGGGGAGGTGAATTAGTTGTACAAAAACTTGTTTTTACTTCAAACACTTGATTCTTCTTTGTTAGTTAATAGCATATCAATTAACCATTCATGAAAGCATAAAGCATAAACACCGGAGCAGATAAACATCAACACATTAGACACCAAGATTTTTGACGTGGAAAACCCGGTTAAGGGAAAAACCATGGGGTGATTAACCCAAGGATTATTCTCTGTTAGAAGAATAAGAAAAATGAATGGCACATGCCAATTAGGGCTCACTACCTGAGCACACTGCTCACAAGGAGGCACACTGCCTACAAGAGACACATTGTCTACAAGATCTTAAGTATCACAAACTTGAACTGGAGAATGACATCTTTACCATGCCTGGATCAATTCCATTTAAGCCTAAAACACTTCTGCTCTACCTTTCGCTCTTTCGCTATACCACACTCATCTGCTCCACAACACACTTTGAAATGAATTCACAAACCTTTATTTATACAAGACATCGACTTAGGAACAATCATCTAAGTCGGCAATCAACCATAAGAACATTTGCAAGATGAATAACACATCCAGTCGGCCACCAGAAGAACATTCGCAAGATGAACAACTTATCCGGTTGGCTAGTCTGAACAAGAATATCTTCAATTCCAGGCTCTACCACCAATGCGGACCAACAACACAACCTTAACATGATCCAAGAACCTTCACAGGCTTGCCTGAATGACCAGGTACATCCGCACTTCCTCTACTCACTAGAATCTCTTCTCTTCCTCATCCAGAACTTTAAGAACACAGTCTATTGCCACTGTCATACTGCAAGAGGTGTTTTCGGACCTCCAAACCACGTACCAATCGAGATGACACATCACAAGGACATCCCAAACACTCTATCCAATCCATAGAATAGGACAATGCACTTCCAGATCTCACCAGACTTTTTTGTAACACTCTATCACTCCGGAGCATCTTTCAGAGCCGGTTCTACTTGATCGATCACAACTTCTTCACATCTTCATGCAGACCTCTGAAATCTTAACTAGATCATCTCAAGACTCATATCTACAAACCCTTTAATCTGTATCCTCTGATATTCATCTTATCTTGGCCTTTTACCTTAATGACATCATTGTTCTTCACTATTCCTGATTGAGACTAATTTTCTCGATATCCTTAGCACACAGCTCACCCAATCCTTCTCATCAATGCAATATGAGTATGTTGACATCAATGACAACACTGGTTATCCTCATACTTGCAACATCTCCTGCATTAGAAAGACATCATAGTGAAAAGAAGAGAAGAAAAAAATAATAATAAGAAGGTGCAACAAAAAATAGATGAATTAGATACCAAAAAGAGAATGTTCAAAAAGAGATCAAATCTATTTTTCATTCCAAGGTGATCAATTAGAGCAAAGGAACGGCATACAAATAATATCTAGCCAAATGGAAGAGTAGGCTTAATGAAGATGCCACTTGGTTGAGCCCTTTAGCAATGTTTAGTTTTGGTAGTGAGAAGGGGATCACAAGTTTTTTGACTTGGGTAGTTTTATCTAGGAGCATCACTTAGAAATTTGGTTCATGGTCACAACCATTTCATTTTCTTTATATTTTTCTTTGATGTAAATCTTTTGTATCTTTGTGGGACATTGTCTAGTCATTGAAATATCTTGTTTCTTAGGAAGGGGTCACTTTTATTGGAGACCACATTCTACACCTTTCTATTTCTGTGATCATGTGCTCATTTACTAGTGTGAAAGTTTGAAATCTTGATCCATGTGCGTGTACAACCTAGGATGCATGAGAAAAAGAAAAGGCACATCACTAGAAACGATAGAACAAGGCAAGAAAGAAGGGATAAGGAATATATGATACAATAGAGAAGAGAGAAAAGGAAGTCAATGTAGCAAAGAAGAAGAAGGTCACATGGAAGGAGAAGAGATCAATAAAAACATATGAACCAAAAAATTGTGATTTGTCCCTCACATTATAAATTTATAGGCACAACTTTAGGAGTAGAAAGGAGATGTTTCAGTGCATCTACCCAAGAACAAAGGTAAGAAATATTCTTATAGGTCACATGTGATAGGATAGCTAAGAAATATGATGGAATACCATAATAGAGGAGGTTTTAAGTGAAGAATCTAACTTGTCAAAGGATAGAGAAAATAGTAGAAGCATCCCCTAAAGCAAGGTAAGTCTAGATTCATTTTGTATTTCTATAGCCATAGGGTATGTTATTAACATTTTCTTATGTTCCAAATATAACAATGAAATTATTATCCCCCCTAGTTGCTTTAGTTGAGTCTTTAATGTATATTTGAATTATGAGACTTATGTGTGTGTTTCTATTTTCATGCTTTCTTGGAATTCATTGGGTCTTATGGAGTGAATGTTCATAGTGGAAGATAGTGTTTTAACTAATTATTGTGTAAGGCTTTGTCATGTCATTTCTTATAGCCATTGATGTAGGTACCAATTTTAGTGTTGGTGACTCACTTAAATCAATGTTGTGTGTGTTACCTTGCTTCTATTAGAACTTGCAACAATTACATTTGTACCTGCAACTAATTTAGAAGCATCATGGAAGAGTTCATTACACCTATAGACACTAAATCCTCACTTGTAGCCACTAGACAACAAACTTGCAACAATTGAGATGGGTGTGATTGTTGTTGAGTTTTACTTGTAGAAACCTCCTTAACCATATTGAAACTCAAGCTATAGGTCATTTAAAAGTTTGGTGACACATTTATACACAATAGTAGCAATTCTCCTTGGACTATGAGTGTAGTTTGTGGGTTGTGAGCTAATGTTGTGGCCACCATAGAAAAGTGGTACCATCACATTACAATTTAAGCACTTGTTTTTTTATCTCATCTGATATAATTATCTAAAGCATGATCTTGTAGATCATTTAAGATGTGATGTTATTCCACCATACATTTAAGATGTGATGTTATTCTACCATTTTTTTAAAATATGATGTAACATAATTTTTTATACAAAATAATATATAAAATACTAATAGAAAAATAATAATTAACTAATATTTAATTACACCAAAAAAATATTCTACATGACATCAAGAGTCTCATCTCATGATTGTGTAAATGTAAATAAAAAGTAAAACATAGCCTACATTTAAAAACAAAAAATTAAAAGTGCAAAATAATTTTAAGTAAATAAAATAAAATAACTCTTCAAATAAAAACAATGTAAACAATGTAAAAATAAAATAAAACTAGCTTGTCCTCATCCTCATCCACTTGTCATAATCAATAAATGAGTGTCCCAGAAGTGAAATTAAGTTTTCATCCCAACCACTCATTCATACTACATCTATCAATCTCCATGATGCCCTAAAAACTTTTTACCCATCACTTTTATATCGCACCTCTTAATCTTAACCCTCTATCTTCAAAATAACATCATGCTGTCCAAATCATCATAGATCTATCATCATATATATCCACATTTTGAAAGTAACCTCACAACTCATTTGATAATATTGTTTCATTCCCTAATTTGATTCCATATTCAGTTGTCAAATTTAAATTTTAAAGTTCTTATTTATTAGGCCTCTTGAACATGAATTAATAATTTAAAATTATTTCAATGATTAAAAAGACAGCGATGGGTCAAGCTCTATGTTTAACTCTTAGCTCTTTCCCAATTGTGACAACCCTAAAAATGCAATGCCTTTGAAAGCTATTGTCTTATTAGATATCCCCTTTCATTTACTTACGTTTCCGTTGGAATTAGAGAAAAAAGATGCATGCACATCAACCTAAAAATTTGTGCAGGAAGCCTTTTTCTCATTTATTGCAATTGAACCATATTTTTGCCTACATTAATACACTAAAATTTAAAATTTAATATCTAATTTATCACATATATAATAAAATAATATTTTAACACAAAATTAATAACAATATAATATAAATTTCTATGTTAATTATATTTATTTATTATTGTATTTAAATAAAATATTAATACTTTAAAAATTATATCAACAATTAGACATACAATTATTTTGTAAGGGCACACGGTATGCTTGAATTCCCAATAAAACTAACATCACCAAAACAGTTTGTTAGAATTGGAAATAGGAAAACCCAATGGAATCCATCACCGCCTTTGAAAGCTATTGCATAGGATCATAGTAATATAAACATCATGCTATCCAAATCATGTTGTCCTAAAAACTTTTTAACCATCACTTTTATATTGCACCTCTTAATCTTAACCCTGTATTTTCAAAATAACATCATGCTGTCCAAATCATCATAAATCTCTCATCATATATATCCACATTTTGAAAGAAACCTCACAACAACTTATTTGATAATATTGTTTCATTCCTTAATTTGATTCCATATTTAATTGTCAAATTTAAATTTTACAGTTCTTATTTATTAGATCTCTTGAACATTAATTAATAATTTAAAATTATTTCAATGATTAAAAACACAGCCATGGGTCAGGCTCTACGTTTAACACTCTTAGCTCCTTCCCAATTGTGACAGCGAACCCTAGAAATGCAATCTGTAACCGCCTTTGAAAGCTATTGTCTTATTAGATATCCCCTTTCATTTATTTAGGTTTCCATTGGAATCAGAGAAAAAAGATGCACGCGCATCAACCTAAAAATTTGTGCAGTAAGCTATTCCATTGGATCGCAGTAATATAAACAGCTTGGACATTAATAACATCCACCAACAATCACACTCGGGATTCGGAACGTTAATATTGGGAAGAGAGAAAAAGGAAGCTAGAAACTTAGCGGAGAAGCCTTCTTCATGCTTTATCAGATGCTTCAGTTTTATTAATCCATTTGCACAGTAGGGCTCATGCAAAGAAAAATCAGCCCCAGTAGTGACAACATTATACATAGTCAAAACTGAGCATCAAATTGTAATCAAATACATGACTAATTTTCATTTAATGGATCCAAAAAAGGAATTACAGATAGAGATAAAATATCAATAATGTATTATCAGGAACGGAAGAGACACATTTTCCCTAAGAGAAAATCTGAAACTCGTCGTAGAACAAAGTTAACACGATACTTATTTAATGAGATCAATGGTATAGTAAAACAAAACATTGATCGCTAATCTTGCAGCTACAAATAATATTATTGTTCTCCTGTCTTAAAATCTATTATAATAGATAACTGTTGTTTTTGGGCTTGTTAAAAATCTCCTCTAGCAGGATGCCGAGGAAACAAGTCCAAGGTTTTCAACTCAGAAATATCTACTGAAGAATTCCTGCGAAACCCACTATTCGCCTCTTCTTCTTCCTGCATACAAATGACATATATCAGTTTTATAATGAAATGATTTTCTTATACAATGTGTTAAGAAACAAGGAATTATAGTACTTACCTCTGCAGATTCTTTGTCAGCTGTCTTCTTTGATCGAAATAGCGAAGTCCAATTTGACGAACGAAACATTCTAGGCCATTTGGAATCTGAAAAAAGATATGCCTAGGTCAATAGGATAATTTAGAAAAGAAAAAAAAGTCATACTTCTATTAAAAAAAATACATACGGCTGGTTTGTGATTGTTCTTTCTTGCGTTTGTCGCGAGCATGTGCATTTTGGAACCAATAAAAAATATTTTTGCCTTCCACTCTCCCATATCGTTGCAGCTCCGCAGTAATCTCAGCTATGCGTTCTGGAGACGGATTTCTGGTTCCGCTAGCAAAAATAGCCTCCAATATTTGTTTCTGTTCTGGAGTTGGCTTCCAATATTTTGTAGACACGCTTCTCGTGCTTGTGCTCTCTGCTACACTGGAAGAACGAACCAAGCTAGGCACTGCAGGAGAAATAGAGGGTTTAAAAAAACAAGATAAAACAGTATCATTGTAATGGCAGAAAACGAGAAAAAGTTGAACTCAAAATTCAAAGGCTTATTCACTCACCTGTAGACTTTCCTCGATCCATAGAAGGCTTTTCCCTGTCACAGCCCTGCAACAAAATTTATCTGAAGTAACTCTGGAGTCCTAGGTCACAAGCCTGCACTTAATGAACGCTATGAGATAGAGGAGGAGACATGGGAGAAAATGGATCCGTGAGAAGGATAAATAGGCCAAGGGTTAGATGGAGATTGGTGTTAGGTAGAGAAAATAAATGAATAAAAACTTCATTAGGGTTTTAATACATTTATTGTAAGGAAATAAGCCATCCAATGGTTATGCTGGTAGGTGAGAAAAATATTATTTTATTTTTTGTTTTATTTTTGAGGAGAATTGATGATTCCTATTTTGAAAGAGTTGTTTCCATAATGTTCTAGTAAACTTGTTCTTTCTACAATTTTCTAATAAATTTATGCCAAGTGGCGAATAGTTTGTTGTTCTCATTTCCAAAGACTTGTTTTGGTAATTTCCTCGTAAACTTATGTTTTCTAAAACTTATTCTTTCTACCATTTTTAGTAAATTTATGCCACTTGGCAAATAATTTATTGTTCTCATTTCCGAAGAATTTTTTCTGTAATTTTCCATGGCCTAGCTAATAATTTGTTGATTCAAAATATAATTTTTAATTAGGTAGTTAATAAAAAGAAGATCCAAAATTTTAAAGTTTTACTAATATTTAGTTTTATATTAATCAAAATAAATAAATATTAAAATAGTTTTTAAATTTGAACCAAATATATTCTAGCATTATTTTGCCAATGATGGCATGGTTCGGTGGTTAAGTCGCTCAGGATGTAGTGGCGGCCACCAGTTGTTACTTCATTAATATATTTTTTATTAAATAATTTATTAAATCAAAATATAAGCAATATAGATATATTAAATAAATCTATTTAAAAGATGTAGAAAATATTAGTTTAAAGGGTTTATATTAAATTAGGTCTAAATTAAATTTAAAACATAACTCAAATTGATAGAGTTAATATTAATGTATTTCTTATCAAATAATTTGTAAGATCAAAATATTAGTATAGATATCTTAAATATATCTATCTACAAAATGGGAAAATATTAGTTTCAAGGGTTTATATTAGACTTATAATATCATTAGATAAACAGTTTGAGATTAATTTCTCTCACATCTCTTAAATAGATGTATTTAATATTATTGATATCTTTAATACATCTATGTAAAAAATGTCATGAGCTATTTTATTTATTTAAGGGTTTAAGATAGAGTGCTTCTAGATTAAACTGTGTATATTTTTTCATCAACGTTTCGGATCATGCTCAATGATCCATCATCAGGAAGAGGACAATGTATAGATAGGAAAGTAGACTGGACCTTATAAAGGAAGGAGAGAGGGAGATGAGACAGGGAACGCGAGAGATAGGAGGAGGTGTGAGAGCAAGAGAAAAAATAAAAAATAAAACTAAAAAAGAAAAAATAATAAACAAACATAAATAAAGTAAAATCAACAAAAGATAAAGAAAGAGCAAACAAAAATAATAGGTAAGAGCTTAAAAATGCATAAGAGCACCAAATGAGAGCACCCAAATAACTCAGAAAAAGGCAAAACAATACTCAAAGGAGCTAAATAAAACTAAAAATTCAAGAAAAAATATAAAGCTAAAAAATAAATAAAGCAAATGTGCCAAAACACTAATAAGGTAGAGACCAAAAGAATATATAAATAGAAGCCCAAATCCTAAATCAATGACTAAATTAAGAAGTAAGAAAAGCTACAAAAAATAACTAAAACTAAAAAGTAAAATAGACACAAAAATATAACACACACCTAAAAAAGACAAGAAGGGGAATAAAAATGATAAAATGAACTAGAAAATACACATACAGAAAGTAAACAAGACATAAAGAAGAAGACACAACCTTAAAAGCAAGACAATACAACGCGACACCCCGCATGAGCACGGAGTAATGGGAAAAGCAAAAGAGCAAGACAGTAAGGAAAGAGGTAAGAGAGCCAGTGGGGGAAAAAATATAAACAAGAAAGAAAGGATAATAGCAACAAAGAAAGCAAGAGAGTATAAGGAGAGGGCACTAAAACAACAAAGGGAACCACCTAGGGGGGGAGAAGAAAAGGGGAGGGGAGGGGAAGAGGAGAAACAAGCCAAGACTGGAGGGAGAGAGTAAGGGGGGGAGAGGGGAAGGGGTGAAGAGGTTGGGGGGGCAACACCTGAAGAGGGGAGGAGACCACGGGGACTAGGAGGATCACAGAGAATTAGGGGGGTGAATGGATGGAGTTCAAAAGGGGTTGCCAGGTAGGGCTAAGATGCCACCTTTCATCACGATTGAGGTTGGAGGGGTGACTTTTAATGAAGATCGCTTCTTGGAGTTTCCTCCTGAAGAAACAATCTTGCTTCACTAAGACTTGGGTATGTTCAAGACAAATATGGTGTTTGGTGTTGAAAGAGTGTTCAGCTAATGTAGATTTGGAGGTACGATCATGCCTAATGTCTACACAATGTTCTTTGATCCTAGTGCTAATGGATCGACCCGTTTCCCCAATGTATGGAGTCCCACATGAGCAAACAATCTTATAGACCCTGGGGTTGATAAGATTATTGATAGGGTCTTTGATGGAAGGAATAAGATTTCTAAGGGTTGTGACAGGTTTGAAAGCACAACGAAGGCCCTTCTTGAATAGGATTCTAGAGATTTTATTTGAGAGGCCCTCTATGTAAGGGAGGGTAGCAACCCAAGTATCATTAGGGGCATCAACCTTAGGCTTGGGGTTAACTCTACTTTTGGCATGTTTAAAGGCATAGGAGATACACTTATGGCGGAAACCATTGAGCTTGAAACACTTGGGAAAGGTGGGAGAGCTCAAGGTCAATGTGATCGTCATCACAAATGCGATAAGCACGGATGACTAGAGACTTCAGGAAACTAACTTTTTAGGAAGGATGGTGGTGGGAGGAAGCATGGAGGTAGAGGTTGGTGTGAGTGGACTTTCTATAGACAGTGCGAGCAAGGGAACCGTCCTTTTGCCTCATGATTAGGACGTCTAGGAAAGGAAGTTTGTTGTCAGACTCAAGCTCTTTAGTGAATTGAATGCAATCCACTAAATTGTTGAGGTGAGAGTGGAAGAGTTCTAAACTATCACAACCATGTGGCCAACATATGTTGGTGTCATCAATATAACATTTCCACCACTTGGGCTTCAGAGGGAAGGAGTTGAGGGCTAGCTCCTCAAAGTGCTCAATATAAAGGTTGGCAACAATAGGGGATAAAGGAGAACCCATGGCCACTCCGTCAGTTTGCTCATAGACCATATCAAGGAAAGTAAAGAAGGTAGACCACAGGCACGAGTCAACTAGAGAAGCTAGCTCATCATTGGTTTTTCACCTAACAAGTTCCACCGAGTCGTGCACAGGGACTTTGGTAAACAAAGACACCACATCAAAGCTAACCAAGATCTCATGATCTTCTACTTTCTTGTCATGAATGAAATCAACGAAGTGAGTAGAATCTTTGATGAAGGTCACTAATTTTCCCACTAGGGGAGAGATCACATTGGCAAGAAATGCGGCTAACTTGTAGGTAGGGGAATGCATGGTGTCAACAATGGGTCTGAGAGGTATGCCAGGCTTGTGGATTTTGGGAGCACCATAGATACGAGGGGTGAATTCCTTATTAGGAAGAAGGTGCTTCTTGGTAAGATCATCAAAAGAGGAAAGGGCAATAGCTTGTTTGACATTTTTGAGGACCTTAGAAATGGGGTTGTGGGGAAGGGCTTTGTAACTCCCACTAGATGCTAGGTGATCAAGCATCTTATTGATGTAGGCTTGCTTATCAAGGATGATAGTGGCATTGCCTTTGTCGGCTTTGGTTATGACAACATCATTATCCCTCGTGAGTTTTTGGAAATTATTTTACTTTAAAACTATTTTATTTATTACATATGTATATGGACACATAAATATATATGTGTTGTATATGTGTATATATGTATGTATATATGTATATGTATATGTATATATATGTATGTATATATGGGGCTAATGAATGCTTGACATGTATCTCATAATCAAATTTTTGTGAACTATTTTTTTTGTCCACTCACTTCATTACCCCCTTCATATCATTATAATTATTATTATTTTTTTAAACAAAGTACAATAAAAATGCAAATAAATAGTAGAGACGAACACAGGGTTGCAAATATATAGACCAAGAAGAAAAAACAAGAGCCAAAAAGGTAGCATCAACACAAAGTCTTCAAAATAGAACAATGTTAACACAAAGACTTCAAAATAACACCATAACATTGACACCAACAATGCTTCACACCAACCGATTGAATTTTCTTGAAAGTTTCTATAGTCTGTTCAACAAATCCATTATGTGCGATCCTACGATCATTGCATTCCAAGAGATGACATCTCTTTGAGGCATTCTGTCAAATGGTTTTCTTGCTTTACAGCCTACATTTAGCTTGCATTTCTAGTAGAGTTTTTCAAACTTTAATCCTTGTTGGATGTCCAAATCCTCTTCCAAAGTTATAGAAGAAAATGGGAAGTGTCATGGAAATAATGATGGAGGAGTCCTAAAAGAGCACAGTGAATAGATTTCATGGAAAGGTGAAATGAGAGGTGAGAAGGCAAAGTTTCAAATTTTTTTTAGGGCTAAGAGATGAGTTATAGAATGGCTCTATTGGTGCATGGGGTTAATGGTTGTTAGGCAAGGAACATGAAGTTTACGTAGGATCTTGGAAAAAAGTTAATAAGGGTCAAATTCGAGGACAACAGGAAGAGATAGGGATTAAGTCATCATAAGGAGAGCAGAAGGGTTAACACACTAGAGAAAGCTCTAGTGAGAAGAGAGTACTTCTTTTATAAGAAACCTCTAAAATCACAACAAGAAGCCTTTCTTGAATATCAAAAAAATAGACACTCAGGCTTTTCTCCAAGAACATCACAACCACCCAGGAGGGAGTTGTTGCAAGTATGTGCCTAATCAGTGTTGTTAGAATTAATGATCAATTTTTCCTTCTACTACGCTCACTTAACCATTAAAACCCTAATTATGCAAATACGACAGCAAATTGATGAATAATAGAAAAAGCTCTTGCAGACGGGAGTAAAATACCAAATTATAGAATACCTGTTTTCAGGGTTCTGAAGCGGAACAGTCGAGGACACTTTTGCGGGCACCCTAGTCCAAGGTACCTACTTTTTCGGGAAATTTGGACCTCCTTCTGGTACTGATCAGCCCTATAACTTTTATTTCCTGAGATCTGTCTATGGGGGACACTTTTGCAGGTGCCCTAGTCCTGGAAGTGCACTTTTGTCCAACTTCTCTTCAGATCCCGAATCCTTGATGCCTACCACTCCTTCTTGCAACTCCACTTCTTCCAGATGCGACACCTGTAACCTGCAATCAAAAGACTTGGTTTGGGGGTGTTAACACAGTAAAAATTTCAAAATTTTACTATTTCCTTACTCCATCATATTTGAATAAACCCTGAGGAATATCCCAAGAAGACCATAATATAAAATTTTTTGTATCTCATAAAATGTCTAGGGATGAGCAGTGTCAAATTTCATCAAAATCAATCCATCGGCAAGAGGTCGTGTGGCTTACACCGATACACAAGGAATTGTTTGAAAACAACCATCGGCGTGAAAATAGAGATCGGAAGAAGAATTACGGAGGTCACCGATGGAGTAAGCAACACCGATGACTTTACATCGGCAAGAAAGGCAAGTGGTCATGCCGATCGGTATGACAAATATCTATCGGATGATCTTTTAGAAGCTGCCCCGACGGTATATATCATACCGATGAAGCACTTTCGGCAAAAGTTTCACCGAACAGCATGCGAGGGTAACAAAGCAAATAGTCATCGGTGAGAAATGAACCATCGGAATAGAAAACAAATAAGCCTCCGATGATCAAGAGTCTTGGCGATAAGAAAGCCATCAGCAAGACTCACAGCGATGCACCTCTATCGGGATAACTTGACATATCGGAACAAAAGAAACAAGTCTTGCCGATTCATAAATCACGGCGATCAAAAGGTGTCGGTGACACTTTACTAAACTTTGCCCGATGAAGGATATGACAAAGGGCATCGGGGAGATGATTTGGATTGGGATATCTTAAGAAAGCTATCCCGATAGTGAATGTCATTCCGATAAAGATAAAAGTTCATACATGAAGAGACTATCGGTAAGACAATAAAGATCGGGAAAACATAATTTTAGTATCCCGATGGTCTCAATCTTCCCGATAAGCAAAGCATATCGGTGGGACTCGCCATATCGCAGAGAGATTTAAAACCCTTGGCGATGAAGGAAGTCATGCCGATGGTCGCACCCACTTGAAATATGATACTACATGGCGTCGGGAATACAATTGAGGGGTCACGCCGATTGACTGTCCACGCCATAAAAAACGTTGAGGTCGCCCAGACATTTCAAAAATCACGCCGATAAGAAGAGTTATGGCGATGTGACACTTCACAGCGATGAACATTGAATTGATCAGATAATTAATACAAAATGGCTACGAAGTTCATACGATCATTATAATTGTAAAAAACCGTCCGAGAGCAGAATACAGAAGAATTCTCAGGGTAAAAGCAAAGGCTTCCAATTCCAGCCATCGAACGACAGGTACACATACACAAACCACTATATTGCCTATATTTGAATTTCCTGCCAAATTTTTCAAAAAATGGAAACTCCGGGGAAAGGAAAAGGAAGAAAATCACAAGGGGAAACCAGTAAGCCAAAAAAGCAAAAAACTGATCAAACCCCTGAAGAAAAAGTGAAAGACAGAAAACTAAATCAGGACTTGATTGATCAGTTGCCTGGGTCAACTCCCAAGGCCAGGAGGTCTGCCCAACTCAGGGTAGAAGTAGAAAAATTGGAAGACAAACATAAGCGCCTGGGAGATATTTGGACCCCAATTAGGGGATATGAACTCTTCAGATTCCACTACAACAGAAGATTTAGAAATGCTCCTGTGTCAAACCCATGGCACATGAATTTAGGCAAACTAGTTGTACCTAATGTATTCTTGAATGTAGAACTCCTGCAACTGTTAGCCAGGCATTACAATTCAGGCCTGAAAGCTATCTGCAACCCTCAAGGAGAACCAATTGTACACCTATCAAAAAATGCTATTTGTGAGGTGTATGATTTGGATGATTTGTGCACTGTCCCTATTATTTATGAAGATTTGGATAAAGAGTACTGGAGAATGGATACAACCTACAATGGATGGAGGTTACCCATTCATAGACCCAGGATTGAAGGAGAAGTGATACCCTTGACTGAGAATGATGGCCCTCCCTTTCATGTATCCATTTTTGAACCATACATTCAATATACTTACTATTCTGTAGGCCAAGTCCTTGGCTCAGAGGTCCCTGAGTTCATGACTATTCCTCTAATGGTCATAACCTCTGATATTCAATGTCACAATGCCAGACAATTTGATTATGCCTCCTATGTTGCTACTAGAATAGACTCTGGTCTATCTGCAATAAAAAACAATGCTCCAGCATGCTCTTTTGAGCATTACTCGATGCTCATGCATATGGTCTTATACTATGGCCAGGAAGTAGGATTGTGGCCAAATGAGTTTCAAGTTGTTGCTGCGGATAAGAAAGGGGAAAAGATACCTGTACAAATGTGGACCAGAATCTGGGATAGCAGGTATGCTAACTCCAGCTATGCTCAATTTGAAGAGCATTGTGTTAAAGTGCTATATAGGTATTTCAACCACCCCTGTGAATATTCAATTTCAAATGAAATAAAAAGATTCCTCAGACCAAAAGATTTTGGTGGCCCCCCTACTGTCACTCATAATTGGGGAGATTAGTATTGTTTTGAGGATGCTACTATGATCAGAGTGTATGGTTTTGAGGATGCTCCATTTATATTGCCGAAAACTGTCCCTGACAGAATTGCATATTTGGAAATAATTAGGCAAATGCATTGTTGAAATGTCATGCATCTAAGTTCGCATGATAAACAATCATTCATGCCCAGTACTTTGTGTTTTGGAGATTTTACTGTGGTTTCAAAAGAAGGATACAATCTCATTTTGGATAAACTAATGCATTATAACATGGTGACTGCTGAGGTGAGGAAAGGGTTTGACCCTGAAGGTTTCATTGACTATGCAAGAAGAAAACAAAATCTCAGTGGATACATGCACATACATTATCCACATGATGATGTCATTAGAAATTTGGAAGAGGCTGAAGTCGACTTGGTGGTAGAGAAATATAACAGAGATTTAAATGAAAAGAAAAAGCAGTTGGCAGAAGTTGAAGTGGTATCCTCTGAAGAGGAAGAATTGACTGAACAAGAACAGCCACAAGATAAGACAATAGAAATGTCTAAAAGAAAAATGCAACAATATCAGCCTCCAGTTGTGATACATGATGAGGAGGGGTCTGCTGATGAAGATCCACGCCAAAAGGCTTATGATTCTTTTGTGTCAGATGATACATTCATTCATTCGAAGGAATTTAAATCATTCCTGTATAAATACAAGGGAAAAGAAATTAGGGAGTCAGTAGATAATGTTTCTGCTGACAATGAAAAACAGTTATTAGATATGTTGAAGGAGACAGTGGATAAGGAAATGCAGGACATGACACCAAGCAGAGGCAGACAGCTGCTCAAAGATGCAGGGGTTATGATTTTTCCCGGTTTGGATTTAAATTCTGCTCTGGTTTTTGATAGCTTTTTGAATAATGCTGATGATAAGTATAAGCTTACTCCAGAAGGAGTTAATGAAGTCTATATGGGAACGAGATACAATAATGATGAAAATTCTTTAATGATATGGGCATTGTATCCTCCCCATAAGAAGACGGCCATCATAGACACTGAAAAAACTTTTGGCCATGTTATGACTTTCAGAGCAGGTGAAACTGACCCCATAATTACTGCAGACATTGGTATCAATGTTGCAAAGTTAAATAAAGCACAAGCTCAGATGTTAATCAAGGAAAGAGATGCTTATAAGCTGAATTGTGAAAGATTAACAAAAGAGAATGACTACTTGAAGGACGCTGTTAAGAGCACCTTTGGCCAATCTACGAAAAGAATAACTCAAGGTGAGAGCTCACAAAGTAGTCAAGTAATATCCCATGATCAGGCCAAACAAATTCAAATAGATGCATTTGTTACAATACTGCAGAGCAGGTATGCAAATATGGTACGGTGGTTAAACCAGTTTTGGGATAACTACTCGGAAAATCATAAAGCAGTTAAAGAACATGAAAGGCTTGATAAGAGGATACAAGAAAAGATGATTGAGTTGCAAAACAGGAGTGCCACTGATGGCACAGATATCTCTGATGCAAGAGCATTGCTCAAACGGCACCAGAATTATTATGATAAACTCAAAGCTGATGCTAAGGAAGGGACTGATGCCTCAGATGCAGGAGTGCCCAGGATATTTAAAGATAACGGAGAGGTAAAGAGAAAAGAAGAGTGGACTGTTGATTGTCAAGTTATATTGCACAAAGCCACAGGAGCTCTAAAAGATAAAGCCTCTGTGTCTACAGAAGTTTGCAAACAATTGGAGGAAATGGTCACCCTTGATATAATCACCAGGAGTGCAGTTGAGCTTACTGATTCTCACCGTGCGCAGGAGTATTTAGATCATCTGGAAAAAGTCTATTTATGGCTAAACAGAGCCTGATTAAGCTTATGTAATTATTGTTTATGTTGGTTAAAATCCCAAGAGACTTATTGAAGAGTTGTATCTCTTCATGAAAATATCTATATAAGTTCAAACGATCTATGCTGAAAAATCATCAGCAGTAGAAGATATTCATATATACATATACATAATATTCCAAAATGACTGTGTTGCATATTTTATTTGAAGAAGAAGTTTGAAGTTCTCTGATTCAGTATTTCTACTTTGGTATCAGTTATTTGTTGAAATTATTCAATTGTGTGGCTGTCTCCATTTCTGCATTTCCCTGTTATTCAGATTAAGATATCAAGTATATATTTAATCTGTCAATACACATTTGCTGTATCTGTGTGATTAATTCGGTTGGTGTCCATCATAAGGAATTAAACCCTTCTGATTTATTCACAGTAGCCTGGAAGGAGTAAGTCGGGATTACTAAGTAGAGCCATATAATTAGGATTGACACACTGTCTCCAGTAAAATATTATCTGTTAATCTTGTCTATTCATTTCATTTGGTTCCTTCAAGTAAGGATTAAAGTACCTTCTGGTGAATTATAAGATATCTGATTTTATTTGGTTGGATTATCAAGAAGAGTCTGTCAGTCATTTACTTGCACGTTTATACAAGCTATAAACCAGAACTATGCCAAATATCTAGAATTATTACCATTTAGAAACTACTGTTCTTAGTCCTTCAAATTGACTCTGTTACCCAACAAGGCACTAGTCTCATTCAACTCATTAATTAAAACCCTTTTTGATATTGCTTATACAATTTCTGCCAATCACTTATTAAACATTATACATAGAATTAATTAGTCAGCTTTGTCATCTATCCTACATCCTATGCCATTGTAGATAGACCTAGTTAGTCCATTCATCCACACTCGAACTGCTTTAGTATTTCAAGGTTCACCCACCTAGGTGTAGCAGGACCTAAAGTGTAGGAAATCATCAAACCTTGAAGGTTGATTTCGTCAAGCTAGTTCAAAAACGTTGCAAATCCAAACATAGAGCCTGGCATCCTCTTAGGATTAGCAACTTGCATTTTTGAGACCTAACAAATTGGCGACTCTGCTGGGGACTTAGTAAAAAGACCTTAGAAATTAATCCTTTCTTTCGTAGAGTCATTTAATATTTCTTTTTGGTAACTCGGCTGGTGACAAGAACCTTACAGATAAAAATATAAACTTTTCCTATTCAATAGGTGGCGACTCTAGTTACAATTATAACAAAAATTTCAAATGGATGGTAGGAGATCCAAGATGGAAGGCAGAAATTTGCAGTCATCTCCACCACTTAGAAACATCTCCAAAAGAAATATGAATCCAAAATATTCCCACCAAGATAATAATCTAGACATCCAGGAGAATGATTCAGAACAAAATATTGCAATTCACAACAAATTCACACCTCTGCATGATTCAAACGAGAACCTTAGTGGAGCAACTGATGATATTTTGGCAAGGTACAGACCCACTCCTCAAGAACAGCGGGATCATGATGCAAAGGTCATGAGGGATATTGATAGGAACCAAGCTGAACATGATTTCAAGGTCTCGTTTGACCAGGGAGAAGAGATAGGATATGAATTGTCAAATCAGGGAATGAATGACAATCCAGAATATCAGGAAATAAATAATCAAGACATGAGTGATGAGAAACAGGAAATACTCATGCTCAGGAAAGAACTCGAAAGGTACAAGATACAAGAGGAGGAGGAGTTATTACAGCAAGAAATTCAACAGAGGAGAAATAAAGCCAAAACAGCTCCCCCTAAATATGTACCCCCGCATAGAGGGAATATTTCAAGAAATACACAACAAAATACAAGTAGTACTCAAAACTCACATGCTTCTGGAAGTCATCAGAACACTATTCCCCAAAACCCCAGACCACCTCACATACGTAATGCATCCCCACATATGGCAAATAATTACCCACCCCCTGGTCAACAATATTATAGGCCACAAAATCAACACATAAATCCCCATATGAACCAACATCAACAATATGCATATCATCAGCCACCAGGTGGATATAATTACTATCCCAATCCACCACATCTCAATTTCCCTCCCCAAAACCTTGCTAATATATGCAGTCAATTTGATTTGACTGGATATCAGTTATATCCATATCCTATGGATAGTACTTGGAGAAACATGGTTCCCAAGTTTACTGGAAACAATGCAGTATCTGCAGAAGATCATATCAGAAGTTTCAATGCTTTTGTACAGGATATAGGTATGGACTGGGAAGACATTAGAATGAGGTTATTTATGATGTCCCTCACTGAAGATGCCAGAGATTGGTTTAATAGCTTGCCCGATGCATCAATCAATTCAATTACTGATTTCCATAACCAGTTTAAGGATCAGTATGGTAACCAATATGCTCCTGAGTTTGCACTGCATGAATTGATAAGTATACAGAAGTATCAAAATGAATCAGTGTTTGATTTTAATTTGAAGTTCTCCAAGTTACATAATAAGGTACCACATGGAGCCAAGTTATCTGACCAGGCAGCACTGAGTATCTATATGAAAGCATTTGATCCCAAAACAGGATATGAACTTAGAAACAGGTGTCCTGCAACCTTGGCCGAAGCACAGAAAGTGGCCATAACCATTGAAAATAATAGGAAGGCTGCAGGGATGGTCAGTAAAAGGGATAATCATAGGAATCTTCAGAATCCAAATGCTCAACAGATTAAACCAGAGGGTCAGCATAGGCATGAGAGACCTAGGCTACATGACATGCCTTACAATACAAATTGGAAGGATGGAAGACCTATAGATAGTAACAGAAAGCAACCATATGGAAAGGATACTCCTGATCCCTTGAAGAGAAACATGGCACATATGGCGGAAAATAAACCTTGGTGTTTTGTATGTAACTTACCACATTTGCCTGAATACTGTGAGGTAGCTAAATCAATACAGCAAGAGGAAATGCTATACAACTATAATAGGGATAATCACACCATCAATATGATGTAGGATACACCATGTGTGGTAACAGAAGATTATTCTTCTTCAGAGGAAGAAGGGTATGAGTATGATGTAGGGAACCAAAAATATCATGTTAACATGGGAGAACAGCAGGTATTCTCAGACCAGGAAGATAGTTGTAACAACAAGTCATGTGGTCAATGGAGAAGGCCTACTGAGGATGAAAGAGAAGCTCTCACAGTGGCTGCAGTGGCTCAAGCTCGAAACACTTATAACTTAAGGAATAGAACAACAAATGTTGAGCAAGGAACTCCTGGGAGTGTATTCATAAAAGACCAGAATAACAAAGGGAATAATACAAAATCATCACCTAAAGAACCAGAAAAAGGGGATAAAAATAAAATGAAAGAAAATCTAGAAAAGGAGAACACAAAAACAGAAAAGAATGACCTAATCATAACCCCTTCTTTTGACATTGCACAGGCAGTGTCTCAGGTAAAGATATCAGTCCCACTCCTAGAGATGATGAAAATAGATAAATATAGGAGTACAGTCGTCAAGATGATTTCTGATACACCTAATCCAAAACATAAAGGGTTTGAAAAAACAACAAATATTGTGCATCAGGAAAATTTTAAGATGCCTGAGGTTTACCTTGGTGACACACTTACAAAAAATCCCTCACAGGTAGATCCATTTTATACTACACTAGTAATCAAGAACAGAATAGTCAGGAATTGTATGATTGATTCAGGTGCTGCTATGAATATCATGCCTATAGCAGTGATGAAAGAATTGGGGATGTGGGTTGATACTACGTATGGTCAGTGTTATGCAATGGATAACAGATCTATTCCAGTGGTTGGTATTATGAAAGATGTAGAGATAAAACTTGCTTCACATCCTGAAGCAACATATAACATTGACATCACTGTGGTTGATATCCCACCGTATTATGGAATGCTGTTATCAAGGCAGTGGGCTGCAATGGCGGGAGGCAATGTTCAATTAGATCTATCATATGCTACCATACCAATAGGTGACAGGGAAATTAAGTTGTGCAGAGAACCAAGGTATGACAATATTATAGAAAGAATGGACTGGCATCAGGTGAATTTCTTTTGTGACACAGATTTAGGAGTTTTCAAAGTTGGAGAAACTACCCCAGAATTGCATAACACTGACCCAATACACACTGAATCTATGAAAAGAGAGAATGATTTGTGGAAAATGTATTTCGACGGTGCATGCAGCAAGATAGGAAATGGGGCCGGAGTAGTTTTTATCTCACCAGGAGGTAAAACATTTAAATACTCTTTCTTATTGACATTCGAATGCACCAATAACGTAGCTGAGTATGAAGCCCTGCTCATTGGCCTAAACATAGCCACCAAATACAAAATAAAAAAGTTGGCTGTCTATGGTGATTCTGAATTGGTCATCTCCCAAGTAAGAGAAAAATATTTATCCAAGAATAAAAGATTAAGACAGTACAGAAATCCAGTTTGGGATAGTGTTGAATTATTTGATGCTTTTTCAATCAGCTGGGTTGATAGGTCTAAAAACATCATGGCAGACTTTTTAGCAAACATTGCATTAAAGAGAGATGATCTAACATTAGGAGGGATCACAGAAGTAGAATTTAAAACTAGACCTACCATCCCTGATAATATACAGAACTGGCAGGTGTTTGATAGCGATGCTGATATAATCAATTTCTTACATTGTGCTGATTATTATGAAAATCAAGAAATTGATTTCAGTGCATTTGTGGAGGAACACGATGGGAAAGAAACCCTATTTGGCCAAGAAGTGGTTCAACTGAAGACAAATAAGATACCCAAAGGGCTTATTGCATTAGAAAAAGCATTTGATGGGCATGATAGATACAAGAAGAAAGAAACACCAGTGATACCTGAGAATCTTGAGGAAGTGAACTTGGGGACTCAGACAACCCCAAAAAATATATATATTGGGAGGAATCTTGACCAGAAAATCAGAAGTAGAATTATCAATCTACTTAGGAAGTATAGGCATGTGTTTGCTTGGTCATATGATGACTTAAAGGCATATAGAGAGGATCTATTTCAACATGAGATACCACTCAAACCAGATGCAAAACCATTTAGACAGAAACAAAGGCCGATTAATCCTACATTGGCTCCGAAAATGCTGGAGGAACTTACAAAGTTAAGGGATGGAGCTATAATCAAACCTATTAGACATTCTTCCTGGGTCTCAAACTTAGTACCTGTCAGGAAAAAGAATGGTGACATTAGACTGTGTGTGGATTGCAGAAACCTGAATAAATCTTCTCTCAAAGATAATTATCCTCTTCCCAATATGGAGGCAATATTACAGAAAGTTACTGGATGTGAATTACTATCCATGATGGATGGTTTCTCCGGCTACAATCAGGTAAAGGTTAAGGAGTCTGAACAATTCAAGACCGCATTCACCACTCCGTGGGGAACATATGTATACTTGAGAATGCCATTTGGATTAACTAATGCTGGGGCAACATTTCAAAGAGCGATGGATGTAGCTTTTGCTGAATTGATCAATAAGATTATGATAGTCTATCAAGACGACTTAACAGCATATTCAAAAAAGGCGGAAGATCATTGCACACATCTAGAACAGATATTTGTCAAAGCCCTAGAATATGGAATATCATTGAATCCTAAAAAATGCCAATTTGCAGTAACAGAAGGAAAATTGCTTGGCCATATAGTCTCGAAGGAAGGAGTTAAAATAGATCCTGAAAGGGTGAAAGCAATTGATCAGGTCCCTATTCCAAAAAATGTAAAAGCTATACAATCATTTTTTGGTCAGATAAATTTTGTCAGAAGATTTATACCAAATTTCGCAGAGATTGTTTGTCCTATATCAAGAATGCTGAAGAAGAACTCAGATATGAAATGGACAACAGAAGCAATGGAAGCATTTGGTAACATTAAGGAGGCCATCAAACAAGCTCCAGTCTTAATATCCCCTGACTTCGGCAAACCTTTCCAACTTTTTTCATTTGCTTCCTATCATACAGTGGCAGCAGTGTTGTTGCAGAAAAACAATGATGGATATGAACAGCCAATCTCTTTCTTTAGCAAGTCCCTTCAGAATGCAGAGTTGAAGTATGACATTATTGAAAAACAGGCATATGCATTGGTAAAAGCAGTAAAAAACTTTAGACCATATTTGGTGGGGGCTAAAATCATAGCATATGTTCCTAATGCTGCAGTGAAGGATGTGCTGATCCAAACTGAGGTCACCGGTAGGAGATGTAGGTGGATCAATAGGATTCAGGAATTCAACATTGAAATCCAAATCACTAAATTAGTAAGAGGACAGGGTCTTGCCAAATTGATGGCTGAAAGTAATCTAGAAGCTTCCCAGATATGTAATGTTGATGCAAGTACCAGTATTGAACGCACTCCGTGGTATACTGATATAGTATATTATCTAAAACATATGGAGTGTCCTGAAGGATATGATGATAACAAAAGAAGGACACTCAAACTACAAGCTTCAAAATATGTACTCATTGGTGGAGATCTCTATTGGAAAAATAGAGATGGGGTTCTACTATTATGTTTGGATGAATATCAATCAAAACATATTATGAAGGAGTTGCATGAAGGCATGTGCGGAGGACATTTCTCAGCAAAAACCACAGCCCACAAGATTTTGAGGGCAGGGTACTATTGGCCTAAAGTCTTTAACGATTCATACCAGTACACTAGAAAGTGTGAAGCATGCCAAAAGTTCTCAGGGAAGTTAAAGTATCATGGAGCACTACCCTTAAAACCTATGCAAGTTGAGGCTCCATTTTATCAGTGGGGTATTGATTTTATAGGTGAAATTTCAGAGAAATCAAGTGGGGGGCACCGATGGATTTTAGTAGCTACTGATTACTTTACAAAATGGGCGGAAGCAATCCCAACCAGACAGGCTACTAGTAAAGTTGTGATAAATTTTCTAATGGATAACATTATATGCAGATTTGGTACTCCTGTAAGACTGATTACTGATAATGGGATGTGCTTTAGATCTGATGAATTCAAAGGTTTTTGCAGCACACATGGTATCACTGTTTCTTATGCTGCTCCTTACCATCCACAGGCCAATGGACAAGCTGAATCAAGTAATAAGAGTCTGTTGAAAATCATAAAAAGAATGTTGGATAGAAATAAGAAGGCTTGGGATTCAAAATTAAGAATGGCAGTATGGGCTGACAGGATTACTATAAAAAGGGCAATTGGGAGATCCCCTTATGAATTGGTATATGGAACCCAAGCAAGATTACCATTAGAAAATCTTATACCAGTATACAAATTCATTCTCCAGGAAGACTTGAATATCCCTGAACCAATGGAGGAAAGGTTGGAACAATTAGCAGAGCTTGATGAAACAAGAAGAATGGCTCAGAAACAGAATATTAAATTACAATCACAGGTAAAATATCTCTTTGACAAAAAGGCCAAAGAAAGAAAGTTTGAAATAAATGATCTGGTACTAATGTGGAATGCAAGATGTCAAGACAAAGGAAAACATGGAAAATTTGAAGCCCTGTGGTTGGGTCCTTTTGTTATCACTGGCAAGGGAGGTGATGATTCTTACTATGTACAGAATATGTCAGGAGAGGAGCAGGAATTTCCAGTACATGGGCAATACTTGAAGCAGTTCTTTTCATAAACATGTACAAAGAGAATTGAGTGTTGCCAGTGCATGGACAACATTCAAATAATTCTCAAAAATATCTTATTCCATGCACAGTAGTCTAGGAATCATTCCCGCTCCCCATCATTTGTTCCTTTCCTTTTTCCAGTTTCATAAAACCTCACCCCAAAATAATAAAATATGTGGTCTACTTCCCTAGGAAATCTGGATCCTTGTATACTCACAGGGAGTATACATCCCAGACAGAGCCACTGTTAACATAGTAAAAATTTCAAAATTTTACTATTTCCTTACTCCATCATATTTGAATAAACCCTGAGGAATATCCCAAGAAGACCATAATATAAAATTTTTTGTATCTCATAAAATGTCTAGGGATGAGCAGTGTCAAATTTCATCAAAATCAATCCATCGGCAAGAGGTCGTGTGGCTTACACCGATACACAAGGAATTGTTTGAAAACAACCATCGGCGTGAAAATAGAGATCGGAAGAAGAATTACGGAGGTCACCGATGGAGTAAGCAACACCGATGACTTTACATCGGCAAGAAAGGCAAGTGGTCATGCCGATCGGTATGACAAATATCTATCGGATGATCTTTTAGAAGCTGCCCCGACGGTATATATCATACCGATGAAGCACTTTCGGCAAAAGTTTCACCGAACAGCATGCGAGGGTAACAAAGCAAATAGTCATCGGTGAGAAATGAACCATCAGAATAGAAAACAAATAAGCCTCCGATGATCAAGAGTCTTGGCGATAAGAAAGCCATCGGCAAGACTCACAGCGATGCACCTCTATCGGGATAACTTGACATATCGGAACAAAAGAAACAAGTCTTGCCGATTCATAAATCACGGCGATCAAAAGGTGTCGGTGACACTTTACTAAACTTTGCCCGATGAAGGATATGACAAAGGGCATCGGGGAGATGATTTGGATCGGGATATCTTAAGAAAGCTATCCCGACAGTGAATGTCATTCCGATAAAGATAAAAGTTCATACATGAAGAGACTATCGGTAAGACAATAAAGATCGGGAAAACATAATTTTAGTATCCCGATGGTCTCAATCTTCCCGATAAGCAAAGCATATCGGTGGGACTCGCCATATCGCAGAGAGATCTAAAACCCTTGGCGATGAAGGAAGTTATGCCGATGGTCGCACCCACTTGAAATATGATAGTACATGGCGTCGGGAATACAATTGAGGGGTCACGCCGATTGACTGTCCACGCCATAAAAAATGTTGAGGTCGCCCAGACATTTCAAAAATCACGCCGATAAGAAGAGTTATGGCGATGTGACACTTCACAGCGATGAACATTGAATTGATCAGATAATTAATACAAAACGGCTACGAAGTTCATACGATCATTATAATTGTAAAAAACCGTCCGAGAGCAGAATACAGAAGAATTCTCAGGGCAAAAGCAAAGGCTTCCAATTCCAGCCATCGAACGACAGGTACACATACACAAACCACTATATTGCCTATATTTGAATTTCCTGCCAAATTTTTCAAAAAATGGAAACTCCGGGGAAAGGAAAAGGAAGAAAATCACAAGGGGAAACCAGTAAGCCAAAAAAGCAAAAAACTGATCAAACCCCTGAAGAAAAAGTGAAAGACAGAAAACTAAATCAGGACTTGATTGATCAGTTGCCTGGGTCAACTCCCAAGGCCAGGAGGTCTGCCCAACTCAGGGTAGAAGTAGAAAAATTGGAAGACAAACATAAGCGCCTGGGAGATATTTGGACCCCAATTAGGGGATATGAACTCTTCAGATTCCACTACAACAGAAGATTTAGAAATGCTCCTGTGTCAAACCCATGGCACATGAATTTAGGCAAACTGGTTGTACCTAATGTATTCTTGAATGTAGAACTCCTGCAACTGTTAGCCAGGCATTACAATTCAGGCCTGAAAGCTATCTGCAACCCTCAAGGAGAACCAATTGTACACCTATCAAAAAATGCTATTTGTGAGGTGTATGATTTGGATGATTTGTGCACTGTCCCTATTGTTTATGAAGATTTGGATAAAGAGTACTGGAGAATGGATACAACCTACAATGGATGGAGGTTACCCATTCATAGACCCAGGATTGAAGGAGAAGTGATACCCTTGACTGAGAATGATGGCCCTCCCTTTCATGTATCCATTTTTGAACCATACATTCAATATACTTACTATTCTGTAGGCCAAGTCCTTGGCTCAGAGGTCCCTGAGTTCATGACTATTCCTCTAATGGTCATAACCTCTGATATTCAATGTCACAATGCCAGACAATTTGATTATGCCTCCTATGTTGCTACTAGAATAGACTCTGGTCTATCTGCAATAAAAAACAATGCTCCAGCATGCTCTTTTGAGCATTACTCGATGCTCATGCATATGGTCTTATACTATGGCTAGGAAGTAGGATTGTGGCCAAATGAGTTTCAAGTTGTTGCTGCGGATAAGAAAGGGGAAAAGATACCTGTACAAATGTGGACCAGAATCTGGGATAGCAGGTATGCTAACTCCAGCTATGCTCAATTTGAAGAGCATTGTGTTAAAGTGCTATATAGGTATTTCAACCACCCCTGTGAATATTCAATTTCAAATGAAATAAAAAGATTCCTCAGACCAAAAGATTTTGGTGGCCCCCCTACTGTCACTCATAATTGGGGAGATTGGTATTGTTTTGAGGATGCTACTATGATCAGAGTGTATGGTTTTGAGGATGCTCCATTTATATTGCCGAAAACTGTCCCTGACAGAATTGCATATTTGGAAATAATTAGGCAAATGCATTGTTGAAATGTCATGCATCTAAGTTCGCATGATAAACAATCATTCATGCCCAGTACTTTGTGTTTTGGAGATTTTACTGTGGTTTCAAAAGAAGGATACAATCTCATTTTGGATAAACTAATGCATTATAACATGGTGACTGCTGAGGTGAGGAAAGGGTTTGACCCTGAAGGTTTCATTGACTATGCAAGAAGAAAACAAAATCTCAGTGGATACATGCACATACATTATCCACATGATGATGTCATTAGAAATTTGGAAGAGGCTGAAGTCGACTTGGTGGTAGAGAAATATAACAGAGATTTAAATGAAAAGAAAAAGCAGTTGGCAGAAGTTGAAGTGGTATCCTCTGAAGAGGAAGAATTGACTGAACAAGAACAGCCACAAGATAAGACAATAGAAATGTCTAAAAGAAAAATGCAACAATATCAGCCTCCAGTTGTGATACATGATGAGGAGGGGTCTGCTGATGAAGATCCACGCCAAAAGGCTTATGATTCTTTTGTGTCAGATGATACATTCATTCATTCGAAGGAATTTAAATCATTCCTGTATAAATACAAGGGAAAAGAAATTAGGGAGTCAGTAGATAATGTTTCTGCTGACAATGAAAAACAGTTATTAGATATGTTGAAGGAGACAGTGGATAAGGAAATGCAGGACATGACACCAAGCAGAGGCAGACAGCTGCTCAAAGATGCAGGGGTTATGATTTTTCCCGGTTTGGATTTAAATTCTGCTCTGGTTTTTGATAGCTTTTTGAATAATGCTGATGATAAGTATAAGCTTACTCCAGAAGGAGTTAATGAAGTCTATATGGGAACGAGATACAATAATGATGAAAATTCTTTAATGATATGGGCATTGTATCCTCCCCATAAGAAGACGGCCATCATAGACACTGAAAAAACTTTTGGCCATGTTATGACTTTCAGAGCAGGTGAAACTGACCCCATAATTACTGCAGACATTGGTATCAATGTTGCAAAGTTAAATAAAGCACAAGCTCAGATGTTAATCAAGGAAAGAGATGCTTATAAGCTGAATTGTGAAAGATTAACAAAAGAGAATGACTACTTGAAGGACGCTGTTAAGAGCACCTTTGGCCAATCTACGAAAAGAATAACTCAAGGTGAGAGCTCACAAAGTAGTCAAGTAATATCCCATGATCAGGCCAAACAAATTCAAATAGATGCATTTGTTACAATACTGCAGAGCAGGTATGCAAATATGGTACGGTGGTTAAACCAGTTTTGGGATAACTACTCGGAAAATCATAAAGCAGTTAAAGAACATGAAAGGCTTGATAAGAGGATACAAGAAAAGATGATTGAGTTGCAAAACAGGAGTGCCACTGATGGCACAGATATCTCTGATGCAAGAGCATTGCTCAAACGGCACCAGAATTATTATGATAAACTCAAAGCTGATGCTAAGGAAGGGACTGATGCCTCAGACGCAGGAGTGCCCAGGATATTTAAAGATAACGGAGAGGTAAAGAGCAAAGAAGAGTGGACTGTTGATTGTCAAGTTATATTGCACAAAGCCACAGGAGCTCTAAAAGATAAAGCCTCTGTGTCTACAGAAGTTTGCAAACAATTGGAGGAAATGGTCACCCTTGATATAATCACCAGGAGTGCAGTTGAGCTTACTGATTCTCACCGTGCGCAGGAGTATTTAGATCATCTGGCAAAAGTCTATTTATGGCTAAACAGAGCCTGATTAAGCTTATGTAATTATTGTTTATGTTGGTTAAAATCCCAAGAGACTTATTGAAGAGTTGTATCTCTTCATGAAAATATCTATATAAGTTCAAACGATCTATGCTGAAAAATCATCAGCAGTAGAAGATATTCATATATACATATACATAATATTCCAAAATGACTGTGTTGCATATTTTATTTGAAGAAGAAGTTTGAAGTTCTCTGATTCAGTATTTCTACTTTGGTATCAGTTATTTGTTGAAATTATTCAATTGTGTGGCTGTCTCCATTTCTGCATTTCCCTGTTATTCAGATTAAGATATCAAGTATATATTTAATCTGTCAATACACATTTGCTGTATCTGTGTGATTAATTCGGTTGGTGTCCATCATAAGGAATTAAACCCTTCTGATTTATTCACAGTAGCCTGGAAGGAGTAAGTCGGGATTACTAAGTAGAGCCATATAATTAGGATTGACACACTGTCTCCAGTAAAATATTATCTGTTAATCTTGTCTATTCATTTCATTTGGTTCCTTCAAGTAAGGATTAAAGTACCTTCTGGTGAATTATAAGATATCTGATTTTCTTTGGTTGGATTATCAAGAAGAGTCTGTCAGTCATTTACTTGCACGTTTATACAAGCTATAAACCAGAACTATGCCAAATATCTAGAATTATTACCATTTAGAAACTACTGTTCTTAGTCCTTCAAATTGACTCTGTTACCCAACAAGGCACTAGTCTCATTCAACTCATTAATTAAAACCCTTTTTGATATTGCTTATACAATTTCTGCCAATCACTTATTAAACATTATACATAGAATTAATTAGTCAGCTTTGTCATCTATCCTACATCCTATGCCATTGTAGATAGACCTAGTTAGTCCATTCATCCACACTCGGACTGCTTTAGTATTTCAAGGTTCACCCACCTAGGTGTAGTAGGACCTAAAGTGTAGGAAATCATCAAACCTTGAAGGTTGATTTCGTCAAGCTAGTTCAAAAACGTTGCAAATCCAAACATAGAGCCTGGCATCCTCTTAGGATTAGCAACTTGCATTTTTGAGACCTAACAAATTGGCGACTCTGCTGGGGACTTAGTAAAAAGACCTTAGAAATTAATCCTTTCTTTCGTAGAGTCATTTAAAATTTCTTTTTGGTAACTCTGCTGGTGACAAGAACCTTACAGATAAAAATATAAACTTTTCCTATTCAATAGGTGGCGACTCTAGTTACAATTATAACAAAAATTTCAAATGGATGGTAGGAGATCCAAGATGGAAGGCAGAAATTTGCAGTCATCTCCACCACTTAGAAACATCTCCAAAAGAAATATGAATCCAAAATATTCCCACCAAGATAATAATCTAGACATCCAGGAGAATGATTCAGAACAAAATATTGCAATTCACAACAAATTCACACCTCTGCATGATTCAAACGAGAACCTTAGTGGAGCAACTGATGATATTTTGGCAAGGTACAGACCCACTCCTCAAGAACAGCGGGATCATGATGCAAAGGTCATGAGGGATATTGATAGGAACCAAGCTGAACATGATTTCAAGGTCTCGTTTGACCAGGGAGAAGAGATAGGATATGAATTGTCAAATCAGGGAATGAATGACAATCCAGAATATCAGGAAATAAATAATCAAGACATGAGTGATGAGAAACAGGAAATACTCATGCTCAGGAAAGAACTCAAAAGGTACAAGATACAAGAGGAGAAGGAGTTATTATAGCAAGAAATTCAACAGAGGAGAAATAAAGCCAAAACAGCTCCCCCTAAATATGTACCCCCGCATAGAGGGAATATTTCAAGAAATACACAACAAAATACTAGTGCTCAAAACTCACATGCTTCTGGAAGTCATCAGAACACTATTCCCCAAAACCCCAGACCACCTCACATACGTAATGCATCCCCACATATGGCAAATAATTACCCACCCCCTGGTCAACAATATTATAGGCCACAAAATCAACACATAAATCCCCATATGAACCAACATCAACAATATGCATATCATCAGCCACCAGGTGGATATAATTACTATCCCAATCCACCACATCTCAATTTCCCTCCCCAAAACCTTGCTAATATATGCAGTCAATTTGATTTGACTGGATATCAGTTATATCCATATCCTATGGATAGTACTTGGAGAAACATGGTTCCCAAGTTTACTGGAAACAATGCAGTATCTGCAGAAGATCATACCAGAAGTTTCAATGCTTTTGTACAGGATATAGGTATGGACTGGGAAGACATTAGAATGAGGTTATTTATGATGTCCCTCACTGAAGATGCCAAAGATTGGTTTAATAGCTTGCCCGATGCATCAATCAATTCAATTACTGATTTCCATAACCAGTTTAAGGATCAGTATGGTAACCAATATGCTCCTGAGTTTGCACTGCATGAACTGATAAGTATACAGAAGTATCAAAACGAATCAGTGTTTGATTTTAATCTGAAGTTCTCCAAGTTACATAATAAGGTACCACATGGAGCCAAGTTATCTGACCAGGCAGCACTGAGTATCTATATGAAAGCATTTGATCCCAAAACAGGATATGAACTTAGAAACAGGTGTCCTGCAACCTTGGCCGAAGCACAGAAAGTGGCCATAACCATTGAAAATAATAGGAAGGCTGCAGGGATGGTCAGTAAAAGGGATAATCATAGGAATCTTCAGAATCCAAATGCTCAACAGATTAAACCAGAGGGTCAGCATAGGCATGAGAGACCTAGGCTACATGACATGCCTTACAATACAAATTGGAAGGATGGAAGACCTATAGATAGTAACAGAAAGCAACCATATGGAAAGGATACTCCTGATCCCTTGAAGAGAAACATGGCACATATGGCGGAAAATAAACCTTGGTGTTTTGTATGTAACTTACCACATTTGCCTGAATACTGTGAGGTAGCTAAATCAATACAGCAAGAGGAAATGCTATACAACTATAATAGGGATAATCACACCATCAATATGATGCAGGATACACCATGTGTGGTAACAGAAGATTATTCTTCTTCAGAGGAAGAAGGGTATGAGTATGATGTAGGGAACCAAAAATATCATGTTAACATGGGAGAACAGCAGGTATTCTCAGACCAGGAAGATAGTTGTAACAACAAGTCATGTGGTCAATGGAGAAGGCCTACTGAGGATGAAAGAGAAGCTCTCACAGTGGCTGCAGTGGCTCAAGCTCGAAACACTTATAACTTAAGGAATAGAACAACAAATGTTGAGCAAGGAACTCCTGGGAGTGTATTCATAAAAGACCAGAATAACAAAGGGAATAATACAAAATCATCACCTAAAGAACCAGAAAAAGGGGATAAAAATAAAATGAAAGAAAATCTAGAAAAGGAGAACACAAAAAGAGAAAAGAATGACCTGATCATAACCCCTTCTTTTGACATTGCACAGGCAGTGTCTCAGGTAAAGATATCAGTCCCACTCCTAGAGATGATGAAAATAGATAAATATAGGAGTACAGTCATCAAGATGATTTCTGATACACCTAATCCAAAACATAAAGGGTTTGAAAAAACAACAAATAATGTGCATCAGGAAAATTTTAAGATGCCTGAGGTTTACCTTGGTGACACACTTACAAAAAATCCCTCACAGGTAGATCCATTTTATACTACACTAGTAATCAAGAACAGAATAGTCAGGAATTGTATGATTGATTCAGGTGCTGCTATGAATATCATGCCTATAGCAGTGATGAAAGAATTGGGGATGTGGGTTGATACTATGTATGGTCAGTGTTATGCAATGGATAACAGATCTATTCCAGTGGTTGGTATTATGAAAGATGTAGAGATAAAACTTGCTTCACATCCTGAAGCAACATATAACATTGACATCACTGTGGTTGATATCCCACCGTATTATGGAATGCTGTTATCAAGGCAGTGGGCTGCAATGGCGGGAGGCAATGTTCAATTAGATCTATCATATGCTACCATACCAGTAGGTGACAGGGAAATTAAGTTGTGCAGAGAACCAAGGTATGACAATATTATAGAAAGAATGGACCGGCATCAGGTGAATTTCTTTTGTGACACAGATTTAGGAGTTTTCAAAGTTGGAGAAACTACCCCAGAATTGCATAACACTGACCCAATACACACTGAATCTATGAAAAGAGAGAATGATTTGTGGAAATTGTATTTCGACGGTGCATGCAGCAAGATAGGAAATGGGGCCGGAGTAGTTTTTATCTCACCAGGAGGTAAAACATTTAAATACTCTTTCTTATTGACATTCGAATGCACCAATAACGTAGCTGAGTATGAAGCCCTGCTCATTGGCCTAAACATAGCCACCAAATACAAAATAAAAAAGTTGGTTGTCTATGGTGATTCTGAATTGGTCATCTCCCAAGTAAGAGAAAAATATTGATCCAAGAATAAAAGATTAAGACAGTACAAAAATGCAGTTTGGGATAGTGTTGAATTATTTGATGCTTTTTCAATCAGCTGGGTTGATAGGTCTAAAAACATCATGGCAGACTTTTTAGCAAACATTGCATTAAAGAGAGATGATATAACATTAGGAGGGATCACAGAAGTAGAATTTAAAACTAGACCTACCATCCCTGATAATATACAGAACTGGCAGGTGTTTGATAGCGATGCTGATATAATCAATTTCTTACATTGTGCTGATTATTATGAAAATCAAGAAATTGATTTCAGTGCATTTGTGGAGGAACACGATGGGAAAGAAACCCTATTTGGCCAAGAAGTGGTTCAACTGAAGACAAATAAGATACCCAAAGGGCTTATTGCATTAGAAAAAGCATTTGATGGGCATGATAGATACAAGAAGAAAGAAACACCAGTGATACCTGAGAATCTTGAGGAAGTGAACTTGGGGACTCAGACAACCCCAAAAAATATATATATTGGGAGGAATCTTGACCAGAAAATCAGAAGTAGAATTATCAATCTACTTAGGAAGTATAGGCATGTGTTTTCTTGGTCATATGATGACTTAAAGGCATATAGAGAGGATCTATTTCAACATGAGATACCACTCAAACCAGATGCAAAACCATTTAGACAGAAACAAAGGCCGATTAATCCTACATTGGCTCCGAAAATGCTGGAGGAACTTACAAAGTTAAGGGATGGAGCTATAATCAAACCTATTAGACATTCTTCCTGGGTCTCAAACTTAGTACCTGTCAGGAAAAAGAATGGTGACATTAGACTGTGTGTGGATTTCAGAAACCTGAATAAATCTTCTCTCAAAGATAATTATCCTCTTCCCAATATGGAGGCAATATTACAGAAAGTTACTGGATGTGAATTACTATCCATGATGGATGGTTTCTCCGGCTACAATCAGGTAAAGGTTAAGGAGTCTGAACAATTCAAGACCGCATTCACCACTCTGTGGGGAACATATGTATACTTGAGAATGCCATTTGGATTAACTAATGCTAGGGCAACATTTCAAAGAGCGATGGATGTAGCCTTTGCTGAATTGATCAATAAGATTATGATAGTCTATCAAGACGACTTAACAGCATATTCAAAAAAGGCCGAAGATCATTGCACACATCTAGAACAGATATTTGTCAAAGCCCTAGAATATGGAATATCATTGAATCCTAAAAAATGCCAATTTGCAGTAACAGAAGGAAAATTGCTTGGCCATATAGTCTCGAAGGAAGGAGTTAAAATAGATCCTGAAAGGGTGAAAGCAATTGATCAGGTCCCTATTCCAAAAAATGTAAAAGCTATACAATCATTTTTTGGTCAGATAAATTTTGTCAGAAGATTTATACCAAATTTCGCAGAGATTGTTTGTCCTATATCAAGAATGCTGAAGAAGAACTCAGATATGAAATGGACAACAGAAGCAATGGAAGCATTTGGTAACATTAAGGAGGCCATCAAACAAGCTCCAGTCTTAATATCCCCTGACTTCGGCAAACCTTTCCAACTTTTTTCATTTGCTTCCTATCATACAGTGGCAGCAGTGTTGTTGCAGAAAAACAATGATGGATATGAACAGCCAATCTCTTTCTTTAGCAAGTCCCTTCAGAATGCAGAGTTGAAGTATGACATTATTGAAAAACAGGCATATGCATTGGTAAAAGCAGTAAAAAACTTTAGACCATATTTGGTGGGGGCTAAAATCATAGCATATGTTCCTAATGCTGCAGTGAAGGATGTGCTGATCCAAACTGAGGTCACCGGTAGGAGATGTAGGTGGATCAATAGGATTTAGGAATTCAACATTGAAATCCAAATCACTAAATTAGTAAGAGGACAGGGTCTTGCCAAATTGATGGCTGAAAGTAATCTAGAAGCTTCCCAGATATGTAATGTTGATGCAAGTACCAGTATTGAACGCACTCTGTGGTATACTGATATAGTATATTATCTAAAACATATGGAGTGTCCTGAAGGATATGATGATAACAAAAGAAGGACACTCAAACTACAAGCTTCAAAATATGTACTCATTGGTGGAGATCTCTATTGGAAAAATAGAGATGGGGTTCTACTATTATGTTTGGATGAATATCAATCAAAACATATTATGAAGGAGTTGCATGAAGGCATGTGCGGAGGACATTTCTCAGCAAAAACCACAGCCCACAAGATTTTGAGGGCAGGGTACTATTGGCCTAAAGTCTTTAACGATTCATACCAGTACACTAGAAAGTGTGAAGCATGCCAAAAGTTCTCAGGGAAGTTAAAGTATCATGGAGCACTACCCTTAAAACCTATGCAAGTTGAGGCTCCATTTTATCAGTGGGGTATTGATTTTATAGGTGAAATTTCAGAGAAATCAAGTGGGGGGCACCGATGGATTTTAGTAGCTACTGATTACTTTACAAAATGGGCGGAAGCAATCCCAACCAGACAGGCTACTAGTAAAGTTGTGATAAATTTTCTAATGGATAACATTATATGCAGATTTGGTACTCCTGTAAGACTGATTACTGATAATGGGATGTGCTTTAGATCTGATGAATTCAAAGGTTTTTGCAGCACACATGGTATCACTGTTTCTTATGCTGCTCCTTACCATCCACAGGCCAATGGACAAGCTGAATCAAGTAATAAGAGTCTGTTGAAAATCATAAAAAGAATGTTGGATAGAAATAAGAAGGCTTGGGATTCAAAATTAAGAATGGCAGTATGGGCTGACAGGATTACTATAAAAAGGGCAATTGGGAGATCCCCTTATGAATTGGTATATGGAACCCAAGCAAGATTACCATTAGAAAATCTTATACCAGTATACAAATTCATTCTCCAGGAAGACTTGAATATCCCTGAACCAATGGAGGAAAGGTTGGAACAATTAGCAGAGCTTGATGAAACAAGAAGAATGGCTCAGAAACAGAATATTAAATTACAATCACAGGTAAAATATCTCTTTGACAAAAAGGCCAAAGAAAGAAAGTTTGAAATAAATGATCTGGTACTAATGTGGAATGCAAGATGTCAAGACAAAGGAAAACATGGAAAATTTGAAGCCCTGTGGTTGGGTCCTTTTGTTATCACTGGCAAGGGAGGTGATGATTCTTACTATGTACAGAATATGTCAGGAGAGGAGCAGGAATTGCCAGTACATGGGCAATACTTGAAGCAGTTCTTTTCATAAACATGTACAAAGAGAATTGAGTGTTGCCAGTGCATGGACAACATTCAAATAATTCTCAAAAATATCTTATTCCATGCACAGTAGTCTAGGAATCATTCCCGCTCCCCATCATTTGTTCCTTTCCTTTTTCCAGTTTCATAAAACCTCACCCCAAAATAATAAAATATGTGGTCTACTTCTCCAGGAAATCTGGATCCTTGTATACTCACAGGGAGTATACATCCCAGACAGAGCCACTGTTAACAAAGTAAAAATTTCAAAATTTTACTATTTCCTTACTCCATCATATTTGAATAAACCCTGAGGAATATCCCAAGAAGACCATAATATAAAATTTTTTGTATCTCATAAAATGTCTAGGGATGAGCAGTGTCAAATTTCATCAAAATCAATCCATCGGCAAGAGGTCGTGTGGCTTACACCGATACACAAGGAATTGTTTGAAAACAACCATCGGCGTGAAAATAGAGATCGGAAGAAGAATTACGGAGGTCACCGATGGAGTAAGCAACACCGATGACTTTACATCGGCAAGAAAGGCAAGTGGTCATGCCGATCGGTATGACAAATATCTATCGGATGATCTTTTAGAAGCTGCCCTGACGGTATATATCATACCGATGAAGCACTTTCGGCAAAAGTTTCACCGAACAGCATCCGAGGGTAACAAAGCAAATAGTCATCGGTGAGAAATGAACCATCGGAATAGAAAACAAATAAGCCTCCGATGATCAAGAGTCTTGGCGATAAGAAAGCCATCGGCAAGACTCACAGCGATGCACCTCTATCGGGATAACTTGACATATCGGAACAAAAGAAACAAGTCTTGCCGATTCATAAATCACGGCGATCAAAAGGTGTCGGTGACACTTTACTAAACTTTGCCCGATGAAGGATATGACAAAGGGCATCGGGGAGATGATTTGGATCGAGATATCTTAAGAAAGCTATCCCGATAGTGAATGTCATTCCGATAAAGATAAAAGTTCATACATGAAGAGACTATCGGTAAGACAATAAAGATCGGGAAAACATAATTTTAGTATCCCGATGGTCTCAATCTTCCCGATAAGCAAAGCATATCGGTGGGACTCGCCATATCGCAGAGAGATCTAAAACCCTTGGCGATGAAGGAAGTCATGCCGATGGTCGCACCCACTTGAAATATGATACTACATGGCGTCGGGAATACAATTGAGGGGTCACGCCGATTGACTGTCCACGCCATAAAAAACGTTGAGGTCGCCCAGACATTTCAAAAATCACGCCGATAAGAAGAGTTATGGCGATGTGACACTTCACAGCGATGAACATTGAATTGATCAGATAATTAATACAAAACGGCTACGAAGTTCATACGATCATTATAATTGTAAAAAACCGTCCGAGAGCAGAATACAGAAGAATTCTCAGGGCAAAAGCAAAGGCTTCCAATTCCAGCCATCGAACGACAGGTACACATACACAAACCACTATATTGCCTATATTTGAATTTCCTGCCAAATTTTTCAAAAAATTGAAACTCCGGGGAAAGGAAAAGGAAGAAAATCACAAGGGGAAACCAGTAAGCCAAAAAAGCAAAAAACTGATCAAACCCCTGAAGAAAAAGTGAAAGACAGAAAACTAAATCAGGACTTGATTGATCAGTTGCCTGGGTCAACTCCCAAGGCCAGGAGGTCTGCCCAACTCAGGGCAGAAGTAGAAAAATTGGAAGACAAACATAAGCGCCTGGGAGATATTTGGACCCCAATTAGGGGATATGAACTCTTCAGATTCCACTACAACAGAAGATTTAGAAATGCTCCTGTGTCAAACCCATGGCACATGAATTTAGGCAAACTGGTTGTACCTAATGTATTCTTGAATGTAGAACTCCTGCAACTGTTAGCCAGGCATTACAATTCAGGCCTGAAAGCTATCTGCAACCCTCAAGGAGAACCAATTGTACACCTATCAAAAAATGCTATTTGTGAGGTGTATGATTTGGATGATTTGTGCACTGTCCCTATTGTTTATGAAGATTTGGATAAAGAGTACTGGAGAATGGATACAACCTACAATGGATGGAGGTTACCCATTCATAGACCCAGGATTGAAGGAGAAGTGATACCCTTGACTGAGAATGATGGCCCTCCCTTTCATGTATCCATTTTTGAACCATACATTCAATATACTTACTATTCTGTAGGCCAAGTCCTTGGCTCAGAGGTCCCTGAGTTCATGACTATTCCTCTAATGGTCATAACCTCTGATATTCAATGTCACAATGCCAGACAATTTGATTATGCCTCCTATGTTGCTACTAGAATAGACTCTGGTCTATCTGCAATAAAAAACAATGCTCCAGCATGCTCTTTTGAGCATTACTCGATGCTCATGCATATGGTCTTATACTATGGCCAGGAAGTAGGATTGTGGCCAAATGAGTTTCAAGTTGTTGCTGCGGATAAGAAAGGGGAAAAGATACCTGTACAAATGTGGACCAGAATCTGGGATAGCAGGTATGCTAACTCCAGCTATGCTCAATTTGAAGAGCATTGTGTTAAAGTGCTATATAGGTATTTCAACCACCCCTGTGAATATTCAATTTCAAATGAAATAAAAAGATTCCTCAGACCAAAAGATTTTGGTGGCCCCCCTACTGTCACTCATAATTGGGGAGATTGGTATTGTTTTGAGGATGCTACTATGATCAGAGTGTATGGTTTTGAGGATGCTCCATTTATATTGCCGAAAACTGTCCCTGACAGAATTGCATATTTGGAAATAATTAGGCAAATGCATTGTTGAAATGTCATGCATCTAAGTTCGCATGATAAACAATCATTCATGCCCAGTACTTTGTGTTTTGGAGATTTTACTGTGGTTTCAAAAGAAGGATACAATCTCATTTTGGATAAACTAATGCATTATAACATGGTGACTGCTGAGGTGAGGAAAGGGTTTGACCCTGAAGGTTTCATTGACTATGCAAGAAGAAAACAAAATCTCAATGGATACATGCACATACATTATCCACATGATGATGTCATTAGAAATTTGGAAGAGGCTGAAGTCGACTTGGTGGTAGAGAAATATAACAGAGATTTAAATGAAAAGAAAAAGCAGTTGGCAGAAGTTGAAGTGGTATCCTCTGAAGAGGAAGAATTGACTGAACAAGAACAGCCACAAGATAAGACAATAGAAATGTCTAAAAGAAAAATGCAACAATATCAGCCTCCAGTTGTGATACATGATGAGGAGGGGTCTGCTGATGAAGATCCACGCCAAAAGGCTTATGATTCTTTTGTGTCAGATGATACATTCATTCATTCGAAGGAATTTAAATCATTCCTGTATAAATACAAGGGAAAAGAAATTAGGGAGTCAGTAGATAATGTTTCTGCTGACAATGAAAAACAGTTATTAGATATGTTGAAGGAGACAGTGGATAAGGAAATGCAGGACATGACACCAAGCAGAGGCAGACAGCTGCTCAAAGATGCAGGGGTTATGATTTTTCCCGGTTTGGATTTAAATTCTGCTCTGGTTTTTGATAGCTTTTTGAATAATGCTGATGATAAGTATAAGCTTACTCCAGAAGGAGTTAATGAAGTCTATATGGGAATGAGATACAATAATGATGAAAATTCTTTAATGATATGGGCATTGTATCCTCCCCATAAGAAGACGGCCATCATAGACACTGAAAAAACTTTTGGCCATGTTATGACTTTCAGAGCAGGTGAAACTGACCCCATAATTACTGCAGACATTGGTATCAATGTTGCAAAGTTAAATAAAGCACAAGCTCAGATGTTAATCAAGGAAAGAGATGCTTATAAGCTGAATTGTGAAAGATTAACAAAAGAGAATGACTACTTGAAGGACGCTGTTAAGAGCACCTTTGGCCAATCTACGAAAAGAATAACTCAAGGTGAGAGCTCACAAAGTAGTCAAGTAATATCCCATGATCAGGCCAAACAAATTCAAATAGATGCATTTGTTACAATACTGCAGAGCAGGTATGCAAATATGGTACGGTGGTTAAACCAGTTTAGGGATAACTACTCAGAAAATCATAAAGCAGTTAAAGAACATGAAAGGCTTGATAAGAGGATACAAGAAAAGATGATTGAGTTGGAAAACAGGAGTGCCATTAATGGCACAGATATCTCTGATGCAAGAGCATTGCTCAAACGGCACCAGAATTATTATGATAAACTCAAAGCTGATGCTAAGGAAGGGACTGATGCCTCAGACGCAGGAGTGCCCAGGATATTTAAAGATAACGAAGAGGTAAAGAGCAAAGAAGAGTGGACTGTTGATTGTCAAGTTATATTGCACAAAGCCACAAGAGCTCTAAAAGATAAAGCCTTTGTGTCTACAGAAGTTTGCAAACAATTGGAGGAAATGGTCACCCTTGATATAATCACCAGGAGTGCAGTTGAGCTTACTGATTCTCACCGTGCGCAGGAGTATTTAGATCATCTGGCAAAAGTCTATTTATGGCTAAACAGAGCCTGATTAAGCTTATGTAATTATTGTTTATGTTGGTTAAAATCCCAAGAGACTTATTGAAGAGTTGTATCTCTTCATGAAAATATCTATATAAGTTCAAACGATCTATGCTGAAAAATCATCAGTAGTAGAAGATATTCATATATACATATACATAATATTCCAAAATGACTGTGTTGCATATTTTATTTGAAGAAGAAGTTTGAAGTTCTCTGATTCAGTATTTCTACTTTGGTATCAGTTATTTGTTGAAATTATTCAATTGTGTGGCTGTCTCCATTTCTGCATTTCCCTGTTATTCAGATTAAGATATCAAGTATATATTTAATCTGTCAATACACATTTGTTGTATCTGTGTGATTAATTCGGTTGGTGTCCATCATAAGGAATTAAACCCTTCTGATTTATTCACAGTAGCCTGGAAGGAGTAAGTCGGGATTACTAAGTAGAGCCATATAATTAGGATTGACACACTGTCTCCAGTAAAATATTAGCTGTTAATCTTGTCTATTCATTTCATTTGGTTCCTTCAAGTAAGGATTAAAGTACCTTCTGGTGAATTATAAGATATCTGATTTTATTTGGTTGGATTATCAAGAAGAGTCTGTCAGTCATTTACTTGCACGTTTATACAAGCTATAAACCAGAACTATGCCAAATATCTAGAATTATTACCATTTAGAAACTACTGTTCTTAGTCCTTCAAATTGACTCTGTTACCCAACAAGGCACTAGTCTCATTCAACTCATTAATTAAAACCCTTTTTGATATTGCTTATACAATTTCTGCCAATCACTTATTAAACATTATACATAGAATTAATTAGTCAGCTTTGTCATCTATCCTACATCCTATGCCATTGTAGATAGACCTAGTTAGTCCATTCATCCACACTCGGACTGCTTTAGTATTTCAAGGTTCACCCACCTAGGTGTAGCAGGACCTAAAGTGTAGGAAATCATCAAACCTTGAAGGTTGATTTCGTCAAGTTAGTTCAAAAACGTTGCAAATCCAAACATAGAGCCTGGCATCCTCTTAGGATTAGCAACTTGCATTTTTGAGACCTAACAGGGGGTTTTGGTGTTTATACATTTGCCTCAGTCAAACCTCGAAGGACACTTAAGTCTCCAAACACCATTGTCAGATAAAGAGGGTGTGCCCTTGTGAGGCAGAGGCTAAAACCAAAGGAATCAATGATAAAAACACAATGATAAGTCACCTTGTAGTGAAGCTCTCATGGAGGAAGATGCTCTTCATGCCATGAGGAGATTGAAGCTCAAATCTATAAATATCAATGCACAAAACATACAAGTCTGCTCTTGCAACACAATAGAAAGCCTTGAATCATCTTGAGAACACAATAGCTTGCTAATTGGAATCTAATTGAAATCTAGTTTACAAATGAATGCCTACACATGCTTATATATGCACCTACAAGCATTCCCACCAAGCTATTAAAAATCAAACTTTACCGTGTCGGCAAAATAACCTCCTAACGGTCATAAACTGACACGCAGAAATTGGAGCTGCCCCAAAATAGGGTAGGACTAGGGTGCGGGCACCCAAGTCCTCCCCCTATTTTAGGCAGGGTACAGCTCAAGGGGTCCGCCTAGGTCCTATTTGCCATGGTACTTAGGCCTCATTCCATCAGGATGCTGAAATATGACCTAAAATGTCCTAGATGCACTCTAAAGACCCGAGAGCTAAACCTTATGAGGGAAAAGCCCCCAAGGGGACATTTTCTGATGTTACATTTAGCCCCCACTTTAATGCATGTATGAACACGAGGCCCATACATGCATTAAAGTAAGGTCACAAACATACCAAACACACCAAACACGGAGAAGACATGCCAACCACATAGAAAATAGTAACAAACATGCAAAACACAGAGAAGATAGTTACAGTCACGTAGAACACAAAGCAGACAGTTAATGCATGGAAGACACATTAATGCATGGAAGATAGAAATGATATCTTTTCTTTTCTTTTTCTCATATATATATGACATGCAAATGCAAGTACTGGAAAGTAAACAAACCTCCCATAATACATGATACACTCATCACCCAGGTCTCTATATATGGGGTAAAACACACGCAAGACATGCAAAACCTCCCAAAATGTATGAAGCACTACTCAAGGCACTGGTCACTGCATATGGGGCAACAAACATGCCATAGAAAACAAGCACGCCAAAACACACACACTTGAAGACATAGAGAAAACACGGCAGACAAGCAATGGTGTGTTCCCTAATTCTAGTCTCATCACCATCTCAGGCACATTATAGGCACACACCGATGATTGGGCTTTGCCACAACAATCACCAAAGACATGCTTAAGGGTTTAGTTAGTCACAGAATCGCTCCCTGCCTCCACAAAGGACTTTTGAAAATGACAGGATGATGTAATTTGCTCTGAGAAATACACCATCCCCACCTCCATAGAGGGCTTAAGTAAAAGGATATGCTCGATATCCTATCTCCACAGAGAGATTACATGATTGATTGATTGATTGCAAACAAGCTTAAGATGCACAATGCACTACTCTGGCGCGGGTCACTGCATCTGAGGTCAAACACATTGCTAACATCTATAGCAGATAGCTTACCTTATATGCCCCCACCTTAAGGTGGTTGATATCAGTTATCGATATCAAGCATGTTAAGGTAGGAAGAAAACACACAAGGGAACACTGACTTTCATAAAGCCCATGCCTCCCGAAGGTGACATGTACCTTACGATTGCCAAATGTTCTCACAAACGCATCCTAGCAAGAAACATGTTATTGTCTACAACATCATGATAAACAACAACATCAATGCATGTGATTAACCACACAAAGAGCCAAGGTTATACAACAAATTTAGAGTTCAAGGATAACCAGGGGCTATATCACGAAGCTCTCTGAATCGAGTACCGCCAAGGCTAGATTCAAAGGCAAACAAAGGTGCATGGAGTAGTAGTATTGTTAAGGTTTGTAAATGCGATAGAAACATCATGAAATTCACTACGTGGAAAGTACGAGTGCTTCCACTAGCCAAGCATCAGATAAAATATACAACCCCATCGTCATATTAGGAACTATATACCATTTTTTGATTACTCACTAAAGGGACACTAGGTCTGCATTAGTATAAATGTTTGTCATCATCCGCTCACTAGGTGGAAACACTAGAGGAAGGGAAACAATAAATAAGAGAGGAGAAAACAAGTTTCTTAGGGACAGTCACGTAGGAGGGTGCCCCCAAGTCACCAACTATGACACTATGTCCATAAGACACAACACACAACAATGAAATCAGAGAGAGAGCAATTTAGAAGAATGATGATACAAATAGAAGAAGGTCACAACAGAGGCGGTCTCCTGGTATCTTGAGCCTTATGAGAGAATTTGAGGTCATGCCAGGAGGCCTAAACAACACATAACACATCACGAGGGAAGTACATTACGATAGAAATAAAAGTTTATAGATACATACTTGTAGGGCCCCTTTCGGTCTAGAAGTTGTCTCTAAGTAAATCGTCATCGTCATCATCCCATTCCTTAATGATGGAGGATAGTGGGACATATGGTACCATAACCAAATTCATATCTTGTTCATCGTTAGGATTATCTTTGTTTGGTTGATTGTTAGGATCGATGTTTTCTTGTTGAGAGGCAAGGTTTATAGCATATTCTTGTCTTCTTTTTCTTCTTTCTCTTCCTTTTCTATTTCATTTTGTTTTACCACTTATCTTTTGTAAGATAGGGCTATTCTCTTTCATAGGTTTGTGCAAATTAGAAGATGAAGCACTGGGATAAAACCTCATTTGTCGCAGTGGACCATTTTGTTGTTGACAATGACCTCCCGATCCTTGTGAAGATTTCAGGGTAGGAACCTCAGCATAGGGACCTTCTCCTTTTGGTCTCAAGTTCTCTTCACACGCAGGTTGCTTATCTTTTGTCATTTCTTGCGTAGGAGGACTAGGTACTTCAATTTTATTCCAAAAGTAATTCAATTAGTAATGTTTTTCCTAAACCAAAGGTTTATACTTGTTCCGAGGGACAGTGATTATACAGCCATCCAGAGGGAATTTCAGACAATGGTGTATTGTTGAAGGGATAGCTTTCATTTCTTTTAGCCATGGATGTCCCAATTTAATGTGAAAGAGGTCAGAAATGGGGACAACATCGAACCATTGTTCGACATGTTTTCTGGATAATGTTACTAACAAAGATATCTTACCCAAAGGCTTGATAAAGGTTCCCTTATGCATTTTAATCATCATGCTCGAGAGATCATAAGAACCTTGCATTAGTTGATGTGAAAAGAGGAACTCCTTAGTGGTAATATTAGTCTTTCAATTAGGATTGACAAGAGTTCCATTCACAGGGTTTCCCATTATTTTCATGGTAATGTAAAGAGGTCCTTCTTTTTCTCTAGTTGTTCTATCATGAGGAGTAAAGACAATTTCAAGTTCAGGAACCTTTCTTTTCATGTAAGGTCTAGGACGGAACCTATTGTTGCTGTTATGATTAGAGGCCATGATTTTATTCTCAAACTAATGCCAAATCAGATTTTTAAATATTTTCAAATTTGGTGCAAAAGGTAAGAGCAAAAGTAGCCTAAAATGCTTGATTTTTCGATACTTTTTCAAAGCCAATGAATGAAACAAAGGATGCTATGAGGATTTCAGTCAAGGGAAGCAAGTTATATGTCTGACATCAGTCCAAAATAGAAATATAGTCACTTTCAACACACTCTTGATGCAAATCCAAGATAATGCCAAGTCAAAATATAGTGAAATTATGTCAAAATAGGCACTTTTCACCAAAATTCAATGCAAAAGAGCATTACAAAGGGTGCTGTGAGGAAAATGATGATGGAAAGAAAATAATATCAGCAATCACAGCCACTTGACACAAAAATTCTCAACACAACATGATTGTGGTGCCACTTAGGACAAAACCCTAGTGAAAATATCGTAAAATATGCAATTTTTCACATTTTTTTAATTCCAAAACCTAGAAAAAGGGGTGTTGTAAGGAATTTTAGGAGGGTAAGTGTAGAATATAAATAATACCAGTCACCTCAATCCATAAAATTGATTACAACATGTTTGGAGTGCAAACTAAGCCAAACCCTAGTGCAAAAATAGCAAAAATGTGTAGTTTTTTGTTGAATTTTCACTACAAGAGCCCGTAAAAAGGGTGTTGTGAATATTTTTATGAGGGGAAGAAAATTAATACCCTTATAAAAGAAAATTAATGCAAAAATATCTTTCACAACACACCTATAGTGCAAATTTAGAGAGTCGATAAGGCCAAAATTAGTGAAAATTATCGTTTTCGAAGCCCTAGGTTTGAGATTTTGGAACAAAAGCTATGAGAATGATTTAATGTATGATTTATGATGGGAATTAAATACTCTCATATCTGAAAATTATTTTCAAGCTTAATCATGCCAAATTCCCATGTAAATTTAATTATAATGCACCAAAATTGTTAGTTTTTTGTTGAAAATTTCAATGCAAAAATGCAAATAATTTAAATTTAATTGCAAATTCACAATAAAATGCAAGACTAAAGTTGTTGATAAGGGCGTGGTTCGGTGGTTAAGTCACTCGGTTATAGTGGCGGCCACTAGAGTTCAAACCCCCACTGGGCCAACGAGCTCACAGGCTTTACGCCTTCATTGGGCCAATGAGCTCATAGGTTTGAAGTGTTATTGCTAGGGGATGAGGTCCCCCATGTTGTAGCCTTAGTGGTTCATTGCTCCAGGCAAAAGCATTCGCGTGGAGCCGCAGGGTGTGTCGCACCAGCATTGCCGGTCATGTTAAAAAGTTTACCAGCGCATTTTTAAAAAAAAATGCAAGACTAAAGCCAAAAGAAATTTTGAATAAGCCTCTAAAATCAATAGAAAAATCTTATAAAAGATTTTTCCTACAAACCCTATATTTTGGAATTACTAGGTTATCTAAAAATTGTCAAAATTTTCACAAAACCCTAGCAATTAAATGATGAAAATGCAATGCAAGATCTTGAAGTTTTGTATTTTTTTGTAGTTTATATTAGATCTGATGCAAAAATTATGAATTAGGAAAAACTAGAAAGAATTGACATAATTTAGTAAGCCCAACAATGCAATTTTTTGTATTTTTCTAATTTTTCATTTTTTTAAAAAAATTTCTCAATGTAATAAATTAAATGACTAAATGAATGAATGAAATCACACCAAATCTGTAGAAAAACACTTAGCAAGTTGCAATTTAAGTTTAAAGACACGGGTTCACCAAAATGTTTAGGATAAAATTGAATTTATTGATCTTTTGTTCTTTAGATGTTAAAATCCTCCTTTCACCCTAACATTGAAGGATCTAGGGTCAAATGGCAAGAACTATCATACCCTAGAGTCACTTGAAAATGAGGAGAAGCTTGGATTAGGGAATTAATTATCAATTTTCCTTCTACTATGCTCAATTAACCATTAAAACCCTAATTATGCAAATATGATAGTAAATTGATAAATAATGGAAAAAGCTCTTGCAGACGGGAGTAAAATACCAAATTACAGAATACCTATTTTTGGGGTTCCAAAGTGGAATAGTCGAGGACACTTTTGCGGGTGCCCTAGTCTAAGGTACCTACTTTTTCAAGGAATTTGGACCTCCTTCCAGCACTGATCAGCCGTGTAACTTCTATTTCCCGAGATCTGTCTACGAAGGACACTTTTGCAGGTGCCCTAGTCTTAGAAGTGCACTTTTGTCCAACTTCTCTTTAGATCCTGAATCCTTGATGCCTACCACTCCTTCCTACAACTCCACTTCTTCCAGATGTGACACCTGTAACCTATAATCACAAGACTTGGTTTGGGGGTTGTGGTGTTTATAGGTTTGCCTCAGTCAAACCCTGGATGATACTTAAGTCTCCAAACACCATTGTCAGATAAAGAGGGCATGCCCTTGTGAGGCAAAGGCCAAAACAAAAGGAATCAATGATAAAAACACAATGATAAGTCATCTTGTAGTGAATTTCTCATGGAGAAAGATGCTTTTCATGCCATGAGGAGATTGAAGCTCAAATCTATAAATATCAATGCACAAAACATAAAAGTCTGCTCTTGCAACACAATAGAAAGCCTTGAATCACCTTGAGAACACAATAGTTTGCTAATTGGAATCTAATTGAAATCTAGTTTACAAATGAATGCCTACACATGCTTATATATGCACCTACAAGCATTTCGCCAAGATATTAAAAATAAAACTTTACCGTGTCGGCAAAATAACCTCCTAACGGTTATAAACTGACACCCAAAAATTGGGGCTACACCAAAATAGGGCAGGACTAGGGCATGGGTACCCAAGTCCTCCCCCCTATTTTAGGCAGGGTACAGCTCAAGGGGTCCACCTAGGTCCTATTTCCCATGGGACTTAGGCCTTATTCCATCAGGATGCTAAAATATGACCTAAAATGTCCTAGATGCACTCTAAAGACCCGGGAGCTAAACCTTATGAGGGAAAAGCCCCCAAGGGGACATTTTCTGACTTTACAGATACTCAACTACTAGCAAAGCCTACAAATGCTACAATAAAATACTAAGGAAGATAGTTGAGAGTGCAAATGTAAGATTTAATGAAGAATCACATCAAAATTCATTTGAGCAAGAGGACTGTTGGCTAGATGAACCTTCCTGCACAAAGGAAGTTGCAGAAGTTGAAGAAAAGGAAGAAACTCCAGAGAAGACTGCTAAGAGTCCATCCAAGTATGTATAGAAAAATCATTCAGAAGATTAGATCATTGGAGACAAGAATGAAGGAGTTCAGACTAGAAGAAGATTTGCAAGAAAAAATGAATAGGTAAACTTTGCTTTACTATCAAGATAGAGCCTAAAAATTTCAATGAGGCTAGCAAGGATGAAGGATGGATACAAGCCATGGAAGAAGAACTGAATCAGATAGAAAAGAATCAGACTTGGGAGTGTTGAATGCACAAGACAACTAATCAATTGTATCAAAAACTTTAAACCCTCACAAACATAATCACATCCACATTAGTTCACTTAAACCCTTATTCTGTTATGAAGATTAAACATGAGAAATAGATAATAGAAAATTAATCACATCAACACCATGCACAAGAGAACACCATATTTTTACGTGGAAAACCCTAAAAGAGAAAAACCATGGTGAGGATTAGCTCACAATATAAAGTAGTATCAATACCAAATTATAAAGAGGCTCACTACCAAAGGGCTCACTTCTCAAGGACTCACTATCCAAAGAAATGCTCACTAAAATAGGCTCACTACCATGAACTGATATGATAGCATCTACCACATGCCTAAGTTTAGTTCCAATGAAGCACAATACATATCACCTTCGCAGCCTCACAACACAAACATCTTCATCTTTGCACACCCCACACATACACACAAATGCTTTACTCTTATTTGTATCAATCATCAACCTTGAAACATTCATCAAGGTTGGAAACACATTCTACAACCTTTGAAACAATCTTCAAGGTTAGAAAACATACATAATTTAAATTAGGTCGAGACCTAAACATTCTTGTGAAACAAAAGAATGATGGTAGAACACTTCACAACTTAGCTTGGACCTAAAAGCATCTTCACATGATTCAACATGCTTCCAAAATCCATGAAGCACATCCACAATTAGTGTTGGGACCTAAGTCAGATAAACTTGTGCAAACACCAAGAACAATTAGACACACACTTACAAGAGCACAACCATAGCTTGTAGACCAAGAACAAGCCTTTAACACAATCTGGAAACATCCATGAACAATACGAAATCACCTGGGAGTCAACAAATCCAACTACAACAAATCTCACTTGAAGACAGATCACATACTGCTCACAACCAACACTGCCAAGCTCTACTGCTCATGAAAAGCACATCTCGGAGCACCAAATCACAATTCCTTTGGATGGATCATAGATATGGATCTTAGGAACACTCATCTAAAACCACAAGACCAAACACCAAACTATGGAGGAATGCGGAGCAAAACCCCTTTTCCTCCTATCACACTACAAATGCTGCCAGGCACAGTCTTCAAACTAGTGAACATAGCTTTTAGGCCACAATATTCCAGACCACCAAATTCTAGATTTAACATCTTCAACCACTTCTCTAAAACATATCCAAACCTCACACTCTGGTCTTCAACACAACAGAAATGCAAAGCAAAAAATCAAACAGTATCTTGTAAGCCAGAATATATCTTCATAACACTATCTTCAATATTTATCAAATTTTCTCAAAAGCACTTGGAAACCCAGAAATATACTAACATCATCAACTCTACTACAAGCGATTCAAATCACATTAACATAACAACTCAATCAATCAACAACTACAACATCAGAAGATATAGTTGACACCAATGATAACACCGATTAACACATACTTGCAACAATCTCCCCCTTTGTCATTGATGGCAACATATGATGTGAAAAACCATCATGACACAATTATGCACTAATCTCATTCTTCCCCTTTCTTTTATACGTCTTACTCTTCCTTTGTTTCTCACATGAACTCTCTCCCCCTTTAACATCAATGGAAAAGGGTGACACACTTTTCTCAAGTTTTCTCCCCTTGAGTATGATACTGCACATACTTGCACTGTTCTTAACTACTCTGAATATCTCCCCCTGACTACAATACACTTCAATGCCACTACCTGCTCCCCCTGAGAGGTAGCCTCCATCATTAGTCCAGAAAAGAATGACTCCTAAATCACACTGGATTGATGCACTTCCTTATGCATCTAGTTTAGCAAAGGAGGGGCAATAACACCTAACTTCTCCCAAAGATACTCAAATGTACCCTTAGGAAGAGCCTTGGTGAATATGTCAGCAATCTGATCTTTTGTAGGCACATACTCAAGCTTCACTTCTTTTTCTACAAACCTTCTCTCTAAGAAAGTGATACATGATAGAAATATGCTTTGTCCTTGAATGCATCACTGGATTCTTTGAAATGTTAATGTCACTGGTATTATCATAGAAAATAGGAATTGGATCATCATACTCAACTTTGATATCCTTTATATTTTGTCTCATCCATAGCACCTGTGTGCAACATGTTGCAGCTGCAATGTACTCTACTTCTGCAATAGATAAGGATACTGAATCCTGCTTCTCACTTTTCCATGACACAACTGTTGAAAATATGTGCCTATGATGTGTTGTCATTTATGTCAACATATCTCTTTGTCAGAGACAGTGAAGACAGTGCAGTTTAGTAAAGTAGATTGCTCCGCATTCCTAGTGAGGAGAAGATCAGAGTATGTAGATTAAAGGGTTTTGTAGAGGATTGTCTAAATTTTCTCTATTTAAGATTTGAGAGGTTCATATGGAGGATTGGAGAAGTTATGGCCATCTGAGTAGAACTGGGTTTTGCAGTTGTTCAGAGGTAACAAAGTGATAGGAATTTGGTTTGAATTGCTTCGCATTGGAATATTATGGTCTGCAATTCTAGAGGTATGTTTAGGATGTTGGTGTGTATCCTCAACTCAAGTGGTTCATGGTTTGGAGGTTTGCAAGCAATATTTCTAGTGTGACAGTCATGACAGTTAGTGTTCGTAAGTTCCTGTATGAAGATGCAAGTGATTCTAGTGATTTGAGGTGGTGCAGTTGTTCTTGTTGATTTCATTGTGCTTGTGGAAGTCTCTGGATCGTGTGCCTATTGTGTTGGTGGTCCACATTGAGGATTGAGCTCGTAGTTGAATATTTCTCCTTGGGTGCTATTGTTCTTTCCAGTCTTGGCCGACCAAATGCTTCATGCATGTTGTGGATGATCTAAGAGAATTTATATGGAGTGTGGTGTGTTGTTCAAGGAAGGTTTGAGTCCTAGCTATGTTTGGCTAACATTGTAGTGGTTGACATGTAGCATTTTGTATTAAGTCAAGTCTTGTGATAGTAATTTCTTGTAATGCCTATCCTAGAGAATGTTCCAGATAGATGATTGTAAGGCTAACTTTGATGTTCATTCCAAAGTCAATGTCATGTATAAATAAGTGTAATGAAGTCATATAAGTGTACCCATGTGTGTGAATATGCGGAGGTGGTGAGGAAGGCTTTGGGGGCAAAGTAGAGGTGTTGTGAGCTATAATGGAACTAAACCTTGGCATGGAGGATATGTCGTTTCTCAGTTCAACCTTTTAGTGTTAACCATGTGAATGATTTTGTAGACAGTGAGTCTCCTGGAGTAGTGAGCTTTGGGAAGTGTACCCAAAGGCAAGTGCCTTCCCATTTTTCTATTCTTTTAACAAAAAATAAATCTTGTGGGTTAACCCCCACCGTGGTTTTTCCCTTAACTGAGTTTCCATGTAAAAATCCTAGTGTTATGTGTGTTGATTGTGTTTCTGCTCATGTGTTCTTGATTCATACTTTCATGGTTATATCATTAATTTGTTAATAAGTGGTAAAGAAGATTAAATGCAACAAAAGATAAAGTTTTGTGACAACTGATTCACCACCCCCCCTCTCAGTTGTGTTGTGTGGTTACACAACACGCCCCATTTTGCATTATCAAAACAGGGACCCAACTTTTGGCTTGGCTTGTGTTGTCTGCTTTCTGGCGGTTTGGTAAAAATGAGTCAAGTGCATCATCATCATGATATTCGATGAGGTTGGTCATCATCATGAGGTCAGTTTGTCAAAGTTCATATTTTGTTTCTATGACCTCATATTTAGAAAGAGCTTGAAATTCCATGCAGGTTTGCCTTTTAAATCACTTGAAAATTCGTCCATATGAGGAAGTTATGAGCAGTCAAAGTTTTGGTCAAACCTGATATTCGCAAGAGGATCATCATATTTATATCCTCAGTCATGTTGTCAAGGTCATCCTGATCTTGGTCTATCACCTGATAAAATCATGCAGTCCCAATATCTAGACGTCAATCTTAGGTGATAGTGTGTTTTACCCGTCAAATGACCTTAGGCGCATCGTGAGCATAATGTTTTGAGTGTAACCCGATATTTCATAACAACGAGCATCATGATATCATAACATCACCTGATATTATAATATTATGCTGATATTACAATATCACCCTGCTTAGAAAATCCACCATCTGCATATTTGCATGCGCATGTCAAAGTCCTATCGGAGGGTCATCATCCTGATCTTTCAAGGGGGGGTGATATTCTCAGCAGCATGATCATATTTTAAATATCACCCTAGCGCTAACCTGATGATGACCTCAACTCATCCTCATGCTTCGAAGATGGAATATGATGGCATCATCATCATGATATTCGATGAGTAGGGATCATCATATTTTTATCCTGTCATGTTGTCAAGATCATCATGATCTTGTTTGTCTACCCGACATTTCGTAATGTCCTCCTGCCGAGAAATATGACCTTTTGCAAATATCCTGATGACGTCATCCCAATCTGAAAAATGAAGAAGAAAATATTAGGAGGACATCATCATCACATTTCCCTTCGGCAGGATATTTTCCAAAACATGATCCGGTTCGCGAATATGACGATGACGTCATGTTCTAAGTTTAAACAAAAGCCCCGAATATCCTGATGATCATCATCATCCTGATCTTTCGAGAGGGTTACCTTGGCCGCAAAGGGGTCATATTACATTCACCACCTGATCATCTTCCTTAGGTGACCCGATATTACATTTACCCCCTGATCTTAACTAAACATGACGGTGACGTCATCTTTTGCATTTTAATGAAGCCCGAATATGACGATGACGTCACCATCATATTCCATTTCTCAGCAGTAGGATCATATTTCATATCCTCCTATTTTCCTTCGACATGATGATGATGATGATGTCTTTCTTTTCCCCAATATACAGAAGCGAAACATGACGGTGACGTCATCTAGACATTCGGAAGGGGGAGCATCATATTTCCAAAATATCATGCAGACGAAAGTTTTAAGTCTTGCTGTCGGCCTTATCTTGAGTTATCATGCCGATAGAACATGTCTTCCCGATGGATGGACATCATCATGATTTTTGGCATCGGTATAAGTTTAACTGTCGGCCTAATGTAAAATTGTCATTCCGACAGTGTGTAGTCACGCCGATACATGCATGATCATATTTGAACCCGATATACAAGGAAATGGGCGGGAAAATGAAATGATGGTTGACTCGAGTGTTTTTTAACGCTGTTTATGCATTTAGTACATAATTTCCACTGATTTGGAGCCCGATTGCCTGTAGCTACAAATTTTGAGGCTTGTTTAATAAAACATTTTACTTCCTGTTGTTTATCCACATGATGATGAACTTAATGTTTGTCTGTTTACTTGCAGGAAGTCATGATGCTGTTAGAGCTGAAGCTGATAATTACAAAGTTGCACATGGAGGCAACATGAACCAGAAGTGAGGAGGATATTGTCAAATATGCTGTTTGCCAGCTGGAGACCGAATCAAATCAAAGATGCTGGAATATTTTGTGCCAGCTGTACATTTGCCAACTGGCGAAGCATGTGCTTTTCATCTGGACCATTGATTATTATGAGAGGATCCTGATCCTTGGATCATTGTAACTGTTTTCTGGCATTTGTTCTATATAAGAGCCAGATCCTGAGCTATAGAAGAGGGGGAACAAAAAAGAAAAAATATCTGGCATTAAGGCCAATTACTGTAGAATCAATTAGGAGATCAGATTACTGAGACTAATGAAGACTGAATTGTTGAAATGTCAAGGTTCTTTCTTCAGATCACTGTAAATGTACCTGTTCTTGAGCATACTAAATGGATATGAAGTTTTAGATTACATCCTGATTGTAAATTTTACGTAATCTTCATGTTGATTTCTGGATATGTACTGGTGAATGCTGTGTTCAACTGGAAGCGCTTTCATTTCATTGCATGTTGTTATCAACTTTTCCTTTGAAGATTTGCACTAGATCATGCGGATTTGTGGAATGTCCTGGTGAAGTATGATTCTAGTTTCCTTCTTTTCATTGCATGTATGGGAGCTTGTATGTGGATTAGTGATCTAAGTCAAGTAGTTTTGGGAATCTCATTCTTTAACCCTTTTCCTTTTTTTAATTTCATAAATTCATCACCATAACTGCAAATCAGGATAAATAATAAGCAGAAATAGAGAAATATGCTGAAATCCCGTAGGTAACTGAAAATCATTAGCATATTTGAGTTAAATGCATGCAGTATTGAAAATATCATGCAAAGAATTGCAAATAATGGTAGAAATCATGCAAATATCAGCCTGTAGGCACATTATTTGACTAAATTCATAGTGCAGAGGTAGAATTATTGGAGATTTATGCAGAGCAGACATACAGAGCAGGATATTTGGAGGAATAATGATGAACTTTGCAGAAATACGTAAGGCCCCTGAATGGAAAACAGCAACACACATCAACCACTGAGTAACGTCAGTAGATTAAGACCTAATCAACGGAGACTTGGGATCATGAATTCTCTGAATTCATCGTATCTTTCAAGATGAGTAAAGGTTGTTGTGTAACTTTTATTCTATGTTTGTGAGTGAGTAACATCATGATCAACATAAATGGCGCTAGAAGGAGATCATCATCAACATAAATTGGCGCTAGAAGGAAATCATGATGTACATCATCATCAACATAAATGGCGCTAGAAGGAGGGCAGAACTGGAAAAGACACTATTGCTTCAGTCATCATTCATTTTATGCAGGCCCCTCGCTTCTAACGCAACATAAATTAGCGCTAGAAGGAGGGGATGATCAAAGAATTTCTAGATTTCTACAAATATTGCATAAATATTTCAGCATTTCAGTTAAATGTCTGCAAATATCTCTTCTCTGAGATGTTTTGGTTGCACCTTTGCCAAGATCTAGCTCGAAACATCAAAGATTAGTTTGATTTTCTGGACTTTCAAGTTTTATTTTGAGATATGATAGATCTCATTAAAATTTCAAAATACTAAAAAATTGAAAAATATAGTCTCATTTTGATGGATGTATATGAAGGCAATTGTCAAATTAACATTCCTTTATTTCAGGAAACTTTGAGTAGGCAGCTTTACCCTCAGTTTGTCTAACTTTGGTTTATCCACCTGTTGCAAGATACACCAGACTGTGGAACACAGCGAAATAAATTGCTTAACTTTCCTTACAAGGTTGGATTTATACTTGAAAGGACTAATATTCTTCCCGGATGTGTTCAGGGCTGAAATTTGCCAGGAAAATGAGGAAATTCTGGAGCAACAAGCAGATGCAGCACCAGAAGTTATTAATTGTCCAGACACTAAAGTGGATCATTCTGAAGATTTTGAATTATATTTGTCTAGAAATATACAGTGTAGTCAATTATTAGGTTTATCCACTGATGATGTTCTGATTGAAAGCTGGTGCAAATTACATGATGAAGAGCATTCAGAGAAAGATTGCTACCCTTGCTTGATCATGTTGAAAAAGACTCTAGAAAATACAATAGCTGAATCAGTTCCAGAAGGTAATGAAGAGGAAACATCTTTCCTGGATTCATTTTATGGTGAGATTTATAGGAGTTCTCTACTTCCTAATACAAGTAAGGATCAGTTAGTATGCAGGTATGAATCTTGTGAAAATTTTAGAGAAGAAACCACTCATCAGGATAATATTTTTGATTCTGATCCTAATACTTTTGATAAAGAAGATGAAACATCTTTCCTGGAGTCATTCTATGGTAAAGAGAAGTGTAAACAAATAGTAGAGCAATTTAAATTCACTGCTGATGATGAAGTTCCTATGGTGGTAACTCAGGAAGTCATAGAAAATAAAATAAATGCTGATTTACTACCTAACTGGGTTGAATTAAATGATCAAATACAAGAATGTTGCAGGTTAATGGAACTAGATCCTCTAATAGATAGAAGATGTGAATTATTTAATGAACAATTCCTAAAAGATGAAGATGTGGAAGACTTTGGAGTTGTTATGCATAATCAGATGTCACTCCAGAAATATTTTGAGAATGAAACAGGGGAGTGTCCTTATCAAGTGAAAGTTGTTTCTCTTTTACAGTCAAATGATTTAGAAGGGATAAATTTCTGTATATCAGGTTATGATAATAAAGATACTCATTTAGATGCTGATGTGTAGGAAATTGAAGAAAATATTGAGAAGTTTCCTGAATTGGAGGATAAACTGAACATCCGGAATGAAGGGATAAAGCTAGATAAAGATGAAGAATTAATACATCAAGAGTCATACATCCTTCAATTTGAAGCGAGACCAGGCATTGGGCTAAGCAATGAAAATATAGAATTAAATGGAGGACCAACTGCCAATGAAGAAGCATGTCCAACAAAATTAGAAATACACCAGGTTGTATTTCTCCTTTCCACAGTGAATGATGTTGAATATTATTTTGATTATGGAAATTTGAGAGATAAGACATGCATATGGATTAATCATGAACATGATGAGCTGCCTCAGTTGCTGATCATCAAGAGTTATTCTGTTGAATACAGTGAATTCAGAATATCAGAATATTTTTCAGAATATAAAGATAAATTTGCTAGGTTGAGAACCATAACTAATACCCTAATGCTCCTGCACAATCAAAAGAAGTATGCAAATACAGGTGTATTTAGGTCATTTTCTAGTTTTTGTTTGCCTAGTAGTGGTTTGTATATAATTTTGTAGGTTAGTTGTTTGTACAGTTTGCTTGTTTTGCTTTCTTGTTTTGCTTTCTGTTGTTTCCTTTTGTAGGTTAGCTGTTTGTACAGGTTGCTTTTTGCTTTGCATTTTTGAGTCTTTGTTTTGGTTGGGCAAAACTGGTGCACCTTGTTACTTAAGAACACTGCATAAATTGTTAGAATTCAAAAGTTGGATATAAGTTTTCACATAGGTTGTAATTCATATCAGTGTAGGTATTCTTGATCAGGTCTGTGGTATCATATTCATCAGTACTACTTTTCTTGAGTCAAGGTGATCCTCATAATGACACACCTAACAGCCTTGGGTTTGTTGAACATATCAGTGTAGGGGTTAAGTGAAAAATCTAAAGGTTGCCCTTGCTACCATTGCAATTCTCAACTTAATTTCAACAAGTGACCATTCCTTGTATCATGAGGCTACAACTGTTATATCTTAAGAATTAAATTCAAAATATAAAATAAATAAAATAATAAAATGGATTTTCTGAAATCTAGATTAAGTCATCTAAGTAACTCTACCGGAGCTATAGACGCTTGCTGGCAGTGGGGCTCTACTTAGGGGAATTGCAACGATAACCTTGTCGGGGCTATGGACGCCTACTGGCAGCAAGGCTCTATCCGGTTGGCTATGAGGGATGAACCAAACTACATAGCTTAACACCAGTCACTGACTTATTCAACTCACTTTCAAGATGAGTATATGAATCACATGCACACAATTGATCCCTTATCAATTCATTGTTACATTGATGAACATGATACCAGTTAGAAAGGATTAGGATGCTCATGCTTAATAGGAGTTGGAAATTTATGTTTTAACTTATCCTCACCTTTTGAATTATTTGAATTTTGTTGTTTTCTTTGGTGGCAAGTTGTTGTGTGGTTACACAACACGCCCCATTTTGCATTATCAAAACAGGGACCCAACTTTTGGCTTGGCTTGTGTTGTCTGCTTTCTGGCGGTTTGGTAAAAATGAGTCAGGTGCATCATCATCATGATATTCGATGAGGTTGGTCATCATCATGAGGTCAGTTTGTCAAAGTTCATATTTTGTTTCTATGACCTCATATTTAGAAAGAGCTTGAAATTCCATGCAGGTTTGCCTTTTAAATCACTTGAAAATTCGTCCATATGAGGAAGTTATGAGCAGTCAAAGTTTTGGTCAGACCTGATATTCGCAAGAGGATCATCATATTTATATCCTCAGTCATGTTGTCAAGGTCATCCTGATCTTGGTCTATCACCTGATAAAATCATGCAGTCCCAATATCCGGACGTCAATCTTAGGTGATAGTGTGTTTTACCCGTCAAATGACCTTAGGCGCATCGTGAGCATAATGTTTTGAGTGTAACCTGATATTTCATAACAACGAGCATCATGATATCATAATATCACCTGATATTATAATATCATGCTGATATTACAATATCACCCTGCTTAGAAAATCCACCATCTGCATATTTGCATGCGCATGTCAAAGTCCTATCGGAGGGTCATCATCCTGATCTTTCAAGGGGGGTGATATTCTCAGCAGCATGATCATATTTTAAATATCACCCTAGCGCTAACCTGATGATGACCTCAACTCATCCTCATGCTTCAAAGACGGAATATGATGGCATCATCATCATGATATTCGATGAGGAGGGATCATCATATTTTTATCCTGTCATATTGTCAAGATCATCATGATCTTGTTTGTCTACCCGACATTTCGTAATGTCCTCCTGTCGAGAAATATGACCTTTTGCAAATATCCTGATGACGTCATCCCAATCTAAAAAATGAAGAAGCAAATATTAGGGGGACATCATCATCACATTTCCCTTCGGTAGGATATTTTCCAAAACATGATCCGGTTCGCGAATATGACGATGACGTCATGTTCTAAGTTTAAACAAAAGCCCCGGATATCCTGATGATCATCATCATCCTGATCTTTCGAGAGGGTTACCTTGGCCGCAAAGGGGTCATATTACATTCACCACCTGATCATCTTCCTTAGGTGACCCGATATTACATTTACCCCCTGATCTTAACTAAACATGACGGTGACGTCATCTTTTGCATTTTAATGAAGCCCGAATATGACGATGACGTCACCATCATATTCCATTTCTCAGCAGTAGGATCATATTTCATATCCTCCTATTTTCCTTCAACATGATGATGATGATGATGTCTTTCTTTTCCCCAATATACAGAAGCGAAACATGACGGTGACGTCATCTGGACATTCGGAAGGGGGAGCATCATATTTCCAAAATATCATGCAGACGAAAGTCTTAAGTCTTGTTGTCGGCCTTATCTTGAGTTATCATGCCGATAGAACATGTCTTCCCGATGGATGGACATCATCATGATTTTTGGCGTCGGTATAAGTTTAACCGTCGGCCTAATGTAAAATTGTCATTCCGACAGTGTGTAGTCACGCCGATACATGCATGATCATATTTGAACCCGATATACAAGGAAATGGGCGGGAAAATGAAACGATGGTTGACTCGAGTGTTTTTTAATGCTGTTTATGCATTTAGTACATAATTTCCACTGATTTGGAGCCTGATTGCCTGTAGCTACATATTTTGAGGCTTGTTTAATAAAACATTTTACTTCCTGTTGTTTATCCACATGATGATGAACTTAATGTTTGTCTGTTTACTTGCAGGAAGTCATGATGCTGTTAGAGCTGAAGCTGATAATTACAAAGTTGCACATGGAGGCAACATGAACCAGAAGTGAGGAGGATATTGTCAAATATGTTGTTTGCCAGCTGGAGACCGAATCAAATCAAAGATACTGGAATATTCTGTGCCAGCTGTACATTTGCCAACTGGCAAAGCATGTGCTTTTCATCTGGACTGTTGATTATTATGAGAGGATCCTGATCCTTGGATCATTGTAACTATTTTCTGGCATTTGTTCTATATAAGAGCCAGATCCTGAGCTATAGAAGAGGGGGAACAAAAAAGAAAAAATATCTAGCATTAAGGCCAATTACTGTAGAATCAATTAGGAGATCGGATTACTGAGACTAATGAAGACTGAATTGTTGAAATGTCAAGGTTCTTTCTTCAGATCACTGTAAATGTACCTGTTCTTGAGCATACTGAATGGATATGAAGTTTCAGATTACATCCTGATTGTAAATTTTACGTAATCTTCATGTTGATTTCTGGATATGTACTGGTGAATGCTGTGTTCAACTGGAAGCGCTTTCATTTCATTGCATGTTGTTATCAACTTTTCCTTTGAAGATTTGCACTAGATCATGCAGATTTGTGGAATGTCCTGGTGAAGTATGATTCTAGTTTCCTTCTTTTCATTGCATGTATGGGAGCTTGTATATGGATCAGTGATCTAAGTCAAGTAGTTTTGGGAATCTCATTCTTTAACCCTTTTCCTTTTTTTAATTTCATAAATTCATCACCATAACTGCAAATCAGGATAAATAATAAGCAGAAATAGAGAAATATGCTGAAATCCCGTAGGTAACTGAAAATCATTAGCATATTTGAGTTAAATGCATGCAGTATTGAAAATATCATGCAAAGAATTGTAAATAATGGTAGAAATCATGCAAATATCATCCTGTAGGCACATTATTTGACTAAATTCACAGTGCAGAGGTAGAATTATTGGAGATTTATGCAGAGCAGACATACAGAGCAGGATATTTGGAGGAATAATGATGAACTTTGCAGAAATACGTAAGGCCCCTGAATGGAAAACAGCAACACACATCAACCACTGAGTAACGTCAGTAGATTAAGACCTAATCAACGGAGACTTGGGATCATGAATTCTCTAAATTCATCGTATCTTTCAAGATGAGTAAAGGTTGTTGTGTAACTTTTATTCTATGTTTGTGAGTGAGTAACATCATGATCAACAAGTTGTTTTCCCTAATTTCAACAATTTGTATCAAAGCAAGGTTCCTCTAAAAGAAGCTTGACCGCTTGAGGAGATATAGAATGTCGACATACAAGAAGGACAATCTGAGATTTGATGGAACAAATTACTCTCTTTGGAAGAATCGCATGGAGTGTCATTTGCAATGCATGGGTGATCCTTATTGGTTGATAAATAAGAATGAGTATACTCCTCTGAAGAATGGTCCTAGAACTCCAAATGAAATCAAAGAACCTGAATACACCATTTAGGCTAAAGAAGCATTATTGAGTGCCCTAACTAATATAGAAATGACAAATGTCTTGGAATTGCAAACTGCTCATGAAATCTGGAAGAAGTTGGAAACTCTATATGAAGGTGATGCATATGTCAAATGTGCTAAGTTACAAAGCTTGAAGGGTAGATATGAATGTTTGAGGATGAGTGAAGATGACAACATCACTTCCTACATGCAGAAGGTGAATGAACTTGTGTGTAATATTAGGTGTGCTAGTGGAAAACTAGAAGAATCAGAGATTGTTGCCAAGGTGCTCAGATCCTTACCTACTTCATACAAGCATAGAGTTGCTACTATTGAGGAAACCAGGACTGTGATAGATGTTACAAGGGATCAGTTTGTTGGCAAGTTTTTAGCATTTGAAATGAGTGAGTTTGGTGATTCTCTTCCTAAATCAGAATCTACATTTAAGGCCAGTGTTTTTGGAAACCAAAGATTTGATCTAGGTGAAAGCTCTTCAAGAAGACTAACCAAATATGAGAAGGCAAGGAAGGAACTTGAAGAAGATGAATCTAAGCTTGAAGAACTTAAAGCCCTTATTGCCAAAAGATTACCAAGAGGATCTGGTAAGTATGAAGGAAAGTTTCCTTTCAAATGTTTTGCTTGCAATAAGATTGGTCATTTTGCTTCAAGATGTCCAGAGAGGGTTTCAAAGACAAACCCTAATAGACCTAGGGTTTAGAAGAAATCCTACTATGTTCAAGAAGCTGCTGATGAAGGAGTCACAGATGATGAATCTAATATGGGAAGTACCTCTGGATATGAATGGGTGTTCATTGCTATCAAAGAAGAAGATCTGGTGCCTACTAAATCTACTAGCTATGTGAATGTGGAAAGTACCTTGGCTACTCAGGTTGAAGAAAAGGATGAATGGGTGATTGACAGTGGATGTTCTCATCATATGACTAGTGATAAAAGTAAGTTTGTGAGTTTGGAAAGATATGAAGGTAAAATTGTGAAGTTTAGAGATAATTCAGCTGGTAGAATCCATGACAGAGGAACCATCTCTCTTGATGGTAAGAATAACACTAATGATGTTTTTTATGTAGAAGGTTCGAAGCATAATCTTCTCAGTGTTGGACAGTTGGTTGACAAAGGGTATGATCTCTGATTCAAGGATGGAAAATGCAGAATTTTGGGAAGCTCTGAAACTGAGATTGCATCTAGTACATAGACTAGAGGTAATATCTTTCATTTAATTAGTACTGGTAAAAGCTATTTGATTGCTCAGATTGATCAAAGTTGGTTATGGCATAGGAGAATGTGTCATGTAAACTTTGATAACATTGTCAAGATAAGTACTACTCAGGCTGTGAGAGATCTTCCAAAGCTTATGAAACCTGCTAATAGCATGTGTAAAGAATGTTAGTTGGGAATACAGAAAAAAGATACATTCAAAAGTAAAGAATAATTTCCAAGTGGATTGTTGGAACTTGTGCACACTAATTTGTGTGGTCCTTCCAGAGTTAAGAGTTTGCAAGGAGACAGATACTTTATGTTGTTGATTGATGATTACTCCCGAATGATGTGGGTCACTTTATTGAGAGAGAAATTAGAGGCTCTTGATAGATTCAAGGTGTTCAAGGCTAGGGTGGAGAATGAGATTGGTGTGACTATAAAGTGTCTGAGATCTGACAAAGGTGGAGAGTTTACCTCTAGTGAGTTTAATGCATTTTGTGAAAAGCATGGAATAAGAAGATAGTTATTTACTCCTAGGACTCCTCAGCAGAATGGAGTTGTGGAAAGGAAGAACTGAACTATTCAAGAGGCTGCTAGAACCATGATGATGGAGGAAAATGTTCCACATGTCTATTGGAGAAAGGCTACGAGTACTACTGTCTACACTCTTAACCAAGTGTAGATCAAAGGTAATACTGGCAAAACACCTTATGAACTATGGTTTGGTAATGCTCCTACTATGAAATACTTTAGATTTTTTAGTAGTAAATGCTATATCAAGAGAGATGAAAATCTAGGCAAGTTTGATGCAAGATGTGAAGGAATATTTCTAGGTTATTCTAACCAAAGCAAGGCATACCAATGCTTTAACAAGAGATTGAAAAGGATTGTTGAAAGTGCTAATGTCAAGGTTGATGAAAGCAAGGAGAGAACTTCCAAGTCTTGTGGATATGAATCAGATGATCAAAATGAAAGTCCAAATAAAGGAAAAAAAGTTCAAACTCAAACTCAGATTCAGACTGCTCCAGAGAATCTAGTAACTCAAGAAGCTAGTGCAAATGTTGAGGAACAAGTTCAAGAATCAGAAGTTCAAGAAAATCCCAAAACTCCTAGGTATGTAAGGTTGAATCATTCTAAAGATCAGATCATAGGAGATAAAAATAAAGGTGTTCAAACTAGAAGACAAATTGTTGAAGAGCAAGTGGAGTATTGTTTGATTTCAAAGATTGAACCAAAATTAGTGAATGAAGCTTGTAATGATGAAAGTTGGGTAAACGCAATGGAAGAAGAATTAATGCAAATTGAAAAGAATCATACTTGGGATCTTGTTCCTAGACCTGAAAACAAAATGTAATTGGAACGAAATGGATCTTCCGGAATGAATTAAATGAAGATGGTGAAGTTGTGAGAAACAAAGCAAGATTGGTGTGCAAAGGATATTCTTAGGTAGAGGGAATTGGTTTTGAAAAAAAAATTGCTCTGGTGGCAAGAATCGAAGTAGTCAGATTATTTCTTACCTTTGCTGCTTACAAATATTTCAATGTTTACCAGATGGATGTCAAGTCAACATTCTTGAATGGAGAGTTGGAAGAAGTCTACATTGAGCAACTAGAAGGATTCTAGTTGTCTGATCAAGGAGATATGATCTGTAGATTGAGGAAAGCATTGTATGGACTTAAACAAGCCCCAAGAGCCTGGTATGCAAGATTAGATAAGTATCTACTAAAGTTAGGTTTTAGCAAAGGCACAATTGACAGTAATCTTTATTTCAAAATTGATCATGAACACATTTTGATTGTTGAGGTATTTTTTGATGATATCATCTTTGGTGGGAATGAGAGCATGTGTAAAAAATTTGTTGATCAGATGCAAAGTAAATTTGAGATGTCCATGTTTGGTGAAATGAATTTCTTCTTAGGTCTACAAATCATTCATTCAGATAAGGGCATCTTCATATCTCAATCTAAGTATGTGAAAGAGTTGTTGAAAAAGTTTGGAATGGAGGATTGAAAACCAGTGAGTACTCCTATGATAACTGGATGCAAGTTGAGTAAAGATGATGATTCCCCTAAGGTAGATCAGAAAAGGTATAGATTAATGATTGGAGGATAGCTTTAATTGACTCAAACCAGACCTAATATTATGAATACAGTTGGCATTGTTGCTAGATTTCAAGATGATCCTAGAAAATCTCATGTTGTAGCAGTCAAAACAATTTTCAAATATCTGAAGGGGACATCTGATTATGGCTTATGGTATCCTAAGGATGATGACTTCACTCTTCATGTATATACAGATGTTGATTGGGTAGGAGATGTGGATGACAGGAAGAGTACTAGTGGTGGTGCATTTTTCTTGGGAAAGAGATTGGTTTCTTGGTTTTACAAAAAGCGGGAGGCAATATCTATGCCTGCTATAGAGGCAAAGTATATAGCAGCAACAAGTAATTGTACTCAAGTTTTGTGGATGAAGCAAATGTTGAAGGATATCAGAATTATGTTTGAAGAGCCTGTTACAATCTTCTGTGATAATTCAAGTGCAATAAACATCTCAAAGAATCTAGTGTTGCATTCAAAGACAAAGCACATATCCATCAAGTTTCACTTTTTGAGAGAGAAAGTAAATGAGAATGAAGTCAGATTGGAGTTTGTTTCTTCAAAGGATCAGATTGTGGATATCTTCACTAAGTATCTACCTAAGGACACTTTTGAGTATCTCAGAGTGAAGGTAGGGGTTATTACCCCTCTTGTTTAGAACTAAGGTGCACTAGTGTGCATCAGTCCGATGGAACTCACAGTCATATATTGTGATTCAGATTGATGTTAAGGGGATGCTACTCAAAGGGAGTATTTAGTATGTTAATTTTGGAGTTCAGTTTGTTTTTATCTAAGAAACAAAAGGGGGAGAGATGATTACAAATATGTTCTCTTTTCCATTGATGTCAAAGGGGGAGAGAAGTCATGTGAAAAACTTATAAGTAAGTAGTTGTTGGTGAAAGGGGGAGTAATGAAGAAAGTGGTTGCAGGTGTGATAAGAAAAGGGGGAGAAGTCCTTGTCTTGATGGTTGAATTATTTTTTCACATCATATGTTGTCATCAATGACAAAGGGGGAGATTGTTACAAATATATGCCTATGATGTGTTGGAATTGATATCAACATATCTCTTGGTCAGAGACAGTGAAGACAGTGCAGTTCATTAAAGTAGATTTCTCTGCATTCCCAATGAGGTGAAGATCAAAGTCTGTGGATTAAAGGGTTTGTAGAGGATTGTCTAAAGTTGCTCTAGTTAAGATTTGAGAGGTCTGCAAGGAGGATTGATGAAGTTATGGCCATCTGAGTAGAATCAAGTTTTGCAATTGTTCAAAGGCAACAAAGTGATAGGAATTTGGTCCGGATTGCTCTGGATTGGAATATTATGGTTTGCGGTTCTATAGGTATGTTTGGGATGTTGGTGTGTATCCTCAACTCAAGTGGTTCATGGTTTAGAGGTCCGCAAGCAATTTTTCTAGTGCGACAGTCATGACAATTAGTGTTCTTAAGTTCCCGTATGAAGATGCAAGTGATTCTAGTGATTTGAGGTGGTGCAATTATTCTTGTTGATTTCATTGTGCTTGTGGAGGTCTCTAGATCATGTGTCTATTGTGTTTGTGGTCTGCATTAAGGATTGAGCTCGTAGTTGAAGATTTCTCCATGGGTACTGCTATTCTTTCCAGTCTTGGCCGACTGGATGCTTCATGCATGTTGCAGATGATCTAAGAGAAGTTCTATGGAGCATGGCATGTTGTTCAAGGAAGATTTGAGTCCCAGCTATGTTTGGCTGACAGTGTAGTGGTCCGCATGTAGCATTTTGTATTAAGTCAAGTCTTGTGATAGTAATTGCTTGTAATGCCTATCCTTGAGAATGTTCCAGATAGATGATTGCAAGGCTAACTTTGACGTTCATTCCAAAGATGATGTCATGTATAAATAAGTGTAATAAAGTCGTGTAAATGTGCCCATGTGTGTGAAGATGCAGAGGTAGTGAGGAAGTGTTTGGGGGTAGAGTAGAGGTGTTGTGAGCTTCAATGGAACTAAACCTTGGCATGGAGAAGATGTTGTTTCTCAGTTCAACCTTTCAGTGTTAACCATGTGAATGATTTTGTAGAAAGTGAGTCTCTTGGAGCAGTGAGCTCTAGGTAGTGTGCTCAAAGGCTAGTGCCTTCCCATTTTTCTATTCTTTTAATAGAGAATAAATCTTGTGGGTTAACCCCCACCATGGTTTTTTCCTTAACTAATTTTCCACGTAAAAATCTTGGTGTTATGTGTGTTGATTGTGTTTCTACTCATGTGTTGTTGATTCACACTTCCATGGTTATATCATTAAGCTGTAAATAAGTGGTAAAGAAGATTAAATGCAACAAAAGATAAAGTTTTGTGACAACTGATTCACCCCCCTCTCAGTTGTCTGCCCTACTTTCAACAACTCTATCTCCAAGAAAGAACACACCACCAATTGTAATTTTCATTTCATCTACATATCTAGCACAATCTGCATCTCTCTAGGTACTTAGGGTGAAGTCATTATTCTTAGGATACCACAAACCATGGTATCGAGTGCCCTTCAAATACCTAAATATCCTCTTTACTACCATGACATGTGACTCTCTAGGATTTGCTTGAAATCTGGCCACAAGACAGACTACATGCATGATATTAGATCTAGTAGCTGTTAGGTATAGCAGTCCTCTAATCATTGATCTATATTTGCTTTGATCATCCTTAGGGGATTCATCATCTTTACTCAGCTTGCAACCAGTTGTCATGGGAGTACAGAATGGTTTAGATTCTTCCATTCCAAACCTTTTCAACAACTCCTTGACATATTTTGATTGTGAAATGAAAATGCTCTTATTTGTTTGATTGATTTGTAGCCCAAGAAAGAAGTTCATCTCACCACACATTGACATCTTGAACTCTTTTTGCAACTCATCTGCAAAGTTCTTACACATGCCTTCATATCCACTGAAGATTATATCATCCACATAGACTTCATTAATCAGGATTTGATCTTTGCTTACCTTGATGTACAAGTTACTATCTGCAGACCCTTTACTGAATCCCTGCTACAACAAATACCTGTCTAACCTAGCATACCAAGCTCTAGGAGCTTGCTTCAGTCCATACAATGCCTTCTTCAATCTACATACCATATCTAGTTTGTATGATAATTGAAATCCATCCAGTTGCTCTATACATACTTCCTCTTCCAACTCACCATTCATAAAAGTAGACTTCACATCCATTTGATATACTTTGAAGTCCTTATGTGTTGCAAAAGACAAAAACAACCTAATAGCCTCCATTCTTGCCACTAGAACAAAAGTTTCCTCATAATCTATTCCTTCCACTTGTTAGTAGCCTTTAAACATACAAGTCTTGCTTTGTTTCTTACTACTTCTCCATTCTCATTCAACTTATTTCTGAAAACCCACTTTGTTCCAATCACATTCTTATCTACAGGCCTGGGGACAAGTTCCCAAGTCTTGTTCTTTTCAATTTACATCAATTCTTCTTCCATTGCCTTGACACAATGTTCATCTTTACATGCTTTGGTAATTGTCTTAGGTTCAACTTTTGAAAGTAGACAAAGATTTACCTATTCCTCTGCACCTCTTCTTCTTGTCAAAACTCCTTTTCTTTTGTCACCAATGATTTGATCCTCTGAGTGATTCTTTTGCATATAATTGGGGGTTTTAGGAACTCTTTCCAGAGCTTCTTCTTCATCAATCTGAACTTCCTTGTCTTTGTCTTGTTCAACTACTTTTGTATCAGGAGACTCATCTAACTCATATCCATTTGGCTCTAAGATTTTCTGAATATCTTCATCTACCTTCACATTTGCACTTTCAACAATCTTCTCAACCTTTTGATGTAGCACTGGTAAGCTTTGCTTTTAGTAGAGTACCCAAGGAATATGCCTTCATCACATATAGCATCAAACTTTCCTAATTCTTCATCTCTTATGATATAGCATTTGCTTCAAAAAACTTAGAAATACTTGATAGTAGGATTTCTTCCATACCATAGCTCATAAGGTGTCTTCATTCCATTTTCTTTGACTTGCACTCTACTCTAAATGTAGATAGCAATGTGAATTGCTTCTTTCCAATATACTTCTGGTAGGTTTTCTTCTTTGATCATTATTCTAGCAGCTTCCTAAACTATTCTATTCTTCCTTTCAACTACTCCATTTTGCTAAGGAGTTCAGGGAGCAGACAGTTGTTTCTTTATCCCATGTTCTTCATAAAAACATTGAATTCATTTGAAATAAACTCACCACCTCTGTCAGACCTCAAACACTTGATTCTCAAAATCATTTCAATCTCAACCATTGCTTCAAATGTCTTGAACTTGTCTTGGGCTTCTGATTTTTCTTTAAGAAAAGTAACCCAAGTCATTCTTGAACAATCATCAATAAGTAGCATGAAATACCTGTCACCTTGTAGACTTCTTGTTCTTGTAGTACCATATAGGTCTGTATGTACTAGCTCCAATAGACTAGTATAAGTTTATTCTTTGCTCTTGAAACTAGTCTTTGTTTGCTTCCCAAATTGACATTCTTTGCAAATAGTATTAGCAGGCTTCACAATCTTAGATAGGTCTCTTACAGCTTGAACTAAGCTTATTCTCACCATATTATCAAAGTTAATGTGACACATTCTCCTATGCCATAACTAGCTTTCATTTGTTCGAGCCAACAAACAACAATTATCAGTGCCATTCAAATGATAAACATTACCATGAGTCTTCTTACCAGCAGCAATTATTGTTCTGGAGTCTGTCCTTATCTCACATCCATTTTCCTTAAACATAAGATTGTATCCTTTTCTACACATTTGTTCAACACTTAGAAGATTATGCTTTAGGCCTTTGATATAAAGAACATCATCTGTATTATTCTTGCCATCAAAAGTAATTTCCCCTTTTCCACAAATCTTACCAGCTGCATCATCACCAAATCTAACTAGTCCTCCTTCATACCTTTCCAATTTAATAAACTTACTCTTATCTCCTGTCATGTGATTTGAACATCCATTGTCAATGACCGATTCATCCTTTTCCTTTTTGGCATGAAATGTAGGCATCATTTTCTCTTCTTCTAGACTTTCTTCCTTCACACAACTTGCAAGGTTAGTAGAAATAGGTTCTTCTTTTAGAGCAATAAGCAAGCATTCACTAGCATTACCATCCTCAAAATCAGATTCATCATCAATTACACCATCATCATCTCTAACATAATAACTTTTCCTTACCATCTTACCTTTTCCTTCTTTGTTCTTGATCTTCAAAGCTCTATCAGGACATCTTGAAGCATAATGACCAATCTTACCACAACTGAAACATTTGAAAGGTAACTTACCTCTAAAATTTCTGGTCCCTTTTTCATTTTGCTTACAAAGTTTGCCTCAATCTCATCAAAGTCTTCTTCATCTGATTTGACAACATACGTATCTAATCTAACAGTCTTTTCTAATTTGTCTTTAAAAGCAATCTCAACTTTCACAGGACCCTCAATACTGTAGACATGATATTTCCACAGTCCATGATATAAGTGTAGATAGCTTCTGGTATAACTGTGTATTGCTTTTTTGTATCGACATTTCGGATCACACTCCATGATCCATCATCAGGATGAAAAAAAGAGAATGGAAATAAGATAATATTGCAAAGAAGGTTTAATAAAAGGGGGGGGAGAGAGGGTGAGCATGAGTTCCTGTGTGACCAGAGAGAAACAATTATAAAAAGAGGGAATAGAAATATAATAAAATAGAAAAAGGGGGGAGAAGTTAAGGAAAGAGGAGTCAAAGAAAAGAGGGAGAAGAAATATAATTAAGAAAGGAAGAACTATGGAAAAAGAAGGGACAAAGAGTGAAAAAATAAATGCACGTGATAGATGCAAAATAGGAATAAAAATAAGATCAATGAAATAGGAATAAATTGATAAAACTGCGAAGAAGTATACAGGTTGAAAAATACAATAAATTGAATTCACAAATAAATAAGAAATAGCAAAAATAAATAGAAAGAAAAATAGATTAAAAATAAGACAAGAAATTGGATTCATTAATAAATGTATATGGATAAAAGAAAGAAAAGAAGAAATAAATTTAATTAGAAATAAAATAAATGGATATGGAGGAAAAATACTACCAAATTCTCTCATCTCAAAAGAAGTCAGTTTACCAAGTAATTGATCTTCTGAAATCTTGTTCGTATATAACGATTCTTCAATGGCAGATACTTTATGGCTATAAGATTTGGGAAGTGTTCTGAGTATTTTATTCACAACTTCATTATCAACCAAGTTTCCACCAACACTGTTGATGTTGTTGACAACTTCATCAATCTTCTGCATATAGCTTGTTATATTCTCATCTTCAGACATCTGCATAGTTTTGTATTTAGACTTCAAATTTTGTAACTTGGATTTCTCGATAGATTCATCACCTTCATATATATTCTTCAATTTTTCCTAGATCTCATGTGCAATTTCCAAATCCAAAACTTTTGCCATTTCAGTGTTAGATAGAGCATTTAGTAGGGCATTTCTAGCATTACCATTAGTCTCATAAGCCCTAATCTCCATTGCAGTCTCTAAACCATTATTAGGTAAAGTGTAGTCCTTTTCAACCATTCTCCATTCATTGTATCCAAGAGAAATAAGATAACTTTGCATTCTTACCTTCCAGAAGGCATAGTCGGATCCATCAAACTAAGGAATGTCTTTCTTGTGTGTCATCCCAAATCTACCTTAAGTTGTTAGGCTTTTTTCCAAGGAACCCTTTCTCTGATACCAATTATTGAATGCACAAGACAATTGAGAGGGGGGTGAATTATTTGTATCAAAAACTTTAAGCCCTCACAAACATAATCACATCCACATTAGTTCACTTAAACCCTTATTCTATTATGAAGAATAGACATGAAAAATAGATAACAAAAAATTAATTACATCAACACCATGCACAAGCGAACACCATATATTTATGTGGAAAACCCTAAAATGGAAAAACCATGGTGAAGATTAGCTCACAATATAAAGTAGTATTAATAATGAATTACAAAGAGGCTCACTACCAAAGAGCTCACTGTCCAAAGAAATTCTCACTACAATAGGCTCACTTCCAAAAGGGTTCATTGCTAGAAGAAGAAAAGGCTCACTACCATGAACTGATATGATAGCATCTACCACAAGCTTGAGTTCAGTTCCAATGAAGCATAGTACATATCACCTTTGCAACCTCACAACACAAACATCCTCATCTTCACACACCCCACACATACACATGAATCCTTTACTCTTCTTTATATCAATCATCAACCTTGAAACATTCATCAAGGTCAGTAACACATTCTACAACCTTTGAAACAATCTTCAAGGTTAGAAAACATACATAATTCAAATTAGGTCTAGACCTAAACATTCTTATGAAGAAAAAGAATGAAGGTAGAACACTTCACAACTTAGCCCAGACCTAAAAGAATCTTCACTCACTTCAACATGCTTACACAATCCACGAAGTGCATTCACAATTAGTGTTAGCACACATGCTTCCAAGAACACACCCATAGCTTGTGGACCAAGCACCATCTTTTAACACAATCTAGAAACATCCACAAACAACATGAAATCACCTGGGAGTCAACAAATCTAGCTACAAAAAATCTCACTTGAAGATAGATCACAGACTGCTCACAACCAACACTGCGAAGCTCTACTACTCATGAAAACTACATCCTAGAGCACAAAATCACAATTCCTTTAGATGGATCATAGCTATGGATCTTAGGAACACTCATCTATAACTACAAGACCAAACACCAAATTGTGGGGGAATGTAGAGAAAAATACTTTATCCCTGTCACACTGCAAATGCTGCCAGGCACTGTCTTCAAACTAGTGAACATAGCTTTGAGGCCACAATTTTCCGGACCACCAAATTCTAGATTTAAAATCTTCAACCACTTCTCTAAAACATATCCAAACATCACACTCCAGTCTTCAACATAGCAGAAATGTGGAGCAAAAACTTAGACATTATCCTATAAGCCAAAATACATCTTCTCAACATTATCTTCAGTATTTATCAAATTTTCTCAAAAGCACTTGGAAACCTAGAAATATACTAACATCATCAGCACTACTACAATCCATTCAAATCACATTAACACAACAACTCAATTAATGAACAATTGCAACTTCAAAAGATATAGTTGACACCAATGACCACAAAAACATGTTGACATCAATGACAACACCGATTAGCACATACTTGCAATAGGGAGTTGGTACCAAGGCCTGTAGACAATAATGTGATAGGAACTAAATGGGTCTTCAAGAATAAGTTGAGTGAATATGGAGAAGTGGTCAAGAACAAAGCAAGGTTGGTGTGCAAAGGATATTCACAAGTTGAAGGAGTTGACTATAAGGAGACATTTACTCCGGTGGCAAGAATGGAAGCAATGAGAATGGTTCTTGCTTTTGCAGTACATAAAGGATTCAAGGTATATCAGATGGATGTTAAGTCTACTTTTATGAATGGTAACTTGGAAGAAGAGGTCTACATAGAGCAGCCAAATGGTTTTCAGTTATCAAAAGATCCAAGCATGGTGTGCAGACTCAAGTAGGCTTTGTTTGGTCTCAAACAAGCCCCTAGGGCTTGGTATGCAAGGTTGCACAAGAACTTACTTCAGGAGGGTTTCAAGAAAGGTACGGCAGATAGTAATCTTTGTTGGTAGTGAGCCAACATCTCTCATGGGATTTGTGACATGGCTTAACCTCCTCCCATGGATTAATTAACTCTGGTGGTTGTATCAAGTATTAATAGGTCCACCTTTTGGTGCAATGACAACTGTGTTTCCAACTATTGATATCAGAGCCAAAGGTTCCGAGTTCGAATCTCTCTTACGAGTGATGCGGGCTCTTGTGAGTGACGCTGGGAGGGATTGTTGGCAGTGAGCTAGCATCTCTCGCAAGATTTGTGACATGGCTTAACTACCTCATGTGGATTCATTAACTCTGGTAGTTGTATCAGGCATTAATAGGTCAACCTTTTGGTACAATAGCAACCGTGTTTCCAACAATCTTTACATCAAAATAGAAGGTGAACAAATTCTAATTGTTGTTGTGTATGTTGATGATATAATCTTTTGTGCATATGATGAGATGTGTAAGAAGTTTGTAGGAGAGATGCAGAAAGAGTTTGAAATGTCTATGTTAGGAGAGCTATCATTCTTTTTGGGACTTCAAATTTCTTAATCAAATGAGGGCATCTTTATCTCTCAAGCAAAGTATGTTAAGAAAATGTTGAAGAAGTTTGGAATGGAAGATTGCAAGCATGTGAGTACTCCTATGGCAACCAGTTGTCACTTGAGTAAAGATGATGAATCACTAGAAGTTGATCACACTCAGTACAAATCTATGATTGGGGGCCTACTATACCTAACAACATTAAGGCTTGACATTATGCAAGTTATGTGTTTGGTTGCAAGATTTCAAGTTGATCCTAAGGAAACACATGTGAAGACAGTCAAGAGAATATTCAGATACTTGAAGAGCACTCTAGAACATGGATTTTGGTATCAAAAGGGCAATGACTTTTCTCTGAGTGCTTATACTGATGCAAATTGGGCTGGCAGTGTTGATGATAGGAGAAGTACTAGCAGAGGAGCTTTCTTTTTAGGAGATAGACTGGCCTCATGGATCAGTAAGAAGTAGGATTCAATATCCCTATCAACTGCAGATGCAAGATATATTCTTGCAATAGCCTATTGTACTCAAGTGTTGTGGATGAAGCAAACATTGAAGGATATCAAGGTTATATATGATGAGCCTATTCCTATTCTTTGTGATAATATAAGTGATATCAATATTTCAAAGAATCCAGTGATGCATTCTAGAACCAAACACATATCTATCAAGTATCACTTTTTGAGAGAGAAGTTTGTAGATCAAGAAGTCAAATTGGAGTATGTGCCTACAAAGGATCAAGTTGTAGACATCTTCACCAAGGCACTTTCTAAGGATAATTTTGAGTATCTTAGACAAAAGTTAGGGGTTGTTGCCCCTCCTTCTAACTAGATGCATAGATGGTGCATCTATCTAGGGGGAACAATTCAAGATATATTTTTATCCCTAGATTGATGGTGGCTACCTCTCAGGGGGAGTAGGTAGGAAAGAGGTTTTGAAGGATAACAAGATTTGATCAGTTAGGGGGAGCTGACAGGTGACGAGCAATAAAAGGAAAATCAAGGAGAATGCAGATAGGGGGAGCTAAAAGAAGATCAGTTCAAAGAAAGACCACTAACCCTTTGTCCTTGATGTTAAACGGGGATAAAATTGCATATCAGGTCAAGTGTTGCCATCAATGCCAAATGGGGAGATTGTTGCACTTGCATTGTCATTGATGTCAACAGTGTGAGATTTAGGTGTGTTGTCATTAATGCTGAAATGAAGAAGGTTGAAAGTAAAGTGAACAAGAGGTAATGTTAAAGAAAGTATGTGGCAATGAATCAGAGAAGTTGTGGTGACAAGGGTAAGATAATGAATGTCATCAATATCTCCTAAAGTTATATAGACAAAGAGTGTGTTAACATGAATATTCTTGCTTTAAGATAAAGTTTGTTGTTGTTGTATGAAGATGAGAATGAAGTCTCTGATGTGGTAAATATTTTATTCATTGTTTCCTAAGGAAAAGTATTGCTTTAGTTTCAAAAGAAAGATTTAGGTTGTCCAAGGCACTAAAGTTTGCACAAAATAATCTTGAGAGAATGCTCTGAATTCCTTCGCATTTGATGGTATGACCTTGTAGTTTGGGAGTTGGTCAAAGACTTGTGTGAAGATTGTATGTTCCTAATTTTAGAACTTGAATATTAACACAGAAGATTCTAGAGCTCACAGAGTGAAGATAGTTGTTCAGAGTTGATGCAGTCAGGATGCATCTAGGAAATGCTCCACATTTCTCTGCCTTTGAAGTTGAGGTCTTACAGTTTGAAGGATGATCATTTATAGATGAGAAAATTATAATATTCAAGATTTAGCTATTAATATGTATCGTAGAGGTTCTTCAGGGTCAACAGAACAAAGACACATCTTGCTGCTAACTAGGGTTGTCTAGAGGAGAAAGCTAAAGCCACCACAGTTTATCTTTTGGCTTTGATGTTTGGAGGATGAGTTCAGATATTCAGATGGATGATTCAATTTAGGTTTCTGGTTCTTAAGTGCACCACAAGTTGGTTTTTCAATGTTCTATGTTAAGACCGTGTGTTCAGTGTTTGTTTGTGATACCACGCTTAGTTTTTGCTTGCTTGCACCAGAAAGAAAACATATATCTCAAAAGAAGGATTGTTTGAGAAGGTTTGTGTAAGTCTTATGTTACTTGTGTGATGATCAACATGATGTTAATTGATCCCTCTAGTACTACTTTTGGTCTCCAAAGCTTTTAGGCAGAAGGATGAGTGTTTGTTGGGCCGATGTCATGTCCTTTTAGTGTTCGCGCTAGATAATTTGAAGTGTGTGCCAGCTTGGAAGAATGTGATAATAAAGAATAGGTCTTGGTTATCACTTGCCTTGAACCACATTGATTCTCTACATCTTTTGGATGTCAAATTGGTGTGGCCTTGCACATCTCATGAATACACATTTCATCTTGGCTGACTTGGTAGAAGGATTTTTGGATTTGTGGAAGGTATAAAAGAAAGATCTTGTTTGTTGAGGAAGGTATGAGAGACTAAGTGTGTGTGAAGATGTGTGAGCAGATGTGAAGTATGTTTGTGAAGGTGTGTTGGAGGTAATAGTGTTCACTGAGCAGAGAAAGTGAAGATTTGTGTCAAAGTGAAGTGTGCAGATGATGCAGAGGTATTTTGTTCAGTAAGAGCCATTGAATGTAATATCCAGAGGGTGTAGCCTCTTTCTGTAAGTGTCATTACATTTTATTTTAGGGACTTACAGCTTCCTTTGGGTTGTAGCCCACAAATAATATTGTAATCCTATTCTATCTTTATATGTGAGGCTATATTTGGATAGTAGATCCAAGTAGGTTTCTCACCATGGTTTTTCCCTTCTTGGGTTTTCCACGTAAATGTGGTGTTATGGTTGTGTTCTTATGTGTTTTTTTCTATAATTGGTTTAATTTGTTGATCTTCTAGTTAAAGCATTTAGAAGTTTTGATTGTTGATGATTAACTAAAATTAGTTACAGTGACATATACTGATTCACCCCTCCTCTCAGTATATCCTTGTGTTCTAACAAATATTACATGATCATTATACTAAACTATTAAATCAATATCCAAGAGTTTTATAGAAGGGAGAAATATTCCTAGTCTAGCAAACTCCTTTACCCTAATATCCACATTACCATTTTTATGTAAGTTATAGAAATTAAGGTGAGAGGGTTTCAAACCTAAAATTAGGAAAGTTCATTCCATAATGCAAGTACAAATCCATGGGAAAGGGTCAAAATAATAGATGTGCGACTGATCGTAGTAACATGCAAGACAATTCTATAGTCACAAAAGTGGATTGAACAATTAGACAAGAAATTTACTTACTCATATCTAGTTCTCTAAAGTGCCCTAATTTTCTAATGCAAGGATGAATCAATTAGGAACATTTGGTACAATTAATTTAACATGAAATTAAGATCTAAGTACCATTTATTTATTTATTTAAATTTTATAATTATTTTAGTGCATTATTTTGTATAGTTAATGTATCAAATTGTATCTTTAAGGTTATTTATAATTTATCTATGCTATTTAAGTGATTCACCCTAAGGCATTAATGTAAGATTGTATTTATTTTCCTTACACTTCTAATACTTCGCTTAGAATGTTTCTCATAAAAATTCTGTGAGAACTTTTAAATCTAATCTAAAAGTTATCACATAGTTTTTGCCAAAAGCATTCTAAATTATTTACAGTAGATTGTGGAAATACTTTGTATCTTGAAGCTAGAGACATGGTATTTCCACATGCATAGTTTCTTTCCAAAAGCAATCTAAGTTAATTACAAAGGGCTATGGAAACATCATGTCCCTAACTTCTAATACTAAGGGAATTAAATCTAGTTTATTAAATCTACACAAATTAATTAAATGTGTTAGGAAAAGTGTCTCAACCTTGCAACTTTCAAAGATTACTATTCTTCCTACTTTTGGTCCTTTTGAATATCCTTTATCTTGGAAAGTGGTCTGGAACCTTCAAAGTTTCCAAAAGTTTCCAAATGAGCTTAAAATAACAAGACTTATTATTTTTAGTAAGTCCTTCAATTGAGCTAGGGTTGACCTAAAATTTTCCTAGAAGGTGTGAAACAGCTAAGTAAACATCTTGGGTGAGTTTCGACTCAAGATCATATCTAGATTGTGACATATTAAAGTTTCTATTTTTTTAAACTGTTAGAAAAGTTTTGAACTTAATTTTTAAGTATCAAAACTTCTCTAAACATCCAAAAAATTGTCGTAACCAGCCAAGCGGGTTACAGGTTGATAGAGTACTTCACGAGATTTCCAACACATAAAACGGTTCATCAATTGGACACCTGGATCAAAAGTTATGGCCTTCAGAAGTTGGACCTTCGGTTTTGGGAATGTAAAAATGTGTTGGACACATAAAAGAGTTGTAAAGGGGAGAGTTACACGTGTTGGTTTGTGATGTGGCATATCACAAGGCATCTTTGATTGGAGATAATTTGGGCGCCACTTTTGGGTGGTTTTAGCTCATGGTTTTGTAATTACCATTGGCGGTGTACTGTATTGTATATCCTATATATCAGGAACTTGAGATGGAGGTTGTATGTAAGAATCTTATAGATGTCAAGTTACCTCCTGGATCTTTGGTTGGATATACTCCTATAAAAACGTGCTCTGCAAGTATATTGTAATCTTTGTGATTTCTGAATAATATATTAGGTGGCTTTGGAGTGTGGGGTTTTTTACCTAAAAGGGTTTTCCCCACATATATCTTGTGTTGTGAGTTTTGTGTTTGTATTTGGAAGTTATTATTATGTTTCTGTTAATGTGTATCTTAATCTGTAACTGTAAAAGAAAAAAATTGCATAAATATTTCCTCATTAGATCACTGTAGGAAGCGTTTCCGCATACCTTTCTTCCTTTCAATTGGTAACAGAGTCTAGTCACCTTTGGTTCTAGTTGTTGGGTAGAGGGTTTTTTGAGCTAATCTTCATTTGAGTGGGAGCTTCTATAGAGGATTTTGAAATCTTTGTTGCAGGTAAGAGATGGCAAGCACATCTAGGAGGTTTGAGATAGAGAAGTTTAACAGAGGTAATTTCGAGTTGTGGAAACTCAAAATGGAGGACATGCTTGTAGATCGAGATTTATGGGAAGCTGTATCTGGTACAAAACCAATGGCAATGTCTCAAGAAGACTGGGATCTCAAAGATCGAAAAGCTAAGGGTTTGATAAGACTCTATTTCGCTAATTTAGTGCTCTTGAATATCAATGAGGAGAAGACTGCAAAGGATCTTTGGAAGAAGCTTGGAGATGTTTATCAAGCTAAATCCCTGGTGAACAAGTTATTCTTGTGAAAGAAATTGTATTCTCAAGGATGGAAGATGGAGGATTTGTCACTGATCACCTAAATACATTTAATATGCTTGTTGCTTAGTTGACTTCTGTTGGTGTGAAGATGGAGGAGGAGGATCAATGTATGACATTACAATGTTCCTTACCAGATTCATGGGACCACCTTGTTAAATGAAGTCTCTGATGTGGTAAATATTTTATTCATTATTTCCTAAGTAAAAGCATTGCTTTAGTTTCAAAAGAAAGATTCAGGTTGTCCAAGGCACTGAAGTTTGCACAAAATAAGCTTGAGAGAATGCTTTGAATTCCTTCGCATTTGATGGTATGACCTTGCAGTTTGGGAGTTGGTCAAAGACTTATGTGAAGATTGTATGTTCCTAATTTAAGAACTTGAAGATTAACGCAGAAGATTTGAGAGCTCGCAGAGTGAAGACAGTTGTTCAGAGTTGATGCAGTCAGGATGCATCAAGGAAATGCTCCACATTTCTCTACCTTTGAAGTTGAGGTCCTATAGTTTGAAGGATGATCATTTATAGATGAGAAAATTATAATATTCAAGATTTAGCTGCTAATATGTACCGTAGAGGTTGTTCAGGGTCAACAGAAAAAAGACACATCTTGCTGCTAACTAGGGTAGTCTAGAGGAGAAAGCTAAAGCCGCTGCAGTTTATCTTTTGGCTTTGATATTTGGAGGATAAGTTTAGATATTCAGATGGATGATTCAATTTGGGTTTCTGGTTCTTGAGTGCACTACAATTTGGTTTTTCAATGTTCTATGTTAAGACTGTGTGTTTAGTGTTCGTTTGTGATACCACGCTTAGTTTTTGCTTGCTTGCACCAGAAAGAAAACATATATCTCAAAAGAAGGATTGTTTGAGAAGGTTTGTGTAAGTCTTATGTTACTTGTGTGATGATCCACATGATGTTAATTGATCCCTCTAGTACCTCTTTTGTTCTCCAAAGCTTTTGGGCAAAAGGATGAGTGTTTGTTGGGCCGACTTCATGTGCTTTTAGTGTTCGCGCCAGATAATTTGAAGTGTGTGCCAGCTTGGAAGAATGTGATAATAAAGAATAGGTCCTGGTTATCACTTGGCTTGAACCACATTGATTATCTACATCTTTTGGATGTCGAATTGGTGTGGCCTAGCACATCTCATGAATACACGTTTCATCTTGGCTAACTTGGTAGAAGGATTTTTGGATTTGCGGAAGGTATAAAACAAAGATCTTGTTTGTTGAGGAAGGTATGAGAGACTGAGTGTGTGCGAAGATGTGTGAGTAGATGTGAAGTATGTTTGTGAAGGTGTCTTGGAGGTAACAGTGTTCACTGAGCAGAGAAAGTGAAGATTTGTGTCAAAATGAAGTGTGCGGATGATGCAAAGGTATTTTGTTCAATAAGAGCCATTGAATGTAATATCTAGAGGGTGTAGCCTCTTTCTGTAAGTGTCATTGCATTGTATTTTAGGGACTTGCAGCTTCCTTTGGGTTGTAGCCCATAAATAATATTGTAATCCTATTTTATCTTTATTTGTGAAGCTATATTTGGATAATATATCCAAGTAGGTTTCTCACCATGGTTTTTCCCTTCTTGGGTTTTCCACGTAAATGTGGTGTTGTGGTTGTGTTCTTATGTGTTTTTTTCTATAATTGGTTTAATTTGTTGATCTTCTAGTTAAAGCATTTAGAAGTTTTGATTGTTGATGATTAACTGAAATAAGTTATAGTGACATATACTGATTCACCCCTCCTCTCAGTATATCCTTGTATTCTAACAAATATTACATGATCATTATCCTAAACTATTAAATCAATATCTAGGAGTTTTATAGAAGGGAGAAATATTCCTAGTCTAGCAAACTCCTTTACCCTAATATCCACATTACCATTTTTATGTAAGTTATAGAAATTAAGGTGAGTGGGTTTCAAACCTAAAATTAGGAAAGTTCATTCCATAATGCAAGTACAAATCCATGGGAAAGGGTTAAAATAATAGATGTGTGATTGATCGTAGTAACATGCAAGACAATTCTATAGTCACAAAAGTGGATTGAACAATTAGACAAGAAATTTACTTATTCATATCTAGTTCTCTAAAGTGCCCTAATTTTCTAATGCAAGGATGAATCAATTGGGAACATTTGGTACAATTAATTTAACATGAAATTAAGATCTAAGTACCATTATTTATTTATTTAAATTTTATAATTATTTTAGTGCATTATTTTGTATAGTTAATGTATCAAATTGTGTCTTTAAGGTTATTTATAATTTATCTATGCTATTTAAGTGATTCACCCTAAGGCATTAATGTAAGATTGTATTTATTTTCTGTACACTTCTAATACTTCGTTTAGAATGTTTCTCGTAAAAATTATGTGAGAACTTTCGAATCTAATCTAAAAGTTATCACATAGTTTTTGCCAAAAGCATTCTAAGTTATTTACAATAGATTTTGGAAATACTTTGTCTCTTGAAGCTAGAGACATGGTATTTCCACATGCATAGTTTTTTTCCAAAAGCAATCTAAGTTAATTACAAAGGGCTATGGAAACATCATGTCCCTAACTTCTAATACTAAGGGAATTAAATCCAGTTTATTAAATCTACACAAATTAATCAAATGTGTTAGGAAAAGTGTCTCAACCTTGCAACTTTGAAAGATTACTATTCTTCCTAGTTTTGGTCCTTTTGAATATCCTTTATCTTGGAAAGTGGTCTGGAACCTTCAAAGTTTCCAAAAGTTTCCAAATGAGCTTAAAATAACAAGATTTACTATTTTTAGAAAGTCCTTCAATTGAGCTCAGGTTGACCTAAAATTTTCCTAGAAGATGTGAAACAGCTAAGTAAACATCTTGGGTGAGTTTCAACTCAAGATCATATCTAGATTGTGAGATATTAAAGTTTCTATTTTTTTTAAACTGTCAGAAAAGTTTTGAACTTAATTTTTGAGTATCAAAAATTCTCTAAACATCCCAAAAATTGTTGTAACTAGCCAAGCAGGTTATAGGGTGATAGAGTACTTCACGAGCTTTCCAACACATAAAACAGTTCATCAATTGGACGCTTGGATCAAAAGTTATGGACTTCGAAAGTTGGACCTTCAGTTTTGAGAAATGTAAAAATGTGTTGGACACATAAAAGAGTTGTAAAATGGAGAGTTACATGTGTTGGTGTGTGATTTGGCGTATCACAAGGCATCTTTGATTGGATATAATTTGGGTGCCACTTTTGGGTGGTTTGAGCTCATGGTTTTGTAATTACTGTTGGCGGTGTATTGTATTGTATCTCCTATATATCAGGAACTTGAGATGGAGGTTGTATGTAAGAATCTTATAGATGTCGAGTTACCTCCTGGATCTTTGGTTGGATATACTCCTATAAAAACTTGCTCTACAAGTATATTGTAATCTTTGTGATTTTTGAATAATATATTAGGCGGCTTTGGAGTGTGGGGTTTTTACCTAAAAGGTTTTTCCCCACGTATATCTTGTGTTGTGAGTTTTGTGTTTGTATTTAGAAGTTATTATTATGTTTCTATTAATGTGTATCTTAATCTGTAACTATAAAAGAAAAAAATTGCATAAATATTTCCTCATTAGATCAATGTAGGAAGCGTTTCTGCATACCTTTCTTCCTTTCAATTGGTATCAGAGTCTAGTCACCTTTGGTTCTAGTTGTTGGGTAGAGGGTTTTTTGAGCTGATCTTCATTTGAGTGGGAGCTTGTGCAAAGGCTATTGAAATCTTTGTTGCAAGTAAGAGATAGCAAGCACATCTAGGAGGTTTGAGATAGAGAAGTTTAACAAAGGTAATTTCGAGTTGTGGAAACTCAAAATGGAGGACATGCTTGTAGATCGAGATTTATGGGAAGCTGTATCTAGTACAAAACCAATGGCAATGTCTCAAGAAGACTAGGATCTCAAAGATCGAAAAGCTAAGGGTTTGATAAGACTCTATTTGGCTAATCCAGTGCTCTTGAATATCAATGAGGAGAGGACTACAAAGGATCTTTGAAAGAAGCTTGGAGATGTTTATCAAGCTAAATCCCTGGTGAACAAGTTATTCTTGTGAAAGAAATTGTATTCTGAAGGATGGAAGATGGAGTATTTGTCACTGATCACCTGAATACATTCAACATGCTTGTTGCTCAGTTGACTTCTGTTGGTGTGAAGATGGAGGAGGAGGATTGATGTATGACATTACTGTCTTCCTTACTAGATTCATGGGACCACCTTGTTAAATGAAGTCTCTGATGTGGTAAATATTTTATTCATTGTTTCCTAAGGAAAACCATTGCTTTAGTTTCAAAAGAAAGATTTAGGTTGTCCAAGGCACTGAAGTTTGCACAAAATAAGCTTGTGAGAATGCTCTAAATTCCTTCGCATTTGATGGTATGACCTTGCAGTTTGGAGTTGGTCAAAGACTTGTGTGAAGATTGTATGTTCCTAATTTTAGAACTTGAAGATTAACACAGAAGATTCTAGAGCTCGCAGAGTGAAGACAGTTGTTTAGAATTGATGCAGTCAGGATGCATCTAGGAAATGCTCCACATTTCTCTGCCTTTGAAGTTGAGGTCCTACAGTTTGAAGGATGATCATTTATAGATGAGAAAATTATAATATTCAAGATTTAGCTGCTAATATGTACCGTAGAGGTTCTTCGGGGTCAACGTAACAAAGACACATCTTTCTGCTAACTAGGGTTGTCTAGAGGAGAAAGCTAAAGCCACCGCAATTTATCTTTTGGCTTTGATATTTGGAGGATAAGTTCAGATATTCAGATGGATGATTCAATTTGGGTTTCTGGTTCTTAAGTGCACTGCAAGTTGGTTTTTCAATGTTCTATGTTAAGACTGTGTGTTTAGTGTTCGTTTGTGATACCATGCTTAGTTTTTGCTTGCTTGCACCAGAAAGAAAACATATATCTCAAAAGAAGGATTGTTTGAGAAGGTTTGTGTAAGTCTTATGTTACTTGTGTGATGATCCACATGATGTTAATTGATCCCTCTAGTACCTCTTTTGGTCTCCAAATCTTTTGGGCAGAAGGATGAGTGTTTGTTGGGCCGACTTCATGTGCTTTTAGTGTTTGCGCCAGATAATTTGAAGTGTGTGCCAGCTTGGAGGAATGTGATAATAAAGAATAGGTCCTGGTTATCACTTAGCCTGAACCTCATTGATTCTCTACATTTTTTGGATGTCAAATTGGTGTGGCCTTGCACATCCCATGAATACACGTTTCATGGCTAACTTGGTAGAAGGATTTTTGGATTTGTGGAAGGTATAAAAGAAAGATCTTGTTTGTTGAGGAAGGTATGAGAGACTGAGTGTGTGTGAAGATATGTGAGCAGATGTGAAGTATGTTTGTGAAGGTGTGTTGGAGGTAACAGTGTTCACTGAGTAGAGAAAGTGAAGATTTGTGTCAAAGTGAAGTGTGCGGATGATGCAGAGGTATTTTGTTCAGTAAGAGCCATTGAATGTAATATCTAGAGGGTGTAGCCTCTTTCTATAAGTGTCATTGCATTGTATTTTAGGGACTTGTAGCGTCCTTTGGGTTATAGCCCGTAAATAATATTGTAATCCTATTTTATCTTTATTTGTGAGGCTATATTTGGATAGTAGATCCAAGTAGGTTTCTCACCATGGTTTTTCCCTTCTTGGGTTTTCCACGTAAAGCTGGTGTTGTGGTTGTGTTCTTATGTGTTTTTTTCTATAATTGGTTTAATTTGTTGATCTTCTGGTTAAGGCATTTAGAAGTTTTGATTGTTGATGATTAACTGAAATAAGTTATAGTGACATATACTAATTCACCCCTCCTCTCAATATATCCTTGTGTTCTAACAAATATTACATGATCATTGTCCTAAGCTATTAAATCAATATCCAAGAGTTTTATAGAAGGGAGAAATATTCCTAGTCTAGCAAACTCATTTACCCTAATATCCACATTACCATTTTTATGTAAGTTATAGAAATTAAGGTGAGAGGGTTTCAAACCTAAAATTAGGAAAGTTCATTCCATAATGCAAGTACAAATCCATGGGAAAGGGTCAAAATAATAGATGTGCGACTGCTCGTAGTAACATGCAAGACAATTCTATAGTCACAAAAGTGGATTGAACAATTAGACAAGAAATTTACTTATTCATATCTAGTTCTCTAAAGTGCCCTAATTTTCTAATGCAAGGATGAATCAATTGGGAACATTTGGTACAATTAATTTAACATGAAATTAAAATCTAAGTACCATTTATTTATTTATTTAAATTTTATAATTATTTTAGTGCATTATTTTGTATAGTTAATGTATCAAATTGTGTCTTTAAGGTTATTTATAATTTATCTATGCTATTTAAGTGAGTCACCCTAAGGCATTAATGTAAGATTGTATTTATTTTCCTTACACTTCTAATACTTTGCTTCGAATGTTTCTCATAAAAATTATGTGAGAACTTTTGAATCTAATCTAAAAGTTATCACATAGTTTTTGCCAAAAGCATTCTAAGTTATTTACAATAGATTGTGGAAATACTTTGTCTCTTGAAGCTAGAGACATGGTATTTCCACATGCATAGTTTTTTTCCAAAAGCAATCTAAGTTAATTACAAAGGGCTATGGAAACATCATGTCCCTAACTTCTAATACTAAGGGAATTAAATCCAGTTTATTAAATCTACACAAATTAATTAAATGTGTTAGGAAAAGTGTCTCAACCTTGCAACTTTGAAAGATTACTATTCTTCCCAGTTTTGGTCCTTTTGAATATCCTTTATCTTGGAAAGTGGTCTGGAACCTTCAAAGTTTCCAAATGAGCTTAAAATAACAAGACTTACTATTTTTAGTAAGTCCTTCAATTGAGCTCGGGTTGACCTGAAATTTTCCTAGAAGGTGTGAAACAGCTAAGTAAACATCTTGGGTGAGTTTCGACTCAAGATCATATCTGGATTGTGAGATATTAAAGTTTCTAGTTTTTTTAAACTGTCAGAAAAGTTCTGAACTTAATTTTTGAGTATCAAAACTTCTCTAAACATCCCAAAAATTGTCATAACTAGCCAAGCAGGTTACAGGGTGATAGAGTACTTCACGAGCTTTCCAACACATAAAACGGTTCATCAATTGGACACCTGGATCAAAAGTTATGGACTTCAGAAGTTGGACCTTCGATTTTGGGAAATGTAAAAATGTGTTGGACACATAAAAAAGTTGTAAAGGGGAGAGTTACATGTGTTGTTGTGTGATTTGGCATATCACAAGGCATCTTTGATTGAGATAATTTGGGTGCCACTTTTGGGTGGTTTTAGCTCATGGTTTTGTAATTATCGTTGGCAGTGTACTGTATTGTATCTCCTATATATCAGGAACTTGAGATGGAGGTTATATGTAAGAATCTTATAGATGTCGAGTTACCTCCTGGATCTTTGGTTGGATATACTCCTATAAAAACTTGCTCTGTAAGTATATTGTAATCTTTGTGATTTCTGAATAATATATTAGGCGTCTTTGGAGTGTGGGGTTTTTTACCTAAAAGGGTTTTCCCCCCGTATATCTTGTGTTGTGAGTTTTGTGTTTGTATTTGGAAGTTATTATTATCTTTATGTTAATGTGTATCTTAATCTATAACTGTAAAAGAAAAAAATTGCATAAATATTTCCTCATTAGATCAGTGTAGGAAGCATTTCCGCATACCTTTCTTCCTTTCAATTGGTATCAGAGTCTAGTCACCTTTGGTTCTAGTTGTTGGGTAGAGGGTTTTTTGAGCTGATCTTCATTTGAGTGGGAGCTTGAGCAAAGGATTTTGAAATCTTTGTTGTAGGTAATAGATGGCAAGCACATCTAGAAGGTTTGAGATAGAGAAGTTTAACAGAAGTAATTTTGAGTTGTGGAAACTCAAAATGGAGGACATGCTTGTAGATCGAGATTTATGGGAAGCTATATCTAGTACAAAACCAATGGCAATGTCTCAAGAAGACTGGGATCTCAAAGATCGAAAAGCTAAGGGTTTGATAAGACTCTGTTTGGCTAATTCAGTGCTCTTGAATATAAATGAGGAGAAGACTGCAAAGGATCTTTGGAAGAAGCTTGGAGATGTTTATCAAGCTAAATCCCTGGTGAACAAGTTATTCTTATGAAAGAAATTGTATTCTCTAAGGATGGAAGATGGAGGATTTGTCACTGACAACCTGAATACATTCAATATGCTTGTTGCTCAGTTGACTTCTGCTAGTGTGAAGATGGAGGAGGAGGATTAATGTATGACATTACTGTGTTCCTTACTAGATTCATGGGACCACCTTGTTATGGGCATTGGGAGTACCACTACCACCTTCAAGATGGATGAAGTGGTTTATTCGCTGTTGTCTGAAGAGATGCGGAGAAAATATTCTGAATCGACTAAGGAGGCTCTTGCGGTTCATGGTAGATATAAAGAGAAGGGAAAGAAAAAGGATAAGAAGAAGGAAGAAAAGGAAGATCCAAATCCCATGGGAGATCTAAGTCTCTCGGAAAATCCAAGGCCCTGTGTTGGAATTGCAACAAACCTGGTCACTTTTGCAAGGAGTGCAAGGAGGAGAAAAAGAAAAAGAAGAAGAATCATGATTTAGATCTTGACAAGTCCTCTCAAGATGAAGGAGAAGCATTTGTTGCTATCTTAGCAATGCATGCATCTAAGGATGTGTGGCTTATTGACTCTGGTGCATCTTTTCACACGACCTCGTATCAGGGCTAATTTTTGAAGTATGAAGAATATGATGGTGGAAAGGTGTACTTGGGTGATGATTCTCACCTAGATATTCTTGGCCGTGGAAGTGTCTTGATTCGGTTCCCTGATGGATGAGTAAAGGGAATCAATGGTGTTCTGCATATCCCTAGTTTGGCACGGAACCTTATTTATGTAAGTAAATTGAATGATGTGGGTGTGCAGGTTGTTTTCTCGAATGGAGGATGCAAGATGACTAGAGGATCAATGGTGTTGGCTAAGGGTGTTCAGATTGGCACTCTATTTTAGCTTGATGCATGTGCAGTTCAGTGCAATAGTGCCTCTATTTCAAATAAGAGAGCTTTAGAGTCTTCATCCTCACCATTGGAACCAACAGTGAAAAAGACTGTTGCTTCTACTTCCGATGGTCATGCTTTTTGGGTACCTAAGGGTGCTCATTCTATGGAGATGAAACTTCCAGCTGAGAAGACAATGTTATGGTACCAAAGGCTTGGTCACATTGGTGAAAAGGGTTTGAGGACCCTAAAGAATAAAAATATTGTTGAGGGTATGAATGATTGTAACCTTGAGTTTGATTTATGTGAACATTGCATTTATGGAAAACAAAACCATGTTCAGTTTTATTCTAGTTCTCACAAATCTTCTGAGGTGTTGGACTTGATTCATTCTGATGTGTTTGGTCCTATTAATGTTCCTTCGATTTCAAAATCTATTTACTTTATTTCATTCATTGATGATTACAGTAGAAGGACATTTTTGTATTTCCTTAGAAATAAATTTGAAGTCTTTAATAGATTCAAAGAGTTTAAAGCTCTTGTAGAGAATCAGAAGAATAGAAAGATTAAGTGTTTGAGGACTGACAATGGTGGTGAGTTCTATTCAGTAGATTTCGACAAATTATGTAAAGAACAGGGGATTGAGAGGCACAAGACAACTCCGTATACCCCTCAATAGAATGGAATTGCAGAGAGGATGAATAGAATGTTGATGCAAAGAGAAAGGAGTATGCTAAGTGGAGTTGGTCTTGAACAAAAGTTCTGGGCTAAAGTTGTTGCTATCACTTGTTACCTAGTTAACAGGTCTCCTACATCAACACTCGTTGATAAGACACCTATGGAGGTATGGTCTGGTAAAAAGCCTTCATTAAGACACATTCAAGTATTTGGTTGTGAGGCATATGCACATGTGCCTAAGAAGAAGAGGTCTAAGTTGGAGAACAAGGCTGTAAAATGTATCTTCATTGGTTATGGCATCAGTGTGAAAGGGTACAAGCTTTGGGATCTAGTAGCTAAAAGAGTTCTGTATAGTAGAAGTGTGATCTTTAGAGAGCTCAATCCTTCTTCTGTTGTCTTGCAGCTAAAGAAAAAAGAGAAGAAAGATGATGTGGTTCAACTTCCTTCCACCCTTGAGAAAGTTGAACCAAAAACATCTATTGGACCTGATAATGAGGAGAGATCTAGTAGCTTTGAAAGTTTAGAAGAAGATGAAGAACCTCAACCTTTGAGGAGGTCCACGTAGATAAGGCAACAACTTGATAGGTTTGGTTATTCGTTGCATGATTCTAGTTGTATTTTTGCTTTGATTTCTAACACTGATGAGCCTAAAACTGTGAAAGATGTAGGTTCCTGGAAGGAGGCCATGGAAGAGAAGATGGCTTATTTGGAAAATAATAATACTTGGGACTTGGTGCCTTTGCCTAAAGGATAAAAACCTATTGGATGCAAATGGGTGTTCAAAAAGAAATTTGGTGTAGATGGCAATGTTGATAAATATAAGGCTAGATTGGTTGCGAAGGGGTATTCTCAGGTGCAGGGAATTGACTATGGTGAGATTTTCTCTCCCATTGCAAAGCTGACATCTATTCAGTTTCTATTATCTCTTGCAGCAGCGTGTGATCTAGAAGTGGAACAGATGGATGTGAAGACAACATTCCTTCATGGTGACTTGGAGGAAATCTATATGTCACAGCGAGAGCACTATGTGGTGAAAGGTAAAGAAAATCTAGTTTGCAAGTTGAAAAAGTCTTTGTATGGTTTGAAACAGTCTCCCAGGATGTGGTACCAAAAGTTTGATACTTTTTTGTTGAGTATTGGATTTCAAAGATCGAAATTAGATCATTGTGTTTACTACAAGTTTGACAATGATCACATTCTCATTATTGCATTATATGTTGATGATATGTTACTCATTAGGCATGGTAACAGTTTGATTTCTGATTTGAAGTCTCAGTTGTTAGCACAGTTTAAGATGAAAAATCTAGGGGTAGCTCGGTACATTTTGGGAATGGAAATCAGAAGAGACAGAGCAAACAAAAAACTTTGGTTAGGCCAAAGTAAGTATGTTAACACTATGTTGGAGAGATTCAACATGATGGATTGTAGACCTTTGGCTGTTCCTGTTACAATGGGGACAAAGTTATCTGTTGAAGATTGTCCAAAGTCTCCTTTTGAGACAGAGGAAATGAGCAAAGTTCCTTATCTAGTGCGGTTGGCAGTTTGATGTATGCAATGGTCTACACAAGACCAGACATTGCCCAAGCAGTGGGAGTCTTTAGTCAATTTATGGCTAATCCTTGACGGGTACATTGGGATGCAGTGAAGAGAGTGTTTAGATATTTGTGAGATACTTCTGAGTATTCCTTATGTTATCATGGTTATCCTACAAGACCTCAGAATTAACTTTGTATTCATGGATTTGTGGATTCAGATTGGGCAGGTGACATTGATAGCAGGAGATCCACCAATGCTTATGTGTTCACTATGTTTGGTGGTGCTATTAGTTGGATGAGTAAGTGGCAACCTGTGGTCACTTTGTCTTCTACTAAAGCTGAGTACATGGTAGCAACTCATGCTTGTAAAGAAGCCATTTGGCTTAAGAGATTGCATTCTGATGTTTGGTTTGATGCAGGTAAGATTACTATTTGTTGTGACAGTTAGAGTGCCATATGTTTGGTGAAGAATCCTACTTTCCATGCAAGGACTAAGCATATTGATGTCTAGTACCATTTTGTTTGTTAGGGTTAGCCGGCAGAAGATATCAATTAAATGCAAATAAAGATTAAATAGAGGAATGAAAATACACAGAAATAATAACAGCAAGAGATAAGTTTTAACATGGTTCACCCAAACTAGGGCTACATCCACCAAATAGAGAGTCCAATATTATTATCTAGTAAATCAAAACCGATTACAACCAGCAATCCCTACAACTCAATACCGTTGTAAATGCTACAATACAATATCCATGAAAACCCTAATCCTGAGCCATTTTATCACGACTTTTGAAGGTTACAAAATAGGGTTTCTTTATGTCGACCAATGAAAAAATAACTCCCAATGCCTTAATAAAATAATAAAAAAACCGTGTAAGGTTTCAAGGGCATTGCCCCGAGCCCCCGCAAGGACGTTGCCCCTCGACCCCGCCCTGTATCGTGACAGGGAGCATGCTAGGGGCGCTACCCCTAGACCCTGTCTTGGGGGCATTGCCCCCAAACCCCCGCAAAGGGTGCTGCCCCTTAACCTGTAGGAATTTGGGGGGAAACTACATCGATAAAAGTGGGGTAAATTTAACCTCTGAGTCTGATTAGGCTCCATATAACAACATTGTTTGTGACATGGTAGAGGATGGGAAGGTAAACTTGGAAAAAGTTGAAACTTTGATGAATGTTGCAGATTCCTTGACAAAACTTGTGAGCACAGAGAAGTTTAGATGGTGTTTAGAGTCTATGGGCCTCACGGCCCCTAGCAATTAAATCATGGTGTTGATGCTCCCTTTGCTCTTGCAAGGTGTTCGACAAGTGGGAGAATGTTAGGAAAAGTGTCTCAACCTTACAACTTCAAAATATTACCATTCTTCTCAGTTTTGGTCCTTTTGAATACCCTTTATCTTGGAAAGTGGTTTGGAACCTTCAAAGCTTCCAAAAGTTTCCAAACGAGCTTAAAATAACGAGACTTACTATTTTTAGTAAGTCCTTCAATTGACCTCGGGTTGACTTGAAATTTTCCCAGAAGGTGTGGAACAACTAAGTAAACATCTCAGGTGAGTTTTGACTCAAGATCATATCTAGATTGTGATATATTAAAGTTTCTATTTTTGTTTGAAACTGTCAGAAAATTTTGAACTTAATTTTTTGGTATCAAAACTTCTCTAAATGTCTCGAGAAATTGTCATAATTCTGAAGTGGGTTACAGGGTGATAGAGAACTTCATGAGCTTTTTGACGCATAAAATGGTTCGTTAATCGGACACCCGGATCAAAAGTTATGGCCTCCAAAAGTTGGACCTTCAGTTTTGGGAAATGTAAAAACGTGTTGGACACATAAAAGAGTTGTAAAGGGGAGAGTTACATATGTTGATGTGTGGTTTGGCATATCACAAGGCATCTTTGATTGGAGATAATTTGGGTGCCACTTTTGGGTGGTTTTAGCTCATGGTTTTGTAATTACCGTTGGCGGTGTACTGTATTGTATCTCCTATATATCAGGAACTTGAGATGGAGGTTGTATGTAAGAATCTTATAGATGTCGAGTTACCTCCTAGATCTCTAGTTGGATATACTCCTGTCAAAGCTTTCTCTACAAGTATATTGTAATCTTTGTGATTTCTGAATAATATATTAGGTGGCTTTGGAGTGTGGGGCTTTTTACCTGAAAGGGTTTTTGCCACGTATACCTTGTGTTGTGAGTTTTGTGTTTGCATTTGGAAGTTGTTATTATCTTTCTGTTAATGTGTATCTTAATCTGTAACTGTAAAAGAAAAAATTTGCATAAGTCTTTCCTCATTAGATCAGTGTAGGAAGCGTTTCCGCATACCTTGCTTCCTTTCAAAATGCATACAAATAAAGCACACATTAATGTAGATGTAAATATTCAACTAGGAATTGATAATTGAAGTGTTATTTCACAAAAATTAAATGCAAGAGGATTAGGGTATTTAGCTCTTCAAACAATGATGAAAAGAAATATTGATGTACTGCATAGTCAATTAATTATTGTCTAGAAATTAATGCTTTTGATGTTTTCAAAATTGTAATAGTCTCAAAATCTTTTGTGGTTCAAATTTGTGCCTCACAAGTCAAACCCAAGCTCCTCATAAATGACCTAATCCATGGAATTGATCTTGTAATTCACAAGATTGCTTTGGCTAACTTTACACTTCTCCAACTTTTTTTCCTTGACAATTGGTATTTAGGAATGTACAAGGGTTGGTAGTATTTAAAAATACCTTAGGGTTCTTGATGGATTCCAAGGGTCATATTCTCCTCAATCAACCCCCTTAATAAACTACCTTTATGACATTAGACAATTAACAAAGACAACATTCTCAAATATGCAGGGGTCTTAGATGTAGATATCGTTGCATATATGTTCATTCTAGTACTCCAAACTAAAGTGTTCCTAGCATGATTCTCCTTGCAATTACTTATTTTTGGATGATAAATCAATGTATATTAAATGTACAATTAATGTCTTTAAATACCAAGACACAGCAATAAATCATGTAAAACTTTTACAAATGTTCTTTATAGTACTCCAAACTAAAGTGTTCCTAGCATGATTCTCCTTGCAATTACTTATTTTTGGATGATAAATAAATGTATATTAAATGTACAATTAATGTCTTTAAATACCAAGACATAGCAATAAATCATGTAAAACTTTTACAAAGTCAACGCCCAATGGCTAGTGAAATAGTAGATCAACAAAATTTGAATTTGAATATTTGAAATTTGGGGATCAATCCTACAAAATGCAAAAGATTGCCCAACACAAGTAAATGTAAATATCAAAAAGGGGAATGAATGTATGAGTATGTGTGTAAACATGCGTATAATAAATGAATAATAATAATGAATTTGTGAAGATAATTACAAATAAAGATAAGATAAGTCTAAATATATAAAAGTATGTAAAAAAAAATGAATAAAAGATTGAAGAAAGTGGCAAACATACCTAACAAGAAAAGTAGATCACTTATTACTATATAATTATATTAGACATTCCCAAACTAAATAGGTATTCGCATGAATGTACAAATTTCACCATTACAATACTATTGCAACAATAAATTACTCAGAGCCCCATTGCATCACATCTTTCAAACTTGTAATAGCGTACTGTATATACACAAAACATTCAGTTAAATTTGACGGCCAATGAGGAATATAATAAAGTTATGAAAAGCGAGGGAAAAACAAACAATGCACATAGAAAGTGATTTTTCACACTCTGCTGACTTAAAATATATATCAAAGTGATCCCAACTTAAATAAATGTGACAAAATCTAAAAAATCAAAGCCGTTATTTGGCCGAGGAAATACCAAAAAAATCTGTAAAAGTGTGATGCATTCCAATCTTTTAAAGATGGAAAAGTAACTCCCAAATTTCCTTAAAAGATTTTATTCGACTGCAAAAACAAAGAGCTTATATATCAAGATTCTTCCGTGCTACCACAGTGAAGACATACAAGACTAAAATTTGTCATTATAAAAACTTAAAACAGTAATTTCAAAATTGGTGCAGAACTAAAACAAGAAAAAAAGAGAATGCGAAGAACATGTGTCCAGCTTTATAAGCAGACAACTTCTTGAAAAAGAGTTGCATTATGGTATAGAATATATATAAAGAAAAGGCTTCAATACGGTACAGAAAATAATATTTAAAAGGATGTGTATATTTTCCACTTTGTGAGTACAGTTGGGCCCACATCTTGTACCAAAATAGGGAATCACTTTGCTCAATAATTAATTTTTAAACTATATTTGGCAGTTCCATTATCTTTTCCCTTTTAATATACCCTTCCATACAACATGACGACTCCTGAATAACATGCATGCAAGCTAAATCATTGGCCTTCTAACAATTATGGACTTCTATATTAACAGTTGTAAGCCATCCTCCATTCCCTCCCATAACAGTGAAAACAATATATATTAGAATAACATGTGGGGCAAGATTTGATTTTAAATTACATGTTCTTTTCAAATACTCAATGCTTGATCGTGGAGAAGAAAAAATAAATAAATATTTGGGTGTGCTTTAAACCAGATTTTGTGGGCAAAGGGTTTTTGCATTATAAAAATAAAATGATAATGATTTTTTCATCATGGTCGCTTCAATTGGTGACACCATTCAATAACAAAAACTAGTGCTACACCATTCATCATTGCCACAATTTATACATGCAGATGTGTGGTGATACATACACACATATGGGGCAACATTTAATGCAATGGAGTTTTGGTCATTATTTTGAATATTGGCCCTATCTAGGGTTCAAAGTTACAACCTCCCTATGAGTAATAGAGATCATGTTATACTTTTGCTATATATGGGTTGCCTCTTTTACAAATGTTGTGATTGGCATGGTTGCATTCATTCCCCTAAACATACTAAGATATACGTAATGTCCTCAACTAAAATAATATTAAAACATTTTGATCTGAAAAATTCATATGATTTTTAATAATTGAATATGAAATATGTTATCCAAGTTAAAATACCCACAACAATTAAAATTTGATTTGCACTCCAATCCACCGAAAAACTAGGCATTCATTTAATGCAATGGAGTTTTGGTCATTATTTTGAATATTGGCCCTATCTAGGGTTCAAAGTTACAACCTCCCTATGAGTAATAGAGATCATGTTATACTTTTGCTATACATGGGTTGCTTCTTTTACAAATGTTGTGATTGGCATGGTTGCATTCATTCCCCCAAACATACTAAGATATACGTAATGTCCTCAACTAAAATAATATTAAAACATTTTGATCTGAAAAATTCATATGATTTTTAATAATTGAATATGAAATATGTTATCCAGGTTAAAATACCCACAACAATTAAAATTTGATTTGCACTCCAATCCACCGAAAAACTAGGCATTCATGGCTATGCTCAAACAACTGATTTTAACTAAAATCTAAAATGAAACTTTCATGAAACCTACAACAAAATATTTACAATAGATTTTATCACTTTCTAATCACCAAGATCCCATGAGAGTGAGGTGAGAGTATATGGTAAGAAATTCTCAATTTCACTATATAATTTGGCACACAACTGCACTAAATTGATCAACAATATTTGCAAATATAAAACTAAAAATTTACCAAAACACTAAACTTGTTCTATTATGATAAAACCTACATCAAAATTATGATACACAGTAGAAAATACAGTAGCACCAACAAATTTGAGAAATTACAAACTAAATCTACAAAATAACTATTTCCTGCTTCACAATATTGTCACAATCTTCATAACTCAAATCCTTTCAACACAAATGCAATCTCTAGATCAAATTACCTCTAAAAACCAAACGCATTTTGTCCTCTGATTTCCAAATCCAAGGGCTTTCATCCTTAAATGAATAGATAAACACAAGGCTCAAATTATTTTGACTTAAAACAAAGATGTTAAAAATGAAGAAACTACCTCTAATTTATAGAAATTTGAGGGTCAAACAATTACAATATCCCTCTCCACTAAATAAATAATAAAACAATATTATTTTCAATAATTTACCTTCAAAGATTCCCACTAAATGATTTGTCATAACCACCTTCTTGATTCCTAAATATTTTAAACAAATAAGATGCTCATCTTCCACCCATTTATAGCTATCATAAAAACTTGTCATGAATAATTATGAGGTTCTCCTCCAACATGAAAAATAATAGTATTTTATTTATTCAATATGTTCACCCAAAAATAACTCTTTGTAACTCCCCTACTAAATGTCAACTATAAATCATTTATGAGCTACCATAAAATCTCTCATGACCCTATCATAGAATTTTATCATAAATAAAGATGCCAAAATGCTTTCGAGTTATAATATGCTCCATTAGGTAAGAGATTATGGAAGTGTCGCATGGGGAGAGTCATTGCGAGCAAGGGCATGCATGTGCGCTGCCCTAGTTGTGCATTCTCCTTTTTTGTGCTAGTGATTGTTGGGAGGCACTTCGTCTGGTTTTCAGCTTGGGGGAGTTTCAGTGGGGGTGTCTTTTTTGTGTTGACAGGGGCTTGTGTGGGGAAGTGTTTGTTGTTTGGGGGTTTCGAGAAAGCTAGTTTTTATGGGGTGTATTGTTGTTCTATGGTGTAGATTTTTCTTTTTGTGCTGGGTTTGGCATTTTTTCTTAGGAGCCATGGGGATTGCCTCGATCCTGGTGGATACTCCTAGGGTTTCTTTCAGAGATGCTCTCAATAAGGAGGACCCCTCTTCATCAAATTTGTCTCAGGATTTACATGGAGAGTGTGTTGAGATGTTCGATGGCCCTCAAGTTTCCAAAGTGAATGGATGCCTTGAGCAGAGTTAGGAAAGTTCAATTTTGGTGATTCAGTCAGAGTCTATGGAGGAGGATGTGACGTATTTGGCAAATCATGCCTTAATTTGTAAGTTTATGTGGATTCGTGTTTCTCTACCCTTCATCAAATCGTGGACAAGAAGTACATGGAATCCTGAAAGTGACATGGAGGTAATGCTGGCAGCAAATAATTACTTTCTGGTGATGTTTTCTATTTTTTTGAATCGCAATAAGGCCTTTGAAGGGGGCACGTACTTCCATAATTAGATTAGGCTTTTTATTAAGCTTTGTCATGTAGGATTTAATCTAGCAGAGGAGCTCCCTTCTAGAGTCCTGGTGTGGGTTCAACTTCCTTGGTTCCCGCTGAAATTTTGGAGGAATGATATTCTACATATGGTTGTGATGCTATTGGGCAAGCCGGTGGGCCCTTCACAATAGACGCTGGATAAAAAGGTAATTTCTTCTACTGTCATTTGTGTTGAAATTGATTTAAACAATCCTTTGCTAGATTCTTTGGAAATTCAGTTAGGATCTTCCTCCCAAACTCAACAGTTGGATTATGAGGCTCTCCCTTTTCAGTGTCATATCTACCATGAGTATGGGCATTTGCAAAAGAAGTGCCCCATAATTAACCATGCAGGGACCCAGTATGATAAGCCTTCTAGGCCTACTCCTAGGATGGATAAGGGGAAAGCTCCTGCAACAATAGGTGAGATAGATAAGGAGGGGTTTATTCCAATAAAGCCCCAGAATATAGACAGAGGCTAGAAGAGGACTCTCAAAGATAGGTAGTCAGATGGATTGTACAACCATTTTGATGCTTTAGGTGCGGAAGATCAACAAGGGATGATCCCATCAGAGCTACAAGAAGGGCTAGGACCCTTGGGGATGGTTTAGGAAGGTTTAAAGGAGGTTGGTTTTTGTGATAACATTCAGGAAGTGGTTGCAGATTCACAAATGGAAATAGATGAGGGGTCGGTGGTGCTAGCTGAGGTAGTAGTGGTAGAAGTTGGTTTGAGTTAGGATCCCTCAAGCCTACTTGTGTCTAAGCCATCTTAATCTCCTTATGTTGGTAGCAATGCCCAACCCTCCCTTGGGATCCAAAAAAAGAATCTCAAAAAGGTTGCTCGGGAGACACCCCCTAAGATGGGTCAGAAGAAGGATCAAGAAAAAGTTAAGTTGACATGTGAGAATTTGGTGGAATTAGGGTCAGTTAAAACCATTGATTCCCATTTTGCTGCTTCTCGTAGATGATAGTGTTGTTATGGAATGTAAGGGGGTTGAATAACATCCCTAGGCAAAAGGATGTTTGTGAGTTGATTTATGTTCATTCTCCTAATTTGGTCTTCATTCAGGAATTGAAGTTGTCTATGGAAGGTATGTCCAACATAGATGCTAGTTTATGGGTTAGAAGTCAGTTGCAGTGTATTGGAGCCCAGGGCAGTTCTGGTGGATTTATTTGCTTATGGGACCCTGTAAACCTACTCCTCTCTGGTGGATCTCTAGTAGATTCTCTTTGTCAGTGGTTGCAACTAGTTTTGAATCAGGAGAGACTATTCTTTTCACCAATGTGTATGCTCTGATTGATGCTCGAGGAAAGCTTTCGCTCTAGTCTCATATTTGGTATGTTAGGTCCTTATCTCCTTTGTTTCCATGGATTATGGATGGGGATTTTAATGTGATTGTTAGTTTGGATGAGAAGAAGGTGGGTTTGGACAAATTAGATCCTTCTTCCACGATGTTTAGAGAATATTTCTGGCCTAAACCTTGAGGATATAAAACCGTCCAATGGTTTATTTACTCAGAGAAATAGAAGATGTGGGGTAGATTGTATCTTAGAAAGGTTGGATAGGTTTTTGGTATCTAGTTTTTGGATTGGCAATAATTGGGCTTCAAGGTCTAAGATTTTGGATTGGTAGGGTCAGATCATTGGCCTATTAGACTTTCAATCTCCCAGTTTGGATCAGGTAAGAAGCCTTCCTTTAAGTTTCAACTGATGTGTCTCCATGTACCTTCTCTTCTAGATTTTATGGTTAGTTGGTGCAGTGAAGGAAAGCTAGCTTTTGGTACTACTATGTGCTCTTTTGTTAAGAGGTTGTAGTATGTGAAATTTTAGCTTAATAGGTGGAACGAGCATTGTTTTGGTAACATCTTTCAGGCTAAGGTAGTTGCTCAATCCCAACTAGATCTTATTACTCGTCATAATGGTCTCATTATGGAGAATATTAGGAATGAAACAAAATCTTTAAAGGAGCTAGCTGAATGATAATTGCGTGAAGAGATTTTTTGGAAGTAAAAGTTGAGGATAGACTGGCTCTAGGAAGGCACTAAAAATACATCTTTCCTACATAATACTATCAAAGCTAGGAGGCATGGGAATAGCATTTCTTCCTTGGTGTCCTCACAAGGAGTTATGCTTTCTTTTGGGCTTGAGATTGTAGCAGAGGCTTCTTAGTTCTTTTCTTCTTTATTTACCGAGGACTCCCCCTTATCTATTGAGGAGGGAAATTGGGTTATGGAGTGCCTTCCTCCTTTGGTGTCTAATGAAATGAATGAGGCCATTTGTAGAGCCATCTCTATGGATGAATTGGAGAAGGTTGTTTTTCAATTAAAAAGAGGGAAGGCCCCTGGACTGGATGGCTTCCCAGTTGAATTCTTTCAAGAATTTTGGGAGATCATTAAATTTGATCTTTTGGAGGTCGTTAGGGAGTCACACAGGAGAAAGGAGATGTTTAAATCTTTGAACGCTACTTTCCTAGCTCTTATCCCTAAGAGAGAAGGAGCTAACTTTGAATCTTTTTAGACCAATAGCTCTGTGTAATGTTGTTTATAAGATCATCATGAAACTAATTTCAAAAGACTTAAACCTTGGCTCAACAGGTTGATTTCAGACGAACAAGCGGGTTTGTTATTGGTAGACAAATTATGGATGGTGTGATTGTGGTGATGGAGGCTATTCATTCAATGGAAGTGTCCAAGGAGAAAGCAATGTTTATTAAGTTAGATAAGGCCAAAGTTTATGATCTAGTTAAATGGACTTTTCTCTGAAAGGTGTTGTTGGCTTTTGGCTTTGTTTCCGACTGGGTGGATTGGGTTATGAGTTGTGTTACATCAACTTCTTTTTTTGTTCTTATCAATAGCGAGCCTACTAAGCTATTTGGTGCTTCTAGAGGTCTTTGGCAGGGGGACCCTTTGTCTCTGTACTTGTTTATCCTCTTGGCTAAGGGCTTGGGGAGACTCATAAAATCTCATGTGGCTTAGGGATTGATCCAAGGTTAGAGTTGGGGCAACAAATTACCTCCTCACTCTCATTTACAATTTGTAGATGACACTTCTTTGATGGGTTTAGCCAAAGTGAATGAAGTGGTTAACTTCAGGAAGGCTTTGGATATTTATCTAGCTACCTCTAGTTTCTATGGAATTAAGAGGAACCTCTTGCAACAATATAATAAAAAATGCATGAAATAATAGAAACACAGAAGGAATTTATTGATCGCAGGACACTTTCAAGGGGCAACCTCCTTTGAGCAAGATAAATACAATAAATTTGTGAATGCCTTCATTGGCCTCAACATGTACTTATATACTAAGTTTAATCTAAACAACTATTACTTCCCATGAATGTGGGATAATATAATATACTCACGGGATGACTTACAAAGCATATGCATCCAAAAGTAACATACTAACAAAGTATAGTGAAGGGTTAAAAACGGGTTCCTAACATCCCCTCCCTCTTAGAAAAGCTTTGTCCTCAAAGCTTAAGATGTAGAAATTGTTGCTGAATCTGAAGGAGTGGTTCCCATGTGGCATCCTCTAGTTGCATTCCGTGCCACTGAATTAATACCTCTGTGATGGATCAGGAGTGAAGTTGACGAGTGCACCTGTCGAGGATTGCCTCCAACTCCAAAATGATGGATCCTTTGTTATCCAGTTCTAGTAAAATAGTTTGTGCTCTGATGTTGGTGCCAAGAAATTTCTTTAGACAAGAGACATGAAATACTGGATGAATGCGTGAAGGAGGAAGCTCCAATTTATAAGAAAGTGACCCAATCTTCTGAAGAACCTTATATGGCCCATAGAACTTTGGAGCTAGCTTATGACGCCCTTTGAGTTTCAAGGATGATTGCTTATACGGCTGTAGACGAAGAAAAACCATATCACCTACTTGAAAAGTGCGCTTAGAACGGCGCTGATCAGCTTGTTGTTTCATTTGATTTCTGGCCATGTGAAGATTGTCCTACAAGATGTGAAGAATCTGATCTCAGGTTTGGAGAACTATGTCAACTACCTGAATTAGTGAACTGCTGGGGGTGTATGGAAGGAGCACTAGCAGTGCCTGACCATAGACCACTTCATATGGAGTCATTTTAGATGTAGTGTGGTAGGAAGTATTGTACCACCATTCAGCGAGAGGAAGCCACTTTTCCCACTAATGTTGTTGTTCAGAGGTGAAGCAACAAAGATAAGTTTCCAAACATTTGTTGATAATTTTAGTCTGACCATCTGTTTGTGGGTGATACTTGGAACTCATCTTCAGTTTGGTACCAGTGTGTCGAAATAATTCTATCTAAAAATGACTGGTGAAAGTTGCATCATGATCTGAGACAATGGAAGAAGGGATGCCATGAAGATGGAAGATCTAGTCCATGAAGATAGAAGATCTGGTCCATGAAAATTTATGCAACTGAGGAGGTAGTATAGGGATGGCTGAGGGCACAAAAATGACTATATTTAGAGAGGTGATCAACCACAACCAAAATCACTGTCTTCTCTCCTGATTTAGGGAGCCCCTCAATGAAATCCATAGAAATATCTATCCAAATCCATGTAGGGATGGGCAAGGGTTCAAGAAATCTAGGAATGAGTGTCATTTCACCCTTATTGCATTGGTAGGTATCACATTTGGCCACCATCTATTGAATTGCCCTTTTCATTCCCTTCCAAAAGAAGTTACGTTGTGCCCACTCATAAGTTTTGAGAAACCCAAAGTGTCCTGCCAATGGAGAAGCATGGAGTTCATAGAAGATAGCCTACTGAAGATCTATGCTCTGAGGAAGCACTAGTCAACCCTTGTATTGTAGAGAAGCACCATCCCAAGAGTAATGCGGTATAGCAGAAGGGTTATTGGCCAACTGGTGAATGATTTGAGATAATGAAGAGTCATTGACATAGCCTTGTTGGACAGATTCCAACTAATTTGGAACATGCATAGAAATAGCTGAAAGAGAAGCTTGGTCATCAAATGTACGAGAAAGAGCATCCGCCACAATATTGTCCTTACCCTTGTTGTAAGTGATCTCATAGTAATAACCCATGAGTTTGCTGACCCATTTCTGTTGTGTTGGGGAGGAGACCCATTGTTCCAGGAAATATTTCAGACTTTGGTGATCAATCTTGATGCAAAAATGATTCCCTAGTAGCTATGGCTGCCACTTATGTACTGCATGCAAAATAGCCATCATTTCCTTCTCATATGTAGAGAGTAGTAAATTCTTGCCAGAAAGGGCTTTGCTGTTGAATGCAATGGGATGTTCATATTGAAGGAGAACAACACCAAGTCCATTGCCACAAGCATCACTCTCAATAGTGAAGGGCTTGGAAAAATCTGGCATAGCTAGAACAGGTGTAGTACACATAGCTTGTTTTAATTTTTCAAATGAACACTGAGCAACATGTGTCCAGGTAAAAGCATCCTTTTTTAACATAGCTATTAATGGAGTTTCAATCTTCCCGTAATCCTTGACAAACTTGTAATAGTAGCCCGTCAACCCCAAAAAACCATGGAGGCTCTTGAGCATCTGAGGATGTGGCTAATTTTTAATGGCATCTATTTTTATAGGATCCACTCAAACCCCTCGGGCTGAAACTATATGCCCGAGATACTCCACTTCCTCTTGGCAAAAAACACATTTAGATTGTTTTGTATAAAGATGATGATCAAAGAGAAGTTGCAGTATGAGATCCAGATGTTGGACATGCCCAGCCCATGTTTTACTATAGATGAGGATATCATCAAAGAAGACCAGAATGAATTTATGTAGGTAGGGCTGGAATATTTTATTCATCAATGCCTGGAATGTTGAAAGAGCATTAGTGAGGCCAAAGGGCATGACCAAAAACTCATAGTGGCCATCATGTGTGCGGAAAGCTGTTTTAGGGATATCATCCTCATGAACCTGAATTTGGTGATACCCAGAACGAAGATCCAACTTGGAGAAAAAATGAGCGCAATGAAGCTCATCCAAAAGCTCATCAACAAACAAGAATCAAAAACTTATCCTTGATTGTGATGTGATTAAGTGCTTGGAAGTCAATGCAGAGGTACCATGACCCATCTTTTTTCCAAACAAGAATAACTGGTGAAGAAAAGGAACTGATACTAGGGTGAATAATACCTTGCTTCAATAAGTCTCGAATGAGCATCTCAATCTTTGTCTTTTGGTGAAATGGGTAGCAGTAGGGCCTGATGTTGGGAGGAACACTTCCAAAAAGGACCTGAATATGGTGGTCCTCTGGTCATGAAGGTGGTAATTCCACTGGTTTAGTAAAGACACATGCATACCTATCCAAAATTTGTTGTAGACCAAAAGTGATAGAGGAGACCACTGATGGTTGCATCTGAATGGAATGGAGTTGAGTGATGACACCATGTGAATTCTTTTTAAGAATTTTTTCCATGTGATGTGAACTTATGATGCTGAGAGACCCTGATTGTAAGCCCTTCAATGTGTGTTTTTGCCCATTGTCTGAAAACTACATCCAAAGTTTAGAAAAATCCTATAAGATGGGTCCAAGTGTGTGTAACCATTAGGCAACAAAAACCACATCACATCTACCTAAGGGCAAGGCAAACATGTCAAAGCATAGGTTATAATCTCCAATTGAGATATGCACATCATGAAACTTCCCTTTGCAAGGTAATGTGCCACCATTGGCAATCATGACTTCAAAGCTGGAGAAAGGATGGACAAAACACAGTCTGTTTGGTGATCCGAGGGTCAATGAAATTATGAGTGCTACCAGGATCAATGAGTATTATAAGAGGGAGCTTCTTGAAGTAACCCTTGACCCACATGGTTTGTGGGGTGGTGACTCCTACTAAAGCATGGAGAAAGATCTCTGGGTGGTCTTCCTGAGAAGCAGGGTCAACAAGCAGTTGTTGAGTGTCAACTTGATCATCTACTGTATCCTAAACATTCGCATAAACTTCAGTTTCAGGTGGAGAATCCACATCCAAGAGATAGAGCTTTTGCTCAACACATCTATGTCTCCGACTAAATTTCTCATCACAATTATAACAAAGCCCTTTTTCCCTATGTGCCTGAATCTCTACTTTAGTCAAATACTTGATAGGAGTTGTTCTATGGGTTGGCGTTATTTGAGGTCTTTGGGAAACCGTATTTCTGAATTAAACAAAATTGGATTTGGATCATTATTGAGATGTGATCTTGTCCTCCACTAACTTATCCAACCCTAGGGCTTCCATCATTGTGCTGGGATAGAACATTTTAAGCTCAGATCACATTGCATCCTTTAGACCACTGACAAAACAACTCTTGAAGAATTTATCAAACAATCCTTCTATGTGATTGGCCAATTTTTCAAATTCTGTCTGATATTCTCTCACAGTGCCTATTTGGCGAAGTTTAGTGAGTGCTCCTGTGAAGTCATCAAAAGCACTAGGGCCAAATCGTTACAAAATGAGTTTGTAAAAATTTGTCCATTTTGGCTCTTCATGAGCCTTGATGTACCAATGGAACCATTGAAAAGCTTCATGTTCCAAATGAAAGGATACAAGTGGGACTTTATTGACATCAAAAGTATTATGCAGACTGAAATATTATTCTACCTAGTATATCCGTCTAGTTGGATCATCACCATTGAAGTAAGGAAGATCAATCTTCGGCCCACAAAAATTGCTAGAAGAAGAGAACCTAGTATCTATAGAAGACTCTAGCTACCGTCTATTGTTCATGGCCGAATGCTGAAGATTGAGGCCGAGAATTTTTTCATCCAAATCTTGGAGTATGGTCTTGAGGGCTGCAAGTTCATCCTCCATTTTTTTTGGTCCTGTGCGGGTGACAACCATAACCAGGAGATTTATTTTTTATTTTATTTTATTTTATTTTTATTTGGGAATGAGTAGAAAAATAAAAATGAAAACTTTAGATTTGGGAAAAAATCGGATGGGTAATTGGGGTTTGACTAGGTTTTGGACACTTTCTGAGGGAAAGGGAAGCAAAAAATAGGGATTTCAGAAGCAGGGTGAAAGAATGGGAAAATTTGTCCAAGAGGAACAAAGAAGCAGAAATATGAAATGAACACTGTGGTAAAATTTGAAGGCTATTGGGTGAGATTCAAAGAAGTTATGAAAAACCCTAAAAATAGACAAATGTGGGATTTCTAGCTTCACTAAGTGGAATTTGGGATAGGGTCCTCAAGGAAGGAAATATGCAGAATGAAATTCTAGGGGTTCCAGTGAATTTTGAGAGGAAACAAATCTAAAGCAAGGAAGATATGGCGAAAAAATAGAATTTTTTTTACTTTTTTTCTCAAAATGATCTGCTAACTGCTCTATACAGATTCAATCTATAATTTTCTGGCTATCAATATAGATGGACCCCAAGTATATTCAACTTCCTAAAGGTTTAGGGGAGTCACTCAGCCACCAATGTTGTCTAACGGCTTGCGTACTGGGGCAATACCCCTCACTCCATAGCTCAGGTAAAACTGATAACCGCTTTGCCACAAATGATAGCTCTTGGTTTACCTCACAGATGGGAACTAGTCAATCAGGTAGGGGTCATTGCCCTTTTCACTAGAAAGTCCTCTCAATGGGCTAGCTACTTTAGGGTTCATGTGGTACTCCTCACAATGAGTTTTAGGGCTATGTCCAGGCACTTCCCATAGTTAAGCGGATAGGGATATTCCCTGATCTGAACCTGTAATTAAAATGAACAATACAGATACGAATAAGAAAGAACTATTGCAATAATCATAGTGCCTGGAGGCCACTACGGAAAAACAATTTGGTAGAAATTCCACCCAGTGAGCCCAAGAAAGCGCTCTAATGTCAGATGAGAGGAACCTCTTAAAACAATATAATGAAAAATACATGAAATAACAGAATCACAAAAGGAATTTATTGATTGCAGGCCACTTCGAGGGGATAACCTCCTTTAAGCAAGCTCAATACAATAAATTCATGGATGCCTTCATTGGCCTCAACATGTACTTATATACTAAGTCTAATCTAAACAACTATTACTTCCCATGAATGTGGGATAATACAATATACTCATGGGATGACTTACAAAGCATATGCATCCAAAAGTAACATACTAACAAAGTAAAGAGAAGGGTTAAACATGAGTTCCTAACAGGAATAAGTTTGGGTGGCCCAAATGTAACTTTTCCTTTGGTTGGTTTCCTATAATCGATGCCTCACTTGGGATAACCTATGAAAGAGGGGATTTCTAGGTCCTTTTATTTGCTTCCTCTATTATAGCAGTGAGGATAATCTTTCTCATTTATTTTTTAGTGTCCCTTGGCCAAGGAGATTTGGTACCTTTGGTGGGGAGCCTGGAAGTAGGGCTGTGTTCATACCTCTTCTTTGGTGGATTTTTGGAGAAGCTTACCAAGACCCCTGGTTAAGGCCCCTTATCTTCAGGTAGCTTGGACTATTGGTACTTTTATTGTGTGGTAACTCTGGCTAGAAAGAAATTGGCAAATTTTCCAAGGGAGGCAGCTGGTGGCTTAGTAGTTGTGGCAAAGGGTTCTTAGTATGCTCCAAGATACTTTAGCAGTGAAGTGTGATTTTTCTATTAGTTTGGATGGTGGGGAATCATAGGTGGTCCAAAATTTGAAGTTAGTGGAAGGATGCCTTTAGTCGTCCAAGCCCTGAGAAGGGGCTAATCCAAGGGTAAGATTCAGATAGAGGGAAGGTGGACTCCACCTCCAAGTGTTTTTAATATTAACATGGATGGCTCCTCTAGAGGGAACCATAGTCATTCTGGGATTGAGGGATTAGGGAGAGATAGTTCAGGAACTATCCTAGTCTTCTTCTCTATTTATAAGGGGCAACAATCAAACAATTTGATGGATGCCCTAGTTATTCTTTGTGCTATGGAGAATGGGTGTCCTTTAAGCTAGAAAAGGGTTATTTGTGAATCTGGCTCTCAGATTGTGATTAACATGTTGAATGAGTAGGTTGTGGAAGGTATGCAGTAGCAGCTTGTGTCGGTGGTTATATAGATTCTCCATTTGAGTCACTCAATGGATTTTGTCTCCTTTGTCCATGTCCCTAGGGAGTGGAATGGAGTGGTAGATTGTTTGGCTAAGTGGACCTCTGATCAGGTGGGGATTGGAATGTCAGGGAGTGGGATCTTTTGTCCCAAGATTGTCTTCAAACTTTGGAAAGGTTGATCTCTGAAGACATGGAGGATTAGTTGTGGTTCTTTTTGGGGCCTTGGTGTGGTGGGATGTTTGAGTTCTTGTTTGGTTAGATGGTGGTTCTCAGGTTCTATTTTTGTTGGCTATGGTTTATGTGGTCTATTGTTTTCTTTGTTATGTAATTGTGGTTTATTTTATAATAAATTTTTACACCTCTTTTTTAAAAACTAAAAATAATATGCTCCATTTATGAATTCTCATGCCACATTATGACAATTTAATAATATTTTATTATTTATTTGGCCATTTCCTTAATTTTGAGAAATAATAATTAATTGAGGTCCAAATAATTAAGATTAATTAAAATCTATTTCCCTAAGAACTCTACTTAACCCATGGAAAATATGGGAATGGGCTTTTGGTTTACAAAATAATTTAATTAAAAATAAGACGGTACAAGTCTGTGCTTTCCAAAATTGTTTTCCCTAAAGCAATACAAATTCAGATATTTCGATTCTTCCCAACTAACATCCTCTATAGGTAGGTTCCTCCAACAAACCAAATATTTTTTAATGGGTCTATTTCTTGACTTCTTCATCCTTGTATCAATGGTGGAATCTAGTCCTCAAATGAGTAGCACTCTGCTATATGTGAACATTGAATCCATGAAATTTAACTCATCATAAACATAAATTACCATAAGTGGAGACATACTAATGGGCATATGATGAGTAGCATTGTAGTAACAATATCCAAGGTGCAAGCATTTGATCCATCCTAACCTTTTATCTAAAACATATTCCCTCAAGTATTATTGAACCCACTTATTCACCATTTTTGTTTGTTCAACAATTTGTGGGTGATAGCTTTTGTTATGAGTAAGTTTCCTAGCTATCAAATAAAATAACTATTTCCAAAAGGAACTAAGACATATACTATCTCTATTATTAACAATATTTTAAAGCAACCCATTGAGCCTAAACACCCCTTTCAACAGTAAATTTGCCACATGATATGATTTGAATGTTGACGAGATACAAAATAAGTGTGTATGCTTATTTATTCTATCCACTACAACATAAATGCAATGCTTACAATTTATTGTGGTAATACTAGTGATATAATCCATAGTGACACTTTTCTATTTTTATTTAGGATTAAGCAATGGCTATAGTAAATCTCTAGGTAAGACATGCTCTAATTTATTCTGTTGATAGGTAGTGTACTCCTTGATGTGTTTTAGAACATCTTCCTTAAAGAACTTCCAAGAGAATCTCTCTTCTTTGCCTACAAATCTTGTAGGATCTTGGGTATCCAACTAGTGATGCATCATTTAACACTCTTCAAATATTCTCCTCTGTTTAGATTGAAGGACTAGGAAGATTCTATTTTTTAATGGAATGAGACTATCTACTTCTAAAATTTTTTCATTTTCCATACTTCTATCTAGAATGTTAGTAGGAAATTTCTTAAGAGCTATCTCCTCTCTATATGTTTGCATGTGGTGGTAAGGAGTGCTCATAACATGCCTAGATCTTGGGTACAACTATATGACATGATGAAATCCTCTATATGGTGGCAATCTTGGAAGTATATTATTGAACACCAACCTATGTTGATTCAAAAGAGTTGACTATTAAAATTATAACTATGCTACTTACTAGAAAATGAAATAGTATACATGTCTTCTATTACTAAACAACTTTCTACCCAAAAAACTTGTCCTTTGCAAGAAGTTCTCTTAGTTCTAAACAATGTCCATGATCCCTCATAGATACTTTTAGGCACCATATCTTTTTCCTCAAATTTAAACTTTAGATTCATAGATTTGTGATTCTATGGAAACTCACAAAGAGAACATAACTCTTACACACCCATAACCATGTCAATTTTTACAACAAAATTTTTATCACATACCTCATGATCACCCATGTATAAAAATGAGATTTTAGCTTTTCTAGGTGCATGAGATGGTAAATATATCACCAATTAAAATATTGACCCCGTCAAAAACTATAGCCTTTGTGTATCTCAAAATGTCTTCTTTTTTGAGTTATTTGTTTATAACACCAAGATCCGACACCATCATGCATGAGAAATCTTTGATTTGAGAGAGGATCCCATTTCCTTTTTTTCAAGTTATACCCTTCATCTCTCCAACACTGTTAGAATGCTTCTCATGACAAAAACTTTTAAATGGTATGGTATTAAATTGGTGCAATAATTTTTTGCTACTACTATCCTCCTTATTTCTTAAGGTGCAATCCAAAAGCCTGCCAAAATGTTTACCTTATTTTTTGATTTGGTCATTCTTAGAATATTTGAAGAAACATTACCATTCTTATGACTTAAATTTTTAGATTAAAGATTAGAGGAACAAGAATCAACACTCTTCCCAAATTCATGCTCATTAACACAACGAGTTTATAAATTAGTTTCATATGTGACAAGGGTCATTGTACCTTGCATTTAGTTATATTAATTTTTCAAATTTAGGGTAGTGTATCCATGGCTATCTATGGTAGGAACTAATAACCAACAATCCAACGATAACTTCTAAAACCAAACCTAACTATCCATTCAAAGTTATGCATTTAACTATCTACTAAATTTAGGAATGTTGAAGGAGCATTAGTGAGGCCAAAGGGCATGACCAAAATCTCATAGTGGCCATCATGTGTACGGAAAGCTGTTTTAGGGATATCATCCTCTTGAACCCAAATTTGGTGATACCCAAAACGAAGATCCAACTTGGAGAAAAAATGAGCACCATGAAGCTCATCAACAACACGAATCAGAAACTTATCCTTGATTGTGATGTGATTAAGTGCTCGGAAGTCAATGCAGAGGCACCATGACCCATCTTTTTTCTAAATAAGAATAACTGGTGAAGAAAAGGAATTGGTACTAGGGCAAATAATACCTTGCTTCAATAAGTCTTGAACAAACATCTCAATCTCTATCTTTTGGTGAAATGGGTAGTAGTAGGGCCTGATGTTGGGAGTAACACTTCTAGGAAGGAGCTGAATACAGCGGTCCTCTAGTCGTGAAGGTGGCAATCCCACTAGTTTGGCAAAGACACATGCATACCTATCCAAAATTCATTGTAGATCAGAGGGAGTAGAGGAGATCGCTGATGGTTGCATCTGAATGGAATGGAGCTGAGAGATGACACCATGTGAATTCTTCTTAAGAAGTTTTTCCATGCGATGTGAACTTATGATGCTGAGAAACTCCGGTTGTAAGCCCTTCAATGTGTGTTTTTTCCCATTGTCTAAAAATTGCATCCAAAGTTCAGTAAAATCCCATAAGATGGGTCCAAGTGTGCGTAACCATTAGGCATCCAAAACCACATCACATCTGCCTAAGGGCAAGGCAAACATGTCAGAGCACAGGTTATAATCTCCAATCGAGATACGCACATTGCAACACTTCCCTTTGCAAGGTAATGTGCCCCCATTGCCAATCATGACTTCAAAGCTGGAGCAAGGATGGACAAAACAATTAGCCTATTTGGTGATTCGAGGGTCAATGAATTATGAGTGCTACCAGAATCAATGAGTATTGTAAGAGGGAGCTTCTTGAAGTAACCCTTGACCCACATGGTTTGTGGGGTGGTGACTCCTACTAAAGCATGGAGAGAGATCTCTAGGTGGTCTTCCTGAGAACCAGGGTCAACAAGCGGTTGCTGAGTGTCAACCTGATCATCTACTGTATCCTGATCATCCGCATAAACTTTAGTTTCAGGTAGAGAATCAACATCCAAGAGATAGAGATTTTCCTCAACACATATATGTCCTTGAGTGAATTTCTCATCACAATTATAACAAAGCCCTTTTTCCCTACGTGTCCGTATCTCTACTTTAGTAAATGCTTGATAGGAGTTGTTCTAGGAGCTGGTGTTATTTGAGGTCTTTGGAAAACCATATTTCTAAATGGAACAAAATTGGATTTGGGTCGTTGTTGAGCTATGATCTTGTCCTCTGCTAACTTAGGCAACCCTAGGGCTTCCATCATTGTGTTGGGACGAAACATTTTAACCTCAGATTGGATTGCATCCTTCAGACCAATGACAAAACAATTCCTGAAGAATTCATCAAACAATCCTTCTGTCTGATTGGCCAATTTTTCAAATTTTGTCTAATATTCTCTCACAGTGCTTGTTTGGCGAAGTTTAGTGAGTGTTCCTATGAAGTCATCAAAAGCACTAGGGCCAAATCATTGCAAAATGAGTTTGCAAAAATCTATCCATTTTGGCTCTTCATGAGCCTTGATGTACCAACGAAACCATTGAAGGGCTTCTTCTTCCAAATGAAAGGATGCAAGTGGGACTTTGTTGACATCAAAAGTATTATGCAGATTGAAATATTGTTCTGCCCGGTATATCCATCCAGTTGGATCATCACCACTGAAGTAAGGAAAATCAAGCTTCAGCCCACAAAAATTGCTAGAAGAAGAGAATCTAATATCTGCAAAAGACTCTGGTTGCCGTCTATTGTTCATGGTTGAATGCTAAAGATTGAGGCTGAGAATTTTTTTATCCAGACCTTGGAGTTTGGTCTTGAGGGCTGCAAGTTCATCCTCCATGTGTTTTGCTCTTGTGTGGGCAACAACCATAACCAGGAGATTTTTTTATTTATTTTTTATTTAGGAATGAGTAGAAAAACAAAAACGGGAACTTTTTTAGTAAGGAAAATTTGGATTTGGGAAAAACTCGGATGGATAATTGGGGTTTGAATAGGTTTTGGACACTTTCTGAGGGAAAGGGAAGCAGAAAATGGGGATTTTAGAAGTGGGGTGAAAGAATTTGAATATTTGTCCAAGAGGAACAAAGGAGCAGAAATATGAAATGAACACTATAGTAAAATTTGAAGGCTATTGGGTGAGAATCGAAGAAGTTATGCAAACCCTAAAAATAGACAAATGTGGGATTTCTGGCTTGATAAGTGGAATTTGGGATAGGGTCCTTAAGGAAGGAAATATGCAGAATGAAAATCCAGGGGTTCTAGTGAATTTTGAGAGGAGACAGAGCTAAAGCAAGGAAGATATGGAAAAAAAATAAAAAAAATTTACCTTTTTTTTTTTTTTTTTTTCTGGAAATTATCTGCCAACTACTCTGGACGGATTCAATCTACAATTTTCCAGCTATCAATAGATATGGGCCCCAAGTATATTTGGTTTCCTAAAGGTTCAAGGGAGTCACTTGGCCACCAATGTTGCCTAACCGCTTGCGTATTGGGGCAGTACCCCTCACTCTATGGCTCAAGTAAAAATGATAACCACTTTACCACAAACGACAGCTCTTGGTTTATGTCACGGATGGCAACTAGTCAATAAATTAGGGGCCGTTTCCCTTTTCGCTGATAGGTCCTCTCAATGGGCCAGCTACTTCGGGGTTCCTATGGTACTTCTCACAATGAGTTTTAGGGATATGCCCAGGTACTTCCCATAGTTAAGCGGATAGGGATATTCCCTAATCTAAACGTGCAATTGAAACAACAATACAGATGTGAAAAAGAAAGAACTATTGCAATAATCATAGCACCTGGAGGCCACTGCAAAAAAATAATTTAGAAGAAATTCCACCCAATGAGCCCAAGAAAGTGCTTTGATACCAGATGAGAGGAACCTCTTGCAACAATATAATGAAAAATACATGAAATAACAGAAACACAAAAGCAATTTATTGATCGTAGGCCACTTCGAGGGGGTAACCTCCTTTGAGCAAGTTCAATACAATAAATTTGTGGATGCCTTCATTGGCCTCAACATGTACTTATATACTAAGTCTAATCTAAACAACTATTACTTCCCATGAATGTGGGATAATACAATATACTCAGGGGATGACTTACAAAGCATATGCATCCAAAAGTAACATACTAACAAAGTAAAGAGAAGGGTTAAACATGGGTTCCTAAAAGGAATAAGTTTGGGTGGCCCAAATGTAACTTTTTCCTTTGGTTGGTTGCCTATAATCGATGCCTCACTTGGGATAACCTATGAAAGAGGGGATTTCTAGGTCTTTCTATTTGCTTCCTCTATTATAGCAGTGAGGATAATCTTTCTCATTTATTTTTTAGTGTCCCTTGGCCAGGGAGATTTGGCACCTTTGGTGGGGAGCTTAGAAGTAGGGCTGTGTTCATGCCTCTTCTCTAGTGGGATTTTGGAGAAGCTTAGGAAGACCCTTAGCTAAGGCCCCTTATCTTCAGGTAGCTTGGACTATTGGTACTTTTATTGTGTGGCAACTCTGGCTAGAAAGAAATCAACAAATTTTCCAAGGGAGGTAGCTGGTGGCTCAGTAGTTGTGGCAGAGGGTTCTTAGTATGCTCCATGATACTTTAGTAGCGAAGTGTGATTTTTCTATTAGTTTGGATGGTGGTGAATCATAGGTGGTCCAAAATTTGAAGTTAGTGGAAGGATGCCTTTGGCCTTCTAAGCCCTAGAGAAGGGGCTAATCCAAGGGTAAGATTTAGAGAGAGGGAAGATGGACTCCTCCACCTCTAGGTGTTTTTAAAATTAACATGGATGGTTCCTCTAGAGGGAACCCTAGTCATTCTGGGATTGAGGGATTAGGGAGAGATAGTTCAGGAACTATCTTGGTCTTCTTCTCTATTTTTAAGGGGCAACAATCAAACAATTTTTTGGAGGCCCTACCTATTCTTTGTGCTATGGAGAGTGAGTGTACTTTAAGCTGGAAAAGGGTTATTTGTGAATTTGGCTCTCAGATTGTGATTAACATGTTGAATGAGTAGGTTTTGGAAGGTATGCAGTGGCAGCTCGTGTCAGTGGTTATATAGATTCTCTATTTAAGACATTCAATGGATTTTGTCTCCTTTGTCCATGTCCCTAGGGAGTGGAATGGAGTGGTTGATTGTTTGGCTAAGTGGGCCTCTGATCAGGTGGGGATTGGAATGTCAGGGAGTGGGATCTTTTGTCCCAAGATTATCTTCAAACTTTGGAAAGGTTGATCTTTGAAGACATGGAGGATTAATTGTGGTTCTTTTTGGGGCCTTAGTGTGGTGGGATGTTTGAGTTCTTGTTTGGTTAGATGATGGTTCTTAGGTTCTATTTTTTTTGCTATGGTTTATGTGGTCTATTGTTTTCTTTGTTATGTAATTGTGGTTTCTTTTATAATAAATTTTTATCCCTCTTTTAAAAAAAATAAAAATAATATGCTCCATTTATGAATTCTCATGCCACATTATGACAATTTAATACTATTTTAATATTTATTTGGCCATATATTTAATTTTGGGAAATAATAATTAATTGAGGTCCAAATAATTAAGATTAATTAAAATCTATTTCCCTAACAACTCTACTTAACCCATGGAAAATATGGGAATGGGCTTTTGGTTTACAAAATAATTTAATTAAAAATAAGACGTTACAAATCTGTCCTTCCCAAAATTGTTTTCCCTAAAGCAATACAAATTCAAACATTTTTAGTTCTTCCCAACTAACATCCTCTATAGGTAGGTTCCTCCATCAAACCAAATATTTTTTAATGGGTCTATTTCTTGACTTCTTCGTCCTTGTATCAATGGTGGAATCTAGTCCTCAAATGAGTAGCACTCTGCTATATGTGAACATTGAATCCATGAAATTTAAGTCATCATAAACATAAATTGCCATAAGTGGAGACATACTAATGGGCATGTGATGAGTAGCATTGTAGTAACAATATCCAAGGTGCAACCATTTGATCCATCCTGACTTTTTATCTAAAACATATTCCCTCAAGTATTATTGAACCCACTTATTCACCATTTTTGTTTGTTCAACTATTTGTGGGTGATAGCTTTTGTTATGAGTAAGTTTCCTAGCTATCAAATAAAATAATTATTTCCAGAAAGAACTAAGACATCTACTATCTTTATTATTAACAATATTTTAAAGCAACCCATGTAGCCTAACCCCCCCTTTCAACAGTAAATTTGCCACATGATATGATTTGAATGTTGATGAGATACAAAATAAGTGTGTATGCTTATTTATTCTATCCACTACAACATAAATGCAATCATTACAATTTATTGTGGTAATACTAGTGATATAATCCATAGTCACACTTTTCCATTTTTATTTAGGATTAAGCAATGGCTATAGTAAATCTCTGGGTAAGACATGTAATTTATTTTGTTGATGGGCAGTGTACTCCTTGATATGTTTTAAAACATCTTCCTTAAAGAACTTCCAAGAGAATCTCTCTTCTTTGCCTATAACTCTTGTAGGATCTCAAGAATCCAAGTAGTGATGCATCATGTAACACTCTTAAAATATTCCCCTCTATTTTAGATTGAAGAACTAGGAAGATTCTATTTTTTAATGGAATGAGACTATCTACTTCTAAAAATTTGTCATTTCCCATACTTCTATCTAGAATGTCAGTAGGAAATTTCTTAAGAGCTATTTCCTCTCTATATGTTTACAGGTGGTGGTAAGGAGTGCTCATAACATGCCTAGATCTTGGGTACAACTATATGACATGATGAAATCCTCTATATGGTAGCAATCTTGGAAGTATATTATTGAACACCAACCTATGTTGATTCAAAAGAGTTAACTATTAAATTTATAAATATGTTGCTTACTAGAAAATGAAATAGTATACATGTCTTCTATTACTAAACAGCTTTCTACCCAAAAAACTTGTCCTTTGCAAGAAGTTCTCTTAGTTCTAAATAATGTCCATGATCCCTCATAGATACTTTTAGGTACCATATCTTTTTCCTCAGATTTAAACTTTAGATACATGGATTTTTGATTCTATGGAAACTCACAAACAGAACATAACTCTTACACACCTATAACCATGTCAATTTTTACAACAAAAATTTTATCACATACCTCATGATCACGCATGGTTAAATTGAGATTTTAGCTTTTCTAGGTGCATGAGATGGTAAATATATCACCAATTAAAATATTGACCCCGTCAAAAACTATAGCCTTTGTGTATCTCAAAATGTCTTCTTTTTGGAGTTATTTGTTTATAGCACCAAGATCCCACACCATCATACATGAGAAATCTTTGATTTGAGAGAGAGGATCCCATTTCCTTTTTCTCAAGTTGTACCCTTCATCTCTCCAACACTGTTAGAATGCTTCCCATGATGACAAAAACTTTTAAATGGCATGGTATTAAATTGGTGCAATAATTTTTTGCTACTACTATCCTCCTTATTTCTTAAGGTGTAATCCAAAAGCCTGTCAAAATGTTTACCTTATTTTTTGATTTGGTCATTCTTAGAATGTTTGAAGCAACATTACCATTCTTATGACTCAAATTTTTAGATTAAAGATTAGTGGAACAAGAATCAACACCCTTCCCAAATTCATGCTCATCAACACAACTAGTTTCAAAATTAGTTTCATATTTGACAAGGGTCATTGTACCTTGCATTTAGTTATATTAATTTTTCAAATTTAGGGTAGTGTATCCGTGGCTATTTATGGTAGGAACTAATAACCAACAATCCAAAGATACCTTCTAAAACCAAACCTAACTATCTATTCAAAGTTATGCATTTAACTATCTACTAAATTTAGGAATGTATTGCCCCTATATTCAAAGGATGTATGTGTTGTTATATGAAGGTTTTGGCCTCCAGAAGTTGGTGAAGGTTTTAGCTACAGAGAATTTCCTAAAAGAATGCCTGGTAAAATGCTTTGCATTCCTCCACATTTGAATATTTGGTCATGTGGTTTAGAAGTTAAGTCCAATATGATGTAAAGGTGCTAAATCCAAAGTTTTAATAATTTGTCCCTCTACATTGAAATTTATGAAAGACAAAGTTTCGGTCTGTGCTTTGGCACAATCAAGTGATGCTGAAGATTGTTTGGAATGCTCTGTATTCCTCTATAATGATAGATATGGCTATGCAGTTTTGAGGATATGTGCACAACAATGTATGAGTGCAGCCATATGAGTTTCAGGTATTTTAGAGGTCTGCAAGCTTAGTTTTCAAATGACAGTTGTGATATAGATAGTTCTAGATGCCTAGCTATTCTTAGGACATATGCTGATGATGTGCACCAACTTGTTGTGGATTGAAATGATATATCAACTGATGTAAGATGGTCCCAATGATCTTATGTTGTCTCCTATTTCTCTGCAAAGTGGTCTCTCTCTGGAACTGGTTGTGGTCCAAAAAGATGATATTGCCAGGCTATGCCTCTATCTGGCTGACTGAAGAATGTTGAAGGTATGCGCCACAATGTTGTTGCTGTGTAGAGTTCAAGGAATGTTTGGAGATGTTCTATAGGTCTTGTTGACTCATCTAGAAGAAGAGAAAGCAATGTTCAATCATGCATGAGTACCGCCAAGTTGAAATGACTGTTGTGCTACAAGCTTCATGTGTTCTTTCTTATGGGTGACCTAATTCAAATTTGTGAAGCATGTGGATGTTATTCCTTGAAGAATGATGTTTAGGACTGGGCTAAGCATGTATTTGGATTTCCAAGGCATGTGTTTCCTTCTGGAGTAGTGTGTTGTTCATGATAGGACTTGCCCTATGCATGTTTCATGTTGTGACCTCTGGCTGACTTGTAAAATGTAATATTCTTGTTGTTCTGGCCGACTTGTAATGAAATCAATGTAATGTCATGTATATACTGTAAATCAAGTTGGTCTAGGTAAAGTATGATTGTGAAAATAAAAATATGAAAGTGTAAAGAGCAAAGTATGATTACCATATGCATTATGATGTGTGACTGAGGGAGAAAGAGCAAAAGTATTAGAGGTTGTACTAATTCATCTTGAAGACATTTTTGTGATAGGAGGGAAGTGAAGAGTGTGTTGACAAGAGACACTATGTGGCTTCATTATTGTTGTCATTGATGGCAACAAAGTTTATCCCACACATCCACAGTACATAATAGGTCTTTACCGGAAGTCAGAATGAAGAGTGTTTTGGTCCGGTGAGCAAGAACAGAGCATGTAGCAAGGTCTGACAATCAGGTCCAGGTCTCTCAAAGGATGTATCTCAGCAAAGGTGGACTTGGGGAAGTCAAGAAGAGTACCATTACTACTACATTCCATAGATTGAGCCTCCGGTGATGAAAGAGTGAAAAGATATGAGCATTTAAGTGTTGGGTCCATGACAGGCAGAGTAGACTTAGGAAGAACTGACCGACAGATCATTAGACCTTAATCTAGATGAGAAATTGATGGTGATCAAGCTTCTTAAGGGATCATTCATGGTTGGACGACATGATTGATGACTTCTATAACTATCTCTTTGATACGCATCACTTAGTAAGCATGGATTCAGCCAATAGACCAGAGTTTGGGAAAATCTTGAGTATTCCAGATGCCGACTAGAAAGATGTTGAAATCCTTGGTGTGGATATATATACTAGATGGATTTCGATGTGAAGGTGTGTTGATGATAACATAGTGTGTGAGAAAAGGCAGAGAGTAGTGTGGAAGCAGCTATACAAGTACAGTATGTGACAGAACAACAACACTAAGTAGAGGAAGAATGAAGTGCAACAGATTAGTATATTGAGCCTAACTGAAACTAAACCTCAGCATATGTGGATGCCTCTGATTAGTTCAAACACCTGGTTACTTTCTATATACCTTATAGACAGTGAGTCTGTTGTAGGTAGTGAGCCTCTTATGAGCAGTGTGCTCAGGCAGTGAGCCCTAATTGGCAAGTGCCATTTTGTACTTCTTATTCTTTAAACAAAGAATACAATCTTGGGTTAGTCACCCTGTGGTTTTTCCCTTAACAGGGTTTTCTACGTAAAAATCCTTGTGTTATGTGTGTTGATTTCATTTCTTCTCTCATGTTCATTTATGCTTATATGTTTTGATACTACACTATTGTTAAAGAAGAAAAGAAAGTTAAATTATTTAAGATAACTGATTCACCTACCCCGTCTCAGTTATCTGCCTTGTTTCCAACAATCGGTATTAGAGCCAAGTTCCTCCAAACAGAACCTAACAGCTTAAGGAAGATATGGGAATCTCAATGGATATGTATGGTATGAGGGAACAACTTCAGTCTGCCCTAGATGATCTTGAGAAATCTCACTCTGAAGTCAATAACCTGAGGGAAAGGCTCAAATAAGCTGATGACTTCATAAATGAACTAAAAGAAAAACTGAGTATCTCTATGAAAAAGAGAAAGGAACTTCTTCAACAATTAGTAAGTCAAAGTGAAGCCAATGATACTAATGAAGATCTGAATGAGAAAAACAAGTTATGTGAGAAGCTATCAAAAGAGGTCATTATGGTAAGACATGAAATGGAATCAGGGGTTATGAAATTTACCTAAGAAATTGAAGAGAAAAGAAAAATGGAAGATAATCTAAGACAATCTCTCAAGGAGAAGTCAAAAGGCTGCCACAAAATGGATAGAATAATTAGACATCTAGAACCTGATCTTGAAGAAGCTAGAGATAATGTAGAACAACTTGAAAATCAGATAGACACTCTTAAAAGGGATCTTCAAACAACAAATGAATACAAAGAAAAATTCAAGATAAGCTCTGCTCAACTTGAAGTTCTTCTTGAAAGCCAAAAGAGGGTAGATGACAAGTATGGCTTGGGATATGAGAAAGGTGAAAGCTCTGAATCTGGTCAGAAGAACTCTGGATCAAGAAATCTAAGGAATAGGCCTAGAAGACCTCCGGTAAGACAACCAAATGCTCAAAGATATCCATCCTTCAATGGATACTGCCACAATTACAATAACTTTGGTCATAAAACAAATCAGTACAGAAGAAGAATGAATTAGACTAATTCATCCTTCTCCAGATAGTGTTTCAACTGCAAAAGGTATGGTCACAAATCTCATGAATGTAGAAATATGCAAATAAACAATTCATTCAATAGTATATACTTTGCATGCAATAGAATGGGACATATGGCTAATCAATGTAGATCAAGAGGATATCAGTCAAATATGCAAAGAAATATAGCTTGCTACAATTGCAATAGATCCGGTCATATTGCCAAATTCTGTAGAAGTAAGAATCAGGATAAAAGGGGTCCGGTGCATCATAATCAAAATCAAGACAAAGGAAAAGGAAAAGTAAATGCGGATGAAGTTCAAAGGGAGATGAACAAGATTTGGGTGAAGAGAAGTACAAAAAATGTTGGGGATGGATTTGTACCAGAATCTGGTGTTGATATTCCTTCTAGAAACTAAATAGATGAGCTTTGGCTCAGAGGGAGTCACAAAAGAAAACAATTTCCCCCAGCCAGTCAATTTGTGCCTAAATTGGCACATGGAGTGCAGCGGATTGAAGAGTTCTCAAAGAGATATCTAAATAACCCTTGGTAAAAATATAAAAGATCTGCAAGAAGGTTGAAGAGGCTAATCATTCAAAGTTGATTCAGTTTGATAGTCATCCGGTAAAAGTAGGATTTTCACAGTTAGATCCGGTATGATTCAAAATTGAAATACCTTGATCTATGGATAAATAGGATGATTCAAGGAAGGAAGATACATTGTAAGTTATCATTCTAAGTGCATCTCAGTGATCTGAAAGGATCTCTCTCAAAACAAGGAGAACAAGGCAACTGAAATGACTTAAGTTGTGCATTTATTGCAATATGGAATTAGGGTTTGCGCATAAATAAAAGGGTTCTTTTGTTCATCATTTGTACATTTGCATTTGAGAAGAAGAAAGAAAGAGCTCTGCAACAAGATTGCTTCAACCCTCTCAAGGATCAACCATAGAATTTGATTCAACCAACGATAGTTTCAGCTCTTATCGTGAACCCTAGAAGCGTAAAAAGGTATTTTCGCTCTTGAATATCTCTCTCTGAATCTTTTGAAAGATGGCTACTCCAAATGTTGTTAAGATCACTGATAGGCCATGCCCTAAGTTTAAGAAACATCCTTACAAATCCCTAGAAGTTGATCCCCTAGGCGCATTCTCTAGCATTCCGCATGGGGTTTTGCATGTAGAAGATGTTAGGGTATACATTCATGCCAACATTAAGGAATTTGGGGAATCCAAGCTGATGGACATCTATCACAAGGAATAAATAGATGAAACATTTGAAATTAAACCCCAATACAAGGCCATCCGGGATAAGCATTTTGGACATTATATCCATTTTCCCTGTTTTACAGAAGATGAATGGGTCCGGTATGTTCTGAATAGAATGCATGACAACTTCATGTGGTTGATGAGGCCATTTAAGATCACAACAGATGCCATTAGGGCGGTAACTGGATTGCACTCATCCAGTGGGTTGCCTTCTCTCATATCAGTCAAAAACCAAACTGTAAGTGAGGCTACCAGATTAAAATTTGACAAGAGGGCAATGACAATAGAAGACATCATAGATCCGGATATCAAATTTGCCTCTATGATAATTGGTTACAAAATCTATCACTCCAGTAGGGAGAATTTAGTATCCAGAACTGCTATACATACTGCATATGAAATGAGAAGGAAAAATGCTAACTGTGATCTTTTTGAGCTTCTCCTGAACCAACTGTTAGAGAATTTATAGAAAATAAAGAAGGATAAGAAGAATTCATTTAAGTACGGTGGCTTGATACTATGTCTATTATTCTACTATATGAATGAGCTACCCGGATCCACTGGTTGGGTATGGCAAAATGACAGACCAGTTGCCATACAAATCAAAGATTATATGTATGGGCTTGCTGATGCAAAGGCTCAAAGCACAGCTCTCTGGGGATATTTCAAGAATTTCCAAGGTATGATGTAGGCTAGAGAAAGAATTCCTCAGACAATAGTTGAAAAATATAAAGATACAGTGTATTTTATGGTAGACACTAATCAATGCCTAATGGAGGCAGTAGAGCCCAGAATAGTCTGGATTATGCCAATGGGATATGAGGTGGATGAGAAAATCCTAGAATTACATGTCCAACACCTATTAAGTCAGCCTAAGGACCCTGAGGCAGAAAGGTTTGGCACCTTTCAAGAATTAAATGTGAAAAGTCATGTTGAACTAAGGCAACCTAAAATAAAAAGAAAAGTCAAGAAGGAGGTAGAGAAAATTGCCAAGAAATGTGGCATATCAAAGGAGGCAGTTGATGCCAACAGAGAGAAGGTAGAAAGAGTAGAAAAAGAGAGACAAGAAGCAGAAAAAGAAAGTGATCTGGTGCAAGCCCCCTCCTAGACTAGATCCTTAAAGAGTTCTGCACCTATCACCTCTAAGAGCTCAAAATCCTCCAAACTAGAAGCAAAGATATCCGAAAAGGGTGAAAAGAGAACAAAAACCAAGGCTACAAGATCCTACATAAGTCAAAAGGATGATGAAGAGATAGAGATAGATGAGGAGGTTAAGAAAATGAAGAAGAAGAAGAAAACATCAGGTGGATCCTCTGCCGGTGCAAATAAAGAAGAAGAGGCAGAATAATTTGTTGAAAGGTCCACTCCTTCTGTTAATAATGTTATCAAGGCAGTCACAGTGGATGGAAATCTGCAACCATTAATAGAATTTTATGATGAGTTTAGTGATACTAACAAGAAAATACTAGAAGATGCTACAGTCAATTATCTTAACATTTATAATAAAGCATTTAGTGAAATCATCTCTCTAATTTCCAAAAGTTTAGAGAAGGAACTTGACATGAGAAAGGAGAATGCTAAGGCAAAGGACTTAGAGATCTAGGAATAGATTGCTATTCAACTCTATCCTTCCATTACCTCTCAACAAATGAACATGATCTTCAAGGACTTCAAGGATGAGTTTCAGAGCAAAGCAAGAATGAACTAGCTTATGCTTGGAGAGACAGCTTAAGTTGCCAAAGAAATAGAGGACATCCTCCAGAATGCATTTAAAAGATTCAATCTTCTTGTTATAGAGGACATAGGTGATGAACCTTCTGACATGGATGACGAAGGATTAAGTGCATCAAAGGAAGATTCTACTGAGAATACAGAAGAGTTAAAGGAGATAGGTGAGGAAAAGACTAAGGACTTGGATTCCTTTGTTTCAAAAGAGGAAGTCCATGAAGAAGTAAATATCTCTCTTCCGGATCCCCCAACTAACTCCAGAATTGAAGGAGAAGAAAGAAAAGAAGAGAAAATCAGTCAAGAAGAAGAGGTAAAGGGAAGAGAAGAAGATCAAACAAAGAAGACCCTAGGTGACAGTTCTAAGGCTACAGAAGGAAAGAAGACTCTGTCTCCGGCAAGAGACATTGCACAAGTAGTTAAAGACTTCCTGACCAAAGAAATGATGGAATTAGATGAACTGGAACTATTCCAAGGACCACTCAATTTTGACTTTCTCTCTCCAGTCTAAACAATGAAGGTAGCATCTTTTTCTCAAGCCAAAGCAAAAGAAAAGCTTTTGAAGTCTCACATGGAAGACTATGATCTGATAGAGATTGCATCCGGTGTGTTGGAGAAGATCATGCCATCCTTCCAGAAGGATCTTTTGGCCTCTTCATCTAGTAACTTGAAATCTCTTATTAATTGTGTTAGCACACATTTTGATTCTTTGGAGAAATAAGCAGAAGAGAAAGTTCAGAAAGAGTTTTTGGGTAAGAGATTTTCTGAAGTATAGGGGCTAATAGAAAATGATAGGAGAAATCTGAATATTGGAATAAAGAGCCTAGAAAATGCTCTTAAATATGGCAGAGAATTATACAAATTTTGTTTATCTTGGTACATAGTAACAACAGACATTGCAAAGAAGGTGGAAGAACAAGAGGGTCAACTATCAAGCTTATCCCAGAATTTTGATCCTCTCACCTCATCCATAATGAATCAAGAGTGCCAGGCTATTGCCACTATAAATGAGATCAAGAGGCCTAAGAAGGAGAAGAAAAATAGAATAAGCAGAATGAGTGAACTAAGAGGGATAATTATCCCTAAGATAGAGGCAATGCATGAAGCCCTAACTAATGCTCAGACTACAGCCCGGACTAGTGATCTGATAGACTTAAAGAGGGAAGAAGCCTTTGCATTTTTGTTAAATGGTCACATCTCAATTTTAGACAAAATGAAGCAGAGTTGGGCAATAGAATTTGTCCAGTTGAAAACCACTTTTGTGGATATACTTAAGTATATGTAAGCATAACTTGTATATATACTTTTGTGACTATGTATAGGTTACTTTTTGCAAATTTTGGTGTGCAGATTTCACCCTTTGCCATTGATGTCAAAGGGGGAGTGAGGAGCAGTGAAAAATGTGGAATCTAGCTAAGGGGGAGCTCCAGTAAAAGTGTACATAAGATAGAGCATCAGCCAAGGGGGAGCCTGTTATAACACTTAGTCATTTTTCACTAAGTGTTGCCATCAATGCCAAAGGGGGAGATTGTTGGCAAGAGACACTGTGTGGCTTCATTATTGTTGTCATTGATGGCAACAAAGTTTATCCCACACATCCACATCACATAATAGGTCTTTACCGGAAGTCAGACTGAAGAGTGTTTTGGTCTAGTGAGCAAGAACAGAGCATGCAGCAAGGTCCAACAATCAGATCTGGATCTCTCAGAGGATGTATCTCAACAAAGTATGGACTTGGGGAAGTCAAGAAGAGTACCATTACTACTACATTCCAGAGATTGAGCCTCCGATGATGAAAGAGTGAAAAGATATGAGCATCTAAGTGTTGGGTCCCTGACAGGCAGAGTAGACTTAGGAAAAACTGACTGGCAGAGCATTAGACCTTAATCCAGATGAGAAATTGATGGTGATCAAGCTTCTTAAGGGATCATTCATGGTTGGTTGACATGATTGATGACTTCTATATCTATCTCTTTGATATGCATCACTTAGTAAGCATGGATTCAGCCGACAGACCAGAGTTTGGGAAAATCTTGAGTATTCCGGATGCCGACTAGAAAGATATTGAAATCCTTGGTGCAGATATATATACCAGATGGATTCCGATGTGAAGGTGTGTGGATGATAACATAGTGTGCGAGAAAAGACAGAGAGTAGTGTGGAAGTAGCTATACAAGTACAATATGTGACAGAACAATAGCACTAAGCAGAGGAAGAATGAAGTGCAGCAGATCAGTATATTGAGCCTAACCAAAACTGAACCTCAGCATATGTGGATGCCTCTGATCAGTTCAAACACCTAGTTACTTTCTATATACCTTGTAGACAGTGAGTCTCTTATAGGCAATGAGCGTCTTGTGAGCAGTGTACTTGAGCAGTGAGCCCTAATTGGCAAGTGCCATTTTGTACTTCTTATTCTTTTAACAGAGAATACAATCTTGGGTTAGTCACCCCATGGCTTTTCCCTTAACAGGGTTTTTGACATAAAAATCTTTGTGTTATGTGTGTTGATTTCATTTTTGCTCTCATGTTCATTTATGCTTATATGTTTTGATACTACACTATTGTTAAAGAAGAAAAGAAAGTTAAATTATTTAAGATAACCGATTCACCCCCCCTCTCAGTTATCTGCCTTGTTTCCAACAAAGTGTGCCTAATTGATCCAATCATCAGAAGAAGTATAATTGCAATCATCAAAGTTGTGAGCTTCAATGCTAGTTTTTAGGTAGTAGAAGGACTGTCATACTGTAATAATTTTTGAGTTTGTTCTCAATTCAAGGAGTAGTTACTTCCTTGGGGGTGACCCTAAAACAAGGTCTACAAGGAGTAGTAGGCTAGTAGCTTCCTTGGAAGTGACCATAAAACAAAGTCTTCAGGGAGTAGTAGCTTCCTTAGGTTGTATCCCTAAAACAAAGTCAACAGGGAGTAGTAGCTTCCTTGGGTTGTAGCCTTAAAATAAATTTGTAATTTTGAGCTTCATATCTTTTGAGTTAATCCTCACCATGGTTTTTCCCTTATTAGGTTTTCCATGTATATCTAGTGTTATGTCTTGATGCACATTGTGTTGATCTTTGATGTTTATGTTGATGTTATAATGCTTAAGTTTTAATATGCTCCAAAGGATTTGAAGTTTTTTTAGTTACTAATTCACCCCCCTCTTAGTATCCTAGTGTGTTCAACAATTGGTACTAGAGCTAGGTTACTCAGAAGAATCTTAACCACTTTAGGAAGGTCCAGGATGGCTAATAATGGATCTCTCAAGGTACCTATGTTCGATGGAACAAATTATTCCTTTTGAAAGCTAAGGATGGAAAACTATCTATCCTCTCTAGGGTATGGCATTTGGCAATCAGTCAAGAAGGGTTACACTATTCCTACCAATGATTCTACATATGCATATGAGATTAAGTTGTATGATAACAATGCCAAGGTAAAGAATGCTATCATGGGTGGACTAGCTAATTCAAAACTTGTGAAGGTAATGGGTTGCGCATCTACTCAGGATGTCTAGAATAAACTTGAAAGTATTTATGAAGAAGATAGTAAAGTAAAGGAAGCAAAGATGCAAATTTTCAATAGCAAGTTTGAAACCTTGAGGATGACAGAAGATGAAGACATTGTTGGTTACATGCTCTAGGTGGATGAAATAGTCAATTACATCATAGGTCTTGTTGGGGAAGTGAAAGAAGATGAGATTGTGAAGAAGTTTTTTAAGATCTCTTCCTAAATCTTAAAGTCATAAGGTGTTTGCCATTAAATAATCTCAAGATTTAAATAAATACACAATTTAGATCAATTGTTTGGTTCTCTCATAGCCTTTGAAATGAGAGAATTTGACAAAGGTGCTCCAAAGAAGGAAGTTGCATTTAAAAAAAGTAAGAAGATAGAAGATGAAGTAGCTAATCAAGATGATGACCTTGATGAGGTAGAAGCAAACTTTGTAAGAACCTTGAAGAAAGGAATAGGCAAATACAGAGGTAAGTTACCTTTCAAATGTTTCAATTGTGGAAAGATTGGTCATTTTGCTTCTAAATGTCCTTTTAAATAACCAAGGGGTGCTAACAAGAAAGACAAGTTCAAAAGAAGCATGTATTCCATAGAGAGAAATTGTTCTTAAGAAGAAGAAGATCATGATGACTCAAATGATGAAACACTTTTCATGGCCTTGAATATTGGTGACAAAAAGGATGATATTGGAAAATGTGAAAAGACTGACACCTTGCAAGCTCACTAAAACAATGATAAATCAATGGTTTTATGGTCTACCTTTCATGTAAGAGAAGAAGCCAAGGCTTGGGTAATTGACAGTGGTTGCTCCAATCATATGATTGGTGACAATGAGAATTTTATCAGCCTTGAGAAGTGAAATGGTGGAGCTGTCAAGTTTGGTGGTGATGAGTCAGCACAAATCTATGGAAAGGGTACTATAACTATTGATGGGAAGAATAGGACTGAGGATGTCCTCTATGTCAAAGGGCTAAAGCACAATCTTCTCAGTGTTAGTCAGATGTGCAGTAAAGGATGCAATCCTACCTTTCATGCCAAGGTTGTGAAATCAGAAAGGCAAGGTCCAGAAAACTAGTTACTGAAGGCATCAAGTCATATGGTGATACCTATCATTTGAAGGAGGTAAATGGAAGAACATGCTTATTAATCAATCCAGTGAGTGTTGGCTATGGTACAAGCGAATAGGACACACCAACTTGGCAATATGATAAAGATCAGCTCTATTCATGCAGTGAGAGATATGCCTAAATAACCAAACCTACAAACACATTATCCAAGGAATGTCAAATGGGAAAGCAAACAAAGAAAAATTTCACTTGAGAAAGGAGTATTCTTCTTCAATACCATTGGAGTTCATTCACACTGATGGCCCCATCCAATGTGTCTACAACTTTCCTTTAAACTCTTTTAACTTTGAATCATAAAATAGTACCTAATCTCCCACTTGAAACTTCCTTTCTTTAATGTGTTGATCATGCCACTATTTTCTTTGATGCTGGATTATCTCCATCTGTTGAATTGCCTCCATCATGGTTTCATCTAATTGATTGAGTTGTAAGATTTTGCTATGTTGTGCAATATTCAACAGAAGGCCAATGTCCATGGAGTTTTTAAGTGTCTGAAGCTCAAATTCTATTGGCAGTATTAGCTTTTTACAATAGATTATCTCATAGGGAGAGAATCTTGTAGTGGACTTCCAAGTGGTGTTGTAGGCCCATACATCTTTATACAACCTATTTGCCCAATCCTTTCTATTTACTACTACTGCCTTTGTCATTATATTCTCCAGTTCTTTATTTGTTACTTCCACTTGTCCATTAGCTTATGGATGATGTGGAGAGGACTTCCTATGCTTCACCTAATAAAGATCTGTAAAGGCCCATATTACTTGAGAAGTAAATTGTGGACCTTTGTTTGAAACAATAACCCTTGGGGTACAAAACCTCAAGAAAATATTACTATACAAAAAGTTTGTAACTTTTTCTTCTCTAGTGAACTGTAGCACCTACACCTCTACCCATTTTGTCACCTAGTCTGTACATACTAAGATGTACTCATTTCTTGCAGATACTGGTGAGATTAGACCAAAAAATCTAGTCCCCACTACTCAAATGGATCTAAAACCATATGGGGGTGTAGAGACATTTCATTTGTTAATGTGGGCTGACCCATTCTTTGACACTGATCACATTTCTTCACATATCTCTTCACATCCTTATGGAGAGATGGCCAATAGTTATTAGGAATTACATGTAGAAGATATCCATTAAATGCAAATAAAGATTAAACAGAGGAATGAAAAATACATAGAAATAATAACAGTGAGAGATAATTTTTAACGTGGTTCACCCAAACTTGGGTTACATCCACCAATAGAGAGTCCAATATTATTATCTAGTAAATCGAACCGATTACAACTAGATCTCCTTGTAACTCAATACCACTGCAAATGCTACAATACAATATCCATAGAAATCCTAACCCTTAGCCATTTTATCAAGACTTATGTCAGTTACAAAATAAGGTTTTTTTATGTTGGCCAATAGAAAAATAACTCCTGACTCCTTTATAAATTAATAAAAGTCATTTGAGGTTTCAAGGGCATTGCCCCTCAACCTTGCCTTGTATCATGATAGGGAGCATGCCAGGGACGTTGCCCTTGGACCCCATCTTGGGGGTGCTGCCCCCAAACCCCCATTAAATAATTTGGGGGGAAGCCGCGCTAATAAAAGTGGAGAAATTTTAGTCTCTGAGTCTAATTAGGCTCCATATAACAACATTCTCCCACTTGGAGACTAATTAAACTCCACACCATATCATCTCCCACTTGGAGACTGATCATAACACTACTAACCCTATAGCTCCCACTAGAAATAAACATCCTGGACCCTGCTATTCTGATTTTATTATTTTCAGCTTTGAAGACCAACTGAAGCTGAAGAGGAGCTTAGCTTCTCCCTTATCACTACCTTTGTAAACATATCTGCTAGATTTTCATCTATATCTTTTCTAGTCATAACTGTCTGTCATCCAACATTGACCAGATGAAGTGATACCTTAGTTGTATGTGTTTGGTCTTTGAATGCAAGGTAGAATTCTTTACAAGATGTATGGCACTCTGACTATCTGTAAACAAATAACTATTAGCCTGTTGTTTACCCAATTCTTCCATGAAAGATTGCAGCCATATTATCTCCTTGCTTGCCTCTGTTGCAGCTACTGTACCTCCGTGGTGGATAAAGCAACCACCTATTGCAACCTGGAGATCCAACTCACCACTGTCCCACCTATAGTAAAGACATAACTTGTAGTACTCCACCTGGTATTAATATCCCCTAACAAATTTGAGTCCACGTAGCCTACTAAATCAGTATTAGAGCCCCCAAAACATAAATTTTTATTGGATGTACCTCTCAAATATCTAAGAATCTATTTTACCGCATTCCAATGCTCCAATCTAGGATTACTCATATACCTGCTTATGACTCCTACAACATGTGCAATATCCAGTCTTGTGCATACTATGGCATACATTAATATTCCTATAGATGAAGCATATGGTACCTTGGACATTTTTTCTTCCTCCTCATGTGTCTTAAGACACATCTCCTTAGTCAATTTCATATAACTAGGCAAAGGTGTGCTGACAGCTTTTGCATTCTCCATATGGAATCTCTACAACACCTTTTCAACATAATCAACCTGAGATAGAGTCAATTTTCTATTCTTCCTATCTCTGCAAATTTTCATACCAAGGATTTGTTTTGCTGCCCCCAAATCCTTCATAGAAAATGATTGTGCTAACTGTTGTTTTAACTCTCTTATGTCAGCCATGTTAGACCCTGCTACAAGCATGTCATCTGTTTTGGTGTGGAGCCTGATCAGTCTCCAAGTGGGAGATTGTTGGTAGGTGGCGATTGATCAGGAAAGTACTGTACACTAGCCATGTATCCTCGCCGGGGTTCATGGCCGACTTAAAAAATCCTAGGGCCGACTTAAAAAATCCTATTTTTATGATCGACATAAGAAAACCTTAATTCTTGTAACTGACAAAAAGGCTTGATAAAAGGCAGCCAAGGGTTAGGGTTTGGGCAATTTTGTATTGTAGCATTTGCAGTGGTATTGAGTTGCAGGGATTGCTGATTGTAATCGGTTTGATTTACTGGATAATAATATTGGACTCTCTGTTTGGTGGATGTAGCTCGAGTTTGGGTTAACCACGTTAAATCTTGTCTCTCGCTATTATTAATTCTGTGTATTTCCATTTCTTTGTTTAATCTTTATTTGCATTTTTAATTGATATCTTCTGCCGGCTAACCCTAACATCATCAACATATAAACATAAAATAATTAAGCTATCATTATCCAACCTCTTAAAATAAACACAATGGTCAGAATTACACTGACTGTAGCCTTGCTCAGCCATAAAACTATAAAATTTCAAATACCATTGCCGATGTGCTTTTTCCAAGCCATATAAACTCTTCTTCAATCTGCACACCAATTTCTCCTTGTCTTTGACCTCAAATCCCTGTGGTTGTTCCATATATCTCCTCCTCCAAATCACCATAGAGAAAGACAATTTTCACATCTAGTTGTTTCAAATGTAGCCACAATACTTAAAATAGTACGAATAAAAGTCATCTTAACAACCAGGAAAAAATCTCATCAAAATCAATACCTTTTTTCTATGCAAATCCTTTTACAACTAAACTGACTTTAAATCTTTTCTTGCCTCCATCTTCCTCTTTCATCCTATAAACCCATTTGTTTGGTAAAGATTTTTTACCTGCAGGCAACTTACATAATTCCTAAGTCTGATTTTTCAGTAAGGAGTCCATTTCTTCTTTCATTGCAAGCTCCCACTGAACCTTTGTATCCACCTACATAGCTTCATCATACCCTTCCAATTCACCAATATCTGTTAACAAAATAGAATACAAAGAGGGAGAAAACCTTTCAAGAGGTCTACTTAGCCTTGTTGACCATCTAACATTCACTGGAGTTTGTGGCATTTTTTGTTTTTGTTGTAGAACATGAGGAACCACTGGAACACCACTATTTGGAGTATCATCCAACACCACATAATCCTTTTCTTTCTTCTCATGTTGCTACAACTGATCTTTGTACAACACCTTGTCATTGAATACAACATCCCTGCTTCTCACAATTTTCAGATTTTGAACATCCCAAAGCCTATAACCAAATTCATCAATGCCATATCCAACAAAGATACATTTTTTGATTTTGCATCTAGTTTGGTTCTATTTTCAGAATCTACATGTGCAAATGCTTCACATCTGCAAGTTTTGAGAAACGAATTACTCACCTTCTTACCTATCCATGCTTCCTTTGGAATACCGTAACCCAAAGGAATTGAAGGACCTCTATTAATTAAATATACAATGGTATTGACAGCCTCTGCCATATTGTTTAAAGGCAGCCCAACATGCAATCTCATGCTCCTTGCATGCTCCATTAGTGTCCTATTCATGCACTCAGCCACTCCATTTTCTTGTGGAGTCCCTGAAACCATTTTATGCCTACGAATTCCATTAAAGGAACAATAATCCTCAAATTATTTGCTTTAATACTCACCACCATTATTAGATCTGAGATATTTTCATCTTTTACCCATCTCATTCTCAACCAAGCTTCTTAATTTATTAAATATTTTAAATACATCAGATTTCTGCATAAGGAAATAAATCCAAACCTTCTTAGTTGCATCATCTATGAATGTAACATAATACTGAAAGCCACTAAGAGAAGATACCTGAGCCAGTCCCCATACATTTGTATGCACACGCTCTAACTTTTCATCTTTCTTTTGCTTCCCATCCTTGAGAAAACTAACTCTCTTTTGTTTGCCATACACACAACTTTCATAGAAATCCATATCAATACATTTCAAACCTGGTAAAACTTTCTTAGAATGAAGTACCTTCATATCTTTTTCACTCATATGCCACAGTGTTGTCTCAGAACCTACAACAACTATTTCAGTCTCTTCCTGTGAACCTGCAGCAACTGTTCCTAAACTTGTTTGTTTTTTCTCTACAACAACTAAAGTAGAAGGAATAGTATGACTTGTACAAAGATATAAGGTGCATACTTTCACACCTTTTGCTACTATTAAGGCACCTCTTGAAACCTTCCAATTTTTATCATTAAAAGTAACTGTATAACCTTCATCACCTAGCTGCCCTGCTAAAATTAAATTCTCACTTAGCCTTGGAACGTGCCTTACCTCTTGTAGTAGCCAATGATTCCCATTTTGCAACTTAATCTTAATTCTTACCTTTCCAACAATCTGATGGGGTTTATTATCTCCCAAATAAACCAGCCCAAAATCCCCTTGGACATGATCAAGAAAATAACTTCTATGGGCATAGCATGAAATGAGGCCCCTAAATCTAAAACTCATGAATCATCAGCATTATCTAGGGAAAGAATCAAAGCATCATCTTCATATTTATTACTTACCACATTTGTCTCCTTATTGCCTTCTTGTTTGTCTCCTTCTTTATTCTTCTAAGAGCGACAATCTTTCTTCAGATGACCTAGTTTACCACAGTACCAGCATGTCATGCCCACATTTTCCTTGTGGTCACAACTCACTTCGCACGTGTCATAGCCACATCTGTCATGTGGTTATGACACGAGATATGAAAAACTTTTCTCACACCGTCCTAAAAACCCCTTTCGCATGCGTACGCATGCTCAACGGTGTTCTCTCATGGCGAAACACTATACTCATCGACGGAATACAAGTATAATGGCGTGCAAACGGAAACATATAGATCAACAAGAGGGTCGATACAATGCTGCTAACGTCATTGCAAGAGTGAGATTACCCAAGTTCTTAAATCGAACCCTCGGCAATGTTCGGTAGCAAAATGCCTTACGGCGTTAGTGGGAATTACGCTGCACTCATTTACGCACGTGGTTCGCTGATAGAGGAACCACTCCCCTCGACGCCTTGTTCCAACTAAACCGGCTAGTGATCTCCCTATTTAGTCATTTTTCAGCCAGGCACGGTTGTCTGTCTCCTCTCTTGTTTCCTGAAACATACTACTCCTATGACTTAGCATTTTCAACAAGGCGGCTTGGTTGCCCTCTCTTCCCTTTCCACAAGTTCTTAAGTTGGATTATAACTTTATCGCCCTTACCTTAACTATCTCTTAGTTCATTTAGTGTGTTTATATTTCGGTCTCTCTCTCTCTTTCATTTTCTATACTTTCTTTATGTGCATCCTGTCCTTTCTTCGTGATTTACGTCAATCAGGGTTATTACTGCAGTTATTGTTGATATTAAACCTAATTTCAGGATGATCTAGGCCACAAAGGCTGGTTTACTATTTCGCTGGACTCAGTCTCCTAATCTTCCCCGATCTAGGTTCCTCCTCTTCGTAAATACTTAGTCAACTTGTACCTAAGCACAATTGACAGAAGGGTCCGTCAACTTAGTTATCTTATCCCGTGTGAGATATGTCGCGCATTTTCTCCTCTGTGTTTTCCAATGTTGGTTTTTCCTTCTTCGGAACCTCTTACAGGTTTACATATGAGATTGTTTGCTACAGTTGAGATTAATATGGCCACAAGGATCGTCAGTGGTGGCTTCTTAAGTTTATTTCCAGTGTTCTTTTTGAGTAAGGAGTTGTGTAATTTTCCTCTTCATTTTCCGGGTGATTGTTAGTATGTTTTTAGTTGAAACTTCCGAGAATCTCTTTCCAGAGTATCACTGAATATTCCTAAACTCTCTTTACATTATAATTTTATTTTCTCTTGTTTAGAATTACTGTTGTTACTGTTACTCATAATTACGATTCATACACTGTTTGTAACTCGTATGACGTTGTCAATAGGTGTAGGTGGTTCACCACTTTATAAAACTCTGTTCATGGTAATATAGCTTCTTTGGTAGTTGTGTTCGAAACTTAATAACATCTCCTGTGAGAATATAATTGTTATTTATATATATATACATAAAATATATTTATTTAAATATCTCAATAATGAACAAATTGGTTTCCCACAACTTAAACCTTTATATATATATATATATATATATATATATATATATATATATATATATATATATATACAGATGTATCTAATCATTCTTATATTATATATATAGCTATATACATAGACATATATAATATATATATATATATGCCTATATATAGAGCTATATAAAAATAAACTGAATTTATTTACCAAATCACCCATTCATATGTTAGGGCCCAAGCCCTACATTTTTTTATGGCTTTCAACCCACAGCAGATGGCGGCCATGGGCGGCGGTGGCCGCAAAGCGGCGGACGGGGATCTGAGGTGGCCGCAGAGCGGCGGACGGGGATCTGAGGTGGCCGCAGAGCGGCGGACGGGGTTTAAGGTGGCCGCAGAGCGGCAGCCAAAATCCGCGGGAGGCATAAGGGTATGGAGGAGGGGGAGATGTGGAGTGGGGCGGAGCCCCACCCACATTCCCACGACGTGGGGTGTGGGTGGGGCTCCGCCCCACTCCACACCTCCAAATATGACGAAAAACCTGCGGTGGGGTTTTCTTCCCCACCGCCCATAGTAAATAACGACTGTGTAATTTGTTACCCGCGGCTTAATTTTTTTTTTGACAGTCTTTCTCCGTTCGTTGATTATTATCAATAATAAAATATCTTCAAATATATATATATATATATATATATATTTATATATTCATATATAAATATATATATATATATATGTATATATATAACAACGATAATATATTTATATATATATATATATATATTTCATATTTATATATATATATATATATATATATATATCCCCCCTTTTTTTTTATATATAACAATTATAATTACTTTCAATTTCTCTATTATTTTCTAAAATGATAATTACTCAAAATGAGAAATATATATATATCTCTATATATATATTTATAAAGTATTTAGAGAAAAATATTATTTTTGTATAATTCCAATTTCGACAATTTTTTTTTTAATTCACTACTCTATGCATTTTCTCCAAATCAACATAGTATAAAGAAATTGTCATAACAATTAGATATAAATATTTATATATATATATATATATATCCCAATTTCACCAAATGATAAATAGCTCTTCCCTTAGTATAAGTACAAATTTTTCCATTGTTATAAACATATAAGACTTGTAAATTTACAAACAGATTATATTTACATGCTAGAATTCCTCTAATTCTTCTAAATTAACAGAATCCATTATTATGGAGAAAACTCAAATATTTAAAAACTGTCTTTTCCATTTCAACATTAAAAGGGAACTAGCATTTCAACTAAAGAAGCAATTCCAAACTTTCAAATGTAAACAACTCAGATTAAGTTGCAAAAACGAATTTATTTCTTTCAGTAATACTTGAAACACAAAAATTGCTATTGACCAAAGGTTGTAAACATCAACTTAAAAATTTAAGCACATTCACATTACAGTTTCACAATCATGAATACCAACTTCCCAGATATGAACTTTCTCCTCCCAAACCGTATACAACTGAAAACTTATGACAACCAATAAAAGTCCAATAATAACAAGACCAGGGAGGTGATTTCCTTCACTCCCAGAATATCAGTAATTTACAACAATAACAAGAGAGGTGTTCTCTCTTCATTTCTATGAAATAAACCAGGCCTAATTCTCATGACAAGAAGATAATCTGTTTCTTCATAAATAGCCAACCAGAAGCTCCAAGAGAAAAACCTGCGTATCAAAGACAAACAAAGAAGACAATACCACTTGTCTAGCTCTCCTCCCTACCGTAGACCCGCAAGAGGGTCACCCCCGAGCTAGGGAGACCATACTCACACCTGGGTACTCAAACACTCCACTTCACAACAGAAACAACAACAATCCCAAAGCACACATACACCCGTGGCTATTTTACACATTACGGAAACTCAACTTCAGTGAGTTTCATAAGGGGCAGGAGAGTGGATACACTCGACTCCAGGGTGTCACCCTGACAGATAAATGAACTCATATAAAATTTCTCTTGGTCTCAACCAAGTGTGATCACATTTTACAAGAAATCTGCATATGACTCACAAGTCAAAAATACAGTCACAGATACATGCCCTCAAGGCTTTCAACATCCCAAAAGATGGAACAGGTATGCACCCGAGGAGGATCTCTCCTCCCCTACCCCAAACTTGATGAGCATTTCTCCCAAATGGGAGACGCTCTGTCAAACACCCGACAAGAACCCCACAGAAACAAATTTAAACACATATGTTACACACATTTCATACACATTTCAGTCCTACCATAACAAAGGTAAAATTCAGACCAACCTTGCAAGCCCTCCTGGAATGAAGTTGTTGCAGAGTCCACAGAGTTCACTTCCAAGCTTAGCCACCAACTCCCTCTCTCTTCTCTATCTTCCAAACTAACTTCTCTATTTTTGGTAAGGCCAAAAATGAAAGAGTTTCCCCAAAATTCAACTAACTCCCTCTCATCCCAAAATTTGAAAATAAATAACCCAAAATTCTCTTTCTTTCCAATTTTGAGAAATGGGGAAGTGACACTTGTCACCTCCTCACCCTTCCCAAAAATCACTATACTGTCCAGGTGGCTTATGTCACTCTCCATTCCCAAGGGGACTCCTTAATCCTTTCATGTGACTCCACTTTCTCATGGGAGAAATAAAAAAAAGAGTTAAATGGGAACAAGACAGGTGACCCATGCCTCTTTCTCCTTTCTTCACATGGGTGTCCCCATAGTACATGGGGGAATCTTACTAAAGAAGAGGTAACTTTTACTAATGGATGGCATCTCTTATCTAGGGAAAAGTAGAGGGGATGGGTTGAGTGTTGGTACAACCCATCATGTCCCCTCCTACCTCCAATTTTCGCCACTTAACTTCAGGGAAAGGTTAAGTTGACTAGATGGAGGTTACTCAAGGGTTACCCATGCCAAATGGGCCCCTGGACCCATGGGGTAGAACCCAGGGTCAATTTTAACCCATACAAGACACCCCAGGTCAAGGTAAAGCACAAGAAAAAGGGCCTCATAATTTAAATAAAAAAAAAAAAATAGACATTTCAAATTCAATCTCTTTACAACACTTACTTATAAAAATAACATTACATGAGGGTAACCTAACCCACTCGACCATACGAAAGACCACATTACATCATGACATCAAACACAAAGAGACCTTGGTTCTTCGTGGAACCAGATCGGCTTAACAGGGAATAACAATTAACAAGGTGTGGAATGGTCTCCGAAATCTGTGGTTTGATTAGTAGTCCCTGCACACTCAATTACAAGATCAGTAACCACATAAATTCATCATAGCCGAAGCAACTTAAATAACACATGCATTCTCATGCCTTAGTTCAATTTAACATAATTAAAAATCATATTACAATTTTCCATCATCTCTAACATCTCTAATTCATTTTTCTGAAAAGTAACTTATCCAAACATCACCCAATTAGTTTTTTTCCGAAAACATAATAAAGTTAAATAGTCTGACAAATTTCGGGAACTGCTATCCCACAAATATGAAAGTAACAATAACAGTACTGTAAATAGGTCATGACAACAGTAGTAAAAAGGGCGGTCCTCACACAGCAATCCTTCTATCCTCTGGATTGGGACCACTTGTCCTTTGATTTTCCTCATGACTTCCCATGACCGCCAAAACCTTTTCCTCTCTCCTTTGATCTGCCCCTACTTTCTGCATTCAAAACACTACCTAATGTGGACCCTCTCAACCTTTTCCATCAAATTTCCTTGCTAAGGATAACACCAACAACATCATCAAATTTTAAAGTATTTGAACCAGAGATAGAGTTACTTATAGCCATTACCAAGCTATTCCAGCTTTTTGGAAAAGAACATAAAAACAAGAGAACCCTCACCTCTACATCAAATTTCACTTTTACAGAAGTTAACTAATTGGTAATCATATTAAACTCATTTAAATGATCTGTTACAGATCCAACTTCAATCATTTTCAGATTAAACAAATGCTTCATGAGAAATACCTTATTTGAGGCTGAGGGTTTTTCATATAATTTAGCCAAAGCTTTCATCAGCGCATTTGTTGTCTTTGCTTTTGTTATATTGAATGCCACAGATGGTGCCAGGCACAACCAAATGGTTCCCAGTGCCTTTCTGTCCAGAAGTTCCCAATCCTCATCAATCATTGTTGTCAGTTTCTTGGCTATTCCTTCCAACAACCTCCATAAATCCATAGAGATAATCCTCCATCTACATCTTCCATAACTGATAGTTTTGCCCATTGAATCTATCTACCTTCAATTTACCCTCATCTGCCATTGTTCCCACTTAACTGTGAGACTCCCACTCAACCATGAGACCTTCCTGCAGATGATAATTGAACACAACCCACTCTAATACCACTTGTTAGGAATTGCATGCAGAATATATCAATTAAATGAAAATAAAGATTAAACAAAGGAATGAAAAATACATAGAAATAATAACAGCAAGAGATAATTTTTAACGTGGTTCACCCAAACTCAAGTTACATCCACCAATAGAGAGTCTAGTATTATTATCCAGTAAATCAAACAGATTACAACCAATAACCCTTGCAACTCAATACCACTGCAAATGCTACAATACATCATCCACAGAAACCCTAACCCTTAGCCATTTTATCAAGACTTATGTCAGTTACAAAATAGGGTTTTTTATGTCGGCCAATAGAAAAATAACTCCCAATGCCTTTATAAAATAATAAAATTCATTTGAGGTTTTGGGGGCATTGCCCCTTGACCCCACCCTATATCGTGATAGGGAGCATGCTAGGGGTCTTGCCCCTGGACCCTGCAAGGGACGTTGCCCCTTGACCTCATCTTGGGGGTGCTACCCCCAAACCCCTATTAAATAATTTGGGGGAAAACCACACCAATAAAAGTGGGGAAATTTTAACCTCCAAGTTTGATTAGGCTCCATATAACAACAATAGTAACATGCCCCTAATACATTATGGATTGTCCATTGAGAAGAGTAGTGTCCTCCTATGGGTTCATAATGACTAGCTCTCAATACATCAAAAAATTCATCAGCTCTTAGGCATGTGTGCATGACAAAATCAAGCCCACATTTTAAAAAACAATCATTTAACCATTTATAAGGTAAACTCTCTTTTACCAATTTATTTTTCTATTTGGTGGCGAAATGTGGGGGGAACAAGGATGTCACAAGAAAATTTGCAATGTCATCAAACCATGGAGGACTAGAAGAAACAACAAACAGATGCTCATTAGGGAATCCATCTTCCACCGGTTGATCTTGTCCACCTATATGCAATCTTGAAAAAAAGATAACTAAATTAAATTTTCTTGGGTTATCCATGATAGTGATATCAAATTCTTGTAATAATAACAACCATCTTATAATCCTTGCACCCACTGTAGGTTTGTTCATTAGATATTTGATGGTTGCATGATCAATATGCACAAATATTTTATAGCCTTTGATATAATGTTTGAATTTTTTGATTGTACAAATCAAAGCTAGGAATTCTTTTTCAGTTGTGGTATAATTTCTTTCATTAGGGGTAATATTTTTGCTAATATAATAAATTGCATGCATCCCTTCCCGTCCTTTTTGTCCTAAGAATGCACCTATTGACTCATTTGATGCATATGTCTAAATATGAAATGGTAGATTCCAGTTAGGTCCTCTTAACACAGGATTGATTGTCAATTTCTCTTTTATAGTCTCAAATACCATTTGACAATCCTCTGTCCTACCGAATTTAGTGTCTTTTGTTAGAAAGGAAAACATAGGGGAAACTACTATGCTAAAGTTTTCTAAACCTCCTATAGTATCCTTCATGACCTAAAAAGATTCTAACATTTGTTTGATTTTTAGGTGTGGGCAATTGTTTGATCACCTCTACTTTGTTGGTATCCACTTTGATCCCTTGCTCTACCATCATAAAACACTTTTCATGGCTTAAGGACAAATTATTCTTTTCACAACATTCCAATACTTTCCCTAAGTTTTTGAGGGCTTCTTCAAACATATTCCCATAAAGAGTAAAGTCATCCATATAGACCTCCATGTACTCATTAGCTAATTCAACAAAGATGGCTAGAATAGCCCTTTGAAAGGTATCTGGAGTGTTACACATGCAAAATGGGAGAACTATGTATGCAGAGGTACCCCATGCATAGGTAAAAGTGGTCTTCTTTTGGTCCTCTGGTGCCACTTGGATTTGATTATACCCACTGAAACCATCTAGAAATGAAAAATACTTCTTTCATGTTAGGTTATCTAGGACTTGGTCAAGGAATGGAAATGGAAAGTAGTCTTTCTTAGCAGCTTTATTCATCTCCCCGTTGTCTACACATACTCTCTATTTTTCATTATTTTTGGGCACAATTACTAAAGGCGATACCCACTGACTATTAGAGATGGGATAGATGAAACTTACTTGCAGTAGTTTACTATTTCTATTTTAACTATTTCTTTTAGTTCTAGATTCAATATACTTTGAGTCTACCTAACTAGTTTCACATATTCAGTGTAGGTATGGTGGGTACATATTTTAGGATGAATTCCTTTCATGCCCCCACATTCCCAAGAAAAAGTTGTGGTATGAGACATCAAAAGATCAATAAGTTTTGTTTCTTGGTCTCTTGTCAACTAGGTTTTGATGTTCAAAGTTTTTTCTAGTAAAACCATAACTTGCTTGGTGTCCTGATCAATAGATTGAACTTTCTTGTGGTCATTTTTCATTGGCTTTAATGGAAAGGAATGAGGTAATAGCATATGAAAGGTATAAATGTCTCTATAAAAAGTTTCACCATAGGGAATGATATTTACCAAGGTACAATGTGTTGCTACTAAAAATTCTCTTCAAGGGGTCTTCAACAAATTCCATCACATGGTTGTTATATTGATATGGGTAATGTCTTCAAGAGTGTCAACATCTATTTCTTCTCCCAAGTCTCCTAGGTGTTCCCTAATAGTTACCATGGCTAAATAAGCATTTTTTTCTGTGTTATTAGGTTCATCAACCCAAACATCAATTGAGTATTTTAGAGAAGGTTTAGCTGGGGATATAGGGAGATTTTATTCATGTCCATCCTATTGGATATAACCATATCCTCAATCCTACAGTCAATTGATGCTACTATAGTAGCCAACCATGGTCTTCCCAAGATCAAGGATTAAGTATTTCTCTGGCTTCTTGGTTCTAAAATCATAAAATCAACTGGGAATTCCCAAGATTCCACTATGACTAGGACATCAGTTAACACCCATTTTGGGATAGCTACTATCTGGTCAACTAACTATAAAATTGTAGAAGTGGGTTGAAGACCTATGAGAGCTATTTTTTCTAAAGTGTGGACCATCATAACATTGATTGCTACCCCTAGATCAACCAAAACATTTGATATATCAACCCCTGCAATATGGACTATGATAATAGGATTACCAGGTTCATCATACTTAGGAAGGAGAATCTCTCCAACCAATAGGTCCATTACCTTCCCTTCCACCTGAATAGTTTTGGGAAAGTTTTTCCTTCTACCCTGTGTTTTAACACATTGCTACTTAATAAATTGGTTTAGTTCTAGGACATCTCTTATGGATTATAGGAGTGGTATTTCAATGTTTAATTATCTTATTTCTTGTAAAAATTTAGACTCAGTGATAGACTGAATTTCTTTAGATGGTGTTTGTTTTTGGGGAGCAGTTTGTCTAATCTATTTAGGGAATGGTGTCAGTGTTTGCATCTCTGGAGCAGCTCTGGAGTGCATCTTTAGAGATGCTCTAGAAGGCATCTCTAGAGGAAATCCAAGGTCTTTTGAAGATTGTTTTGGGGTACTTTAATGATAGTAATTTGCTCCTAGATTTTTTGTTTAGAGGAATTTGTTGTTTCCTGTTCATCAGTGAATTCAAAAATCAAAGGTGGAGATGGTCATGGTAAAGATTTTCCTAAGCGCAACTAGAGATTATTCAAGTAGATAGCATTTATTCCAGCCATGGTCTCCTAATTAGTTAGGTAGACTATTGCTCCTTATTTATTATGTCTGAGGTTTGCTACAAGTTGTGCAGGTAGGGGTGGTTGAGGAACTGGTTGATTTTGAGGTTGATTTGGTGTGATCATTGGACAAGTCAAAAGCCCTTTTTATTGATTTGGATATCATCATTTTGACCTTGGTAGGATTGATTATAAGCTTGTTGAGGATTTCACTATTGTTGCATGTGTTGTGGTCCAAATTGGTTTTGAAACTGATGTGGCCTATGTTGGTTTTACCATTGTGGGTTTGGCCAATGCTGATTTTTCTATTGTGGGTTTTGCCACTATTGGTTCTGCTAGTCGTGTGGTCCCCATTGAGGAGGCTTTGGAGGTCCATTCCATGAAGGGTTCCACTATTTATTTCCCTAATTTGAAGGGCCTCTATAAGAAGCCTGATTTGGATATTGGTTGTAACAAGAATTACTAGATTGTTTTTGTCCAACATAATTTAACTCTTCCTCTATCTAGACATTTTTCTTTGTTAACTTCTTCAGGGTTGGAAGTTGGTCACATTGGCTGGTAGGATGGATTTTGTCACAAATTTGATAGATTTCAATCTTATCTAGGGGGCATTCTCTTAAAATATGTTTGTTTCTACATCTTGGATAATAAATAGACATTGGCTCAGTTCTATTTTCTCATGAATCCCATCCAATTGGTGTTCAGTTGAACGAGAATGTATATTTTAAAATTGGTAAATTCCTCTGTCAATTATCCTATATCATTTTTTCCCTTTAGAGACTTTGAAGTTCTAACTCCATCGTGAGTCCTTAAATAGTTCCTACAAATCTATTCAATAGATGATATGTCCAGTTTGTTTATATTTCCTTTTCCCATTAAATCCAGTGCTTGTTTTGATTCCTTCTCCAATCCTCTAAAAAATAAGGCTTTATCTAGTCCATGTTATAAGGGATTTCCATATATTTGAAGAGAAAAATTTCATCCATCCAGATAGTCTTCCAGCCTCTCTTCTTCTTTTTGTGTGGTCCTAAAAAGTTTCTCTTTCCTATCACTGGTTCGACAATAGTCTTGATATTTTTCAAGGAATTATGTTACCATATAATCCCAGGAGTGGATGGAATTGGGGGTCAATCCCATAAACCATATCATGGCCGAGTCGTTGAGTGTGGAGGGAAACAACTTTAACTTCTTATTATTATAACTCTAATCATATGTTTGGCATAGAGCTTTAAACTCAAATAGAAACTAGTCAGGATCCTTTGAAGGAATTCCCCTAAAGGTAGGAAGTATAGATGGAGAAATATTCTTCATGGGGGCATTATCCTCAAGATCCAAGGCTATAGGATAAGATAAATTTCTCCTTGGAATCCTAAGAGGATCTTGGTTTTAATTATCATTGTGATTATCTCCCATGATAACTAGATTAACTGGACTCTCTTGAAAATTTAAAGGATCTAAAATATTAGTTTGAACTCCCTTATTCTTTTATTGCAACCGTTGGATGTATTCTGATATAATGTGATGTCTAGGGACTAGAGGAACAACTGGGTTTGATGGTACTTCCAAAGTGTTAGGTGAGGAATTTTCTTCCTCAAAGATATCCAGATCTACCCTATTGCTTTCTCCTATAGCATGAGGTTGGGATTTTTGTTGTTTTATAAATCCACCTAGTGAATCTCTAGGTCTAACCTTACAAAATTAACCTAATTATATTCTAAGGACTACTAATTAGGGTTTCTACCAATACTAGTCCCTAACAATGCCTCCAAAAATGACAAGGATCATTGTACTTGGCATTTAGTTATGTTAATTTGTCAAATCTAGGGAAGTGTATCCATAGCTATCTACGGTAGGAACTAATATCCAATAGTCCAAAGCTACCTTATAAAACCAAACCTAACTATCTATCCAAAGTTATGCATTTCACTATCTGCTAAAAGGGAAGACCTATTCTACAAAATTGAAATACAACTTTGTTGAAAATGAACTAATAATCAGAAAAACTGGAAAGACAATAAATGGAATAGAACAACAATTTGATCTATTGGTTAACAAAACAATGAAACTAAACTAGCATTTTCAAGGATCTAAGAAAGTAGTAAATCAAAGAAATAAATACTATCCTTCTCTCCTTTTAGTGGGAGTGGGCCCTTTCTCCACACCTATGGAAGAGAGACTAACACAACACCTCAAAACACACATATATAGAATTGTCTGCTTCTTGTTCCCAATTCTTCAAAATAGAGTAGAAAAATAGAGTATATCTTTTCTTTCCAAAAACTATTTCTATTATCTATTCTAATTTTTCCATTCAATATATATCAAGTATTTTTCTACTAATATAATATCTTCAAATTTTATTATATTACTCCTAGTTCTCTAGTAGATACAAAGATCTTTATTCCTTATTCTAAGCATGCAATTGTTCATTCAAAAGATCATCATGAAGAAAATTAAAAAGACATAAAGTGATACTGAAGGTGTCCCTTAAATCAAGAGTTTTAACATAAGTTTAATCATGTGGTGGAGGCCACTGAAAAAACAAATAACTAAAAATAGTTATGAAAAAAGTCCTTGATCCATGCAAAGATAGTCAGCATGTGTCCTTATTCTTCAACCAAGCCATTCTTGCAGTCTTCTCAAAAAATTTGGCACCTTCATGCAAAACTCTGAAGATACTGCTAGAACTACTTCAGAGACTCTACAATCTATGCAAATAGTAGCTCCAAAGACTCTACAATCTATGCGAACAGTAAAACCAGAGACTACACAATCTATCTCAATAGCAACTCTGAAGATGTCTGCAACAACTTAACTACAACAACACCATGGAACATAACTCTGGAGATGATGTATCTTATATATATGTGTATCTCTATGTAACTTGGCTTCAGAGATTCCTCCATCCTCCTCTACAAAATTCTTGAGACTTTGCCATATCCATTCTGTACAGTTCCGGAGATGGCAAAAGCTACTCTGGGGTCTTCAAAAGCCTTGCTATCTAGAATGAATAGTTCCTACCATCAAAAAGAGATACTTCTTCACATTTTTGTTAGCTTAAGCTTAAAACATGAAACCTTTAAAGTGAAACTACTACTATAGCATCACATTTCAATTTAACATAACTAAATAAAATTTTAATAGTCTTAAGTACAAATCACCAATTTGGAATGGTATTTGGGAGACAAGAAAGGAAATATAAAAGTACATTCTGATGAGTACACTCATCAGTATGATAATGGTTTTGTCTTTTTAATGTTTTTAATCATGAAAAGTGTCTCTTGGTCTTTATTTGAAGCCACTAGAATATCTTCTTCAATTATTAAATCTTCTTCTTCATCATGCAATGCTTATTTCTCTTTCACTTCATCGTACAACAAATATTTTTATGGGGTGAGAGCCCATTTAAAATCATTAGGATGTTTATTCAATTAAGGACTCTTTTCCTTCAACCTCTATAGATTTTTATACCTCTAGGTCAATTCTTTCTTCTTTCTACAAGAAAATTTTATTGGGTTCATGTTTGATGATTTGTTCTTTGATAACTTGTTGTAGCTTTGGTTCTATTTGTTCTTCCTTCTAGTTTAATTCTCTTCTTTTGAGAAAAAACATTTTTTAGTATTTCTAAATAATCATCAAAATTTATGTAAGATTTGAAAGTATCAAATTATGTTTGATAAAGCTCAAATATTCTATCAATCTCCTTTCTAGGAGCATCCTTTGGTTCTTTTTTTACCTCTTTCTTATTTTTTTCTAGTAGCTTTTTCATTCTATCTTGGCTCTTCTATAAGTTTGTCATCATATATTGAAGATCAAAAAATTTCCCTTTTATTAAACATCTCCAAATTCCTTCCATGGTACATAAGATAAAAAATAATGGACAAATCTAATTTCTATTGCACTAAAAGTCATTAATAATTAATTCATCATTCAGGGTGGAAAGATCAAAACTCATACCACTATAATGTTTGGGCAACTAAAATAATATTAAAATATTCTCAAATATAAAAATTTCATATGTTTTTTAACAATTGAATATGAAATATGCTATAGTCTAAAATACCCACAACAATTAAAATTTAATTTGCACTCCAATCCACTGAAAAAATAGGCATTCACTACTATGGTCAAATAATTGATTTTAACTAAAATGTAAAATCAAACTCTCATGAAACTTGTATGTGGAAAATTGATCAAAGGAAAACAATGAAGATAATGCAAATATACTCAAAACCTTCACGTTGAATCAACTCCTCCACACTTGATAGAACAGAGTAGAGTGCACCTATTATGTATAAAAAGTGGGAATATGGTGGATAGTGTCAAAGTCTATGAAATCAAACCCTCCTTTCACAATGACATTCAAGGACAAAAACTGAGCCAAGTCACTACAAATGAATGAGGACTCAGCTATAGGTTTGTGTACTTAGGAATGATATGGAAAGATTTATTAGATTGAGATATTTGTCAAACCCTAGATCGAATAGGCCTCAATCCATAATTAAAATAAAATTGGGTACAAATGAATAGAATGCTATAGAAAACTAGACAGGAAGACACTCAAGAAGGATCAGAAACATACCATAAGTTGGATTTCTATAATTGAAAATTTTGTAGACTACAGGGTGGGCATCCAAGTCTAATAAGGAAATATTTCTACAGATCTGAAGCAATGAGATGTGTCAGATGATATCCTAATCCTACTTTCAAGGTAAATTTTGTTGGGAGGAATATGGGGCAGGTGCCCTAGTCTAGTAGGTATGAATAACAATAACTTTCTTCTAGACCTTGAATCTTTATCCTCTAAATTTCTTCTCTGTACTTTCCCAAATCCTACACCTATAACCTACAATCACAAAGAGAGGGGTTTGGGGGTTGTGGTGTTTAGGGGCTTGCCTTGGTCAAGCCCCAAAATGACATTCAAGTCTTCCAACATCGTTGTTAGATAGAGTGCATGCCCAAGGAGGGCAAAGTCCAATTCCAATGATGAAATAGAATGATTGAAACACAAATAGATATCACCTTAGTGGTGAAGTCCTCACAGACATGAAGATCTTTCACACCATGAGGAGATGGGTTGATGAAGCCAAATCTGCAACAAATAAACACAATAACAACACACTTCTTCTCTACAACACATTGAAAGTCTTGAAATCCCTTAGCTCAATATTATAAGTTTGCATTATCAATCTAGGTGTAAAATAAAGACATAAACTCACTTATATATGATTTCCTGCTAACATTCACAATTTAAATTAGGTAGGATGACAGAGGGAAACCTTTTGAGAGGGCCCAAGATGACACATTTAAATTTTGTTCCCAAAAACTTAGGCTGGACTTGGGTGTAGGTGCCCAAGTCCTAAGGCCATAATTTGGTCTTGATTAAGGTTTAGAGTGGGCCCCTAAGTCCCATTTGACATGAGTTTCAGGAGAAATTTCTTTGGGATGAGTACTAATCTTGCATAATGTAAATGAGGGGACCTAGGAGCAAAACTAAGAGGTAAAAAGGCATGAGGTTACTTTTTACTCCATAACATTTAGCCCCCACTTTAATGTATGTATGATCTTACAATTCCATACATGCATTAAAGTATGGTCGAAAACTCATCAAGCACACCAGGCACATAGGGCTAAGGCATACCCAAAGGTTAGAGGACTATTTCTAGCCCCCAATCTTAGGTAAGCACTAGAAAACACATGGAAGACATGCAAGACACAGGGAAGATAGTAATAAGCACGCAAAACATGGAGAATACAGTGGAAGCACATAATACATGAATAAGACATGAGAGTAGTCACGCAATACATGAAGAATACATTGATTTAACAACTAAAATAAATCCTAAACTAGGGGGTGGAGGGATCTCACCGCTACATGCATTTAGACTGCCAAAAACACACAAAACAAAACCCAAAGTGTGGAGGGAGCTCATCGCTACATGCCTTCAGTGTTGATATGCCCCAAACAACTAAGAGGGGGGGTGAATCAGTTGTCTCAAAAACTTAAACACTTCTTCAATTTAAACATCAATCACTTATCCACAATTTTATGATTTAACAATAAATGCATGAAATGAGAAACTTAACCATAGATACAACATCAACACAAGAGACACCAGATTTTACGTGGAAAACCCCAAGGTGCGGAAAAACCAAGGAGAGGATTAGCTCTCAATATATATTGCAATCTTAAAATAATGATGTTCAAGCTTGGTCACTCCATGGGCCTAAACATACTGGCTCACTGTCATGAAGAACAACTAGGTCTAGCAGGCTCACTGCCTCAACCCTAAACCTAGCAAGATTACAATAAGGGTTGTTAAACCCTAAGGGATGTTAAACCCTGAGGGCTATTAAACCCTACTGGTGGCTCACTGCCACAATCAACATCTTCCTCATGTTTGTGATTGAATAACTCCTCTCCTCTACTCTACCTCTACTCTGCTCTGCCTCTTCTCAGCTCTATCTATTCTCTACTCTACATTTTGGACCTTTCTTATTATCTTTCCATTTTCACTCAAGGACATATTTTCCATGACTCAACTACAAGTATTTATACACTTCATCAACCTTAGAATGATCATCAAGGTCAGCATTACAATCATCAACCATTGGAACAATCTCAAAGGTCAGCATTACAAGCATTTACAAAATAGGTCCTGGCCTATTAAAATATTATGCAAAGGAAATGAAGTAGAGATGTATGTGCATTACACCATGCCTTAGCTAGGAGTCAAACATGATCTTCCACACCACAACACACTTCCACAATCTTCAAGGAATCTCTGCAATTACTGGAATTAACCAAGTCGACTAAGACTGGTTACACGTTACACCGTCTAGGAACAATCTTCAAACATGATCTCAATTCCTTAATGCAGACCAATGTCAAGATAGGAACATGATTAGGAGACATCGACAAGCACATTATAATCATTAGGAGCAACTATACGAAACTTAACCACTTTAACCATAGGAATTATCTCACTAGAACACATGAACTTCACTGTCTTCAACTGACATAAAAGAAAGATAGCTTGTGGAACACCAAAACATGAACCACTGCATTTGTAGGCACTAATCATCATCCCAGATTTCCCTCTAGAATTGCAGAGAAAAATACTTTATTGTGGAGGAATACGGAGCAAAACACTTTCTCCTTGTCACCAGAGAATAATTAGAAAGAGCAAGTTTTACTCTGGTGAATGTAACTTTCTCACAACTTCACACTGAAGGCTTAAACTTAGGATTTAGCATCTTCATACATCCCTTTAAATAAATTCCAATCCACAAACCAAGATCTTCATTTAGTAGGAGATGTAGAGTAGTCTACCGGACTGCTCTTTAGCATACAACTCTTCGTCTATACTTCACTTCACTATAACTCACTTGATTCTTTCAGAGAGGCAAATTTTCTCAATATCCTCAACACACAAGGCTTCTAAACAGGTAATAGAATAGAACACAATTGACACCAATGACAACAAAGATATGTTGACATCAATGACAACACCGATTAGGCACATACTTGCAATTGTCATTAATGGCAACATATGATGTGAAAAACTACAACAGCCATCAAGACACGATTCTCCCCCTTTCTCTTTACACACTGGCACTCTTTCTTTCTACAAGATTCTCCCCCTTTCTATTTACACACCTACACTCTTTGTCTATCTAATTTTTTCACATGACTTCTCTCCCCCTTTGACATCAATGGCAAAGGGCACATACTTGCACTCTTCTGTTCTAATTCAATCTCTCTTTTGAAATTTTTGACTACTCCCCCTAAGAAGTAGCCCTAAAAGGCATCAATTTAGATCTCCAAGTACCTCCAGACTAATGCTCTATTGTGCATCTTAGTTTAGAGCAGGAGGGGTGATAATCCCTGACTTTTCTCTGAGATACTCAAAGGTATCCTTAGGTAGAGGCTTGGTGAAAATGTTTGCAATCTAATCTTTAGTAGAAACATACTCCAACTTGACTTCATTCTCTATCACCTTTTCTCTTAGAAAATGATACCTAATGGATATGTGCTTTGTCCTTGAATGCATCACTGGATTCTTTGATATGATTATGGCACTTGTGTTGTCACAAAAGATTGCAATTGGATCCTCATACACAACTTTGATGTCCTTCAAAGTCTACTTCATCCATAACACTTGAGTGCAACTGCATGCTACTGCAATGTATTCTACTTCTATAGTAGATAGGGATATTGAATCCTGTTTCTTTTTCAACCAAGATACTAACCTTTTTCCCAAGAAGAATGCACCTCCTCTTGTACTTTTTTTGTCATCCACATCTCCGTCCCAATCTGCATCAGTATATGCACTGAGTAAAGTCACTATCCTTAGGGTACCACAAACCATAATCCATTGTACCTTTTAAATACCTCAGAATTCTCTTGACTGCCATCACATGTGATTCCTTGGGTTCTGCTTGAAATCTTTCCACAAGACACACTGCATGCATTATGTCAAGTCTAGTTTGAGTCAGATAAAGTAATCCTCCAATCATAGATCTATACTTTTTCTGGTCTGCCAAGGGTGAGTTATCATCTTTTCTCAACTTACAACTAGTTATTATAGGTGTGCATACTGGTTTAGAGTCTTCCATCCCAAATTTCTTTAACAACTCTTTCACATACTTAGACTGAGAAATGAAGATACCTTTATCTGATTGACTTATTTGTAGACCTAAAAAGAAGTTCATCTCTCCAAACATGGACATTTCAAATTCCCTTTGTATTTCTCCAGCAAAAGTTGAGTACATACCTTCATTGCCTCTAAAAATAATATCATCAACAAAGACTGCAACAATTAAGATTTGTCCATCATTGATCTTGAAGTATAGATTGATGTCTATAGTACCTTTACTGAACCCTATCTACATCAAATACCTATCGAACCATGCATACCATGCCCTAGGGGCTTCTTTTTATCCATACAAAGCTTTCTTCAATCTGTATACCATGTCACCCTGATCTGATGACTGAAACCCTTCTGGTTGTTCAATATAGACTTCTTCTTCCAACTCTCCATTTAAGAAAGAAGACTTCAGATCCATTTGATAAACCTTGAAATCTTTGCAGGCTGCAAAGGCCAAAAACATCCTTATTGCTTCAATCCTTGCCACTAGAGCAAAAGTTTCTTCAAAGTCTATTCCTTCAACTTGAGCATATCCTTTGCATACCAACCTTGCTTTATTTCTTACCACTTCATGTTTCTCATTCATCTTGTTTTTGAAGACCCACTTTGTGCCAATAACATTCTTATCTACTGGTTTGGGAACAAGATCCCAAGTCTAATTCTTCTCTATCTACATCAATTCCTCTTCCATAGCCTTTGTCCAATTCTCATCTTTGCAAGCCTCATCCATAGTTTTAGGTTCAATCTTGGAAATCAGATATAAATTTACTTGTTCCTCTATAACTTTTCTTCTGGTTAAGATCCCTTTGCTCTTATCTCCTATGATTTGATCTTCATAATGACTGAGTCTTACATACCTTGGAGTTTTGGTAGCACTTACCAGAGCTTGTTCTTCTTCATCTAAGTTGTCTTCATGCTGCACCACTTCTGAAACATCTGGTTCATCTTATTCATATCCACCTAATTCTAAAGACCTTTCCTTACATTCATCAACTTTAACATTTGCACTTTCAATGATCTTATTCAACCTCTTATTATAGCATTGGTAGGCCTTTCTCTTAGTGGAGTAACCAAGGAAGATTCCTTCATCACATCTAGCATCAAACTTGCCTAAATCTTCATCTCTTTTGATATAACATTTGCTACCAAAAACTTTGAAATATTTCATAGTAGGAACTTTACCATGCCACAATTCATAAGGAGTCTTAGAACTGTTAGATTTTACTTGGACTCTATTTAGGATATATATAGCAGTGTGAATTGCCTCTCTCCAATATGCTTCCAAAAGATCAACTCCTTTCATCATGGTTCTAGCAGCTTCTTGAACTGTTCTATTTTTCCTTTCAATAACTCCATTTTGTTGTGGAGTTCTAGGTACAGATAGCTATCTCTTTATTCCATATTTTTCACAAAAGAAATTGAATTCATTTGATGTGAACTCTCCTCCTCTATTTGACCTCAGGCATTTGATTTTCAAATTCATCTCATTTTCAACCATTACCTTAAATGCCTTGAACTTATCTAGAGATTTAGCTTTTTCTTTCAAAAAGGTGACCCAAGTCATTCTAGAATAATCATCAATAAGTAACATGAAATACCCATCTCCTTGCAAACTTCTCACTCTAGTAGGTCCACACAAGTCTGTATGCACTAGTTCCAGTAGTCCATCAACTGATTGATCCTTTCTTTTGAAACTTGTTCTTGTTTGTTTCCCAAATTGACATTCCTTGCAAGTAGGATTAGCAGGCTTCATAAGCTTAGGAAAATCTCTAACAGCCTATGCAGTACTTATCTTCATAATGTTATCAAAATTGATGTGACACAACCTTCTTTGCCATAGCCAACTTTCATTAGTCTAAGCTAACAAGCAATAGTTATTAGTTCCTTTCAAGTGATAGATGTTACCTCTAGTCTTCTTACCAGTTGCAATGACTATTCCAGAGCTTTCCCTAATCTTGCATCCATTGTCCTTAAATCTTAAATCATAGCCCTTATCACACATCTAACCCACACTCAAAATATTGTGATTTAATCCTTTCACATATAAGACATCTTCAGTATTATGCTTGCCATCAAAAGAGATAGATCCTTTTCCACAAATCTTACCAACTATATCATCTCCAAACCTAACCAGTCCACCATCATATCTTTCCAAACTCACAAACTTACTTTTTTCACCAGTCATGTGGTGAGAGAAGCCACTATCAATAACCCATTCATCCTTGTCCTTAATGACCTGAGTAGCCAAAGCACTTTCCACTAGTTTTTCTTCCTTGACACAACTAGTATAATTAGTAGACATGGGATCTTCCTTGATAACAATATACAAGCATTCATTTCTAGAAGTACTAGCATTATCTAATTCACCATTATCTGATACTCCATCATTATCAAAATCTTGAAAATAATAACAATTCTTTTGGGTCTTAGGCCTATTCTCATTTCTTTTTCTATTTCTTTCAATTCTTTTAGGACATCTGGAAGCAAAATGACCTACTTTACCGCAAGAAAAACATTTGAAAGGTAATTTGCCTTTATACTTACCAGATCCTCTTTATAGTCTGTCCACAAAGTTGGCTTCAATTTCATCAAACTCATCATCAAATTCTAGCTTGTACTTTTATGATCTAGAAGTTCTTCCAAGACATCTGGAAGCAAAATGACCTACTTTACCACAAGAAAAACATTTGAAAGGTAATTTGCCTTTATACTTACCAGATCCTCTTTGTAGTCTGTCCACAAAGTTGGCTTCAATTTCATCAAACTCATCATCAGATTCTAGCTTGTACTTTTATGATCTGGAAGTTCTTCCAGGAGTACTGTCTTTGAAGGCTGTCTCAACTTTCGGTAGAGCATCACCAAACTCTCTCATTTCAAAGGTAGTAATCTTACCAAGCAGTTGATCCCTATCAACTTCTTTTACTTGCATGAATTCTTTAATTGCAACTACCTTGTGATAGTAGGACTTGAGAAAAGATCTAAGAATTTTCATCATAATTTCCTTATCGTTGAGAGTTCCCCCATGACTTTTATCCCTGTGACAAGTTCATCAACTCTTTGCATAAAGGCTGATATGTTTTCATCTTCATTCATTTTCCAACTTTCATATTCCACTTTCAAACTTTGTAGCTTCGCTTCCTTCATACAGATTTTTCAACTTTTCCCATACCTTATTTGTAGTTTTAAGATCCACAACTTTTGTCAGTATTGAGTAGGTTAATGAGCTTAGCAGAGCATCTTTTGCCTTGACATCCATATCATAATCTTTGATTTCATCTTCAGTCATCAGACTATTTGAAGGCATGGTGTTTTTTGTTTCTGCATATTTCCATACTTTATAGCCAAGACAAAAAAGATGGCTTTTCATTCGAGCCTTCCAGAGAGTATAATTCGTTCCATCAAAATGTGGTGCTTCCTTCTTGTAAGGCACTTTGGATCTTCCTCAAGCTGTTAAACTTTCTTCTAAGGAACTTGGCTCTGATACCAATTGTTGATATACCCCAGACAATTGAGAGGAGGGGGGTGAATCAGTTGTCTCAAAAACTTAAACACTTCTGCAATTTAAACATCAATCACTTATCCACAATTATTATGATTTAACAATGAATGCATGAAATCAAAAACTTAACCATAGATACAACATCAACACAAGTGACAACAGATTTTACGTGGAAAACCCCAAGGTGGGGAAAAACCAAGGAGAGGATTAGCTCTCAATATATATTGCAATATTGAAATAATGATGTTCGGGCTTGGTCACTCCACAAGCCTAAACATATTGGCTCACTGCCATGAAGAACAAATAGGTCTAGTAGGCTCATTGCCTCAACCCTAAACCTAGCAAGATTACAATAAGGGTTGTAAAACCCTACTAGAGGCTCATTGCCATGATCAACATCTTCTTCATGTCTTTGATTGAATAACTCCTCTGCTCTGCTCTGCCTCTTCTCAGCTTTGCCTCTTCTCTACTCTGCCTTTTGGACCTTTCTTATTATCTTTCCATTTTTACTCAAGGACATCTTTTCCATGACTCAACTACAAGTATTTATACACTTCATCAACCTTGGAATGATCATCAAGGTCAGCATTACAATCATCAACCATTGGAACAATTTCCAAGGTTGGCATTACAAGCATTCACAAAATAGGTCCTTCCCTATTACAATATTATGTAAAGGAAATGAAGTAAAGATGTATGTGGATCATGCCACACCTTAGCTGGGACTCAAACATGATCTTCCATGCTACAACATGCTTCCACAATCTTCAAGGAATCTCCACAATTACTATAATTAACCAAGTCAACTAAGAGTGGTTACACGTTACACTGTTCTGGAATGATGTTCAAACATGATCTCAATTCCTTAATGCGGACCAATGTCAAGATAGGAACATGATTAGGAGACATCCACAAGAATGTTATAATCATCAGGAGCAACCACACGAACCTTAACCACTTTATCCATAGGAATCTTCTCACTGAAACACATGAACTTCACTATCTTCAACTGACATAAAAGAAAGATAGCTTGCGGGCCACCAAAACATGAACCACTACATTTGTAGGCACTAATCATCATCCCAGACTTCCCTCTAGAATTGCATAGCAAAATACTTTATTACAGAGAAATGTGGAGCAAAACACTTTCTCCCTGTCACCAGAGAATAATTAGAAAGAGCAAGCTTTACTTTGGTGAATATAACTTTCTCACAACTTCACACTAGAGGCTCAAACTCAAAATTTAACATCTACATGCATCCATTTAAGTAACTTTCAATCCATAAACCAAGATCTTCATCCAACAGGAGATGCAGAGCAGTCTACCGGACTGCTCTTCAGCATACAACTCTCTGTCTATACTACACTTCACTATAACTCACTTGATTCTTCTAGAGAGGCCAATTTTCTCAATAGCCTCAACACACAAGGCTTCTAAAAAAGTAATAGAATAGAACACAGTTGACGCCAATGACAACAAAGATATGTTGACATCAATGACAACATCGATTAGGCACATACTTGCAACATTTAGACCACACCAAGAGGGAAGACACGCTAAACAAAGACCCAAATGTGGAGGGAGCTCATCACTATGCACCTTTAGACCACATTCATGGGAAGACACAGTAGACACATAATGAAAACACATAGAATACATGATCACCGCATAGTATTGTTAGACACAGAAGAATATTGAGAGGGGGACGAATCAGTAGTCAAACAATTTTTAATTTCAACAACTTCAACTTATCCGAAGAAGATAAAACCTTAAGCATCACAATATCAACATGAATGAATAACACAAGGTACATCAACACATAACACCAGATATATGTGGAAAACCCTAAAAGGGAAAAACCACGGTGACGATTAACTCATAATATATGAAGCTCAAATAATAAATTTGTTTTAGGGGCTATAACCCAAGGAAGCTTCTACTCCCTAAGTAAATTTTATTTAGGGTCACTCCAAAGAAATATTATAGTTTTTAATGACTTTGTTTTAGGGTCACTCCCAAGGAAGCTACTACTCCCTGAAATGAGAACACACTTACAAAAGATTACAGTATGATAGTCTTTCTACTATTTGAAAACTGACATTGAAACTCACACTTTTAATGATTGCACTTCTTCCTCTTCACACTTTTTTCTAAAGATCTAATCAATTAGGCACACTCTATACTTGATCACTGTCTCAAATATGTCTTGAAGATGAATCTAGATAGCATCAATAACTTCTACTCTTTCTGCTTCAGTCGCACATCAATAATGTATTTATTCTATTTTTTATCTGCTTGCAAACCTTTTCAATCAACTTGCAATCATACCTCACCTCACTCACTTTGATTCATTATTTATACATGATATTACATTGATTACATTATTTTTTGGCTAGATACAACATGAATAATACATTTACAAGTCGGCCAGACAACACACAATATGAAATGTGTAGAAAATAGGTCCTAAGTGAAACCACATGTTACACCAACAAAAGATCCAAGCCTTGCGGATCCCAACACTTTCTTAACCAGGTCCAAATCATCCTTCACAACTTCAAACACCAAGGAATTACATCCGTACACTCTGCTCATTTGGAAATAGGACAATTTTAAGGAAAACATATAAAGACTTGAAGTATAACGACCACATCAACTTGAAAAACCTTGTGCAGTACTGGAAACAAGAAAGATCTTCAAGAAACATTTTTAGATGAGTCCATTGTTGCAAGTATGAGGTGAACCAGTGTTGCCATTGATGTCAACATACTCATATTACATTGACAAGAGGGATTCGATGAGCAGTGTGCTGAGGATATTGAGAAAATTAGCCTCAGTCAGGAACAGTGAAGAACAGTGAAGAGAAGAAGGCAAATGTATTGTATAGGATGCGAACCGGAGGATACGAATTAAAGGGTTTGTATATATGAGTCTTGAGATGCTTCATTTAAGATTTCAGAGGTCTGCATGAAGATCTAAAGGAGTTGTGGCTGTCGGTGTGGAACCAGTTCTAGCAAGTGTTCAGAGGTGATAGAGGATCACAGAAAGGTCCGGTGAGGTCCAGAATTGTATAATCCTAATCTACAGATTGGAAGGAGTGTTTGGGATGTCCTTGTGATGTGTCATCTCAAGTTGTGTATGATTTGGAGGTCCGGAAGTACCTTTTGCATTATGACAGTGGCGACAGACTGTGTTCTTGAAGTTCCAGATAAGGAAGAGAAGAGATTCCAGTAAGTAGAGGAAGTGCAGATGTACCTAGTCATTTAGGCAGGCTTGGAAATGTCCGTGGATCATGTTTAGGTTGTGTTGTTGGTCCGCATTGATGGTAGAGCCCGGAATTGAAGATAATCTTCCGGATGAAGTTCTTGCTCTGTTTAGCCGACCGGATGAGTTGTTCATCCTGCGAATGTTCTTGTGGTGGCCGACCGGATGTGTTATTCATCTTGCGGATATTCTTATGGTTGATTGTTGACTTAGATGATTGTTCCTAAGTTGATGTCTTGTATAAATAAAAGTTTGTGAGTTCATTTTGTAGTGTGGATTGTGTGGATGAGAGTGGTGTAGCGAAGAGAAGTGCGGAAGGCAGAGTAGAGGTTTTTGGGCTTAAATGGAACTGATCCGGACATGGTAAAGATGTCATTCTCTAGTTCAAGACCATGATTCTTATCACTTTGTAGACAGTGTGTCTCCTTATAGGCAGTGGGCGTCTTTGTGAGCAGTGTGCTCGGGCAGTGAGCCCTAATTGGCAAGTTCCATTCTTTTTCTTATTCTTTTAACAGAGAATAATCCTTGGGTCAATCACCCTGTGGTTTTTCCCTTAATCAGGTTTTCCACGTCAAAATCTTGGTGTTCATTGTGTTGATGTTTATTTGCTCTTGTGTTTGTGCATTTTACTTCCATGGATGATTAATTGATATGCTGTTAACTAACAAGACGAATCAAGTGTTTGAAATAGAAAGCAAGTTTGTATACAACTGATTCACCCCCCCTCTTAGTTGTATGCCCTAGATCCAACAATTGGTATCATAGCCAAGTTCCTCTAAAAGGAGCTTAACCGCTTGAGGAAATCCAGGATGTCGTCATAAAAAAGGATAGTCCGAAGTTTGATGGAACCAATTTCACTCTCTGGAAGGGTCACATGAAATGTCACTTGGAATGTATGGGAAAAGCATACTTGGCCATGGTTTCAAAACCATATGTACCTCCACAAGGTGGTCTGACAACTCTGAATGAAATCACATATGCTGAAAACAATCTGCGGACCAAGGAAGCTCTTCTAAGCACATTGAATGACTCAGATCTCCTACCAACTGCATATGAGATCCTGACTAAACTGGAACTTCTGTATGAAGGAGATGAGTTTGTCAAGAGTGCAAGGTTGCAAAGTCTGAAAGGGAAATTTGAAAGATTGAAGATGAGAGATGATGAAAACATCACTACTTTTATGCCAAGAGTGAATGAACTAGTGTGTGGAATTAGAAATGCTGGTGGAACTCTGGATGAAAATGAGATTGTTTGCAAAATCCTCAGATCCCTTCCTGCTGCCTACAAAATCAAGGTTGCTACAATTGATGAATTCAGAGCCCACACAACTATCACAAGAGAACAATTGGCTGGCAAGCTAGCTGCATTTGAAATGACCGAGTTTGGAGATGATCCTCCCAAGACTGAATCTACTTTCAAAGCCAGTGCCTATGTGAAAGGCAAACAGAGATTTGATCTGGGAGAAAACTCTTCAAGGAAGATGTCATGGTATGATCAAGCAAGAAGAGACATGGAAGAAGAAGAAGCAGAAATAGCTCAACTTGAAGCCCTCATTGCAAAAAGACTACCAAGAGGATCCGGTAAGTATGAAGGAAAACTACCCTTTAAGTGCTTCAACTGCAATAAGATTGGTCATTTTGCTTCAAGATGTCCAGAAAGATCTGCAATGTCTAATACTAACAGACAAAGGTTTCAAAAGAACTGCTATTATGTTCATGAAGAAGATGACAATGAAGGAGTAACAGATGATGAATCAGAACTAGGAAGCAAATCCAGAAATGAATGGGTGTTTATTGCCATCAAGGAAGAAGATTCAATACTCTCTGAATTTGTCAATCACAAGGTTGTGGAAAAAGCTTTGGCTGCTCAAGTGGAAGAAAAGGATGATTGGGTTATTGACAGTGGATGTTCTCACCATATGACTGGTGACAAGGATAAGTTCTTGAATTTGGAAAGGTATGAAGGAGGAATGGTAAAGTTTGGTGACAATTCTGCTGGCAGAATCAGAGGTAGGGGAACTATTTCCTTTGATGGAAAGAGCAAAACAGGTAATGTACTATATGTTGAAGGATTGAAGCACAATCTTCTCAGTGTTGGTCAGTTAGTAGACAAAGGTTATGATCTCCGGTTTAAGAATGGAAAATGCAGAATCTTTACAAGCTCCAGAACTGAAATTGCATCCAGTACTCAGACAAAAGGTAATATCTTTCATCTGGTTGGTTCAAATAAAAGTTGTTTGTTTGTTCAAGTTGATTAGAGTTGGTTATGGCATAGAAGAATGTGTCATGTAAATTTTGATAACATCATCAAGATAAGTAATACTCATGCTGTAAGAGATCTTCCAAAATTGATGAAACCTACAAATAGTTTGTGCAAAGAATGTCAGCTAGGTTAATAGAGCAGAGTCTCTTTCAAAAGCAAAGATCAGTCCTCTATCGGATTGTTGGAATTAGTACATACTGATCTCTGTGGTCCGACAAGAATCAAGAGTCTACAAGGTGATAGATATTTCATGTTGTTAATTGATGACCATTCTCAGATGATGTGGGTTACCTTCCTAAAAGAAAAATCAGAAGCATTTGAGAAGTTCAAAATCTTCAAAGCTATGGTAGAGAATCAAACCGGATTGAAACTGAAGTGTCTAAGGTCTGATAGAGGTGGTGAATTTACATCTGGTGATTTCATTGACTTTTGTGAGAAGCAGGGTATAAGGAGACAATTGTCTGCTCCTAGGACTCCACAGCAGAATGGAGTAGTTGAAAGAAAGAACCGGACCATCCAGGAAGCTGCCAGGATAATGATGTTGGAAGCAAATGTTCCTCAGATGTTCTGGAAAGAAGCTATCAGCACTGCAGTCTACACTCTAAATCGAGTTCAAATCAGAAACAATACCGGTAAGACCCCCTATGAACTCTAGTTTGGCATCACTCCTACTGTGAAATATTTTAGAGTATTTGGTAGCAAGTGTTATATTAAAAGAGATGAAGATCTCGAAAAGTTTGATGCTAGAAGTGATGAAGGAATTTTCTTGGGTTACTCCACTCAAAGCAAAGCATACCGGTGTTACAATAAGAGACTGAGGAAGATGATAGAAAGCACTAATGTGAAAGTTGATGAAGGAATTGAGAAGCCCTCAAGATTTTATGAGTTTGATGAAGATGACCAAGACGGTGTTCAGGTTCAAGGAACTCAATCCTCTCCGGTAAGTCAGAGTCACCCTGATCCGGTAAATCATGAAGAAGAGATAGGTTTGAATGAGCCTGATCAAGAAGCAGTAGTGCAGGATACTCCCAAAATTTCAAGGTATGTAACACTGAACCACTCTGAAGATCAGATCATAGGTGACAGAAGCAAAGGTGTGCAAACTAGAAGGAATGTTGCTCAAAATCAGGATGAATGTTGTCTAATTTCAAAGATTGAACCTAAAACAGTAAATGAAGCCTGCAATGATGAAAACTGGACCAAAGCAATGAAAGATGAATTAATGCAAATTGAGAAAAATCATACTTGGGATCTTGTTCCTAGACCTAGAGACAGGAATGTGATTGGAACCAAATGGGTCTTCCGAAACAAATTAAATGAAGCTGGTGAAGTAATCAGAAACAAAGCTAGATTGGTCTACAAAGGCTACTCTCAAATAGAAGGAATTGATTTTGAAGAGACCTTTTCTCCGGTGGCAAGAATTGAAGCAGTCAGATTATTTCTTGCATTTGCTGCCTTTAAAGACTTCAAGGTATATCAGATGGATGTCAAGTCTACCTTCCTAAATGGTGATCTGGAAGAAGAAGTTTACATTGAACAACCGGATGGATTTCAATTGTCTGACCATGATGATATGGTCTACAAGTTGAAGAAAGCATTGTATGGATTAAAACAAGCCCCAAGAGCATGGTATGAAAGGTTGGATAAGCATCTTGTGCAGATTGGATTCAGCAAAGGTACTGCTGACAGTAACTTATATTTCAAAATTGATCATGAAAATATTTTGATTGTTGAAGTGTTTGTGGATGATATCATTTTTGGAGGAAGAGATAGTATGTGCAAAACTTTTGCAAATCAGATGAAATGTGAGTTTGAAATGTCTATGCTTGGTGAAATGAATTTCTTCTTGGGTCTGTAAATTACTTAAACAAAGAAAGGGATCTTCATTTCTCAGACCAAATATGTGAAAGAATTGTTAAGGAAATTTGGTATGGAAGATTCAAAGCCAATGAACACTCCCATGGCAACCAGATGTAAGTTGAGCAAAGATGATGACTCCCCAAAGGCAGATCAGACAAAGTATAGATCAATGATTGGTGGATTGTTGTATCTTACTCAGACCAGACCAGATATAATGTAGGCTATTGGTCTTGTAGCAAGATTCTAGACTGATCCTAAAGAATCTCATGTTATGGCAATCAAAAGAATTTTTAGATACTTGAAAGGAACAGCTGAGTATGGTCTATGGTACCCTAGAGATCTGGATTTCTCTCTTCATGCTTACACAGATGCAGATTGGGCAGGAGATGTGGATGACCAGAAGAGCACCAGTGGTGGAGCATTCTTTTTGGGGAAGAGATTGGTTTCTTGGCTAAGTAAGAAACAAGATGCAATATCTCTGTCTACAACTGAAGTAGAATACATTGCAGCAGCAGGTAGTTGCACTCAAATCTTATGGATGAAGCAGATGCTAAGAGACAGTAAAGTTGAATATGAGGAGCCTATCACAATTTTCTTTGATAATTCAAGTGTAATTAATATTTCCAAGAATCCGGTATTGCACTCTAAGACTAAGCACATATCTATCAAGTTTCACTTTTTGAGAGAACAAGTGAACAAGGAAGAAGTCAGGTTGGAGTATGTTCCCTCCAAGGATCAGATTGCAGATATATTTACTAAACCTCTTCCCAAGGACTCTTTTGAATATCTCCGGGAGAAGTTAGGGGTCATGGCCCCTCTGGTGATGAACTAGGATGCACTGATGTGTATCAGTCTGGTGGATATCACAGTCATATCTTGTGATCCGGATTGATGATGGGGAGCTGCTACTAATGGGGAGTAGCTGGTATGATTCTGATGTGTTAAAATTGCAAGTATGAGCCCTTTGCCATTGATGTCAAAGGGGGAGAGAAGACATGCGAAAAACAAGTAGCTGATGATCAAAGGGGGAGCAGTAAATGAGGAGAAGACATGTTGCTGATAGGGGGAGCTGTGATAGAAAGGAGAAGTTCTTGTCTTGATGGTTTCTCACATCATATGTTGCCATCAATGACAAAGGGGGAGATTGTTGCAAGTATGAGGTGAACCAGTGTTGTCATTGATGTCAACATACTCATATTGCATTGAAAAGAGGGATTTGATGAGCAGTGTGCTGAGGATATTGAGAAAATTAGCCTCAGTCAGGAACAGTGAAGAACAGTGAAGAGAAGAAGGCAAATGTATTGTATAGGATGCGAACCGGAGGATGCACATTAAAGGGTTTGTATATATGAGTCTTGAGATGCTTCAGTTAAGATTTCAGAGGTCCGCATGAAGATCTGAAGGAGTTGTGGCTGTCAGTGTGGAACCGGTTCCAGCAAGTGTTCAGAGGTGACAGAGGATCACAGAAAGGTCCAGTGAGGTCCAGAATTGTATAATCCTTATCTGCAGATTGGAAGGAGTGTTTGGGATGTCCTTGTGATGTGTCATCTCAAGTTGTGTATGATTTGGAGGTCCGGAAGTACCTTTTGCATTGTGACAGTGGCAACAGACTGTGTTCTTGAAGTTCCGGATAAGGAAGAGAAGAGATTCCAGTAAGTAGAGGAAGTGCGGATGTACCTGGTCATTTAGGCAGGCTTGGAAATGTCTGTGGATCATGTTTAGGTTGTGTTGTTGGTTTGCATTGATGGTAGAGCCTGAAATTGAAGATAATCTTCTGGATGAAGTTCTTGCTCTGTTTAGCCGACCGGATGAGTTGTTCATCCTGCGAATGTTCTTGTGGTGGCCGACCGGATATGTTATTCATCTTGCGGATATTCTTATGGTTGATTGCTGACTTAGATGATTGTTCCTAAGTTGATGTCTTGTATAAATAAAGGTTTGTGAGTTCATTTTGTAGTGTGGATTGTGTGGATGAGAGTGGTGTAGTGAAGAGAAGTGCGGAAGGCAGAGCAGAGGTTTTTGGGCTTAAATGGAACTGATCCGGACATGGTAAAGATGTCATTCTCTAGTTCAAGACCGTGATTCTTATCACTTTGTAGACAGTGTGTCTCCTTGTAGGCAGTGGGCCTATTTGTGAGTAGTGTGCTCGGGCAGTGAGCCCTAATTGGCAAGTGCCATTCTTTTTCTTATTCTTTTAATAGAGAATAATCCTTGGGTTAATCACCCCGTGGTTTTTCCCTTAACCAGGTTTTCCACGTCAAAATCTTGGTGTTCATTATGTTGATGTTTATCTACTCTTGTGTTTGTGCATTTTACTTCCATGGATGATTAATTGATATGCTGTTAACTAACAAGACGAATCAAGTGTTTGAAATAGAAAGCAAGTTTGTATACAACTGATTCACCCCCCCTTCTCAGTTGTAGATCCAACATCCATATGACTCATAAAACATCCCCAAACACTCCTCTACCACTGTACATCAAAGAATTGTGCTGCACAACTTCAATTATTAACTCTAAGAACACTCTATCATCTGGAACACACTGCAACATGCTGTCATTTGAAAACTAAGTTACAGACCACAAAGGACCTTGAAATTGAAAAGAATCATATAATACTCATCTAGAAACATGTCCCCAAAATGCAAGGGTAATCATTCATTTGTGGAGGAATGCAAAACATTCTAATAAACCTTCAGTACTGGCTTGCTCTGCTAGAACATATGTTGATACTCTATCATGCACAATTTTGAAAGTGGAAGGGTAAATGATCTAAATCTCTAGAATTATCACCTTCACTAGAATCTTAACATGTGTTTAGAACTGCATAGCCAAATCTATAAATACGAAGGAATGTGGAGCATCCTGATTCCATGTAGTGACTGTGTTCACAGAACCAACACTATCTTCACTTTATCTTTTGTAAAACATACTTCTGATAGTCCACACATCATAAAACTTGGAATATGCAAGATTTTTCAATACATTAAGCTATATTCCAATCTACAAAGGCCCAAAACCAAACTGATGGAAATGCTAAACAATTTCCCATATAGTCTTCAAAGGTGGTCATTCTAAAATAGAGACTATCGCCAACTTCCAGAGGCTAAATCTTCTTTGTATTAACACATGCATTCTGAGGGATATTAAAGGAGAGCATACAACATATCTTAGTCCATGAGTACCATATCTTAGTGTTTCTAATTCCCATATTAATGTGTCTTCTTGATGCTTCTAATTCCCATCTGGATATAACTTCATACTCAATTCTACAATGAACAAGGCATGATATGAACTTCTAATTCTCATCTCAATGTATCTTCTTTAGGAGTATGACATGCATCTAATTCCTATCTCAATGTATCTCTATATAACTTCTTTAGGAGAATTACATCCAACTATGAATACTATTACACATTCATAATAGTGTTGACATCAATGACAAACAATACAACCATTTGAACCATATTTGTAACAAGTATGCCATAGACACACTATATGTCTTATACATGACAAACACGAGTGATAGGAAGGAGTTTATTGCTAAATCCCACCATCTAAAACACACCAAACACTCATGATGGTTGAGCTATGCTACCACAACCACCAAATACACGCTTAAGGGTGGATGACTCAAGATCCAGCCTTGCCTCTGCAGAGGACTTTATATAAAATGATGTGCACTAGCTCAAGAGATACACCATCCCACCTTCTACATAAGGGCTTTGTATAAAAGGATATGTTAGGGTTAGCCGGTAGAAGATATCAATTAAATGCAAATAAAGATTAAATAGAGAAATGGAAATACACAGAAATAATAACAACGAGAGATAAGTTTTAACATGGTTCACCCAAACTCGGCCTACATCCACCAAACAGAGAGTCCAATATTATTATCTAGTAAATCAAACCGATTACAATCAGCAATCCTTGCAACTCAATACCACTGTAAAATGCTACAATACAATACCAAAACCCTAACCCTTAGCCGCTTTTTATCAAGCTTTTGTCAGTTACAAAAATAGGGTTTTCTTATGTCGGTCAATAAAAGTGAGGGGAAACCGCGCCGATAAAAGTGGGGTAAATATAACCTCTGAGTCTGATTAGGCTCCATATAACAACAGGATACACACTAGATCAAGAGATAAGTCATCTCTCCTCGTGATGAGGGATTTTTTCTTTTAAAAAGGATGTGCACTAGCTCAAGAGATACGCCATCCCACCTTGCGATGAGGGCTTTCAAACATGCTTTGTCAGTGTAAAAGTAATCAAACAAATAACATTATATATTCCCCCACCTTAAGGTGGTTGATGCCACATGCTAGTATCAAGCACATTAAGGTAGAGTGAAAAAATGTAAGGGAACAAGGGCTTTCACAAAGCCCATGCCCCTAGAGGTGACATCTACCACGATCGCTGAATGTTCCCACAAACATATTCATAAGAATTTTGGTAAGATAATATAACAAGATCAAATCATAAAAGCTATGCATAAATCATATATTAGATCACGTCAAAGACCAAGGCTACATTTGCAGGTTTGGAATCGAGTATAGCCATTGGGCTATACTATAGGTATCTCAGAACTAAGTGTAACAACAAGGTGAGATACAACACCATCCAAAGTACACAGAGCAAATTAAGAGTATTGAAAAATGTTTGTTACAAGAGATAGCATAACACGATACATCACACAGAGTGATTCTACTAGTCATGCATCAGATATATATATACCAACCCCATCTTCATATATGGACTAGGCCCATTTTTTCTTTTCTCGCTGAAGGGACACATGATCCTTATCAGTATTTTTTTTGTTTTCGTCATCCACCGACTAGGTAGAATCACTAAAGAATGTAAACAATAAAAATGATAAAGGAGAACCAAGTGCCTTAGGAACACCACATAGGAGGATGCCCCCAAGACATCATCTGCAATGCTATGCCCCCAAGGCATGACACACAACAATAAAATAGAGGAGAGAAGAATAGAAGAATGTAGAGAAAAATAGAAGAATGGTCACAACAGAGGAGGTCTCTCAGTATCCTTAACCTTACAAGAGTATCAAGGGTCATCTTAGTAGACATAAACAACACATAACACAACACGGGGGAACAAAACACATAAGAGGAGGCCACATAAGCAAGCAAAGGTATGATATGACAAAGGTGCCTAAAAAGGGTTAGATATACTTACCTATTTACACAACAGAACTAGCAGTTGTCGTCGAGCAAATCATCATCCTCCCAATCTCAAATGCAAGAGGAAAGAGGTACATAAGGTATGATTGCCCAACCTTTATCACTGTCCTTAATTTCTTCGACCTTTAGCTCTTCCTTGTTTGATTCAATGTTAGGTGGTATAATGTTCTCTTGTTCGAGTGTGGATTTTCAAGCTAAGGCTTGTCTTCTCTTCCTTCTTTCTCTTTCTTGCCTATTCCTTATTGTTTTATTGGTGATATTTGTGAAAGTATTCTCATGATTTTCCACAATCTTCGATATCTCATAGGAGGAAGCTTGTGGTAAATTAACCTTTTGTGATGAAATGTTTTGTTCTTCATGGGTATCTCCCAATCCTTGTAAGGATGATGGAGGAGGCACCTCAGTAAAGGCTCCCTTACCTCTCAGTCTAGGGAGTTCTTTCAATTTAGATTGCTCTTTAATTATGTTTTGTTCTATAGGAGGTCCAACCAATTTTGTTATCAATTTTGCTTTGTATTGTTGGTATCCCAAGAATGTTTGATCTTGTCATTGTTCAAGAGGTTTAGTAGGTCATGGCCAAAAGTAATTGAGATTGAAGTTTTTCTGAGTAACCATAGGTTGCCATTGACTATGGTGAATAGTATGCATGCTTCCACAGTGAGGAAATTTTAGGCATTTATGAATTGTGGAAGGGACAACTTTCAAGGCCTTGAGCCATGGATGGCTTAATTTTATATGAAAAAGGTCAAATGTAGGGATGATGTTGAATGATTGTTCCAATGCTTTGTCAAATACTTTGATCAATAAAGTAAGCTTCCCTATGGTCAGGAGGAAAGCTTTAGTATGTGTTTTAATCATCATGTCTATAGGCTCATAAGATTCTTGCATTAAATTATGTGAATAGAGGAACTCTTCAGTGGCCATATTTGTCATACAGTTAGGATCAATAAGGGCTCCTCTTATAGGATTTCCCATTATTTGTATGGTGATGTAAAGAGGTCCTCCAATGCTTCTAATTGTTCTATCATGTAGTGTAAAAGTTAATGCAGGTTCAGGAGTCTTCCTCTTCCTATAAACTCTATGAGGGACCATAGTATTATTGTTGTGATGAGAAGCCATGTATGTGAGACAGTTTCATACCAAAGCACTTGTTTGAGGAAATCAGGTTTTTAAAGAGAAAAACAAACAAATTTAACAACAAACCAAGTAAGTATGATGGAACTAGTGCTACACAACAAGGCAAAATGAATGGTTTGAAAGTTTGTTTAAGTAAGTTTGAAGAAAATGTATAAAGCCCTTAATGTTGAAATACACAATGTGTAATTGCAAAAGGTGAAAGTTTTAAAGCTAGGATGCAAAAGTATGTAATATGATCCAACATTACACTTCAAAATGAATGTTGAAAAGGAGTAGTAAAATCTGAAAATGAAATTTTGACTACCAACCCTAGTTTTGCAAACATTAGGTTATATGAAAAATGCAACTTTTTAAGCATAACCCTAGCAAATGAAGCTTTGAAATGCAAGATTTGATATAAAGAAATGATGAATTACTGTAATAAGGATTAGATATGATGAAAATATCATAAAATTAAATCTTTGTATGATATACAACACAAAATATGCAAAACTATGCCTTAATGCAAGCCTAAAATGCTTGTTTTTTTCAAAAAATTTCAAATATTTGCTAGATTTTTCAATGCAAGATGATTAGTATGATATGAATGAATGCAAGAACTAATTAAAACATTCCATAAGATGAAATTTTAGTAAAACATGGGTTCACCAAAATGGTATGTATGAAAAGTGGGAAGATGGTTGATAGTGTCAAAGTCTATCAAATCAAACCCTCCTTTCATAATAACATTTGAGGACAAAAACTAAGCCAAGTCACTACATATGAATGAGGACTTAGCTACAGGTTTGTGTACTTAGGAATGATATGGAAAGATTGATTAGATTGAGAGATTTATCAAACCCTAGATTGAATAGGCCTCAAACCCTAATTAAAATGAAATCAGGTATAGACAAATAGAATGCTACAAAAAACTGGACAGGAAGGCACCCAAGAAGGATCAAAAACATACTAGAAGTTGGATTTCTATAATTGAAAACTTTTTGGACTAGGGGGTGGGTACCCAAGTCTGATAGGGAAATATTTCTGCAAATCTGGAATAGTGAGATGTGTCAGATGATATCTTGATCCTGCTTTCAGGGTAAATCTTATCAGGAGGACTACGAGGAGGGAGCCCTAGTCTAGTAGGTATGAATAACAACTTTCTTCTAGATCTTGAATCTTTGTCCTCTAAATTGCTTCTTTGTACCCACACTTTCCCAATTCCTGCACATGTAACCTGCAATCACAAAGAGAGGGGTTTGGGGGTTGTGTTTAGGAGCTTGCCTTGGTCAAGCCCCAAAATGACATTCTAGTCTTCCAACACAGTTGTTAGATAGAGTGCATGCCCAAGGAGGGTAGAGGTCAAATCCAATGATGAAATAGAATGATTGAAACACAAATAGATGTCACCTTAGAGGTGAAGCCCTCATGGAGATGAAGATCTTTCACACCACGAGGAGATGGATTGATGAAGCCAAACATGCAATAAACAAACACAATAACAACACAATTCTTCTCTACAACACAATGAAAGACTTGAAATCCCTTAGCTCAATATCATAAGTTCGTATTATCCATCTAGGTATAAAATGAAGACATCAACTCACTTATATATGCTTTCCCACTAACATTCATAATTTAAATTGAATATGCCAACAGAGGGAAACCTTTTGAGAGGGCCCAAGCTAACACATTCAAATTTTTATCCCAAAAAATTAGGATGGACTTGGGCACAAGTGCCCAAGTCCCAAGGCCCTAATTTAGTCTTGATTAAGGTTTAGAGTGGGCTCCTTAGTCCCATTTGACATGGGTTTTGGGGGAAATTGCTCCAGGATGAGTATTAATCTTGCATAATGTAAATGAGGGGACCTAGGAGCTAAACTAGGAGGTAAAAAGGCATGAGGTTACTTTTTACTCCATAACAACACCCAAAACCCTACTAGCTATGTTCTCTATGATATGAAAGATTGATAGAATGATATGATGTGTTGGTTGCTCACAATTTTAGAAGACTAACATTAATATGAAAATGATGGATATGAGTATTTAAAATGATTTCAATAGCATGATGTTACTTTGAAAGCTAATGATTAAATGACTTGGTTAAGGTTTGATTTATAGGAGGTGAAGGATAGGAATAGATGGCTAGGATTACATTAGTGATGGATGACTAGTATGCAAAGGTAATTTTATTTTGGATCACTCATTTATTGAAAGTGGCAAGTGGTTGAGGATGAGGATAAGTGTGACAAATAATTTAAATAATAAAATTATTTAAATTATGTTGTGAGGGTTAATTTAAATAAATATTTAATTTATTTAAATTAGATGATGGAGAAATGTGTGAATTAATTATTGGCTAAAGAGGATAAATTGGATAAAAATGGATTAGTTAAATAAATTATAATTTATTTAACTAATTAGGTGATGGAATAGTTCATGAAAGGGTCCTAGGATCACAATGTGTCACAAGAGGTGTCGAAAGTGATGTTGCAATACTTGGTCAATTTTAGGTGTCTACATTTTCCCCCTCTTTGAGATGATGTTGTGACTAAGAGAAGTAACATCATTTCAAAGGAGATAAGGTATGGATTGTTATGTCATAAAATGTCCCCTTAGGACTTTTTACCTCCTAGTTTAGCTCCTAGGTCCCCTTTAATCATGCATGTGTAAAACCTATTTTGGAGCAAAATCCCTCGAAACCCATGTCAAATGGGGCTTAGGGGCCCACATTAATGATAAATCATGAATAAAAATAGGCCTCTAGAATTGGGCACCCACGCCCTAGTCAAGACCTATTTTATCAAGACCTAAATTTAAAAGTGTCAGTTTATGACCATTTAAAGGTTTCCCTTTGTCAGCCTTTTCAATTTGAATTACGAATGTTAGTAGGAATGCATATATAAACACGTTTAGGACTTCATTTTACTCCTAGTTGATTAAGGTGAACTTATGATTATCAAGCAAAGAGCATTCAAGGAATTCATTATGTTGTAGAGCAGAATTGTGTTGTATTTGTATGTGTTTGTTGCAGATTTGGCTCCATCAACTCGTTTCCTTATGATTTGAATGCACTTCATCTCCATGAGGGTTTTCACCTCCAAGGTGATATCTATTTTGTGTTTCAATCAAACTATTTTATCATTTGATTTTGCCTTTATCCACCAAGGACACACACTTCATCTAACAATGGTGTTGGAAGGCTTGAATGCTATTTCTGAGGCTTGACTAAGGCAAGCTCCTAAACACCACAATCCCCAATCCCTCTCTTGGGATTGCAAGTTACAAGTATAGGATCTTGCAAAGATGAGTTGTAGGAGATCAAACTAGAAGATAAAGATTTAGGATCTAAAGAAAAGAGTAGAGAATATTCCTTTCTAGACTAGGACACCCGTCAACATGTCCTGCCGATTGTCATTGCCAAAAACTCTAAAGAAGGTTGCAATCTTCATCATCTTACAGTTCCAGATCTATAGAAAAGTGGTATGTTAGACTAGGGTGCCCACCCCAGTGTCCCTGATCTTTCCACTTTCTCGAATCCAAATCCTAGTATGTTTCTAATCTACATTTAGTGTCTTCCTATGTGATCATTCATCGTGTTTCGTCCATTTGTATACAATTTCATATAGTTAGGGTTTAAGGCATAATCAAATTAGGGTTTAACAAATTCATCAACACATTCCAATTTTCCTTATCATCTCAAAGTGACACCAAACTTGTAGCTAAGTCCTCTTACAAGAGAAGTGACTTGACTCGGTTTATGTCCTTGAATGGTATATGTGAAAGGAGGGTTTGATTGACTCTATCATAAACAATACACCTCAACATCATCATTCCCACTTTTCATATATATCATTTTTGTGAACCTGTGTTTTAACTGAACTTGCATCTTGCTGAGTGTTGTAATTAGATTTGCATTCATTTATATCATATTCATCATCATACATTCAAAAATCTTGCATAAATTTGAAAAAATTAAAAAAAAAAAAAACATTTTTTGCTTGCATTAAGGCATAGTTTGCACTATTTTCCTTGCATATCATTGAAAACATTTAATTTTCTGATATTTACATCAGATCTGAGATAAATTACAGCATTTCATATTTTTATGATCATTTACTTTGCATTTTCATAGCTCATTTTCTAGGGTTTTTTCTTGAAATTTTGCATTTTTATATAACCTAGTAATTTCAAAAGCTAGGGTCTGTAATTAAAATCTTGTTTCAGATTTTATTACTCATTTGAACACTCTTTCAAATCTGATTTTTGACTGTAGTGTGGATGCATTGTGTGTCTTCACATTTACATTTGCATTATAAGCACATTTACATTAAAAAAAGTGAAAAAAAAATGAGCATTTTCATAAACAAGCATAGATTTGCATGCTTTCATTGTATTTTTCATAAATATCTTTCATTTCAGATCTTGCATCCATTTTAAAGCATATATTCATCTATCATTTGAAAATTTGGCATCATTTAATGCTTTAGATTGAAAATTGACATATTTTCTAAATTACACATTATGTATTTCAACAAGCATATCTTGCTCCTTTGGTTTGTTCTATTATAAGTTTGTGCATTGAGTGTTGTATGCTTTTCCATGGGTTGTATAACCCACTACCCTAATAGAAACATCCCTCTAAGGAGAAGTCTTAGATTAATGGGTTCTAGTGATCCCGATAGCAACGGTGTACCAACATTGGAAAATCCATTGAACACTTATTTTACAAAAGGTGAAACACAAACTTTGCAAGATATCATACCTCCTACAACTACAATGAAAGAACAAACATTTAATGATTTTGAAGATCCTATTGAGGTGATAAAACATGTGCCTAATGATCAAATAAACAAACTTGATAAGGAACTAGCTGATTTTCAAGTGTTTGTGGAAAAAGAAAGGATAGCTGAAGAAGTTGTACCTGTTGTTCATAGTTTAAGAGAGTTATTCAAAGAACAAGATGGTGTTAATAGACTATGTGGACTAGACCATATAGTGCATAACAACATTATGATAGTGATTGAATGTGCAAATACTATTAATAATATGTCATCACCGACTCTTACACAGGTATCGACACCTATACCGTCTATCAGAATGTCCACTTTCACATCATCAATCCTTACTACTAATGCACAAGATTATAGTAATGCTACTACTAGTATTGGAGTATCTAATGGTATTAATTCATAGAATTACAAGGATGTGGGATTTAATTATCAAAACTTAACACATAGGGTGACTTCTTATATGAATAATCACTCTCAACCACCTATTCTCAACCACCTTTCACTTACAAATGTTCTCAACCTCCTTTTGTTACCACTCAAAACCAATCACCTCAAAACTTCATGGCCACAGCTTCTAATTCTTCTCAACAACAAACTGCATCTCCTAATGATGCCCTCTTAAATCAACTTTTGCAAAGCATGACCTATTTACAACAAAAGGTGACAAACTTGACTAATTATTCCCACTCCAGGATAATGATGACTCATGCATGTTAATTTATTGCTTCATTTACTATTTCATCATTCCTTCCCAAGCTGTTAGAATTACCTTCTGAAAATACTCTATTAATGCTCAGCTCTGTGTTCACTGTGTCTTTGAGAGTGTTGGTTTTTCTTCTGAATCAGCATTAGGGTTTGCCACTTCTAATGCACGGGCAGATTCAGCCAACTAAATACAGGAGGTTGCGTGAGCTGCCTCCCCTTCACTTCTGGTTCTGCCGCACCAAGGGGGGTATCCCTATAACTCAAGATGTAACCTTGACTAGCTCAAAGATATAAAAATTTAACTTGACAACAACAGGCAGAATACTCTCATGTATGGACCAAGATCTGTATGATAGATCACAAGGCTGGCAACATTCTTGGACATGATGTCTGGTTGGGTATGAGAGCATGCATGGGGTTCCTAATCCTACTCCTACAACTAACAGGTGGAAGTATGAAATGGTTTAGTTTGAATTTTGGATGCAAAGCTGGACATGGTTGTAACACAAACACAAAGCAAGATTGGTGCCTATCCAGGGCCTGGAGTCGGTAGACATACACCTGTGAATGATCAGCATGAATAGCTAAAACTAGATTTCAGGGGGATACACATGATATCTGCCTTACAGATATCTCCCAATAAAGAGTGTCAAGTTATCTCTACTTATGGCATCCCTACTGCAGTATACCCTTCCCAATGTTCAACCTGAAAACAGTTTAATCTACCCCTTGAGCAGAAGTTAAAAGATCAGACATTCAACATAGGAATTCTATGCTCTAGAATCTAAACATTACCCAAATATCCAGATTCAGAAGAAGAATACATGCAATACTGGAGACAGAATTAACACAACACATGCTAAGATAGCATTTCTCATATAAGATTAACCATGAAATCAGTGGATTCATGCCAAATCGTACAACAGGAGATACATAAACTCACAAGTTTAAGCTGTACAGAGCAACCAGATCAGCTGGTTTTGGATTACAGAGCCAAAAATCTTCAACTTTCAACAACAACAAATGAGTAACACTTCCTGCTTATATCAGCCAGGTAGTGTACCACAGCAATTAATCACATGGTTGACCAAAAATCCCGCCAGATACACAGTATCAGGAAAATGGCGCTCAAACACTACCAGATTGGCGCCCAAACATGAATGCAGCAGGTAGGGGAGGAGACAGGAAGATATCTCAAGCCCTGCGCCACTGTCCGCTGATGTACACCTTCAATCAGGTACCAGATCCGCCCATACCTCTGCAACCTTCGCCATTAATGGCGCACCAACCCGCGGCCTCGAGAAAACGTCAAACAGTCGATCGCAACCATTTCCCGCCGAGATTCATCATCATGATATTTCGAATATGCAGGATATCAATTATCCCACATGCACCCCGCAGCAACCTCATTAACACTTCATATACTAGGTCATGAGCATATATGATGTCGGTGCTTTTGCTCCTGACGACACTAGTATCAGACTTCATCATCATCATCCTCCAGCAGCATGATATCCTGTTGCTTGAAATATCACCCTGACGTCAGCATCATATTGCAATATAACTGCCATGATAATCACCTTCATCGGCACAACCTGATCCATTGGAGGAACATCCTCCTGCTGAGCCTATACCAAAAGTCTGGCCGATGAACATCTTGATGACGTCGTCATCATATCCTGATGACGTCATCAGGATATCCTGATGACGTCATCATCATATCCTGCTGACGTCATCATCATATCTGCCTACTGCGCACCTCCTCATATCCGGATGACGTCATCATCATGTTTGCAAATATCGGAGGATCTCCACAAGATGATCAGTGTTAGAAATATGACCCCCCCCGGACCTTGATGACGTCATCATCATATCGACATCAGGATGATATTCAGAAGATAACCGGATATTTGGAAATATCATCCTGATGCACAAATATCATGTTGCACTGTAGCTCCACTATAAGATCGGGGCGATAGACGAATATGATGATGCTTGAAAAGATCACCCCCACTAAATAATGCACGAAGCCGGCAGGCGGATATCTCCTTGATATCAGCATCATCATGACGCTGGAACAAACATACACCCGGGTGATATGAAAATATCACCCCTTCCTTCGGAAATATCATGATGCAGATAGGCAGAGAAAAAGATATCACCCTGTCATAAGAATGACGTCAGCATCATCAGGATGACAAAACAACGAACATGAAGTGATACAACATCATCAGGATGATATTGACTAAGATCATCCTGACGTTCAAAATATGATGACCCTAGTGAATATCGGGTCACACTTAGAACTCTTCAACAACATCATCAGGATGATCATAACCAAGATCACCCGATGATAAAAATATCACCCCGGTGAAATATCATGAAGGCAGAAAATATGATGACCCCCGCAAGCAGCACGGTGATAACTGGAAATATGATGATGATGATGACGACCCTTAAGAAAGAACAAGTCAGGTCGAACAACTCAAAGAATAACCCCTTCAAAATACCGGGGCAACATCATCATCATGTTTGGGGCAAGGTGATAATTGGAAGATCACCGGATACTTGAAAAATCACCCCCGCAAGCAAATCAGGGCGCACTGTAGCTCATCAGCAGGATCAGGATGATATCCAAACATCACCCGATAGTGAAATATGATGATCCTGATGAGAAACCGGTCGACAGAGACATGATGATGCTGACCACCATCGAAGAAAATATGATGATGATGACCTCCTCCTCAAAGAAAATATGATGCTGCAGTTGAAAAATACTGAGGAGGTCCAACACTTAGAACATTTTTTGGATACTTAGGGAGAGTGCCTGCATGAAAATTGCTCAAAAAACTGCCAGTCAATTCAGGCACTAACACTGGCTCTGTCTGGGGACGTGCAGGTGAAAACCTGCAGCGAGAACCAGATCTCTGGGATGCAGACCAGTCCCTTATCCATTGGGCACAGAGTCATGAAGTTATCATGATCTGCATCACCAAACACACTTGATGGCCTAAGGCCACCAAGAAAAGAAAAACATGTATCTCCCTTTGTCAAATATCTTGTTTTCATCTGCATGCACTGGGTCAACCTTGGAGATACTACAAAGATCCACCCACAAACAAATCTTGTCATCTGCATATTCAATCCTCTGATTTGGCTTGTCATGATCACCCTTGTGCAGATAACCCTCAGCATCATGTGACATGTGGGTGCAGAATGTATCAGGCAATGCATACTCAAATGGCATATAGCACTTATCATCTATATCATCATCATGCATTGCAACATGATCTCCTAGCTGGACTGAAAATAGGAAACACTCAAAGTCCACCACACAACTAGGAAGATCAGGGCTCATTGTATTATATGCTGGCACATCAAAAGAAAAGCTTTCAAAATCACAATTGTGCACATCATGTACGCAACAATCAGCAGCACCAGGCTGGAAAAGATCAGGCTCTGGCATCTCTTTCAAATCAGGCACATTTTCACAGTCACTTACCTGATGCATGTTGTTTCCCCTTTCATCAGGATGAGAAACAGAATCCAAGCCAAAAATAATGTCTAGATCCTCACCATACTCAGACAGATCCTCATCACCATATGTGTCATAAATGGGTGACCCAGGTGCATCAGTTTCATCATAGTATGCCATTTGTTCATGGGCCGCAGAGCACACCTCTTCATCACCAATGGATTCACTCTGTGGAGGAGTATCAGCCTGTGTGTCATAAGCAAAACAGCCATCAAATGAAAAACAATCATGCTCTGAACTAGCACTTATTTCAATTTCTGACTGCTCTTCATGATCTCCATGTGTTTGAAAGGTAGGCAATGGGTCACACATAGGACTACTTCTCTGTTTGCTTATATCTTCTCTGTCTTGAGTACAATACTCACAATTGTCTCCACAGGTCCATTCTAAAAATTGCTCATTGCTGTCCACAACCTCGTTATTGTTTTCATGGTCAGCTGCCTCATCATTGCAATGGAAATCCTCATTAGTCCTTTCACTGGCATCCTCAACTGGTGAACAATCCAGTTGAGCAGTATTGTTAGCATTATGTTCAAATACAGCAGTCTCAACCTCTATGCTTTTATTTTCATTTTTATCTGCACATGATGCCATAATCATTTGGTCATTTGCAGCTTCGTAACCATTCCTCACACCAAGGCCTGGGGACAGGGGTTTCAGCAGGTACACATTTCTGATTTTTTCTATCTTTTCTATGAACCTGTATGCCATCTGCATACTTGTCACCTTGAAATCCCTCAATATTGCACTAAAGCCCTCCTCAAAAGCTTCAAAGAATATGCCAACACAGGCTGAAATATCAGGTCTGAAGACTTCTGGGATCTGTGAAAGGGCTATTGCAAACCTATGACTGAAAACAACACATGGCTCTTCATCTTGTTTTCTGATTCTCATCAATTCTGCAACAAGATCAGCCAGTTCTTTTGCAAATTCTTCCTTAAAACAGTCAGCAAGCTCATCCCAACAGGCAAAGGATTTCTTTGGAAAGCTCAAATACCAGTCTTTTGCTTTTGCATAAAAGGACCTAACAAAAAACCTCATCCACATATCCTCATCTCTAAATGAATATTTTCCCATAAAACTTTGAAAAATTTGGATATGTGCATTCCCATCACATACATTGTGACCACTAAATCTAGGCATCTGACAGTATATCCTAGCAGGCATAGTTTCTACTTTATAATCCACCCATGACAAATCCAGTTGGTCATACAAAGGATCAAAAGGGCTGACAGGAGGTTTAGCTTTCTGACTGGCAGACACAACAGGGTTATTGCTTTTTAACTGGCCCTGCTCAGCCTCTAAGAATATCAACCTATTTCTTATCTCTTCTATTCCTTTATCCAACATTTCACCACTAAGTATGGGATAATACATACTTGGATTCATAAAAATCTTACTCTCAGACATCCTTTGTCTGTCTAAGACCTAAGGCTTCCCCTGGCATCTAACCTATGCAGTAAAACAACAAATAAAGGGGAAGGAACAAGGTACCTTTTCTCATACAGATGCAGAAAAATGAACAACACATTTCTATCACATCACATACATCCATCTTTCATGTGCATTTGGATCTTTTTTGCAGAGTCGCCACCTCTCCAGAGAGGACAAAATTTACAGTAGCTGAAAGCTCATCAAATATGTTTCTGAGTTCATTCCACCAGCAGAGCAAAACTTCACCAGAGACTGCAGGATATCACTTTACATCAACATCCCCAGCGGAGTCGCCATTTTGTTGGTTTTTCTTCTGAATCAGCATTAGGGTTTGCCACTTCTAATGCACGGGCAGATTCAGCCAACTAAATACAGGAGGTTGCGTGAGCTGCCTCCCCTTCACTTCTGGTTCTGCCACACCAAGGGGGGTATCCCTATAACTCAAGATGTAACCTTGACTAGCTCAAAGATATAAAAATTTAACTTGACAACAACAGGCAGAATACTCTCATGTATGGACCAAGATCTGTATGATAGATCACAAGGCTGGCAACATTCTTGGACATGATGTCTGGTTGGGTATGAGAGCATGCAGGGGGTTCCTAATCCTACTCCTACAACTAACAGGTGGAAGTATGAGATGGTTTAGTTTGAATTTTGGATGCAAAGCTGGACATGGTTGTAACACAAACACAAAGCAAGATTGGTGCCTATCCAGGGCCTGGAGTCGGTAGACATACACCTGTGAATGATCAGCATGAATAGCTAAAACTAGATTTCAGGGGGATACACATGATATCTGCCTTACAGATATCTCCCAATAAAGAGTGTCAAGTTATCTCTACTTATGGCATCCCTACTGCAGTATACCCTTCCCAATGTTCAACCTGAAAACAGTTTAATCTACCCCTTGAGCAGAAGTTAAAAGATCAGACATTCAACATAGGAATTCTATGCTCTAGAATCTAAACATTACCCAAATATCCAGATTCAGAAGAAGAATACATGCAATACTGGAGACAGAATTAACACAACACATGCTAAGATAGCATTTCTCATATAAGATTAACCATGAAATCAGTGGATTCATGCCAAATCGTACAACAGGAGATACATAAACTCACAAGTTTAAGCTGTACAGAGCAACCAGATCAGCTGGTTTTGGATTACAGAGCCAAAAATCTTCAACTTTCAACAACAACAAATGAGTAACACTTCCTGCTTATATCAGCCAGGTAGTGTACCACAGCAATTAATCACATGGTTGACCAAAAATCTCGCTAGATACACAGTATCAGGAAAATGGCGCTCAAACACTACCAGATTGGCACCCAAACATGAATGCAGCAGGTAGGGGAGGAGACAGGAAGATATCTCGAGCCCTGCGCCACTGTCTGCTGATGTACACCTTCAATCGGGTACCAGATCCGCCCATACCTCTGCAACCTTCGCCATTAATGGCGCACCAACCCGCGGCCTCGGGAAAACATCAAACAGTCGATCGCAACCATTTCCCGCCGAGATTCATCATCATGATATTTCGAATATGCAGGATATCAATTATCCCACATGCACCCCGCAGCAACCTCATTAACACTTCATATACTAGGTCATGAGCATATATGATGTCGGTGCTTTTTCTCCTGACGACACTAGTATCAGACTTCATCATCATCATCCTCCAGTAGCATGATATCCTGTTGCTTGAAATATCACCCTGACGTCAGCATCATATTGCAATATAACTGCCATGATAATCGCCTTCATCGGCACAACCTGATCCATCGGAGGAACATCCTCCTGCTAAGCCTATACCAAAAATCTGGCCGATGAACATCTTGATGACGTCGTCATCATATCCTGATGACGTCATCAGGATATCCTGATGACGTCATCAGGATATCCTGATGACTTCATCATCATATCCTGCTGACGTCATCATCATATCTGCCTACTGCGCACCTCCTCATATCCGGATGACGTCATCATCATGTTTGCAAATATCGGAGGATCTCCACAAGATGATCAGTGTTAGAAATATGACCCCCACCGGACCTTGATGACGTCATCATCATATCGACATCAGGATGATATTCAGAAGATAACCGGATATTTGGAAATATCATCCTGATGCACAAATATCATGTTGCACTGTAGCTCCACTATAAGATCGGGGCGATAGACGAATATGATGATGCTTGAAAAGATCACCCCCACTAGATAATGCACGAAGCCAGCAGGTGGATATCTCCTTGATATCAGCATCATCATGACGCTGGAACAAACATACACCCGGGTGATATGAAAATATCACCCCTTCCTTCGGAAATATCATGATGCAGATAGGCAGAGAAAAAGATATCACCCTGTCATAAGAATGATGTCAGCATCATCAGGATGACAAAACAACGAACATGAAGTGATACAACATCATCAGGATGATATTGACTAAGATCATCCTGACGTTCAAAATATGATGACCCTAGTGAATATCAGGTCACACTTAGAACTCTTCAACAACATCATCAGGATGATCATAACCAAGATCACCCGATGATAAAAATATCACCCCGGCGAAATATCATGAAGGCAGAAAATATGATGACCCCCGCAAGCAGCACGGTGATAACTGGAAATATGATGATGATGATGACGACCCTTAAGAAAGAACAAGTCAGGTCGAACAACTCAAAGAATAACCCCTTCAGAATACCGGGGCAACATCATCATCATGTTTGGGGCAAGGTGATAATTGGAAGATCACCGGATACTTGAAAAATCACCCCCGCAAGCAAATCAGGGCGCACTGTAGCTCATCAGCAGGATCAGGATGATATCCAAACATCACCCGATAGTGAAATATGATGATCCTGATGAGAAACCGGTCGACAGAGACATGATGATGCTGACCACCATCGAAGAAAATATGATGATGATGACCTCCTCCTCAAAGAAAATATGATGCTGCAGTTGAAAAATACTGAGGAGGTCCAACACTTAGAACATTTTTTGGATACTTAGGGAGAGTGCCTGCATGAAAATTGCTCAAAAAACTGCCAGTCAATTCAGGCACTAACAGAGAGAAAGGAGATAATGGGGGCATACATGATTCGCACTGAGCCAATATCTTGTTGTGAATTCAAGGATAATGCTATGGTTTGGCATTACTGAAAGGAAGGTGGCATTAGTCCTTTTCTAGAATGCCTAAATGGTTTTGATGAAAATTTGTCCGTGCAGTTTGCCCTTTCTTGGCTTAATCACAGAATTACCATGGGTAGAATTGGTTTTGAAACTCTGAACAATTCATAGCCATGGCGACTGGTCTTTCTACTAAGGGTACTAAGTTGCAAAGGAAGACAAAGGTAGCTAATCATTTGAACCAGAAGCTTTTTGTGGGGGAAGGAGAGGAATTAGTTCCCTACCAAGGAGGGTTTGAATGGGCCAAGCTGCCAGAGCCATGGGATGAGATGTACTATCTTCCCATGAAATACTTCACATTGGAAGGTCAGTTCACTAGGTTTTATAATTATCACCTCCCTCTGCTTAATCATTCTAGGCATAATGCTCTAATTATTTTCCCTTTTTACTTAATGTCATCCCTTCAACACTCTATTTTTAGGGTTAAAGCTAAGATGGGCAATAAACCCTCTAAAAGGCTTGTCCCTCTGCATCAAGGTCTCATCCTTTGTTTGTATAATTTCCATCTTTGTTTGGAGCCGCCTAAGCCAATTCAGACTCCTAGTTGTGAGGTTCCTGCCAATCCCAACCCCCTTGATGTTGTTGTTTCTGAGGAGCTTTGCCCTACCTTTGTTCCCCCAAAAATGAAAGGGGTTTCTTTCTCTATGACCACTGAGGAGACCACCATAGTGAAGGATATTCATCCTCCAGCCTCTAAAGGGAGTGTGAAAAGTAAGAAAAGAAAACTCAAGGAGTTGGATGATGATATTGTGGGGGACTTTGTAGGGACCCATAAGAATCTGAGCAGTGACCTTGTGGGACCTGGTAATAAACATAAAGCTAAATTGTCTGCTAAAGATAAGAATGAGGGCTTATCATCTGGGGTGAGGAGGTCAGGAAGGATTGTTGGTAAGCCTGCTCTGCAAGCTAAACTAATTGACTACTCTGAAAGTGCTTTTGAAGCTTCCACTCAAGGGGACAAATAGCTGAATTCTAAAGACATTAAAGTTTAAGAGATCTCTGAAGATGATGTGAGTAAGGATGAAGGGAAACAGGTTGATGATTTAGGAGGTGATGATGGTGATCCTGTGGACAATGCTGGTGAAGGGGAGAGGATGATTACTGTGGAGGTTGGAGAGGAGACTAATGAGGAAGGGGATGACCACAGGCATGATCTTGCTATCCTTAGGGGTTGTGTGGATGATATGGAGCAGAAGGTTTCTTCTATGGGAGAGCTCTTAAGCAGTGTACTCTGTCGGACAACGTTTCTCAACTTGTCTCTATTATAGGAACTTGGGACTCATGCTAATGGAGAGGAGGAGGAGAAAGTCAAAAAACTTGATGAAATTGTTGAATTTCTGGCTAAAGGCTGGGAGAATGTATCTCCTTAGTTCTATTACTTTTTATGTTGTCTTTCTACTATTACTTACTATCTGCTAGTTATAGGCTGTATATGTTGTTTATGCTATTTTTGTTGTAGTTGGTCTGGTGGCTCTTTTTGTTCTTGAGCCTCTACTGTCTCTTTTTGTCTTGATGTAAGGGTTCAGCCCCTAGTTTTTGTTAACTTATATAATAAAAAAAATATCATGCTCATAGTCCTTTATCTTATGCAATCCTGAGAACTCCTATGCCTAAAAAATTTGAGACTCATCTCTTTGAAAAATATGGTGGTAAAGGTGATCCTAATACTCATGTGGCAGCATTCATGATGATGTGTAGTGATTTCTTCTTTGAAGAGGACTTTCTACTGAAATGGTTCCTGCGATCTCTCAAAGATACTTCTTTGGAATGGTTTTTCTCTTTGGTGCAGTCACGACTAGGAGGGTCCACAAAGTGAACAGTCTAGATCGTGCAACAAGAGTAAACACAATGGAAACAACTCAAAGATAGGATGCAAATACAAATTTAGTCTTCATTATATCATAGATTCAAAATACAAATAGGTCAGCAACATGCGGGCTTATAATTAGGGCTCACATGCTTGATTCTTTAGTTACAATATATGTGCAAGATATGATTTTGAAATTCCTTACAAAAGAATTCAAACTATCAATCTATCTCTACGTGATTCATTACTTTTATATGCATCTATTACATGAATATATATCATCTTTAAAATAGAAGATTCCTCCACATTGGCCAAGGATGATTATCAACTCTAATAAAAGAGATGTAACGTATGTACACATATAGGTCAAACCTAAACAAATGGGAATCCTCTGCAAGTGAATGGAATAGTGTATAGATCTCAAGGAAGGTCAACCACAAACCAAATTTCCTTAAATGATGTGTTGTTTAGCTCCACAAGTCATGAAATGCTCTGCAAGTCTTCTCTTTCAGCTGATTGTCTGAGACTGCCAGGGTGCTTTGCTCTGAGAAAATAGTTGATCTTCTAATAGAGATATCTTTCTGGTACCTGATCCAAATGATCTGAATTTTGGATATGATGTGCATGAAGGTGTCTAGATGCTAAGTCTAGCTCTGCAAGGTCTAAATTGAAACTGTGGCAGAATATGAACCACAATACTGAAACTACTACTGACTGAATTGAACTAGAAAATGAAAAGAAAACAAACTAAAATGTAAATGTTTTTGGTTGATGCAAGATTTCTCTTAAGCCGGGGGTGCTCCTACATTAGACATCTAAGGTTGTTCAAAAAATGAGTCCCTCACTTTTTTGGGGCTAGACAAAAACCATGATGGTCCACCTCAGCCTAAGAAATCCAAGATGAGTCTTCTTCTAGTCTGCCTTTCCACTTCACAAGATATTCTTTGTATTGCTTGCCTCTGGTGCTGCATCTAACTCTACTGTCCAAGATGTCCTCAATCTGCTCTGGTGTTTGCTATGGTAACTACTTCTTCAAATCTTCTTCCATGATGTCATTGAACTCTTCTTCATGATATTGATATAAGTCTGAAATGTTGAAAATAGGTGATATACCTAATGTCTCTGGTAACTCCACTTCATATGCATTTCCTGAGTATCCTACATGGTCCAAACTTCTTTATCTTCAACTTGTTATATGTCTCAACTGGAAAACTCTCTTTTCTTAGATATACCATCACTTCATCTCCCACTAAAAATTATTTGTGTCTTCTCTTCTCATCTGCTTGCTCCTTATACTTATTGGTCATCTCCTCCAAATGCTTCTTCACTTGATTATGCACTGTCTCCATGTGTCCTACAAATTCTTCAGCCTCTACACTCCTTTGGTCTTCCATACTAGTATCTCTCAACTCTACTACTCCTCTAGGATTAGTTCTTGTCACAATCTCAAATGGTGTTCTTCTGGTACTCCTATTCACTAAATTATTGTATGCAAACTCTACTTGTGATAGAATCAAATCCCAACTTCCTTTCTTCTCTCCAATCGAACATCTCAACAAGTTTCACAAACTCTTATTTACTACCTCTATCTATCCATAAGTCTATGGATGAAATGTTGAACTAAATTTCAAGTTTGTCTTCATCTTCTTCCAAAGTATCACCCAAAAGTATCCAAGAAATCTTGTATCTCTTTCTAAAATTATGCTCTTAGGTAATCCATGCAATCTCACAATCTCCTCGAAAAATGGGTCAGCTACATGAACTGCATTAGTTGTCTTCCTACAAGGTATGCAATGTGCCATGTTTGAAATTCTGTCCACCACTACAAATATTGAATCATGTCCTCTCTGTGTCTTCGGTAATCCCATTATGAAATCCATACTTATGTCTTCCCAAGGTCTCTCTGGTACTGTCAAAGATTTGTACAATCTAGTATTCTAACTACTCCCTTTTGCAACTTGACATACTCTACAACTCTACACAAATTTCCTAACATCCTTATATATCTGAGGCCAAAAGTAATTTTCACTTACAAAAGCCATTGTCTTATCAATGCCAAAATGTCCTACCAATCCACCACTATGTTTCTCTTTGATCAAATTGTCTCTTATTGAACTCCTAGGTATGCAGAACTAATTTCCTTTGAACAACATATCTTCCTAAATGAAATAGTCCAACTAATTACTCCTATCTATCACAATAGACTCCTTACATGCTTTCCAAGGTTATACAAAATCAAGATCTTCCTCATACGTGTTCTTCAATTCTTCAAATCTTAACACTTCAACTCTCATCTCTGTTAGCAAGCTCCTTCTCCTACTCAATGCATCTACAACTTTGTTTGATTTTCCACTCCTATGCTTTAGTACAAAAGTATAACTCTACATAAACTCTACCAATCTCATATGTCTCTAATTCAACTTCCCTTGACTATTCAAATACTGCAAAGCTTGATGATCTGTATACAACACAAACTCCTTAGGCAACAAGTAATGTCTCCACTTCTTCAAGGCTTGAATTATGGCATAGAACTCCTAATCATAAACTAAATATATTCTCCTTGCATCATTTAACTTCTCACTAAAATATGCTATAGGTCTACATTATTGACTTAACACTACTCCGATTGCATTTCCAATTGCATCACAATCTACTTGGAATACCATATTGAAATTCGGTAAAGCCAACATAGGTTGCTCTATTACTTTCTGCTTCAACAATTCAAAACTTCTATCTGCTCCTGATGTCCACTTAAAGTCTTTTCTATCACCTCTCATTGTCCCTATCATAGGGTTACATACTGAACTAAAATTTCTGATGAACTTCTGGTAGAAACTAGCTAATCCATGAAATGATCTAACTTCTCTAATGCTCTCAGGTGTAGGCCACTCAACAATTGCTCTCACTTTATTAGGGCCCATCTTCAATCCTTTCGCAAAAATCACAAATCCCAAATATACCAATTCTTCCTTCATGAAACTACACTTCTTCATGTTTACCAGCAATTTCTCTTCTCTCAGCCTCTACAATACTTGTCTCAGGTGGCATAATTGTTCTCCTTTTGTCTTACTAAAAATCAAAATATCATACAAATATACAATAACAAACTTACCCAATAATTTCTTAAAACTTCATTCATCAATCTCATGAAAATACTTAGTGCATTTGTCAATCGAAAAGGCATCACTAACCACTCATACAATCCTTCATTTTTCTTAAAAGCAATCTTCAATTCATCTCCTCTGATTCCAATATGATGGTATCCACTTTTCAAGTCTATCTTTGTAAAAGATTTTTCTCTACTCAAACAATCCATAATATCATCCATCCTAGGTAAAGGGAATCTATACTTAGCTGTGATCTTGATTATTGCTCTAGAGTTTGTACACATTCTCCATTCTCCATTCTTCTTTGGTGCTAACATTGTAGGTACTACACAAGGTCTCAAACTTTCTCTAGTCAAATATTTCCTCAATGAATCATGTATCTACCTATTCAATTCTTCATTCTCTACTAGTGTCATTCTATGTGTTGCTTTGTTAGGCAAACTAGCTCCAGGTATAAGATCCATGTAATGATAGATACTCCTAATTGGTGGTAATCCTTCAGGTACATTAATTGATATGATGTCTTCATACTCTATCAACAACTCAGTTATCTCCTCCAATTGTGATTCGTCAGTCTCCTTCTTTAGGTTTTCAAGCTTCTTAGGAATTAAAGAATAACACATATTCTCATGTCCCAAACCATCTAGAAATTTTCTTCCATCTACCAAACAGATTCTAGAATTCCCACACACTTCACTCTTATGGTCATCTTCCAGAGTAATCAAACTAATTCTCTTTCCATTTAATGTTATAGTATATGTATTCTTTCTCCCATCATGTATATCTTTCCTATCATACTATCATGGTCTACCCAACAACATATGACAAACATCCATAGGCATAATATCACACAATACTTCATCATGATAAGATCCAATATGAAATTTCACCAAACATTGTTCACTCACTAGTACCTTATGATCATTCTGAATCCATGCTATTTAATATGGCTTAGGGTGTTTCAATATTTCCAACTTTATCTTAGTCACCATCTCCTCTAAAACTAAATTATCTGAACTACCACTATTAATTATAACTTTACAACATTTGCCTCGTAATTTGCATCTAGTTCTGAACAAACTTTTCCTCTGCAGTGGTTCCTCATTTGAATCTTCCTAAAATAGTGCTCTCCTCATGACTAGTGATTCTCCTTTCTTAGGTTTACTAACTGAACTAGGTGATCCAACATGTTCTTCTTCCACATAGGCTACTCTTCCACTATTCTTGGTCTTCTTGCTTGTATTCCCTTGATTACATTCAAATGTTCTATGTCCTTCACCTCCACAATTAAAATAGGTTCCTCTGAATATTCTCCTATTAGGTCCTCTTTCATCTCTTATGTATCCTTCACTCTGGTATGAACTAGGGTTTCCTCTGTGGTAGAAAGTTTTGTCATCTTTCTAGTATAAAAGCTTTCTCATAACTAGTTGATCAATTCTTACAATAGTTCCAAGCAAACATTGGACCTACGGTCTCTTTGATTGACTTGGTTCATTGTAAACAAGGTTCAAAAGAGAAGTTAATAGAATTCATTAGTTGATATTAAGGTATCATCTCACAAATACAATACCCGATTAAAGATGAAGATCTTCAGAAGGTATTCATTAGAAATTTACAACCTAACATCTATGATAAAATCCTCTTGATGAAGTATAGCTATTTTCAACATTTATGCGCAACCCTTCATGATTACAAACTTTTGTCTAGTTAGTATGAAAATCAAAACTCATTGGCTCAAGTTGGTCAATCCATGGATGGACCTTTACAAAACAACTTTAAAAGGAATAACAAGAGTTTAATTAAGATCAATGGAGAACATTCAAACAATTTTCAATCACAAGTGTGCTATTAGCAATGCTAAACAGGTATTGTTTCATATTAGACAACAATAAATATAGTTTACTCCATTATCTGAATCTCTTCAATCAATTATGAATTAATCAAAAAGCAACAATCTTTTGAAGCTTCCTCCTATGAAACCTTTTGATAGTAATAGGATACAAGGACCATCATTTGATGCTAATGCTTTTTGTCAGTATCACTGCTCGACAAGACATGACACTGAACGATGCATGTATCTTAAACATGAAATTCAAGACCTCATCAATTCTAATATAATACAGGTAACTGGAGTGAATGACAATGGAAATAAGTCAGTTGCCCCTCTGAATCAAAATTTACAGATCTTTACAAATTCCTTTCCTAAGCATAACAATAATAATATGGTCAAACAAAATACAATAGAGCAAGAAGATGATTATCTTGACTATGATGAAATAGTTGGCATGATAGAAGTGGATAAGAAGAAGATTGAAGACTCACCCCATCCATGAGGAAAAGGTATCTATGATGAGGTTCCGCCACCGTTATCCCTTCAAGGATTGGGAGTCAACCAAAATGCACTGAATAAGCAAATTGAACAACTGCGACAAGATACTATGTTCAGAAAAGAACAAGGCAGCTATCACTAGTGAGAAATAACAATGATTCCCCTCCTCACAAGCAACAAAAGATTTCAAATATACAGGGATTTGAGAAACAAGCACTGCATGACCATCTTGGAAATAAGAATCAATCAGGTATGAACTACTCACACTTTGTACAAAACTTGATGGAGCACATTTCTAAGATGCTCACAAGTTTGACCTCCTCTTCGCTAAAATACAAATATGTGTGTGTGTGTGTGTGTTTGTGTGTGTGGTGTTCCCCCGTGATGTGTTATGTGTTGTTTAGGCCTCCTTGGATGACCCTTGATACTCTTGTAAGGTCAAGGATATCAAGAGACCACCTCTGTTGTGAACATTCTTCTATTTATTTCATCATTCTTCTATCTTGCCTCTCCTCTATTTTATTGTTGCATGTCATGCCTTAGGGGCATAGCATTGCATAGGGTGTTTTTGGGGCATCCTTATATGTGGTGTTCCTAAGGAACTTGTTCTCCTTTCTTATTTTATTGTTTACCTTCTTCAGTGATCCTACCTAGTTGGCAGATGACAAAAAGAAATAAATACTGATACGGACTGTGTGTCCCTTCAGTGAGAAAGCAAAAATGGACCTAGTCCATATATGAAGATGTGATATATATATATATATATATATATATATATATATATATATATCCGACACTTGACTAGTAGAATCACTCCGTGTGATGCATCGTCTTATGGCATTTCTTATGACTAACATTTTACAATCCCCTCAATCTAATCTTGTACACTTTGAATGGTATCTCACCTTGTTGCTACACTTAGTTCTGAGGTACCTGCAATATTGCCCAATAGTTATACTCAACTCCGAACCTGTGAGTATAGCCTTGGTCCTTGATGTGATTGTTTTCATGCATAGCTTTCATGATTTAATCCTGTTGTTTATCTTAGCATATTATATCAATGTGTTTGTGGGAACATTCAGTGATTGTAGGCACATGTCACCTTGGGGGCATGGGCTTTGCAGGAGCTCTTGTTCCCTTGCATGTTTTCTCTCTACCTTAATGTGCTTGATATCGGTAAGCGACATCAACCACCTTAATGTGGGCACATATATAATGGTATCTCTCTGATGATTTTGGCACTAACAAAGCATGTTTGTAAGCCCTCTCCGCGAGGCAAGATGTTGTATCTCTTGCACTAGTGCACATCCTTATCTAAATTGAAATAAAAAAGCTCTCTCTATGAGGTGGGATAACATATCTCTTGAGCTAGTATGTATCCTTTTATACAAAGCCCTTCTGTGGAAGGCAGGATGATGTGTCTTTTGAGCTAGTACACATAATTTTATACAAAGTCCTCATTGGGAGGCAGGGTTGGATCTTGAGCTATCCTCCCTTAAGAGTGTCTTTGGCAGTTGTTGTAGCATAAGATCAATCGTTAGTTGTGTCTACAACATATTTTAGATGGTGGGACTTAGCAATAAGTTCCTTCCATCACTCATGTTTTCTGTGTATAAGACATATAGTATATCTATGGCATGCTATACGATGCTCGTGTATTCCACATGTCTTCTTTATGTGTCTTCCTCTATGTTTGGTATCAAGGGCATAGAGATGAGCTCCCCCCACACTTGGGTTTTGTTTGGCATATCTTCCCCCTTGTGTGGTATCAAGGGCATAGCGATGAGCTCCCCCCACACTTAAGTTTTGTTTGGCATGTTTTCCCCTTGGTGTAGTATCAAGGGCATAGCAATGAGCTCCCCCTACATTTTGGGTTTTGTATTGCATGTTTTTGGTGGTTTCAAGGGCATAGCAATGAGCTCCCCTCGCCCCTTAGAATTTTATAGCATATATGAAAATGTCATATCAGTGTGTTCATCATCTACTCCATGCCAAGGTTCAGTTCTATTGAAGCACAAAATGCTTCTACTCTACTATGCTACCTTACTTCCCCTTTATCTTTGCATCTTCACACAAGGGCACATTTTCATGACTCAATTACAAGTATTTATGCACTACATCAACCTTGGAATGAACATCAAGGTCGGCATCACAAACATCAACTATTGGAACAATATCCAAGGTTGGCATTACAAACATTTACAAAATAGGTCTTGACCTAATACAAAATTATGCTAAGGAAATGTATTAAAGATGTATACAGATGACTCCGTGCCTTAGATGGGACTCAAACACGATCTTCCACACCACAACATGCTTCTATAATCTTCAATATATCTCTGTAATCACTAGAATTAACCAAGTCAACTAAGATTGGTTACACACTATGTTATCTGGGAATAAACTTTAAACACAATCTCAATTCCTTAACACTAACTAATGTAGATGCATGAACATGATCAGGAGACATCCACAAGCACCTTGTAATCACCAAGAGAAACAACACAAAATCTAACCACTTTATCCATGAGATTCTTCACATCGGAGCACATGAACTTCACTATCTTCAACTGTCATGAAAGAAAGATAGCTTGTGGACTGGCAAATCATGAACCATTGTAGTTGTAGGCACTTACCATCATCCCAGACTTCCCTCTAGAACTGTAGAGAAAAATACTTCAATGCAGAGGAATGCGGAGCAAAATACTCTCCCTATCACCAGAGAATAATCAGAAAAAGTAGGTTTTACTCCAGTGAAAGTAACTCACTCAAATCTTCATACTGGAGGCCCAAAATTAGGATTTAGCATCTTTAGACATGCTTCTAAATAACTTTTGATCCATAGACCAAGATCTTTAATCTGTAGAAGATGTAAAGCAATCTTTTGGACTGTTCTTTAGTATGCAACTCACTGTCTTTACTGTGATTCACTATTTCCCTTCTGATTCTTCTGAATGGGCTAAATTTCTCAATGTCCTCAACATATAAGGCTTATAATCAATCAAAAGATAAGGATACAGTTGACACCAATGACAACACAAATATGTTGACATCAATGACAACACTGATTAGGCACATACTTGCAACAATCTCTCCCTTTGTCATTGATGACAACATATGATGTGAAAAACCACAACAGCCATCAAGACAAGATTATCCCCCTTTCTCTTTACACATCTGCACTCTTCCTCTTTGATTTTTTCACATGAATTCTCTCCCCCTTTGACATCAATGGCAAAGGGTACACACTTGCATTTTGCTTCTCTTATCCAACTCTCCTCTAAACTCTCTGATTACTCCCCTAAGAAGTAGCCCATAAAGCATCAATTTGGATCTGAATAATTGATGCACTCTTGTGCATCTTATTTTAGAGGAGGGGTGATAATCCCTAACTTTTCTCTGAGATACTCAAAAGTATCCTTAGGCAAAGGCTTGGTGAGGATGTCTACAATTTGATCTTTTGTAGACACATACTCCAACTTGACTTCATTCTCTGTCACCTTTTCTCTTAGAAAGTGATATCTTATGGATATATGCTTTGTCCTTGAATGCATTACTGGATTATTTGAAATGTTTATGGCACTTGTATTGTCACAAAATATTGCAATTAGATCTTCATACACAACTCTGATGTCCTTCAATGTCTACTTCATCCATAACACTTGAGTACAACTACATGTTGCTACAATGTATTCTACTTCTGCAGTAGATAGAGCTATTGAGTCTTGTTTCTTACTTAACCAGGATACCAACCTTTTTCCTAAGAAGAATGTACCTCCACTTGTACTTTTCCTGTCATCTACATCTCTGGCCCAATCTGCATCAGTGTGTGCACTGAGAGTGAAATCATTGTCTTTTGGATACCACAAACCATAATCCATTGTGCCTTTCAAATATCTCAGTATTCTCTTGACTGCCATCACATGTGACTCTTTAGGTTCTGCTTGAAATCTTCCCACAAGACAAAATGCATGAATTATGTCAGGTCTGGTTTGGGTTAGATAATTTAATCCTCTAATCATAGATCTATACCTTATCTGATCTGCCATATATGAGTCATCATTTTTGCTCAACTTACAACCAATTACCATGGGAGTGCTTATCGATTTAGAGTCTTCCATCCCAAACTTCTTTAACAACTCTTTCACATACTTAGACTGAGAAATGAAGATACCTTTATCTGATTGATTGATTTACAAACCTAAAAAGAAATTCATCTCACCAAACATGGACATTTCAAATTCATTTTGCATCTCCCCAGTACAAACCATGCACATACCTTCATTGCCTCCAAAGATAATGTCATCAACAAAGATTGCAACAATTAGGATTTGTTCATCATTGATCTTGAAATAGAGATTGATGTCGGTAGTACCCTTACTAAACCCTAACTGTATTAGATATTTATCCAATCTTGCATACTAGGTCTTGGGGGATTGTTTTAGTCCATACAATGCTTTCTTCAATCTACACACGATCTGATGACTAGAATCCTTCTGGTTGTTCAATGTAGACTTCTTCTTCCAATTCTCTATCAAGAATGCAGAGTTCACATCCATTTGATATACCTTGAAATCCTTATATACTGCAAATGCTAGAAACATTTTTATTGCTTCAATCCTTGCTACGGGTACAAATGTTTCCTCAAAATCTATTCCTTCAACTTGATAGTATCCTTTGCATACCAACCTTGCTTTATTTCTTACCACTTCACCATTCTCATTCATTTTGTTCCTAAAGACCCATTCGGTACCAATCACATTCTTGTCTACTAGTCTAGGGACTAGATCCCAAGTCTGATTCTTTTCTATTTGCATCAATTCTTCTTTCATAGCATTTACCCAATTTTCATCACTACATGCTTCATTTAAATTTTTAGGTTCCACTTGAGAAATCAAACAATAATTAACATGTTCATCAATGGCTCTTCTTCTGGTTTGAACTCCTTTACTCTTATCTCCTATGATTTGATCTTCAGAGTGATTTAACTTCACATACCAGGGTATCTTAGTAATGATTTTTGGAGCTTGTTATTCTTCTTCCTCTAAGTTTTCTTCTTTCAGCACTACTACTTTGCTTGCAGGGAAATCTGGTTCATCATATTCATATCCACTTGACACCTTTTCCTTGCTTTCATCAACTTTGACATTTGTACTCTCAATAATCTTCTTTAACCTATTATTGTAACACTAGTAGGCCTTGCTCTTGGTAGAGTATCCAAGGAAGATACCTTTTACCTAGACTCTATTTAAGATGTATACAGTAGTGTGAATTACCTCTCTCCAATATACTTCCTGTAGATCAGCCTCCTTCATCATTGTTCTAGTAGCCTCTTGAACTGTCCTATTTTTCCTTTCAACTACTCCATTTTATTGTGGAGTCCTAGGTGCAGATAATTATATTTTTATCCCTTGTTCCTCATAGAAGAAGTTAAACTCATTTGATGTAAACTCTCCACCTCTATCAGACCTTTATCACTTTATCTTCAAATCTAGCTCATTCTCAACCATTGCCTTGAATGCTTTGAACTTGTCTAGGGCTTCTACTTTTTCCTTTAAGAAGATAACCCAAGTCATTGTAGAATAATCATCAATCAACAACATGAAATACATGTCTCCTTGTAGACTTCTTACTTTGGTGGGTCCACATAGATCTGTATGCACTAACTTTAGTAGTCCATCAACAGACTGGTCCTTGCTCTTGAAACTTGTTCTTGTCTATTTTCCAAATTGGCAATCCTTGCACAAAGTATCAGTAGGTTTCACAAGCTTGGGAAAATATCTTACAGTCTGAGTGGAACTTATCTTCACAATGTTGTCAAAATTGATATGACAACCTTCTATGCCAAAACCAACTTTCATCATTCTGGGCCAACAAGCAATATTCATTAGTTCCTTTCAAATGATAAGTGTTACCTCTTGTCTTCTTACCAGTTACAAACATTGTTCTGGAGCTTTCCAAAATCTTGCATCCATTGTCATTGAATCTGAGATCATAACCTTTGCCACACATCTGACCAACACTTAAGAGATTGTACTTTAACCCCTTCACATATTAGACATCATCAGTGTTATGCTTTCCATCAAATGAAATAGATCCTTTTCCACAAATCTTACCAGTTGCATTATCCCCAAACCTAACCAGTCCACCATCATATGTTTCTAGACTTACAAACTTACTTTTGTCACTGGTCATGTGATGAGAGCATCCACTATCAATAATCCATTCATCCTTATCTTTCTCAACCTAAACAATGAAAGCACTTTCTTCTACTAGTTTTTCATCCTTTAAATAGCTAGCAGAATTAGTAGACACAAGATCTTCTTTAATATCAATAAATAGGCATTCATTTGCACTAGTACTAGCATCATCAACTTCATCATCAATTACTCCATCATCAAAATCTTTGACATAGTAACACTTCTTAGGAGCTCTAGGCTTGATCTCATATATCTTCTTATTCTTTTGAATTCTTGTAGGACATCTAGAAGCATAATGGCCTACTTTACCATAAGAGAAGCATTTGAAAGGTAATTTGCATTTGAATTTACCGGAGCCTCTTTGAAGTTTGTTAACAAAGTTGGTTTCAAGTTCTTCAAATTCATTATCCACTTTGTATTTCTCAGCTCTAGAGGTATCAGCTGAAGTACTGGCTTTAAAAGCTAATTGAGCTTTAGGTAGGCGATTGCCAAATTCTCTCATCTTAAAGGCTGTAAGCTTACCAAGTAACTGATCTCTGTCAATAGTTTTTATAGTCATAAATTCTTCAATTGTAGCTACCTTGTGACTATTGACTTTGGTAGTGATCTGAGAATTTTTATTACAACTTCCTTATCATCAAGAGTTCCTCCCATACCCTTTATTCTAGTGACAAGTTCATCAACTATTTGCATAAAAGCTATTATGTTTTCATCTTCATTCATGTTTAAACCCTCATACTTCACTTTTAGACTTTGCAACTTGGCTTCTTTTACACAATCATCTCCTTCATACAGATTTTTCAGCTTATCCCATACCTCATGTGCAGTTTCAAGGTCCACAAATTTTGTCAGCATAGAGTCACTTAAAGAACTTAGCAGAGCATCCTTTGCTTTGACATCCACCTCATATTCTTTGATTTCATCTTTAGTCATCAAGCCATTTGGAGGCATGGTATATTTTGCTTCTGTAGCTTTCCATACTTTATAACCAAGACAAAGAAGATGCCTTTTCATTCGTGCTTTCCAAAGAGCATAATTTGTCCCATCAAAATGAGGAGCTTCCTTCTTATAAGACATCCTAGATCTTCTTCAAGCTGTTCGGCTTTCTTCAGAGAAACTTTTCTCTGATAGAAATTGTTGAAATGAACCAGACAACTAAGAGGGGGGGTGAACTAGTTGTCTCAAATCTTTAATTAATTCTGCACCTTAAAACATTAAACACGTGTCCACTGTTTGTTATGAAATTAAATCATGAAAGCATAAAATTAGAAATATAAACACATGTGCAAGTTCATACACAAGTGACACAAGATTTTTACGTGGAAAACCCTGTTAAGGGAAAAACCACGATGGATGTTAGTCCACAAGATAAATAAGTTATAACAATACTAAAAATTAGAGGCCCATTGCCCAAATTGCTCACTGCAAAGAAAGGCTCACTGTCGAAGGGTGGCTCACTGCCAAAGGTGGCTCACTACTACTAAGATAACATCATTTGCTCCATGCGAAGGTTCAGTTCCATTGAAGCATAAAACACTTCTACTCTGCTCTACTACCTTACTTCCCCTTTATCTTCATATATTCACACAAGGGAACATTTTCATGACTCAATTACAAGTATTTATACACTACATCAACCTTGGAATGAACATCAAGGTTGGCATCACAAACATCAACCATTGGAACAATCTCCAGGGTCAGCATTACAAACATTTACAAAATAGGTCTTGACCTAATACAAAATTATGCTAAGGAAATGTAGTAAAGATGTATGTGGATCACTCCATGCCTTAGCTGGGACTCAAACAAAATCTTCCATGCCACGACATGCTTCTATAATCTTCAATATATCTCTGCAATCACTGGAATTAACCAAGTCGACTAAGACTAGTTACATGCTACATTATCTGGGAATAAACTTCCAACACAATCTCAATTCCTTAATGTAGACCAATGTCAATGTAGGAACATGATTAGGAGGCATCCACAAGCACATTGTAATCACTAGGAGAAACTGTACAAAATCTAACCACTTTATCCATGAGATTCTTCACACTGGAGCACATGAACTTCACTGTCTTCAACTGTCATGAAAGAAAGATAGCTTGTGGACCACCAAATCATGAACCATTGTAATTGTAGGCACTTACCATCATCCTAGACTTCACTCTAGAACCATAGAGCAAAATACTTCAATGTGGAGGAATGCAGAGAAAAATACTTCTCCTTGTCACCAGAGAATAATAAAAAAAATAGGTTTTACTCTGGTGAAAGTAACTCACTCAAATCTTCATTCTAGAGGCCCAAACTTAGGATTTAGCATCTTCAGACATGCTTCTAAATAAATTTTGATCTGCAGACCAAGATTTTTAATCTGCAGGAGATGCAAAGTAATCTTTTGGATTGTTCTTCAATATGCAACTCATTGTGTTTACTGTGATTCACTATTTCCTTTCTGATTCTTCCAGAAGGGCTAAATTTCTCAATGTCCTCAACATATAAGGCTTCTAATCAATCAAAAGATAAGGATATAGTTGACACCAATGACAACACAGATATGTTGACATCAATGACAACACTGATTAGGCACATACTTGCAATAGTTCTAAGCCAACACCACAAAAATAGGGTCTGGACTAATGTTTGGGACCAGGGCACTAGGCACCTAATTAGTGCCAAGTTGCACCCATGAAATACATCTTTTTACCTCTCTTTTTCTCCTTCCTAATTCCATATTTCCTAATGTCTACAGCCAAATAGGCTAACAAGATCGTTTTAGATAATGATTAATTGAGATAGATTACTTAAGATCATAATTTCTGATTGAGTGACTAATGTGCATGGAATTGATGGAAAATGCAGAAACTTCTCTCTTTTTGAATCAACAGGTGTAGATGCCAGGAACAACAATTTTGTGCATCTCCAAAGATAGTCTTCAATGATCTCCGGAGACAATACCAAAATACCACGACACCAGAGTTTTGAAGGAAAGAGAAATCCTCTCCATAACTAAACAAAGAAGGCCACAATGGCATCTCCAGAGCTACAAACATATCTCTAAAGCTGCAGACAGGGATAGATATCTCTAGCACCTCCTGAGAGTAGGGCAAATTTCTAGCATAAGCTACCAATCAGGCACTCTCAGTAGTGATAATACCCCTCATTTCACTCAAATCATCACCTGAGTGGTGAAGGGTCATCTTTAGTTAAACTACTAGAGTTTTTATCTTTTTAAAAGTTTTTGCATGAGTTACAGATAGAACTGATTCAATATCCATATTTTTAGGGCCTTGCTGCCCATATGTATTAAGACTCAAACTTAGAATTCTGAGTGAACTTCTATTCCACTCAATCTACTTTTATTACATGATTATTTTCCATAGTTAGACAACTAGTGTAATAAAGAGATGGATGTCATCTCATAGAAGAACTGGTAGATAAGATAAGTGATATGTCATCACTCATTTTCATATATACTTATAGAAACAACAGAAGAAATATACAATGATTGATTTATTCTGATTCTTAGTAGTCTCAGTTCTGTGATATCAATATTTTTCATGAATGCAAAGTGAATAGAATTGGATTGAATTCAGTTGTGATCTTCTTTTGTGCTGATACCCTAATGTAGCCTTCAGCCCCAAGGGTGTGGAGAAAGGGGCCCACTCTCACCACCAAGGCAAAAGGCTAGTACCACTGTTTTATTACTTTAGATTTTGCTGTGAAAAGTATTTACTGATTTTGATAGATAGATGCATGTTACTATTTTCAAGATTGCTTTAAGTAAACTCTTGTTTAATTCTATTTTTAGCATTCCTTAAATTCATTTAGCAAGTAGACAGATTAATCTCTTCAAATTAGTAGAAGCTGTTAGGATTAGCTAGGGAAACTAGTAACTGTAGAATCCCTAATTGCAGACAGCCAAGGACACAGCCCCTGGATTTTTGACATCTAAAAATAGATTAAATGATGAGGTACAATGACACCTTGTCAGCACTCTGGTCCCTTAGCCTCACAAACTCTGGGGAGTGTCCATTTAAGTAGGATTAGACCTGTCCTAACTTTATTTTGTTGGGTTTATTCATTGTAATTGAGATTTAATTGTTTTAGGTCCACTTGGGTACTAAACTGGGTGTAAAATGGAATGGGTACACATTTTACTCCATAAGATTTAGCCCCCAATTTAGTGTGTGTATGATCTTATGCTCATACTTCCACTAAATTATAGAGAGGATAAATTTCAATCACAATAATCATAGAAGTCATAGAATGTCACCAAAATTGAGGGGTGATTAATCCCCCAAGTTTAGGATTTTAAGAGTTTATGATGATTGCATACACATAAGACACATGACATAATTCACTCATACATGAAGCACTTAGAAAACATGAGACAAGGCAAGGCATACACAAGACATACACTTGAGCAATCACCATGTATACACATAATACACAAAGTATACACGCTTGACACAAAGCATACACATAAGGCATAAAGTATACATAGAATACATACGAAACACACATGGAATACACACAAAGAATTCAAGGAGAATACATAAGGAATACATAGAGAGAGTACATGAAACATGCATGAGGCATGAAAAATGCATAGAGAATAAGAATATATGAGGAGGATACATGCATCATACAACAATCACAAGAAGCACATATTAGGAGACCCTAAGTTAGGATGAGAAAAGAGACCTCAATCTAAAAGTTGTCTCAATCACCATGCATCATTCCCCAAGATTCAATAAGAAGAATTCTAAGAAGGGGTTATTTATAAATGAGAAGAACAAGAGGATACAACACATCATACAAATAATCCACATCTAGAAAAGTGTTTCCACTCCAGGGAATCTACAAACTACCTCCCATAGGAGGATTTACATGAAGCCTTGTAGAATAAGAAGGTGTTGCAACCATACACATAGGTAATCTAGCCAAACTCAAGTTGATGGTTCCAACCCTTCCCCCAAACATGCAAGGAGCTTCAACTTAGGAGAACAAGATAGACTCAAGATATTTCTTCCAAGCTTGCCACAATCCTTTCCAAGAGAGTGTATTAACAAAGATAATCAACAAGTGTTTTGATAGAAAGATGAGAGTAAGGCTCATAGAATGATATATTCCCCCACCTTAAAGTGATTGCTAACTCCATAAGAGAGCAATTTCTTTTAACGTAGAATAAGGAAGACATATAAAACAAGCATGGGAGTTTTCTAAAAGCACATGCCCAAATGACATATGTTCTTAAAACCTACATCACCACAAGGGGTTTCCCCCTAGAATGAGCCAACCAAGGCAATGCTTATAGGAATGTTACACAATGGCTTGTGTAGTCATGTTATGATGCTAAGAATTGCAACAAGGTGCCACATAAATATGAGGATGATGGAAGAAAAATCACTTGAAAGTTGAGTACACATAAATTGAATCAACATGAAAGGATTCTAAATCATCCATAAGAAAAATATTACAAATTACAACATATAGAAGAATGAAGATACACATAGAGGAATGACATAATGTGTTCATTCTCCTTGTACCTTTGTTGTAAGGAGGGTGCCAAGGAAGAGCTAACAATTGACAAATCATCACACCACAGGGGTAACAATACTAACAAGCATAACACAAATGAGAGGGAGGAACCACACTTGTGAGTCGGCCTACAAAAAATCATCCTCCCCCAACTTGCTTATTATCAAATGGATGGAGGAAAATCTGCACTAGGGACTGCATCAAGCGTGGTGAAAAGTGCTAGAGCCATATCATGTTTAAATTTGTTGAATTTGTCACCCAAGACTCGGCATTCCTTAGTCAAATGGCCAAGTGCTCGATGATATGCACAATAATGATGTGTTGAATGATTATTTTGTTGAATCTTTTTGTGAGGTGGAGGAGGAAGAGTGATTAAGTGGTCTTTGAGTAGACTCATAAACATACACTCTTGTTGAGATAGAAGAGAAGATATAGGTGGAGTAGGAAGCAATCCTTTTTGTTTTGAACATGGTAGAGAGAACATAGGAGAAGTTTGAAAACCTAAACCTACTTTAGAAAAGTACAATGTTGGTTTCACAAGTTCCTTAATTCCTTGTTCTTTATGTCCTAAACCATGTCCATTGTATCCAAGTTTTAAAAGAATTTTGAATCCACACTCATAATACATCTCCAAGTCCATAGGAAGAGAAGAGGTCATATGACTAGCTTTGTTGAAATGAGAATTGTCATCATGTGTTGATGAAGAATTAGAAGGATTATTCTTTTTATCATGGTGACGAGGGTCCATCTTTATTTCTATTGGAGTAAATGTGTTTTTACCATTTACTTTTCTTAAGTTTTACTTAGGAATCATAATGCATTATTAGATATTAGTTTATTAGCTGGTAGTTGTTTTCGGTTATGTCTTTACCAGATTTTTCCTTGCTTTTATAAGCAAGGCCAATGTACATAATTTGCATCTCATTTTCAATATATTTTTCATCATTTTTGGTGAAATAGCCTCATGCTTCTCTTGTATTGTGAAGGTGTTTATCTGTAGGTTGCGCTCCTAGGAGGTGGTTGACACCGACATGGTATCAAAGCGGTCTTCCTGCATCTCATTCTGTTTGGAGATTTTTCATTAGTGAATTGGTGAGATTGTTATTTTATCCTACAGATTGATATTTGATTTGTTTTCTTTGTAAGTGTCATTTCATTGGCACACAAAGCATTGGTTATATTATTTTTGATTTCCTTTCCCCTGGTGATTGGAGTTGTAGATTGGATTATTTGCACCAGTTGAGATTGTATTAGATCCAGCCAAGGAAATAGAATTCCCTGGGCATGTCAACTTCAGGCATCCACACCCCTATCCATGCATAAAACCATGCACCAAGAGTTCTTTTTATCATTGCTGAGGCAAGCTGGCATCAATTGGAGTTTCAATCACACAGTAAAAGCAATTTTTTTATTGTTGTTGATATTCTAACCAACGAAGTGGTGGCATTAATAGCAGCACAACCATCTGAGGCTGAGCCTTTTGTATCAGGTCTTGGAGAGTGATCACATTAAGATGAAAGTCATTGTAGCCCTTGTTAAGCATTATGGCTAGAGAAGCATTGCATGATTTTGGTTAAGCACCCAATCTAGGAATATGATGGAAGGCCACTGACCAATCAAACCTTCTTCAAAATCAGCTAATTCAAACATATTTGATTAGATTTTATAAATTTTGCAGCAAATATTTAATATTAGAATTTTGATCTTGCATGGCAAAAACAGAGGTGGGCCCATTGAAAGTGTTGTTTGAAGTTGGATTGGGACTTTTGTCCCACATTGACATTGAAGGAAGCTTTTGGCTATTGAAATAGCCTACCACTCACTTGTGTGTTGTGAGCAAGCATTGCGTGGGCTTTCAAATTCTCTCTCATGCATGGTGATTTTTGCTTTGTGATTGGAGAATTGTATGCTTGGTGACTTGTATGCTTGGCTTGCTAGCTTGCTGATTTGGCATTCATATTTGTGGTGACTTGGCTCTTATGTGGCACAGAAACCCACCACATATTTTGATTATGAAGATCCAATCAGCCCTAGGGACCCAAATGTTTACCTCTAATCAAGGACGTGGTCACATGGGTGACCAAAGTTGAGTCCTCAGGTTCTTGCTAGTGGTTTGAAAGTGCCTTTATAGGCCTTTTTTTCATTTTTGCATAACTTTTGTAAATGAAGGCTGATTTTCGTAAACCATATATCAATAGAAAGGTATTTTTGTCACCTTCACATTGGTTGAGGTATTTCTCTCATATTTTATTGTTTGATGGTGCTTTTAATCTTTCAAAGTTTGATATTGGTTTTGCTCAATTCTTGTGAACAAAGGGGTTGGTTGTTTATACTGTGAAGAATATTTGCTGAATTCTCTTGTTTCATCATGGATTTGCATAAAGTAGAACTTCTAACTACATCAAATTATCTTAAGTGGAAATCTGATATGGAGATTTTGTTGTTGAAAATAAAATTGCAAAGGATTACTTTTGGACAAGATCTTGAACCCACTAGTGTTGTAGAAAAGAGGAAATGGTTTGATCGAAGAGATGAAGCTCTTGGTACTCTCATTATGTCCATTTCTCCTAATTTGAGACATCATGTGCTATCTTGTAAGCATCCTAATGATATTTGGACTACCTTAGAGAAGCTTTTTGGTAAGCTAGGTAATATGAGGAAATTTCATTTGGAGAATGAACTAATGAATCTAGATCCTAGACATTTTGACAATATCCACGACTTTTTCACCAAGCTTAATTCTCTCAAATTGTAGTTGTTTGAATGTGGGGTTAGAAAATATGATGAATACTTGATTTTATCTACTCTTTCTAAGTTAGGTCTTGATTAATCTGTGTTTGTTTCTACATTTTATGCTACCATGGATGCTCTAGATAGTGTACACAAAATGCCTTCTCTTGATGGTTTTGCAGTGTAACTCACAAGGGAACAAGTAAATTTGGCACAAATGGGTACATTGACACTTACGAAGGCTCAAGAACTTCTTGAAAAAGATCCTAAGGCTTCAAGTGGCAAGGTCAAGAAGCAAAATAAGGATTCTAAGCCTAAAGAAAAAGTTAAGGATCCTCATGTTGCAAGTATGTGCCTAATCGGTGTTGTCATTGATGTCAACATAGCTTTGTTGTTATTGGTGTCAACTATGTCCTATTCTATTATTTGTTTAGAAGCTTTGTATGTTGAGGATATTGAGAAAATTGGCCTCTCTGGAAGAAACAAGTGAGTTACAGTGAAGTGCAGTATAGACAGTGAGTTGTATGCTCAAGAACAGTCTAGTAGATTACTCCGCATTTCTTGCTACTTGAAGATCTTGGTCTACGGATTGGAATTTATTTAAAGGGATGTATGAAGATGCTAAATCTCAAGTTTGAGCCTCTAGTGTGAAGAATGTAGGAGTCAAGGACAACACTGAGAGGGGGGGTGAATCAATGTTGTGTGAATTTTCAAATCTTTTTACAAACTTTAACTTTCAGAGCACAAGGAGAGAAAGATACCATTGATTTGTCAAATACATATGCACATGACTGTGAATGCAGAAAGAGAACAAAACTTAATAAGTAAATCAAACACACACAAAGAAGATCAATATGAATCATGTCACAAGATATGCACAAGTGGAAAACCCATCAGGGGTAGAAAAACCACTCCAAAACTACCTCACTGGCTTAAATGAAAAACTTCTTACAAATGTCTCACAGACATATACAGAGGTCTCACTGATGACAAGCCTCATTGGCATAGGAAGGTCTCACTGACCACAAGCCTCACTGGCAAACACAATCACTATTAACAAAACATCAAACTTTGTGTGCAAGACATGATTGCCGTTCAATCAGATTTGCACCATTGTATACTATGTGTTTCATCATACAACCTTATACCTCTTGTTTGATTTTCAAGTCAAGACCATTTCCTTTTACTCACTTATGCAAACAAGCTCCATATACAAATCTCTATAAACAATTTTCTCTGCAAATTAGCTCAAGCATACATCCTTCTATGTTTTCTTTTTAAAAGAATATTCATAAAGTTCTCTTCATAATTTGTATGTTGCTTTGCACTTCAACTCACTTATCAAAGTGCCTGTGATGTCATTAAATAGTAGATAACCTTTCACATTTTGCACAGTCATCTTCATTTGCTCTCACTGAAGATCATTTTGTCCTTTCATCTTCTCTTTTTAATGTCTTCAAAAATAATGCATCTTATATAGTCACCTACAAAAATAAAAGAACATATATCTAATCCCCAAAACCTTTCACGTTCTCCAAATCACAAAACAATTTTGCATTATCCTCTTTTTCAAAACCTCTTGATCTTCTCTACAAAGAAACACATTTCTAAACTCTTGATCTCTGCAAAAAACACATTCCTTGATTGCAAAAAAGTATTCTTTAAATTCTTTAATTTCATTCTTGAATTCTCTTTGTCTTCTCCAATAAAAATTTATCTTCAATAATATCTTCATCAAACCTTTCAATGCCCTGTAAATAAAAAATATCTGAGCAACTTCATCTTCCATCTCTGTATCAAATTTCTTTCAATATGAAAAACTTTGATATTCTTCAAGAATTCATTCTCTGTAAAAGACTTCAAAAAAAATAATCTGCCCAATAAAAAATTTCCTCCATTTTGAATTCATTAAAAATCTCTTTCCTTAAAAGAAAAATCTCCTTATTATCTTTTATCATCTCCATAGGAAATAGAAAATTTCTAATTATAAAGCATTTGATGCTTTATACAAAACATGCTTCTTATAACATGGTCTCTAATTTAAAACATTCAATAGTTTTCTTTTTATTACCTATAAATCATACCTTTTACAAAATGCATTCCATGCTTTTAAAAAAAAACTTTCCACCGAATGGATGCCTTTTCCTTAGAAGGAAACTTTAAAACCAATATATTCCCTCTAAATTTGTGCTCCTCTAAAAAGGCATTTAAATATGGCTTATGGCTTTTCATAGAATATTAAAGAAAACAAAGGCCGATAAAAAAGAAGTTTAATATTTAGAAAGAGCCATAAAAAGACTTAAAGGAAATCTTCAAAAAGGCCGATAGAGATAAGAGCCTGGATTCTAATGCATATTTGAATGCAAATAAAAACATAAGGAGGCTGATAAAATTTCCAACTCACAGACTTTATTTGAAGACTGCTGCAATAGTAAGAGGACTGATGGCATATATGAGAAGAGAACCCTCTACAAGGTCACACTTAAGTGATATGACTTGCTATCAAAGGTCAACAAAACATTAAAACATAAATAGCATTTGGTATATGATGGGTAGTGAATGCTAAGAAAAAGAGATATATAGAGTAGGATTTGGGTTTTAAAAAACATTAGAATATTGTCATTAAAAGATGATAAGTCAAATGACAATTTTCAACAAATGAAAAATCTTCACTATGTGGCTAAGGAAAAATAACAGATAGGACATTTTAATGACTTGGGAAACCAACCTTGAGATGTTTTATACTTGGAAAAAAAGTTCTTTTAGGGATTTTTGACTAATCAAAAAGATAATATCCTTACTACCATCTTCTCATAAGCAACCAACAACATCAATACCTTTGTATACCAAGAACTAATATCATCAACCTTGTCAAGAACCTGACGAATAATGAAGACCACTCCTAAAACATGCCTACCAAGAATATGCCATTTCCACTGATAAATCATGACATTGTGAAGACCAACTAATTGTATGAACTAAGTAAACAATGAATGAAGATAATATCCTTGCTTGAACAAGCATCTTGTGAAAAACATCCTAATACATGATCAACACACTTATCCTGATTGAATGAACAACTGCTGATTGATTACTGCCATAAGTGACAACTGTGAAATGCATGATCATGAACAACCTTTGTCAATAGTGCAAGAGATCCTCAAATGTCCTACAGTCCTGATGACCTTGTGAAGATGCACAACAACTCAACACTCTCAATACCTTTTGACATCAATGACAAACTAGCACCATCAATCTGCCCCTTTGTCATTGATGGCAAAACTTCATGAAGCATTCTTTCTTTCTCCCCCTTTTTGACATCTGATGACAAAGCTTGATATAACTCCCCCTGAGAACAACTCCACTAAAAGATATTATAGCATGATCATAACAATTATAATCACATTGCATTATGAGCACCTTGAAGACATAAACTCCTGTTAACCTTTGAACAAGAATGATTTATGATGAAAACAATCCTAAAACCACTAAAAGGAAAACCTTGTTGAACATTATTGCTGATTCAAGACATACCTTTAACTTCCTCTGATGAAATACAAGATATCACCATCAATGTCATAGCTTGAAGAACTCAATCTGAAACATATTAGTGAGGAAGATCATCAATGAAACAAGTGAAACACTATCTCCAAAACACCTAAAAGCTTCAATACTTATGCAAAACATATGCCATAAATCAAACTGACTTCTTTGATATGAACTTGAATTTCATGCAAAGACTACACTTTTCACCAATCAATATGAATCACAATCCATGATGACATGAATATCACACAAGAGATATCCTTGCCAATGGCTTCCAACATGAACTATTATCCTGCAACCAATATATTCTTGCACACCCTTTTTGACCTGAAAAAGAATGAAGACTATTTGATGAATACCATCCTCCTATTCTGCACAAGATACTTTTCACAACATAAGAACTGATCCCTTTTTAACCTTGTAATTCAAATCAGCCCATCAAGATTGCACACCAAGTTCTTCCTGCAACAACACTTTGCAAAAACAAAAGCAGAGACAAATGTTAAGAATTAAATTCTTCCAATTTCAACCTCTTCAGCCAGCATATACAAACATTCTGATGAGAGCTTCTTGAGAACAACTTTGCCCTGACAAGCAAGATCATACTGAACTGCAACACAATACCTACTCAGCCAAGTTATTTAATATCATCAAACTCTTTGTAAACTGAACCTCTGAACACCCTTTCAACATCTTGTATGCATCAAGAACCACTAAACATGTCACTCATCATGAACACCTATATTATTGACATACACTAGAACTCAATATCATCAGAACCTTCATATCAAACATTATCAGGCAAGCATGATAAACAAAAGAAGATCTTAAACATCAACTAATCTCCTCCTGTAACTTCTTGGGCATAATTGATAGGACAAGAACAACTCCCCCTCACATCAAGCTATCAATTATTCAACTGATGATGTAACTTGTGTAGGATGCACAAGTTTAGGATCCTTCTTGTCCTGACTTTGTTTTTTTCTCCAAACCTGTATAAACCTTTTCTTTTCTTTGCTCAAGGTGTCTACTCTAGATGTCTTCAAATTATTCCTACAAAACAGTGCCTTATGCCCAAGATTTTTACACCTATAGCATATGATATTGCTATCTAGACCAAAGGAATGATAATTTCTTGATATCCCAAGAGTACTTCCATGCACCCAACAATTTCTTGCAATAGGACCAATCTTATTACAGTTATAACAAACATTGTTATAGTTCTGATTTGACAAGTTGTAAGAACTTTCATCCTTATTCCATCTAAAACTATTTCTTGAATGAGATTTACAGTCTCTAGCTTTATGACCATAATCATGACAAGAATAGAAAAAACCATGAAACTGAGAATAGTTAAACCTTACTAAATGGTATTGCTTGACAAATGGAGATCTTGAGGTTCTACTTGTCCTTTCTCTTTCAACATCAGCATCTTTATCTTTTTTTTTCTTTTTATCTTCCTCAGGAGAAACAGAATGTTTATTCAGGTCTATCTTTTTTTTAGATGTATCTCTGACTTTGGAACACTCTCCTTCTTCATATCCAAGTCCAGTAGTGTCTCCATATAGTTTTTACTTTCCCAACATCTCATATAACTTGGTGGTGCTCTTTTCAAACTCATTATTTCTCTTTGACAGAACTTTGAGACTTTCAATATTTTTTCTCAAGGTAATAATTTCAGCTTCAAGTTTTATGTATTCAAATGATTTTACTTCATTTTTAGACTTACCAAAATCTATCATTCTCTTGGCCTCTTCAATCTCAATCTTTAGGCTTGTAATCAATTTTTTTGAATCATAAATTTGTGTTTTTAAACTCACAATTTGACTTCTTGCCTCTTCAAGTTTAGAGAGTGTTTTGTCTTTGAGGTCTTTTTCTTGGTGTAGCTGTAATTGTAATTTCTGGTTCTCCTTTTTATATTTCCTGAGTTCACTTAGAGCACATATGAGCTCTCCTTCTATATCAGCTTCAAACTCTTGTTCATCATCACTTATAATGTGATCTTTTTCTTCTAAATCTGATTGAGTCTCATGTCCTTCATGTGAGAGTTTTTTATCATTGTCACTCTTCTCAGATAATAAGTTGTCTTCTTTTTTAGGAGCATAAATTTTTATCAACTTCTTCCATATATCATGTGCTGTTTCACAGTGCATAACTTCACAAGAAACATCATTAGGTAGAGTAGACAATATAGCTTTCTTTGCAATATAATTACATTCAAGAGCTTCTTTATCATTTGCAGTAACATAATACCCATTCTCAACAGACATCAAAACACCATATCCTAAAGAGGATAAGTAAATCTGCATTCTCATACACCAAACTAAGAAATTTAAACCATCAAACAAAGGAGCATCCAAAATCTTTTCTTCTAATACAATACTTGACTCAACTTGTGAGACATATCTATCAACATCTGAATTTGATAAAGATAGGGATTTTTGTGTCTCTTGACCAGAATGAATTTTGACATTTTTCATGCTCTTATTTCTTCTACACTTACCCATTAAACTCCACACACAGGACCTACCCAAGCTGATTAAGCTTCTAAAGGGAACATGACTCTGATACCAATTGTTGGAATCATTTGCCGTTGTGCCAAAAGCTCGAGCTATCAACACTCACTACAAATGCCAGACTTAACCCAGATCCACAGGAGGCTCACTGCCATGTCATAAATCCTAAGGTTAATGTTGAATGCCTCACTAACAAGGGGGCAGCTCACTGCTAACAAAGAATTGAGAGAGTTGCACTCACCAGAGTAAAACCTACTTTCTCTAGTTATTCTCTGCTGACAAGTAGAAAGTATTTTACTCCACATTCCTCCACATTAAAGTGTTTTTCTCTATCATTCTAAAGGGAAGTTTGGGATGATGATAAATGCCTACAATTGCAATGGTTTATGTTTTAGTGGTCCGCAAGCTATCTTTCTTTTATGACAATTGAAGACAGTGAAGTTCATGTGCTCTGATGTGAAGAATCTCATGAATAAAGTGGTATGTGTTTGTGTGTTTGCTCCTGATGATTTCAATGTGCTTGTGGATTCCTCCTGATCATGTTCCTACTTTAACATTGGTCTGCATTAAGGAAATGAGATCATGTTTGAAGATTATTCCCAGATAACGTAGCGTGTAACTAGTCTTGGCCGACTTGGTTAATTCCAGTAATTGCAAAGATCCCTTGAAGATTATGGAAGTGTGTTGTGGCATGGAAAATCATTTTTGAGTTCCAACTAAAGCATGGCGTGGTCCACATACATTTATACTATAATTCCTTAGAATAATTTGCATTAGGTCAAGACCTAAATTGTAAATGTTTGTAATACCAACCTTGGAGATTGTTCCAATGGTTGATGATTGTAGTGCCAACCTTGATGATCATTCCAAGGTTGAAGTGAATAAATACATATAATTGGTTCATGAAAAAGATGTCCTTGTGTGAAAATGGGAATATAAGGAAAAGGGCAAGGAGATAAGGCAGAGTAGGGAAGAGCAGAGCAGAGGAACTATTATACTTCAATGTATTAATCTTAGACATGAAGAAGATGGTGATTTTGGTAGCGATCTTGGCAGTGAGCTTCCAGTAGGGTTTAACAACCCTTATTGTAATCTTTCTAGGTTTAGGGTTGAGGTAGTGAGCTTGCTAGACCTAGCTATACTTCATGGCAATGAGCTAGTATGTTCTAGGCCCATGGAGTAACCAAGCTTGAACATCATTTTTCAAAGATTGCAATATATTTTGAGAGCTAATCCTCTCTGTGGTTTTTCCCCACCTTGCGGTTTTCCACGTAAAAATATGGTGTCTCTTTTGTTTAATGTTACATCTTTGTTTAAGCTTCTGATTTCATGCTTTCTTTGTTTAATCATAATAAGTGCAGATAAGTGATTAATGTTTAAGTGCAGAAGTGTTTGAGTTTTTGGGACAACTGATTCACCCTCCCTCTAAGTTGTCCAGTGCATTTCAACAATTTGTATCAGAGCCAAGTTCCTCTGAAGAAAGTCTAATAGCTTGAGGAAGATCCAAAATGTCTTATAAGAAGGAAATGATGTATTTTGATGAGATGAATTATGCTCTTCGGAAGGAACATATGAAAAGTCCTCTTCTTTGTCTTGGCTAGAAAGTATGGAAAGTTGTAGAAACAAAATACACCTTGCCTCAAAATGGTTTGACAACTGAAGATGAAATCAAGGAATATGAAGTGGATGTTAAAGAAAAATATGCTTTGTTAAGTTAATTGAATGACTCAGTACTGACAAAAGTTGTGGATCTTGAAACTGCAAATGAGGTATGGGAAAAGCTAAAAAATTTGTATGAGGGAGATGATTCTATGAAGGAGGCCAAGCTACAAAGTCTAAAAGTGATATATGAAAGTTTGAATATGAATGAAGATGAAAAATAACAACCTTTATGTAAAGAGTTGATGAACTTGTCACCAAAATAAAAGGTATGGAGGAACTCTTAGTGATAAGGAAGTTGTGATGAAAATTCTCAGATCATTACCAAAGTCCTACAGTCACAAGGTAGCTGCAATTGAAGAATTTATGAAAGTAAAAGTTATTGACAGAGATCCATTTCTTGGTAAACTTACTGCCTTTGAGATGAGAGAGTTTGGTGATGCCCTGCCAAAAGTAGAGACTGCCTTCAAAGCCAATACTTCTGGGAAAACCTCCAAATTAGAAAAGTACAAGGTAGAATCTGATGATGAGTTCAATAAAATTGAAGCCAACTTTGTGGATAGACTACAAAGATCTCGTAAGTTTAAAGGTAAATTACCTTTTAAATGTTTTTCCTATGGTAAAGTAGGCCACTTTGCTTCCAGATGTCCTGAAAGAATTGAAATAAATAGGAAAAGATATGAGAACAGGCCTAGGATCCAAAAGATATGTTATTATGTTGAAGATTTTGATGATGATGGAGTATCAGATAATGGTGAACTAGATAATGTTAGTACTTCTAGAAATGAATGCTTTTTTATTGCTCTTAAAGAAGAACCTATGTCTACTAATCATGCTAGCTATGTGAAGAAAGAAAAACCAGTGGAAAGTTCTTTGGCTACTTAGGTTGTTGAAGACAAAGATGAATGGGTTATTAATAGTGGCTTCTCTCACCACATGACTGGTGACAAAAGTAAGTTTGTGAGTTTGGAAAGATATGATGGTGGACTAGTTAGGTTTGGAGATGATACAACTAGTAAGATTTGTGGAAAAGGATCTATTTCTTTTGCTGGAAAGCATAATACTGAGGATGTCTTGTATGTGAAAGGATTAAAGGACAATATTTTAAGTGTGAGTTAGATGTGTCACAAAGGTTATGACTTAAGTTTCAAGGACAATGGATGCAAGATCAAGGAAATCTCTAAAATAGTCATTGCAACTGGTAATAAGACCAGAGGTAATATCTATCACTTAAAAGGAACTGATAATTATTGTTTGTTGGCTCAGACTAATGAAAGTTGGATATGGCATAGAAGGTTGTGTCACATCAATTTTGATAACATTATGAAGATAAGTACTGTACAGACTGTTAGAGATTTGCCTAAGCTTGTGAAGCCTGCTAATCCTATTTGCAAGGAATGTCAATTTAGGAAACAAACAAGAACAAGTTTAAAAAGCAAGGACCAATTAGTTGATGGACTACTGGAACTAGTGCATACAGACTTGTGTGGATCTACCAGAGTGAGAAGTTTGCAAGGAGATAGGTATTTCATGTTGCTTATTGATGATTATTCTAGAATGACTTGGGTTACCTTTTTGAAAGAAAAATCAGAAGCTCTGCATAAGTTCAAGGCATTTAAGGCAATGGTTGAAAATGAGATGGATTTGAAGATCAAATGTTTAGGTTCTGATAGAGGAGGAGAGTTCACATCAAATGAATTCAATTTCTTTTGTGAAGAACATGGGATAAAGAGAGTTATTTGCACCTAGAACTGCACAACAAAATGGAGTCATTGAAAGGAAGAATGGAATAGTTCAAGAAGCTGCTAGAACCATGATGAAGGAAGCTGATCTTCCAGAAGTATATTGGAGAGAGGCAATTCACACTACTATATATATCATAAACAAAGTCTAAGTCAAAGGTAATAGTTCTAAGACTCCTTATGAATTGTGGTATGGTAAAGTTCCTATTGTGAAGTATCTCAAAGTTTTTGGTAGCAAATGTTATATCAAAAGAGAAGAAGATCTAGGCAAGTTTGATGCTAGGTGTGATGAAGGAATATTTCTTGGTTACTCAACCAAGAGAAAGGCCTACCAGTGTTATAATAAGAGGTTGAATAAGATCATTGAGAGTGCAAATGTCAAAGTTGATGAAAGAAAGGAAAGATCTTCAGAATCAAGTGGATATGAATTAGATAAACTAGATGTTTTAGAAGTGGTGCAACATGAAGACAACTCAGATGAAGAGGATCAAGCTCTAGAAAGTGCTACCAAGACACCAAGGTATGCAAAACTAAATGATTCTGAAGATCAAATCATAGGAGACAAGAGTAAAGGAATCCTGACTAGAAGAAGAGCTGCAAAAGAACAAGTAAATTTTTGTCTAATTTCCAAGATTGAACCTAAGACTGTGAATGAAGATTGCAATGATGAGAATTGGGTAAAGGCTATGTAAGAAGAATTGATGCAGCTATAGAAGAATCAAACCTAGGATCTTGTTCCCAGACCAACAGATAAAAATGTAATTGGTACCAAGTGGGTTTTTAGAAACAAGATGAATGAGAATGGTGAACTAGTAAGAAACAAAGCAAGGTTAGAATGTAAAGGATACTCTCAAGTTGAAGGAATAGATTTTGAGGAAACATTTCAACCACTGGCAAGGATTGATGCTAGAAGAATGTTTCTAGCATTTGCAACCTACAAAGATTTTAAGGTATATCAGATGGATGTAAAGTCTGCATTCTTGAATGGAGAGTTGGAAGAAGAAGTCTATATTGAACAACCAAAAGGAATCTAGTCATCACATTAGGGTGACATAGTATGCAGATTAAAGAAGGCATTATATGGGTTAAAATAAGCCCCCAGAGCCTGGTATGCTAGGTTGGATAAGTATCTGATATAGCTAGGATTCACCAAGGGTACCACTGAAAGCTGGGGAAGCTGATATATACCTCTGATAATAATGAAATCAGAGTCAATAGTAAAAGGCTCCCATTGTTTAAGAGCATTACTCCCGATAACTCCATCATATCCATCCATCTCATACTCAATAAAAATGAGATTATCAGTGAACCCATCAAAACCAATTTGAATAGGAGCAATACAAAAGGAAGAACTATCTTCCTTTTCATTATTTCCAAAAGTAATACCAGTAGTACCTTGCATCCAAGCATCTTCAGGGAAAGCATTATGCTTGGCCAGGTTGAGATCAGCTCCTGTATCTATTAGAAAAGCAAGAGGATAAGCCATAACTCCTGGAAAATGAATAGTGAGGATTATACCAGGACAAGTAGTAATAGGCTTTGCTGTTCGTTGATAGGCTTTCATCTGTCGACTGCATGATCCTTCTTCATAAATTGGTTGATCTTCAAGTTCTTTCTTGACAACATGAGTGAGCAGAGGACTATAAGGTCTCTCTTCACAAAAGAGTTGTTCTTCAGAAATGGTAGCTTGGGCAGGTAATTGAACAGATCCCGCAGAATTGAACTGACTGACAAACTTATCAAGTTCAGGTGCCTTCTCCATTTCTTCTGTTAGGTAGAAATTTTCTTCCTCATCAATTTCAAAAATTTCTGCCTGAGCTTGACTGATAACCTTTTCAAGAAAGGCTTTGCGATTTCTTTGCCAGATGCGCCGGGCCATGCTTCCAGGAGCAGGTGCATCTATCATAGGGCGTTGATCCAAGGATTGAGGCGGTAGAGGCCATTGAGCCAGAGTCCTGGGAAACCATGGTGATGGTCTGTACTGGTGCAGGAGCACCTACCTGACAGCTGGCCTTCATGAGGCAGTTAGTAGTTTAAGTCTTGTTTGTGTTTCCAAGAAGGTCTGTTAAGACCAGTTGCATGTAATAAGGTCAAGCTGATCATGATAAGATCATGCTGACCAGGCTTTTGCTATTTTTAGCTAGTTAGTTATAACAGCTGTCATGATGTATGTTCGGTGGATCTCCCAGCCGCCTGGAGAGTTCCCAGCCGCTTGGAGTCGGGTCAGTAGTACTCGTAGGGAAAGTCTTTATAAGCATGAGATCGTTTGATATTGGAAGTACAGACAGATATCATCGATCAGACTTTGCGAGAGTGAGACAGAGCGAGAGGAACATCATATTGTAGTTGCATCTTTTGAAATCGAATAAAGTATTCCTGTTTGTGTTCATCCTCTGTTGCATTCCATTGCTTGATCAATTTGCTGGTTTGAGTGGTTGCATGGATTTCCTGATCCATTCCACCGGTTGATCTGTCTGATCGGTGGAATGGTAATGTACAGTAGGTTAGGTTGTAGGTTGTTTTCTGTTTGCATGCAGGTGTGCAGGATCGCGGTCAAGAGATGTTGAAGACCCTAGCATCCTCATGTGCTAGGTCGAGTTGATAAGCTGACTGAGTTGGAAGATCACCCTGAGTTGGATCGGGTCATCCCTGGTGGATCGGCGAAGAGAGATTTCGCTAAGTGAAGAAGTTCGCGAAAACAGCATCATCAGGATATTTCTGCAAATATCCTGCAGTCGGGTTAGACATCATCATCCGGATAAGTGAAGATGAACATGATGCAGTTGAGCGCATGAAGTGCGAGTGCGTCGGGGTGATCATCAGCAGGAGGAGCCGTGGAGTGTATCGGCATCAGGATCATCATATTGGGAGTGCCAAACATCCGCATATCGCGAGTAGATGCGGGAGTGGAAGTTGTGTTTTTTTTGACTAAGTGTTGAGAAGGTCATCAGGATATTGGGTGACGTCATCGTCATCAGGATATGACGTCATCGTCATCAGGATATTGAGATATCCCCCTGTGCGAGTTTATCCTGCTGTCGTCAAGTGTTAAGGTATCGGCGGAAGTCCGTGGCAGGAAGTTGTGTTAACATCATCATCAGGAGGTTTCGAAAATAACCGGATAATTTATATCATGATGCTGTTGCTTGTATCATCGGGCAGTGGAGCGTCGAAGGCAAGGTGTTGAAAGTGATTGTCATCAGGATATTTGAACAACCGGATATTTGGATATCCTGCTGACGAAGGTAGAGTCGGAGATCATGATGATGACGATGGAGTCAGGCACCCGATGAACAGTGCAACCGGAGGATGTGTTCGCCCGCTAAACATCATGATGATGATGTTAGGAGGAAAGCGGAGGAGGTGAACAGTAGTCGGCAGGAGGATGATTGCGAGTGTCCGCAATATGATGATGCTGTTGGTTTTCGGAAACATGATGCTGACAGAGTAAAGCCGAAATATGATGATGTTGGTAGTTTTAGCGAAAGATGATGATGATGGCGAAGATGATGATGATGAGGTTGGTCTGCAGACATTCATGCTATATGCGAATGATATAGTGTGGATGCCTCTGCATCATGTACCCATGTTGACTTGGACCAGGTGAAGGAAACCCTGGTGGTGAGGAGACCCCTGATGGTCTGATGGTTGGTAGTTTACTCCTTGTGGAACCGCCTTCAATGTTTGGTTGAAGCAAGAAGTATTTTCTGGACTTGAGCTGATCTAACTTTCCCAACAACTTTTTCCATGTTTCTTGTCCCATATTCATGGTTTGAAGTTGAGACTCAATTTGGACAATTTCATCAATAACCTTGTCCAATTCAGCACGGATGTCCCTCCGCAGCATTCTGCAATAGAAGGAGACTTCTAAATCCTCGTCAGAGGATTTGTTTTCTGTGGTCATGTGATTGACCTGACCCTGAACTTGCTCTTGAGCTGACTCATATGCGTCAGACTTTGATTCGTCAAATTCTGAACTAGAGAGGATAATATCCTCAGAGTCTGATGGATAGGCATTGATGAATTCAAATTCATCATTATTCTGAACTCCTGCTTGGCGGGCTGCTCTGACTTTTCCTTTGCCTTTCTTCTTATTGCGGTCCAGACATTTATTGGCAAAGTGATCTCCTTTGCAAATGTAGCAGGTAGGCTTCCATTTCTTGGAACCCTTTTTCTGTTTATCCCTTTTGCGGAAGTATCCTTTTTTCTTTGGATATTTGGGTTTGAATTTTTTCTTCTTCTTCTTGTAAGGCTTTTCAACTCTGTCACAGCAAGAAGATTGTTCCTTGTTGGGGAACTGATTAGAAGACATTATCTGATAACATACCGATGAAGATAATAAGGGTTGAACCCTTTTGATTTCTTTCTTTGCTTTACCTTCTTCACAAATATCTTCATTAATCTGTTGCAAGAATTGCACTAACTGAGGATAGGTTAGTTCTTTCATTTCTATATTCTCTACAACCAGATTTTCAAGAACTTTCTTGTGATAGAATTCTCCTATCACATTTCCAAAACTCTTTAGAAAAGTAGTGAACATAAATTCATGATTTTGTTCACGTCCTGACAAATAAAAATTCTCATACTGGGCATCACAATATTTCTTAAAGTATTTGAGATCTTTACATTTACCCTTGATGAACTTGTTATAAGCTAATTTTTCACGAACATCTGTTTTTCCTACAAACAGACGTGTTAGCTGAGCACAAACCTGATCTGTCCCTCTGTCTAGCAGGGTTTCTCTGTAGCCATCATCAAGGCGATCCCAAACATGTCTAGCAACTCCAGTCATTGCATTCAGAGCTTGCTTAATAACTTGCTTTTCTTCTGCATCAGGATTAGTAGAAATATAGTTTGTTATCCAAGCTCTCATTGCATCAATGGCTCTTGTATTTTCTATATCTTCAAAATGATCAAAATTAACAAGAGGAGGAGTGTCTGCCTTTAGGGTCTGAATATTCTTAAATGGATCAATAGGATTGGATCCATTTGGGTTAGAACTAGAACCACGAGCCATTTGAAACTTTCCTTCAGCTTGTTCTACTGGAGTGGTTTCTCTTAATGTCCCTGAGGAGGGATCATACACCTTTTCTATTACAGGCTTTTTTACCTCGACCTTCAATTTAGGTCCTTCATACTGAGCCTGAAGGTAACCTTTAGCACTAGAAGGGAAATTTTTTGTTTTCACAATCTGCTGCTGTCGGACTGTCACTGTTTGAATAGTCCGAGATTCTTCTTGGAGAGCAGATTTTATGTCAGAGCATTCCGACTTGATGGAATCGCTCATAAGTAGTTGGGACTGTGCAATTGAATGAACTTCTTTAGAGATCTCAGTGAGTCTCTGGCTATTGTGCTTCACATGAATATTTGTTGTGTTCAATTGTGAACCTAGTACATCACAATCCAATTTTACTTCACTTCTGACTTTCTGCAGAAGCTCTCTCTATTGTTCTAAAGATCTTTGCTGAGCAACCCACCAGGTTTCAGCTTGACTCTTAAAGTCATTGTATTGCAATTTGAGTTCCTGAAGATCTTTATTGACAGAGTTCATCCACTGATCTGTGAGATGCTTTTCCAAACATTCCAGTGTGGAGATTAGAGAATGAAAATTCTCTTGAGAACTCAGACGTGCTTGTTCAGCCTTGGCTGCTTCAATCTGATGCCAAATTTTTCTATCCTCGGCAAGAAGCATAGATTTCCTAAGACAAAGATTTGTCCAGTTAAGTAACTTGCTTTGACTAGTTCCTTGAGAACTTTCAGAGGTAGGAAATTTTTTGTAACACAGCTGCAAATGACAAATGAAGTGCGGAATAGAATATCTAATACGCAGAAAAATCTTATGTATATTATTCTGGCGAACACTCAGGAACATTACATTCATCATATTACAATGCGCGCTGGCATAGATCTAGTTCTTAACTGTGGAAAGCATGCATAACAAGAGAAGAGCAAAGCACTCTTATGTCTTATGCACGGCTTCCTACATTAAGAGCTTAACTATGAAACTTGAAACACAAACTGAAGACACAAGACCAAACTTGAGAGATTACAGAATACTTAAGACAACACTGACTCTCTAGGATTTCACTTCGTTGGAAATCGTTGAGAAATGCAGGCGGCTCGGCGACCTTATATAGGAGGAGCGAGCAGATCTTTTAACCCCGATCTCAAATTTCTTTGAAATCTGTCCATAGAGAGGGGACACGTAGCAAGCCTTATCCGAAGGATGACTCGGATGAGGATAAGGATTCCTCTGGTGGGACCAATTCATCCGTGAACAAGATAAGGTCTACCGACACAACTTTACAAGATTCTCTTTTATCACGAGAGAGAACTCGTGCTTACGATAAGATTGTAAGCTAACCCCTTTTACCATGATGTGGCCCACGTCTATCATGTTTTTCTCGAGATGATAGATTTTCTCGATGGATGACAAGCCCGTCCATTAGCCTAGGACCCAGTACTGTGAGATGAGCTGGAGGTGTCGAGTCTTGATTGGTTGAAGATACATCCTTCACAGAACTCCCCATCAGGATGCGTGCAATCTGGTGAGTGGTAGTTCCCACTTGCGCCATACACGGGAACTCTTGGATCATCTTGTGATAGGTCAGCACAGTTAGCACAGGTTTGTGTGGAGGCATGTGGAATACATCCAGGGGGTCGACTGCCTTCGTGTTCCTTCCAAATAATGCTCATTGTTTTAAGTTTATGGGGTCCATAAAGACCGCGAGTCATAGCTTGAGGTGTGGCTCCATTCATGCGGTAGGTCTTCGTATGGATCCAGATAGGTGTCTAGTGCAGATGAAAATATCGCAGCCTATTTTTGACAGTCCAATGTTCAAAGACTGAAGCATAACCAGCAGGTCCATAAATTTGGTAAAGATGCCGACTGATTGGATTCTCTTCAGGAGATGCAAAGATAAGCTTGAAAATACAGCCGGTGTAGGCTGTTGTTCCTTCAAACTGAAGCTCTGCTGCAAGAGGATATGGTCCTTGAAATAGATTTCGTATCAGCGTCTTTCCATCTTCATCATTAAGCCACTGATGTGGTCTTGCTATAGGGGGATTGAGAAATTGAACTGGGAGAACGAAATCCCCACACCAAATTTGAAGAACATGACCAACTTCAGGATCAATGGGTTCTGCTTCGGCAGAGAACTGGAAGAAAGGTTGCTCTGTCCATAAACCAGGAGAAGTCAACTGTTGCTTGGCAGTGAGCATCCTAAACCTGTCAAATAGAAAGTCATTAGCCATTTGATAATTATGCAGTTCCCTTCTTTGGAAGGGATTTGTACTCCATTCATTGTGACTGGCTTCATACCAATGCTGTTCTCGGATTCGTACAACCCGAACATTACCTGTAATTTGATGAACAGCCTTTGATACAGATACTCGAATTTCATCAGTATTATTACCTTCTCTGGACATAAAATCTACAAAGATATTTTCAACTCCTGGAAGATGAATAAAATCAAATTCATAAGTACTAAGGAGTTGAGCCCATCGGAGAAGCCGACCTCTTACCACATTGTTCTTTGATTCTTTTCGGAAGAATCCACACAGGTTCTGCAAATCACTTTTTAGAAGAAACCTTTTATCTGCTATGAACATTTGAAATGTCTGGAAAGTATTGACAACTGACAAGATTTCTTTGTGCGTGCTATGATAGTCTATCTCACAATTTTTGAAGCTCCCGGAACAATAATGAACAATCTCACCTTTGTCTTTGGGATTAAAAGAGATTGTTTTCTGTTCTCGAAGAACTCCGCCCCAGGCTCCTTCACTAGCATCTGTCTCAACAATTTTATACCCTTTACCAGGCAACTTGAGTGGTGGAAGTTGAGAGCACTTTTGTTTAATTCGGGTGATCAATGCATCATGTTTGGCAGTCCACGGTGGTGGTTTCTTGCCTAGAAGCTTGTTGAGTTCCAGTCTATCTTCTGCAAGCTTACAGTAAAACCCTGCAATATAATTTACAAGGCCCAAAAACCGCTGGAGTTCTTTAATAGTGGTAACAGGTAATTGCACAATACGGCGCAAAATATGTGGTTGGGCCTCCATCCTCCCCCCCGGAAGAAGCTTGATGCCAATAAAGACAATGTCAGATTGAGCAAAAAGAGACTTGGTAGGATTGACAGCAAGCCCATGGTGTTGGCAAATGGAAAGGAATTGATGCAAGTGGTCAAGATGGTGAGGCATGTCTTGGCTAAAAACTAGAATGTCATCAATATAGGGTTGAATGAATTTGGCATATGGTCGAAAAATTATATCCATTTTCTATTGAAAAATGGATGGGGTTGTTTTAATGCCAAAAGGAAGGACAGTCCATTCATACAGACCTTGAGGGACTGAAAAGGCAGTTTTATAGTAATCAACACTTTTGAGACCTATTTGCCAGAAACCCTTGGTTAAATCAAATTTGGAGTAGACATGACTACCTTGGATAATTTGCCAGATATGATCTTTACTGGGAAGGGGATGCCTATGATCAACAAGACATTCATTTAATGGCTTATAATTAACAACAAGCCATTTTTCAGGAAGCTTATTCCCATTTTCATCTACTTTAGGAACATACATGGCATGACATGAAAAGGGGGAATCTGAGGACTGGATAAGCTTAAGGCATTCCAGTTCTGCAACCTCTGTTCTATAGGTCTGAACTTCTGTGGAACTCATAAGAAAATAATTAGCTTTAGCTTTAGGGATGAGTTCCGTACCGTCTGGATTGCACTTTAGCGGGAGATCACAGTAAAGGTTCCTTTTCTGCTTCTTGAGATCTTTTGTCATGACTGTATCAGCAAAAGCTATTTGAATTTCAGTAAGAGCTTCTTGTCCTACATCAATCTACTGCTTAGCCAAACTAAATTTACTGCTTTCTGTTTCTTTTCTTTTTCTCACTTTGTTGCATAAGCGAGTGGTTGATAAAGCCGGGGAAGCTGATATATACCTCTGATAATAATGAAATCAGAGTCAATAGTAAAAGGCTCCCATTGTTTAAGAGCATTACTCCTGATAACTCCATCATATCCATCCATCTCATACTCAATAAAAATGAGATTATCAGTGAACCCATCAAAACCAATTTGAATAGGAGCAATACAAAAGGAAGAACTATCTTCCTTTTCATTATTTCCAAAAGTAATACCAGTAGTACCTTGCATCCAAGCATCTTCAGGGAAAGCATTATGCCTGGCCAGGTTGAGATCAACTCCTGTATCTATTAGAAAAGCAAGAGGATAAGCCATAACTCCTGGAAAATGACTAGTGAGGATTATACCAGGACAAGTAGTAATAGGCTTTGCTGTTCGTTGATAGGCTTTCATCTGTCGACTGCATGATCCTTCTTCATAATTTGGTTGATCTTCAAGTTCTATCTTGACAACATGAGTGAGCAGAGGACTATAAGGTCTCTCTTCACAAAAGAGTTGTTCTTCAGAAATGGTAGCTTGGGCAGGTAATTGAACAGATCCCGCAGAATTGAACTGACTGACGAACTTATCAAGTTCAGGTGCCTTCTCCATTTCTTCTGTTAGGTAGAAATTTTCTTCCTCATCAATTTCAGAAATTTCTGCCTGAGCTTGACTGATAACCTTTTCAAGAAAGGCTTTGCGATTTCTTCGCCAGATGCGCCGGGCCATGCTTTCAGGAGCAGGTGCATCTATCATAGGGCATTGATCCAAGGATTGAGGCGGTAGAGGCCGTTGAGCTGGAGTCCTGGGAAACCATGGTGATGGTCTGTACCCATGTTGACTTGGACCGGGTGAAGGAAACCCTGGTGGTGAGGAGACCCCTGATGGTCTGATGGTTGGTAGTTTACTCCTTGTGGAACCGCCTTCAATGTTTGGTTGAAGCAAGAAGTATTTTCTGGACTTGAGCTGATCTAACTTTCCCAACAACTTTTTCCATGTTTCTTGTCCCATATTCATGGTTTGAAGTTGAGACTCAATTTGGAAAATTTCATCAATAACCTTGTCCAATTCAGCACGGGTGTCCCTTCGCAGCATTCTGCAATAGAAGGAGACTTCCGAATCCTCGTCAGAGGATTTGTTTTCTGTGGTCATGTGATTGACCTGACCCTGAACTTGCTCTTGAGCTGACTCATATGCGTCAGACTCTAATTCGTCAGATTCTAAACTAGAGAGGATAATATCCTCAGAGTCTGATGGATAGGCATTGATGAATTCAAATTCATCATTATTCTCAACTCCTGCTTGGCGGGCCGCTCTGACTTTTCCTTTGCCTTTCTTCTTATTGCGGTCCGGACATTTATTGGCAAAGTGATCTCCTTTGCAAATGTAGCAGGTAGGCTTCCATTTCTTGGAACCCTTTTTCTGTTTATCCCTTTTGCGGAAGTATCCTTTTTTCTTTGGATATTTGGGTTTGAATTTTTTCTTCTTCTTCTTGTAAGGCTTTTCAACTCTGTCACAGCAAGAAGATTGTTCCTTGTTGGGGAACTGATTAGAAGACATTATCTGATAACATACTGATGAAGATAATAAGGGTTGAACCCTTTTGATTTCTTTCTTTGCTTTACCTTCTTCACAAATATCTTCATTAATCTGTTGCAAGAATTGAACTAACTGAGGATAGGTTAGTTCTTTCATTTCTATATTCTCTACAACCAGATTTTCAAGAACTTTCTTGTGATAGAATTCTCCTATCACATTTCCAAAACTCTTTAGAAAAGTAGTGAACATAAATTCATGATTTTGTTCATGTCCTGACAAATAAAAATTCTCATACTGGGCATCACAGTATTTCTTAAAGTATTTGAGATCTTTACATTTACCCTTGATGAACTTGTTATAAGCTAATTTTTCACGAACATCTGTTTTTCCTACAAACAGACGTGTTAGCTGAGTACAAACCTGATCTATCCCTCTGTCTAGCAGGGTTTCTCTGTAGCCATCATCAAGGCGATCCCAGACATGTCTAGCAACTCTAGTCATTGCATTCAGAGCTTGCTTAATAACTTGCTTTTCTTCTGCATCAGGATTAGTAGAAATATAGTTTGTTATCCAAGATCTCATTGCATCAATGGATCTTGTATTTTCTATATCTTCAAAATGATCAAAATTAACAAGAGGAGGAGTGTCTGCCTTTAGGGTCTGAATATTCTTAAATGGATCAATAGGATTGGATCCATTTGGGTTAGAACTAGAACCACGAGCCATTTGAAACTTTCCTTCAGCTTGTTCTGCTGGAGTGGTTTCTCTTAATGTCCCTGAGGAGGGATCATACACCTTTTCTATTACAGGCTTTTTTACCTCGACCTTCAATTTAGGTCCTTCATACTGAGCCTGAAGGTAACCTTTAGCACTAGAAGGGAAATTTTTTGTTTTCACAATCTGCTGCTGTCGGACTGTGTGAGTCACTGTTTGAATAGTCTGAGATTCTTCTTGGAGAGCAGATTTTATGTCAGAGCATTCCGACTTGATGGAATCGCTCATAAGTAGTTGGGACTGTGCAATTGAATGAACTTCTTCAGAGATCTCAGTGAGTCTCTGGCTATTGTGCTTCACATGAATATTTGTTGTGTTCAATTGTGAGCCTAGTACATCACAATCCAATTTTACTTCACTTCTGTCTTTCTGCAGAAGCTCTCTCTGTTGTTCTAAAGATCTTTGCTGAGCAACCCACCAGGTTTTAGCTTGACTCTTAAAGTCATTGTATTGCAATTTGAGTTCCTGAAGATCTTTATTGACAGAGTTCATCCACTGATCTGTGAAACACTTTTCCAAACGTTCCAGTGTGGAGATTAGAGAATGAAAGTTCTCTTGAGCACTCAAACGTGCTTGTTCAACCTTGACTGCTTCAATCTGATGCCAAATTTTTCTATCCTCGGCAAGAAGCAAAGATTTCCTAAGACAAAGATTTGTCCAGTTAAGCAACTTGCTTTGACTAGTTCCTTGAGAACTTTCAGAGGTAGGAAATAAATGCAAAGGCCAGAAATCAACTTTAAAAGTTCCGGTGGTATCATACAGAATGAAATCCTTAAAGGGAGGTACTATACTAGGAAGAAGACAAGGACCTGCATGAGTATTAAAGACCTTTTCTTGGGTTTCAGAGATTTCCTGTTCAGGTATGGTGGCTTGTCTGGCTGACATCATTCGGACATGGCCTGATTTCGGAGGAAAGACAAATGAACAGTCTTCACATCTATACAACCCATTATCTAACTCAGAAAACCTTTTATGGGTGCATGAAGGTTTAGGCATGGCTGAACTTCCTGCCTTTGGAAGAGTAAACAAACTTTCAAAACCCTGAGAGGGTTGTAATCTAACGCTCTGAGAGTGGGGAAGGGAACTCAGAGATGGACCAGGTTGGTTATAGTTAAAAACCTTTTCTATTCTCATAGAAGGTCCAGGGCGTGAAGCCACCAGGTTGCCGGATGAGAATCTAATTACTGCCTGATCATCTATTTCATCAATTGAGATGCCTCTCAACTGAGGTTGTTTCTCATTTTCTGCTTTTGCTTGACTGTCAGTGTCCCAAAGATCTAATGCCCATTCTTCAGGCATTTTAATATCCTTATGCTTCACTATTTTGGGAGCAATCAACTGTGTGCTATCACTGGAAGATGTCCAGATGGTAGAAAGGCCTTCTAACCCTTGAGCTCTTCTAGGGTTAATCATTACAGGAATGACCTTATTATACAAATGGTAATGGACCAGAAAGATAAGGGAATGGTCAACAGACTTCTTTTTCATAAACAGATTCATGGTCTTAAAGTTATATTCTAAAACATCTTTCAGATTTCCATCTTTAAGACTAACTGGGAAGTCTAGAAGACAATCAACAAAAATTGGGCCTTTGGACATGGAATCACAACCAGCACCAAGAAGTGAATGAGACAGTTTATAAAACTGGGCATCTTTAAGCATCATCATTACGATGATTGGCAAGCCTTTTCTATAATGACCACAGATACCTATACGGACATATGACAGGTGCATGAACTGTGGGTTATTAGGACTTGCAAAAGCTTCTTTCTAAAACTTAGCAACAAGGGCATCGGAGAAAATATTTAATTTACCCTTACTTCCACCTGTAACAACATGTTGCAGAGTGGCGACATGACAATGTTACAAATCCTAATTGTTGTTGTCTTTGTTGATGACATTATCTTTGGAGAAAATGAAGGTATGTACACAATTTTTGCTAGAGAAATGCAAAATGAATTTGAAATGTCCATGTTTGGTGAGATGAATTCATTTTTAGGTCTACAAATAAATCAATCAGATAAGGGTGTCTTTATTTCTCAGTCTAAGTATGTGAAAGAGTTGTTAAAGAAGTTTGGGATGGAAGACTCTAAACTAGTAAATACTCCCATGATAACCAGTTATAAGTTGAGCAAAAATGATGATTCACCTATGGCAGATCAGAAAAGGTATAGATCTATGATTGGAGGATTACTTTATCTAACTCAAACTAGACCTCGCATAATGCATACAATTTGTCTTGTGGCAAGATATCAAGCAGAGCCTAAGGAGTCACATGTGATGGAAGTCAAGAGAATTTTGAGATATTTGAAAGGTACGATGGATTATGGTTTGTGGTATCAAAGGGACAATGATTTCACTCAGTGCATACACTAATGCAGATTGGGCCAGAGATGTAGATGACAGAAAAAGTACAAGTGGAGGTGCATTCTTTTTGGGAAAGAGGCTGGTATCTTGGATAAGAAAAAAACAAGACTCAATATCTTTGTCCACTGCAGAAGTAGAATATATTACAGTAGCATGTAGTTGTACTCAAGTGTTGTGGATGAAGCAGGGATTGAAGGACATCAGAGTTCTATATGAAGATCTAATTGCAATCTTTTGTGACAATACAAGTGCCATAAACATATCAAAGAATCCAATAATGCATTCAAGGACAAAGCACATATCCATAAGATATCACTTTTTGAGGGAAAAAGTGATAGAGAATGAAGTCAAGTTGGAATATGTGTCTACAAACGACCAGATTGCAGATATTTTTGCCAAACCTCTACCTAAGGATGCTTTTGAGTATATCTTAGAGAAAAGTTAGGGGTTATTACCCCTCCTACTCTAAACTAAGATGCACAAGAGTGCATCAGTTCAGTGGTGCTTAGAGTTCCTTCTTTAGATCTGGATTGATGCTTTTAGGGCTACTTCTCAGGGGGAGTAGTCAGAGAGTTTAGAAGAGAAATTGAATCAGACCAGAAGAGTGCAAGTATGTGCCCTTTGCCTTTGATGTCAAAGGGGGAGAGAATTCATGTGAAAAACTAATAAGGAGAGAGTGTATATGTGTAAAGAGATAGGGGGAGAATCTTGTCTTGATGGCTATTGTAGTTTTTCACATCATATGTTGCCATCAATGACAAAGGGGGAGATTGTTGCAAGTATGTGCCTAATCGGTGTTGTCATTGATGTCAACATATTTTTTTGTCATTGGTTTCAACTATTTCCTATTCTATTACTTGTTTAGAAGCTTTGTATGTTGAGGATATTGAGAAAATTGGCCTCTTCGGAAGAAACAAGTGAGTTACAGTGAAGTGCAGTATAGACAGTGAGTTGTATATTGAAGAACAGTCTGGTAGATTACTCTACATTTCTTGTTGCTTGAAGATCTTGGTTTGTAGACTAGAAGTTATTTAAAGGGATGTCTAAAGATGCTAAATCCTAAGTTTGAGCCTCCAGTGTGAAGAATTGAGAGAGTTGCATTCACCAGAGTAAAACCTGCTTTCTCTGGTTATTCTCTACTGACAAGGAGAAAGTATTTTGCTTCTCATTCCTTTGCATTAAAGTGTTTTTCTCTGAGGTTCTAAAGGGAAGTTTGGGATGATGATAAGTGCCTACAATAGCAATGGTTCATGTTTTAGTGGTCCGCAAGCTATCTTTCTTTTATGACAGTTGAAGACAGTGAAGTTCATGTGCTTCAGTGTGAAGAATCTCATGAATAAAGTGGTCTGTGTTTGTACGGTTGCTCTTGATGATTTCAACATGCTTGTGGATTCCTCCTAATCATGTTCTTACCTTTACATTGGTCTGTGTTAAGGAAATGAGATCGTGTTTGAAGATTATTCCTAGATAACGTAGCATGTAACTAGTCTTGGCTGACTTGGTTAATTCTAGTAATTGCGGAGATCCCTTGAAGATTATGGAAGCTTTTTGTGGCATGGAAAATCATGTTTGAGTCCCAACTAAAGTGTACCATGGTCCGCATACATTTATACTATAATTCCTTAGAATCATTTGTATTAGGTCAAGACCTATTTTGTAAATGTTTGTAATACCAACCTTGGAGATTGTTCCAATGGTTGATGATTGCAGTGCCGACCTTGATGATCATTCCAAGATTGATGAAGTGTATAAATACTTGTAATTGAGTCACAGAAAAGATGTCCTTGTGTGAAAATGGGAAGATAAGGAAAAGGGCAAGGAGATAAGGTAGAGTAGGGTAGAGCATAGTAGAGGAACTATTATACTTCAATGCATTAATCTTAGACATGAAGAAGATGGTGATTTTGGCAGTGAGCTGCCAATAGGGTTTAACAGCCCTCAGGGTTTAATAGCCCTTATTGTAATCTTTCTAGGTTTATGGTTGAGGCAGTGAACCTTCTAGACCTAGTTGTACTTCATGGCAGTGAGCCAGTATGTTCTAGGCCCGTGGAGTGACCAAGCCTGAACATCATTTTTCAAAGATTGCAATATATTTTGAGAGCTAATCCTCTCCGTGGTTTTTCCCCACCTTGGAGTTTTCCATGTAAAAATTAGGTGTCTCTTGTGTTTAAGCTTATGATTTCATGCATTCTTTGTTTAATCATAATAAGTGCGGATAAGTGATTAATGTTTAAGTGCAGAAGTGTTTGAGTTTTTGGGACAACTGATTCACCCCCCCACTTCTCAATTGTCTGGTACATTTCAACACCTCCTTTACAGCCTACTCCTAAGACCAAGACCTCTTGTAAAGAGGAATCATCACAAAATAAAATCAAATGTTCTTATTGCAAGAAATCTAGAAATGATGAGAATAGATGTTATACTAAGAAGATTGATGAGCTCACTCACCTTCTTTAGAAGAACAACATCCCATTGCCCTCATCAGAGTCTTCTTCTCCTTCTTCTTCCGCATCACATTTGGTAGCATCTTTATCTACATAGTCAGGGAATACAAGATTTGCTAATGGGATGAAAGTTAAAGCACTCTTGTCTTCCACAATTCCTAAAAATGGGAAATGGCTTCTTGATTCAAGTGCATCTCATCATATGGCATCTTCTTTGGACATGTTCTCTTCTTTTGAGCCTTGTAGTTCATCTAATATTTTGATGGGTAAAAATACATACATCAAGGTTTGTGGGAAAGGTTCTATTGATATGGGTGAGGGATCTTTCAATGATGTTCTTTGTGTACCTTCCTTGACAACTAATCTCTTTGTGTTGAATGTTGAAGTGATTTTGATGAAATTTTGTTGTGTTTTATTATTAAACCTTCAAAATTATTGTCTCACCTCATTGTTTACAACATTAAAGCATAAATTCATCATAGGTCTTAGGTTGTGTTAAACAAAAATAGTCTTTTTATGCTATGAAAAAACCATTTCCTTCATAAAAAGTTGTTTTCAAATCTTCCTTAGAATCATTTTTTTGATATTTATGCTAAGTCTGGATTGTGTAGAAGTCAGATTTCTAAGCAAACATTGTGAATCAGATTGCACTATTTTTATCCATATCAGGTGCATCACCTTTTTACCTTTAGTATTCATTTAGTTTCTTTTTTCCCCTTTTCCCAAAAAGTAAAAACATACATCTTAATAGAATATTTGAAGGGAACCAACCCACAATCTGGAGGTCTAATCTCGTCATAGGGTAGCCACAACCTGAGATTAGTCCCATGTTACATGGAATTGCAGTGCTTTAACTAGCCTTGCATATGGGTGTAATTCCAAGTGAACAATTTTTGGCACACCTGGTGGGACTTTGAACTAATTTCCAGTTAAAAAGAACTTACCATTACTATTTTTTTTGGTATGATCAGCAATTTATATAGCCTTTTTAGAGGTTTATTTACAAATACCTGGTAACTCTATCTTTTTGGTTTGATAGATCAAACTTTTTGAATGAATAAACATGTCTTTCCTTCATGGAAATATGTCATATCATCCATTGTATCATGAAAATTCTACTTATCAGCCATATCAGATCAGCCATACTACTGGTTTCACACCTAATTCCTTTGACTTGCAAAGAAATCAATAGGCTCAACATGGTTACCTCCCACCCACCCCTGCTCATCCTTCATATTAGCATTTACATGTCCAAAATTATTCCCAAGAGGTTACAGTTATGAAGTATATCATGAGTGACATTAGTAATACATTGTTAAAAATCATGATGCAACTAGAAGAGTTAAAGAGGCAGCAAGAATATGAGCAGCAGCAGGATGAGATGGATTATCGGGCTTATCTTCATGAGTAGGAATTGGAGACACAAAGGATACAATTCTTAGAAGATCTTGCAAGACAGATCATAGCAAAAGAGGTACAGATGCAGTATTTGCTTGCACAAATACAAAAGCAGAACATCCAGATAGCCGCATTCATTCCAGATTAGCATTCTCTAAATGAGGTTAGTAGATATCAAGTTTCAAGTTTCAGGAAATCTGATTGTAATCAGGAATCTAGTTGCATTCAAGATCAGTCTATTAGTTCTCAATATCAGTTGTATCAAGTACTTGAATCAAACAATCAAGCTTTTGAACAAGTATGGAAGCCTTCTTGTACCAAGTACCCTAAATATAAAATACCAAGTTTTATCAAAACTACCTCTTCCATACCAATACAAAATTAGGAAAGGGAAGTAGTGATAAAACTTGAACCAATCAAAATTCCAGGTTTCAATCAAGAAAAATCAGTAGTGGAGCAAGAAGTTGCTACTATTTTTTCTATGTCTTCAGGTAAAAAAGAACAAAATGCATATGAAAAGGATGATAGTTTAAGTTTGATGCCAAATACTTTGCATTTTGATTTGTTTGAGAACATTTCTAATGTTGTTTACAAGAGAAACAAAATCAGGTCATAGATATTAGAAGGTCAGAACCTCCAATTGCAAAGACAAATTGCCTAATTTCCAAATGAGAATAAATTAGACAAAGCAAAAGACTCAATTTTTTTATTTGATCAACTACCTTCTTTTGTTGAGCTAGATGAAGAACTCATAACACAGGTAGAAGTAACTGAACATTTAGAAGATGTAAGTAATTGTAACAATTTGTTGATTTACCAAGAGCAAAATGAAGATAGTCATAAGAACACTAAGAGTTTGGAACTGGAATCAAATATTCTATCACCTATTCCTAGTAGCCTTCAAGAACCTAATAATTTCCAGGAGTTATTAGTTGTTCTAATAGAGGAAGTTGATTCATTAACCATCGAGGAAGAGTTGATATGGCAGCACATCATGCAGGATGAGACTTCTAAATAGCAGATTGAAGAACCTCATATAGTTTCAATGCAACAATATCAGTTAGATGAAGGTCCATTTTCTGATATTATAGAATATTTTTGTTCTCACATTGGTCAAGAAAGGATGCAACAAGGTCAAATCAAAGAGGTAGGTATTCATCCTCTTTATTCATATGAGCTAAATCTTTCAAGCCAGATTGAAATTGTGTATGATCATAAGATCGTAGATCAAGATCAAGATACTAGGAGCATCAGTCAAGGATACATGATTACAAGAGGCTGTTCTATCAGAGATCTAGCCAAAAAGGGGCTAAATGAGAAGGTACAGATTGTTGTTGTACCAACTGAACATATTTCAGCCTTAGAATAGCAAAATCAGATCATTTTTTTACCCCGTGACTGAGGTTTACATGATTAGGTTCAACCGGTGAGTCAATTTTTCTACATTCTTTATGAAGAATTGTAGCAAACTATTGAGTACTTTCTTGTACTTCATCAAATTTTAGCTGCTCATAAGCATGTGAATTAGTGTCCCCTATTGAGAAAAGGAAGTTATTTCAACCAAACAGTTAATGCATTTGTTCAACAACCACCCTTTGGCTGGTTAGAGTAGGGTAGTTAGAATTTTAGTTCAGTCATTGTTTCATTTCCAAGAAGTGCTTCTACACATGTAGCTGGTAATGTTTTAAGCAAATCAGTTTTAGTTTTAGTTTTTTTAGTTAGTTATTGCTATTGTTTTGAGTTAGTGTGAGTTGCATAATTTCTCTAAGTTTAGGGTAGAAATGACTCTATGCCCAATGAGAAGGCAAGGCTATTGGTTCTAAATTGTTTAGTAGTCAAACACCCCTAAGAGGTCACCAGAAATGTTACTAATTTTTTGTTCATGCTAAAAATTAGTTGGACCTAGGTGTAATTGTTTAGAATGAATAATAGAAAACTTCAAGGTTATGCATTCTTGAATGGTTGACACTTTGACAAAGCTGAAAAGAGGATCCAGTTGTCAGGATAACCCATCAATCCAATCAAGATTGATAAGTTATCATGACAATAGAAATGATCATCAAAGGATCAAACATTCAAGGAGATACAATTGTTCTACAAAGTTTGATCTTTCAGGAGTTATAAGTTAAATTGATTATTCAGATTAATCAGTTTTGAATAAAAGATAGAAAGATGTTGTATTACACTGTTATTTCATGTCATGTTTTGAACATACATCCAAGTATCTATTACTTTATCTCATGCATTGATTAAAAAGGAAAAACATATACATCATATGCATTAGAGAAACTAATTGATCATGTTTTAAAGAAATGTTCAAATGTGTCCCACACAAGCCATGGGAGTAACTAAACTGAGCAATTGTAGACATGCAAGCTATGTATCTGTTTGATAAAAGAAAAGAGAAAAGAACATATGATAAATCTAAACATCCATCATTGCCTGATGATGGAGGTTTCTGTTGAAGCTGGTCTTCAAGTCTTCAGTCTTCATGCTTCAATCCAAGCCACCATCTAGTTGAAACCTGCAAAAAAAATTGGGAGAGCCTCGTTAGTGCTCCGGATGTTTATAGTTATCACATGCTTTTATCAAACAGAGACATCTACTTATCATATCATGCATTCAAATAAGAATTCAGATCAGATAATGATACAGATCACGAAGAAATCATGAAGGAGATCAATCAATGCTATCAGGTACTTTTTATGCTAACTTGTTTGTTCACTATGAAAGTATAGGACAAATTTTATTGCTGATTTGAAGATAAATAAACACGTGGATTAAATGTGGCTCCCACAAGGGTTTGAGCCCAGCATGTTTCTTTTCATTTTTTTTGAAAAGAGTATCAAAAAAGGATAGAATGCATCATTCTAAACTATATCATGCATCATCTAATCAACTTACATAAAGAGGATGTCATCATGACATCATTATAGTTGGTTGAAACAAATCAGAACTATATGACTGAATCAAGATTGACAAAAGACAAATTCAGAAAATTAGATTACAGTCATCTCAAGAGTGATAGACATTTTCAGATTATTGTGCCTGATAAAGAGAAGGGAGACAAGTAAGAGGATACAAGAACTTATGTATCATTTGAACAAGTTGCATAATAAGTCTTGTGAAGGGTCATCTCATTATGACAAAGGAGTAAAATTAAACATCATTTATACTAGGTATTTCTCATGTTGTTCTCATGCTGTTTAAAATGATCAAAGTTTAAATAATCATATCACATTCGAGTTGCAAGTGTCTCATAAAGACAGTTAGTTAAAATGTCACATGGAACAATAGAAGAGACAACTTACAGGATAAGACAATCATATTTACATAAGGCCAACTTGACTATCACAAAGTAAAACTTCACAAGATATATGAGAAGGGTAATAAATGAGAGGTGTAACATTCACAAGCTAAAGGCTAAAAAGAAGCAAATAATAGATGCATACATCATGATCACAATTCATCAATGATAAAGACTATCACCTAGTAACAGAAACCTTGAAAGAAGAACAAGCTATGGAGCAGCCACATATGTCACCATTACACGACAATTAAGTACATATTCAAAAGCAAGAGACTGTCATGTATAGAGCACAAAAAGACTCAAACACTTATAGCATTATGAAGTATTAAGAATGCAGCAGTCCAAGGTTAAACAAAGTGGATTCCATGCATTTTATCAACTATCTTGATCAAACAAAGCTTCATCTTATAGACCTAAAGCTACAGTATTGCAATGGTGTAGTCAAGAAATTACCATGCTATAGTATTGCAATGGTGTAGTCAAGAAAGTGCCAGGCCTCAAGTAGAGATACAGTGCAAGGTTAAAGAGAGACATAGTCACTTTTAGCATGAACAATTAGAATATATCAGGATATATCACAAGCTGCCATATCCACCTATAGAGATGCATTGTTGAGTAAGAAGCTAAAGGACAGTAGATAGTGCCAAGAAGCTAAGATAGTGCAAAGCAGTCACTTGAATGGGCACATGATAGATAGTCACAACCAAGTCACTTTTAAAATAGATACATCCAGAGGAGAGCATCCAAATGATATAGTTAAAAAATGAAAGCATATCAATATCAAAGATAAGATCAAAAGAATGCTACAATTTTACGGTCTCAAAATCGTATAGGCATATGCCATAATAAAAGGGTAGAAAGAGCTAAGTGAATGCCCATAATGACATGTTACAGGAGTAGTTATACCATCCATGTTATAATGCTTCAAAAGGAAAGAAGTGATAAATAGAAGAGTTACATATTGGACAAGAAGACCTCTTTCAACCAAACGGTGAGTTATCATAGTCATACAGGTAACAAGCATTCATGAAGTATATATGCTTTGACAAGCTACAAGAGCAAATATAGTACTTCTGTCTATAGTAAAATGAAAAGTATCATATGACAGTTGGGGACTAGAATCTTCATAGCATAATAGATCAAGAAGAATAATGTATCAATTATTAGGAAGGGTTCTAAAACCCTTTATAATCTTTGTTGTTACAGTTACAAAGCCATTATGACCTATATCACAACATGCTATAGTGAAGAGTAAGTACAAAAAGGAGGGTTTCAAACCCTAATATCTTTCTTGTTTCCTTTACATCTACAGTGGATTTTCAGCCTATACATACAAAAGATACTACAAATCACAACATGTTGCATTTTGCACAGAGAGGCCACAGAATAAGAGCCATAATGACAAAATGCTACAGTAAGTGAAAGTAATGGAGGAGTTTATAATAGTGAAGAAGGTCGTGACCATGCAAGAGAAGAAAGCTACAGACACTTAAATGTTTCATAACTTCTAGAGAGCAAGATTACCTTCATCTTAGCTCATGCAGAGTTTCATGGCAACGACAATGTATTGAGTGTTGAAAGGAGAAAACCAGAGCCACCATGGAGCTACTTGAAACCCTCGGCCAACATGTTTTTTAGAGATTAAAGAGAGAAATCAAAAGAAGAGTGAATGAGCAAAGATTAGGGTTGTTTCCCTATTTTGTTCGAAGGTTCTTTTTTCTCAAGTGCAATTTTTGACTTAAGAAAAACCAATTATTACCTTATCCAAATTTGTTGTCGGGGTCAAGACTTTCCCTAGCAATCCTTTGGAGGTTGGCTCATTTTAAGTGAAGAGACTAATATAACATGTGGAAAGGCTACAAGCCTTATGACCTTTTAGGCATGGTGAATATTCCTTGGTGGTCAAATGGTGGAGGCATAACAAATCACATGCTTAAGTCCCTTGTCCATTTCCAAGCATCCAAGGATAGGTTTCATGTTTATGCATGGTGACTAACATCCAAGAGGGTCAATGATTTTTTTGACATGCTATATGTATATGAAATACATGGAGTTCAAGGGTAAGCTCATTATGCATGGTGGAGATGTGACTTCATGGTTAATAAGGTATTGATGTGGCAATTGCATGGTAGCAGCATTGATGGTGATAGAATCTCTATACTTGGCTCTTACACATCATAGATTCTATCATACACAATAACACCTTTGTCATATGACAAGATGCCAACACATGGCATATTAGTGCCACCTCAAATGGGATGCCCAAATCCACATGTGTTTGACTTGACCACTCAAAGCATATTACAAGTAGGATGTCATGTCACAATGCCACCTCAAACTAAATGCCAAAACTGAATGTGCAAGTAAAATATAAATTGAGCAAATAACTAAATAAATAATTAATAAATTAATGCTAGGAATTGCAAGGTTGAGACGCCTTAATTTCCAACATTCTCCCACTTTTTGAACACCTTGCAAGAGCCAATAGAGAGACAAGATTTAATTGCTAGAGGCCAAGAGGCCCATAGACTCTGAACACCATCTGAACTTATCTATGCCCATAGGTTTAGTAAATGTATCTGCAACATTCTTCAAAGTGTCAACCTTTTCTAACATCACCTTCCCATCTTCTACCATATCTCTAAAAAAATGAAACTGAACATCAATGTTCTTTGTTCTAGCCTGGAAAGTAGGATTCTTTGCTAAGCAAATAACACTCTAACTATCACAATGGATAGTAATATGTCCTACATAAAAATTGGCATCTAAACACAACCTCTTAAGCCAAATGGCTTCCTTACAAGCATGAGTTGCTGCCATGTACTATGCTTCTATCATGGACAAAGAAACCATAGGTTGTCGCTTACTCATCCAACTAATAGCACCACCAAACATGGTAAACACATAAGCACTAGTGGATCTTCTGCTGTCAATGTCACCTACCCAATCAGAATCCAAAATCCATGAAAACTCACAGAATGTTGAGGTCCAGGAGGATAACCATGATAACATAAGGACTACTTGGAAGTACCCCTCAAATATCTGAACACTCTCTTCACTGCATCCCAATGTACCCATCTAGGATTAGCCATAAACTAACTAAGGACTCCCACTTCTTGGGCAATGTCTGGTCTTGTACATACCATAGCATACATCAAGTTTCCAACTACACTAGCATAAGGTACTCTACTCATATCCTCCATCTCAGAAGGAGACTTTGGACAATCATCAATAGATAACTTTGTCCCCATTGTAATAGGAACAATCAACAGTCTGTAATCCACCATACTGAATCTCTCCAACACAGTGTTAACATACTTACTCTGGCCTAGCCAAAGTTTTCTATTTGCTCTGTCTCTTTTGATCTCCATTCCCAGAATGTACCTGGCTGCCCCTAAGTTTTTCATTTCAAACTATGCTGACAACTGAGACATCAAATCATAAATCATATTCTTACCATTCTCAATCAGCAACATATCATCAACATACAGTGCAATAATGAGAATATGATCATTGTCAAACATGTAATACACATAATGATCTGATTTCGATCTCAGAAATCCAATAGACAACATAAAAGCATCAAACTTCAAGTACCACATCCTAGGAGATTGTTTCAATCCATACAAAGACATCTTTAACTTGCAAACCAAATTTTCTTTACCTTTCACTATGTAGTGCTTTGGCTATGACATGTAGATTTCTCCCTCCAAGTAACCATGAAGGAAAGTTGTCTTCACATCCATTTGTTCCACTTCGAAATCATAAGCTACTACAAGAGATAAAAGGAGATCAATAGATGTCAGCTTTGCAATAGGAGAGAAAATCTTACCATAATTAATTCCCTCCACTTGTGAATACCCCTTCGCAACCAATCTAGCCTTATACTTCTCAACACTGCCATCTACACCAAATTTATTCTTGAACACCCATTTGCATCCAACAGGTTTCCATCCATCAGGCAAAGGCACCAAGTCCCAAGTTTTATTCTTTTCCAAAGAAGCCATCTCATCTTCCATGGCCTCCTTCTAGAAACTTACATCTTTCATGCCCATAGCCTCTATCATAGTTCTAGGCTCATCAGTGTTAGTAAGCAAAGCAAAAGCACAACTAGAATCAAGAAATGTATAACCAAACCTCTCAGGTTGCTTCATGTTTCATGTGTACCTCCTCAAAGGCTGAGGTGGAGGTTCTACTTCTTCTTCTAAAATTTTAGAGCTGCTAGAGCTTTCCTAATCATCAGGTCCAATAGGGTCTTTCGATTTAGTCTTCTCAGGGGTAGTAGGAAACTAAATCACATCCTCTTTCTTTTCTTTTTCTTCTGGCTGTATAACAATAGGAGAAGGTGTTACCTCTTTGAAGATAACACTTCTACTATAAAAGACTTTTTCAGCCATAGGATCCCAAAGCTTGTACCCTTTCACACCAACACCATAGCCAATGAAGATACAGTTAGCTACCTTGTTCTCCAATTTTGACCTCTTCTCCTTAGGCACATGTGCATTTGCCTCACAACCGAAGACACAAAGATGTCTCAATGAAGGTTTCTTACTAGACCACACCTCTATGGGTGTCTTATCAACAAGCACTAAAGTAGGAGACCTATTAACCAGGTAGCAAACAGTGGCTATAGCATCAGCCCAAAACGTTTGTTTGAGGCTAGCACCACTAAGCATACTCCTAGCCCTCTCCATCAATGTCTTGTTCATCCTATCTGCAACTCCATTTTTCTACAGGGTGTATGGAGTTGTCTTATGTCTTTCAATCCCATGTTCTTTACAAAACTTATCAAACTCTGTGGAACAAAACTCTCCACCGTTATCAGTTCTCAAACACTTAATCTTTTTACTAGTTTAATTCTCTACAAAAGCTTTAAAATCTTTGAATTGACTAAAGACTTCAGATTTTCTTATGAGAAAATAAATCCATGTCCTCCTACTATAATCATCAATGAATGATACAAAATATAATGATTTGGAAATCAAAGGAACATTCATAGGACCAAACACATCAAAATGAATAAGATCCAACACACCAAAAGACTTATGAGAACTGGAGTAAAACTGAACATGGTTTTGTTTTCCATATACACAATGTTTGCAAAAGTCAAAGTCAAGATTACAATCATTTGACCCCTCAATTAGGTTTTTATTTTTTAGGGCTCTAAGACCCTTCTCACTAATGTGACCAAGTCTTATGCCACAACATTGTCTTTTCAGTAGGAAGTTTCATTTCCAAAGCATAAGCACCCTTAGGTACCCAGAAAGAACTACCATCAGAAGTAGAAGCAACACATTTCTTTACTATTGGTTCCAATGGTGAGGATGAAGAATCTAAAGGTCTTTGCTTCAAAACCAAAGAACTATTGCACTGAGTAGTGCATGCATCCAGCTGAAACATAGTACCTCATCAAGTACCCTTAGCAAGCACCATAGCTCCTCTCGTCATCTTGTATCCTCCACCTGAGAAGACAACTTGCACACTTGCATCATTCAATTTACTTACAGAGAGCAAGTTTCATACTAAACTAGGGGTGTGCATAACCCTATTGATCCCCTTCACTCATCCATTAGGGAATTGGATTAAGACTCTTCCATAGCCAACTATCTTCAGGTGAGAGTCATCACCCAAGTACACCTTCCCACCATCGTATTCTTCATACTTTGTAAACCAACCTCAATGTGAGGTCATGTGGAAAGAAGCACTGGAGTCTATTAGCCACACATCTTCTGATGCATGGGTGGCCAAGGCTGTAACATAAGCATCACCATCATCTTGTGACTTGTTGGAATTAGAATCGGAGATGTTTTTCTTCTTTTTCTTCTTCTCCTCTTTACACTCCTTTTGGAAGTGCCCAGATTTACCGTAGTTCCAACAAAAACCTTGGACTTTCCAAGAGATTTGGATCTCCCACAGGATTTGGATTTTCCCTTTTCAGCTTTGTTGTCTTTCTTTTTCCCTTTCTCTTTGGGTCTACCATGAACCGCAAGAGCCTCCTTTGCCAATTCAAAAGACTTTCACTACATCTCTTCAGATAATAGTGAAGACACCACTTCATCCATATTGAAGGTGGTTGTAGTACTCCCAATGGACATGACAAGGTGGTTCCATGAGTCTGGCAAAGAACAAAGCAAGGTCACGCAACGATTCTCCTCCTCCATCTTTACACTAATGGATGTCAACTATGCAACTAGCATGTTAAAAGCATTCAAGTGATCCGCAACTGATCCTCCATCATCCATCCTTAGAGAATATAGATTCTTCCATAGGAATAACTTGTTTACCAGGGGTTTAGCCTAATAAACATCACCAAGTTTCTTCCACAGCTCCTTCGCAGTCTTCTCTTCATGAACATTCAATAGGATGGAATCAATTAAATAGAGTCTCACAAGACCCTCAGCTTTTTGATCTTTGAGATCCCATTCATCTTGAGGCATTGTTGTTGGTTTTGTGCCGGAAATTGCATCCCATAAATCTTTGTCAACAAGCATGTCTTCTATTTTGAGTTTCCACAACTCAAAATTGCTGCCAGGTATATGCACAAAGATGAGGGACCAAAAAGTCGCCACATGACTTTTTGGTCCCATACAAGTCATAATGTGAGCACGTTAAAACATGCTCGCATTGTGTCTTGGTGTTACCAAGCCTATAATGTGACTCGCATTATAATGCAAGCATGTTATAACACGAGCACATTTTGCAAAAGTAAAACTCTCTCTCCCTCTTGTTCTCACCTTCTCTCTCTCTCTCTCTCCTCAAGCTCCAATGTGAGAGAGAGAGCTAGTTTAGGGTTTAGGGGTTAGGGGTCATGGGTATTATTTAGGGTTTATGAGTTTAGGGTTTAGGGGAATATTTAGGGTTTCTCATGATTATGGTTTAGGGGTTAGGGTTTAGGGTTTAGAAATAGATAGAGAGAGGAGACCAATAGAGATTGGGAGAGATAGAGGAGATAGAGAGCAAGGGACATGTCCAAAGACATAGGGAGCAAGATTAAGAGGTAGAGGGATGATAGAGATAGGAAGATAGGGGAGAGATATGGAGATAGAGGTTTAGGGTTTCTTAGGTTTAGGGTTTAGGGGTTTGGGGTTTAGGGTTAGGGTTTAGTGGCATTATTTAGGTTTTATGGTTTAGGGGTTAGGTGTTAAGGTTTACAGGTTTAGGGTTTAGGGGATAGAGAGAGAGAGGATCAATAGGGAGATATAGAGGAGACCAAGGGGAGAGATATATAGATAGAGAGTGAGGGACATGGCCAAAGACATAGGGAGAGATATTGAGAGGTAGAGGGATGATAAATATAGGGAGATTAGGGAGAGATAGGGAGATAGAGGTTTAGGGTTTAGGGGTTAGGGTTTAGAGACATTATTTAGGGTTTAGGAGTTTAGGGGTAGAGAGAGAGAGAGGGGTTTAGGGGTTAGGGGTTAGGGGTCAAGGTTTAGGGGAATTAATTAGGGTTAAGAAGTTTAGGGTTGCTCAAGTTTAGGGTTTAGGGTTTATGGGTTAGAAGTTGGGGTTTAGGGTTGCATGTCAAAAATAATCACTCTATCTTTAGCTCTCTCCCTCCCCTCTTTACCTCATCTCCTCTATCTCTGTCTCTCCTAGGGTCACTTAGGTTTAAGGTTTAGGGCTTAGGGTTTGAGGTTTAGAGGTTAGGGGTTAAGGTTTAGAGGTTTAGGGTTTAGGGTTTAGAGAGAGAGAGGACTGATGTGGACATATAGAGGAGACCGAGGGGAGAGATAGGGAGATATAGATTGAGGGACATGGTTAGACATAGGGAAAGAGATTGAGAGTTAGAGGGATGATAGAGATAGGGAGATAGAGGTTTAGGGTTTAGTGGTTAGGGGTTAAGGTTTAGGGGCATTATTTAGTGTCTAGGGTTTATGGTTTTATGGGTTAAGGATTAGAGGTTTAGGGTTTAGGGTTTGGAGAGAGAGGACCGATTGGGAGATATAGAGGAGACTGAGGGGAGAGATAGGGAGATAGAGAGTGAGGGACATGGCCAAAGACAAAGGAAGAGAGATTGAGAGTTAGAGGGATGATAGAGATAGAGAGATAGAGGTTTAGGGTTTCTTAGGTTTAGGGTTTAGGGTTTAGGGTTTAGGGGCATTATTTAGGGTTTAGAGGTTTAGGGTTGCATGTTAAAGGTACTCTCTCTCTCTGAGTTGGAGAGAGAGGTAGCAAGATAGGGAGAAAGTTATATATAGGGAGAGAGAGAGATATAGAAAGAGAGTCATACTTTTCTTTTTTCCATTTCCTTCATCGATAAGGGAGAGGGAGAGATAGGGAAATAGAGGAATGATAGGGGAGGAGGTAAGAGATATGGAGATAGAGAGAGATAGATAGGTAGAAAGAGAGAGGAGACAGATAGGGAGAGATAGAGGAGAAAGAGGGGAGAGATAGGGTGATAGAGAGTGAGTGAGATGTCTAGAGAGATAAGGAGATAAGGGAGAGATATGGAGATAGAGGTTTGGGGTTTTTTAGGTTTAAGGTTTAGGGGTTAGGGTTATGCTTTAGGGGGATTATTTAGGGTTTAGGGGTTTAGAGAGAGAGACTACTTTTGACATGCAACCCTAAACCCAAGCAACCAAAAACCCCTAAATCCTAAATAATGCCCCTAAACCCAAGTAGCCCTAAGCCTCTAAACCCTAAACAATTCCCCTAACCCCTAAACCCAAGAAACCCTAAATCTCTATCTCTTTATCTTTATCATCCCTCTACCTCTCAATCTCTCAATAATGCCCCTAAACCCTAAACCTAAGAAACCTTAAACACAGGGCTCTCTCTCTCTCAACCCCTAAACTCAAGCAACCCTAAACCTTTATCTCCCTATCTCTCCCTGATCTCCCTATCTCTATCATCCCACTACCTCTCAATCTCTCTACCTATGTCTCTGGCTATGTCCATCACTCTCTATCTCCCTATCTCTCCTCTTAGTGTCCTCTATATCTGATGCAGGAGCATCCCTGGTTCAAGAGCAATCTTGCATCAACCAAAAACATTTGCATTCTAGTTTGTTTGTAGTTTGTTTCTTTTCATTTTCTAGTTCAATAAGATAAAAGATTGTATACTTGGATGATATTTTGATTTTCAGTAAGACAAAAGAAGAACATTTGTGGCATATTAGACAAGTTTTGCAAAGACTAAGAGAAGAGAAATTGCTAATAAACATCAAGAAGTGTAGTTTCATGAAGGAAGAGTTGGTATATTTGGGATTTGTGATTTCTATGGAAGGATTGAAGATGGACCCTAAGAAAGTGAGCAATTGTTGAATGGCCTACACTAGAGAGCATTAGAGAAGTTAGATCATTTCATGGATTGGCTAGTTTCTACTGGAAGTTCATCAAAAAGTTTAGTTCAGTTTGTAACCCTATGATAGAGACAATGAGAGGTGACAGAAAAGACTTTAAGTGGACATCGGGAGTAGATACAAGTTTTTAGTTGTTGAAGTAGAAACTGACAGAGCAACCTATTTTGGCATTACCAGATTTCAATAAGGTATTTCAAGTTGATTGTGATGCAAGAGGAAATGCAATAGGAGCAATGTTAAGTCAAGAAGGTAGACCACTAGCATATTTTAGTGAGAAGTTGAATGATACAAGGAGAAGATATTTAGTTTATCATCAAGAGTTCTGTTGGTTATTATTTTCCTAGAATGGATACTTATTCCCAGTAATCCCTACAAGTTAGCCATCATTGATCAACAGGATTCCCGGGCCAGGGGCCAACAGTATAGGAGATAGACTCTATAAATATCTCCTCTTCTTCTTTAGGTTCTATAGAACCAAGGGGGGTATTCCCTACTCAACATCCATGAAATATAACTATGAAAAGACTGGGATGTTGACACAAAGCAAATTAATCCTCTATTATGCAGACCAAAACTATGAGATAAGTGCAAAGGGGCTAGCTTTGGGCCTATATTCAGTTGTAGACAGAGGATTTTGGTCCTAAAACTACTTCTAATGTCCTAATGGTTTGATTTTGAAGTTTAAAGTGTGATTTTGGTGTTTGGATGCAAAACTAGGACCTTGGGCTATAACCTCAATACAAGACTGGATCAGTGCCTATCCAGGACTTGGAGTCAATAGACATACACATGTGAATGGCCATCATAAATATATACCAAAGACTGGATATCAAGGGGATTTTTAGTAACTGCCTTACAGATACTTCCCAAAAACAAAGTATCCTATTATCTCTACTTACTAATATCCTTATTGTAATATCTCCTTCCCAACACTTGACCTAAAATGTTTAATCTACTCCTTGAGCAGAAGTAAGAAATCAAGCATTCAACATAGCAAACCTATGTTCTAGAATTGTAAAAACCCCTTGGATGCTTAGATTCATAAGAAGAACACACCCAATTTGGAGATAGATAATAGAACACATGCAATATAGCATTACTCATTTAAATTAGCATGATATCAGTAGATTTATGTAGAGAAACATACAACATGAGACTCATAAACTCACAAGATATCCAGAACAGGGCCACCAATAAAGTTGTATTGTATCATGACACCCAAAATTTGTCTAATTTTCAACAACAACAATGAGTAACACAGCTTGGCTTTTATACCAAGACTGTGAACTTAGCAAAATTAATTACAAGGCAAGATCAAAATTTCTGCCCGATATAATGCATGAGAAATGGCACTCAAAATAGTTAATGTAGTAGAGAGACAAAGAGGAACGAGCAGGTGGAATCAAGATCTACACCGCCGCTTGAAGGTTTTCTTTGCAAGCCCAGTAGTTCACCTGTCACCTCATCCATCGATGCCTCTGCACGTCTGCCATTAAAGCCTCAACTACTCGTGGGATGCAACAGTAGATACATCTGGAGATTTTCCTACTCAAAAAATGGTCACACACGCTTAGGAAAAACCATCACTATAGGTTCAAAACAAGGCTGTCGATCTACTCCTATAGCTGAGATCCACAGTTTAAAATTACACTGACAGTCATTGGCCAGTGAAAACATGCCATGTAGGCACCCCATGATTCTATCACTGGCTTTTTCTCCTCTTATTTTGCTTTTTCACCCTTGTATATGCAAGAATGAATGCATATACAATTGTCACTGTTCACCTTTCAAAATCCCCTGTATATGCAAAATGCATATACATACAATAGCTTAATATACAAGGCGGACCCCACGCTAGTTTAGAACAAATTGAAAAAACTACTCGAGTCCGGCTTGTATCCTTTTCAATGCACATCGGCTTGTATATCGGCATATACAAGCACCTTATACAACCCACGGACCTCAAATTACAATTTGCTATATTTGACTCCTCCTTCGCATCCGAGTTGTATATCTTTGTTTTGTATATCAGGTTGTATGCTGCATATACAAACCCAATATACATGCTGTGGACCCCAAACTTGTATGAAGCATCATGGAATTCTATTCAGGTCCGGAATGTATCTTTTCACTTGTATGTTTTTAATGTATGTTGGCACACATACAACTGCCATTGTATACAATTGGTGGGCCTGACCCATTTTCTCTCTCCTTTGCACATTTCATTGCACATCGTATAGATAAATGCAATGTACAAGCCAAACTTCGCCACAATTAAAAAGCACATTTGAAATATTTTGGAACCCGGCTTGTCCATTTGCGAATGCATGTCTCCTTTGTATAACGACCATATACAAACTCACTTGTACATACCTGCGAGCCCCACCAATTGTATCTTTGCTGCTTTGTATACTTTTTTGCATGTGACCTTTGTATCTAATCATTGTATGTTTGAACATACAAACCAAATATACAAGCAGCCCAATATACAAATAGGGAATATTCTTGGAATCTTCAATGTATATTTTGCCCTTGTACATTTCATTTTGAGCCCAATATGCATTTGGAAATGCATACAACTGCAAAATATTCCTGGGAATCTGCGAAAGATTACCGCTTTGTATATGCTATCCAATATGCATCTAAAATGCATATAACTCCTTTTTTCATGATTTTTTGGAAGCTGATTGAAATTTTACAAGCCCGCCAACATACATGACCATTTTGAACATACAAAACTTAGCATTTTCAAGAATTACGATAGGAAAAGGTGGTGAAACACTATGTGGGGGCCGAGGAAAACTTTAAATAAAGGCACTAAGGGTTTTAAGGAACCAAAACATAAACCTGTAGAAACAACTCAAAACCCAAACTCTAGGTGAACACCACTAGTGGCTTCAACTGGGGACATGTAGATGCAAGACTGCAGTGAGAACCAAGCAACTCCGGGGTAGACCAAACAAAACACAAAACTTAAAACATGACCGACTATACAAGGCATGTACAAAATATTTACATCTAGTTTACAGTGTGCACATAAGTTACCCATTTATGAGAAGTAGGCCTTTAGGAACTGACCATGCACAGGCAATTCCAACAATTCATCACTTAGGGCCTGGAGAAAATAAGAATCCTCTCCATGAGTGTCGCTGATTTGATACGGGCCCATCCACAAGGGCTTGAATTTACCATGTTTGCCCTTATCCTAGTTTCTTGCATTCCAAACAAGGACCAAGTCATGTATTTGGAACCTTCTCTTTGTAGTTCTTTTATCAAACAGATATTTTACCTTTTGCTGTCTCCTAATGTTTGTTTTCTGTGCCTCCCTCCTCATCTCATCTAGAGAGACCAGCTGATTTATTCTTTCAATCATTGAGTCCTCAATCTCCTCCTCATTTTCTTGTATGAATTTATAAACTGGAAGGACGTTGTTGACATGCAATCTAGCTGTTGTACCATATACTAGTTCAAAAGGTGACCTTCCAGTTGCTTTCTTCACTGTCACTCTGTCAGCCCATAATGCCATTTTCAACTTTGAATCCCAAGCCCTTTTGTTTTTACCTACCATCCTTTTGAAAATTTTCATGAGGCCTTTATTCCTTGACTCTGCTTGACCATTTCCATGTGGATGATATAGTGATGCATGTAACAAATTTATTCCATAATTGTTGCAAAAATTAATAAATTCACCAGACCTGAAGCACATTGCATTATCTGTGACCACTTTGGTTGGTACTCCAAATCTGATAACAATATTTTCTAGAATGAAATCCATCACCACTTTGCTTGTAGCTTTTTCAGTTGGAATGGCCTCAATCCATTTAGTGAAGTAATCAGTAGCAACCAAAATCCAACTATGTCCTCCACTCGACTTTTCTGAGATTTCTCCTATAAAGTCAATCCCCCATTGCTAAAATGGAGCTTCTATAGTTATAGTCCTAAGGGGTAATGCACCTTCATATCTTAGCTTTCCTAAGAACCTTTGGCAAGGATCACATTTTCTTACCATTCTATGTGCATTTGAGAAAAGAGTTGGCCACCAATAGCCTGCTCTGAGAATTTTGTGGGCTGTTGTATGGGCAGCATAGTGTCCACCACACACTCCATTGTGCATCTCACTTAGAATATCTCTAGCCTGATTTTCATCTACACATCTAAGTAGCATGCCATCAGAACTTTTCCAATACAACTCTCCTTGAACAATGATTTATTTAATAGCCTGTAGCTTCAAAGTCCTCTTTTGATTATCACTGAGGTGGGTAGGAAAGTTTAAATTTTGCAAATAATATACAATGTCCTTATACCACTCAGATTCTGACATATTTATAATTTCATTATGCACTACATTCACTTGGCATGCCTCTAGATTTGACTGTGTCATCAATTTTGCTAAACCTTGTCCTCTTACCATTTTATGATCTGTATTTCAATGTTGAACTCCTACAATTTGTTTATCCATCTGCATCTTCTTCCAGTTACCTCTTGCTGAGTAAAGATATCTTTGACTACTGCATGAGGCACATATGCAACTATCCGAGAGCCTACCAAATATGGCCTAAAACTTTTGACTGCTCTAACCAGTGCATATGCTTGCTTCTCCATGATGTCATACTTCAACTCAGCAGCCTGCAATGACCTGCTAAAGAAAGCTATAGGTTGTTCAAAACCTTCTGCATTTTTCTGCAATAAACATGCAGCAATAGTATGGAAAGAAACAAATGAAAACAACTAAAATGGCTTAGAATAATAAGGAGATTTTAACACAGGAGCCATTTTTATAGCCTCTTTTATATTCTAAAATGATTTAGTCACTTCCTCCTCCCATTTGACAGTTGCACCTTTCTTCAACATTTTAGAGATATCTTTGGTGGTCTCTGCAAAGTTAGGCACAAATCTCCTAACAAAATTAATTTGTCCAAAGAAGGACTGAACACCTTTCACTGTTTTAGGGATCTAAATTTTGTCAATTGCAGCCACCCTTTCAGGATCAATCCTGACTCCATCCTTGGAAACAATGTGCCCTAACAGTTTTCCTTCTGCTACCCTAAAAGCACACTTTTTTGGGTTGAGTGAGATGCCATACTCTAGTGCCCTAATAAAGATTTGTTCTAAGTGAATGCAGTGGTGCTCCTCCTTTTTTGAATAAGTTGTTAAATCATCTTGATACACAACCAAGATTGAGTCAATTAATCCTACAAAAGCAACATCCATTACCCTTTGAAATGTGGCACCTACATTTATCAGTTCAAATGGCATTCTCACATTTACATAGGTTCCCCATGGAGTGGTGAAAGTGGTTTTATATTGTTCTAACTCTTTTACTTTCACCTGATTGTACCCTAAAAATCCATCCATCATGGATAAAAGTTCACAGCTAGTCACTTTCTGTAGCATAGCCTCCATGTTAGGCAAAGGATAATTATCCTTCAAAGAAGATACATTTAGATTTCTAAAGTCCAGACACAATCTTATGTCACCATTCTTTTTTCTAACTGGGACAAGGTTAGACACCCAAGTTGAGTGTCTAATAGGCATGATTATCCCAGCCTCCCTGAGCTTAATAAGTTCTTCTTGCATTTTAGGAGCTAAAGTTGGGTTGATAGGTCTTTGTTTTTGTCTAAATGGTTTAGCTTCAGGTTTCAAAGGGATTTCATGCTGAAATAAATCCTCTCTATAAGCTTTCAGGTCCTCATATGACCAGGCAAACACATGTTTATATTTTCTCAGTAGTGCAATCAACATAGTTCTGATGTGTAGCTTGAGTTGTTTGCCAATGTATACCTTCTTGGGGGCATGAGATGTCCCCAAGTTTATCTCTTCTAAATCATTCTTGTTTGTTGGAGATGCCTTTGTAACAAATCGGTCCTTATTGTCAAAAGCTCTCTCTAAAGCTACCAGCCCTATAGGGATTTTATTTATCTTGAATTGAATTACCTCCTTTCCTAAGAGAGTTTCTTTTCCATCTATAACCTCGACAAAGTTCTGAAAATCCATTTCTTGGTTCTCATATTCATCAATGCAATGCAGAAATCTCAGTAAATCTTTATCATCATCAAAAACCTACTAGCTACACACATTATCTGGCACTACAGGTCTAAGTTTGACCTCAACATTTATAACATCTGATAGAGTAACATCATCTGGCCTTATAGCTACATTAGCTAGAAAATCTGCCTTGACATTTTTTGATCTCTCTACCTAGCTTATTGAAAATTCATCAAACAATTCAATTGTATCCCAAACATCATGCTTATATTGCTTTAATCTTTTATTTTTTTAAGCATACTTATCTCTGACTTGGGAAACAATTAACTTTGAATCCCCAAATACTTTAAGCATCTTAATTCCATGCTTCAGAGCAACATTCAATCCTAGCAACAGTGCTTCATATTCTGCAATATTATTTGTATAGGTAAACCTCAGCAAGAACGAGCATTTTAGAAGCTTACCAGTTGGAGACAGAAATACAATTCCAGCACCAGAGCCTTCCTTTGAACAAGCTCCATCAAAATACATGGTCCAGAGACCTTGTTGGTCAAGCTCTTGAATGCACACATCTCCCTCCTTCCTTTCTTTATCATCTGAGACAACTCTGAAATTATCACAGTCAGTATCCACAAAGCATACATGCTCCTCTGATTCTTGATCTTCAACTGTATCTGATGACCTTTCTTCTCTGATCAATTTGACATCCTTACCATTCATTGGGATTATAGCATATGAGAGATCTAATTGCATACTCCCACCAATCAATCCTGCCCATCTTCTTGACAACAACATGCCAAACTATGGCTTGATATCAACAATTGTTATATTCATTTTGTAGGTCCTTTCTGGATATGCTGCTAGTCTGAAATCCACATCTTTCATAATCCCGATGACAGGTACTTCCCTAGCATCCATGGCATAGCATTTCCCACATGCCTTATCTATCTTTAACCTTGCTTGTTGCATAATAGCCAGAGGCATGATGTTTGTTGATGCTCCTGAATCAAGCATACAATTCTTAATCACTTTTCCATTTATGACCAGGGAGACATAAAATGGTTCAACCTATGAAGGGCATTTTGTCATGGTCACCCCCAGATATATTTTAGGAACCTCATCTTCATCGATACACAGGGCTTGTTTCTTATCCTGAGATTCATCATTATGCTTGGCTTGACAGGATATTCCTGAAATCAAGGATACTGCTTTATTTCTGCATTCTTCAATTTTCATCAGCTCCATTAATGGAACAGAATCTTTACCTAGGACAAAACCTAAGTCATGTCAAAAGGAACATAATTTTGTATAAAAGTTGTAGCCTGTTCTGCAGTTTTATTTTTATCCTGAGATGATCCAGCCTTAATTTGTATGGCTCCTTGACTGTTATTTTTTATCTAAAAATTTCTGCTTTGATTCTCAACCTAGGGAATTCTATTTTCTAGTCCCTGAGAATCATGACCTTTTTTTGCTTAAAATTTTGCTTATTATTGCTCCACTATTTCTTTTGTGGTTCAATCCCTTTATGACTATGCACTGGTTGGGTCACAAAAGTATTCTCTGGTTGGTGTGAGTTACTCACCTGGGCTTTACCCTTGAGATTGTAGTTGCTTTTGACTTGAGCAACTACTGCAGCTGTGAAGGCTCTAATTTCTTCATTGGAAGGCCTCCTTAAATTATTCAAAAAATTGTGTGAATCCTGAGCATAGGCATAGTTGTCTTCATTATCTTCATCATAGGGAAACTGCTGATAGGCCTGAATCTCATCATTTGCACTTGCTTCAGCATCATGAGAAGAATACTCCCTGTTTGTAGACAACATATTGACATTATCATCATCCATGCAATGCAGTTCATTACATTCATCATAGGCAACAACATTATTATATAATGACTGAGCAATCATACATTGTGACTATGAGTGAGGCATCTGGCATATTATACACCAAGGGGTGTCATTAACAATATTAATAGCCTTCTTCAAAGGATCAAGTGTTTCCTTTGCATTCTGAGCTCTTTGATTTGTATTGTTGTGTGGAAGGATGGGTTTACCATTATGCCAATTGGTATTGTATGGTATATCATGTAATGATGGTCTTCTTTCTTGCCTTTGGTAAACCTGTCTATCAGGACCTACCTCTTTTTCATTTTTAGCCATTCTATAGCTTGGGTCCTTAACAATAGTTGTCAATTTATCTATTTTATCCTCAGAAGTAGACGCACTACCTTGAACACCTTGAGTTTTGGTATTTGGATTTTGCAGAATTTTTACATCATCTCTTCTATTTGTCTTACCAGACACTTTTCTATTATTTTCAATATTTATTGCTATTTTGAAAGCATCTCTGACGCTGTGAGGACCCTTGTCTCTTAATCCATAAGCTATTTTAGCATCAAAAGCATTTATGTATAACACTATGCACATAGGTTCATTAGATCTCAGGAGATGTGGCAATTTGTTGAATACCTTAATGAATCTAGCATTGAAATCAACAACTTGTTCATTTGATCCTTTGGTAATACCAGTGAATTCATTAATAAAGAAACTAGGATCAGTTTTGTCACCACACTATTCTTTGAATATTCTCCTGAAGTCATCCCATGATGAAATACTCCTATCAGAAAGACCCTTGTACCATTCTCTAGCTTCATCAACTAAGGATTGCATAAATAATTTCATGAAAACATCCTCATGCTCAACCTCAAAGTTGTCCATGATATTCTGAAAAGCTTTTAGATGATCCTCCCCTGACACAGTATTATTTCCTGAAAACTTTGGCACTTGCAGCCTCACATGTTTGTCAATAGGGTTAGGATAACTAGGAATGCCATAAAAAATTAACTGCCTAAATCTGTCCAACTGCATAGGCTGTCTATCAAATTGATTAGCATTGGCATTTCTGTTTGCATTCTAATTTCTTACATTGTTTAATGGTACTCTAGCATTTTTTACATTCTGTCTCTGATCATTATGCTGATCTTGCACTTCATTTCTGTGCTAATTTCTCATCACATTTACATTTTCAAGGGTAGGAACCGAATCATTCTGAGCAGTTCTCAGAGCTTGTACTTTCTGTCTCATGTCATCTCTAATTTTCATGGCTTGTAAATATTCTAATTCTGCTCTTAGGCTTTTGATTTCCTCGGCTAATTCCTCCTCTCTAAGCATAGAAGAGGATGGTTTTATTACATTATGATCATCATCATCATTATCCCTTACGAATTCAGCTTCTTCAAATCTATCATTGGGATCCAAGAAAGGGCATTCCTAAAACACCTTTGACCTTATTCTCAAACTAGCACCCTACTGTCTTTCATATACATTTTGGATTTCAGCCTCAGTGTTTGAAAAATAAGGTATTGTTCGCTCTGAAGATCTAGGATTGTCTTGAACATTATAACTTTTGGGAGAACCCTCTTGACTAGCTTGACCAGTCCCCTTTTTTCTATACATCATTTTTCTAGGTAATTCTTCAAACAGAGAATTACACAGGGATCTTCTCCCTTGCATACAAATTTTTACTTTACCGGTTGAGAGATTTGTTTGAAGTCACCACCTATAAATAGGAATTATTTTCTTTTAAAATCAGGGTTCATAAAAAGCACTCCCCAGCGGAGTCACCAATTTCTGTTGGTTATTATTTTCCTAGACTAGATGATTATTCCCAGTAATCCCTACAAGGTAACCATTGTTGATCAACAGGATTCACGAGCCAGGGGCCAATAGTATAGGAGAGAGACTCTATAAATATCTCCTCTTCTTCTTTAGGCTCTACAGAACCAAGGGGGGTATTCCCTACTCAACATCCATGAAATATAACTGTGAAAAGACTAGGATGTTGACACAAAGTAGATTAATCCTCTATTATGTAGACCAAAACTGTGAGATAAGTGTAAAGGGGCTAGCTTTGGGCCTATATTCAGTTGTAGATAGAGGATTTTGGTCCTAAAACTACTTCTAATGTCCTAATGGCTTGATTTTGAAGTTTAAAGTGTGATTTTGGTGTTTGGATGCAAAACTAGGACCTTGGGTTGTAACCTTAATACAAGACTAGATCAGTGCCTATCCAGGGCTCGGAGTCAATAGACATACACATGTGAATGGCCAGCATAAATATATACCAAAGACTAGATATCAAGGGGATTTTTAGTAACTGCCTTATAGATACTTCCCAAAAATAGAGTATCATGTTATCTCTACTTACTAATATCCTTATTGCAATATCTCCTTCCCAACACTTGACCTAAAACATTTAATCTACTGCTTGAGTAGAAGTAAGAAATCAAGCATTCAACACAACAAACCTATGTTCTAGAATCGTAAACACCCCTTGGATGCTTAGATTCATAAGAAGAACACACCCAATTTGGAGATAGATAACAAAACACATGCAATATCGAGTTACTCATTTAAATTAGCATGATATTAGTGGATTTATGGAGAGAAACATACAACATGAGACTCATACACTCACAAGATATCCAGAACAGGGCCACCAATAAAGTTTTATTGTATCACGACACCCAAAATTTATCCAGTTTTCAACAACAACAATGAGTAACACAACTTGGCTTTTATACCAAGATTGTGAACTTAGCAAAATTAATTACAAGGCAAGATCAAAATTTCTGCCTGATACAATGCATGAGAAATGGCACTCAAAATAGTTAATGCAGCAGAGAGACAAAGAGGAACGAGCAGGTGGAATTAGGATCTGCACTACCACCTGAAGGTTTTCTTCACAAGACCGGTAGTTCACCTATCACCTCATCCATCGATGCCTCTGCACGACTGCCATTAAAGCCTCAACTACTTGCGGGATGCAACAGTAGATACATCTGGAGATTTTCCCACTCAAAAATGGTCACACATGCTCAGGAAAAACCATCGCTACAGGTTCAAAACAAGGCCGTCGATCTACTCCTATTACTGAGATCCACAGCTCAAAATTGCACTGACAGTCATCAGCCAGTGAAAACGTGCCATGTAGGCACCTCATGATTCTATCGCTAGCTTTTTCTCCTCTTATTTTACCTTTTTGCCCTTGTATATGCAAGAATGAATGCATATACAATCGTTAATGTTCACCTTTTGAAATCCCCTGTATATGTAAAATGCATATACATACAATAGCTTAATATACAAGGTAGACCCCACGCCAGTTTAGAACATATCGAAAAAACTACTTGGGTCTGGCTTGTATCCTTTTCAATGCACATCAGCTTGTATATTGGCATATACAAGCACCTTATACAACCCACAGACCTCAAATTACCATTTGTTGTATTTGACTCCTCCTTCGTGTCTGAGTTGTATATCTTTGTTTTGTATATCGGGTTGTATGCTGCGTATACAAACCCAATATACATGCTGTGGACCCCAAACTTGTATGAAGCATCTTGGAATTCTATTCGGGTCTGGAATGTATCTTTTCACTTGTATGTTTTTAATGTATGTCAGCACACATACAACTGCCATTGTATACAATTGGTGGGCCTAACCCATTTTCTCTCCCCTTTGCACATTTCATTGTACATCGTATATACAAATGTAATGTACAAGCCAGACTTCGCCACAATTAAAAAGCACATTTGAAATATTTTGGAACCCGGCTTGTACATTTGCGAATGCATATCTCCTTTGTATATCGACCATATACAAACTCACTTGTACATACCTGCGGGCCCCACCAATTGTATCTTTGCTGCTTTGTATACTTTTTTGCATGTGACCTTTGTATCTAATCGTTGTATGTCTGAACATACAAACCAAATATACAAGCAGCCCAATATACAAACAGGGAATATTCCTAGAATCTTCAATGTATATTCCGCCCTTGTACATTTCATTTTGAGCCCGATATGCATTTGGAAATGCATACAACTGTAGAATATTCCCAGGAATTTGTGAAATATTCCCACTTTATATATGCTACCCGATATGCATCTAAAATGCATATAACTCCTTTTTTCATGATTTTTTGGAAGCTGATTGAAATTTTACAAGCCTGCCAACATACATGACCATTTTGAACATACAAAACTTAGCATTTTCAAGAAGTGCGACAGGAAAAGGCTGTGAAGCACTGCATGGGGGCTAAGGAAAACTTTAAATAAAGGCACTAAGGGTTTTAAGGAACCAAAACATAAACCTGTAGAAACAACTCAAAACCTAAACTCTAGGTGAACACCACCAAGTTCTATGCCATAATTCAAGCCTTGAAGAAGTGGAGACATTATTTATTTCCTAAGGAATTTGTGTTGTATACATATCATCAAGCTTTGCAATATTTGAACAATCAAGGTAAGTTGAATCAGAGACATATGAGATGGGTAGAGTTCTTGCAGAGTTATACTTTTGTGTTGAAGCATAGGAGTGGAAAATCAAACAAAGTTGTTGATGCATTGAGTAGAAGAAGAAACTTGTTGACAGAGATGAGAGGTGAAGTGTTAGGTTTTGATGAATTTAAGAACATGTATGAGGGAGACACTAATTTTGCAGAACCTTGGAGAGCATGTAAGGAACCTGTTGTGGCAGATAGGAGTAAGTGGTTGGATTATTTCATTCAAGAAGATTGTTGTTCAAAGGAAGTTAGTTGTGCATACCTAGGAGTTCAATGAGAGATAATTTGATCAAGGAGAAGCAAAGTGATGGATTGGCAAGACATTTTGGCATTGATAAGATAGTGGCTTTGGTGGGTGAAAATTACTTTTGGCCTTAGATACATAAAGATGTTCAGAGATTTGTGCAGAGTTGTAGAGTTTGTCAAGTTGTAAAAGGGAGTAGTCAGAACACTGGATTGTATAAACCTTTGACAGTACTGAAGAGACCTTGGCAAGACATAAGCATGGATTTTGTAATGGGATTACTTAAGACACAAAGAGGACATGATTCAATATTCATAGTGGTTGACAGATTTTCAAAGATGGCTCATTTCATACCTTGCAAGAAGACAACTAATGCAGTGCATTGAGCTAACCTTTTTTTCAAGGAGATTATGAGATTGCATGGATTACCTAAGAGTATAGTTTCAGACAAAGATATAAAGTTTGTTGGATATTTTTGGAAGACACTTTGGAAGAAGATGAAGATAGATTTGAAGTTCAGTTCAAATTTTCATTCATAGACAGATGGACAGACAGAGGTAGTGAATAGGAGTTTGAGAAACTTATTGAGATGTTTGGTTGGAGAGAAAGCCGAAAGTTGGGATTTGATTCTTTCACAAGTAGAGTTTGCATACAATAATTTAGTAAATAGGAGTACCTAAATAACACCTTTTGAGATTGTGACCAGAGTGAATCCTCTATGAGTTGTAGAATTGAGAGACATTGGTATGGAAGACAAGAGGAGTGTAGAAGCAGAAGAATTTGTAGATCATATGAAGACAATACATAATCAGGTGAAGAAGCATTTGGAGGACATGAATAGTAAGTATAAGGAGAAGGCAGATGAGAAGAGAAGACATAAGGAATTTGAAGTTGGAGATGAAGTAATGGTGTACATGAAAATAAAAAGATTTCCAGTTGGGACTTATAACAAGTTGAAGATGAAAAAGTTTAGACCTTATAGGATACTCAAAAAATTTGATTTAGGAAATGCATATGAAGTGGAGCTACCAGAGACATTGGGTATGTCACCTATTTTCAACATTGTAGATCTCTATCAGTATCATGAAGTAGAGTTCAATGACAACATGGAAGAAGACTTAAAGCAGTAGTTACCACAACAAGCACCGAAACAAATTGAAGACATTTTGGATAGCAGAGTTGGATGTAGCACTAGAGGAAAACAATACAAAGAATATCTTGTGAAGTGGAAAGGCAGACCGGAAGAAGATTCATCTTGGATTTCTCAGGCTGAGGTGGACCGTCTTGGTTCTCCCCTAGCCGCAGCAAAGTGAGGGACTCACTTTTTCAATAACCCCAAATGTCTGATGTAGGAGCATCCCTGGTTCAAGAGCAATCTTGCATCAACCAAAAACATTTGCATTCTAGTTTGTTTGTAGTTTGTTTCTTTTCATTTTTGAGTTTAGTTTAGGTAGTTCAGTCAGAAGTAGTTTCAGATTGTGGTCTGGTATCGGCATATCACACCTTGTAGATTTGGACGTAACATCTACATTCATTCATCTACATCATATCAAGAATTCAGAGCATTTGGATTAGTTACCGGAAAGATATCGCTATTAGAAGATCAATTGTTTTCTTAAAACATAGAACCCTGACAATATTAGGTAATCAGCTGAAGGACAAGGCTTGTGGGTCATTCCTTGACTTGTGGATCTTAATGACACATCATTCAATGTCCTTTGGTTCATGGCTAACCTTCGACAAGGGTCCGCACGTTATTCCATTCATTTGAGGAAGTGTTCTATGCATTTAGGTCTGACCTATCTGTGAACACGCTACAACTCTTCATTGGAGTTTGTGACCTTCCTTGGCTGATGTGGAAGAATCTATTGGTCTAGAATGATATATATTAATGTAATAGATCCTTAGGAAAGCATCTATTCACATAAGAAAGATTTGATAGTTTATATTTTGTGCAAAGGAGCTTCAAAGCTTTATCTTGTGCATGTATGTAATCAGGCCTTTGAGCCTAATTGTAAGCCTGCAGGTTGCTAGCCAAATTGTATTTGAATTCTTTGATATACTAAATGACTAAATCTACATTTGTTCCATTTCTTTGAGTTGTTTTTGTTGTGTTTACTCTTGTTGCATGGTCCAAACAGTTCATTTTGTGAACCCTCCTACTGTGACTACACCAATAACTCCCTATTAGTCCTCTCTCCCTAAACCCTAAACCTCCAAACCTTAACACCTAAATAATTCCCCTAAGATCTAAACACTAAGCCCTAAACTTGAGCAACCCTAAACCCCCAAACACAAAACCCCAAATGCCTAAACCCTAAACCCAAGAAACCCTAAACCTCTATCTCCCTATCTCTCCCCTATCTCCCTATCTCTATCATCCCTCTACCTCTTAGTCTTTCTTCCTATGTCTTTGGACATGTCCCTTACTCTCTATCTGGAGAGAGAGAGAGAGAGGTGTTTAGGGTTTCTTATGTTTATGGTTTTGGGGCATTATTTAGGGTTTCTCAAGTTTAGGGAGAGAGATTGAGAGGTAGAGGGATGAAAAAGATAGAGAGATAGAGATTCAGGGTTTCTTGGGTTTAGGGTTTAGGGGTTAGGGTTTAGAGGCTTAAGGTTTCTTGGGTTTAGGGTTTAGGGGCATTATTTAGGGTTTAGGAGTTTAGGGTTGCTTGGGTTAAGGGTTGCATGTCAAAAGTGATCTCTCTCTCTCTAAACCCCTAAACCCTAAACCTGAGCAACCCCAAACCTCTATATCCCTATATCTCCCTTATCTCCCTATCTCTCTAGACATCTCACTCACTCTCTATCACCCTATCTCTCCCCTTTTTCTCCTCTACCTCTCCCTATCTATCTCCTCTCTCTCTCTACCTATCTATCTCTAACTATCTCCATATCTCTTACCTCCTTCTCCCCTATCATTCCTCTTTTTCCTATCTCTCCCTCTTCCTTATTGATGAAGGAAATGGAAAAAAGAAAACTATGACTCTCTTTCTATCTCTCTCTCCCTATATATTGTTGGCAAGAGACACATTATGGCAACAAAGTTCATCCCACACATTTGAGGACATGGTGTGCCTATACCGAAAGTCAGATTGAAGAATGTTGTGGTCCGGTAAGCAAGAACAGAGCATGTGGCAAGGTCCGACAATTAGGTCCAGATCTCTTAGAGGAAGCATCTTTGTAAAGTACGAACTTGGGAAAGTCAAGAGGAATACCTTGACTGATAGATTCTAGGAATTGAGCCTCCGGTGATAAGAGAGTGAAGAGGTATGAGTATCTAAGTTTTGGGGTCCAGTTTGGCAGAGTAGACAAAGGAAGAACTGACAGACAGAGCATCAAAATTATTCCAGATGAGATATTGATGGTGATCAAGGTTCTTAAGGTATCATCCATGATTGGCTGACATGTTATATGACTTCTATAAGTATCTCCTTGATCCACATCACTTGGTGAGCAAGGATTCAGCCGACAAACTAAAGTTTGGGAAAATATTGACTATTTCAGATGCCGACTAGAAAGAGGATGAAATCCGTTGTGCGGATATATATACTAGATGGATTTGGATATAAAGGGTGTTGAGTGTGTTGGGGTGTTCGAATAAAAGAAGAAGAATAGTGTGGAAGCATTAAGGCAGGTCCAGTATGTGAAAGGACAGCAGCACAAAAGAAGAGGAAGAATGAAGTGCAATAGATCAATATATAGAGCCTAACCGAAACTGAACTCCAGCATATGTGGATGCTTCTCATCAGTTCAAGTATCTTGTTACTCTCTTTATAACTTGTAGATAGTGAGTCTCTTATAGGCAGTGAGCCTCTTGTGAGTAGTGTGTTCGGGCAGTAAGCCCTAATTGGCAAGTGCCATTTTTTGTATTTCTATTCTTCTAACAGAGAATACATTCTTGCATTAATCACCCCGTGGTTTTCTCCCTTAACAAGGTTTCCACGTCAAAAATATTGTCATGTGTATTGAGTTTATTTCTACTTTCATGATCATTTAAAGCTTATGTGTTTTGATACTACACTAGTTGATTAAGAAGGACAAAAAGTTAAAATAATTAAGATAACTAATTCACCCTCCCCTCTCAGTTATCAACAATTAGTATCAGAACCAAGTTCCTCCTAATAGAGCCTAACAGCTTGAGGAAGATCTAGGAATTCAAATGGATATATATGGTATGAGGGAACAACTTCAGACTGCCCTAGATGATCTTGAGCAATCTAACTCTGAACTTAATGAATTAAAGAAAAGACTCAAACAAGCTGATGACTTCATAAATGAACTAAAAGGGAAACTGAGTATCTCCATGAAAAAGAGAAAGGAACTACTTCAACAATTGGCAAGTCAAGGAGAAGAAAATGATACAAATGAAGATCTGAAGGAGAAAACCAAGTTATGTGAAAAGTTATCAAAAGAGGTCATTATTGTAAGACATGAAATGGAATCAGGAGTTATGAAGTTCACCCAAGAAATTAAAGAGAAAAGAAAAACTAAAGATGATCTAAGACTATCTTTCAAAGAGAAAATAGAAGACTGCCACAAGATGGATAGAATAATCAGACATCTTGAATCTGATCTTGAAGATGCTAAAGATAATGAAGAAAAACTTGAGGATCAAATTGTCTCTTTTAAAAGGGATCTTCAAACAGCAAATGATTACAAAGAGAAACTCAAGATAAGTTCTGCTGAACTTGAAGTTCTTCTTGAAAGCCAAAAGAGGGTAGAGGACAAGTGTGGCTTGGGATATGAGAAAGGTGAAAGCTCTAGATCCGATCAGAAGAAGTTTAGATCAGAAAATCCAAGGAATAGGACTAGAAGACCTCTGGTAAGGCAACCTAATGCTCAAAGATATCCATCCTTCAATGGATACTACCACAACTGCAACAACTTTGGTCACAAAGCTAGTCAATGCAGAAAGAGAATGAATCAGACTAATACATCCTTCTTCAGACAATGTTTTAACTGCAAGAGGTATGGTCACAAATCTCATGGGTGCAGAAATATGCAAATGAACAATTCATTCAATGGTAGATGCTTTGCATGCAATAGAATGGGTCATATGGCTAATCAATGAAGATCAAGAGGACATCAATCAAATATGCAAATAAATGTTGTTTGCCACAATTGTAATAGATCCGGTCATATTGCCAAATTTTGTAGAAGCAAGAATTAGGACAAAAGAGGTCCGGTACATCACAATCAGAATCAAGACAAGGGAAAAGGAAAAGTGAATGCGGATGAAGTTCAAAGTGAGATGAACAAGATTTAGGTGAAGAGAAGTACAGAAAATGTAGGGGATGGATCTGCACCAAAATCTGGTGCTGATATTCCTTCTGAAAATTAAAAAGTGAGCTCTAGCTCAGGGGGAGACACAAGGAAAAACACTTTTCCCCCAGCCAGTTAATTGGTGCCGAGATTGGCACAAGGAGAGTTGCAGATTAAAGGGTTCTCAGAGAAACATCTAAATAAGTTGTGGTTAAGATATGGAAGATCCACAAGATGTTTAGAACAAGATTGTTTTGGTTTCTCAAGTCATCCGGATAAGGAAAACAAGGCAAACCAGAATGACTTAAGTTGAGCATTTATTGCAACTTGGTATTAGGGTTTGTGGAGTAATATAAGAGTTTTTTTCTTATTAAACATTTGTTCATTCTGCATTCAAGAAGAAGCAAAAAGGACCTCTACAACAAATTTCCTCAAGCCCATCAAAAATCATCTGTAGAAGTTGATTCATCCAGCAATTGATCCGGCTCACTCCATGAAACCTAGAAGCATAAAAGGTATTTTCCGTTCTTGAATATCTCTCTGCAAATCTTTAAAAGATGACTACTCTGAATGTGGTGAAGATTTCTGATAGGCCTCGACCCAAATTCAAGAAACATCCATATAAATCCCTAGAAGTTGATCCCCTAGGTGCATTTTCAAGCATTCTGCATGGGATTTTACATGTAGAGGATGTTAGGGCATATATTCATGCAAATATTGAAGAATTTGGGGAATCTAAGCTGGCTGATGTCTATCACAAGCATTTGATAGATGACTCTTTTGAAATCAAAACTCAGTATAAAGCCATTTGGGACAAGCATTTTGCACAATATATTCATTTCCCTTATTTTGTAGAAGATGAATGGGTCCGGTATGTTTTGAGCAGGGTGCATGATAACTTCATGTGGTTGGATGGACCATTCAAGATCACAAAAGATGCCATTAGGGAAGTTACTGGACTGCACTCATCCAGTGGGATACCTGCTCTCAAATCTGTCAAGAATCAAACTGTGAGTGAAGCTACCGGATCAAAATTTGATAAAAGAGCAATGACAATTGAAGATATTATAGATCCAAATATCAAATTTGCATCAATAATAATTGGATATAAGATATATCACTCTAACAGGGAGAATTCAGTAACCGCAATTGCCGTATACACTGCTTATGAAATGTTAAGAAAGAATGCAGATTATGACCTTTGTGAACTCCTTCTAAATTAACTGATAGAAAACCTACAAAAGATTAAGAAGGACATGAAGAATTCCTTCAAGTATGGTGTGTTGATACTATGTTTGTTCTTCTACTTCATGAATGAGCTTCCCGGATCCAATGGTTGGGTGTGGCAGAATGATAGACCAGTAGCCATCCAAATCAGAGATTATATACATGGGCTCGGTGATGTCAAGGCACAGAATACAACACTCTGGGGCTATTTCAGGAATTGTTAGAGCATGATGCAAACAAGAGAGAGAATCCCCTAAGCTTTAGTTGAAAAAAACAAGGATACAATTTGCTTCATGGTTGAAACTGATCAGTGCCTTATGGAGACAAGAGAGCCTAGAATAGTTTGAATCATGCCAATGGGGTATGAAGTGGATGAGAAAATTATAGAGCTGCATGTTTAGCACATGCTAAGTCAGCCCAAAGATCCCAAGGCAGAAAGGTTTGGAACCTTTGAAGAATTAAGTGTAAAGATTCATGTGGAACTAAGACAACTGGAGATAAAGAGAAAAGTGAGAAAAGTAGAGAATGTTGCCAAAAGATATGGCATCTCAAAAGAAGCACTTGATGCACATAGAGAAAAGATGGAAAGGATAGAGAAAGAGAAAGAAGAAGTAGAAAAGAAAAGTGATCTGGTAAAAGCACCCTCCCGGACCAGATCCTCTAAGAGGTCTACACCTACTACTGGTAAGAGCTCAAAGACATCAAAATTGGAAGCAAAATCATCCGATAAAGCAAACAAAAGAACTAAGACAAAGGCCACAAGGTCTTACATCAGTCAGAAGGATGATGAAGAGACTGAGTTAGATGAGGAGGTAAGGAAAATGTAGAAAAAGAAGAAAGTATCTGGTGAACCCTCTACCAGTAAAGATGAGAAAGAGATGGTAGAAGAGTTTGTTGAAAGGCCCACTCTGTCCATTGATGATGTAGTCAAATCAGTCACTGTGGATGGGAACTTGAAGCTAATGACTAAATTTTATGATGACTATAGTGAGGTTGATCAGAAGATCCTGCAAGAAGCCACAGTCAGGTACCTTAACATTTATAATAAAGCATTCATTGAGATTATTTCTCTAATTCCCAAGAGCCTAGAGAAAGAACTAGAAATCAGGAAGAACAATGCCAAGGCCAAGGACCTTGAGATCAGGGAACAAATAGCTATTCAGCTCTATCCCTCAATCACTTAGAAACAAATGAATATGATTTTCAAAGATTACAAGGATGAGTTTCAGAGCAAAGCTAGAATGAATCAGCTTATGCTTGGAGAAACTAATAAAGTGGCAAAAGAAACTAAAGAGATCCTCAGGAATGCCTATAAAAATTCAATATTCCTATCATAGAGGACTTAGGTGATGAAACATTTGCCATGGAAGACAAAGATGAATCTACTGAGACAATGGAAAAAGAGGTAAAGGACACAGGTGAAGAAAAAGAAGCAAATATCTCTCATCCAGTTTCCCCTGTAGATTCCAGACCTAAAGGAAAAGAAAGAGTAGAAGAGAAAGAAGAAGAGGAGAAGAAAAAAGAAGATGTCAGAAGTAAGGTTGCAGAAGAAGAGAAAACTCAAACAGAAAAAGCCTCAGATGACAGTGGCAAGCTGCAGAAGGGGAGAAAACTCTGTCTCTGGCAAGAGACACAGCAGAAGCTGTCAAGGATTTCTTGACCAAAGAGATGATGGAATTTGATGAACCAAAATTGCTTCAAGGTCCATTCAATTTTGATTCCCTCTCTCCGGTGCAAACCATGAAGCTAGCATCCTTCACTCAGGCAAAGGCAAAAGAAAAACTTCTGAAGTCTCACATGGAAGACTGTGAGCTCATAGAAGCTACATCTGGTGAATTGGAAAAGATTATGCCATCCTTCCAAAAGGATTCTTTGGCCTCCACATCTGGTAATCTAAAGACCCTTGTAAATTCTATTCATACACATTTTGATTCTCTAGAGAAGTCAACTGAAGAAAAGGTCTAGGAGGAGTTTTCAGAAAAGAGATTCTCTGAATTGCAGGGTCTGATAACAAATGATAGGAGAGCTATGGATATTGGGGTAAAGAGCTTAGAAAATGCTCTTAAGGATGGAGGAGAAGTATATAAATTTTGTATATCCTGGACAAAAGTAACAAAGGATATTGAGAAGAAAGTGAAAGAACAAGAGGATAAACTATCAAGCCTCTCTCAAAGTTTTGATCCTCTCTCCTCTTCCATAATAAATCAAGAGTGCCAGACTCTTGCAACTATAAATGAAATAAAGAATCTTGAGAAGGAGAAGAAAATAAAAATAGGCAGGCTAAGTGAACTAAGAGGGATTATTATCCCTAAGTTAGAGGCCATGCATGAGGCTCTAACTGATGCTCAGATCACAGCCCGGACTAGTGATCCAACAGATCTTAAAAGGGCAAAAGCCTTTGCATTCCTGTTAAGTGGTCACATCTCAATTTTGGATAGGATGAAGCAGAGTTGGGCAATAGAACTTGTCTAGTTGAAGACAACTTTTGCAGACATACTACAGTATATGTAAGTATAACCTATTTATGTACTTATGTGGCTAAGTATAGATGAATTTTTGGGAAACTTTTGGTGTGCAGACCCTACCCTTTGCCATTGATGTCAAAGGGGGAGTGAGGAACAGTGAAAAATGTGGAATCTCGCTAAGGGGGAGCTTTGGTAAAATGTACATTAGAATAGAGCATCAACCAAGGGGAAGTATAGTATAACACTTAGTCATTTTTTGCTAAGTGTTGCCATCAATGCCAAAGGGGGAGATTATTGGCAAGAGACACCTTATGGCTTCATGATTGTTGTCATTGATGGCAACAAAGTTCATCCCACACATCCACAGGACATGGTGTGCCTATACCGGAAGTTAGATTGAAGAATGTTGTGGTCTGGTAAGCAAGAACAGAGTATGTGGCAAGGTCCGACAGTCAGGTCCAGATCTCTTAGAAGAAGCATCTTTGTAAAGTACAGACTTGGGAAAGTCAAGAGGAATACCTTGACTGATAGATTCTAGGAATTGAGCCTCTGGTGATAAGAGAGTGAAGAGGTATGAGTATCTAAGTTTTGGGGTCCGGTTTGGCAGAGTAGACAGAGGAAGAACTGAAAGATATAGCATTAGAATTATTCTAGATGAGATATTGATGGTGATCAAGGTTCTTAAGGTATCATCCATGATTGGTCGACATGTTATATGACTTCTATAAGTATCTCCTTGATCCGCATCACTTGGTGAGCAAGGATTCAGCCGATAGACTAAAGTTTGGGAAAATATTGACTATTTCATATGCTGACTAAAAAGAGGATGAAATCTGTTGTACAGATATATATACCAGATGGATTTGGATATAAAGGGTTGAGTGTGTTGGGGTGTGCAAATAAAAGCAGAAGAACAGTGTGGAAGTAGTAAGGCAGGTCCAGTATGTGAAAGGATAGCAGTACAAAAGAAGAGGAAGAATGAAGTGTAGTAGATCAATATACAGAGCCTAACCAGAATTGAACTCCAACATATGTGGATGCTTCTCATCAGTTCAAGTATCTTGTTACTCTCTTTATTTGTAGATAGTGAGTCTTTTGTAGGTAGTGAGCCTCTTGTGTAGTGTGCTCAGGCAGTGAGCCCTAATTGGCAAGTGCCATCTTTTGTATTTCTATTCTTCTAACAGAGAATACATTCTTGGGTTAATCACCCTGTGGTTTTCTCCCTTAACAGGGTTTCCACATCAAAAATATTGTGTCATGTGTACTGAGTTTATTTTTGCTTTCATGATCATTTAAAGCTTATGTGTTTTGATACTACACTAGTTGATTAAGAAGAACAGAAAGTTAAAATAATTAAGATAACTGATTCACCCCCCCTCTCAGTTATCAACATATATCACTTTTTCCCTATCTCCCTATCTCTCTCTTTCTCTCAAAGAGAGAGAGGGAGAGCAAGAGTGAGGGAGATGGAGAGGAACAGTTCCTGTATATCACTTCCTCCCTATCTCCCTATCTCTCTTTTCCTCTCAGAGAGAGAGGGAGAGTGAGAGTGAGGGAGATGGAAAGGGAGAGGGAGAGGAGAGAGGAGAGGAGAGAGAGAGTGTGTGTGTCCATGTATATCATTTTTTCCCTATCTCTCTCTACCTCTAAGAGAGAGAGGGAGAGTGAGAACAAGGGAGAGAGAGAGAGAGAGAGTTTTTCTTTTGCAAAATGCACTCATGTTATAATGCGCTTGCATTTTGTGCATTCACATAATGCACTTGCATTATAACATGAGTCACGTTATGTGAATGCACAAAATGTGAGCACATTATAATGCACTCATGTTATGCGTTGCCTTGGTTATTTACAAGCCTAAGGCTTGGTTTGTCTTGGGCTTCCAACCCAAAGTCTTGGACTTTGTTTAAGACATCCAAAGATGTGTTTTTCTAGATTGTATCAAAAACCACATAATCTAGAGCATGCTCCCCATTAGGTTGGCACTTATTTTGATGAAAACTCAAAAAAATACCACCATAATCTTAATCTCTCTGTTATCTATCTAACCATATAATTTTTTTCACATTTTGAGTACGTTAAGGGTTACATCTTGAATTTCTTTTGTTAGTGTGTCTATTTTTTGTCAAAAACTAGTGTCTAGTATTTTTTACTTTGTTTTTTAACCATTCATCAAAATTTGAAATAACTTACATTTTTAGAAACTAGACTCCATTCTACACATATTTTAAAAAAAAATGATTTTTGATTAGTTTTCAAATATTTTAGGGGGGAGCATGCTCAAATTTCCATTTTTCAGGGTGTGTCCACTTTAAAAATTACTAAAAAATCAATTATTCATGAAAAAATTATCAGAAAAATCAAGGATAAACTACATGGTGTTAGCTAATTTCTCACTAGAGCAATTATTGAAATACTAAAAAAAATTTAACATTTCAGGGGGAGCACTCCAGATGCTATGTTATGTTTTTTGAGAAAAATAGGACCAATTTGTGTGCTCCCCCTTTTTGAACCCCTTAATCTCAACCATTTTTGGAAAAAATTAGTAGTTTATAAACTAGATTTAGAGCACTATGACTCTTGTTTTTGTTCCATCTTCAAATTTTGAGTGTAGCTATCTTCAATTTCTCATCCAATATCAATGTTTCCTAATTTCCAAAAAAAAAGTGGCATCTTAAGACCCCATTTTGGTCCCTCATCTTTGTGCACTTACCCTGCCATTAAACTTTTCCAATTCTATTCTACTGGATGTGCCTACCATTTTCTCACTGCAACAATATCATAGAATACGCTACACATACTCCCACTCAATCAAAGATTAGCTCAAAAAACCCCTACCCAACAACTAGGATAACAGGTAATCAAGCTCTGATACCAACTGAAAGGAAGAAAGGTACACAAAACACACTTCCTACACCAATCTAATGAGAGGAATATAATGCAAATCATTTTTAATCCTTATAAATTACAACAATGTTAAACACATAACATAAAGATTACAACAGCAACACAACACATAAAGAAAGTGACACAAGATATATCATCGGGAAAACCTTTTTTGGTAAAAAACCCCACACTCTAAAACTTGCACAATGTATTATCAAAACAATGGTGTGTTTACAATACACTTGCAATGCAAGTTCTTTCAAGAGTCTTCAAATGTCATTTCTAGAGTGATTCTGGCAGCATAACAGTACATGTACAAACACTATGCAACTACAACTCCATTTTTATAGAGTTATAAGGCATAAACAAGAAGCTTCTTGAGATGGGCATCCATCTTGGCCACATGGCCATTTTCCCACATCAAAGGACACTTGTCCAAACTGCAAATACCTCTCTTACATATGTCATACAATTGTAGATTTGACTTCCCAAAGTTGGAGCGCTCCAGGCTAAAAATAGACTATGACAGATGCTCTTATGCATCTTACAGCTGTCATAAAATCTGCCCAACATAACAACCTCAAATGTTGTAGAGAATTAGTCATACAAGACTAAATATAGTATATTCCTCTTACAACATGTCATAGCCCAACTTGGGCACCCAAATATGCCTTCTTAATATGCAAAGATACTTTACGACACTTGTCTTCACTTGTCCCGAGAATCTCTATACTTGGCTCTTACGCATCATAGATTCTGTCATACAGAATAACACCTTTGTCATACCACAAGATGCCTACACATGCAATATTAGTGCCATCTCAAATGGGATGCCCAAATCCACATGTGTTTGACTTGACCACTCAAAGCATATTACAAGTAGGATGACATGTCACAATGCCACCTCAAACTAAATGCCAAAACTGAATGTGCAAGTAAAATACAAATTGAGCAAATAACTAAATAAATAATTAATAAATCAATGCTAGGAATTACAAGGTTGAGACACCTTAATTCCCAACATATATTCGCCGGCAAAGGAGGGTGTAAAATCTAACAAACCCCAATCATCACCAAAAAATGCATTCGAAGGACCAACACTGTACTAACCAATAATGTTGTTAGCAGTGGAGGGTAGTGGTTTGGCTTTTTTTAAAGAAGGGATCAAATTACTTAGAGGATTTTGATGTCTCACTTCCATTTGTATGCAACTTTCCAAAACTGAATCAGCTTCAATTGTATGGAGCTTGTTTTAAAAAACAAACTTTATTGAATGATGAATGGTAGATGGGACTACCCCCATGGTATGAATCCATGGTCTACCAAGAATAAGATTGTATGCGAGAGAATTAGGCATGACATGGATAAGGTTAGGTAATGTCACAGGTCCATCCTTAGTATTTAAGGTGATTGTACCTAGTGATTGTTTACCAAGATTATCAAATCCACAGAGGTTGATTTTATCTGGTTTGATTAAAGATGTATCAATACAGAGTTTATGTAACAAGTCAACGCACTCCCATTGGGTATCCAATTTAATCACTATGCTGAAGCTGCAGTAGCCTACTATAGCATCAAATTAGCCTATTCCAAAGGGTTTACGAAAGTGTGGATTGAAGGGGACTCCCTAAAAATTATAAAGTGTCTAAAGAAAGTTCAAATTCCTAGTTAGACCATTCAAATGCTTGTTAAAGACTTGATCTCTAGGATCAATTCTTTTGAAGAGTTTTATATTTCTCATATATATTGGGAGGGAAATGGTGTGGCCAACGTCATGGCTAATGTGGGGGTCAATACACATGCTTTAAATGATGGGAAATGTACTCTAAATTTCCTAGCAAAGCTCAATCCATCATTTCCAATGAAGCCCAAAGACAATGAGCTAATTGTTCTTATGACAAAGGTTAATTCCATGATTATTACCCAAAAGACCACATGCTTTTTGGGTGATTCGAGGACCTTCATGTTCAAAACCTATTGGATTGTGTTTTTCCTTTTGCAATAGTTGTGTTGGAAATTTGATAATGATAAAATTGCTGAGACTAAGATGGGAGGAGAAAGGAATAGGTTGGAGCCCCTGTCTTGTGATGGAATCCAGAAAAGGCCCCAACTATGGAAGGTAGTTGAGGATGGGGGGCTCATCCCTGTCATGGAAAGGTTGCATGGGTTAGATCCTACTACCAACAATTTGTTTGTTAAAAGTTGGTGGGATAGGAAGGTTAAGGTTAATGGGTTGAATTAGAGATAATCGAGGAGCTTATTGCTGGGATCACTAGTCTTTTGGAGGAGGGGAAGAAGGTGTTAAAAGACCACAGAGCTGGTGAGGAAGCACTCAAGGTTTTCTTTAAAGGGAACAAGAGAAACCAGTTAGTTAAGTTCAATTTAGGTGGCTATGAATGCAAGTCTATAAATCTATATGGGTGGAGGTTGCTGAGGTGCTGATACAGTATATATCCTTGGAAGGTAGGTTCACTACAATATTTAGCTACCATTTTATACTATTGAACCATTTTAGACATAAATTGGTACTTTCCTTCCCCTTCTATCTACTTTCATCAACAGATTTTGATATTAAGGAAAATAAGAGAACCCCTAAGTTTCCCATTCTACATGAGGGGTTGATCCTGCTTATAATGGAGCATATCAAATCCCAGATTCCTAGTTTGGAGGTTAGGGGTAGCACTTTGAAGAAGGGTAAAAATCCTATTGTGGATTACACTAAGTCGACTAAGTGCGAGATGGGTGAGGAGAAGCGGGACCTTGATTGGACTGATGAGGAGGAATCGGTGGAGATTCTTTCCCCTCCACATTCTTCTTAGGCTGAGGGTGAAACTTCAAGAAAAAGGAAGAGAAGTGATGGTAAAAGCACTCTTAAGAACTAGATCCAGAAGGATTGTGGTTCTTCGTCAATAGGTTCTCCCCTTAAGGAGGATAGTGTTGATGAGAATAGAAAGGAGAAGGGGCCCAAAGAAAGAAATGTTCAGGATAAAAAGGGTACCCTTATTTAGAAAGCCAATGATGATCTTGAAGGGGTGCCTGCTAGTGGGTTTAAGAAAGTTAAGGGAAAGGAGAGTGTTTAGGAGGGGCTCAGAGGGAAGCCCAAAGGTAAGAAGAAAGATCCTATTGGCATTGTTGCTAATGAATTGGGAGTTGGGGTTCCTTTCTCACTGATTCCTGACCCTTCTTGCAACTTATCTAGGAACTTTTCTTTCTTAATTTCTTTTGCTGCCAATATGGAGGAACTTTCAAAGGTCCTAGGTATGGTTAAGGATGTTGTGGATAACCAAGACCACATGACCAAATGGTTTTTTATTGAAATAAATAGAATTAACATAAGACTAAGCTTGCTACAAGAGAAGATTAGCAGTAGGGTGGAAATAGATGATTGGATTGACTCAGAGATCTAGATCACTTGGGAAGCCATTTCTAGGGTGGGTCAGTTAGAGAAGGAGTTGAAGAAATGTAGCCAACACTTTGACACCTGCCTAGCCATGGTAGAGAAGGAGTTTATCAAACCAAACTTGGAAAGGGTGGTGGAAATAAGTAAATGTACCATTCATAATACTACTGAGGGGATAATATTCTGACTGATAAATTGAAGGAGCTTAGAGAGGAGTAGATTATTGACAAGGATGGTCATAAAGATGATAGGGATAAAGTGTAGATGAGTGGTGGCATTAGAAAATAGGGTAAGATCATTGAATAAAGAGGTCCAAGTTCTTGAACTCAAGGTAGCAAGAAGAAGTCTTTTGAAGCCAAGAAAGAAGATCTCTTAGGTTTCATTAAGCTACATGAGGAACTCTACAAACAAGAGTTGGAAGCAACTAAGACCCTTAAGAATCTATGACCTAGTTGGTAGTTTTTTCTTGGTTTGTTGTTTGTTTGTTGCTTTCTATTTTTTGGCAGCTGATGTGAACCATTTAATCTATAGGGCTGTGATTGTTTTGATCTTGTGTCTTCTATTTTTGGTTGCCATCCTATTATGGTTATTCTTGGGGCAACATTTTGATGTAAAGGGTTTTAGGGTCCCTTCAAAACTCATTTTACCCATTTTATTAAAAATAAGTCGATGCCACAAACATTAAGACCTAATCCACCATCAATCATAGTGTGTCTCACCCTCATTTTATTAATAATGACAAATATCATAATAAGCTCATATTAGTTTTGAACCTATGAGAGGTAATTCATGTTGTTGAAATAAGATATCTGATGCTTTTGCATGCATACAACTAAACAAAGATGCTACATCATTCAGCCTAACAGAAGGTGGAACAACTACTTTTTGTAGAGCCTCTTGGACCATTTTGTGGTATGTAGGTGATTCTTATATTAAATCCCATAGAGAGATCTTCGTTGGAGTAGCACAGAGCTTCTCGACAAGATCATATTCTCTACCAACATGTTGAGGAAAATGAGGAAGTGGTGGAAGAAAAGATTGAGATGGTGGAAGAGAAGTGGGCACACTCAATGCTTGCTTACTTTACTTGTTATTACAGGTGTTGTGTGTGTGAGAAATTGCATGATAATGAGATTGTTGTAACATATTTTGGACACCTTGATTCCTTTGAGTAATTTGCGTTGAAGAATTGAAGATATGACTAGGAGGTTAAGATGGTTTTGGTACACCTCAAACTGCAAAAAGAGGTGGATTGGGTGCCTCATGTACCATGATTTTAGGAGTATTTTGAACATTAATGTACGTATTCACTATCCCCTTAGTGGGTTGAATAAGTCTACTAATGATGTTAGAATTAACATTGTTATCTTTTTTACAAATACAAGATTTAGGATGATGAGATGAATGCCTAGTATCCACCCATTGGGGATCCATTGTGAGAGAAGGCTCTTCATCCACTAATGCTTCATTTTTTGAATGGAGAGCATTGGAATGAATAGAGGGTAGAGTCATTTTAAGAAATGTATCAATGATTTCATCCTCTTGTGCCAAAATATCCTCATGACTAAGAACCATTTTGGGAGAGGGATCCAAAACATAGGGTAACATAAGCAAAGCTAGGTCACCATCATATGCATTAGAGAAGAGATCCATGGGCATAGACATGGAATTATCATGGCTTATAGTATAAGTAGAAGAAGAATTGTGAACATCATCTTTCTCATGACAATTCATGGAGATGAATTTAGTAAGGTTTTCTAATATCAAAGGATACACAACCATGAGAGTCATGAAGCTAGAAAAATCTTATATATAACAAAGGATATCATACATGAAACATATAACAATATCAATATCATACATGGATTCTATGTGATCTAAAACATAGGGATGCATATTAATAGATTTAGAAAAAAATTGAAAATCTATAATATATGCATGTAAAGATTCCAAAGAGGAACAACTAGAAGAGGCCATGATGAAATGACTATTGCAAGTATGTGCTTACCAGTGTTGTCATTGATGTCAACATATATGTGTTTTCATTGGTGTCAACTATGATCTTATTTTGATTCTTTCTTGTGTTGAGATAATTGCTTTGTATTGGCTTAAATAAGTGTTGAAGATAATGAAAAAGTGTTTCTGATACTGAGTTTCCAAGTGCTTTTGAGAAAATTTGCTCTTCTAATGGAAACAGTGTGTTGCAGAATATCTTGGCCTACAGAAGAATAATGTAGTGTTTTTCTCCGCATATCTTGTATATTGAATATCTTTGTCTGCGGTTTGGAAGTTGTGTTGAAGGATATCTGTAGTTGCTATGTTTTAAGTTTGAGCCTCCATTGTGAAGATTTGAGCAAGTTATGTTCACCAGAGTAAAAATTGTTTTTCTGTGCATCTAGTGGTGATAGGGAGAATGTATTCTACTTTGCATTTGTATGCATTTAAGTCCTACAATATGTGGTTCTAGACTTAAGTTTGTAATGAGGATATGTGCCTTCAGTTCAAATGGTTTATGATTTGGTGATCCATAAGCAGTTTTTCTTTTATGATAGTGGCCGACAGTAAAGTTTAAGTGCTCTAGTTGAAGAATCTTATGGTAAAGTGTTTTAAAGGTTGTGCAAATGTTCTTGGTGATTGTAATGTGCTTGTGGATGTCTCTCGATCATGGTCCTGCCTTTTGATTGTTCCACAAAGTGTAATCTGGATCATGCATGAAGCGTGTTCTTAAAGGTCTTAGTGTTAACACCAGTCTTGGCCGACTTGGTTGTTCTTACTACTTGCGGTTATGCTTTGGAGGTTGTGATAGTGTGTTGTTGCATGAAAGATTGCATTTGAGTCCTCGCTAAGGAGTGATTTGGTCCACATTCATTCTTTCTCTCTCATTAATCAGTTTAGGTCTAAACCTATTTTTATGTATATGTGTTTTTCCAACCTTAGAGATTGTTCCAATGGTTGATGATTGTAGTGCTGACCTTGATGATCATGCTAAGGTTGATGAATTGTATAAATACTTGTAATAAAGTCATGAAAATGTATCCAACTGCAAAGATGCGAAGATAAGTATGAAGTGAAAAAGAAGAGCATAGTAGAGGATGTTTATTGTGCTTCAATGGAACTCAACTTTGCCATAATTTAGATTCTGCTATCTTAGTTCACCAAATCTGGTAGTGAGCCACCCACTAGTAGTGAGCCACCCCATTGGCAGTGAGCCTCTTCTTTTACTGTGAGCAATCTGGGCAGTGAGCATTAAGGCAACGAGCCTTTGATTTTTGGTATTGTTATTACATATTATATTGTGAGCTAACACTTAATGTGGTTTTCCCCTTATTGGGTTTTCCACGTAAAAATTTGGTGTCTCATGTGTTGAATGTGTGAATGTGTTAAGTTTTCAATTTCATGCTTTCATGGTTAAAATGCAATAATATTGTTTAAGTGGATGATGCTTTAATGGTTTTAAAATATTGGTTACAACTGATTCACCCCCCTCTTAGTTGTCTTGCCCTTTTCAACAATTGGTATCAGAGTGAGGGTTCCTTGGCAAAGAGCCTAATAGCTCGAGGTAGATCTGGGATGGTGCATAGGAAGGAGTCACCGCAATTTGATGGAATGGATTATGCCCTATGGAAGGTATAAATGAAAAGTCATCTCATTTCTCTTGGTTATGGTGTTTGGAAAATGGCGAATACCAAATACACTCTTCCTCCAAATGGTCCAACAAATGAAGATGAAATCAAACACTATGAATTAAATGGAAAAGCTAGAGATGCTCCGTTAAATGCCTTATCTAACACTGAGTTGGTGAAAGTTATGGATTGGGACAAGTTAAAATTTTATATGAAGGAGATGATTCTGTAAAAAGTACCAAATTACAAAACCTAAAGGTGAGGTATGAAGCCCTGAAGATCAGTGAAGATGAGAACATAACAATCTACATGCAAAAAGTTGATGAAATTGTCAATGGAATCAAAGGTCTTGGAGGAACTATTAATGAGGATGAGGTTTTCATGAAGATTATTAGATCATTACCTAAATCCTACGGTCACAAGGTGTATGCAATTGAAGAACTTATGGTTGTGCAAAAGGTTTCAAAGGATTAGTTACTTGGCAAGCTTACTGCTTTTGAAATGAGAGACTTTGGTAATGTTCTACCGAAGACTAAGACTGCTTTCAAAGCCAACATTTCAGAAAAGGCTTCAAGAACTCAAAAATATGTTCTGGAATTTGATGATGATCTAGATGAGGTAGAAGCCAACTTTGTGGATAGAATGCAATGAGGTTCTGGTAAGTTCAAAAGAAAATCACCATTTAAATGCTTTTCTTGTGGTAAGATTGGTCACTATGCCTCCAGGTGTCTAGAGAGAATTGAGAGAGGTAAGAAGAAATTTGAAAGTAGACCTAGAGTCATGAAGAAATGCTATATTGTCAGTGATCTTGATGATGATGGTGTAACAGGTGATGAGTTTGATGATGTTAATACTAGTGCAAATGAATGCTTGTTTATTGCTATTAAAGAAGAATATGTGTCTACTAATCTTGCTAGCTGTGTGAATGAAGAAAATCCAATGGAAGAGAGTGTTTTGTCTATTCAGGTTGAGAAGGATAAGGATGAATGGATTATTGACAGTGGATGCTCACATCACATGACTGGTGATAAAAGTAAGTTTGTAAGTTTGGAAAAGTATGATGGAGGACTGCTTAGGTTTAGAGATAATGCAGCTGGTAATATCTATGGAAGAGGATCTATTTATTTTGATGGTAAGCACAATACAGATGATGTTCTATATGTAAAGGGCCTAAAGTATAATCTTTTAAGTGTTGGCCAGATGTGTGATAAAGGGTATGATCTGAGTTTCAAGGATAATGCATGCAAGAGCATGGAAAGCTCTAGAATAGTGATTGCAACTGGTAAGAAGACTAGAGGTAATATTTATCATTTGAGAGGAACTAATGATTGTTGTTTGTTGGCTCAGATAGATGAGAGTTGGTTGTCATATAGAAGGATGTGTCATATAAATTTTGACAACTTGATAAAGATAAGTTCAGTACAAGTTGTAAGAGATTTGCCTAGGCTTGCGAAGCTCACTAATACTATTTGCAAGGAATTCCAAATGGGAAAACAAACAAGGACAAGTTTCAAGAGTAAACAAATTTTTTCTATTGGATTGCTTGCATTGGTACATACAAATTTTTGTGGTCCTACAAGAACAAGAAGTCTACAAGGAGACATGTAGAAAAATTTTCTGTTGGATTGCTTGCGTTGGTGCATACAGATTTTTGTGGTCTTACTAGAACAAGACGTCTGCAAGGAGGCATGTATTTTATGTTGCTTATTGATGATTATTCCATAATGACTTGGGTTACTTTCTTAAAGGATAAATCAAAAGCCTTAGACAAGTTTAAGTTTTTCAAGGTGATGGTTGAGAATGAGTTAGATTTAAGGATCAAATGCTTAAGGTCTAATAGAGGAGGAGAGTTTACATCAAATGAATTCAATAAATTTTGTGAAGAACATAGGATAAAAAGGTAGTTATCTTCTCCTAGAACTCCCTAGCAAAATAGAGTTGTGGAAAGGAACAATACGATAGTTTAAGAGGTTGCTAGGTCAATGATGAAGGAGGCTAACATACCAGAAGTGTATTGGAGAGAAGCTATACATACTGCTATCTACATTCAAAATAGAGTTCAAGTTAAAGGTAATGGTACTAAAACTCCTTATGAATTGTGGTATGGAAGAGTTCCTACAGTAAAATACTTCAAAGTTTTTGGAAGCAAATGTTATATCATAAGATATGAGGAGTTAGGCAAGTTTGATGCTAGGTGTGATGAAGGAATTTTCCTTGGATACTCCACTAAGAGTAAGGCCTACTGGTGCTATAATAAAAGATTGAGAAAGATCATTGAGAGTACAAATGTGAGAGTTGATGAAGACATGGAAAGAATATCATATCTAGGAGGCTATGAATCAGATGAACCTAATACTACAATGAATGAAGAAAAAGATGAACAAATGGATAGTCAAGTTGAAGAAGAAAAAGCCCCAGAAAAGATGCCCATGTATGTAAGGATTAATCATTCTAAAGATTAGATTATTGGTGATAAAAGAAAATAGGTATTGACAAGGAAAATATCTACTAAGGAATAGGTGAATTAATGTCTACTTTCACAAATTGAACCTAAGACTGTAAATGAGGCTTGCAAAGATGAAAGTTGGGTAAAATCCATGGAAAAAGAGCTTATGCAGATAGAGAAGAATCAAACTTGGGAATTGGTCCCTAGACCTGCTGATAAGAATGTGATTGGAACTAAATGGGTGTTCAAAAACAAGATGAATGAAAATGGATAAGTAGTGAGAAACAGAGCAAGACTGGTATGCAAAGGATATTCTCAGGTTGAAGGTATAGATTTTGAAGAGACTTTTGTTCTTGTGGCAAGGATTAAAGAAATAAGCATTATTCTTGGTATTTCCAGTACACAAAGACTTCAAAGTGTACCAGATGGATGTGAAGTGTACATTCTTGAATGGAGAGTTGGAAGAAGAGGTTTACAATGAACAACCGAAAGAATTTTAGTCATCAGACCAAAGTGACATGGTGTGCAAATTTAAGAAAGCCTTGTATGGACTTAAGCAAGCTCCTAGAGCCTGGTATGCAAGATGGACAAGTATTTGTTGAAATTAGGGTTTAGTAAAGGTATTGTTGACATCAATCTCTATTTCAAAATCAATTAGAAATAGAGGCAATGAAGGTATGTGTAAGAGATTTGTAGAGGAAATTAGGGTTCAGTAAAGGTATTTTTTGATGATATTATCTTTGGAGGCAATGAAGGTATGTGTAAGAGATTTGTAGAGGAAATGCAAAAAGAATTTGAGATGTCTACGTTTGGTGAAATGAATTTCTTTTGAGGACTACAGATTACTCAATTAGAAAAAGGAATTTTCATATCTCAGTTCAAGTATGTGAAAGAATTGTTGAAGAAGTTTGGAATGGAGGATTCTAAGATAGTATGTACTCCTATGATAACTGGCTGCAAGTTGAGTGAGAATGATGAATCACCCAAGACTGATCAAAAAAAGTATAGGTCTATGATTGGAGGACTACTTTATCTAACCCATACCAGACCTGACATAATGCATGCAGTCTGTCTTGTGGCAAGATTTCAAGAAGATCCCAAAGAGTGACATGTGATGGCAGTCAAGAGGATCATGAGGTATTTGAAAGGCACTTTAGAATATGGATTGTGGTATCCCAAAGATACTAATTTTACTCTTAGTGCTTATATAGATGCAGATTGGGTTGGAGATGCTGATGACAGAAAGAGTACAAGTGGAGGTGCTTTCCTCTTGGGTAATAGATTGGTCTCATGGTTAAGTAAGAAGCAAGAATTTGTTTCTTTGTCTACTATAGAAGCAAAATATATTGATGTAGCATGTTGTTGTACTCAAGTGCTTTGGATGAATCAAACATTGAAGGACATTAGAGTTGTGTATGAAGAACCTATTTCCATCTTCTGTGACAATACAAGTGTTATAAACATTTCAAAGAATCCAGTAATGCACTCAAGGACAAAGCATATATCAATAAGGTATCACTTTCTGAGAGAAAAGGTAATAGAGAATGAAGTAAAGATGGAATATGTGTCTACAAAGGACCAAATTGTAGATATTTTCATTAAGCCTTTGCCTAAGGATACTTTTGAGTATCTTAGGGAGAAGTTAGGGGTTATTATCCGTCCTGCTCTAAACTAAGATGCATGGGAACTGCATCAATCTAGTGGTGCTCAAAGTCTTATTCTTTGATCTAGATTGATGTTTTTGAAGACTACCTCTCAAGGGGAGCAAGTAGATGTTGTTGATTAAGTTCCTGGTAAAGAAAAGTAAATATTACAAGTATGTACAGAGAAAGAAGAAGTGACGACCTTTGCCATTGATGTCAAAGGGGGAGAAAAAAATCATGTGAAAAACTCAAGGGGAGGAAGAATTTAGAAGTGTTAAAAGAAAGGGGGAGAAATTAATTAGTACAGAGTCTTGTCTTGATGATTCTTATAGTTTTTAACAAAAATGTTGCCATCAATGACAAAGGGGGAGATTGTTGCAAGTATGTGATTACCGGTGTTGTCATTGATGTCAACATATATGTGTTGTCATTGGTGTCAACTGTGCTCTTGTTTTAATGCTTACTTGTGTTGAGATAATTGCTTTGTATTGGCTTAAATAAGTGTTGAAGATAATGAAAAAGTGTTCCTGATATTGATTTTCCAAGTGCTTTTGAGAAAATTCGCTCTCCTAATGGAAATAGTGTGTTGAAGAATATCTTGGCTTACAGAAGAACAGTGCAGTGTTTTGCTCCACATATCTTGTACATTGAATATCTTTGTCTATGGTTTGGAATTTGTGTTGAAGGATGTCTATAGTTGTTCTGTTTTAAGTTTAAGCCTCCAGTGTGAAGATTTGAGCAAGTTATGTTCACCAGAGTAAAAACTATTTTTTTGTGCATCTAGTGTTGATAGGGAGAATGTATTCTACTCTGTATTTCTCTGCATTTAAGTCTTATAGTCTGCAGTTCTGGGATTAAGTTTGTAATGAGGATATGTGCCTTTAGTTCAAATGGTTCATGATTTGGTGGTCCACAAGTGATCTTTCTTTTATGACAATGGCCGACAGTAAAGCTCAAGTGCTCTGATTGAAAAATCTTATGGATAAAGTGTTTTAGAAGTTGTGTGGATTTTCTTGGTGATTGTAACGTGCTTATGGATGTCTCTAGATTGTGTTCCTTCCTTTTGATTGGTCCGCAAAGTGTAATCTAGATCGTGCATGAAATGTCTTCTTAAAGGTCTTAGTGTTAACACCAGTCTTGGCTGACTTGGTTGTTCTTACTACTTGTGGTTATGCTTTGGAGGTTGTGATAGCATTTTTTTGTATGGAAGATTACATTTGAGTCCCATCTAAGGAGTGATTTGGTCTGCATTTATTCTTTCTCTCTCATTAATCAGTTTAGGTCCAGACCTATTTTTATGTATATGTGTTTTGCCAACCTTAGAGATTGTTCCAATGGTTGATGATTGTAATGCCGACCTTGATGATCATTCCAAGGTTGATGAATTGTATAAATACTTGTAATAAAGTCATTAAAATGTATCCAAGTGTGAAGATGCAAAGATAAGTCTAAGGTGAAAAAGTAGAGCAGAGTAGAGGATGTTTATTGTGCTTCAATAGAACTAAACTTTGGCATAATTTAGATGTTGTTATCTTAGTTCACCAAATCTGGCAGTGAACCACACACCGGTAGTGAGCCACCCCATTGGCAGTGAGCCCTAAGATAGTGAGCCTCTAATTTTTGGTATTGTTATTACATATTATATTGTGAGCTAACACTCACTATGGTTTTCCCTTATTGGGTTTTCCATGTAAAAATCTAGTGTCTCATGTGTCTCATGTGTGAATGTGTTAAGTTTATGATTTCATGCTTTCATGGTTAAAATACAATAATAGTGTTTAAGTGGATGATGCTTTAATGGTTTTAAAATATTGGTTACAACTGATTCATCCCCCTTCTCAGTTGTCTTTTCCTTTCAACAATGACTTGTCTATTATATGTAAATATAATATGGAACAACAATTTACAATTCATTAATAAAGTACAACCAATATCAAAATAATATTACAATCCAAGACCTACAAGTGTAAGATAAGCAAGGCTTTTCAAAAATGTGATATTCTTGGTAACCACAACAACCAAGTCTTGAAAATCTAAGATGTGTAGTATGTGCAAATGATTTTCCTAAGTAAACAAAAGAGGGATTAGAATTTTTTTCTTTAAATGAAGATACAAAAGTGTCAAATGAAGCTAGATAGTTTTGTTTGTGCTATTGCTTTACAATTTTAAAGAGAAGATGAACGCATGACTATTATTTATTTCTAATTTAAACAATTATGACACATATGATGAGTTACAACAACTTAGAATCATATTTATCAATCCTTCATCATAACAAAGATCTGAAAATAAGATTTCAAATCTAACAACTAAATGCAAGACTAGCTATGGTTTTACTATCAAACCCTAGATATTAAATGCTTATTCCCTAAACCAAAATTTTTTTTATGCAAGAATGTTTTTTCTTTCATAATTTGAACACAATTGATATTTATGAAATGCTATAGCAATGTAACATCAGATTTGACCACTAGTTATTGTTAGCAAAATTTGAAATAAGATTCTACTCAACAAACCTTAGGTGCAAGACTAGCTAGTTTTTTCAAAAATGCAAGATTTTTGAAAACCCTACTAATAAGAAGTGCCAATGCAATATATGCAACTAGAAAATGATTAATTAATTTAATACCAATCAGATTTGATGCAAAAATCTGAAATTTATATCATTCTATAATGATCTAAACTTATGGAATATAGAAAATGTGATAAATATGCTTTTTCCTAAATCTACATCAAATGCTTGATTTTCTAGTTTCTAATGAAAAGATGCAAGGATGTTCTTGTTTAGATGGAAAAGAGATATCTATCCTAAGAGGTTAAACTAGATAAACCCTCTTCCATAAATATTAGACACAAACCGAGCTTGTCTTCTACCCATGAAGGAGAGCCAAACTACATGGCTTTTGTCCCTTTGTTGTACAGAAGAGTGTCAACCAAATTCAACCAAAACTAACAAACCAAACTAGGGCAAAAGATGAAACCCTAATTGACCAAGATCTGAAAATATACAACTATAAAAAATAGAAACAAAAATTTTGAAAACATAGTAGAGATTAGGAAGTAGAGAAGAACCTAGATCAAACTTTGGGAGCACAGAAAGATGAGGGTATTGGGCATCCTAGACCCTATTTAGGGTTTTACAAAAACTCCAAGTTTCACCAAACCTATACTTGCAACACCTTTCTTCTTCCCAAATCTTGTCCTATACAACTTGTTACTCTAACCTACACACAAGAAAAGAGGAAAAGGTTGTGTTGTGTTTAGGGGCTTGCCTTAGTCAAACCCCGTGTTGGTCTTTCCACCTCTACTACAGTGATCATTGGTGTTCCAAGAGTGCGTGCCCTAGGAGGGTAGAGGCAAGATCAAAAATATATAATGAAAGTATGAATGAAAATGATAAATATTACCATAATATGTGAAACCCTAGTTGGACTAGATAACTCAAGATCATCCACCAACAAGGAGATAGATAAAGATAGCTTGAACTTCCTTCAAAACCTACAAATGAGCATCATAACAACCACAAGCATGTAGCAATTCCAAGGATGAAGAGAACTTGAGCATAGGAGATCAAACATGTAAGTAATTCTAATTCTTCTCTCAACATATAGTTGATAAAATGAATTGTAAAACTCCTTTATATATGCATTCCCACTCACCAATAATGAATAAAACCAAATGGGGCTGACATGTAAAAGTTAGGGAGGTTTTCTAAGCCAGCACCACAAAAATAGGACTAGGGCTAACATCTAGGACTAGGGCACTAGGTTCCCTAGTACTTTAACCCCACAAACTCTGGAGAGTGTCCATTTAAGTGGGCTTAGACTAGTTCTAGATTTATTTTACTGGGTTTATTCAATGGGATCAAGATTTAATTGTTTAATGTTCAGAAAGGTGTTAAAATAGGTTCTGATTAACAAGTGTACACACTTTTTTGCATAACATTTACCCCCCACTTTAGCGGGGCTATGAACTTATGTTTGAACTCACACTAAAGTAAGGAGAAGATAGATTTCAAACATGAAAACATAGAAGCCAAAGAATTCCTCCAAGTTGTGAACTATGGTAGCCCTCAAGCTTAGGATTCTAAGGTTACAAATAAATAAGAAAAGATATTTTAAAACACACAAGACATAGTAACATAATTCACATACACAGAGTACTATAATCAAATATAAGGAATACACGTCATGAAAGACATGCAATACACAAAGGTAATACACTCCATACACAATACATATATTCTTGACACGAAGCATACACATAAGGCATAAAGTATACTTGGAAAACACATGCAAAACATGATGAAGACACACAAAACATAAAGAATACAAATGAAAATAAGAAAACAATCATGGAAACAAAAACACAAGGAACATGACTTTGACACTAGCTTGCTCTATAGCTAGGGATCATGTGAAGAGAAGTGCCCTCATGGATCACACACTAGTAAGGACTACCAAATTACTAGGTGACCACAACCAATCACATGAAGCACACAAGATAGAAACATTAGTTGTACTAGGTGGCTCATGGACCAAAAGGAAACATCACAGGCTAGTGAGGACCATCGAATCACTAGGTGAGTTCCATGTCAACTATAATAAACAAGTATGTAATCAAAAGAGCATAGCGCGATGTATGGCCCCACCTTAAAGTGATATCTAACTCCTATCAGGGAGTAATTGCTTTAAGGTAGTTCACAAACCACAATATAGGCACAAAATCTTTCTGGAAGCATATGCCCATAAGATATGTGTTCCCAAAAAACTACATCACAACCAAGGGGTTGACCCCACAAAAGGCAAACCAAGGGGATGCTTCGAGCATGATACACAATGGCTTGTGTAGTCATGGTATGATGCCAAACATAGAAACAAGGTGTCACATAAATCAAATCATACAAGAAATTATCATTTTAGAGTGAATAATATAAAGTAATAACACAAAGAGATCTACCTAACTGGCGTCAATATATGAATGGTTGTATAATAGGAGATATCTCGAGACTATAAATATTTGGAAATTTTATCATCTGCCAGTTGGTAGAACTATGGAGACAAAGGAATAAATATCACAAGAAATCAAATAAAAACCTTAGGTGAACAAGGAAGAATGCCTTGTGTCATTCCCAAAGGAAATACTAATGCAACTTACGACATATAGAAGAAAGATGATACAAATAGAGAATGTCACAACAACTTTCACTCCCTTTGTATCCTTGCACCTACAATGGTGTCAAGGGTCATCCAAAGAGATATTAACAAAAAAAATAACACAAATAAAGCATCAAGAAACACATCACGATGGAAAACAATTACATGCGCTCATGAAATAATAGAAATAAGTGCCACACTCGCAAGTCTGCCTAAAGCAAATCATCCTCCTCCCAATCTTACTCATCACCAATTTGGGTAGGTGGACAATATGCAAGAGGAACTCTAGAAAGTGTGGTGTAAGGAACAAGAACCATACCTATATCATTATTATCTTCAAATTCACTATCAAAATATAGCATGATAGGTTCCGTAGCTAGTTGTGAAGCTTTATCCTTCTCTAGAGGAGACAAAACACTAGTAGATGTCTCTTTTGCATCCGTTGGTGATAAATGCTTGCAAGGAGGAAGATTTTCCTCTCTTGTGGCAAGATGATCCATAGAATGATGACACTTCTTTCTTTCTTTCATAATTTTATTTTTCTTAGATTTTTTTGTGATATTTTTTAAGGGAACCATAGTATCTTCCAATGTGGGTTCCTTTTCTTCCTTTACTTCAAGAACATTAGAAGAAACAAGAGGAACCACTAAAGGTTGAGAGACCATAGGGGGAGGGTTACTCAATGCGGGTTGATCTTCCTTCTTAACATGTGAAACAGGTGGAAGTACTTGAGCATCCACAAGCGGTTGACAAACCTCAGGAAATAACTTACACACAATCAATTACTTTTCACTAGTCTCCGTAGAGGCAGGTGGGACAAAAGTAATATTGTGATTACGGGGAGGTCTATTTTGTGCTAGATGGTTTCCTCATTGTCCTTGAAGGGATGATGGAGAGGAAGCTCAGCATATCTACCAGATGCTCGAGGACGAGGAAGAACCTTCAATTCAGGATTAACTTCATTTGCCACCTGTGGGACAGGGGGAATTACTGTAATAGCCCCAAAAGATTGAGGAGGTCCAAGGACATCACAAGGAGGTATGTTACTAAGTGATAACTCTACATTTTTTTGTGCTTTAAATTTTTGATATGGCAAAAATAATAAATCCCCTCTAGCTCGAGCAACTCCAACTAGTTTATGCTAGAAGTAGTCAAGTGTAAAGTATCCATGTTGAGCAATGGGTTGGTACCGACTGTGATGTACAATGTGCACATGTCCCTCAAATGGAAACTTTAAGCACTTATGAAACATAGAGGGGATTGCCTTCATGGATCCGAGCCATGGGTGACCCAACTTCACATGAAATAAGTCTGATGTTGGAATGACAATAAAAGTAACATGCAAAGATCTTGACCTGACCTTGATAGAAAGGGTCAAGACACGAAGGGTTGGAAAGATAGATCCATTGTGTACTCTAATCATGATCTCTGATACATCATAGTTATCATGGTGTAAACCATGTAGAGAAACTCTTCAGTTACTACATTTACCATGCAAATGGGATCGATCATAGCACCTCTTATGGGTTTATCATTAATTCGAATAGTTATGTATAGAGGTCCATCAGGAGCTTCAATAGTAGCATCATGAGGAGTAAAAAGTATAGATGGTTTAGGTTTTGCTCGCTGTTATGAGGGTGAGCATCTACCATACAAGCATCACCTTCATAGTCTTGTTCTTGATGAAGATAAGAAACATTAGATTCATGATGAGGTAATGGATATGTATATATTTGTAAGTTTTGATTAGGTGGAGCCATAGATTTATGTCCTTTGTTATTTACACCAGCAACTTGGATGACATTAGAATCAATGAGGTCTTGAACATCATCTTTAAGATGCATACATCTTTCAGTGTCATGACCAGCGGTGCAATCAAATTGACAAAAGGTCTTCAAATTGAAAGAAGATGATTGCATCTTACTTGGATCGAGAGGTCTAACACTGGGTGGAAGTTTGATGAGATTTTTGTTCAAAAGTTGTGTCATTATAGAGTAGAGAGACTCCAATAATGGTGTGAAATGTCTTGTTTTTTGTTTCAATTTATATGGGGTGGGAACAAGAGATGATCCATATGTTTTCTTATGTTATTGGCTAAAATTGCATTGATCTTGATGAATTTTTGTTGTGTCTTTTGAATGAATGATTGTGTGAGGCTTCAGATTGACCAACTAGAGCTAATGAGGGATTATTGTCATACTGATTAACTAAAATTTGGTAATCATGGAGAGTCATGCAAAGATGAGTGAAAGATTCATAATGCATCAACAAGATTTTATCATGGATGTGAGGTTGCAATTTTCCAATGAAGATTCTTTGTACATCAGCATTTGGAATAGAATATTGAACTTGTGAAAAGAGAGATTGATAACTGCCCATAAAATCTATTACTTTCTCTTTTATTCCTTGTTTTCAATGAACCAAATTGGTCAAAGAGACTTGACGTCCAATGTTTTCTTGAAAGTGTTCAAGGAACTTATTGATTACTTGTGAAAAATAAGTGATTGACTTAGGAGGCAATGAGAAAAAACAATCCAAGGCTATGTCCTTGAGTGGCCTAGGAAAGAGCTTTTCCAAAATTGCATCATCAAAGAAGAAATCACTACACAGAGTTGTAAAGGCTGCCACATGGTTGTTAGGGTCTCCCTTCCCATTATACTTCTCAAAGAGATGGGTTTCAAGCTTCTTAGGCATTTGAGCTCTTAGGATAAAGGGTTGCAGATATAATGTGATGTCATAGTGGGTTTCATGGGACTTTGGTTTATGCTTGCTAATTATTGGATGGAGTTCATATTTTGTAAAAGTTGATTTGTGACTAGGTTGGAAGGTGAACTAGGTTGAGATGGGTATGAATAGATAGGGTTAACCATAGGCTGTGAGACTATGTGATTGGCCTTTTGGAAAGTGATAGTAGGCTTGGTGTGATTTGATGTAATTGGGATGACACTAGGTGTGGTATTTGGATAATTGAAGGGAACAAAACCATAATGACAAATGGGATTCCTAGTAGATAACCCAACACATGTGGTTGAACTATTACTTAGATGTGTATTAGTCCAAATTAAACTAGGTTTTCTAGTCCAAATTAATTAACTGTAGATTTCAAATTAACTAGGTCTTCTAAAAATGCAACATTTTTTATAAGCCCTAGCAATGAATAGGTCCAAATGAAAAATAAAGCATTATGAAATGATTATTTTCTACAATACCAATCAGATCTGATGCAAAAATCAGAAATTTAAACCTTTCTATGATGATCTAAAACCTATGCAATGAAAACAATGCAATAAATATGCTTTTTCTATGCCTAAAATGCTTGATTTTTCACTTTTCAATGCAAATATGCAAGACTATCTTTTCTTAAACACAAAGATGATATGCTACAGAAAATGAAATCAATTTAATCATTCCACAAAGATATGAAACAATTCACTAATCTCCAAACCCTAGGTTCAAGACTAACTAGGTTTTCTAATAATGAAAAGTTTTTGTAAACCCTAATTTTGAAACAATGCAAAAATAAGCTATGTAGGTATGCAAAATGATTAGTGAATACAATCGTAACTAGATCTAGGGTAGAAAACAACTCAGATTTGAATCAAGATGGATTCCAAAGTGCAATTCACATCAAGTTCACCAAAATGTTTAGATGGAAAAGAGATATCTAGCATAAGAGGTTAAACTAGGTCAAACCCTCTTCCATAAACATTAGGACACAAACTGAGCTTGGCTTCTACCAATGAAGGAGAGCCAAACTATAGGGGTTTTTTTATCTTTGGTGTATATAGGAGTGTCAACCAAATCCAACCAAAACTAACCAATCAAACTAGGGCAAAAGATAAAACCCTAATTGACCAAGATCTGCAAATATACTATTGTCAGAAATAGAAATAGAAATTCTGAAAACTTAGTAGAGATCAAGAAGCAGGGAAGAAGTTGGATCTAAGTTTGGGAGCATAGAAAGACCAGGGCACTGGGTGCCCTAGACCCTATTTAGGGTTTTTTAGAAACTTTGAGTTTCACCAGACCTATACCTACAATACCTTTCTTCTTCCTGGATCTTGTCCTCCAAAACCTATTACTTTGACTTGCACATAAGAAAAGAGGAAAATGATTTGTTGTGTTTAGGGGATTTCCTTAGTCAAACCCCTTGTTGGTGTTTCTACCTCCACTACAATGATTATTAGTGATCCAAGAGTGTGTACCCTAGGAGGAAAGAAGCAAGATCAACAATATATGATGAAAGTATGAATGAAAACGATAAAGATTACCACAATATGTGAAACCCTAGTTGGAGTAGATAAATCAAGATCATACACCAACAAGGAGATAGATAAAGATAGCTTGAACTTCCTTCAAATCCTAAAAATGAGCATCATAACATCCACAAGCATGTAGCAATTCTAATCATGAAGAGAACTTGAGCATAGGAGATCAAACATGTAATCAATTATAATTCTTCTCTTATCATCTAGTCGATAAAATGAATTTTAAAACTCCTTTTATATATGCATTCTCGCTCACCAACAATGAGTAAAACCAAATGGGGATGACATGTAAAATATAGGGAGGTATTCTAAGCCAACACCAAAAAAATAGGAGAGTGTCTATTTAAGTGTTCTTAGACCATTCCTAACTTTATTTTTTAGGTTTATTCATCGGGATCACGATTTAATCGTTTAATGTTCAAAAATGTGTTAAAATGGGTCCTGATTAAGAAGTGTACAAACTTTTTTACATAGTTCAGTTATTTCTTTAAAAAAAAATGATATGCTACAGCAAATGATTAAATAACAATTTAATCAACCAAATAATTCCACAACACTCAAACCTAGAAACCCTAGGTCCAAGACTAGCTAGGTTAAAAAAGATTGCAAGGTTTTTGTAAACCCTAACAATGAAATAATGCAAAATTAAGCTATATAACTATGTAAAATGATTAATGAATGTAACCTAATCAGATCTAGGGAAGAAAATAACTCATATCTAAAGCAAGAAGGATGCCAAAGTGCAAGATATGATGGGTTCACCAAAATGCTAGGTGGAAAAAAGAGATCTAGCCTAAAAGGTTAAACTAGGTCAAACCCTCTTCCACTGAACATTAGAACACAAGTTGAGATTGATTTCTACCCTTGAAGGAGAGACAAACTATAGCGGGTTTGTCCCTTTGTTTTATAGAGGAGAATAAACCAAATTCAACCAATCAAACTAGGGCAAAACATGAAACCCTAATTGAGCAAGATCAGAGAATAACAAACTATTGGAAACAGATACAAAAAATCTGAGAGCACAATAGAGACCGGTGAATAGAGAAGAACCTAGATCTAAGTTTGGGATCACACAAGGACCAAGGTGCTAGGCACCCTAGACCCTAATTAGGGGTTTTTAGAAACTTAGAGCTTCACCCGACCTGTACCTACAAAACCTTCCTTCTTCCTGGATCTTGTCTCTTGAAACTTGTTACTTCAACCTACACACACGAAAGAAGGGAAGAGGGTTGGTGCTATTTAGAAGCTTGCCTAATTCAATATCCATGAATGGTGTTTCCACCTCCACAATATCAAATATGAGATATCAAAGAGTGTGTACCCTAGGAGGGAAGAGGCAAATCTGAAGTAGAATGGAATGCTGTCACAAAGCATGAAGGAAAGAAGTCACCATGAGAATGGAAACCCTAGCTTGCTTGATGTAGCATCAAAACTTGACTCAAGAAGTTGGTGTAGTCCAAATAAGTAGAGAGATCTTCACAAGACCTACAAGAAATTATTGCAACAACAATAATCTACAATAGAGAGCTTTAGAGAAGAATAGAGAGCATGAGAGAGAATAAAAGAGAGTGCAAGTGTGCCTAGATTGATAAACTAACTTTCTTTTATATGCATTCTAGCTCACTAATAATTAAAAAAACCAAATGGGTCCCACATGTATTAGCCAAGGAGGTGTTCTAGGATAACACCCCAAAAATAGGGTTGGGGCTAACATTTGGGACCAGGATGCTAGGCACCCTAGTCCTTTATCCCCACAAACTCTGGGGAGTGTCCATTTAATTGGTCTTAAACCTATCCTAACTTTATTTTGTTGGGTTTATTCATCAAGATCAAGATTTAATTGTTTTTGGTCCATCCAAGTGCTAAACTAGGTGTAAAATGGCAAGGGTAAACATTGTACTCCATAACAAATACAAATGCAAGATAAAATGAAAACATAAGAAAGAAAGAAAGCATGCACAAATTATTCAAAAACAAACAAGGTATTGGCCCTATCAAGTTGTAAACCAATGATTGATTGATTGGATTGAATGATTATTTGTTAATGATTGGATTGATTGATTAATTTGATTAGACTTATTTGATTTGATGATACTAGTGTTGTTGGCCATGCAACACCAAGATTTGATTGATAAGGATAGTGTTGACATTGTGGGGAATGATATATCCCTAGATCAACATAAATATGTGGGAGCAATATATCCCATTGATGATTGATGATTGATTGATTTGGTTTACAACAAGGCTAGGATCAAGACCATGGATGTGGTTAGATAATTTGGATGGATTGATTGGCTAGATGTGTATGGATTAAGGATTGGTTTGAATTTGGTTTTTATTGCTTGGATTTTTGGATATTTTGGTTTTTGTGTTTTTGTAATTTTTAATCTTTTTGGGTTTTTGGGGATGTTTTAAATTTTTTTGGATTTTTTAATGTTTTGGAATGGAATTGGATTACAATTTGGATAGCATACATGCTAGATACCAATGACAAGGGAAAACCAAGTCTAGCTACAAGGATAGAGGTGGGATTGGATAAATGGATAAAAGGATTGACAATAATGGATGGGATAGAAGACTTATGATATATGGATGACTAAAAGAATGGAATGGATGAGAGGAATCATAATGGAGGAAGGGATCTAGGATGTAATCTCCAAATACTATGTTGCATAGGAATAACATGCCCCATTCTAGATGTAATGTTAGGATTTTACATGACAGAGTTTATGATGATAAGATGATAGGATTGATTGGAAAGGATAAGGTATATCAAGAGATGTCTAAAGAATTTTTCAACATTTTCCCCCTATGTCGTTATCAAGATCAAAAGGATGATTGGAAGATGGATAGATAAAATGATAGGTATGTGAGTATAATGGATGAGGATGGTAGTATGGTATGGAAATGGTAGGATGAGAAATGAGAGGAAAGAAATGATAGGGTGGATGAGACAAATTTCCCCCCAGTGTAAGTCACATAGATAAGAAACCTACACATGATGCCTATTTTCCAGGTTTTCATCATGGTACTTATCCAAGGTGCCACCTAGGTGGTTTTCACCATTGGATGAAGGCATTCTCTTTACTATTTTGATTATTCTTTTTTATTTCTTTTTTTCTTTCTTTTGGAATATTTGAATGGGATGGGTGGATATGGAAGAAAAAAGGGGTACTTAAGCATTTGTGTCCATAGCAAGGTAATAGCAACTCATAATGGATGGAAGTCACACATGGACCATGTCAAGTGTCATTATGCTCATGGATTTTGGTAAAGGGTTGCATGAAGGGAGATGGAATAAGTAGATAGTGGATTATGATGTGGATTATGGATGGAAGGATTATGGATTATGATGTGATTATGGATAGAAGGATAGTGAATGGAAGGATTATGCAAAAGCATGGACCATAGAGATATGATAGGGAGATATGTAGGATAGTGGATATAAGATGAGGAGATGGAGGTATGTGATAATGTTGTGGAATGGAAAGGAACCAAGACCAATGGTTGCACACACTGTGATAGACATTGAAGCTTTTGATTGGAAGGGGGAGTTGGGAGTAATGGAGATGTATTTTCACATGCTTTTGGGATTTATAGGACAATGGAGGGGGGATGGTGGCATAGTTTTTGGAGGTAAGATAAGATTTATGATGGAAGGAAGTGGATTTAGGAAGAATGAAAGTGGTACCAACATTTTTCAATTATTTTCCTTTGGATATATAGCCAAGGCCATAAAATCACGGAGGGACTTTGACATGGATGGGATCCAAAATACCTTGTTAATGAAGGCCTAAACCTTTACCTTGATAATTCATGTTTTGGAGTATGCAATTGACAATGGGATTTTGGGTGTTTTGGACACAAGACACAAGCTCATTATTTGATGGGCAAGGCGAGGTGGCGGATAGAGGTTGTTGCTTTTCTAGGGAAGAACATTCATGGATGAAGGTAGTAAAACCAATAGGATAAGATGGTGGATTTAAAAGGGGGTTGATAGGAGATGAAAAAGGATCAATAGGATCTTGATTATCATTATTCTCATTATAGTCTTCAAGACTACTCCCTCTTAATCTAGAGCTTGCATCCTTGCTACGTCTAAATCTTTGGATTCACCTCGACACTTCCTCCCAGGTAAGGGTTTTGGGAAAAAAACTAGAATGTGAGAGAAGGCAAAAGAAAAAGTTTATTGTTCCACTCCACAAGTAGCACCCCTCACTTTTTCCTCACCCCTCAGCTTCTCGTACTCCACCTCCCTTCACTCACTATCTTAAGCTTGCCATGCCACATTCTAGCAAGCATCCTTGGTCCACCTACCCACTAGCTCTCACCATTCACCTCTACAACCCCTCCCTTTTTCTCATGACTTGGCTCTTTCTTCTACTCTATCTAACCCCATGTCACAGTTAGCCATCAGATCTTCTACCTTAGTCTAGTCCACAAACTTGAAAGGAAGATAGGTGTGTAGAAATCACTTCCTACACTAATTTAATGAGGGGAGGAGAGTGCAAATTCAATTTATCCTTACTATTACAGAAATGTTAAACCCACTAACAGAGATATTGCAGTAAACACATAAATAAGAAAGTATGACAGAAGGAGAGAGACACAAGATATACATGGGGAAAACCCTTATCGGGTGAAAAACCCCACACTCCAAAACCTACACAATGTATTATCAAAACTAAAATGGTTTACAATACACTTGCAATGCAAGCTCTCAAGAGTCTTCAACACTCATATCTAGAGACAAACTAGTAGTATAACAATACCTATCAAACTTGTAATACATCTCCTCTCCAAAGCACCTATTTATATAGAATATACAAGGTAGGAAATGGCTCCACATAGGGATGGGCATGCAACATGGCCTCATGTCCCAAAACCCATGCCTATGGACACCTTTCCAATGCTATAGGATGCTCCTAACACTCATCAAGTCACCCCATCCCAAGGAGGTCACCTATTTCCAAAATGGGCTATGACAGATGCTCTTACGACTCTTACAACCATCATAGAATCTGTCATAGTTGTCATAACTTATAGTTGTAAGAGAATCTATCATACATAGGACATAAATAGCATATTCTCTTACAACATGTCATAGTCCACCTTGGGATGCCCAAAGATTCCTTTTTCAAAGATGCTCTTCGACACATGTCTTCACCTATCATAGAATCTCCTATTTCCTACTCTTACATGTCATAACTTCGTCATAGGAATCTATCATGACTGTTAGGGTCAATATTCCCTTACACAACATCCAAGATGCCAACACATGGAAAAATATTCCTACCACTAAGTGGGATATCTCCTCATGTAAGGACAAAAATACATGTGGTCATATGCCATGTAGGATGACACATCACTGTGCCAACTCCCACAATATGACAACATAAGATTTTGCATCCAATTAATACAATAGGCAATAAATAAATAAATACAATGTAAACATACAAGGAATTACCAAGGTTGAGACACCTTAATTCCCAACATTATCCCACTTGTCAAACACCTTGTAAGAGCTAATAGAATTAATAGGATTTAATTGCTATAGGCTGAGAGGCCCTTATACTCGAAATGCCATTTGAACTTCTCTGTGCCCACTAGTTTCGTCAATGCATCTATAACATTCTTCAAAGTATCTACCTTCTCCAAATTTACCTTCCCATCCTCTACCATGACTCACATGAAGTGAAACTGTACATCAATACACTTTGTTCTGACATGGAAAGTTAGATTCTTCACAAGGAAAATTGCACTCTGACTGTCACAACTGATCGTAATCTAACATGCATCAACACCAATATCTCATCACAATCTCTTAATCCAAATGGCTTCCTTACAAGCATGAGTTGCAACCATGTACTCAGTGTCTATAGTGGACAAAGCAACAATAGGTTGTCACTTACTCATCCAACTAATTGCATGACCAAACATAATGAACACATAGGCACTGGTGGATCTCCTGTTGTCAATGTCACCTGCCTAATCAGAATCCACAAATCCATGAATACAAACTGAATGTGTAGGTCCTGTAGCATTACTGTGATAGCATATGGAATACTTAGAAGTACCCCTCAAATATCTGAACACTCACTTAACTACATCCTAATGTACCCATCCAGGATTAGCGATAAATTGACTAAGGACTCCCACTGCTTGGGCAATGTCTAGTCTTGTGCAAACCATGGCATACATCAAACTTCCAACAACACTAGCATAAGATACTCTGCTCATGTCCTCCACCTCACTAGGAGATTTTGGACAATCACTAATAGACAACTTTGTCCCTAATGAAATAGGAACACACAATGGTCTACAAGCTGCCATGCTGAACCTATCCAACATAGTCTTCACATACTTACTCTGGCTTAACCAAAGTTTTTTGTTAGCTCTGTCTCTTCTAATTTCCATTCCCATAATGTACCTGGCTGCCCCAAGATTTTTCATCTCAAACTATGCTAACAACTAAGACTTCAAATCATAAATTATATTCTTACCATTCCCAATCAACAACATATCGTCAACATACAATGCAATAATGAGAATGCGATCATTGTCAAATTTGTAATACACACAATGATCTAATTTTGATCTCAGATAACCAATTGACAGTACAAATGCATCAAACTTCAAGTACCACATCCTAGGAGACTACTTCAAACCATACAAAGACTTCTTAAGCTTGCAAACCAAATTCTCTTTACCTTTTTCTATGTAATGCTCTAGCTGTGACATGTAAATCTCTTCCTCCAAATCACCATGAAGGAAAGTTGTCTTCACATCCAACTGTTCTACCTCTAAGTCATAAGAAGCTACAAGAGATAACTAGAATCTAATGGATATCATCTTTGCAATGGGAGAGAAAATTTCACCATAATCAATTCCCTCCACTTGTGAGTACCACTTCGCAACCAATCTAGCCTTGTACTTTTCAACACTGCCATCTGCACCAAATTTCTTCTTGAACACCCATTTGCAACCAATGGGTTTCTGTCCATCAAGTAAAGGCAACAAGTCCCATGATTTGTTCTTTTCCAAAGAAGCCATCTCATCTTCCATGGCCTCCTTCCAGGAACCTACATCTTTCATGCCCATAGCCTCTTTCACAGTTCTAGGCTCATCAGTCTTAGTAAGTAAAGCAAAAGCACAACTAGAATCAAGTAATGAATAACTGAACCTATCAGGTTGCTTTCTTGTTCGTGTAGACCTCCTCAATGGATGAGGTTGAGGTTTTGCTTCATCTTCTAAGCTTTTAGAGCTACTAGAGCTCTCCTCATCATCAGGTCTCACAGGGTCTATTTGTTCAGTCTTCTCAGGGGTAGAAGGAAACTAAACTGCATTCTCTTTCTTTTCTATCTGTTCTGGCTATAGAACAATAGAAGAAGGTGCTAGCTCTCTAAAGATAACACTTCTGCTATACAACGCTTTTTCAGCCACCAGATCCCAAAGCTTGTATCCTTTCACACCGACACCATAGCCAATGAAAATACATTTAATAGCCTTGTTCTCCAATTTAGACCGTTTCTCCCTAGGCACATGTGGATATGCCTCACAACCAAAAACATGAAGATGTCTAACTAAAGGCTTCTTACCAGACCGCACCTCCATAGGTGTCTTACCAACAAGAGTTGATGTAGGAGATCTATTTACCAGATAGCAAGTAGTGGCAACAACTTCAGCCTAAAACTTTTGTTCAAGGCTTGCTCCACTAAGCATACTCCTAGCTTTCTCCATCAATGTCTTGTTCATCCTCTCTACAACTCCATTTTGATGTGGGGTATATGGAGTTGTCTTATGCCTTTCTGTAATATCAGAAAATGTCCCCTTGGGGGCTTTTCCCTCATAAGGTTTAGCTCCTAGGTCTTTAGAGTGCATTTAGGACATTTTAGTTCATGTTTTATCATCCTGATGGAATAAGACCTAAGTCCCATGGCAAATAGGACCTAGGAGGACCCCTTGAGCTATACCCTGCCCAAAATAGGGGGGAGGACTTGGGCACCCGCGCCCTAGTCCTGTCCTATTTTGGGGCAGCCCCAATTTCTGTGTGTCATTTTATGACCATTAGGAGGTTCTTTTGCCAACACGGTAAAGTTTGATTTTTAAAATCTTGGCAGGAATGCTTGTAGGTGCATATATAAGAATGTGTAGGCATTCATTTGTAAACTAGATGATCATTGTGAACTCTAGGCATTCTCAAGGTGATTCAAGGCTTTCTATTATGTTGCAAGAGTAGACTTGTATGTTTTGTGTGCTGATATTTGTAGATTTGAGCATCAATCTCCTCATGGCATGAAGAGCATCTTCCTCCATGAGAGCTTCACTATAAGGTGACATATCATTGTGTTTTTATCATTGATTCCTTTGGTTTTTGGCCTCTACCTCACAAGGGCACACCATCTTTATCTGACAATGGTGTTCAGAGACTTAAGTGTCCTCTAAGGTTTGACTGAGGCAAACCTCTAAACACCACAACCCCCAAACCAAGTCTTGTGATTGCAGGCTACAGGTGTCATGTCCAGAAAAAGTGGAGTTGTACGAAGGCTGGGAAGACATCAAGGATTTAGGATCTGAAGAAAATTTAGACAAAGGAGCAATTCTAGGACTAGGGCACTTGCTCCAGTGTCCTCCATAGATAGATTCCAGAAAATAGAAGTTACAGGGCTGATCAGTGTTTAAAGGAGGTCCAGATTCCCTAAAAAAGTAGGTATCTTGGACTTGGCTACCTGCTCTAGTGTCCCTGACTGTTCTTCTTTGGAACCCCAAAAATAGGTATTTTGTAATTTGGTATTTTATTCTGTAAGATCTTTTTCCGTAATTCTTTAATTTGTTGTCGTATTTGCATAATTAGGGTTTTAATGGTCAATTGAGCATAAAAGAAGGAAAAATGATAATTAATTAATGAATCCAAGTTTCCCTACATCTGAAAGTGACTCTAGGGTATGATAATGCTTTCCATTCGACCCTAGATCCTTCAATGTATAGTGGAGAGGCAGATTTAAACACCTAAACAACAAAAGATTAACAAATCCAGTTTTACCCTAAACATTTTGGTGAACCCATGTTTCTAGACTTAAATTACAAATTACTAAGTGTTTTTCTTTAGATTTGGATTGATTTCATTCATTTATTTGGTCATTCATTTCATTGCATTAAGAAAAATTCAAAAAAATTGAAACATTGGGAAAATATGAAAAAATTGTATTGTTTAGCTTACTAAATTGCATCAATTCTTCCTATATTTTACTAATTCATGGTTTTTGCATTAGATCTGATATAAACTATAGAAAAATACAAAAATTCAGAAATTTGCCTTGCATTTTCATCATTTAATTGTTAGGGTTTTGTGAAAATTTTGACAATTTTATATAACCTAGTAATTCCAAAATCTAGGGTTTGTAGGCAAAATCTTTTATCAGATTTTTCTACTGATTTTAGAGGCTCATTAAAATTTGCATTTGGATGTAGTCTTGCATTTTAGTGTGAATTTGTATTTAGATTTAAAATATTTACATTTTTGCATAGAAAATTTTAACAAAAACTAGAAATTTTGATGCATTTCCATTAAATTTGCATGGGCATTTTGCATGTTAAGGCTTGAAAATTATTTTTAGATCTGAGAGTAAGTCAATTTCATCATAAATCAGACTTCAAAACATTCACATAGAATTTTTTCCCAAGATCTCAAACCTAGGGCTTCAAAAACGACAATTTTCACTAAATTAGCCTTATCGACTCTCAAAACATGCACCGTAGGTGTGTTGTGAAAGATATTTTGGCATTATTTTTCTGTTATTAGGGTAATAATTTTCTTTCCCTCATATAAATATTCACAACACCCTTTTAACGGGCTCTTGTAGTGAAAATTTTGGCTATTTTGGCCCTAGGGTTTGACCTAGTTTGCATTCCAAGTGTGTTGTGACCAATTTTATAGATTGAGGTGACTAATATTATTTATGTTCTTTTATGTACCTCCTAAAATTCCTTAAAACACCCCTTTTTCTAGGTCTTGGAGTTGAAAAACCGTGAAAAATTACATATTTTGCTATATTTTCACTAGGGTTTTACCTTAAGTGGCACTACAATCATGTTGTGTTGGGTATTTTTGCACCAAGTGGCTATTATTTCTGATATTATTTTCTTTACATCATTATTTTCCTCACAACACCCTTTGTTATGCTCTTTTGCATTGAATTTTGGTGAAAAAAGTGCCTATTTTGACATATTTTCACTATATTTTAACTTGGCATTATCTTGGATTTGCATCAAGAATGTGTTGAGAGTGATTAGATCACTGTTTTCGACTGATATTAGACATATAAATTTCTACCCTTGACTGAAATCCTTATAGCATCCTTTGTTTCATTCATTGGCTTTGAAAAAGTATCGAAATATCAAGCATTCTGGGCTATTTTTGCTCTTGACTTTTGCATAAAGTTGAAAAGGCCTTTCAAAATCTGATCTTACATTGAAATGGCACCTTCATGTCATTTTTCAATGGTATCTTTGCATGCATTTGTCAAAAACCTTGATTTTGACCAATTTTTAACCCTCATGAGTGAACATCCTATGATATTAGAAAGCTTAACTGAGTTCTTCTCCATGAGTAGCAAGGAAAAAGCTAATGATGATCCCATAAGTTATCCTACTTCCCCTATAACTAAATACTCAAATGAGAAAACTAGGGATAGCTTTAGTAATTCCACTGCTCTCCCTAGCTAAGATGAAGCAATAGTGAATGAAGAGCTCCCTTTAACAAAGCATATTCCATGGGTAGAAAATAAACATTCATTTAACAATAATCAAATTCCTACCTCTGTGGATCCTCCCACCAACCTTCTTCCTTTAGTTTATTGTTCGCACACCTTGAATTTTACTAAGGAAGAGAAGACCTTTAATGTCCCTCCTTTGTTTGAACATTCAAGTCATTTGGACATCACTAAGAGGATAGAGAATAAATATGATAGTAAGCTTCAACAAGAAAATATTCCACCTAGACAAAGGACCTTTGATCTTGGTGCTTCATCCTCTACAACACAAAAATCCATAACAAAGCAAAGCCCTATGTTACAAAAACTGAGTCATAAAATATATCAATGTCAACTTGCAAAAAGGAGGAAGGCAAAGCGACGAGCTTACCTTAGATCTCAACAAGAAAACTTCAATCCCAACATTCAACCAAACAATAATGATCCTAACGATGAACAACATAAGGAGCAAGATATGAATATGGCTATGGTACCTTATGTCCTACTGTCCTCCAACATTAGGGAGTGGGAAGGTGACAACGATGATTTGCTTATAGACAACTTCTAGCCCGAAATGGGCCCTATAGGTAAGTATCCCTAAACTTTTATTTCTATCATAATGTTCTTCCCTCATGATGTGTTATGTGTTCTTTAGGCCTCTTGGGATGACCCTTGATTCTCTTGTAAGGTCCGAGATACCAGGAGACCGCCTCTATTGTGACCTTCTTCTATTTGTATTATCATTCTTCTATATTGCTCTCTCTGATTTCATTGTTGAATGTTGTGTCTTATGGACATAGCATCTTGGTTGGTGACTTGGGGGCACCCTCTTACGTGATTCTCCCTAAGACACTTGTTTTCTCCTCTCTTATTTATTGTTTCCCTTCCTCTAGTGTTTCCATCTAGTGGGCAGATGATGACAAACATTTATACTGATGTGGACCCAGTGTCCCTTTCGAGAGCAATCAAAAAATGGACTTAGTTCCTAATATGACAATGGGGTTGTATATCTTATCCAACGCTTGGCTAGTGGAAGCACTCATGCTTTCCATATAGTGAATTTCATGATGTTTCTATCGCATTTACAAACCTTAACAATACTGTTACTCTATGCACATTTATTTGCCCTTGAATCTAGCCTTGGCGGTACTCGATTTGGAGAGCTTCGTGATATAGCCCCTAGTTATCCTCAAACTCTGAATTCATTTTATAACCTTGGCCTTTTGTGTGGTTAATCATATGAATTGATGTTGTTGTTTATAATGATGTTGTAGACACTAACATGTTTCTTTTAGGGATGTGTTTGTGGGAACATTTGGCAATTGTAAAGTACATGTCACCTCCGGGGGGCATGAGCTTTGAAAAAATCTGATGTTCCCTTGTGTGTTTTCTTCATACCTTAACATGCTTGATATCGATATTTGATATCAACCACCTTAAGGTGGGGGCATATAAGGTAAGCTATCTATTGTAGATGTTAGCAATGTGCTTGTCCTCAGGTGGATGAGTACTTCCTGCATCCTAAGCTTGTTGCAATCAATCAATCTATCTATTCTGTATACCTCCTTTTCAACATAAGGCGTCTCCATGATGCGGGTGGGGTTGTATACTTTTGAGCTCATACCTCCTTTTCACTGTAAGGTGTCTCTGTGATGCGGGTGGGGTTGCATTTTCAAAAGTCCTTTACAGAGGCGGGGAGTGGTTATGTGACTAACTCAACCCTTAAGTGTGTTTTAGACAATTGTTGTGGCGAAGCCCAATTGTCAGTGTGTGCCTGTAATGTGCCTGAGATGGTGATGAGCCTAGAAATAGGGAACACACCATCGCTTGTCTACCATGTTTTCTTCATGTCTTCAAGTGTGTGTTTTGGTGTGCTTGTTTTGTTTGGCATGTTTGTTGCCCCATATGCAATATGCATTTTGGGAGGTTCTGCATGTCTTGCATGTGTGTTGCCCCATAGATACAAAGACCTGTGCGATGAGTTCATCATGTATTATGGGAGGTTTTTTTACTTTCCAGTACTTGCATTTGCATTTCATATATATATGAGAAAAATAAAACAAAAGATATCATTTCTATCTTCCATGCATTAACTGTCTGCTCCGTGTTCTGAGTGACTGTAACTGTCTTCTTCATGTTTTGCATGCCTGTTATTGGGATTGGCATGTCTTCTCCGTGCTTGGTATGTTTGTTGTGTTTGTGACCTTACTTTAATGCATGTATGGGCCTTGTGTTCATACATACATTAAAGTGGGGGCTAAATGTAACATCTAAAAATGTCCCCTTGGGGGCTTTTCCCTCATAAGGTTTAGCTCCTGGGTCATTAGAGTGCATTTAGGACATTTTAGTTCATATTTTAGCATCCCAATGGAATGAGACCTAAGCCTGATGGAAAATAGGACCTAGGAGGACCCCTTGAGCTATACCCTGCCCAAAATAGGGGGGAAGACTTGGGTGTCTGCGCCCTAGTCCTACCCTATTTTGGGGCAGCTTCAATTTCTGGGTGTCGATTTATGACCGTTAGGAGGTTCTTTTGCCGACACAATAAAGTTTGATTTTTAAAATCTTGGCGGGAGTACATTCATTTGTAAACTAGATGATCATTGTGAACTCTAGGCATTCTTAAGGTGATTCAAGGCTTTCTACTGTGTTACAAGAGTAGACTTGTATGTTTTGTGTGCTGATATTTGTAGATTTGAGCATCAATTTCCTTGTGGCATGAAGAGCATCTTCCTCCATGAGAGCTTCACTACAAGGTCACATATCATTGTGTTTTTATCATTGATTCCTTTAGTTTTTGGCCTCTGCCTCACAAGGGCATGCCCTCTTTATTTGACAATGGTGTTCAGAGACTTAAGTGTCCTCTAGGGTTTGACTGAGGCAAACCTCTAAACACCACAACCCCCAAACCAAGTCTTGTGATTGCAGGTTATAGGTGTCGCATCCAGAAAAAGTGGAGTTGTAGGAAGGCTGGGAAGACATCAAGGATTCAGGATCTAAAGAAAAGTTGGACAAAGGAGCACTTCTGAGACTAGGATGCTCACTCCAGTGTCCTCTACAGATAGATTTCAGAAAATAGAAGTTACAGGGCTTGTCAATGTCCGAAGGAGGTCTAGATTCCCTAAAAAAGTAGGTACCTTGGACTTGGGCACCCACTCCAGTGTCCTCGACTGTTCTACTTCGGAACCCCAAAAAAGGTATTCTATAATTTGGTATTTTACTCCCGTCTGCAAGAGCTTTTTCCATAATTCTTTAATTTCTTGTCGTATTTTCATAATTAGGGTTTTAATGGTCAATTGAGCATAGGAGAAGGAAAAATTGATAATTAATTCCCTACATCTGAAAGTGACTCTAGGGCATGATAGTACTTGCCATTTGACCCCAGATCCTTCAATGTATAGTGGAGAGGCATATTTAAACACCTAAACAACAAAAAATTAACAAATCCAATTTTACCCTAAACACTTTCAATCCCTTGCTCTTTATAGAACTTATCGAACTTTACCAAACAAAACTTACCACCATTGTCAGTTCTCAAATACTTAATCTTTTTATTAGTCTGGTTTTCAGCAAAGGCTTTAAACACCTTAAACTGACTAAAGACTTCAGTCTTTCTTCCGATAAAATAAACCCATGTCCTTCTACTGTAATCATCTATGAAAGATAAAAGAATATATAGATTTTGAAATCGAAGGAACATTAATAGGACCAAACACATTAGAATGAATAAGATCCAATACACCAGAAGACTTGTGAGAACTAGAGTAAAACTAAACATAGTTTTTCTTTCCATAAATGCAATGTTCACAAAAGTCAAACTCAAGATTACAATCATTTAACCCCTCAACGAGGGTTTTATTTTCCAAGGTACGTAGACCCTTCTCACCAATGTGGCCATATCTCAAATGCCATAACATAGTCTTTTCAGCAAGAAGCTTAGCTTCCATAGCATGTGCACTACCGTCAGAACTAGTTATAATAAATTTCTTCACTGCTCATTCAGATGGTGGGGATGAAGTGACTGCAGCTCATTTCTTTGACTCGGAAGAACTATTGCACTATGAAGTGCATGCCTCCAGCTGAAATAGAGTACCTCTCTGAGTACCCTTCACAAGCACCATAGATCCTCTAGTCATCTTGCATCCATCCTTCAAAAAGACAACTTGCACACCTACATCATTCAACAAACTTACAGAAAGTAGGTTATGTGCAAGGCTCAGAATTTGCATAACTCCAATGATCCCCTTCACTTGTCCATCAAGGAGTCAGATTGAGACTCTTCCACAACCAACAATCTTTAGATGAGAGTCATCACCCAGGTACACTCTTCCACCATTGAACTCTTCATACTTCATGAACCAATCTCGATGTGAGGTCATGTGGAATGATGCACCATAATCAATCAACCACACATCATTAGATGCATGGGTGGCCAGGGCTGCAATAAAGGCTTCACCATCATCTTGTGACTTGTTAGAATCTGAATCAAGAGCTTTCTTCTTCTTTTTCTTCTCCTCTTTGTATTACTTTCAGAAATGTCCAGTTTTTCCACAGTTCCAACAGAGAGCCTTGGACTTTCCAGGAGATTTGGATCTCCCATAGGATTTGGATCTGCCCTTATCACCTTTCTTGTCCTTCTTCTTCCCTTTCTCTTTGGGTCTTCGACGAACTGTAAGAGCCTCTTTGGTTTCCTCAGAAGACTTTCTCTACATTTCTACAGATAACAGCGAAGACACCACATCTTCCATCTTGAAGGTAGTAATGGTGCTTCCGATAGCCATGACAAGATGATCCCACGAATCTGGCAAAGAACAAAGTAGGGTCATACATCAATCCTCCTCCATTTTCACACCCACAGATGTCAACTATGCAACAATCATGTTAAAAGTATTCATGTGAACCGCAACAGATCCTCTGTCTTTCATCTTCAGAGTGAATAACTTCTTTTTTAGGAAAAGTTTGTTTACCAAGGACTTGGCCTGATAAACATCACCCAACTTCTTCCAAAGATCTTTCATGGTCTTCTCCTCATGGACATTCAACAAGACAAATTTGGCTAAACAAAGTCTTATGAGACCCTTATCCTTCTAATCTTTGAGGTCCCAATCATCTTGTGACATTGTTGTAGGTTTTACACTAGATACGGTTTCCCATAGGTCACGATCAACAAATACGTCCTCCATATTGAGTTTCCACAACTCAAAATTAGTGCCATTGAATTTCTCAACCTCTAACCTTCTGAATGTGGTTACCATCTCCTTGATGCAACAAGATACAAAATACTATGCACAGACTCCCACTCAACCTAAGATTATCTCATAAAATCCCTACCCAGAAGCTAGAACCAAAACTAGCCAGGCTCTGATACCAACTGAAAGGAAGCTAGGTGTGCAGAAATCACTTCCTACACTAATCTAATGAGGGGAGGAGAGTACAAATTTAATTTTATCCTTACTATTATAGCAATGTTAAACCCACCTATAGAGATATTGCAGCAAACACATAAACAAGAAAGTATGACAGAAGAAGAGAGACACAAGATATACGTGGGGAAAACCCTTATCGAGTGAAAAACCCCACACTCTAAAACCTGCACAATGTATTATCAAAACTCAAATGGTTTACAATAAACTTGCAATGTAAGCTCTCAGAAGTCTTCAACACTCATATCTGGAGACAAACCGGTAGCATAATAGTACCTGTCAAACCTATAATACATCTCCTCTCCAAAGCACATGTTTATATAGAATATACAAGGTAGAAAATGGCTCCACATAGGGATGGGTATCCATCATGGCCTCATGGCCCAAAACCCATGCCTATGGACACTTGTCCAACACTGTAGAATGCTCCTAACACTTGTCAAGTCACCCCATCCCAAGGAGGTCACCTATTTCCAAAATGGGCTATGACAGATGCTCTTACAACTCTTACAACCGTCATAAAACCTATCATAGTTGTCATAACTTAGAATTGTAAGAGAATCTGTCATACATAGGCTATAAATAGCATATTCTCTTACAACATGTCATATTCCACCTTGGGACGCCCAAAGATGCCTTTTTCAAAGATGCTCTTCGACACATGTCTTCACCTGTCATAGAATCTCCTATTTCTAACTCTTACATGTCATAACTTCGTCATAGAAATCTGTCATGACCATTGCGGTCAATATTCCCTTACACAACATCCAAGATGTTGACACATGGCAAAATATTCCTACCACTAAGTGGGACGCATATCTCCTCATGTGAGGACAAAAATACATGTGGTCATATACCATGTAGGATGACACATCACCGTGCCAACTCCCACAATATGACAACATAGGATTTGCATCCAATTAATACAATAGGAAATAAATAAATAAATACAATATAAAAATACAATGAATTACCAAGGTTGAGACACCTTAATTCCCAACAAAACTCAAGCACGTCTATCCCTCTACTTCTCTCAACCAACAACCAGTCTGGCGCACCCATTGTGAGGAATGCCCCATCTTTTCCATGTTTTTCGAAACCTATTTGTCCTAGTCTTGTGCACCTTTCTCCAACCTCAACCACCCCGCATCATTATCTGCTTCTTTATCCATGTGGGACCCCAATGAAACTACTAGATCTTTAGACCAGTGTGCACTCTGCTTCTCCAAAATCCTCCAAATTAAGTGACCTTTCTCTTACCAAGCCCCAACAATGGTCATCCCTCATAAGTTTTTCTTCAATGTCTCTAGTTATGGTCTCCTCCATAGTTGTTTCTCAATGTTCACTTTCATCACCTTCTATTACATTAGCATTAATTATGGTGCTATCTCTCTATCAAATCATGACTCTCCTCAAGTCTTTTCCCTCCTTGATCCCCATTTCAACCCATCCCTTTCACTCACTGGCTCTTCTCACCTCTTAACATCGGCTCTCCACATATCCTCCTCAATCTAAGCTGTCCCTAAAAACTACACCTTTCTTAATTCATTGTCACCTCAGTGACCTGTCACTCCTCCTCCTTTCAATTCTTGTTCCTCCTATGACACTATCCCTTCATCCCTCCCAGGCTCGCCTTCCTCTGAACTTATGTCTACCACCTTTTCTCCAATCCTTGTTCTTTCTCCCCCTCCACCTTGTACCCATCTCCCCTTCTAATGTTGTTTAAGATTGGAAAAGTAAATTGGTGGTTAACCTTTCCAATACCTGCTTGGACCCCCTTTCTTTCAACTTTTTCAAAAGAGGTCTTGGATTTGCTCTAACCTCTTGCTCCATTCCCCATGTCGATTTCCTCATAAAAATTGAGAATGTTGTCTGTTCTTTGCCCGTGGATGTTGCTAAAGAGGTGAGACAAGATTGTGCAGTTGCTCTTAGGCATGCCAAATCACTCAAGAGAAACATTCCAAAAGTTGAGCTCCTTTCTTTTAATAGATTAATGTGCAATAATGATCTCATCATTACCAAAGGAGACAAAAGAAATGCCATAGTCATCATGAACAAGTAGGACTACATCTCAAAAATGCTTGTGCTGCTTTCTGATTATAGTAGCTACAAGATCTTACCCCATAATCCTCTCACCAAAATCCTCAAAAAAGTCAAATCTATTGTGTCTCTCTCCTCTTTCAATGATGCCACCAAGAAATGTCTATTACCCTCTAAGGATGTCACCCCTCGCATTTATGGTGTTCCTAAAATTCATAAAGTGGCAATCCCCCTTAGACCCATAGTGGACACCATAGACTCCCGAACATATAAGCTAGCTACTTTCCTAGCTGAGTTAATCTCCCCTCTTGTGGGTAAATCTAGTTCCTTCATCAAGGATTCCTCCCCTTTTGTGGAATTTGTCAAGGATAAAAAAATAGAGAACAATGACCTCTTGGTTATCTTTGACATTGTTTCCTTGTTCACCAAGGTTCCCATTCCCAACTCTGTAGAGATTATTAGACACAAGTCTAATGATGAGATTGCCTCCTTGGTTTAATTGTGCTTAAATTCCACATTTTTTTCATTCCAAGGAGTGATTTATGAGCAGGTGGATGGCGAAGCGATGGGTTCTCCTCTCTCCCCTATCATGGCCAATCTCTACATGGAGCATTTTGAAGAAATTGCCCTAAATTCCTTCACCCTCAAACCGAGGTGGGTGAAGTGTTATGTTGATGATACCAATGTATGTTTGTTGTATGGCCCAGAAAAATAAGAACAATTCCACTCTCACCTTAACAATATAGCCCAATGTATTTCCTTCACCAAAGAACTTGAGAATGGCAATCAACTCCTGTTCCTGGATATTTTACTTATCAAAAAACCTAGTGGTTCCTTGGCCCATCATGTTTTCCATAAGGATACCCACACCAACCTTTACCTCCACTCCTCTTCTCATCACCACCCTGCTAAAAAAATGGGCATCTTACAAACTCTAGCCACTAGGGCTTTTCATATTTGTGACAAGGAATACTTAGACCACCTTCACAAAGTCTTCAAATTGAATGGGTACAAGAGCAAGCACATAGATTTCAACCAAGCAAAGTCCCATTCTTTCTCCAAACCCAAGGATTCCTCCTATTTAGGATGAAAAAGGTGGGGTAGTTGATTTTAGGGGTTTATGTGTAATCCTACTTTCCCAACAAACATTCCAAGGGCTTATCAACCAAGTTGAATCTCCACTAAGTGAAAGCAATCACCTATCATGTTGGGAAGCCACTTGGGACGCTGTGTACTCTTGGATGTATAAAACAATGTCTCTATCTAATGTCCAATTGTGTTTATAAACCCTAATTATACAAATCGGTAAGAAAATTATCAAATTACGACAAATCCTTTCAAACTGAGGCAAAGGACAAAGATATTTAACTTACTTCTTTTCAAAGTTTGGAAGGCAGAAAAGTTAGGGACACGGGGACTAGCACCCAAGTCCAAGGTACTTTTTTCTTTGTAGGATCTTGATCTCCTTCTGACACTGATCTGAACTACAACTTCAGTTTTTGGAGATTCCATTGTGGAGGAATAGGGACTAGCACCCTAGTCTAGGAAAAGCACCAGTGTCCTACTTATTTTTAGATCCTAAATCCTCTATTTCTGCTACTCCTTCCTACAACTCCACTCCACGAGACTCGACACCTATAACCTGCAATCACAAGGAGTGTGGGAGTGGGTTGTGGTGTTTAGAGGCTTGCCTCCCTCAATCCCTGGAGAGACATTCAAGTCTTTTGAACACCATTGTTAGATTAGACTACGTATTCTAGGAGGATAGAGGCAAAAATCCAAATGATAAATGATTTAAAACATAATAGATATCACCTTCTATTGGAGATCTCATGGAAGGAATATGCTCTTCATGCCATGAGGAGATGGATGCCAAATCTGCAAACACAAACACAATAACAATTCTCTGCTCTATAACACAATGAATATTTTGAATTCTCTAATCACAAGAATGCACAAAGTTATCCAATTTCCATCTAGTTTTTAAATGAAACCTAATCATGCTTATATATGCAACTACAAAGATTCCTGCTAAGAATTTTGTAATTCAAACTTTAGATGTCAGTCTAGGACCTAATTAATGGTCATAAAACTGACATTTGAAATTAGGGTAGACCCACAAATAGGGCTGGACTAGGGCGCTAGTGCCCAAGTCTACCCTATCATTTTTGCTTAGATTTCATTAAAGTGGAGTCCCCTAGGTCCTATTTGTCACAAGACCCAAAGGTTTTCTCATCGGGAGTCAGAAATAACATGCAAGATGCTCTAAATGCACTAACAGGATCTGGGAGCTAAACCTTAATAGGAAAAGGCCCTCCAAGGTTACTTTTTTAGACATAACATTTAGCCCTCACTTTAATGTATGTATAGATGCAAGGTCAATACATGCATTAAAGTATGGTCAACAAACATGACAAACATGCCAAGGATGGAGAAGACACGCCAAACACATTGAAGACAATAACAGGCACACAAAACAAGGAGAAGACAGTTATAGTCATGAAAAACATGAAGGCAACATTGAAGACACGCAAAACACAGTGAATGTAGTGGAGACAGTGATGATTTTCTTTTTCTTTTTCTCATATATGAAATACAGAATGCAAGTACAGGAAAGTAAACACACGACCCATAATGTAGGAGGGACTCATCACCACCAATCTGTAGACTGCACATGGGTCAACAAACATGCCAAACAAATCTCAGGGTGCAGGAGGGACTCATCACCACCAGTCTTTAGACTACATTTGGGAAAAAACATGCCATACAAATCAAGCACACCAAACAAATCGCAAAGCATGGGAGGGACTCATCGGCACCAGTCTTTAGACTATGCTTGGGAACAAACACGCAATACACACACACACACATGGAAGACACGAAGAAAACACTATAGACAAGTGATGGAATGTTCCTATTTCTAGGTTCATCACCATCTCAGGCACATTACAGGCACACACTAATTATTGGGATTCACCAAAACAATTGTCGAAGACATGCTTAAGGGTTGAGTTAGTCACAAAACTACTCCCCACCTCCATAGAGGACTTTTTGAAAATGATAGGATTATGCACTCTCCTCGAGAAATACACCATCCCCGCTTCGCACGAAGGGCTTAAGATAAAAAGGATATGCATGATATCCCGCCTCCACAGAGGGCTTGAGAGAAAAAGGATATGCATGATATCTCGCCTCTATAAATGGCTTAAGTGATTGCAATAGATTCAAGATTCACAAACACACATTGCTAACATCTACAACAGACAACTTACCTTATATATGCCCCCACCTTAAGGTGGTTGATGTCGTGTACCAATATCAAGCACATTAAGGTAGGAAGACAACACACAAGGGAACATGAGCTGTCACAAAGCCCATTCCCCCTAGATGTGACATTTACTTTACGATTGTCAAATGTTCCCACAAACACATTCCTACAAGAAAAGTGTTAGTGTCCATATAATCATGATAAACAACAATGCATATGATCAATCACATAGAGAATTGAGGAATGCAAGATTCAAGATAGACAAAGTGCATGGAGCAATAGTATTGTTATGTTTTGTAAGTGCGATAAGACAACATCAAGATCACATGGAGTGGTTCTACTAGCCAAGCACTGGATAATATATAATAACCCCATCATTATGTATGGACTAGGTCCATTTTTTATTTCTTGCTAAAGGGGCACTAGGTCCGCATTAGTATAAAATGTTTTTTGTCATCCTCCCGCTAGATAGAACCACTAGAGGAAGGGAAACAATGAATCAAGAGAGGAGAAACAAGTGTCTTAGTGATAGTCACGTAGGAGGGTGCCCCCAAGTCACCAACTACAACACTATGTCCGTAAGACACAACACATAACAATGAAAATAGAGGAGAAGCAATATAGAAGAATGATAATACAAATAGAAGAAGGGTCACAAAAGAGGTGGTCTCCTAGTATCCTTGACCTTACAAGAGTATCAAGGGTCATCCTAGGAGGCCTAAACAACACATAACACATCATGGGGGAAACACATCATGGAGGTAAAGGGTTAGAAATACTTACCTATCAGTACGATCATACTAGATTTTGGAACTTGTGAGCCTTTTGGAGAGATGCTCCATCAAGTGCTATGCGAAGCTTGAGTGTTTCTTATGAGTCTTGCTTGTTGTCAAGAAGTCCATGTGATGTTTGTTTCTCATAACCTTGTGTATATGATATCTTTTGTTGCTTATGAGGAGAAGAACCACTATTATTTCTAACTAATGATAATCATCTTGGTCTTTTCTAATTTTTAGCTAACTTTCGTTGTTGAGTTCATCTATTATAGTGACAAGGACTATCTTGTACTATCTTGATCTTTTCATTTATCAAAGTCTCTTGTTCCCTTTGTCTTTCTAATGTATGTTGTGTATCTCCTGATCCTTGAAAGGATAACAGAGGAGGAACTTTAGAGTAAATATCATTCCTTCGTGGACGAGTTGATACTTTAGTATTTTTCTTATCCACTTCTATTGTAGCAATAATCTCATCATAGTACAAATAGTCATCCTCTACCTCTAGTGTATTTTATTCCATCAAATTATTATTAGTATGCTTAGGGAAAGGATTAGTGAAGATTTGTAAGTTCTGATTTGACAGAGCAACCAACTTATTCCCATTATCATTCACACCCAATATCTGTATCACATTTCAAGTCAATGAGGTCTTGTATTTCATGTTTAAGATGCATACATCATTCGGTATCGTGTCCTTTTGTCTGATGGTAATGACAAAAGGCATTAGCATTGAAATAAGGTCCTTGTGCTCTACTAGGATCTAAAGGTTTAATTGGGGGAAGCTTCATAAGTTTATTACTCAGATCTTGATTCATGATAGAATGATAGGATTCAAATATCGAAGTAAACTTTCTTTGTTAATACGATGCCTTCTTTGGATTGGTGATAGCTGATACTTTTGAAAAGTTATTTGAATTTGGTCCATTAACCTTGATGAAACTCCTATTATTCCTCTCAAAGTTGTTTTGTGATGGTCCACCCATGGATTGACCAACTTGAGCCAGTGAGTTCTAGTTTTCATACTAACTAGATGAAAGTTGATAGTCATGAAGGGTGGTGCATAAATGTTGAAAGGAGTTATACTTCATCAAGAGAATATTATCACAAATGTTAGGTTGTACATTTGTAATAAACACCTTCTAAACATCCTCATCCTTCATTTGATATTGAATTTGTGCATAGAGAGATTGATATTGACTAATAAACTCAGTTAATTTCTCTTTCAAACCTTGTTTGCAATGAACTAAATCAATCAAGGAGACTTGAGGTCTGATATTTGCTTGAAAATGTTGTAAAAATTGATCAACTAACTGTGAAAAGGAATGTATTGAATTTAGAGGTAAAGAGCAAAACCATTCTAGAGCTGTATCTTTGAGAGATTGCAGGAAAAGTTTTGCTAACAAATCCTCTTCAAAGTAGAAATCACTACACATAGCCATGAATGCCGCCACATGAGTATTAGGATCACCTTTTCCACCATATTTTTCAAAGTGAGGAGTCTCAAACCTCTCAGGCATAGAGGTTCTCAAGATTGCATAAGATAAAGGGTTATGGGCATGATAGGTTGGTATATTAGGTTGTGAATTTGTCAAGTTTGTCACCTTTTGTTGTAAAGAAGTCATGCCTTGCAAAAGTTGGTTTAAGATGGCATCATTGGGAGATGTGGTTTGCTGTGAGGAATTAGAACCAAAGTGAGGGGGTGATTGAGCCATGAATGCCGCCACATGAGTATTAGGATCACCGTTTCCACCATATTTTTCAAAGTGAGGAGTCTCAAACCTCTCAGGCATAGGGGTTCTCAAGATTGCATAAGATAAAGGGTTATGGGCATGATAGGTTGGTATATTACATTGTGAATTTGTCAAGTTTGTCACCTTTTGTTGTAAAGAAGTCATGCCTTGCAAAATTTGGTTTAAGATGGCATCATTGGGAGATGTGGTTTGCTATGAGGAATTAGAACCAAAGTGAGGGGGTGATTGAGTCTGAGTTGTGATAAGTGGCAGTTGTGAATAATTTATTGGTGGTTAGACATATTGATAGGTGGAAGATGGTTGTAAATAGGTAGGATGGATGTTGGTATGTGGTGACTAATCATGGAAGTACTGTACACTAGTTTTTAATTGCCTGCAGGTAAAAGAGCATTGCCAAATAAATGGGTTTACAAGTTGAAGGAAGAAGATGGAGGCAAGAAAGATATAAGGCCAGACTCATGGTAAAAGGTTTTGCACAGAAAAAAGGTATAGATTTTGATGAAATATTTTCTCCAGTTGTAAAGATGACTTCTATTAGAACTATTCTAAGTCTTGTGGCTGTAGAAGACTTGCATCTTGAACAACTAGATGTGAAAACAACATTTCTCCATGGGGATTTGGAAGAGGAAATAGAAATGCAGTAACCACAGGGATATGAGGTCAAGAGTAAGGAGGATTTTGTGTGTAGGTTAAAGAAGAGTTTGTATGGCCTGAAGCAAGCACCTCAGCAATGGTATTTGAAATTTGATAGTTTTATGGCTGAAGAATGTTACAAAAGATGTCATTCTGATTATTGTGTTTATTTCAAGAAATTGGGTAATGGTAGCTATATTATCCTATTGCTTTATGTTGATGACATGCTTGTTGCTGGGTCTAACATGCAACATATCAATGAACTTAAGAAGAAATTAGCAAATGCATTTGCTATGAAGGATTTGGGTGCAGCAAAACAAATCCTTGGTATGAGGATCACACAGGACAAGACAAATAGAAAATTATTTTTGTCCCAAAGTGAGTATGTAGAGAAGGTGTTGAAAAGGTTTAACATACAGAATGCAAAAGCAGTTAGTACACCTTTGCCTAGTCATTTAAGTTGACTAAGGAGATGTGTCCAAATACACAAGAGGAGGAAGACAAAATGTCTAAGATACCATATGCATCAGCAAGTTGGTAGCTTGATGTATGCAATCGTATGGACAAGGCTAGATATTGCGCATGCAGTGGGAGTTTTGAGCAGGTATATGAGCAATCCGGGAATGGAACATTGGAATGCTGTAAAATGGATTCTCTGATATTTGAGAGGTACTACTTCAAAGAAACAATGTTTTGGAGGAACAAATTATGCTTTAAAAGGATATGTTGACTCTGATCTGGTAGGTGATATTGATAGTAGGAGGAGTACTACAGGGTGTTTTTTTACTATAGGAGGTACTACAGTCAGTTGGATTTCAAGACTGCAAAAGGTTGTTGTGCTTTCAACCACTAAAGCTAAGTATGTTGCTACTATGGAAGCTAGCAAGGAGATGATTTGGTTACTACATTTTCTAGATGAATTGGGGCAACAACAAGAAGATAGCCCTTTGTACACTGATAGCCAGAGTGTCATTCATCTTGCTAAGAATTTAGATTTGCATTCAAAAACTAAACACATATAGCTCAGATACCACTTCATCCGGTTAGTTTTGGAGGATGGGCAGTTGAAGCTAGAGAAAATTCACACAAGTTAGAATCCTACAGATATGTTCTTAAAGGTAGTTACATGGGAAAAACTAATTTCCTCATCAGTTTCTATTGGCATTCATGACTGATAATGGTGGACATAAGAAACTAGCCAAGCCTGTAATCCAATGGGAGCTACAAGTGCAGCGGTGTCATCCAGGATCAGTCTCCAAGTGGGAGATTGTTTGGTGTGGAGCCTAATCAGTCTCCAAGTGGGAGATTGTTGGTATGTGGTGACTAATCATGGAAGTACTGTACACTAGTTATGTTAAATGACAAAAGAAAAATGACATTGCAAAACCCTAGTTCTAGAAGCTTCCAAAAAGCTTGTTATAAGCAGCTGGGATGTATGTTACGGTGATGTATTCATGAGATTATAATATGTTTTGCACTGGATAATAAAATCATTGGATGGCTAACTTTCTGTGGATGTAGCCCATATTGGGTGAACCACGTTAAATTTTTGTGTTGATCTCTTTTGTGTTATTCCTCATTGTTATATTTTGGTTATTTAATCTGCATATAATTATTAGTGTTCATTTCTCCAATCTGCCCTAACCCTAACAATGAAGAGGTGGTTGAGAGTACTTATTCATAGAAGAAGTCCCTATAGATGCCAAGTTTTGATAGTTAAATCCCACATCTTTGTAATTTGCAAATTTGTCCAATTAGATACTCCAATACCAATGGTAGCATTACTACAAGCATTTACATTGGTGGTTAAAATTGTTGATGTATATGTAGATATTCCCGTAGTTGGTATAGGTGTTGATATTTGCATATGAGATGGTGACAACATGCTCTTAATACCATTCACACATTCAATCACCGTCATGACATTATTGTGTACTATATATGTTAGAGCTCAAACCACATTAATACCATCTTGTCCTTCTTTTATCAATTCTCTTATGTGGTGGATCATAGGGATGGCTTCTTCCGTCATCCCTTCACTTCCAAAAAATGATTGAAATTCAGCTAAATCTTTATCAAGTTTGTTTATTTGCTCATCAGGTATATGTGCGACCATGTCAATAATGTCATCGACATCATGAAATGTTTGATCTTCCATAGTGGTTGTAGAAGGTATAATGTCTTGCAAAATTTGTGTCTCATCTTTTGTAAAGAAGGTATTCAATGGATTTTCAGAGGTAGGAATGTCAAATTTTTCAAAGGCACTAGATCCCATGATTCTTATGCTTCTTCATAGGGATATTTCTATTATGGTAGTGAGTAATAATACTCATACAAAAGCATGTGCAAATTAATAGAATGAACCCTAGGAGCCAGATATGTTTAAGATCAAAATGCTTCATTTTTTTGACTTTTTTCAATGCAAATCACTAGGAGAAAAGGTGTTGTGAAAATGTTCAAGAGGGGTAGAAAATAATACACCTAACAATAGTCCAATGATGTAGCAATATCTTTCACAACATGCTTCTAAATCAACTCTAGAGTCACGATAAGTTAAAACGTAGTGAAAATAGGCCCAAAATATGCAATTTTTCACCAAATCTCAATGCAAAAGAGTATGACAAAGGGTGTTGTGAGGAAAATGATGATGGACAAAAAATTGTAATAATAATAACAGCCACCTAATGCCAAATAATCCATCACAACATGTTGATAACTGAGAGGGGGGTGAATCAGTTATCTTAATTATTTCAACTTTCTGATCTTCCTTAACAATTAATGCAGTATCAATTCAAGTAAGCAAAAATAATCATGAAATGGAAATAACATCAATACACATGACACAGTGATTTTGACATGGAAAACCCTATTAGGGGAAAAACCACGAGGTGATTAACCCAAGATTGTATTCTCTATTAGAAGAATAAGATAGAACCAAATGGCACTTGCCAATTAGGGCTCACTGCCTACAAGAAAAGAAGGTTATAATAAACTTGAACTGATGAGAAGCATTGACACATGCTGAAGTTCAGTTCTGGTTAGACTCAATACACTGATCTACTGCACTTCATTCTACCTCTTCTTTGTTGTTGCTATCCTTTCACATTCCGGACCTGCCTTACTATTTTACACTGCTCTTCTACTTTTCTTTGCACTTCACCACACAACAACAACTCTTCACATCCAAATCCATCTAGTATATATATCCACACTGATGATTTCAACACCTTTCTAGTTAGCATCCGGAATAGTCAATGTTTTCCTCAACTCTCAACTGTCGGCTGAATCTTTGTATACCAAGTAATGTGGATCAAAGAGATGCTTGTAGAAGTCATAAATCATGTCATCCAATCATGAATGATACCTTAGGAAACTTAATCATCATCAATACAACATCCGGATTAAGGTCTGATGCTCTGCCGGTTAGGTCTTTCTCTATCTACTCTGCCAATCAGGAACCCATCACTCAAGTGCTCATATCTCTTCACACTTCTATCACCAGAGGCTAAATCCTTGGAATATATCATTGAAGGTACTCCTCTTGACTTCCCCAAGTTTGTACTTTTCAAAGCTACTTCCTCTAAGAGATCTAGAATTGACTGCCGGACCTTATTGCGTGCTCTATTCTTGCTTACTGGACCAAAGTATCGTTCAATCTAACTTCTGGTAAAGATACACCATGTCCTGCAGATGTGTGGAATGGTTTTTGTTGCCATCAATGACAACACCAATGAAGCCACATAGTGTATCTTGCCAACAATCTCCCCCTTTGGCATTGATGGCTACACTTAGTGAAAAATGACTAAGTGTTATACTACACTCCCCCTTGGTTGATGCTCTGTTCTATTGTACACTATACCGGAGCTCCCCCTTAGCTGGAGTTCACATTTTTCATTGCTCCTCACTCCCCCTTTGACATCAATGGCAAACGGTAGGGTCTGCACACCAAAATTTCCTAAAAATAATCTATACTTAGCTGCATAAGTATATATACATGCTATACTTACATATACTGAAGTATATCTGCAAAAGATGTCTTCAACTGGGCAAATTTTGTTGCCCAACTCTGCTTCATCCTATCCAAAATTGAGATGTGACCACTCAACAGGAATACAAAAGCTTCTACCCTCTTAAGATTTGTCGGATCACTGGTTCAGGCTATGGTCTAGGCATTAGTTAGGGCCTCATGCATGGCCTCTAATTTAGGGATAATCATCCTTCTAAGTTCACCCATCCTGCTTAATATGTTCTTCCTCTCCTTCTCAAGCTTCTTAATTTCATTCATGACTACAATAGTTTGACATTCCTGGTTTATTATGGATACAGTGAGAGGATCAAAATTCTTAGAGAGGCTTGACAGTTTATCCTCTTGTTCTTTCACTTTCTTCTCAATATCCTTTGTTACTTTAGTCCAGGAAATACAAAATTTATATACTTCTCCTCCATCCTTAAGAGCATTTTCTAAGCTCTTTATCCCAATATCCATATTTCTCCTATCATTGGTTATAAATCCTTGTACTTCTAATAATCTTTTTACCAAAAACTCCTTCCAGACCTTGTCTTCTGCTGACTTATCTAATGAATCAAAATGTGTGCTAACACTATTTACTAGAGATTTGAGATTACTGGATGAGGAGGCTAAGGGATCCTTCTGAAAGGATGGCATGATCTTTTCCAGTACACTGGATGCAATGTCTATGAGCTTGCAGTCCTCCATGTGAGACTTTAGGAGTTTTTCTTTTGCTTTTGCCAAAGTAAAGGATGCTAGCTTCATGGTTTGAACCGGGGAGAGGGAGTCAAAATTGAATGGTCCTTGAAGAAGTTCTAGTTCATCAAATTTTATCATCTCCTTGGTTAAGAATTCCTCAACTGCTTCTACTGTGTCTCTTGCCGGTGATAGGATTTTCTCCCCTTCTGCAGCATTTCCACTATCATCTGTGGCCTTTTCTGTTGGAGTTTTTTCTCCTTCTGCAGCTTTACTACTGTCAACCTCTTTTTCCTTCTCCTTTGATTCTTGACTGATCTTTTCTTCTACTCTTTCTTCTACTTTGGATCCAGAGTCTATAGGGGAAACTGGAGGAATGATGTTTGCTTGTTCATGGACCTTCTCTCCCAGAGTAGAGGAATCTAAGTCCTTATCTTTTTCTTCACCTGTGTCCTTTACCTCTTCTGCCACTGGCTCAGTAAATTCTTCTTCAACATCTATAGCTGAGGGATCATCACCCAAGTCCTCTATAATAGGAATGTTGAATCTTTTGTATGTATTCTAGAGGATCTCTTCTATCTCTTTTGCTACTCTGTCAGTTTCACCAAGCATAAGCTGATTCATTCTGGATTTGCTTCAGAACTCATCCTTACAATCTTTGAAGATCATATTCTTCTGCTTAGGAGTGATGGAGGGGTAGAGCTAAATGGCTATCTGTTCCTGGATCTCCATATCCTTTTCTTTGGCATTATTTTTTCTCATTTCAAGTTCCTTCTCAAGGCTTTTAGGAATTAAAGATATTATCTCAATGAAAGCTTTGTTGTAGATATTCAGATACTTAACTATGGCATCCTGTAGGATCTTCTGGTCAGCTTCACTATATTCATTATAGAATTCTATTAATGGTTTTAGGTTTCTGTCCACAGTAATTGCCTTGATGATGTCGTCAAGAGTAGGTTTTCAACACATTTATCTATCTTTTCTTTTTCCTTGTCTGGTCTGGTGGTGGATTCTCCGGATACTTTCTTCTTCTTCTTCATTTTCTTAATTTCCTCATCTGATTCTATCTCTTCTTCATCATTTTGGCTTGTGTAAGATCTTGTTGCCTTTTTCTTGGTTCTCTTCTCTCCTTTTCCAGATGTCTGAGCTTTCAGTTTTGATGCCTTTGAGCTTTTAGGAGCAGAGCTCTTAGAGGATCTAGTCCGGGAGGGGGCTTCTACTGGAGCACTTTCTTTTTCTACCTCTTCCTTTCCTTTTTCTTCCCTTTCCACTTTTTTTTTTTTGGCATCAAGTGCCTCTTTTGAAATGCCATAACTTTTGGCAATATTCTCAACTTCTTTTCTCAACTTTCTCTTCATTTCCAATTGCCGCAGCTCCACATGGATCTTCACACTCAACTCTTCAAAGGTTCCAAACCTTTCTGCCTTAGGATCCTTTGGCTAACTTAGCATGTGTTGAACATGCAGCTCTACAATTTTCTCATCAACTTCATACCCCATAGGCATGATCCAGACTACTCTTGGCTCCACTGCCTCCATTAGGCACTGATCAGTTTCTACCATAAAGAAAACTATATCTTTATATTTTTCAACTAGAGATTGGGGGATTCTCTCTTTGGCTTGCATCATGTTCTAAAAGTTCTTGAAGTAGCCCTATAGTGTTGTGTTTTGTGCCTTGGCATCACCAAGTCCATGCAAATAGTCTCTAATTTGAATTGCCACTAGTCTGTCATTTTGCCATATCCACCCATTAGATCCGGGTAGGTCATTCATGTAGTAGAAGAATAGACAGAGTATTAGGCCACCATATTTGAAGGAATTCTTCTTATCCTTCTTTATCTTCTATAGGTTCTCCAAAAGTTGGTTTAGAAGGAGCTCACAAAGGTCATAATCTGCATTCTTTCTTAACATTTCATAGGCAGTGTAAATTATAGTTTCAGGTACTAAATTTTCCTTTCTAGAGTGATATAACTTATAACCAATGATCATGGAGGCAAACTTGATATCTGAATCAGTGATATCTTCTATTGTCATCGCTCTCTTGTCAAACCTTGATCCGGTAGCCTCACTCACAGTTTGATTATTGACTAATTTGAGAATAGGTAATCCTCCGGATGAGTGCAAACCAGTTACCACTTTAATAGCATCTTTTGTAATCTTGAAAGGTTTATTTAGCCATATGAAGTTATCATGCACTCTACTCAAAACATTCCTGACCCACTCATCTTCGTCAAAACAGGGGAAATGAATGCACTGTCCAAAATGTTTTTCCCAGATGGCCTTATATTGGGGTTTAAGCTCAAATGATTCATTTATCACTTCCTTGTGATATATATCCCTCAATTTGAATTCTTTGAATTCTTCAATGTTTTTGTGAATATAAACCCTAATATCTTCTATATGTAAAACTTCATGCGGAACACCAAAAAACGCCCCTAGGGGATCTACTTTCAGGGATTTGTAGGGATGTTTCTTGAATTTGGGGCAAGGCCTATCAGTGATCTTCACAATATTTAGAGTATCCATCTTAAAAGGATTCAGAGATAGATTTTAAGAATGAAGAGTACCTTTTTCACCTTTCGGGTTCACGGAATGAGCTGAAGGGATCGCTAGTTAACTTGAATTTATGTGGTTGATCCTTGGAAGGGATGAAGCAGGCTTGTTTGCAGAGCTCTTTTTCTCTTTTTCTTGAGTGCAAGTGTACAAATGACGATCAAATGAATCCTTTTATCTTTGAGCAAACCCTAATTTCATATTGAAATAATGTGCAACTTAAGTCATTCTGGTTGCCTTGTTCATCTTAATCTGAGATAGATCTTTTTCTGGATCACTAAGATACACTTGGAATTATTCTTGGTTAATAATGACAATCTATTTTCCTTTCCATAATCATTTGATCTATCCGCAGATCAAAGATCCTCAGTTTTGAGTCAATCTGGAACTATCTGTTAGAGTCTTGTATTTGCTAGATGATTGTTAAACCAGATCAATCTTAGTAGATTAGATTCTTCAAATTTTCTTGTGGATCTTCCAAATCTTAACCAAGCCTTCTTTTGATGTTTCTTTGAGAACCCTTTAATCCACAACCTTTCATGTGCCAAATTTAGGCACTAATCGACTAGCTGGGGGATTTTGTTATTCTTAGTGACTCCCCCTAAGCCAGAGCTCATCTATTCAATTTCCAGAAGGATTATCAGCACCAGATTCTGGTGCGAACCCATCCCCAACATTCTCTGTGCTTCTCTTCACCCAAATCTTATTCATCTCCCTTTGAATTTCATCCACGTTCACTTCTCCTTTTCCTTTGTCTTGGTTATGAATATGTTGTTCCGGACCCCTTTTATCTTGATTCTTATTTCTACAGAATTTGGTAATATGATCGGATATATTGCTAGCAAACAACATTTCTTTGCAAATTTGACTAATATCCTCTTGATCTACATTAATTATCCAAATGTCCCATTCTGTTGCATGCAAAGCATCTACCATTGAATGAATTGTTCATTTGCAAGTTTCTACACTCATGGGATTTGTGACCATACCTTTTGCAATTGAAGCACTATCTGGAGAAGGATGTATTAATCTGATTCATTGTTCTTCTACATGGATTTGCTTTATGACCAAAGTTATTGCAGTTGTGGTAGTATCCATTGAAAGATGGATATCTTTGAGCATTTGGTTGCCTTACAGGAGGTCTTCTAGGCCTGTTTCTTGGATTTTCTGGCCTGGATTTCTTCTGACCAGATTCGGAGCTTTTACCTATTTCATACCCCAAGCCTTGCTTGTCATCTACCCTCTTCTAGCTTTGAAGAAGAACTTCAAGTTGAGCAGAGCTTATTTTGAATTTCTCTTTGTATTCATTTGCTATTTGAAGATCCCTTTTAAGAGTGACAATTTGATTTTGAAGTTGATCTTCATTATCTCTTGCTTCTTCAAGGTTAGATTCCAAATGTCTAATAATTCTATCCATTTTATGGCAGTCTTCTGATTTCTCCTTGAGAGATTGTCTTAGATCATCTTCAATTTTTCTTTTCTCTTCAATTTCTTGGGTGAATTTCATAACTCCTGATTCCATTTCATGTCTTACCATAATGATCTCTTTTGACAACTTTTCACATAGCTTGGTCTTGTCCTTCAGGTCTTCATTTGTATCATTTGATTCACCTTGACTTGCCAATTGCTGAAGTAGATCCTTTCTCTTTTTCATAGAGATACTCAATTTCCCTTTTAGTTCATTTATGAAGTCATCAGCCTGTTTGAGTCTTTCCTTTAATTCATTGACTTTAGAGTTAGATTGCTCAAGATCATCTAGGGAAGACTGGAGTTGTTCCCTCCTACCATACACATCCATTTGAATTCCTAGATCTTCCTCAAGCTGTTAGGCTCTGTTTGTAGGAAATTGGCTCTGATACCAATTGTTGATAACTAAGAGGGGGGGTGAATCAGTTATCTTATTTATTTCAGCTTTCTGATCTTCCTTAACAATTAATGCAGTATCAATTCAAGTAAGCAAACATAATCATGAAATGGAAATAACATCAATACACATGACACAGTGATTTTGACATGGAAAACCCTGTTAGGGGAAAAACCACAGGGTGATTAACCCAAGATTGTATTCTCTGTTAGAAGAATAAGATAGTACAAAATGGCACTTGCCAATTAGGGCTCACTACCTAAGCTCACTGCTCATAAGAGGCTCACTACTTACAAGAAAAGAAGGTTATAATAAACTTGAACTGATGAGAAGCATCCACACATGCTGAAGTTCAGTTCCAGTTAGGCTCAATACACTGATCTACTGCACTTCATTCTACCTCTTCTTTGTTGTTGTTGTCCTTTCACATTCCGGACCTGTCTTACTGTTTTACACTACTCTTCTACTTTTCTTTGCACTTCACCATACAACAACAACTCTTCACATCCAAATCCATCTGATATATATATCCACACCAATGATTTCAACACCTTTCTAGTCGGCATCCAGAATAGTCAATGTTTTCCTCAACTCTCAACTGTCGGCTAAATCTTTGTATACCAATTAATGTGGATCAAAGAGATGCTTGTAGAAGTCATCAATCATGTCGGCCAATCATGAATGATACCTTAGGAAACTTAATTATCATCAATATCACATCCGGATTAAGGTCTGATGCTCTGCCAGTTAGGTCTTCCTTTGTCTACTCTGCTAATCAGGAACCCATCAGTCAAGTGCTCATATCTCTTCACACTTCTATCACCAGAGGCTAAATCCTTGGAATATATTAGTCAAGGTACTCCTCTTGACTTCCCCAAGTCTGTACTTTTCAAAGATACTTCCTCTAAGAGATCCAGACTTGACTGTTGGACCTTGCTGCATGCTCTATTCTTGCTTACCGGACCAAAGTATCCTTCAATCTGACTTCCGGTAAAGATACACCATGTCCTGTGAATGTGTGGAATGGTCTTTGTTTCCATTAATAACAAAACCAATGAAGCCACCTAGTGTCTCTTGCCAACACAACATGCTTATAGTGCCACTCAAGGTCAAACCCTAGTGAAAATATAGCTAAAATATGCAATTTTTTAGAATGTTCCAATGCAAAGGCCTAGTAGAAAGGGTGTTGTAAGGAATATGAGGAGAGGAAGCATATGATAATCCTAATAATAGACAATTAGTGCATAAAAATCCCTTACAACATGCCTATGGTGCAAATCTAGAGAGACGATAAGGCCAAAATCTAGCGAAAATGCAAGGTTTTCAAACCCTAGACATGAAATTTTGCAAGAAAACCACTAGGATGCAACACTATAGTTAGAAATCAATCCTAGTGATTTTTTGATAATTGTAGTAAAATCTGAAACAAGATTTTGACTACAAACCCTAGCTAATGCAAAACTAGGTTTTTATGAAAAATGCACAATTTCAAGCAATTTTTGTCAAATTAAGTACACAAATGCAATGCAAATGTATTCCAAAGGATGAATTTATGAAATTTAAATCATATCTAATGAAAATGATAGAAATTTAATCAAATTGAATGCCAAATAATTCAACCTATGCTAAAATGCTTAGGATGGAAAATGAGGGGTAGTTGATTTTAGGGGTTTATGTGTAATCCCCCTTTCCCAACAAACATTCCAAGGGCTTATCAACCGAGTTGAATCTCCACTAAGCGAGAGCAATCAGCTATCATGTTGGGCAGCTACTTGGGAAGTTGTGGACTCTTGGATGTATCAAACAATTTCTCTATCTAATGTTCAATTGTGCATAGAAACCCTAATTATACAAATTAGTAAGTAAATTATCAAATTATGATAAATCCTTTCAGACTGAGGCAAAGGATAGAGATATTTAACTTACTACTTTTCAAAGTTTTGAAGGAAGAAAAGTCAGGGACACAGGGACTAGCACCCAAGTCCAAGGTACTTGTTTCTTTGCGGGATCCTGATCTCCTTCCGACACTGATCTGCACTGCAACTTCAATTTCTGGAGATTCCACTACGGAGGACATGGGGACTAGCACCCTAGTCCAGGAAAAACACTAGTGTCCTACTTCTTTTCAGATCCTAAATCCTCTATGTCTGCTACTCCTTCCTACAACTCCACTCCATGGGACTCGACAACTGTAACATGCAATCACAAGGAGTGTGGGAGGGGGTTGTGGTGTCTAAAGGCTTACCTTGGTCAAGCCCTAGAGAGACATTCAAGTCTTCTGAACACTGTTGTCAAACAAGAGTGTGTATCCCAATAGGATAGAGGCAAAAATCCAAATGATAAATGATTCAAAACACAATATATATCACCTTATACTGGAGATCTCATGGAAGGAAGATGCTCTTTATGCCATGAGGAGATGGATGCCAAATCTGCAAACACAATAACAATGCTCTGTTCTGCAACATAATGAATATTTTGAATGCTCTAATCACAAGAATGCACAAAGTTATCCAATTTCCATCTAGTTTGGAAATGAAACCTAATCATTCTTATATATGCAACTACAAAGATTCCCACTAAGAATTTCATAATTCAAACTTTAGATGTTGGCCTAGGACCTAATTAACGGTCATAAAATTGAAATTTGAAACTAGGGCAAACACAAAATAGGGCTGGACTAGGGCGCTAGTTCCCAAGTCCATCATGCCATTTTTTCTTAGATTTCATTAAAGTGCAGCCCCCTAGGTCCTATTTGTCACAAAACCCAAGGATTTTCTCATCGGGAGTCAAAAATAATATGCAAGATGCTCTAAATGCACTAACATGACCCAGGATCTAAACCTTAATAGGAAAAATCCCCCAAGGTTACCTTTTCTGACATAACACCACCCTCCTTCGGGACTTCCTATTGCCTCTCTCCCCTACATTGAATGCATGTCCAACAAAATTTCCAAGATTCTTCTTAAAAAGGACCTCCATTGTTCCTTCAAACCTATTTCTACTTTAAGAAACTGCATCCCCTCTCTCAAAGATTCCAAAGACAATCATCTTGGTTCAGGAGTCTACAAGGTTGTCTATTCATGTGGTACACCCTATATAGGAGAGACGGGTTGATCTTTTAGCACCAGTATCAAAGAGCATTGTGTTGACATTAGACATGATCATGTCCTCAAATCTGCCTTGGATGAACATGTTGATATATGTGTTAAATAACTGAGAGGGGGGGTGAATCAATTGTCACAAAAACTTAAACATTTTTTGCAATTAAACATTCATCACTTATCCATAATTATTATGATTTAACAATGAGTGCATGAAATTAGAAACTTATCAACATCAATCATAAGAGACACCAGATTTACGTGGAAAACCCCAAGCTGGGGAAAAACCATAGAGAGGATTAACTCTCAATATATCTTGCAATCTTGAAATAGTGATGTTTAGGCTTGGTCACCCCATGGGCCTAAACATACTGGCTTACTACAATGAAGAACAACTAGGTCTAGCAGAGTCACTGCCTCAACCCTCAACCTAGCAAGATTATAATTAGGGTTGTTAAACCCTAAGGGCTATTAAACCCTACTGGTGGCTTGCTGCCAAATTCACTGTCATGATCAACACCTTTCTTTATTGTGAATAAACAAATCCTTAGCTCTGCTCTTCCTCTGCCCTGCTCCTCCTCTTCTCTACTCTTCCTCTTCTTTCCTCTACCTCTTCTCTTCTCTACCTTTGGACCTTTCTTAATATATTCTCATTTTTTATTAAGGACACCTTTTCCATGACTCAATTACAAGTATTTATACACTACATGAACCTTGGAATGATCATCAAGGTCATCATCAACCATTGGAACAATCTCCAAGGTCAGTATTACAAACATTTACAAAATAGGTCCTAACCTATTGCAACATTAGGTAAAAGGAATGAAATGCAGATCATGCCATGCCTTAGCTAGGACTCAAACCTAATCTTCCATGCCACAACATGCTTCCTCAATCTTTCAAAGATCTCTGCAATCACTGGGATCAACTAGGTCAGCCAAGACTAGTTACACACTACGTTAACTGGGAACAATCTTCTCGCACCATCTCAATTTCTTAACATGGACCAAAGTCTAGATAGGAACATGACATCCACAAGCACACTATAATCATCAGGAGCAACCACACAAACCTTAACCACTTTATCCATAGGAATCTTCTCACCAGAACACATGAGCTTCACTATCTTCAACTATCATAAAAGAAAGATAGCTTGTGGATCACCAAACCATGAACCATTGCAATTGTAGGCAATTATCATCATCCTAGACTTCCCTCTAGAACTATAGAGAAAAATACTTTATTGTGGAGGAATGTGGAGCCAAATACTTTCTTGCTGTCTCAACTGAACTTACAGAAAAAGAAGGTTTCACTCTGGTGAACACAACTCACTTAGATCTTCATGTAGATAACTTAGACCCAAAATATAGCATCCTTAGACATATCTCTAACTTACTTCCAATAAACAAATGATGATCTTCAAGCATGAACAAATGCACAGTAGTTTACAAGACTGTTCTTCAGCATACAACTCACTGTATGTGCTACACTTCTCTGTGGCTTACTTGTTTCTTCTGGAGAGGCTAATTTTCTCAATATCCTTAACATACAAGTCTTCTAAACAAGTAATGGAATAGGATATAGTTGACACCAATGACAACAAGAATATGTTGACATCAATGACAACACCGATTAGGCACATACTTGCAACAATCTTCCCCTTTGTCATTGATGGCAACATATGATGTGAAAAATTGCAACAGTCATCAAGACAAGATTCTTCCCCTTTCTCTTTACACACCTACACTCTTTAGTTCTCCAAAATTCTCCCCCTTTCTCTTACACATCTGCACTCTAAGTTTTTCATATGACTTCTCTCCTTTGACATCAATGGCAAAGGGCACATACTTGCACTCTTATTGTCTAATCTAATCTCTCCTTTGAACTTTCTGACTACTCCCCCTTAGAAGTAGCCCTAAAAAGCATCAATTCAGACCTTTGAACACCTCCAGACTGATGCACCATTGTGCATCTTAGTTTAGAGCAGGAGGGGTGATGACCCCTAACTTTTCTCTATGGTACTCAAAAGTATCCTTGGGCAAAGGCTTGGTAATGATGTCTGTAATCTGATCCTTGGTAGAAACATACTCCAACTTGACTTCCTTCTCTATCACTTTTTCTCTTAGGAAATGATACCTAATGGATATATGCTTGGTTCTTGAATGCATTACTGGGTTCTTTGATATGTTTATGGCACTTATGTTGTCACAAAAGATTGTAATAGGTTCTTCATACACAACTTTGATGTCCTTCAAAGTCTACTTCATCCATAACACTTGAGTACAACTGCATGTTGCTGCAATGTATTCTGCCTCTGCAGTAGACAGGGATATTAAATCCCGTTTCTTGCTCAACCAAGATACTAATCTTTTTCCCAAGAAGAATGCACCTCCACTTGTACTTTTTCTGTCATCCACATCTCTGGCCCAATCTGCATCAGTATATGCACTGAGAACAAAGTCACTATCTCTGGGCTACCACAATCCATAATCTATTGTACCTTTTAAATATCTCAAAATTCTCTTGACTGCCATCACATGTGATTCCTTGGGTTCTGCCTAAAATCTTGCCACAAGACACACTGTATGCATTAAGTGAGGTCTGGTTTGAGTTAGATAAAGTAATCCTCCAATCATAGATCTATACTTTTTCTAGTCTGCCATGGGTGAGTTATCATCTTTGTTCAACTTACAACTAGTTATCATAGGTGTGCATATTGGTTTAGAGTCTTCCATCCCAAATTTCTTTAACAACTCTTTCACATACTTAGACTAAGAAATGAAAATACCCTTATCTGATTGACTTATTTGCATACCTAAAAAGAAGTTCATCTCTCCAAACATAGACATTTCAAATTCACTTTGCATTTCTCTAGCAAAAACTGAGTACATACCTTCATTGCTTCCAAAAATAATGTCATCAATAAAGACTAGAACAATCAAGGTTTGTTCATCATTGATCTTGAAGTAGAGATTACTATTTGTCGTACCTTTACTGAACCCTAACTATATCAAGTACCTATCCAACCACGCATACCATGCCCTGGGAGCTTGTATTAATCCATACAATGCTTTCTTCAATATGCATACCATGTTCCCTTGCTCTGATGACTGAAATCCTTTCAGTTGTTCAATATAGACTTCCTCTTCCAACTCTCCATTTAAGAAGGCAAACTTCACATCAATTTGATAAACCTTGAAATCTTTGAATACTGCAAAAGCTAGAAACATCCTTATTGCTTCAATCCTTGCTACTCGAGTAAAATTTTCTTCAAAGTCTATTGCTTCAACCTGAGCGTATCCTTTACATACCAATCTTGCTTTGTTTCTTACCACTTCACCATTCTCATTCATTTTGTTTCTGAAGACCCACTTTGTACCAATTACATTCTTTTCTATTGGTTTGGGAACAAGATTCCAAGTCTGATTCTTCTCTATCTGCATCAATTCTTTTTCCATGGCCTTTATCCAATTCTCCCCTTTGCAAACCTCATCCACTATTTTAGGTTCAATCTTAGAGATCAGACAGAAATTTAGTTGTTCTTCTCTAACTTTTCTTCTAGTTAAGATCCCTTTTCTCTTATCTCCTATGATTTAATTTTTAGAATGACTGATTCTTACATATCTTGGAGTTTTGGTAGCACTTACCAAAGCTTGTTCTTCTTCATCTGTGTTGTCTTCATGATGCACCACTTCTAAAACATCTGGATCATCTGACTCATATCCACTTGGTTTTGAAGATCTTTCTTTACACTCATCAACTTTGACATTTGCACTTTCAATGATTTTATTCAGCCTCTTATTATAGCATCAGTAGGCCTTACTCTTAGTGGAGTAACCAAGGAAGATTCCTTCATCACATCTAGCATCAAACTTGCCTAAATCTTCTTCTCTTTAGATATAACATCTGCTACCAAATACTTTGAAATATTTCACAGTAGGAACTCTACCATGCCACAATTCATAGGGAGTTTTTGAACTGTTACCTTTTACTTGAACTTTGTTTAGGATATATACTACAGTGTGAATTGCCTCTCTCCAATATGCTTTTGGAAGATGAGCTTCCTTCATCATGGTTCTAGCAGCTTCTTGAACTGTTCTATTTTTCCTTTCAACAAATCCATTTTGTTGTAGAGTTCTGGGTGCAGATAGCTATCTCTTTATTACATGCTCTTCACAAAAGAAATTAAATTCATTTGATGTGAACTCTCCTCCTCTATTAGATCTCAAACATTTGATTTTCAAATCCATCTCATTTTCAACCATTGCCTTAAATGCCTTGAATTTATCTAGAGCTTCAACTTTCTCTTTCAAAAAGGTGACCCAAGTCATTCTAGAATAATCATCAATGAGTAGCATGAAATACCTATCTCCTTGCAAACTTCTTACTTTGGTAGGTCCACACAAATTTGTATGCACTAGCTCAAGTTGTCCTCCAACTGATTGATCCTTGCTTTTGAAACTTGTTCTTGTTTGTTTCCCAAATTGACACTCCTTGCAAATTGGATTAGTAGGCTTCACGAGCTTAGGCAAATCTCTAACAATCTATGTAGTACTTATCTTCATAATATTATCAAAATTTATGTGACACAACCTTCTATGTCATAACCAACTTTCATCAATCTGAGTCAACAAGCAATAATTCTCGGTTCCTTTCAAATGATAGATATTATCTCTAGTCTTCTTACCAGTTGCAATGATTGTTCTGGAGCTTTCCTTGATCTTGCATCCATTGTCCTTGAAGCTTAAGTCATAGCCCTTGTCACACATCTGACCCACACTTAGAAGATTGTGCTTTAATCCTTTCATATACAAGACATCTTCAGTATTATGCTTACCATCAAAAGAAATAGATCATTTTCCACAAATCATGCCAGCTGTATCATCTCCAAACCTAACCAGTCCACCATCATATCTTTCCAAACTTACTTTTGTCACTAGTCATGTGGTGAGAGAAACCACTATCAATAAACTATTCATCTTTGTCCTTAATGACCTAAGTAGCCAAAGCACTTTCCACTAGTTTTTCTTCCTTCATATAACTAGAAGAATTAATAGACACAAGATCTTCCTTAATAAAAATGAACAAGCATTCATTTACAGAGGCATTAGCATTATCTGATACTCCATCATAATCAAAACCTTCAACAAAATAACACTTCTTTTGGGTCCTAGGCCTGTTCTCATATCTTCTTCTATTTCTTTCAATACTTTCAAGACATCTGGAAGCAAAATGACCTACTTTACCATAGGAAAAACATTTGAAAGGTAATTTGCATTTATACTTACCAGATCCTCTTTGCAGCCTGTCCACAAAGTTGGCTTCAACTTCATTTATCTCATCATCAGATTCTACCTTATACTTTTCTGATCTAGAAGTACTTCAGGAATACTAGCTTTGAAGGTAGTTTCAACTTTTGGTAGAGCATCATCTAACTCCCTCATTTCAAAAGTAGTAAGCTTACCAAGAAACTGATCCCTAGTAACTATTTTTACTTGCACAAATTCTTCAATCGCAGCCACCATGTGACAGTAGGACTTGGGCAGAGATCTGAGTATTTTCGTGACAATTTTATTTTAATTCGAGAGTTTTGCCTATGGTTTTTATCCCTGTAACAAGTTCATCCACTCTTTCCATAAACGATGATATGTTTTCATCATTATACATCTTCAATCTTTCATATTTCACTTTCAAACTTTTAAACTTGGCTTCCTTCATAGAGTCATCTCCTTCATACAAATTTTTCAGCTTTTCCCATACCTTATTTGTAGTTTCAAGATTCACCATTTTCGTCAGTGAATGAGCTTAGAAGAGCATCCCTTGCCTTGATATCTCATATTCTTTAATTTTGTCTTCAGTCGTCAAACCATTTTGAGGTATGGTGTATTTTGTTTCTGTAGCTTTCCAAACTTTGATACTAAGAGAAAGAAGATGGCTTTTCATCTAAGCATTCCAGAGAACATAATTGTTTCAATCAAAATGCGGTGCTTCCTTCTTGTAAGACATTTTTGATCTTCCACAAGCTATTAAACTTACTTTAGAGGAACTTTGCTTTGATACCAATTGTTGATATGCACTAGACAACTAAGAGGGGGGGTGAACCAGTTGTCACAAAAACTTAAACATTTTCTACAATTAAACATTCATCACTTATCCACAATTATTATGATTTAATAATGAGTGTATGAAATCAAAAACTTATCAACATCAAACACAAGAGACACCAAATTTACTTGGAAAACCCCAAGGTGGGGAAAAACCACGGAGAGGATTAACTCTCAATATATATTGCAATATTGAAATAGTGATGTTCAGGCTTGGTCACCCCACTAACCTAAACATATTGGCTTACTGACATGAATAACAACTAGGTCTAGCAGACTCACTGCCTCAACCCTATACCTAGCAAGATTACAATAAGGGTTGTTAAACCCTACTAGTGGCTTACTGCCAGATTCACTGTCACAATCAACACCTTTCTTTATTGTGAATAAACAAATCTTTAGCTCTGTTCTTCCTCTTCCCTACTCTTCCTCTGCTCTACTCTTCCTCTTCTTTCCTCTGCCTCTTCTCTACTCTACCTTTGGACCTTTCTTAATATATTCTCATTTTCGCTCAAGGACACCTTTTCCATGACTCAATTGCAAGTATTTATACACTACATCAACCTTGGAATGATCATCAAGGTCGGCATCAACCATTGGAACAATCTCCATGGTCGGTATTACAAACATTTACAAAATAGGTCCTAACCTATTGTAACATCATGCAAAGGGAATGAAATGTGGATCATGTCATGCCTTAGCTAGGACTCAAACATGATCTTCCATGCCACAACACGCTTCCTTAATCTTTCAAAGATCTTCGCAATCACTGGGATCAACCCGGTTGGCCAAGACTGGTTATGTGCTACATTAAATGGGAACAATCTTCTCACATCATCTCAATTTATTAATGTGAACCAAAGTCTAGATAAGAACATGATTAGGATACATACACAAGTATGCTATAATCATCAAGAGTAACCACACGAAACTTAACCACTTTATCCATAGGAATCTTCTCATTGAACACATGAGCTTCACTATCTTCAACTGTCATAAAAGAAAGATAGCTTGTGGATCACCAAACCACAAACCATTGCAACTATATGAAATTATCATCATCCTAGACTTCCCTCTAGAACCACAGAGAAAAATACTTTATTGCAAAGGAATGCAGATCCAAATATTGTCTTCTTGTCTCAACTGAACTTACAAAAAAAGTAGGTTTCACTCTAGTGAACACAACTCAGTCAGATCTTCATGCAGATAGCTTAGACCCAAAATGTAGCATCTTCAGACATACCTCTAACTTACTTCCAATCCACAGACCATGATCTTCAAGTATGAACAAATGTGGAGTAGTTTACTGGATTGTTCTTCAGCATACAACTCACTATATATACTGAACTTCTTTGTGGCTTATTTGTTTCTTTCGGAGAGGTTAATTTTCTCAATATCCTCAACATACAAGTCTTCTAAACAAGTAATGAAATAGGATACAGTTGACACCAATGACAACATGAATATGTTGACATCAATGACAACACCGATAAGGTACATACTTGCAACATAACACTCTTTCTCCACCAAGCACCATATTTGTTTAGAAGACACCCAAATCTTGGCCATAGAGGACAAATTCTTCAAGAGGAAGCTCAAAGAGGCCATACAAATCAGAAATAATCCCTCTAACCTCAATTGTGATGATAGGTGGAGTCTAAGTTTCTCCTGGAAACCCTTGCTTTCCAACCTAATAAATTGCCCCCTCCCCCCTTCTTGACCCCCCACTTTCTATCTTTCCTCAAGTGTCTTCCTCTTCCATTTTGTCCCTCATGTTCTTCCCCTCTCATTTCCACCCTTGCCCCTACCTCCTATTGTATATGTATGTATGTACATATGTTTGTATGAATGTATGTTTGGTTGTATGTATGTTGGTATGCATTTATGTATGTTTCTTGTATGTCTTTTTTTTTGTAGGTTTATACACACATGTACACACACTTTTTCTATCCTTTATTGTCTTTTTGTTGTTGTTCTTATGGCCACACGTGTTAGGCATGTTTTTATCCCTTTTTGTGTTTCTTGATTCACATGTTTTTTTGGGATTTTTAGTTTTATTTATGTCTCATGTCTTGTTGTTTTCTAGCTTACTCTGTCTTTGTTGTTCTTTTGTATTTGTATTTCTTGGTTCTTTATATATATATCATATTTTTGTTTCTTAGGTTTGTATGCATGTATGTTTTTTTGTATTTTGGTATGTCTATTTGTATGTTTTCTGTTTACAAATATGTTTGTAGGTTTGTACACACTTATTTTTTCTATCCTTTATTGTTTTTTTGTTGTTCTTGTGGTCTCACTTGTCAGACTTGTAATTTTCCTTGTTTGTGTTTCTTGATTCACTTGTGGTTTTTTGGTTTCTAATTTTATTTTTTTATGTCTCTCTTCTCGTTGTTTTCTTGGTTACTCTATCCTTGTTGTTCTTAGTTTCTTCACTCTATTTCTTTTGTGTTTGCATTTTTTTGTTCTATATATATATATATATAAGGCACCATTAGGTCTCCTTTCAGGTTGTTTTCTTATGTTTTTTCCCTATGTTACTTTGGTGTTGGCTCATCTCTTTTCCCCGTTGTCTATATATACCTATAGACACTCAAAAATGTCCACTTGTCACAATGTTGCATCATCTAGGTATCTTGTAGCATCTTTGCCCTAAACAACCCATATCGCCACCTAATCTAGCATCTTCCTCTAATAAATTAAATAAATCAAACATTTTATTTAGTTTATCCTATCCTCTTGCATTATTAAATAAATAAATTTTATTTATTTATGTAGTTCTCTTTCCTCTTAAATTAAATAAAATAAATATTTTATTTAATTTATCATATTTATCCTCACATGCATCATAAATTAATAATTTAATTATTTAATTACATGATTTTGCCCACCTTCCATTTCTATCTTAACTAATCTCTCTAATCACTGACCTACCTTCCATTTTTTTCTCTCCCAAGTTGCATAGCAACATTCTAATTCAATTTTCACTCACCAAATTAGAAACTTTGTCCCTCCATTCTCTCACCAAAAAATCTATAAATTGATCCATTTCCAAGCCATTTGGCATGGATGAATCTTCTAAGCATTGTCACTCTACCAGATTTTCTTCTCACTCTTTCATCCATCAATCCTTTTTCATCTATCTCTCATCCATTAATCTCATTCAATCATTATGCTGCAGATCGTGAGCAACCTACATTTCAAACAAGGAATGTACCAACCCAGGTGATATCATTTTGGTTTGCATGTCTTCATTTTGTCTTTGGGTTTGATTTCTTGAGTTTGGGTCAAATCTTGATCTTGCCTTTTGTTTGTCTGATCTTTGTTAAATTCTACCCAATGGCACGCCCGGTGGGACCGAATCAGTAGTTTTTTTTGCAAGTTTTCATTACAAAAATTTGTGTTTACCTAACCCTTGTTTGGCAAGTTTTGCATCTGATCTATTGCAGGAAATCTTTTGGTCTAAATCTAACAGCTCCATTGTGCTCAGGACACTGTTTCAATAAAAATTGACTATAAATTTGCATATACTTGGTCACTATAAAATTTCTTGTAAAAATTTGATTTTTTTTGCTTTGACAACCGTACTCTATGGATCGGTACAGATCTGTATAGTAGGATCCTGTCATTGGGGTCTAAACTGTGTATTTCAGTGTTTTCTTTCGATTAAGGTTTGATTTGGTTGTAGAATAATCTTTGTTTGCAGGTAAAAAATTCATTGGTTGCATGTGTTTCCTTATCGAATTGTAAATACCCCTATCGACCCTGCTCAAAACCCTAATCTCCTTTCACAGTGATTTTCCTGCTGATCTTAACTTCATACCAGTCGATGCTCTCCTTGAAGCTAGCCATAGTTGGAATCCCTCTGTCATTGTTTTAGAAACCATTAACCTCTACATACTCTAACACCATTTAAAATCTTGGTCAACCACTGCCTTGAGCCCTGCCTGCGTTGAAACACACTCATTGTTGAACCTTTTGTAAGTCGCCACCACCCATTTTAAGCTATCTCCATCCTAGAAATATTGGTCACTTCCTCTATAGACCATCACTTGCTTTCATCGCAGACTGTTCTCTACCAGTTGAATCCTCCCGTCACCTCTTTTAAATCCATGTCACCTCCAAGAAAAATTGGCCACCGTTTATCACCTCTTTTAAGCTCCTATTCACCTGTGGTCGCCACCGTTTAGCCCACGTTGACATCCCAAAAATCTGTCCTTAGCTCTGTCGACTATCATAGCTGTCACTATGGCAATTTAGCAATTTTATTGTCAACCTGTAAGGTAGTAATTTTACTATTGTAGGCCTTAGACTGCCTCAGTCGACCTCTCTACCGCCGACCCCCTAAGCTGACTATATTAAATCGCATCATATTTGATATTAAATACATTTGGTTAAAGTCTATTTTGGTCGAGAATTAAGGCAATTGTTTTTATGTTTCAATACTTAAGTCTTGAGTTTAGGGTTCTAATACCTTTTGAATCTTAATCTTTTTTAAAAAGGGGGTTGGGGATCAACTTAAACTGCAAACAAAAAAAAGTATAACCATGGTATAAACACAACACGTGTGGCCAAAAACATTGCAAACCACCAAAATATCAAGTCAAAAAATTAAACAAAAAGCCAAACTGGTCAAACTGTCTTCTTTAAGCATCCAAAAAGGGTGTATCTTTTTCTTTTTGCCATAACTTCTGCATATGGGGTCAAAAATTTGTGCAGGAGGACTCGTCAGAAAGCTAACAAGGTGAATTTTACAGTTGTGAATGTTTCCATAGGTAATCTTATAATTTAGGTAGGTAATTTCTCTATCAAATTTCAGCCTTCTTTCAAACTTAAAATGCACTTATCTGGAGAAAAACATATCCTTTTTCAACAATTTTTTTTTAAAAAATTACATAGAAACATCTAAACTTTCTATTTTTGTTGTCTATTTGATGATATCAGATCATCATTTGCAAGTTTTTATCTGATCATATCTTTGGCATCTAACACTCTATCTACGTAGCTTGTCATAATCACTTGTCAAAGAATGGAGAAAACAAACTACTAATCTATCTTCTGCAGACTCGAGTGGTCAAAGAACAATCATTTATCACTAGAGTAGGCACATTTGGTTTTAGGAATTAAAATTAGATTTGTCTTCATTTTTCCTATGTTTCTCTTTTTTTGGTTTGCTTGTCTAAGTCTGATTGTAACCCAACTTAGCAATGAGAGTATCCTCTCCCCCCGCCTAACCAATGGATCTGGGGTGCAAGAGAAATCGTTGCTAACTCTAGAGGGCCTGCCTTCCCATTGTGAGAAGGGGTATGACCCAAGTGGAAATAGGTCAAAGATAGACCATTCCAAGCCTCTATATAAATAACGTGTTTGTGACGAAACTCACAAACTACGAGTGTTGTTCCACTATACCAAAGAATGTTTCCCCCAAAACCTTGCAGAGCCTAACCTCTGTAGGTTGGGAAGCCTTCATTAATAGAGTGAATCGTCGCATGTATAGCCACCCAAAGGGAAACCCTTACTGGAAACCTCTATGTAGCAGCCAAAAACCCTATCTATTGGTACAACAAGAAACTCTGATAGACATCCCACATTTTCACAGTTTATGGTAGAGATAGCAAGGTACCTCAAGATCTGCACGTCTTGAGGACCTAGAACTTGGTGTGCTTGAGAAGTGAGTGCACTATAAAGGGGAGCCTGTGCCACAAGTTCCTGGAGCTATACACCATAAGTAGGCACAACTAGGTAAAACTAAGTGGGAACCCAACAGATATTGTCCTTGCCTAGCCTAGGTTGTTACAATGTTTGTGAGTGGTTTGTGTACGAGTGTCTTCCATCTTGTTTTCTTGCCATAAAATTTCCAAAGAAAGTTGTCAAAACTAACATCCCTGTCACAAAACAGTCTCATCCTAAGCCACATCATACACATCCTAGTCAATCATCATTCTAATTTCACCCTAATCACTTTGTCCTAGTCATTACCCAATCACCTTCATCCATTTTATATCCAAATCACATCTTAGTCATCCTACATCCTCATACCATAATCTACCACTTCTAAACATGGACATGACATTCCCAAACAAGACCTATGAGAATGATCCTTATGGCACCCTAAGAATGTTTGATACCCTTAAGTGGATATATAGAAAGGAACCAGTCCCTATGCCACCACAACACCAAACAATTCCATCTCATTCTTGTGTGGCATCCCCTTCCATTTCATACCAATCTAATCCATCCATATATCATAACAATTCCAAATCACCTTTTCTTATTCCTTATCAATCTAATCCATCTGCATCTCAAATCATTTCCACATCACCTTATCCTATACCTTCCCATAACAATGCCACATCACCATACCCTGCTTCTTCCAATATCTACCATTATCCACAACAACCCATACCCCAAGATCTTTTACCTGCACCTCCTACCATTTCATCTCTTCATCAAACCCATTCACAAGACTATCAGTGGCCCCCACAACATGAACATGTAAATTCAAATACCCCTTTGTATATAAGTCAAACACCCTGAAGTCCACTCTTGGAACAAGATTTAATATAATTTAATGAAGGAGACACCTATGTGTCACCTACTTCTACTCTAAGTGGACCCTTGTACATAAATCACATATCCTTTAGTCAACCTTTGGAGAAAGATTTAATTTCCTTTTACGAGGGAGATACCAATCTAGTCACTGCATCCTATGAACATCCTCCATCACCATCTGATCACTTTCAAACACATGAGCCAACTAGTTCTCTCCTGACACCTTCATGTCTTCCCAATCCTAGGCCATTGATCCATCAACCTTCTAATCCATCAAGCCCTCCACTAAAGGATCCCTTAGAGATAACCCTACAATAATTGGTCCAAGAAAATTTGATTAAGCTGCCACCGATAACATCCTTTGAAGAAATCTACTTTAAACCCCATTGGCATAAAGATGATGAATATTGTGCATACCATAGGTGTAAGGGCCATCTCATATCCACTTGTACACAAATTAAAAGATTGATCAAGAGCTTAGAAGATTGTGGTAAGATTGGGTTAGATAAAACCAATCCATCTAATCCCCTTATCCTTCCATCCAGTCCAATTCCTAATCTATCCAAACCCATTATTCTTCCATCCAATCCAAATCTTAATATGCCAAATCCCATTATTCCTCCATCCAATCAAAGCCCTAATTCTAAGCCTACCACACCATCTACCCTTATCATCCATTCATTATATTGTCCATCTACGCATACCCCAACAAAGGATGTGATCCAATAGCTACTAGCAAGGAATAAAACATTGCCATGTCATTAAGCACCTATCCTCGAGCCTATCCAAGAGCCCTCCATTAACATGATTAGCCCTTTAAGTCCATCATGTGACCTACAAGCTATTGAGTCTATTCAAAAGCCTTCTATCATGAGCCCAAGTAAAAGTCCATCATACTCCCTTATTGATGAATGCCAAGAACCTATCAAACTTGGCCAAGAGTCTTCCATTTCCATTCAAAAAAGTCAAGAGGGATATCAAGAGTCTACTCCTAAGAATGTGGAAACACTAACTCCCTATATAAGTCAAGATCAAATCCTTTTCCTTCATCCCATCCATAACATCTATCTTTTCTATGATCAAGATGATACCTATGAAGAAGCTATCCACGAGTACCTTGATCTTATCCATAATCCCATACCCCTCCATGAGCAAGATATCCAAATTGCTCCTATTCATCCTCCATCTAGCCCTAATGTGCAAACTTTCACTTGCCTTAATGAGACATGTGCCTCCCAAGACCACATAAGCATAGAAGATCAAACTATCACCTTGGATCATGACAAACACAAGAAAGATCTTAATGATCCTTCCACATCCACTATTGATCCCACTTCAACTCCACCATCGTGTCCTATTGGTCTATCCACCTTTATCCATGGGTGTTCCTCCTTAGAAAACCACCAACCATTATCCTCTACTTTACCTTCTCTATCCAATAAGGAACTCGTGTCTAGTGTTCCACCTACACCTAGTCATATTATCGATCGCATCCTCCAAAACATGAATTACCAAGGTAAAGGCTTAGGCCTTCTTGAACAAGGTATTTTGGAGCCAATCCATGTCAAGGTCCCTCCACGCTCATTTGGCCTTGGATACACACCACAAGGTTAACAATCAAACAATGTTGGTACTTCCTCCATGCCTCCTAAGTCCACCTCTTTCCACCACAAATCCCATCACATCCCTAAAACATATGTTGCCATTCCACCTCCATCATCCTACAAATTACAAGAGCATGTGACCATAGACCTCCCACCATCCACTTTTCCTCAGTTACTTCAAACTCCTAATATCCCTCCATAGAATCTACCTCCACTATTCCCAACACCTTATCCATCCATCCATAAGCCATCTAAAAACCCTAATCATGACCAACAAATGCACACATTATCTAAACAAGTAGCTTCCACCAACCCCACTTCCATCCACCGCATGGGATTCAAAAGCACAAATTTGGATGCCTGAACTCATCAAGCCAAAAATCCTATAAATCCTAATGCCTTTAGGTACAAAAGGAAAGAATCAAAGAAAAATCCATCTCAAAAGTTACATACACCCACACACCTCCAAGCAAAAAAACAAAAAAGGTGTGGGTCTCCAAGAAACAAGCAATTACCTAAAAAGCTATACAAAAGCCGTACATATCTAGACCCATACCTCCACAAGCAAAATCAAAAACTAAAAGGGTATGGGTCGCTAAGAAACAAGCCATCAAGTCAAATGAGGCATCCACCTCTCGCGAATCCCAACCATCTCCTTTCATCCATTACATCCAAAAGCAAAAAATCCTCCATCCCACATGAAAAGTAAAAGTCATAAAAACACTAAGCCCATGTGGGTCCCCAAATGTTTATGTCATCCATCTCCATTGCTTCCTACCCCATATTCCAACCAAAAGCTTCAACATTTATCACAGTGTGTGCAGTCATTAGTCATGGTTCCGTTCCATTCCATAACAATTCCATCGACCTCCATCTCCCCACCTTTCATTTATTATCCTACATACCTTCCACATCACCTTCCTATGGTCCATGCTTTTGCATAAGCCCTCCATCCATAAGTCCTACATGATCCATAATCCACTATTTCCCTTCATAATCCACAGCATAATCCATCATCCACATCATAATCCATTATCTTCCCTACATAATCCATATCATAATCCACTATCATTCACATCATGATCCACTATCACACCTTCCATAATCCATTATCTACCTAATCCATCTTTCATGCAATCCTTTACCAACATCTATGAGCACACTTGACATGGTCCATGCGACGATATCCATCTAGCGAGACTATCACTTTTCAAGGAACTAGACACTTGAGTCTCTCCTATCCATATCCCCCCTATCCTATTCAAATAAAAAAAAATGAAAAAAAAAAGTAAAGAGAAATCCCTTCGTCCAATAGTGAAAACCTGGCAAATAGGCACCCTAGATAAGTACCATGATGAAAACCCAGCAAATAGGTGTCCTGCATAAGTTGATCTTCTATGTCACCTACACTTGGGGGCACCTTGTCTCATCCTACCTATCATTTTCCATCCTACCATAGCCTCTCCTACCATCCTTATCCATCCATATACACATACCTATCCTATCAAGTCCATAAAGATTAGGGGCAAAAAGGTTGAAATAGGCTTTGGAAAAACTCTTGATGTACTCCATCCTTTCCATTCACCCACTCTATCATCCTATCATCATCCCATTGTCATAAGCCTAATCCTATCACTATCCTATCATCCTGAGCGTTGTCATAAAAATCCTACGTATTACACCTAGAATGGGGCATGTTATTTCCTATGTGACATAGTCTTTGAGATCACATCCTAGCTCTCTTATGCATACATCCAATGTCACTTATCCTCTTATCCAATCATTTATCATGAGTCTTCCTTTCCATCTCCCCATCCTTTTATCCATTCATCCTAATCCATCTTATATCCTTTCTCGCACCTAGACTTGGTTTTCTCCCTTGTCATTGGAATTTTGCACAAAGGTTGTCCAAATTGTAAATACATTGACATTCAAAACATATCAAAAATCTGAAAAGATCATAAAAAGTCCTAAAAAATATTAAAAAATCATAAAACATCTTGAAAAAATCCAAAAAAATCATAATGTCCTGAAAAAATCCCAAAAAAATCATAAAATGTCATAAAAAAATCCAAACAAAATAACATATCAAAATACAAAAAAAAAAACAATTATATAATGCCCTGAAAAAATACATAAAAATTAAATATTCCCAAAAATAGAAAAAAATCATAAAATCTAACAAAAATCCAAGTAATCATCAAAGTCATTCATCAAAATCAATCAAGTCATTCAATCAATCAAATCATCAAAATCAAATCAAATCCAATCATCAAATCAAGCCAATCTCTCAAACAATCCAAATCACATCAACATCATATATCAATCAATCAATCAATCCAGTCAATCAACAAAAATCAAATTAATCATCATCACCATCAATAAAATAGCAAAATCAGAACTACATCCCATCTCTATCATTGTGTGCCTTGATCTTGTGGATACATGGTATGTAGGTAGTCTGGAGTACGATGGAAGTGCCCAGATTTAGGCACAAGATGACATTCCTCTTCTTCTCTTATCATCTTCTTCTCTTGTCTATCTTCATCACTTCATTAATCATTCAAATTAATTCTTCCAATCAATTCTTCAATCACTTCTTCTTCAATCTCATCATTAATCATCTATCCAATAAATCCAAATGCAAGTCATTCTTTATCCATATCAGTCAAGTTAATCAATCTTGTCAAATTATCCAATGACATCTTTGGTCTTGATCCTAATCTTGTCATAAACCAAATCAATTAATCAATCATCAATCATCCTTGTGTTGATCTAGGGATATATCATTCCCCACCATGACAACACTATCTATCTATCATCATCAATCAATCAACAATTAATCATTAGTTTATGGCTTGACAGGCGCAATACCTTGTTTGTATTTTGTATCATTTGTGCATGCTTTCTTGCTTGCTCATGTGTGTTATTATTTTTATCTTACATTTGCATCCTTATCATCCCAGCTAATATTCATATCTTTTATCTAGACAAGGTTGTATTATGTTGGGGCATGAGACACATCATCACCTTGGTCCTTATACCCTAGTGCATAACATCTTGTGCTAAATCAAACATATGGTTGCTCACTTTCATTGCAACATAACGCATCATCCTTTCTTCTATCCATTTCCTAATCTTTTTCAACCAATCCATTTCATTTTGAGAGCCTACCCATGTTTGTCCAACCCGCCTATCCTCTCCAGGGGGCATCATCATCCTATCATCCTATCCTCATCCTATATTTTTCCTCTATCCATACCTTAGCTTCTTTGAAATGATGTTACTTGACACAAATCTCATCATCTCGAACATCATCTCAAAGAGGGGCAAAATGTAGACACTCAAAAATGTCCACTTGTCACAATGTTGCATCATCTAGGTATCTTATAGCATCTTTGCCCTAAACAACCCATATCGCCACCTAATCTAGCATCTTCCTCTAATAAATTAAATAAATCCAACATTTATTTAATTCATCCCATCATCTTGCATTATTAAATAAATAAAGTTTATTTATTTATTTAGTCCTCTTTCCTCTTAAATTAAGTAAAATAAATCTTTTATTTAATTTATCATATTTATCCTCACATGCATCATAAATTAAATAATTTAATTATTTAATTATGATTTCGCCCACCTTCCATTTCTATCTTAACTAATCTCTCTAGTCACTCACCTACCTTCCATTTTTTTTCTCTCCCAAGTTGCAAAGAAACTTTCCAATTCAATTTTCACTCACCAAATTGGAAACTTTGTCCCTCCATTCTCTCACCAAAAAATCTATAAATTGATTCATTTCCTAGCCATTTAGCATGGATGAATCTTCTAAGCACCGTCACTCTGCCGAATTTTCTTCTCACTCTTTCATCACTCAATCCTCTTTCATCTATCTCTCATCCATCAATCTCATTCAATCATTATGCTGCAGATCGTGAGCAACCTACATTTCAAACAAGGAATCTACCAACCCAGGTGATATCATTTTGGTTTGCATGTCTTCATTTCGTCTTTGGGCTTGATTTCTTGAGTTTGGGTCAAATCTTGATCTTGCTTTTTGTTTGTCTGATCTTTGTTAAATTCTAGCCAACACAATACTCCCTTTTATATTTGTTTGTCGGTATGTTTATAGATGTTCTTTTCTCTTTGCTTACACTTGTTCTATTTCTTTCATATATATATATAGTTGTGTGTGTATATATATATATATATATATATATTTGTATTTATCTATATATTATATATTTGTATACATATTATTTATATTGCTTTTGAGTGTGTATGATTTCTGGTATGTTTTTTTGTTATGTTGATATTAAACTAGAAATATTAGATTAGTCACCCTTATATATTAATTTTCCTTTTATTTATTTATTTTATTCTTATTATTTTATTCTTATTGCTCTTCCTCTCTTTTCTAGACTCCTCGTTCTCCATACAATCTCTTTCCCCTCCTCTATTTATTTTGTCTTGATCTATAATTCATCATTCTATCCTACAGCTCTCTACATCCTGATGATGGATCACAGAGTGTGATCCAAAACAGTGATTATAACAAATTATACATAGTTAAATCTAGAAATATAACTGAACAATATTATGGACTATGGAAATCTAATGTCTTTAAGATCCAAGCTATTTGTTTGAACATATATGTTTACTTGGGAGCCAAGTGTCTCATCAAGGGAAGTGGATGTACTTGGATCATGGATAGAACTAGGTGGAGGATGGATAGGAGTAGTGGAGGTTTCTTGCTCATGGATGGTGGTAGTTTGGGAGTTTGGATCCTTATCATGAACAAGATCTTGATCATAGAGAGGATTAACATGGATAATGTGATATTTAGCTTGGATAGGATGAACTTGGATTGCTTGATCATGGGTAGGAACTTAATCATAGATAATATCTTGATCATAGAGAGGATTATGGAGAGAATAAATGGAAGTGCATTGATCTTGATTTGGATGAGGGGTTAATGTTTCCACATGCTTTAGATTGGACTCTTGACATACCTCTTGGATTTATTGAATGAGAGTGGGAGACTCTTGGATGGGTGTAATAGGCTTTTGATGGTCATCAAAATGGGTACATGAGGGATCTTGACTTGCACTTATGGTAAGGGAATCTTCAAGATGTTTGATGGGTTGTGGACTATATGATAGGTTTGCAGGAATAGGCATGGTGTTTGAAGGCTCTTTGATAGGTTCAAGGATAGGCATTTGATGACATTGAGATGGTTGATTCCTTGCCAATATCCATTGGATCACATCCTTCATAAGTGTATGGGTGGATGGGCAATATAATGGATAGACACTAAGGGTGGAAGGTGTTGGATTAGGATTAGGATTAGGTGGAGGGGTAATGGGATTGGATGGATTAGGATTAGGTGGAGGGATAATGGTATTGGATGGATTAAGATCAGGTGGAGGGATAATGGTATTGGATGGATTAGGATTAGGTGGAGTGATAATGGTATTAGATGGATTAGGATTAGGATTACATGGAAGGTTTGATGTGTTGGGATTTAAGTGAGTTATGGTTTGGCTTAATGGATTAGGACTTAGAAGGCTGGAAGGATTTTGTGATGGAGGCTCTATAGGAATGGATAGGTGAGGTGAATTAGTAGATGGATTGGTATAGGATGAAAATCTCAGAATGGTATTTTCCTTGTCTAAGGAAGAATGAGAAGGACTTAAGGACTCTTGATTTTGGTGCATGGGATGGCTAGTACTAGTGTGCTCATGTTGTAGGGGATCTTGAGGTAGATGTTGATGAATATTCATTGGATAGGTTTATGTGGATGGACTAGGTTGGCATGATGATGGGGTGACACATGGGATTGGGATGATCTGGAAAGCTTAACCTTTCTATAATTTCTAAGCTTGTGGATGATTAGGATAAATGTGATGCAATTAGATGCCTTATGACCTTTGGTCCTATGGTATTTTCAATAGTCATTATCATTGTAATAGTAGGGTTTAATGACATTTGTATCATATGGTTGTATCTTGGGAAGCTCAATCAATTTTTCTTCAATCAATCTTTGTAACAACATCTCGGTGGGATTCTTTGGTGGAGGATTGGAGGAACATGGTGATGAAGGTAATGAAGGGGTTGATGTATTACAAGGTTGATGGATCAATGGATTAGGATTGGGATTAGATGGAATTTGTGGGATTAGATGGGATCAACTCTTAAATGATAATGTAAGTTACAAACTAGAGTTTGCAAATGTAGGGGTCAAGCGACTAGACATATGGAAGGATTACCCCATTTTCTGTGATGAGCACAAATGGGTGAGATACATATTAAGAAGAATTCATGATGCATTCATATATTTGGATAAGCCCCATCAGATTACTAAGGATGCAATCAAGGCATTGACTGGGATATACTCCATTGGATCAGTACCAATAATGAAATCAATTAAAAATGAGAAGGTTACTGAATTGACTGGAGTGAAGTTTGACAAGATAATTTTAATTGTGAATGACATAACTAACCTAGCTATTAGATATGCATCTATGGGGATTTCTTATAAAGTCTATTTCACTATGGGGATTTCTTATAAAGTCTATTTCACTAATAGAGAAGGATCTGCCACTGGTACTTCCATTCACACTACATTCTAGATGGTCAACGAGGGAAAATATTTTGACCTCTGTGGGGTCATGAAAGAATAGCTCATGGAGAATCTAAGGAGGACAAAGGAAAATGGATACTAGTTTAGGTTTGGTACTTTAATCATTTGTCTTTCATTTTATTTCATGAATGAGTTACCAGGCTTTAGAGGAAAGGTTTGGCAACAAAATGTTTATGTTACTGCACAAATCAAAAGTAACATAAGAGGCTTCAGTGTTCCCAGTCACTATAGACAAATATATTGGGCCTTCTTCAAAAATCTGCAAACCAACATGCATGCTAGAGATAGAATTCCTTTCAGATCAGTACATCAATATAAGGAAAATATCACATTTATGGTAGATAAAGATTATACTTATATGGAGGTAGTTGAGCCTAGGACTTTATGGATTCCAAGGTTGCCCTATGAAGTCCTTGGAGAAGAAATAAATGTCTATGAGTTGATATTTTACTAAGCAAGCCCAAAGACCTTGATGCTGAAAGGTTTGGTACATATGATGAAATCATGAATATGATGCATAAGAAAAACATAGAAGAGCATATTGAGAAGAAGATAGGTGAGCTACATAAAAAAAGGAGCATTTAATCTGAAACTACATCAAAAGTCCCTGCAGAGGAAGCACAACATGCTCCTACTATTCCACTAGCTGCATAAGTGTTGCAAGTATGTGCTAAATGGTGTTTTCATTGATGTCAACATGTTTGTCTTGTCATTGGTGCCACCTGTATCTTTTGATATTGATATCTGTTGATTGATTGAAGAACACTGTATGACTATTTTGCTTCATATTTTCTCTGTATTAAAGACTGGAGTATGAGCTTTGGTTATGATTTATAGAAGTTTTTGAAGATGCTAAATCCACAATTTGGTGGTCTAGATCAATGTGCATAAAAAGTTCTATTCACCTGTTTGAAGATTGTGCCTGGCAAGGTTTGCAGAGTGATAGGGAGAAAGTGTTTTCCTCAACATTTGTTCAAAGATTAGATTTTGGATTTGTAGTTCTGGACTTAAGCTTATAAGGTCCTTAGTCATCTTCATTCTAAAGGATTTGTCATTTGGTGCTCTGGAAGGCAAGTTAGTGATTAGCAAAGTTTGACAGTGTCTAATAAGAAGTAGTCTGTGATATGTTCTTCAAGTGATATTTGTTGTCCTCAAGTGAGATCTATGCAGTTGGATTTATCAACTCCCAAGTGATTCTATATTGTTTATGGATGTCTCTAGAATGTTTTGAAAGCATGTGATTGATCCGCAAGCTATAATGAAGATCTTGTAAGCATGTTTTTAAGTATTCTTGATATGTGCATAAGTTCTAGCCAATCTAGTTTCTCACAATTATTTCAGAGATGATTCATGGATTGTGGAAGCATGTCTGAGTGTGTGAGGATATATTTGGGTCTGAGTTAAACTGTGATGTGTTAATCCTTCATTCATTTTCTCTGCAAGATTGTTTAGGTCTAGTCCTAATTTGATTTATGTACATATGCCGACCTTGGAGAAAGTTCCAATGGTTGTAGAATGTAATGCTGACCTTAATGTACATTCCAAGGTTTATGATAGGTATAAATGTATGTAATGAATTCATGATTGAGGTGTGATTGTGCAAAGATGAGAAGATAAGTGCAAAGTGTAAAAGTAGAGCATAGTAGAGGAGATATGTTGTGCTTCAATGGAACTAAACTTAGGCATGGTTTAGATTCTACTAAATCAGTTCACCCTGGTAGTGAGCCACCCTTTAGCAGTGAGCCATTCTTTTGGGTAGTGAGCCCTAGGCATTTGTTGATAGTGATGTTGGTCATACACAAACACACAAATAAAAGTTACACAACAACCTTTATTTATCTTGAAAGATACGATGAATTCAAAGAATTCATGATCCCAAGTCTCCATTGATTAGTTCATAATCTACTGACATTACTCAGTGGTTGATGTGTGTTGTTGTTTTCCATTCAGGGTCCTTATGTTCTTTAATAATTTCTGCAAAGTTCATCAGTATTCCTATTTTTTGTATCTGTTCTACTTAAATCTCCAACAATTCGGCACTATGAATTCACTCAAATAATGTGCCTATAGGTAGATATTTGCATGATATCTATCATTATTTGTAAATCTTTGCATGATATGTTCAACACTACATGCATTTATCTCAAATATGCTAATGATATTCAGTTATCTACGAGATGTTAGCATATTTCTCTGTTCTGCTTATTATTTATCATGATTTGCAGTTATGGAAGTGATTCACTGAAATTAAAATGAGAAAAAGGGTTAGAGAATGAGATTGCTAAAATTACTTGACTGAGATCACTAATCCACATACATGTTCCCATATAGCAATGAAGAGAAGAAAACTAGAATCATACTTCACCAGGACATTCCACAAACCTGCATGATCTAGTGCAAATCTTCAAAGGAAAAGTTGACAACAACATGCAATAAAAATGAAAGCGCTTCTAGTTGAACACAACATTCACCATTACATATCCACAAACCAACTTGAAGATTATGTAAAGTTTACAATCAAGATGTAATCTGAAGCTTCATCTCCATTCAGTATGTTTAAGAACAAGTACATTTATAGTGACATGAAGAAAGAACCTTGACATTTCAACAGTTCAGTCCTCATTAGTCTCAGTAATCTGATCTCCTACATGAAATTGCTACAAGTCAGATTTTGAATGATTAACCTCCCCCCATCTTATAGAGTAAAGTGGCTGAATATATATGGCTCTGATTGTCCCCAATACAGCATCCAAGAAACCCTAGCTAAATCAACGGTCCACCCCTCAAGCGTAACATCAAAGGTGGAGAATAAATCATGCCAAAAATCTGAGCAGCATGCCCACTAGAAACCCCAAATAGCTCAAAAATAACTATTGTTCCATTTAATAATGTTTCCCCATCTGCATTTTTGTCTTCTTAATTGAAGGCCTTGACTCCTCCTGCTCCTCACAATCTGATGTACCCTCCATGTGATGTCGTCATCATCAAGGCTCCATCTTTAATATCTACCTGCACGCCGCCACTGTGTCAACAACTCTACCTTTTCCAGCTATTCAAAATGGTTCTAGCAATCTGCAATAAACAAGCAAAAAAAGTACATCATCATTTCAATAACCAACAGGAGATTTAAACATTACATTAAATCAGGCTCTAAATGTGCAAACATAGCTATTGGGCCATGAAACCGTGAAAAACGTGCAGGTCCAAATGCATATACAATGTTAAAATGGTCGGGTCAACCATCATTGACCAAAAACATGCATCGGGCCTTAAAATGGATTCAAAAATCCCATCACCTTGCTTTCCTACCTCTTTTCCTTGTATATTGCAAAACATGCAAGCATCCAAATATACCAAGCATTCCCTATTTTGAACCTTCAATTCAAATCCGCGCATTGTATATTTGCCTTTGTATATTGGCTCATACATCGTAGACATACAAGCGCCAAAATATACAAAGAGTTTTCTATATTTGATTTTCTACCCACGTCCGGTCTTTGTATATTATCTTGTATATCGGATATACATTCAGGCATACATTGCATTAATTGGATTCTAAACTTCCTTGAATTCTAACTTTGTATGTATTGAAAGTAATGTATGTTTTGTAACATACATACAAAGCGCAGAATATACAATCGTTTAACTTCATTTCATAACTTTTTAGTTCCGCCCAATGTATACTTCGATGCATATTGTGCTTGTATCCTTGGATATACATTTAGGTATACATACAACAAATTAACCCAATTTTAATCCCTTTTAGTTCCGCCTTGTATGTTATTCACAATGTGTGTATTCGGAGCATACATATACAAAGCTTGAACATACAAGGACCTAACCCAATTTTATAAACCTTTCGGTTCCGCGCAATGTATATAACAATGTATGTTGCGCTTGTACGTTTAAACATACAAAAACCAAATATACAACAATTTAACTCTATTTCACGATCTTTTCGGGTCCGTGGCCTGCACATAGGCAATGTATATAACAAATGTATGTAAGATACATACAAACAGAAGATGCATCTGGCGAACTTAACAAAATATTCATTTCAACTTTGACTGCGTTGGGTCCACCTTGCATGTATAGTTTGAACATCAGTGAAATACATACAAGGAAAACAATGTATAAACCTAATATACAAACTATCTTGTATATGCAACATACAACGACCTAACATACAAAGACCATTGTATATGCAACCCAAATGTACATTCGACTATGTATAAAAAATGATTTTGCATATACAAAAGACTTTATATATGGAAAGTGATATACAAGGGACTTTGTATACAAGCGAACTTGTATACAAAGGGCCTTGTATATGCAACCCGATATACAAATTGTCTTGTATATGCAACAGCAAACCCTTCCCTTGTACATTTTACCAAAATACTCATAACTTGCAAAATACTTGGAATTTTAACATGGTTCAAATAGCAACCCTAGCTCATTTTTCAAAACGAGTTCACCTGTACTCTGCCCTGGTACTGAAATGTATTTTCTTTTTTCTATTTTCAACAAGGTTTGCAATTTTCACTCTCTTTTTCCCTTTACCACTGAATAGAACAGTACACACAAGCAAAAGCAAAAAGCCACAACAGGGGTCCTCATTTTGCTAAGGAGTAAAAATTGGGTGTGTTGTGAACATCACAACAATAGTGAGCCATTTTTGATATTTAGTATTGTTACTACATTATATTGTGAGCTAAAAATCACTGTGGTTTTTCCATGTTTAGGGTTTTCAACATAAAAATCTAGTGTTCATGTGTGTATGGTGTCTATGTGTTCATGTTTTATTTCTACTATTCATTTTTAATGTTCATAATAGAATAAGAAGTTAAGTGAATGTGAAAGTGATACTGTGTAAAGAAATTAAAGTTTTTGATACAACTGATTCACCCCCCTCTCAATTGTCTTGTGCCTTTCAACAATTGGTATCAAAGAACGTTCCTTGGAAGAAAGCCTAACAACTTAAGGTAGATCTAGGATGGCACACAAGAAAGACATTCCTCAGTTTGATGGATCTGACTATGCCTACTAGAAGGTACGAATGCAAATTTATCTCATTTCTATTGGTTATAATGTTTGGGCAATGGTTAAAGATAAATACACAATACCTAAAGATGGTCCGAAGTCTAAAGAAGAAATTAAATAAATTAAGGCTAATCATAAAGATAAAAATGCTCTATTAAATGCTCTGTCTAACACTGAAATGGCAAAAGTTATGAATTTGGAAACTACTTATGATATTTGGGATAAATTAAATAAAATCTATGAAAGTGATGCATCATTCAAGAAGGCCAAGATGCAGAACTTGAAGACCACATATGAAACCATGAGAATGGTTGAAGATGAGAACATAATGAGTTACTTATAGAAGATTGATGAAGTTGTTAGCATCAAGGGTCTCGGTGGAGAATTAAAGGATGAGGATGTTATAGATAAGATACTCAAAACTCTTCCTAAATCTTATAGTCACAAGGTATTTTCCATTGAAGAGTTTCTTAATATGGGCACACTCACAAAAGATCAATTACTTGGTAAACTGACTTCTTTTGAGATGAAAGAGTTTGGTACTAATGATGGCCTTGTGAAAACTGAGACTGCTTTCAAGACCAAGAAAGAAACTAGGATTGCCAGATCAGAGAAATATGTTGTGGAATCAGATGAAGAAGACTTTAGAAAGCTTGAGGCAAAATTTGCAAGAAGAATGAAAAGGGCCAACAGAGGAAAGTTCAAGGGTAAGTTACCTTTCAAATTTTTTAATTGTGGTAAAATTGGTCACTATGCTTGAAGATGTCCTAACAGAGCTTTGAAAATCAATGAAAGGAAAAATGGTAAGAAAGAGTTACTATGTTAGAGATGATGAAGGTGTAACTAATGATGAATCTAATTCTAATGATGGCAATAGTAGTGAATGCTTGTTTATTGCACTTAGAGGAGAACCTATTTCTACTAATCTTGCAAGTTGTGTGAAGGAAGAAAGTCCAGGAGAGTTGTCTGCATTTCATGCTGAAAAGGAAGATGAATGGATCATTGATAGTGTGTGTTCAAACCACATGACAGGAGACAAAAGTAAGTTTGTTAAGTTTGAAAAGTATGATGGAGGACTTGTTAGGTTTGGTGATGATGCAACTGGTAAGTTTTGTGGAAAGGGATCCATTACTTTTGATGGAAAGCATAATATAGATGATGTTCTTTATGTCAAGGGCCTAAAGCATAATCTTCTAAGTGTTGGACAAATGTGTGACAAAGGATATAATCTTGTGTTCAAGGAAAATGGGTGCAAGATATAGAATAGCTCTGAAACCTTAATTACTGCTAGTAAGAAGACTCATGGTAACGCTTATCATTTGAAAGGTACTAAAAATTGTTTTTTGTTGGCTAAGATAGATGAAAGTTGGCTATGGCATAGGAGAATGTGTCACATTAACTTCAATAATCTGGTGAGAATAAGCATTATTCAAGTTGTAAGAGACCTTCCCAAGATTGTGAAGCCTATCAATGTTATATACAAAGAATGCCAGTTTGGGAAGATGACAAAGACTACTTTCAGAAGCAAAGAACAACCCTCTACCAATTTGCTAGAGATGGTGCATATAAACCTATGTGGTCCCACAAGAACAAGAAGTCTTCAAGGTGAAAGGTATTTCATGCTTCTTATTGATGATTTTTCAAGAATGACTTGGGTTACTTTCCTTAGAGAAAAGATAGAAGATCTAGATAAGTTCAAGGAATTCAAAGCTATGGTTGAAAATGAATTGGATTTGAGAATCAAATGCTTAAGATCTAATAGAGGTGGTGAGTTTACTTCAAATGAGTTCAATGCTTTCTATGAAGAACATGGAATAAAGAGACATTTGCCTACTCCCTGGACTCCTCAAAAAAATGGAGTGGTGGAAAGGAAGAATAGAACTGTTCAAGAAGTGTGTCATGCCCACATTTTCCTTGTGGTCACAACACACATCACACGTGTCATAGCCACATCTGTTATGTGGTTATGACACAAGAAATGAAAAACTTTTCTCACACTGTCCTACAAACCCCCTTGCATGCGTAAGCATGCTCGGCGGTGTTCTCTCATGGCGAAAATACTACAGCTTTCGGTGGGATATAAGTACAATTGCGTTCAACCAGACGCAAGCAGACAAACAAGAGGATCTCTACGACACCGCTAACGTCATTGCAAGAGTGAGATTACCAAAGTTCCTAAATCTAAACCTCGGCAATTTCTGGCAGCATAACGCCTTACGGCGTTAGTGGGAATTACGCAGCACTCATTTACGCACGTGGTTCGCTGATAGATTAACAACTTCCCACGACGCCTTGTTCTGACTAAACCGACTAGTGATCTCCCTATTTAGTCAATTTTTAGCAAGGCACGGTTGTCTGTCTCCTCTCTTGTTTCCTGAAACATACTCCTCCTACGACTTAGCATTCTCAACAAGGCGGTTTGTTTGCTCCCTCTTCCCTTTTCTCTGGGTCTTAATTTTGATTGTATTTTTATCGTGCTCACCTTAACTATTTCTATGATAATTTAGTTTGTTTATATTTCGGTCTCTCTCTCTTTCGTTTTCTATGCTTTCTTTATGTATATCCGGGCCTTTCTTCATGATTTACATCAATCAGGGTTATCACTGTTTCTATTGTTGATATTAAACCTAACTTCAGGATGGTCTAGGTCACATAGACTGGTTTACTACTTCGCTGGACTCGGTCTCCTAGTCTTCTCCGATCACGGTATCTCCTCTTCGTTTGTATTAATTAATCTTGTTCCTAAGCAGATTTAGCAGAAGGGTCCGTCAACTTAGTTCTCTTATCCCATGTGGGAAATGTCGCGCATTTTCTCCTCTGTGTTTTCCAATGTTAGTTTTTTCTTCTTCGGACTCTCTTACAGGTTTACTTATGAGGTCGTTTACTACAGTTGGGATTAAAATGGCCACATGGAATGTCTGTGATGGCTTCTTAAGTTTATTTCCAGTGTTCTTTTAAGCAAGGTGATGTGTAATTTTCCTCTTCATTTTCTGGGTGATTGAAATTATGTTGATAGTGAAACTTCTGAGAAACTCTTCCCGGGTAACACAGTATATTCCTTTATGCTCTCATTAAATTATAATTTTATTTTCTCTTATCTATAATTACTGTTGTTATTATTCCTAATCAGTATTATTAATACTCTTATTGTAAATCATTTACCGTTGTTAATACATGTAGGAGGCTCTCCACTTTATAAAACCCTGATCATGGAAACATAACTTCTTTGGTTGTTGTGTTCAACACTTAATAAAAAAACTACTGTGAAAATATATTTTTTTAATTTTATTTTTGTATATCCATGTGTCACATTTTATCAAGATTTTAAACGAGGGTCCAATAAAATGGCTCATAAAACTATTTCCATAAATATAATATATATATATATATATATATATATATATATATATATATATATATATATTTTAATGTATATGTAGTTTACAAAAATGATCTTTTAACTTTGTTTAACAAAATCTCGTCATCCCTTTTATATATATATATATATAGATATATTAATTCTTTCATTATATATATTGCTATATATATAGACATATATAGTATCTATATATGTCTATATATATGGCATTTATAATGTGTTTCCTTTTAAAAGAGATCAACTCATATGTTAGGGCCAAAAGCCCTAACTTTTTTTTTGTTTTAGACACAGCAGCGGCGGATATGGGCGGCGGTGGCCGCAGCGACAGAGGAGACAGTCGGCCGCGCAGAGTGATGGCCTGTGTAGGCTGCGGAGTTATAAGGGAAGGGGGATGTGGGGAGGGGCGGAGCCCCACCCACATCCCACGATGTGGGGTGTGGGTGGGGCTCCATCCCTCCCCACACCTCTTATTAATAGATAGATACTGCGGTGGGGATTTCTCCCCACCGCCCAATATGAAGCTTCGGCTGTGTTGTTCACAACGCTCTCACATTTCGCATTTCGACTATCAAACGAATGCAATCCGAATTTATTATTAACCAATGCTAATTAAATATATATATATGTATATATGTATATACATATATATGTATATATGTATATACATATATATGTATATATGTATATATATATATTTATATATATATTATTTAGTTTCAAGTTGTCATTTACATTTTCTCAATCAACCATTTATTCAATATCTCTATTTCTGTCAAAATGTTAATTTATAACAACTGTTATATATATATATATATATATATATATATATATTTATTTATTTATTTATTTCAAAATTTTCTCAAATTTCAACCTGTTATAATGATAATTAAATAACGATTATATATATATATGTATATATATATATTTATATATATATATATATCTATATATTCTAGTTTCACTTATTCGGTAGAAATGGTAAATATATAACAACTTATTATATATATATATATATATATATATATATATATATATAAGTATATATATATATATATATATTTATATGTAGCGATATATATTCCATTTTCATAAAACATTTAAGTTTCTTAAATTAACAAACAGAAATATATACATGCTAGATTTCCTCTAATCTTTTCAAATTAACTGAAACCACTATATATGAAGAATAAACTTAAATATTTAAAATTGTCTTTTCCTTTAGAACAATGAACCATAAAACTAACATTTCAACTAGTTAAGCAATTCCAAACTTTCAATTACATAAACAAACTCAGATTAGATTGCAAATAAGAGATGACTTTTCTATTTAAAAAGGTATACAAAGCAACAAACTTGAAAATTTAAGCACATTCATATTATAGATTTTAAACCATGGATACAACAACCAACTTCCCAGATATGAACTTTCTTCACCCAAACAGTATACAACTGATAACTTGGGACAACCAAGTAGAAGTCCATTAATAACAAGATCAGGGAGGTGATTTCCTTCACCCCCAGGGTAACAATAAATTACAGCAATAACAAGAGAGGTGCTCTCTCTTCAACTCTTAAGAAATGAACTAGGCCTAATTCTCATGACAAAGAAGAATAACTGTTTCTTCACAAATATAACTTCTCCCAAGCCAACCAGAAGCTCCAAGGGAAAACCTGCGTATCAAAGACAAACAAAGAAGAAAACACCACTCATATAGCTCTCCTCCCTTCCATAGACCCGCAAGTGGGTTACCCCCGAGCTAGGGAGACCATACTCACACCTGGGAACTCAAACACTCCACTTCACAACAGTAACAACAACAATCCCAAAGCATACAAACACCCGTGGGTCATTTACACAACACGGAAACTCAACTACAGTGAGTTTCATAAGGGGCAGGAGAGTGGACACACTCGACTCCAGAGTGTCACCCTGACAGATAAGTTAACCAATACCATTTCTCTTGGTCTCAAACCAAGTTTGATCTCAAATTTTTAAGAAAACTGTATATGACTCTCAAGTCAAAGATACAGACACAGATACATGCCCTCCAGGCTTTCAACATCCCAAAAGATGGAAACAGGTATGCACCCAAGGAGGATCTCTCCTCCCCTACCCCAAACTTGATGAGTATTTCTCCCAAGTGGGAGAAGCTCTGTCAAACAACCCGACAACAAAACCCCACAGAAAACAAATCTAAACACAAATTCACACACTTTACATACACATTCAGCTATACGAAACAAGGGTAAAATTTAAACCAACCTTACAAAGCCCTCCTGGAATGAAGCTGTTGCAGAGCCCACAGAGTTCTCTTCCAACCTTAGCCACCAACTCCCTTTCCCTTCTCTCTCCTGCAAGCTAACCTTTCTATTTTTGGTAAGGCAAAAAATGAAAGTTTCCCCAAAATTCAACTAACTCCCTCCCATCCCAAAGTTTGAAACAAATAACCAAATTCTTTTCAGTTTTGAGGAATGGGGAGGTGACACTTGTCACCTTCTCACTCTCCCCCAAAACCACTATTCCGCCCTGGTGGCTTATGTCACTCACCCTTCCCAAGAGTACTCCTTATTCCTCTCCTCATGTGATTCCTCTTACGCATGGGAGAAATAAAAGGAGTTAATGGGGAAGAAGACAGGTGACCCATGCCCCTTCTTCCCTTCTTCACATGGGTGTCCCCACAGCACATGGGGGAATCTCACTATGGAAGGGGTGACTTTAAGTCAATCCTTCAATAATGGATGGCATCTCTTACCTTGGGGAATGTAGAGGGGATGGGTTGGGTGTTGGTACAACCCATCATGTCCCCTCCTACCTCCAATTTTCGCCACTTAACTTCAGGGGAAAGTTAAGATGACTAGATGGAGGTTACTCAAGGGTTACCCATGCCAAATGGGCCCCTGGACCCATGGGGTATAACCCAGGGTCAACTTTAACCCATACAAGACACCCCTGGTCTAGGTAAAGCACAAGAAAAGGCCTCATAAATTTAAATTAAATAAGGAAATTCAATTTCAATACTTTTTACAACACAAATTATAAAATAATGTTACATGAGGGTAACCTAACCCACTCAACCATACGAAAGACCACATTACATCATTACATCAAACACAAAGAGATCTTGGTTCCTCATGGAATCAGATCGGCTTAACAGGGAATAACAAATAACAAGGTGCGGAATGATCTCCGAATTCTGTGGTTCAATTAGTAATTCCTGCACACTAAATTACAAGATCAATAACCACATAAAATCATCATAGCTGAAGCAACTAAAAACATGCATTATCATGACATAGTACTAATTAACATAAATGAAATCATATTACAATTTTCCATCATCACCTAATTAATGTTTTTTCTGAAATGTAAACTTATCCAAACATCACCCAATTAGTTTTTCCGAAATCATAATAAAGTTTAATAGTTTGACAATTTCAGGAACTGCTATCCCACAAATATAAAAATAACAATAACAGTAATGTAAATAGTCATAACAACATAAGTAAAAAGGGCGGTCCTCACATCCTCTCCCCCTAAGACGGTACTTCCTCCTGGAAGTCGTCAAAAAGGTGAGGATAAAGGGTCTTCAGTCTCTCTGCATCTTCCCATGTTGCAGTGACTTCGTCGTATAGGTCCCACTGGACTCTAACCTGGTCTAGCTCTCGACCTCGAAGGGCCAGCGTTTGACGAGCCAATATGCGAATTGGCTCCAACGCCAGCTGTCCGTCTGCCTCTACCTGAAGAGCACTCCAATCCAACACGTGAGATAAGTAAAAAATATATTGACGTAAAACTGATACATAAAATACATCGTGGATACGTGACAGGCTAGGTGGCAAGGCTAGACGATAGGCTACTACTCCTATCCGCTCCAAGATTTTGAAAGGTCCTACAAATCAAGGTGCGAGCTTAGAGCCTTTTCCGTAACGGATTGGACTCTTGTGCGGCCGCACTCTCAAAAATACTCTTTCCCCCACAGAGAAGCTTCGGTCGGTCCTCTTAGCATCGGCATACTTTTTCTGCCTGTCATGTGCTTCCTGAAGCCTTTGTCTAATCTGTTTGACTTGCAGTTCCATATTCTGAACTATCTCTAGACCGATGACTGTTCTGTCCTCTATCCGATCCCAACTCAAAGGTGTTCTGCATGGTCTGCCATATAACGCCTGGAAAGGAGGCATACCCAACGAGCTGTGATGCCCATTATTGTAGGCAAACTCAACTAGATATAGGTACTCCTCCCATCTAGACTGATGGTCCATCACATACATGCGAAGCATGTCTTCTAACACCTGGTTAACTCTCTCTGTCTGTCCATCGGTTTCCGGATGATATGCTGAACTGAAGTTGAGCTGTGTGCCCAACGCCTGATGTAAGGCTTTCCAGAATGATGAAGTGAATACGGAGTCTCTATCAGATATAATGCGGTGAGGTACCCCATGAAGTCTAACAATCTAATCAAGAAACACCTTTGCCACTGATGGTGCATTGTATGTTGTGCATATTGGTGAAAAATGTGCCACTTTGGTCAGCTTGTCAACTGTCACCATAATAGCATCATGGCGACGTGATGACATAGGTAGACCAACGATAAAATCCATAGAAATGGTGTCCCATTTCCATTCAAGTATATCATGAGGGTACAACAGTCCCGCTGGATGCTGATGTTCGGCCTTGACCCTCTGACATTCCAGGCAATGAGCAACAAATTCGGCAATGTCACGCCTCATCCCAGCCCAATGATAAAGATGTCGTAAGTCAGCATGCATCTTCTTCACTCCTGGGTGTGCTGCATAGGGTGCTCTATGAGCCTCTGATAGGATTATTGTGCGAAGATTACCCGCATGGGGTATATAGATGCGCTGCCGATGTCGAAGTATACCATCAGGCTCAAGGGAATATCCTGTAAATTTGCCCTCAAGGGCCTTCTGATTTAATAATGCCTGCTGCACTTCAAGAAACCATTCGTCCTTCAGTAGATGCTATAAGATGCGATCCTTCAAGTCCACCTTCAAGGTCAGGGTCTGGATCTCGTGGCGCCTTTGACTCAAAGCATCAGCGACCACGTTCTCCTTCCCTTTGATATAGTGGACATCGAAGTCATATTCGCATAGGAATTCCATCCAACACCATTGGTGGGCATTTAAATTAGGCTGTGTAAAAATATACTGCAAACTATGATGATCTGAATGGAGTTCAAAGCGTCAACCTAAGAGAAAGTGTCTCCAGCGAACCAAGGCATGAACAATAGCTGCGAGCTCTAAGTCATGAGTAGGATAGTTTAACTCATGTGTCTTTAGTTTCCGCGATTCGTATGCGATCGCTTGACCACCCTGCATAAGCACGGCTCCCAAACCTTCTAATGATGCATCAGTACAAACTACAAACTCCTCTGTAGGATCTGGGACCGCTAAAATAGGAGCACTAGTAAGACGCTCCTTGAGGACTCCAAAAGCCTTTTCGCACTGCTTGGTCCAAATGAAACCCTTCCCTTTTCGCTGAAGGGAAGTAATGGGATGTGCTATCCTGGAGAAACCTTCGACAAACCGACGATAATACCCGGCTAACCCCATAAAGCTTCTGACCTCGGTCACATTAGTGGGTGCCGGCCACTCCTGAATTGCTCTGATTTTAGATGGATCTATGGAGATGCCATCGCCTGATAAAATGTGTCCCAAATACTGCACCTCTGTCTTGAAGAAGGCACACTTCACCAAGTTTCCATAAAGTTGCTGCCCTTGTAATTGCTGTAAAACTTGACGCAAGTGCTCTACATGCTCCTCCTCAGTCCGTGAATAAATCAAAATGTCATCTAGAAATATGATCACGAACCGATCTAGGTAAGTATGGAACACCCCGTTCATGAGACTCATGAATACTGCAGGAGCGTTCGTCAACCCGAAAGGTACCACTGTGAATTCATAATGGCCATATCTGGTTCGAAAAGCAGTTTTATGAATATCCGCCTCCGTGATGCGCAATTGGTGATACTCAGATTTTAGATCGATTTTCGAGAACACTCTGGCTCCCTGCATCTGATCAAAAAGGTCGTCAATCCTAGGCAGAGGATAACGGTTCTTCACCGTCACCTTGTTCAACTGCCTGTAGTCCATACATAGACGAAGAGACCCATCCTTCTTCTTCACGAAGATAACTGGTGTGCCCCATGGTGAAACGCTAGGTCGGATGTGTCCCTTCTCAAGTAATTCCTCTAACTGCAGTTTAAGTTCAGTGAGTTCATGTGTAGTCATCCTATAGGGTGCACGGGATATTGGTTCTGCACCCGGCACCAAGTTGATGTGGAAGTCCACTTCTCTGCGTGGAGGCATACCTAGTAATTCTGGCGGAAATACATCGACAAACTCTCTAAGGACAGGGTGATCATCTAAAGTAGCCTCAGGTTCATCCTTTGCTCTATCACTGACCGTGATGGCAAACATTTGACATCCCTTCCGCGTACAGCGCTTAAGCTGCTGAGCGGATATCATACGAATAGCCGTGGGCTTTTGAATGCCCACTATCTCAACTGACGAACCATGATCATCTAAACAGCTAATCATCCTCTGGCGACAATCAAGCTTGGCTCTATGTGCCGCAAGCCAATCCATACCCAGAACTACTCCGTAAGATCCTAATGGCATAATCCTAAGGTCACATGTTGTGGTGAATGATCCCAATGTGATCTCACAGTCTTTAACCAAGGTATCTACTGACATCCTGGCCCCTGAGGCCAACTCAACTTCCCACCTAATGTCTTGCCTAGAAGCCACCAGCCTGCAACGCTCCACTAACGATGTAGACAAAAAAGAGTCAGTAGCTCCTAAGTAAAAAAGGATCAAAATGGAGAAGTCTCCAATCGTACCTGCTGCCTCGATGACAGAAGCCTGGAAATCGGCCTGGCGGTTATCAACCGCTGCAAACATGTGGTGGGTTCTGCCCACGTCACCTACGGTCTGCTCGGATCCTCCTGATCGGGGCTGTCCCCCTGCAGTAAATCCCTGCGGGCACTCTCTAGCTAGATGCCCTGCCCCACCACACACATAACATGGTCCTCGAACCTGTAACTGCCCTGACTGTGTTCTGCCCGATTATTGTTGCCCAGTCCGTCCAGTGGATCCCTGTGAGCCTTTGTAAGACTGTTGGGACCTCGCGGGTCCTACCGATGAACCCTGCTGTCTCTGATCTCTATGTGGACCCTGCTGCTGCCATCCACGGTTCTGTCCTCCCTGTCCCCTCTGTTGAAATTTGGATTTTTGCTGATGTTGCTGCTACTATGGAGGGTAATGATGAAGGATTATATCCGCCTCTCTGTGTTGTGTTTTGAGGCCTTCGGAAGTTTTGCTGTTGTTGGGGATTACGTTCCTGGTACTGCGGGCGTGAATTCTATCCTCGTCCCTGAATTTCCTCTGATATAAGGGCCTTTTCAACAGCCTCGCTCATGGTATGGGGATTTGCCATACGAACTGGTCCTGCTATCCCATGATTTAGCCCTCTGATGAATTTGTGTATTAAGATTTTCTCGTCATGGAGGTATTCCATGTAACGAGAAAGCTCTATAAATCAGATCTCATACTAAGTAACGGTGAGTCCCCTCTGCTGTAAATCATGGAACTCATCGATCCTGCGCTGTCTATAATGTTCAGACAAATATCGCGCATTGAATCGCTCAATGAAGATGTCCCATGTGAGTGTATCCACGGATAGTCAGCGCTTGCACTCCTCTGTGCACCACCAGGTGGCTGCTGCATCCCTAAGAAGATGGACTACCACTCGTGCTTTCGTGTTGCTTACATATGGTCGCAATGCGAAACACCTATCTAAGCTAATCAGCCAAGCCTCGGCCACAGCTCCCTCTGTAGCACCTGCGAAAGTGGGTGGGTTGAGCCTCAGTAGATCTCTGATGGGGTCCCCTCTGTCTCTAAGTCTCACAAGTGGCTCTTCCACACCATCCTCATATAATCCATGCTGAACCTGTTCTTGTCTCAAAAGTCTCGGAGGACTCCTGCTCCGTGCTCGGGAGGCTGACCCTACCTCCTCTACTGTTGTGTCAGGAATCTCAATGAAGGGCTCCACACGTGGCACCTCTAGTGGATCAACGCGGGGCTCCATACGTGGCTCAATACATGACTCGGCACGTGGCTCCTCTCGCGGATTAACACGAGGCTCTATTCGTGGCTCAGGAATCACTGGCGGTAACCTGTCTAACATAGTCTGTAGTGCCTGTAAGATATGTGGACCTATATCTAATACTGGTGTCGCCTGTGGTACTAGTGGTGCTTGTGGTACAGGTGGTGCAGGTGGTGCTGCTGTAACTACTGGTGTCGCCTGTGGTACTAGTAGTGCTTGTGGTACAGGTGGTGCAGGTGGTGCTGCTATAACTACGGGTGCCAGTCCCTCGGCTAAGGAATCGCTATGCATCTCAACTGGCGCTGTGTGGCGTGATCGCGCTCGTCGAACACGTCAGGGAGGCATCCTACAAAATAAGGTAGAAACTAATTAGCCAAGGTTGCGGAATAATAACGTGCCCAAATACGCCCAGTGTTTCAACTTGGCTCTGATACCAAATGTCATGCCCACATTTTCCTTGTGGTCACAACACACATCACACGTGTCATAGCCACATCTGTTATGTGGTTATGACACGAGAAATGAAAAACTTTTCTCACACTGTCCTACAAACCCCCTTGCATGCGTAAGCATGCTCGGCGGTGTTCTCTCATGGCGAAAATACTACAGCTTTCGGTGGGATATAAGTACAATTGCGTGCAACCAGACGCAAGCAGACAAACAAGAGGATCTCTATGACGCCGCTAACGTCATTGCAAGAGTGAGATTACCAAAGTTCCTAAATCTAAACCTCGGCAATTTCCGGCAGCATAACGCCTTACGGCGTTAGTGGGAATTACGCAGCACTCATTTACGCACGTGGTTCGCTGATAGATTAACAACTTCCCACGACGCCTTGTTCTGACTAAACCGACTAGTGATCTCCCTATTTAGTCAATTTTCAGCAAGGCACGGTTGTCTGTCTCCTCTCTTGTTTCCTGAAACATACTCCTCCTACGACTTAGCATTCTCAACAAGGCGGTTTGTTTGCTCCCTCTTCCCTTTTCTCTGGGTCTTAATTTTGATTGTATTTTTATCGCGCTCACCTTAACTATTTCTATGATAATTTAGTTTGTTTATATTTCGGTCTCTCTCTCTTTCGTTTTCTATGCTTTCTTTATGTATATCCGGGCCTTTCTTCATGATTTACATCAATCAGGGTTATCACTGTTTCTATTGTTGATATTAAACCTAACTTCAGGATGGTCTAGGTCACATAGACTGGTTTACTACTTCGCTGGACTCGGTCTCCTAGTCTTCTCCGATCACGGTATCTCCTCTTCGTTTGTATTAATTAATCTTGTTCCTAAGCAGATTTAGCAGAAGGGTCCGTCAACTTAGTTCTCTTATCCCATGTGGGAAATGTCGCGCATTTTCTCCTCTGTGTTTTCCAATGTTAGTTTTTTCTTCTTCGGACTCTCTTACAGGTTTACTTATGAGGTCGTTTACTACAGTTGGGATTAAAATGGCCACATGGAATGTCTGTGATGGCTTCTTAAGTTTATTTCCAGTGTTCTTTTAAGCAAGGTGACGTGTAATTTTCCTCTTCATTTTTTGGGTGATTGAAATTACGTTGATAGTGAAACTTCCGAGAAACTCTTCCCGGGTAACACAGTATATTCCTTTATGCTCTCATTAAATTATAATTTTATTTTCTCTTATCTATAATTACTGTTGTTATTATTCCTAATCAGTATTATTAATACTCTTATTGTAAATAATTTACCGTTGTTAATACATGTAGGAGGCTCTCCACTTTATAAAAACCTGATCATGGAAACATAACTTCTTTGGTTGTTGTGTTCAACACTTAATAAAAAAACTACTGTGAAAATATATTTTTTTAATTTTATTTTTGTATATCCATGTGTCACATTTTATCAAGATTTTAAACGAGGGTCCAATAAAATGGCTCATAAAACTATTTCCATAAATATAATATATATATATATATATATATATATATATATATATATATATATATATATATATATATATATATTAATGTATATGTAGTTTACAAAAATGATCTTTTAACTTTGTTTAACAAACTCCTCGTCATCCCTTATATATATATATATATATATATAGATATATTAATTCTTTCATTATATATATTGCTATATATATAGACATATATAGTATCTATATATGTCTATATATATGGCATTTATAATGTGTTTCCTTTTAAAAGAGATCAACTCATATGTTAGGGCCAAAAGCCCTAACTTTTTTTTTGTTTTAGACACAGCAGCAGCGGATATGGGCGGCGGTGGCCGCAGCGACAGAGGAGACAGTCGGCCGCGCAGAGTGATGGCCTGTGTAGGCCGCGGAGTTATAAGGGAAGGGGGATGTGGGGAGGGGTGGAGCCCCACCCACATCCCACGATGTGGGGTGTGGGTGGGGCTCCGCCCCTCCCCACACCTCTTATTAATAGATAGATACTGCGGTGGGGATTTCTCCCCACCGCCCAATATGAAGCTTCGGCTGTGTTGTTCACAGCGCTCTCACATTTCGCATTTCGACTATCAAACGAATGCAATCCGAATTTATTATTAACCAATGCTAATTAAATATATATATATATGTATATATGTATATATATATATATATTTATTTATATATATATTATTCAGTTTCAAGTTGTCATTTACATTTTCTCAATCAACCATTTATTCAGTATCTCTAATTCTGTCAAAATGTTAATTTATAACAACTGTTATATATATATATATATATATATATATTTATATATATATATATATATATTTTTATTTATTTCAAAATTTTCTCAAATTTCAACCTGTTATAATGATAATTAAATAACGATTATATATATATGTATATATATATATATATATATATATATATATATTCCAGTTTCACTTATTCGGTAGAAATGGTAAATATATAACAACTTATTATATATATATATAAGTATATATATATATATATATATATATATATATATATATATATATATATTTTTTTTTTTATATGTAGCAATATATATTCCATTTTCATAAAACATTTAAGTTTCTTAAATTAACAAACAGAAATATATACATGTTAGATTTCCTCTAATCTTTTCAAATTAACTGAAACCACTATATATGAGGAATAAACTTAAATATTTAAAATTGTCTTTTCCTTTAGAACAATGAACCATAAAACTAACATTTCAACTAGTTAAGCAATTCCAAACTTTCAATTACATAAACAAACTCAGATTAGATTGCAAATAAGAGATGACTTTTCTATTTAAAAAGGTATACAAAGCAACAAACTTGAAAATTTAAGCACATTCATATTACAGATTTTAAACCATGGATACAACAACCAACTTCCCAGATATGAACTTTCTTCACCCAAACAGTATACAACTGATAACTTGGGACAACCAAGTAGAAGTCCATTAATAACAAGATCAGGGAGGTGATTTCCTTCACCCCCAGGGTAACAATAAATTACAGCAATAACAAGAGAGGTGCTCTCTCTTCAACTCTTAAGAAATGAACCAGGCCTAATTCTCATGACAAAGAAGAATAACTGTTTCTTCATGGTACAGGAGCACCTACCTGACAGCTGGCCTTCATGAGGCAGTTAGTTAGTTTGAGTCTTGTTAATGTTTCCAAGAAGGTCTGATAAGACCAAATGCATGTAATAAGGTCATGCTGACCATACTAAGATCATGCTGACCATGCTTTTCTATTTTTAGATAGTTTGTTAGGACAGCTGTATGCTGTAGGTCCGGTTGGATCTCCCAGCCGCCTGGAGAGATTTCCCAGCCGCTTGGAGTCAGGTCAGTAGTACTCGCAGGAAAATCTATTTAAGCATGAGGATCGATTGATATTGGATATATCATCGATCAGGCTTTGCTGAGAGAGAGGAGAGACTGAATATTGTAATAGCATCTTTTGAAATCGAATAAGAGATCCTGTTGTGTTCATTTTCTGTTTGGTTTCCACTGTGTGATCGATTTGTTGTTTTGGGTGGTTTCATGGATTCGCTGATCCATTCCACCGGTTGATTCGTCGGATCGGTGGAATGGCGATGTACAGTAGGTTAGGTTTTAGTTTGGTTTCTGTTTGCATGCAGGTGTGCAGGATCGCCGTCGAGAGATGTTGAGAACCCTAGCATGGGTATGTGCTAGGTCGAGCTGATAGAGTTTGGAAGATCACCCTGAAAGTGGATCGAGTCATCCCAGGAGGTTCGGCGGATCAGAACGGTGAAAATCCGCTAAGGCTGGAAATTCGTCAAAACGGCATCATCAGGATATTTCTGCGTATATCCTGCAGTCACTTCGGGCATCGTCATTTGGGTAGATGGAGATGAGCAGGATGCTATCGATTGCATGAAGTGAATGTGCGTCGGGGTGATCATCATCAGGAGTTGCCGAGGAGGAGCGTATCGGCATAAGGTAGAAGATCATGTTGATCGCGGGCCGAAAAAAAGTTAAGGTTGGCCAACAGCAGGATATGACATCATCATCATCAGGATATACGTCATCAGGATATTGCGGAGCAGCAGGATATTGAGGAGCTGCATGCGACGTCATCGTCATCAGGATAATCGTCATCAGGATATCAAGGTGATGTAAGTATCGAGGGGACGGTGCGTGGAGTTAAGGTTTGTAATCATCAGGATATATGGGAGGAACCGGATGTTCCATATCCTGCTGACGAACATGATGTTGAATATCATGATGCTGAAGATAGTAAAGGTCGAAGTTGTCGGTGAGATGAATAGTGAACGTCAGGAGGATGTTCACGCTTGCCGAATATGATGATGCTGCCGATAGTTGAACGTGATGATGCTGTTGACATGCGAAAGGGCGAAGGCTTGTCTGCAGGAGGATATCGGTCGGCGACAGTAAATGTGATGATGCTGACAGTGTTAACAAAAATATGATGATGATGATGATGGGTTGCGGACATCCATGCTGTATGTTAAGGTTATAGTGTGGATGCCTCTGCATCATAGTGGTATCAGAGCTCAGCAAAAGGTCTGGGCTGTTGTGTGTTGATTCTGTCACCGAAAGGGCAGAGGTAGAGTTGATTGTGTGTTGTGTGTTGATTGAGAGGTTGACAAAATGCCTCCAAAAGGTAGTGGGACTGCAAGGGAATTGCAGGAAATGAAGGAAAAACATGCCAAAGAGATGAGGAAGATGAAGGAGCTTGCTGAAGCACTTCAAGCCAGGCTTGTAGCCCTAGAAAAGAACAAAAAGAGGGAAGTGGAAGACAGTGAGTCTGAAGAAGATGAAGATGCTGTTGAAGAGTATGAAGAGGTAGCTGAAGATCTGGATGCTGAAGACCAGAAATTTGCAAAACTGTTAAAGGCAGTGCAGAGTGATAAACCTAAGGTAAAGGTTGATGTTTCCAAGTATAATGGAAGTTTGAATGAAGATGAGTTACTGGATTGGATTGCTGCACTTGATAATCACTTTGAATGTGAAGATGTTGCTGAGGATCAGAAGGTAAAGATTGCAAAGACCAAGTTAGGAGTCCATGCTTTGGTTTGGTGGGATTATGTACAATCTGAGAGAAGGAAACAAGGGAAGTCAAAGATCACTTCATGGGATAAGATGGTAGCAAGGATCAAAGGTAAATTCTTGCCAAGGGATTATGAAATTCAGATGTTTAAGAAGATGCAATTTTTAAGGCAGAAGGAAATGGATGTGAAGGCATATACTGAGGAGTTTTATAAATTGAGTATGAGGTCTAGTCATCATGAGAATGAGGTAGAAAAGGTGGCTAGGTATTTGGCTGGTTTGAGATTGAACATACAGGATGAGTTAGTTTTAGCTAATCCTAAGAATGTGGAGGATTGTTATCAAATGGCAATCAGGATTGAAGAAAAGATGAATAGGGGACAAGATAAGTCCATGAGAGGAAGAGGAAACAATATGAGGGGAAGAGGAGCAGCCCCTACACAAAAGCAAACCAATGAGGGTCAAGAAGACACTGGTAAAGGACAGGGACAGTTTGATTTCAGAGGTGGATGGAAAGGTAATAGAGGCAGATTTGGAAGTGGTAGAGGTTCTACTACATTTTTAGGAAAGTGTTACACCTGTGGTGAGTTTGGTCATCCATCTTTCAAATGTCCAGAAAACAAGGGTTCATCATCCAGAAATGATAGAACAAATGACAAGAGAGTACAACTTGTACAAGAAAAGAAAGTAGAGCAAAGTGTGCAGAGTTCAAACACTTATCAAAGAGATAAGGAGCCTGACCATTATGCATATCCTAAGGAGGGAGAAGCATTGATGTTAAGGAGAATTAGTTTGCAGGCATCAAAGGATCTGATGCAAAGGAGAGCTCTTTTCAAGACCATATGCAAGAGCAAAGGTAAAATATGTAAGGTTGTCATTGATACTGGTTCAACAGACAACATGGTATCTCAGGAAATGGTGGATAAACTGAATTTGGAAAGGATTCCACATCAACACCCTTACAAGGCATCTTGGGTGAGTGATAGTCAATCACTTTTTGTCTCTAAACAGGCATATGTGGATTTTCAGATTGGAGCATATCATGATAGGGTTTTGTGTGACATTTTGCCCATGGAATGTTGTCATCTACTGTTGGGTAGACCATGGCAATTTGATAGAAGGGTACTGTATGATGGGTATGCTAATACCTACACCATCAAGAAAGATGGGAAAACTATTCTGCTGATGCAATTGCAGGCAGATGCTGCAGTACAGGGGGCAGCCAAAATCATTCTAATGGGAAAGAAGGAGTTTGTGTAGATGCCTATAGGAGCAGGCATAAAGGCAGTTGAGTATACTGCAGGAAAAGAAGTTGTTAAGGACAACAGGTTGAAGAAAGTTACAGTTTTGCCTGACAGAGGTCAACAGCAGGTGCAAAAACAGGTTTGCACATAGCAACCAGTTCAGAAGAATGACAAGGATGTTATCATAGTTGGGACTATTGTTTGTCCTATACAAGTTGACAGAAAGATAGAGTTGAACATTGCAGAAGTTCAAGAGGCAGTTCAGACAAAGGTTCTGGTCAGACAACCTGACAAACACAGGGTATGTGAAAGAAAGGCCTACATTGACAGGCATGAGGATTTACTTGCCAGAAGGCAAGTTACAGTTCAAAAGTCTTGGAGCAGCCAAGAGCCAGTAGAGGACAAAGCTGGAACAGGTCAGGATACTGACATGATATAGTGTAAAGGTGGAGGACTTCCACATACCAAACTCATGGGACATGAGTTCTTTTCTGTTGGGGAGTATGGTGCAGGAGCACCTACCTGACAGCTGGCCTTCATGAGGCAGTTAGTTAGTTTGAGTCTTGTTAATGTTTCCAAGAAGGTCTGATAAGACCAAATGCATGTAATAAGGTCATGCTGACCATACTAAGATCATGCTGACCATGCTTTTCTATTTTTAGATAGTTTGTTAGGACAGCTGTATGCTGTAGGTCCGGTTGGATCTCCTAGCCGCCTGGAGAGATTTCCCAGCCGCTTGGAGTCGGGTCAGTAGTACTCGCAGGAAAATCTATTTAAGCATGAGGATCGGTTGATATTGGATATATCATCGATCAGGCTTTGCTGAGAGAGAGGAGAGACTGAATATTGTAATAGCATCTTTTGAAATCGAATAAGAGATCCTGTTGTGTTCATTTTCTGTTTGGTTTCCACTGTGTGATCGATTTGTTGTTTTGGGTGGTTTCATGGATTCGCTGATCCATTCCACCGGTTGATTCGTCGGATTGGTGGAATGGCGATGTACAGTAGGTTAGGTTTTAGTTTGCTTTCTGTTTGCATGCAGGTGTGCAGGATCGCCGTTGAGAGATGTTGAGAACCCTAGCATGGGTATGTGCTAGGTCGAGCTGATAGAGTTTGGAAGATCACCCTGAAAGTGGATCGGGTCATCCCAGGAGGTTCGGCGGATCAGAACGATGAAAATCCGCTAAGGCTAGAAATTCGTCAAAATGGCATCATCAGGATATTTCTGCGTATATCCTGTAGTCGCTTCGGGCATCGTCATCTGGGTAGATGGAGATGAGCAGGATGCTATCGATTGCATGAAGTGAATGTGCGTCAGGGTGATCATCATCAGGAGTTGCCGAGGAGGAGCGTATCGGCATAAGGTAGAAGATCAGGTTGATCGCGGGACGAAAAAAAGTTAAGGTTGGCCAACAGCAGGATATGACGTCATCATCATCAGGATATACGTCATCAGGATATTACGGAGCAGCAGGATATTGAGGAGCTGCATGCGACGTCATCATCATCAGGATAATCGTCATCAGGATATCGGGGTGACGTAAGCATCGAGGGGACGGTGCGTGGAGTTAAGGTTTGTCATCATCAGGATATATGGGAGGAACTGGATGTTCCATATCCTGCTGACGAACATGATGTTGAATATCATGATGCTGAAGATAGTAAAGGTTGAAGTTGTCGGTGAGATGAACAGTGAACGTCAGGAGGATGTTCGCGCTTGCTGAATATGATGATGCTGCCGACAGTCGAACGTGATGATGCTGTTGACATGCGAAAGGGCGAAGGCTTGTCTGCAGGAGGATATCGGTCGGTGACAGTAAATGTGATGATGCTGACAGTGTTAACAAAAATATGATGATGATAATGATGGGTTGCGGACATCCATGCTGTATGTTAAGGTTATAGTGTGGATGCCTCTGCATCACTTCACAAATATAACTTCTCCCAAGCCAACCAGAAGCTCCAAGGGAAAACCTGCGTATCAAAGACAAACAAAGAAGAAAACACCACTCATCTAGCTCTCCTCCCTTCCGTAGACCCGCAAGTGGGTCACCCCCGAGCTAGGGAGACCATACTCACACCTGGGAACTCAAACACTCCACTTCACAACAGTAACAACAACAATCCCAAAGCATACAAACACCCGTGGGTCATTTACACAACACGGAAACTCAACTACAGTGAGTTTCATAAGGGGCAGGAGAGTGGACACACTCGACTCCAGAGTGTCACCCTGACAGATAAGTTAACCAATACCATTTCTCTTGGTCTCAAACCAAGTTTGATCTCAAATTTTTAAGAAAACTATATATGACTCTCAAGTCAAAGATACAGACACAGATACATGCCCTCCAGGCTTTCAACATCCCAAAAGATGGAAACAGGTATGCACCCGAGGAGGATCTCTCCTCCCCTACCCCAAACTTGATGAGCATTTCTCCCAAGTGGGAGAAGCTCTGTCAAACAACCCGACAACAAAACCCCACAGAAAACAAATCTAAACACAAATTCACACACTTTACATACACATTCAGCTATACGAAACAAGGGTAAAATTTAAACCAACCTTACAAAGCCCTCCTAGAATGAAGCTATTGCAGAGCCCACAGAGTTCTCTTCCAACCTTAGCCACTAACTCCCTTTCCCTTCTCTCTCCTGCAAGCTAACCTTTCTATTTTTGGTAAGGCAAAAAATGAAAGTTTCCCCAAAATTCAACTAACTCCCTCCCATCCCAAAGTTTGAAACAAATAACCAAATTCTTTTCAGTTTTGAGGAATGGGGAGGTGACACTTGTCACCTTCTCACTCTCCCCCAAAACCACTATTCTGCCCTGGTGGCTTATGTCACTCACCCTTCCCAAGAGTACTCCTTATTCCTCTCCTCATGTGATTCCTCTTACGCATGGGAGAAATAAAAGGAGTTAATGGGGAAGAAGACAGGTGACCCATGCCCCTTCTTCCCTTCTTCACATGGGTGTCCCCACAGCACATGGGGGAATCTCACTATGGAAGGGGTGACTTTAAGTCAATCCTTCAATAATGGATGGCATCTCTTACCTTGGGGAATGTAGAGGGGATGGGTTGGGTGTTGGTACAACCCATCATGTCCCCTCCTACCTCCAATTTTCGCCACTTAACTTCAGGGGGAAGTTAAGATGACTAGATGGAGGTTACTCAAGGGTTACCCATGCCAAATGGGCCCCTGGACCCATGGGGTATAACCCAGGGTCAACTTTAACCCATACAAGACACCCCTGGTCAAGGTAAAGCACAAGAAAAGGCCTCATAAATTTAAATTAAATAAGGAAATTCAATTTCAATCCTTTTTACAACACCAATTATAAAATAATGTTACATGAGGGTAACCTAACCCACTCGACCATACGAAAGACCACATTACATCATTACATCAAACACAAAGAGATCTTGGTTCCTCGTGGAATCAGATCGGCTTAACAGGGAATAACAAATAACAAGGTGCGGAATGATCTCCGAATTCTGTGGTTCGATTAGTAATTCCTGCGCACTAAATTACAAGATCAGTAACCACATAAAATCATCATAGTTGAAGCAACTAAAAACATGCATTATCATGACATAGTACTAATTAACATAAATGAAATCATAGTACAATTTTCCATCATCACCTAATTAATGTTTTTTCTGAAATGTAAACTTATCCAAACATCACCCAATTAGTTTTTCCGAAATCATAATAAAGTTTAATAGTTTGACAATTCCGGGAACTGCTATCCCACAAATATAAAAATAACAATAACAATAATGTAAATAGTCATAACAACAGAAGTAAAAAGGGCGGTCCTCACAAAGTGGCCAGAGCAACGATCAAGGAAGCGGACCTACCAGAAGTGTACTGGAAAGAAGAAATACATATTGATGTCTATATTCAGAACAGAGTGCAAATCAAAGCAGAAGAAACAAAGACACCCTATGAGTTGTGGTATGGTAGAACTCCTACTCTCAAATACTTCAAAGTTTTGTGGAAACAAATGCTACATTAGATGTGACGAAGGCATATTCCTTGGGTACTCTACTAAGAGAAAAGCTTACCGGTGTTAGAACAAAAGACTGAGAAAGATCATTGAAAGTGCAAATGTGAAGGTAGATGAAGATAGTCAACGAAATGGATATGAGTCAGATGGACTTACTGATATAGAAAAGGTTGAAAAAGGCAAAGAAAAGGAATTTCAAACTAAAGAACATGCTACTCTAGAGAAAGAAGAAAGTCAAGATGAAGCTCCAATAAGAATTCTGGAAACTCCAAGGTATGTACAAAGAGATCATTCTGAAGATCAGATTATTCGTGACAAAAGGAAAGGTGTGATGACAAGAAGTGGGATTGTAGAAGAACAAGTAAATCTCTGCCTACTTTCAAATTTGGAACCTAAAATAGTAAATGAAGCATGCAATGATGATCATTGGGTCAAGGTAATGAAAGAAGAACTGTTGCAAATTGAGAACAAGACTTGGGAACTTGTCTCCAGACCTGCAAACAAGAATGTGATTGGAACAAAGTGGGTTTTCTGGAACAAATTGAATGAAGTTAGAGAAGTTGTGAGAAACAAAGAAACACTTGCATGTAAAGGCTACTCTCAAGTTGAAGGAATTGATTATGAAGAGACCTATGCTCTGCTGGGAAGAATGGAGGCTATCAGACTATTTTTGGCATTTGCAGCACACAAAAATTTCAAATTATATTAGATGGATATGAAATCTACCTTCCTGAATGGTGAGTTAGAAGAAGTTTACATAGAGCAACTAGATGGGTTCTAGTTATCAAACAAACCAGACATGGAATGGAAGTTGAAGAAGGCTTTGTATGGACTGAAACAAGCTCCCAAAGCTTGGTATGCAAGACTAGATAAGTATCTGTTGCAGCCTGGTTTTAGTAAAGGGTCCCCAGATAGCAATTTGTCTATCAAGGTAAGCAAAGATCAATTCTCAATTATTGAGGCCTATGTAGATGATATCATATTTGGTGGAAATGAAGAGATGTGCAAGAATTTTGCAAATGAAATGCAAAAAGAATTTTAGATGTCTATGTGTGGTGAGATGAATTTATTTCTTGGACTACAAATCAATTAGACAGACAAAGGTATTTTCATTTCTCAATCAAAATATGTCAGGGAATTGTTGAAGAAGTTTGGAATGGAGGACTCTAAACAGGTATGTACTCCTATAGTTACTGGCTGTAAATTAAGCAAGAATGATGAATCTCCTAAGGCTGATCAAAGTAAGTATAGATCAATGATTAGAGGACTGCTTTACCTAACTATTACCAGACCAAATATCATGCATGCAGTTTGTCTTGTGGATAGATTTCAATCAGATCCCAGAGAATCACATGTGATGGAAGTAAAGAGGATATTTAGGTATTTGAAGGGCACTCCTGATCATGGCTTGTGTTATGCTAAGAACAATGATTTTTCTCTGAGTGCCTATACAGATGCAGATTGGTCTAGATGTACTGATGATAGGAAAAGTACAAGTGGAGGTGCATTCTTCCTTGGAGATAGGGCAGTGTCCTGGCATAGCAAGAAACAAGAATCATTCTCCTTATCTACTACAAAAGTAGAATATATTGTTGTAGTATCATGTTGCACTTAGGTACTCTGGATGAAGCAAACCTTGAAGGATATCAAAGTTGAGTTTGATGGGCCAATCCCTATTCTTTGTGGTAACACAAGTGCCATAAATATTTCAAAGAATCAAATGATGCATTCAACGACAAAGCACATTTCAATTAAGTATCACTTTTTGAGGGAGAAAGTTGTAGAGAATGAGGCGAATCTTGAGTATGTGCCTACAAAAGATCAAGTTGCTGATAGATTCACTAAGGCTCTTCCAAAAGATACATTTGAGTATCTCTAAGAGAAAATAGGGGTTATTTCCCTTCCTTCCTTTAACTAGATGCATAGTAAGGTGAATCAATCTAGTGTGCTTCAAAGTACATTCCTCTTTTTGGACTGATGTTGGAGGCTACCTCTCAAGGGGAGCAAGTAGTGGTTTGAGATGATTGTTGCATTTAGGGGGGTAAAGGATGGTTTCGGACTAATCAGAGTAGTAGTGTACAAGTTGTGTAGTAGAGGAGATGTGATGCCCTTTGCCATTGATGTCAAAGGGGGAGAGAGATCATGTGAAAAATTCAAGGGGAGTAAGAGTGCAGATGTATAAAAAGAAAGGGGGAGTCCTGAAGTAGAATTGTGTCTTGATGGTGGAACATGTTTTTCACATCATATGTTGTCATCAATAACAAAGGGGGAGATTGTTTCAAGTATGTGCTAACTGGTGTTGTCATTGATGTCAACATGTTTATGTTGTCATTGGTGCCAACTGTATCTTTTGATATTGATATCTGTTGATTGATTGAAGACCACTGTCTGAGTATTTTTCTCTGCATTTTCTCTATATTGAAGACTAGAGTATTATCTTTGGATATGATTTATAGAAGTGTTTGAATATGCTAAATCCAAAATTTGGTGGTCCAAATCATTGTTCAGAAAATGTTCTATTCACCAGTTTGAAGACTGTGCCTAGCAAGGTTTGCAGAGTGATAGGGAGAAAGTGTTTTGCTCTGTATTTCTCTATAGATTGGATTTTGGCTTTACAGTTCTAGACTTAAGCTTATAAGGTCCTTAGTCATCTTCATTCTAAAGGATTTTTCATTTGGTGCTCTGAAAGGCAAGTTAGTGATTAGCAAAGTTTGACAGTGTCTGATAAGAAGTGGTCTATGATATGTTCTTCAAGTGATATTTGTTGTCCTCAAGTGAGATTTGCTATGATTGGATTTGTTAATGCCCAAGTGATTCTATTTTGTTCATGGATGTCTCTAGAATGTGTTGAAATCATGTGATCTGCAAGCTACAATGAAGATCTTGCAAGCATGTTTTTAAGTGTTCCTGATATGTGCATAAGTTCTGGCCAACCTGGTCTGTCACACTTGTTGCAGAGGTGATTCATTGATTGTGGAAGTGTGTCCAAGCATGTGAGGATATATTTGGTTCTGAGTTAAGCCATGATGTGTTCATCCTTCATTCATTTGCTTTGCAAGTTTGTTTAGGTCTAGTCCTAATTTGATTTATGTATGTATGCCAACCTTGGAGAAAGTTCCAATGGTTGTAGAATGTAATGCCAACCTTGATGTACATTCCAAGGTTGATGATAGGTATAAATTTATGTAATGAATTCATGATTGAGGTGTGATTGTGCAAATATGAGAAGATAAGTGCGAAGTGTAAAAGCATAGCAGAGCAGAGGAGATTTATTGTGCTTCAATGAAACTAAACTCATGTATGGTGTAGATGCTACTAAATTAGTTCACCTTGGCAATGAGCCAACCTTGACAGTGAGCCAACTCTAGTAGTGAACCTCCCTTTGGCAATGATCCATTCTTTTGGATAGTGAGCCCTTTGGCAGTGAGCCATTTTTGATATTTGGTATTGTTACTACATTATATTGTGAGCTACCACTCACTGTGGTTTTTCCCTGTTTAGGTTTTTCCACATAAAAATCCGATGTTCATATGTGTATGGTGTTGATGTGTTCATGTTTTATTTCTTCTATTCATGTTTAATGTTCATGACGAAATAAGGAGTTAAGTTAAGTGAATGTGAAAGTAATATTGTGTAAGAAGTTAAAGTTTTTGATACAACTGATTCACCCCCTCTCTTAGTTGTCTTGTGCCTTTCAACAATAAGGACCAAGAAGGTCTAGTAGATCTACTTGTGCTACTATAAATGCACAACATCCCTCTAGATTAACTCAAACTACCTAAATCGGAAGAAGGGCTACATCTAAAATTCTCGCTCAGATGAAAACAGGTGAAAAGAAACAACCAAGGTAGAAGTGGCTAGCCAAAAGGAAGAAAGTTAAGATTGAGGAGATAGAAGAGAGTGAAGAGGAAGAAGAAGTAGGAGATGAAAGCACATCTCATCCAAAGAAGAAAGAGAAGAAATATAAGAAAACTCTTCCACTAGCACCTGAATGAGCACCTCTTTCATTAGATGCAATTTTTATTTCTATTGTAAATTATGGTATCCTGAAGGATACAACAAACTTATATCCTAAGGTGCCACCTGAAGATTAGAGAACCATTGAGAAAGTTGTGGTAATGTATATGATCAAGTTTAATGTTCCCCTGAATGATATTATTTAGCAGGTTCCAGAAAGTCTAGCTGATGTTCTAAGATAAAGGAGAGAAAAAGCTATTAAATTGGATAATGAATTGAGAAAACCAACTCTTGATAAGGCTGGGTCTTCTGTGACTCAAGAAGAAAAGTATAAAATGGCACAAATGCCAGCTTAGGAGTTGAGGACAAAGCAAAGATTAGATGCTCTTATGAGCATGGAAAAAGAAGACCAAGATAGAATTAAAAAAGAAATTGAAGATGTGACAAACAAAATACTTGAAAGTATAAAAGTTACTAAGTATGAGGAGTAGTTACAAGTTTCTCCACCACGCAGTGTAGTATCTCCTCCACATGACTCACATCAAGAAGATACTCAAGAGGAGAAAGAAGTGCCTTCAACACAAGATGAAAACCAGGCAGAGCAAGGTGAAGGAAATGCCTCACCTATTCATAATAATGTGCATGTTAATCCTCCTCCAGAGAACACTAAGTAATAGAGTAAACCTGAACAACATGAGGAGCAGGTCAAAGTTGATGTAGGAGAGGGTCCAAAAAAGGAACAAGATGTTTCTTCCTCCTCTTCTCTAGTTGACTCAATTAAGGAGATTTTAACTCAGCAAATGCAAATACAACTGGTGGTTACTCTGTAACTATTACAATTTCCTATGCTAGATGGACAAGTCAACCTGTCTAGAATATCTCTCCTTCAAAAGCTACAACTGGGAGACATGCTCTAGTCCACTGCAAGATAAGATATTCTACAACAGCAAGTGGAAGGAGTTGAATTATTAGAAGAGGCAATCAAGATAATTCAGGAAGAGTTGCCTTAGGAAAAAAGAGATCCATCCTTGCCACCCACTCAGTAAATGAAGCTTATGCTGGAGTCTTTTAAGGCTCATTAATCCTTTCTTGAGAAGCAAGTTGAGATGAAGATAATTGAGAAAATAAATAATAAAAGGTTGGCTGATGCCTCTGCTAGATGTGCTAAGGCATACAATAAGTTGCAAAAAAATGTGAAAAATATTAAAAAAATGCATGGAGGAAGCAAAAGTTTTGTATCAATTCTGTTTGAACTGGCTTGCAACTACCAAAACCATAAAAGATCAAACTGACTCTATTGAGTCATAGCTAATTCAAGTAGCCAAGGTATTTGAAAGATAAAGATGGAACTATTAGGGCTCAAATAGAAAGTCTCCATACTAAATTAAAGCAACTTTTGGATCAAAGGGAACATGTAAAGAATGAAATTGGGAAATTGAGAGAAGCAGTAAGTATGAGACTAGCATTTTTTACTGGCATCTGATAGAATCTAAAAATGTTGCACAAAAGGTGAAGATGCCAACCATTTAGGAGGATGTAGAAGATATATACATTTAGTTTTAAAATCAACTACACATCCTATCTTCTACAAAGAAGAACTGGGATACTACACTTGCCCAGTTGAAAGTAATCTATAAGAATGTTCTACCTTCCAAGTAAATAGAAAATTTTGTTAAGGTAAGACAAATTTTGATGATTTTGTAGATATGGTGGAGAATAAGTTAGGAGTAATAAGTAATAGGAGCTCTGTATATATCATTCATGTAAGAAAATGAAGAACCCATTTTTGCTAACCTTAGATTTGAAGAGATTTCTCCTTAGGGGGAGTTGTTTGATAAAAGGTGATAAGAAATATTTAGATAGGGGGAGTCTACCTATTTTTACCAAAATAGAAGAAGACCACTAGACCTTTTCCTTTAATATTAAAGGGGGAGAAATATATGTATTGTTGTTATATGGTGTAGACACCCTAAAATGACCGTGTCGTCAAATCACTGGCATTCTGTTATCTGTCTAATCACCTACATTACAACGTTAATTAAATAATCTAATTATTTAATTAATTATCATCAAATTCTTCTAAATCTCCTAAATTCAACATTAATTAAATAAATCCTCGTTATTTAATTAATTAAATCAAATTCCTCTATATTCGTCCACAATTAAATAATTTTTAATTATTTAATTAGATCATTATCCTCTTTCCAAAAATCAAATCCACATTAATTAAATATATCCAATTATTTAATTAATTCAACAAATTCCCTCTTATCTAAAATTAAATAATTCTTAAATTATTTAATTAAATCAAATATTTTATTTATAATCTTCTGTTCTTCCAAAATCATGCACAACAATTAAATAAATTTATTTATTTAATTTGCTTTTAAATCTTCTAAATTAAATAATTCTAATTATTTAATTACTTCTTCCAAAAATATCTTCTCTAAATTTAAATAAATCAATTATTTATTTAAATTGCTTTTTCTTCTAATTTGAGTTATCTCTAAAATAACTCAAGCTTTCTTGCTCATCAATTAAATATTTCTATATTTAATAAAGCAAAATATCTTCTTTTCTCATGCAAATCTCTTCTTCTTGTTTTAAATCACTTAACTGATTGCTTTATTCTTTTAATTGATTTATTTCTTCAGTTAACTTATTCTTCTATTCTTGATAACTCCTCTCATGCAAAAGAAAGCAAGACACATGTCTTCTTCTCATTCGTTGCACATTCCTCAACTTATCTCCTCCGTTGATTCTTCTGAATTATCTGGACCGTTGATCGATTTTCCTTGAAATCTATATAAACCCCCCTCATCTCCTTCATTTAGTCTCTCTCTTCGATTTTATTCTCAGGCATACTTAACAGCGCTTTGAGCATACAATGATTCGATTGAGCACTCTTACGATCTTTTGACATTGATCTTCTTGAGCCACTTTACGATCTTTTAACATTGATCTTGGCGCAACTCTTACGATCTTTTGACATTGATCTTCTTGAGCCACTTTACGATCTTTTAACATTGATCTTGGCGCAACTCTTACGATCTTTTGACATTGATCTTCTTGAGCCACTTTACGATCTTTTAACATTGATCTTGGCGCAACCCTTACGATCATTTGACATTGATCTCTTGAGCACACTACTTGCTTGTTGCAGCTATGGCTTTGCAATTTCATTGAGCAATTCTACATTCAATCCAAAGGAAACAACACAAATTTCGGTAAAAGTCTTTATTGCATTGATTATTTGTCATGGCTTTTATTTAAATTCGTTTTCTTTATGTTATTGGATTTTTGGTTTTTATTAGTTTAGATTTAATCCATTTTTCCATATACACATTCTGGCACGCCCGGTGGGATGACGATGATTAAATTAAATAATTATATAGGGTTTGGCACTTATGATATCTCCGAATCTTGTTGTGTAGGGCGGATGCCTTTATCTCCAAAATCTTACGGCAAACCACCCATTGCTAAAGTTACCAAAAAAGCAAATATTCCTCCCCCACCATTCCTAACCCAATTCCAACATGGACGGTTATTGGAAGAGGAAACTATTGAGGACATCTCTTCTTGGCTCTACAAGGAGAAAGAACCAGTCACGATACTAGTCAAGCAGTATGGCAATGGCTTAAGGATAGTGAAAAACATGGGCTATAAAGGCAAAGGTGGCCTTGGGAAACAGAATCAAGGCACTATGGAGCCCATTGTGGTAACAAAGAAGCTAGACAAGAAAGGATTAGGATTTGGTAAGAAGGTACCACGCGCCTCAGACATCGAGTATATCCTCGACGAGGTAGCTGACACTTTTCCCGCCGATACGACGTCTACAGAGGATATCATCGATGACTCTTCCCTCCACATGACCAATCTATTCGCAGAATCCTCCATTTTTACACTATCCTCCGTATCCTTAACTTCCACCACCAGCACCTAGAATGTCACGCTTGTCTACCCTGAACTTATCAATTGGGACCAACAAGGGACCCCCGTTATAGATGTGTTTCAGAATGACGAAGCTCTAGCTGAGTTCATGGGACTTCGGGAAGGTATCCCTCTTGGCGATCACAAGGCAGGTTTTGTAATGGAACTAGAGCCCATGGCTTACTTTGGTGAGAATGCCAAATCCTCTAGTCACAAAAGCGCACATAAAGAAAGATCTCTAGGTGAAAACCACACTGTGGCACCTCCTGATCATAAAATAGTAAAAATAAAGGACGTATCCAAAGGTGAAAACCCAACTGTGGCACCTGAGGATGGAGGATTTGACCTTCCCTTACCTTCTAAGTATCAAGAGAAATCTGCTCTCCTAGTGGAAGATTCTACAGAGATCAACCTAGGTACAGAACAAAATCCAAAGACAACATTCTTAGCGGCATCATTATCTGATACAGAGCACAGAAATCTTAACAACTTCTTCTTACAACGAACCATCAACTTTGCATGGACCTATGCAGATATGCCAGGGCTAGACCCTAAGCTGGTAGTTCATTATCTCACAGTTGATCCCAAGGTGAAACCAGTCAAGCAGAAATTGAGAAAAATGCACCCACAGATAGCTCTCTTAGTGAAGGTGGAGGTACAAAAGCTATTAGACGCAAAGTTCATACGACCTATCGACTATTCAGATTGGGTCTCAAACATTGTACCTGTGTCTAAACCTAATGGGCGCATCCGCATGTGTAATGATTTCAGAGATCTCAATAAGGCATGTCCCAAAGATGACTTTCCACTACCAAACATTGACATTATAGTGGACTTGACAGTAGGTCATGAGATGCTTTCTCTCATGGATGGATTCTTGGGTTACAATCAGATAAGGATAGCTGAAGAAGACCAACATAAAACAACCTTTACTTGTCCTTGGGGCAATTACTGTTGGTGTGTTATGCCGTTTGGTCTGAAGAATGCAGGAGCAACCTATCAGCGAGCTATGACAGTGATCTTCCACGATCTATTTCATCACATCATGGAAGACTATGTGGATGATATATTGGCTAAATCTTCTAGAGCAGAACATATACAGGTCCTAGGACAGATCTTCGACAGGCTTGAAAAATACCAAGTAAGACTTAATCCTAAGAAGTGTGTCTTCGGTGTCACATCAGGGAAGCTGTTGGGATACATAGTATCTCGTAGGGGCATCGAAGTAGATCCAGCAAAAGTAAAGGCTATAGTGGAGATGCCTCCACCAAAGAACCTTAAAGCATTAAGGAGCCTCCAAGGAAGGTTACAGTCCATCAGGCGTTTTATATCACAGCTAGCAGATAAATGTCAACCCTTTCAACACTTGCTCCGAAAGGATGTCTCGTTTCGATGGGACAACAAGTGTCAGGTAGCATTTGACCAACATAAAGAGTATCTAGCTACACCTCTTATATTGGTTCCACCAGTTGCGGACAAACCATTGATCTTATACATCTCCACTACAAAGTCAGCCCTAGGGGCCCTTCTAGCACAAAATGATGACTCAGGCAAAGAGCACGCAATTTACTATATCAGTAGAACCTTGGTGGGATATGAGCTCAATTATTCACCCATGGAAAGGGCTTGTCTAGCAGTAGTGTTTGCCTCCCAAAAGTTGCGGCATTACATGTTGAACCAACACACAAATCTGATAGCCAAGATTGATCCCTTGAAATATCTATTAGCAAAAGCAGCTCTCACAGGTAGACTGGCTAAATGGGTTATGATCCTTAGTGAGTTCGACATTGAGTACACAGATCGTAAAGCAATCAAAGGACAAGCCCTCGCAGATCAACTAGCAGAAGCACCTATGAAAGATACACATCCTATGGTCACAGACTTTCCTGATGAGAATCTCTTCACTCTTTCCAACTCCATAATGTGGAAGTTGTACTTTGACGGCTCTTACACACAGCATGGCTCAGGAGCTGGCATCTTATTTGTTACACCTCAGAATGACTACATTCCAAAGTCATATCGGCTCGCATTCCCTTGCACCAACAACATAGCCGAGTATGAAGCACTCCTCATAGGTCTCAATACAGCAGTTCAATGGGACATCACAGAATTACAAGTATATGGAGACTCACAGCTAGTCATTCGCCAAGTCACAGATGAATACCAAACAAAGGATGAAAAGTTGGTCCCCTACAAACAACTAGTGGATGCCTACAAACCACATTTTTCTAGCATCACATTTGAGCAAATTCCAAGAGAACATAATAAAGCTGCGGATTCTATGGCTTCTGTAGGGTCACTAATTGACATGCCTGCAAATACACAGAAATGTGAATTCTTGATCGAGCAATTGTTGATACCAGCCGTCGATGTTCCTGTTACTGAAATCATCTGCGAACTTGTTGGTCCCAATTCCCCATGGTACGACGATATCTATGAATACCTCAAGAACAAAACCTTTCCTCCCGACCTATCATCCACTCAACGCAAAACCTTTATCCGTCAATCCTCTCGTTACATCATTCTGGGTGATACACTATATCGCCGGAGTCTCGATGGTATCCTCTTACGATGTCTTAACGCGGAAGAAGCCGAAGCTACCTTACGAGACATACACGAAGGTGTCTGTGGCGCACATTCTACCGGTCCTAATCTTGTTAAGAAGATACTCAGAACAGGTTATTACTGGCCTACAATAGAGCAAGATGCTGCACAGTTTGCTAAGAAGTGTCTACAATGTCAGCAACATGGAGATTTGATTCACGCACCCGCTCATGAGTTACAACCTGTGACAAATCCATGGCCTTTTTCTCAATGGGGTCTCGACCTCGTAGGACAAATCCACCCTTCCTCCTCCAATGGCCACAAGTTTATCATTACCGCCACAGAGTATTTCACGAAGTGGGTGGAAGCCATTCCTATGACCTATATCACCGGTAAGCAAATAGCCAAGTTCATCCTAAACTACCTCATATGCCGGTATGGTATTCCCCAAGCCATTGTCACTGATAATGGGAGACCATTCAAGAACCAAGATGTCCGTGCCTTATGCATACAATACAATATCCAACATCGCTTTTCAACTCCCTACTATCCGCAGAGTAATGGCCAAGCTGAGGCTTCCAATAAAACCATTCTCAAAATCCTCAAGAAAATAGTCAATGAAGCTAGTCGTGATTGGCACTTACAACTCAATCCCGCCCTATGGGCCTACCGCACTAGTATCAGAACACCAACTGGTGCCACACCCTATGCCTTGGTCTTTGGCTCTGAAGCCATCCTACCTATAGAGGTCGAGATCCCATCCCTCAGAGTATCCATGCAGGACCTGATCGGCGGAGATGAGTATCGCACTTCCAGATTAGCTGAGCTTGAACTACTAGATGAGAGGCGTCTTGTCGTACTTAATCATCTCCATGTCTATCAAAACCGCCTCCGGCGTAATTACAACAAAAAGATCAAAGAAAGACGGTTTCAAGTTGGTGATCTTGTACTTAAGGAGAATCAGAGAAATCGAGCAGATCGAGAGAAGAAGGGCAAGTTTGAGCCTAACTGGTTAGGTCCCTTCATTGTCACAGCAGCATATGGATCGGGAGCTTATACTTTAGCTACACCTGACGGCATTCCTCTAGATGAGCCACTTAACAGTGTCCATCTCAAGAAGTTCTATGCCTGATCCTCAGAGTATTCCCACAAAAAATCAAAAAATCAAAAAAATCAAAAATCAAAAAATCAAAAATACAAAAAAATCCATCCTCTGGTGAAAACCTGGCAAACAGGCGCCTTGGATAAGTACCATAGTGAAAACCTGGCAAACAGGCGCTATGCGTAGAGTCAGCATCCATTGTCTATTGAGTCCTGTCCACTCCTTGTCCAGTTCGCAATAACACGCTTCATCCATCCATCCATAATAAAACCATTGACTTTGTTTGCATTTCCATCTCCCTATCTAGTATAGCTTGGAAATTTGTCAGTGTCCATCGTCATCTTCCCATGTCTTGATCTGTGTCTACAGTTAACACTGTCTTGTCCTAGGTCAAGTCTTTCTGCGTCTTCGTCGGCGGTCACACCTACAGTTTCCTCTACCAGAATGGGGGCAACTCTTTCCTTAGCTTTAGTCTAGGATTGGTTCCTTGTTCGTGGTTCGCAGCGCATACTTCAATCTTGTCTCATTTCCACAGGTAACACCCTTTAACGGACACATCGCTCCTACGATAAGGCTGTTATCTTCTCAACACTCTTTCTACATCATCACATAACCAGAACTACATATCATCTTTACAATCTTAAGGTACCTTGATCCCATGGATATGGGTATGTAGGCAGTCTGGAATACGAAGGACGTTTCCAGTACTCAGGTACATAAGATCACCTCTTCTCCGCTCCTTGTTCTACATCATCACTCTAACCAGAACTACATATCATCTTTTCAATCTTAAGGTACCTTGATCCCACGGATATGGGTATGTAGGCAGTCTGGAATACGAAGGAAGTTTCCAGTACTCAGGTACATAAGATCTCCCCCTTTCACCTGGCCCTGTTCATCACTCTATCCAGAACTACATATTTATCACGTTCATCTTCAATCTTAAGGTACCTTGATCCCATGGATACAGGGTATGTAGGCAGTCTGGAATACGAAGGATGTTTCCAGTACTCAGGCACACATGATCCATCATTCTCCACCCATCCCAATCCATTAGCATTCCATCCTTCTAGTCTTCCGTTTGTCAAAATCCATTCGCCTCGACTTGACTAACTCAAGCAGCAAGCTAGCGCATCTTTTCAAAGCAGTAGTCCTTCACAAACCTGAAGCAAAGAGGCCTACTTCCAGAGTCATCTACTGTCCTGCATACCGATTGCCAACATCAGCTAAGTACCGCTTAACCAAGCCCTAGATCAACAAGCTTGTCTTCTACGAAGTGTTCCATTGTCGAGACCAACACACGCGTCTCCTGCAACATGTGGCATTTCCTACAAGTGAGACATTGTCTTTTTAGGTAGATAGCCCCCTTTAACGGACATAGAGTTCCTACGATAAGGCTGTTATCTTTCCTATCCAATCTATCCTGAGCAACCTCTTTGGCAAGAGAATATGTTGGCTGTATGTTTACTTTGTAAGTCAGTCAATTTGTGTTATGGTTTATCTTTTGTTCCTTTTCCATTACCTATTCAAGGCTACCTTGATTTATCTATAATCTTGGTATGTTGCGATCTAGTACGGATTGGGGGCATAGTCATTGCTTTCTGTGTGCCGTGTTTGAGGAATGATCTTTAGTATCTTTCTTAGCATTCTATTTATCTTGTGTGTGTTATGACCTAGCATCTTACATATTAATAATTCTTCTTGCATTTACATGTATTGGAGTTTATTTTATGTTCAAGACTATGGCTTATTCGCATGTTCCAACAAGGTTATATTATGTCTAAAGGATCTAAGTTCAAACCGCTTGCTTGCAGAGTCAACGTCCACGCACTTAGATATTACAGCACCTTGGTTTTTTATACCTTGGTGGCAAACTATCCACGTGCTATATCAAAAATAAGGATTGCTCTTTATAAACAAATGTGAAACCATTGCAACAAGCTCATCCATTTACACCATCCATTTTTCCATGGCCTTATATAGTTTTCCAACAATAATCGATCAACAATCTTTTCTATCATGTTCTCTTCTATCTCCACTTTCTTCTATCTATCATCAACCCAACCTCGCCTATCTCCAACAAATCTTCTAGTCGAGCATCAACACAGTTCTTCTATCGCTTCCCTATCTTTCCTCTCGAGGGGGCACCCTACGCCAGCTACGCTGGGGCAACTACCTACACTGGGGCATCAAAAAATTGTATTACATCTTCAACAATCATTTTCTTTGACGCAACGCTACATGCTGCATTGCATCAAAGAGGGGCAAAATGTAGACACCCTAAAATGACCGTGTCGTCAAATCACTGGCATTCTGTTATCTGTCTAATCACCTACATTACAACGTTAATTAAATAATCTAATTATTTAATTAATTATCATCAAATTCTTCTAAATCTCCTAAATTCAACATTAATTAAATAAATCCTCGTTATTTAATTAATTAAATCAAATTCCTCTATATTCGTCCACAATTAAATAATTTTTAATTATTTAATTAGATCATTATCCTCTTTCCAAAAATCAAATCCACATTAATTAAATATATCCAATTATTTAATTAATTCAACAAATTCCCTCTTATCTAAAATTAAATAATTCTTAAATTATTTAATTAAATCAAATATTTTATTTATAATCTTCTGTTCTTCCAAAATCATGCACAACAATTAAATAAATTTATTTATTTAATTTGCTTTTAAATCTTCTAAATTAAATAATTCTAATTATTTAATTACTTCTTCCAAAAATATCTTCTCTAAATTTAAATAAATCAATTATTTATTTAAATTGCTTTTTCTTCTAATTTGAGTTATCTCTAAAATAACTCAAGCTTTCTTGCTCATCAATTAAATATTTCTATATTTAATAAAGCAAAATATCTTCTTTTCTCATGCAAATCTCTTCTTCTTGTTTTAAATCACTTAACTGATTGCTTTATTCTTTTAATTGATTTATTTCTTCAGTTAACTTATTCTTCTATTCTTGATAACTCCTCTCATGCAAAAGAAAGCAAGACACATGTCTTCTTCTCATTCGTTGCACATTCCTCAACTTATCTCCTCCGTTGATTCTTCTGAATTATCTGGACCGTTGATCGATTTTCCTTGAAATCTATATAAACCCCCCTCATCTCCTTCATTTAGTCTCTCTCTTCGATTTTATTCTCAGGCATACTTAACAGCGCTTTGAGCATACAATGATTCGATTGAGCACTCTTACGATCTTTTGACATTGATCTTCTTGAGCCACTTTACGATCTTTTAACATTGATCTTGGCGCAACTCTTACGATCTTTTGACATTGATCTTCTTGAGCCACTTTACGATCTTTTAACATTGATCTTGGCGCAACTCTTACGATCTTTTGACATCGATCTTCTTGAGCCACTTTACGATCTTTTAACATTGATCTTGGCGCAACCCTTACGATCATTTGACATTGATCTCTTGAGCACACTACTTGCTTGTTGCAGCTATGGCTTTGCAATTTCATTGAGCAATTCTACATTCAATCCAAAGGAAACAACACAAATTTCGGTAAAAGTCTTTATTGCATTGATTATTTGTCATGGCTTTTATTTAAATTCGTTTTCTTTATGTTATTGGATTTTTGGTTTTTATTAGTTTAGATTTAATCCATTTTTCCATATACACATATGGAGCCTAATCATACTCGAAGGTTAAATTTTCCCCACTTTTATTAGTGTAGTTTCCCCCCAAATTATTTAACAAGGGTTTGGGGGCAACGCCTCCAAGATGGGGTTAAGGGGTAGCACCCCTGGTGCACTCCCTATTGTGATACAGGGTAGGGTTGAGGGGTAATGCCCCTGAAACCTCAAATGATTTTTATTATTTTATAAAGGCATTAGGAGTTAGTTTTCTATTGGCTGACATTAAAAAATCCTATTTTGTAACTGACACAAGTCTTGATAAAAATGGCTAAGGGTTAGGGTTTCCATGAATATTGTATTGTAGCATTTGCAGTGGTATTGAGTTGCAAGGATTGCTGGTTGTAATCAGTTTGATTTGCTGGATTATAATATTGGACTCTCTGTTGGTGGATGTAGCTCGAGTTTGGGTGAACCATGCTAAAAATTGTCTCACTATTATTATTTTTGTGTATTTCATTCCTCTCTTTAATCTTTATTTGCATTTAATTGATATCTTCTGCATGCAATTCCTAACATGTATATCAAATCAAGTGCTATCATCAATGACAAAGGGGGAGATTGTTCCATATAGGTTTTCATTGATGTCAATAGTGGTATGAAGTGTTGTAGTATGGAAGGTTGTAGGTGATGTTAAAGGAGATTGCAATAGTATAATGATCAATGACAATAGTAGAATTACCATTGTGAGACAGATAAGTAAAGTGATGAATATGTGTTGATGTACTCAAAGGAGTAGACATAGAAAGTTGATTAGAAGAGTTGTGAAGCAAAGGAGATGGATCAGTATCATCTATACACAGTCGCACCATATCTTCTAAAGTTTATGTGTAAGTCTGCATCTTGATATTATTATTCTTGAATTTAGTGTTGGATTCCTACTATGGACTTATGATGCTTGTCGTATGATAGAGAAAGTGGAAAAAGAATGAAGGAAATAGTATAAGTGTAGTACAAGTCAGGGAAGGTGTTATAGTCTCATGAGAAGGTACCGTATTCTACTGTAGTTGCAAGCAAAGGTCTACAGATTGGACTAATGGTCAGATATTGCACTCAACTATCTATGTTTCAAGATTGAGTTCATGGTGCTCACCGTAAGATGTTTTGGAGACAAAATCATGAAGACAATGTTGAAATAGGGTAAATGATGTCACGGGGAGACAGGATAATGCTCTGCATTTCTTTGCAAATGAAGATATAATGTTGTGGATTGGAGGAAAGGTAGATGTGAGTCAAAGGTATGTATACTTCAAGTTCCAAGTGATAGTATGTAATGTAGCTACCTCTCTGGAATCATCTATGTGAAGGCATGCCTTGGTGCTAACTAAATTAAGTAGAGAAAGATAGTTGGGGTCACCGCAACTCACCGCAAGTTGAAAATTGACCTTGCTAATTGAATGATAAGTTCTAATGACTGGCTAGTATGTGATGTTCAAGTTTCAAGTAATTGTAATCACCACAAATATGTTGTTCATTGATTTATCTTAAGACTACGTAAGAAGAGGTTGTTAAGGGCACCAGCATCAGAGATCAAGTGTGTGTGCTAGCATGAAACATCCTAAGATGATAAGATAAGTATACATGAATGTCTTGAAGGTCACATAACATTTAGTAAAAGGTCTGCATGATGTAATCTTGTCTCCTCCGGTACCGCTTTGGGTCTAGAGTCAAATGCAAGAAAGATAAGTGTTGTGGAGCCAACTTGGTGTATAATGAAGATCGTACAATGTGTTTGGAGTGTACACCATCTTGGAAAAGTGTGTGAAGGTAAATTAGGACCTAATTATGCTTTATCTTTGAACCACACTTAATCTCTACTCACCGCATGTGTTTCGGAGCCGACTGTTATGGCCACTACACGTTTCATGTTGGCTGACCAAGAAGAAAGTGTTTTAAGCTTGTAGATGATATATATGAAGAATCAAAGTTGTTGAAGTGGTGTGGAAGTAGAGGATCATAAGATAGAATTGACATTGTACGAATATACTTACAACAAAACAACTCTCATGATGAAATGTGGAGATGACTAGTTTATGTAACATATTAGTGTTGTAGAAGTAAATGTTGACAATATGAAGATGGAGAAAAGTTTCTGAGGTTGTTTTATTGTGGTGGAGGTTGATATTGAAAATTTACAGAAGTGAGATAACTGTGCAGAGGCTGAAGTGATCAATATTCATTCTTGAAGAACATTGAGTCAGATAAGTTTTGTAATTGTTGTAACAATTCAGGGAGTTGCAGCTTCCTTTGGTTTGTAGCTCATAAATAATATTGTAATCTTATTTTATTTCTAAGGCTGGATTTAGACAGTAGAGCCAAGCAGCTTGCTCATCGTGGTTATTCCCTTCTAGGGTTTTCCATGTAAATCTAGTGTTATGGATGTATGCTTCTATGTTTTTATATTTTTCATGTCTATGGTAGTTAGAATATGGTTAAAAGAATAGAATTTGAATAAGTATTGATTCACCCCCCTCGTAGTAGCTTTGTGTGTTCAACACTACATGGTCTATGAAATAGCATAGTTTCAGACAGAGATACTATGAGGCCTAAATTTTTCATTTCCGTTCATGTGACTATTTACCTTACTGTTGCTGATACTTTTATATTTGTGGGACTATTGATTCTAGATTTTTGAACTATTAAACCTTATTATGTTAAAGGAAAACTAATTGGGTGATGTTAGATACATGTTTGTATTAAGAGAAAACAAATTGGGTGATGTTAGATTAATGTTTATTTTATAGGAAAACTAATTGGGTGATGGTAAATAGATGTTTACATTACAGGAAAACTAATTGGGTGATGTTAGATAGAAAATTGTAACGTGATTTCCTTTATGCTTAAGAGAACTTGTGGTATTTTATGGGAATGCATGTTTTTAATTGCTTCGGCTATGATATTTATATGTGGAATTAACTTTGCAATTGAGTGCGTAGGTTTTTCTAACAAACCACAGATACTGGAGATCATCCCGTACCTTATGTTGTAATCCCTTGTGAAGTTGATCTGGTTCCATGAGGAACCAAGATCAATTCTGTGTATGATGTAATGTTGTAATGTTAATTTGCATGAGGTTGAATGGGTTAGGTCTACCCTCCTTTAAATTGAATTATGATTTGTGTTGTAAGAATTGTTTTTAAATTTCATTTTAAAATTTTAAAATTTTGAGACGCTTTTCTTGTGTTTTAACTTGACCCTGGGTGTCCTAACTAGGTTAAAGTTGACCCTGGGTTATACCCCATGGGTTTAGGGTCCCTTTTGACTTGGGTAACCCTTCGTAAACCTCCATATGGTCACCTTAACTTCACACTAAAGTTAAGTGACGAATTTAGAGGCATGGGAGGGATAGGATGAGTGGTACCAACATTCAAGCCCATCCCTTTTCCATTCCTAAGGCTTGACATGACTCCAAGATCCACCAATTGAGGAGGACTTGACTTCAAGTCTCCCTCACAATTGGTGAGAGTCCCCATGGAGTTGTGTGGTCCTTCATGAGAGGGAAGGAAGGGGAGACATGTGTCACCCTTTCCCTCTTTAACTCCCCTTTTTTTCTCCCATGTGTTGGAGAGAGGACATGTGGTAAGGGGTAAGGAAGACTTCAGGGATGGGTGAGTGACATGTGTCAGCACCCATCCCTTGGGACAGAATAGTAGTTAGGAGGAAGAGTGAGGAGGTGACAAGTGTCACCTCTCCATTCCTTTAAGCTCATGGATTGGGTTATTTTAATCCCACTTGGGATAGGGAGAAGGGTTGTTGAATTTTTGAGAATTTTGTTTATTGGTAATTATTTTTGGAGAAAAAAGATAGAGGGAGTTTGGTGGCTTAGGTTGGAGGAGACTTTAGAGGAGCTCTACATCAACTTCTTCCATTATTAGGGCTTTAAAGGTTGGTTTTCAAGGCTAAGGCCTTTCCCTTGTATTTTCAATTTGTTGTATGATGAATGTGTGAGACGTGTTTTGTTTGTGTTATATCTTATTTTTGTGAGAAATTTTTATTAGGGTGTTGAAAGAGCTTCTCCCACTTGGGAGAAATGCTCATCAAGTGTGGGGTAGGGGAGGAGTGATCCTCCTCAAGTTCATTCCTTGTTTTGGGATGTTGAAAGTCATTAGGGCATTTGTGTGACTTTGAGTAATTTGTTATATGGCTTGAGAGCCAAAATATGAACTCCTTTGAAAATTTTGTTATCAACTTGGCTTGAGGCCATGAGAAATTTGTGTTGAAATATTTTTGAAGGGTGGCACTCTAGAGTTGAGTGTGTCCACTCTTCTACCCCTTTTGAAACTCACTTTGGTTGAGTTTGTGTTTGTGTAAATATCCATGGGTCTATTTTGTGTCTTGGGAATGTTGTGTTGCCTTGTTGTGAAGTGGATTTGGATTCCCTAGGTGTGTGGAAGATCTCCCTAGCTCGGGGGTGACCCTCTTGCAGGTCTACGGTAGGGAGGAGAGCAGGATGTGTGGTGTTTCTTTCCCTTGTGTGTTATGCAGGTTTTCATGGAGCTTAGAGTGAAGTTGAAGAGTTTTCTTGTTTGGGAAAATATTTTATTTTTCTTTACTCTTAAGACTCTTGAGAAGAGCTTGGTCTTATTAAGGGATTTCACCCTTGTTGATTTTAAGAGGAGAACTTCTCTCTCTCTCTTGATGTAATATTTGGTCTTCTTGACTTGGGAGAAAATCTTCCTTCAATGTATTGATAGTTTAAATTATAGTGTTTATTAAGTTTTACCAATTATGAAATGCTCAAGGAAAGAAATTTGTTTTTAAAAGGATATTAAAATTGTTTATTTCCTCATACTTCTAGTAGCAAATTTGTGATTTAGTTGTTGTGGTAAACAAAGAAAGTTAAATTTGTTGATTTGCATTTTACCATTAAGTAAAAGGAATGAAGAATTTTGTGTTATAATCCAATTTTATTGTTTGTTAATTCTAAATTTGCCAATTAGTGAAGTTGTGGGTTAAATTTTAGTCAAATAAGAAAATTGCAAATTAGTTCTTTGACGAAAAATATACAAAAAGTTATAACCTTCCAATGAAATTATTTTAAAATAAGTTATTGTTTTGCAATTATATTTGAGTTAAACAAAAAATATATATATTGGTTCATTTATTCATGTGAATGGTATAAAAGAGATTAAAATTTTAATTTTGAGGTAAAATTGAAAATATAAATTTATATGGAAAAACAAATTATACTGATTTATTTGCTCTGCCTTCAAAATTTATTTGACAGAGATAATTATATAATTATATTTACATATATATATGTATGTATGTATATATATATATATACATACATACATACGAACATATATATATATATATATATATCTATATATATATATATACATACATACATATATATACATTATGGAAAATACACAATTTGGGTTTTAAAAATAAAACTGTGAATTATATTGATTTGAGAAATTGTTATAAATATATATAAACACACACACACACACACACACACACACACACACACACACACACACACACACACACACACATATATATATATTATATTTTGATAAACTAAATTTGATGGGAAAATAAAATTATGATTCGCAGTTTTCATGTTTTAGAACATAGTAAAAAAAAATGGAGTGGTGGGGGGGGATTTGAACCCCCCCACCATCGCCACTGTTACATTTGGGTGTGGGGAGGGGGCAGAGCCCCCATCCACACCCCACATCGTGGGATGTGGGTAGGGGCTCCGTCCCCTCCCCACACTCCTCGCCATACTTTAAACCCCGCAGCACATCTTCCCCCCTGCGCTCTACGTACACCACATTGCCTCTGCTCCCTGTGCTCCCCTACCACTACAAACACCACCTCCTCTGCGACCTCCGCCCTTCACCACTCCCTGTGGCCACCACCACCAAGACCTCTGCCTGTAGCCTTTCACCCCGTGGCCCTTCACACAGAGTCGTCTCCTCTCTGCTCCGCTGCTGCCTCCTTGAACCCTGTAAAAAAAAATGCATCAAATAAATCAATAAAACAATTGGTTAGGGTTTAGCCAATGGAGCCCTTCAAATAGATTTAGGGCTCCACTTATCTTCCAATATAAAATATAAATAAATAAATAAATAAAATAAACTTACTTTTAATAAGATAAATAAATGTGTATATATATATAAAATAAAATAACTTACTCTTAATAATATATATATATATGAAAGTTAAATTCATTGAGTTATTAAAAGATAATGTGATAGAGTTTTATAACTTCATTTTAAATAAAATACCAAGAAAATGAAAAGAAAAATATTCTAATATTTTTAATAAAGGAAAACTTAGAAATATAAATGCAAATAAGCATATGTATATATCTATATCTATATATATAGATATGCTTATTTGCATTTATATAGATATGCATATCTTTATAAATGCAATTAAGCCATCATATGCATTTCATATGTGGCCATTGTAAACTCCACCTGTAGATTGAGAAAACGTCCAATTGAGAAAAATGAGAGACAAAGAGAAAGAAAGATAAAAGTGAAAACAAAGAGGAGAAAATGCGTGGCATTTCTGAAATAGGCTAAGAGAACTAAATAAGATTTAGCTCCTGTTAATCCCGATTAGGAGCAAATTAATTATCAAAATTAATTCAAACGTTGAAATTAAACCAAAGCAGAAACCTAGGGGACTTCTTCAAGCGAAGTTTGTAAGTCCTATTTAAGTGATCTAGTTTACCAAGAAATTAGGAATAATGTAAAGGATGCAGTGATAACTCTAATTGATAGAGAATTGATCTACTAAGAAATTAGGAATAATGAGAAGGATGCAGAGATAACTCTGATTGATAGAGAATGTGAAAGAGAGCAGATTAAATTAAATTTTAGAGAAACAGAAAGGAGAACAAATGAACAGGCTTTGTTGAAAATGCTAAAATTAGAAGGAGGAGAAATTAATATTAAATTTCAGAAAACATGAAAGAGAACAGATGATCGAGCTTTGTTAAAAAATGTTCCATTAAAGAGACCAACTATTGTACCAATGTTATTAGTGAGATTAACCTAAGTTAGAAAACCTCATGATCAAGATTAGTGTTAGTGTAATAAATCCCACTCATGCCCGTGAGGCGTTATGCTGCCAAATTTTTTTGGAATCTAGGGTTTAGCAGTTTGGTAAGTTTAACACTTGTAGTGATGTTAACCGCGTCGTGATGACCCCCTTGTTAGCCTTCTTGCGTTTGGGTGTGCGCACGTGTGTGTAATACCCCACTGACAACTGTATTGTTTATGCCTTAAGTGTACACCACCGAGCATGGTTACATGTGTGAGGGGGTTTCTAGGGAAGCATGGGAAAATTTTTGATATTTCATGTCATGACCACATGACAAATGTGGACATGACATGTGTGATGCATGTTGTGACCGCATGGGAAATGTGGGCATGACATTTGGTATCAGAGCCTAAGTTTAAACACTAGGCATATTTTGGCACATTATTATTCCACAACTTTGATTAATTAGTGCCTACCTTATTTTGTAGGATGCCTCCCCGACATGTTCAACGAGCGCGATCGCACAATCCGATGTCCATTGAGGTGCATAGTGATTCCTCGGTAGAGGAACAGGGACCCACAGTCATAGCAGATCCACCAGTACCACAGGAACCACCAATATTTGACATAGGTCCATAGATTCTATAGACATTGCAGGCCATGTTAGAGAGGTTACCGCCAGCTATTCCAGAGCCATGTGATGAGCCTCACATTGATCCATGAGAGGAGCCACATAAGGAGCCGCGTGCTCAGCCATATGTGGAGCCCCGCGTTGATCTGCGAGAGGTGCCACGCATGGAGCCTTTCATAGAGATCCCTGATACTATAGTAGAGGAGGTAGGGTCAGCCTACTGTGCATGGAGTAGGAGTCCTCCGAGGCTTTCAAGATGAGATGAGACTATGAGACATCATGGACTATATGAGTATGGGTTGGATGAGCTAGTTATAGGACTTAGAGATAGAGGAGATCCCATCAGAGACCTGCTTAGGCTCAACCCAACTACCTTCGTAAGAGCTATAGAGGGAGCTGTGGCTGAGGCTTGGCTTATCAATTTAGATAGGTGCTTTGCATTGTGACCTTATGGGAGCAACATGAAAACACGAGTGGCAGTACACCTTCTGAGAGATTCAGCAACTACCTGGTGGTGCACTGAGGAGTGCAAGCACTGGTTATCCTTAGATACCCTCACATGGGACATATTCATAGAGCGCTTTAATGTGCGGTACTTGTTAGAACACTATAGATAGCATCGGATAGATGAGTTCCATGATTTATAGCAGAGAGGACTCACGATTTCTCAGTATGAGAACCGGTTCATTGAGCTTTCTCATTATGCAGACTATCTCCCGACGAGAAACTCCTAGTGCACAAATTCATCAGAGGATTGAATCATGGGATTCCAGGACCAATGCGTATGGCAGAGCCCCAGACTATGAGTGAGGCTATCAAAAAGGCTCTTATTGCAAAGGAAATTCAAGGACGAGGGCAGAATTCATGCCCGCAGTTTCAGGACCGTAATCACTAGTAGCAGTAGAACTTTCGTAGGCCACAATCCACACCACAGAGAGGAGGATTTAATTCCTCATCATTACCTCCTAGGCCTCCACAGTAGTAGTAGTAGCATCAATAAAGATCTAGAACCCAGCAGAGGGTTTAGGGAGGATAGAACTATGGTTGACAGCAACAGGGCCCACGTAGAGATCAGAGATAGCAGGGATCATCTGCGAGACCTGCGAGGTCTCAGTAGTCTTACAGAGGTTCACAGGGGTCCACTGGATGGACTGGACAACAGCAGTCAGGTAGGACTCAGTCAGGATAGTTACAGGCTAGGGGCCCGTGTTATGTATGTGGTGGGGTAGGGCATATGGCTAGAGAGTGTCCACAGGGATTTACAGCAGGGGACAACCCCATTCAGGAGGATCTGAGTAGACTGTAGGGTGATGTGGGCAGGTCCCACCGAATATTTGTAGCAGTTGACAACCGCCAGGCTGATTTCCAGACTTCAATCATTAAGACAACAGGTATGATTGGGGATTTCCCCATCTCTATTCTTTTTGACTCTGGAGCTACCAACTCTTTTCTGTCTACATCGTTAGTGGAACATTGCAGGCTAGTGGTTTCTAGGAAGGACATTAGGTGGGAGGTTGAGTTGGCCTCTGGGGCCAGGATGTCAGTAGATACCTTGGTTAGAGATTGCGAGATCACCTTGGGTTCCTTCACTACATCATGTGATCTTAGGGTTATGCCATTAGGATCCTACGGTGTAGTTCTAGGTATGGACTGACTTGCAGCTCATAGAGCCAAGCTGGATTGTTGCCAGAGGATGATTAGCTGCTTAGATGGTCATGGTTCACCAGTTGAGATAGTGGGCATTCAGAAGCCCACGGCTGTTCATATGATATCCGCTTAGCAGCTTAAGTGCTACATACAGAAGGGTTGTCAGATGTTTGCTATCACAGTCAGTGACAGATCAGAGGATGAGCCTGAGGCTACCTTAGATAATCACCCTATCCTGAGAGACTTTGCTGACATATTTCTGCTAGAATTACCAGGTATGCCTCCATGTAGAGAGGTTGATTTCCACATCGACTTAGTGTCAGGTGTAGAGCCAGTGTCTCATGCACCCTATAGGATGACTACAACTGAGCTTATAGAATTCAAACTGCAGTTAGAGGAGTTACTTGAGAAGGGGCACATCTAACCTAGCATTTCACCATGGGGCACACCGGTTATCTTCATGAAGAAGAAGGATGGGTCTCTTCAATTATGCATGGATTACAGGTAGTTGAACAAGGTGACGGTGAAGAACCGTTATCCTCTGCCTAGGATTGATGACCTCTTTAATCAGATGCAGGGAGCCAGAGTGTTCTCAAAAATTGATCTAAAATCTGGGTATCACCAATTGTGTATCACAGAGGCAGACATTCATAAGATTGCTTTTCAAACTAGATATGGCCATTATGAGTTTACAGTGGTACCCTTCAGTTTGATGAATGCCCCTACAGTGTTCATGAGTCTCATGAACGAGGTGTTCTGCACTTACCTAGATCGGTTTGTGATCATATTTCTTGATGATATTTTGATCTATTCGCAGACCGAGGAGGAACATGTGGATCATTTGCGTCAGGTTTTGTAGTGCTTAAGAGAGCAGCAGCTTTATGGAAACCTGGCGAAGTGTACCTTCTTTAGGACAGAGGTGTAGTATTTGGGGCACATCTTATCAGGTGATGGTATCTCCGTAGATCCATTAAAGATTAGAGTGATTTAGGATTGGCCAGCACCCACCAGTGTGACTGAGGTCAGGAGCTTTATGGGATTAGCCAGTTATTACCATAGATTCATTGAAGGTTTTTCCAGGTTAGCACATCCCATCACTTCTCTTTAGTGAAAAGGGAAAGGTTTCACTTGGACCGAGCAGTGTGAGAGGGCCTTTGGGGTCCTCAAGGAGCATCTTACCAGCACTCCCATATTAGTGGTTCTAGATCCTATAGAGGATTTTGTTGTTTGCACAGATGCATCATTAGAAGGTTTGGGAGCCGTGCTTATGCAGGGTGGTAGAGTGATTGCATATGAATCGCGTAAGCTCAAGACACATGAGCTAAACTATCCTACTCATGATTTAGAGCTTACAACAATTATTCATGCTCTTGTTCATTGGAGACACTTCCTTTTAGGTCAACGCTTTGAGCTCCATTCAGATCACCATAGCTTACAGTACATTTTCACATAGCCAAATTTGAATGCCCGCCAATGGTGTTGGACAGAGTTCTTATGTGAGTACGACTTTGATGTCCACTACATCAAAGGGAGGGAGAACATGGTCGCTAACGCTTTGAGTCGAAGGCGCCATGAGATTCTGACCTTGACTTTGAGGGTGGACTTGAGAGAGCATATCCTACAGCATCTGCCTAAGGATGAGTGGTTTCTTGAGGTGCAGCAGAAAATTCAGAATCAGAGGGCCCTTAAGGGCAAATTCATAGGATATTCCCTTAAGTCTGATGGTTTGCTTAGACATCAGTAGTGCATCTATGTACCCCGTGCGAGTGATCTACGTATAGTGATTCTTTCAGAGGCTCATAGAGCACCCTATGTAGCACATCCAGGAGTGAAGAAGATGCATACTAATTTGTGATAGTTATATCATTGGGCTGGGATGAGACGTGACATTACAGAATATGTTGCTTGTTGCCTTGAGTGTTAGAGGGTCAAGGCCGAGCATCAGCATCCAACAGGACTGTTGTACCCTCACGAGATACCTGAGTGGAAATGGGACACCATTTCCATGGATTTTATTATTGGTCTACCTATGTCATCACGTCGCCATGATGCCATCATGGTGACAGTTGACAAGTTGACCAAGGTGGCACATTTTTCACCTATACGCATGATGTACAATGCACCATCAATGGCAAGAGTGTTTTTAGATCAGATTGTTAGACTTCATGGAGTACCTTACCACATCATTTTTGACAGAGACTTCATATTCACTTCATTGTTTTGGAGAGCCTTACATCAGACATTGGGCACACAGCTCAACTTCAATTCAGCATACCATCTGGAGACTGACGGACAAACAGAGAGAGTCAATTATGTGTTAGAAGACATGCTTCGTATGTATGTTATGGACCATCAGTCTAGATGGGAGGAGTATCTGTATCTGGTTGAGTTTACCTACAATAATGGGCATCATAGCTCGTTGGGTATGCCTCCTTTCCAGGCTTTATACGGCAGACCATGTAGGACACCTTTGAGTTGGGATCGAATAGAGGATAGGGTTACCATTGGTCTAGAGATAGTTTAGGATATGAAGCAGTAGGTTACACTGATCAGACAGAGACTTCAGGAGGCACAGGATAGACAAAAGAAGTATGCTGATGCTAAGAGAACTAATTGAAGCTTCTCATTGGGTGACGGTATTTTTGAGAGTGCCACCGCACAAGAGTCCAATCCATTACGAAAAGGGTTCTAAGCTCACACCTCAATTTGTAGGACCTTTTGGGATCTTGGAGCGGATAGCACCTGTAGCCTATCGTCTAGCCTTGCCACCTAGCCTGTCGCGTATCCACGATGTCTTTCATGTTTCAGTTTTATGTCGATACATCTCTGACTTATCTCATGTATTGGATTGGAGTGCTCTTCAGGTAGAGGTAGATGGGTAGCTGGTTTTGTAGCCAATTCGCATATTGGCTTGTCGGACGCTAGGACTTCAAGTTTGAGAGCTGGACCAGGTTAGGGTCCAGTGGGACATGTATGATGAGGTCACTGCGACAAGGGAGGATGCAGTGAGATTGAGGACTCTTATCCTCACCTCCTTGACAACTTCTAGGAGGAAGTACAATGTTAGGGGGAAGGATGTGAGGCCTACATTTTTTATTTCCGTTCATGTGACTATTTACCTTACTGTTGTTGATACTTTATATTTGTGGGACTGTTGATTATAGATTTTTGAACTATTAAACCTTATTATGTTAAAGGAAAACTAATTGCGTGATGTTAGATAGATGTTTGTATTAAGAGAAAACAAATTGGGTGATGTTAGATTAATGTTTATTTTATAGGAAAACTAATTGGGTGATGTTAGATAGATGTTTACATTACAGGAAAACTAATTAGGTGATGTTAGAAAATTGTAATGTGATTTCCTTTATGCTTAAGAGAACTTGTGGTATTTTATGGGAATGTATGATTTTAATTGCTTCGGCTATGATATTTATATGTGGAATTAACTTTGTAATTGAGTGCGCAAGTTTTGCTAACAAACCATAGATACTGGAGATCATCCCGCACCTTATGTTGTAATCCCTTGTGAAGCCGATCTGGTTCCACGAGGAACCAAGATCAATTCTGTGTATGATGTAATGTTGTAATGTTAATTTGCATGAGGTTGAATGGGTTAGGTCTACCCTCTTTTAAATTAAATTATGATTTGTGTTGTAAGAATTGTTTTTGAATTTCATTTTTAAATTTTAAATTTTTGAGACCCTTTTCTTGTGTTTTAACTTGACCCTGGGTGTCCTAACTAGGTTAAAGTTGACCCTGGGTTATAACCCATGGGTCTAGGGTCCCTTTTGATTTGGGCAACCCTTGGTAAACCTCTGTATGGTCACCTTAACTTCACACTGAAGTTAAGTGACGAATTTGGAGGCATGGGAGGGATAGGATGAGTGGTACCAACATTCAAGCCCATCCCTTTTCCATTCTTAAGGCTTGAGATGACTCCAAGATCCACCAATTGTGGAGGACTTGACTTCAAGTCTTCCTCATAATTGGTGAGAGTCCCCATGGAGTTGTGTGGTCCTTCATGAGAGGGAAGGAAGGGGAGACATGTGTCACTCTTTCCCTCTTTAACTCTCCTTTTCTCTCCCATGTGTTGGAGAGAGGACATGTGGTAAGGGGTAAGGAAGACTTTGGGGATGGGTGAGTGACATGTGTCAACACCCATCCCTTGGGAGAGAATAGTAGTTGGGAGGAAGAGTGAGGAGGTGACAAGTGTCACCTCCCCATTCAACTAAGCTCATGGATTGGGTTATTTTAATCCCACTTGGGATAGGGAGAAGGGTTGTTGAATTTTTGAGAATTTTGTTTAATGGAAATTGTTTTTGGAGAAAAAGGATAGAGGGAGTTTGGTGGCTTAGGTTGGAGGAGACTTTAGAGGAGCTCTACATCAACTTCTTCCATTATTAGGGCTTTAAATGTTGGTTTTCAAGGCTAAGGCCTTCCCCTTGTATTTTCAATTTGTTGTATGATGAATGTGTGAGATGTGTTTTGTTTGTGTTATATCTTATTTTTGTGAGAAATTTTTATTAGGGTGTTGAAAGAGCTTCTCCCACTTGGGAGAAATGCTCATCAAGTGTGGGGTAGGGGAAGAGGGATCCTCCTTGAGTTCATTCCTTGTTTTGGGATGTTGAAAGCCATGAGGGCATTTGTGTGACTTTGAGTAATTTGTTATATGGCTTGAGAGCCAAAATATGAACTCTGGAAATTTTCTTATCAAGTTGGCTTGAGGCCATGAGAAGTTTGTGTTGAAATATTTTTGAAGGGTGGCACTCTAGACTTGAGTGTGTCCACTCTCCTACCCCTTTTGAAACTCACTTTGGTTGAGTTTGTGTTTGTGTAAATATCTATGGGTATATTTTGTGTTTTGGGAATGTTGTATTGCTTTGTTGTGAAGTGGATTTGGATTCCGTAGGTGTGTGGAAGATCTCCCTAGCTCGGGGGTGACCCTCTTGCAGGTCTACGGTAGGGAAGAGAGTAGGATGTGTGGTGTTTCTTTCCCTTGTGTGTTATGCAGGTTTTCATGGAGCTTAGAGTGAATTTGAAGAGTTTTCTTGTTTGGGAAAATATTTTATTTTCCTTTACTCTTAAGGCTCTTGAGAAGAGCTTGGTCTTATTAAGGGATTTCACCCTTGTTGATTTTAAGTGGAGAACTTCTCTCTCTCTTGATGTAATATTTGGTCTTCTTGACTTGGGAGAAAATCTTCCTTCAATGTATTGATAGTTTAAATTATAGTGTTTATTAAGTTTTACCAATTATGAAATGCTCAAGGAAAGAAATTTGTTTTTAAAAGGATATTAAAATTGTTTATTTCCTCATACTTCTAGTAGCAAATTTGTGATTTAGTTGTTGTGGTAAACAAAGAAAGTTAAATTTGTTGATTTGCATTTTACCATTAAGTAAAAGGAATGAAGAATTTTGTGTTATAAGCCAATTTTATTGTTTGTTAATTCTAAATTTGCCAATTAGTGAAGTTGTGGGTTAAATTTTAGTCAAACAAGAAAATTGCAATTTAGTTCTATGAAGAAAAATATACAAAAAGTTATAACCTTCCAATGAAATTATTTTAAAATAAGTTATTGTTTTGCAATTAGATTTGAGTTAAACAATATATATATATATATATATATATATATATATATATATATATATATATATATATATATATATATATATATATATTGGTTCATTTATTCATGTGAATGGTATAAAAGAGATACTAAAATTTTAATTTTGAGGTAAAATTGAAAATATAAATTTATACGGAAAAACAAATTACACTGATTTATTTGCTTTGCCTTCAAAATTTATTTGATAGAGATAATTATATAATTATATATATATAGACAGTTTGTGTTTTAAAAATAAAACTATGAATTATATTGATTTGAGAAATTGTTGTAAATATATATAAATACACACACACACACACACACACATATATATATATTATATTTTAATAAATGCAACCTGATGAGAAAATAAAATTATGATTCGTAGTTTTCATGTTTTAGAACACAGTAAAAAAAATATGGAGTGGTGGCGGGGATTCGAACCCCCCCATCACCACAGCTGTTACATTTGGGTGTGGGGAAGGGGTGGAGCCCCCACCCACACCCAATGTCGTGGGATGTGGGTGGGGGCTCCGCCACCTCCCCACACTCCCCGCCATAATTTAAACCCTGTGGCACATCTTTCCCCCCTGCGCTTTGCGTACACCACACTGCCTCTGCTCCCTGTGCTCCCCTGCCACCATGATCCTCTGTGACCTCCGCCCTTCGCCACTCCCTACAGACACCACCACCATGACCTTCGCTCGTAGCCTCTCACCCCACGGCCCTTCACATAGAGCCATCTCCTCTCTGTTCTGCCACAGCCTCCTTGAACCCTATAAAAAAAATGCATCAAACAAATCAATAAAATAATTGGTTAGCGTTTAGCCAATGGAGCCCTTCAAATAGATTTAGGGCTCCACTTATCTTCCAATATAAAATATAAATAAATAAATAAATAAAATAAACTTACTTTTAATAAGATAAATAAATGTGTATATATATATATAATAAAATAACTTGCTCTTAATAATATATATATATGAAAGTTAAATTCATTGAGTTATTAAAAGATAATGTGATAGGGTTTTATAACTTTATTTTAAATAATATACCAAGAAAATGAAAAGAAAAATATTCTTATATTTTTAATAAAAGAAAACTTAGAAATATAAATGCAAATAAGCATATGTATATCTCTCTCTCTCTCTCTCTATATATATATATATGCTTATTTGCATTTATATAGATATGTATATCTTTATAAATGCAATTAAGCCATCATATGCATTTCATATGTGGCCATTGTAAACTCCACCTGTAGATTGAGAAAACATCCAATTGAGAAAAATGAGAGACAAAGAGAAAGAAAGATAAAAGTGAAAACAAAGAGGAGAAAATGCGTGGCATTTCCGAAATAGGCTAAGAGAACTAAATAAGATTTAGCTCCCATTAATCCCGATTAGGAGCAAATTAATTATCAAAATTAATTCAAATGTTGAAATTAAACCAAAGCAGAAACCTAGGGGACTTCTTCAAGCGAAGTTTGTAAGTCCTGTTTAAGTGATCTAGTTTACCAAGAAATTAAGAATAATGTAAAGGATGCAGTGATAACTCTGATTGATAGAGAATTGATCTACCAAGAAATTAGGAATAATGAGAAGGATGCAGAGATAACTTTGATTGATAGAGAATGTGAAAGAGAGTAGATTAAATTAAATTTCAGAGAAACAGAAAGGAGAACAAATGAATAGGCTTTATTGAAAATGCTAAAATCAAAATGAGGAGAAATTAATATTAAATTTTAGAAAACGTGAAAGAGAACAGATGATCAGGCTTTGTTGAAAAATGTTCCATTAAAGAGACCAACTATTGTACCAATGTTATTAGTGAGATTAACCTAAGTCAAAAAACCTCGTGATCAAGATTAGTGTTACTGTAATAAATCCCACTCACGCCCATGAGGTGTTATGCTGCCAGATTTTTTAGAATCTAGGGTTTAGCAGTTTGGTAAGTTTAACCCTTGCAGTGATGTTAACCATGTCGTGATGACCCCCTTGTTGGCCTTCTTGTGTTTGGGTGTGCACACGTGTGCATAATACCCTGCTGACAACTGTATTGTTTATGCCTTAAGTGTATGCCGCTGAGCACACTTACATGTGCAAGGGTGTTTCTAGGGAAGCGTGGGAAAATTTTTGATATTTCATGTCATGACCACATGACAAATGTGGACATGACACGTGTGATGCGTGTTGTGACAGCATGGGAAATGTGGGCATGATAGATACCAAGTTTGTTGGGTATTTTTGGAGAACTTTATGGAAGAAGTTGACTGATTTGAAGTTCAATCATACACATCATCCATAGACTGATGGATAGATAGAGGTAGTGAATTGAAGTTTGGACAACTTGCTGAGATGCTTGGTAGGAGATAAGCCCAATGAACGAGATTTGATGTTACCACAGGTGGAGTTTGCATACAACAATTCTATCAACAAAAGTATTGGTAAATCTCCATTCCAAATTGTATATGAGAGTAGTCCAAGAATTGCTTCTAAGTTGGGAAAGATAGACAAAGGAGAGAAAAGTAATGTTGAGGTTGAAGACTTTGTAGAGCACCTAAAGAACTTCATGAGGAGGTAAGAAAGCATATCAATAAGATGAATTCATAGTACAAGGCTAAAGCTGATCAAAAGAGAAGATTTAAGGAGTTCAAGGTTGGAGATGAATTCATGGTTCACCTAGGGAAAGAAAGGTTCCCAATGGGGACATAATAAGTTGAAGATGAAGAAATTTATACCATGTAGGATATTGAAGAAGCATGATTCAAGAAATGCATATGAAGTAGAGCCATCGACTGGAATCAACATTTCCCCTGTGTTCAACATTGTTGATTTAATAGAGTATCATGAAGATGGCATAGAGGATGGACCAATAGAAGAACAGTGAAGTATCCTGACATCTACTTCAAAGGAGGAGATAGAAGAAATCTTGGATAGTCATGTGGGAAGAAGTACAAGAAACAAGCAATAAGAAGAATACTTTGTTAAGTGGAAAGAAAGGCCTGTTAAAGATTCATCATGGTTGTCTAAGGTAGAGTTTGAACATCTTGGTTTTCCTCAAACACCTAAGATGTGACAAGGTCACTTCTCAAATTACATTGGGTGTATGATCTAGGAGCATCTAATGGTGTAACGGCAATCTTGTATCACCCAAAAAAGTTTGAATTTGTTTCGAATTTATTTGTTTTTGTAGGTTTCTTTAGTTGTGTTGGAGTCCATGTTGACACTTTAGTGGTTCAGGACTGTCAAAAGTTTAGAAGGCTAAAAATAGTAAACTGCTATTTTTAGTAAGTTGGACTATTTGGGTATGTATGGACTTGAAAATTTACCCCAAGTAGAATTGTAAAAATAAGAAAATGGTGAAGAAATCATTTGGATATCATTTATATTTGGAGAGATATTAAAGTTTGTGTCTTGGAAAATTGCTCCTGATGAACTTCAGATTTGAATTCGAGGCCTTTAGAAGTCTCTTTGGGGTTTGAGAAGTCGACAAAATGAGCTTTAGATGATTTTTCATGTTTTAGACCTCTTCATGATCTTTCCAATGCCTAATTCTATTTGTCAATTGGACGCCTGATTCAAAATTTATGCACCCTAGAAATTGTGTTACAAAATTTCAAAAACTTAAAAATTTTCAAATTTCTAATTTCTTGGGTGGGAAAATGGATAGTTGGACTTGGTACCCAAAAGGGGGAGTTACACTTTCTATAGAATTCGAGAAGGTAGTGAAGAAGTGGCATGGAAGTTATTGGTGCCACATAAAAATAGTAAATGGAAAGGTTACAGGGGATAATTCAATGTGTGAAGTTATGGCTCTAGATTGTAGAAATCTCTGATCGAGTAGGATTTCCTCTATTGTGAAATAGCCCATGTTGTTGTAGTATGTAATACTAGATTTTGTACTCTATTTTATTGAAGAAATAAAAGTTGCTTGATTTCATTCCTCACATTGTTGTTTCATGTGTGAGTGTTGGGTGGAGTAGCCCTTCATCATATAGGGACTAGAATGGGCCTTTTGGAGAACATTTGGGATTTTAGAGATTGTTAAGCAATGAAGAAGGAGGTCATTGTAACCTCGTTGATATAATACATTATAAAGAAGAATATAATGTGCAACAATCTTAATTCCTCTAAATTGATGGTATAAAAAAGAGGGTATCAGAAGAAGATCTATCCATAATAGTAGATAAAGATAGTGTATAAATAACAAAATTATAATCACCTACCAAAGCATTGTGGGGGGAAAGGGAAGAAACACTAGCCATTACATCCACATGATGTTTATCTTTGCATGGAATAGTATTTATAGAGAAAGAAGAAAAATGATGAAGATGATCTAAGGAAAGGTCATGATGATAGGGGACATTATCTTTCTTTGCTTGATAAGTACTAGTAACTTGTCTTATGATTAATTAATAACCACCATAAATTCAAATAGCATTAATGCTAAGAGAAAGTGTTGCATGTAGTCCAGTAATAAGAGATTCATATTTGGTAATATTATTAGTGCATTGAAAGTTTAGATGAAAAAAAGTGGAATCGATACTCTTGAGCAAGGGAAAATGATGACACCAACTCTTGAACTAGTGTGACATCTCAAGATATCAAAGAATAATTCCCAAGAATGATCAGTATCCAAAGAGAGGATGTGATCATTAGGGAAAGAATCAAGATTAGGTAAAGAGAAAGGAGAGGGAGCATTAGCTAAATGATCAACTATGGCTTGTACCTTGATAGCTTTATGAGAAAAAAATTAAGTCAAATTTAGTCAAAAGCATGACCCATTTATCTAGGCATCATGATAAGTCAGTTTTAAAAAAAGATGTTTTTAAAGGATCAATTTTGTAATGACATGTGTTTCTATGTGGAGAAGGTAATGTTGCAAGTTATGTGTATCAAACACTAAAGCTAGACATTGTTTATCTAAGGTTGTGTTTAATAAGTTTCATAATCAAGCAAGGTATGACTAATATAGTAAATGACACTCTCCTTTCCCTCATCATCATGTTGGGCTAAAGAATGGCCACAACATGAGACAAAGTAGAATTGTAAAGAATGAGAGGTTGTCTAGGATTGATAGGCATTAGAATAGGGGGATTAGTCAAATAGCTTTTAAGATCTTCAAAACCCTTTTAACAATCTATGAATCTCATAATACAATTAGACTCAACATAGGTGAGTCAGACTCTAGACAAAACATGCACTGTACCCTTGCTAGAGGTGTTAGTAAAATCACTCCTACTCTTATAATTAAAGATAGCTATGTAAGGGTGAATTAGACTGATTACTCCCTTCTTGTAGATGAAAAGTGTCATAGGTAACAATGAAGTTGTGTCAATTTTTTGAATGTCGAATTGTTGAGTTTGTGCACGTCATGATGAGATTGAGGGTTTCCTTGATGTTTTCTATGTTTGACTATTGAGTTGAGTTATAGGGTTACAAGCTACATTATTTAATGTCATAAATTCTTTTATTTTTCCAAGGAGGGCATTGGGATATGATAACCAACTTGGATGCCTCATTTACAAGGTGAAATACTATATAAATAGGGGTTACAATGGTAGAAATGTAATATGTTTCAAGTTAGAGTGAAAACTCTATTTGTAGGTGCTGAAGGAGTGAAGAGTGAAGAGGAGAAATGAATGATTGTATGTAATCTCTATTTTTAAGATAATACAAACTTGGGCCTCTCTTCTTGGTGGATCTTGTTTCCTGAAAGGGTTTCTCCACATAAACATTGTGTTATGTGTTTGTTCTTCTATTCTATACCTTTCTTTGTTTCTGATTTGTTTTCTTGAAATCTCCATTTGGTTATACATTGGTTAAGATCATACTTCCACTGGTTAAGAAGTTCTAGTTATATTGGAAAAATTACAAAATAGGAAGGCATCAAGCCTAAATAAATTCCCACATCATGAGCCTCTTACTACCACCTAATTTCCTCTCACCAACCTACAACTAGACTTATAAAATGTCACATGCACTCTTGAATCATTTTACTTGTATAGATAAAAAAGATTTCTCTCAAGTCTTGGAATATGAAAAATACCATAAAGAGTTTTCATGCTCCCATCACTGAAACACAATTGTATCTTTCTCTTACCAAAAATCTGATGTAAATTTTTTTCATCAAGGAAAACCTCTCCTCCATAATAATCTTAATAAGCTAAGAACCACTCCTTTTGGAGAGTCCTATGGTAGGAGAAACTTGAATCTATAAGCTAATAGTCATCAGTAGAAACATTAGAAAAAACTAATAAAGAATCATTATCACCATCATCAAAGGATTTCTTAGTGGAGGAATCATCATAATTTTTCTTCTTGTTTCTATATTCATTATTTATACATGTCCCCACTTCCTATAGTTCCAACACTTCACTTTTCTTTTTGTAAGATATTTGGACCACCCATTATATTTGGACATATGTTTCAATTTCTTCCATCCCCTTTTGATCCACCTTTGTCCATGAGTCATACCCAAACATGTAATACATATTTTGAGCTTTCTTCCACTAATTTTTTGATCTCCTTAGAAAGAAAGGTAGTGAAAAAGGAATCTAATTTTGGATATATCATAGAACCACTCAAAGAAACAATTATATTCTCTCAATATTCATGCAAAGAACAAAGTAACAAAATACATTCATCTTCTTCATCTAACTTAACATTAATAGTACCTATCTAACTCAAAATAAAATTAAAAGCATTCAAATGCTTAGAAATAAAGTCTCTCTCTTTTATTTTCAAAGAATTAAGCTTTATTTTCAAATATAGATTAGTAATAAGACTTTTCACTTGTAAGACAATCAAGATGACAAAATCTGCAAGACACAACCAAATTGTTTTCTATACACTTTTGTTAAAAATTTTAAAGTCTCCATCCAACATGTACATGAAAACTTTCCTTCCTTTGGAAAAAAATTCATTGATCCCTTCCTTCTAAGAGATCCTCCATTTTTAACTTCCACATCTCATACACAAAACCATTGAACTTATCAATTTTTGACCAAGATGTTCTAGCCATGGCTTCCAAAAAAATGAATGTACAAAAGCCACTAAAAATACTCCCACTAAAATTAAAATAAAAACCTCACAACACTTATATAATGACATCCTGTAATCAAAACTATTAGATCTAATACAAAATGTTGTGAAAAGTTAGTGAAAAATAATAATTAGAGTATAAGCATAAAGTACACAAATTTGATTAACCCTAAATCTGAAATAAAGCATGAATAATCATCTAAAATAAAAATAAGAAATTGTAGAACATGTATGACACCAAATACATGTGGATAAACCCTTTCACAAAAAACTCCACCACCAAAGATATACCAAGCTTGTATTAATCAAGCAGAAACAAGTGCATAAATACAACACATACAATCTTCTTCATTATAACAATATGTTACTAGTGTGAGAGTATGTTCAAATAACCATACCTCCTTGGTACTAAGCCCTCAATATATAGAATTAAGGAAGCTTACAAAACCACTATAAAATAATTCAATGGGCCAAACATGATCTTAAATTACCATGGTAAAATATTCTCATGATCCACTACATGAGAGTGGTCTCAAAAATAGAAAGTAACTCTTGCACACTAATGCATCAAATATTCCATAATAATATTTTAATAAGACCACTTTCCCATTTTTAGGTGCTCCATGAGTGCATTAATTTGTGTTTTCATTGCCTATAAGATGCTCCATAACTCTCAATATACCCTCTTTTTGTCACTCCCCTTATTCAATTTCATTATAACAATATATCACATAATCCAAAGAATAATAATAAAATAATATCCATCAACTCCCCTTGGGCATCGAAGTTAAGAATTCCAACAATGTTGGACACCTAACATTATAGACTAGGATTGAAATTTAATATCACACTATCCTAATGTGTCCCTATTTACATTCTTAACACATTTTCTTTTGTAATCTAATTTATTTATCAAAGCATTTTCCTTTTTTTGTGAAAGCTAAAACCATAAATGTATTAATTAGATTAATAGTCCAGTGTTGGATTTCTTTAATTATTTTCTTAAGGAAATTAACTTAATTTTTAGTCTTATTAATACACATAAGAAGGATAAAATTAATCCCTCTTTAACAATAAGGGTAACCTAATTTTTATCTTTCATCTTGGTGAACCCAACATGAACACCCAAACCTTCTCTTTCTTTCATTTCCATTTTTTCTTCTAAAATCATGCCAAACACTAGAACAAAGCCAAATTCAATAAAAAATAATTGAGGCACTACCCAAAACCTTATTCTTATATTCTAAAGGATTAAAATGATGTAATTCAACTAACTTGTGGTGGCCTTTATCCAACCTATTTTTTTCTCCCTTAGATCCAACCTTCACACAATTCTATTCATTTCTCCCCAACATCTCTTTCACTTTTCATTATTAATCTTTTATCTTCTATATCTCCCATGGATCCTTGTGCTTCTTTCTCTTTGGATTCCCTACATGCATACATCATGGACTATGATTTACTTTCTTGATGTCCTTGATGATATCACCTTTGTCTATGACATAAATGCACCTACATGTTCCATGTATAAGATCCTTGACTACTTGTCTAATTTTTCCTCCTTTATGCACCTTATAAATATATTCCCATCTATATTAGAATACGTTTCTACATTTATTTCTAAACTCATCAAGATACTTCACTTTATTTTACAACCATTGTCACTACCATATTGGTTGTATTTCCCTCCCCTTTTCATTTGATTGCAAGGCCTTTCACTTCTATCATATCTCCTATAATGCATATAAGATCATGCCCCATATCTTCATGTGCTATTTTTTATACATAATAATGCCCTATTTGATGAGAAGTACTCATTTGATGATAATATTAACCATTAAAAGGTTGCACCTTCACACCCTTTGAATATCTCCCAACATGTTGAGGTTATCTTTTCTTCCCTAATTACCTATTATGATCCTCTTCTTATAGTTCACGATCTTGCTTCACCACATGACCCTCATACTTTTATTGACAATATTTCTTCCAGTTCCTTTCATGACTCTCCTTTGAGAAATGATGAGGATCATGATCATATTGATCCTTCTATAAAAAGGAATTTTCTCTTTTTCTTACCTTAATTCCCATTCTTTGGGGGATGAAGCCCATTTTGAGGACCATATTGAGCATGCTAGTGTCGTTAATCACTTACTTAACATCACATTAATTAACCTCCTCATATAATTCATATTGATCACTCTTCCCATGACTTTGCATCTATTGTTCCTTCTCCCATATTTGAGGCATCTATTCTAAACCGCATGTAAAGACTACTTGTATTAACTCTTGCTTTGTCTTGACTTACATTATGTTAAATTAAAGGTATATATTGAGTTGATTATGGTATGGTGTAAATAAAAAATGGATATATGCCTTGCTTGATTAAATGTTTCCTTAATCATTATATGTTGCTTTAGCTATGACTTCTAATGTTTGATTTGATGCTTTTCCTTGAATGTGAAATAAATTTACAAGTCTTTGACTAATTGAAGGTAGGTGGAGGAAAACACACACTTAGCCATCTCACCTTACCTAGTCCCTAAGGTCAAGTTAGTTACCATGTGACTATTGTGGGTATATATGTTTGGTTATTTAACTCATCCTATTTGGTCAAAAATGAAGGGTGTTTCCTATGTTTATCCATGATTCTAGATCCCTTCTATTGAAACCCATAAAGTATGTATTTTCTTGCATGGGTAAATTTAGTTTTCATATGTGTAGACACCCAAAATTGTCCTAGTTATCATTAGTATCAAATATTGCATTATTTATCATCTGCATTTGTCTAACACACTTGAGCAATTTCTCTATTTATCAAAAGCACCTATTTCTTCTATTAATTAAATAAATTTACATTTATTTAATTAATTAATTATCTATTCCTTCTAATATATAATTAAATAATCTTTAATTGTTTAATTATCTCTATTCTATCTATTTTAATTAAATAAATCTTATTTATTTAATTAAAATTCCTTTCATAATCCCACTTTCCAATTAATTAAATAAATTTTATTTATTTAATTAATTTCTCTTATCATTTATCTTCATGAGCCGACATGTGTGAGTCTTTTATCTAAAAAACATGTGTGGTACTACATCTTTTATTTAATATTTTTCACATGTACTACTTTTTATGTACACAATCACACATGTAGTACTTTTTGTGTACACGGTCACATATGAGCCTTCTCTTCCCTCCACTTGTCATCTACACATTCATCCATGACTATCATTTCATCCAAGCCGTTCACATAGCCACTAAATCTCCACCGTTGATTGATTTCAGTTGAGGCCTATATAAACACCCTCTCATTCCATACTGTTGCAAGTATGGGCCTAACTAGTGTTGTCATTGATGTCAACATACTCCTATTGCATTGATGATAAGGATTAGATGAGCTATGTGCTGAGGATATTGAGAAAATTAGTCCTAATCAGGAACAGAGAGGAATAGTGGAGACAATGAGGTAAAGATCCCAGCTAAGATGAAGATCAGAGGATACACTTCAAAGGGTTTTAATATATGTGTCTTAAGATGATCCATTCAAGATTTTAGAGGTTCACATGAAGATCTGAAGAAGTTATGGCCACTTAAGTAAAACTGGTCCTGGCAGGTGTTCAGAGGTGACAGAGTGACACAGATAGGTCTAGTAAGATCTGGAAGTGCAATATCTTGTTCTACAGATTTTGTGGAGTGTTTGGGAAGTCAATGTGAATTGACAACTCAATTGGTTCGTCGTCTGGAGGTCCACAAGCATCTATTCCAATATGACAGTGATGACAGACTATGTTCTAGAGGTTCCAGATGAAGGAGAGAATGATTTCAGTGAACAGATGTAGTATGGATGTTCTTGGTGATTCAGGCAAGCTTGTGGAGCTCTTTGGATTGTGTCCAATTCGTGTTGGTGGTCTGCATTGAAGATTGAGCTCGTAATTGAAGAATTACTTTCGGATGATGGTGTTCTTCCTAAGTCTAGCTGATAGGATGAGTTACACATCCTACAGATGATCTTGAAGATGTTCTATGAAGAATGGCGTGTTCCTAAAGAAAGATTGAAAACTTAGATCTATGTGGCCGACAGTGTGTTGATCCGCATGAAGTCTTTTTGTATTAGTAATATTATATTTATGTATTTGCTCTGTAATGTTTACTGACTTGGATGATTATCCCTAAATCGATGTCTTGTATAAATAAGTTGTAAAGTCATTTCAAAGGCATCTTGTGGAGATGCAAGTGTGGTAGAAAGGAGGAAAGTGAAAAGGTAGAGCAAAAGTATTGAGCTTAAATGGAACAGACTCAAGCATGGTGAAGATGCTATTGTTTAGTTCAAGTATGTAATACTTATTATTCTATAGATAGTGTGTCTCCTGTAGGCAGTGGGCCTCTTGTGAGCAGTGTGCTCGGGTAGTGAGCCCTAATTGGCATGTACCATTTTGTTCTTCCTATTCTTCTAACAGAGAATACAATCTTGGGTTAGTCACCCCATGGTTTTTCCCTTAACCGGGTTTTCCATGTCAAAAATCTTGGTGTCATATGTGTTAATATGTTTCTACTCTTGAATTATTGCATTATGTTTCCATGATTGATTTATCATTATGCTACTGAATTAAGTAAAGGATTTAAGTGATTAATTGGAAGAAATTTTTGGACAACTGATTCACCCCCCCTCTCAGTTGTCTATTCTAAATCTAACAATTGGTATCAGAGCCAAGTTCCTCTAAAAGGAGCTTAACCACTTGAGGAGATCCAGGATGTCATCCTACAAGAAGGATAGTCTGAGGTTTGATGGAACCAATTTCACTCTTTGGAAAAGTCGCATGGAATGCCACTTGTAATGTATGGGAATGCAATATTGGATCATGGCTTCAAAGAAATATGATCCTCCACAGAATGGTCCGCGTACCATAGATGAAATCAGAGATGCTGAAAACAATCTATGGACTAAAGAAGCTCTTCTAAGTGCCTTATCTAATTCAAAGATGACAAATGTTATTGATCTAAAAACTGCATATGAGATTTGGAAAAAACTGGAACTTCTGCATGAAGGAGACAAGTATGTTAAATGTGCCAAGCTACAGAGTCTGAAAGGAAAATTTGAAAACCTGAAGATGAGAGAAAATGAAAATATCACTTCATTTATGACAAAAGTAAATGAGCTTGTTTGTGGCATTAGATGTGCTAGTGGAATCTTGGACGAAGATGAGATTGTTGGTAAAGTTCTCAGATTTCTTCCTGATTCTTACAAATATAAAGTTGCTGCTATTAAAGAATTTAGATCCTTCTCAGGTATCACAAGAGATCAATTGGTTGGTAAGTTGACTACATTTGAATTGACCGAGTTTGGAGATGCAGCCCTTAAGACTGAATCTGCATTCAAAGCTAGTACCTCTGTAAAAGGAAAACAAAAGTTTGATCCGGGAGAGAACTCTTCAAGGAAACTTTCATGGTATGAAAAAGCAAGAAAAGACCTCAAAGAAGATGAAGTAGAAGCTACTCAACTTGAAGCCCTTATTGCAAAAAGACTACCAAGAGGATCCGGTAAGTATGAGGGGAAATTGCCTTTTAAGTGTTTTAACTACAATAAGATTGGTCATTTTGCCTCAAGGTGTCCGGAAAGATTTTCAAGGCCAAATCCTAATACATCAAGGTTCTAGAAGAATTGTTACTATGTTCATGAAGATGATGATAATGAAGGAGTAACAAATGATGAATCAGAGATAGGAAACAAATCTGGAAGTGACTAGTTGTTTATTGCCATCAAGAAAGAAGATCCAATGTCCTCTAAATCTGTTAATCATAAAATTGTAGAAAGAGCTCTAGCTGCCCAAGTTGAAGAAAAGGATGAGTGGGTCATTGACAGTGGATACTCTCACCATATGACAGGTGACAAACATAAATTCATAGATTTGGAAAGGTATGAAGGAGGAGTGGTAAATTTTGGTGATAATTATGCTAACAGAATCAGAGGTAGAGGAACCATTTCTTTTGATGGAAAGAACAAAACTAGTAATGTATTGTATGTTGAAGGTCTGAAGCACAATCTTCTCAGTGTTGGATAGTTAGTGGACAAAGGCTAAGATATCTGATTCAAGAATGGAAAATGCAAGATCTTTGAAAGTTCTAGAATAGAGATTGCATCCGGTACTCAAACAAAAGGTAATATCTTTCACTTGGTTGGTACTGGTAAAAGTTGTCTATTTGTTCAAATTGATCAGAGCTGGTTATGGCATAGAAGAATGTGTCATGTGAATTTTGATAATATCATCAAGATAAGCAACACTCAGGCTATAAGAGATCTTCCAAGATTGGTAAAACCTACCAATAGTTTGTGCAAAGAATGTCAGTTGGGTAAACAAAGCAGAATCTCATTCAAAAGCAAGGAACAATCTTCTACCAGATTATTGGATCTAGTTCATACTAATCTATGTGTTCCAACAAGAATCAAGAGTGTGCAAAGTGATAGATACTTCATGTTATTAATTGATGATCATTCCCAGATGATGTGGGTGACTGTTCTAAAAGAGAAATCAGAAGCTCTTGAGAAATTCAAAATATTCAAGGCTATGGTAGAGAATGAAACCAGATTAAAATTAAAATGTCTGATGTCTGATAGAGGTGGAGAATTCACATCCGGTAAGTTCATAGAATTTTGTGAGAAACATGGCATAAAAAGATAGTTGTCTGGTCCTAGGACTCCACAACAGAATGGAGTAGTGGAGAGAAAGAACCAAACCCTCCAGGAAGCATCTAGAACCATGATGATGGAAGCAAATGTTCCTCAGATCTATTGGAGAGAAGCTGTAAGCACTGCAGTCTATACTCTCAATCGAGTACAAATCAGAAGCAATACTGGTAAGACTCCTTATGAACTTTGGTTTGGCATCACTCCCACTATGAGATATTTCAGAGTCTTTTGTAGTAAATGTTACATTAAAAGAGATGAAGATCTAGGAAAATTTGATGCTAGAAGTGATGAAGGAATATTCTTGGGTTATTCTACTCAAAGCAAAGCATACCAGTGTTATAACAAGAGATTAAGGAAGATTGTAGAAAGCACAAATGTGAAGGTTGATGAAGGTATTGAAAAACCCTTAAGGTTTTATGAATGTGATGAAGATGATCAAAATGATGTTTTTGTTCAAGAAGTCCAAGCTCCCTATGAAATTCAGATTTAGAATGATCCGGTAAATCAGGAAGAAGAGATAAGTTTGATTTGAACCTGTTCAAGAATCTGAAGCGCAAGAAACTCCCAAAGTTCCCAAGTATGTAAGATTGAATCACTCTAAAGATTAGATCATGGGTGATAAAATCAAAGGTGTACAAACAAGATGAAGGATTGTTCAAGATTCAGAAGAGTATTTTCTGATTTCAAAGATCGAACCTAAGACAGTGAATGAAGCTTGCAATGATGATAACTGGACTAAAACAATGGAGGAAGAGCTGATGCAAATTTAGAAAAATCACACTTGGGATCTTGTTCCAAACCTAAAAACAAGAATGTGATTGGAACCAAATGGGTCTTCTAGAATAAACTGAATGAAGATGGTGAAGTAGTCAGAAACAAAGCCAGATTGGTCTGCAAGGGTTACTCCCAAGTAGAAGGAGTTGATTTTGAAGAAACTTTTGCTCCGATGGCAAGAATTGAAGTAGTTAGATTATTTCTTACTTTTGTTGCCTTCAAGGATTTCAAAGTATATTAGATGGATGTCAAATCTACCTTCCTAAATGGTGACTTGGAAGACAAAGTTTACATTGAGCAACTGGATGGATTTCAATTGTTTGATCATTGTGATATGGTCTATAAGTTGAAGAAAGCACTGTATGGACTCAAGCAAGCTCTAAGAGCCTGGTATGAAAGATTGGATAAGCATCTTTTGAAGATTGGTTTCAACAAAGGTACTGCTGATAGTAATTTGTACTTCAAAATTGATCATGAAAATATCTTGATTGTTGAAGTGTTTGTTGATGATATCATTTTTGGAGGAAGATATAGTATGTGCAAAACCTTTGCAAATCAAATGAAAAGTGAATTTGAAATTTCCATGTTTGGGAAAATGAATTTCTTCTTGGGTTTGCAAATCACTCAAACAAAGAAAGGAATCTTCATTTCTTAGACCAAATATGTAAAAGAATTATTGAAGAAATTTGGGAAGGAGGACTCAAAAACAATGAATACTCCCATGGCAACCAGATGTAAATTGAGCAAAGATGATGAATCTCCTAAGGCTGATCAGAAAAAGTACAAGTCAATGATTGGAGGACTATTGTATATCAGTCAAACTAGACCTGACATTATGAATGCTGTTGGTCTTGTTGCTAGATTCCAATTTGATCCTAGAGAATCTCATGTCATGGCAATCAAGAGGATTTTTAGATATCTAAAAGGGACATTTGAGTATGGATTGTGGTATCCCAGAGATCGTGATTTTTCTCTTCATGCATATATAGATGCAGATTGGGTAGGAGATGTGGATGACCGGAAGAGTACCAGTGGTGGAGCATTCTTTTTAGGGAAGAGATTGGTTTATTGGCTAAGCAAGAAACAAGAGGCAATATCTATGTCCACTGCAGAAGCAGAATATATTGCAGCAGTAGGTAGTTACACTCAAGTATTGTGGATGAAGCAAATGCTAAGAGATATCAGAGTGGAGCATGAAGAACCTATCACAATCTTCTGTGATAATTCAAGTGCAAGTAATATATAAAAAAATATGGTGTTGCATTAAAGACTAAACATATATCCATCAAGTTTCACTTTTTGAGAGAGCAAGTGAACAAGAATGAAGTCAGATTGGAATTTGTGCCTTCCAAAGATCAAATTGTAGATATTTTTACTAAACCTCTACATAAGGACTCTTTTGAGCATCTCAGGGAGAAGTTAGGGGTTATTACCCCTCCAGTTCTGAATTAAGGTGCACTAATGTACTTCAATCCGGTGGATCTTGTGGTCCAGATTGATGATGGGAAGCTACTACTCAAGGGAAGCAACTGGTATAATTCTGAAGTGATGCAAGTATGTGCCCTTTGCCATTAATGTCAAAGGGGGAGAGAAGAAATGTGAAAAACAAGTAGTTGCTGATCAAAGGGGGAGCAGTAAAGGAAAAAAAGACATGTGAATGGTTGTTGTTGATAGAGGGAGTTATGTCAGTAAGGAGAAGTTCTTGTCTTAAAGGTTAAACTAGTTTTCACATCATATGTTGCCATCAATGACAAAGGGAGAGATTGTTGCAAGTATGGGCCTAACCGGTGTTGTCATTGATGTCAACATACTCCTGTTGCATTGATTATAAGGATTGGATGAGCTATGTGCTAAGGATATTGAGAAAATTAGTCCTAATTAGGAATAGAGAGGAACAGTGGAGACAATGAGGTAAAGATCCTAGCTAAGATGAAGATCAGAGGATGTGCTTCAAAGGGTTTTAATATATGTGTCTTAAGATGATCCAGTCAATATTTCAGAGGTCTGCATGAAGATCTGAAGAAGTTATGGCCACTTAAGTAAAACCAATTCTGGCAAGTGTTCAGAAGTGATAGAGTGACACAGATAGGTCCGGTAAGATCTAGAAGTGCAATATCTTGTTCTACAGATTTTGTGGAGTGTTTGGAAAGTCAATGTGAATTGACAACTCAATTGGTTCATGGTCTGGAGGTCTACAAGCATCTATTCCAATATGACAGTGATGACAGACTATGTTCTTGAGGCTCTACATGAAGGAGAGAATGATTTCAATGAATAGAAGTAGTATGGATGTTCTTGGTGATTCAGGCAAGCTTGTTGAGGTCTTTGGATTGTGTACAGTTCATGTTGGTGGTTTGCATTGAAGATTGAGCTAATAATTGAAGAATTACTTCTGGATGATGGTGTTCTTCCTAAGTATGGTTGATAGGATGAGTTACACATCCTACGGATGATCTTGAAGATGTTCTGTGAAGAATGGCATGTTCCTAAAGAAATATTTAAGACTCAGATCTGTGTGGCCAATAGTGTGTTGATCTACATGAAGTCTTTTTGTAATTAGTCATATTGTATTTATGTATTTTCTCTATAATGTTTGCCAACTTGGATGATTATCCCTAAGTCGATGTCTTGTATAAATAAGGAGTTGTAAAGTCATTTCAAAGGCATCTTGTGGATATGAGAGTGTGGTAGAAAGGAGGAAAGCAAAAAGGCAGAGCATAAGTATTGAGCTTAAATGGAACTGACTCAAGCATGGTGAAGATGTTATTCTTCAGTTCAAGTATGTAATACTTATTATTCTGTAGACAGTGTCTCTTGTAGGTAGTGGGCCTCTTGTGAGCAGTGTGCTCAGGCAGTGAGCCCTAATTGGCATGTGCCATTTTGTTCTTCCTATTCTTCTAATAGAGAATACAATCTTGGGTTTGTCACTGCGTGGTTTTTCCCTTAACTGGGTTTCCACATCAAAAATCTTGGTCTTATGTGTTAATATGTTTCTTCTCTTGAATTATTACATTATGTTTCCATGATTGATTTATCATTATGCTACTGAATTAAGTAAAGGATTTAAGTGATTAATTGGAAGAAAGTTTTGGACAATTGATTCACTCCCCCTTTCAGTTGTCTATCCTAAATCCAACACATACTACATCCATCCAACATTTTTCATATAGCGTCTACATTATCATCTTGAGCATATTGAGCATTTTAGCATCCATCTAGCTTATTATCACTATCATCCATCCATCATGGCAGCTTTGATCTTCATAATTATTCATTGTTGAAGAAGCAATCCACATCAAAAACAAGGAATCATACAATCTAGGTGATATTGTTCTTGAACTGAATGCTTTGATTTCACTTGGATTTAATTCTTTAATGGTGGTAGGATTAGGTTTTCATTTGTAATGCTTGATTTTATTGACCTAATTTTTACCTATCACATTTGGCCTACACGGTGGGACTCACATCCTTGATTAACTTTGTTGTTTGAAGTTGTTTTATGAAATTTAGATTTTTCGGAGCACTCACGGCAAGTTTCAGTCACCTCTGAGTGAAAACCAGCCGCCTAAAGAACATATGCATCATTTTTAAGCTAAAATCTATCACTTTTAGCATTTTCTGGGTCACTTCTAAGCCTACAGTGGTTTCTTCCTATCAAATACGCATCGCTTTTAATCAGATCCTAGTTGTATCTATCATAATTCAAATCACTTTTAACCTAAAACCGATCGCTTCCGGTTGTCTGGATCACTTCCTGCAGTTAGGGTTTTTTTGGTAACATCTGACTTTTTTGTAGGGAATTTTTATGCATATGATAGAAATAGGTTGCTTTTGAGCATTAATAGTTTGCATCTAGATTTTTAGCATCATTTTTGAGCAATAACAGTTCGCACCGGGCAGAATACAGATCACTTTTGAGCAACAGTCAGTCACCTTTGGTAACTGTGTACTACTTTTAGTTTTATCATTTACAGTTCAATTTTCTTGGCTACTAATCAGTTATTTGTGCAACATCTTATCGATTGTCCAAGAAAAGGAGGTTGTGAAACTACTAACATATCTGTTGCAGCTCCATTTGGTCCAAGACATTGTATTTTATCACTAATTTAGGAACATTTGGGCTTGGTGCTTAAAAAGAATCATTGTTTGCTCCATGCTTGATTTAGCTTTTTTGGATTTCTTGATTGCACATGTTTGTAACCCAAATTTAATAGTAAAAGTATCCTCTCCCCTTGCCTATCAAATGGATCTTGGGTGCATGAGAACTTGTTATTATCTTTAGAGGTCTTGCCTTCTCGGTGTGAGAAGAGGTACGACCCAAGCAGTAACGGGCTGAAGCCAATTCCTTCCAATCTGCTATATAAGGAAAGTGTTTGTGTCAAAAGCCACAAACAACAGGTGTTGTTGTGTTATACTAACAACCAACCTCCTCCAAAACCCTCCAAGGCATAACCCTTGAAGGCTGGGTGACTCCATAATAAACAGTGGTGCTGCCGCATGTATAACCACCTGAATGGATGCCTTTACTAGAAACCTTGTGTAGTAGCCAAAAACCCTCTATTTGTTGATGCAAAAGGTGGGACCTTTGAAGCCACCCTAATTCTCGTGGTTCTTAGTAGAGATAGCAGGGACAATCCTAAGGTTTGGTGGGGGGACAAGCCTTGGGAAACCTAGATCTTGGTATGTGTGAAAAGTGAGTGCTGTGGAGGGGAGCTGGTGCTACCAAGATCTTGAAGCTATCCACTTTGAATAAGCACATCAAGGGTACTCAACAAATACAGTCCTTTTCTAGCCTAGGTTGTACAAGTTTGTGATTGTTGTGAGCGTGAGTGACTGAAATTATTGTTTTCTTGTCAAAAATATCATTCAAACACATCCTCTGATAAACACAGACCACTTTTGAATCATAAATGTTCACCTTGAGCCAAACTAGATTGCCTTTAAATAGTAGTTATTCACTTCAGGCAGAATTTGCATCGCCTTTAAATAATAATCCATTGCTTTTGGAAAAATTTGTGTTGCTTTTAGCCTAAAACTGACCACCTCTAGCAAACCTGGTCGCCTTTGGTTAACACTATAGCTTGTAACCTGTAACAAAACTAGATCACTTTTGAGCTATTAGTAGTCACTTTAGCATCTTTCCAATCACTTCTAAGTTATTACCTATCACTTCTGGTCAAATATCAGCAATCAATATCAATCTAGCCTAATCAGTTGCACTTTTAGATAGTCTTAGCTCTGTCATCAACTTTTAGACAGTCTTCTGAGCATCTACAGTCACCTGATCATTGTCTCCTATCACAAGCCTATCAAACCATTGGACTTTTGAGCTTTACATTCTTTCAAGACCCCAAAACAACAACCAACTAGAAAAACTAGCAACCAAACATCATCCTTTTGGCTTTACCTAGCCTTAGCAATACCATCAAACAACATCAACAACCAGCTTTTCCTTGAGTGTGTGAGCTATCCTCTAGGGAAGTTTATCCAACAACAACAACCAAGCAACCCATTAGCAAACCAAACAACCAGCAAACTAGAAAAACAAAACTAACACCAAACAATCAGCCAACCATCACCTTTTGGGTCTCAACCTTGACAAGCCAAGTCTAACTTTCAACATCAACCATCATGCCTCAAACTAGGAGCCAATATAGAGCTGAGATGGAAGAAAAATTGTGAGCTAAGATGGAAGCCAAAATGCAACAATTCTGATCAACGCCTCTTAGAGATGCAACTTAATTCACAACTGGTATGCCTTCTTACATGTTTGTGCCCGAAGGATACACCGCTGGACCATCATCTTCACAACAAGTGCAACCTCAAACATTTTTAGAGACTTATTAAGAGCAATCCCAAGAGGACTTATCCAAATTTAGAGACACACACATATGGGACCAAGATAAGAAACTTATATTATCTAATCTGGACCATCATTTCTTGCAATTAGCCTATATGGGAGCCAAGTTACAAAGCAACTTTGACCTATCTTCCATTCGTAAACAAGATTCAAATACTCCCGTTGTTGTTGCAAAGGGACCATCCACTATAGTCGCACCATTCCATGACATGTCCATCCAATCTCATCCAACTTCCAACCCATCTCCCTCATTACCTATTGCTATACCATCAAGCCCACCGCGTAAGGAGTACACTGTAGAACCTTTGATAACACCAACTGAGGTACTTCCTTTCCTTTCACAAAAATTGAGTTTTCCACCTTTCCATGTTTCACAACACACCCCCACCTCTACCATGATCATATCCATGCCTCAAGTATCATAGGTTGTCCATGTTTCGTAAGTGCAAACTCTGCAAGTCTCACAAGCCATCTTCATACCACAAACTCTGCAAGTCTCACAATCTATCCCAACTTCACAAACACTGCAAGGATCACAAGCCATTCCAATATCCCAAGTCTTGCAGCCATTGCAAGTCTCTACATCACATGTGGAAACCACACCCCACACTCATATTCTTATCACCTCTATTATGGTCTCCACGATTTCCACTAATCCATCCAACACACCATATAACCCCAATGTTAGTCTCATTGACATGATTGACCCACCTATTGTATCACAAGCCAATCCTAGCACCATTGTCTCTTATGTTGATCAACTTACATCACTTCCTCCACCTCCATATAATCCTTCACAAACCATCAATCCGTCTTATGCAACCCAAGGATTACCCATTGTCACCCAACACATGACATATACCAATCCTCATGTCCAAAACACAAACCCAAATGTCCATCCGTCTTCATCTACAAATCCTCATGTTGTCCAAAACATAAACCCAAATCTCCATCCATCTTCATCTACCAATCCTCATGTTGTCCAAAACACAAACCCAAATGTCCATCTTTCTTCCTCATCTACCAATCCCTGCATTGCTTACCATGTTACAAATCCAACTCTGAATCCACAACCATCGACCAACGTCAATCAATCCTCTACTTCCCATGTGATGCAAACTCTTGGAGCTAATCCATCGCAATATATACCCAACCACCACTTGTGTCTCAAGGACAGCAATCCTCAAACACATATGTGTCACATACCAATCCTTTGACATATAATGTGAGCACACAACCTCAACAAATGGTCATACCCACATACATTCTGCAACAACAACCACAATATACACCATATTACATTTCACCTCCAAACCATCAACCCCCTTTGCAACAATAGCAACTATCTCAAGTGGATGTTGAACAAATGATTAATAAGGTGGTAGGGCAAAACAAGAAGACATTTTCATTAGGAGATATATGCACTTATCCATTTGACAAGTCACTTCATATGACACCTTTTCCACGACATTTTGAAATTCCACAATTTGACAAATACAAAGGGAAAGGAAATCCGGATGACCATCTTAGAGCATTTTATGTTGCATGTCTTGATGGCACTCAAGATGATACATATCTCTTGAGACTATTCCCCCAAAGCTTAGCAAGGCAAGCTCTTGAATGGTTATCTCACTTACCTCCAGGAATTAAGACTTTTGCAGAATTAGAAAACAAATTTCACTTTCAACATTGAACATTAGGTGAACATGAATGATCTTGTCAACAAAAAACCCAATGATGGTGTAACATGGCTAGCAAACTATCATGGCAAATACCTGAGAAATAGCAGCTTGATATTTTTGTCCAAAATCTTCATCCCAAGCTTTCATTCCAACTACAATTGCAAAGTGCTAGTACATTTGATGAGCTTATATCCAAAGGAACCACCATTGAATGAGCTTTAATTACTAAGGGTACCATTGAGATTTTTGGAGATAACAAAGATAATCCGTAATCGTCAAATGATAAAACTTGGTATTGGAACAAAAACAAAAATGTTGTTAATGATGGTGTTGTGGATGCAAAGAACATACAAATAGTGAAAGCTCCTATTAACATCCAAGCCGCATCTATAGCAAATCAATCTTTTCAACGAAATTGACCAAGAACAAATTCAACACCTCAATGACAATTTACTCCCTGAAGGGAACCCATGGAGGTGATCTTTCGTAAGCTTCTCCAAGCGGGAAATGTCATATTGCCTGAAGCACCACCTAATGGTGAACCGGTCTTCAAAGTTCCTTGGTATAAAGAGAATGAATATTGTGAATACCATAGGGTCAAAGGACATAAAACCAATGGTTGCATGCATTTAAAACATGTCATTCAAGATTACAAATTGATCAAGGTCTAATTAAAATCACACCACCAATGTCACAATTGGCCCATCAACCAACATTGATCTATGACCTAGATGCTTTCAAGAATCCACTTCCATCTCATGATAAGACAAGTAACCCCCATACTGGGAATGCTATTCATTACAACTATGAATCATCCACAATTGGCCGCATCAACCATGCTCGCATTTCTACCATTACAATCCAAGGCAAAGCACCCGATTGCGCTGTAACTGTTTGAAGGGGTCGTGTTACCATTCAGGGGGCACTTGTCAATCTTCCTCAACCATCTTCTAGCTATAATATACTTGATTACCTTGGCAAAACACCCACACATATCTCCATCCTAGAATTGCTTCATATATCCCCCACCCATAAAGCTATCCTTGACAAAGCATTACAAGAATCTTTGGTGCCAAATGATATTGATACCACACAATTCCATTCTAGGGTACCTAGCATTGCATCCCCTTGTCATCTCATCTTCTCTGACAAAGATCTTTGACCATCCATTAACCCACCACATAACGAAGCCCTCCACATAGAAGTGTTTGTAAACCAATGCCGTATCAAGTGAATCTTAGTGGATGGTGGAGCTGGTCTTAATATATGCTCTCTAAAATTAATAAAACAATTGGGATATTCTAAGAAAGATGTTGACACTTCCAAGGTCATTACTATCAAAGAATATGATGATGGTAAGAGAGATACTGAAAGAATTATCCATTTACCTATCCAAGTTGGTCCTGTCACTACTAACACCTGTTGTCAAGTTCTTGATATTGACCTTCCTTATAACATCATCCTTGGCCATCCATGGATCCATGCCGTCGAAGTAGTTCCCTCCACATACCATCAATGTCTCAAATTTCCACACAACAGTGTTGAAGTTACTATCCATGTTAATCCCAATCCATTCAAGTTTTGTCACACTTTTCAAGATAAACATCAAAGCCCTAACCATATTCCTATCAACACCGAAGCATATCCATCTTCATCCTATGTAACCCATCTGCCCTACTCAAGCCTTCATCTAGAAAAGCCACTTCAAATCTCCATATCAAGTACATTGAACATGGTCTGGGTGAGTACACATTGCAAGAATCTTGTTGTGTTGGAACTCTTCCTTTATCTCCCAAATCTCATGACAAACCTTCCACATCTAAGGCATCTTCATCTACAACTGTCATAAAAGTTCCACCAACAGTATTCATTAAAGGTGGATTCCTTGATGAGGAAGACATTGATGGCATTAACTCTTGGATATTCTATGATGAGAACGACCAAGTACAACTTGAAGTGGAGAGATATAACAATGGGTTCCATATCATTAAGAACATGGGTTACAAAGGACATGGCAGATTTGGATCATAGGAACAAGGACCTATTGAACCTGTTGTTGTGTCTAAGAAGCTTAATAATCAAGGCCTTGGCTATCAGCCATAGGTACCACCTTCCAAAGACATTAAGTGTATTTTTGATATGGAAGTTGAACATTCTTCAGTAGGAGAGACCTCTAATTTGGATACCATCGATGACTCCTCCATTCATATAACTAAATGTTTTCAAGAAACCTCTATCTTCATGATCTCCATGACCTCATCTAGCTGAAACCCTTCGACCATTACCCTTTCAATAGTATATCCTGACCTCGTTGATTGGGACCAATAGGGGGCACCAATATTGGACACATTGGAAAATGATGAAGCTATTACCGAATTCATGGGCTTATGACAAGGCATTCCATTGGGTGATCACAAAGCAGGCTTCATGATGGACCTCCTTAAACTAGCATATTTTGGTGGAAGCATCAAATCCTTTAGTCGTAAAAGTGAAATACATAGAATCAAAAAAGATAGGTCACTAGGTGAAAACTGAAAGGCACCTCTTGACCAAGAAAAATTAAAAATAAAGGATGTATCCAAGGGTGAAAACCTCCTTGAGGTGCCTAAGGATGGGGGATTTGATCTTCCTGTCACCACTGATTATCATAAAAAATCAACAATTCTAGTTGAAAAATCTCAAGACATGAACTTGGGCACAGAGCAGAATCTGAAGATCACCTTTTTGGCAGCATCACTATCAGAGTAGGAAAGAAAAAATTTCACAACATTCTTCTTAAAAAGAGTTATCATTTTTGCATGGACTTATGTTGACATGCTGGGCCTAGATCCATTAGTTGTGGTACATCACCTAGCAGTATCTCCTAATGCAAAACCTGTCAAACAAAAATTACGTAAAATGCATCTGCAAATAGCTCTTTTGGTCAAGGTAGAGATTCAGAAGCTATTAGAAGCAAAGTTCATAAATCCTATTGATTATCCAGAATGGGTTTCAAACTTGGTACCTGTAGCAAAGCCTAATGGATGAGTTCGTTGTTGCACAGATTATAGAAATCTTAACAAAGCATGCCCTAAAGATGACTTTCTATTACCAAGCATAGACAACATTGTAGATCTCACAGATGGACATGAAATGCTATCATTAATGGATGGATTCTCAAGATATAACCAAATCAGAATAGCAGAGGAAGATCAAGAAAAAACATCATTCATTTTTCCATGGGGTACATATTGCTGGGTTGTAATGTCTTTTGGTCTCAAGAATGCTAGAGCTACTTATCACTGAGTCATGACACTAATTTTCCATGACCTTTTCCACACTATCATGGAAGACTATGTTGATGATATTCTAGGTAAATCTAAGACAAGAGAAGAACATCTACAAATACTAGCATAGATCTTTGATTGATAAGAGAAGTAACAAGTCAGGCTAAACCCAAAGAAATGTGTATTTGGTGTAACATCTCGTAAATTGTTGGGATACATTGTATCTCGACGAGGAATAGAAGGGGATCCTGAAAAAGTAAAAGCCATCATGAAAATGCCTCCACCATCAAATATGAAGCAGCTTTGTAGTCTACAAGGAAGATTACAATCCATTCACAGGTTTATCTCACAATTGGCAGACAAATGTCATCTTTTTCAACATCTCCTCCGCAAGGGTGAACCTTTTAAGTGGGATGAAAAATGTCAATAGGCCTTTGATAAAATAAAGGAATATCTAGCAACACCTCCTGTGTTAGTACCTCCTGTACTTGATCACCCATTATTACTCTACATCTCATCAACAACAACAACATTGGGTGCCCTTTTAGCTCAGCATGATGATTCAAGAAAAGAGCAAGCCATTTACTATATCAATAGAACTCTTGTGGGATATGAACTTAATTATTCATCTATCGAAAAAGCATGTTTAGCATTGGTGTTTTCTTCCCAAAAGTTGTGACATTTGTGGAACCAAACAACAAAGCTCATATCTAACGTCGATCTACTCAAATATCTTCTTTCCAAAGCAATCCTCACAGGAAGACTAGAAAAATGAGTTATGATCTTAAGTGAATTTGACATACAATATGTGGACCAAAAGGCCATAAAGGGACAAGTCATTGCTGATCAATTAGCTACACCACCTATCACAGATATTCATCCAATACGTCTAGAGTTCTCAGATGAAGAATTGTTCAATCTAACTTCACCAACATTGTGGAAACTATACTTTGATTGATCTTATACACATGGATCAAGAGCAAGGATATTGTTTGTTACCCCTCAAGGAGATTGTATCTTGAAGTCATACAGAATTGCATTTCCATGTACCAATAACATAGCAGAATATGAAGCTTTAATCATAGGATTATGCATGGCAGTGCAATGGGCTATTAAATAGTTACAGGTCTTTGGTGACTCTCAATTGGTTATCAAACATGTCTTAGACAAGTATCAAACAAAAGATGAGAAGCTTCTTCCATACAAGGTAATGGTCGATGATTTCAAGAAATACTTTGACAGTATTACCTTTGAATAGATCCCAAGGATACAAAACAAAGCAACAGATGCCATGGCCATGATTGGATCTCTTCTAGACATGCCATCCAATGCACATAAGTGTGAGTTTTTGGTTGAACAGCTTATGATCCCAGCATTTGAAGTACCATAGTCTGAGCTCATATGTGAGATTTTTGGTCCCAATTCACCTTGGTATGAGGACATTTATGAGTATCTCTGAAATAAAATCTTACCATTTCAACTATCTAATACCCAACGAAAAACATTTATCTATCAAGCCTCTCACTACACTATCCTAGGAGACACCCTATATTGTCGGAGTCTTGATGGTATCCTTCTTAGATGTATTGATTTTGAGGAAGCAATGGTTGCCTTATGTGAAGTACATGAAGGTGTCTATGGATCATATTCTGTTGGCTCTGGTCTTGTTAAGAAACTTCTGCAATCTGGATACTATTGGCCAACTATGGAGAAAGATGCACAACAATTTGCAAAGAGATGTCTACAATGTCAAAAATAGAGATGATACCAGTACATGAACTTCAGCCTATCACCACTCCTTGGCCATTCTCGCAGTGGGGACTTGATCTCATAGGTAAAATCCATCCTACCTCATCAAATGGTCATAAGTTTATTATCACTGCCACTGAATACTTCACAAAGTGGGTGGAAGCAATACCAATGACTTACATTACTAGCAAGCAAATATCCAAGTTTATCTTACATTATATCATCTGTTGTTGTGGAGTTCCTCAAGCCATTGTCATTGATAATGGTCATCCCTTCAAGAACCAAGAGGTTAGAGATCTTTGCAACAAGTTCCATATCCAACATAGATTCTCTACACCTTACTATCCTCAAAGTAATGGCCAAGCTGAGGCTACTAACAAAACAATCATCAAGATTCTTAAAAAGATAGTCAATGAAGCTGGTCGTGATTGGCATTTACAACTTAATCCTGCACTATGGGCTTATATAACAAGTGTCAAAACTCCAACTAGTGCTACACCTTATGCTTTGGTGTATGGCACTGAAGCTATCTTACCTATTGAGGTTGAGATCCCCTCACTGCGAGTATCCCTACAACATACTATCTCAGATGAAGAATATAGAGTATCTAGACTCCATGATCTTGAGCTATTAGATGAATGACATCTTACAGCACTTAACCATCTCCAAGTCTATCAAAATTGCCTACACCATAGCTACAACAAAAAGATCAAAGAACGAAGATTTCAAGTTGGAGATCTTGTCCTTAAGGAAAATCAAAGGAATCAGCAACATCGTGAGAAACAAGGCAAGTTTGAACCTAATTGGCTTGGTCCTTTTGTCATCACATCAATCTATGGATCAGGTGCATACACTCTCTCAACACCTGAAGGTATTCCCTTGGATGACCCAGTCAACAACATTCATCTCAAGAAGTTCTACCCATGAGCCTCAACATATTCCAAAAAAAAAATCCATCCAATAGTGAAAACCACCTTGTGGCACTTTGGATGACAAAAAAAATATCCTTTCATCCAACGGTGAAAACTTGGTAAACAGGTGACTTAGATAAGTACCATAGTGAAAACCTGGCAAATAGGTGCTATGTGTAGAGACCAGCGTCCATCATTTACCTAGTTTGTTTGATCACAGCTTTTCATAGCATCATTCACTATCTTACCTACATAATCCACATCATAATCCACTATTGTCCCTATATAAACATCGTAACCCATTATCCCTTAGCCATCCATAATAAAAGCCTTTTTACCCTTGCCTCTTCCATGCTAGCTTTCGTAGTTTGGACTTCGTTGGGGTTAAGATGTCATTTGGCACCTTAGCATATTATTCACATGAACATATCCATGGCAGCACCTTCCTAATAACTTTCATCCCACATTGGGGGCACTTGTTGAGCCTTATTTGGAAGTGGATATCTATAGCTCTAGCTCATATCATTTCAACAACCAAAACACAACACACATCCAAAACACAGAAATCACCCAAAACCAAAACATCAAATATCCCAAAACCAAAACATCAAATATCCCAAAAATCCAAAAAAATCAAAACATCCCAAAAATCCAAGAAATAAAGTTGATCATTTATCGTCAACCATCAACACATAATAAGCAAGAACTACATCACACCTCTATCATTCAAAGCCTTGATCTCAAGGATATAGGATATGTAGGCAATCTGAGATGAGAAGGAAGCACTCTAATTTAGGCATAGACGATAGCCCCCCTCTCATCATCCATCTTTCATCTTTCTTCTAATAATCCTCTAATCACTCATCTCACTTTCTTCTATCTTTCATCACTTACATCATCAAGAAAACCCAGAACTACATATTTATCATGTCTCATCACCATCGTAATGTGCTTTGATCCCATGGATACAGGGTATGTAGGCAGTCTAGAATACAAAGGAAGTATCCAGTACACAAGCACAAATGATCCACCCCATCTTCATCTTCTTTCATCTTCCATCTTCTTCTCTTTGACCAGGTCAAGCAAGAAGCAGACTATGTGTACTAGTGAAAGTTCAAGCACTTTAACAAATCAGGGCTAAGCCAAAAATTTATTTGTTCACATGCGTTAAGCCAACATTTTCTATAACATTTTATCAACATCTTTATCCTTCAACAAGATGCAGCTTTCATCTCAACAAGGCACCAACTTAATCCATCCAAGAGCACTTCAACTTGGCAAGAGAACATGATGACAGTATCTTTTATTTTATCTTTGATTTATCTTTTGTCCCTTTCTTATGCCTAATCAAGACTGCCTTGATCTATCATATCTTGGTATGTTGCGATGAAGTATGGAATGGGGCATGGTCATATTGCTTTCGTATGTTGTGTCTGTGGGATGATCTTATTCTCTTCTTATGTGTATTGGTATCTTGTACGTGTTGGGATTAGCATCTTGTATATCAATATCTCTTGCATCTAAGAAGATAAACAGTCTCTTATGCATTGAGACAATTCTATGCTAGGACTATTTCCATACATATAACCAGCAAGGTGTCATTATGTGTAGTGGAGATAAGTTCAAACCCTTGCTTGTAGCGTCAAAAGTCCATCTTGAAACACAAGCTGCTATTCATATCTTGTGTATGTTGGTTCAACATCTTGGCCCTCATATGTCTAGACAAGATTGTAGTATGATAGTTTTGCATTGGATATCTCAACACCTTGGTCCATTATACCTTGGTGTATAACATCCATATGCTATATCAAACTTAAGGATTGCATTTTTTTAATTTTTGAGCAATTATCTCAAAGCTATCATGTTATTCATCCACTCCATTCCCATCCCATATGGTCCTCAACCAAGATCTATCTGTTTTCTTGTCGAGCTTCTTCATTCCATCATTTTCATCTTCTTCATCTGTGTCCTGCAAAATAAGTGTGTTAGGCATACATAGGATCATTATGCATCCATTCACATTATATATTACCATTATCATTTAGTCTTTGCATTACCATTACATTATCATTATTAGCATAACATTCCCCATTACCATTGTGTCATTTGCATTTGCATTATCATAAGCATCCATATAAACCATGACAATATATCATTACAACATCATAGAACCAAAGCTATCATATATATATATATATAGGTGCTAGGAGGTGATGATGTGGGGATACAACAGCTTAGGTGGAGGATCAGAGAGGAGCAGAGATGGAGGTAGCGAGCTCAATTTAGGCTTGAGGAGAGTGGAGATAGACATACATCAGGTGGTGATAGCCATGGGATAGGCTAGAGCACAGGAACATGCCTATCATGCTTAGTTGCAGGCTAAGGCACAGGGAGGAGATGGACAGGATGATGGGACACTAGCAAAAGTGACTGGGGAGAGAGATACAGTAGTGCGGCAGGTAAGGCAGTGATAGTTGAGAGAGATACTATAGTACAATAGGTTCAGACTATGACTGTTGAGAGGGATGTAGTTGTGCAGCAGGTGTAGGCTATCACAGTTGAGAAAGATGCTCTAAGGATGGAGAGATAGGGAAGTGGCTACCTTGGGTATAGATGGAGCTACTATGTATCTAGCCACCTAGTTGACACAGACACAGGGAGAGCTGACGAGAGCATAGGCTGAGGCCGAGTATTATAGAGGCTTCTATTATGGAGCAGTACCTATGGAGTATAGACAACTGAGCTATAGGAGGAGGTCAGGGGCTTCTAGTTCACGGAGGATAGGAGGATCGAGGTTTGTAGCTTCGGTGATGGGGCATCCTAGAGATGGCAGGCTAGGTGCCAGACCCAATGGTTGTAGACATGGCGAGGGAGCTGCCAGTAGTCACTAGGGCTACCTTGTTTATGTATCATGATGAGGCCTATGAGTTGATTGTCATATATATATATATATCTATATATATATCACATGTGGCAATATACAAGTGTCTACAAATACAACATGGGCTACCCATGAGCCATCAAAACTGTATGTACAGTCAGCTCATAAGCCTCATCATGATACACAAACAAGGTATCCCTAGTGACTACTGGTAGCTCCCTCGTCATGTCCACAACCACTGGGTCTGGCACCTAGCCTGCCATCTCTAGGATGCCCCATCACCAAAGCTACAGACCTTGATCCTCCTATCCTCTGTGAACTAGAAGCCTCTGACCTGCTCGTATAGCTCAATTGTCTATGCTCCATAGGAACTGCTCCATAATATAAGCCTCTATAATACTCAGTCTCACCCTGTGCTCTCCTCAGCTCTCCTTGTGTCTGTGTCAACTAGGTGGCTAGATACATAGTAGCTCCATCTGTACCCAAGGTAGCCACTGCCCTATCTCTCTCCATCCTTAGAGCATCTTTCTCAACTGTGATAGCCTACACCTACTGCATGACTGCATCCCTCTCAGCAGTCATAGCCTGAACCTGTTGTACTGTAGTATCTCTCTCAGTTGTCACTGCCTGTACCTGCCACACTACGGCATCTCTCTCCCCAGTCACTCTCGCTAGTGTCCCATCATCATGTCCATCTCCTCCCTATGCCTTAGCCTACAACTAAGCATGATAGGCATGTTCCTGTGCTCTAGCTTATCGTGTGGCTATCACCACCTGATGTATGTCTATCTCCACTCTCCTCAACCCTGAATTAAGCTCACTGCCTCCATCTTTACTCCTCTTTGATCCTCCACCTAAGCTGATGTATCCCAACATCATCACTTCCTAGCACCTATGCCTATGGTTGTGCAACAACCTATGGTGGCACTTGTCCCTAAATACTTAGAGTTGCTGGCACTACCGCCTGTGCTACTGGAGCTTGTACCCTCCTCCTAACCGGCCTCTCCATCCCAATCTCTCCTATCTCTCCCATCCTAGTCAGCTGAGTTAGCCTAGTAATAGTCCAATATGCATCATAATCTGGAAGTGTCCCAGGATTTGCAAGACCCTATCTCCACTACCATACTACTGGTTGTAATCCATCCCTCTCCACCAAAGCTGTATCCAGCACTATCTCTAGCCCCCAATCAAACACCTCCTGCAGAGTCCTCCCAAAAATGGAATCACCTACTGGTACTCCCTGTGGGATGCCGAACTACCTCAACACCCTCTTGGGCAAATAGCACTCTATAATATATATGCTGTGACCAAAAATGTATCTAGCCTACCTAGCATAGACAAGCTCTGTATCCTCCTCCCACCTCTCACAACCCAGCCATGGTCTCCATACAAACCTATTAGTCTCATCCAATGTTTGCCTCCAATAAACTATCCCTCGCCATTGCCGATAGGTAAGAGCCCCCTATACATCCTTGCATATGGCTCTCTTGTTGCTCTCGCTACCCATCCATCTGGCCTTGTCAATGGAATGTGCTCATATGCCCATACATGCAATACTATGACTCCCACAGACATACTAGATCCAAACATATATGCGCAGTCATGTAAGTAATGATACAGATGTCCTAGTACACACTCAACCCATGCATATCTAGTACTATAGGAGAACATCCCCTCCATCACTACCCCCCATCCAACCAAAAAACCTCTAGCTCGTCTATCTCCAACCAACCATCTGATGATCGCCACAACTACTTGCTGTAACCTATCACATAGCTCCTCCATCCTAGCCATAGGAATCTCTAAGCCCTCTGCCCCAATATCTAGAGTCCTGAATAACTGTCTAAATGCAGCTGGACCCATGTCAAGATCATAATCTACTCTATCTCCATCAATCAGAATGTATAGAATCTAGAATACATCCTCTAGGGTAATCGTCGCCTCTCCCATCAGCAACAAGAATGAATTGTACTCCCTCCTCTACCACTCAACCATACATGTCATTAGTCCTCGATGTGCCTGCACTAGATCTAATATCGACACATGCTCCAAACTAATAATATCTAAAAATAGCTGCTCATCTGCATCCAATACCCTAACTAATCACAAGTCCCTAGGATGTGGCTCTCGAGACAATAAGGGTGGTAGTACCTCTTGCATCATTTAGTACACCTTGTCAGTTTCTTGCACTAAAATTTTGACTTTTGACTACTAGTAACTGATTATTTTTTCTACAAGCGACTCACTTTTCTATATGCACTAGCCTTTTGACCATAAGCGAGCTATTTTACTAAAAGCACATAGTTTTTTCTCATACGTGATTTCTTTACCATACGTGAGCTACTACTAGTTGGAAGCGACCTCAATTCTTCTATGTGACCACTTTTCACTTATAAGTGATTCATTTGCCATATGTGACTTACTGTCACTCACAAGCAAGCTCTATATCTATATGCAGTCACTTTCTGCCTAAAAGCAACCTAAATTTACACTATGCGCATTTCGACTATCAATTTGCCTTAGCCAACCAGAAGCAACCTCTTTTTGCCATCAGCGGTCACTCTGCACCTATAAGCAATCTATTTTACCCTAAGCGATCCCTTTTCCTTTACAAGCGGCCTAAACTACCTATCCTAAAACCTAGTCACCTTTGGTGAAGTGTGTGTATTTATTACATTTTTAGCCTACAAAAATCAAGCATTTAGAAAAAGTATTGATACATACCACTGCACCTACTCCTGCTGGTCACCCATGTGTCCTCACTCGATCGGCATGATGATCTTTGCGTGGAATCACCATCCTGATAGCTCTCCAACACCCTATGCACTATCACCCTCTAGGGAGCTCTAGATTTTCTACAGGTAACAAGCACAAATGAGCCTATTTTCCCTTGAGGGACCTACTTATAGCCCATTTCCAAACCCTAATTCTTCTATACCACAACCTATTTCTTCTATAGCATCCCAATTTCTCCCACCCAATGCCTATTTTCTTCATGTCAACCTTGTTTCTAGCCTTTCATCTTATTGCGAGTCAACCCAGCCCTTCCTAGTTAGCCTGGCTTACCTCTCGAGGGGGCATCACCCGCCAGTCACACTGGGGCATAACCTTGTTTATTGAGTGAATCATCGTATCTTCTTTGACACAATGTTCTAACAAACATTGTATCAAAAAGGGGCAAAATGTAGACACCCAAAATTGAGGTAGTTATCATTAGTATCAAATATTACATTATTTATCATCTGCATTTGTCTAACACACTTGAACAATTTCTCTATTTATCAAAAGCACTTATTCTTCTTTTAATTAAATAAATTTACATTTATTTAATTAATTCATTATCTATTTCTTCTAATCTATAATTAAATAATCTTTAATTGTTTAATTATCTCTATTCTATCTATTTTAATTAAATAAATTTTATTTATTTAATTAATTTCTCTTATCATTTATCTTCATGAGCCGACATGTGTGAGTCTTTTATTTAAAAAATATGTGTGGTACTACATCTTTTATTTAATATTTTTCACATGTACTACTTTTTATGTACACAATCACACATGTAGTACTTTTTGTGTACACAGTCACATATGAGCCTTATCTTCCCTCCACTTGTCATCTACACATTCATCCATGACTATCATTTCATCCAAGCCATTTACATAGCCACTAAATCTACACCATTGATTGATATGGTTGAGGCCTATATAAACACCCTCTCATTCCATACTACATCCATCCAGCATTTTTCATATAGCATCTACATTATCATCTTGAGCATATTGAGCATTTTAGCATCCATCTAGCTTATTATCACTATCATCCATCCATCATGGTTGCTTTGATCTTCATAATTGTTCATTGTTGAAGAAGCAATCCACATCACAAACAAGGAATCATACAATCTAGGTGATATTGTTCTTGAATTGAATGCTTTGATTTCACTTGGATTCGATTCTTTGATGGTGGGAGGATTAGGTTTTCATTTGTAATGCTTGATCTTATTGACCTGATTTTTACCTATCACAATATGCTTACATATATTTAGTCTTCAAAATATTTGATGAAGTGTTTGTAAAATATCTAGTTACTTATGAGTCAAAAGAGCTTTAATAGATTTTATTATGCCTTGATGAAAAGGTCTTACAAAATTTAAATATTGTATGATTAAAAAGAGATTTATTATCAAATTCCTTAGAGAATAAAGTGTTGTGGAAATTAATAAATTATTTAATTAAAAAGAAATTTGAAAATATATCTAGAAAGATTTAATTGAAAAGCTATGTATACATCATTTGGAAAAAGTTCATAAGTCATTTTGGAAATATATTTGATATTTGGAATGAAAATATCTATGTGCCAAAAATATATATTTTGAAAAAGAACTAGTTTGAATGTGAAAAGAGAGAAAAGTCACTTGAGGGTTTAGGGATTTTTAAAATAAAGGGGAAAAGAGACTTTTATTTATTCTTGTAAACATCAAAAAAGAGTTCCTACTCAATTCTTAATTAAGAATTCAATAGAGGGGTCGTATTTGAGCTTATTTGTAGGAACTAAGTTATAATCTCTAAAATCAACCTAGATTTGCAAATAACACATAAATGATATAACAGTTTATTAATTACTAGAAAATTAAGAAAGTGTATTGCAAAAAGGAAAGTTAAATGCAAAATAACACAAAGACTGCAACTTGGAACCAAAGGTATGGAGTCTTGGTCCTAGACACCAACATGTTGCACAAACATTTGTGTCATGGTATTATCTATACAATAGAAGTATGATGCACAAGATATCCAAAAGATGGCACACCTCTCCAAGAAGATTCTTGTCAAGTCAATGTTTCCGTAAACAAATACACAAGAGTAATATCTTAGATAATATAGAAAATCAAATGAGATACAAGTAGTTGAATCTACTAATAATTTCAATCCTCCATGCAATCAATCACCTTCAAGTAACCTACTTCTAAGAGAATAGAAAAGAGGGTTGGGGTTGCTTGGGAGTTTGCCAAGAATGGTCATATCGTTGATTCAGTCTTTTGACCTCCATAAATAGCCAAATGATAAAGAGGATAAAAAGAGTGTGTGCTCCTATTCTATGTGCATCTAGGAATTAGGATGAAGTGACAAATTTCTAGGAGTATCTCCCTAGTCTATGGGGAATGATGCTAGGCCTAGTGTGTAGATTAGATAATAAGGGTGTTGGTTTACACCAATGGATTGCCAAGACGTAAAAAGGTGGATTTTCTTAGATGACAATAGAGATATTATTGATACATCACTTGTTCAATGGGATCAATAGAATGATAAAGAAACAAAACAAGAAAGTAGATTATTTTAATAGAATTTGATGAAGAAAATGCCAAGAGATTAACTATTGTGTTTGTGGTGATTTGGAATTTGAGGGTGAGAAAGATCTTCAGGAAGAAATCTACTACTTTCTTCCTACTAGAAATACCTTTAATGATTTTTAGAGTAAAGATTGGAGGAATCCTTAGGAGAAGTGTTAGCTTCTATAGTGAAAGATTGGCTTTTAATGAAACAATGTGTAGCAATGGAGGATCATCTATTCTCTATCAAAACCTTGGAAAATCTAAGAGAGACCAAAAGAATATAGGAGACAACTAGAGATGGAGAGAGAGACACTAGAAATGTATTCTCAGATGTCTTTAACTATTTTGATTTCATTCTTGGATCTGGAATGGATAGGCTAAATATATAAAAGCATGTCTATGGGGATGTTATAATTGTTAGGAGACATTATGAGGTGGTGGCATGCAATAATAATGCATATTTTGAGGTGGTTTATAGCTTGGGATGCCAACGTATCACTAGATGTCTATGTGTCGCACTACCATCCTAGGGAAAATGGGTTAGTTGACACATGTGTTGAGGAGTGTGATGAGATTAATTCTCTAGTACATATTCTTGTCAAACTTTTGTGCAAGGAAAATAGACCAAGGTTGAGTCCAAGTGGTCCTAGAACATGCTATGGGAATGGACACTAAAGTGAGTTCAAGACATAATGTGAAATTTAAGGGTATGTAATTTTCTACATTGCAATTCTTACCATATATGTTTGGGGTTTTTTCAGAATTTCTTAGGGATTTCTTGGAATTGCTTATAATTGGCTTAGTGCTTGGATATTGAATTGGATTATCCTTGGGTTAAAACATAAATTGCAAGGAAAGGAAAATATCATTTAGAAGCTTGAGAGAAAGGTATTTTTCCCATTTAAATAAATTATGCATGTTATTTTATTTTGATAGCCATGCTTCTACCTTAAGTATTAAATCATATGGCTTTGGATTGGGAGAACTAAAATTTAAATATGAGGGTAGTTTCAATTGAATAGCTCCAACTAGGTGTAGGTTTATTTTATTCTAAAAAAACCTAATTTTTCCTCATTACTATGGCAAATGTTTCCCAAATTTACATGTGATCATAATTTTTTTATGTTGGGTAGATTTAGGTCATAAGGGTATTATTGGAGTCTTAAATTAAACATATTTTTAAATTTAGTGAAAACATAGAAATGCTCTCTAAACCCTTGCAAAATTTACCAATTTTTTTATGTGATTACAAAAGTGTGTTGTTGGGTAGATTTCGACTATAAGGTTATTTTTAGAATTTTAATACAATATATTTTCAAATTTTGAGAAAATTTTGGGATGATAGTTCGAAGATCCACCAATGGTTGTACTTGGATATTTTTTAGAAAATATTAATTTATTTCTTTTTGAAATTTGAAACTTCCAAAATGATATTATTTTGTGAAATCATGATTTTAACCATAGAAATAAAGTGTTCTTGCATTAGGAACATATATGCATGGAAATATTAACCTTACCCATCCTTGGAGCTTTCTTGTAAAAGGATTGACTCTTGGATTGTTTAGGATTTCAGGCTACCCATAGGAGGCTTTGGGGTGGCCGGTTTCCCTAAATTCTTGGGAAAACATTAAATAAGTCACTGGTATAAAATTGAACAAAGATAATTAATTAATGAATATTGAATGTAAATCCTTAATAAGAAATTTGCATTAATGAAAGATAATGAATGGTGTAATCATTGAAGGAGCCCCTTACATGGGTGTAAGCACTAATGAAGTCACTTATGTGGGTGTAAGAATGGAAGAAGTCTCTTACATGAGTGTAAACGCTAAAAAATTCCCTTACATGAATGCTAGCATTAAAGAAGTCCCTTTCATAATGAGAATCATACATGGTGTGGATGCTCACTACGATACCTACTCAATATACCTAACTTCCTATCTTAGTTATGGAAAACTAATGGAAAATCCACTCCATTTATTGCTACCCTCCTTTTCCTTGGATAATTAGATTGATTGTACCCAATAATGTGTTGAGAAAAGCATGTTTGTATATTTGTGATATTTGGCCTTGATATTGGTGTGTCCATGATCTTCTCTTCATAGCTCAGGTGTTGCCTGGAGTGGAATAGGAATCTATTGTTCTTGATGATGGTAATATGGTTGGGTTGTGGGTAACATCCTCCATTAGTCCTTTCTTGAAGATCTCTTTGGAGATGGAAGATTTCCTAGTTTAGTACTTTATTTAGTTTAAAATTATGCTTTAAGTTCTAAATTGTGGTCATTGGTGAACATCTTTAAAGACATGGAAAAGGATTTATTACATATTTACCTCATAGTTATATTAGGCTGTAATCCATCCATATTTTGGATGTGATCCCTTCATTATGACTTTATAAGGATTGTCTTATTTTGGAACAAAATAATCATGATTATATAGTCCTAATTGGATCTTGTAATAAAATATTATTAATTAACCATGTTACACCTCATTGTTAGATGTTATTAATATGTAGAAATTGCTTGTAATATTTTTTGTACTCATCTCTGGAAATTAGAGATTGTATGTTTTGGTATGCTCCATTGTCGTATTTTTGAGTGATGAATTCTTGCATGTGAATTGTGCTTTATTGGTTAAGATGAATATTGATGTTTTGTGAGTTTAAAGGATGTAATTATGTATCTTAAACCCATTTAAAAGGTTGATTTCAAATCACACATTAATATCTCATGTAACGATAAACTTATGGCTTGTTTGATGGGATATGTGAGTGTTGTGATCCCATCCTTTGGGTTTTTTTAAAGGCCTAAATGTGATAATGTTGGAATATTAAGGTTTATATTAATAAATTCACCATAGTGACTTGTAGTTTATTGCCAAGTAGTTAAACAATTAGTTGTATCCCCATAAGATGGTAGTTCGGGAAGTTATATTTGAAAGGCTTTATAAAAGCCATCTTGAAATGAATGTGAAATAATCCTAAATTCAATAATATAGTATTATTTAGTGTTATTATTATGCAACCATGATTTAGTTCTATGCAGTATTTTATATGCTATGCCATTTCCATCATGGTATCAAAGTAATTTTATTCTTGTTCATCTGTGAAGAATGATTGATTTGTAGGAGTCATCCCATATTCAAGTCCAAGCATGTAGGTATGATGAAATCCAATGTGTAGGTGTTTAAGTTGGTTAAAACTCTTGCTGGGTGATGCAAGGACTTCTGGACGTCATAACTTTTGACTTGGATGTGGGTTTTCTATGAAATTTTATAGGTGGCTGCATTATGAGGTGGATGGTGGTTTCCCAACCGAAACTAGTCGGTTGGACCTCGTCTTGGCACTTTTTTGGGGCTTGAAACTTTCATCTTGGCCCTCAGAATGGCAATTTAGTGTTTTTTCTAGTTTTTTTAAAGTTACTTTTTTTAATAACTTGAAACTCATGTTTTGAATTTAGGATGTTAGTTGGCTTTTTGTCCTACCTTAGCTTTATGAAGTTTTTGGGAAAAAACTGGATTCTCAAGATATGATTGTAAAATTACCTAAAATGGCAAAATTTGACAATTGTCAAAATCTGCCAAAAAAGGTAACTTTTTTTTTTGTTTTCTTGGATATAAGAGAGTTTTCTCTCATTGTAGTAGTAGAGTTGGTGAATAGAAGTTTTTTTTTTCCAGTGTTCCAAATCTTTGGCTCTCACACATGATTAATGGCACAATTTTATTGAGTGTATGTTGTTGGCTACATCACTGGGTGTATGAAGGCTGTGTGTGGAGACAACATTGAAGAGATTCCATGTTTTGTAGAGATTCCAAATAGTAATATTATGTTTGAAGATATTAGATAAACTAGACTTCCATTGTTGCATAATCTCAACATAATTTCAATGTTATGCATATAGAAGAACAAAAGCGAATGAGGATTCAAGATTCAGCACTGAAGTTTGTATAAAGGCATTGATATTTACATGTAGATCAAGTGCAAAAGTTTGGTGGAAGTCCACTAAATGTCTAACCATATGAAAGAATAAGACAGTGTCGCATGGTATGCTAATATTATTGTACGTATAAATAATTTTCTGATCAGCACCAATATGGGAGAAAAGAATGAGTTAAATCTATTTTTTCAAACATTTATTTCTTGAAGTATTGCCAATATTTCAAAAGTTTAGTGGTGTTGTATTTAAACTCTTCCCACTTGCCTACAATACACTCTTCCTCTATGTTGGAAATATACTAGGTAGTCAATAGAACCTATTGCAACTCACTGCAGATGAACTACGAATGATAAGGTTGATAGGGCTAATAGTACTAAGAGTCTTTTGTAAGGGACACATCCCTATTATAGTATATTATATAAAGATATGTAACACAATAAGATATAGAAGTGAATGTAAGTAAATATATTATACATAGCAGAAACTTAGATCTACCTTTTGTATATAATGTCAATATGAATATATAAGGAGATATAAGGGTTATAACTAATGAATGATGGGTACATGGATGTCAATGACTTCTTATGTATGTTCTAATCTTACCACAATGTTATTCCTTATTGTTATTCTCTGTTACTCTATCATTGTTGCATCTGGAGTATAAATTGACTTTAGAGACTTGACTCGGGCTTAGATCTCCATATTGTGTCTTGCCATTTCTTGCCAACATTTGGTTCTATTGCCAGGACTCTAGATACAGTAGTGAAGAATAAATGGGATGAATAAGTAAAAGGAAAGTGCATAGCAGAAAGAAAAGTGATAGGAATTTTTTTATGATTTGTGATAGAATCTTTTAGGTCCTACCCTTGTGAGAGGGGGGCACACACCTAAGAGATGATAAATGGAAAGGAGGAGGGATCTCAAAAGATCCCTAAAAGGATGTAACTATTTGAAAGAATCCAACCATGGGATACAAAAGGATTAATTTAAGACCATATCTAAAAACACCCATGGAAAAAAAGAGATAATAAGAAATTAAGAGAAATTAGTGAAACTATACAAATAGGCATGGATATGAACATGGAGGAAAGGAAGCTAAAACCCCCAGAAAATATAGGGAAGATACCACAGAAGGATAAAAAAGGCAGAAGAATTAGGGAAAGGACATACCATGGAGGTTGCAGTAGAAAAAGAAGTAGAAATTGAGTATGCCAATAAGGGTGCTCCTGAGCATGCCATTGTGGGTGCAACCAGACATAAATTTAGAAGGAGAAGATGAGTGTGCCATAGGGGTTGTTGTAGAAATGACAAAGATTGATACTCCAACACAAATAACAATGCATATTGATATGGCTAATGAGATTATTAAAAGTTTGGAAGGAAGGATTACCGCATAAGGGTCTTCTAGGAAAATATGGGAAGAAGAATGCACTAGAAACCTAACCCTACTACAATTGGGTAGAACACCATACATTAAACCAAATTTCAGTAATATTTGGATTCAAATAAATGAAAAATCATAACCATTCTTTAACCCAATAAAAAATCTCCAACCCTTGAACTTTTATGAGGCATACCAAGAAGAACTAGTAAATAAAGTATAAGAAGAGTAAGAGAAAAATAACTAGATGAGATATTCAACAAAGATGAATTCTTGATTAACCATGCAAGTGAAATAATAAAAGATAATTATTGAGGGATGTTTTATGTACATCAATAGTAAGTAGAACAATGATCACTCTACTTATCCTAAAAGGTAACCTATGCAATGTTTGGATTACCCCAAGGTCCCTGTTAGCTTGGTCACAACTATGTTGGATTAGCTTAGTGTTCAATGTGTCTTGTTTGTTCAAGGGGTCTGTGTTGGTTGAATGACTTCTAGATCAAAATGTGTTGGTCTCCAAAACAAACTGATATTCTTTTGAGTTCAAACCCTAAATCTAACCTCACTAATCTATCAAAGAAATGTGAAAAGGAGGTAGGGTTAGATATTTTTTTTCTTTCTATGTTAATGAGAGATGGATAACATCTGTATTTGACTTTAATTTAATTCAGTGAGAACAAGATCTATAATAACCTACAATGTGCTCACCAGCATTTCACACAACCATACACATCATAGATACAAGAGTCTAAGGATGGTTTGAGATAGCAGAATAATAAGTAAGAAAACACCATATTTCATGTGCAATAATCAAACCTTATTCATCAATCTCATTAAAATGGAGTAATTCTACACTTAGATTGCATCAAAATCACCAAATGTAAATGAAAGAATGCAAATGCATTACCACCAAAGGTAGGAACCCTAAGAATACTAATAATTTTCCATTAAATAGAACCAAATTGGTAGATTACAAATGACAATAGGATTCCCACACCTCAAATGTATGAATGTTTCCCTTACATACCTTGACAAAATTACAGTAGTCTAGCCTTCTTGCAAAGAGTATGTATTACCCCCTCTTTAATTCTACAAAATGGAGGAGTACATTTATACCTATCCTAAGTATCCAAGATACAAATTTTTGATACCATGTAGGCCTTGTCTTATTTTGGTGCCTTGGACCAAAAAATTCAAAAATTTACAAGTTACATCTTTTAGATTACACCTTATACATTTGACCCATAAGGCTGAGTTTTTAGCAAAAAAAAAAATTTGAAGGAGAGTGAAGAACAAGGATATTATGCTCCCTCTGGAAACTAGGCTTGGAAACTTAAAATGGCCTCATTAATATCATTCACATTCGGCCCATTATGATACTTCACTTTGACCTACTGTGAGTAGACCAACCTCTTGATTTTAGATTGAAGGCCTACAAGATCGATCAACTTCCCCTGAAATTTTGTGAATGTGACCTTTAGCCTCATTAGGTTGTCTATACCTTGCTCTATCATCTATTGTTAGAAAATACTAGAGAATTCTCTAATGATCCTGGCCATAGGGAGAACTACAGAAGAATTATTCTTGAAAGTATAGGTGATGGACCTAATGAAGGATTCCACCTTGCTCAAACCATGAGTACCAGCTTCAACCCTCACTTGCATCCTTTCTTTACACTTTTGTAACACTTTGATTCTCAACTTGCCAACCTACAACCATTACATAACCAATCCAAGGTCACCTTTGTCCAAGATCCCTAGTCAGAAGAGCTCACCTAGAGGTGTTTCCTCCATCCTTTGTCTACATTCTATACCTCTTCATTGATGGAATGAAATGTCCTTAATGCCTCTCTAATGGTTTTGCTCCTGAAGGTCTCTAGGGAATCTTTCCATAAAGTTGTAGTAGGGAGAATACCAAGGGGATCTAAAGACTGATTGTCCTTGCTTAATGCCTCTAATAAGGCTACTATAGAAGTTCTAGAGTCCATAGGTACAACTAGGTGTGTAACATATGCTAAAAATTGAGCCACATGCTTCTTAAGTTTTTCTTTTGTGGCCTCATCCTTCTTCATTCTTTCCAAGAATATAGTAACCGACTCAATCAAAGCATGTTTATCTCCCTCTCTAGTTTGGTGGTGTAAGACAACCTACTAGATGTTGTAGTCTACAAGGATCATTACCGCTTCTTCCTTGTCCAATAATGGGGTAGAAACTTGGGTAATTTGGACTCATTCTGAGTCAATGGTGATATAGGACAATGTCCTTGCCCACTTTTATTTTGGTTGAGCCTTCAACACTTATACTATAGTGGCAAGGTCATCCTCCTCAACATATGACATCTTCCACATATCTATTATTTTGTTGAGCCAAGTAGGAAGACCTGACTCTGCTACTACTACCCTATGAGGAGACAACTGAGGTGGAGATCTCTCATGAGGAGAAGTTGTTGGAATTAGGCCAGACAACTGAGAGGGGGGGTGAATCAGTTGTCCCACAAATTTAACCTTTTCTGACTTTAATCTTCTTTCACAACTTACAAATAGATTAATGATGTAAACATTAAATCATGAATCAACAACACATGAGCAAAAACAAAATCAACACACTTGACACCAAGATTTTTAACGTGGAAACCCGGTTAAGGGAAAACCATGGTGGGGGTTAACCCACAAGGTTCATACCCTATTAAAAGTACTTGAAAGAAATGGGAAGGCACTTGCCTTTGGGTGCACTGCCCAGATTTCACTTCTCAAAGAGGCTCATTGTCTACAAGAATTTATGTTTAATACAGAAAGATTTAATTGAGAAATAGCATCTTCATCATGCCTAGTTCAGTCTCATTGAAAGCTCACAAAACTTTTGCTCTGCCCCCAAACACTTCTTCACTATCTCTTCATCCTTTACTGCTCTTGTTCTTCTGCTCTACCTCTGTACCTTTCTTATGATTTTATCATTTTCGCACAAGGACACATTTCCACACACATCAACAAGTATTTATATGCTTCATCAACCTTGGAATTTACATCAAGGTTGGCTTGACTTAATGTGGATCACTATACCGTCAGCCACACATGGATGGGGCTTAAATCTTTCTCCAACAATATACCACACTCCAGAGAATTGCTCTATGATTATATGCAACATGCTTGAATCATCCAGTCAGCCAAGACTGGGAAAAACAACAATGCCAAGGAAGCAATCTTCAACAACAAGTTCAATCTTTAATGCAGACCTCCAACACAGTAGGCACATGATCTAGAGACCTCCACAAGCACGTTGAATTTAGCAATAACATCTGCACTACTCCAAATCAATAGAATCACTTGCATCTTCATCCAGTACCTTAAGAACATTATCTACCATGACTGTCACACTAGAAAGATTTCTTATGGACCTCCAAACCATGAACCACTTGAGTTGATGACACACACTAACTTCCCAAACATGTCTCTAGATCCGCAGATCATAGTGTTTCATTTGCGGAGCAATCAAGACCAATTTCCTATCACTCTATCTCTTGTGAACACTACAAAACCCAGTTCTACTCAGATGGCCATAACTTCTTCAAATCTTTATGCTGACCTCTCAAATCTTAACTAGAGATACTTCAGACAATCCTCTACACAACCATATGGTTCGTGTACTTATATCTTCATTAATTTTCTCAATATCCTCAACATTTTAGTCTTCTAACAAGGCAATAAAATAGGATATAGTTGACATCAATGGCAACAAGGATATGTTGACATCAATGACAACACTGCTTAGTCACCTATTTGCAACAATCTCCCCCTTTGTCATTGATGGCAACATATGATTTGAAAAACTAATTTAGCCAAGACAATAACTTCTCCCCCTTTCTTCTATCACACCTACAACCATTTTTCTTTATAGCTCCCCCTTTTACCAGTAACTAGTTTTTCAAATGACTTCTCTCCCCCTTTCACATCAATGTCAAAGGGTACATATTTGTAATCTTTTCTCCCCCTTTTTATTTCAGACTAATCTCCAAAATTTGCATACTGACTACTCCCCCTAAGTAGTATCTCCTTAACATCAATCTGGATCACAAGATCTGACTATGAATTCCACTGGACTAATGCACCCTAGTGCATCTTAGTTCTGATTAGGAGGGGTAATAACCCCTAACTTCTCTTTGAGATACTCAAAAGTATCCTTGGGTAGAGGCTTAGTGAAAATATCCACAATCTAATCCTTTGAAGAAACAAACTCCAATCTGACTTCATTCTCATTAACCTTCTCTCTCAAGAAGTGAAACTTGATTGATATATGCTTTGTCTTTGAATGCAACACCAGATTTTTTGAGATGCTTATTGTACTTGAATTATCATAGAAGATTGTAATAGGCTCCTCAAACACAATTCTAATGTCTTTCAACATTTGCTTCATCCATGGAACTTAAGTACAATTGTTTGCTGCTGCTATATACTCTACCTCTACAGTAGACAGAGATATTGCATCTTGCTTTTTGCTTATCTAAGAAACCAATCTCCTTCCCAAGAAGAATACACTACCACTAGTACTTTTCCTGTCATCCACATCTCCTACCCAATCAGCATCTATGTATGCATGAAGAGTGAAGTTATTATCCTTTGGATACCATAAGCCATAATCAAGTGTCCCTTTGAGATATCTAAAAATTATTTTGACTGCTACAACATGGGATTCTCTAGGATCAGCTTGAAATCTAGAAACAAGTCCAACTGCATTCATGATATTAGGTCTAGTCTGAGTCAGATAGAGAAGTCCTCCAATCATTGATCTATACCTTTTCTAATTTGTCTTAGGGGAGTCATCATTTTTACTCAACTTGCATCTGGTTACCATGGCTGTACTCACTGGTTTTGAATCTTCCATTTCAAACTTTTTCAATAATTCTCTCACATACTTAGACTAAGATATGAAGATACCTTTATCTGACTGAATGATTCACAAACCTAAGAAGAAATTCATTTCTCCAAACATTGACATCTCAAATTCACTTTGCATCTGATTAGCAAATGTTTTGCACATACTCTCATTTCCACCAAAAATGATATCATCAACAAATACTTCAACAATCAAGATGTGTTCATGATCAATTTTGATATAAAGATTATAGTCTGTTGTACCTTTGCTAAAACCAATTTTAGCAGATACTTATCTAGTCTTGCATACCAGGCCCTTGGGGCTTGTTTGAGTCCATACAATACTTTTCTCAATCCGTAAACCATATCTCCTTGATCAGACAACTAAAATCCTTCTGGTTGCTCAATGTAGACTTCTTCATCCAATTCTCCATTCAGGAATGCTAACTTGACATCCATCTAATAAACCTTTAAATATTTATAAGAAACAAATGTAAGAAATAATCTGACTACTTCTATTCTTGCCACCAAACCAAAAGTTTCTTCAAAATCAATTCCTTCCACTTGAGAGTATCCTTTACAGACCAACCTTGCTTTGTTTCTCACAACTTCACCATCCTCATTTAGTTTATTCTAGAAACCCCATTTAGTTCCAATCACATTTTTTCTTTAGGTCTACGAACAAGATCCCAAGTGTGATTCTTTTCAATTTGCATTAATTCTTCTTCCATTGCTTTTACCCAATATTCATCATTGTAAGCTTCACTTACTAATTTTGGTTCAATCTTTGAAATGAGACAAATCTCCTCTTGATCTTCAATAATTCTTCTTCTAGTTTGAACACCTTTGTTTCTATCTCCTATGATCTAATCTTTAGAATGATTCATCCTTACATACCTGGGAGCATTGGGATTTGTTTGAACTTTTGATTCTTGAGCTTGTTCCTCAACATCTGCACTAAATTCTTGAGTTACTAGATATTCTGGATCAATATGGATCTAAGTCTGAGTTTGAACTTTCCTTCCTTGATTTTGAATTTCATCTTGATCATCTAAATCATATCCGCAAGACTTGAAAGATCTCTCTTTGCTCTCATCAACTCTAACATTAGCACTTTCAACAATCTTTTTCAATCTCTTGTTAAAGCACGGGTATGCCTTGCTTTGAGTAGAGTAACCTAGAAATATTCCTTCATCACTTCTAGTATCAAACTTCCCTAGATCCTCATCTCTTTTGATATAGCATTTGCTACCAAAAGCTCTAAAATATTTCACAGTAGGAGGATGACCAAACCATAATTCATAAGGTGTCTTACCAGAATTGCCTTTGATCTATACCTGGTTAAGAGTATAGACAACAGTACTCACAGCTTCTCTCCAATAGACTTGTGGAAAATTTACTTCCATCATCATGGTCCTAGCAGCTTCTTGAATGGTTTGGTTCTTTCTTTCCACAACTCAATTCTGTTGAGGAGTCCTAGGAGCAAATAACTATCTTTTTATTCCATGTTTTTCATAGAATGTATCAAAATCACTGGAGGTAAACTCTCCACCTCTATCAGATCTCAAACACTTTATTTTCTCACCAATCTCATTTTCCACCATAACCTTGAACACCTTGAACTTGTCAAGAGCTTATGATTTTTCTTCTAAACTCTAGGTCTGTTAGGGTTTGGCTTTAAACCCCTCTCCAGACACCTTGACTCAAAATGACCAATCTTATTACAAGAAAAACATTTGAATCATAACTTTCCTTCATACTTACTAGATCCACATTGCAATCTTTTGGCAAAAAGGGCTTCAAGTTCATCGAACTCAGTTTCATCATCTTCAAGGTCCTTCCTTGTCTTGTCGAATCTATTTGATCTTCTTGAAGAGCTTTCACCTAGATCATATATTTTTTTTCCATGAATACTAGCTTTAAATGCAGATTCAGACTTAGGAAGAGAATCACCAAACTCACTCATTTCAAATGCTGAAAGCTTACCAACCAACTAATCCCTTGTAACAGTTGTCACAGTGTTGATATCTTCAATGGTAGCAACTTTATGCTTGTATGCCGGAGGTAAGGATCTGAGCACTTTGGCAACAATCTCTGATTCATCCAATACTCCACCAGCACTCCTGATACTGGTCACAAGTTCATTTACCTTCTGCATATAGGAAGTAATGTTTTCATCTTCACTCATCATCAACCTTTCGTATTTACCCTTCAGGCTCTATAGCTTGGCACATTTGACATGTTTATCACCTTCATACAAAGTTTCCAACTTTTTCTAGATTTCATGAATAGTTTTGAATTCTAGGACATTTGTCATCTCTGTATCAGTCAGGACACTCGATAATGCTTCTTTAGCTAGAATATTGTATTCAGCATCCTTAAGTTAGTCTAGAGTTATAGTACCTTTCACTGGATCTTATACTCATCCTTAGTTATCAACCAAAATGCATCACCCATACATTGCAAATGACACTGCATGTGTACCTTCCAAAGGGAGTAATTTGTTCCGTCAAATCTCAGACTTTCCTTCTTGTAAGCTAACATCTCGGATCTCCTCAAGCGGTCAAGATTCTTTTAGAGGAACTGGCTCTGATACCAATTGTTGGAATTAAGCCAGACAACTGAGAGGGGGGTGAATCAGTTGTCCCACAAATTTAACCTTCTAATAATGTATACATTAAAGCATGAATCAACAACACATGAGCAAAAACAAAATGAACACACTTGACACCAAGATTTTTAACATGGAAACCCGGTTAAGGGAAAACCACGGTGGGGGTTAACCCACAAGGTTCGTACCCTATTAAATGTACTTGAAAGAAATAGGAAGGCACTTTCCTTAGGGTGCATTGCCCAGAGCTCACTGCTCAAAGAGGCTCACTACCTACAAGAATTTATGTTTAATACAGAAAGATTTAACTGGGAAATAGCATCTTCATCACGCCTGGTTCAGTCTCATTGAAAGCTCACAAAAGATTCTGTTCTTCCCCCAAAAACTTCTTCACTATCCCTTCATCCTTTACTACTCTTGTTCTTCTACTTCTCCTCTCTTCTGCTCTGTCTCCATACCTTTCTTATGATTTTAACATTTTTGCACAAGGATACATTTCCACAACTCATCAACAAGTATTTATGCACTTCATCAACCTTGGAATGAGCATCAAGATCAGCTTGACTTAATTTAGGTCACTATACTATTGGCCACACATGGTTGGGGCTTAAATCTTCCTCAAACAATACGCCATGCTCTAGAGAATTTCTCTAAGATCATCCGCAACATGCTTGAATCATCCGGTCAGCTAGGATTGGGAAAAATAGCAACACCAAGGAAGAAATCTTCAATAACGAGCTCAATCTTCAATGTAGACCTCCAACATAGCAGGCACATGATCCAAAGACCTCCACAACCACGTTGAATTCAGCAATAATATCCGCACTACTCCAAATCAACAATATCACTTACATCTTCATCTAGTACCTTAAGAACACTATCTGCCATGACTGTCACACTAGAAAGATTGCTTGCGGACCTCCAAACCATGAACCACTTGAGTTGATGACACACACTAACTTACCAAACATGTCTCTAGATCCACAGATCATAGTGTTTCATTTGTAGAGAAATCCGAACCAATTTCATGTCACTCTGTCTCTTCTGAACACTGCAAAACTTGGTTCTACTTAGATGGCCATAACTTCTTCAAATCTTTATGCAGACCTCTCAAATCTTAATTGGAGCTACTTCAGACAATCCTCTACACAGCCATATGGTCTGTGTACTTAGATCTTCATTAATTTTCTCAATATCCTCAACATTGTAGTCTTCTAACCAGGTAATAAAATAGATACAGTTGACATCAATGGCAACAAGGATATGTTGACATCGATGACAACACCACTTAGGCACCTATTTGCAACAAAAGTAGACCTTGTGGGTGAGTGAGTTAATAGCACAGTTCTCTCTAATCCCTCAGACCCCTCACCCTACTTTAGTGGAGGATAGGAGGCCGAGCCTATTAAACCACGCAAGTCTTGAGTATCTTGAGGTTCCTCTCCCTCAACTTCCTCCACTTGCTCCCCTTCAACTACATCTTTTGTCACTGGTTGCTCTTCTACCTATTGCTCTTCATCTTGGAGATCTTTTGCTAATGATTGATTAGCTGGGGGTGTGAGAGTTGTTGATTGACTCAAGCCACTAGGATCACCTACAAAACCTTGGATTTACCTTCTACAAGAGAAAAAGTCAAAGAGGATGAATTTGCACAATATTAGATGTAATAATGAAATTAGATTAATGAATTACAGGTGAGAACTTGCTTTTATATTTGTAGGTTAGAAAACCCTAATATGACTTAAGAATAACCTAAAACTAAAACTAGCCCTAAGTCAACTTAATAAAGTGTAATTAAATATTTAATTACACCAACACCTCCCTTAAGTGCAACTTAGGGAGAAATGAAAAATATACAACTAATGCAAGAATGGGTCTCGACTACAAGGCCATGTTAGGTACCCATGTACAACAATAATTTCTCTCATAAAGTGGAGAAAAGGTGAAAAACCCAGTGGGAGAAAACTCCTCTCCAAAAGAGAGAAAATACAAGTACATGAACATGTGATGGAAGGACTAACACTAAGACCCCCCAAGAACTGAATCCATAAGAAAAGAACAATCATGAATGCCCCCCATTAGAAAGGAAGTAGAGAGAAGGTCTACTGACCCCCTAGAAGTGAGAAGGATGAAACCCCATGCAAGGATATGCTCCCTCCCAAAATAGAGATGAGAAGAGAGACCATGCAGCCGCTCCTCAATATGACTAGACTACAATGCTAGAAGATGCTCAACACAGAATAAAGATGAAAACCCATGAACATCGAACAACATTTCTCCCCTTGGGAAGAAATAGAACTGCAGATGTGTGCATAATGTCTTCCCATTCCAAATAGGAATAAACAAGAAGAAGGATAAATGTCTCTGAACTTTGCACATGATCCAAAGACAACAATGCTGCTCCTAAAAATTGCTCAAATGTCTCCAATCCACTGCAAAAATTGTGACTGAATAGGAGGATGAAGAACAATATCTAAAGAAGATGATGGTGATGCAACTCCATCAAAGTTGTCATCAAATAGAAGACAAATTTCCTCAATGTGGTCCTCCAAATTTGTAAAATGGGAGTCTACAAACAACAATGATATATCTCATATATATGTGTCCCAATGAGCCATCTCTGGAAGATTGATAATGTCTTGCTATGAAGAATCTGATGTAACAACAAGTAATAAAGATGTGATCTTGATAAGAGGAGAAGGAGAAGCAAGTGAAGGCTTTGTGTCATCTAAACTAGCAAGACCTGTCAAATATGCAAGCTCCTCAACTGTATCATCATCAAAAGGTATGCAATCTGCATCATCAAGGGGTATGTGGCAATCCATAGAAGGATAATCAAGGAATGGAGAGATATGTGGGTCTCCATAGATCTCCCAAATGCTAGTCCAAAGAGCGTGTGGACACTCAATATGTGAGCTAGAACACATAGTGTCAAAATCAACACTAGAACCAATCAATCCTACAATATGATCAATATGAATTCCCCATGCAGATTTCCTCCCAGGTGTCTCTAGTTCAAGTATGATTCCATAAAGATAAGGCAAAAGATTAAGTCACCTGAGATGTGTCAAAATTCCCTTTCACCAAGACTAATAATTATCCTTACCCAATGTTACCACAGAAGGGTGAATAGAAAAACCCATGCTATCTCCTCAAATAAATTAGATTAGAGATCAACAATCTAAATATGTATTAATGATGATAAATGAAGCCCAACAAAACAAATAGAACTTTTCCAGGTCACACAATGTCTAGAATATCAATCACAAGCCATAAAAATGAAAAACTAAATAAATACTACATAGGCCTGAATCTAGAAAAGTGCATGGATGGCAGTGTAGAGCTCCTCAATATCTTTCCAATGCCACAAGAATCATGAAAATCGAAGATCATGGAAAAAAGATATGAGCTTAGAGGCCAAAAAGGGTAGCTCTACATCAAACAACATTAAATGTCACTAGTAGAAAAATCTAGAAAAATACTTGCACCACTGGAGTGTTCTCAAAACCAGCTATCTAACACCTATTTGTTTTCAAAAATCTGACTCCATTTGCTCAAGATATAGTAAAATGAATACAGTCCCCCTGAAGCACAAATTAAGGCAAAAAATGGCCCACTAAAGCTAAATTTGGTGAAACTGCTGCCAAAAAATAGAGATAGTACCAAGTTTGATTGTCACTAGACAAATTTAGAATCATTGCCAAAATTAGAGAGTCTACTAAATCTAGAAGAGTTAGATATAGCCAAAGATGACCTAACCACCAAACTCACCTCCAAATTTGGTGATTATCCAAAAAGGCACAATTGTCAACTTGCATGCATGGATTCTGAGGTGCTGGTACAGAGGTGGGTGTAGAGATTTTTTTTTATGTTTTTTATTGAAAAAAATATATGGGGTGTGTGGGGGGCAGAGTCACCGCACAACCCTTTGAATAGGGGTCCGCAACCCCTATGAATGGGGCATGGCCCAATGAAGGGGCGTAGTACCCCTATTGGGCATGGGGCTCAAGACCTCCGCAGGCCCTTGGGGTACCTTGCACTAGTACAGCCTGTGTAGGGGTTTAAACCGCCAAAACATTTTGATTTTTTTTTCAAATTTTTTCTTACAACTTTTTTTTTAATAAAAAACTTGCAATACTTTTTTTTTCAATATAATTTTTCAAAAAAAAATTTATGTAAGAAAAAACTAATAAATTTTTTTTTGAAAAATTTTCACCTCGGTCTACATGTTGGGAGGTCGTACAACTTCCCTAGCAAAAAAAATTTGCCCTAAATGATCCTAAGGCTGATTTCAATGATTTGGCAGTCAATCTTAAGGTTTTTGGGCCTTCTGAGCATGATGGCAGGTTCAGATTTGGCCCAAAATGCCCTGAAAATAGATTTCCTTTAGATTCCAAAAAAAGAGCACCCATTGAAACCCTTGCAGATCTGGCCTACAAAACTCAAATCCAACCAAATAAAAGGCTAATCTGACTATTTTGACTACTTTGAATCCAATGGAAGGCTCCGTTTTGCATATAAACACACCCAAAAAATGGCTCTTGCTTAAATTTTTCTCTAGATCTGAGAAAGGGCTTGTAGATCTAGAGCTCTGATGCCATGTGAGAGTCATTGATTGACTCAAGCCACCAGGATCACCTGCAAAACCTAGGATTTACCTTCTACAAAAGAAAAAATCAAAGAGGATGAATTTGCACAATATTGGATGTAATAATGAAATTGGATTAATGAATTACATGTGATAACTTGCTTTTATATTTGCAAGTTAGAAAACCCTAATATGACTTAAGAATAACCTAAGACTAAAATCAGCCCTAAGTCAACTTAATAAAGTCTAATTAAATATTTAATTACACCAATAGGGTGTTCCTCCACTACATTTCCTTGAGGATGGGATGGTTATGGTTGTTGCAATGGGATAGTGGCCGGCTATGAAGATGGAGGAGAGGTTGATTGTAGGGGCTGTTGTGAAACTGGTGGAGATGAATTTGATGGAGGAGGAGCTTTTTGAGGTGGGGATGACAATGTCAAAGGTGTTGGAGCTTGGGCAGAAGTGATGGAATGCGTAGTATCAGTTTCTCCAATGGATGTGATGCAAGGAGTGGTGGATGATGGGATGGTTGGTCCTAACTAAGTGGAGGAAGGAGTGATAGTGGAGGGAGGAAGTGATGCAATAGTCACACCTTAATTGGTGAGGATGGCATGAGAAGTAGGAGGCAAGACTGTCCTCTTGAGTTTCTTTGCCAAAGGCATTGTGTCTTCCTCCCCTTCACTAGTTTCAACTTCTACAACCTTTATCTTCTATTTTTCTTTGGTAGTAGCAGTAGCCCTTATTTCCCTCTTAGCTGTAGGTGCTTCTGTTGCCTTACTCTTGGAAGCAACAAAAGATTCTCCCTTCTCAATCTTCTTCTTCTTCTCTTTGGCTTCTTTGGAGGGATAGGGATTAAACATGGCATGTGGCCTCCTGAGCCATTCCTTTGTTATCCAGATCACTAACCCATCCCTATTATCTATTGAGGCATCTTCTTCTTCATCCCATTTGATTGCATCTAGTGGCTAATCAAACACTGTTTTCTTCTCATAGGAAGGATCAAGGACCTTCCTATCCTCCTTTAGTCCTTTAGGGAACTTGGGAATTCCAATGATGTTCAATTCCTTCACCATGCCCAAGGTCAATTTGAAATAGTCCCTCCTTCAGAGTTCATGGTCATCCATACAATTGGCCTAGTGATCCTCCAATGATAATTCATGTTGATACCATGTTCCAATAAATGGGATGACAAAGCCGAGGGGATCAAACCTGCTCCTAATGTTATCATATAGTCTCATAGATAGAGAGACCATTTCCACCTCTACATTTCTAGCATTTATTATGTTTTGACAAGAGTATTCTCCAATTTTGATGGGGAATTGAAAATTGGATTTATTCCTTCTTAATATTAACTTGTAGAACTTTTCTACCTTTGACGTAGAGGAAAAGATCAAGAGAACTCAACTCCTTAGTAACTTCAATTTACCCACAAACAAACCATTACAAAGGCTGCCCATTCATTCCTTCATGACTGTTTTCAATGTCCAAATATAACACTCACACTACAACCAAAATAAATTTGTCAAATATATAACCAATCACATGGTCTCTAACCCAACAACTATAACCTGTACTTTCAAGGACAATGGACAACAACTTACAATTTGAGAGCACTTTGACAATGCTATGACGGGCTTGTTTCCTTGTAGCCCTGTCCTTAAGGACTGTCAAACATAACTCTTACCATAGGCCCCTTCTCAAGAATGTGATCACATATTTGAATACCCTCTATGCCATTTTAAAACATATCAAAAATGAAGATACCTTTGTTTTGTAACAACATTCTAAACTAAAGACTGTCATGCTCTAATTAGGCCTAAATAGGCTTCCACATTGTCACTCTTTTGTCCTTCTTTGTGTTCTTCCAACTCATGGATCCTGTAACCTTTATCATGGATTAGAAAACATTTAAAACATCTCATATTTACACCCTTCCAGGGTTTACAGACTTCATAGGAACACAAAATAGTTTCATACCAGTCATGACTGTGGCTGACTTACTCCCATGATAGGACAGTGTTTACAAAGCCTTAATCACTTAAGGATTTTGATAAACCCTTACTCTGTCAACATTCCCCAAACACCTTGATACTTTTCTCACACATCCCCACCTTTAATAGGTCATAAACTCATCAACAAAACACAAAACCCTCACTGTTATTGCTCAACAGTCTGAAGCAAAGGGAAAACAGTCCCTAGGGCATCAAAATAACATATGTAAATCAAATCCTTTTCATCTACAATCTTGGAATATGAAAGAACACTCAAAACAGTAACCTTTTCAGAGATTCTTAGGTTTTTCCATCATGCATAGTCAAAGAAACATAATCTTGTTTAACCACTATTTACCCTAAGATAGGGTTTTAACTGTCTTTTGACAATTTTCAGAAAACTACCAATATCTTTCACAAAACAAGACCAAAATGCATGAAATAAAATGTAAAGGGAGGGTGATTGAATGCACTACCACTTTCAATTGATTAGAGATCATTCCCCATCCATACTGGGCCGTACAACAATAGAGAACAACTGATTTCTGAAGAAAATACAGCAAAAAAATAATGTTTTTAACATTCTATTCATAATCTTCAATCACCTCCAATTACAAAATGGTTACAAAGCCTATTTGAAGGCATTACAAAACTATCTCTTCAGTTTCCACTTCCTTTCAATGAATTGGAACAAGGTGACCCTTCACCTTCCTCATTTTACAACTTTAGTAATTTTGCAATTTAGATGACAACTATTACATTCTTTCCAAATTTGACACAGAACATTAAATATTGTCCTCCTCATGACCTAGACATATGAACATGATTTGATGGACCTCAATACAATATTGAATCATTTTAATCAAACTCCTAAGGAAGTCAAGGTGCTCCTGCACCAACCTTTCTACATATCTCCAATAGAATGATCCTATCACTGGGATATCTGGGCAGCTTGTATGGATCCTTCTGGAAGCTAACCACTCTAATGTAGTTGAATGTCTTGAATTGTATAAACCAACTACCCCAGTGCACCAATTCATTTGTAGCCTCCATAGACAACTTCTGTGAGTAGTCATTCTCAAAACCTTTGATGATTGTATAGACAAATGCATCATTAACCAAGAAGTAGTGTTTTAGGATTTCACCAAGCTCTATTTGAGGGAAATGAGTGAAGACCAAGGTTTCTCCTTGTTAGAGAGAACCCACTTGTTGTAACCCTAGGAAGCTAGCTTGGTAAGCTAGGAGGTAAATTGATTAAGATGTCATGTAGAATTCCTTGGTCTCCATAACCTTGGATAACTATTCATCTAATTTACCATTAATGAATGAGCCCTAGTCAATCCTTTTCCCATCTACTATCTTCATACAAAAGTAGCATATTCAGGGGTGCAATCTTTCTATTGTAGGCAAGCCAAACACTCTTCTGAGGAAAGTGATGAATCTCCTACCATTCTCCTTGAATTCACCCCTTGGTTGGATAGGGTCCATATTCAATAGGTGGTTTCTTTGTGTCACAAAGAGCTATTGGTTTATGTACCATGTAGAAGCCCCTATCCTAGTGCTATAGTATGTCAAGGTAGTGCTATGTGTCATCTTCTCATCAGCTGCATATGTGGGAAATCCAAAGAATTTTTCAATCCTATAAGAGGTGATATCTAGGGTCACCAATCCTGTAGGCTCTATGATCTTCTTAGTCCCTGCCTTGTATCTTTGGGTGCATGCTAGCACCAATTTAGGGGACTACAATGATATGGGGAAAGCTTCTACTTGGAGCAATCTTGAAGTCTCCATGCATTGTGTTTGGAATGACTTGTTGTTCTCTCTTCACACTTACTATAGGTAAGCTCTAACATATGATTGACCCAAGCCTGTGTCTCCAATCTTGGGATGAGTAGAGAATATTTTTTATGGTGGGAGATATCTTATAAACTTGAGTCAAGCTTCCTTAGCAGGTGCCACCTCTTCCATTTCTATGAAATAAGAAACTAAATCATTTGTTAAAGAAAGTTTATAGTCAGTACATTATGGTTAGTACATTATAATCCTTTAGATGAAATCATGGAGCGTCAAATCAATATGTATTTAATAAGCATGGAAAAACACATTGTTTTGTGCAACAAATTAGGGATCAGGAGTCGGGCTTGACCTCTATGGTCTGATAAAATGAAGGCTTTAGTGGGAAGGCATGATGCCATAGTCCCGAGGATATAGGGAAGTTATCAGGGGTTGGGGGTCGGGCTTGACCTCTATTGTTTGACAAAATTAAAGCCTTGGTGGGAAGTCTCGATGCCATAGTCCTGAGGGTATAAAGCTATTATATAAATCATCGAGTGTTGAGGGTCAGGCTTGACCACTATCATCTTTAGAGTGGAATGGTTAAAGGGGAAGGCCTAACACTAAAGTCCTAACAAGTGTATAACAAGACATCAGTAGGGACCTGATGCAAGGTGTGCACCCTTGGTCTCCTTGTGTTGTGCAGCGTAGCACTTGGGTTCATGACAAGGCTTAATTACCTCCTATGGATTCATTAACTCCAGCAGTTGTATTAGGCATTAACAAGTTGATCTCTTGGTGCAATGGCAACTGTATTTCTAACAATTGGTATCAGTTCCTGGGTCATAGGTTCGAACCCCTCACTTCTGCTGGGGGCATTGTTACACGAAGTGCACCCTTGGTCTCCTTGTGTTGTGTAGCACAACACTTGGGTTCGTGACAAGGCTTAACCACCTCTTGTGGATTCATTAACTCTAGCGATTGTATCAGGCATTAACAAGTCAATCTTTTGGTGCAATAGCAACTATCTTTCTAATAGGACCGAGGGTCGAGAATGATCTCTAAGGGCTTCCAAAATAGAAAGGTTAAACAAGTACACCTAATGTCAAGGCCCTAAAGGTATTACTAATCAAGGGAGTCAGACCTCGGAGGTTAGAGGAAATATCTACCCTCTACCAAAAATGGGAAGGAAAAATTGGAATGACCCGAAGGTCTAGCCCCAAAAAAGATATAATCAGAGAGCGTCAGGAGATAGAAGTCAGGAAGAGTCTCTTCTGTCTACCAAAATGGAAGGCAAAATCTTAAAGGCCTAACCCACATAGTTTGAAAAGGTAAACTAAGCTAAGTAATGGGATCATGAGTCAGAGAAAATTGCCTACTACTTCTCAAGAAAATAAAACTTGAACAAAAAATAGCTTTGAAAATTGCACCATACCAAAAACGGATTGAAATTGAAAAGACTAAAACAGAAAATTGAAAACAAAGAAACCCCAAATAAGGAAAAATCAATGGTAAAATGATTGTAAAAGTGAAAACTCCCAAAATAGAAATCCAAACAAGAAGACAAAAATCAAATAATCACAAAACAAAGATCATGCTCAAGTAGTCATTCAAACATCCAAAATATGAAGAATTTATAATGAAATCAAAGTACCAACTTGGCAAAAAATCATGATAAAGACTAGGAAATGGAAGGTTCTATTTTTGTAGAGCTAGATCTTTCCATCAAACACAACAATCACCAAAAATTCAACCACAAAGGGTTTTGAAATCTAGATCTTGGAGGAAGAAAATGCAACTTGACAGAATGCAAATGAAAGAAAATAAAGCCCAAATCACAATAAATCCCCACTATTGCACACATGGGAGACCTAAAATTAATGTAGGACTAAGGGTAGCTAGGGCTAGTTCATATCGCATGCTACCAAAGTCAATCTTCTGGTCATGTCGGAAGGCCAACCACTGAAAGTTTGATGAAGGTGACACACAACTCTTACACTATTTTCCTCAAGATCAGGAAGTCAAGGATAATTCTATGGTCATGCCAAGATGACCAACCCTGGTAGGCTAAAAGGTACCATGAAAGAATAGAAATAAGTAGAAAGGAAATTAGCAGGCTTTCAGGGATGCTTCTACTACTATGCTAAAATGACAAACCTCGAAAGTCTAATAGGACACAAAAATGCACAAGGAAAAGGGAAAATCAAAACTCACAGGTGGAAAGATTATAAAAAAGTAGGGGGCCCCATTTGGCTTAGCTAGAATGGGGTGTGTTGGGATAGGTCACAACAAATGCCCACCAAAATAAGAAAGAAAAGAAAGAAAGAAATAAAATGTTTAGGTCATCCAAGGTGGGGAAGTCAAACCACAACCCAAGATCTTAGTCCAATCAAACACAACAAAAGAGTGGAAATTAGAGAAAGCCAAGAGAAAAATATTTTAAAACACTTGATCCAATGCCCCTTGAAATCCATGTGTGTGCACGTGATTCTTTACCCTTACTTCAACATGCAAGAACTCATCAATCACAAGCCACAAATTTGTTTAGCTAAAGTGGATTTTTCTTTCACATGATCACTTGGACATAACTTTGCTATCAGCCAGACATCCATAGCTCTGAAAAGATGTCACTAACCCCACCCAAGGCCTTGTTCTACTACCAACCAAGTGTCCATAGCCCTGATAGAGATTTTTCAAATCACTTAGATAGTTGAATTCTCTTGATGTATCATCTTGTTCTTATTTTCTTCAAATTTTCTCTTTTGTTCTTTAATTTTTTATTTTATTTGAGCACTTCCCTTTCCTTTCTTTGATTCTCTTCTCAGGTTATTCTTTTCTCTCATTTCTTTTAAATTATTTATTTTGAAGCTTCTTCAAATTGTATGCAATGAAGCCTGCTACTAGGTTGGGGGTTGAAGCTAACCTATAAGGAGTGAACCACTCCTAGGTTAAACCAATGGTGGTGATCTAGAAAGACAAAATATTAATATTTTTACCCAAAAACTAGCTACAATGACTCATTCAAGCAAGCACAGTGAAGTATTAATGTGTGGAGGTATATAAGATCCCAAGAAAACATCTTCTCAAGCACACAAAACACCTTAACTCCAGCCAGACTAGTAAACACCCTAGTTGATATGAATGACACAAGACTAGAGATCACACAGGGTGACTGATTTCCCAGGCAAGAAATGATAAATGACTCCCCCTTCAAAACATCCCAACTCTAGGAATAAAACACAAGACTAGGAAGACTCAAGATGACAAACAAAGAATTAATATCCAAATGAACTCAAAAGAAACAAGAATCATCAAACAAATGAAAGAAAATAAATAGCCAATGAAAAGACACAAACAATCAAACAATGTACAAAGTGGGGAATAGAATTTCCCTAGCCCTCATCCTTAATTTGAGAAATAGTGGTTGAGGAACTACCCATTGATTAGTAGTGGAACAGGCTCCCCATAAAGGTAACTGACCCTACAAGTATTTTCTCCCAAACTTTTAGTAATCTAGAAGGGTCCCAGCCAAAGTCTGTCAAATTTAGAATGGTCTCCCTTTCTTTTCTTAGCTTTATCCTAATCAAAACTAGTTTTGCACTTCTAAAATCTTTGACCTTATCCATCTTATCAAACCATCTTTTGACTACCACTTGATACTTAAAAAAGTGTTATAGTGTAGCATCTCTCCTCTCTTCTAATCTCATTAAATTTAGTTTCCTTGCTTATATTTTGTCCTCAACCCCTAGGTAATCTTTGGAAAATTATAAGGTTGGGATTTTAGGTTCACTAGGAAGACTAGGTTAAGGTCATAGACCAAGTTATATGGGGATGTCCCTAGAGAGGCCTTAATTCTAGTTCTATCATCCAAAATTGCAAATTTTAGTTGTGTGTGCTAATCCCTAGGGTTCTTTTCCAATAACTTATTAATTACTTCAATCAAGTTCTTATTGGTGGACTCAACAACACCATTCCATTGTGGGTAATAATTGGAGGAATATTTTACAATTACCTCATGCTCATAAGTCCATTGTACTAATTTAGTAGAGGAAAAGGTAGGGTTGTTATCACATACCAAAGAATATGGTATTCCAAACTTGGTGATAATGTGTTCTTCCAAAAACCTGAGAATAGTCTTTGTGGCACAGTCTCTGCAAGCTTGAGCTTAGATCCATCTTGTGCAATAAGCTGTAGATGTTAGGATGAACTTGTGCCATGCAGAATAATTTGGATTAATCATACCAATGAAATCAAGGCCCCATTGGGCAAATGGTCTTACCTCATAGACTGGTTACAAAGGCATGGTAGGATTCTTCTCTCTATGAGTAGAAGTCTGGCAAATATGGCATCTCTTGATAATCTCTCTAGCATTACAAATCCTTTAGGGATGTTATTGGTCTTCAAATTGATAATCCCCTTTTCATCTAATTCAAAGGGGTCCCTTTGGTCTTCATCAATAATATGAGCTTCAAACACACTAGTTAGTGATAAAATCTAAAATATGCTTGTCATCTTCAAATACCTGGAAGTGTTTTATGTTATCAAGGACTGTTGGAATAGGAACCAGTGCCACAGAGAAGCATTATATCTTAGACCCCACCATAGGTTCTAAGGTACTTGCTACAACTACCAAGGAATCTACAATTTGGTTCCTCTGTCTGGGGACTATCTTTATGTTAAATACATCAAAGTCTTCTATCAAGCCCCAGACTCTATTTCTATAAGAGATCAATCTTTTATCATGGCATGTATACTAGCTCCTCACTTGCTTGACCACTAACTCAGAGTTTCCCTGCACTTACAATAACTTGATTCCCTTTTGATGGGCCAACAATAGTCCTCTTATCAGTGCTTCATATTTAGTGATATTGTTAGTGTAGAGAAACTGTAGCCTGTAGGATGCAAAGAATGTTCTTCCTTTAGGATTAACCAATTCAACCCCAGCTCCACACCCTTGTTTTAACTTAGACCCATCAAACCTAAGAGTCCACAATGTATCATCATAAGGGACTTGTTTCCATTTCTTATTTGACTTTCTGTGGGCAGGTGTTGACTTAGGCTCCTCAGTCTGTGGTTGACTTTGAATTGCATCATCTACTTCATTCTAGAGTACTATTATCGTTTCATCTTTATAAGCCTTGTCAGGTTGTTCTCTTCTCATCTAATCACTTTCTTTGGTCATAGACTATGGATGAGGTTGTATAACTCCAGTATCCACAATATTAAATGCATTGTGACATACTGAATAGGACAACTCTAAGTGAGGGTCTTGGTGGACCCTACACCAATTGGGCAATAGTAGTGGGTATTTCTGAGCCCAAAATGTTCTTATCATTTAATAATTTCTACATGAACTTGTTGGCAAGAGACACTACTTTGATGAATGTTGAATGTTGTCATTGATGGCAACAAGGCAAAGGAATTCTAATTGTATGGCAAAGAGACTTTACTCCGGAAGAATAAATGACTAAGTATGGGTAGTATACATTAGACATGGTAAGTGACAGTGTTTGAGATGGTATGCCTCCACAGTTAAAGACATTTGTATACAGTTCAGGTATGTTGTTCATAACTACCTAGTGATCATATGTTCTAGTATTCAAGTCCTGACTTCCTTCGGAAGTCATATGGTGAAATATCTAAGTTTGGGTAAATAGAGTTAAGTCAAGAACAGTGCACAGTACCAGATAAAAAGAGTCTGCATTCCTCTGTTGTGGCATATTTTGTCTTGTAGTTCTAAGGAAACAACGATACATACCATGACTACCTAAATCTAGAGTTATAGCTTCTGAATCTCAACAAATCATATTCTACAGGTTCTCCAGTATCGTCTTCTAGTCTAACAGTATTCCATTATGATAGAGTGACAATTCCAAGATCCACATTTTGCTATAAAGGACTATGATATCTTGTGGTTCTGAAGGTATGATAAGAGGTCAATGATGAATGTTGGATATGATTTTTAGAGTCTCATATGGTCCACAGTGGAAGTTATGATGTGATAGTTGAATTGGTCAAGTATATTCTTCAGGAACAAGCCAACATGCATCTTAGATCTATATGCGGAGAAGATATATTGTTTGAACAACCAATCTAAGTGATTGAATGATTGATGCTGACCCATATGAAGACTATTGTATGTTTGTTTGAGTCCACATTTCTATTTGTGCACAAGATCAATCCAACAAGGTATAACATTTGTATACACGTTTCATGTTTGTCTTGCCAACCTAATTGTGAGATAAATCTTGTTGCAAATATATATACTCAATGAATTTTAGTGTTGAAGTAGTGATGTGTAGATATTGTGTGAATTAGATGTGTGTGCGATCTAAGGTAGTTTTGTGATTAGAAAAGATAATAAGTACAAAAGGGTAGAGCATATGTAGAACAGAGAAGAAATGAAGAGAAGACATTATGAAGACATTTGAGTCTATATACTAAGTTGTAAATGGAACTGCAGCTCAACATTCTGTAGATGCATTTATAGTAGTCATCTCTTGGTAGTGAGCCAATATTTCTTCTATCTTCCTGGCAATGAGCCTTTTTGTAGTGAGCACTTCTTGGACAGTGAGCCTTCATGTAATTCGGTATTATTATCATAATATATTGTGAGCTAATACTCACCGAAGTTTTTACCTTTTTGGGTTTTCAACGTAAAAATCTTGGTGTCTATGTGTTATGACTTTATGGTTGTTGTTCTTATGTTTATTCTGCTTTCATGTTATTGAATTTGGTAATTGGTTTATAGATCATGTGAAGAAGTGGTTTTGTAGAATACTGATTCACTCCCCCCCTCTCAGTATTCATTGTGTTTGACAATTGGTATCAGAGAAAGGTTCCTTGGAAGAAACCTAACATCTTGAGGAAGATCTAGAAAGGTGAACACATGGCAGCATGAAAATATCTTGCTTCTTCAAAAACAAGTTATCTAGGTAGCATTGATGAATAACTACAAGTTGCTCTTGATGATCTTGACAAGTCTAAGGCTGATATCAAAGATTTGGTAGAAAACATCAAAGAAGCTAATGATTTTATTCTGAAACTAAAGGAGCAAGTCAAGAAATCTCAGGATAGAAGGAAAGAGGTAAGTGAAAAATTAAAAGTGGAAAATAAATCCTTAGATAGTCTATCTATGTTAGTTGAAGAAAAAACAAAGGTTGAAGAACATCTAAATCAGGTTGTGAAGGATAAGTCTGAGGAATGTGAAAAATTGGGAAAAGAGGTGTTACTTTTGAAATATGATCTGGAAGCAACCAATAGCTATAAAGAAAAATTCAAAATAAGCTTAGCAAAGCTTAACAAATTGATTGAAAGTTAGAAGAGTCTAGATGACAAGCAAGGCTTGGGATTTGAAAAAGGAGAAAGTTCAAAATCAGACCAAGCAAACATTGAGTTTAAGAAAAATAAAGGCAACTAGTTCTGGAATTAGAGAAGAAGACCTAGAAGACCTCCGGTGAAGCAACCAAATGTTCAAGGGTACCCATATTTCAATGGTCATTGTTTTAATTGCAATAAGTTTGGTCGTAAGGCTACTCAGTGTAGGAGTAGAATAAATCAGAAAACTCCATCATTCTCTGGTCATTGTTTCAATTGGAATAAAATTGGTCAGAAATCAAATGAATGCAAAAGGCTAGTAAGGAATGGTTTTAACAATGCAAGGAATACTCAATTCTTCAATGGAAAGTGTTTTGCATGCAATAGATTTGGGAATATGGCCAACCAATGCAGAACAAGAATGAATCCAATCAATAAAAGAAATTAGGGATAGAAGAATGTGGTATTCTACAATTGTAATAAGTTCAGACATGTTGCAAGATTCTATAGATACAAGAATGAGAAAAGAAACTATTCTGCAGAAAAGAGGAAAATAGAGCAGAGAGAAGATAAAGGAAAGAACATGATTGATCCAGTAGAAATCAAGAAGGAAATGAGTAAGGTCTAGATTAAGAAGGATATTAATGAGGTAAGGGATGGATCCACACCATCCTCTAGTGCAGATACTTCCTCTGAGAAGTAAATTGAGAGCTCTTGCTCAGGGGGAGCTGCATTGAAAATCCTAATCCCCTAGCCAAATAGTCAATGTTGGAATCCGACATGAAGATATGATGAAAAGATTTATATGATGGATCTTTTGAAATAAATTCTAGTAGAAAAAATTCTAGTGCGGAGCATTGCAGACCAATCCTAATCAACTGTATTCTACAGTGAAGTGTTTTAAAAAAAATTTTAGAACATGCATTTATGATGACTTTAGTTTTCATAACAAGGGTAAAAAAGGAGCTCATTCAACAAACAATTCAATTTGTTCTCAATCTATCAAGTGTCTAAGGAGAACTGAAGAAAAATTCCAAGTGACTATAGCAATTTCTAGAACAATTTGAAGTAAGTAAACCCTAATTTGGTAAAAGAGCTATTTATAGCTAAAAACCTATTGTGAATATGTTTAAATCCTTGCAAAAATGGCAACTCCACAAGTTGCTAATATCACTGAGCAAGCTCGACTGAAATTCAAGAAACATCCCTTCAAATCAATAGAAGTCAATCCAATGGGTGAATTTTTAGATATTCCACACGATGTAATACATGCGAAGGATGTTAGGGCTTACATTCATTTTTCCCTAGAAGATCATGGTGACAACAAATTCTCATATCTATATTGAAATCATCTAAGTGGTGACTAATTCAAGTTGAAGGAAGAATATAAAGCTTTGGAAGTAAAGAAATTCATTCAATACAAAGACTTCCCTACATTTGTGGAAGATGAATGGGTCTGATACGTGTTAAGTGAGATTCATAATGAGTTCATGTGGCTCGATAAGCCCTTTAAAATTAGTAAGGATGCAATTAGGGTTGTAACAGGACTAAATTCTACTGGCAGTGTGCCCTTGTTGAAAGATATGAAAAATAACACTGCAACTAAAGCAACCAGAGCCCAATTTGACAAAAGGGCACTAACAGTTAATGATATTATAGATCATGCAATGAGGTTTGTGTCAATGGTAATTGGATATAAGATCTATTTCACCAACCAAGAGAACTATATCTCTGGTATTGCTATATACACTACCTATCAAATGATTAAAGAAAATGTAGACTATGACCTCTATGAATTGCTACGACAACAATTAATGGAAAACTTGAAGAAAATAAAGGACAACAAATACCCCTTCAAGTTTGGTGAGTTGATCATCTATTTATTCTTTAACTTCATGCATGAATTGCCCAAAATGAGAAAATTGTTCTGGTTAAACAATCAACTAGTTGCAGTGCAAATTAGGGATCATTTAAGAAGCATAGGGAGCTATGAGCAATAGAACTCATTCCTATGGGGCTATTTCAAGAATTTCTAGAGAATTATGCAATCTAGGGAAAGGATTCCCAAGGGAATTGTTGACAAATATAAAAATGACAAATGCTTCATTGTTACAAAAGACCAATGCATGATAGAGGCTGTTGAACCTAGAATAGTCTGGATTATGCCAATGGAGTATGAAGTAGATGGAAAAATATTGGACAATTATGCCCAACACATGTTAAGTAAACCCAGGGATCTCAAAGAAGAAAGATTTGGGACCTATGAGGAATTGTCAACAAAATCCATATGGAACAAAGAATGCTTGAAATTCAGAAGAACGCAAGAAAAATAGTCGAAGAATATGCACAAGTCAGGGATTCACAAAAGAACAAATCTCTGAAGCAAGAGAAAAAGCTCAAGCAGAGAGGACAACAAAATAAAAGAAGGAAAGTGAATTGTTTAAGACTTTGAAAGAGCCTAAGAAGAAACTAGAGAACCCAACAGTGACAAAAAGAAGAACTAGAGGATCTACCTCTACAAAAGTTACATCTATGTCCTCTGGTCCCACACCCTCTATGGAAGAACCTGCAAAGAAACATGTTCAAAGGCACAAAAGACTAAATACTAAAGGTAAAAGGATGTAAGTGAGTATTGGAGAAGATGATGAAGAAACAAAATCTGATGAAGAAGTTGAAAAGATGAAGGTTAAATTGGTAGAAGCCTCCAGTACTAGTCAAGGCAAGCCCTTTGGTAAGGGGAAAGGAAGAAAGAAGGAAAATAAGGCAGAGCATGTGAAAGTATAGTCTACAATGTGTCTAGCAGAAGTTTTGAAACCAATTACAATTGATGGCAATCTAAAGCCTATTGCCCAATTGTATGATGAATATAATGATGTAGATAAAAGGATCATTGAAAATGCTACTATAGAATACTTGAACATATGCAATAAAGCCCTCATTGAGATTATTACTAATCTTCTAGACAACTTGGGTAGTATCATGTCTACAAGAAGAGAAGTTACTATGGAAAAGGATATTGAACTTAGAGAGCATACAATGATAAAGTTATGTCCGGAGATCACCTTTGAAGATAAGGCAAAAATCTCCAAAGTACTTAACATGGAGTTTAGAACAAAGAAGAGGATGAACACTCTCATGTCAGATGACATTGAGAAGGTAGTCAAGGAGTCTGAGGAAATCACTCTGAAAGGATTGAGGAAATTTCATCTTCCAACAATATATCATAATGAAGAAACAGGTGTTGGAGATGACACAGCTATTCCTGAAGTTAGACTAGAGCAAGGGTTAGATGAAAATGATGAAGAGTTAAAGGAGAAAGAAGGTCATACCCTTGTGGCTAATAGTTTAAGTACAGTTGATAAGGATCAAACTGAGACAAGTCTTCCCCAGAACAACAAACTGATGACCAAATAGACAAGGAAAAGACTGAGGAGCAAAACAAAGCTGACGATCAAGAAGAAGAACACGCTGAGGAGAACTTTGTACTGGAACAAAAGGATGACGCAAATGATGCCATGGATTTAGATCCTCAAGAACAAAACCAGAAAGAAGAATTCTCTGGTATAGTAAGAGACACTGCGGAGTCTGTCAAGGAATTCTTAGAAAGAGAGAGACAAGTCTTGGATAAGACTAAGTTTTTGCAAGGTCCAATAAACTTGGACTCAATGTCTCATGTGCAAAAATTTAGATTGGTATCAATTGTACATGCAAAGGCACAAGAAGAAATATTTAAGTCACACATACAAGATAGTGAGTTAATTGGTGAAGCATCTAGTATTTTTGAGAAGCTGATGCCATCATATCAAAAGGATACCTCACAAATCAACTCAAGGGACTCATAAACTCTGTATGTATGCATTTTGAATCTTTTGAAAAGTCTACAAAAACAAAAGTAAGGAAAGAGTTTGATAAGAAAAGATTAGCTAAGTTGAAGACCATGTTAGTAAATGATAAAACTATGTTAGATAATGGAATAAAAGGTATACATAGTGCTATTAAAGAAGCTTGTGACCTGTACTGAGTTTTGTTTATCATGCTGCAAGCTACAAGGGAATTAGAAGAAAAGATCATGGATCTAGAGCTGCAATTGATAAATATATCTAAGTCATTTGAATCCATAGTTAAGTCATTCAATAGCAAAGAGATACAAGTCATCAATATTCATAATAACTTGAGTAATCTATTGAATAAAAGGGATCAAAAGAAAAATAGAATGTGTCAGTTGAGAGTACTGATAAGTCCTAAGCTTGATTTAATGTCAAATCTTGCAGTAAAAGTCCTGTAGGTAAGTTCTCTAATTGACACACCCTCTAATATACAAAAGGCAGAGAAACTAATATTCCTCATAAATGGCCATATTAAAATTTTGGACAATGCAAAGAAGAGTTGGAATAGAGAGCTGGCTCAAATCAAGAACATTTTCAATGACATCCTACAACCCACATCAAATTAAGTTGAAGATTGTATTTGTACATATGCGGCAGAATATGATAGTTTTTACAGTTCTTGTTGTCTTGACAAAATTTTGACTTTTGTATAGACACCTTAGCCATTGATGTCAAAGGGGGAGAATAAAACCAGTGAAAAATGGGCAAACACCTAAGGGGGAGAAGAAAATAGACTATATATAGTAAGGGGGAGCAGATAAGCATTTTTCACTAAGTGTTGCCATCAATGCCAAAGGGGAAGATTGTTGGCAAGAGACACTGCTCTGATGAATGTTGAATGTTGTCATTGATGGCAACAAGGCAAAGGGATTCTACTGGCATGGAAAAGAGACTTTACTGTGGAAGAATAAATGACTAAGTATGGGTAGTATACATTATACAAAGTAAGTGACAGTGTTTGAGATGGTATGCCTCCGCAGTTAAATACATTTGTATGCAGTTTAGGTATGTTGTTCATAACTACCTAGTGATCATATGTTCCAGTATTCAAGTCCTAACTTTCTCCGGAAGTCATATGGTGAAATATCTAAGTCTGGGTAAACAGAGTTAAGTCAGGAACAGTGCACAATACCAGAGAAAAAGGGTCCGCATTCCTCCATTGTGGCATATTTTGTCTTGCAATTTTGTGGTAGAAAAGATACATACCATGACTATCTAAATCTAGAGTTGTAGCTTCTGAAGCTCAATAGATCATATTCTACAAGTTCTCCAGTATCAGCTTCTAGTCTGACAGTATTCCACTATGATAGAATGACAGTTCCAAGATTTGCATTTTTCTATAAAGTACTATGATGTCCTATAGTTTTGAAGGTATGCTAAGAGGTCAATGATGAATGCTAGATATGATTTTTAGAGTCTAATATGGTCTGTAGTGGAAGCTATGATGTGACAGTTGAATTGGTCAGGTGTGTTCTTAAGGAACAATATGAAAGGCATGTTAGATCTATATGCAAAGAAGATATATTGTTTGAACAATCAATCTAAGTGGTTGAATAATTGGTTCTGACCCATATGAAGACTATTGTATGTTTGTTTGAGTCTGCATTGCTATTTGTGCACAAGATCAAGCCAACAAGGTATAACATTTGTATACATATTTCATGTTTGGCTTGCCAACCTAATTGTGAGATAAATCTTGTTGCAAATATATATACTTGATAAATTTTGGTGTTGAAGAAGTAGTGATGTGTAGATATTGCATGAATTAGATGTGTGTGCAATCTAAGACAGTTTTGTGATCAGAAAAGATAATAAGGACAGAAGGGCAGAGCTGTTGGATCTAGGGCATACAACTGAGAGGGGGGGTGAATCAGTTGTATAAAACTTCTTCTTCTTTCAAACACTTGATTCTTATTGTTAGTTAGCAGTATATCAAATAATCATCCATGGAAGCATAATACATAAACACAAGAGCAGATAAGCATCAACACATTGAACACCAAGATTTTGACGTGGAAAACCCGGTTAAGGGAAAAACCACGGGGTGATTAACCCAAGAATTATTCTCTGTTAGAAGAATAAAGAAAAATGAATGGCACATGCCAATAAGGGCTCACTGCCCGAGCACACTGCTCACAAAGAGGCCCACTGCCTACAAGGAGACACACTGTCTACAAAGTGATAAAAATCACAGTCTTGAACTGGAGAATGACATCTCTATCATGTCCGGATCAGTTCCAATTAAGCCCAACAATCTCTGCTCTGCCTTTCGCACGTTTCTTCGCTATGCCATACTCACCCACACACCACCCTTGAAATGAACTCACAAACTGTTATTTATACAAGACATCGACTCAGGAACAAACATCTAAGTCGGCAAACAACCATAGGAGTATCCGCAAGATGAATAACACATCCGGTCGGCCATCACAAGAACATTCGCAGGATGAACAACTCATCCGGTCGGCTAAACAGAGCAAGAACTTCATCCGGAAGAATAACTTCAATTCTGGGCTCTACCATCAATGCGGACCAACAACACAACCTAAACATGATCCAAGAACCTTCACAAGCCTGTCTGAATGTCCGGATACATCCGCACTTCCTCTACTTACTGGGATCTCTTGTCTTCCTCATCCGGAACTTCAAGAACACAGTCTGTCGCCACTGTCATAATGCAAGAGGTACTTCCGGACCTCCAAATCATACTCAAATCAGGATGACACATCACAAGGACATCCCAAACACTCCGTCCAATCCGCAGATTAGGATGATACAATTCCGGACCTCACCGGACCTTTTTGTGATCCTCTGTCACCTCTGGATACTTGCCGGACCCGGTTCTATACCGGCAGCCACAACTCCTTCAGATCTTCATGCGGACCTTTGAAATCTTAACTGTAGCATCTCAAGACTCATATCTACTAACCCTTTAATCCGTATCCTCCGGTTCTCATCCTATACAGTACATTTACCTTCTTCTCATCACTGTTCTTCACTGTTCCTGACTGAGGCTAATTTTCTCAATATCCTCAGCACACAGCTCATCAAATCCTTCTTGTCAATGCAATATGAGTATGTTGACATCAATGACAACACTGGCTCACCTCATACTTGCAACAATCTCCCCCTTTGTCATTGATGGCAACATATGATGTGAAAAACCATTAAGACAAGAACTTCAACTTTTCATATGTCTTCTCTTCCTTTACTGCTCCCCCTTTGATCATCAACCACTTGTTTTTCACATGTCTTCTCTCCCCCTTTGACATCAATGGCAAAGGGCTCATACTTGCAATTCTCATACATCAGAATCATACCAGCTGCTCCCCCTTAGTTGCAGCTCCCCATTAGTCCGGATCACAAGATATGACTGTGATAGCCACCGAACTGATGCACATCAGTGCATCTTAGTTCATCACCGGAGGGGCCATGACCCCTAACTTCTCCTGGAGATATTCAAAAGAGTCTTTGGGAAGAGGTTTTGTAAAGATATCTGCAATCTGATCCTTGGAGGGAACATACTCCAATCTGATTTCTTCCTTGTTTACTTGTTCTCTCAAAAAGTGAAATTTAATAGATATGTGCTTAGTCTTAGAATGCAATACCGGATTCTTGGAGATATTAATTACACTTGAATTATCACAGAAAATTGTGATAGGCTCCTCATATTCAACTTTGATGTCTCTTAGCATCTGCTTCATCCATAAGATTTGAGTGCAACTACCTGCTGCTGCAATGTATTCTGCTTCAGTTGTAGACAGAGATATTGCATCTTGTTTCTTGCTTAGCCAAGAAACCAATCTCTTCCCCAAAAAGAATGCTCCACCACTAGTGCTTTTCCAATCATCCACATCTCCTGCCCAATCTGCATCTGTGTAAGCATGAAGAGAGAAATCTGGATCTCTAGGGTACCATAGACCATACTCAGTTGTTCCTTTCAAGTACCTAAAAATTCTTTTGATTGCCATAACATGAGATTCTCTAGGATCAGCTTGGAATCTTGCCACAAGACCAACAACCTGCATTATATCTGGTCTAGTTTGAGTGAGATACAACAATCCACCAATCATTGATCTATACTTTGTCTGATCTACTTTTGGAGAATCATCATCTTTGCTTAGCTTACATCCGGTTGCCATAGGAGTGTTCATTGGCTTTGAGTCTTCCATACCAAATTTCCTTAACAATTCTTTCACATATTTGGTCTGAGAGATGAAGATCCCTTCTTTTGTTTGAGTAATTTGCAGTCCCAAGAAGAAATTCATTTCACCAAGCATAGACATTTCAAACTCACTTTTCATCTGATTAGCAAAAGTTTTGCACATACTATCTCTTCCTCCAAAAATGATATCATCCACAAACACTTCAACAATCAGAATGTTTTCATGATCAATTTTGAAATATAAGTTGCTGTCAGCAGTACCTTTGTTGAATCCAATCTGCACAAGATGCTTATCCAACCTTTCATACCATGCTCTTGGGGCTTGCTTCAATCCATACAAAGCTTTCTTCAACTTGCAGACCATATCATTATTATCAGATAATTGAAATCCATCCGGTTGTTCAATGTAGACTTCTTCTTCCAGATCACCATTTAGGAAGGCAGACTTGACATCCATCTGATATACCTTGAAGTCTTTGAAGGCAGCAAATGCAAGAAGTAATCTGACTGCTTCAATTCTTGCCACCGGAGCAAAAGTCTCTTCAAAGTCAATTCCTTCTATTTGAGAGTAGCCTTTGCAGACCAATCTAGCTTTGTTTCTGATTACTTCACCGGCTTCATTTAGTTTGTTCCGGAAGACCCACTTGGTTCCAATTACATTCCTGTCTCTAGGTCTGGGAACAAGATCCCAAGTATGATTTTTCTCAATTTGCATCAATTCATCTTCCATTGCTTTGGTCCAGTTTTCATCATTGCAGGCTTCATTTATTGTTTTAGGTTCAATCTTTGAAATCAGACAACATTCATTCTGATTTTGAGCAATATTCCTTCTAGTTTGTACACCTTTCTTCTATCACCTATGATCTGATCTTCAGAGTGATTCAGTCTTACATACCTTGGAATTTTGGGAGTATCCAGCACTGCTGTTTCTTGATCAGGTTCATTCAAACCTATCTCTTCTTCCTGATTTACCGGATCAGGCTGACTCTGTCTCACCGGAGAGGATTGAGGTCCTTGAACACTATCTTGGTCATCTTCTTCAAACTCATAAAATCTTGAAGGCTTCTCAATTCCTTCATCAACCTTTACATTGGTGCTTTCTATCATCTTCCTCAATCTCTTATTGTAACACCGGTATGCTTTGCTTTGAGTGGAGTAGCCCAAGAAAATTCCTTCATCACTTCTAGCATCAAACTTTCCTAGATCTTCATCTCTTTTAATATAACACTTGCTACCAAATACTCTGAAATATTTCACAGTAGGAGTGATGCCAAACCAGAGTTCATAGGGGGTCTTACCAGTGTTGTTTCTGATTTGAACTCGATTGAGAGTGTAGACTGCAGTGCTGATAGCTTCTTTCCAAAACATTTGAGGAACATTTGCTTCCAACATCATTGTCCTAGCAGCTTCCTGGATGGTCCGGTTCTTTCTCTCAACTACTCCATTCTGCTGTGGAGTCTTAGGAGCAGACAACTGTCTCCTTATACCCTGTTTCTCACAAAAGTCAATGAATTCACCAGATGTAAATTCACCACCTCTATCAGACCTTAGACACTTTAGTTTCAATCCGGTTTGATTCTCCACCATAGCTTTGAAGATTTTGAACTTCTCAAAAGCTTCTGATTTTTCTTTTAGAAAGGTAACCCACATCATCCGGGAATGATCATCAATTAACAACATGAAATATCTATCACCCTGCAGACTGTTGATTCTTGTTGGACCACATAGATCAGTATGTACTAATTCCAACAATCCGGTAGAAGACTGATCTTTGCTTTTGAAAGAGACTCTGCTTTGTTTACCTAACTGACATTCTTTACACACACTATTTGTAGGTTTCATCAACTTTGGAAGATCTCTCACAGCCTGAGTATTGCTTATCTTGATGATGTTATCAAAATTTACATGACACATTCTTCTATGCCATAACCAACTCTGATCAATTTGAACAAACAAACAACTTTTATTTGAACCAACTAGATGAAAGATGTTACCTCTTGTCTGAGTACCAGATGCAATTTCAGTTCCGGAGCTTGTAAAGATTCTGCATTTTCCATTCTTGAACCGGAGATCATAGCCTTTGTCCACTAACTGACCAACACTGAGAAGATTGTGCTTCAATCCTTCAACATACAGTACATTTCCTGTTTTGCTCTTACCATCAAAGGAAATAGTTCCCCTACCTCTGATTCTGCCAGCAGAATTGTCACCAAACTTTACCATTCCTCCTTCATATCTTTCCAAATCTAAGAACTTATTCTTGTCACCAGTCATATGGTGAGAACATCCACTGTCAATAACCCAATCATCCTTTTCTTCCACTTGAGCAGCCAAGGCTTTTTCAACAACTTTGTGATTGACAGATTCAGAGAGTATTGAATCTTCTTCCTTGATGGCTATAAACACCCACTCATTTCCGGATTTGCTTCCTAGTTCTGATTCATCATCTGTTACTCCTTCATTGTCATTTTCTTCATGAACATAATAGCAATTCTTTTGAAACCTTTGTCTATGAGTATTAGATCTTGCAGATCTCTCCGGACATCTTGAGGCAAAATGACCAATCTTATTGCAGTTGAAACACTTAAAGGGTAGTTTTCCTTCATACTTACCGGATCCTCTTGGCAGTCTCTTTGCAATGAGGGCTTCAAGTTGAGTTGTTTCTGCTTCTTCTTCTTCCATGTCTCTTCTTGCTTGATCATACCATGACATTTTCCTTGATGAGTTTTCACCCGGATCAAATCTCTGTTTGCCTTTCACATAGGCACTGGCTTTGAAGGCAGATTCAGTCTTGGGAGGATCATCTCCAAACTCGGTCATTTCAAATGCAGCTAGTTTGCCAGCCAGTTGTGTGGGCTCTGAATTCATCAATGGCAGCAACTTTGATTTTGTAGGCAGCAGGAAGGGATCTTAGGATTTTGCAGACAATCTCATTTTCATCTAAAGTTCCACCAGCATTTCTGATTCCACATACCAGCTCATTTACTCTTGGCATAAAGGTAGTGATGTTTTCATCATCTCTCATTTTCAATCTTTCAAATTTCCCTTTCAGACTTTGCAACCTTGCACTTTTGACAAACTCATCTCCTTCATACAGAAGTTCCAGTTTAGTTAGGATCTCATATGCAGTTGGTAGGTCAATGACATTCGAGAGATCTGAGTCATTCAATGCGCTTAGAAGAGCTTCCTTGGTCCGCAGATTGTTTTCAGCTTCTGTGATTTCATTCAGAGTTGTCGGACCACCTTGTGGAGGTATATATGGTTTTGAAATCATAGCCAAGTATGCTTTTCCCATACATTCCAAGTGACACTTCATGCGACCTTTCGAGAGAGTGAAGTTGGTTCCATCGAACTTCAGACTATCCTTCTTGTATGACGACATCCTGGATCTCCTCAAGCGGTTAAGCTCCTATCAGAGGAACTTAGCTCTAATACCAATTGTTGGATCTAGGGCATACAACTGAGAGGGGGGGGTGAATCAGTTGTATAAAACTTCTTCTTCTTTCAAACACTTGATTCTTATTGTTAGTTAGCAGTATATCAAATAATCATCCATGGAAGCATAATACATAAACACAAGAGCAGATAAGCATCAACACATTGAACACCAAGATTTTGACGTGGAAAACCTGATTAAGGGAAAAACCACGGGGTGATTAACCCAAGAATTATTCTCTGTTAGAAGAATAAAGAAAAATGAATGGCACATGCCAATAAGGGCTCACTGCCCGAGCACACTGCTCACAAAGAGGCCCACTGCCTACAAGGAGACACACTGTCTACAAAGTGATAAAAATCACAGTCTTGAACTGGAGAATGACATCTCTATCATGTCCGGATCAGTTCCAATTAAGCCCAACAATCTCTGCTCTGCCTTTCGCACGTTTCTTCGCTATGCCATACTCACCCACACACCACCCTTGAAATGAACTCACAAACCGTTATTTATACAAGACATCGACTCAGGAACAAACATCTAAGTCGGCAAACAACCATAGGAGTATCCGCAAGATGAATAACACATCCGGTCGGCCATCACAAGAACATTCGCAGGATGAACAACTCATCCGGTCGGCTAAACAGAGCAAGAACTTCATCCGGAAGAATAACTTCAATTCCGGGCTCTACCATCAATGCGGACCAACAACACAACCTAAACATGATCCAACAACCTTCACAAGCCTGTCTGAATGTCTGGATACATCCGCACTTCCTCTACTTACTGGGATCTCTTGTCTTCCTCATCCGGAACTTCAAGAACACAGTCTGTCGCCACTGTCATAATGCAAGAGGTACTTCCGGACCTCCAAATCATACTCAAATCAGGATGACACATCACAAGGACATCCCAAACACTCCGTCCAATCCGCAGATTAGGATGATACAATTCCGGACCTCACCGGACCTTTTTGTGATCCTCTGTCACCTCTGGATACTTGCCGGACCCGGTTCTATACCGGCAGCCACAACTCCTTCAGATCTTCATGCGGACCTCTGAAATCTTAACTGTAGCATCTCAAGACTCATATCTACTAACCCTTTAATCCGCATCCTCCGGTTCTCATCCTATACAGTACATTTACCTTCTTCTCATCACTGTTCCTGACTAAGGCTAATTTTCTCAATATCCTCAGCACACAGCTCATCAAATCCTTCTTGTCAATGCAATATGAGTATGTTGACATCAATGACAACACTAGCTCACCTCATACTTGCAACAAGAGCATATGTAGAACAGAGTAGAAAAGAAGAGTAGACATTATGAAGATATTTGAGTTTATATACTAAGATATAAATGGAATTGGACCTCAAGATTCTATAGATACATTTATAGCAGTCATCTCTTGGCAGTGAGTCAATCTTTCTTCTATCTTCTCTTCTATATTCCTGGCAGTGATCCTTTTTGCAGTGAGCACTTCTTGGACAGTGAGTCCTTGGGTAGTGAGCCTTCATGTAATTTAGTATTATTATCATAATATATTGTGAGCTAACACTCACCATGGTTTTTCCCTTTTTGGGTTTTCCACATAAAAATCTTGGTGTCTATGTGTTATGACTTTATGGTTGTTGTTCTTATGTTTATTATTCTTTCATGTTATTGAATTTGGTAATTGGTTTATAGATCATGTGAAGAAGTGGTTTTGTAGAATATTGATTCACCCCACCCTCTCAGTATTCATTATGTTCAACAAAACTTCTGAGAGGTAGCCTAGCATGCTAGTATTGTGCTCTTCTCCATTAGATAGGTTAAGGTCATAAGGACCTCATGCATCCTATACACACTAAGGTCAATATCTACAAAAGAAACTTCATTAGGTGCATTATATTTAATAATCATGTATTTTAATTTAGGTTCACTATGAATCTGAATTTGGTTTGGATTACCCTTCCAGGGAACACACAAATGAGAGACGTCTATGGAAAAGTATCTATTCAAACTCCTAGTCCAATCTCTGTTGAGTAGCATACCATATAGCTCTAGGATGTCAACTGCTTGCATATCAATGTCTTTGGATTTGAGGTTTTGATACTAGATTTATGTGGACATCTTTGATTTCTCATACCACACTTACTTTAGTTTTATCTAGATGAGTAACCTTTTTATTGATTCTGGTGAGAGTAAATCCTAGTTTCTAACTTATAGTGTAAGGCATGACATTACCGGAAGCTCCTAAATCTACTAGACAATTGTGTAAATTTTTACCAGATATCTTGATACTCAATAAGAATGGAAGTATCCCTAGTTTTCCTTTGTATAAGGTAGTGAGGACATCTACTCGTGTCACCTCTTTGTCTTTACTTTCCTATGGGCTATGAGATGCAAATGTTCCTTCTAAGGCCCTAAGAAGGGCCTTCTTATGGGCTAGGCACTCTTGTGCCACATCCAATAAAGACATATTTTCTTTTGTTTTCTTCATATCATATACAATGTCATATCAATGATTAGCATGTGGGTATTCCTTGTGTGAAGTATATGCATTAGTTTTGAAGGTCCCCACTGGTGGTCTTTTAGGAGGTGGTGGATTGTTATCTACATCAGGATGAGGTGGAACTAGACCATGCTTAGGGGGAAGGGATGTTGTGAGTGGTTCCTTCCCCTTGTTCATAAAGAAGTAGTTACTTTTAGTCTATAGGTAAGCATGGAATTCATTGTATTCTTGTTTTGGTTCATTATCTTCTTCATTAGGGAACATAAGAGTGTCAAACATCATCGTGATTCCCATATCATTAGGTTGATTATTGTGGCCTTCATAAGAGGCTTGTTGTCCTATTATAGAGGCATAATTCCTTTGGTTTATTCCAGGATAGTTTAATTCTGAATGAGTAAATGTATCATGTAACCTACATCCATGTGTCGGTGGGTCCACCTCGGTAAAATTTATACAATTTGATTGGTTTGAGGTATCGAAAGGGGAAGGCACCCTTGATTGTTAGGCCTAGTATTCTACTACCTATTCTATCTTTTTTAGTTGAAATTTCTATTATGGGCATTCTGGTTCTAATGGTTATTATTTTGATTGTACTAATGGTTGGAGTTTTGATGTTGCCTACAATTTTTCTCCTAGACATTATCCTAGATATGTGCTTGTTGAGAATTTACTTTGAGTCTGGTGAGTTCATTAGTGACTTGTGCCAATGTCTTCTTCAAAGCTTCTAGTTTAGAAGTCTGAAAATGAGTTGTTTGATCTATGTTTGACTATATACCACTTACTGATGAGACAATCTGACTAGAAAATTGTGCATTAACAACAAATGATTGGCTAATAGAAGGTTGCTCAAAATAGGAGTTACCCACATTCTAGGAAACAACAAGGTTATTGTAGCATTTTCCTAGACCTGCTAACATGGGAGATGGAAAAATTTGGCTAATAGGCTGAGCCTGGGCAAATTGGCCTTGGCCTTGAGGAAGCACTCTTGGAATTGGGTTCATCATAGGTGTATTATTAACCAAAGCATTATTAATCATTGGGATCTGATTATGAATTCTAGGAAAGCCCTAGGGAGGGCACATTGCCAAAGGCCCCTCCATTTATAGGGTGCATATCCCGATGTAGCTTGAGGGCCTCAGAGAAAATTATGGCCAAAGAGGTCAAGTTTTGTTGATTTCTATTAAGTAAGACTGAGCTCAGGGGGTCAATTACCCTATGGTAAACCTTGACAATGGCTGCCTCAGCCATGGTGTAAGGATCAGTAAGCCTCTTGTAAAATTTGTGGAACCTAGTGTTAAACATGGTTAAAGGTTCATTCAGTTCTATCCTACAAGTGGAAAACTATTGATATACTACACATGGATTAGTATAGATCTTGAATTGGTTGATGAAGGTAGTTTATAACTTATTCCATATCGAAATGGATCCTGACGGTAGCCCCAAGTACCATGAATATGCCACTTCCACTAATGAATATGGGATGAATCTCAAAACAACATCAAAATGTGTAATACCTACCTTAATAACATCTTCTTTAGAGGCTTTGATGTGCTCTTCAAAACTTCTACTCTCTCCATAAATGTATCTTGGAAAAAATTTCTCAAGATTCCTAGGCATATCCTAGAGATCCACTGTGATGTTAAGGGGAGAATGGTTTGCCTTGAAAAAGGAATCCATTGGTAAATTAGCTAGTACTTTTAGAGAAGCCTCTACGGTTTCAGATCTGAGTGAGCTAATGGACCTAGAGCTTTGCCTCTTCCTTTTACCACAATCCTCCTAATTTTTCTATGTTGTTGGAGCTCTTGAAAGCTTGTTTCCCTAACATATGTAGATCTGGTCAACCTCCTTCACTGTCTAAATGGGGAACCCTAAGTTGATCCAGAGTGAATAGACCCTCTTTCTAGAGCCAGTTCTGTTGAAGGGTGTTTTGTACACGTCAATAGTAAGTAGAACAATCATCACTCTACTTCTCTTGCAAGGTAACCTATGCAATGCTTGGATTATCCCAAGGTCCTTATTAGCTAGGTCATAGCCATGTTGGATCAACTTAGTGGTCAATGTGTCTTGTTTGTTCAAGAGGCTTGTGTTGATTAAATGACTTCTAGATCAAAATGTGTTGGTCACCAAAATAGACTGATATTATTTTGAGTTCAAACCCTAAATCTAACCTAATTAATCTATCAAAGAAATGGAAAAAGGAGGTAGGGTTATAGAATTTGTGGCTTTCTATGTTAATGAGAGATGGACAACATCTATATTTGACTTTAATTTCATTCAGTGAGCATAGGATCTATAATAACCTGTAATGTGTTGACTAGCATTTCACACAACCATACACATCACAGATGCAAGAATCTAAGGATAGTTTGAGCTATCAAAATAATAAGTAAGAAAACACCATATTTCATGTGTAGTAATCAAACCTTATTCACTAATCTCATTAAAATAGAGTAATTCTACACTTAGATCACATCAAACTCACCAAATGTAAATGAAAGAATACCAATACCTTACCACCAAAGGTAGGAACATGAAGAATAATGATAATTTTCCATTAACCAAATTGGTAGATTACAAATGGCAGTAAGATTCCCACACCTCAAATGTATGAATATTACCCTTAAATGCCTAGACAAAATCATAGTAGTATATCCTTCTTGCAAAGAGTATGTATTCCCCCACTTTTATTTTCCAAACTGGAGGACTCCCTTTATACCTATCCTAAGAATCCAAGATACAAAGTTTTGATTCCATGTCATCCTTGTCTTATTTTGGCGCCTTGGACCAAAAATTCAAAAATTCACAAGTTCCATCTTTTTTATTACACCTTATACATCGGACCCATAAGGTTGAGTTTTTAGCAAAAAACAAAATTTGAAGGAGAGTGAAGAACATGGATATTATGCTCCCTCCAGAAACTGGGATTGGAAACTCAAAATGGCCTCATTGATGTCATTCACATTCAACCCATTATGATACTTCACTTTGACCTACTGTGAGTAGACTGACCTCTTGAAGACCTATAAAATTGATCAACTTCCCTTGAAATTTTGTGAATGTCACCTTTAGCATTTGCTATTGGAAAATAGTAGAGAATTTTTTAATGATCCTGGCTACAAGGAGAACTACAAAAGAGTTCTCCTTGAAAGTGAAGGGGATGGACCCAGTGAAGGATTTCACCTTGTTCAAACCATGAGTACCAGCTTCAACCCTCACTTGTAGCCTTTATTTACACTTTTGCAACACTTCGATTCTCAACTTTCTAGCCAAAACCATTCCATAACCAAGCCAAGGTCACCTTTGTCCAAGATCCCTATTCAAAAGAGCTCACCTAGAGGTATTGCCTCCATCCTTTTCAAAACTAGGAGGTATTCTTTGCAAACCAATAATCCATCATCAATGGACTACCTCAAATTGTCTACATTCTCTACCTCTTCATTGATGGAATGAAAATTCCTCAATGTCTCTCTAATGGTTCCAATCTCAAAGGTCTCTAGAGAATCTTTCCATGAATTTATAGTAGGGAGAATACTAAGGGGATCTAAAGGATGATTGTCCTTGCTTAATGCCTCTAATAAAGTTGGTTAGAAGTGATAGAGTCCATAGGTACAACCAAGTGTGTAACATATGCTGATAATTGAGCCACATGCTTATTAAGGTCTTTTGTGGTCTCATCCTTCTTCATTCTTTCTAAGATTGTTGCAAGTATGTGCTAACCAGTGTTCTCATTGATGTCAACATAATTCTGTTGTCATGGTGTCAACTGTGTCTTCTAATATTGATTGATTGTTTCTTGATTGAGTTGGCATGTTAAGGTGATTTGAATAAAACACACAACAAAAATTTATACATAGAAAATAGAATGTTCTTTTATTGATTCAGACAACTCATTACATTACATAAGCTCAAATACAATTAGAGGAATCAATCCTCCACAGGCTGCAACACATTACAGCTACCTAGCTCAAGACTCTGGAATCTCCTACCTTCTGTAACCCTAAATTAGCTAGGGTTTCTATTTTCCCACCTTTTCTTGACTCTACACTTTCTCCCTTATCTCTACTGCTACCAAGGGTTCCCAAAATGGTCATAAATAGCCCCTTTGGCAACCAACAACCAAAATTTGAAATTTGCATCTCCCTCCAAAAATAGGTCAACTTTCAGGAGCCATAAATTTTGATCTAGGTGTCCTATTGATGAACCATTTGAAGCGTCAGAAAGCTTGTAGAGTACTCTACGCGCTAAGAACTAGCTCTACTAGTTCCACCCATTTTCAAGCCTGTATGAAGCCATTTAGTGCCTCAACCCTTAATTTGAATAAATTTTTAGGCATTTTTCAGGAAACTGAAACTTTAATATCTTTCAGCTCGCAAATGATCTTTGCGTGATTCCCTCGCCAAAGGTATTATTTTTCATTACAAAGACCCCTGTAAATTTTTCTTCAATTCGTACCAAAATGCAAACTTTCTAAAAATAGCAATTTGCTATTTTTAGCAGTATGGAAAAACTGAAAGTTCTACATCATTATTCAAGTGATTATGGAACCAAAAATACTAATTTTGAAAAGAAATGAAAACATCATCAATGATTTTGAATCAACATATTTTTATAGGTGATGCAAGATTGCTCTTACACCTCTGGATGCTCCTGCATTAGACACCCAGGGTAATTTTGAGAAGTGACCTTGTCACATCTCAGGTGTTTAAGGAAAACCCCAAACGGTCAACTTCTGCCTTAGATAACTAGGAAGAATTTTCAATAGGCCTTCCTTTCCACTTCACCAGATATTCTTCATATTGCCTATTCTGAGTACTTCTTCCCGCATGTCTATCCAAGATCTCTTCTATCTCCTCCTTTGAAATAGATACTGGAATACTCCACTGTTCTTCAGTTGGTCCATCCTTCATTCCACCTTCATGATATTTTGTTAAATTAGCAATGTTAAACATAGGGAAAATGTTGATCCCACTCGGTAGCTCTACCTCATATGCATTTCTTGAGTCATACTTTTTCAAGATTTTGCATGGTCCAAATTTCTTCATTTTCAACTTATTATATGTTCCAACTAAAACCTCTCTTTTCTCAAGTGAACCATGATTTCATCTCCTACCTAAAATTCTTTATATCTCCTCTTCTGATCTACCTTATCCTTGTATTGAATATTCATCTTATTAATGTGCCTTCTCACCTCTTCATGCAAATTCTTCAGGTGTTCTACAAAGTCTTCGGCTTCGACACTTGTCTTTTCTCCCTTGTCTAGCTTCCTTAACTCTAAATCATTTCTTGGATTACTCCCATATACAATCTGGAATGGTGATTTACCTATACTCCTATTGATAGAATTGTTGTAAGAAAATTCTGCCCATGGTAAAATCAAATCCCATCCCTTGGGCTTATCCCCTACTAAGCATCGTAGTAGGTTACCCAAACTCCTATTCACCACTTATGTCTATCCATCAATCTATGGATGGTGTGCAAAACTAAACTTCAAATCTATCTTCAACTTGATCCATAATGTCATCCAGAAATAACCAACAAACTTGGTATCTCGATTTGAAACTATGCTCTTAGGTAGACCATGTAGTCTCACCACCTCTCTGAAAAATAATTCTACAATATGAATAGCATCATTAGTCTTCTTAAAATAAATAAAATGTGCCATCTTCAAGAATTTATCCACCACCACAAAAATGAAATCTTGTCCCCTTTGTGTCCTTGGTAAACCAAGACCAAAATCCATACTAATATCATCCCATGGATTCTCTGGTACAGGTAGTGGCTGATATAGCCCTGTATTCTGACTTGTTCCTTTTTCCATCTGATCCTATTTCCATCTGACACACTCTGTAACTCTGCACAAATTTCCTCACATTGTGCTGCAACTATGGCCAATAATAATGCTCACCAACAATAGCAATGGTCTTATCTTGACCAAAGTGTCCAGCTAATCCCCCACTATGCTTCTCCTTAATCAAGTTCTCTCTCATGGAACTCCTTGGAATGCATAATTAGATTCCTCTAAACAACATGCCATCTTAAATTATGAAATCCAACCATTTTTTCCTATCCAAAGTAATAGGTTACAAACAAGCTTTCTAAGCCTTTACAAAATTTGGATCTTCAAGATACAAACTTTTGAGCTCATCGAACCCAACAACCTCTATCTTCATTTCTATCAACAAATTTTACCTTCTGCTTAAGGCATCTACAACTTTGTTGGACTTCCCACTCCTATGCTTCAAAACAAAAGTATAACTTTGCACAAACTCAACCCATTTTAAGTGCCTCTTGTTCAACATCCCTTAACTATTAAGGTATTATAAAGCTAGATGATCAGTATATAAAACAAACTCTTTTGGCAACAAATAATGTTCCATTTCTTCAAAGCCTAAACTATTGCATAAAACTCCTAATCATAAATAGAATACTTTTTCTTGGCATCATTAAGCTTCTCACTAAAATAGGCAATGGGATTACCTTCTCGACTCAAAACAGCTCCTATAGCACTGCCACTAGAATCACAATTTACTTGAAATACCTAATTGAAATCTAGAAGTGCCAAAATAGGTTGCTTTGTGACTTTCTATTTCAATATATCAAATCTCTTGGTTGCTCCTATAGTCCATATAAACTCTTTTATATCCCCTATCATTGTCTTAGTTAGGGGCACACAAATGCTACTAAAATTCATGATAAACTTTCTATAAAAACTTGTCAAACCATGAAAAGATCGTACCTTTGCAACACTCCTTGGCATAGGTCATTCAATGATAGCCCTCACATTCTTTGGGTCCATCTTAAGACCTTCCTCTGAGACAACAAATACCAGGTATACCAACTCCTTTGCAAAACTACATTTCTTCAAATTAATTAACTTCTCCTCTCTTAGCTTCTCCAAAACTCTAATGATATGCATTAGATGTGTTGAAATGTGCTAGACAACTGAGAGGGGGGTGAATCAGTTGTCCCAAAAACTTAAAACACTTTTGCACTTAAACATTAATCAATTGTCCACAGTTATTATGATTAAATAATGAATGCATGAAATTAGAAACTTAAACACAGATGCAACATTAAACACAAGAGACACTAGATTTTTACATGGAAAAACTGTGGAGAGGATTAGCTCTCAAAATATATTGCAATCTTTGAAAAATTATGTTCAGGCTTGGTCACCCCATGGGCCTAAAACATATTGGCTCAATTCCATGAAGTATAGCTAGGTCTAGTGGGCTCACTACCTCAACCCTAAACCTAGAAAGATTACAATGAGGGATGTTAAACCCTGAGGGCTATTAAACCCTATTAGCGGATCACTGCTAGGCTCACTGCCAAAATCAACATCTTCTTCATGTCTGAGATTAAAACATTGAAGTACAATAGTTCCTCTACTCTGCTCTGCCTTTCCATCTCTTTCCTTATCTACCCTTCTTCGTACAAGGACATCTTTTCCATGACTCAATTACAAGCATTTATACACTTCATCAACCTTGGAATGATCATCAAGGTCGGCACTACAATCATCAACCATTGGAACAATCTCCAAGGACAGCATTACAAACATTTACAAAATGGGTCTTGACCTAATACAAAATTATTCTAAGGAATTGTAGTAGAGATGTATGCAGATCACGCCACACCTTAGCTAGGACTCAAACATGATCTTCCACACCACAACACGCTTCCATAATCTTCAAGGGATCTCCGCAATCACTGGAATTAACCAAGTCAGCTAAGACTAGTTACACATTATGTTATCTGGGAATAATCTTCAAACATGATCTCAATTCCTTAGCGGTAGGAACATGATCAAGAGGTATCCACAATCACATTGAAATCACCAAGAGAAACCACACAAACTCAAACCACTTTATTCATGAGATTCTTCACACCGGAGCATATAAACTTCACTATCTTCAACTGTCATAAAAGAAAGATAGCTTGTGGACCACCAAAACTTTAACCATTGCAATTGTAGGCACTTATCATTATCCTAGACTTCTCTCTAGAACTACAGAGCAAAATACTTTAATGCAAAGGAATGCAGAGCAAAACACTTTCTCTCAGGCACCAATGAATAATCAGAAAAAGTAAGTTTTACCCTGGTGAATGTAACTCACTCAAATCTTCATATCAAAGGCTCAAACTTAGGATTCAACATCTTCAGCCATGCTTCTAAATAACTTCCAATCAACACGAAATGTGAAGCAATCTTCTAGACTATTCTTTAGTATGTAACTCACTGTCTTCACTATGATTCACTGTTTACTTTCTAATTCTTCCAGAGGGGCTAATTTTCTCAATATCCTCAACATACAAAGCTTCTAAACAAATAATAAAATAGGATATAGTTGACACAAATGACAACAAAGATTTGTTGGCATCAATGACAACACCGATTAGGCACATACTTGCAACAATCTCCTCCTTTGTCATTGATGGCAACATATGATGTGAAAAACTACAACAGTCATCAAGACAAGATTCTCCCCCTATCTCTTTACACATCTGCATTCCTTGTCTACCAGAGTTTTTCACATGACATCTCTCCCCCTTTGACATCAATGGAAAAGGGTACATACTTGCAATCTCCTGCTTCTGAACCAAGGTTTCTTCTAAACTTCCTTCAGCTGACTGCTCCCCCTTACTTGATGAACTTCTCTTCTTGTTGGTTTGCCAAACCTCAACTTCAAATCTTGCTTCTATTGCACTATTTCCTCTATCAGCAACACCACAACACTTTACTTCTCTTTATTAAATACTCATATCTTATGATCCTCTTGTCCTTAGCAACCAACTTGATTACTACTTGCACTGCTACACCCTTTTCATTTTGTTGTTCTGAATACTTCCTTTTAGAAGTGCACATTAGGGTGTCCATGAATTTTCCTTCTTCTTCTTGGGGAACATAACATGATACCTTAAGAAAATAATGCTTATTAATCAACGACACCACATATAGCCAATAATTTCCATGGATCAACATTCTTTTGTCTGAAGCTTTTCTTCTATAGCCTTGTCTCAGTATCAATTACACCTATTAATTCTTTATTGGTAGCTAAAATAGTGTCTTTTTCACCTTATCAAAATTCATGACCTGTTAGCCTGTCCCTTTAGTGCATGAGTGACCAATTTATCTATCACAACATATCTCCCAGTGCTGATCATATGAGACTCTAGAATTTATATCCAACATTCATCATTGACCTCTTAACATGTTTTCAGAACTGTAGAACAAAATATGCAATAGTGAAGAAATGCGAACCCTTGTATTTTGGTGTTGCACACTATTCTAGGCTTGACTTCATCCATCTGGATTTAGACAATTCACAATGGTACTTCTTCGTACACTGCTCATACTTAGTCATTTTAGGCTTCTAGACTAGAATCCTTTCAAGGGATATAACATATTTTTTATGCCAAATCTCAACACAGACTATCTGGCTGGGGGATTTAGAATTTTCAATATGGCTCCCCCTGAGCCATAGACCACAATCTACTTCCCAGAGGAAGTAGCAACTCCAGAGTCTGGAGCACACTCATCTCTTGCTTCATTTGTTCCCTTCCTGACCCAAATCTTGTTCATTTCTTTCTTGACTTCTACTAGATCAACTATTTCCACTAATATCCTTGACTCTAATTGATCATCCTTCTTCATGTTCTTATTTCTACAGTGTTTTGCAATATGTCCAGGCTTGTTGCAATTAAAGCATGCAGTATTTTTTTGATCATTGGTTCTTCCATTTATCCTTGACCTACATAGGTTGGCCTTGTGCCCAAATTCATTGCAAGTATAACAATGGCCATTGAAGGATTTCATTATCCTATTTGTGCCATAGCCTTTTCTCCCTTGGCTCCTGCACTCATTAGCCCTATGTCCCATTTTATGGCATGCATAGAATCTAATAGAGTTCTGGCTAACTTTACTTCTACATTTGGCATCTTTATGACTAATTTTAATACATGTGAAACATTGACTAGAGAATTATGGAACATTTTGATTCATCCTGTTTCTACACTAGGTGGCCTTGTGACCAACCTTCTTGCATGAATTACAATAACCATTAAAGGATGGGTACCTTGGAGCATTTGGCTACCTGACTGATGGTCTTCTAGGTCTGTTTCTTTGATTTGGTCTACCTTTGTCCTCTTCTTGACCTACTCTAAAATCTTTACCTTTGTCAAGTCTCATGTTTTCTTTATCATTTTTCTGGCTTGCCATTAGTTTGTCATATCTAGTAGCACTCATACTGAATTGGTCTCCTTGAGCCTGTACATGTTTCAGATCAGCTTTCAGATCTACAACTTCTTCAAGTTTCATGTAGTCTTTAGTTTTGTCTTTCAGACATTCCTTAATTTTTGTTTTTCTTCATTGTCCTCTTTTAGTCTTTGTTGAAGCTGTCTGATTTGTTTTCTTAACTCTTTGATGTAATCATTTTCTTCTATTATATTTTCTTTCAAATCCATGTTTTCTTCTATAGTTTTGGAATTGTTGTTGTCAATACTGGCAATGAAGCATAGATTCATTTGATTCACAGCAGCTCTGTGATCTTCCACATCACATTTTGTTTTATCATTGATGGTCTGGGAACCCTCTCGTGCTTCAATTTGTAGATCCTTATTGGTTGGGTCCGAGTACCCTTGAATGTTCTCATTAACTTTAACATTTGTACTTTCAACAATCCTTCCCAATCTATTGATGTAGCAGTGGTAGGCTTTGGTCCAAGATGACTATCCAAGAAAAATGCCCTCCCCATACTTAGCATTATCCTTTTCCATTTTGATAAGGCATTTGCTTCCAAAGATTTTGAAATATTTCACAGTGGGTATTTTTCCATACCATAGTTCAAAGGGAGTCTTTTCATCTTTGGTTTTTACCTAAACTATGTTTAATGTATAGACAATGGTTTGAATTGCCTCCTTCCAAAATGTATCTGGCAAATTTGCTTCTTCCAACATTAATTTTGTAGTTTCCTAAATAGTCCTACTTGCTTCTTCCATTACCTTATTTTTTACAGAGAGCTATTTCTCTATCCCATAAGTCTCACATAATATATTGAAATTGTTGGAGGTGAGCTCTTCTTCTTTGCCAATTCTCAAACTCTTGATTTTTATGCCTAGCTCATTTTCAACCATTTCTTTAAAAGCTTTGAGTGCATCTAGAATCTTTGATTTATCCTTGAAAAAGCTAACCCAAGTTATTCTAGAAAATATATCAATAAAAAACCTAAAGTACCTATCATCATGGAGGCTTGGTATTCTTGTAGAACCACAAAGGCTTGTATGGATCAATTCCAGTCATACGATGGAAGAGATTTCTTTATCCTGCAATATTTTTCTTGACAATCTTTTATCTTGATATTTCCTACAAATGATGTTGTTTGAGTAATCAATTTCTGGTAGACCCTTTGCAATTTGAACTGAGCTTATTTTTATTAAAACATCAAGATTTGCATGACACAATCTTCTATGCCAGACCTAGCTTTCATTGGTCTGAGATGTGAACCCAAGAAAGTCACTTTTTCTAAGATGATAGAGATTCTCTTCTGTCCTTTTTCCAATTGCTATTGCAGCTCCAAATTTTTATTTGATTTCAAGGGTATCATTTTCAAACACAAAACTAAATCCCTTTTTGTATAACTATCTAATGCTTAAAAGAATTTTCTTTAGATTTTTAACATAAAGAACATCTTCAAAAATTTGTCTATTGGAAAAATTGATTGATCCTATTCCACATATTTCAGTAGTACAATCATCTCCAAATGTAACTATCACTCCATCACATCTTTCTAGACTAGCAAACTTAGTCTTATCACCAGTCATGTGGTTTGAACAACTACTATCAATAACCCAACAGTTCTCACCTTGAAACATGGCTTCATTACTGGTGCATACTTCTGGATCAGAACTTCTTCGATGGTTAACACTCTTTTCTTCATGAAATGCTTCCTTGGATAATTATCCTTTATTATCTCTTGATGACCATTCAGGTGCATCGGTATGTAGTTGTTTTCCTTTTGACTCCATTTAGGATCTCCCTTTGAGTTGTTAGACTCTTTTCATAGGGACTTGGTTCTGATACCAACTATTGAAATGCGTTAGACAATTGAGAGGGGGTGAATCAGTTGTCCCAAAAACTCAAAACACTTCTGCACTTAAACATTAATCACTTGTCAACAGTTATTATGATTAAACAATGAATGCATGAAATCAAAAACTTAAACACATATGCAACATTAAACACAAGAGACACTAGATTTTAATGTAGAAAACCCCAAGGTGGGGAAAAACCACGTAGAGGATTAGCTCTCAAAATATATTGAAATCTTTGAAAAATGATGTTAAGGCTTGGTCACTCCACAAGCCTAAAACATATTGGCTCACTACCATGAAGTACAGCTAGGTCTAGCAGGCTCACTGCCTCAACCCTAAACCTATAAAGATTACAATGATGGTTGTTAAACCTTGAGGGCTATTAAACCCTATTGGCGGCTCACTGCCAGGCTCACTTCCAAAATAAACATCTTCTTCATGTCTGAGATTAAAACATTGAAGTACAATAGTTCCTCTGCTTTGCTCTGCCTTTCCACCTCTTTCCTTATCTACCCATCTTCGTAGAAGGAAATATTTTCCATGACTCAATTACAAGTATTTATACATTTCATCAACCTTGGAATGATCATCAAGGTCGGCATTACAATCATCAACCATTGGAACAATCTCCAAGGTCGGCATTACAAACATTTACAAAATAGGTCTTGACCTAATACAAAATTATGCTAAGGAATTGTAGTAGAGATGTATGTGGATCACACCACACCTTAGTTGGGACTCAAACACAATCTTCCACACCAAAACACACTTCCACAATCTTCAAGGGATCCCCGCAATCACTGGAATTAACCAAGTCACCTGAGATTGATTACACGTTACGTTATATGGGAATAATCTTCAAACACGATCTCAATTCCTTAACATAGACCAATGTAGAGGTAGGAACATGATTAGGAGGTATCCACAAGCATGTTGAAATCACTAGGAGAAACCACACAAACTCAAACCACTTTATTCATGAGATTCTTTACACCAGAGCATATGAACTTCATTGTCTTCAACTGTCATAAAAGAAAGATAGCTTACGGACCACTAAAAAGTGCACCATTACAATTGTAGGTACTTATCATCATCCTAGACTTCCCTCTAGAACAATAGAGCAAAATACTTTAATGCGGAGGAATGCGGAGCATAATACTTTCTCTTAGGCACTAGTGAATAATTAGAAAACAGGTTTTACTCTGGTGAATGTAACTCACTCAAATCTTCATACCGGAGGCTCAAACTTAGGATTTAGCATCTTCAACGATGCTTCTAAATAAATTCCAATCCACAAACCAAGATCTTCAATTAGCAAGAAATGTGGAACAATCTTCTAGATTCTTCTTTAGTATGCAACTCACTGTCTTCACTGTGATTCACTATTTACTTTCTGATTCTTTTGGAGGGGCTAATTTTCTCAATATCCTCAACATATAAAGCTTCTAAACAAATAATAAAATAGGATACAATTGACACAAATGACAACAAAGATATGTTGATATCAACGACAACACCGATTAGGCATATACTAAAAATCAAAATATCATCTAAATAAACAGTAACAAAACTTCCCAAAAACTCTTTCAACACCTTGTTCATGAGCCTCATGAATATGCTTGATGGATTGGTTAGCCCAAATGGAATGACTAACCACTCATACAAACCCTCCTTTGTCTTGAAGGCTTTCTTCCATTCATCTCCTCTGATTCAAATCTGGTGATACCCACTCTTTAGATCAATCTTTGTGAAGTACTTGGCTCCACTCAAACAATCCATTATATGTACTTGATCATGATCTTATTGATGGCTCAAGAATCTGTACACATTCTCCACTCTCCATTTTTCTTTGGTGCTAGCACTATAGGTACTACACATGGACTTAGGATCTCCCTTATAAGTCCCTTCCCCAACAACTCGTGAACTTGTCTGTTCAACTCTTCATTCTTTGTTGGAGTCATTCTATGGGCTGCCTTCTTCGGTAAACTAGCTCCTAGTATCAAATCCATTTGATGACTTATCTTCCTCATTGGTGGTAAACCTTTTGGTACATTATTAGAGACAATATCCTAAAGTTCTTCAAATAGATCTAAGACTTTTGCTGGTACATCTTCACATTTCTCTTGACTAATCTTAGGAATCAATGCAAAGCAATGACGATCATGCTTCATACCCTCCAAAAATTTCCTACCATCTACCAAACACATTCTAGAAATACTACATACCTTTTCTTCCACCTCCTTCAAGGGCTTCAACTTATGATGAACTCCATCCTTTGTCAGAGAATAGGTATTTGCATGGCCATCATGGATAGCACACCTATCATACTACCATGGCCTCCCCAATAGCATATGACATACATCCATCAGTATGATATCACATAGCACCTCATCATGGTAGCCTTAACTAAACACTACTCATTGACTAAATCTCTATGGTCCTTTTGCAACCATGCAATCTGATATGGATGTGGATGCTTTCTTCTTGTCAACTTCAACTTGTTAACCATCTCCTCTGAAACAAGATTATTAGTGCTTCCACTGTCAATAATAATATCACAACACTTACCTTCACATTTGCACCTTGTGTGGAATAAACTCTTCATTTGATCTAGTTCTTTCTCCTCATTCAACAGGGTTCTTCTGACAACTAGGGTTTCTCCACTTTCAGCATCTTCAGAATGCTCATATTGTGCATCTTCATCTACATGTGCAACTCATGCATTACCTTCAAGTCTTCTATTCATCCTTCCTTGATGTTGTGGACACTCATATGCTCGATGCCCTTCTTCTCCACATTGGAAATAGGTTCCTCTGAAACCTCCTCTTCTAGGTCCTTGCCTAGGTTGGCCTCTTCCTCTTCCTCTTTGTTCACCATTGTTCTGGTCAAGAGGGCGATAGGCATTATCTCCTCTTTGATTTTGATTGCTGTCAGCTTCTTCACTTTTCTTTTGATCTTGATTTTGACCTCCATAGGATATTCCACCATTCCTTCCTCCTTGACCTCTTCCTCTTTTCTTTCTTTCAAATCTTTTATTCACCTTCTCTTCCACCTTCAGGGAAAACTGGTACGCATCTTCTATGGTGGTCATTCTGACCAGGCTCAGCTAATCTTGAATGCTTGGCCTTAACCCATTAATGTATTGGGATACGTTCTCCTTGTTGGCCTTTGCATGACCTATCCTAATAATAATCTTATAAAAATTTTCTATATACTTCTTGACAGACTTGTTACCTTGCTTCAATCCTTGTAGCTTCTTCAACAACTCCATCTCATAGTCCACAAGAATGAAATGCTTATTTAGTTTGTCCACCATCCAATCCCATCTGGTAATATTTCCTTTTCCAATTCTATTTCTCTCCTACTGGACCTCCTTCCACCAAATACTGGCATGGCCCTTCAACTTTGTTTTTGCAAACTTAACCCAATCTGGGTCTTCCATATCTTCATACTCAAAATATTCCTCCATGTCATTGATCCAATCAATAAGCTGTTCTTGATTCAAATCTCTAGAATAGGTAGAAACTTCAATCCTGGGCCTCTTTCCAATCTTCAAAATAGCCCTCAACAAACTAACTTTGGTAGGATCTCCTGCAACTTCTTGTTCTTCCTCAGATAGCTCTTCTTCAACTTCATCCTCGCTTCTCTTGTTCTCAACTCAAAACCTTTTTGTAGCTCCTCTTGCAATGCATCGATCTTCCTTTGTAGGGTTCTAAAACCCTCTTCTATCAAAGCATTTCTCCCAACATAGTTTCCTCGTGGAGGCATCTTGATCTCCGCAGCAAACCCACAATTTCAAGCCCTGGTGTAAACTCCCTCATGGTCCGTGATTTGTCTACACACTCAAGAACCCTTTCTCTAATACCACTTGATGAAGGGGGTAAATCATAAAACACACAAAAAAAGAAATTGCACATAGAAAATAGAATATTTTTTTATTGATTTGGACAACTCATTACATTATAGAAGCTTAAATACAATCAGAGGAATCAATCCTCCATAGGCTACAACACATTACAACTACCTATCTCAAGACCATGGAATCTCCTACCTTCTGTAACCCCAAATCAGATAGGGTTTCTAGTTTCCCACCTTTTCTTGACTCTACACTTTCCCCCTTATCTCTACTACTACCAAGGGTTCCCAAAAATGGTCATAAATAGCCCCTTTTGGTAGCCAATAGCCAAATTTTGAAATTTGCATCTCCCTCCAAAAATAGGTCAACTTCTGGGAGCCATAACTTTTGATCCAGGTGTCTGATTGACGAACCATTTAAAGTGTTAGAAATATTACGGAGTGATCTACGTACTAGGAACTCGCTCTATTGGTTCTGCCCATTTTTTAGGCCTATACAAAGCTATTTAATGCCTAAAACCTAAATTTGAATAATTTTCAAGCATTTTTTGAGAAACATACACTTTTATATCTTTTAGCTCACAAATGATCTTTGCATGATTCCTTTGCCAAAGCTCATATTTTTCATTTATTGAGCTCCCTATAAATTTTTGCTTCAATCCATGCCCAAATGCAAACTTTCCAAAAATAACAGTTTGGAAAAATTGAAAGTTCTACATCATTATTCAAGTGATTATGGAACCAGAAATACTAATTTTGAAAAGAAATGAAAACATCATCAATGATTTTGAATCAACATTTATTTTTGGGTTATGCAAGATTGCTCTTACACCTCTAGATGCTCTTGCATCAAATAGTGTGTTGTAGAGTATTCTGGCTTAGAGGATATTTTTTGAGTTTTTGCTCCACATTTTTTCTAAGTTGAAGACCAGAGTATGAGATTTGGATATGTTTTATAGAAGTGTTTGAAGGTACTAAATCTAAAATTTGGTGGTCCGGATCACTGTGCAGTAGAATTTGTGTTCACCAGTTTGAAGACTGTATTTGACAGAGTTTCTGAGTTGAGCAGAGGTGTTTGGGAGAAAGTATTTTGCTCTACATTTCTCTACAGAGTGGTTTTAGGTGATGTGGTTCTAGCCATATGTTTAAAAGGTCCTTAGCTATCTTCATTCTAAATTATTTGTTATTTGGTTCTCTGGAAAGCAAGTTATTGAGTAGCAAAACTTGGCAGTGTTGATTGTAAGTTGTCTTCAAGTGAGATTTGTTGTCTTCAAGTGAAACTTGTTGTAGCTTGATTTGTTGTCTCCCAGGTCATTTATGTTGTTTTTGGATGTCTCCAAATCATGTTAAAGGCTTGGGTTTGATCTGCAAGCTAAGATTAAGTTCTTGGAAGTGTGTGCCTAAGTATTCTTCGTGTTTGCACTAGTTTGGCCGACTTGGGTGCTAACACTCTTTGCAGTTGTGTTTCATGGATTGTAGAAGCATGTTGAAGCATGTGAAGATGTATTTGGGTCCAAGATAATCCGTAAAGTGTTCTTCTTTCACTCATTAGCTCCATAATCTTGTTTAGGTACAGACTTAATTTTAATTATGTATGTTTGTCAACCTTGGAGACTATTCCAAATGTTGCAGATTGTATTGCCAACCTTGATGTATGTTCCAAGCTTGATGATTGGTATAAATAAATGTAATAAATCCATGTGTGGTGTGTGTGGATATGGGGATGTAAAGATGGAAGCATTTTTATTGTTTAAGGGAACAAAGGTGATATGTATTGTACTTCAATGGAACTGAACTCAGGCATGTTGTAGATACTATCATATCAGTTCATGGCAGTTATCCACCCCTCTTGGTAGTGAGCCACCCCTTGGTAGTGAGCGCTAAGGCAGTGATCCTTTTTACAGTGAGCATTCTTTTGGGTAGTGAGCCCTTTGGCAGTGAGCCTCTTTTGTTATTCAGTATTGTTACTACATTATATTGTGAGCTAATACTCATCATGGTTTTTCCATTTTAGGGTTTTCCATGTAAAAATCTGGTGTTCATGTGTGAATGGTGTTGATGTGTTTCAGTTTTAATTTTGCATTTCATGTTTAATCTTCATAACAGATTAAGAGGTTAAAGTAAGTGAATGCGAATGTGATTTTGTTCAAGAGAATTTACAGTTTTTGATATAACTGATTCACCCCCCCTCTCAGTTGTCTTGTACCTTCAACAAAGATGACAGTAACTAACTCAATCAAAGCATGTTTATCTCCATCTCTAGTTTGATGGCCTAATACAACATGCTAGGTATTGTAGTCTGCAAGGGTCATCATTGCTTCTTCCTTGTCCACTAATGGGGTAGCAACATGGATGATTTGGACTCCATATGAGTTAGTGGTGATATGGGAAAACATCTATGCCCACATTTTTTGGGCTTAGCCTTCAGCACTTCTACCAGATTGGCAAGGTCATCTTCCTCAACATATGATCTATTCCTCCTCTTTACTATTCTATTGAGCCAAGTAGGATTTTGTTCAAGAGAATTTAAGGTTTTTGATACAATTGATTCACCCCCCCTCTCAGTTGTCTTCTGCCTTTAACAAAGATTATAGTAACTAACTCAATCAAAGCATGTTTAAATCCCTCTTGTTGGTTATGATGTTAGGCATAAATAAACATAGATAAAGAAATGCAAATCAAACCTTTATCATCTTGAAAGATACAATGAATTCAAAGAATTCATGATCCCAAGTCTCTGTGGATTAGTTCATAATCTACTGATGTTGCTTTTTGGTTTGATGTGCCTTGTTGTTTTCCATTCAAGGGGTCCTATGCTTCTAATTCTAAGAACTGATGTCTAAACATCTAGAATTTCACCTGCTTTCTGTAAATCTTTCAACAAACAAGGTTAATGTTACTGTATTTAAACAGATGATGAGGATATTTTCTAAGTTTGATCAATTCTTCTATTCCTCAACTGATATGACTAAATTCACCTCTACACAATAAATTCGCCTAAATTATGTGCTTGTAGGTAGAAATTTACATGGTTATTGTCATTATTTATGTTTATTTGCATGATATTTATCATTTCAACATGTTGTTTGGCTCAAATATGCTATAGATATTCAATTACTTACGTGATATCAGCATATTTTATTGTATTTGCTTAAGATTTTCTAAAAATATGCAATTATGATGATGATTTTAAAATAAAATCAAAAAAATTTGAATCAATGCTTGTTAAATCTTGTTAAAATGAGTGAATCTTTAGCTATGATCCATATACATTCCTGATACTATCATGAAGAGAAGGAAACCAAACCATATGTTCACCAAGATGTTCCACAGCTAGCTATGATTGATGCTAACTTCAATGAAAGGAATGAAAGCAACATGCACAACATGAAATGTACTCTAAGGGACGTAGCAAATCAAGGTACAAGTCAAGAATCCATTCACAGATTACTCAAAGTTTACGATTGTATTTAATTAGAGCTTCTTCTTCATTAAGTATACGAAAGATATGTACATTTACAAGTAGCCTTGAGAATTAGTCCTGATGCTTCAGCAATCTAATCTCAATTAAGTTTTGAATGATTACAAAATGCACTCCATCTCCCTTTTATAGAACAAGAGGAGGCAGTTACAAAATGATCCTAGGATCAGGATTCAACAATTAGGATTAACGGTCCATGTTACCCCTTGACCAAGTCAACGGGTAGACACATGGCATAAGTTGCCAGCTAGCAACCGTTTGGTAGTATGCACATGATCATGTATTATTGCTTCATGCTTATTCTTCATCTTCCTCATCATTAGATAAATCATCTTCATCTACAGGGACACTTATCACTCCCCTGATGGGCTCATATGCTTGTACTATCCTTTCAATTTCCCCTGCATCCTAGACTTTGGCCTTCATGACTACATGTTCTTGTGATTTTAATTGTGTTTGCAATATTGACCATTTGTTCTTTCTTCTATTCAACATTTCATTATATTTTTCCACCTTTGCTTTCATCCTCATGGCCTTGTTGATAGTATCCTCTGATAACTAATTGAGAGGGTCATCTATAGCAGGCTTGAAATTGTCTTGGAAGGCTTTAACTATAAAGTCTACATCTTGATTTTCAATCTTCCATTCCACCTTTTCTTTAAGAGCCTCCAATATTTCTACTTCATCATATAAGAGTTTGTACAATCTAACATTGATATCTCTGAGCTTTGCATTGTACTTCCTAAGGATATCACTCTCAAATTTGGTATCTTCATACCATATGCTTAACAGCTTCGATGTTTGGTTATTTAATATCTTGTTGTAAACTAAGACATTGGCATCTATGCGCTTCATTTCTAACAAGGCAGTTAGATGTTTCTCAATCTTGATTGATCTTTGCCTAACTTCCTTCTATAATTTATCTACCTTGCTCTTCAATGTGTTGAGTAGGTTCCAATTATTAAGAGATGTCTTTATCACCTTCTTTGCCTCTGTGATGAATTAGATGAACCAATTGTCCATCATATGTGCTTTATGCTTCAAAATGTCCATCCCTGTCACTTCATCCTCTGATATAATAGTCAGTGGGCTAAATGTGTTGACTGGCATATGATTGGGGTCTATCAACCCTTTTATGAATGTGTGCAATTAAGCAATGTGCTCTTTGTGCACCTTATTTTTATTCTTCTCTCTCTCTACACTTTTCAATAAAGAATCAATTATATCTTTGGCCTCTTAGCCTTCTTATTTCTCTGTACCACAGGTATAGCTACTTCAGCTATCCTCCTACCTATTGTCTAATCTCTCTTTATTGCCAACATGGCCCTAGCCCTTCTCCTTGGCTTGACTGTATTGGCCAAAAATAATGAAGTAATATCAAAATCTGATGCAACACTAGGTGGATGTGCATGTACCTCTTGTTGTAACCAGTATGACACATCATCTATAGACCCTTGCTGATCTATACGTTCAATGTGAACATCTAGTGACTCTGCATTTTGTTCCATCCTTGGTGGTGATTGCCCTTTCTCTTGTTCCCCATCCTTTGACATACCTATCTCTTTAGAATCTTGGGTTTTATCTATCTCCATTTTATCTGGCTCCCTCTCAGGTACTTGTTCATTATCCTGACCATTATTCTTATTAGGGGCTTCTTCATCCTCCATGTGTACATTGGCTTCTAGCTTCTTTTTCTCCAGAGATAGGTCCTCACCTTTAATTTCATCATCCTCACCCTGATATGTCAAGTCTATTGCTACTGGGCTGGTAACCTGATCTACTAATCCTGCCAAATCAATTTGTTGTGCTACAATTCTAGGATTACCTTCTATTATCTCCTCTTCTTTGACCTCCTTTTGTACTGTGGGGGTACCATGAGGGGTCATCTTTGTGTTCTTTACTAGTGTCTTCATAGAACTCGCAGACACTTCATTTACCACATTATCATCTGATAACTCCACTGTGTTATCCAATGGAAAAGACTGATCACTTCCTTTATTATGCATCTCCTTCTTCTGCTCTTCTTCTAGTTTAGTCTTGAAATGCACTATGGTAGGAATAGGCACCTCATACTACAAGGTTCTCTTGATACTTTCGCCACCCTTTCCTTTTAGTATAATGGTGGGGTTTACATCTATTGTCTCCCTCATTGCAGATGTCTGCTTCTTTTGGGATGTTTCCTGAGTTTTCTTTTTCTTTCTACTTACTAGGATATCATCATCATCTATACTTTGCCCTTCGACCTCATAAGTAGGAGCAAGTTTTGTGATTGGCTTTTGCTATTTTGTAGGTGCATGAGATGTAGTGGCAGCAAAAGTTGAGGTCAGATCCTCTTGAGGTTGAGGATAATGAATGATTCTTACACCTACAGCTTGGTTTCCCTTCTTGGATTTTCCTTGCTGCCTTTCTCCTTTAGATGCCCTCTTTTCTTTGAGGAAATCATCATATTCATCATCTGTCAATTCTTGTCTCTTCCTCTTCTTATCAATAGTGAGAGCTACCCCCTTTTTCTTCAATTTTGTAACTTTTGCATCCACCCAGTCTTTGGTTAATAGCATAACCTTTGTGTTATCTATTCTAATGATGTCTCTTCTGGTTGATTCCAGTCAGGGGATGATATTGTTTCATTGTATATTTTTGTTCTCTCATATTCCTGAGACATGATGTTCCCATCATCTTCATGTAATTGCATTGACACTGGTATGGAGTCCAATGTACGGATCTGTTTCAGAGTAAGCCTTTGATAGCCTCTCCTTCTCACTTCCATTTCATCATCACAATCCACCCAATAGTCTTCAAGCTGCATCTGATGCATTGGCTTCTTGTGTAGTGCATGCATCCTACCATATGGGTCATATTGCCTAGATAGTGAAAAAGGTTACAAAGACATCAAGTGCAATCCCACTATCACCTCCTTGTCACTCTCCTTGTTAGGGAACATATACCACCCAATCATGATTGGGAACAGGACATTAGGTATCTTGCCTCTCTCAACATAGGCCTCAAATGAAGGCAATATCTACCTAACCATCTCCATCAGGATGACCTTATCAGTTGGGTATCTTGGTAACATGAGAGGCTACCCAGTAAAACCTTTTATTCTTATATATTTGAATGTGGAAAATTGGATGAACCAAGCCCCATGCTTGTATATTATGGCTTGATCTTCCATGCTCGACCTCTTTGCTATGTCTTTTTCTATAGTCCTTACTAAATACATGGAGAATGAATCATTTACTCTCAAGTAATGCTGGAGAGACTCTCTCTATTTTAATTGTGAGTAGTGATCCCATATGTTTACATCTATAGGGTTACTACCAACCCTACCTACTATTTACAATCCATTGAATGTCCCCTTGAATGCACATGCATAAACAACGTGAGAGGTCATATGGAATATATTGGTCTTTGCTCCTAGATTAATCATTCCTTCATCTAGACTATCACTTATGATCTTGGCCCACTGGGGTTTCTCATTAGTATCTGCTACCATTCTTATTAGACCATACATCTAATTTTCAAAGTATCCAGCATTTGGTTTTCCTGTCATGCGGCTAAGCATCACCATCATGTACTGATATTCAGGGGCAAAATCAAACTTATACAAATGCACAGGTAGCGAGGCTTTATATGTGTTGTCATTGGCTCTCCATGAGTACATGATTTTTCTACATTCCTTTATGGTTTTATTGTATTTATTTTCTAAATATTCCAAGTTTATTCCATGCACTTGAGGTCCTCTAGGTAAATTGAAAGTTATAGTAATACCCTCAACTGAGAAGTCTGCATATACCCTGTCATGCTTCTCTACCTTTCTGGTGTCAGTATTGTAATTACGAGCACATTCTACTACCAGCTCGGTGGCCTCCATTGCATAAGGGAATCTTCCTTCATGCCACATGCCTAAGTTATAAACGTTGATGAGCAGGGGCTGTCCACTCCCCTTTACTGAAAATGTAATCCATGCATCCATATCAGTGTTCCTTACATGAGTGTCATTTATCTGTCCATATTTGAATGTTATTCCCTTAGGTTGTATACACATAGGTTTTAGAAATTTTGCATCTGACTTGTTCTTGTAGACTGCCATTGAATCCTACGATAAAACACATATATCTCTTACCCTAACATATCATGTGATCATGAAAATTAATGATTATATGAATATCCTGATGTTTTGATTCTTATTCAACACATTTCATACATCATCATATTGATTTACTCTGGTAAAAATAATTTTTACCTGTTCATTTTATCCATAAATGACAAAGGAGGGTTTTATCGTTACATGCCTGATATTTGCTACCCTTTTATTATTCAGTTGATATTCAGTTGTGCATGCTCACCTTGCACTTACCTTCTTCTATTTTCTATTTAAATTCGCACCTCGTTCCATTGCTTTCACCTTAATCACATAGTAACTCTATAACCTTTGCTAAAATATGTGATAAATTCAAAATGAACTCAAATCCTTGATTTTAATCAAAAGAATTGTTGAATTAGGGTATGATTAATACTTAATTGTTAATATCTATTGATTGGAACCTAATTATCAGAGATATTAAAAGGTGGCACATGATTATTTGAAATTTTGAAGGCTCACCCACCGTTGGAAAAGCATGTAATGCGGGAAGACACATTTGTAAATATCAAGGATATTAGGAACATGACCTCTAGAAGATGATGACATCATCATCATGACAATGACCAACCGTTGACCAACAACCAAAATCAGGTCATTTTACTTTGTTTTAACGATCATGATAACATACGGTGATGATATAATTGATTCAATGTGCCACATGGCAGCAGCTTATTGGTTCATAAAGATCTTGTAGTTAGGGTAAAATTGCAAATCAGGGCAAATGAATAAACGACAATGATAAAAACCCTAGCAATGCACAATGAAGCACAAGACAACATGAAATCAAAATAACAAATGTAAATACAAACCGATCTCCATGATTTATCTCCATTGCTCTTCTCCACCTCGCATGAGCATGCAAGATTTTGAAGGATTATTGTTGGAAGAATGTTGGGTGCTCACTTATGCAGCATAACATTAAGATGAAGATGCTAGAATGAATGATAGATGAAGGATGCAAAGGCTCTAATGATATTTCAACAACATGTGGATACTTGAGGATCAATGCATTATAGAAAATCTGGCATAATAAGGCTACTTGAGGCTCAATGCATTATAGAAAATCCGGCATAATAAGGGTACTTGAGGCTCAATGCATTGCTAATGGCTTATGAGGGGATTGATTTATAGGCTTGGCTTAGTTCAAATGGATGGCTAGGATCAATTAGGGCTTTAGATGAAATGGATGGATAGGATTAAGTTAGGTTTCCTTGTACATCAAGAAATTGTAGTCATGTGACATGTGGCAAGGGAAGATAAAGCTTAGGTGTGCTTGTGTAGATAAATACTAAAATTAGGTCCCATTAGTTGTGCATGTGAAAGATAAAAGTTGTAACACATGATTGACTGGACAAGTGTTGGAATGTGATAAAAGATGAGGACTTAATTCAAATAAAATATTTGAATTAGTTGTGATATGAGTTGGATATTAATTAAATAAATAAAATTTATTTAATTAATTGGGATGAGGATAAGATAAATGGGATTATGCATGTGAAATTAATTAAATAAATAAAATTTATTTAATTAATTAGCTAAGTAGGATGAGGATGGGATTAAATGGGATTTTAATTAAATAAATAAAATTTATTTAATTAATTGGCTTAATGGATAAATGGGATTAGGACAAAATGCTACAAGATGTCTAGGATAATGTTTTAAACAAGGTGTTGTAGGACATGGACAAAGTTGGGACAAATTTAGGTGTCTACATTTTGCCCCTCTTTGAGATGATGTTCGAGATGATAAGATTTATGTCGAGTAACATCATTTCAAAGAAGTTAAGGTATGGATAATTGATAGGGATGCTAATGATGATGTAAGGATAGGTTGGTGATGCCCCCTCGAGAGGATAGGTGGGTTGGACAAACACAGGTATGCTCTCGAAAGAAATGGCTTGGCTGCAAAAGAAAGATAAGGGGATAGATAGAAGAAATGATGGTGCATTATGCTGCAATGAAAGTGAGCAACCATGATGTTTGATATAACACTAGACGTTATGCACCAAGGTATAAGGACCAGGGTGACGATGTGTCTCATGCCCCAGCATAATACAACCTTGTCTGGATACAAGATATGACTATTAGCTAGATTGATACCGATGATACAAATGCAAGATAAAATGATAACACACACAAGCAAGCAAGCAAGCATGCACAAATGATTCAAAATAAACAAGGTATTGCCCCTGTCAAGTTGTAAACCAATGATTAATTGTTGATTGTTGATAGTTGAGAGTGTTGTCATTGCGAGGAAATCTATATCCCTAGATCAACACAAGGTTGTTTGTTGAGTTGGTTGGTTGATTGGCTAATTGATTTGGCTTACAATAATGCTAGGATCAAGACCATGGATTGCGTTTGGATAACTTGGCTTGATTGATTAACTTGCTTGGGATGGATTAAGGATGGGCTTACACTTGGATCATTTCTTGGAATGATTTGAAGATGATGAAATGATGGATGAAGATTGATTTGATGAAATGTTGATGATGGGATGATATGTGGTGGATTGAGCTGCTTTTGATTTGCTGAAGTGATTGGATTTGTTTGGATGGCTAGCTTGATGTGCTTTGGTGTTGATGCTGATGATTGATAGAATTTGTTTTGATAGTTGGCTTGATGTGCTTTGGTTGTGATGTTTGCTATTGCTGGGTTGATTGTTTTGATGATTGGATTGTTTTGAATGATGATAACGATGGTGCGATGATTAGAGTGTCCACTCAAATCTAAGCATAAGCAAGTGTTCTCAGTGTGCTCAAAGGATGTAAAACAAACAAGGTATTGCCCTTGTCAAGTCGTAAACCAATGATTGATTGTTTGACTGATGATTATAGTGTTGTCATTGCGGGGAAAGCTATATCCCTTGATCAACACAAGGATGTGGGAACGCTATATCCCAGTGATGATGATTGATGATGATTGATTTGGTTTATGACAAGATTAGGATCAAACCCTGTTGATTTGATTAGATAATGTTCCTTGATTGATTATCTTGCTTGATACAGATTAGTGTGACTTGGATTTTAGATCATTGCTTAGATTGAGTTAATTGATATGATTGGAAGAAGTGATTGATTGATGATGATGATGATTTGATTTTGATAGAATGTTTATGGAATGGATTGTTTTGGATGATGTGATTGGTTTTATTGCTTGGATATTTTTCATTGGATATTGATTTTTTTGGATTTTTGAGAATATTTGATTTTTTTGGATTTTTAAGAATATTTTGTTGTTTTTTTGGATTTTTTTGAAATGTTTTGGAAAATGCCAATGGATTTACAATTGGGTAGCCTTTGTGCTTGATACCAATGACAAGGGAGAAAACCAAGTCTAGGTGCAAGGGATGGATAAAAGGATAAGCTCATAGTAAATGTGACGGTAAGATGATGAGAGTTGGATGGGATGGAAGGCTCATGAGAGTTAGATGGATAGATAAGAGGATAGGCCATATAAGGGATGGATGCATGCCTCATGATAAATGGATAGGTAGGCTATAGTGGAAAGCTCATAATAAGGATACGCCATAGTGGATGGATCATAGGGGAGCTAGGATGTGATCTCCAAAGGCTATGTTGCATAGGAAGAACTTGCCCCATTCTAGGTGGTAATGCTTAAGATTTTTACATGATACATGATGGATTGGTTTAAATGAGATGGATAAATGGTCAATGGATAGGACTTGGTTTGGACAGAAGGTATGCCAAGAAATATCCAAACATGCTTCAACATTTTGCCCATATGTCTTCATCAAAATCAAAAGGCAGAAGGATGGATAAATGGGTTCAATAGGATAGGCATGTTTATGTAATGGCTAAGGATGGTAGGATGGTATGGTACTGGTAGGATAAGATAGGATGGAAAATGATATAATGGGATAGATAGTTTAGAAATGGATAGGTTGGATGAGACAATGTGCCCCCAAGTGTAACTGACATGGAAGATCAACCTACACATGACGCCTGTTTGCCAGGTTTTCATCATGGTACTTATCCAAGGCACCTGTTTACCAGGTTTTCACCGTTGGATGAAGGGATTTCTCTTTACTATTTTGACTTCTTTTTTCTTTTTTCTTTTTTGCTTTTTTTTTTTCTTTTTTGCTTTTAGATGTGTTGACAATTACACATGGCGCCTGTTTGCCAGGTTTTCACCATGGTAATGGATAGGAGGGACTCAAGTGGCTAGTGCGATGGATGTTGGCAATCTCATTAGAGATGGATGTCATCGCATGAACCATGTCGTTATACTCATAGATGTTGATAAGGGATTGTGTCGATTGGAGATGGATTAGGTAGATAGTAGATTATGATGTGGATTGTGGAAGGGTAGGCTAGTGGCTTATGATGTGGATTTATATAGGCTTATGAAATGAAGATGGATGAAAAACTCATGCAAAAGCATGGACCACAGGGTTAGCATGGAGGAGATATGTAGGATAATGGATGGAATATGGGGAGATGTAGTTATGTGGAGGTGCTGTAGAGTGGAAGGGAACCATGACCAATGGTTACACACACCATGATAAACATTGAAGCTTTTGATGGGATGGTGGTGTAGGAAGCAATGGAGATGTTTTCTTAGGGGATGGTTGATGAAGTGATTTAGGTACCCACATATATTTAGCATTTTTAGTGCATTTGCTTTGCTTGTGGGATTTTTGATGGGAATGGAAGTTTTGGATGGAAGTAGGCTTTTGGATGGATATAGGTGGTTGGGATTCTTGGCATGTGGATGAGGATGCCTCATTTGACTTGCTAGCTATTTGCTTAGGAACCCAAACCATTTTGCTTTTGGGCTTTGCTTTTGGAGGTATGGGCTTAGATAGTTGTTTAGATGAACTTTGCTTTGATTTTGATTCTTCATGTCCTAAGGTATGAAGACCTTTAGGATTTTTGGTAGGATTTTTAGCTTTGTAAGTAGAGGCATCAAAATTTTTTCTTTTGAATCCCATGGGGTGGGTGGAGTGGATGGAATGATTGGAAGCTTTATGCTTAAACGATGTGTGCCTTTGTTGGCCATGATTAGGGATGTAAGAATACTTATGAATGATAGGTATGTTAGGTGTTGGAAGCAATCGTGGCAAGGTGGATGGAGGGATATTTGGAGTTGGTAAAAGTGGAGGCAAAGTGGATGGTGGAAGGTGCACGATCACATGCTTTTGACATTTATAAGATGATGGAGGTGAAATGGCTACATATGTTTTGGGAACATGATGGGGGGTGTGATAGAAAGTGGTAGGTTTAGGATACATGAAGGGATTACCAACATCTTTAGCTTGTTTACCTTGGGATATGTATCCAAGGCCATATGAGCATTGAGGGATCTTGACATGGTTTGGCTCCAAAATACCTTATTTATAAAGGCCTAGACCTTTGCCTTGGTAGTTCATGTTTTGGAGTATGCGATGGACAATGGGACTAGGTGTGCTTTGAACACTAGACTTGAGCTCATTATTCGATGAAGAGGGTGAAGTGGATAAAGGTCGTTGTTGTCCTAAGGAAGAACACTCATGTATAAGGGTGGTAAGACCAATAGGACATGATGGGGAACTTGAAGTGGAATTGATGGTGGATGTGGAAGGAGGATCATTAGGATCTTGATTAGCATTGTGTCCACTAAGATCCAAGTTATTTGTCTGATCTTTTATGCTTACTTGGGGGACAAGTGTCTCATCATGACAAGTGGATGTTTGCTCACTATGGATAGGGCTGGATGGCAGATGACTAGGAGCAATGTGGATATCTTGCTCATGGATGGATATAAGATTATGGATAGGATCAAGGTGCTCATGCATAGCTTCTTCATAGGTATCATCTTGATCATGGAAAAGATATATGTTATGGATGGGTTGAATTTGGATAGCTTGCTCATGAATGGTTGTTAGAAGATGGATAGGATCAAGTGGCTCATGGATAAGTTCATCATTATGGCTATCATCTTGATCATGGAAAAGAAATATGTTATGGATGGGTTGCATAAAAGTGTTTTGATCTTGAGTTGGACTAGGGCTTAATGTTTCCACATGCTTAGGATTAAACCTTTGACATACCTCTTGGGTTGCTTGAATGGAATTGGATGACTCTTGGATAGGCTCTTGGTCAACAACATGAGAACATGATGACTCTTGACTTAGGCTTGTGGTTGGAGACTCTTGAATATGCTTGATGGCTTGTATGTCACATGATGGGCTTGAAGGACTAGGCATGTTAATTGAGGGCTCTTGGATAGGCTCAAGGATAGGTGTTTGGCATGGGGATAAGTAGTTCCTTGCTAGTAGCCAATGGATCACATCCTTCGTAAGGGTATGAGTGGATGGGCAATATAATGGATGGATGATAATAGTAGATGGTGTTGTAGGCTTATGATTAGGATTAGGTTGAGGGCTAATTGGATTGGGTGGATTAGGATTTGGACTAGATGGGGGTGACACATGGGATTGGGATGATGTGGCATGTTTTCCCATTATAGGTAGGTACACCTTGTAAACAATTGGGACAAATATGGGGCATGTATTTGTATCATGGCCTTTGGTCCTATGATATGCACAATAATCATGTTCATCATATGGACTTTCTTCACATGGTTTGACTTCGGGAAGTTCAATGAGTTTTTCTTCAAGCATCCTTTTTAAAACTCTCTCAGTCATATCCTTTGGTGAAGGATTAGAATGACATGGTGATGAAGGTAATGGAGGGCTTGGTGGTTTGGAAGGTAGAGGGATTAATGGACTAGGGGTAGGATCACATGGTGGTGTTGGGATAGGATTAGTTGGCTCATGTGTTGGTGGGTGATTAGATGATGAAGGCCACTCTAGATTGGTATCTCCCTTGTCAAAGGTTATTAGATCTTGCATAGAATAACTTGGGCTTGTTTGATTTATGTACAAGGGACTACTTGGACTTGGATGTGTTTCTTGTTGTAAAGGTGGATTTGGGCTCATTTGTGCTTGTTGTGGAGGCCATTGATAGTCTTAGAAGCTAGGTGTAATGGTAGGATATGTAGACAAAATATCTTGAGGTGGACCCAAAGATGCGGGCATTTGATCTTGTTGGCAAGGTTGATTTGTGCTCACTTGATTCATGTACAAAGGGCCATTGGTACTTGCATGTTGTGTTTGTGAAATCACTTGATTGTCTTGTGAATGGGCTTGGTAGTGCATTAGAATGATGGCATGAGGGATTCGATAAGCTTGAGGTGGATGTTCATAGGTTGATGTGGCATTGACTTCGTGGATAAGTGGATTAAGTTGATAGGAAGTGGATGGATATGACATGTGGCTATGAGGTGGATTAGGTTGGTATGGATTGGCTAAGGATTGATGTACTTGTTGAGCTTGACTAGTGGCTAAAAGGTGTTGGACTTGGGCTATGAAGTTTTGTAGTTGAGGTGATTGGCTTGCATGGGGTTGAGCTCTTTGGAGGAAGAATTGTAATATTTCAATGGCATCTTGGCTAAGGGGTTGTGATCCTTGATAAAGATTTTGGGGGGAATCTTTGGAATTTGATTTCTAGGTCCTCTAGTGTAGACATGTTGTCACCAAGTGTTTGTCTTAAGTCCTTTTAGCAAGTGCTTGTTTAGGGATTCGATGATGATGTGGATTGTTTGGATGATGTGGATGTGAAGGGTTGGATGATAACTAGGCTATGTTTGGGATGAGAGTGATTAGATTTGAATGTTATTGGAAGAATGTGTAGGATGACTTGTCTTTATGTGTTTGGGTGTTTAGAGCTTGATGTGGCAATATTCAAACAAATGATTATGCATATACACACATGAATCATTCACGTAAGACACATAAGCAAGTTTTAGTTTGGAAGAATGTGATGATGGTTAAGAAAGCACGTGAAGACACTTCAACAAGTCCTAGTCAAGGCAAGGCCACTATCACAAGGAGGTTCTAGTTAAAATCTGGGGGACCGGCACCCCACGAGCATCCAGCAAGCCACTTAAGACTTTAACTAACCCTACTAGGAGTTTTAATATACACAAAGGTACACCTCCTTTCGAGTTAGCACTATATGGTGAGCGCTAATACTGGTTAGACTTGGCTTTCACCTTATCCTCTTATTTTTATAGCGGACCGGATGAAAGTACCACTTGAGGTCGTTCCCTTGGGGTGGATACCAAGGCAGGCCTCTCTAAGGCTAAACAAAAGCAACACAAGTAAATGTTTTTGATCTCCAAGTTCGTGTTGGGATGCGAGGAGAGAGCATACACATTTACTTGGTCACACTCGCATGGGGTTCATTAACCTTAGAAGTTCAATGTGTGGAAGACAATGCAAGCACTTGTTTGTTTTAAATCCCAAATCTAAATGTGATGAAAGACAATGGTTTGTTTTAGCCCAATTTTTTTGATGTGAATTTGCAAACAATTATTCGTTTTAATCCCAAAGTCCAAATGTGTGATCAAACAAGATTAAGAGATGAAAGATTAGAATGAGTGCACCTGATACAATCACTTTCCAATTTGTTGTGGATGTTGATGCCAATGCTGCTCCAGCTCCTTAGATGTCCTTGCAAGTCACAAAAATTGGAAAAGACCAAGTAAACTTGCACAAGAAGATGGTTATGTGAAAAAGATGAAATCTAAAAATTCTAATGAAAATGATCTGATATAGAAAAATTGATTGCATAAACAAAAAGTTTAGGAGATTCTAAGCAATTTAAAAAAAAGTTTCACTGAAAAATGATCAAAATTGCTCACGTTATGCTCAAATGAAGTTTGCAATGAACCTGAACTTTGACTGATAAAAAAAACTTAAAAATGGTATAGTCACCTAATAAAAGTAGTACAGTTGTGAAGTTCATCCTCTCAGCTTTCCAACAAGTCTTTGTTTGTGCAATTTTGCCTCCGTATGTGAAAGTTATGATAGAAATACCAAGATGCACAATGACAGCAACTAGAAGCAAGTTACAGTTGCCAGATGCGACATACTATTGATCAAAGGTGATCTGTATTTTGTGACAGGTGGGATACTACAAATCAAATGTGACACAAAAAATACTAGATACAGTTCCTGTTAGCTTGTAAGCGATGCGGATATACCCAGAAGCGACCGATTGCGGGCTAAAAGCGACCTGTATCTGCAAAAACATAGTCAAAACACTATCCTGCACAGGCGATCACTGTCAGTTCATAAGCGATGCCTATTAGTTTAAAGGCAGCTTCTGTAGGATCATAAGCTATGTAAATAAGTTTGAAAGCGACCACTGTTCAATCAAAAGCGACGTGCATAAACTCATAAGCGGTCACTGTTAATTCATAAGCGACGCGCATCAGGTTAAAAGCGACCACTATTAGTTCATAAGCGAGCAACCCATTTCAAAAGCGAAACTAACAGTGTAAAAGATCTAAAGCACATAGGCGAATTCTGTTGAAGCAAAAGTGATGCATTTCATACCTTAGGCGATCACTGTCGATGTAAAAGCGATCCAGAAAATGATAGATGCGGCCGATCCCGGTGTAAAAGCGATGCGGATATGCAGAAAGCAGTGGATTTTTGCTCATAAGCGATGCAAAAATGGATGAAAGTGATACATAATAGCTCATATACGACTAAAAAAAAGCCAAAAGCGATGCATAATAACCCAAAAGTGATATGGAGAGTTTCAGGAGACAGAATACAAATGTTAACCATAAGCGACCAAGTTTACTATATGTGATCTCTTTTTGTTCAAAAGCGAGCACTGTTTGTTTAAAAGCGGACCAAATTTGACCATAAGCGACTGCTGTTTGCTCAAAGGTGAGCTGATTTAGCCCAGGCGACTGCTGTTTGATCATAGGCGACCTGAATTACCAGAGGCGGATTTCTGCAGACCGGTTGTTGTTTTCTTCACCAAATGCTCCATTTTTCATCAAATTTAGGCAAATTTATACTCAAAATTTATGGAAACAGCCTCCCAGACGCAATGGTGAGGTTAGATTTGGGCTAAGAGATCATCTACATACATATTTAGCCAAATATTTACAAACTAGGGTTAGAAAAATACAAATTTTTGCTACAAAAGCTTACAAAAATGAGCGACTGGCACTCCAAGAGATCTAAACTTCATAAAAACAACTCAAACAAGAGAGGAATCAAGGACGTGAGTCCCACCGGGCGTGCCAAATGTAGTTAGAGTAAAATTGTAAATCAGGGCAAATGAATAAACGGCAATGATAAAAACCCTAGCAATGCACAATGAAGCATAAGACAACATGAAAATCAAAATAACAAATGTAAATACAAACTGATCTCCATGTCAAACTTGATTTATCTCTATTGCTCTTCTCCACCTCGCATGAGCATGCAAGATTTTGAAGGATTATTGTTGGAAGAATGTTGGGTGCTCACTTCTGCAGCATAACATTAAGATGAAGATGCAAGAATGAATGTTAGATGAAGGATGAAAAGGCTCTAATGATATTTCAACAGCATGTGGATACTTGAGGATCAATGCATTATAGAAAATCTAGCATAATAAGGGTACTTGAGGCTCAATGTATTATAGAAAATCTGGCATAATAAGGGTACTTGAGGCTCAATGCATTGCTAATGGCTTATGAGGGGGTTGATTTATAGGCTTGGCTTAGTTCAAATGGATGGCTAGGATCAATTAGGGCTTTAGATGAAATGGATGGATAGGATTAAGTTAGGTTTCCTTGCACATCAAGAAATTGTAGTCATGTGACATGTGGCAAGGGAAGATAAAGCTTAGGTGTGCTTGTGTAGATAAATACTCAAATTAGGTCCCATTAGTTGTGCATGTGAAAGATAAAAGTTGTAACACATGATTGACTGGACAAGTGTTGGAATGTGATAAAAGATGAGGACTTAATTCAAATAAAATATTTGAATTAGTTGTGATATGAGTTGGATATTAATTAAATAAATAAAATTTATTTAATTAATTGGCCTAATGGATAAATGGGATTAGGACAAAATGTTACAAGATGTCTAGGATAATGTTTTAAACAAGGTGTTGTAGGACATGGACAAAGTTGGGACAAATTTAGGTGTCTACAGATCTGTGTGTTATACGCCTTAAAAGTGGATATGAGGGATATTAAGAAATATTAGGGTTCTTAAGTATGCAAAACATCCCCCCACATTCGAAGATCAAGATGATGTCAGCATCCTTCATTAATATTTTAGACTGAAGCATAAGTGACATCATCATCATATTGGCAAAGATTAGGGATCTTAGATAATGTGTGAGATATTAAGGATTTCCTTTATTTTGGATTGGATCAAGATATTAACAAATATCTGAGATATTGGGAAATAGATGACCTTCTTTTGATGTTAGGAATATGATGGCATCATCGTCATATTAGGCCTTCTTTATATCAGGTTAAGATGATGTCATCATCATATTAAAGAAGATCAGGGATCTTAGATAACATGATGTCATGCCCACATTTCCCATGTAGTCACAACATGCAACACACATGTCATGTCCACATTTGTCATGTGGTCATGACACAAAATATAAAAAAATTTCCCATATATCCCTAGGAACCCCCTCGCATGCATTAGCATGCTCGGTGGCAATACGCATAAGGCATATACATGTCAATAAAAAGGAGGATGCTTTGAGTACCTATCACAACTCCTATGCAATGATATCCTACTAAGGGGGTTTATACGATGCGAGGAGCATTGCCATTAGGGTTAGAATCGATTTGATTTGAATCCCAAGTTTCCTAGATGTGGCGTGCTTTCGACACGTATCGAAATAAAAACCCTAAAGCTAAAGCTTAAAATAAATAAGATAGCAAGCTCTTCAACATATAAACATCTACGAAAATGCATTAAATTATTAAATAATGCAAGGATTTATTCATCTTAACCCAGATTCCTAGAAAAATATGGTACCATAACGCCTCTAGGGCGTGTATGGGACTAAATTTAATTTAAAAATTCCTACAAAAAGTTCCCCAAAAAGGAATTAAATTTAATTACATTTTAGACTACACTTGATTGAGTTATTTATCGCTCCATTTAATGTCTTTATTTAAGCATTTAGATTAAAATAAATTTAAATAAAATAACTTCATCATTAAGGGTCACACCAAAAAAAGTAATTCCATTCTAAGATCTAAAAAAATATCCCCATGCCACTATTAAATATTTTAAATAAAGTTCCCCATAAATGTTAAATTTCCATGCCACACTCACGAATTTAACTATTCCCCCAAGGCAAGGTAAAGTAAAGTTGTATATGCATACCCATCAAAAGTCTCCAAAATTAAGTTAGGGGATAAATTACATTTCACCCACAAAAGTAATCCCAAGGGTAAAGTAGATCAAATAATAAGTCCTCAATTAAAAAGGAATGAAGGAGGGGAGACCTCAAATCATGTGCATCCATCTATCACTAAATTAAAAATTCCTCACCCTAAAAAAAAAGAATATAATATTTCCCCATTTGCCCTAGCCCTAATAGGATTCTTATTTCCTTTACTCATATTCTATTTTGTCTCCTCTCAACCCTAAAATTACTTCTCTCTAAAAGCTCTACTCTTTCTCTTTTATTTTATTTTTTAGACTAGGGTTTCTACAGGCTTTCTTGGGTAGCCATGGACATAGGGAAGAAAAGAAGCAGTGAACAAGCCTATTAGTATACCCTCTTATGTGAGGTATGTATGTATGTATGTATGTATGTATGTATGCATATGTTTTATTTTAATAAGTAATATCCAAACTGTGAAATCTGTAGAGAAAGGCTGAGATTCAGTGAGAGGTGCACAACACCATCGAAGGCGAATAGTGTGTAAAGGAGGTGATGGTCGAGGGTCTGCATACCCCACTATCGACAGTGATCACAAAGGTGGGGGTGTAAACCCCCCCCAGGAAACTGTCAAAAAACCTTTGGCGGCAGCCCTTGTCCACCTACTGCCACATTCCAATAGTTAGGGTTTATCAACCCTAAGCCAATGCGGGCATAATTTATGTTATGTTTTTTGTTATATTGATACTCTTAGCACACAATGTATAATGTGTAAATGATAGGTGTATATATATATATATTTATATTTCATTAAACAATACAAAAAAATGATTTATGTTCTATTTCACTTGACAAAAAAAATACAATGACAGAATATAAAATCCATCCATTCCTTAAGAGAAGGAGTATATTTAAACTATTTTTTTTTTGAAATACACACAGCTATATAGATTAAACTATTTTCTTTTTTTTGAAATACACATAGCTATATAGTGTTGTTATATGGAGCCTAATCAGACTCGGAGATTATATTTACCCCACTTTTATCGGCGTGGTTTCCCCCCAAATTCCTACGGGGTCAAGGGGCAGCGCCCCTTGCGGGGGTTTGGGGGCAGCGCCCCCAAGACGGGGTCAAGGGTTAGGGTTTTTTGATATTGTATTGTAGCATTTTGCAGTGGTATTGAGTTGCAGGGATTGCTGATTGTAATCGGTTTGATTTACTGGATAATAATATTGGACTCTCTGTTTGGTGGATGTAGCCCGAGTTTGGGTGAACCACGTTAAAAATTGTCTCTCGCTATTATTATTTCTATGTATTTCCATTTCTCCGTTTAATCTTTATTTGCATTTAATTGATATCTTCTGCCGGCTAACCCTAACATATAGGTTAAACTATTTTCGTTTTGAAATAAAATAACAACAATACAATCCTTTTTTTTTTTTGCAACCATAATACAACCCGCAAGTTAATATTTTATTCCAATGACTTTTAATCACATTCAATATAACATTTTCCATAGCAATCATAAAACCAGAAACATAATATATTTTTCCATTGCAAAACTTTCTCACAGCAACATAGATATCTAATTGAATCTTCCCCTTCCTTTCTATTCCAATGCATAGCAATATAATAACAAAAAATTTATATCTACATTAGGACAACATAAAGATTTACATCAGCAACATAGATGCATTATAAAGTGGAAAAATTACTTGATTACATAGGGATAATTTCAGTTCACATATACAACAATGAGAGTTCATTTTCACAACCAAATACAATAAGGTCACATCGATCAAGGCTCTCAAACAACCAACAAAGTAACAAAACCACAACAATAGTGACCATTCTTCCCAAGCTCCAAGGGTCACCAAATAAACTTGCAAGAAACTAAAACAAAGGAGGGACAACCAAGCCACCAAAAACAAGCTCCTCCCTACCATAGACCCACAAGTGGTCACCCCCGAGCTTGGAGGTCGATCTTCACACAGGTATCAAACCACAACACACCAATAAACAATCACACAACAACAAGAAGAAAACCCATAGGTTTGAACATCACAAAATCTATAACAAATGGATTTGAGGGGGGTAAGGGAGTGGACATCACTCGATTCAAGAGGATCACTCCACAAAAATCTCAAAGTCTCAACACAAAATAAGGCCTCAAGCCCAAAATGATAACTCCATAAATATATGAATTTCACCATGGCACTCATGCCACACAAAAATAATCCATACTCCAATATATTTACCTCAAGGCCACAAAAATACCAATACCGGGAGGGTGACCTCGAGGAAGTTCACTCCTCCCCCACCCCACACATGGATGGACACACCAAGCATGGTAGTCTCATTTCAAACACATAATCAGAATTTAACAAAGAATACGGAAGGATAAAATACCATGAGGCTTACCTTAAGAGCCCAACAATGGATGAAAGTTGAAGAAGAGCCCACAATCTTTCTCCAAGCCTCCAATCCTCCAAAATCTCTCTCACTCTCCAAAAATCTCTCTAAAGATAGAAAATTAAACAAAAACAAGAACCCCATTCCCCTCTCAAAGAGGAATTAAAATAGGCTTCATTCCAAAGCCTTGAGGAATGAGAAGGTGACATATGTCACCTTCTCCTTCCTCTTCCCATCCCACTAGCAAGGAAAAAGGAATGTGAGGGTGGCATGTGTCACCCTCCCATCTATTCAAACCTCTCCCTCTCCATGTGCTCTCACGCATGTGTGAGAGCAAAGGTGGAGAGGTGGAATCTATCCAAATTGGCTCCAAGAGGATAAGGGATGGCACATGTCATCACCTTATTCTCTAAAGGGAGCCTCTTCACTCCAAGATGCTCTCACATATGGAGGAAGGTTCCACACACTTGGGGGTCTCGAAGACTCCCCAAGTCTTCAAGGTGGTGGAATTCCATGCCTTGGAAAGGGAGATGGGTCTTCATTAAGGCATGACTCATCTCCCACACTTATCCCATTTGAATTTTGGCCACTTTTCTTTAACCTAAGATTAAGGTGACTAGACAGGGATAACCCTAGGGTTTGGCATGCTCAAATGGGCCCTAGAACCTAGGGGTACCACCTAGGGTTAATTTTAGCTCCTAGTAAAAATTTAAGGAGGTAAAAATTCACATAAAATAGCCACTAAAATTAAAAGACACCAAGTGGTGTAAATTAAAACACATATTTGACAACACTTCCATAAAATAAAACAAAAGGGTGAAATCTAAGCCAAAAAATAAAATGTAGACATTTACGAAAACATCATACAGTTCACACATGATCTTGGTCACCCTGGGACTAGATCGGTCTAACACGGGAACACATATGGTGTGAGATCGATCTCCAAGTTTCCGTGGCCTAGAAAATCACATGTGCACTTGAACAAACAGATTAATCCCAACATATATATATGTCATAGCCGAAGCAAGGAAATGCAAACACTCACTCCATCGCATAATCATTTAAAACATTATAAAAACAATATCATAAATAAGATTCATAATTGCATTTCTATATACTATCTCAGGATCAAAATCACATAGCAAATCCATGTAATGATTTCACAACTAACATCTCTAATATCATCAAAGTACATATCACATGTCTAATCATCCTCAATTAATCAAAATCAGGATATAGTCTCATCACAACATACTAAGCATAGCTAGCCAAAATAAAGGAATATAGTCTAGAAAATCTACATATTGGGATCAACAGTCCCTAAAGGTCTAATGTCATCAACAGTAAATATGAAATGAAAAAAATAAGGAAGTGAAATAAATAGGCCTCACATCCTCCCCCCAAGACTAAACTTCCTCCTAGAAGTTGTCAAGGAGGTGAGGATAAAGTGTCCTTAATCTAGCTACATCCTCCCATGTCGTCGTGACCTCATCATACCTATCCCACTAAACCCTAACCTGGTCTAGCTCTTGACCTCGAAGGCCCAGCATTCGACAAGTCAATATGCGAATTGGCTCCAAAGCCATCTGCCCATCTACCTCTACATGTAGAGCACTTCAGTCTAATACATGAGATAAATCAAAAATATATCACCATAAAATAGACACATGAAATACATTGTGGATGCGTAACCGGCTAGGTGGCAAGGCTATATGGTAGGCTACGGGTCCTATCCACTCCAAGATCTCAAAAGGCCCAACAAATCATGGTGTGAGCTTAGAGCCCTTTCCATAATGGATTAGAATCTTATGCGGCTGCACTCTCAAGAAAACCCTATCACCGACTGATAAACTCTGATCTAGTCTATTAGCATTAGCATACTTCTTCTATCGATCATGTGCCTCTTGAAGTCTCTATCTAATCAAGGTCACCTATTGCTCCATATCCTGAACCAACTCTGGCCCAATGGCAACCCTATCTTCTATACAATCCCAACTCAACGATGTCCTGCAAGGTTTGCTGTCCAAGGCCTAATAAGGAGGCATACCTAATGAGCTGTGATGCCCATTATTGTAGGAAAACTCAACCAGATATAGATACTCCTCCCATCTAGACTCATGGTCCATAATGTACATGTGGAGCATATCCTCTAACACCTGATTCACCCTCTCCATCTGACCATCTGTCTCAGGGTGATAAGCGGAACTAAAGTTGAGTTATGTGCCCAACGCCTATTGCAATGCCCTCAAAAAGGCTAATGTGAACACTGAGTCCCTATAAGAAATAATGCGGCAAGGTACCCCATGTAATCTCACTATGTCATCCAAGAATACTCTCACCACTACTAGTGCATTTTATGTCATGTGTATAGGTGAGAAATGTGCTACCTTGGTTAACTTGTCAAACCGTCACCATGATGGCATCATGGCGACGAGATTACATAGGAAGACCAACTATAAAATCCATGGAAATGGTGCCCCATTTCCACTCTAGTATCTCATGAGGATATAAAAGACCTGTTGGATGCTGATGCTTGACCTTGACCCTCTGGCACTCAAGGCATCGAACAACAAACTCTTCAATATCCCGTCTCATACTCGCCCAATGTTACATTTGTCGCAAGTCGACATGCATCTTCTTCACCCCTGGGTGTGTTGCATAAGGTGCTATGTGAGCCTTTGATAACACTACTACACATAGGTCACCTGCACAAGGTACATAGATGTGCTATCGATGTCTAAGTAGCCCATCTGCCTCTAGGGAATATCCTGCAAACTTGCCCACAAGGGCCCTCTATGATTAGATATCCTGCTGCACCTCAAGAAACCACTCATCCTCAGGTGGATGCTGTATAATGTGTCCTCTCAAGTCTACACTTGGTATTAAGGTTATGATCTCATGGCACCTCCAACTCAATGCATCAGCAACCACATTCTCCTTCCCTTTGATGTAGTGGACATCAAAGTCGTACTCACAAAGGAACTCCATCCAACGTCGTTGGTAGGCATTTAGATTCAGTTGCATAAATATGTACTGTAGACTATGATGATTTGAATGTAGCTCAAAATGACAACCCAGTAGAAAGTGTCTCCAGTGAACAAGAGCATGAACCACTGCTATGAGCTCTAGATCATGTGTGGGGTAGTTTAGCTCATGGGTCTTGAGCTTTTGTGACTCATACGCGATCGCTCTACCACCCTGCATAAGTACGACTCCTAATCCCTCTAGTGATGCATTAGTGTAAACCATGACATCAACTGCTGGATTAGGAACTGCTAAGATATGAGCACTTGTAAGAATCTCCTTGAGGACCCCAAAGGCCCTCTCGCACTACTTATTCCAAGTTAAACTCTTCTCTTTCCACTGAAGGGAAGTGATGGGGTGTGCTATCCTGAAGAATCCCTCAACAAATCTGAGGTAATACCCAACTAACCCCATGAAACTCCTGACCTCTATCATGTTGGTGGGTGCTGGCCAATCCATGATAGCCCTAATCTTCAATGGATCTATGGAGATACCATTGCTAGATAGGATGTGCCCCATATACTGCACCTTGGATCTAAAAAAGGCACACTTCACCAAGTTGGCATATAGATTCTGCTCCCTTAAGCATTGCAAAACTTGATGTAAGTACTCCTTGTGCTCCTCCTCAGTCCACGAATAGATCAAAATATCAGCAAGGAATATAATCACAAACCTATCCAAGTAAGTATGGAATACCCCGTTCATGAGACTTATGAACACTGCAGGGGCGTTCATCAAGCTGAAGGGTACCATAGTGAACTCATAGTGGTCGTATCGAGTCTGAAAAGTGGTCTTATGTATATCTGCCTCTATGACATGTAACTAGTGATAACCAGACTTCAGGTCTATCTTAGAGAACACTTTGGCTCCCTACATCTAGTCGAAAAGATCATCAATCCTAGGTAGAGCATAACGGTTCTTCACCGTCACCTTATTAAGCTACCTATAATCCATGCACAAACGAAGAGACCCATCCTTCTTCTTCACAAAGATGATTGGTGTGCCCCAAGGTGAAAAGCTAGGTCAGATGTGCCCTTCTCGAGCAACTTCTCTAACTGCAACTTGAGCTCTGTGAGCTCATGGGTAGTCATCCCATAGGGTGCACGAGACACTGGCTTAGCACCCAGCACAAGGTCAATATGAAAGTCTACCTCTTTGTGAGGTGGCATCCCTAGTAACTCTAGTGGGAAAACATCAACAAACTCTCTCAAGATGGGATGATCATCTAAAGAAGCCTCTGGCTCATCCTCTGATCAGTCACTAACAGTAATGGTGAACATCTGACATCCCTTCCGCATGCAACGCTTAAGCTACTAAGCAGATATCATATGAACTGCCATGGGCTTTTGAATGCCCACTATCTCAACTGTTGTGCCATGGTTTTCTAAGCAACCGATCACCTTTCGATGACAATCTAGTTTGGCTCTATGAGCCGCAAGCCAATCCATGCCTAACACCACACCATAAGATCCTAAGGGCATAACACTAAGGTCACATAATGTAGTGAAGACTCCCAATGATATCTCACAATCATGAACTAAAGCATCCACTACCATCTTGGCCCCTATGGCCAACTCAACCTCCCACCTATCGCCCTGCCTAAAGGCCACTAGCCTGCAATGCTCTACTAATGATAGAGATATAAATGAATTAGTAGCACTAGAATAAAATAAAATAGCAATGGGGATATCCCCAATAATACCTACAGTCTCGATCACTAAGGCCTAGAAGTCAGCCTGGCAGTTATCAACCACTTCAAACATACAATGGGACCTACCCACGTCTCCAAGTATCTGCTCGAATCCACCTACACGATGTTGTCCCCCTGCTGTATAGCCCTATGGGCACTCTCTGGCTAAATGACCTACCCCACCACAAACATAACATGGTCCCCAAGCCTGCACCTATACTGATTATGTGCTACTCTGCTAATGCTACCCAGGTTAACTCGTGGAACCCTGAGAACCTCTGAATGACTGCTATGATCTAGCGGGCCTCACATATGGTCCTTGTTGTCACTGATCCCTACCCGGGCCCTGCTTCTTCCAACTGTGGTTATGAGCCCCATGTGCCCTCTACTGTGGCCTAGACCTCTGCTATTGCTGTTGCTTTGGAGGTCTAGGAGGTAACAGCACAAAACTGAATCCTCCCCTCTGAGGTGGTGGTGGTGGTCGGTAGAAGCCCTGATGCTGCTACTGGCTATGGTTTTGATATTGGGGATGTGAACTCTGACCCTGTCCCTGAATCTCCTCTGTGGTGTATGCCTTCTCAGCAACCTCACTCATGGTCTAGGGGTCTGCCATATGCACTGGTCCTAATATCCCATGACTCAAACCTCTGATAAATTTTTGCACCAAAAGTTTCTCATCATGGAGGTACTTTGCATACCATGATAGCTCAATGAATCTACTCTCAAACTGTGCTACAGTGGAGCCTCGCTACTACAAGTCATAGAACTCATCAATCTGACGCTACCTATAATGATCTGAAAGGTAACGCACATTAAAGTGCTCAATGAAGGTGTCCCATGTAAGAGTATCTAGTGATAGGTGACACTTGTACTCCTTAGTGCGCCACCAGGTCACCGTTGCATCTCTCAAAAGATAAATTGCCACGTGTGCCTTTGTGTTGCTCCCATAGGGACACAATGCAAAGCACCTATCTAAACTAATGAGCCAAGCCTCAGTCTTGGCTCCCTCTGTAGTCCTACGAAGGTGGGTGGATTCGGCCTAAGTAAATCCCTAATGGGGTCCCCTTGGTCTATGTGTCCTTTGAAAGGCTCATCCACCTCCTCTCACTATCCATAATCATAAAATCTGTGGTATACCTACTCTATCCTCACAACCACCTCTTGCCACGCATGATGCGAAGGACTCCTACTACAAGCTCTATACACTAAACTGACCTCCTCTACTGTGGTGTCAGGTATCTCTATATGCAGCTCAATACATGGCTCCATGCGCGGCTCAACACGTGGCTCCACTCATGGCTCTACACGGGGCTTAACACATGGCTCTACACGTGACTCAGCACGTAGCTCATCATGTGGTACCTCTCGCGTCTCAACACGAGGCTCGACATGTGACTCTACATGTGGCTCGACATGTGGCTCTACTGGGGCTGGTGGTAACCTCTCTAAGACTGCGTATAAAACCTGAAGAATTTGTGGCCCTAAATCAAGTGCTGGTGGTGCATGTGGTGCCTGCGGTACTTGTGGTGCCTATGGTCCCTGTGGTGCTAGTGGTTCCTAACCCTTGGCTAACGACTCATTACATATCTCCATGGATGCAGTGGTGTGTGAACACGCTCACCTCGTTTTGGGAGGCATCCTACAAGAACAAGGTATTTACAAATCAATTAAAAATGTAGAATATATATTCTGTCCAAAACAAGCCCAGTGTTTAAACTTGGGCTCTTATACCAAATGTCATGCCCACATTTCCCATGTGGTCATGACACACAACACATGTGTCATGTCCACATTTGTCATGTGGTCATGACACGAAATATCAAAAAATTTCTCACATATCCCTAAGAACCCCCTCGCATGCGTCAGCATGCTCGATGGCAATACGCATAAGGTGTAAACATGTCAAACAAAAGGTGGGTGCTGCAAGTACCTATGGCAACCACTATGTGATGATAGCTACTAAGGGGGTTTATGCGATGCGAGGAGCATCGTCATTAGGGTTAGAATCAATTTGATTTGAACCCCAAGTTTCCTAGATGTGTGGCATGATTTCTATGCATATTGAAATCAAAACCCTAAAGCTAAAGCTTAAAATAAATAAGATAACAAGCTCTTCAACATATAAACATCTTCAAAAATGCATTAAAATATTAAATAACGCAAGGATTTATTCATCCTAAAAACTCACCCAGATTCTTGGAAAAATTTGGCAGCATAACACCTCTAGGGCGTGTATGGGACTAAATTAAATTTAAAAATTCCTACAAAAAGTTCCCCAAAAAGGAATTAAATTTAATTACATTTTAGACTACACTTGATTGAGTTATTTATCGCTCATTTAATGTCTTTAATTAAGCATTTAGGTTAAAATAAATTTAAATAAAATAACTTCATCATTTAGGCTCACACCAAAAAATGTAATTCCATTCTAAGATCTAAAAAATATCCCCATGCCACTATTAAATATTTTAAATAAAGTTCCCCATAAACGTTAAATTGCCATCCCACACTCACCAATTTAACTATTCCCCCAAGGCAAGGTAAAGTAAAGTTGTATATGCATACCCATCAAAAGTCTCCAAAATTAAGTTAGGAGATAAATTTCATTTCACCCACAAAAGGAATCCCAAGGGTAAAGTAGATCAAATAATAAGTCCTCAATTAAAAAGGAATGAAGGAGGGGAGACCTAAAATCACGTGCATCCATCTATAACTAAATTAAAAATTCCTCACCCTAAAAGAAAAGAATATAATATTTCCCCATTTGCCCTAGCCCTAATAGGATTCTTATTTCCTTTCCTCATATTCTATTTTGTCTCCTCTCGACGCTAAAATCCCTTCTCTCTAAAAACTCTACTCTTTCTTTTTTATTTTATTTTATAGGCTAGGGTTTCTACAAGCTTTCTTGGGCAGCCATGGACATGGGGAAGAAGAGAAGAAGCAGTGAACAAGCCTAATAGTATACCCTCTTATGTGAGGTATATATATATTTATATTTTTCTTTTTTTCTTTTTTTACAATATAGATCACAAAATTAAAAAACGTCTTCTTTGTTGTATATAGTAGCCAGGATGCCACTATATATGTGTGTGTGTGTGTGTTTTATTTTAATAAGTAATATCCAAACTGTGAAATCTGTAGAGAAAGGTTGAGATATGGCGGCCAAGAGGAGAGTCAACTGTGAGAAGTGCACAATGCCATTGAAGGCAGACAGCGTGTAAAGGAGGCAATAGTCGGGGGTCTGCATACCCCGCCACCGATAGTGATCACAAAGGTGGGGGGTGGGGGTGTAAACCCCCCTCCCTAAAACTATCAAAAAACCTTCAGCGATGGCCCTTGTCCACCTACCACCACATTCCAACAGTTAGGGTTTAGCAACCCTAAGCTAGTGTGGGCATAATTTATATTATGTTTTTTTAATATTGATACTCTTAGCACACAATGTATAATGTGTAAACGATAGGGATATATATATATATATATATATATATATATATATATATATATATATATATTACACACAGCCACATAGTAAATTTTTTTTAAAATACAAAAAAAATAGTTAAGTTATATATGTTTACAATGCATATGCATATGTAGGTATTTATATATATATGTGTGTGTGTGTGTGTGTGTGTGTGTGTGTGTGTGTGTGTGTTTAGATATTTACATATATATATGTATTTTTTTTATTAAACAATACAAAAAAATGATCTCTGTTTTATTTCACTTGACAAAAAAAAAATACAATGACAGAATATAAAATCCATCCATTCCTTAAGAGAAGGAGTATATTTAAATTATATATATTTTTTTGAAATACACATAGCTATATAGATTAAACTATTTTCTTTTTTTTAAAATACACACAGCTATATAGGTTAAACTATTTTCTTTTTGAAATAAAACAGCAACTATACAATCCTTTTTTTTTTGCAACCATAATAAAACCAGCAAGTTAATATTTTATTCCAATGACTTTTAATCACATTCAATATAGCATTTTCCATAGCAATCATAAAACCAACAACATAATATATTTTTCCATTGCAAAACTTTCTCATAGCAACATAGATATCTAATTGAATCTTCCCCTTCCTTTCTATTCCAATGCACAACAATATAATAACAAGAAATTTATATCTACATTAGGATAGCATAAAGATTTACATCAGCAACATAGATGCATTATAAAGTGGAAAAATTACTTGATTACATAGGGATAATTTCAGTTCACAAATACAACAATGAGAGTTCATTTTCACAACCAAATACAATAAGGTCACATAGACCAAGGCTCTCAAACAACCAACAAGGTAACAAAACCATAGCAATAGTTACCATTCTTCCCAAGCTCCAAGGGTCACCAAATAAACCTGCAAGAAACTAAAACAAAGGAGGGACAACCAAGCCACCAAAAATGCTCTCCTCCCTACCATAGACCCACAAGTGGGTCACCCCCAAGCTTGGAGGTCAATCTTCAAATGGGTCTCAAACCACAACACACCAATAAACAATCACACAACATGAAGAAGAACACCCATAGGTTTGAACATCACAAAATCCATAACAAATGGATTTGAGGGGGGTAGGGGAGTGGACATCACTCGACTCAAGAGGATCACTCCACAAAAATCCCAAACTCTCAACACAAAATAAGGCCTCAAGCTCAAAATGATAACTCCATAAATATATGAATTTCACCATGGCACTCATGCCAAACAAAAATACTCCATACTCCATTATCTTGCGCTCAAGACCACAAAAATACCAATACCAGGAGAGTGACCTCGAGGAGGTTCACTCCTCCGCCACCCCACACATGGATGGACACACCAAGCTTGGTAGTCTCATCCCAAAACACCCAAAAACCCCACAACAAGAAGAAATAAACACCCAAAGCATTTCAAACACACAACCAAAATTTAACAAAGCATAAGGAAGGCTAAAATGCCATGAGGTTTACCTTAAGAGCCCAACAATGGATGAAAGTTGAAGAAGAGCCCACAATCTTTCTCCAAGCTTCCTATCCTCCAAAATCTCTCTAACTCTCCAAAATCTCTCTCTCCAAAAATCTTTCTAAAGATAGAAAATTAAACAAAAACAAGAACCCCATTCCCCTCTCAAAGAGGAATTAAAATAGGCTTCATTCTAAAGCCTTGAGGAATGAGAAGGTGACACATGTCATCTTCTCCTTCCTCTTCCCATCCCACTAGCAAGGGAAAAGGAATGTGAGGGTGGCATGTGTCACCCTCCCATCCATTCAAACCTCTCCCTCTCCACATGTGCTTTCACACATGTGTGAGAGAAAAGGTGGAGAGGTGGCATCTCTCCAAATGGGCTCCAAGAGGTTAAGGGATGACACATGTCATCACCTTATTCTCTAAAGGGAGCCCCTTCACTCCAAGATGCTCTCACACATGTGTGAGAGAATTAGAGGAAGGTTCCACACACTTGGGGGTCTTGAAGACTTCCCAAGTCTTCAAGGTGGTGGAATTTCATGCCTTAGAAAGGGAGATGGGTCTTCATTCAAGGCATGACTCATCTCCCACACTTATCCCATTTGAAGTTTCACCACTTTTCTTTAATCTAAGATTAAGGTTACTAGACAATGGTAACCCTAGGGTTTGGCATGCTCAAATAGGTCTTAGACCCTAGGAGTACCACCTAGGGTTAATTTTAACTCCTAGTAAACATTTAAGGAGGTAAAAATTCACATAAAATGGCCACTAAAATTAAAAGACACCAAGTGGTGTAAATTAAAACACATATTTTACAACACTTCCATAAAAGAAAACAAAAGGGTAAAATTTAAGCCAAATAATAAAATGCAGACATTTACAAAAACATCATACAATTCACACATGATCTTGGTCCCCCTAGGACTAGATCAATCTAACACGAGAACACATATGGTGTGATATCGATCTCTAATTTTCTGTGGCCTAGAAAATCACCTGCGCACTTGAACAAATAGATTAATCCCAACATATATATATATATATATCATAGCTGAAGCAAGGAAATGCAAACACTCACGCCATCGCATAATCATTTAAAACATTATAAAAATCACATCATAAATAAGATTCATAATTGCATTTCTATATACTATCTCAGGATCAAAATCGCTTAGCAAATCCATGTAATGATATCACAACTAAAATCTCTAATATCATCAAAGTGCATATCACATGTCTAATCATCCTCAGTGAATCAAAATCAGGATATAGTCTCATCACAACATACTAAGCATAGCTAACCAAAATAAAGGAATATAGTCTAGAAAATCTGCATATCAGGATCAACAGTCCCCAAAGGTCTAAATGCCATCAACTGTAAATATGAAATGAGAAAAATAAGGGAGTGAAATAAATAGGCCTCACACATGACGGTTATTAAAGGTTGTACCGATATTAAGTATTTATGCTATATCTGAGGCAATCTCGCACATTATTGAATATCAGGGATATTAAGAAATATCACCCTCCTAGAATGTGTGCGGGTTTTTGACGGGTAGATGCCTCATGCATTTAAATTTGATGTCTACACATTAACGAATATGTGGATATTAGGTTGTCTTGTGTTAAAATATGTGTCTGAGATATTAGTCCATATCAGGGATATTTGTAAATGTGATGATCCTCCCTGAGTGACTGGTTTGACCAAACTTTGACCGAACATAACTTTCTATCCTTAAGGAATTTTGAGGTGATTCAAAAGGCAAAGCTGCTTAGAATTTTGCACTAGATTTCACTTGATGCGGTTTAAGATAGTAGAATCTAACTTTAGTGATCAACCTTCCTTCTATGAGGTCCATGCATACACAAGGGTGATATCCTATCACTACATTGACACTTAACTTTTACCATACTACCCAAAGCAAGAAAAGCAAGGGAAAAGCCCCCAAAAAAAGTTGGGTCCCTGTTTTACTAAGGCAAAATGGGGCATGTTGTGTAACCACACAAAAACTTGCCACCAAAGAAAATAATGAAATTCTAATAATTCAAGAGATGAGGATAAGTTAGAACATAATACTCTAACTCTTGTTAAGCATAAGTACCCTAATCTTCTGAACGATATAATGTTCATCAATGTCTCAATGTATTGAAAAGGGATCAAGTGTGTGCATGTGATTCATTATCCCTCATCTTGCAAATGAGTTGAAAACACTAGTGATATGGTTAAGCTACATAATTTGGTTTATTCCTCGTAGCCAACCTAGATAGAGCCTTGCTACCAGCAGGCCCCCATAGCCCAGACAACATTATCTTTGCAATTTCCCTAAGTAGAGCCCCATTGCCAGTCAAACATCTATAGCCGTAGTAGAGTTGCTTAGATGGCCTAATTTTCTCTTTAGATATTCAATATTTTTTTTATTCATAAGATGTCATCATGTAAGCTCATTTTGCAAGGTGTGGTCACTTGCTGATTTAGGTTGGGAATTGCAATGGTAGCAAGGGCAACCTTTTGATTTTTCACTTAACTCAACAGTAATATGTTCAACAAACCCAAGGGTATTAGGTGTGCCATGTGAAGATCTCCTTAATAAAGAAAAGAAATACTGATGAATAGGCTATCGAAGACCTGATCAAGAACATTTTTAACATGAGTCACAACCTATGTATAAAATTATATCCAGCTCTTGAATTCTAACAATTTTAGTAGCATTCTATAGTGCGAAGGTGCATCATTTTGCCTAACCAAAGCAGGGATTCAACACCAACAAGCAAAAAAATAAACACACAAAGAAAACTATACAAACAACTATACAAAATGTACATTATGGTACAATATCATAACATGACCCTCCTGTAAGCTTGGAAGTAATGTTTGAGGATTATCGTTTAACTAGAAATGGGACATCCTCACCTGTTAGGGTCTTGAGTTTGTAGGTAATATCACCTAGGACTTCTGAAATCTGAAAAGGACCTATCTAAAGTTTATCAAATTTTCCATGATCCCCTTTCTTTTCATGTGCTTTGTCCCATGCTAGGACTAAGTCTGATATCCTAAAAGCTTTTACTTTAGCCCTCTTATCAAACCAACGTTTGATAGTAGCCTTATGCTAGGCGAATTAGTCAATCACCGTATCTCTTTTTTCTTCTAGGTGCATGAGTTGAAGAAATCTAACTTCTTGTTTGTTGTCTATGCCTAAATATTCTTGTGCAAATTGTAGTGTGGGGATCTTTAGGTTAACAGGGAGGATGGGATCCACCCCATACACCAATTGGTAAAGAGAATTTCCTAAAGTAGCTTTCATTCTGGTTCGATCAACCCGTAAGGCCTACTTGAATAGGATATTCCATTCCTTAGGATTCTTTTCTATCAATTTTTTTATGATGTTCAATAAATTCTTATTTGTTGACTCTGCTAAGCCATTTCCCTATGGATAATAGTTTGAAGAAAATTTCAAAATGATTCCATAATCAAAAGTCCAACTAGATAATCTTAATGATGCAAAAGTTGGCCCATTATCACATACAAGGACATATGGAACTCCATACCTGGTTATTATGTTGTTCTCCAGGAATTTGATCACATCTTCTACAATGCAAGTTTTGTTGTTGATTGCTTCAGTCCACCTGGTACAATAATCAGTGATTGTCAAAACATACCTGTGACCTAAAGATGATGGAGGATTGATAGGACCTATAAAATCCATGCCCCACTAAGTAAATAGGCACATTTCCATAACTAACTGTAAGGGTTGTGCAACATATCTCTCCCTGTTGGTAGCAACTTGACAAGTGTGGCAGCATTTGATATACCCAGTAGTATCTTTAAAAATTGTTGGCCAGTAGTATCCTACTCTTAGGATAGCATGTGTTGTGGCCAAATGAGAGCCATGTGTTATTCCAAATTTGTCATGTAATTCAGTGAGGACCTCATCTGCTTCTGGCTTGTCCAAACATCTAACGTATATTCCTTCATAGTTCTTCTTGAAAAGGATTCCTCCTTTAATCATGTATTTTTGTGATCTGATCTTCAAAGCTCTCCTTTGACAGGCTTGCATCTTCTATGGGTATCTCCCAGTGATCAGGATATGTTTGATGTATGAGTACCATTATTTGTTTTCTTTTGTGTTCACAAGATATTGTTGGCTCGCTATATTAGGATTGATCTCAGAGATCATCTGGCTCAGGGCTTGACCTCTGACCAGTTTCATATTATTTATGTCCACGTAATATTCTTGGAGGACTATTATCCATTTGGCTTTTCTCTCTCCAGGTTCACTCTGCATCAAGAGCATTTTGATTGTTGCATTCGGTACCACAACAATTATCTTGCTTCTCAAGATGCAGTGTCTGAATTTCTTTGCTGCTCTAACCAAAGCAAGAGCTTGTCTCTCAAAGTCCATACATAATAGCTCTGCATCTCTGAATGGAGAACTCAAGAAGGCTATAGGTTTTTCTTCTTTGTCTTCATTCCTCTGTGTCAGGACTATTCCACATGTATGCTCTGAAGCAAATGAATAAATATAAAACTCTTTTGTGTAGTCTAGGTTGATCAGGACAGGTGCATCTGATATGGCCTTCTTGATGTCTTCAGAATGATGAAATTAATGTTGTAATGTTGTGTTATTGATAATTTTCATGAATTTTTTCTTGCAACATTAAGTATTCGATTACATGCACTGCTCTTTCAATTAGACTTAGATTTTCTTTGAATGCATGTCAATAACAAGTGGCAGATTTGCATTGATTTATCTAAACTTAGGAGTATGTTAGGAATTTCTCTGGTATCAAACTTATAAGGTCCGGTCATGCAAACTAAATGACTACTCAGGCCCAAGCCATGAAGTATGAAATCAAAGGAGTCCCTTTGGAAACCAATGTCCACTCCGGGTGGAGTAATGTTGGGGACATAGACTTAGGTCATATAGACCTAGATGATTTAAGACTCAAAATCTTTGGGCCAACTCCAACTCCCAGAGCTAGAACACTGAGAGATAGTGGACTTGGACAAGCAACTACCTTTCCTACCTCGGTTCAGTGTGTAGAGTTAATAGCCACCTACACAGACAGATATGATATTATGTCTAGGCAGATTCAAATAGCAAATGTGGATGTCTTAGCTGACTTGACCCCACCTGCTCTTGCAGAAATGTTGGACATCCCCTAGCACAAGGTTGTAACAATGCCAGATAAACAAGGATCAAAGGCCACCTATAATAAGGATGTAGAGGGATGCAAAAAGTATATAAATGACCATTGGGTCAAGAGCAGGAAGTCTGCTCTCATCAAGCTCCCCAGGGTATTGTACAGGAGTGATTTCCATGATGAAACAGGAGAAATTGTAACCTTTCTGAGCAGAGTCTATGGGTTACCAACTGCCTCTACCTTTGAGGATTGGATGTTTGTCATAATCTCTGAGATGTTGAAGGGAACCAAGTTCCACTGGGCTCAAATCCTCAGTGACAACATCCATGAAGCCTTCAGCAACTTCAATGAAAACCACTATTTCAGATGGACGTCTTATGTTGTCTATGCACTGGCAAGAATGAACCATTATGATGGACTATCCAAAATTGGTGAAATCAAGAATGATGAGAAGACACAGATCAAAGTATATGAATGCTATCCACAGTTAACCTCATCCCAATCACTGATACATTTCAAAAGGGTCAATGACGCATTCACAATGTACATAGATAGGAAGTTACAGGGTTACACAGCATTGAGGATTTCCACCGAGGCCATGAATGAAATAGCTAGATATGGTAGGTGGTATATCCAGTTTGAGAAGTTTATGCACATAAGGATACAAGGCTTCACTAGAATGGCCTACAAACTTCCCTGATACCCAGATGATAAGACAGTGCTTCTAGAGCTGTCGAGGCAACTGATACCATGTACAGAGAAACTCAAGCACCTACATAGGCCAAGTGTTCAATTTCCTATTAAATTTGGCAAAGGACTTTATGTATGTCCTTCTCTGGCATCAACAGAACACTCGGATAAAGAGCTTCAACTCTTGAATTTGCACTACTACAATGCAAGGGGTCATTTTGATCCAAACAAAGTGATGGCAAGATTTGTAAGTAAGAAGTTTTTTCATAAAGTGCACATTGAAGACTTTTGGGCTAATTGCCCTGATGATTGTGAAATTATGAAGAAGGAACATGTCAGGCTACCTCTGGATTTCATTAAAAGGTTCCATATAATGGCAGTCCCTGATCAATTACAAGATGATGAAAATGTTATGCTAAGAGGACCATGGGAATTGCAACACCATCAGCCCATTCCACTACCAAACTGGGCAAATGTAGAGGAAAGTTCCCTCGATGTTGTCATGAGGGAATCAATCAAATTAAGCAAGGCCTAAGTCAGATCACAAGTGGCTGTCATAAATGAACAAGGAGTCCAGCTAACTTACACAGTGGTAGAATCAAACAAAGACTCTGGGGGAGAAGAGGATGAACCCATTCAGGTCACAGATGAGGCAGAGCTAGCTGAGAAGCAGAAATTAGATAGTGAGGAGTACACATATCTGGCAGAAAAGGTAAAGAAGATGAAGAAGCCATCTATAAGGTCTCCTCAGAAGAAAGACCAACCTCCTTCAGCCAAGACTAGAACTTCTAAAAGGAAAGATATGCCAAGTGGTGCAGGAGAGAGCTCCAGTGCTAAAAAGATAAAGGTGAAAGTAGCTAATAAGGACGCTACCACTACTAAAGATGATTCCAATCCTCCTCCAACTGCTCAAAGCATTGACCTTACTGACTCTACCCTTGCTTCCTCTGCTGCCATTCCTTCTTCCATCCCTCCTTCCTCTGCCACATCCACTTCACCCATAGTCTCAAGTCCGTGATCCAAGAAACATCTTCTGTCACCTCTCCTGCCTCTACCATTATCACCACCTCATGTTCTCTAGTAGTTTCTTCTAGTGACTCTAGTAGTCCTATTTCCTCCACTCTTGCCATTTCATACCCCTCCACTACACCTCCACCTTCTTCCCCTTTACCATTGCCTCCTATTTCCACCATCCTTTCACCCCCTCTTTCCTTACCTTCACTAACCTTTTCTTCATCTCTTACCATTTCTTCTTCCTTATCACCAATCTTGACTAACCTGACCCTAGTTAGTTCACCCTCCTTGACCATCTCTTCTGCTATCCCCATTTCAAAAATGCTAGCTAATTCATTGGTAGTGCCCCTATTGCCTAGGATTGAGAAAGTGTGTGCGGAATTAGGATTATAGGAGCCTGAAGCCACCGCTGAAGAGGGGGAGGAGACATTGACTAAAGTAAATGATGAAAGCCTTCATGAACCTTCAACTAAGGTAGAAATTATTGACATATCTGACAGTCCCTTGGGCAAAGATACAACAGAGGAAGTTTTGAAGATTGCACAGGAGAATGTAGTTGAGAATCTGAAGGACTTGGCCCAAGAAGAAGAGGAGAAAAAAGAGAAAAGTCCAGAGGAGAATGAGGAGCAATAACAAGAACCATCTAAAGAGTTGGCTATATCTGATAAAGATGGAGCTTCAGAATTTAACAAATCTTTTGCTCCTGAGTGGCTACAAGGTAGAATGGTGTATCCTAAGCCTCATATAGAAGTAATGCAACTTGACCTAAGTGCTATCCCGTCACAAGCTCAGAGACCTCAGAAGTAGAAAAAGGCTAAGATCCAATCAAGAATCTATAAGAATGAATCAGGTTCAAGGATAGCAGAAATAGCAGTCCCACCAGCTGACAGAGCAAGGGACCAAGTCAGGGCAGAAGATTATGCATATCTACAGTTGATTTAGGCCCAACCACTCATGCTCAAATAGTGGATGATTTCAAAGGATCAGTCACATCAATTTTGGAACAACTGGATAAAGATGAAATGTCTAAGAAAGACTTAAAAGAGCAGAATGAAGAACTGCGAGCGTGTCTTCAATTTTTGATAAAACCAATGGATGCCGGAGGAGATATAAGGACAATTCCTACTTTCTTGTCGACCGATGAGATGGATAAATTAGGTGAGGTAAGATCAAAATCCCAAGGCACAGAAAATTGGTTGATAAAAGTTTTTGAGATGGGATGTGAAGCCATCAGTGCCTCTGCTCTAGCTCACCAAAAATTGGTTGATTTGCACAAGAAGTGGAAAGACTTGTGGGAAGGGTATGATTCTTTTGATGAGTATTGCTCCCACATGTATCCCCGAATCAAAGCTATTAGAGAATTACTAGATCAGACATTAATTACAGAGAAAATTTTGATTGGGGATAGGCTACCAAAGGCTGTTGGATGGTATCAACAGCTACTTTTGAGAAAAGAAACCTTCAAGCATATAAAAGAAGCATACAAAGTAGCTAATGAAGAGATGAGATCAGTTATATATGACATCAGTGACTCTTTAAGGGACTGCAAGGAAGCATCTTATGATGATTATGGCCTGTTTGATGTCAAAAAATGCAAAGACAAGTTGCATAAAATAATTTTTGAAGATGACACGCTCAGCATGGAGGAACGGTTGGATAAGGCAAGTGACCTTAGGGCTGAATTCAAGGCATTTCGAAAGGAAGGAGTAGAGATAGAAAGAATATATGACAAATTCAATCAAGAGCTAGAAGTGTTTGGTTATCGGATACATCACTTGAAAGATCCAAACCCATCTGACATCAATCCTGCACTCGATGCTTGGTTGACTTATCATAATAAGCTAGCCAGTGAGGACAAGATTGACTTAGATAAAGAGTCTTGATGTTATTCTAATGATACAATCTTATCACAATTGTAAATTTGCTATATTTGGGCAGCATGTGACTCAGTTTTGTCTTTTTCTTGCTTCTAAAATGAGCTTTTCCACTAATTTATTGAGTTAGCTAGTCAAAATGACTAGATTCAATGTATCTAGGGCTATTTTTTCGTCTTTTTCATAAAAAACAAAATGTAATCTGGGAATTGATGTGGGCTATTATTTATGTAATCTGGACCATCAGTGTTGAGTTAATCTCCACCATTCATTTGGAAGCTAGGGTATGCTACTTTTCTATATAAAGGGCTGCCATTTCCACTATTTGTGAGAGAGATTTTGATACCGAATTGTTGACTCTATGCCATTTGAGCTAATACAAAGCAAGTTTTTGTAGTTAATCTGAGAATTTGTCTCTTGTGTTGATTCATCTTTTGGTTTTCATGGTTCGTATCTTTCTCTCCCATAGTTAGATTAATTGTGCTTTCATAATATTCAAGGTTTGCTGAAGTATTTGATGAACATTCTAAGTCCATACTTTTAGTTGTTTGCTAATGGTAAATGGCTGTGTAAAGTTAATCTAGGCTATTTATTTGTGCTAAAGTTTAATTGCATCTCACAAGTTAAGTTGCGTCGTTCATTGAGTATTTAACAAATGAATGCAATCTGAAAATCTGTTGACCTCCATTGAAGATAGCACCATTTTCTACAGCATTGTAACACTCATTTAAGTTTGGTAACTCAGGAAGCTGGTTCAAAGTTTTGGAATGTTCGTCTACTAAAGGTAACCTTGACATTGTGAATGTCACTTAGGACCCCTCCAAAACCCTAACCTTTTGCACTTTCTTTTAAAATCATTGCTAGTTATTAGATTGAGAATCTCAGCAGCATTTTATCTCATTTATCAGCTGAAAATCATAATAGGGTTTATGTGTATTTGCTACCCCCCAAACCTAAAGATTTGTAGATGGCATGTAAGATCCCTTGTGGGAATAGCTAGAATATACGAACTGAGAAATCCCAAGCAAGCTAAGACCTAGCTGTATTATCCTTGGAGTAGTCTTACTTAGGGTAAGATACTTTTCAAGAGAGGTGTGAAACTAGTAATCACACCTACGTTGTTGTGTGCTAAAACCACCATCAATAGAATTGGCACTAGAAGAAGGGCACCATTTTTTCCCTCCGTTAAAAAATTAGCAAGTCTAGGGACTAGATAGAGACACACTAGATCCAGCTTAGCTAGAGAAGAGCTGTTGTCCCTAGCAGAATTTAGATGAACAAGAAGGGATCAAGAAATACCAAGAGCTCCTCGAGCTCAGTCAGCCCCTAGGAATACTACTACAGCTCCCATTAATCCTCTCACCATGGCTTTCTTTGCAGTAAATAACCAATCCCCCTTGTTGTTCAATGATTACCATGACATGCCAAAGAACCCAGATAAGTTCTGCTCGAAGTTCAGAGTACATGATCCTGATAGGACTATAAACAAGCACATTAAGATCTTTGAAGCTAATATGTTCATGTTTCAAGTACAATACGAGGATGTGGTATGTAGGTTGTTCCCTTATTCTCTGCAGGAAGAAGCTTATTACCGGTTTGCCAACCTCCCTGCAGGATCCATAAATTCATGGGTGAACCTAAAGACTGCTTTTCTGGATAGGTTTCGAATGCTACCACCCCAACTGATCTCTATCGGTATTTTGTGGAGATTCATTGAGAGGAAGGTGAGATGATAAGTTCCTTTAACAATAGATTTCAGAAAGCTTACAGTCATTTGCAGGCTCCTTACGCTGTAGATTAGGCTGCTACTCTACCTATTTACTATGCTACCCTAGATAAACTTACTTCCATGTTTGCAAGGAGAGCTAACCTAATGCCTGTTAGTTTAGCTCAAGCATATTCTTTTGCTATTGAGGTAAGCACCCAGCTAGGGCAAATAGCCTCTAGTCCACTAAATCATATGGGACCTATTGCCATGCCAAATTAGATACCCATGATAAATCATGCATTAGCCAATCATACTCCTGTAATGAACCTAATTCCAAACCCAGCTGCAACACAAGCCTTAGTAATCCACCCAGGTAACCCAGTAACTGAAATGCCTCCAGCACAAATGCCTTTCCTACAGTCTTCAGAAGTAGCCAAGACCAAAGAGGACAGGGATGACATCAAAGAACTAGTTGAATAGATGAAGAAGCTCACTGCTGAGGTTACTCACCTCAAGAATTAGAATGCTTACCTACATCAGAGGGGACATAATCAGCAACATTCCCAGAATCAGCAGTACTCCCAGAACCAAAGTCAGAATCAGTTCCCAAATTAGAATCAGTACCAAAATTAGAACTTTCAATAGTGATCAAATCAATCCTGCAACACCAAACTGAACAATGGAGGAGTACCTTCACCCTTGGAGAATCAAAATAATGATACCAGACCCCCAGGACGTGTGATGTTGGCTGAAGCCACTTTATCTACTTGGTGCAAATTGCACAACACAAATGCTCACTCTGAACTAGACTGTTCAAAATTCTAGATTGCGTAGAGTATCTTTCAGATGGAAATTCAAATTGTTGAAAATCAGGAGACTCTGCCAACTGGGTATGAAATTGTTCCTTCATAAAGGTATGATACTACCTTAGTTCTTGATAGTTATACGTTTCCATTCCAAGATGATAATCAGCCTGAGGAAGAAGAGTTTAAAGAGGTTAATGTATATCAGCAATACAATAAGACTCCTTACAACCTGAGAAGTAGTAAGCCTAAGGGTCCTTTTACCACTTCCATCCCTCCAAATAGCTATCAGATTCCACCCGACCTGAAAGCTACCAATAATCTTGAACCCCCAAAATCTCCCCATCAATTAGTATACCAAGGTACTACTACAGAAAAATCCCAATGGTCTGACATAACAAAATTGGGGGAGTATGTAGCTGAGGAACTTAAGAAAATGAAGGTCAATCTCTCTGTGTATGAATTGCTTAAGATACCTAAGGTTAGGACATCTTTCTTTCAAGACCTAGGTGCTGGAACTAAGATTGATTATATACCAAAGGAGAATATTGCCAAGGATAACATTGATAAGGGAAAGGAAAGAATACATGTGACTGATGTAGAGCAGAAGATGACACTATATAAGGATAAGAGGGAAAGTCCCCCTTTCCTCTTAACACTTAGGATATTCAATAGGAACCTTCATAACTACTTAGTGGATTCTGGTGCATCCACGAATGTAATGCCACTGTCAGTTTGTAAGGCACTCAGACTCACTCCAGCCAAATCATCCAAGAAAGTGACACAATTGGATAAGACTAAAGTAAATGTAGTAGGAGAATTGAACAAGATACACATGTAGCTAGCTTCTGACCCTAGGATACAACAATATATTGATATTCAAATACTGGACATTCTTGATCAATATGGCATGCTTCTGAGTAGAGATTGGTCTAGAACTTTAAATGGTTATATGGTAACTGACTTTTCCCACATGTGGTTACCATGGAAAGGATTGGCTAATCAGATACATATTGAAAGAGAACCCCAGATGAAGCACATGATCACAGAATACAATCAAGCCAATGAGATTCTATTCTCAAAAGTTGATCTGGGAGTATATCTTCCACACAGTAGTCAGTCAGAAGAAGTTCTCATGCTGAGTTGCTTAAGACCCCCTAAGTCTCCCATAGAAGGACTAGAAAATACTGGAGCATATATTGAATCAGATGAAGGAGACACTTCAAATGAAGATGAACCAAGGGTTTTTGAAGGATTTTGTGATTTTGTGGCTAGATTTGTGCAAGATCATACTATTGTTGGAAAGCAGGTTCAAATGGAAGAACTATTATTGCCCAATTGGTGTCGTATACACGATGCATCTCATTCTGAATTTACTTGCCAGTTGTGTCAAGAAGTGATCAAACAAGTGCAAAGACAGTTGAAGATCCTCATAATCCAGAAGGAAGAGCTGACTATTGAAAATAAAATAGAGCCAACTATTGAAAAGAAGGAAGAATCTGAACCTCCGCTTGAACTGGAGAAGCCTGGAAAATAGAAGGATAACAACAAGGATTTTCACTTATGGACCCTAAGATTTGATGGCTCAAGGTGTAGACAAGGGTCTGGTGTAGGGGTCAAATTGATTAGCCCCACTAGGAGTTCACTTTTAGCATCACAAAGGTTGCAGTTCCCATGCACAAATAACATCACTAAATATGAAGCATTAGTGCAAGGATTATTGCTAGCATTACATAAAAATGTTAGAATTGTCTAGGTGTTTGGTGATTTTGAGTTAGTGGTGAAACAAGTGAGAAAATAGTACTCATGTAATGATAAGAGATTGAATAGATATAGGAACAGAGTCTAGGATTTGATCGAATGCTTTGACGGTTTTAACATCCAAGTCATTCCCAAAAGACAGAATCATGTTGCAAATGCTCTAGCTCAAACAACAAGTACATTAGAGCCAACCTCCATGGTAGGACTAAAAAAGTTTTCTATTGAGTTTGTTGCTACTCCATCCATGCCTGATAATGTTACCAATTTCCAAGTTTTTGAGGATGATCAACACATAATCAATTTCCTTACTTCATCAGATGTGTTCACTGCCCAAATAATAGATGAAGATGAAATGGAACCTGCTGAAATGGATTTAGAAGGGGTATTGAACTTAAAGACAAATATGATCCCATGAGGAATGGTAGAATTGGAAAGACTGTTTGATGCAGATAATTTGGGGACTCAAAGGAAGGAAGGAGAATCCTCAGGAGGAAAGTGTGACCCATTCAACTTGGGGACAGAATAAAACGTGAAGAACGTGTTCATTGGGAAAGAAAGTACTAAAGAAGAAAGGACTAGAATCATCCATGCATTAAGAGATTACCATGAAGTTATAACTTGGAGTTATGAAGATCTAAAGACTTACGAGACCTCGATTATCACCCACACCATCGCACTGAAACCAGGAACTAAGCCTTTCAGACAGAGGTAGAGACCAGTAAATGCTTTGCTGGAACTACTGATTTTCAAAGAGGTACAAAAGCTGCTGTCAACAAGGATAATATTTCCAATCAAACATTCTGCGTGGGTAGCAAATTTAGTTCTGGTTTGAAAGAAAAATGGAGAAATCAAGCTTTGTGTTGATTTCCGTAATCTAAACAGAGCATCTGAAAAGGACAATTACCCACTGCCTTCATTGGACGAAGTATTACAGATTGTTAATGGGTCCCAGATGATGTCATTCTTGGATGGGTATTCTGGTTACAACCAGGTGATGGTGGAATATGAAGACAGATTGAAAACATCCTTCACTTGTAAATGGGGCATCTATGCCTACCGACGAATGCCATTTGGTTTAATAAACACTGGTGCAACCTTTCAGCATGCAATGGATGTTGCTTTTAAAGGGTTGGTTGGGAAATGTATAATTATCTACATGGACGATCTAAGAGTGTTCTCAAAAAGGTGAGAAGATCATGTGGCAGATCTCAGGAAAGTGTTGCAGCAATGCAAGGATTACAGTATATCACTCAACCCCAAGAAATGCATTTTTGGGGTACCTGAAGGAAAATTGCTGGGACATGTAATATCTGAGCAAGGAATATCTATAGACCCAGACCGGATCCAAGCAATACTCAAAATACCTCCCCCAACTAGCAAGAAAGAACTTAAGTCATATTTTGGTAAGATCAACTTTGCACGTAAATTCATCACAGGATTTGCTGAGATTGTTCAACCTCTTAACGCCATGTTAAAAAAGGATGCTAAAATGGATTGGACTCCAGAAGCCAAGGCTGCTTTTGTAGAAATTAAACAAGCTATAGCCAATGCACCTGTATTGGTAAGCCCATATTACAATCTGCCATTCCATATATATTCATTTGCTTCGGAACATACTTGCGCTGTAATGTTGACGCAAAAGAGGTCAGTTGATGATGAAAGGCCCATTGCTTTCATGAGCACTCCATTGAAAGACGTAGAGTTAAGGTATCCAAATGTGGAAAAACAAGCATACACTCTGGTAAAGGTAGTTAAGAAATTCTGTCATTACATCTTAAGAAGTCAAGTAATAGCCATTGTCCCAGATGCAACAGTTAAAGCATTACTGATGCAGAGTGAATTAGGAGAAAGAAGAGGGAAGTGGGTCACCATACTATAAGAATTTGACATAGATATCCAACCTATAAAATTGGTAAGAGGCCAAGCCTTGACCAGAACAATGGTTGAAGTGGGACCAGACCTGGTTTCTCAATAGTACCTGTCAGAGGATGTTTCAAAAGATGAGTGGTACGGAGATGTCATATTCTATTTGCTCAATTAGTGCTACCCACCGCAGCTAAATTCAATACAAAGGAGAGCCCTCAAGCTTAAAAGTAGTAGTTACATGATAAAGGGATCAGTCCTTTACAAGAAGAATCATGAAGGTATTTATCTAAGGTGTTTGGACAAATCAGAGGTTGATCAGGTGCTAACTAGTTTTCACGAGAGATTCAGGATAGGCCATGGATCAGCGCACTCAATAGCAAATCAAGTTCTTCGTGCCGGGTACTACTGGCCCACCTTGTTCAAAGATGCACATTCACACGTAAGAACCTATCATACATGTCAGACCGCTGCACACAAAGAATGACATGCAGCCATGCCTTTGCAACCAATGTGGAGGTACGATAATTTGCTCAGTGGGGCCTCAACTTTATCGGTATGATCAATCCACCTTCCTCTGCAGGCCACAAGTATATTCTGACCGCTACTGATTACTATACTCGATGGTCTGAAGCAATAGCATGTAAGCAATGCACCATAGAGGTAGTTATTGAATTCGTTGAAAAGCACATTATCACTAGATTCGGTTATCCATTTGCTTTAGTTTGTGATAATGGCTCTGTCTTTTCATCATTACATTTTTCTAACTAGGCATTTGATTATGGGATTACTCTCAAGTTCTCATTCAATTACTATCTACAAGGGAATGGGGTAGTTGAATCAACAAACAAAAACTTACTTGAGTTCATTAAGAAACTTTTGGACAAAAACCCCAGAGACTGGCATACTCAGCTTAGGTTCGCTTTATGGGCTGATAGAATCTAACACAAAGCAGCTCTAAACACATCTCCTTATCACCTAGTTTATGGGATTGAGCCCATTTTTCCCATCCATTTGAGAATCCTGGTACTTCAGTTTATGCAAGATTACGTTGAAACTGATGACCAACTGTCCTCAAGGTTGGCCCAATTGTTGTACCTCGAAGAGAAACATGACGCTGCCATTGAAAACTTCACCAAACATCAGGGAGTCATAAACTGGTGGTTTGATAAAAGAGCCAAGGTCAAAGCCTTCCGCATTTATGATCTAGTCCTATATTGGGACAAAGCATGCGAGAAGAAGGGGGAACATGGTAAGTTTGACAAACTCTAGTTGGGTCCCTATCAGATCGATGAGATCCTTGGAGATAGTACATATCGACTCAAGAACCTTACTGGTGAGGAGCTGCCACTACCTGTCAATGGCCAGTTCCTAAAGCACTACTTTCAGGCCTGAGAGGTAGTCCTGCCTCGTTTAGTGTACATAGTTAGGGGTTGGTTTCCTTTGGTTAGTTTAGGTTGCCGTTAGTTTAGTTTGCTTTCCTATTTTTTTCTTTCCTTAGGTGTTAGGGGCTTTGCTTAGTTTAGTTGTCCTTCTGGTTTTTGCCTGTTGCGCTTGCTCTTTCACGTGGTCACTATTTCTGAAGTGGTGGTAATCGTGCAGACCTACAGATGCTTCCTTGATGGGTAAATAATCGTGAGTCTTTCTTCGAGAAGCTAAGGTTTCCACCTAGTCTTTGCTATGGGTTTCGTTCTTAGGCCAAGGGGTATGGTGTCTATTCATTAAAAATGAGTTATTAGTCGATGTACCTGAAGTATTTTCTAACCATATATGTTTTCACTTTAAATAATCCTGAAGTAGCTAGGCAAGTCTAGGTGATCTTGTGTCAAGTGAAATGAGTTGATTTCCTCGCCTACCACATGCACTATCAATCAAGACAAAGGCGAGTGACACTAAGTGTTACTAGCCTACATCAAGTAAAAATAAAAGGTGTTTCTCAACACCAGACCCATCACAGTGCAAATAAAGAAACTACCAAAATTCTTGCAAAGAACACTACCAGAAAGGTGGGCATCAAATATCATTATACTGGCAAACTTGACTAGTCATCTATCTAGCCCAAGGATTAGATATACTTCAAAATCTGAGCATTTTCTGGTGGTAGAATGATCTCAGCCTTTTAGCTTGTCTTAGGGGATCCCATGTGAACTTAGTTCTGGAAGGATGCGAATGAATACAACTACACACACTTAGGTTTTTAGGATGTGGATGGTTGTACTGGTTAGTAATCTTAGATTCTTTGATAGGATACCTTGCTTTTTTGTTTAAATATGTGGGGAACACAGAGATTCTAGGTTCAAACTAAACATTTATCATCAAAATGCTCGAGAGAATTTCCCAGCTGAGTTGCCATTTGTTGTGTCTTACACACCCCATTCAAGAATGGAGATGCCCTCTTTTTGTTTTGGCTAGAGAGTCATATGATCTTCTAATCTCCTAGGTGATTGTATGGTCAAAGTGCATTTTGACCCTAATGGAAAGGTGGTATTGAAAAAATCCCTTCAAAATTTGCTAGGATGAATCCTTGTTCTCCCTTTGAGGGCCTTGAATTGACATTTTACGCTAAAATGGCCTTCAACCGACCTTTGCGCTGATTTCCTATCTATCCAACCTGGCGCTAAAAATTGCCTTGTCTGACCTTAGCACTAAAATCCTATCACTCCGACCTGAGTGTTAAATCCTTGTTCATTTGGCATAATGATGAATCATTGTATCTGTGTTTTATGCTAATTTCTTCACTGTCAGACTTCTGCGCCGAAAATGGCTTCATCTGACCTGCGCTAAAAGTAGCAATCACCGACCTAGTCGGACAACCCCTAAAGGTCTGTAGGTCGGACAAGGCTGATTCCTCTGCTAACTTGGGCAAACCAAATGTCTGACCTTGCACTGAATGTTACCCCGTCTAACCAAGTCTGACATACCTGAATTCTCCACCAGGTTTGAGCTCAAAGAAATCCGTGCAAAATCTCAAACTAATAGTCTGTACACCTACAACATTAATGGCGGATTGGCCAAGGTTTATAAGGAAATTAGCAAGTTTTAAATCATTTTTAATCGTGTTTGTGGATAAAATTTACAGAGCTTTGTTCTTCCCTGTCGACTTTGCCCGAGCTCAAACCCATGACCTCTCCTACAAGCCAACATGCACCGCCACCTCAGCTAGGTAGGGTTTAAAACCTTACTACTTTAAGTTTGTGCTTACACAGTTGAGTTTTTGATGATAGCCGGTAGGGTTTTTGAAGAAATTGATGGTTTGGATCAAGATTTTCTAGGCTAGGGTTTGATAAAGATTGAGGATTTCATGTAAAAACCCTAGTGTAGGTCAACTGTAGAAATGCATGAGACTGTTAGGGCTTAAAACTTAAGATTTTAGGAAATTTTTCCCTTTGAAGCCCTCAGATTTCGTTGCGCTAAAACATGCTCCGACCGACCTGCAAATCGAACCCTCGTTAGTTGGTCGGACACCTTAAAAATCTGTGCCAAGCACCTGGTGCTATTTTGCACTAAAATTTGCCTTGTCCAACCAATGCACATAAAAGCACTTTTCTCTGACTTGGTCGGAGGGCCTAAAAAGCCCCGCTAAATCTGAAAACATCTTTTACGCTGAAAAGACCTTCCTCTGACCTTGCACTAAAAGACCATGTCACCGACTTAGTTAGATGATCTGAATTTCCCCACAAGGTCAGCACCACCTAAAAGCCCTGCCAAGAGTTTACTTTGACATTTTGCACTAAAAACTGCCTTGTCCAACCTGCGCTATATTACCCTCTAACCAACTTAGTCAGATGCTGTCCAAATCAGCGCAAGTCAGACTAAACCAATTTCTGCATAAACACAACTGAATTCACATAAACAAGATTTTGCTCTGAAAACTTAAACGACCAACTTGCAGACCGTCAGAGGTCGGAGACCTCTAAATTTCGCGTAGGTTGAACCTTATCAAAACCTGCGCTAGAACTCGAAAGTGTGAAAAGAAGAAAAATGCGAGGTCGGACCTATCTGATTTCTGCACTGAGGTCGGACGACCTCCAAATCAGTACTTTTCCTCTTGAGGGTCCGACAACCCCCAAATCAGTGCAAAACCTTGCAAATAGCCAAATTTCTTGAAATTGCCAAAGGGAAGATTGTTTAGAATGATGAAATTAATGTTATAATGTTGTGTTATTGATAATTTTCATGAATTTTTCCTTGCAACATTAAGTATTTGATTACATGCACTGCTCTTTCAATTAGACTTAGATTTTCTTCGAATGCATGTCAATAATAAGTGGCAGATTTGCATTGATTTATCTAAACTTAGGAGTATGTTAAGAATTTCTCTTGTATCAAACTTATAAGGTCCAGTCATGCAGACTAAATGACTACTCAGGCCCAAGCCATGAAGTATGAATTAAAAGGAGTCCCTCTGGAAACAAAGGTCCACTCCGGGTGGAGTAATGTTGGGGACACAGACTTAGGTCATATAGACCTAGATGATTTCAGAATCAGAGTCTTTGGGCCAGCTCCAACTCCCAAAGCCAGAACACTTAGAGATAGTGGACTTGGACAAGCAGCTGCCTTTCCTACCTTAGTTTAGTGTACAGAGTTAATAGCCACCTATGCAGACAGATAGGATATTATGTCTAGGTAGATTCAAAAAGCAAATGGGGATGTCTTAGCTAACTTGACCCCACCTGCTCTTGCAAAAATGTTGGACATCCCCTGGCACAAGGTTGTAACAATGCCAGATAAACAAGGATCAAAGGCCACCTATAATAAGGATGTAGAGGGATACAGAAAGTATATAAATGACCATTGGGTCAAGAGTAGGAAGTCTACTCTCATCAAGCTCTCCAGGGTACAGTACAAGAGTGATTTCCACAATGAAATATGGGACATTGTAACCTTTCTGAGCAGAGTCTACGGGTTACCAACTACCTCTACCTTTGAGGACTAGATGTTTGTCATAATCTCTGAGATACTGAAGGAAACCAAGTTCCACTAGGCTCAAATCCTTAGTGACAACATCCATGAAGCCTTCAGCAACTTCAATGAAAACCACTATTTCAGATGGACGTCTTATGTTGTCTATGCACTGGCAAGAATGAACCATTACGATGGACTCTCCAAAATTGGTGAAATTAGGAATGATGAGAAGACATAGATCAAAGTATATGAATGCTATCCATAGTTAACCTCATCCCAATCACTGATACATTTCAAAAGGATCAATGATGCATTCACAATGTACATAGCCAGGAAATTACAGGGTAACACAGCATTGAGGATTTCCACAGAGGCCATGAATGAAATAGCTAGATATGGCAGGTGGTATATCTAGTTTGAGAAGTTTATGTACATAAGGATACAAGGCTTCAATGGAATGGCCTACAAACTTCCTTGATACCTAGATGATAAGACAATGCTTCTAGAGCTGTCAAGGCAACTGATACCATGTATAGAGAAACTCAAGCACCTACATAGGCCAAGTGTTCAATTTCCTATTAAATTTGGCAAAGGACTCTATGCATGTCCTTCTCTGGCATCAGCAGAACACTTGGATAAAGAGCTTCAACTCTTGAATATGCACTACTACAATACAAGGGGTTATTTGGATCCAAACAAAGTGATGGAGAGATTTGTAAGTAAGAAGCTTTTTCATAAAGTGCACATTGAAGACTTTTGGGCTAATTGCCTTGATGATTATGAAATTATGAAGAAGGCACATGTCAGGCTGCCTCTGGATTTCACTAAAAGGTTCTATATAATGGCAGTCCCTAATCAATTACAAGATGATGAAAATGTTATGCTAAGAGGACCATGGGAATTGCAATACCATCAACCCATTCCACTACCAAACTGGGCAAATGTAGAGGAAAGTTCCCTCAATGTTGTCATGAGGGAATCAATCAGATTAAGCAAGGCCTAGGTCAAATCACAAGTAGCTGTCCTAAATGAACAAGGAGTCTAGCTAACTTACACAGTGGTAGAATTAGACAAAGACTCTAGGGGAGAAGAGGATGAACCCATTCAGTTCGCAGATGAGGCAGAGCCAGCTGAGAAGTAGAAATCAGATAGTGAGGAGCACACATCTCTGGCAGAAAAGGCAAAGAATATGAAGAAGCCATCTGTAAGGTCTCCTTAGAAGAAAGACCAACCTCCTTCAGCCAGGAATAGAACTTCCAAAAGGAAAGATATGCCAAGTGGAGCAAAAGAGAGCTCCAGGGCTAAAAAGATAAAGGTGAAAGTAGCTAATAAGGAGGCTACCACTACTAAAGATGATTCCAATCCTCCTCCAACTACTCAAAGCATTGACCTTACTGACTCTACCCCTACTGCCTCTGCTGTCATTCCTTCTTCCATCCCTCCTTCCTCTACCACATCCACTTCACCCATAATCTCAACGTCCGTGATCAAAGAAATATCTTCTGCCATCTCTCTTGCCTCTACCATTACCATTACCTCACGTTCTCTGGTAGTTTCTTCTAGTGACTCTAGTAGTCCTATTTTCTCCACTCTTGCCATTTCATACCCCTCCACTGCACCTCCACCTTCTTCCCCTTTACCATTGCCTCATATTTCCACCATCCTTTCACCCCCTCTTTCCTTACCTTCACTGACATTTTCTTCACCTCTTACCATTTCTTCTTCCTTATCACCAATCTTGACTAACTTGACCCTGGTCAGTTCACCCTCCTTGACCATCTCTTCTGTTGTCCCCATTTCACAAATGCCAGCTAATTCATTGGCAGTGCCCCTATTGCTTGGGATTGAGAAAGTGTGTGCAGAATTAGGATTACAGGAGCTTAAAGCTACCGCTGAAGAGGGGGAGGAGACATTGACTGAAGTCAATGATGAAAGCCTTCATGAACCTTCAACTAAGGTAGAAATTATTGACATATCTGATAGTCCCCTGGGCAAAGATCCAATGAAGGAAGTTTTGAAGATTGCATAGGAGAATGTAGTTGAGAATCTGAAGGACTTGGCCCAAGAAGAAGAGGAGAAAAAAGAAAAAAGTCCAGAGGAGAATGAGGAGCAAGAACAAGAACCATCTAAAGAGTTGGCTATATCTGATAAAGATGGAGCTTCGGAATTAAACAAATCTTCTGCTCTTGAGTGGCTGCAAGGTAGAATGGTGTATCCCGAGCCTCAGATAGAAGTAATGCAGCTTGACCTAAGTGCTATCCTGTCACAAGCTTAGAGACCTCAAAAGCAGAAAAAGGCTAAGATCCAATCAAGAATATATAAGAATGAATTAGGGTCAAGGATAGCAGAAATAGTAGTCCCACCAGCTGACAGAGCAAGGGACCAAGTCAAAGCAAAAGATTACATCATATCTACAATTGATTTAGGCCCAACCACTCCTTCTCAAAGAGTGGATGATTTCAAAGGATCAGTCACATCAATTTTGGAACAACTAGATAAAGATGAAATGTCTAAGAAAGACTTAAAATAGCAGAATGAAGAACTACGAGCGTGTCTTCAATTTTTGATAAAACCAGTGGATACCGGAGGAGATGTAAGGACAATTCCTACTTTCTTGTCCATAGATGAGATGGCTAAATTAGGTGAGGTAAGATCAAAATCCCAAGGCACAGAAAATTGGTTGATAATAGTTTTTGAGATGGGATGTGAAGCCATCAGTGCCTCTGCTCTAGCTCACCAAAAATTGGTTGATTTGCACAAGAAGTGGAAAGACTTGTGCGAAGACTGTGATTCTTTTGATGAGTATTACTCCCACATATATCCCTGAATCAAAGGTATTACAGAATTTCCAGATCAGACATTAATTATAGAGAAAATTTTGACTGGGGATAGGCTGCCAAAGGCTATTGAATGGTATCAGCAACTACTTCTAAGAAAAGAAACCTTCGAGCATATAAAAGAAGCATACAAACCAGCTAATGAAGAGCTGAGATCAATTATATATGACATCAGTGACTCTTTGAGGGACTGCAGGGAAGCATCTTATGATGATTGTGCCCCGTTTGATGTCAAAAAATACAAGGACAAGTTGCATAAAATAATTTTTGAAGATGACATCCTCAACATGGAGGAACGGTTGGATAAGGCAAGTGACCTCAGGGCTAAATTCAAGGCATTTCGAAAGGCAGGGGCAGGGATAGAAAGAATATATGGCAAATTCAATCGAGAGCTGGAAGTGTTTGATTACCAGATACATCACTTGAAAGATCCAGACCCATCTGACATCAATCCCGCACTTGATGCCTGGTTGACTTATCGCAATAAGCTAGCTAGTGAGGACAAAATTGACTTAGACAAAGAGTCTTGATGTTATTCTAATGATACAATCTTGTCACAATTGTAAATTTGCTATATTTGGGCAGCATGTGACTCAATTTTGTCTTCTTCTTACTTCTAAAATGAGCTTTTCCACTAATATACTGAGTTAACTAGTCAAAATGACTAGATTCAATGTATCTAGGGCTATTTTTTTGTCTTTTTCATAAAAGACAAAATGTAATCTGGGAATTGGTGTGGGCTATTATTTATGTAATCTAGACCGTCAGTGTTGAGTTAATCTCCACCATTCATTTGGAAGCTAGGGTATGCTGCTTTTCTATATAAAGGGCTGCCATTTCCACTATTTGTGAGAGAGATTTTGATACCTAATTGTTGACTGTATGCCATTTGAGCTAATACAAAGCAAGTTTCTGCAGTTAATCTGAGAATTTGTGTCTTGTGTTGATTCATCTTTTGGTTTTCATGGTTCACATCTTGCTCTCCCATAGTTAGATTAATTATGCTTTCATAATATTCACGGTTTGCTGAAGTATTTGATGAACATTCTAAGTCCATACTTTTAGTTGTTTGCTGATGATAAATGGTTATGTAAAGTTAATCTAGGGGTTTTTTTGTGCTAAAGTTCAATTGCATCTCACAAGTTAAGTTGTGCCATTCTTTGGGTATTTAACAAATGAATGCAATCTAAAAATCTGTTGACCTCCATTGAAGATAGCACCATTTTCTGTAGCATTGTAACACTCATTTAAGTTTGGTAACTCAGGAAGCTAGTTCAACGTTTTGGAATGTTTGTCTATTGAAGGTAACCTTGACATTGTGAATGCCACTTAGGACCCCTCCAAAACCCTAACCTTTTGCACTTTCTTTTAAAATCATTGTTAGTTGTTAGATTGAGAATCTCAGCAGCATTTTATCTTGTTTATCAGTTGAAAATCATAATAGGGTTTATGTGTATTTGCTGCCCCCCAAACCTGAAGATTTGCAGATTGCATATAAGACCCCTTATGGGAACAGCTAGAATATACCAACTAAGAAATCCCAATCAAGCTAAGACCTAGCTGTATTATCCTTGGAGTAGTCTTACTTAGGGTAAGATACTTTTCAAGAGAGGTGTGAAACTAGCAATCACACCTATGTTGTTGTGTACTAAAACTACCATCAACAACTATATTCCTATAGTTGGATAACTTCTTGTATTTACAAGCATAGATACTTCTCACTTGTCTCACCACCAATTCTGAGTCTCCATAGACATGCAGAATCTTAACTTTCTTCTTAAGATCAAATAGCAACCCATGAATCAAAGATTCATATTCTGTCATATTATTAGTGCTTGGTAATTACAATCTGTATGCTGCCAAAAAGGACCTTCCTGCTAGATCAATGAGGTCTATACCTACCCTAGCTCCTTGTTTAGATTTAGAACTATCAAATCTTAGGATCCATGGCTTGTCTTCTGTCAATGGCTTATCAGGAGCTTCTATTTTTCTCTTAGCTCTAGTAGCTGCACTACTTGATATCCACTTCAGCTTCTAAGGCTCGCTCTTTATCATTTCTGGTGGCTGATGTGAACATGATGCATCTTTTCTTTTCATTTTTATAGTATCATCACTATTACTATCTCGATGTACTTCAACTTCCTTCTTCTCATCTTTAGACATGTCTCTGATATCAAACAAATTGATCTTTGAATATAGTTGTTCTTCCTTATTCAATATGTGTAGGCATAAGGCACATGTGGTTTTAGAATGTGGTGCTTCATGGAGTTTGGATCATCCTTTAATTAAAGGATGGTGTGGAGAAACTTTGTATAGGATAAGTCTTTGAATTTGCTTGGATAGAAACTCCTCAAACTTTGTCAGGTTACTTCCCTTATCTTCAACTGACAATTCATAATCTGATTCAATTAAGCAATCAGTACCTGGGGTGATATCACTTTCTTTTCCATCAGTATCTTCATCATGCATCAGGATCTCTTCTAGGTTATATATACAAGCCTCATCCTGACATGCACTTTCCTCATGTTCTCCTATATCTAAAGATGACAAATAAGAATCAGTATCGTCATAACTAAATATTACACTTATCTTAGTTGAAGACGACCCTATCTCACTACAAATTATTTACAACTCAATCATGTCTAATTATTTATCACAATCCTTTTCTGAGTGTGCTTGGTCATGTAACCATCACCAACCTTCAATTAAGATACACTCAGTGGATAAACCCAATATCTAGCAACGTTGCATCTCTCTAGACAGATAGTGTTCAAAATCCTTAAAGTGATCTGTTTCATCATCTTCAACTAAACTATGATCAGATTCGATGATCATCCTATTCTCCTGATCAACATTTTTATGTATGTGCATGTTGTACATTAACACTTCTTCTATTGAGGTCTTATAGTATATTGTTGGATCTAGAGCATACAACTGAGAGGGGGGGGTGAATCAGTTGTATAAAACTTCTTCTCATTCAAACACTTAACTCACTGTTGTTAGTTAGCAGCATATCAAATAATCATCCATGGAAGCATAATACATAAACACAAGAGCAGATAAGCATCAACACTTTGGACACCAAGATTTTGACGTGGAAAACCCGGTTAAGGGAAAAACCACGGGGTGATTAACCCAAGAATTATTCTCTGTTAGAAGAATAAAGAAAATGAATGGCACATGCCAATAAGGGCTCACTGCCCGAGCACACTGCTCACAAAGAGGCCCACTGCCTACAAGGAGACACACTGTCTACAAAGTGATGAAAATCACTATCTTGAACTGGAGAATGACATCTCTACCATGTCCGGATCAGTTCCAATTAAGCCCAACAATCTCTGCTCTGCCTTTCGCATGTTTCTTCGCTATACCATGCTCATCCTCACACCACACACTGAAATGAACTCACAAACCGTTATTTATACAAGACATTGACTTAGGAACAAACATCTAAGTCGGCAAACAACCATAGGAGTATCCGCAAGATGAATAACACATCCGGTCGGCCATCACAAGAACATTCGCAGGATGAACAACTCGTCCGGTCGGCTACACAGAGCAAGAACTTCATCTGGAAGAATAACTTCAATTCCGGGCTCTACCATCAATGCGGACCAACAACACAACCTAAACATGATCCAAGAACCTTCACAAGCCTGTCTGAATGTCCGGATACTTCCGTACTTCCTCTGCTTACTGGGATCTCTTGTCTTCCTCATCCGGAACTACAAGAACACAGTCTGTCGCCACTGTCATAATGCAAGAGGTACTTCCGGACCTTCAAATCATACACAAATCAGGATGACACATCACAAGGACATCCCAAACACTCCTTCCAATCCGCAGATTAGGGTAATACAATTCCGGACCTCACCGGACCTTTTTGTGATCCTCTGTCACCTCCGGATACTTGCCGGACCCGATTCTATACCGGCAGCCACAACTCCTTCAGATCTTCATGCGGACCTCTGAAATCTTAACTGTAGCATCTCAAGACTCATATCTACTAACCCTTTAATCCGCATCCTCCGGTTCTCATCCTATTCAGTACTTTTACCTTCTTCTCATCACTGTTCTTCACTGTTCCTGACTGAGACTAATTTTCTCAATATCCTCAGCACACAGCTCATCAAATCCTTCTTGTCAATGCAATATGAGTATGTTGACATCAATGACAACACTGGATAACCTCATACTTGCAACAATCTCCCCCTTTGTCATTGATGGAAACATATGATGTGAAAAACCATTTAGACAAGACCTTCAACTTTTCATATGTCTTCTCTTCTTTTACTGCTCCCCCTTTGATCATCAACCACTTGTTTTTCACATGTTTTCTCTCCCCCTTTGACATCAATGGCAAAGGGCTCATACTTGCAATTCTCATGCATCAGAATCATACTAGCTGCTCCCCCTTAGTTGCAGCTCCCCATTAGTCCGGATCACAAGATATGGCTGTGATAGCCACCGGACTGATGCACATCAGTGCATCTTAGTTCATCGCCGGAGGGGCCATGACCCCTAACTTCTCCCAGAGATATTCAAAAGAGTCCTTGGGAAGAGGTTTTGTAAAGATATCTGCAATCTGATCCTTGGAGGGAACATACTCCAATCTGACTTCTTCCTTGTTTACTTGTTCTCTCAAGAAGTGAAATTTGATAGATATGTGCTTAGTCTTAGAATGCAATACCGGATTCTTGGAAATATTAATTGCACTTGAATTATCACAGAAAATTGTGATAGGCTCCTCATATTCAACTTTGATGTCTCTTAGCATCTGCTTCATCCATAGGATTTGAGTGCAACTACCTGCTGCTGCAATGTATTCTGCTTCAGTTGTAGACAGAGATATTGCATCTTGTTTCTTGCTTAGCCAAGAAACCAATCTCTTTCCCAAAAAGAATGCTCCACCACTAGTGCTCTTCTGGTCATCCACATCTCCTGCCCAATCTGCATCTGTGTAAGCATGAAGAGAGAAATCCGGATCTCTAGGATACCATAGACCATACTCAACTGTTCCTTTCAAGTATCTAAAAATTCTTTTGATTGCCATAACATGAGATTCTCTAGGATCAGCCTGGAATCTTGCCACAAGACCAACAGCCTGCATTATATCTGGTCTAGTTTGAGTGAGATACAACAATCCACCAATCATTGATCTATACTTTGTCTGATCTGCCTTTGGAGAATCATCATCTTTGCTTAACTTACATCCGGTTGCCATAGGAGTGTTCATAGGCTTTGAGTCTTCCATACCGAATTTCTTTAATTTCACATATTTGGTCTGAGAGATGAAGATCCCTTCTTTTGTTTGAGTAATTTGCAGACCCAAGAAGAAATTCATTTCACCAAGCATAGACATTTCAAACTCACTTTTCATCTGATTTGCAAAAGTTTTGCACATACTATCTCTTCCTCCAAAAATGATATCATCCACAAACACTTCAACAATTAGAATGTTTTCATGATCAATTTTGAAATATAAGTTACTGTCAGCAGTACCTTTGTTGAATCCAATCTGCACAAGATGCTTATCCAACCTTTCATACCATGCTCTTGGGGCTTGCTTCAATCCATACAAAGCTTTCTTCAACTTGCAGACCATATCATTATTATCAGACAATTGAAATCCATCCAGTTGTTCAATGTAGACTTCTTCTTCCAGATCACCATTTAGGAAGGCAGACTTGACATCCATCTGATATACCTTGAAGTCTTTGAAGGCAGCAAATGCAAGAAGTAATCTGACTGCTTCAATTCTTGCTACCGGAGCAAAAGTCTCTTCAAAGTCAATTCCTTCTATTTGAGAGTAGCCTTTGCAGACCAATCTAGCTTTGTTTCTGATTACTTCACCAGCTTCATTTAGTTTGTTCCGGAAGACCCACTTGGTTCCAATTACATTCCTGTCTCTAGGTCTGGGAACAAGATCCCAAGTATGATTTTTCTCAATTTGCATCAGTTCATCTTCCATTGTTTTGGTCCAGTTTTCATCATTGCAGGCTTCATTTATTGTTTTAGGTTCAATCTTTGAAATCAGACAACATTCATTCTGATCTTGAGCAATATTCCTTCTAGTTTGTACACCTTTGCTTCTGTCACCTATGATCTGATCTTCAGAGTGATTCAGTCTTACATACCTTGGAATTTTGGGAGTATCCAGCACTGTTGTTTCTTGATCAGCCTCATTCAAATCTAACTCTTCTTCCTGATTTACCGGATCAGGCTGACTCTGTCTCACCGGAGAGGATTGAGGTCCTTGAACACTGTCTTGGTCATCTTCATCAAACTCATAAAATCTTGAAGGCTTCTCAATTCCTTCATCAACCTTCACATTGGTGCTTTCTATCATCTTCCTCAATCTCTTATTGTAACACCGGTATGCTTTGCTTTGAGTGGAGTAGCCCAAGAAAATTCCTTCATCACTTCTAGCATCAAACTTTCCTAGATCTTCATCTCTTTTAATATAACACTTGCTACCAAATACTCTGAAATATTTCACAGTAGGAGTGATGCCAAACCAGAGTTCATAGGGGGTCTTACCGGTGTTGTTTCTGATTTGAACTCGATTGAGAGTGTAGACTGCAGTGCTGATAGCTTCTTTCCAAAACATTTGAGGAACATTTGCTTCCAACATCATTGTCCTAGCAGCTTCCTGGATGGTCCGGTTCTTTCTCTCAACTACTCCATTCTGCTGTGGAGTCTTAGGAGCAGACAACTGTCTCCTTATACCCTGTTTCTCACAAAAGTCAATGAATTCACCAGATGTAAATTCACCACCTCTATCAGACCTTACACACTTTAGTTTCAATCCGGTTTGATTCTCCACCATAGCTTTGAAGATTTTGAACTTCTCAAAAGCTTCTGATTTTTCTTTTAGAAAGGTGACCCACATCATCCGGGAATGATCATCAATTAATAACATGAAATATCTATCACCTTGCAGACTCTTGATTCTTGTAGGACCACATAGATCAGTATGTACTAATTCCAATACTCCGGTAGAAGACTGATCTTTGCTTTTAAAAGAGACTCTGCTTTGTTTGCCTAACTGACATTCTTTACACACACTATTTGTAGGTTTTATCAACTTTGGAAGATCTCTCACAGCCTGAGTATTGCTTATTTTGATAATGTTATCAAAATTTACATGACACATTCTTCTATGCCATAACCAACTCTGATCAATTTGAACAAATAAACAACTTTTATTTGAACCAACCAGATGAAAGATGTTACCTCTTGTCTGAGTACCGGATGCAATTTCAGTTCCGGAGCTTGTAAAGATTCTGCATTTTCCATTCTTGAACCGGAGATCATAGCCTTTGTCCACTAACTGACCAACACTGAGAAGATTGTGCTTCAATCCTTCAACATACAGTACATTTCCTGTTTTGCTCTTACCATCAAAGGAAATAGTTCCCCTACCTCTGATTCTACCAGCAGAATTGTCACCAAACTTTACCATTCCTCCTTCATATCTTTCCAAGTCTAAGAACTTATTCTTGTCACCAGTCATATGGTGAGAACATCCACTGTCAATAACCCAATCATCCTTTTCTTCCACTTGAGCAGCCAAGGCTTTTTCAACAACTTTGTGATTGACAGATTCAGAGAGCAAGGAATCTTCTTCCTTGATGGCTATAAACACCCACTCATTTCCGGATTTGCTTCCTGGTTCTGATTCATCATCTGTTACTCCTTCATTGTCATCTTCTTCATGAACATAATAGCAATTCTTTTGAAACCTTTGTCTGTGAGTATTAGATCTTGCAGATCTCTCCGGACATCTTGAGGCAAAATGACCAATCTTATTGCAGTTGAAACACTTAAAGGGTAGTTTTCCTTCATACTTACCGGATCCTCTTGGCAGTCTCTTTGCAATGAGGGCTTCAAGTTGAGCTGTTTCTGCTTCTTCTTCTTCCATGTCTCTTCTTGCTTGATCATACCATGACATTTTCTTTGATGAGTTTTCACCCGGATCAAATCTCTGTTTGCCTTTCACATAGGCACTGGCTTTGAAAGCAGATTCAGTCTTGGGAGGATCATCTCCAAACTCAGTCATTTCAAATGCAGCTAGTTTGCCAGCCAGTTGTTCTCTTGTGACAGTTGTGTGGGCTCTGAATTCATCAATGGCAGCAACTTTGATTTTGTAGGCAGCAGGAAGGGATCTTAGGATTTTGCAGACAATCTCATTTTCATCTAAAGTTCCACCAGCATTTCTGATTCCACATACCAGCTCATTTACTCTTGGTATAAAGGTAGTGATGTTTTCATCATCTCTCATTTTCAATCTTTCAAATTTCCCTTTCAGACTTTGCAACCTTGCGCTTTTGACAAACTCATCTCCTTCATACAGAAGTTCTAGTTTAGTTAGGATCTCATATGCAGTGGGTAGGTCAATGACATTCGAGAGATCTGAGTCATTCAATGCGCTTAGAAGAGCTTCCTTGGTCCGCAGATTGTTTTCAGCTTCTGTGATTTCATTCAGAGTTGTCGGACCACCTTGTGGAGGTACATATGGTTTTGAAATCATACCCAGGTATGCTTTTCCCATGCATTCCAAGTGACACTTCATGCGACCTTTCCAGAGAGTGAAGTTGGTTCCATCGAACTTCGGACTATCCTTCTTGTATGACGACATCCTGGATCTCCTCAAGCGGTTAAGCTCTTGTCAGAGGAACTTGGCTCTGATACCAATTGTTGGATCTAGAGCATACAACTGAGAGGGGGGGGGTGAATCAGTTGTATAAAACTTCTTCTCATTCAAACACTTAACTCACTATTGTTAGTTAGCAGCATATCAAATAATCATCCATGGAAGCATAATACATAAACACAAGAGCAGATAAGCATCAACACATTGGACACCAAGATTTTGACGTGGAAAACCCGGTTAAGGGAAAAACCACGGGGTGATTAACCCAAGAATTATTCTCTGTTAGAAGAATAAAGAAAAATGAATGGCACATGCCAATAAGGGCTCACTGCCCGAGCACACTGCTCACAAAGAGGCCCACTGCCTACAAGGAGACACACTATCTACAAAGTGATGAAAATCACTGTCTTGAACTGGAGAATGACATCTCTACCATGTCCGGATCAGTTCCAATTAAGCCCAACAATCTCTGCTCTGCCTTTCGCACGTTTCTTCGCTATACCATGCTCATCCTCACACCACACACTGAAATGAACTCACAAACCGTTATTTATACAAGACATCGACTTAGGAACAAACATCTAAGTAGGCAAACAACCATAGGAGTATCCGCAAGATGAATAACACATCCGGTCGGCCATCACAAGAACATTCGCAGGATGAACAACTCGTCCGGTCGGCTACACAGAGCAAGAACTTCATCCGGAAGAATAACTTCAATTCCGGGCTCTACCATCAATGCGGACCAACAACACAACCTAAACATGATCCAAGAACCTTCACAAGCCTGTCTGAATGTCCGGATACTTCCGTACTTCCTCTGCTTACTGGGATCTCTTGTCTTCCTCATCCGGAACTACAAGAACACAGTCTGTCGCCACTGTCATAATGCAAGAGGTACTTTCGGACCTTCAAATCATACACAAATCAGGATGACACATCACAAGGACATCCCAAACACTCCTTCCAATCCGCAGATTAGGGTAATACAATTCCGGACCTCACCGGACCTTTTTGTGATCCTCTGTCACCTCCGGATACTTGCCGGACCCGATTCTATACCGGCAGCCACAACTCCTTCAGATCTTCATGCGGACCTCTGAAATCTTAACTGTAGCATCTCAAGACTCATATCTACTAACCCTTTAATCCGCATCCTCCGGTTCTCATCCTATTCAGTACTTTTACCTTCTTCTCATCACTGTTCTTCACTGTTCCTGACTGAGACTAATTTTCTCAATATCCTCAGCACACAGCTCATCAAATCCTTCTTGTCAATGCAATATGAGTATGTTGACATCAATGACAACACTGGATAACCTCATACTTGCAACATATATACCCCTGGTTCAACATCTACATATAATATTTCATTAGTATTGTTATATTCAGTGTTCATATTTTTCATCCTAGGTTCAGCCTCTATCCTTATTTGGTTAGGAATACCCTTCCAGGGTAACCACATGTGACGGAAATCAGTGGACATGTAACCATTGAGTGTTTTTGACCGATCTCTGCTGAGCAACATCCCATAAGTATCAAGGATATCCACTACTTGGATGTCAATGTATTATTGTACCCTAGGGTTGGATGCTAATTGCATGTGGATATGTGTTAACTCCCCTACCACACTTACTTTGGTTTTATCTAGTTGTCACTTTCTTGAGGGACTTGGCTAGATGTAATCCTGGGGCATTCCAAATGGATAGTGGCATCGCATTTCTTGATGCACCCAAATCCACTAAGCAATTATGCAAATTCTTTCCAAATATTCTTAACATGAGTAAGAATGGGGTTGATTAAGTCTTGTCTCTATATAGAGTCATGTGTGATGTCTCGGCGGCCTGAACGGTAGCTTGCACTTTATGTTTAGCTTTGTTCTCTTTGGACATAGGATCTCTAGTCAAGATTTGACTAGGATTATGACTCTGATTATCATCCTTTGGTGTGGACTCATCCAAGGATTCAAAGAAGGCTTTCTTGATGACTGGGGTTTTAAGGAGCTCTGACAGGGATAAAATGATTTTAATCTTTTTCATCTCTTCAGCTAGATATGTGACTAATTTGTCAGATTCAGGAAACTAACTAATGGCCTTTAACACTATATTCTGGGGTGTAAAATATTGAGTACTAACCTTGGGAGGACCAAGATTATTACCAGCTTTGGGATCAGGTGGAGTGTTAAAATTGTTGGGAGGAACTGAGGTGGTCAAAGGACTAGATGGTCTGTTAGGATTACTTCTGAGGTTGTAATTATGTCTACCCTGATATTGTTGTTGATAAGCATGCACCTCTTCATGTTTTAGTTTGGGTTCATTTTCATCCTTAAACGGAAACACATAATTTGTCTCAAATGCTAAGGCAGACTCCTCACATGTTAATATGTAATTCTCATGAGTGGAATTCATGTGATGATGCTGATGACTGGTTGAACTTTCCAACATTAGGGAAGACTCATACCCTAAAGGAATAATCTCAGTCCCTTCAAGATGAGGAGGATCTCCTACAGTATTAGACACTTCAGGCTGGAAGATACTAGCTGCTATTTTAAATTGGGGACAGTCTAACTCTGCATTTGTGTTAGTATTGTGCATCCTACACCAATTAGTGAGTGCAACTTCTACTAGGTTCACCTTGGTTGTTTGTTTAGGTTCACTAGGGGGCTGATTGTCCAATGGTGATTGTAATGAACCATTGTTTGGTCTAGTGTTCCATGTTCTAGGTGGCCTAGGAGCAGTATTGTTGTTATTGTTGTTGAAATTTATTTCATTGTTATATCATTGTCAGGATATCTAGACCTATCATTATTGTTTCTATATCCTCTATTAGGATATCCTCTATACTAATTTGGTTGAGAATAGAAGTTTATGATCCTCATGTGTGTAATCTCAGTGGTCATCTTCCTTAATTGTGTGGATATTTCTTTAATGTCATTGTTCTCTTCCTAAACCTTGGCTACTACATTTTCTTGAGGTTTAAAGAAGGAACTGCCACTATTGTTTTTCCCTGCATCCTGAGATGTTTGTCCAAGATGAAGTATCATCTAGCCATTTCCATTTGGATGAGGCATAATACTAAGTGGAGGCACTTGCAAGGGACTAGGCATGATGGCTGGAGGTATCATGACTCCATTACCTTGTGGTTGCATAGGATATGCAAGATATCCAACATTAGGTGTAAAGCCTGGTGTTAACTGCTAATTGACTTTAATGGCTTCTTCAAAACCACCTGCTAATGAAGTGATAGCTAGATGTGTTCTTCTGATGAACATGGATGTCAAGGGATCTAAGGTTGAATAGTTTATGGACCTGGCTGCCTCATCAACTACATTGTATGGAGCGACTAACTTGGAATACATTTTCTGAAACCTAGCATTAAATTTAGAGATCATCTCTCCTTCACCTCTTTTGATAGTGGCAAACATGTGATAAGTGACAGTTGGGTTCACTGGTATTTTAAATCTTCCTAAGAAAGTTTTTTCTAAGGCATCCTAGGTGCGAATGGTTGATTCAGTAAGACTGATGTACCAACTATAGGCTTCTTCTCCTAAAGATTAGGGAAACAATCTGCCCACAACATCCTGATGTTATATCCTTGCTCTAAAGAAGGCTTCCTTATAGGTTCCAATATGATCTTATGCATCTTGATAAGGGTGATACTTTGGACATATTGTGTCAGGATTTTTAGGCAAAGGATGGTATGCTACAAACTGAAGTGGTCACAAAGTTGCAAAGAAAGACATTGTGACTAGTGCTTGAGGTATTTGAGGTATAATTGGGGATCTTGGAGGTGTCTGAGATACAACTGGAGACACTAGAGGTGCTACAGTATGTCTGGATGAAGATGCAGACGTACTAGACTTAGGACTATGATGAATATTAGTTGTAGGGATCTAAGTCCATGAATAGGCAATTCTTCCAGAAGTCCAATGGATCTGGACCTAGTATTAGGTCTATGAGCCAAGATTCTACAACTCCAGATAGAATGTGAATATTTTGGTTGAATCTTTGCAAAGATCAAGGGATGTGATCCTCTAGGATGGATATTTAGGATCATGAAGTCTATAGTAACCAAATATTTGCACAAAATGCAAATATGCACACAAACTTGAATTTTTGACTGTAAATGTCAAATAATAGAATCACAAGGATGAGATACAACAAGATATTTGCAAGAAAACCTAAACAATGACTTAATATTGAGAAATTCAAATAGCTAACTGCAAATATTGAAGTATTCATGCACAAGACTGAGATATTTATGATCAGAACTCTTAAAACAACCTGAAACAAGTGAACTTTGCACAAATACCTAAAGTATGACCAACTCTTCTAAGCTTTAAGAAGATCACCTTGTGTAAATGCAAAGATGATGTCCAAGTCACTGATTTAGGAGCTAGGAAATTGTCAGGCCCTCCTTCTAGCACCAATTTATGTTGGTTTTGATGTTAGGCATAAACAAACATAGATAAAGAAATGCAAATCAAACCTTTATCATCTTGAAAGATATGATGAATTCAAAGAATTCATGATCCCAAGTCTCCATGGATTAGTTCATAATCTACTAATGTTGATCATTGGTTTGATGTGCCTTGTTGTTTTCCATTTAAGGGGTCTTACACTTCTAATTCCAAGAACTGATGTCTAAACATCTAGAATTTCACCTGCTATCTATAAATCTTTCAACAAATAAGGTTAATCTTACTGTATTTAAATAGATGATGAGGATATTTTCTAAGTTTGATCAATTCCTTTGTTCCTCAACTGATATGACTAAATTTCACACCTGCATAGTAAATCAACCTAAATGATGTGCTTGTAGGCAGATATTTACATGGTTATTGTCATTATTTATGTTTATTTGCATGATATTTATCATTTCAACATGTTGTTTGGCTCAAATATGCTATGGATATTCAATTACTTACATAATATCAGCATATTTTATTGTATTTGCTTAAGATTTTCTATAAATATGCAATTATGATGATAATTTTAAAATGAATTTAAACAAATTTGAATGAATGCTTGTTAAATCTTGTTAAAATGAGTGAATCTTTAGCTATTGATCCATACAAATTCCTTATACTGTCATGAAGAGGAGGAAATCAAACCATATGTTCACCAGGATGTTCCACAGCTAGATATGATTGATGCTAACTTCAATGGAAAAGGAATGAAAGCAACATGTATAGCATGAAATGCACTCTAAGGGAAGCAACAAATCAAAGTACAAGTTAGGAATCCATTCACAGATTACTCAATGTTTACGATTGTATGTAATAAGAGCTTCTTCTTCATTAAGTATATGAAAGAGATGTACATTTACAATTAGCCTTGAGAATTAGTCCTGATACTTCAACAATCTAATCTCAATTAAGTTTTGAATGATTAAAAAATGCTCTCCATATCCCTTTTATAGAACAAGAGGAGGAGGCAGTTACAAAATGATCCTAGTATCAGGATTCAACAATTAGGATTAACAGTCCATGTTACCCCTTGACCAAGTCAATGGGTAGACACATGGCATAGGTTGCCAGCTGGCAACTATCTAGTAGTATGCACATGATCATGTCTTATTGCATCATGCTTATTCTTCATCTTCCTCATCAGTGGATAAATCATCTTCATCTGCAGACACACTTATCACTCCCTTGATGGACTTATATGCTTGTACTATCCTTTCAATTTCCCCTTTATCCTAGACTTTGGCCTTGATGACTGCATGTTCTTGTGACTTTAATTGTGTTTGCAATATAGACTATTTGTTCATTCTTCTATTCAATATTTCATTATATTTTTCCACCTTTACTTTCATCCTCATGGCCTTGTTGATAGTATCCTCTGATAACTGATTGAGGGGGTCATTTATAGCAGGCTTGAAATTGTCTTGGAGGGATTTAACTGTAAAGTCTGCATCTTGATTTTCAATCTTCCCTTCCACCTTTTCTTCAAGAGCCTCCAAGATTTCTACTTCATCAGATAAGAGTTTGTGCAATCTAACACTGATATCTCTAAACTTTGCATTGCACTTCCTAAGGATATCACTCTCAAATTTGGTATCTTCATACCATATGCTTAATAGAGTTGATGCTACTTATTCAATATCTTGTTGTAAACCCAGACATTGGCATCTATGCGCTACATTTTTCATAAGGCAATCAGATGTTTCTCAATCTTGATTGATCTTTGTTTGACTTCCTTCTGCAATTTATCTACCTTGCTCTTCAATGTGCTAGGCAGGTTCCAATAATTAAGAGAGATCTTTATCACCTTCTCTACCTCTGTGATGAATTAGATGAACCAATTGTCCATCATATGTGCTTTGTGCTTCATAATGTCCAGCCCTATCACTTCATCCTATGAAATGATAGTCAGTGGGGTGGATGTGCTGACTGGCATATTATTGGGGTCTATCAACCCTTTTATGAATGTGTGCAATTGAGCAATGTGCTCTTTGTGCACCTCAATTTTATTCTTCTCTCTCTCTACACTTTTCAATAAAGAATCAATTATATCTTTGGCCTCTTGGCAATCTTGTTGCATTGTAGCAAAGCCTAAATCAATAGTGGTCATTTGACACTCACTAATACTTAGCTCTCCCTTGGCTTTGTCTACCACAGATATAGCTACTTCAGCTGTCTTCCTACCTGTTGTCTAATCTCTCTTTATTGCTAGCATGGCCCTAGCCCTTCTCCTTGGCTTGGCTGTATTAGCCGAAAATAATGAAGCAATATCAAAATTTGATGCAACACTAGGTGGATGTGCATGTACCTCTTGTTGCAACTAGTACATCATATCATCTGTAGACCCTTGCTGGTCTATATGTTCAATGTGAACATCTAGTGACTGCTTTTTGTTCCACCTTTGGTCGTGATTTCTCTTTCTCTTATTCATCAAGTACTTCCTTATCGTTCTGCCTCTCCTCATGTGCAGGGACATCTTGTATTACCTTCTCAATCTTATCCTTCTCATCTTTTGATGGAGGTGGATCTACATGAGGACTCAAATTGCTCTTATTTAGCATATCCTCATGATCTTTTTGACTATTTTCATTCCCTATCTTCTTTCTTTCCCTGATCATCACCTACCTAAGGGCCTTATTCCCCATCCTTTGACATACCTATCTCTTTGGAATCTTGGGTTTTATCTATCTCCATTTTATCTGGCTCCCTCTCAGGTACTTGTTCATTATCCTAACCATTGTTCTGATTAGGTGCTTCATCATCCTCCATATGTACATTGGCTTCTAGCTTCTTTTTCTCAGGAGACAGGTCCTCACATTTACTTTGGTCATCCTCGCCCTGATATGTCAAGTCTATTGCTATTGAGATGGTAACCTGATCTACTAATCCTCCCAAATCAATTTGTTGTGCGACAAGTTCAAGATTACCTTCTATTATCTCATCTTCTTTGACCTCCTTTTGTACTAAGGGGGTGCCACGAGGGGTCATCTTTGTGTTCTTTACTAGTGTCTCCATAGAACTGGTAGACACTTTATTTACCACATCATGATCTAATAACTCCACTATGTTATCCAATGGAAAAGACTGATCACTTCCTTTATTACGTATCACCTTCTTCTGTTCTTCTACTAGTTCAGTCTTGAAATGCACTATGGCAGGAATAGGCATCTCATGCTGCAAGGTTCTCTTGATACCTTCACCACCCTTTCCTTTCAATATGATTGTGGGGTTTACATCTATTATCCCCCTCATTGCAAATGCCTGCTTCTTTTGGGGTGTTTCCTAAGTTTTCTTTTTCTTTCTACTTATTAGGAGATCATCATCATCTATACTTTCCCCTTCGACCTCATAAGTAGGAGCAGGTTTTGTGATTGGCTTTTGTTGTTATGTAGGTGCATGAGATGTAGTGGTAGAAGAAGTCGAGGCTAGATGCTCCTGAGGTTGAGGATAATGAATGATTCTTACACCTATAGCTTGGTTTCCCTTCTTGGATTTTCCTTACTGCATTTCTCCTTTAGATGCCCTCTTTTCTTTGAGGAAATCATCATATTCCTCATCTGTCAATTCTTGTCTCTTCCTCTTCTTATCAATATTGAGAGCTACCACCTTTTTCTTCAATTTTGTAACTCTTGTATCCACCCAGTCTTTGGTTAATAGCATAACCTTTTGTGTTATCTATTCTAATGATGTCTCTTTTAGTTGATTCCAGTCAGGGGATGATATTTTTTCATTGTATATTTTGTTGCTCTCATATTCCTGAGACATGATGTTCCCATCATCTTCATGTAATTGCATTGGCACTGGTATGCAGTCCAATGTACGGATCTATTTCAAAGTGAGCCTTTGATAGCCTCTCCTTCTCACTTCCATTTCATTGTCACAATCCACCCAATAGTCTTAAAGGTGCATCTAATGCATTGGCTTCTTGTGTAGTGCCTGCATCCTAAAATATGGGTCATATTGCCTAGATAGTGAAAAAGGTTGACAAGACATCAACTACAGTTCCCCTATCACCTCATTGTCACTCTCCTTGTCTGGGAACATATACCACCTAATCATGATTCAGAACAAGACATTATGTATCTTGCCTCTCTCAACATAGGCCTCAAATGAAGGCGATATCTGCCTAACCATCTCCGTCAGGATGACCTTATCAGTTGGGTATCTTGGCAACATGAGAGGCTGCCCAGTAAAACCTTCTATTCTTATATATGTGAATGTAGGGAATTGGATGAACCAAGTCGCATGCTTGTATATTATGGCTTGAGCTTCCATGCTTAGCCTCTTTACTCTATCTTCTTCCATAGTCCTTACTAAATGCATGGAGAATGAATCATTTACTCTCCGGTAATGCTGGAGAGACTCTCTCTATTTTAATTATGGGTAGTGATCCCATATGTTTACATCTCCAAGGTTACTACCAACCCTACCTATTGTTTGCAATCCATTGAATGTCCCCCTGAATGCACATGCATAAATAACGTAAGAGGTCATATGGAACATATTGGTCATTACTTCATCCAGACTATCACTTATGATCTTGGCCCACTGGGGTTTTTCATTAGTATCTACTACCATTCTTATTAGACCATACATCCAATTTTCAAAGTATCCAGCATTTGGTTTTCCTGTCATGTGGCTAATCATTACTATCATGTACCAATATTCAGGGGAAAAATCAAAATTATATAAATGCACAGGTATCTTTGTAGAGGCTTTATATGTGATGTCGTTGGCTCTCCATGAGTACATGATTTTTATGCACTCCTTTACGGTTTTATTGTATTTCCTTTCTAACTTTTCCAAGTTTATTCCACGTACTCTAGTTCCTCTGGGTAAGTTGATAGTTGTAGTAATACCCTCTACTAAGAAGTCTACATATACCCTATCATGCTTCTCTGCTTTCCTGGAATCAGTATTGTAATTACGAGAACATTCTACTACCATCTCGGTGGCCTCCATTGCATAAGGGAATCTCCCCACATGCCACATGCCTAAGTTATAAACGTTGATGACTAGGGGTTGTCTGCCCCCCTTTACTGACAATGTCGTCCAAACATCCAGATTTGTGTTCCCTAGATGAGTGTCATTTATTTTTCCATATTTGAATGTTATTCCATTAGGTTGTATACACATAAGTTTTAGGAATTTTGCATCTGACCTGTTCTTGTGGACTGCCATTGAATCATGCGATAAAACACATATATCTCTTACCCTAACATATCATGTGATCATGCAAATTAATGATTATATGAATATCCTAAAGTTTTGATTCCTATTCAACACATTTCATACATCATCATATTGATTTACTCTGGTACAAACAATTTTTACCTGTCCATTTTATCCATAAACGACAAAGAAGTGTTTTGTCGTTACATACCTAATATTTTCTACCCTTTTACTATTTAGTTGATATCCAGCTGTGCATGCTCACCTTGCAATTACCTTCTTCCATTTGCATTTGAATTCGCACCCAGTTCTGTTTCTTTCACAGATTTTTGTAATGTCGCCTTAATCAAATAGTAACTTTGTAACCTTTGCTTGAATACGTGATAAATTAAAAATGAACTCAAATCCTTGTTTTTAATCAAAAACATTATCGAATTAGGGTGTCATTAATGCTTAATTATTTATAACCATTGATCGACACCTAATTATCAGAGATGTTAATAGGTGGCACACGATTATTTCAAATTTTGAAGGCTCACCCACAATTGGAAAAGCCTTTAATGCGGGCAGGCACATTCACAAATATCAAGGATATTAGGAACATAACCCTCAAAAGATGATGATGTCATCATCATGACGATGACCAACTGTTGACCAACGACCAAAATTGGGTAATTTTACTTTATTTTAATGATCATGATAACATAGGGTGGTGATATAATTGATTCAATGTGCCACGTGGTAGCAATCTATTGGTTCATAAAGATCTGCGTGTTATACATCTTAAAAGTAGATATGGGGGACATTAAGAAATATCATGGTTCTTAAGTATGTGAAACAGCCCCCCACATTCAAAGATCAGGATGATGTCAGCATCCTTCAATAATATTTCAGACTGGAGCATAAGTGACGTCATCGTTATATTGGCAAAGATCAGGGATCTTAGATAATGTTTGGGATGTTAAGGTTTTCCTTTATTTTGCATTAGATCAAGATATTAACAAATATCTGGGATATTGGGAAATAGATGACCTTCTTTTGATGTCAAGAATATGATGGCGTCATCATCATATCGGGCCTTCTTTATATCAAGTTAAGATGATGTCATCATCATATTAAAGAAGGTCAGGGATCTTAGATAACATGATAGATATTAAACATTGATATACTTGAGGCAATTCCGCACATTACTGAATATCAGGGATATTAAGAAATATCACCCTCCTAGAATGTAAGTGGATTCTTGATGGGTAGATGCCTCCTGCACTTAAATTTAACGTTTGCACATTAACGAATATGTGAATATCAGGTTCTCTTGTGTTAAAACATATGTTTGGTATATTAGTGAATATCAGGGATATTTGTAAATGTGATGATCCTCCATGAGTGACTAGTTTGACCAAACTTTGACCTAACATAACTTTCTATCCTTAAGGAATTTTGAGGTGATTCAAAAGGCAAAGCAACTTAGAATTTGGCACTCTCTCACTTGGTGGGGTTCAAGATACTAGAATCTAACTTTAGCGATCAACCTTCCTTCTATTAAGTCCATGCATACATAAGGGTGATATCCTATCACTACATGTGATACTTAACTTTTACCCTACCACCCAAAGCAAGAAAAGTAGGGGAAAAGCCCCCCAAAAAAGTCAGGTCCCTATTTTACTACATCAAAATGGGGCGTGTTGTGTAACCACACAACACATCTCTAGTTTGATGGCCTAATACAACATGCTAGATGTTGTAGTCTGCAAGGGTCATCACTACTTCTTCCTTGTCCACTAATGGGGTAGCAACTTGGGTGATTTGGACTCCCTATGAGTTAGTGGTGATATGGGAAAACATCCTTACCTTCTTTTTTTTGGGCTTAGCCTTCATCACTTCTACTAGAGTGGCAAGGTCATCCTCTTCAACATATGACCTATTCCTCCTCTTTACTATTCTATTGAGCCAAGTAGGATTTTGTTCAAGAGAATTTAAGGTTTTTGATACAACTGATTCAGCCCCCCTCTCAGTTGTCTTGTGTCTTCAAGAAAGATGATAGTAACCAACTCAATCAAAGCATGTTTATCTCCCTCTCTAGTTTCATGGCCTAATTCAACATGCTAGATATTGCAATCTGCAAGGCTCATCACTGCTTCTTCCTTGTCCACTAATGGGGTAGCAACTTGGGTGATTTGGACTCCCTAAGAGTTAGTGGTGATATGGGAAAATACCCTTGCCCACTTTTTTTTGGGCTTAGCCTTCAGCACTTCTACCAAAGTGGCAAGGTCTGATGGAATTAGGCTAGACAACTCAGAGGGGGGTTGAATCAGTTGTCCCACAATATTAAACTTTTTCTTATTTTAATCTTCTTTCACAACTTACAAATAGATTAATGATGTAAACATTAAAGCATGAAACAATAACACATGAGTAGAAACACAATTAATACACTTGGCACCAAGATTTTTAACATGGAAACCTGGTTAAGGAAAACCATGGTGGGGGTTAACCAACAAGATTCATACCCTGTTAAAAGTACTTAAAAATGGAAAGGCACTTGCCTTCGGGTGCATTACCTAGAGCTCACTTCTCAAAAGAGGCTCACTGCTCAAAAGAGGCTCACTGCCTACAAAAATTTATGTTTAATACAGAAAGAATTAACTGAGAAATAGCATCTTTTTCATGCATGTTTCAGTCTCATTGAATGTTCACAAAGCTTCTACTCTTCTCCCAAATACTTCTTCACTATCACTTCATTCTTCACTATTCTTGTTCATCTGCTCCTCCTCTTCTATGCTCTACCTCTGATCCTTTCTTAGGATTTGATTATTTTGCACAAGGATAATTTTCAACAACTCAACTACATGCCTTTATATGCTTCATCAACCTTGGAATAAACATCAAGGTCGGCACTACAAGCATTTGACTTAATGTGAATCACTAGGATGTTAGAAAAAACATAATTGGGACTCAAATCTTCCTTGATCAATATGCCATGCTCCATAGAATTGCTCTTAGATCATCTGTAACATGCTAGAATCATCCGGTCAGCCAAGACTGGGAAGAACAGCAACACCAAGGAAGAAATATTCAACAATGAGCTCAATCTTCAATGCGAATCTCCAACACAGTAGTCACATGATCCAGAGACCTCCACAAGCACATTAAATTCAACAAAAACATCTGCACTCCTCCAAATCATCAGAATCACTTGCATCTTCATCCAGAAACTCAAGAACACTGGCCGCTACGATTGTCACACTAGAAATATTGCTTGCGGACCTCCAAACCATGAACCCCTAGAGTTGATGATACACACTGACTTCCCAATGATGCCTCTACATCTGTAAATCATAATATTTTGATGCAGAGCAATCCAGACCAATTTACTGTCACTCTGTCTCTTATGATCACAGCAAAACGAACTTCTACTCAGATGGCCATAGCTTCTTCAAATCTTCATGTGGAGCTCTCAAAACTTAACTAGAGCTACTTTAGACGATCCTCTACACATCCATATGGTCCTCATACATTTATCTTCATTAATTTTCTCAATATCCTCAACATTTTAGGCAACAAAATAGGATACAATTGACACTAATGGCAACAGGGATATGTTGACATCAATGACAACATCGATTAAGCACATATTTGCAACAATCTCCCCCTTTGTCATTGATGCCAACATATGATGTGAAAAACTTATTCAACCATCAAGACAAGAACTTCTCCCCCTTTCTCTTATCACACCTGCATTCATTTTCTTTTACAGCTTCCCCTTTTATCAGCAACTAGTTTTTCACATGACTTCTCTCCCCCTTTGACATCAATGGCAAAGGGCACATATTTGCAACCTTTTCTCCCCCATTTTGTTTCAGATTGGTCTCAAAATTTGCATACTAACTACTCCCCCTGAGTAGTATCTCCTTAACATCAATCCAGATCACAAGATATGAGTGTGAATTCCACCAGACTAATGCACACTAGTGCATCTTAGTTCATATCAGGAGGGATAATAACCCATAACTTCTCTCTGAGATACTCAAAAGTATCCTTGGGTAGAGGCTTAGTGAAAATATCTACAATCTGATCCTTTGAAGAAACAAACTCCAATCTAACTTCATTCTCATTAACCTTCTCTCTCAAAAAGTGAAACTTGATTGATATGTGCTTTGTCTTTGAATGCAACACTGGATTCTTTGAGATGCTTATTGCACTTGAATTATCACGGAAGATTGTGATAGGCTCCTCAAACACAATTCTAATGTCCTTCAACATTTGCTTCATCCACAGAACTTAAGTACAATTGTTTGCTGCTGCTATATACTCTACCTCTGCTATAGATAGGGATATTGCCTCCTACTTTTTGCTCAGCCAAGAAACCAATCTACTTCCCAAGAAGAATTCACCACCACTAGTACTTTTTCTATCATCCACATCTCCTACCCAATCAACATCTGTACATGCATGAAGAGTGAATTAATTATCCTTTGGATGCCATAAACTATAATTAGGTGTCCCTTTGAGATATCTAAAAATTCTCTTGACTGCTACAACATGGGATTCTCTAGAATCAGCTTGAAATCTAGCAACAAGTCCAACTACATTCATGATATCAAGTTTGGTTTGAGTCAAATAGAGCAATCCTCCAATCATTGATCTATACCTTTTCTGATTTGCCTTAGGGGAGTCATCATCTTTACTTGGCTTACATTTGGTTATCATGGGTGTACCTACTGGCTTTGAATCTTCCATTCCAAACTTTTTCAACAATTCTCTCACATACTTAGATTGAGATATGAAGATACCTTTATTTGATTAAATGATTTGCAAACCTAAGAAGTTCATTTCACCAAACATGGACATCTCAAATTCACTCTGCACCTGATCAGCAAATGTTTTGCACATACTCTCATTTCCACCAAAAATGATATCATCAACAAACACCTCAATAATCAGAATGTGCTCATGATCAATCTTAAAGTAAAGATTATTGTCAGCAGTGCCTTTGTTATAGCCTAGCTTTAGCATATACTTATCTAATCTTGCATACTAGGCTCTTGGGGCTTGTTTGAGTCCATACAATGCTTTCCTTAACCTTTAGACCATATCTCTCTGATTAGACAATTGAAATCCTTCCAGTTTCTTAATGTAGACTTCTTCTAATTCTCCATTTAGGAATGATGACTTGACATCCATTTGATAGACCTTGAAATCTTTATAAGCAGACAATGCAAGAAATAATCTAACTGCCTCTATTCTTGCCATTGGAGCAAAAGTTTCTTCAAAATCAATTCCTTCCACTTGAGAATATCATTTATATAATAGCCTTGCTTTGTTTCTTAGAACTTCACCATCTGCATTTATTTTATTTTGGAAGACCCATTTAGTTCCAATCACATTTTTGTCTTCAAGTCTAGGAACAAGATCCCAAATGTGATTTTTTTCAATTTGTATTAATTCTTCTTCCATGGCCTTTACCCAATTTTCATCATTGCAAGCTTCACTTACTGAATTTGGTTCAATCTTTGAATCAAATAAATCTCCTCTTGATCTTCAGTAATTCTTTTCCTAGTTCAAACACCTTTATATCTATCTCCTATGATATGATCTTCAAAATGATTCAGTCTTACATACCTAGGAGTTTTGGGATTTATTTGAACCTCTATTTCTTGATCTTTTTCTTCAACATCTGCACTATCCTCTTCAGCCACTGGATTTTTTGGATCAATCTAAATCTGAGTCTAGGTTTGAACTTGCCTTCCTTGACTTTAACTTTCATCTTGATCATTTGATTCATATCCACAAGACCTGGAATGTCCTTCTTTGCTCTCGTCAACTCTAACATTTGCACTTTCAACAATCTTTTTTAATCTTTTGTTAAAGCATTGGTTTGCCTTGCTTTGAGTAGAGTAACCCAGAAATATCCCTTCATCACTTCTTGTATCAAACTTGCCTAGATCCTCATCTCTTTTGATATAGCACTTACTACCAAAAACTCTAAAGTATCACATAGTAGGAGGATGATCAAACCATAGTTCATAAGGCTTCTTACTAGAATTGCCTTTGATCTGCACCTGGTTGAGAGTGTAGACAGCAATACTCACAGCTTCTCTCCAATAGACTTGTGGAACATTTGCTTCCATCATCATGGTCCTGGCAGCTTCGTGAATGGTCCGATTCTTTCTTTCCACAACTCCATTATGCTAAGAAGTCCTAGGAGCAAATAACTATCTTTTTATTCCATGCTTTTCATAGAATGTATCAAACTCGCCATAGGTAAACTCTCCACCTCTGTCGGATCTCAAAAACTTTATTTTCTCACTAGTCTCATTTTCCAACATAAACTTGAACACCTTAAACTTGTCAAGAGCTTCTAATTTTTCTTTTAAGAAGGTTACCCACATCATCTGGGAATAATCATCAATCAGCAACATAAAATATATGTCTCCTTGCACACTCCTAATTCTAACAAGACCACATAGATCAATATGCACAAGTTCCAACTGTCCATTTGAAAAAAATTCTTTTCTATTGAATGAAATTTTGATCTATTTACCCAATTGACATTCTCTACACATGCTATCAGTAGGTTTCACAAGTTTTGGAAGATCTCTCACAGCCTAAGTAGAGCTTATCTTGACAATGTTATCAAAATTTATATGACACATTCTCCTATGCCATAACCAACTCTGATCGATCTGAGTAATCAAACAACTTTTTCTAGAACTACTTAAATGAAATATATTACCTCTAGTCTAAGTACCAGATATAATTTTAGTTTCAGAGATTTCCAAGATTCTGCATTTTCCATCTTTGAATCAGAGATCATAACCCTTATCAACCAACTATCCAACACTGAGAAGATTATGATTCAATCCTTCCACATATAGAACATCATTAGTGTTATTCTAACCATCAAAAGAGATGGATCCTCTACCATGAATTCTACTAGCTGAGTTGTCTCCAAAATTCACAATTCCACCTTCATGTTTTTCAAAGCTAACAAACTTACTTTTATCACCAGTCATATGATGAGAACATCCACTATCAATTACCCATTCATCTTTTTCTACAACCTGAGCAACTAAGGCATTTTTGACATTTACACAGCTAGCAGACTTAGTAGGCACCACATCTTCTTCTTTGATAGCATTGAACACCCAATCACTTTTAGTGGAATCTCCATGATCAGATTCATCATCTGTGACTCCTTGTTCACTAGCTTCTTAGACTTAGTAGCATTTCTTCTGAACTCTAGGTATGTTAGGGTTTGGCCTTAAACCCGTCTCCGGACACCTTGAGGCAAAATGACTAATCTTATTACAAGCAAAACATTTGAATGGAAACTTTCCTTCATACTTACCAAATCCTATTGGCAATCTTTTGGCAAAAAGGGCTTCAAGTTCATTGAACTTAGTTTCATTATCTTCAAGATCCTTCCTTGTCTTGTCAAACCTATTTGATCTTCTTGAAGAGCTTTCACCCGGATAATATCTTTGTTTTCCATGAATACTGGCTTTAAATACAGATTCAGACTGGGGAAGAGAATCACCAAACTCAATCATTTCAAATTCTAAAAGTTTACCAACCAACTGATCCCTTGTAATAGTTGTCACAGTCTTGATTTCTTTAATGGAAGCAACTTTATGCTTGTAGGCCGGAGGTAAGGATTTGAGCACATTGGCAACAATTTCTGATTCTTCCAATTTTCCACCAGCACACCTTATAGCGCTCACAAGTTCATTCACTTTTAGCATGTAGGAGGTAATATTTTCATCTTCACTCATCCTTAAGCTTTCATACCTACACTTTAGGCTTTGTAGCTTGGCACACTTGACATGTTCATCACCTTCATGTAGGGTTTCCAACTTTTCCCAGATTTCATGTGCAGTTTTCAATTCTAGTACATTTGTCATTTTCATATCAGACAGGGCACTTAACAAGGCTTCTTTAGCTTGAATATTGTTCTCAACATCTTTTACTTCATTTGGAGTTGTAGGACCTTTTTTTGGAATCTTATACTCATTCTCAGTTATCAACTAGTAGGCATCACCCATACATTGTAAATGATACTGCATGCGCATCTTCCACAGAGAGTAATTTGTTCCATCAAATCTTAGACTATCTTTATTGTAAGTCGACATTCTGGATGTCCTCAAGTGGTCAAACTTTTTTTAGAGGAACCTGGCTCTGATACCAATTGATGGAATTAGGCCAGACAACTGAGAGTGGGGGTGAATCAATTCTCCCACAATATTGACCTTTTTTTTATTTTAATCTTCTTTCACAACTTACAAACAAATTAATGATGTAAACATTAAAGCATGAAATAATAACACATGAGTAAAAACACAATTAACACAATTGACACCAAGATTTTTAATGTGGAAACCCGGTTATGGAAAAACCACAGTGGGGGTTAACCCACAAGATTTGTACCCTATTAAAAGTACTTAAAAATGGGAAGGCACTTGCCTTCAGGCGCACTACCTAGAGCTCACTGCTCAAAGGGGCTCACTGCCTACATAAATTTATTTTTAATACAAAAAGAATTAACTAAGAAATAGCATCTGTTTCATGCCTGTTTCAGTCTCATTGAATGCTCACAAAGCTTCTGCTCTTCTCCCAAATACTTCTTCACTATCACTTCATCCTTCACTGTTCTTGTTCATCTGCTCCTCCTCTTCTTTGCTCTGCCTCTGATCCTTTCTTGGGATTTGATTATTTCACACAAGGATAATTTTCAACAGCTCAACTACATGCATTTATATGCTTCATCAACCTTGGAATAAACATCAAGGTCATCACTACAAGCATTTGACTTAATGTGAATCACTAGGCTATTGGCCAAATGATGCAGAGGCATCCACACTAAAACCTTGACATACAGCATGGATGTCCGCAACCCTTCATCATCATCATCATATTTTCTCTAACACTGTCAGCATCATCATATTTTCTCTCTGCCGACCGATATCCTCCTGCAGACAAACCTTCGACCCTTCGTCTGTCAGCAGCATCATCATATTCAGCTATCGGCAGCATCATCACATTCGGCAAGCGCAATCATCCTCCTGACGATCACTGTTCATCTTACCGCCAACCTCTTTCTTCATCATCATGATGTTCAACATCATGATCATCAGCAGGATATAGAACATCCGGTTCCTCCCATATATCCTGATGACGACAACCTCTTGCACCTTTCCTTCGATGCTTACGTCACCCCGATATCCTGATGACGATGACGTCACATGCAACTCCTTCAATATCCTGCTGCCCCGATATCCTGATGACGATTATCCTGATGACGATGACGTCACATGCAGTTCCTTCAATATCCTGCTGTCGGCCAAACTTAACATTATCGGCCCGCAATGGTTTTATCAACCCGATCTTCTACCTTATGCCGATACGCTCCTCCTCGGCAACACCTGATGATGATCACCCCAATGCACATTCACCTTATGCAATCGACTACATCATGCTCATCTCCACTTACTCAGATGACGCCCGAAGTAACTGCAGGATATACACAGAAATATCCTGATGATGCCGTTGTGACGGATTTGCAACCTTAGCAAATTTCGATCCGCCGAACCCCCTGAGGTGACCTGACCTACTTTCAGGGTGATCTTCCAGACTCTAACAACCAGCACGACCTAGCACATACCCATGCTAGGGTTCTCAACACCTCTCGACGACAATCCTGCACACCTGCATGCAAACGAACAGAAAATGCAAACTAAACCCTAACCTACTGTACATAGCCATTCCACCGATTCGACGAATCAACTGGTGGAATGGATCAGCGAATCCATGTAACCACCAAAACAGCCAATCGATCACACAATGGAATTCAAAACAAAGAATGGACACAAACAGGATCTCTTTATTGATTTCAAAAGATGCAAATACAATATTCAGTCTCTCTCTCTCTCACTCTCTCCAACCTAGCTTCTCAACATCTATGTCTAAAACCAACCGATCCTCATGCATAAATAGGATCTCTTGCGAGTACTACTGACCTGACTCCAAGCGGCTGGGAAATCTCTCCAGGCGGCTGGGAGATCCAACCAGACCTACAGCATAACAACTGTCTTAACAAACTAGCTAAACATAGTAAAGTATGGTCAACATGACCTTATTACATGCATTGGTCTTATCAGACCTTCTTGGAAACATTAACAAGACCTAAAACAAACTAACTGCCTCATGGAGGCCAGCTGTCAGGTAGGTGCTCCTGCACCATACTCCCCAACAGAAAAGAACTCATGTCCCATGAGTTTAGTTGTGGAAGTCCTCCACCTTTACACTTTGTCATGTCAGTGTTCTAACCTGTTCCAGCTTTATCCTCTGCTGTCTCTTGGCTGCTCCAAGACTTCTGAACTGTAACTTGCTTTCTTGCAAGTAAATCCTCATGCCTATCAATGTAGGCCCTTCTCTCACATACCTTGTGTTTGTCAGGTTGTCTGACCAGAACCTCTGTCTGAACTGCCTCTTGAACTTCTGCAATGTTCAACTTTGTCTTTCTTTCAACCTTTATAGGACAAACAATAGTCCCAACTATGACAACATCCTTGTCATTCCTGTCAACTGGTTGCTGTTTGCAAACCTATTTCTGCACCTGCTGCTGACCTCTGTCAGTCAAAACTGAAACTTTCTTCAACCTGTTGTCCTTAACAACTCCTTTCCCTGCAGTGTCCACAACTGCCTTTATGCCTGCTCCTATAGGCATCTGCACAAACTCCTTCTTTCCCACTAAAATGATTTTGGCTGCCCCCTTTGCTGCAGCTGCTTCCTGTAATGGCATCAACCTAATAGTTTTCCCATCTTTCTTGATGGTGTAGGTATTAGCATACCCATCATACAGTACCCTTCTATCAAATTGCCATGGTCTACCCAATAGTAGGTGACAACATTCCATGGGCAAAATGTCACACAAAACTCTATCATGATATGCTCCAATCTGAAAATCCACATATGCCTGTTCATAGACAAAAAGTGATTGACTATCACTCACCCAAGATGCCTTGTAAGGGTGATGGTGTGGAATCCTTTCCAAATTTAGTTTATCCACCATCTCCTGAGATACCATGTTGTCTGTTGAACCAGTATCAATGACAACCTTACATACCTTACCTTTGCTCTTGCATGTGGTCTTGAAAAGAGCTCTTCTTTGCATCATGTCCTTTGATGCCTGCAAACTAATTCTCCTTAGCATCAATGCTTCTCCCTCCTCAGGATATCCATAATGTTCAGGAACTCTATCTCCTTGATAAGTGTTTGAACTTTGCACACTTTGCTCTACTTTCTCTTCTTGCACAAGTTGTACTCTCTTGTCATTCGTTCTATCATTTCTGGATGATGAACCTTTGCTTTCTGGACATTTGAAAAATGGATGACCAAACTCACCACAAGTGTAACACTTTCCTGAAAATGTAGTAGAACCTCTACCACTTCCAAATCTGCCTCTATTACCTTTCCATCCACCTCTGAAATCAGACTGTCCCTGTCCTTTACCAGTGTCTTCTTGACCCTCATTGGTTTGCCTTGTTGTAGGGGCTAATCCTCTTCCCCTCATATTGTTTCCTCTTCCTCTCATGGACTTATCTTGTCCCCTATTCATCTTTTCTTCGATCCTAATTGCCATTTGGTAACAATCCTCCACACTCTTAAGGTTAGCTAAAACTAACTCATCCTGTATGTTCAATCTCAAACCAGCCAAGTACCTAGCCACCTTTTCTACCTCATTCTCATGATGACCAGATCTCATACTCAACTTATAAAACTCCTCAGTATATGCCTTCACATCCATTTCCTTCTGCCTTAAAAATTGCAGCTTCTTAAACATCTGAATTTCATAATCCCTGGGCAAGAATTTACCTTTGATCCTTGCTACCATTTTATCCCATGAAGTGATCTTTGACTTCCCTTGTTTCCTTCTCTCAGATTGTATATAATCCCACCATACCAAAGCATGACCCCCTAACTTGGTCTTTGCAATCTTTACCTTCTGATCCTCAGCAACATCTTCACATTCAAAGTGATTATCAAGTGCAGCAATCCAATCCAGTAACTCATCTTCATTCAAACTTCCATTATACTTGGAAACATCAACCTTTACCTTAGGTTTATCACTCTGCACTGCCTTTAACAGTTTTACAAATCTCTGGTCTTCAGCATCCAGATCTTCAGCTACCTCTTCATACTCTTCAACAGCATCTTCATCTTCTTCAGACTCACTGTCTTCCACTTCCCTCTTTTTGTTCTTTTCCGGGGCTACAAGCCTGGCTTGAAGTGCTTCAGCAAGCTCCTTCATCTTCCTCATCTCTCTGGCATGTTTTTCCTTCATCTCCTGCAATTCCCTTGCAGTACCATTACCTTTCGGAGGCATTTTTTCAACCTCTCACTTCTCTACCTCTGCCCTTTCGGTGACAGAATCAACTCTACCTCTGCCCTTTCGATGACAGAATCAACACACAACAGCCCAGACCTTTTGCTGAGCTCTGATACCACTATGATGCAGAGGCATCCACACTAAAACTTGACATACAGCATGGATGTCCGCAACCCTTCATCATCATCATCATATTTTCTCTAACACTGTCAGCATCATCATATTTTCTCTCTGCCGACCGATATCCTCCTGCAGACAAACCTTCGACCCTTCGTCTGTCAGCAGCATCATCACATTCGGCAAGCGCAATCATCCTCCTGACAATCACTGTTCATCTTACCGCCAACCTCTTTCTTCATCATCATGATGTTCAACATCATGATCATCAGCAGGATATAGAACATCCAGTTCCTCCCATATATCCTGATGACGACAACCTCTTGCACCTTTCCTTCGATGCTTACGTCACCCCAATATCCTGATGACGATTATCCTGATGACGATGACATCACATGCAGCTCCTTCAATATCCTGCTACCCTGATATCCTGATGACGATTATCCTGATGACGATGACATCACATGCAGTTCCTTCAATATCCTGCTGTCGGCCAAACTTAACATTATCGGCCCGCGATGGTTTTATCAACCCGATCTTCTACCTTATGCCGATACGCTCCTCCTCGGCAACACCTGATGATGATCACCCCAATGCACATTCACCTTATGCAATCGACTGCGTCATGCTCATCTCCACTTACTCAGATGACGCCCGAAGTAACTGCAGGATATACACAGAAATATCCTGATGATGCCGTTGTGACGGATTTCCAACCTTAGCGAATTTCGATCCGCCGAACCCCCTGAGGTGACCCGACCTACTTTCAGGGTGATCTTCCAGACTCTAACAACCAGCACGACCTAGCACATACCCATGCTAGGGTTCTCAACACCTCTCAACGACGATCCTGCACACCTGCATGCAAACGAACAGAAAATGTAAACTAAACCCTAACCTACTGTACATAGCCATTCAACCAATTTGATGAATCAACCGGTGGAATGGATCAGCGAATCCATGTAACCACCAAAATAGCCAATCGATCACACAATGGAATTCAAAACAGAGAATGGACACAAACAGGATCTCTTTATTGATTTCAAAAGATGCAAATACAATATTCAATCTCTCTCTCTGTCTCACTCTCTCCAACCTAGCTTCTCAACATCTATGTCTAAAACCAACCGATCCTCATGCATAAATAGGATCTCTTGCGAGTACTACTGACCCGACTCCAAGCGGCTGGGAAATCTCTCCAGGCGGCTGGGAGATCCAACCGGACCTACAGCATAACAACTGTCTTAACAAACTAGCTAAAAATAGTAAAGTATGGTCAACATGACCTTATTACATGCATTGGTCTTATCAGACCTTCTTGGAAACATTAACAAGACCGAAAACAAACTAACTGCCTCATGGAGGCCAGCTGTCAGGTAGGTGCTCCTGAACCACCAAACATAACTGGGACTCAAATCTTCCTTGATCAATATGGCACGCTCCATAGAATTGCTCTTAGATCATCCACAACATGCTAGAATCATCCAGTCAGCCAAGACTGGGAAGAACAACAACACCAAGGAAGAAATCTTCAACAACAAGCTCAAACTTCAATGCGGACCTCCAACACAGTAGTCACATGATCTAGAGACCTCCACAAGTACATTATATTCAACAAAAACATCTACACTCCTCCAAATCATCAAAATCACTTGCATCTTCATCTGAAACCTCAAGAACACTGTATGCTATGATTGTCACACTAGAAAGATTGCTTGTAGACCTCCAAACAATGAACCCCTAGAGTTGATGATACACACTGACTTCCCAATGATGCCTCTAGATCCACAGATCAAAATATTTTGATGTAGAGCAATACAGACAAATTTATTGTCACTCTGTCTCCTATGATCATAGAAAAACCTAGTTCTACTCAGATGGCCATAACTTCTTTAAATCTTCATACGGACCTCTCAAAACTTAACTAGAGCTACTTCAAATGATCATCTACATAGCAATATGGTCCACATACATTTATCTTCATTAATTTTCTCAATATCCTCAACATTTCAGGCAACAATATAGGATACAGTTGACACTAATGGCAATAGGGATATGTTGACATCAATGACAATACCGATTAGGCACATATTTACAACAAGGTCATCCTCCTCAACATATGACCTATTCATCCTCTTTACTATTCTATTGATCCAAGTAGGAAGACATTATATTGTGAGATAACACCCACCATGGGGTTTTCCATGTAAAAATCTGGTGTTCATGTGTGAATGGTGTTGATGTGTTTGAGTTTTAATTTTGCATTTCATGTTTAATCTTCATAACAGATTAAGGGGTTAAAGTAAGTGAATGTAAATGTGATTTTTTTAAAGAGAATTTAAGGTTTTTGATACAACTAATTCACCCCCCCTCTCAATTGTCTTGTGCCTTCAACAAAGATGATAGTAACTAACTCAATCAAAGCATGTTTATCTCCCTTTCTAGTTTGATGGCCTAATACAACATGCTAGATGTTGTAGTCTGCAAGGGTCATCACTACTTCCTTGTCCACTAATGGGGTAGCAACTTGGGTGATTTAGACTCCCTATGAGTTAATGGTGATATGGGAAAACATCCTTGCCTACTTTTTTTTGGGCTTAGCCTTCAGCACTTCTACTAGAGTGGCAAGGTCATCCTCCTCAACATATGACCTATTCCTCCTCTTTACTATTCTATTGAGCCAAGTGGGTTCGTAGCGCTTGACCTCTTTGATTTCTACTAGTGCCATCTTCTTCACTTTTCTTTTGATCTTCATTTTAACCTCCATAGGATCTTCCACCAGTCCTTCCTCCTTCACCTCTTCCTCTTTGCTTTCTTTTGAATCTTTTATTCACCTTCTCTTCCACCTTTAGGGAAAACTAGTATGCATCTTCTATGGTGGTCATTCTAACCAGGCTCAGCTAATCTTGAATACTTGGCCTTAACCCATTAATGTAATAGGCTATGTTCTCCTTGTTGGCCTCTGCATGACTTGTCCTGATGGTAATCTTATAAAAAGTTTTTGTATACTCCTTGACAAACTTGTTACCTTGCTTCAATCCTTGTAGCTTCTTCAGCAACTCCATCTCATAGTCCACAAGAATGAACTTCTTCTTTAGTTTGTCCACCATCTAATCCCATTTGGTAATCTTACATTTTCCTCTTCTATTTCTCCCCAACTGGACCTCCTTCCACCAAATACTGGCATGGCCCTTGAACTTTGTTTTTGCAAATTGACCCAATCTAGGCCTTCCACATCTTCATACTCAAAATATTCCTCCATGTCATTGATCCAATCAATAAGTTGTTCTTGATTCAAATCTCTAGAATAGGTAGAAACTTTGATCCTTGGCCTCTTTCTAATCTTTGAAATGGTACTCAACAGCCTAACTTCTATAGGATCTCCTGCAACTTTTTGTTCTTCCTTAGATAGCTCTTCTTCAGCTTCATCCTTGCTTTCTTCTCTTGTTCTTGGCTCAAACCCTCTTCGTAGCTCCTCTTGCAATGCATTGATTTGCCTTTGCAAGGTTCTAAAACCCTCTTTCATCAAAGCATTTCTCCCAACATAGTTTCTTCATGGAGGCATCTTGATCTCCACAACAAATCCACAACCTCAAGCCCTGTTGTAAACTCCCTCATGGTCAGCGATTTGTCTACACACTCAGGAACCCTTTCTCTAATACCACATGATGAAGGGGGTAAATCATAAAACACACAATAATAGAAATTGCACATAGAAAATATAATGTTCTTTTATTGATTTGGACAATTCATTACATTATAGAAGCTCAAATACAATCTGACGGATCAATCCTCCACAAGCTGCAACACATTACAACTACCTATCTCAAGACCATGGAATCTTCTGCCTTCTGTAACCCCAAATTAGGTAGGGATTCTATTTTCTAACCTTTTCTTGACTTTACACTTTCCCCCTTATCTCTACTACTATAAAGGGTTCCCAAAAATGGTCATAAATAGCCCATTTAGATGGCCAATAACCAAATTTCAAAATTTGCATCACCCTCCAAAAATATGTCAACTTCCGGGAGCCATAACTTTTGATCCGATTGTCTGATTGACGAACGGTTTGAAGCGTCAAAAATCTTGCAGAGTGCTCTATATGTTAGGAACCCACTCTATCAGTTTTGCCTTTTTTTGGCCCTATACAAATCCATTTAGTGCCTCAAACCTAAAATTGAATAATTTTCAAGCATTTTTCAAGAAACATAAACTTGGATATCTTTCATCTCACAAATGATCTTTGTGTCATTCCTTTGCCAAAGGTCTTATTTTTCATTTATGAATCTCCTTGTAAATTTTCACTTCAATCCTTGCCCAAATGTAAACTTTCCAAAAATAGCAGTTTGGAAAAACTGAAAGTTCTACATCATTATTCAAGCAATTATGGAACCAGAAATACTAATTTTGAAAAGAAATGAAAACATCATCAATAATTTTGAATCGACATCTTTTTTTGGGAGATGCAAGATTGCTCTTACACCTCTAGATGCTCCTGCATCAAATAGTGTGTTGCAAAGTATTCTGGCTTGCAGGATATTATCTGAGTTTTTGCTCCACATTTATTATGAGTTGAAGACCAGAGTAAGAGACTTGGATATGTTTTAGAGAAATGTTTGAAGATGCTAAATCCAAATTTTGGTGGTCTGAATCACTGTGCAGTAGAAGTTGAGTTCACCAGTTTGAGGATTGTATTTGATAGAGTTTCTGAGTTGACCAGAGGTGTCTAGGAGAAAGTATTTTGCTCTACATTTCTCCGCAGAGTGGTTTTAGGTGATGCAGTTCTGGACATATGTTTAAAAGGTCCTTGGCAATCTTTATTCTAAAGGATTTGTGATTTGGTACTCTAGAAAGCAAGTTATCGAGTAGCAAAACTTAGCAGTGTTGATTGTAAGTTGTCTTCAAGTGAGATTTGTTGTCCTCAAGTGAAACTTGTTGTAGCTAGTTTTATTGTCTACCATGTCATTTTATGTTGTTTGTGGATGTCTCCAAATCATGTTAAAGGCTTCAATTTGATCTGCAATCTAAGATTAAGTTCTTGGAAGTGTGTGCCTAAGTATTCTCGGTGTTTGCACTAGTTTGGCCAACTTGGGTGCTAACACTCTTTGCGGTTGTGTTTCGTGGATTGTAGAAGCATGTTGAAGCATGTGAAGATGTATTTGGGTCTGAGCTAATCCATGAAGTGTTCTTCTTTCATTCATTAGCTCTGCAAGTTTGTTTAGGTCTAGACCTAATTTGAATTGTGTATGTTTGTCAACCTTGGAGACTATTCCAAAGGTTGTAGATTGTATTGCCGACCTTGATGTATGTTCCAAGGTTGATGATTGGTATAAATAAATGTACTAAATCCATGTGTAGTGTGTGTGGATGTGGAGATGTGAAGATGAAAGCATTTGTATTGTAAGGTAGCGAAGGTGATATGTAGTGTACTTTAATGGAACTGAACTCAGGCATGTTGTATATATTATCATATTAGTTCATGGTAGTTATCCACCCCTCTTGGTAGTGAGCAACCCCTTGGTAGTGAGCCCTAAGGTAGTAATTTTTTTGCAGTGAACATTCTTTTGGGCAGTGAACCCTTTAGTAGTGAGCCTCTTTTTTATTCTGTATTGTTACTACATTATATTGTGAGCTAACACTCACTGTGGTTTTTCCCTTTTAGGGTTTTCCACATAAAAATCTGGTATTCATGTGTGAATGGTGTTGATGTGTTTGAGTTTTAATTTTGCATTTGATGTTTAATCTTCATTACAGATTAAGGGGTTAAAGTAAGTGAATGTGAATGTGATTTTGTTCAAGAGAATTTAAGGTTTTTGATACAACTGATTCACCCCGCTCTTAGTTGTCTTATGCCTTCAACAAAGATGACAATAACTAACTCAATCAAAGCATCTTTATCTCCCTCTCTAGTTTGATGGCCTAATACAACATGCTATATGTTGTAGTCTGCAAGGGTCATCACTTCTTCTTCCTTATCCACTAATGGGGTAGCAACGTAGGTGATTTGGACTCCCTATAGTTAGTGGTGATATAGGAAAACATCCTTGCTCACTTTTTTTTGGGCTTAGCCTTCAGCACTTCTACCAAAGTGGCAAGGTCATCCCCCTCAACATATGACCTATTCCTCCTCTTTACTATTCTATTGAGCCAAGTAGGAAGACCTAACTTTGCTACTACTACCCTCTAAGGAGACAATTGAGGTGGAGATCCCTCATGATTAGGAGAAGCAGACCTTGTGGGTAGGGGAGTTAATACCATAGTTCTCTTTCATCCCTTAGACCTATTGATGGTGGTTTTAGCACACAACAAGGCAGGTATGATTGTTGGTATCACACCTCTCTTGAAAAGTATCCTACCCTAGGCAAGACTACTCCAAGGATAATACAGCTACGTCTTAGCATCCTTAGAATTTCTTAGTGGGATGTTCTAATTGTGCCTAGAAGGGGTCTTACATGTGATGTGACAGATTTGATAGATTGGGATAGTAATACATGCAAACCCTTATAACTTATCAGCTGATATCTCTATGTAAATTGCTACTAACACCTAAATCTAACGATTGATTAATAAGAAAATGCAAAAGCAAGTAGGGTTTAGAGAGATCCTAAGTGACATTCACAATGTAAAGATTATTGTCGGTGTTGCAAGTATGTGCCTAATCGGTGTTGTCATTGATGTCAACATATTATTGTTGCCATTGGTGTCAACTATATCTTATTCCATTACTTTTTTAGAAGACTTGTATGTTGAGGATATTGAGAAAATTAGCCTCTCTGGAAAAAACAAGTAAGCCACAGAGAAGTGCAGTACAGATAGTGAGTTGTACGCTGAAGAACAGTCTAGTAAATTGCTCTACATTTGTTCCTACTTGAATACCGTGGTCTGCGGATTGGAAGTAAGTTAGAAGTATGTCTAAGGATGCAACAATTCAGGTCTAAGCCATCCACATGAAGATCTAAGTGAGTTGTGTTCACCAGAGTTAAGCCTATTTTTTTTGTAAATTCAGTTGAGATAGGAAGACAGTATTTGGCTCCGCATTCCTCCACAATAAAGTATTTTGCTCTGTGGTTCTAGAGGGAATTCTAGGATGATGATGATAAGTGCCTACAGTTGCAATGATTCATGGTTTGGTGATCCACAAGTTATCTTTCTTTTATGGCAGTTGAAGACAGTGAATCTCATGTGTTCTAGTAAAAAAATTCCTATGGATAAAGTGGTTAAGGTTCATAGAGTTACTAATCATGTTCCTATCTGGACTTTGGTCCACATTAATAAATTAAGATGGTGTGAGGAGATTGTTCCCAGATAATGTAGTGTGTAATTAGTCTTGGCCGACCTGGTTGATCCCAATGATTGCGAAGATCTTTGGAAGATTGTGGAAGTATGTTGTGGCATGGAAGATCATGTTTGAGTCCCAGCTAAGGCATGACATGATCTACATTTCATTCCCTTTGCATGATGTTGCAACAGGTTATGACCTATTTGTAAATGTTTGTAATACTGACCTTGGAGATTGTTCTAATGATTGACTCCAACCTTGATGATCATTCCAAGGTTGATGTAGTGTATAAATACTTGTAGTTGAGTCATGGAAAAGTGGTCCTTGAGCGAAAATGTGAATATATTAAGAAAGGTCCAAAGGTAGAGCAGCGAAGAGGTAGAGGAAAGAAAAGGAAGAGTAGACTAGAGGAAGAGCAAGGTAGAGGAAGAGAAAAGATGATTTGTTTATTCACAATAAAGAAAGGTGTTGATCATGACAGTGAATCTAGCAATAAGCCCCCAGTAGGGTTTAACAACCCTTATTGTAATCTTGCTAGGTTTAAGGTTGAGGCAGTGAGTCTAATAGACCTAGTTGTTCTTCATGGCAATAAGCCAGTATGTTTAGGCCCGTGGGGTGACCAAGCCTGAACATCACTATTTCAAGATTGCAATATATATTGAGAGTTAATCCTCTCCGTGGTTTTTCCCCACCTTGAGGTTTTCCACGTAAATCTGGTGTCTCTTGTGTTTGATGTTGTATCTATGGTTAAGTTTCTGATTTCATGCTCTCATTGTTAAATCATAATAATTGTGGATAAGTGATGAATGTTTAAATTGTAGAAAATGTTTAAGTTTTTGTGACAACTGATTCACCCCCCCTCTTAGTTGTTTGGTGCATTTCAACAATTGGTGTCAGAGCCAAGTTCCTCTAAAGAAAGTTTAACAGCTTGAGGAAGATCCAAAATGTCTTACAAGAAGGAAGCGCCACATTTTGATGGAACAAATTATGTTCTCTGGAAGGCTCAGATGAAAAGCCATCTTCTTTCTCTTGGTATCAAAGTTTGGAAAGTTGCAGAAATAGTATACACCATACCTCAAAATGGTCCAACGATTGAAGACGAAATCAAAGAATATGAGATAGATATTACTTGGCAAGCAATGCTCTGCTAAGCTCATTAACTAACTCAATATTGACGAAAGTGGTAGATCTTGAAACTGCAAATAAGGTATGGGAAAAGTTGAAAAATCTATATGAAGGAGATGACTCTATGAAGGAAGCCAAGTTACAAAGTCTGAAAGTGAAATATGAAAGCTTGAAGATGAACAATGATGAAAACATATCAGTGTTTATGCAAAGAGTTGATGAACTTGTTTCAGGGATAAAAGCCATAGGTGGAACTCTCGAAGAAAAGGAAATTGTCACAAAAATACTCAGATCTCTGCCCAAGTCCTACTGTCACAAGGTGGCTGTGATTGAAGAATTCATGCAAGTAAAAATAGTTACCAGGGATCAGTTGTTTGGTAAGCTTACTACTTTTGAAATGAGGGAGTTAGATGATGCTCTACCAAAATTTAACACTACCTTCAAAGTCAGTACTCTTGGAAGTACTTCCAGATTAGAAAAGTATAAGTTAGAATCTGATGATGAGATAGATGAAGTTGAATCCAACTTTGTGGATAGGCTACAAAGAGGATCTGGTAAGTATAAAGGCAAATTACCTTTCAAATGTTTTTCCTATGGTAAAGTAGGTCATTTTGTTTCCAGATGTTTTGAAAGAATTGAAAGAAATAGAAGAAGATATGAGAACAGGCCTGCGACCCAAAAGAAGTGTTATTATGTTGAAGATTTTGATGATGATGGAGTGTCAGATAATGGTGAACCAGATAATGCTAATCCCTCTGTAAATAAATGCTTGTTCATTGCTATTAAGGAAGATCTTGTGTCTACAAATTCTTCTAACTAGATGAAGGAAGAAAAACTAGTGGAAAGTGCTTTGGCTGCTCAGGTCATTAAGGACAAAGATGAATGGGTTATTGATAGTGGTTTCTCTCACCACATCACTGGTGACAAAAGTAAGTTTGTAAGTTTCAAAAGCTATGATGGTGGACTGGTTAGGATTGGAGACGATATAGCTGGTAGGATTTGTGGAAAATGATCTATTTCTTTTGATGGCAAGCATAATACTGAAGATGGCTTGTATGTGATAGGATTAAAGCACAATCTTCTAAGTGTGGGTCAGATGTCTGACAAGGGCTATGACTTAAGCTTCAAGGACAATGGATGCAAGATCAGGGAAAGTTTTAGAATAGTCATTGCAACTGGTAAGAAGACCAGAGGTAATATCTATCATTTGAAACGAATTGAGAACTATTTCTTGTTGACTCAGATTGATGAAAGTTAGTTATGGCATAGAAGGTTGTGTCACATAAATTTTGATAATATTATGAAGATCAGTACTGCACAGATTGTTAGAGATTTGCCTAAGCTTGTGAAGCCTACTAATCCAGTTTGCAAGGAGTGTCAATTTGGGAAACAGACAAGAACAAGTGTCAAAAGCAAGGATCAATTAGTTGGAGGACTACTTGAGCTAGTGCATACATATTTTTGTGAACCTGCCAAAGTAAGAAGTTTGCAAGGAGACAGGTATTTCATGCTGCTCATTGATGATTATTCTAGAATGACTCAAGTCACCTTTTTGAAAGAGAAAGTTGAAGCTCTCGATAAATTCAAGGCATTTAAGGTAATGGTTGAAAATGAGATGGATTTGAAAATCAAATGTTTGAGATCTAATAGAGGAGGAGAGTTCACATCAAATGAATTCAATTTCTTTTGTGAAGAGCATGGAATAAAGAGACAACTATCTACACCCAGAACTCTACAACAAAATGGAGTTGTTGAAAGGAAAAATAGAACAGTTCAAGAAGCTTCTAGGACCATGATGAAGGAAGCTCATCTTCTAGAAGCATATTAGAGAGAGACAATTCACACAATAGTATATATCCTAAACAGAGTTCAAGTAAAAGGTAACAGTACAAAAAATCCCTATGAATTATGGCATGGTAGAGTTCCTACTGTGAAATATTTCAAAGTCTTTGGTAGCAAATGTTATATCCTAACAGAAGAAGATTTAGGAAAGTTTGATGCTAGATGTGATGAATGAATCTTCCTTGGTTACTCCACCAAGAGTAAGGCCTACCAGTGCTATAATAAGAGGCTAAATAAAATCATTGAAAGTGAAATTGTCAAAGTTGATGAGTATAAAGAAAGATCTTCAAAACCAAGTGGATATGAGTTAGATGATCCAGATGTTTCAGAAGTGGTATAGCATGAAGACAACATAGATGAAGAAGAACAAGCTCTGATAAGTGCTACCAAAACTCTAAGATATGTAAGAATCAATCATTCTGAAAATCAAATCATAAGAGATAAGAGCAAAGGGATCTTAACCAAAAGAAAATCTATAGAAGAACAAGTAAATTTCTATCTGATCTCTAAGATTGAACCTAAAACTATGGATGAGGCTTGCAAAGATGAGAATTGGATAAAGGCCATGGAAGAATTGATGTAGATAGAGAAGAATCAGACTTGGGATCTCAGACTAGCAGACAAGAATGTAATTGGTACAAAGTGGGTCTTTAGAAACAAAATGAATGAGAATGGTGAAGTGGTAAGAAACAAAGCAAGATTGGTATGCAAAGGATATGCTCAGGTTGAAGGAATAGACTTTGAAGAAAGTTTTGCTTTAGTAGCAACGATTGAACAAATAAGGATGTTTCTAGCTTTTACAGCATTCAAAGATTTCAAGGTTTATCAAATGGATGTGAAGTCTGCCTTCTTAAATGGAGAGTTGGAAGAGGAAGTCTATATTGAACAACTAAAAGGATTTCAGTCATCAGAGTAAGGGGACATGGTATGCAAATTGAAGAAAGCATTGTATGGATTAAAACAAGCTCGTAGGCCATGGTATGCATGGTTGGACAGGTACCTGATATAGATAGGGTTCAGTAAAGGTATGATAGATAGTAATCTCTACTTCAAGATCAATGATGAACAAACCTTGATTGTTGCAGTCTTTATTGATGACATTATTTTTGGAGGCAATGAAGGTATGTGCTTAGTTTTTGCTGGAGAAATGTAAAGTGAATTTAAAATGTCTATGTTTGGAGAGATGAACTTCTTTTTAGGTCTACAAATAAGTCAATCAGATAAGGGTATCTTCATTTCTTAGTCTAAGTATGTGAAAGAATTGTTAAAGAAATTTAGGATGGAAGACTCTAAACTAGTATGCACACCTATGATAACTAGTTGTAAGTTGAGAAAAGATGATAACTCACCCTTGGAAAACCAGAAAAAGTATAGATCTATGATTGGAGGATTACTTTATCTGACTCAAACCAAACTTGACATAATGCATGCAGTTTGTCTTGGGGCAAGATTTCAAGAAGAACCCAAGGAATCACATGTTATGGTAGTCAAGACAATTCTGAGATATTTAAAAGATACAATAGATTATGGGTTGTGGTACCCCAGGGATAGTGACTTTGTTCTTAGTGCATATACTGATGCAGATTGGGCCGGAGATGTGGATGACAAAAAATTCAAGTGCAGGTGCATTCTTTTTGGGAAAAAGATTAGTATTTTGGTTGAGCAAGAAATAGGATTCAATATCCTTGTCTACTACAGAGGCAGAATACATTGCAGTAGCATGCAGTTGCACTCAAGTTTTATGGATGAAGCAGACTTTGAAAGACATCAAAGTTGTGTATGAAGAACCTATTGCAATCTTTTGTGACAACAGAAGTGCCATAAGCATATCAAAGAACCCAGTGGTGAATTCAAGAACCAAGCACATATCCATTAGGTAGCATTTCTTGATAGAAAAAGTGATAGAGAATGAAGTCAAGTTGGAGTATGTTTCTACCAAGGATCAGATTGTAGACATCTTTACCAAGCCTTTGCCCAAGGATACTTTTGAGTATCTCAGAGAAAAGTTAGGGGTCATCACCCCTCCTACTCTAAACTAAGATGCATAATGGTGCATTAGTCTGAAGGTGTTTAGAGGTCTAGATTGATGCTTTTTAGGGCTACTTCTAAGGGGGAGTAGTTAGAAAAGTTTAGAGGAGAGATTAGATCATAGCAGAAGAGTGCAAGTATGTGCCCTTTGCCATTGATGTCAAAGGGGGAGAGAAGTCATGTGAAAAACTTAGAGTGTAGATGTTTAAGAGAAAGGGGGAGAATTTTGGATAAAGAAAGATTGCATGTGTGTAAAGAGAAAGGGGGAGAATCTTGTCTTGATGACTATTGTAGTTTTTCACATCATATGTTGCCATCAATGACAAAGGGGGAGATTGTTGCAAGTATGTGCCTAATCGGTGTTGTCATTGGTGTCAACTGTATCCTATTCCATTACTTGTTTAGAAGACTTGTATGTTGAGGATATTGAAAAAAATAGCCTCTCCGGAAGAAACAAGTAAGCCACAGAGAAGTGCAGTACAGACAGTGAGTTGTATGCTGAAGAACAGTCCAATAAACTGCTCCACATTTGTTCCTTCTTGAAGATCGTGGTCTACGAATTGGAAGTAAGTTAGAAGTATGTATGAGGATGCTACATTTTGGGTCTAAGCCATCCACATGAAGATCTGAGTGAGTTGTGTTCACCAGAGTGAAGCCTATTTTTTTTATAAGTTCAGTTGAGACAGGAAGATAGTATTTGGCTCCGCATTTCTCCACAATAAAGTATTTTGCTCTGCGGTTCTAAAGGGAAGTCTGGGATGATGATAAGTTCCTACAGTTGCAATGGTTTGTGGTTTGGTGATCCACAAGCTATCTTTCTTTTATGACAGTTGAAGACAGTGAAGCTCATGTGTTCCGGTGACAAGATTCCTATGGATAGAGTGGTTAAGTTTCGTGTGATTGCTCCTAATGATTATAGCGTGCTTGTGGATGTCTCCTAATCATGTTCTTATCTGGACTTTGGTTTGTGTTAAGAAATTGAGATGGTGTGAGAAGATTATTCCCAGATAACATAGCATGTAACCAGTCTTGGCCAACCTGGTTGATCCCAGTGATTGCAGAGATCTCTGGAAGATTGTGGAAGCGTGGTGTGGCATGGAAGATCATGTTTGAGTTCCAGCTAAGGCATGGTATGATGTGCATTTCATTCCCTTTGCATGATGTTGCAATAGGTCAGGACCTATTTTGTAAATGTTTGTAATACAGACCTTGGAGATTGTTCCAATGGTTGATGCCGACCTTGATGATCATTCCAAGGTTGATGTAGTGTATAAATACTTGTATCTAAGTCATGGAAAAGTGGTCCTTGAGTGAAAATGTGAATATATAAAGAAAGGTCCAAAGGTAGAGTAGAGAAGAGGTAGAGGAAAGAAGAGGAAGAGCAGAGTAGAGGAAGAGAAGGGCAGAGGAAGAGCAGAGCTGAGGATTTGTTTATTCACAATAAAGAAAGGTGTTGGTCATGACAGTTAATCTAGTAGTAAGCCACTAGTAGGGTTTAACAGCCCTCAGGGTTTAACAACCCTTATTGTAATCTTGCTAGGTTTAGTGTTGAGGCAGTGAGTCTGCTAGACCTAGTTGTTCTTCATTGCAGTAAGCCAGCATGTTTAGGCTCGTGGGGTGACCAAGCCTGAACATCACTATTTCAAGATTCTAATATATATTGAGAGTTAATCCTCTCCATGGCTTTTCCCCACCTTGGGGTTTTCCCCATAAATCTAGTGTCTCTTGTGTTTGATGTTGTATCTATGGTCAAGTTTCTAATTTCACGCTCTCATTGTTAAATCCAAATAATTGTGGATAAGTGATGAATGTTTAAATTACAGAAAATGTTTAAGTTTTTGTGACAACTGATTCAGCCCCTACCTCTCAGTTGTCTAGTGCATATCAACAGTAGGTAGATAAACATTCAGAAATTAAACCAATTTTCTATTATACCAAGCTAAAGACATTGCTACAGTGATGTAGAAAATAGTGCTATCTTCTATGGATTCTCTAGATTTTCAGATTACACACATTCATTAAATACCCAAATGCTGGCATGATTTAACTATTGTAATGTAATTAAACTCATCTCAATTTAACAGCCCACACTAACTATGTACAGCTACTTACAATCAACAAGAAACTAATAGTATAGACTTGAATGTTCATCAAATACCTTTAACAAATCAATAAGATTGCAAAGCATGATTTACTAATGCAGATCAAGATGAGAACCATGAAACCAAATTGACATTACAAGAGACAAATTCCTAGAGAATCCTATAGTAACCCGCTTTGCATTAATCAGAAAACTTGGTAGAGTGTCAACAATTTAGCCTCAAGAATCTTACAAATGAGAGAAAGATGTCCCTTTATATAGGAGAGGTGATGTACTGAGTTTTTGAATGTACAGTGGAGATTAACTCAACACTGACGACCCAGATTTAACAGCATTTAGTGCATTTACAACAACACTTTACATTCTCAGATTACAATTTGTCATGTAGGAAAGCGATGAAAAATGACCACCAAATTCATTGAACCTAGACAAATTGAATACCCATTTGGCTATATATAGAGAAAAGATAATTTTCAAGGCATAACAAAGACAAAATAGTGTCACATGACCTTCTAAATATATCATTTTTTACAGGTGATACGATTTACATTTGGGATTTCCAATAATATAAGATTTTATACATCTTCTTCCAAATCTACTTTGTTCTCTTCAACCTTTTTATTGTTTTATGCTACCCAATCTATCAATGCTAGATTTATATCCGAGGGATCTGGATCTTTAACATAATTTGTTTTGAATTTGAGATTTTCCCAACCCTGATAGTATTGGGTGTATATGTCCTCCATTATCCTTTTGCCTTTTTGAAATGTGACAAAGGAAGCTTGGAGACTACTGACTTTCTCCAACTTTCCAACCACATTCAGAGTGGACTCCCCATGAATAGCTTGGTATAATTTATCTTTGCATTGTTGTTCATCTAGTGGAGCAAGATCATCAAAACCAGGATCCATACACTCTGAAAATATCATTTATTTCATAGATTACAGCAAGTACCTATTCATTTGCCTCCCCCTACAATTGCTTGACTTTGTCAAAGATTTCTTTCTTAAATTTCATCTGTTGATGCCACTCTAAAAACTTGTGCATCCTCTCTGCCAAAAGAATATTTTCTACTAGTAAAACTTGGTTGGGCAATTTCTTGATTGCTTGCACTCTCATAAACATATGAGATTAATATTCTTCATATGGCTCATATTCCTCATGTAATTCATCCCATCCTCTTTTCAATGCTTTGAAGTCCTTATGCATCTCAGCAACAAAATCAATTGCTTCGCAGCCATCATTATATACTTTATTAAACCATTTCTGCATTCCAACAGAATTTGTTTTGATGTCATCAAACTTGGCCAATTCTTCCTTTGATGGCAGAGCTAAAGTTGCATATGGTTCCCCTTCTAAATCTAATGGTCTCAGTAGTGACCTTATGTAGGCCCACAACTCTTCATTTTGCTTACTCAACTCTTGCTTAGTCATTTCATCTTTATTCAACTGCTCCATTATCAAGGACACTGATCTTGTGAAGTAATCAATTCTCTGTTTCCTTGACCCAGGACCCAAGTTTATAGCAGAGATGATATAATATTTGTCTCTCACTACTGTTCTGTCCATATCAGCAGGACGGACAACAACCTTTGCTATTCTTGTGCCTGATACATCCTTGTATATCCTTGACTATATTTTTTCCTTCTTTGGCTTCTTAGGATTTTCTACTTGAGCCAATAGTGCACCCAAGTCCAACTACATCATTTCCACCTAAGGTTCCTTTCCTTTGAGTCTCTTTTGGAGCCAATTTGGTGCAGTGGAAGAAACCTCGAGAGTTTTATCATTAACATCTCCCTTGTCTAGTGATTCATATTTATCATCTTCCCTTTCATCTGTATCATGCCCAAGGTTCTGGAGATTTTCTACTACTACTTGTTGGGCAATCTACAAAACCTTATATGTAGTTTCTTCATGAGTTGGGCTTTCATGTATTTCAATTATCTCAACTTCTGTAGAAGGTGCAAGAGGAGGTTCACTGGATACTTCTGTTATTTTCTCCCTCTCTTGGGATTCAATTTGTTCCAATACCTTCTCAATTCCTAGTAATGCATGGACTACCAAAGGGATGGAGTCTTGTACACTTGGTGGGGCCAAAGAACTGGTGGCCAAAGCCAAGGAATGTGCAGAAAAATCAGACAAATCAACATGTTTCAAATTGGAAAATGTAGTATACCCCAATGGAGGTGGGATGGAAGAGGTAGGTAATGTGGAGGAAATGACAATTGGTGAAGTGATAGGAGAAGAGGTCATAGGGACAGAGGGTGAGAGAATGGAAGAAATAGATGGCAAGGAGAAGAAGGTAGAAAGTGAGATAGAAGAAATGGAAGGCATAGATGTGGTAGAAATAAGAGGAAATGATGAAGCAATGATGGGGGAAGTGGGGCCACTCGGAGCACTTGAGTCATCTGCCAATGAGCATGAGGATGTGCAAATTGTGGTCACTAGTAGAGGAGAAAAAGTAGAGGTAGTTTACTAAATAATGGTGGCAATAGTAGGAGAAAGTGGGGAAGCACTAATGGTTAGAGCAGCATGAGGTGAAGAAGTCACTGGGGTGTTTGTGATGTCTGATGCTGCAGCAGTAGATGTTCCTATAGTTACACTAGTTTTCTTGACCTTTTGCCTTTTGGTTCTAGACCCCTCTACTGGCCCACTTGACATATCCTTCTTCTTATCTGCCCTTGTCCTTGTGGTGGGAGGCATATCTTTCTTCTTAGCTTTTGGAACAGCTTTCTTTGCCTTCCCTTTCTCTGCTAAAGGTATATGCTCCTCACTATTAGATTTGTTTGATGGTTCTCAGGCTGGCTCTACATCAGCTGACACTTCTATGGGCATGTCTTCCTCATCTCTAGACTCCTTTTCAGATTCAAGTGTTGTGTACATAATTTGCACAACTTGTCTCTCCAATGCTGCAATCTAATTTCTCACCCATATTTTGCTCAACCTTATTGGTTGTTTCATTACTGCTTCCAAAGAGCTTTCTTCCGTGTTGGTCCAGTTGGGCAGAGGGACAAGTTGTTGATATCATGCTTCCCAAGGTCCCTTTTGTACTACATCATCATCATCATTCAATTGGTTTGAGGCCTCTATTATATGAAATTTCCTTATGAACCATGGGATGGCCTTGAGTGAGTTCTTTTCAGCACATCATAATCATTCACACAATTGGTCCAAAACTCTTCCAGGTGCATTTTGTGGAATAGCCTTTTGCTCACATATTTCTCCATTATTCTTTGAGGATCATAATGATCTCTCTTCATATAGAAATGAAGATTAAGTAACTGTAACTCCTTACCAAAATGCTTAGCTGCTCCAAGAGAGACACATGCATAATTACGTCTACCCAATAGGATTGGAAACTTGACATTCATTCTATGAAGATGTTTTAACTTTTCTGCACAAGTGATCAGCTACCTTGATAACTTCAGAAGCACTGCCTTATCTGTCAGGTATCAAGGTAACCTATATGAAAGATCAGTGAAGCCTTGGATCCTCAAGTAGGTGAACTTTTGAAACTATATATACCACCTTCCATATTGCATGATTTCATTCATTGCCTCAAGGGATATCCTAAGAGCTGTAGTACCCTGAAGCAATCTAGTGATATACATTATGAATGCATCATTCACTCTCTTATAATGGATGAGAGATTGGGACAACACCAATTGATCATAGCATTCATATACCTTAAGTTAGTGTTCACCATTGCCAACTTCTCCAATTTTGGATAGCCCAACATATTCGCTCCTCCTAACTAATGAGTACACTACATAGGAGGTCCACTTGAATATCTGCTTATCTCTAAAATTTACAAATGCCTCATGCATGTTATTACTCAATATCTAAGCCCAGTGAAATTTAGTTCCTTTAGTAATTATCTCTTCAATCATCATGAACATCCATCCTTCAAAAGTTGATGATGTGGCTAATCCATATATTCTGCTAAGTAGGGTTACCAGATCTCTGGTCTCATCATGGAAATCACTTCTATATAGAGTTTGGGGGAGTTTGATGATAGAAAATATTTTTCTCTTCATCCAATGATCATTAATATGCTTCTTGCATGTATCTAAATCTTTCTTAAATGTTGCCTCTGCACCTATTTTATCTAGTATGGTTAACACTGGATACCATGGGATACCAAAGGTTTCTGCTATTGATGGTGTACTCAGGTCTACTAGTACTTCTCCACTGGGATTTTGTATGGTTCTGGTTAGTGGATCATATCTCTTAGCACAAGCAACTATCAATTCTACACACTGAGCTGAAGTAGAGAAGGCAGCAGCCTCTACAATCCCACTATCCTTTACCTTCTTGGCCCTTGGAGTTGCATTGGGTCCAAATATTTTGGTTCTGAAGTCAACCAAGTCAATGTGACCTAGATTAGTGTCTCCTATGTTTTTCCATCTAGAGGTGATTTTGGTCTCAGGGGGAATGCATTTAAATTCGTACTTCATGGTTTGATCTCTTGCAGTCATTTAACCTACATGACCGGACCTCATAAGTCTTGATAGCCTTGAATAGTTTTCCTAATTCCTAAGTTTGTATGATTACCATGTTAACTGACATGTCACTAAGTCATGCTAAACCTTGTGAGACTGACATCTATCCAACTAATTCATCAATGTTTACCTCAGCCATGTACAAGTCTGATAACTTACTGTTTTACAACATTTACTACATGATAAGATGATAAAACATCATTACAACCCATATTAAATCATGCAATAAATATTTAAATGCTTCAAAACTTGAATCAGAATATGCAAAACATCATTATTCTATCAATGCATCATTTCTTTCAATCACAACAGACCTTTACCTTTGAAATTTTGACAAAAGACAGTCATTTTCCAAGGTTTATGCCAATTTTGAGAGTCTCAGACTTCCTAGTCAGAAAGCGCTAATTTGGGGTCCATCGAACCTCAACGCGGATTTGAGGGGTGACCAACTTTTCTCGAGTTTTAAGTTCATCCAACCTTGACTGACTTTAGGTGGTGACTGGCCCATTTGCACTTTGAAGTCTTTGGCACAAGTCGGAGATGAAGGATTTTAGTGCAAGTCGCATGGTTTGAGTTTTAGTGCAAGTCAAAGGTAAGAGATTTTAGTGTCAGATCATTCATTATGCTTTATGTGGATCTTGAAGTCTATTGACTTAGCGGGGTTTCTTGGCGATGTCTGACCAGAGTCAGTTGGAACAAGTTTTAACGCTAAGTCAGATGGTCACGTTTTTAGTGCTTGATGAGTTCAAGGTATTTGTAGAGTTTTAAAGGGTGTCTGATCAAATTCAGAGAGAGATTCTTCCCATAAAGTTGGTCATCCAAGATTTAGCACTAAATATGTTTTGGTTTTTGGTGGGGCTTTTCAAGGTGCTCGACTAACTAACTGGTTTTGGAGTTATGTTTTGAGTCAGTCGGGGGCATCTTCAACGCTAAGTCAGAGGGTTTGTTTTCTAGCACTAATCAACTTAAAGGATGTCGACAAAGATTTTAACTAGTTCATACCTACTCATGATTTGGCAAGGTTGTCTTAAGTCTATTGGAGAATTTCAACACCATCGATTCAATATGGCATCTTGCTAAAGGTTTCATCATGGCTGTATGAACAAGTTTAGGTTCCGCACAGTAGGAGGGCTTTATAAGATTAAATCTAGAAATCCAAGCGCCTGATTTAGTTTTACTAGGGTTTCAAAATGAAAGGTTCCCTAAGATGGAATATACATGTGATTTGAACCTCTAATTCACCAGTTAATCAAAAAAATTGAAACCCTTTTATTGAAGATGCATTCTGCAACTAAATACAAAACTGATGCAGGAGCATCTAGTGGTGTAAGGGCAATCTTGCATCACCCAAAAAGAAGTTAATTCAAAATCATTGTAGTTGTTTTCATTTATTTTCATAATTAGTGTTTCTAGTTCCATAATATCCAGAATAATGATGTAGGACTTTCAGTTTTTCCAAAACTACTAAAAATAGCAACCTGCTTGTTTTGGAAAGTCTACCTGCTATTTTTGGAAAGTTTGCAGTTGGGCACAGATTGAAACAAAAACTTACAAAAAGTTACTAAATGGAAATATAAGACCTTTGGTGAAGGAATCAAGCAAAGATCATTTGTGACCTGAAAGATATTAAAGTTTTTGTTTTCTAAAAAGCCCCTAAAAGTTTTTGAAATAGGATATAAGGCACTAAAACTTCCCTAAATGTCCCAAAAAGTTGATGGAAATCCATTTACAAATTTCCAGCATGATAGTTCACATCGCGAGCTTTCCGACGCCTAAAACGGTTCATCAATCAAACACCCAGATCAAAGTTATGCTTCCCAGAAGTTTACCTACTTTTATAGGGAGTTGTAAATTTTGAAATTTAGCTGGAGACCACCAAAAAGTGTTATTTATGGCTATTTTGGGGACCCTGGGTAGTAGTAGAGTTAAAGGGGGCAAGTGTAGAGTCAAGAATAGGTCAGAAAATAGAAATCCTAGCTAATTTGGGGGTTACAGAAGGCGAAAGATTCCAGAGCCTGGTGATGGTAGCTGTAGTGTGTTGCAGCCTGTGGAGAACTGATTCCTCTTATTGTAATTAAGCTTATGTAATGTAATGAGTTGCCCAGATCAATAAAAGAAAGTTCTATTCTCTATGTTCAATTTCTGTTATTGTGTGTTTTATGATTTACCCCCTTCATCAAGTGGTATTAGAGCAAGGGTTCTTGAGTGTGTAGACAAATTGCCAACTGTGAGGCAGTTTGCACCAGGACCTGAGGTTGTGGGTTTACTGCAGAGACTAGGGTGCCTCCACAAAGAAATTGTGTTGGGAGGAATGCTTTGATAGAAGAGGGTTTTAGAGCCCTGCAAAGGCAAATCGATGCATTACAAGAGGAGCTACGAAGAGGGTTTGAGCCGAGGATAAGAGACGAAAGAGAAGATGAAGCTGAAGAAGAGCTATCTGAGGAAGAACAAGAAGCTGCCGGAGATCCTGTAGAAGTTAGGTTGTTGAGGGCTATTTCAAAGATTGGAAAGAGGCCCAGGATCAAGGTTTCTACATATTCTGGGGATTTGAACCCAAAAAAGCTTGTTGATTGGATCAATGACATGGAGGAGTATTTAGAGTATGAAGATGTGGAGGACCCAGATCGGGTCAAGTTTGCAAAAACAAAGTTGAAGGGCCATGCCAATATTTGGTGGAAGGAGGTCCAACTAGAGAGGAATAGAAGAGGAAAAGGAAAGATCACCAGATGGGATTGGATAGTGGAGAAACTAAAGAAGCAGTTCATTCCTATGGATTATGAGATGGAGTTACTGAAGAAGTTACAAGGACTGAAGCAAGGTAACAAGTCTGTTAAGGAGTATACAGAAGATTTTTATAAGATCACTATCAGGATAGGCCATGGAGAGGCCAACAAGGAGAAGGTGGCCCGTTACATTAATGGGTTGAGGCTGAGTATTCAAGAGGAGCTGAACCTAGTCAGAATGACCACCATAGAAGATGCATACCAGTTTTCCCTGAAGGTGGAAGAGAAGCTAAATAAAAGATTTGACATCAAGCAAAGGGGAAGAGGTCAAGGCAAAAGGACTGGTGGGGGGCCTTGTGGAGGTCGTAATGAAGATCAAAAGATAAGTGAAGAAGCTGGCACCAGTCAAAATCATAGAGGGGATAACGCCTACCACCCTCATGACCAGAACAATGGTGAGCAAAGAGGAAGAGGAAGAGGTAGACCTAGGCAAGGACCCGGAAGAGGAGGTTTCAGAGGAACCTGTTTCCAATGTGGGGAAGAAGGGCATCAAGCATATGAGTGTTCACAACATCAAGGAAAGACAAATAGAAGACCTGAAGGCAATGCACGAGTTGTACATGTAGATGAAGATGCACATTATGAGCATTCTGAAGATACTGAAAGGGGAGAAACCCTAGTTGTTAGAAGAACCTTGATGAATGAGGAGAAAGAACCCAATCAGAGGAAGAGTTTAATCCACACAAGGTGCAAATGTGAACGTAAGTGTTGTGATATTATTATTGACAGTGGAAGCACTGATAATCTTGTTTCAGAGGAAATGGTTGACAAGTTGAAGTTGACAAGAAGAAAGCATCCGCATGAATATCAGATTGCATGGTTGCAGAAGGACCATAGAGCTTTGGTCAATGAGCAGTGTTTAGTGAAGTTCAAGATTGGTGATTACCATGATGAGGTGTTGTGTGATATCATACCAATGGATGCATGTCATATGCTATTGGGGAGGCTGTTGCAGTATGATAGGAGTGCTATCCATGATGGCCGTGCAAACACATATTCCCTAATAAAGGATGGAGTTCGTCATAAGTTGAAGCCCTTGAAGGAGGTGCAAGAAAAGGTATGTAGTACTGCCAGAATTTGCCTAGTAGATGGCAGGAAATTTTTGGACGGTATGAAGCATGAGCGTCATTACTTTGCATTGATTCCTAAGATTAGTCAAGAGAACTGTGAAGATGTACCAATAGACATTTCAGATGTGTTGGAAGAGTTCCAGGACATTATCTCTGATAATGTATCAGAAGGTTTGCCACCAGTAAGGAAGATAAGTCATCAAATGGATTTGATACCAAGAGCCAGTTTGCCAAACAAGGCAGCCCATAGAATGACCCTTGCAGAGAATGAAGAGCTGAACAAACAAGTTCAGGAGTTGTTAAGGAAGGGACTGATAAGGGAGAGCCTAAGTCCATGTGCGGTACCTGCAGTACTAGCACCAAAGAAGAATGGAGAATGGAGGATGTGTACAGACTCTCGAGCCATCAATAAGATAACTATCAAGTATAGATTTCCATTGCCAAGAATGGATGACATTATGGATTGTTTGAGTGGAGCCAAGTACTTCACGAAAATTGACCTGAAGAGTGGGTCTCACCAGATCTGTATCAGAGAAGGAGATGAATGGAAGACAACCTTCAAGACAAAGGAAGGTTTGTATGAGTGGTTAGTCATGCCATTTAGGCTAACCAATGCACCGAGCACATTCATGCGGCTCATGAATGAGGTATTGAAAGAATTTTTGGGAAGTTTTGTTATTTTTTATTTGGATGATATTTTAATTTTTAGTAAGACTTGGGATGAGCATCTGATGCATATCAAAAGAGTTCTAGAGAAGCTTATGGAGGAAACGTTGCTGATTAATCTAAAGAAATGTAGTTTTGCAAAGAAGGAGTTGGTATACCTAGGATTTGTAGTCTCAGAAGAAGGTCTTAAGATGGACCCAGAAAAAGTAAGGGCTATCATTGAATGGCCTATGCCAAGGAGTACAACAGAGGTAAGATCCTTTCATGGTTTGGCAAGTTTTTACAGAAAGTTTATCAGGAATTTTAGTAGCATTTGTGCACCCCTAACTAAGACAATGAGAGGGGATAGAAAAGAGTTTCAATGGACTAAAGGAGAAGACAAGAGCTTTGATACATTGAAGCAGAAAGTTGTAGAGTAACCTGTTTTGGCACTTCTAGATTTCAATAAGGTATTTTAGGTAGATTGTAATGCTAGTGGTAGTGGTATAGGAGCAGTTTTGAGCCAAGAAGGTAAGCCCATTGCTTATTTTAGTGAGAAGCTTAATGATGCCAAGAAAAAGTATTCTGTTTATGATCAGGAGTTTTATGCAATAGTTCAGGCTTTGAAGAAATGGAGACATTATTTATTTTATATACTGATCATTAGGCTTTGCAGTATCTTAATAGTCAAGGAAAGTTGAACCAAAGGCACTTAAAATGGGTTGAGTTTTTGCAGAGCTATACTTTTCTTTTGAAGCACAGGAGTGGGAAGTCCAACAGAGTTGCAAATGCCTTGAGCAGAAGGAAAAATTTGTTGACAGAAATGAAGATAGAGGTTGTTGGGTTCAATGAGCTCAAAATTTTGTACCCTGAGGATCTAGATTTTGTAGAAGCCTAGAAAGCTTGTTTGGAACCTGTTACTTTGGACAGGACAAGATGGTTGGATTTCATAATCCAATATGGCATGTTGTTTAGAGGAAGCTAGTTGTGCATTCCAAGGAGTTCCATGAGAGAGAACCTGATTAAGGAGAAGCATAGTGGGGATTGGCTGGACACTTTGGTCGTGATAAGACCATTGCTATTGTTGGTGAAAATTATTATGGGCCACAGCTGCAGTAGGATGTGAGGAAGTTTGTGCATAGTTGTAAAGTATGTTAGATGGCAAAAGGAACAAGTCAGAATACAAGGTTGTATCAACCATTACCTGTACTAGAGAAGCCATGGGATGATATCAGTATGGATTTTGTTCTTGGTTTACCAAGGACACAGAGAGGACATGATTCCATTTTTGTGGTGGTGGACAGATTCTTGAAGATGGTGCATTTTATTCCTTGCAAGAAGACTAATGATGTTGTTCATATTGCTGAATTATTTTTCAGAGAGGTGGTGAGACTACATGGTCTACCAAAGAGCATAGTTTCAGATTGAGATACCAAGTTCATTGGTTATTTCTAGAGGACATTATGGAAGAAGTTGAAGATAGATTTGAAGTTCAGTTTTGCACACCATCCACAGACTGATGGACAGACTGAAGTGGTGAATAGGAGTTTGGGTAACCTGCTACGGTGCTTAGTAGGAGATAAGCCCAAGGGATGGGATTTGATTTTACCACAGGTAGAATTTACTTACAACAATTCTATCAATAGGAGTATTGGTAAATCACCATTCTAGATTGTATGTGGAAATAGTCCAAGAAATGCTTCAGAGTTAAGGAATCTAGATAAGGGAGAAAAGACAAGTGTCGAGGCTGAAGACTTTGCAGAACATCTAAAGAATTTGCATGAAGAGGTGAGAAAGCACATTAATAAGATGAATACTCAGTACAAGGCTAAGGTAGATCAGAAGAGAAGGTATAAGGAGTTCCAGGTAGGAGATGAAGTCATGGTTCACTTGAGAAAAGAAAGGTTCCCAATTGGAACATACAATAAGTTGAAAATGAAGAAATTTAGACCATGCAGAATCTTGAAGAAGCATGATTCAGGCAATGCAGATGAGGTAGAGCTGCCGAATGGGATCAATATTTCCCCTATTTTCAACATTGCTAATTTATCAAAATATCATGAAGGTGGAGCAGAGGATGGACCAACAGAAGCACAGTGGAGTATTCCAGCATCTACTTCAATGGACGAGATAGAAGAGATCTTGGATAGCCATGTGGGAAGAAGTACTCGGAACAAGCAATATGAAGAATATCTGGTAAAATGGAAAGGAAGGCCTATTAAAGATTCCTTTTGGTTATCTAATGTAGAGGTTGACCGTTTGGGTTTCCCTCACATAAACATCTGAGACGTGACAGGGTCACTTCTCAAATTACCCTGGGTGTCTAATGCAGGAGCATCCAGTGGTGTAAGGGCAATCTTGCATCACCCAAAAAGAAGTTAATTCAAAATCATTGTAGTTGTTTTCATTTCTTTCCATAATTAGTGTTTCTGGTTCCATAATATCCAAAATAATGATGTAGGACTTTTAGTTTTTCCAAAACTGCTAAAAATAGCAACCTACTTGTTTTGGAAAGTCTACCTGCTATTTTTGGAAAGTTTGTAGTTGGGCATGGATTGAAGCAAAAACTTGCAGAAAGTTACTACATGGAAATATAAGACCTTTGGCGAAGGAATCAGGCAAAGATCATTTGTGACCTGAAAGATATTAAAGTTTTTGTTTTCTGAAAAGCCCCTAAAAATTTTTGAAATGGGATATGAGGCACTAAAACTTCCCTAAACATCCTAAAAAGTTGATGGAAATCCTTTTACAAATTTCTGGCGTGATAGTTTACATCGCGAGCTTTCCAACGCCTAAAACGGTTTGTCAATCGAACACCCAGATCAAAAGTTATGCTTCCCAGAAGTTTACCTACTTTTATAGGGAGTTGTAAATTTCAAAATTTAGATAGAGGCCACCAAAAAGTGTTATTTATGGCTATTTTGGGGACCCTGGGTAGTAGTAGAGTTAAAGGGAGCAAGTGTATAGTCAAGAATAACTGGGAAAATAGAAACCCTAGCTAATTTGGGGGTTACAAAAGGTGAAAGATTCCAGAGCCTAGTGATGGTAGCTGTAGTGTGTTGCAACCTGTGGAGGACCGATTCCTCTTATTGTAATTAAGCTTCTGTAATGTAATGAGTTGCCCAGATCAATAAAAGAAAGTTCTATTCTTTGTGTTCAATTTTTGTTATTGTGTGTTTTATGATTTACCCCCTTCATCAAAAACCCTAGCTTTGGAATCAAACACTAAGCATAGGATAAGGCACTTACCGGGTTGCTGAGATACAAAGTGATGAAAATGTGTAGGTGACAGTACTCTCCGTGTCCAAATCTGCTAGTCGTTCACCGTCAATTCACTCCTCAATTCATTCATAGAGCTCTCCAATTTGTTTTTATGGTATAGAAATGAGCTCAAATGTGGGTAAAAATATTTTATTCCCTCCTATTCAATCACCATAAATGCAGGGGTATGGAGGGATGTTTTAGCACATTGTAGGATTTTCTTTGGGATTTGTGTGAAATAATGCAATCACTGACTTTGCATGGTTTTGAGGTTGTACCGACTTGGTCGGTTGTAGTGAATTTCAGTGCTAAGTCAAACTCCTGCATTTCGAGCACTTTGCATGGATTTTAGCACCTTAAGACTTAGTGTGGGATTTAACTTGGTTTGACCTAGTCAGAAGATCAACTTTATAATGCTAAGTTGGTTGATAGAGTTTTTAGCATAGAGGTCAGGTTTTACCTTTTCAACGCCTAGCACGAGTTGCAACATCTTTGGATTTTGTACGGCTTCCAATGTCATTCAACCTTGCACGAATTTGGTCATCTACTAACTTAAGTTAGTGAGGCAATGATTTGGTGCAAGTCAGTAAAGAAGGATTCCGGTGCTAAGTTAGTGTGCTCAAATTTTAGTGCTTAGTCGGTTGGTAATGGATGTAGCGCTAAGTTGGTTGAATGGGCATTTGGCACAAAACTTAGTTGAGGGGAAATTCAATACAAGGGTCAGTAGGCCATGCTTTTAGCGCAAAAGGACTCTAGACTTGGTATTTATGAAGACAAACACTTGAACTTAATGGATTTTGGAAGACTTAGTGACATCTAATGCAATTTGACCATCTTTTGACATCTTAGGAATCAATGAGCTGAACTGACATTCCAAGGCCAAAATTCTAAAAGAGGGCGTCCCCATTTTTGCAAAATGGGGTGTGTGTGCAAGGCACAACAAGACCCCTCACCCTACTCTAGTGGAGGAGAGGAGACAGAGCCTACTAAACCACTAAAGTCCTAACTATCATGAGGTTCCTCTCCCTGTACTTCCTCAACATGCTCCCCTTCAACTACTTCTTTTGTCATCAATTGCTCTTCTACCTATTGTTCTTCATCTTGGAGACATTTTTCTAATGATTGCTTGGCTAGGGGTTCCTCCATTACATGGCCTTGAGTAAGGGATGGTGATAGCTATTGCAACGGGATAGTAGTAGGCTGTGAAGAGGGAGGAGAGGTTGATTTTTTGGGTTGTTGTGAAATTGATGGAAATGAAGTGGGGATGACAAGGTTGGAGGTACTGGAGCTTGGGTAGAAGTGATGGAAGGGGTAGTATCAATTTCTCCAATGGATATGGTGGAGGGAGTGGTGGATGATAGGATGGATGGGCCTAACTCAGTGGAGGAAGGAGTGCTAGCGGAGGGAGGAAGTGATGTAATAGTCACACCTTAATTAGTGGGATGGTAGTAGAGGTGGGAGGCAAGACTGTCCTCTTGAGTTTCTTTACCAAAGGCATTGTGTCTTCCTCCTCCTCACTAGTTTCAACTTCTACAACCCTTATCTTCTCTTTTTCTTTGGTAGCAACAATAGCCCTTGTTTCTATCTAGGTTGCAGGTTCTTTTGTCATCTTACTCATGGGAGAAACACAAGACTCTCCCTTCTCAGTATTCTTATTTTTATCTTTGGCTTCTTTGGAGGGATAGGGATAAAACATGGCATATGGTCTCCTGAGCCATTCCTTTATTATCCTAATCACTAACCCATCCCTATTATCTATTGAGGTATCTTCTTCTTCATCCCATTTGATTGCATTTAGTGGCTAATCAAACACTTTATTCTTCTCATAGGAAGGATCAAGGACATTCCCATCCTCCTTTAATCCTTTAGGGATCCTTGGTAGGCCATTGATGTTCAATGCCTTCACCATTCCCAAGGTCAAAATAAAATAGTCACTCCTTCAGACTTCATGGTCATCCATACAATTGGCCCAGTGATCCTCCAATGCTAATTCATGTTGATACTATGTTCCAATCAATGGGTTAACCCAACCAAGTGGATCAAACCTACTCCTAATGTTATCATATAGTGGCATAGATAGAGAGGCCATCTCCACCTGTACATGCCTAACATTTATTATGTTTTGACAAGAGTATTCTCCAATTTTGATGGGGAATTGAAAGCTAGATTTATTCTTTCTTACTATTAACTTGTATACCTTTTCCACCTATCTACATATCTCCAATAGAATGATCCTATCACAAGGATATCTGGGCAACTTGTATGGAGCCTTATGGAATCCAACCACTCTAATGTAGGTGAATGTATTGAATTGTATAAACCATCTGCCCCAGTGCACCAATTCATTTGTAGACTCCACAAACAATCCCTAACCTCTGTGAGTAATCATTCTCCAACCCTCTAATGATTGCATAGATAAATGTATCATTAACCAAGAAATAGTGTTTTAGGATTTCACCAAGATCTTATTGAGAGAAATGAGTGTTGATGAAGGTTTCTCCTTGTTGGAGAGAACCCACCTATTATAACCCTGGGAAGATGGATTGGTAAGCTAGGAGGAAAACTAGATAAGATGTCATGTAGAATTCCTTTGTCTCCATAACCTCATATAATTGTTCATCTAATTTACCACTAGTGAAAGAACCCCAATCAATCCTTTATTGTCCACTATATTCATACAAAATTGGCACATCTAAGGGTGCCATCTTTCTACTATAGGCAAGCTAAATATGCTACTCAGGAAAGTAATGAATCTCTTCCATCCTCCTTGAATTCACCCCTTGGTTGGACATGGGGAATCTTCAATGGGTGCTTCCTTTGTGTCATAAGGAGTTGTTAGTTTATGTATCATGTAGAAGCCTCTGTCTTGGTGTTGTAGTATGTCAAGGCAGTGTTCTATGTAATCTTCTCATAGGCTACATATGTGGGAAGTCTAAAGACTTTATTAATCATATCAGAGGTGATATCTAGGATCATCTATCCTACAAGCCCTATGATCTTCTTAGTTCATACCTTGTATCTTTAGGTGCATGCTAGCACCAATTCAAGGGACTGTAATAAGATGGGGAAGGTTGTTTCTTGGAGCAATCTTGAAGTCTCCATGCACTATATTTGGACTGACTTGTTATCTCGATGCACTTGTTGCAAGTAAGCTCTAACATTTGACTGACCTAGGTATGTGTCTCCAATCTTGGGATGAGTAGAGAATATTTTTATGGTGGGAGATATCCTTTGAACTTGGGTTGGGCTTCCTTAACAAGTGGTTCTCTTCCATTTCTATGAAACAAGAAACCAAATCATTTGTTAAAACAAGTTGATAGTCAGTACATTATGGTTAGCACATTATAATCCTTTAGGTGAAATCATGGAAAGTGAACTCAATATATATATATATATATAAGCATGGAAAAACACCCTATTCTGTGTAACAATTGGGGATCAGGAGTCAAGCTTGATCTCTATGGTCTAATAAAATGAAGGCTTCGGTGGGAAGGCCTGAAACCATAGTCACGAGGATATAGGGTATTGTAAGTTATTAGGGGTCAGGGGTCAGGCTTAACCTTTATGGTCTAACAAAATGAAAGCCTTGGTGGGAAGGCCCGAGGCCATAGCACCAAGGGTATAAATCTTTATAAGTCATCAGTGGTCGGGGTTTAGGCTTGAATGCTATCATCTTCAGAGTGGAATGGTTAAACGAGAAGGCCCGACACTGAAGCCCCGAGAAGTGTATAAAAAGACATTGGTGGGGATGGGGATCATGAAGGATCTCTAAGGGCTTCCAAAATAGAAGAGTTAAACAAGTACACCCAATGTTGATGCCTTAAAGGTATTACTAATCAATGGATTCAGACCTCGAGGGTCAAAGCAAACCTCTACCCTCTACCAAAAATAGGAAGGAAAAAATGGAAAGACCTGAAGGTTCAGCCCTAAAGTTTTGTTTGAGGATTGAGTCTCAATATTAGAACATCCCTAGATGGGAAAAATTTTAACTCATATTTAGAAGTGTTAACCCTGGCATGCCACATAGAGGCACAAACCTTGCGAAGGAATCATAAGACAGGAAAATATGGAGATGGAAAAACTCATATTGGAGTTAGAACAATTAAAATTGAAACAAGAAATCCTCACAAGGAAGGAAGATAGTTTGTAAAAACAAAGACCCAATATATGGTGCTCATATTGTACAAGATAGGGAATCTTGAGAAATTAATTCCTAATGATGAAAGGTGAGAAAAAGGATGGTTCATTATTTAGGTAGACCTAAGAACAATTCCTAAGAAAAGAAACACACTATATTTTGGCATCTGCAGTGAGTGGGATGACCATGAAAAAGAGGATTGCCCATCACAATTGTTTATATTAATGGATGACAATGAAGACCATGAACCTTCGTGCAATGCACAATGCAACAATAGGACATCTAACCAAGACATGGCATATGTAAAGGGATTAGCTAGGATGCCACTCTATACCCAGAACCATGGTTAGAAGCATCCCAATTGGATCAACCAGAGAAATGTTAATACATTACATAACACAAACCCCAACCCAATGCCATACATGAACAACTATAATAATAAGGAAGGGGGCCAATATAATGGTAACATATGTGGTAGAGGTCACGGTAGAGGTAGAAGAAGGAGACATGATGCAACTTGTTATAAATGCGGTAAACAAGGACATTTTGCAAAGAATGTTGGGGGGTATAGAAGGAAACAATGCACATTCTACAGTAGCACCGACCATGATTTATTCACTTGCAATAAAGCACATAAATACTTCAAGAATGAACCTACTCAGTCTAAAAGTGATGAACTACATGGGTTCAACTCACAAAAAGGGGCTCACATAATAATGAAAATACCAAAAGAAATACCGCAGGTAGCTAGGAGATGACACAAGGAAAAGATGTATGAGTCAAATAATTCATAAGATGAAACATCAAAAGAAGAGAACTACCAAATTAAAGTAACCCCTAAGAAAACAAATATAAAGAAAAACAACAATAAAACCAAATTTGTGGTAGTAACAAGACAAGGGACCAACACCACAAGGGTAGAAAACACTGATAGTGAGATAGAAGAAGATGAAGAAGAGGAAGAAGATAACTTCTCCCCAATAAAAATCAACATGACAAAATTGTGGAACAATCAAAGAAAATAATAACTAAAGAACACCATAAGCAACAACAACAAAAACATTTTTTTTGAAGAAGTGGTAGCACTAAAACAACTAACAAAGTTAACACAACAACACAATCTAGTAGACAAATTAAAATAATTTTGCAAATACAAGAATAAGGACTAAGGACAAAAACCACAATTAGTAAAATGGCAAAGACTAATTGCTAATGGAAAATCTGTTGAGAAAAAAGTAAGTGTAAACAAGGTAAAATTGCAGCTATGTTGCTTTTATTTGTTTTCAAATCTGAAAATCAATTATGTGTGGTGTTGCAAATCTGAAAATTACTTTCAAGATTATCCAATTTAGATGTATTAGTGTTTAGCCAATTTAATCAATAAGGTGTGAAGAAATTATGCGTAACATGTGACACAAGATTTACGTGGAGAAACCCTTGTGAGAAAAAAAAACTCCACACCCAAAGAGATCCAATGATTGTATTAACTTTGAAATGGTTTGAACAATACAATAATTCATCTCTAGATTTTGGTAGCACTTCATTACTCCTTCAACCTATAAAAGCCTCTCATTACCTATATTTAATTTCTCATAATTTCTACCAACTAAAGGCATCATTATATAGAAGCCATGGATCTCAAAATACAATAAATTCCATCCAATAACATGAGACAAATCCTCATGCAAAATCCAAGAACCAAATATAGTGAACTCCAAAGCTACATAGTAGAAATCACCCTATTAACTGCAAGTCTCAAAAATGGGTGCCAAAGCTATCCCATTCAAAATTAGTTAGCTGAAGTATCATGTCACAATAAAAAGTACAACTGCAAGTCTCAAGATTGGGCGTCCAAGTTGTCCCAATCCATTTCAGTTAACTGAAGTGCTCCAACATAGATCAATGTCATGCAAACAACATGCATGATTAATGTCCCCAATATTATTATATAACAACCTATTTTGTAACATGCAAGATTCATGCAACCACCTATAGCATCATGCAAGAGTTATCCAAAACTGATCTTGAGTTAGAGTGTCATGAAAGATACATGCAACACCATATAAGTGGAATGCAACAACACGCAAGTCCATGCAATTGGCATGCAATAACATGCAAGTACATGCAAGTGACATGTAACAACATGCAAGCACATGTAAGTGACATGCAACAACATGCAAGTCCATGTAAGTAACATGCAACAACATGCAAGCACATGCAATCTCATACACATGACATGCAACAACATGCAAGCCCATGCAAGATTTTATGAGTTCATGCAAGAAATATTCCAATATCATGCATCTCTAACTCCATTAATAACTCCCACATCATATTCATGCATAGTGTACCGACATTATCCACTCATGCAAACAAAAAAGAGAACTCCTAGTCTTCATTGGAAAAACCTCCAAAGTGAGCAGCCAAAATAGGTCCCACCTCCTAGGAAGTATCACCAAGTTAACATAGACTTCAAGAAGTCAACACAAAGTCTCCATGGGCTCCACTTCCAAAGTGGGTGCCCAAATTGGGTCCTACCTCATAGGAGTTAACCACATGTCATAGTGATATAATTAATTATTATTTTATCTCTCAAGTCCTTATGTGTTGAACACTTTCCAAAGACTTTGGAGACACATGAAATTGGTTAGAATTGCAAAGTTAATGACAACTTATCCCAACAAAACCAAACCACTAATGATAAACATGTTGCAACTCTTTAGTTTGCAGGTTTTGCATATCTATGTGTGTGTTCTTTGACACTATGTGATAGAGGATTCAGCCACATCTTCTATGTGTGTGCTATTAGTAGATCTTTGGATGCCTTGATATATTTTCAGATTTGACATTTACTCATGCAATGGGAGTTCTAGGATGTATATGATTCCTTTGTTGGATGTTCTCGTTATGCTGCGGTATGGAGGGTCTTGAGGTTTGTTATCACATGCTTTGTGTTGTTATCTTGGAGGACTTCTTTATGCAGGGTTGAGTATATACATGTACTTGTTATCATTGTGATTTGAGTTGGATGTGTTGATGGAATTATGTCTACTTGTTATCATTTGTATACCTTGGTTTGGAGGTATGGTTAGTTGATGCATTAGCAACTAGCTATGGTTGCTATTTCAGCTATGGTGATTGATTCTTGTCGGCTACTCAAGCCTATTTGTTACCATTGGATTTGGTGCTTGTGTCTAGATATCAGTTGATGCAGGTTTCTTGCTTCTATGTGACAGTTTAGTGTGGTATCTCTTTGGAGGATCTTATTCTTCATGAGGCTAGATGGAGGATGAGAGGATTCTTGTTTGAGATGGTAGGCACCTTTATTATTGTTGCAGGTCTCTTGGAGCAAATGGATGGTTATATGGTATATGTTGGTCACACATGGATGGTTTTCTCTTGATGTTTTGAGTTTACATGTTGATCCCTTATGCAATGTATACAACAAGTGGGAGAATGTTAGAGGTGTGTTGTACACCTTGCATAACATTGGTATTATTTTATTATGTAAAATAAATACTTAATTGTGGTTCATCATGTGATGTGTTTAGCCACATTGGATATTTATTTGGATGCCACTTGTAAAATTTTTATGTAACATTGGGTCAATTACTTTATTTGTAATTAATTGATTAATTGGGAAAACTTAGTACCAGTAATCAAATGTGGGATCAATGGTTTTGTAGACACATGGTGTTGGGGAAAATGGTATTGTAATACCACACATATTTGTGTGAGCTTATGTCTATAAAAGAAAACACATGGGTAATTGTTGAGAGAGTTGGTTGAGTGAAGGATTATTGCCTTTGGCTGGGTTTGTAGCTTCTCTTGCAAGTTGGTTGTGTGAGGGTTTGAAGCATGGCATGGGATGTATGGTTACATGCTTATTCACTTGGATTGCAAGTAGAGAGAGTTTGACATGTTTAAAAGGTTATCTCTGCATATGTATTGCTGATTATTGTTGAATAATACATGAGAGATACATGCTTTTGGAGGCTGGGTTTTTCCCTCTATGAGGGTTTTCCCAGGGTATATCTTGTGTCACCATTGATGGTATGATTGTCTATTTCTTTTGCATGTAGATTTCTAGTTTATTGTACTTTGAATCTCTTATTGGGTTATGAGTAATTTGTCTCTATGGCTATATATTTCCAACAAAATGTACACATAAATCATAAAAAGATTAAATAGGTGATGGTAGACCTTGGCACAGATGTCAACATGCTACCAAAATGAATTTGGGAACAACTAGGAAGGCCAAGACTAGAAGAAACCCCCATATAATATTATCTTGGTGGATGGATCATCTATGGGTACATTGGGAACTTGGAGAAGAGTAGAAGTAAACATAATGGGAGTTAAGCAATTGATAGACTTTGAAATAGTAGCAATGAAGGAACATTTTGACTCCTTCAATGTGCTACTAGTTCTTCAATGGTTTGTGAAAGCAAATGGAATTGTAGATTCAAGAAAAGAGGAAACCTCTTTCACTGACAACACTAGAGTAGTACATATCCCACTAGGTAGGGACATTAAGGAAGCATATGTGGAGGAAATCAACTAGGAAGATCATAGTGAGGAAAATTCAAAAAACCTCTATTCAATATCCAAACTCCCTAAACATGAGCTATTAGAGGAACCAAATTATGAGGGAGAATTACAAATAGAAATTTGCAACTATAGTATGGGCAATGAGGATGTGCTAGAGGCATGGTTGCAAATGAACCAGAATTAAAACTCAGAGAGTGATAGGATTTTGTAGGGTGTTTATGGTTAAAATGACAAAAGAATCCTTACCACATGACACCACACTTCACAATATAGCACCACAAAACACATGTAGTAACTCACAACAACAACTAGGTGACATAACCTCAAAACTATGATAAGTTAATCACATAACAAGAGGAATTTCTCACATAAAGCTCCCCAAGTGTAAACATTGATATGCAACACCACAAGCTGGTGGAATACACACAAAAATACAATCTGGTATGCCAGTCTTTAGAATTATAATAAAATCCAGATATCTACCACAAGAAGGAGAGTATGAAATTATACCAAAATACCAAGGCCAAATCACACAACAAGAGCATTTAAACATTTACATATTGGTTTGGAAGGGTAGGAATGATTATGATACAAGACTATATATCTAGATGTTCTACTATACATTATCACCAGTTGCACAAACATAGTACATAAACCAAGAGAATAAAGCTGAAACAAAAGAATGAAAGGAATTGCAGGAAAACTTCATACACACATTCTCATTCTATAGCCTAGATAAATATATTTACACCACACTTGTCAAGATGAAAGAAATAATCTTTAAACCAACTAAAGAAATTAAGGAAGAAACACCACAACAAAGGCATCCACCACCTAAGATGGATGGAATTTGGAAACTCATAGAATGGATGGACAAATAAACAAACCATACTAAACACATATGCTACAAACTCAGCAAGAAGATAATAAGAATAAACATGACCTTGACATAGAAGTCCAACAAGGAGAGAGGGAAATTGAAATAACAACTAAACCTAAAGAGAATATCACAATCAACTGGTAAAACTTAGAGAAGAAAACATTGATAAGGAAGGTGATCCCAAGCTAGAAAACATAGTAGACTATTGGGATGAAAGAGTAACAGCGCAAGTTGCTGAAATATTATTAGAATTTGAAGACATGTTCCCAAGAACATTCACAAACGTAAAACGTATAAAAGAGGAAGACAGGGTAATGAAAATATAACTAAAAGAGGGAGCTAAGACACAAAAGAAAAGGCCTTATAGATTGAGTCCCAATATAAAGAAGGTCAAAGTTGAATTGGATAAAATGATATCAGTTGGCATAATAAAACTGATGGAAGATGTAGATTGGATAAGTCCTATAGTAGTACAGAATAAGAAAACTGGTGAAGTTAGAATATGCGTTGACTTTAGTTAACTAAATAAATGATGCATAATTGACCCATTCCCTACTCCCTTTACTAAATAAATATCGAAACCAGTTGCAAGAAGTGAGATATATTCATCCACTAATGGGTTTTCCAATTACCATCAAGTAAAGATTAGAGAAGAAGACCAACCAAAAACCACTTTACATCCGAATGGGGATCCTTCATGTACACTGTTATGCCATTTGGCCTAAAAAATACACCAGCAGTATTTAGAAGAATAATGGTAAATGCATTCAAGGACTCTATCCATGACTTCTTGGAGGTGTACTTGGACAACTAGATAGTCTATGGACTAATCAAAGATCTAGTGTAAACATTGAGAATGATGCTTAACAAATGCAGGAGCTGTAAATATCCTTAAATTTGAAGAAATGTATGTTTGTGGTACCTTTTGGTACCTTACTAGGTCATATTATCTATAAAGAGGGACTAATGTTAGACCCCTTGAAATTTACACTAATAATGACGCTCCCACTTCCAAAAATAGCACAAGAGGTGAAAACTTTCTTGGGATATACAAGGTACCACCACAAATTCATCAAAGGATATGTGGCAATAGCAACACCCTTAGAAGAACTGATAAAGAAGAAATATGGTAGAAACATTGAATGGACTAAAAAGTGTCAAACATGTTTTGACACATTGAAGCAAAAGATTACAGAAGTACCCATACTGATATGCTCAGATTGGAACATACAATTTCACGTACATGTTAAAGCATCAAGAATTGCCATAGGGGTTGTGTTAGCTCAACCAAAAGGTAATAAGGACCATCCCATAGCATTTTCCAGTAGGAAACCATCTAAAGCAGAAAAAAATTATATAACCACAGAGAGAGAAGCTTTAGCCATGGTATATGTTATACAAAAATTTAGACACTGCCTATTATCCACACCATTCATTTTCTATATCGACCATGAACCTATGAAATACTTATTGAATAAACCAATCACTCAAGGGATAATATGTTGGTGGTTACTCATATTTTAGGAGTTTGACTTCAAAATAATGGTCAAACCTGGTAAGAACAACAAAGGCCTGAAATACCATCTAGGATAGAAATAGGGGAAGAATCGAATGGCTAGGAGGAAGAACTCCCTAGCACAAACCTATTTAGAGTAAATATGGTACCAGAAGAGTTGCATGATATAGCAAGTTTACTATCTATAGGTGAATTTCCACATGATATGTCACCACAAGATAAGAAAACACTAATGTTGAAAGCTTTACCATATACATTGATAGAAGGAGAACTACATGTTATAGGAAAAGATGATATTATAAGAAGAGGTGTTTATGAGCATGAAACAAAAACAATACTTAGGGAAGCTCATGAGGGAATAGAAGGAGGCCATAATTCAAGGGATACAACCATAAAGAAAGTAAAATTGGTAGGACTTTGGTGGCCTACACTACACATAGATGGAAAAATAGTATGTCAAGTACTGTGATATCTATTAGAGGGTAGGATAACCTACCACAAAAGATGATATGCCACTAAGACTAGTACTATCCCAAGCCCCATTTGAAAAATGGCAATTGATTTCATTGGTCCAATAGACCCCCTTGCCAAGAACTCCAAAGCTAGATTAATAATCACAAGGGTAGATTACCTTACTAAATGGGTGGAAGCTAAACCCACCAAAGATTGCATCATGAAAATTGTCACTAGATTCCTATATGAAAATATAATCACTAGGTTTAGATGTTCGTTAAGTATAACTAGTGACCAAGGTAAAAAATTTATAAATAAGATGATTGTTGAGTTACTACAAAATTTTATGATTACTCATAACAAGAGCTCACCATATCATCCACAAGAAAATACAGCTAGTGAGGTGCTAAATAAGATAATTGGGATAGCCCTAACCAAGATGTGTGATGGAAATAGAGAGGATTGGGATATAAAACTAAATGCGGTATTATAGGCCTACCACACTTCATATAAGAGGTCCACTAACATTACACCATTCGAATTAATAAATGGGATGGATGCAATAGTACCTATGAATTTGATAATCCTTAATTTTCATACCACATTAACCTTGCGGTTAAGTGAGGAAGAATCCCTAACCCAAAGAATTGAGGATTTAGAGAAATTGGACAAGAATCAACTCATTGCATTATATAATCAAAACCTAGAAAGGAAGCGGTAGAAGGCCTGACATGACAGGAACTTGTAGATAAAAACATTTAAGGAAGGAGACCTAGTATTGTTGTATGATAGTAAATTCAAGAAACAAGGAAAGTTGAAAATAAGATGGTTAGGTCCCTTCTACATACATGAAATTGGAAATTCAGGAGTGGTAAAACTATAGTCCATAGATGGAAAAACCCTAACTGGGTATATAAATAGAGTCCACTTAAAATATTATCACCAAAGAATAGAATAAAGGGGAAAACCCATGAAACTTCATAAATTGTATTATATGTACAATAGAGTAACATAGAAAAGACAAAAAGACCATTAGATAGTAAGGTGCGAATAATACTTAACGGCTACAAAAGCCCACCAAAAGAGAAATGAGAAAATGCAATTAATGCATAAAAGCACCATTAGATCTATAAAACTTTAAGTCCAAATGCACTTAGCCACAATTGCATCTAAGATGAAATTTTAGAGCTAAGAGTGAATGAAGAAGAAGAGAAAAGTAGTAAAAACCCTAAGTGTAGCCACGATGAAAAATGGTCACTCCCATGTTGATAGACATCACTAAGAAATTAAGACCAAAGTATGAGAAATACCCATACAAAGAAATGGAGGTAGATAAGGATGGTGCATTCTCAGTGGTTCCACCAGATGTGATCTACACGAAGGATGTTTGAAAGTATATAACGTGCCCATCTCAAAAATTCATCATACTAAGTTCGAGTACCTACGTAGTACACTCATCTAGCTGAACCAGACCAGTTACTTAGCGTAATATATGAAGATAGAAAAGAAGAAACTAGATGTATGGAAGGTCTATCTGAAATTTTGCATAGAACATGAATGGGTGAGAATTATACTAATCTGGATATGTGATGAGTATATGTACTTGGATAAACCACATTGTATAACCAAACAAGAAATCCATGCAATTATAGGACTAAGTGCAGTAGGGGAATTACCATCCAAAAAAGCAATTAAACATGACAGAGTGACCGAACCGACTGGTGCAACACTAGAGGGATGGAGCCTCAATTTGAAAGAGATTGTCAACCTCGCAGTGAGATACGCGGTGATGGGCATTGCATATAATATCTATTATGCAAACTGTGAGGAATCTACGACTGGAAAAGCCATCCATACTACTTACCAGATGGTCCTAGATGAGAAAAACTTCAGTTTGTGTAAAGTGTTGAGGGTAAAACTACTGGAGAACCTATAGAAAACAAAGACATCAAAATATAATTTTAGGTATGGAACACTTATCATATGCCTTGCTTTCTACTTCATGAATGCCTTACCTAATTATGCTGGAAAGATATGGCAAACAAATATCTCGATCATGGTACAAATCACACATAGGACAATTTCAAAAGATAAACCATCATTCACCACTGCATGCTGGGGGTTCTTCAAGGCCCTTCAAACCCAGATGCAAGCTAGGGAAAGAATACCATATGAGTCAGTTAAGCAATATATAAATCACATAACATTTAAGGTAGACAAGGATTATACATATATGGAGGCGATAGAACCTAGGACATCTTGGATACCTAAACTACCCTATGAAGTTACAAAAGAAGAGATACATGCATATGCCCAAAATATACTAGGAAAACCAAAGGATCCAAATGTAGAGAGATTTGGAATGTATAGATAGTTTATGGATAAATAACAGAAAAAGATGTGGAGGAAAAAGTGGAGAAGAATGAGAAGTTGCATGAAAAATGGGAAATTACACCACAACCAAGCTCCTCAATACTGCAACCTAGCACATCATTACCATAGGATAGTACCACAGAAACCCCACAAAAATGGAGGTCTGGGAGACTACATTCTACTAACCCTAGTACACAATCTATGGCAGAATCAGCCTCCTCAATGCAGACAATATCAACACCACAGCAAAGAGGGAAGGATCCAAATTTGGATAAAGTATCATAGATTCTTATACAGTTGAGTGCAGAGAAGAAAAAGAAAATAACAAAGAAGAAGCAAGGGTGAAAAGAAACATCATTCAGACATCAAGACAAGAAGAAATAGAAGAAGAGGAGGAAGAAGTACAAACACTACTAAAAAAGAAGAAAATGAAAATATCAATAGTACAAATAGAGGAAGAGAAAACAGAACAACCAGAACAAGAAGAGGCAATTCTAAACCTAGATACACTAGCTAATGCTATCCAACATTATGGTATGTTGAAAAATAGTGGATTGTATAATGAAGTTTACCTGGAGAATAAGGAAATCATAGAAAGGGCAGTAATAAGACATATGCGGAGAAGTGATAAAACCCTAGAAGAGATAGTGGAAGAATTCCCACAAGAGTTGGTAGATGCACTAAGGAAAAGGAGGGAGAAGGCATTAGAAATATAAGAAGAAATAAGGTAGAAATTCATAGTTGAGGTGGACCCAGCCATCTCCACAAAGTAGAAATAGAGATTGGCACAAATGCAAGCCACAGAATTGCGCACAAAGCAAAGGGTGGATACCTTGATGGGAATGATAGAAGAAGATAAAAGAAAATTACAAAAGGAGACAAAAGAGATAACAAAGTGTGTATGCAAAAACATGGAAATCAAATAAGGAAACAATACAATGAAAGTACCAATTCCATACTTGAACAACACCTCATCTAGGGATCAAAGGAATAAGTAAGATAATGAAAATGATAAACAATCCTATGATATTTGATCATGATTTTGATATTTTTGGTTGTTCAATTTTGCAGCATAACAACTAGATAATGATAATTGATGATGTATGATAATGGAAGAGCTAGAAAAATTTTGACAGCATGAAGATACTTGAAGTGTCTATGTCCCAAATGGCTTGGTTGAGGCTTGATTTATAGGAGATGAGGGATAGGAATGAATGGATAGGATTATATTAGTGATGGATGGCTATGATTGAAAGGTTATTTAATTTGGATCACTCCATGTAATGAAGGTGGTAAGTGGTTGAAAGTGGGGATAGTGTGACAATGGAGATAGTGTGACAAATAATTTAGATTATAAAATTATTTAAATTATAAGAGACATGTGAGGATAATTTAAATAATAAAAGTATTTAAATTATTTGGTGAGGGATAATTTAAATAAATATTTAATTTGTTTAAATTCAATGATGGAGGAAAGTGTGAATTAAGTAAATAAATATAATTTATTTAATTAATTGGCTAGAGAGGATAAATGGGATTAAAAGGGATTAGTTAAATAAATATAATTTATTTAACTAATGTGATGATGGAAGGGTTATGTAAGGATCCTAGGACAAAATGTGTCATAAGGTGTCGCAAGAGGTACCAAAAGGTGATGTCACAAGACATGGTCAATTTTGCCCCTCTTTGAGATGATGTTGCGACTAAGAGAAGTAACACCATTTCCAAGAAGATAAGATATGGATGGAGTAAAAAGGATGCCCCAACCACTTGAAAGAGTGACAAGGAGGAATGGATGTAAGGATAGGATGACAATGTAAGGATAGGATAATGATGCCCCCTTGAGAGGATAGGCGGGTTGGAAGAACATGGGTAGGCTCTCGAAATGAAATGAAAGGGATAGATAAGGAGATGGAGGATGAAAGAAAAGGATGGATAAAATGGATGAAAAAGACATTATGTTGCAATGAGGTGAACAACCATATAGTTTGATATAGCACTAGAGATTATGCACCAAGATATAAAGACCAAGGTGACAATATGTCTTGTGCACCTAGCGTAATACAACCTTGTCTAAATGTATGAGGAAGGAAACTTAGAGCATTAAAGTCCAAGTGTACAAAAGTTATGAAATGACCTTAGATTGAAAGGATAATTGGTATGCAAAAAGCTATTCCACCATACACAAGATATAAATATTAGCTGGCATAATAAGGACTTCATACAAATGCAAGATAAAATGATAACACACACAAGCAAGCAAGCAAGCATGCACAAATGATTCAGAAACAAGCAAGGTATTGCCCCTTGTCAAGTTGTAAACCAATGATCGAGTGATTTATTGAGTGATGATAGTGTTGTCATTGTGGGGAAAGATATATCCCTTGATCAACACAAGGATGTGGGAATGATATATCCCATTGATTATTGATTGATGATTGATGGATTTGGTTTACGACAAGGCTAGGATCAAAACCATGGATGTGAATGGATAATTTGGCTAAATTGATTAGCTAGATTGGTATGGATTAAGGATGATGTGCATTTGGATTTAATTCTTGGATTCTTTTGGATATTTGATTTTTTTGTATTTTGAGAATATTTAATTTTTTTGGATTTTAGGGAATTATGGGATGAAGAACAAAGTGTGAGGGTACTATGGAAAATGTGTAAGACCATGGGTGTAAGATAGAATAAGTGATATCAACATATGTGGATGGTCATGTAACATGAAAGTGTATGAGGCCCAAAGACAAGGAACTTAGCCACACCAAGGACAATCAAGTTTTCACAAGGAAACCTATGTCCAAAATACAACACAATCTATTGCCCCCAAGCGTAAGCAGGGTGATAGGATGCATTTGATGGAATATGTATGATAGGTAGGAAGGGAAGACTCTGAAATAAAACAAAGATGGTATATAATATATGATATGGAAGACTAATATATTAGATGGAAAATGATGGGGAAGCATGGATAAGTGACCTAGAGGATAATGGATGATGACAACTACACATGGTGCTTGCAAGTAGGTTTTCACCATGGTACTTATCCAAGGCTCCACAAAACTAGTTTTCAACATAAGATGGATTATTTCTCTTTACTATTTATTTTTGTATTGGGATATCACAACAAGCTAAGCATGGAAAGGTAGGATATTAGGCGGAAGTATAGACTTTGGAAAAATTGGATAATAATCATGATGGTGATTGACATGTGAAAGTTTCTTTGCAAGGATAATGTCACTAGGATGGGCACCAACAATACCATCATGCACCTCCTTAAGTGCAAGATTAATCTCTTTTGTGTTTAGGAAATGTAAATGGGAACCATCATAGCCTTGTTGATTATGGATGGAGTGAGGTGTATGTAATATGTGATTATGGAAGGTAATGGAAGTGTCATGAAAAGTCATAGCCAAAGCAACTGGAAATTAAATTCACACAAACAAATACAACAATATCCATCAATACATAAATCCAAATTAAACTGCATTATCCAATCACATGTCAATTAATCCATATCACATAAACAACTAGAATCTCTTCACAAAACATCATCAAATATAAATTCGTAAATCGAATCACATAATTAGCATCACTATGATCAAATCGAGTCACATATGTCAAATCAATGTCCTAACATAAACAGTGGATAAAATCAAGTCTATATAATGAAACCATAGTCACTAAAATCTGATAATGTCATCAACTAAAATGCATATTGATCAAAATAAGGGAGGTAAAATAATCGGCCTCACAGGAAGTGTTATGGAGTGAAATTGATGGGAGACCAAAAATCTCACTTTTAGAAAGCTTCTTTGAATTTGCTTTGATACTTAAATGGATTTTCTTTTCTTCAAGGAAATTCTTTTTAGAGGCTAGGGGTATAATGGATTTTTATTTAACTTTGGATACCCTAGGATTTCTTTCTTTGAAGTCCAATACTTTAGGATTTTTAAGCTTCTTTGATTTGATAGGCATAGGACAAGGAGTTCATTATATTCTCCATCATTATGACAAGGAGTGTGATAAATTGGATTTTGTTGGTCCAATGAAGTGGAAACAAGATAGGGAAATGAAGTCTCAATGGTAAAGATGGCATTATCATGGAATTAGCATGAAATGTCAAGATCTTCAGTAGAGGCATTGATGGTACCATCAATAGTACTTTCAACGACAGTAGAGGTTTCATCAAGACTTGTAGAGGGAACATGAGGATCCTTAGTTTCCACACTAGAGGACATGTATCCTAGACCATAATAGGTATCATGGAGAGGTTCAACATGGCAAGAATTATGTAACTCATATTCTCCACAACCTTTGTCTATAACCTTGACTTTAGTAACTTGAGGATCTGTAGATGATGAAGTGCAAGCAACGTCATTGGGATGAACATAAGATGTGGAAGATTGTTTTAACATTGGTAACTCCATCACTAATCACATGTTTGTTCTTGACCCAAGATTTGAATTTATCATTTGTAGGGCTATTATTTTTTATTTGAGGTTTGATGAGACCTTTAGATATAAGGGCTTGTTCAATGGTGATCCCTTTCAAAACAATCTCTTCAAATGTGGAAAGACAATGGATTTGGAGATGAAATGCCATTTCTTAATTAAGGTTTTGAATAAAGATGTTAATCAATTGTTTTTCAAGTATGTCCCATGGGATTCGAATAGCAAGCCCTCTCCACCTTTGCAGGTAAGAAGCAAAGATTTATCCATTATGTTGTTTGGCATTACAAAGGTCTGACATTGTGAGTTTGCATTAAACATTGTACGAGAAGTCAGCAACAAATTTTTTAGATAAGTCAACAAAAGTTGTGACAATACCAGGGGTAAGATGATGAAACCAATCTAAGGCTTGTCTCAGCAAACTTAGTGGAAAACGTTTCAATAGACAAACATCATAATGGGAAACCTCTTGAGAAGCCATGAATAATTATTTGACATGATCCCTAGGGTCTCCTTTTCCTTTATATTTGTCAAATCTGGGAACCTCAAAATTAGGAGGAAAAAGAGTTGTCATGATGGAACGATCCAATGGATAAGGACAAACATCTTCAAATTTGAAATGTTTACGTTGTGATCCAATTTGAAGTTTTTGAAGGGCATTTTCTACCATCTCTTGCATTTTATGATCCAAAGGAAATGGGTTTGTTGATGATGAGGTGGAATTGATAGGTCCATGTAACAAGGGTTGTGTAGTGACTGTTGGAATAAGGTGCCATTGACCTTGTAAATTCCAATATTGTATTTTATTTCATTTATTATTTGTTATTTGTAATTACCCATAAGGGAATGAGGTAGTCTCATTGGCAGTTGTAATTTTAGAGTTACCAACAGTAGTTACAGAGTGACTTTTACAGTTGGCAAATGTAAAAACTCATGGTAAATGAGGATAGGTGTGCTCCCTTGAGGAATATACTATTTTTGGCATGTATGACAACTGTCATAATGTTTGGTAAGTGAATCTATGAAAGCTGCAAGTTGTCATAAGATTCTGAGATTCTATGACGGATATGTTAGTTGTATATTTGCTATATTTAGCTCAAGATTTCTATCTTGGAAAGATACTCTTTTTTGGAATCTATGATGGTTATGACGTGTCATAAGATACTGTAAGAGGCTAGATTTAGTCTTGTGCCTCTAACCTTTGCATGGCTATTTTTGGACAAGTGTAAGATGCTTATAAGATGGTAATTAATGTTTATAGGTTGGAGAATCTTAGGAGAGAGAAGGTGAATGCCTAAGATGAGTTAGAAAATGTTTCTATAAGTATTTTCTATGTATTTGTTGCTACAATAAAGATTTTAGGTACTCGGGTGCTGTCAGAATGTTGTCAAATTGAAGACTGGTGGAGAGAGTTGAAGTGTTGTTGTATTGTAAATCATTTTCAGATTAATACAAACATTGAACCTCTTTCCTGTGTGGATTTTTTTACTTGAAAGGGTTTTCTCCACGTTAAACATTGTGTTATGTGTTCATATTTCTGATTTTGCATTTCTGTGAAGCATAGTTTTGTTTCTGTGTTACAATCTCCATTAATAACACACAGTTAAAGATTGCTGAAATTTATCTTGAATCAGATTTCTATTGAAGTAGTGTTGCTTTCATTTCTAACATTTGGTATCAGAGCCTGGCCAGCTTTGACTCTTGGGTGGTAGTGTGGAAGTTGTAGTTGCAGTGGGAGATTTGGTTGTGTTTGTTTTTCTAATCTTGTGTTGTTATTAGGGCTGCATCCACCATTGCATCAACCTCTCAATTGGACATTGAGAAGTTCAACAGAATAGGGTATGAGTTGTGGAAGCTAAAAATGGAAGATTTGTTGGAAGAAAGAAACCAGTGGTTGGCTATCCAAAAAAGAGAAGAAACTTGACGATGTCTCTCAAGATGAGTGGGATAGACTAGATAAGAAGGCACGGGGAACCATCCAGTTGTGTCTTTCAGACTCTGTCCTATTGAATGTCGCAAAGGAAGAGATTGCATACAAGTTGTGGAAACTATTGGGTGAGATCTATCAAGCCAAGAGTATGGTAAATAAACTTTATTTAAAAAGAAAATTGTTTTCCACGAAAATGCGAGAAGGTGAATCAGTTGCAGAGCATTTAATTTCTTTTAATTTGTTAGTGAGTTAGCTTGATTTAGTATATGTTAAGGTTAGTGAGGAAGATAAATGTATCTTACTTCTTTGTTCTTTATCTAAGTCTTGGGAGAATGTTATCCTTGCTATCACTGCTAACCTTGCAAATCCGAAGTTGGATGCTCTTGTTTTAGTGCTATTGTCACAGGAATTAAGGAAGAAGAGTTCAGATAGTTTAGGGGATGCTCTCAGTGTCAGGGGAAGGTCTAAGGAAAGGGGACCTAAAGGAGATTAGAAAGGGGCTAAGGACAAGTCCAAGGGCCGGTCTAAGACTCCTAGTAAAAAGAACAGAGTTAAGTGTTGGAACTGCAGTAAAAGGGGACATGTGAAGGAGTGCAAAAACCCCAAGAAACAGTGGGAGAGTGCTTCGGATAAGTCCTCGAATGCAGGTGAAGAAGTTTTACTTTTTGCATACAATGTTGTTTCTAATGAAAATTGGTTGGTTGACTCAGGATGTTCATTTCATATGACTCCGCAAAAGGAATGGTTCTCCTCATATGAAGAATATGATGGAGGTAATATCTACCTTGGTGACAACTCTACATATCCAATTGTCGAGAAAGGAAAGGTATTGTTGTGTTTCAGTGATGGGAGGATTAAAACCCTCCCTTGTGTTTTGCATGTTCCTGGATTAGCTAGAAATCTAATTTCAGTTTCGAAGTTGAATGATTTGGGAATGCATGTGACATTTGACAAGCATGGCTACAGATTAGTGAGAGGGAACTTGGTGGTAGCGAAGGGGAAGAGATTTGGAAGCTTGTTCAAGCTTGAAGCCACTACATATTATAATGCCTCCTATGTATCTGAGGCTTCTGAAAACACTTGTATGTTGTGGCACTATAGATTGGGCCACACAAGTAATAATGTATTAAAAACTATTAAGAATAAAAATTTGTTGGATGGTTTCTCCTATTATGATGAGCACTTTGATTTCTGTGAGCATTGTGTGTTTGGTAAACAAAATAGAAAATCATTTCCTTCAGGAAGTAATAGAGCAAAAGAGAAGTTAGAAATTATTCATACGGATGTGTTTTGACCTGTGGATAATGAATCTATCAGAAAATCTCATTATTTTGTAACCTTCATTGATGATGTATCTAGATTTACATGGATTTATTTTATGAAGCATAAATCTGAAGTTTTCACTAAGTTTAGGGAATTCAAAGTCTTAGTAGAGAACCAATCAGGTTTAAAGATAAAAAAATTAAGATCTGACAATGGAGGGGAATATTGCTCTAAGGAATTTGATGAGTTTTGCAAGCATGCAGGTATAATCAGACAAAAGACAACTCTATATACACCACAGCAAAATGGTGTTGCAGAAAGGATGAACTGAACAATTATGGAAAGGGCCAGAAGTATGCTTAGTGATGCACAGTTGGATAAATGCTTTTGGACAGAGGCTATGTGTACTGCTTGCTACTTGATAAATAGATCTCCTTGTAAGGCTCTTGATTTGACACCTTATGAAGTGTGGATAGGTAAGAAACCTTTTGTTTCACATTTAAGGGTTTTTGGCTGTGAGGCTTTTGTTCATGTGCCTAAGGAAAGTGATCTAAGTTGGATGCAAAGGCTGAAAAGTGTACATTCATTGGATATGGTGATAATGTGAAAGGTTAAAAGCTTTGGAATCCACTAACCCGCAAGATTATCTTTTCTAGAGATGTTATTTTCAGGGAACTTAGAGCTATTTCTGAACCTGAGCAACCAAAAGAAAAAGATGAAAAGGTAAAGAAGGTGCACTTTGATTTAGAGCAACAAGATGCACCTCAAGAAGAATAGAATGATGGATTGGGGGGTGAAGAAGAAGAAGAATATTTGAGTAGTTATGATGAAGATGAATCTATTGTGACAGGAGAAGTTGGTATAAATGACCATGCAGAAGAACGAGTAGAGTCTCTTACTCCACACTTGAGGAGATCCACAAGACAATGGAATCCAATTGATAGGTATAGCCCACCAAATTTCCATTGTGTATATGCTTTATTGAGTACTAACGATGAACCTAGATCCTACAGGGAAGCTATTTCTATAGATGATAGTGAGTCTTGGCAGCTAGCCATGCAGGAGGAGATGATGGATTTAGACACTTGTAACACCTGGGATCTTGTTCGTTTGCCCAAAAAAAGAAAGGCCATAGGTTGTAAATGGGTCTTCAAGAAGAAGTTTGGAGCAGACAGGTCATTGGAGAAGTACAAGGCTAGACTGGTAGCCTTGTACTTCTCCAATGACCCGTCTGCTCTAAACTGGTGAGATATTCTCTCCTATTGCTAAATTGACTTCTATTAGATTTTTCTTATCCATTGCTGTAGCTTATGATTGGGAGATTGAGCAAATGGATGTTAAGACTGCATTCTTGCATGGAGATCTTAAAGAAGAAATTTATATGCAACAACCTATAGGTTTTGAGGTAAAAGGAAAAGAACATTGGGTTTGCAAGTTAAAGAGGTCTCTTTATGGTCTAAAATAATCCCCCAGAATGTGGTATCAAAATTTTGATTCATTTATTTTGAAATTAGGTTTTTAGAAGCGAGGAGGATCATTGTGTTTACATTCATTGTGTTGATAATTCTATACTAGTTATTACTTTGTATGTTGATGACATGTTTTTCAGCAATACTAAGGGTATGGTCAGTGAGCTTAAGCCCAACTTTCAGGTGCATTTGAGATGAAGGATCTTGGTGTTGCAAAGTATATTTTAGGAATGCAGATCAAGAGGGAGAGAGTTAACAAAAAGCTTTGGTTGTCACAAAGTAAGTATCTGAATACTATTGTGCATAGGTTTAGTTTGCAGGACTATAACCCAGTTAGAGTTCCTTTACCCATTAGTACTAAGTTTTCATTAGATATGTGTCCAAAGACGAAGGATGATCTTGAGGATATGTCTAATGTGCCATATGCTAGTGTTGTAGGGATTTTGATGTATGCAATGGTTTGCACTAGACCAGATATTGCCTAAGCAGTGGGAGTTTTGAGCAGATTTATGTCTAACCCTGGTAGACAACATTGGAACTATGCAAAGAGGGTGTTTAAATATCTTGTAAGTACTCTTGACCATTGTTTGGTTTATTCTAGTATTGATAGTGCTGATAAATCTTTGGACATACAAGGTTTTGTTGATGCAGATTGGGCAGGTGACTTGGATAGTCGAAGGTCCACCAGTGGCTATGTGTTTACTTTGTTTGGAGGTGCAGTGAGTTGGATGAGTAAGAGGCATCCCACAATTGCTTTGTCCACTACAGAAGTAGAGTATATGGCTGCTACTCATGTCGCTAAGGAGGCAGTTTGGTTGAGGAGACTATGTATAGGTATTGGTTTTGATTGCATGATCATTCAGATTGGTTGTGATAGCCAAAGTACTATTTGTTTGGCCAAGATTCCCATGTATCATGCTCAGACTAGGCATGTTGATGTTCAGTATTACTTTGTTTGAGAATTGGTTGCAAATGGAGAGATTGAGCTAAAGAAGATAGATACTCAGGAGAATGTTGTAGATTCATTGACCAAGCCTGTGAGCACAGAGAAGTTTGTATGGTGCAGAGAGGCCATGGGCCTTATTTCTAGTGCCTGATTATTTTTCATTTGTTTTCCTATGGGTTAATTTACAATGCATAATGTCAAGTGGGAGAATGTTGGAATAAGGTACCATTAACCTTGTAAATTCCAATATTGTATTTTATTCCATTTGTTATTTGTTATTTGTAATTACCCATAAGGGAATGAGGTAGTCACATTAACAATTGTAATTTCAGAGTTACCGGCGGCAGTTACGGAGTGACTTTTACGGTTGGCAAATGTAAAAACTCATGGTAAATGAGGATAGGCGTGCTCCCTTGAGGAATATAGTATTTTTGGCATGTATGAGAACTATCATAATGTTTGGTAAGTGAATATATGGTAGCTACAAGTTGTCATAAGATTCTGAGATTCTATGACGCATATGATGAATATGTTAGTTGTATATTTGCTATATTTAGCCCAAGGTTTCTATCTTGGAAAGATACTCTTTTGTGGAATCTATTACAGTTATGACACATCATAAGATGTTGTCAGAGGCCAGATTTAGTCTTGGGCCTCCAACCTTTGCATGGCTATTTTTGGGAAAGTGTAAGATGCTTGTAAGATGGTAATTAATGTTTATAGGTTGGAGAATCTTAGGAGAGATAAGGTGGACGTCTAAGATGAGTTAGAAAATATTTCTATAAGTATTTATCATGTATTTGTTTCTGTAATATAGATTTTAGGTACTCGGGTGCTGCTAGAATGCTATCAGATTGAAGACTGGTGGAGAGAGTTGAAGTGTTGTTGTATTGTAAATCATTTTCAGATTAATACAAACATTGGGCCTCTTTCCTGTGTGGAGTTTTTTACCCGAAAGGGTTTTCTCCACATTAAACATTGTGTTATGTGTTCATATTTCTAATTTTGCATTTATGTGAAGTATAGTTTTGTTTCTGTGTTACAATCTCTATTAATAACACACAGTTAAAGATTGCTGAAATTTATCTTGAATCAGATTTCCATTCAAGTAGTGTTGCTTTCATTTCTAATAGTGACATGTGACATCAAAGGATTAGATGTGGTGTGATGATAAGTGTGTTGTGGATATGAGACCATAGGTTGAGTTTTTGAAAGGTTGAGTTGATTGTAGATATGGGATGTTTTAATTGAAGATGTATTGGGTTGGGATGAAGCATATGAATAGACATGTGAATATGTGGTTTGTGGATGACTTAATGGTATGTGGTAAGAGAGTGGATTAGATGGACTTTCTAATGTGTGTTGAGGAATAGAAATGGGGGGAAGTGAAGTTGGTAATGTTCTAGGTGGCTTGGAAATTTGTGGGATGAGTGATGTGGGTGGACCTAGTTGAAAGGAGTAAGTGGAATTAGGATCATTAATAGGTGGAGGCAAGGCCACACTACCTATGAGATTTCTTTGAGGATGTTAAATGATGGGTTGTGATGAAGAACCAGGAATAATTGGATCTTTAATCTTATGTCTTGGATGGTGAAGGAACCTCTACCCCTTGGTCTACAAGAAATTTCATGAGTAAGTCTAGATGTGGGAGGTTTCTCATATAATCGATAAATCTAGATGAAATCTCATCTTGGTCAATATTTTGTTCATATTCATGTTCAAGTTCATGTGTATCATTGGGATTATGATGTAGAAAAGGTTCCATATGATGAGAAATTATGAAAGAAAGTGAATATTTAACTTGATCATCATACACACTTGTGGGTGGAGGTGAAGATGGTTGGTTATCGATGTGTGAGTCCATGTTTTCCTTGGCTTGTAATCTAGTTATGGGGGGCATAAGATGAGAGATCTTAATGATGTGACAAAAGGTTGATGTGTTGAAGATCTTGGATTGGAAAGGAATGATTGGATGACAACAAGACTAGAGATGATGTAGATGAATAGATGATTGGACTAGAAGGATGTTGATGACTTGGACCAAAAGGATAATGATGACTAGGACTACAATGATAATGATGACTAGGACTAAAATTGAGATTAAGATCAAGGGACAAGACCAAATTGGATTTGATTTGATTAAGGATGAGAATAGATTCCAAATACTTAAGATATACTTATGATCTTAAGAAAAGATGATATATGATTGGCTAGGATTTGATTAAATGATTGAAATGATGATAGTCTTGATCAAGGTCTAAAATGTTTAAAGTCTATGACAAGTTTGATATGGATGGAAGATAAGATGGATGGAAAGGATGGAAGCAATATGGCTATGGATATGGATCTCAACAAGGTCAACCTTAAGCTAAAGTGTAACAAGGAGTTTCTCAAGATGTTGGACTATGGACTCTATGATGTTGGAAATGTTGGGAATGGTTTCGAAAGCTAGACTTGGGTAAATGAAAAATTGGTAAATTGACAAACACAATGTTTAAGAACACATGCATAATTTCTTCAAATGATAAGTATTTGGCCTATTATGTAGTAAAATGTCCCCCTAGGACTTTTACCTCCTAAGTTTATCTCTCAGGTCCCTTAATTTTCATCATGCATGTTAGAAATGTTGAATCCTGAGACAAAATGCCCTAAAACCCATGATAAATGGGACATAGGGGACATTGCAGAGGTTAACCCTATCCCAAAATAGGTCCCAACACAAGGGCACCTGTACCCTTGCCCTGTCTTATTTTGGCAGGGTCCCAAATTTGAATATCAGTTGGAGACTGTTAAAAGGTGTCCATTGCTGACATCTTAAGTTTGAATTATGAAACTTAATTAAAGCGGGAATGCATATATAAGCATGTTTAGGACTTCTTTTGCAAACTAGAAGATGATTATGATATTTTGGAAAACTTATGATTTTAGAGCATTCAAGGAATTCATTGTGTTGTAGAGCAAATTTGTGTTGTTGTTATGTTTGTTATTGTAGATTTGGCTTCATCTTCTCATGTTGTGAAAGATCTTCATCTATTTGCAAGCTACACCTATGAGCTGATATCTATTTGTGCTTCAATCAATCATTTATCAATTTGTTTCAGCCTCTGTCCTAGAAGGACATGCACTCTCTATCTAACAATGGTGTTGGAAGGCTTGAATGCCATTCTGGGGCTTGACCGAGGCAAGCTCCTAAACACCACAACCCCCAATCCCTCTTCTTGTGATTACAGGTGACAAGTGTCAGATCTCAAAGAGTGGAGTTGCAGAGGACTGTTGCAGAGTGTAAGGAATCAAGGTCTAAAGAAAAAGGTGGGAAATAGCTCAGGAAGGGCTTGGGCCCCCACTCTTTTGCCCCTCAGTGTCGTGTCACGGAGAATCTCTGAAGTGGTGTAAGTCAGTGTTGGAAAAGATCCTGAAGCCCTTAGAAAAAGCAGCATCTTGGGCTTGGGCACCTCCTCTTAGCCCCTAACTTTCCCATAATCTGGAACTCAAAATCTAGTATGTATATCATCTATAATTAGTCTATCTCTGTGTGAGCATTTATCAGGTTTTGTCTGTTTGTTTATGATTTTGCATAATTGGGGTTTTAAGCTAAATCAAACTAAAATCAACACATTAATCAATCAATTCTACATTTCCCTATCATTACAAGTGACAACCAAGCAGTAGACAAATCCTCTTGTAGAAATTGTGATTCAACTCAGTTAAATGTCTTTGAATGTGTGTAGTGAAAGGAGGATCTAGCTAAATTACCTATCAATCCCATCGCCCCTTTTTTCCTACATAACATGGCCAATGCAAATGAACACACACATAACACAAAACAACAACCTAGATTAATCAATTAAGAGTGTTATATCCCTTGGAATCACTTAGGTGCAACTTTAGTCTCCACTATTAGATAATGGTGATTTCCATCCTCTTGATACCATCTACCATTTCTTGGATGGATATGTTGGAATTAGACCATACAACTAAGAGTGGGGTGAATCAGTTGTCACACAAAATAAACTTTTTCTTCTTTTAACCTTCTTTATTAACTCACTATCAAATTAATGATGTAAATATTAAAGCATAGATCAACAACAGAAGAGCAGAAACATAACCAACACACTTGACATTGAGATTTTGACATGGAAACCCAGTTAAAGGAAAAACCACGGTGGGGGTTAAGCCAGAAAGATTTTGTACCCTGTTAAAAGAACTTTTAGAAAAATAGAAGGCACATGCCTTTAGGCACACTACCCAGAGCTCAATTTCATTGAATGCTCACAAAAACTTTTGCTTTGCCTCCAAACTCTTCTTCACTAAATCTTGACTCTATTCTGCTTTTGTTCTTCTACTCCTTCTCTCCTCTACTCTGCTTCTAATCCTTCCTTTAGATTTATATTTTCACACAAGTATGATTTTCCACAACTTATCAACAAGTATTTATACGCTTCATCAACCTTGGAATGAACATCAAGGTTGGCACTACAAACAACTAACTTAATGTGAATCACTAAGCTGTCAGCCAAACATAACTGGGACTCAAATCTTCCTTAATCAACATGCCATGCTTCATATGATTGCTTTTAGAACATCCTCAACATGCTTGAATCATCTGGTTGGCCAAGACTGGGAAGAACAGCAACACCAAGAAGAAAATATTTATTGACAAGCTCAAACCTCAATGCAAACCTCCAACATAGCAATCACATGATCCAGAGACTTCCACAAGCACATTGAATTCAACAAAAACATCCACACTCCTCCAAATCATCTGATTCACTTGCATCTTCCTCCAAAACCTCAAGAACACTATCTGCCATGACTGTCACATTAGAAAGATTGCTTGCAGACTTCCAAACCACGAACCACTTGAATGAATGATACACACTAACTTCCCAAACCTTCCTTCAGATCTGAAGATCATCATCTAACATAGCTAGAACAATCCAGACCTCTTTTCTATCACTCTGTCTCTTCTGAATATTGTAGGAACCGGTTCTATTTAGATGGTCATAACTTCTTCAGATTTTCATGCAAACCTCTCAAATCTTAACTAGAGCTTCATTAGACAAACCTCTTCATATCCATCTAGTCTGCATACATTGATCTTTATTAATTTTATCAATATCCTCAACAATCTGATCTTCCATACAGGCAGCAAATTAGGATACAGTTGAAACCAATGACAACAGGAATATGATGACATCAATCACAACACTGCTTAAGTACATATTTACAACAATCTTCTCCTTTGTCATTGATGGCAACATATGATGTGAAAAATTGAATTCAACCATCAAGACAAGAATTTCTCCCCCTTTCTCTTCTTACTTCTGCTAATCCTTTCTTCACTGCCCCCCTTTCATCAGCAACTAGTTTTTCACATGAACTTCTCTCCCCCTTTGACATCAATGGAAAAGGACACATATTTGCAATCTTTTCTCCCTTTTTTTTTTTAGACTGATCCCAAAATTTTGTACTGACTACTCCCCCTAAGTAGTATTTCCTTAACATCAATCCATATCACAAAATGTGACTGTGAATTCCACCGGACTGATGCACCTTAGTGCATCTTACTTCTGATCAGGAGGGGTAATAACCCCTAACTTTTCTCTGAGATACTCAAAAGTATCCTTGGGAAGAGGTTTAGTGAAAATATCCACAATCTAATCCTTTGAAGACACAAACTCCAACTTGAGTTCATTATCATTTACCTTCTCTCTCAAGAGATGAAACTTGATGGATATGTGCTTTATCTTTGAATGCAACACTGGATTCTTTGAGATGCTTATTGCAGTAGAATTATCAAAGAAGATTGTGACTGGCTCCTCAAACACAATTCTGATGTTCTTCAACATTTGCTTCATCCATAGAACTTGAGTACAATTATTTGCTGCTGCTATATACTCTGCCTCTGCAATAGACAGAGATATTGCTTCTTGATTTTTGCTCATCCAAGAGACCAATCTTTTTCCCAAGAAGAATGCACCACCACTAGTACTTTTCCTGTCATCCACATCTCCTACCCAATCAGTATTTATATATGCATGAAGAGTGAAGTCATTATCCTTTGGATACCACAATCCATAATCAATTGTCCCCTTGAGATATCTGAATATTCTTTTGACTGCCACAACATGGGATTCTTTTGGATCAGCTTGAAATCTAGCAACAAGTCCAACGGCATTCATGATGCCAGGTCTGGTCTAAGTCAGATAGAGTAATCCTCTAATCATTAATCTATACCTTTTCTAATTTGCCTTTGGGGAGCCATCATCTTTACTTAACTTACATCCATTTACCATAGGTGTACCTACTGGCTTTGAATCTTCCATTCCAAACTTCTTCAGCAATTCTTTCACATACTTGGATTGAGATATAAAGATACCTTTATCTGACTCAACAATTTGTAGACCTAGGAAGAAATTCATCTCACCAAACATTGACATCTCAAATTCACTTTTCATCTAATCAACAAATGCTTTGCACATACATTCATTTCCACCAAAAATGATATCATCAACAAAGACCTCAACAATCAAGATGTCCTCATGATTAATCTTAAAGTAAAGATTACTATCAATGGTACCTTTGCTAAATCCTAGCTTAAGCAAATGCTTATCCAGTCTTGCATACTAGGCTCTTGGGGCTTGCTTAAGTCCATATAATGCTTTTCTTAGTCTACAGACCATATCTCTCTGATCAAACAACTGAAATCCTTCTGATTGCTCAATGTAAACTTCTTCCTCCAATTCTCCATTCAGGAATGTTGATTTGACATCCATCTGATACACTTTAAAATATCTGAAGGCAGCAAATGCAAGAAATAATCTGACTGCTTCTATTCTTTCCACCGTAGCAAAAGTTTCTTCAAAATCAATTCCTTCCACTTGAGAATAGCCTTTGCATACCAACCTTGCTTTATTTCTCACAACTTCACCATCTTCATTTAGTTTGTTTTAGAAGACCCATTTGGTTCCAATCACATTTTTGTCCTCAGGTCTAAGGACAAGATCCCAAGTGTGATTCTTTTCAATTTGCATAAATTCTTCTTCCATTGTTTTTACCCAGTTTTCATCATTGCAAGCTTCATCTATTGATTTAGGGTTAATCTTTGAAATCAAAAAAATTTCCTCTTGATCTTAAGAATTTTTTTTTCTAGTTCAAACACCTTTACTCTTATCTCCTATGATCTAATCTTTAGGATGATTCAGCCTTACATACCTGGGGTTTTTGAGAATTGCTTGAACTTCTGTTTCTTGAGCTTGTTCCTCAACATATGTACTATTTTCTTGAGTTCCTAGAGTTTTTAGATCAATCTGAATCTGAGTCTGAGTTTGAGCTAGCCTTCCTTGACTTTGAATTTCATCTTGATCATCTGAATCATATCCATAGAACCTGGAATGTCCTTCCTTGCTTTCATCAACTCTAACATTAGCACTTTCAACAATCTTTTTCAACCTCTTGTTAAAGCACCGGTAAGCCTTATTTTGAGTAGAGTACCCCAAAAATATTCCTTCATCACTTCTTGCATCAAACTTGCCTAAATCCTCATCTCTTTTGAAATAGCATTTACTACCAAAAACTCTAAAATATCTCACAATAGGAGGATGACTAAACCATAGTTCATAAGGCATCTTACCAGAATTGCATTTGATCTGCACCCGGTTAAGAATGTAGACATCAGTACTCACAGCTTCTCTCCAATAAACTTGAGGAACATTTGTTTCCATCATCATGGTCCTGGTATCTTCTTGAATGGTTCAGTTCTTTCTTTCCACAACTCCATTTTGTTGGGGAATCGTACAAGCAAATAATTGTCTTTTTATTCCATGCTTTTCACAAAAAGCATCAAACTCACCGGAAGTAAATTCTCCACCTCTGTCAAATCTCAGACATTCAATTTTTCACCAATCTCATTTTCCACTATCACTTTAAACACCTTAAACTTGTCAAGAGCTTCTGATTTTTCTTTTAGGAAAGTTACCCACATCATCCTGGAGTAATAATCAATCAACAACATGAAATATCTATCTCCTTGCACACTCCTAATTCTAGCAAGACCACAACTCAATCAGTATGTACTAGTTCCAATCATCCACTTGAAGCTTGTTCCTTACTTTTGAATGAAATTTTGTTATGTTTCACCTATTGACATTCTCTACACATGTTATTAGGTTTCACAAGTTTTAGAAGATATCTTACAGCTTGAGTGGTACTTCTTTTAACAATGTTATCAAAATTCACATGGCACATCCCCCTATCCCATAACCAACTTTGATCTATCTAAGCAATTAAACAACTTTTCCCAGAACTACTTAAATTAAAAAATGTTACCTTTAGTTTGAGTACCAAATGCAATTTCAGTTCCGGAGCTCTCCAAGATTTTGTATTTTCCATCCTTGAATTGGAGATCATAACCTTTGTGAACCAACTGTCCAACACTAAGAAGATTATGTTTCAATCCTTCTACATACAAAACATCATTGGTGTTATTCTTACCATCAAAAGAGATGGATCCTTTGCCATGGACTCTACCAGCTGAGTTATCTCCAAATTTTACAAGCCCACCTTCATATTTTTCAAGGCTTACAAACTTACTTTTATCACCAGTCATATGATGAGAACATCCACTATCAATCAACCATTCATCCTTTTCAACAACCTGAGTAGCCAAGGCACTTTCTACATTTCCACGGGTAGCAAATTCAGTAGACATCAGATCTTCTTCTTTGATAGCAATGAACACCCAATCATTTTTAATGGAACCTCCATGATCAAATTCATCATCTGTGACTCCTTCTTCTCCAATTTCTTGGACATAGTAACATTTCTTCTGACCTTTATATCTTTTGGGGTTTGGTTTTGAAAACCTCTTTGGACATCTTGAGGCAAAATGACCAATCTTATTACAAGAAAAACATTTGAGTGGCAACTTTCCTTCATACTTACCGGATCCTCTTGGCATTCTTTTGGCGATAAGAACTTCAAGATCTACAATCTTAATTTCATCATCTTCAAGATCCTTCCTTGCCTTCACAAATCTATTTGATCTTGCAGAAGATCTTTCACTTGGATCATATCTTTGTTTTCCATATACACTGGCTTTAAATGCATATTCAGACATAGGAAGAGAACCACCAAATTCACTTAATTCAAAAGCTGAGATTTTGCCAACCAGCTGATCTCTTCTAACTTGTGAGACAGTCTTGATCTCCTCTATAGCAGAAATCTTATATTTGTATGAATCAGGTAAAGATCTGAGCACTTTTTCCACAATCTCTAATTCTTCCAAAGTCCCACCAGCACATCTGATACCACACACAAGATCATTTATTTTTTGCATGTAGATTGTGATGTTTTCATTTTTTCTCATCCTCAGATTTTCAAATATTCCTCCCAGACTTTGTAGCTTGGCACATTTGACAAATTCATCACCTTCATAAAGACTCTCCAACTTCTTCCAGATTTCATGAGCAGTTTTTAATCCCAAGACATTTGTCATTTCTGAATCAGACAAGGCACTTAGCAAGGCTTCTTTGGCTCGAAAATTATTTTCAACATTTTTGACTTCATTTGGAGTTGAAGGTTTCTCTAGAGGTTCATACTTATCCCTAGTTATTGCCCAATAGGCATCACCCATGCATTGTAAATGGCACTCCATGCAATTTTTCCAAACAGAGTAATTTGTTCCATCAAATCTTGGGCTATCCTTTTTGTAGGTCGACATCCTGGATCTCCTTAAGCAGTTAAGCTTATTCTAGAGGAACCTTGCTCTGATACCAATTGTTGGAATTAGATAGGACAACTGAGAGGGGGTGAATCAGTTGTCACACAAAATAAACTTTTTCTTCTTTTAACCTTCTTTATTAACTTGCTATCAAATTAATGATGTAAACATTAAAGCATAGATCAACAACATAAGAGTAGAAACCTAAGCAACACACTTGACACTAAGATTTTGATATGGAAACCCGGTTAAGGGAAAACCATGGTGGGGGTTAACCTAGAAAGATTTTATACCCTATTAAAAGTACTTTTAGAAAAATAGAAGGCACATGCCTTCGGGTACACTACCTAGAGCTCACTTCTCAAAAGAGAGGCTCACTGCCTACAAAATTTGTTTAGAACAAAAAGAATTAACTAAGAGATAGCATCTACTTCATGCCTAGTTCAGTTTCATTGAATGCTCACAAAACTTCTACTTTGCCTTCAAACTCTTCTTCACTAAATCTTGACTCTATTATGCTTTTGTTCTTCTACTCCTCTCCTCTGCTCTACTTCTGATCCCTTCTTCAGATTTATATTTTTACACAAGGATGATTTTCCACAACTCATCAACAAGTATTTATATGCTTCATCAACCTTGGAATGAACATCAACGTCAGCACTACAAATAACTGACTTAATGCAAATCACTAAGTTGTCAACCAAACATAACTGGGACTTGAATCTTCCTTGATCAACACACCACGATTCATAGGATTGCTTTTAGAACATCCACAACATGCTTGAATCATCTGGTCAGCCAAGACTAGGAAGAACAACAACACCAAGAAGAAAATCTTTATTGACAAGCTCAAACCTCAATGTGGACCTCCAACATAGCAGTCACACGATCCAGAGACTTCCACAAGCACATTGAATTCAACAAAAACATCCACACTCCTCCAAATCATCTGATTCACTTGCATCTTCCACTGGAACCTCAAGAACACTATCTACCATGACTATCACATTAGAAAGATTGATTGCAGACTTCCAAACCACTTGAATGAATGATACACAGTGACTTCCCAAACCTACCTTCAGATCCACAGATCATCATTTGACATATCCAGAACAATCTGGGCCTCTTTTCTATCACTATGTCTCTTCTGAACATTGCAGGATCCGATTCTATTCAAATGGTCATAACTTCTTCAGATCTTAATGTGAACCTATCAAATCTTAACTGGAGCTTCATCAGACAAACCTCTTCATATCCATCTGGTCCGCATACATTGATCTTTATTAATTTTCTCAATATCCTCAACAATCCAGTCTTCCATATAGGCAACAAATTAGGATACAGTTGACACCAATGACAACAGGAATATGTTGACATCAATGACAACACTGCTTAAGCACATATTTGCAACAAGATAGGGAATGCAAGGTCATGTACTACCTTACACCCCTTACCTTGGAGACAAAAGTCTTACCCAAATTTTATCCCATCTCAAACAATGGAGGTAATAGAGTGAGCTCTTCTCCCCTACTGCAGTGATGCACCAAGGATATGATAGCCAAAAGGTCTTAACTAGGATTGACAAGCTTCTAGGGGAGTCCTCCAAATACACAAAGTACAATGAGGCCCAAGTCTGTGAACACTAGTCTGTTGAAGGGATGTGACAAGTCAGTTTACCTTGTGTCCAGATTTACCTAGGGTCCCAAGGTTGTCCCAATGACTACACAACTAGATTGAGGTTCCACTTTCTCTTTCCCCCCTTTGATATACCCTACCAGAACACATGGTTGAGGTGACCCCTTTAGAGTAGGTGTGTCTCTAAAGGTAGACCTCCTAAGAGAAAAATTAAACTTGGTGTTTTTGATCCCCAAAATCACACGAAGCACAAGGGGAGAGAATACACACAAACAAGAAAATCTTAAGGTGACAAAGGTGAATCAAGAGATGTTTTTGATTCTCAAGATCACCAAATGGTGCGAGAGGAGAGCATACACATATACTTGACCCACAAAACAATATGCATTAACCCTTAGATAAAAAGATGTGTGTGTGTGTGTAATGGAATGTGGGTCAAGGATGCTTTTGATTCCCAAGATCACACTAAGTGCAAGGGAAGAGCATACACACCCTAAATCACATGCAAATCTACCAAAAAAAACAAACACAAAGGAAGACACAATGTTTCAAATGATATGTCTTTGACAAGTGAAAACATGCAACAAACTTGTTAGTAGTTTGAGATATGATCTTGGACAAGCATAAGCAAGATGCACAAATGTGTTAGCTCCAAAATAACTCCAAAATGTTAGCTGAAATTTAATAATGAAGCAAAAGCACGAAAATACAGCCAAGGGGTGATTTAGAGATAATCAAAAATCAAAAAACTAAAAATATGATACCTCCCAACAAAGGTGCAAATCTATGAACCAAAGGCACTCATCTGTGAACAGAGGCACAGAGCAATGTTTGAACTTAGATCTTCAACATAGAGGGTCAAATCTACTAGAAACCAAAAACTAACTGTGGAAAACTGATGCAAAATAGGTCTAGTTTCTAGAAAATGAAACAAGAAAGTTAGAAACCCTACCCAAACAAAGGCGCCAATATGTGAACTAAAGGTGCTAATCTACAGACCAAAGGTGCTAAGATATGAACCAAAGGCACTAATATATGAACCAAAGGTGCTAATCTGAAAATGAAAAGCACTAAAACAATAAACAAGGTTGTTGAATCATCACACAGCCATGAATTGAAAGTCAGAAGTGTGGATCTACAACCTACAAGAAGAAATGATGAAACTTCTCCCAAAAAGGGGTTAAATCAAGGACCTGAGTCCCACTAGACATGTCAAAGTGCAAATGCAAAAATATTGAAATCAAATGAGGAAACAATTCAATGAAAGTACCAATTCCATACTTGAACAACACCTCATATAGGGATCAAAGGACTAAGCAAGATAATGAAAATGATAAACAATCCTATGATATTTGATCATGATTTTGATATGTTCAGTTGTTCAATTTTACAACATAATAAATAGATAATGGTAATGGATGATGTATGATAATGGAAGAGATAGAATTATTTTGATAGCATGAAGGTACTAGAAGTGTCTATGTCCCAGATGGCTTGGTTGAGGCTTGATTTATAGGAGATGAGGGATAGGAATGAATGGCTAGGATTAGATTAGTGATGGATGGCTAGGATTAAGTGAGACATGGATCAAGGATGAATGGTTGAGATTAAAATATGTGGATGGCTAGGATTGAAAGGTTATTTAATTTAGATCACTTCATTTAATGAAGGTGGTAAGTCGTTGAAAGTGGGGATAGTGTGATAGTGGGGATAGTGTGACAAATAATTTAAATAATAAAATTATTTAAATTATAAGAGACATGTGTGAGGATAATTTAAATAATAAAATTATTTAAATCATGTGGTGAGGGCTAATTTAAATAAATATTTAATTTATTTAAATTGGATGATAGAGGAAAGTGTGAATCAATTAAATAAATATAATTTATTTAATAATTGGCTAGAGAGAATAAATGGGATTAAAAGGGATTAGTTAAATAAATATAATTTATTTAACTAATGTGATGATGGAAAGATTATGTAAAATGTGCCATAAGTTGTTGCAAGAGGTATCAAAATGTGATGTTACAAGACATGGTCAATTTTAGGTGTCTACACAAAGAAATCATATGATACATTGAGGGAGGAGGAGAGAAATAAAAAAGAACAAGAAATTAACTCTCCACAACATAATGAACAACAAATAGACCAAGAGGAAGAGGAGTAGCAAGAAACATAGATAGATACTACAGAGGCATCTTCCTCTACCTCCCCAATACAATCAATCAAGGATTTCTTGGTGCATCAAAAGAAAATGTAACCTATAGTGACACCGCAACTACTACAACTCACACTGTTAGGGTCATAGGTGAACTTGTCAGGAATCTCCCCAATCCAGAAACTACAATTTGGGGATATCTTCCATACCATAGCAAGGGAAGAAATTTTGCAACATGTAGATAGTATAGAGAAACTACAAGAGGCCATAACAACAATTCAAAATCAGCTACCAAATGTAAGGAGGGATACAACACTACCCCTACCACAACAACTCAAACAATTGGTTGATAGTTTACAAGAAGAGATACAATATCAAGAAACCAAAGTCAAACAATAGACTAAAGAATAAATTCTTAAAAATAGAATGATTGATGCAACTAAGAAATGTGTGGCAATGCACACACAATTGGGGGATCAGATAAGAAGCCTACAACAAGCCATTAGTGAAGCAAACATTCTATATCAGTTATGCCTGTAGTGGCCTAAGAAAAAAATAACATAAGGGATCAAATGGTCACCTAGAGGCATATATTACACAATCACCTGGCACATATGATTCACTTAAGGATATGGATGGCTTAGTTAGAGCGTAGATTGAAAATATTCATACACAATTGAAACAACTACAAGATCAAAGTGACCAAATAAAGATGAAAGTTAAGCATTTGACAGAGGTGGTCATCATGAGATTAGCCCATCTGATAAGGATACTACAAGAAGCTAAGAAGAGCACACAAAATATACAAATCCCTACCAGTTTTGCAAAATTTGAAACAACACACATACAAATTCAAGGCCACATACAAGTATTATAATAGGCTAAAAAGTAGTGGGACACTACTTTACAACAACTAAAGGTGATCTACAAGAATATCCTACCTAGGAACTAGTACCACATGTCTTGAGGACAAGACATATTTTCAAAAGGGGGGGATGATGCTAGTAGGATACAGGGTAGTCAATAAAACCTACCGCAACTCACCACAAATAAAGTGCGGAGGATAAGGCGAATAGGGCTAATAGTACTAAGAGTCTTTTGTAAGGGACACATCCCTATTATAGTAGATTGTATAAATATATGTAATGTAGTAAGATATAGAAGTGAATGTAAATAAATATATTATATAGAGCAAATACTTAAACCTACCTTTTGTATATAATGTCAATATGAATATATAAGGAAATATAAGGGTTACAACTAATGAATAATTGTTACATTAATGTGAATGACTTCTTATGTATGTTCTAATCTTACTATATAATGTTATTCCTTATTTTTATTCTTTTTCACTCTATCATTGTTATGTTTGGAGTATAAAATTACTTTAGAGACTTAACTTAGGCTCAGATCTCCAGACTATGTCCTCCCATTTCTTGCCAAAACTCTGTATCATTTTTAGTTTTCTTTATGCCCTAGTCTCTTGTATCCTTGCATAGCGGAAGTGTGGGTCCCTGTAAGTTTTTTTTTTTGGGTGAATTTTAGGGTTATCTATCCATTTTTTTTAATTTTGGGACTAGCTTATCATGCATCGTGTTTGAGAAAGTCTATTACTTCAATACTCTTAAGGTTAAGTGTTTGTAAATGGAAATATAAGAGGTTTTATAAAAAGTGTGTGTTTATGGGAGATCAATTATACAACTTGATGGGTTAAAAGATTGTTCTCATTTTTGCTAGGTTTTAGTACATTTACCTTGTATTTGCCTCACTCAAATCTCACCATAGTCTAGCCTTTTTCTCCTCAATTGCCACTATTAGTTTATAAAATTAATATGTTTAATATCTATTAAAAGAGTAAAATATACTTTAGGAAGTGATTTCTATAAGCACTAATTCAAGTGGCTGCATGTAATTAAAATGGGGTAAATGGAGACCTCATGTACCCATGGGAATAGTGATGGAGATTCCTTGAATGCTGTGGACATTTTGCCTCCAACTAATTATAGTGTTTATTTAGTATGTTGTAACAATCAACTTAATGCTCAAGAAAGAGTGGCCATAGGCCACACACTCTTTCTTATTCCACCATGTATTTTGATTTCATAACTGTGCAACAATGACTTGTATATTTTTTATCTAGTTTGTTAATCGACTAAAGATATTTAAGATACATCATGTAGACCAAACTATTCATCATTATTATCATCAGTAATACTATTATCATTATCTAAATTGTCTTTGAAATGCGTGTGATCAATTTTCTCCTTCATCGGTTGATAGAGAGGCAAGGCCCACTCTCAGGATACCAATGAATGTATCTATTTTTGTTGTTTCTTTTATCTGTGAGGTATGATTTATGCATTGTGAGATTAGTTCTATATAGAATAATTCAATATTAATTAATGTATGTTTAATTTGGATTGACAAGTTATAGAATAACAATACTTTGTTTACTCTACACTACTTGATTAAACTTCTTTAGCAAGTAATATTGTAACAATTCATGTCGCACTTCCTGCAGTGGATTTAGAACAAAATCTTAAATAGGATTTCAAGTTCTAATAAGTTAAATTGCATTTCATTACACTCAATTTTCTACCTCTGTCTCTTGAGCAAACAGCCACAACATCTTTCATAAGTTTATGCCCTGGGTTGACATAGGAACAAACTGAAATTATAAACTTGAGTACCAGCCATCACTTTCAAATTAATCTTCTCAGTTTTGTCCCAACATTTTGGCACCATTGCTAGGGAAAGGTGTTAAAGGCCTGGAAACCTAGTAAGTTAAGTTAGGACTAGTGCGTTAAGGTGAAAGTTCGTGCAATTGTTGACCTTGCCTAGGCAATTAACATTGATTTGCATTGTTTAGATCATATAGATGCATGAGTTGAGCTAGAGATGATAAAGGTAGATTTGTAAAACAACCTTCTATGAGTAGTTCATAAAAACAAAAGAATCCTACATGTGTGATTAAGCCACAACCTGTGAAAAAATAAGTGAAAAAGAAGCAAGTTGAACCTGACTTAGAGAGGTGTGTTATTGAGTCAACCACTATACCTCTAGAAACTTCAAGTGAACAAACTGAAGTAGATGTTGGCTCATCCTCGACCATCCCTCCTATATCTAAAAATTTAGATAAGCCTAAATCACTAGTAGAACCATCAAGAAGACCTCTTAGTCATGTTGCTCCTGATTTTACTGAACAATTCAAAGATTCATATGCATTGAGAAGTGGTAGAAAGGAAATACCAAGGCAATATCTACCACATTCTTCATTGTTCCTTGTTCATTGGGCACTGTGGTCATTAGAAAACATGGGTGATGAACATAATCATGAAGTTGACCAAATTAACACTGAACGAGCTTTAGTTAATAATGAACAAATAACTTTTGAGTTTCCCATTGTGAGTCTTGATGAAGAGGCACCTATGAAAAATATACCTCACTTGGCCTTACCAAGTTTATAGGTCTCTCTATTGAAGATCCCAACATGTTCTTATTTGAATTTGATGTGTTGTGTCATAATTATGATTATTAGAGTGATGCAAAGAAACTCAATTTATTTCTAGCTACACTGAAAGATGTTGCATTACGATGGTTCATGGGACTTAGACGACATACAATTCGCATGTGGGATAACATGAAGGAATGCTTTTTGACAAAGTATCAGGATTATTGTAAGACAAAAGAAGTTTGGGATGAGATCTTCAAGATGCCTCAATGAGAAGATGAAACACTCGAGAATTTTCTCGAATGATTCTTTTTCAATTTTTAAAGATCACAACAAACAAGATTATTACCTGAAACTATTAAAATGCTTTTCTTAAGAGGAATTCATGATGATTGCATTAAAACTTTGAATCTTATAGGTGCAAGAGATATTTCTAAATTATCCTTTGATGAGATTTGTGAAATTTGCAAGAATTACTTGAGATCCCATCAGTCTGTACGAGGCTATTCTAGAAGACAAGTTTCTCAAGATGGCACATCAGGTATTACCAAACGTGAGTTAGGTATGCTACTTGATGACTTAAAAACTGATCTTCTAAATCATATAGGTAAAAAAATAAATAATTTGTATACACGTAAAAAATAAGAAGAAGACGAAAAAGCCCTAGCCATCTTTTGTCCCACATGTCGCAAGAAACATACTAGTGAAGAATGCCCTTATAATAGGACAAAGATCTCATCCTTAGAAGATGTTAGTAAAAACACTTTCTTGCAACCATTACCTATGGATATGGTAGAAGTGGAATATCCTAAAGAATCTATCTATTACATGGCTTAAAGGAGACCATGGCAGCCAAGGGCTACGCCACCAAGCATGATTAATGACTATAATGCACCCTATAATTCTATGGGACAACCAAGTGGTAAGCCTACTCCTTTTCCAATATCATACCTACTCCTTTTCAATATCATACTTCACCTGGGTGGTATGGATGTTGGCAACAAACTCCAACCTATCCCCCATGGCCAAATCAATACCCACATTAGTAGCCCTCTCCATAACCATGGCAACAACCATGGAGAGCAACACCACCACTTTATCCACAATATCCATCATATCCTATACCACCTACTGTTGCTCCATATCAACAACCACAACAACAAATTCTACCACCTATACCATCCACATCTAATAATCCAACACCCAATCCATCCCAGCCACCGAGGGCTACACCTATGCCTGTGCAACCAACACCCAATCCAAACAATAAAGTGGCTCAACCAGTTTATAATAATGAGGTGACCGGATTTCCAACTTATCCTTTCAACACATTAGATATCAAAAATCTTTAACTTAGGTGAGGAAAAACTCTTCAAGGACCTAAGACACCTGTAATTATTGAACTTGATGAATCACAAGAGGAATTGGAAGAAACTCAACCCAGTAATGATAGAACTCTGGCACAACCAACACCACCTCCATATCCATATCGATTTCATTCACAACATGTTCAAAAGGAAGTTTCTAATTTAGAATTTGATCTTGTCAATTAATTACAAAATGTATGTGTCAAAATTTCTTTGTTGCAGGCAATCAAGGATATTCTTGTCTATACCAAAACAATTTGGGAAATGTGTACACAGAAATAGAAAAAGAAATAATATCTAAAGACTGTCCAAGTCATTCAACAACTTGCAGAACTTATGCTAGGTAATATTTCAATTCCTAAGTATTCTGATCCAAGGAGTCTAATGATATAGGTGCATATTGGTCAAGTCTCTATTCCAAATACACTTATTGATTTGGGTGGTGCTATAAATGTTATGACTAGTGAAACTAAAGAAAATTTATGCCTTCGAGGACTGAGGCCTACACCCACAGTTCTTCAGATGGTTTATCACTCTTTAGTAAAACCTGAAGGTATAATAGAAAATGTCATTATTTCTATTGATTCCTAGGAGTACCCAACTGACTTTATGGTTTTGCAGCCTAAAATAAAGAAAAAGAAATAATTGACCTTGGGAAGACCTTGGTTGGCAACTACAAATGCCTTCATCAATTATCATTCAAGTAATATGGTTATTCCAATGGTGAGCAAAAGAAACAATTTACATTGTATCCACCCGCACAACCTTTATTAGAAATAGATGATCCATTTTGGGTCAACAGTGACATTGAAGAACCATTTCCAGTTTTAACCATTGACCAGAGTCTTAGCTTACAAGAACCTACAAAAGATGCCTTAATTGCTAATTTCTTCCAAAATAGGTATTATTCAAGTGATGTATTAGAAAGGTTACTTTTTTAGTCTTGTGTAGATGATAATTGGCCTTTTGGAAATTTTCCTTTAATTAGTGATTCGCAATCCATACAACATTTTATGACATTGCATCATTTGTTACCACATGATTGCCTTTATAGTTCATTTTTGTTCAATGAAAAATCCATTCCAAATAATCCATCTATGCCATCCACATCACAATTAGCAGCTATAGATTTACCTACACCTGCCAAGTCATAAGCAATGGAAGTTTTTCTAGGAAAAATACTTAATATCAATCTGCAATTAACCACAACATAGATAGATGATCTAATGTCTATGTTAAGAACTCGTAAAGCCACATTTGTATGGGAATATCAAGATATGTGTGCTATGCATCCTACCACTTGCACTCACCATATTTATATGGAAGAAGGTAGTAGTCTAGTGAGGCAACCACAATGTAGATTGAACCCCATCTTACATGAGATTGTCAAAGAAGAGCTATAGAAGTTAATGTCGATTTCATTTACCCAATTTTAGAAAGTCAATGGGTTTCACCATTGGCTGTAGTTCCTAAAAAAATGGTAAATGGCGTATCTGTGTTGACTATAGGGCTTTAAATAAAGCTACTAAGAAAGATCATTTTCCACTACCATTTATTGATCAAGTGCTTGATACTCTTGCAGGTGAAAAGTTCTTTTCTGTTTTGGCTGGTTTCAATAGATACAATCAGATTCAGATAGCACTCAAAGATCAAGACAAAACCACATTTACCTGTCCTTGGGGGACATTTACTTATAATGTTTTACCATTTGGTTTATGTAATGCCCCAGCAATGTTTCAAAGAGTTATTTTAAGTATTTATGCTGATTTAGTTCATGAATGTGTTGAGGTTTATATGGATGACTTCACTGTATATGGTAATACATATGAGGAAGCTAAAAATAATCTTGAAAAAGTTCTTCAGAGATGTTAAGATACTAATCTTTCCCTCAGCCATGAAAAATGCCACATTCTAATGACTGAGGGTACAGTATTAGGTCATTATATTTCCTCCAAAGGTATTGAGGTTGATCCGAAGAAAATACAAATTATACAAGATTTACCCATACCTACATGTCAAAAAGATGTGCATAGTTTCCTAGGACATGTAGGGTGTTATAGAAGATTTATCCAAGATTTCAGTAAGCTTGCCTCACCACTTTTTGTCTTGTTGGGAAAGGATAATAATTTTTCTTGGAATGTGGATTATCAATATGCTTTTGACACCATTAAACAAAAACTCATTTCTACACCAATTTCATGTGGACCCAACTAGGGTCTACCATTTCACATTCACACAGATGCCTCTAATACTTCCATGGGAGTTGTTCTAGGATAGAAAGATGGTACACTCTTCTATTCCATTTATTATATAAGAAAAAACTTCACTGGTGTAGAGGTAAATTATACAGTAATTGAAAAAGAATTTTTGGCTGTTGTATATGCAGTTAATAAATATTGTCATTATATCACTAGTTATAAAGTGTTTATTTATACTGATCATTCTACAATTCATTTTTTAATGAATAAACCTATTGTTACTGGAAGAGTCATTAGATGGTTATTATTATTACAAGAATTCAACATTACTATGCTTGATAATCCTGGTGATGAGAATGTTGTTGCAAATTTTTTATCTAGGTTACAAAGTGCAAATGAACCTATTCTAGTTGATAATACCTTTCCAGATGAGCACCTTTTTGCCATCTCCATCAAAAGTCCTTGGTTCGCTAACATTGCTAACTACTTGGTCACTTGCAAGTTTCCCCCACTCTTCTCTCCTAGAGATCACAGGATACTTGTTTGACTAATTGGTTAGTACACGTGGATTAATGGACTTCTATTTCGCACTGGTATTGATAATGTCATCTATCGTTGTGTAGCCAAAGATGATGTCTTTGACATACTTCGTGCATGTCATACTGAGCCATGTGGCATATATTTTGTAGCTCAAAGGATCGCTAACAAGATTCTTACTGCTAGATATTATTGGCCCACAATTCATAAGGATTGCAAGTGATATGTGCAACATTATGACAAGTGTCAATGCATGGGCCAACCCACACATTATCTAGTAGTAAGAATCTTGTTAGCGATCCTTTGAATACATTTTGGTTTGCACAGATTATGTTACTAAATGGGTTGAGGTAGTTGCACTGAAGCATGCACGGGATACTAAGGTCACCGATATTCTGTATACTGAAATCTTCACACGATTTGGTGTACCCAAGTAAATCATGATTGATCAGGGACCTCAATTCATGTTTGAGTTGATTTTTTCTTTGGTTCAAGAGTATGAGATTTGGCATCGCAAGTCTTCACCATATTATTCGCAAGCTAATGGTCAGGTAGAGGTTACCAATAGGGAACTTGAGAACATCCTTACCAAAATAGTCACAATTCATCAAAAAAATTGGGAAACTCAACTTCCAGAAGTAGTATGGGTCTACTGAACAATGTGGAAGACCACCACTAGTCTTACACCCTATGACCTTGTCTACAGTAAGAATTTTGTCTTAACTATTTAGTTTGAAATCAAAACTTTATGCACTGCTTTGGAATTGGGTTTGAATCTTACTGATGCTCAAAAGGCAAGAGCTGAGCAACTTCATTGTTTAGATGAAATGTGTCAGCAGGCTCTATTTCATACAGAAGTAGTTCAACAAAAACATGCTATGTGGCAACAACATGCTCTGTGGCATGATAGTTTCATTTGTAAACGATCCTTTTAGCCAGGAGACTAGGCACTTTTGTATGATTCTAGGTTCCAAGATTTCAAGGGTAAATTTCTACCAGGTGGCTAGGACCTTATGAGATTGAGGTTGTCTATGACAATGGCATAGTTAAACTTCACACAGTGGACTCCGATCACATGACCCTAGTTGTCAATGGTCATCATTTGAAGATCTATAAGCAGCCCATTACCAAAAAACATTTCATTTCTGATTTGAAAAAGGAACTCAATGTCTTGGATAGAGTTCATGTCGCCTCTCCAAGTATCTTCTAGGTACTTCAATTTAAAAAAAGCAATGAAATCTAGCAATGAAAACCCTCAAGCATTGCTAGATGGTTACAATTTGAAAACTAGGTTTCCGACAGATTTTAACTAGAATAACATTCCTAGAGGTGAAAACTGATGTTTTTTAGTGCCTCTAGGCGGTAAACGATTGAAAACTGGAACACCAGCGGTCGTTTGTCGAGATATATATATATTAGAAATAAATATCAGATCAAATGGTATCACTTTCTCATTTTTCTTCTGCAGATATGCGTCAGGAGCCTCTCCTTCTTGTTACTATAGGAACTTCCTCATTCTTGTCACCTCAATTGTTCCTGTTGTAGGTTCTTCGATGATTGTCTTCCACATGTCCTTTGTTAATTGTCAATACACTGTTCCATATCTATCCTGTTCCAAGATCTAAACACCATGATGTTGCCTTTGCCATGGTGGATCCTGTCATGTAATAATTTTCATTAATATTTGGAGTGGCTCCCTATCATAATGATCAAGTACAATGTTGTCATGTTTATGTCAGCTGTCCATCCACACAATCAAATCTAGTTGAAGAGAACTCGGTGTCTCCTACTTCAATACCACCCACCTCAGTAATATGTTCTCACCGTGTTGTAGCTCACTCATGGTTCATGTGTCCTTTTGACCTCTCATTGACTAACAATCTAGAGTGCTTACCCCACGTTCACGTGGATTCCCGCAGTGACATCATTACTATAAGTGGTAGCTTTCTTGAGTATATTTCTTTTTTAGTTTATATTAAGCTATGTTATTTTATTTTAACTAATCATGTGGCACTACCGAGGATGGTATCTTACCATCAGCTGGGGGGAAAGTGTCATGTCTTCTATGAGAAACGTAAAAAAAAACTATTTTTTGTCATCATTAATGGTTATGTTAATCTTTTGACCTGGTTGTCTTAGATTTCATGTTATCTTCACCATACTTATTACTTTTGTCCTCATTTACTAACTTTTACCACCGTGTTCACTATTCACTATTCATATTCTATTGTTAACTTCTTTTTCAAAACCTCATCTCACATTGTAAGCCATGGGTGGTACCCACACCCAACGACAACCTACCAGTATGCAAGCTTTGAGAGAAAATAAAGAAATTTATAAAATCTTTAGGTAGGCCAAATGGCATGTGTTCTTCAAGAAGTTGTGTGGATTTGACGATAGCGTTGTAGAGGATTTTTCCAAAGATTATTGTTGATGCATAAATCTGTGGGTCTAATCCAGCAGCAACATGGGAAGTTTCTGAGATGTGGGAATGCTTCTCAGAAACAACCTCCAAATTTTAAGGAAGCTAGTTCTTCCGTTCTTCAATGAGGTTTGAGAAAAAGTTAGAAAGAAAACCAGATTGCATAAAATAAATGCCTAATCCTAAGGTGATCTACCAGATTTGAAACTTAGTTTGCACAGTGTTAACCGTGTATGATTTAACTGGATTTAAAGAGCAAAATACGCATGATTAAAACTTAGTTTTAAAATATATTAAATAGAGGCAAAATAAACAGAGATATTAAAAGCAAGAAACATAGATATCCAAGTACGCACAGAACACCATCTTATTATTTGAATAACCAGTTACAAAGGTAAAGGTTACTGCACAAAATGATTGTTACATTCTCATAAAAAATAACTACAAAGGTAAAAAGATAGAAAATCTATATCTGTTGCTCCAACTCTCTAATCTGTAAAGTGTAGAACTCTGAATGTGTCTCTAGAACTCTCTTTAATGTGACCCAGATCTACCCATTTATAACCTGAAAGACTCAACAAAAATACCTCAATGGCCTCTCTACAAATCTACAACTGAAACTCCACAAAATCTGGCATAAAATCTGGCACCAATCTGTTATTTGAAACTGAACTGTGACTTTTTGTGGCTGAGAAAAAATGCATCTCTGTGTCATGAAAGAAAACTCCTACCGCCACTGCTCTTCTTATTTCATGTAGCTTGCTATTAAAAATGAAACATTGCTGCTCGGGATAAAATTAGGGCTACACCATTTTATTTCCCATGAGTTAAAATGTCTCTTTTACCTTCTCATGGAAAAGTTACCCAGTATCTTATTCTATAAAGCATCATTTTACAAGCAGAGGGACCCACCATTTAAAATGAGAGGCAATATAAAATATTCTCTTTAAAACTTACCTCTCTCGTAAGCTTAGAATATGAGAAACTTATATTTAATAAGTTTTACTTATTAAAGGGAGGGCCCACCTCATTTGTTTCATTAATAAAAGACCCTTTCTTATAAAAATCCCATGACATTTGCATTTAATTAAATGAAGTGAAGCATTTGTATCTCCTGTGCGTGGACTCCACCATGTTGTTCCTTCCGCTTCATTCTTCATTTCCTTTCTACCACTTCTGCATTTGACACGTGGAAGACTCTGCATAAATTCTATTTCTCTTCATTGCCTTGGGTGCCTACATGTGGAGCATTCTACAGCTTCTCCTTTAAACTGTCTCTTCCACAACTGCCACTTGTCAAACTCTATAGCAATTTTAACCTTCTTTCTATGTTGCACTTACCAACACGTGGAAGACTCCGCTGGCTTCTGAGTTGCAACAAATTTTACCCCGCAACCTCTAACTGTCATTGTTCGCATCAATTTTCTGCTTCTCTCTTTGTTTTCCTTCATCTCACACGTGGAAGACTCCGCATCAATTCTCTTGTATCTATTATTGATGATGGCTGTGGCTTTCAGTTGTTGTGTCTCTATACATTTCAAAAAGTTTAAAATGGTGCAAAATTTTGTCACCAATTTATGGCGACTGGCTGGGAGAGTGGGATTGCTCACTCTAAATTCAGAATCTTTGACTAGAGAGAAGTCCTAGTATCAGTGTGATAGTCTTATAGTAAGCCTAGTCCGGCTTAAAGTGTTGTAAAAGCTTGAGTCCCAAGCTTCTATGAGTCCTATGCTAAGGCTCTATAGCGCGCCTTGTATTAGATGAACTACTTTGTAAGCTTCCTGTTTGTTGATAATAGAATATTAAATCTGCGTATTCATAATCTTGTTGTTCCAGATTATGGAGCTCCGTATGTTTGTCTATGGCAGCTAATATTTGGTATCAGAGCTATCTCTAGTAACGATATTATAGCTGAGTGTTACCGTTGTCGCCAAATGATAACTCCATTATAATCTCTTTTCCTAATCTGTATTGCTCTCTGTATATGCTCCCTGTATGGTCTCAGGTCGTCACTTGTTGTCGTAAATCCCAGTGGTAAGACCCGTTGGAAGCCGTGTGAAGGCGTTGAAGGGAAGTTTGGGTAGTTATCAGACCTTTCGAGCACAGGTTCCGAGCGCAGATTCGAGCGCAGATGGCATCTCAATCTTCTTCCAGTTCTCAGTTCGTTGGTGGCATCGATCTCACAGCTGATCGAAACTCAGAGGTTAGGTTTACTGACTTTTATGCAAATAATGAGTCTATGTTTACAGATGGTGAGTCTAGTGGTAATGCATTAGATGAAGTCTCGGCTGTAGGGATAGAACCCGACAAGCCATTTAAAGTTCCTAGAATACCCCCGCATGAAATTTATAGGGATATTCCGAAGGGTATCATAGATTTGATAAATAATAAAGATGTTGGTCTGCGTGATTGGTTTGGTTATAAGTCCTCTCAGAATTGTCATGTTGCGGAATTATCTCACGTTGTAAAAGGTGGAAATCAAGGCCGTTTGAATATTTTCTTAGATGAGTTGATCAAAAAGTTTAGAAAGAGAGCTTATGAGAAAACGTCAAATCCTCAGTTTATGCATCTCTCTTATGTCCGAATAGGAGTCTGCGGTCATTACCGTAAGGGTCTCCCAATAGTGATTTTAATGATGCTCAAAGATGCAAGATTTCTGAAGCTGTCTCACTCTCTGCTAGGCGCAGGATGTGATTCTATGGCTAAAGGTCCTATTTTTGTTGATTGCTTGTTAGACTTTCCAGTAAGTTTGAAAGACGAAAATTTAAGGGATGTTTTAGAATATAAGTTTAAGACTATGAATCTCTTCATGAAAAAGGATTCAATAGATCACTCCCTGGTTTTTCTAGTTCATTATCGTCTGTATAACAAGGTCATGCCTATGATGATAAATCCCCGTAGAAGTCAGGGATTAGAAGGATTGTCTACCATATGGACCTCTAGTAGTGATAGTACTCAATTGACAGCTCCAAAGATTGTTCGACATAAAGATATTAAAATGCCTGAGGAATGGGCCGTAGAGCTTTGGGATTCAGAAGCTCAGGAAACAGACAGTGGTATGTCACAAAGTAGATTAAGAGGAATTTCCATTGAAGAATTAGAGGATCAAGCTGTTATTAAGTTTGGAAATGTGCATGTATCAGGAAGTCAGTCTTCAAATCAAGCCTCCAGCAGTAGGTCTTCCCCTGCTGTAAGTAGAGAAACTTCCTTTAGATATCCAGCACCCTCAGTTTTACCACACTCTCAGTCTATCAGAATCCAGCCCAATCAAGGTTTTGAAAGCTTGTTTAGAATACCAAAACCACCAGTTCAATCTAGATCATTTCGATCTACTACAACTCAACCACCTCCAACTCAGCAAATGGTTAGATGTAATCATCAGAAGTATTCAGAATTGGAGAATGGTTTGTTTAAATGTGAAGACTATTCTTTTGTCTTCCCTCCAAGTTCTGGCCATGTAAGGATGATGATATCTCAAACAGCTTTTGATTGCCCAGAACAAAATATAGAAATCGAGGATGTGAAAATCTTAGACACTCCTGGAGGAACTTGCACAGTTCCAGGACATTTGCCCCCTTTCAAGGATTTTATGATAATAGAACCTAAAGGTCATTATAAGATTCAATGTTGGCCTCTTCATGTTTTCCCAATAGGAGCCAGTGCATCTAGTCAAAGTAATTTGTTAAACTGGACAAATTTGTGTATAAGGAAAACAATGCTCATCCTTGAAGATAGGAAGAAATGGGCAGAAATAGAATCTGTAAGAAGCCAGAAGGCACATCTCAGTCATCAAGAGAATTTTCACACTGTAGTCCAACTTTTGGAAAAACTAGAACAAAGGTTATCTAGTGAATGGACTCAAAAGGTCCAGCAAGAGATAAATGATCTGAGAACACACTATGAGCAATTCAGGGCACAAGTTGATACATGGAGACAACATCAACTCCAAGCTACTACAGAAGCCCAAAATGCAATTAAGTTGGAAACTGATGTGCTAGGTACACAGATAAATACTGTGGATATGCATGTAAAGCATAATGGTCAGAGGCTTATAGAAGTGCAAGAAGATTTTAGTCTATTAAAACAGCAGACTACTGAATTAAGTAATTTGGTTACTACAGAGTCTGGTAATGTCCAGGCCACTGTTAGAAATGAGTCTGTGACAATTAGAAGTTCAGGCTCTAAGTCAAAGACAAAACATTTTCCTAATAATTCACAAGGCTTTCTTGAAGCCCAATATGAAGGTCCATCTCTTACATTCAAAGGCACCAAAGTTTATAATCCTTTGACAGGACAGTATGAGCAACCTCCAGCCCACGGTCAAGTTCAGATGGCCCGGGGAGGAAGTGGAACTCCTCCTAAAGAGGATCCATTCAAAAATATCCAGACATACAAAGCCGACACCCCTCCTCTAGTTAATTTTGATAAGCTAGAACTTCTAGAAAATACTAGAGCAATTGATGCAATGAGGTCGTGGATAACAAATTATACATCTACTAATCCTGATGTAGATGAAAAGGAAGTAATTAAGCAGGCTTTGAATGCTATGACAGGAACAGCTAAACATGTCTGGGAAAGGTTGCCAAATGATTACAGAGAAAACCTGTTAGATAAAGGAACTGATCAGGTATGTGCACAACTTCTCAGAATGTTTGTGGGTAAAAGAGATGTGATGGAAAAACTTGAATATAATAAATTCATAAAAGGGAAATGTAAGGATCTCAGAGATTTCAAGTCTTATTGCAAGAAGCAATATGAACATTTTTATTTGTCAGGCCATGAGCAGAAGCATGATTTAATGTATACTACTTTCTTGAAAAGTTTCAGTAATCCGATAGGAGATTTCTATCATAAGAAAGTATTAGAGAATATGGTGGCTGACGGACTTGAAATGAAAGAAATAACTTTTCCACAATTAATTCAATTTTTGGAGCAGATTAATGCTGATATTTGTGATGAAGCCAAGATGAAGAAAGAGGTAAAAAAGGTTCAGCCTATCCTGTCAACCACTATCTGTCATCGTCTTGATGATGAAAAAGGAGACGCATGTGCTGGCTGCCGTAAAGAAAAGCCAGAAAAATATGACAGGAAGTTCCGTAAAAGATTCAAAGGCCTTGGCGTAAAGGATCACAAAGCAAAGAAACGTCAGAAGAAAGGTTTCTTCAGGAAGAAGGATAAGTAAAGGAAAGGTAAGTGGAAGCCAACCTGTTATATCTGTAAAGGTAATCACTTTGCGAATAAGTGTCCTGAAAGAAAGAAAAAGAAAGGACGTGGCAAGATGCGTAGCATGCAAGCTCACGGCATCACTGAACCTGACTATATCTATATAAATGACTATCCGTCAGATTCTGAAGACATAGTTTTGAGTTCAGCTTCTGAATATTCATCAGAAGAAGAGTATCAGTCTGCAGCAGAAGAAGAAGTATCTGCTAAGCTGAATAAGCTTTCAGTAGATCAAGGTTCAGAAGAAGGGAAATCTGATTCAGATAACCCTGGTTCAGAGTCCGGTTCAGAAATATCTTTCTATTGCAGAATGTTCCGAAGTGCTCCTGTTCAGAATGAGCTCAATTCCATTGTTGAGCAAATTATGGAAATCGAGATGAGGCTCAATAAAATGGACATGGGTCCAGAAACTTGGACCAAGCTAAAAGCCCAGTTGGAGCAGTTGAAAGCAAGAAAATTATACTTGTTGCAGCTAAAGGAGCCTAAAAGGCCTTTCAGCGGGTCTTTCAGCGGACAGACTCTCCATGAGAGTCATGGTTATCATCCAGCCCCTTGGCAGAGGAAACCACCATCTCCTCCGCAGAGTCCGACTCAGGCGAGTCTGACATCTACCTTGCCCTTGGGTCAAAGAGGGATTGTTGAAGCTCCTGCACCTGGAAGTATGGCCCGGCGTATCTGGCGTCGACACCGCAAGGAATTCCTTCAAAAGGTAATAGTTCAAGCCCAAGATGAAATTACTGAGCTAGATGAAGAAGAAAATTTTAATCTTCATGAAGAATTGCAAAAGTCTCCTGACTTAGAAAAATATATCAATAGGATTAATACTCAGAAAGAAGTATCCCTAGATCTCCATTGTAGAGAACCTTCTTTCAGTCCTATTCTTAAGCAGTCAGTAGAAACAGCTCAGTCTTCAAAAGCTCCTGCCTATGGTCCAATATCCATACATGGCCCAATAGAGCCATCTTTGTCTCTTAGGCCTAATCAAAGACCGGCTCCATCAGTTCAAGTTTTAAAAGCTGAACTCGATGAAGATCCCTTGGCAGTTTTGCATAGTGATGCATTTGAAGGATCTCCTCCAAGAGAAGTAATAAATGTAGAATCATCTTCCAGTCATCATGTTAACATGCTAAAAGATCATAAGTATGTCAGAAGTGCTAAGATAGCATCTATTTGTCCTGCTGTCATACTTACTATCCATTTCAGAGGAATTCAGGCATATCCTCTGTCATTCTTGATTGATACTGGTGCAGATCTTAATCTGGCATGAAAGAATTGTTTCCCTGAAGATGCATGGAAAAAGGGAACTACAAAGATTACTTTTGCTAATCAGGATAAAGAAGGTAGTGATTCATACTGTGTTGCACCTGTTAGATTGGGAACAGAAGATAATCCCACTCAAGTTTTATTTGTGCAGTATGAAGTAGAAGACTACGATGGCATTCTTGGCAGTAATGCCTTAAGAGACTGGGAACCATTTATCATAGATCATGAATTTCTGACTTTCAGAAATTTCTATCAAATTCCTAGGGTATATCAGCCATTGTCTTTCACTCACAAGATCCAGAAACTAGGCAAGCCTAAGCCAAAACTGGTTAGCCATGCCTACCTGATTCAGCAGTATGCAGAATCTCAGAAGGATATTGCTGAGATGAAAAAAGAATTTGAAGATGCAGTGTTCACGAAGGATCTGTCAAAGCACCAGCGCAGGATCACCTGTGATCTCACACTGAAGCGCGATGCAAATGGTGAAGAAATGCTTCCCAAAGGTAAGGCCAACTACTTTCTCATGTCTCCTCTAGAAACAGAAACATGTGCTAAGGAAATAGCCACTCTCTTAGAACTCAATCTTATCCAAGTATCTGAGTCGCCTTTTTCTTGTCATGCCATGTATGTCCCAAAAGTCGATGAGGAAGGAAATGAATTACCTGAGAAAAGATTAGTTGTCAATTATAAACCTTTAAATGAATGTCTTGTAGATCATCGTCACCCATTGCCTAGTAAAGATCATATCTGGCAAGTCATACAGGGCAGTCATATTTATTCTAAATTTGATCTTACCAAAGGTTACTGGCAGATCAGTCTGAAACCCCAGGACTATTATAAAACGGCTTTCTCAGTGCCTCAGGGTCTGTATGAATGGAAAGTCCTTCCATTCGGTATTAAAACCGCACCCTCTATTTTCCAACAGAGAATGGATGCCTTATTCCGACCCTATGCTAAATTCATTCAGCCGTATATTGATGACATTTTAGTGTTCAGTCCTGAAATGAAAACACATCTGCAGCATCTCCGTCAATTTCTAGATGTTTGTAAACACCATGGTCTTGCTGTGAATCCCTCCAAGTCTGTTTTTGCTCAGACTTCTATAGTTTTCATTGGTATCAAACTTCTTCCCGGGGGGAGAATGGAGGTGCAACCTCATATTTTGAACAAAATTGCTCATTTACCTGTAACAAATGTGAAAGAGTTACAGCGTTTCTTAGGTTTGGTCAATTATATTGCTGGATTTTATCAGAAGCTAGCAGAAGATCGAATTGATTTGAATAAGTTGCTTAGTAAGAAACCCCCTCCATGGACAGCTTATCATGATCAGTTGATTCAAAACATTAAGACTAAATGTGCCAAATTACCACCCTTGAAGTTGCCAGGTCCAGGCTATAAGATTGTAGAAACCGATGCAAGTGAATTTGCATGGTCCAGAATTTTAAGAGAACAGAAAACACCTGTGTATGATCCCAAGGATAAGGGTGAAATAGTCAGAACTGTCTCGGGTGCATTCAAAAATGCTGAGAAAGAATATCATAGTACCCATAAGGAAATCTTAGCAGTCATAAACACCTTTCAGGCTTTTCAAATGTTTATTGCTGATAAGAGGTTTTTACTAAAAAGTGATTTGCAGCATTTAAGAGGATTCTTCAAAAAAGAATCTAGAAATAAGATTACCTGAGGACGACTCCTCAGATGGGCACAGCAGCTCAACACCTATGAGTTTGATTTTATACACTTACCTGGTGTTGATAATATTTTTGCAGATTTTGAATCAAGAGAAGGTTTCTTGTTAAAGAAAAAACTTGACACCAATGCACAAGGCAAGGATTCTAAAAAGGTAAGCAGTCTGTCTGGAAAGGTTCGTGTAATCAGAATTAGAGAACAGCGGTGGACAGAACCAAGCACAGAGCAGTGGAGCTGTAATCCCTTCCCTCACAGGGATTTGCATAACCACCAAATGGCGGCTGATTTCTTAAGTGATAGGTTTGATATGCTTGTTTCTAAAATGAAACTAACCACTCCAGGATTATGGTCTGATAATCCATTTTTCCAGTTTTCAGCAGAAGCCAAACCTATTGACCCAGAGGTGGGACATGCTCTCCAGAACTGGTGTGGAGATTTTGTTCTACCAGTTCATTTCCTGAATCCTGAAATTGGAAATCCATTCCAATGGCTTCACAACGAGTTTGGAGTAACAACCATCCGAAAGATGTTTTCTGGTCCATATCCTCAAGCGGATCAGTTACAGTTTAATGGAACAACTGCCTACACGGGATGTATCTTCAGACTCCAGTTCACCTCTCCAGCAGAAAATGCCATAAGTCGACACATGTGTCAAATGTACGGCCCTGGAGGACCAACTTCCAGATTCAACAATTGGACCATTGGGAATCGTCTCCAATATTATGTTCAACATCAGATGCCCATATGGTTACATACCAAAACATACAGAGTAGCCCGCGGTATACCATATGCTAGCAATGCCATCTTAGCTCATCCGCACAAAATCAAAGTTATGAGCATACTCTGGAAAGAAGACGACAGCCTTCCGGGATGCATTCCACATGCTTCAAATCAGGATTGTGCCAACTGTCACGATTACTCTCAAGATGATCCGAGAATACCTCAATATGACTCTCAAGGTTTCTATCGTGCGCCTGATTGTACTCATCCCGAAGGACAGCTGTGTGAAGGTTGTCTTGGTTGGGGCCCCTATGAAGGGTCCAGCACCCCATCCAACAGTACGGGCTCAAGATAAGGCTAATGAGTGGGCATGTCACTCATCGAGGGAATCTTTCACCTCGTGAATCCAACGAAAGACATGGACCCTACCATGTTCTAAAGGGGTTAACACGTCGCCTTAGTGCGTGTACGAGTTATTCCACTCGTTTGTAAAAGGAAGTGTCGGTTGCCGACCTTATCTTGTTCACGAGCAATTGGGTCCCACCTTCTTGGGATGCTCTCCGGATAAGGTGTGTTCGTGTCACTCTCCTGTGGTCGGATTTCAAAGGATCATGTGATCGGGGTTAAAAGATCTGCCCTCTACCGCCTATAAAAGGAAGTCAGGGCCGCCTGCATTTCACAAGCGATTCAAGCGATTCCGAGCAAGCTAGTCTGAGAGAAGTCCTAGTATCAGTGTGATAGTCTTATAGTAAGCCTAGTCCGGCTTAAAGTGTTGTAAAAGCTTGAGTCCCAAGCTTCTATGAGTCCTATGCTAAGGCTCTATAGCGCGCCTTGTATTAGATGAACTACTTTGTAAGCTTCCTGTTTGTTGATAATAGAATATTAAATCTGCGTATTCGTAATCTTGTTGTTCCAGATTATGGAGCTCCGTATGTTTGTCTATGGCAGCTAATATTTGCCTTATCCATTGGGCATATAGAGTCACATTACTAAAATTGAAACATCCACAGAAAGTGAAGAAACATCTAAACCCCAAGATGGATGACTAAAAAACACTCTGCAACCAAAACTAACCAACCATAACTGATGATGACTGAAACCTTGAAATTGATATAGAGTTGAATCACAGAAATTGGCCCTCATTCTGGGACATGATTGAAACACTAAGACTGAAGCAAGATCCTCAATTCCACTTTGCAGCTGAGAATTATTGAAAACAAAACTAAATGAATCTGAAACTAATTCTACTAAGACTAATGCTACTGTAGCTTATTTAGCATCTAACATCAAACTACTGACATATGGGATGCATAGGAATATGTCCTTTCACTGGAATGGTAAAATAACTGCCAAACCTGATAATGTTGCTCCAATTTATCCACATCAAATTGAAAATGAACCAGATAAACTGTATGAAGAAACACAACAATATTTTGTACCTTTTTACTTCTCTGCACTCAGGAGAGTCTCTTTTTGTTTCAAAACACCAGTTAGGCTAACCTGCATGCTGTTTCTATTTCAGTGGAGGGCAGGGAGGGAAAATAAAACACTGAAACTCTTTCCTCTATTTGTATTTGAAAAATTTTACTCCCAGAAACTCATTAGTGACCTCTATTGTTGGCTCTTCATCCAAATGATGATCCATGATAACATCAAGATCTAGCTGACAAGTGACAGAATTGCCCAGAATAGTCCTAGATCTGATTGGGATCCCTTCATGCAAGAAGAAATGTGTAGAATATAACTCTATTTGTGACATCATATGTGATTCTACACTGTGGCAAATGTCTCTCTAAATCTCATCACCTTGTAGCGGTGAAACTTCATCAAGAAGAAGAGAATAACCATTTGCAAAAATAGTAAATAAATCAGGTCTTGAATCTTCCTCTGTTTCAACATTTTCTCTATGATCTGCTACAAATGAACCTTGTACTTTCTCAATAGCAGGATCAACCTCATTTGGTAGTTGATAGCCTTGTTGCAAAAGTGAAAACAAATCCTCATCATTCCACAAATGTTCCTCATGGATCTCTGTGTCTTCTTCCTACAGGTGTGAAACTTCATTGCAGTAATAAAGACACTCATCCTTTGAAGATTCTGGTATAATGTCATTTGTATCCTCCTCAAAATCAGGCACAAACTGTTCATAACCATTTACCAAGTACTTTTCAGCTTCAAAGCCCTTCTTGCAGTACTTTTTATCTTCTAGAAACCTCACCTCATAAGCATCTTCTGAATCTGATTTAAGATTTGATAGTAAATTTGGATCTCCCTTTGCCACATATGCTTGATACTAGTAACTAGAAGGACACACAGGAGCCACTTTCTTGCTTGTAATTTGATTCTTGATACTTGATTTTTCTTGAATGTCAAAGTGACAGAGAACATGGTCAATGGCTTCTATGGAATGACTAGTAGCTATAGAAGTTTGTAAAGGGTAATTTTCAAGACAATTAGGCATTCTCTGGCTATATTCCTACTATTGTTCATAACAATCTTGAGCCATTAAACATAGATTAGCATGGTAGAGGTTTTGACCTTTTAACTCATTGATCTCATGGGAGAGGGTTTTAATTAGTTATTTCACAGCACTCATCTCCTCATGATTTGTCAAATCAGCAGGGAGGGTGGGTGGATTAAAATTCGCATGCATCTGGTTACAAGACAAAGTCTGAGATAAGGTATTTACATGAGGCATTAGTTGTTTTAAGGGCAGAGGTGGCAGTTTACCAGACAATATGAGATTACTTTCAGCCTTCATGGCAAGATCATATGACTGAGGCAGAATTTCACCACCTAGGGATTGTATCATGATAGAAATCTCAAGGTCTAAAGCATTTAAATAATACAAGAAAACAAAGGCTAGAGGGGGGCCTCATGTTTATAGAAATTTTTTTCCATACCTTGTCAAATCTTGAATTGAAATCATGTATGGGCTCCATAGGATGCCTCTTGATTGTAATCAGGTTCTGGGTGAGAGTGTTGACATTTGTCCTGTCTCTGAACTGATTGTAGATGAGTTCCCCAAGTTGATCCCATCCAGTGATCGAACCAGGCTATAAGCTTCTGTACCATTCTTTTGCTTTTCCTTTGAGGGATGATGCCAACAACAAGAGAGCATGGTTTTCAGTGGTGACATTATGAACAGAGCATAAATTGGCAACATCTTGAATGTGATCTGCAGGGCAAACAGAGCCACCTCCAAGAAAGTGAGGCAGTGCCTTCCATGCTGTGTCAAGAACCTGACCCTACTGCTGAAGAATAAGAGGACTTAAAGCCCAAGTCACAAAGGGTATATCTCTTTGAATAGTCAGGTGCACATAAATACCAGGGGCTGCCATGATTTGCAAGGGCAAAGATTCAAGAAAGATCCACCAGTAGAGTCGCCAGAAGGAAGATTCATGCTCCTATGAGCAGATATTTCTATGATTTTCTGTCAAAACAACAAAATACAGGGGAAAGATTCAAGAAAAACAAAGACTAAAGTCTTTGAATTGGGTCCCACCGAGAGTACCAAAAACTGTTGATGCGTAAATCTGTGGGTCTAATCCAGCAGCAACATGGGAAGTTTCTGAGATTTGGGAATAGTTCTTAGAAACAACATCCATATTTTAAGGAAGATGGCTCTTCCGTTCTTCAATGGGGTTTGAGAAAAAGTTAGAAAGAAAACCAGATTGTAGAAAATAAATGCCTAATCCTAAGGCAATCCACCAGATTTGAAACTTAGTTTGCACAGTGTCAACCGTGTATGATTTAAATAGATTTAAAGAGCAAAATATGCATGATTAAAACTCAGTTTTAAAACATATTAAATAGAGGCAAAATAAACAAAGATATTAAAAGCAAGAAACATAGATATCCAAGTATGCAAAGAACGCCATCTTATTATTTGAATAACCAGTGATAGAGGCAAAGGTTGCTGCACAAAATGACTGTTACATTCTCATAAGAAATAACCGCAAAGGCAAAAAGATAGAAAATCTATATCTGCTACTCCAACTCTCTAATCTATATAGTGTAGAACTCTGAATGTGTCTCTAGAACTCTCTTTAATGTGACCCAGATCTACCCATTTATAACCATAAAGACTCAACAAAAATACCTCAACGGCCTCTCTGCAAATCTACAACTGAAACTCCACAAAATCTGGCATAAAATCTAGCACCAATCTGTTATTTGAAACTGAACTGTGACTTTGTGTGGCTGAGAAAAAATGCATCTCTATGTCATGAAAGAAAACTCTTACCGCCACTGCTCTTCATATTTCCTGTAGCTTGCTATTAAAAATGAAACATTGCTGCTCAGGAGAAAATTAGGGCTACACCATTTTATTTCCCATGAGTTAAAAAGTCTCTTTTACCTTCTCATGGAAAAGTTACCTAGTATCTTATTCTATAAAGCATCATTTTACAAGCAGAGGGACCCACCATTTAAAATGAGAGGCAATATAAAATATTCTCTTTAAAACTTACCTCTCCCGTAAGCTTAGAATATGAGAAACTTATATTTAATAAGTTTTACTTATTAAAGGGAGGGCCCACCTCATTTGTTTCATTAATAAAAGACCCTTTCTTATAAAAATCCCATGACATTTGCATTTAATTAAATGAAGTGAAGCATTTGTATCTCCTATGCACGGACTCCACCATGTGGCTTCTTCCGCTTCATTCTTGATTTCCTTTCTACCACTTCCGCATCTGATGCATGGAAGACTCTGCATAAATTCTATTTCTCTTCATTGCCTCAGGTGCCTACACGTGGAGCATTCCACAGCTCCTCCTTTAAAATATCTCTTCCTTCCACAGCTACCACTTGTCAGACTCCGTAACAATTTTAACCTTCTTTCTATGTTGTGCTTGCCAACACATGGAAAACTCCACTACCTTCTGAGTTGCAACAACTTTTACCCCATAGCCTCCAAGTGTTATTGTTCGCATCAATTTTGTGCTTCTCTCTTTTTTTTCCTGCATCTCACGCGTGGAAGACTCTACATCAATTTTCCTGTATCTATTATTGATGATGGTTGTGGCTTTTAGTTGCTGTGTCTCTATACATTTCAAAAAGTTTAAAATGGTGCGAAATTTTGTCACTAGTTTATGGCGACTGGCTGGAAGAGTGGGCTTGATCACTCCAAACTCAAAATCTCTGATTAGCAAATTAGTGCCTTATCCATTGGGCATATAGAGTCACATTACTAAAATTGAAACATCCACAGAAAGTGAAGACACATCTGAACTTGAAGATGCATGACTGAAAAACACTCTGCAACCAAAACTGACCAACCATAACTAATGATGACTGAAACCTTGAAACTGATACAGAGTTGAATCACAGAAATTGGCCCTCATTCTGGGACATGATTGAAACACTGAGACTAAAGCAAGATCCTCAATTCGGCTTCGCGGCTGAGACTTATTGAAAACAAAACTAACTGAATCTAAAACTAATTCTACTAAGACGAGTGCTACTTAGCTTATTTAGCATCTAACATCAAACTATTGACATATGGGATGCATAGGAATATGTCCATTCACTAGAATGGCAAAATAACTGCCAAATCTGATAATGTTGCTCCAATTTATCCACATCAAATTGAAAATGAACCAGATAAACTGTATGACGAAATACAACAATATTTTGTACCTTTTTACTTCTCTAAACTTAGGAGAGTCTCTTTTAGTTTCAAAACACCAGTTAGGCTGACCTGCATGCTGTTTCTGTTTCTGTGGAGGGCAGGGAGGGAAAATAAAACACTGAAACTCTTTCCTCTATTTGCATTTGAAAAATTTTACTACCAGAAACTCATTAGTGACCTCAGTTGTTGACTCTTCATCCAAATGATGAGCCATGATAGCATCAAGATCTAGCTAACAAGTGAAAGAATAGCCTAGAACAGTCCTTAATCTAATTGGGATCACTTCATGCAAGAAGAAATGTGTAGAATCTAACTCTATTTGTGACATCATATGTGATTCTGCGCTGTGGCAAATGTCTCTCTGAATCTCATCATCCTGTAGCAGTGAAACTTCATCAGGAAGAAGACAATAACCATTTGCAAAAATAGTAAATAAATCAGGTCTTGAATCTTCCTCTATTTCAACATTTTCTCCATGATCTGCTACAAATGAACCTTGTACTTTCCCAATAGCAGGATCAACCTCATTTAGTAGCTGATAGCCTTGTTGCAATAGTGAAAACAAATCCTCATCATTCCACAAATGTTCCTCATGCATCTCTGTGTCTTCTTCCTACAGGTGTGAAAATTCATTGCAGTAATAAAGACACTCATCCTTTGAAGATTCTGGTATAATGTCATTTGTATCCTCCTCAAAATCAGGCACAGACTGTTCATAACCATTTACCCAGTACTTTTCAGCTTCAAAGCCCTTCTTGCAGTACTTTTCAACTTCTAGAAACCTCACCTTGTAAGCATCTTCTGAATCTGATTTAAGATTTGATAGTAATTCTAGATCTCCCTTTGCCACATATGCTTGATACTGGTAACCAGAAGGACACACAGGAGCCACTTTCTTGCTTGTAATTTGATTCTTGATACTTAATTTTTCCTTAATGTCAAAGTGACAGAGAACCTGGTCAATGGCTTCTATGGAATGACTAGCAGCTATAGAAGTTTGTAAAGGGTAATTTTCAAGACAATTAGGCATTCTCTGGCTATATTCATACTGTTGTTCATAAGAATCTTGAGGCATTAAACATAGATTAGCATAGTACAGGTTTTGACCTTTTAACTCATTGATCTCATGGTAGAGGGTTTTAATTAGTTCTTTCACAACACTCATCTCCTCATGATTTGTCAAATCAGCATGGAGGGTGGGTGGATCAAAATTCGTATGCATCTGGTTACAAGATAGAATCTGAGATAAGGTATTGACATGAGGCATTAGTTGTTTTAAGGGTAGAGGAGGCAGTTTACCAGACAATATAAGATTACTTTCAGCCTTCATGGCAAGACCATATGACTGAGGCAAAGTTTCACCACCTAGGGATTGTATCATGACAGAAATCTCAGGGTCTAAAACCTTTAAATAATACAAGAAAGCAAAGGTTGGAGGGGGCCTCATGTTTATAGAAAATTTTTTCTATACCTTGTCAAATATTGAATTGAAATCATGTATGCGCTCCATAGGATGCCTCTTGATTGTAATCAGGTTCTGGGTGAGAGTGTTGACATCTGTCCTGTCTCTGAACTGATTGTAGATGAGTTCCCCAAGCTGATCCCATCCAGTGATCGAACCAGCCTACAAGCTCTATACCATTCTTTTGCTTTGCCTTTAAGGGATGATGCCAACAACAAGAAAGCATGATTTTAAGTGGTGACATTATGAATAAAGCATAAACTGGCAACATCTTGAATGTGACCTGCAGGGCAAACAGAGCCATCTCCAAGAAAGTGAGGTAGTGCCTCCCATGCTGTGTCAAGAACCTGACCCTGCTGCTGAAGAACAAGAGGACTTGAATCCCATGTCACAAAGGGTAGATCTATTTGAATATTCAGGTGCACATAAATACCAAGGGCTGCCATGATCTGCAAGGGCAAAGATTCAAGAAAGATCCACCAGTAGAGTCACCAGAAGGAAGATTCATGCTCCTATGAGTAGATATTTCTATTATTTTCCATCAAAACCACAAAATAGAGGGGAAAGATTCAAGAAAAACAAAGACTCAAGTCTTTGAATTAGGTCCCACCGGGCGTGCCAAAAACTATTGATGCGTAAATCTGTGGGTCTAATCCAACAGTAACATGGGAAGTTTCTGAGATGTGGGAATGCTTCTCAGAAACAACCTCCGGATTTTAAGGAAGTTGGCTCTTCCTTTCTGCAATGGGGTTTGAGAAAAAGTTAGAAAGTAAACCAAATTACAGAAAATAAATGCCTAATCCTAAGGTGATCCACCAGTTTTGAAACTTAGTTTGCACAGTGTTAACCGTGTATGATTTAACTGGATTTAAAGAGCAAAATATGCATGATTAAAACTTAGTTTTAAAACATATTAAAAAGAGGTAAAAATAAATAGAGATATTAAAAGTAAGAAACATAGATATCCAAGTATGCACAGAACACCATCTTATTATTTGAATAACCAGTTACAGAGGCAAAGGTTGCTACACATAATGACTTTTAAATTCTCATAAGAAATAACTACAAAGGCAAAAAGATAGAAAATCTATATCTGCTGCTCCAACTCTCTGATTTGTAAAGTGTAGAACTCTGAATGTGTCTCTAGAACTCTCTTTAATGTGACCCAGATCTACCCATTTATAACCTGAAAAACTCAACAAAAATACCCCAACAGCCTCTCTACAAATCTGCAACTGAAACTCTGCAAAATCTGGCATAAAATCTGGCACCAATCTGATATTTGAAACCAAACTGTGACTTTTTGTGGCTAAGAAAAAATGCATCTCTGTGTCATGAAAGAAAACTCCTGCCGCCATTGCTCTTCTTATTTCCTGTAGCTTGCTATTAAAAATGAAACATTGCTGCTCGGGAGAAAATTAGGGCTACACCATTTTATTTCCCATGAGTTAAAAAGTCTCTTTTACCTTCTCATGGAAAAGTTACCCAGTATCTTATTCTATAAAGCATCATTTTACAAGTAGAGGGACCCACCATTTAAAATGAGAGGCAATATAAAATATTCTCTTTAAAACTTACCTCTCTTGTAAGCTTAGAATATGAGAAACTTATATTTAATAAGTTTTACTTATTAAAGGGAGGGCCCACCTTATTTGTTTAATTAATAAAAGACCCTTTCTTATAAAAATCTTGTGACATTTGCATTTAATTAAATGAAGTGAAGCATTTGTATCTCCTGTGCGCAGACTCCACCACGTGGCTCCTTCCACTTCATTCTTGATTTCCTTTCTACCGCTTCCGCATCTGACGCGTGGAAGACTTTGCATAAATTCTATTTCTCTTCATTGCCTCGCGTGCCTGCACATGGAGCATTCCGCAGCTGCCACTTGTCAAACTCCGTAGCAATTTTAACCTTCTTTCTATGTTGTGCTTGCCAACACATGGAAGACTCTGCTGCCTTCTGAGTTGCAACAACTTTTACCCCGTAGCCTCCAAGTGTCATTGTTCGCATCAATTTTGTGCTTCTCTTTTTTTTCCTGCATCTCACGCGTGGAAGACTCCACATCAATTTTCCTATATCTATTATTGTCGATGGCTGTGTCTTTTAGTTGTTGTGTCTCTATACATTTGAAAATGTTTGAAATGGTGCAAAATTTTGTCACCAGTTTATGGTGACTGGCTGGGAGAGTGCGCTTGCTCACTCTGAACTCAGAATCTCTGATTAGAAAATTAGTGCCTTATCCCTTGGGCAAATAGAGTCACATTACTGAAATTCAAACATCCAAAGAAAGTGAAGACACATCTAAACCTAAAGATGCATGACTAAAAAACACTCTACAACCAAAACTAACCAACCATAACTGATGATGACTGAAACCTTGAAACTGATACAGAGTTGAATCACAGAAATTGGCCCTCATTCTGGGACATGATTGAAACACTGAGACAGAAGCAAGATCCTCAATTCTGCTTTGTAGCTGAGATGTATTGAAAGCAAAACTAACTGAATCTAAAACTAATTCTACTGAGACTAATGCCACTGTAGCTTAGTTACCATCTAACATCAAACTACTAACATATGGGATGCATAGGAATATGTCCATTCATTGGAATGGCAAAATAACTACCAAATCTGATAATGTTGCTCCAATTTATCCACATCAAATTGAAAATGAACCAGATAAACTATATGAAGAAGTACAACAATATTTTGTACCTTTTTACTTCTTTGCACTCAGGAGAGTCTCTTTTTGTTTCAAAACACCAGTTAGGCTGACCTGCATGCTGTTTCTGTTTCAGTGGAGGGTGGGGAGGGAAAATAAAACATTGAAACTCTTTCCCTTGTTTGTATTTAAAAACTTTTACTCCCAGAAACTCATTAGTGACCTCTGTTGTTGACTCTTCATCCAAATGATGATCCATGATAGCATCAAGATCTAGCTGACAAGTGACAGAACTGCCCAAAACAGTCCTGAATCTAATTGGGGTCCCTTCATGCAAGAAGAAATGTGTAGAATCTAACTCTGTTTGTGACATCATATGTGATTCTGCACTATGGCAAATGTCTCTCTGAATCTCATCATCTTGTAGTGGTGAAACTTCATCAAGAAGAAGAGAATAACCATTTGCAAAAATAGTAAATAAATCAGGTCTTGAATCTTCCTATGTTTCAACATTTTCTCCATGATCTGCTACAAATGAACCTTGTACTTTCTTAGTAGTAGGATCAACCTCATTTATTAGTTGATAGCCTTGTTGCAAAAGTGAAAACAAACCTTCATCATTCCACAAATGTTCCTCATGCATCTCTGTGTCTTCTTCCTATAGGTCTAAAACTTCATTGCAGTAATAAAGACACTCATCCTTTGAATATTCTAGTGTAATGTCATTTGTATCCTCCTCAAAATTAGGCACAGACTATTCATAACCATTTACCCAGTACTTTTCAACTTCAAAGCCCTTCTTGCAATACTTTTCAGCTTCTAGAAACCTCACCTCATAAGCATCTTCTGAATCTGATTTAAGATTTGATAATAATTCTGGATCTCCCTTTTCCACATATGCTTGATACTGGTAACCAGAAGGACACACAGGAGCCACTTTCTTGCTTGTAATTTGATTCTTGATACTTGATTTTTCTTGAATGTCAAAGTGACAGAGAACTTGGTCAATGGCTTCTATGGAATGACTAGCAGCTATAGAAGTTTGTAAAGGGTAATTTTCAAGACAATTAGGCATTCTCTGGCTATATTCATACTATTATTCATAAGAATCTTGAGGCATTAAACATAGATTAGCATGGTACAAGTTTTGACCTTTTAACTCATTGATCTCATGGGAGGGGGTTTTAATTAGTTCTTTCACAACACTCATCTCCTCATGATTTGTCAAATCAGCAGGGAGGGTGGGTGGATTGAAATTTGTATGCATCTAGTTACAAGACAGAATCTGGGATAAGGTATTTACATGAGGCATTAGTTGTTTTAAGGGTAGAGGAGGCAGTTTACCAGACAATATGAGATTACTTTCAGCCTTAATGGAAAGATCATATGACTGAGGTGAAGTTTCACCTCCTAGGGATTGTATCATGACAGAAATCTCAGGGTCTAAAGCCTTTAAATAATACAAGAAAGCAAAGGCTGGAGGGGGCCTCATGTTTATAGAAAAAAATTTCCATACCTTGTCAAATCTTGAATTGAAATCATGTATGGGCTCCATAGGATGCCTCTTGATTGTGTTGTTCTCAAAATCAGCTACGCTCATTTTTGTAGACAACCCCCACGAAACTTGTCTGTTTCATGAATCTACACTCTAAGATCGCAAATCGAGAAAAGATTTCCTTGGTCTCATGCGAAGTAATTTGACATTCTAAACTCGTCTGCGACATTCCCTTGAATTGATTTCTTGATATTCACGAGGATCGTTCAAGTCGTAAACTAGTTAAAAGGTCAAGTTTTAGTCATTTTTAGGTGTTATCCAAATTTTTGATTTATCATGTAAGAGTGGTGTTTTCACTCGCTATTACATATTTTGAAGTTTGTTTTAATATGTAATAGCAGAGTTTTTAGCTGCTATTACATATGTTACATTTTTGTTTGTTGTGTAATAGCGTCCAAATCACCCGCTGTTACATATGAGTTTTAAATCTGCTTGCCGGAACGGCTGAAACACTCGCTTCAACAAGATCTCCGGATCTTTTAACTGGAGTAACATTTATGGTCATTCATGCCAGGTATTAATGGTTTTATTTTCAACCTTTTAAGATGTTATAAACCCTTGGTCTCGTCATTTCTTTCATTTCAAAACAAAAACCATTTAGCCTATTCGCTAATACCATCTTCGACCACCAAATCGTGTGCTTTCGAGTTATAGTGGATTTCGTGTTGCAGATTGGTGCTTAGGGTTTTTTGCCGATGTCACAGGTAGACCTTTCTTTTAAACACATTCTTCTTTCCAGAGATTTTCGTTTAAATGCAACTGTTGGTTTAGGTTTTGACTAGATAGATTTTTGTTAGGTTTTTATTCTTTTGTTTTGGTTAGGTTTGTGATTTGTGTCTGGAGTGTTTTTGCCCATACAACATAGGCTGCCGTTAGCGTTTTTGTTTTGAGGACGCTGTGTTTTCATCATTTAAAACTTTCACCATTGATACAACTTCCGAAGAGATGCAACAACGGCCAAATTCACCACTTAGACCTTCCAAACCCCGCAATTCCCATTATGAGCAATGACGGCGGATTTTTCTGTCCTTACACCGAACACTACAAAAACCGATCAGTCTCACCTGCGGTGTCGGTGGGAATCGCCGCTCAAGTGTTCAACCTCAAGTTTTGGTTCAAATGCAATAGCGGCCGATACAACCACTCCTACACCAAAACTCATTATCACTTCCCTGCCATTGCTAGTGATGAAACCCATTATATGCCATAGCAGCGTTTTCACCCACCCGAGCATCCAGTGTTGAGGAAATTCATGACCTGCTGAAGTAGTGTTTTTCCTCGTCCAAACACTTGAAGTTTTCACTCATTCACATGTAATAGCGGTCATAAACACCGCTCGTGCATGTTAAACCAAAACTTTCCAAAATACATGCAATAGCGGCATTTTCAACCCCCTTTACACCTGAAGTCTCTCTCAACTTGCAATGGTAGCCAAATCACCCGCTCAAGCACATTTTCCTAATTTTTCCCAACACTGGAAAATTCACTTTTCAAAACCAAAAGCCCACTTTCACCTTCGCCTTGATTTGCGCACTCAAGCCCTTTAAACGCATGCTTTCTTGTCCATGATCGTCAAAATGCGGTTGACCCAGTTTATCCAATTTTTCCCCTAACTGCGAGATCATGGCCTTTTGCAGTTCTCAATCAGCGTTCGTGGTGGTGTTCAAATTCACAGTTCTCTCCAGAGCTCATGTCAGAATCATCTCCGTCAAAGTCCAGAGCCATGAAGTACAAGTACCAGGGTGTCTTTCTGGTAACGGCAATACAGTCATATGTTGATGAAATTAGAGACACAGAAATTGGGTACATAGACATGGCCGAGTTCATAAATAGAACTAAACAAGCAAATCCCTCCAAGCATATGCAGAAAATCATTGACAGCAGTATTCATTTGGTTGCATCATTTCCAGTTAGTGCACATAATCCTGAATTTGTTCTACAAGTGGCCAATCATTACAACAGAGACACTAGAGCTATGACAGACTCACAGGGAAATGTAATCATGAGATTGGACGCAGAATTCATGGACAAAATCTTCATGTGTCCACCAATTGAAAACGTCGGGCAGATTGATTTTGCTCAGGGTCAACAAGACTATGACAATGACTTGGAATCTACTAGGAGGCACATAAATAGCAAATTGCTAAAGATTCCTAGGGAAACTTTGACCAGATGGCCAAAAGATCTTCACAGGAGTGATTTTGTGGAGGAAGTATGTGATTTGATTACTCTCTTGAGTCGCATCAGAGGACTCCCTTCTGCTTCCAAATTCCAGGACTGGATGTACACTTACATCAAGGTGATTCTATGGGGTAACCAGAAGATATTCTAGGGTGAACAAATCAGTAATGCTTTGCACGAGCAACGGGTAAGAGTCAATACTACCTTAAAATTTTACATGACCTTTTATCTTGTCTATGTTGCTGCAAGCATGAGGAACTTTCCAGGTTTAACCCAAGTAGGGGACAGGAGATTGGTCCCAGTGTATGAACACTACCCCCAAATCACTCTGAAGGGGTCAATTCATCATTTCAGAAGAGTCAATGATGCATTCTTCTCAGTTTTCATGTGCCTATGGGATGATGAACTGGTTCAAAGAAGAGTTTCTGATGAAGCATGGTAGGTTGTAAATTCTTTTGGTTGCTCGTTCTTGCAATTTCCCACCTTCACATATCTTCAGGTAGGATACTATCCTGGTTACCCTTACATGCTGCCACGGTATCCTAGTGATCGAATTGTTCGTATGGAGCTTTACAGACAACTGATTGTGGTACACAACAAACAGATGGAGCTTAAGAGGTTGGGGATAAAGTTTCCCATTGAAATTGGGAGGTACTCAACTTAATCTGCCAACAAAGCAAAGATAATTGACTCTGAGTTGCAGTTGGTCACCATGAAGACCTATAAGAAAAGAAATCATTTTGACTTCAGAAGGGTTCAAGATAAAATCAAGAGGAAGTCAAATTTTCATGAGCCAATGGTCGAAGACATATGGGCAGATCTCAGGACTCAAAATGAGATCAAAAAACTAGATTTTTGCGGACTTCATCTAAGCCAAATTGAAGAACTAGGACTCACTGATATTCTAGATGGAATGGAGGATGATGGGGATGTCCTAGATCACAAATATGAGGTAGAGAATGTTGAGGCTTCACCTCTCCCAGAGGTGAAATGGTCAGTCAAAGAAGAGACATCCATCAGGAAAAGATTTCAACCAATACTGGCAAACACCAACTTGTGGTTGAAAAGCAAAGGGATTCAGTTGAAAGAGTTCCTTACAGGGTCTGAAGAAGAGATACAGGAGCAAACAGGTAAGAAGGTGGAAAACCGAACTAAGAACAAGAGTGATACCCCTTCTTCCTCCAAGGTACACAAACCAAAGATCAAATTTGTATCCAAGGGAGGAAAGAAGAAGGAAACCATAGAGGCTTCTGATGCCACTAAGTTAGATGTTGAAGATACTAATGATGATCAGATGGAAATTGAAGATGTTGAGACTGAAGAACAAAATGTTCAAAGGTCTAAGACAAAGGTATCTGATGAAGCTGAACAAGGGGTAGATGAAAATATAGAGGTAGAACGACTTGATGGTTCCCCTCAGACTCCTGTTAAAGATCTTCCTTCCAAGACACAAGTTCTTACACCTCCTCCTCATGTTCTGTTTTCTGATGGTTTGCCAGCAATTTCAAATGTTCCTCTTTCTCCAATTTTTATTGTTTCTTTAGACAATACTCCTCCATCCATGAAAGCTAGCTTTGGAACTATTTTTGATTCTTCTGGTTCCATTCCAATCTTGTCTTCCCCATCCTTTGACATTGGGGAACAAACTGTTTTAGAGAATCTTCTGGATGCTTCACAAAAGGTTGTTGATATAGATGTTGTGTTTACCAACACAAGTCCAATTGTCACCATCACGGGAACAAGCATGGAGCTGGCCAAGCAAGTAGGATATCCCTCTCCAGCTGTTGGCTATTCTATACTTCCTCCATGGCTATCTGCCTATACTCCAAAGAGGAAGAAGCAAACCATCTCACCTGATGAGATTGGCATTGAAAAGTTGTTGCCTGTGAAAGTAAAGAACTAGAAGAAGAAGCCTAAAACTGTTTCTAGGCTGGTCACTGAAAAGGGAATCAGATGTGCTGAGATTGCCAAACCTCCTGAAGATGCCATGGTTGACACTTTTGACATGAGTAATTATGTCATCTCAAGGGTTGAGCTTGGTAAAGTGACTCATGAGGGTGTCAAAGCAGATTTCCAGACCACTGCCAGTACCCTACTTGAAAAGTATGATGAAGCCAAGAGGGAGAAGGAGCAATACAAAGCAAAAGCAGAATAACTGGCTGCTGTCCTTCAGAAAATAGTGAAGTCATCAGAAATAGTAGAACCTATGGCAGTGATAGTGGAAGATCCCCTCATACAGAAGGTTGAAAAAGCCCAAGCTAGAGGCAAGATAGTGGGGGATGTAGTGGAGCGGTTGTTGGCTCAAGGACGAGTTCTGTTAAAAAATGCTATGGAAAGAAAGGAGAAAATGGACAAAGCTAAAGCTGAGCTGGACAATCTGGTAGATCTACTTTCACAAGAGTTGCAAGATCAAGAAGAGAGCCTAGAAGAGTGGATAGATATGAAGAAGATCAAAATTAAGAATCTAATCACCATTGGGGTCGTCACCAACAGGGAAGCATATCTCAAGACCAAGGAGACTCTAGCTCATTGTATTTTCATAATAAAGAGTCTACTTGAAGGTCTGTGCCAAGCTCGAGAAGCCAGTGAAGATAGTGATGTCACACTCCTACACCAGCTGGAAGAACTTCCTTGCACCTTGATAAGGGAAGATCATAGTTTTCTCACAGCATAGGAAATGATAAGTTCTTTTGAAGAAATGGTACAAAAGAAATTTGAAGAGGAAGCTCCCTCTGTGCTCTCAATGGATAACCTGTATGATCAACATTTGACTCTGGAGAACTTGAAGGATAATTTAGACAAGCATGAAAAGGCGGTAAAGGTGGTAAAAGATTCAATTCTCTAAGCTCACACCATCTCTGAAAACACAGCGAAACTAGATGCATGCGAAATGTCAATTGTTTAAACAATGTATCAGAACTTCCCGAGGAAAAAAGATGGAGGAAGCTAGTGCCTTAGCTTGTTTTTCTTAGATGTTAGGTAAATTGAATTTTGTTTTGGACATCTACACATGTAATTTTCCAAAATGTAATTACATGTGAAACAAGAGAAGTCATAAGTCAAATAGGACTCTCTTGTTGAATAAGTCAAAGTAGTTGTAGATTTCCTAAATTTTCTCAAGGTCTTTCCCTATAAATAAAGGGGGCCTCTTTTGTAAATATCTATCTTTTGTCTATTGCAAGAAAACTCTAGCAAATTGAGAAGCAAATCAAGACTTTGTGCTTTTTGTGAAAATCAATATTCAAATATTTATCAATACAAGAAAGCAAGTTCAATTCCAATCTTTGTCTTGGGATTATTTGTGTTGTGATAGTTTTATTCTTACGTCTTGCTATCATAATCTTATTTGATAATAATTGAAGTGTGGAGTTTGTTTCAAGTGATGGAAGAGCACTCTTAATTTGATTCTAATAAACTTTGTGTTATCAAATCAGTTGTGGGTTATATGTTCATGTTTGTGAGAATACAATAGTTTGGAGACTTTGTGCTGCAAGTTGTTATATTCGATTTACTTTTATCATCTTTAAGAGGAGTGAAGACTTTGGGCTGCATTCTACTTCAAATAGTTCCGTTTACAAGTAGTAAGTGAGGTAATAGAAAACTTTGTGTTTCTATGATTTTGTGATAATTTATAAGTCTTCTTTCAAAAGTTTGAAACATAAACATCTATTCTGAAAAAAGAGAATGAGATGAGATGGAACCACCACAAACATAGTTTTTAGTGTACATAAATTTTATAAGTTGTTTGATTTGCAAAAGTTAAGTAATTAGAGGGAACCTCCCCTTGCTAAGAGGAGAGACTTTGTCTCATCATAGCTGTGGCTGATATACCCATTTTGCTGTTAGCAAGTTAACAACAAAATATTCACCCCATAGATTGTAATCAGGTTCTGGGTGAGAGTGTTGACATCTGTCCTGTCTCTGAACTAATTGTAGATGAGTTCCCCAAGTTGATCCCATCCAGTGATCAAACCAGGCTGCAAGCTTCTATACCATTCTTTTGCTTTGCCATTGAGGGATGATGCCAACAACAAGAGAGTATGATTTTCATTGGTGACATTATGAATAGAGCATAAACTGGCAACATCTTGAATGTGATCTGCAGGGCAAATAGAGCCATCTCCAAGAAAGTGAGGCAGTGCCTTCCATGCTGTCTCAGGAACCTAACCCTGCTTCTGAAGAACAAGAGGACTTGAATCTCAAGTCACAAAGGGTAGATCTCTTTGAATATTTAGGTGCACATAAATACCAGGGGATGCCATGATCTGCAAGGGCAAAGATTCAAGAAAGATCCACCAGTAGAGTCGCCAGAAGGAAGATTCATGCACCTATGAGCAGATATTTCTATGATTTTCCATCAAAACCACAAAATACAGGGGAAAGCTTCAAGAAAAACAAAGACTCAAGTCTTTGAATCGGGTCCCACCAGGCGTACCAAAAACTATTGATGTGTAAATCTGAGGGTCTAATCCAGCAGCAACATGGGATGTTTTTGAGATGTGGGAATGCTTCTCAGAAACAACCTCAAGATTTTAAGGAAGCTGGCTCTTCCGTTCTTCAATGGGGTTTGAGAAAAAGTTAGAAAGAAACCCAGATTACAAAAAATAAATGCCTAATCCTAAGGCGATCCACCATATTTGAAACTTAGTTTGCACAGTGTTAACCGTGTATGATTTAACTGGATTTAAAGAGCAAAATACGCATGATTAAAACTCAGTTTTAAAACATATTAAACAGATGCAAAATAAACAGAGATATTAAAAGCAAGAAACATAGATATCCAAGTATGCACAGAACACCATCTTATTATTTGAATAACTAGTTACAGAGGCAAAGGTTGCTGCACAAAATGACTATTACATTCTCATAAGAAATAACTGCAAAGGCAAAAAGATAGAAAATCTATATCTACTGCTCCAACTCTCTGATCTCTAAAGTGTAGAACTCTGAATGTGTCTCTAGAACTCTCTTTAATGTGACCCAGATCTACCCATTTATACCCTGAAAGACTCAACAAAAATACCTCAATGGCCTCTCTACAAATCTGCAACTGAAACTCCACAAAATCTGGCATAAAATCCGGCACCAATCTATTATTTGAAACCAAACTGTGACTTTCTGTGGCTGAGAAAAAATGCATCTCTGTGTCATGAAAGAAAACTCTTCCTGCCACTACTCTTCTTATTTCCTGTAGCTTTCTATTAAAAATGAAACATTGTTGCTTAGGAGAAAATTAGGACTACACCATTTTATTTCCCATGAGTTAAAAAGTCTATTTTACCTTCTCAAGGAAAAGTTACTGTTATCACCCAGATTTGCACCCTTTGCCACAGTTATGAAACCTCAGCAACCTGGGGTAACATTGGAATGATCTCGAAGTGTGGGACCTTGCAATCTGAGATCAGACCTCCAGAGAAGGCTAGTTCCTTGGTCTAAGCCTACAACTGAGAGCGGTGATACTAAACCTAGTGCTAAAAGCTTACAAAGGAAAGAGTTAGAAGGAAACCTGAAAGGGAAAGGGAGGCGATATACCAAATTTAGTGAGTGATGGTGGTCGTGGTGTGGACACAACAATGATTTTTTCAATACTGAGGGAGATTTCACGTAGACTTAAGTTGGTTGAGGCTTCGGTATGAAATTCAACCTGCAGAGGGGCCGTTTTACCCACAGAATAGACTACAACTTCAAGTGAAACACAGAAATCCAGCATAAAAGAGGCGAGAAGTCAGCATCTATTAATCATGAAGGTCATGAAAACTATTACAATACAAAAATATTTCATAGAAGGGTTACACCCACATAGCTAATTACACTCATTGATGGATAAGAGGAAGACAATAGAGGCCAGATTCAGGCACAGTGAGTCGCATTCCCATACCCTTGTAATTACACTAAGAGGTCTGACTACAAAAATCTAGCAGCATAACAGCCCCAAAATACCATCCCCTTGTCAAAAGAGTTTTACATGTCTTATATAAGCTAGAGGCCTACCAGAAGAGCACTGAGTCTCAGAAGAGTAGAAATAAGGCCATAAATGCCAGCAGCAGGAGAGTATGGGCAGAGGCATGGCGAAGGGACAGGGACTATGCCTTTGCCAGGCCAAAACATAGAAAACCTCAGCCAGGATGTAAGAAAGGACGGGGCATGGAGAAAGAGCCTCCAAAGTCACCGTTCATCATGCAGGAAAAGGTCTTGAAGGGCAGAGAGCCCATATGCCATGAATGTGCCTGCAGAACTTCACCAACCCAAGCCACTGTGTAGAGAAAAACCCTTCAAAACTTCAAGGTGGCTGCTAAAATGTCCAATCGACCCAAACATGCAAAGCCAGATCCAAAAAATGGAAACTGGAAAATCCCCCCAACACCTGCTCAAATGAAAGAGGAGGCAAAAAAAAGCATTTTTACCTCTTACAGCATGTTGAAATTCACTAAAATGGGGAAGATATAGGTGAACAAAGTTCTGGTCAACTGCCTGTATATATCACTTTTGCATCTGTGTACATATCAGCCTCTGAAAATACCTCCAAGTCTGCTTTTGCATGTATAAAATGCTTTGTATGTCCGCCAAATTTTTTGGCACCAAAAGGCCTCTGCAATCGCTTTCATAAAAATGCATTTGAAACTATCTTTGTATATGCAAGAGCCTTTGTATATCTGCTCGCCGCTGCCACGTGGCACCTCCTGATTTGCTATTAAGTTGGTTTGTTTTTGGTGGCATTGAGAAACTACATCTTCCCTTTGTATATCGCATGTACATGCAAATATACAATCGCATGCACACATGCAAGCTGCAGACCTGAAAAATCATTAACCCTTCTGTATTCTGAGATAGGTCCAACTTGTATATCCTTTTGTATGTTTACATTGTATATTGCTAATATACAAAAGCCCATATGTACAAGCCGCGGATTTGAACTGCATCAGCTGCATTTGATCTTTTCATGAAATCCGGCTTGTATATTGAAATGCATATTGGGTTGTATATGCGAACATACAACAGCCAATATACAAGCGGTGGGCCCCAACCTTGTCTTTCCTTTTGTATCATCTACTTGTATATCGGCACATACAACACCGATATACAAGCCGCTGACCTGAAACTCTTTATGAAACCACTGAAAAATGCAATCGGGTCTGGGTTTGCATGTTAACTCTTGTATATTTGGTTGTATATGCAAATATACAACCGCATATACAAACCACTGTAGCACCTTTTGAATATACATATACTGCTTTTGCCTTTTGCACATCTGACTTGCATGTTTACAAAACACTTTGTATATCGCCAATATACAAAAGCTCTTGTATATTGCAGACCCCACCTCCTGCATATTCGGCCCTGTATATTTCTTTGCATGTTTCGATTGTATGTAGAAGACATACAATGCAAAATATACATTCTTCTTTGTTCCTTGAGCCGATGCATATTTACTATAGTAGATGCATATTTCTTTGTATATTGGCCTTCTATGTGCTGACATACAACCAAATATACAAGCAACTGTTCATGCCCACTTGTATGTAGAAGACATACAATCCTCCTTTGTATATGCGCAGGCCCCACCTCTTGGATCTTGGCAATATACAAATGCCTTTGTATATCTCCTGCTTGTATATGGCCGCCAATGTACATTGCAAATGCACATTCATCTTTGTATCTTTGCGGGACCCACCAAATGTATGTTCGGCCTTTGTATATCGCAATATACAAAGCATTGTAGCAAATGTATATCGGGCTTGTATGTCAAATATACAACACAATATACAAACCTTCTCAGATACAAACAGGGAATCTCGATGGAATATACCTGCAATGTATATTTTTGATTGTATATAGTTGCTTGTATGTGCGAACATACAAAGCAATATGCAAGCCCTTTTCATACAAACATGGAATATTCTGGGGAAACTTCAATGTATATTCACTTTGCATATTAACTTGCATCTTTTCTTGTGGCCTGATATACAAACTGGCAATATTCTCGGGGACCCTGCGAAAGATTCCCCCTTTGTATCTACACTTCTTAAGCCCAATATACATACAGAAATGCATATAACCTAATTTTTTCATCATTTTCTAAGGTCGATAGGGATTTTGCAAGCCTGCCAAATGGACATTTGACTGTATGTTGACCAAAACTTTGACAATGAATAACTTCTTTGTTTGGTTGAATTTCAGGGTGATGTAAAAAGCAAACCTACCTATTTTTTCAAGCTCTTTCCAATGGTAAGGTTTTCTAGGCAAGGTTCCCTAGGAAATTTGGCACCTTAAGCTTTATAGGAACTTTTTAAAGGGATTTTCCAAGAAAATACCAGGTTGACTAGTTAGCTCTGAGCAGAGGGAAATAGGGTAAAAGTTACCTAGTATCTTATTCTATAAAGCATCATTTTACAAGCAGAGGGACCCACCATTTAAAATGAGAGGCAATATAAAACATTCTCTTTAAAACTTACCTCTCCCGTAAGCTTAGAATATGAGAAACTTATATTTAATAAGTTTTACTTATTAAAGGGAGGGCCCACCTCATTTGTTTCATTAATAAAAGACCCTTTCTTATTAAAATCATGTGACATTTGCATTTAATTAAATGAAGTGAAGCATTTGTATCTCCTGTGCACGGACTCCACCACATGGCTCCTTCTGCTTCATTCTTGATTTCCTTTCTACTTCTTCCGCATCTGACGCGTGGAAGACTCTGCATAAATTCTATTTCTCTTCATTGCCTCGGGTGCCTACATGTGGAGCATTCCACAGCTCCTCCTTTAAACTGTATCTTCCTTCTGCAGCTGCCACTTGTCAAACTCCATAGAAATTTTAACCTTCTTTCTATGTTGCACTTGCCAACACGTGGAAGACTTTGCTGCCTTCTAAGTTGCAACAACTTTTACCCCGCAGCTTCCAAGTGTCACTATCCACATCAATTTTGTGCTTCTCTCTTTTTTTTCCTACATCTCATGCATGGAAGACTCTGCATCAATTTTCCTATATCTATTATTGATGATGGCTGTGGCTTTTAGTTACTGTGTCTCTATACATTTCAAAAAGTTTTAAATGGTGCAAAATTTTGTCACCAATTTATGGCAACTGGCTGGGAGAGTGGGCTTGCTCACTCCGAACTTAGAATCTCTGATTAGCAAATTAGTACCTTATCCATTGGGCATATAGAGTCACATTACTGAAATTGAAACATCCACAGAAAGTGAAGACACATCTGAACCTGAAGATGCATGACTGAAAAACACTCTACAACCAAAACTGACCAACCATAACTAATGATGACTGAAACTTGAAACTGATACAGAGTTGAATCACAGAAATTGGCCCTCATTCTGCGACATGATTGAAACACTGAGACTGAAGCAAGATCCTCAATTCTGCTTTGTATCTGAGACTTATTGAAAACAAAACTAACTGAATCTGAAACTAATTCTACTGAGACTAATGCTACTGTAGCTTATTTAGCATCTAACATCAAACTACTGACATATGGGATGCATAGGAATATGTCTGTGTATGAGGAAAAATTGATTAAATCTAAACTAATAAAACCAAAAACCAATCACATAAAGCGAACCAATCTAAGTAAAAGCTATTATCATAAAATCAAAGACAAATGAAAGCTATTACCAAAATTTGTGTTGTTCCCTTTAGAAATGTGTGGATTGCTCAATGAAGTTGTGAAACCATAGCGGCAACAAGCAAGTAGTGTGCTCAAGAGATCAATGTTAAGAGATTGTAAGGTTGCTCAATTGACGCATTTTGTATGCTCAAAGCTCTATTAAGTATGCCCGAGAATACGATCGAAAAGGGAGGTAATGAAGGAGATGAGGGGGGTTTATATAGGTTTCAATTAATATCGATCAACGATCCAGATAATTCAGAAGATCAATGGAGGAGAACAGTTGAGGAACGTGCAATGAATAAGAAGAAGCCAAGTGTCACACAAAAGCTATTTTATTTGAGTTAAACACCTTCTTTTCTAAAGATAAGACATGCTTTTCATAAATTAGAAAGTTTTTTTCTAATTTAAGAGAAATTGATAAAAACAAGGTTGAGTGAAAAGATAACTCAAATTAAGATTTGCTTTTGCATGATTTCAGGGAAATTAAATAATAAATTATTTAATTTTGTGTGCATGGAGAAGAAGATTTATTTTTAGAAGATTTGAAAGATATTTGTAGATAAGAAAGCAAATTAAATAAATAAATTTATTTAATTGTTGTGCATGATTTGGACGAATAAATAAAATACTTGATTTATCTTATTTTTGGAGAATGAGAGAATTTAAATAAATTTGATTTGATTTATTTAAATTTGTTAGAAGAATTTGATTTAATTAAATAATTAGAAATTATTTAATTGTTTGGATAAGAGGGAATTTGTGATGAATTAATTAAATAATTGGATTATTTAATTAATGTGGACTTTAGATTTGGACAGAAGATAATGATCTAATTAAATAATTAAAATTATTTAATTGTCAAAGAATAACAGAGGAATTTAATTTTAATTAATTAAATAAAAAGGATTTATTTAATTAATGTCGCAATTTTGTGATTTAGAAGAATTTGATGAAATTAATTAAATAATTAGATTATTTAATTAATGTTGAGTGCAGGTGATTAGGAAGAAATGACAAAATGTAAGTATTGCAATGACGTGGTCATTTTAGGGTGTCTATAATGTCCATTCACTGGAATGGCAAAATAACTGCCAAATCTGATAATGTTGCTCTAATTTATCCACATCAAATTGAAAATGAACCAGATAAATTGTATGAAGAAATACAACAATATTTTGTAGCTTTTTACTTCTCTGCACTTAGGAGAGTCTCTTTTTGTCTCAAAACACCAGTTAGGCTGACCTGCATGTTGTTTCTATTTCAGTGGAGGGCGGGGAGGGAAAATAAAACACTGAAACTCTTTCCTCTATTTACATTTCAAAACTTTTACTGCCAGAAACTCATTAGTGACCTCTGTTGTTGACTCTTCATCCGAATGATGATCCATGATAGCATCAAGATCTAGCTGACAAGTGACAGAACTGCCCAAAACAGTCCTGAATCTGATTGGGATCCCTTCGTGCAAGAAGAAATGTGTAGAATCTAACTCTGTTTGTGACATCATATGTGGTTCTACACTGTGGCAAATGTCTCTCTAAATCTCATCATCTTTTAGTAGTGAAACTTCATCAAGAAGAAGACAATAACCATTTGCAAAAATAGTAAATGAATCAGGTCTTGAATCTTCCTCTGTTTCAACATTTTCTCCATGATCTGCTACAAATAAACCTTGTACTTTCTCAATAGCAAGATCAACCTCATTTAGTAGCTGATAGCCTTCCTGCAAAAGTGAAAACAAATCCTCATCATGCCACAAATGTTCCTCATGCATCTCTGTGTCTTCTTCCTGTAGGTGTGAAAATTCATTGCAGTAATAAAGACACTCATCCTTTAAAGATTTTAGAATGTCATTTGTGTCCTCCTCAAAATAAGGCATAGACTGTTCATAACCATTTACCCAATACTTTTTAGCTTCAAAGCCGTTCTTGCAGTACTTTTTAGCTTCTAGAAACCTCACCTCATAAGCATCTTCTGAATCTGATTTAAGATTTGATAGTAATTTTGGATCTCCCTTTGCCACATATGCTTGATACTGGTAACCAGAAGGACACACAGGAGCCACTTTCTTGCTTGTAATTTGATTCTTGATACTTGATTTTTCTTGAATGTCAAAGTGACAGAGAACTTGGTCAATGGCTTCTATGGAATGACTAGCAGCTATAGAAGTTTGTAAAGGGTAATTTTCAAGACAATTAGGCATTCTCTAGCTATATTCATATTACTGTTCATAAGAATCTTGAGGCATTAAACATAGATCAGCATGGTACAAGTTTTGACCTTTTAACTCATTGATCTCATGGGAGAGGGTTTTAATTAGTTCTTTCACAGCACTCATCTCCTCATGATTTGTCAAATCAGCAAGGAGGGTGGGTGGATTAAAATTTGTATGCATCTAGTTACAAGACAGAGTCTGAGATAAGGTATTTACATGAGGCATTAGTTGTTTTAAGGGAAGAGGAAGCAGTTTACCAGACAATATGAGATTACTTTCAGCCTTAATGGCAAAATCATATGACTGAGGTAGAGTTTCACCTCCTAGGGATTGTATAATGATAGAAATCATAGGGTCTAAAGCCTTTAAATAATACAAGAAAGCAAAGGCTGGAGGGGGCCTCATGTTTATAGAAAACATTTTCCATACTTTGTCAAATCTTGAATTGAAATCATCTATGGGCTCCATAGGATGCCTCTTGATTGTAATCAGATTCTAGGTGACAGTGCTGACATCTGTCCTGTCTCTGAACTGATTGTAGATGAGTTCCCCAAGTTGATCCCATCCAGTGATTGAACCGGGCTGCAAGCTTCTGTACCATACTTTTGCTTTGCCTTTGAGGGATGATGCCGACAACAAGAGAGCATGATTTTCAGTGGTGACATTATGAATAGAGCATAAACTGGCAACATCTTGAGTGTGATCTGCAGGGCAAACAAAGCCATCTCCAAGAAAGTGAGGCAGTGCCTTCCATGCTGTGTCAAGAACCTGACCTTGCTGCTGAAGAACAAGAGGACTTGAATCCCAAGTCACAAAGGGTAGATCTCTTTGAATATTCAGGTGCACATAAATACTAGGGGCTGCCATGATCTGCAAGGGCAAAGATTCAAGAAAGATCCACCAGTAGAGTCACTAGAAGGAAGATTCATGCTCCTATGAGCAGATATTTCTATTATTTTCCATCAAAACCACAAAATACAGGGGAAAGATTCAAGAAAAACAAACACTCAAGTCTTTGGATCAGGTCCCACCGGGCGTGCCAAAAACTGTTGATGCATAAATCTATGGGTCTAATCCAGCAGCAACATGGGAAGTTTCTAAGATGTGGGAATGCTTCTCAAAAACAACCTCCAGATTTTAAGGAAGCTGGCTCTTCCGTTCTTCAATGGGGTTTGAGAAAAAGTTAGAAAGAAAACTAGATTGAAGAAAATAAATGCCTAATCCTAAGGCAATCCACCAGATTTGAAACTTAGTTTGTACAGTGTTAACCGTGTATGATTTAACTAGATTTAAAGAGCAAAATATGCATGATTAAAACTCAGTTTTGAAACATATTAAATAGAGGCAAAATAAATAGAGATATTAAAAGCAAGAAACATATATATCCAAGTATGCACAGAACACCATCTTATTATTTGAATAACCAGTTACAGAGACAAAGGTTGCTGCACAAAATGACTATTACGTTCTCATAAGAAATAACTGCAAAGGCAAAAAGATAGAAAATCTATATCTACTGCTCCAACTCTCTGATCTGTAAAGTGTAGAACTCTGAATGTGTCTCTAGAACTCTCTTTAATGTGACCTAGATCTGCCCATTTATAACCTGAAAGACTCAACAAAAATACCTTAATGGCCTCTCTACAAATCTGCTACTAAAACTCTGCAAAATCTGGCATAAAATCTGGTACCAATCTGTTATTTGAAACTGAACTGTGACATTCTGTGGCTGAGAAAAAATGCATCTCTGTGTCATGAAAGAAAACTCTTGCTACCACTGCTCTTCTTATTTCTTGTAGCTTGCTATTAAAAATGAATCATTACTGCTCGGGAGAAAATTATGGCTACACCATTTTATTTCCCATGAGTTAAAAAGTCTATTTTACCTTCTCATGGAAAAGTTACTGTTATCACCCAAATTTGCACCCTTTGCCACAGTTATGAAACCTCAGCAACCTAGGGTAACATTGGAATGATCTCGAAGTGTGGGACCTTGCAATTCAAGATCATACCTCTAGAGAAGGTTCGTTCCTTGCTCTAAGCCTACTACTGAGAGCGGTAATACTAAACCTAGTGCTAAAAGCTTGCAGAGGAAAGAATTAGAAGGAAAACTGAAAGGGAAAGGGAGGCGATACACTAGATTTAGTGAGTGATGGTGGTCGTGGTGTGGACACAACAATGATATTTTCAATATTGAGGGATATTTAATGCAGACTTATGTTGGTTGAGGCTTCAGTATGAAATTCAACCTACAGAGGGGTCATTTTACGCACAGAACAGACTACAACTTCAAGTGAAACACAGAAATCTAGCATAAAAGAGGGGAAAAGTCAGCATCTATTAATCATGAAGGTCCTAAAAACTGTTACAATATAGAAATATTTCATAGCAGGGTTACACCCACATAGCTAATTACACTCATTGGTGGATAAGAGGAAGACAGCAGAGGCCAGATTCAGGCACAGTGAGTCACATTCCATACCCTTGCAAAAAATCTGGCAACATAACAGCCCCAAAATACCATCCCCTTGTCAAAAGAGTTTTACATGTCTTATATAAGCTAGAGGCCTTCCAGAAGAGTGTTGGGTCTCAAATTTGTAGAAATGAGGCCATAAATGCCAACAGCATGAGAGTATGGGCAGAGGCATGGCGAAGGGACAGGGGTTATGCTTTTGCTAGGCTAAAACATAGAAAACCTCGGCCAAGACGCAAGAAAGGATAGGGCATGGAGAAAGAGCCTCCAAAGTCACCGTCCATCATGCAGGAAAAGGTCCTAAAGGGCAGAGAGCCCATACGCCATGAATGCACCTACAGAACTTCACCAACCCGAGCCACTGTGTAGAGAAAAACCCTTCAAAACTTCAAGGCGGCCGCTGAAACGTCCAATCGACCCAAACATGCAAAGCCAGATCCAAAAAATGGAAACTAGAAAATTGTCCCAAAACCTACTCAAATGAAAGAGGAGGCAAAAACAAGCATTTTTTCCTCTTACAGCATGTTGAAATTTGATGAAATGGGGAAGATATAGGTGGTCAAAGTTTTGGTCAACTGGCTGTATATATCACTTTTGCATCTGTGTACATATCGGCCTCTGAAAATACCTCCAAGTCCACTTTTGCATGTACAAAATGCTTTGTATGTCCACCGATTTTTTTGGTGCCAAAAGGCCTCTGCAATCGCTTTCAGAACACTGCATTTGAAACTGTCTTTGTATATGCAAGAGCCTTTGTATATCTGCTCACCGCTGCCATGTGTCACCTCCTGATTTACTGTTGAGTTGGTCTGTTTTTGGTGGCACTGAGAAACTGCATCTTCCCTTTGTATATCGCATGTACATGCAAATATACAATTGCATGCACACGTGCAAGCTGCGGACTTGAAAAATCATTAACCCTTCTGTATTCTGAGACAGGTCCGGCTTGTATATCCTTCTGTATATTTCCATTGTATATCACCGATATACAAAAGCCCATATGTACAAGCCGCGGATTTGAACTGTATCACCTGCATTTGATCTTTTCATGAAATCTGGCTTGTATACTGAAATGCACATTAGGTTGTATATGCGAACATACAACCGCCAATATACAAGCGGTGGGCCCCGGCCTTGTCTTTCCTTTTGTATCTTCTGCTTGTATATTGGCACAGACAACACCGATATACAAGCTGTGGACCCAAAACTCTTTATGAAACCACTGAAAAATGCAATCGGGTCTGGGTTTGCATGTTAACTCTTGTATATTTGGTTGTATATGCAAATATACAACCACATATACAAACCGCTGTAGCACCTTTTGAATATACATATACTGCTTTTGCCTTTTGCACATCTAACCTGCATGTTTGCAAAACACTTTGTATATCGCCGATATACAAAAGCTCTTGTATATTGCGGACCCCACCTCCTACATATTCAGCCCTGTATATTTCTTTGCATGTTTCGATTGTATGTAGAAGACATACAATGCGAAATATACATTCTCCTTTTCTCCTTGAGCTGATGCATATTTACTGTAGTAGATGCATATTTCTTTGTATATTGGCCTTGTATGTGCTGACATATAACCAAATATACAAGCAACTGTTCACGCCCACTTGTATGTAGAAGACATACAATCCTCCTTTGTATATGCGCGGGCCCCACCTCTTAGATCTTGGCAATATACAAATGCCTTTGTATATCTCCTACTTGTATATGGCCGCCAATGTACATTGCAAATGCACATTCATCTTTGTATCTTTGCAGGACCCACCAAATGTATGTTCGGCCTTTGTATATCGCAACATACAAAACATTGTACCAAATGTATATCGGGCCTGTATGTCAAATATACAACACAATATAAAAACCTTCTCAGATACAAACAGGGAATCTTGATGGAATATACCCGCAATGTATATTTTTGATTGTATATCGTTGCTTGTATGTGTGAACATACAAAGCAATATGCAAGCCCTTTTCATTAAAAAATGAAATATTCTAGGGAAACTTCAATTTATATTCACTTTGCATATTAACTTGCATCTTTTCTTGTGGCCCGATATACAAACAAGGAATATTCTCGGAAACCCTGCAAAAGATTCCCCCTTTGTATCTACACTTCTTAAGCCCAATATACATACAGAAATGCATATAACCTAATTTTTTCATCATTCTCTAAGGCCAATAGGGATTTTGCAAGCCTGCCAAATGAATATTTGACTGTATGTTGACCAAAACTTTGACCATGAATAACTTCTTTGTTTGGTCAAATTTCAGGGTGATGTAAAAAGCAAACCTGCCTATTTTTTCAAGCTCTTTCCAATGGTAAGGCTTTTTAGGAAAGGTTCCCTAGGAAATTTGGCACCTTAAGCTTTATAGGGACTTTTTAAAGGGATTTTCAAGGAAAATACCAAGTTGACTATTTAGCTCTGAGCAGAGGGAAATAGGATAACAGTTACCCAGTATCTTATTCTATATAGCATCATTTTACAAGCAGAGTGACCCACCATTTAAAATGAGAGGTAATATAAAATATTCTCTTTAAAACTTACCTCTCCCGTAAGCTTAGAATATGAGAAACTTATATTTAATAAGTTTTACTTATTAAAGGGAGGGCCAACATCATTTGTTTCATTAATAAAAGACCCTTTCTTATAAAAATCCCGTGACATTTGCATTTAATTAAATGAAGTGAACCATTTGTATCTCCCGTGCGTGGACTCCACCACATGGCTCCTTCCACTTCATTCTTGATTTCCTTTCTATCGCTTCCACATCTAACACATGGAAGACTCTGCATAAATTCTATTTCTCTTCATTGCCTTGGGTGCCTGCACGTGGAGCATTCCGTAGCTCCTTCTTTAAACTGTATCTTCCTTCCGCAGCTGCCACTTCTCCGACTCCGTAGCAATTTTAACCTTCTTTCTATGTTGCGCTTGCCAACACATGGAAGACTCCATTGCCTTCTGAGTTGCAACAACTTTAACCTCGCAGCCTCCAAGTGTCACTGTCCGCATCAATTTTGTGCTTCTCTCTTTTTTTTTCTACATCTCACACGTGAAAGACTCTGCATCAATTTTCATGTATCTATTATTGATGATGGTTGTGGCTTTTAGTTGCTGTGTCTCTATACATTTCAAAAAATTTGAAATGATGCAAAATTTTGTCACCAGTTTATGGCGACTGGCTGGGAGAGTGCGCTTGCTCACTCCGAACTCAGAATCTCTGATTAGCAAATTAGTGCCTTATCCATTGGGCATATAGAGTCACATTACTGAAATTGAAACATCCACAGAAAGTGAAGACACATCTGAACCTGAAGATGCATGACTGAAAAACACTCTGCAACAAAAACTAACCAACCATAACTGATGATGATTGAAACCTTGAAACTAATACAGAGTTGAATCACAGAAATTGGCCCTCATTCTGGGACATGATTGAAACACTGAGACTGAAGCAAGATCCTCAATTCTGCTTTGTAGTTGAGACTTATTGAAAACAATTTTAACTGAATCTGAAACTAATTATACTGAGACTAATGCTATTGTAGCTTATTTATCATCTAATATCAAACTACTAACATATGGGATGCATAGGAATATGTCCATTCACTAGAATGGCAAAATAACTGCCAAATCTGATAATGTTGCTCCAATTTATCCACATCAAATTGAAAATGAACCAGATAAATTGTATGAAGAAATACAACAATATTTTGTACCTTTTTACTTCTCTACACTAAGGAGAGTCTCTTTTTGTTTCAAAACACCAGTTAGGCTGACCTACATGCTATTTCTGTTTCAGTGGAGGGCAGGGAGGGAAAATAAAACACTGAAACTCTTTCCTCTATTTGTATTTAAAAAATTTTACTGCCAAAAACTCATTAGTGGCCTATGTTGTTGACTCTTCATTCCAATGATAATCCATGATAGCATCAAGATCTAGCTGAAAAGTGACAGAACTACCCAGAACAGTCCTGAATCTGATTGGGATCCCTTCATGCAAGAAGAAATGTGTAGAATCTAACTCTGTTTGTGACATTATATGTGGTTCTGCACTGTGGCAAATGTCTCTCTAAATCTCATCATCTTGTAGCGGTGAAACTTCATCAAGAAGAAGAGAATAACCATTTGCAAAAATAGTAAATAAATCAGGTCTTGAATCTTCCTCTATTTCAACATTTTCTCCATGATCTCCTACAAATAAACCTTGTACTTTCTCAATAGCAGGATCAAACTCATTTAGTAGCTGATAGCCTTGTTGTAAAAGTGAAAACAAATCCTCATCATGCCACAAATGTTCCTCATGCATCTCTATGTCTTCTTTCTACAGGTGTGAAACTTCATTGCAGTAATAAAGACACTCATCCTTTGAAGATTTTGGTATAATGTCATTTGTATCCTCCTCAAAATTAGGCACCGACTGTTCATAACCATTTACCCAATACTTTTCAGCTTTAAAGCCCTTCTTGCAGTACTTTTTAGCTTCTAGAAACCTCACCTCATAAGCATCTTCTGAATTTGATTTAAGATTTGATAGTAATTCTGGATCTCCATTTGCCACATATGCTTCATACTGGTAACCAGAAGGACACACAGGAGCCACTTTCTTGCTTGTAATTTGATTCTTGATACTTGATTTTTCTTGAATGTCAAAGTGATAGAGAACCTAGTCAATGGCTTCTATGGAATGACTAGTAGCTATAGAAGTTTGTAAAGGGTAATTTTCAAGACAATTAGGCATTTTTTGGCTATATTCGTACTGCTATTCATAAGAATCTTGAGGCATTAAACATAGATCAGCATGGTACAGTTTTTGACCTTTTAACTCATTGATCTCATGGGAGAGGGTTTTAATTAGTTCTTTCGCAGTACTTATCTCCTCATGATTTGTCAAATCAACAAGGAGGGTGGGTGGATTAAAATTCGTATGCATCTGGTTACAAGACAGAGTCTGAGATAAGGTATTTACATGAGGCATTAGTTGTTTTAAGGGCAGAGGAGGCAATTTACTAGACAATATGAGATTACTTTCAGCCTTAATGGCAAGATCATATGACTGAGGTAGAGTTTCACCTCCTAGGGATTGTATCATGACAGAAATCTCAGTGTCTAAAGCCTTTAAATAATACAAGAAAGCAAAGGCTGGAGGGGGCCTCATGTTTATAGAAAATTTTTTCCATACCTTGTCAAATCTTGAAATGAAATCATGTATGGGCTCCATATGATGCCTCTTGATTGTAATCAAGTTCTGGATGAGAGTGTTTACATCTGTCCTGTCTCTGAACTAATTGTAGATGAGTTCCCCAAGCTGATCCCATCTAGTGATCGAACCAGACTACAAGCTTCTATACTATTCTTTTTCTTTGCCTTTGAAGGATGATGCCAACAAGAGAGCATGATTTTCAGTGGTGAGATTATGAATAGAGCCTAAACTGGTAACATCTTGAATGTGATCTATAGGGCAAACAGAGCCATCTCCAAGAAAGTGAGGCAGTGCCTTCCATGTTGTGTCAGGAACCTAACCCTGCTACTGAAGAATAAGAGGACTTGAATCCCAAGTCACAAGGGTACATCTCTTTGAATATTCAGGTGCACATAAATACTAGGGGCTGCCATGATCTGCAAGGCCAAAGATTCAAGAAAGATCTGCCAGTAGAGTCGCCTAAAGGAAGATTCATGCTCCTATGAGCAGATATTTCTATGAGTTTCCATCAAAACCACAAAATACAGGGGAAAGATTCAAGAAACAAAAAGACTCAGGTCTTTGAATCAAGTCCCACCGGGCGTGCCAAAAATTGTTGATGCGTAAATTTGTGGGTCTAATCCTGCAGCAACATGGGAAGTTTCTAAGATGTGGGAATGCTTCTCAAAAACAACCTCCAGATTTTATGGAATCTAGCTCTTCCATTCTTCAATGGGGTTTGAGAAAAAGTTAGAAAGAAAACTAGATTGCAGAAAATAAATGTCTAATCCTAAGGCGATCTGCCAGATTTGAAACTTAGTTTGCACAGTGTTAACCGTGTATGATTTAGCTGGATTTAAAGAGAAAAATATGCATGATTAAAACTCAGTTTCAAAACATATTAAACAGAGGCAAAATAAATAGAGATATTAAAAGCAGGAAACATAGATATCCAAGTATGCACAAAACACCTTCTTATTATTTGAATAACCAGTTACAGAGGCAAAGGTTGCTGCACAAAATGACTGTTACATTCTCATAAGAAATAACTACAAAGGCAAAAAGATAGAAAATCTATATTTGCTACTCCAACTCTCTGATCTGTAAATTGTAGAACTCTGAATGTGTCTCTAGAACTCTCTTTAATGTGACCCAAACCTGCCCATTTATAACCTGAAAGACTCATCAAAAATACCTCAACGGCCTCTTTACAAATCTACAACTAAAACTCTGCAAAATCTGGCATAAAATCTGACACCAATCTGTTATTTGAAACTGAACTATGACTTTCTGTGGCTGAGAAAAAATGCATCTCTGTGTCATGAAAGAAAACTCTTGCCGCCACTGCTCTTCTTATTTCCTATGGCTTGCTATTAAAAATGAAACATTGCTGCTTGAGAGAAAATTAGGGCTACACCATTTTATTTCCCATGAGTTAAAAAGTCTCTTTTACCTTCTCATGGAAAAGTTACCCAGTATCTTATTCTATAAAGCATCATTTTACAAGCAGAGGGACCCACCATTTAAAATGAGAGGCAATATAAAATATTCTCTTTAAAACTTACCTCTCCTGTAAGCTTAGAATATGAGAAACTTATATTTAATAAGTTTGACATATTAAAGGGAGGCCCACCTCATTTGTTTCATTAATAAAAGACCCTTTCTTATAAAAATCCCATGACATTTATATTTAATTAAATGAAGTGAAGCATTTGTATCTCCTGTGCGTGGACTCCACCACGTGGCTCCTTCCGCTTCATTCTTGATTTCCTTTCTACCGCTTCTACATCTAACGCGTGGAAGACTCTGTATAAATTTTATTTCTCTTCATTGCCTTGAGTGCCTACACGTGGAGCATTCCGCAACTCCTCCTTTAAACTGTCTCTTCCTTCCGCAGCTGCCACTTGTCAAACTCCGTAGCAATTTTAACCTTCTTTCTATGTTGCGCTTGCCAACAGTGGAAGACTCCGCTGCCTTCTAAGTTGCAACAACTTTTACCCCACAGCCTCCAAGTGTCACTGTCTGCATCAATTTTGTGCTTCTCTCTTTTTTTTCCTACATCTCACGCGTGGAAGACTCCGCATCAATTTTCCTATATCTATTATTGATGATGGCAATGGCTTTTAGTTGTTGTGTCTCTATACATTTGAAAAAGTTTTAAATGGTGCAAAATTTTGTCACCAGTTATACTGAGGGACAGATGACTGTGAGGGGATCATTTTTCCTATTACATTTCAGACTATCGCTGCTACTATAGGATTACCTCAAATAGGTGACACATACTTTCTAATAGTCTCAATGAGAATGGTTGACCTACAACATTGGAAGACAAGGTTCTTGAAGTAGAAAGAAAGGGTGAAGGTGATTTCAAGGCAAGGGACCTCCCGAATTTCACTACCAAGACCATAGGATGAAGTCTCGAAATTCATCATCCAATATATCACTTGTGATAGACAGTATGCCTATGTCTTTGCCCAACATTTCAGATTGCTTTGTCATCTATGCTATAATGACTTGGTTAATGTGCGGCATTATCTATTCCAATCAGTGCATAGAATGTGTAAAGAGATTCACAAAGAGCATATTAAATCCTTAGCCCATCATGGTTTAATAAAATTGCTTGTTCTTGAGGGTTTGAAACAAGTCATTCCACCCATTACCTAGTCTATTTTTGTGGGGGAAAGGGAACCTTCTAGTGATTTGGCTTTAGAAAAAGGGCTTGAGTCTCATCAAGCCCAAGGTAATGATATTGGAACTAAAACATATGAGGCTAAAAAGGCCGATACTAAAGATGAACATGTTAGTGTAGGTTTTTTATTCCTTATTATAAGGTTTTTCCTACACATTTATTGAAGCTTGCTTAGGTTAATAAAGCATGTCTTATTATGTGAGTGGTTGCGAGGTGTCACCTTCCTACATGTGAGCATCCATTAGCTATCTTGGGAAGATACCTAGCTTGTATTTTCATTCGATATTGGAGATAGTTATCTGATGCTATTTTTCCATTCGAGCATTTCATATCAATCTCAAGGTATCGTTGTTATTTTTTTTTGCATTTATAGTTTATGTTTCTAACTCTTTCAATTGATTCTGGGTTATAATCTATTTTACGAATTTTAACATGGTATCAGAGCATAGGTCATCGGTTTGAGTCCCTTGAGCCCTCGACCCTTCATCCGTGTAAGCTCAGCTTATCAACATGGTATGTAGTGGGTATGAATCCCACATGGTACGTGGTTGTATCTAGCTCTATCATGTGGGGGGTGTTGGCATAGTGACTATATTGACGATGAGATCCCTCTCCACCACTAGTACGTGCTTTTGGTGTGATGGCAAAAATCTACATGGTATCAGAGCACAAGTCATCGGTTCGAGTCCCTCGAGCCCTCAACCCTTTGTCTGTGTAAGCTCAGCTTATCAATGTGGTACGTAGTGGGTACGAATCCCACATGGTACATGGTTGTATCCGGCTCTATTGTGTGGGGGGTGTTGGCGTAGTAACTATATCAACAATGAAATCCCTATCCACCACAAGTATGTGCTTTTGGTGTGACGGAAAAATTCTACATGGTATCAGAGCACAGGTCATTGGTTCGAGTCCCTCAAGCCCTCGACCCTTCATCCGTGTAAGCTCATCTTATCAACGTGGTACGTAGTGGGTACGAATCCCACATGGTACATGGTTGTATCTAGCTCTATCATGTGGGGGGTGTTGGCATAGCAACTATATCGATGATGAGATCCCTTTCCACCACTAGTATGTGCTTTTGGTCTGACGACAAAAATCTACAGAACAATGTGAAACCAAGGAAATTGAACAAACTTCCACTTCTCAAACCCTAGTAGGACCTTCACATAATACTAGGAAAAAGAGAAAGAGGGAGCTAGTTGTTGAACCAACTTCTAGGCTACAAAATTTAGCAACTATAGCAAGCACAATAGCTGAAGAATAACATGAAGTGGCAGAATCTGACCTAGAAGTCTTAGCTACTTATCTTATGAAAGGTAAGGGTAGGCAGAGCCATGAACAGAGAAGACAAAATAGACACAAAAAAAGAGAAGCAACTCAAGGAACAACAGGTAATTGCTGAAAATATGGAAACCCCAGTTTCAACATAACAAGCTGATAGTATGAAAAATGAGAACCCACCGTGTAATACTGACGATAACCAAGAGGAAGCAATTGTTCAACTAGCTGAAGAGGTAGAATCATAGGAAGAAGAGGACGAAACAAGGGATTATGAGAAGTTAGAAGTAGACGAAGAAGACCCTACTTCCTAGAAGACTGAATAGGGGGACCACCTAGAAGACCTTGTAGGATAGCCTTCATTTGATGATTCCCCACTTTCAGAACAACCTAATCTAGAAGAAATCATCAATAAACAAAAGGAAGAAATCTGGGCTTTGAAAGACAAAATGAATCAACTAGAGACTGCAATTCCACCTCTTCAACGACACTTATAGGAAGTATATAATATAAACTAACAACAAGCCACAGAAATCAAGAGATTGAACAAACAGCTGGAGTAAATGGCTAAAGAGAAAGAGCAGGTCACAACATCCTGTATAATGAGGGAGGAACACGAGTAGAGGATTCTACAATTAAAAGCTTTCTGGAACCATGAGATCATATCCATTATACAAAGATTAACCTCTACTCCACCCAAGTAGTAACCTGAGTCTATAAGTAATCAATACATGAGGACATGCAATGTCTTCAGCTAGGGGGAAAAATGATGGGTTAAAAGCTTGTTCTCATTTTGGCTAGGTTTTAGTCCATTTACCTTGTATTTGCCTCACTCAAATCTCACCATAGTCTAGCCTTTTCTCCTCAGTTGCCACTGTTAGTTTATAAAATTAAGATGTTTAATATCTATTAAAAGAGTAAAATATACTTTAGGAAGTGATTTCTATAAGCATTAATTCAAGCGGTTGCATGTAATTAAAATAGGTTAAATGGAGACCTCCTGTAGCTGCGGGAATAGTGATGGAGATTCCTTGAATGTTGTGGACATTTTGCCTCCAACTAATTATAGTGTTTATTTCTAGTATGTTGTTATAACAATCAACTTAATGTCTCAAGAAAGAGTGGTCGTAGGACACACAATCTTTCTTATTCCATCATGTATTTTGATTTCATAACTGTGCAACAATGACTTGTATATTTTTTATCTAGTTTGTTAATCAACTGAAGATATATAAGCTACAGCATGTAGACCAAATTGTTCATCATTAATAGTATTATCATTATCTAAATTGTCTTTGAAGTTATTGTGATCAATTTTCTCCTTCATCAGTTGATAGAGAAGCAGTGCCCACTCTTAGGAAACCAATGAATGTATCTATTTTTGTTGTTTCTTTTATCTATGTGTGAGGTATGATTTATGCATTGTGAGATTAGTTCTATATAGAATAATTTAATATTAATTAATGTGTGTTTAATTTGGATTGATAAGTCATAGAATAACAATACATTTTTTACTCTGCACTATTTGAATAAGCTTATGTAGCAAGTAATATTGTAACAGTTCCTGTCACCTAAGTTTTAACAGTTCCAGTAGTAGTAGCCAATAGTTCCTGTCACACTTCCTGTAGCAGATTTAGAACAAAATCTTAAATAGGATTTCAAGTTCTAATAAGTTAAATTGCATTTCATTGCACTCAATTTGCTACCTCAAGCCCTTGAGAAAACAACCAAACATCTTTCATAAGTTTACGCCCCAAGTTCACATAGGAACAAACTGAAATTATAAACCTGAGTACCAGCCATCACTTTGAAATTACTATTCTCAGTTTTGTCCCAAAACAACCTTTAGGACCTTTTTTTTATTCACGTGCTTTGTGAAGTAGAAGTGATATTTCTTGTTTGGAGAAATAAGGATTATCTTGTTAAAATGTATTTTGAAATATACTTTGTAATCATGATATAGATGGTTTGTAAGATCATTTATTTGTTTAAAGATAATTTTATTATATGGATGCATTTTCAATTGTACTTGACATCCTATTACACTATAGGCTTTACGAATATGCTTGAAAATATTGTTTTTGTTGATTAGTTTTTTGGAGAGTGTAGTGCTACCTCTAGTGAGTAAGGTCTAACAAAGTCAAATTGGAGGTTGGAGGCACCAAAGACTGGAGGAGTTTTTATCATCTCAAACCAACTTCTTGCTTAGAGATGGCTTTTTTTTAGAGGCATGCATTTTTGTGTTTTCTATTTTTGATGCTGACAAAATTGAAAGAATGCATATATTGTGAAGTTTGGTTTTTGAAGACAACAAGGGATTTGGTGAACTCAATATGGATTATTGTCCAAATAGTTCAAGAGTATGTGGATCTAGGGAATTATACCCTTCTAAGGGTCATGAGACAACTTGACGGAGTACTGTGGATGTAGCTCAACATGGATTGTTGTCCAATAATTCACGGGATCTATGATTCGGGAGTTCGGGGAGGTGGTAATCTAGGAACTCAAGAATTCAGCTTGAGAGCTATACCTTTCTAAGGGTTATGGGGCATCTTGATGGAGTTCCACCTGATTCAGGATTTATTTCTTCAAAGAAAAATATTTTCAAGAATGTGTATTTATTTTGTGTAATCAACATGTTTTGTTATATTTTTTATTTGTGTAATATAAACCTTAAGGGGGAGTAGTGTTGGAATATTAAGGTTTACGTTAATAAAGTCACCATAGTGACTTGTAGTTTATTGTCAAGTAGTTAAAACATTAGTTGTATTCCCGTAAGATGGTAGTTCAGGAAATTATATTTGAAAGGCTTTATAAAAGCCATCTTGGAATGAATGTAAAATAATCTTGAATTCAATAATATAATATTATTCAGTGTTATTATTATGCAACCATGATTTAATTCTCTACAGTATTCTATATGCTCTATCATTTCCATCAGCTAGGGATGAACTTGATTATGGGATTTAGACCTTTCCATTCTTGTCCTTTTATTAATTTGATTATGGAAGTCATGTAATCTATCTTCAATTGTGAGGAGACTCTATCTCCTACATTCTTGTTTGTGTTGGTGTCAACCCATAATGGTTGTAGTAAGTTTTCCACTTGTGTTGTCTATTTCAGTGTGTTGACCATGTGTCTTCGTGCACTTGGGGATCTTTATTTGTGTATTTTGTGATGTCATTTCCTTTGGTGATGTAAATTCAATCATGATTTTTGATGTGTGCTTGTCGTAATTGTAACACAAAAAGGTTTTTTGATGTGTTTTTTGTCCAAGAATTTCTTGATGTCAAATTTGGGGCATTGCACTATAAAGCCTTTCATGATATCACTCAACCCATTTATTAATCCTATATATTAACCACCTAACTTTGGACTAGACCCCTCCCACTATGTTCTCCACTTTCTTTACCCACTACTCCTTACATACTATTTTTTTCCTCAAAGCATCACCATCTATTTATTGTGAGCTATCCCATCCTCCCTCTCCTCCTATTGTTACCACACACTTCCCACCTATTACTCCAACTTTACACCTCCTCTTAAATATGAGACATTATTACCTCCTAACCTACATGTTGCTCCCTCTTCCTCTTCTTCTTCCTCTTCCTCTTCCTTTGTTCTATCCTTTATCTATGTTGCAATCTAGGAGCTCTCTTCTAAGTTGGAGACATATGTTTGTACTCAAATTATTCCTTCCACACACTAATATCCATGCTCTCTATTGGCAAGAAATGGGGAGGAACCAGTCCAGAGATCTGGTCCTTAGTCAGATCTCTAAAGTGAGTTTATACCTTGGTCATACAATGAGAGAAACCTAAAGAAACAGTAAGGAACAATAATATGTGGTACACATAGATCACATATAAGCATTCATAATATACACATAAACATAGTAGAACCCTTATATCTCCTTTAGGTTTCTCTCGTTGTAGCTCTCTTCTAAGTTGGAGACATATGTTTGTACTCAAATTATTCCCTCCACACACTAATAACCATGCTCTCTACTGGCAAGAAATGGGGAGGAACCAGTCTAGAGATCCGGTCCTTAGTCAGATCTCTAAAGTCAATTTATACCACGGTCATACAATGAGAGAATCCTAAAGAAACAGTAAGCAACAATAATATGTGGTACACATATTTAGCATTCATAATATACAAATAAACATAGTAGAACCCTTATATCTCCTTTATATATATATATATATATATATACATATATATATATATATATACATATATATATATATATATATATATATATATATATTCTTTTGGAATTACATACACATACCAATAGGTCTTAGTCTCTGCCCTTTTATACATTCTTACACTTCCTTCTTCCTTACACACTCTCTCTCCCTTTGCATGTACATACTATATCATATCTATATATTACATAGGGATGTGTCTTTTCCCAACATGCCTCTTTGTATGTCAGTTATGTCCTCTGCATAGCCCCTATGGTGACCTGCAGTAGGATCTACTGGTAGCTCTATCTTCTGCCAACATCATTCCCCCTTTTAAAAATATATCTTGTCCTCAAGACATGCTCTGTTAAGTAGGATGTTCTTATAAATTACTCGGAGCTGAGCTAGAGTTGTGCCCCATTGCTTCTTGGCTAATGTCAGAATTTGAATTTGGCCCTCTATCTATATATATGTATCTTCTGCATCCCATAGTGTATATGTATCTTTCGCAGTCTTAGGCTTACTATTTCTCTTAGTTGCTTGATTTGTGACTTTATTTGTTCCCTCTGATCTTGGAGTTGTTGGAGCTGAGTGTAATGTTTCTACTTGCACCCTTATTGCTCCATTAGTATCTTTTATAGCATCATATGTGGTAGCTACCTATGTTATTTGTGCTTCTAGCACATCCATTTGATCATTAATAGTTTTAGTAGTGGTGGGCCATTGTAGACAAAACTGATATAATACCTTTGCTTCCTCCATGCCCTGCTAGATACTTCTTATTTGTGTTTCTAGTTTAGTATGTGCCTTAGCACATTTATTTAATGCTTCAGCTAATATTCCTTTATTCACTTGTTCAGTTATGCGTTGTTCTGCCTTGTTCTCTAGGTAGCTAGAATGTGCCTTGAAGCTCTGTATTAATTGTTTCAGTTGATGTGTGAGAGGTAGGGTTGTGTCCCTTTGTGCCTCTAGCATCTCATTCTAGATTACATTGACTACCTCCTGTAGCAATTCACTACCTTCATTGTGTTGTTGCAAAAAAATTTCCCTCACTGTGGAGTGGAAGATATCACCAAGATGTAGCTTCTAGATAGGTGTTATCCCAGATAAGTTTACTCGTCCTCCTACCAATTGTAACTGTAGCAGGTGAGTAGTTACTATAGGTTGTATTTGCTTTTGTTGTGCCAAAAATGCTTTGATGGATTGAATAGGTGATGTAGAGGAAGATGCATACTAATTATCTGATCTTTGTTCATCTTCCTCTTGCAGTTGCTATGTATTATGTGTACTTTGTGGAGGAGAGTTTATTTGTTGATCCACTCTAACCTCCTCTCCTTTTTGTGTATCTGTGTTGTGGGGAGGGGATACCCTTTGTTCTTCATCTTCCTCTCTCTGCTCTTCTTGTTGTGTATTATGCAGAGATGATATCTCTTGTTGTTCTACATTTTTCTCACTCTCCTTTACAGTATCACATATCTTCTTTGTAATCTCTTTAGTTTCTTTTTGTATTTTGTCCCTATCATCATTTTCCATGTTCAATAGGGTGTCAACCCTCTACTTTGTCCTTAGTTTCTTAGCCTATAATTGGGCTAACTTATCTTTTTCCTTTGTGGATATAGAGGGACCTATACCCTAAATGGCCTATTGTCTCAGTTCTTCCTCCAACTTCAAAGCTTTCTCCCTCATTTGTCTTAGGGAAGCAACTAGTGTTTCTGGTAAACCTTTTAGTATTTCATCCAGATTTTTATCTTGCTTCTGCATGTATCTTATTATGGATTTTTCCATTATATCCTTGTTTTACAGTGATGCTTCATCATATAATTGTGTTGTATCTTTTAATAAACCATAGTATTCTATTGCATCAACTAATGCATCAATATTAAAGGGTTCTTGAGGGGTATCCTCTTCTATCTTTGTTTGCTTCTTTTTCTTTTTTTGTTGTAGTTGTGACACTTCTTCTTCCCCTTCTTCTTTAATTTATTCTACAGAAGTTTGAATTTTCTTCCTTTTAGCCTGGTGTTTCTCTCTAGGTGCTTTCTTCTTTTTCTCCGCACTTAGTTGGACTAGGGTTTCTAATGCCACCCTTCTTCCTATTGAAACTATTTGTGTTGAGGATTTAGGTTGTGGTGTAGTTTGTGCATTGGTTGTTGTAGATGTACTCTTTGATCTCCTTAGATTTTGTGTGGAAGTAGCCAATTGTGGAGCTGAGGAAGTGGTTTGCAGAGCTTCCGCAGTGGTTTGTGATGCTGATGTTGTGGGATGCAGTGCAAATGTACTTGGTTGTAGTGGTATCCCCCATTTCTTATGTAGTTTTTCTTTATTTTTCTCTAAGATTTCTTCTGCATTTTTCTGATTTTTTTTGTCCATAACCTCCCAGTATGTACCAAATCTCTCCACGAAGGTATCCTTGGGCTTACTTAACAAATTTTCCACATAAGCATTTACTTCTGTTGTGGTGATCTCATATGGTAGCCTTGGGATCCAAAATGTCCTAGGATATACTACTTCCATATATGTATAGTCTTTATCCACCATAAATGTGATGGTGTCTATGTATTTCATGACTAGGGTGTAGGGAATTCATTCCCTAGCTTGCATATCTATTTGTAGGGTTTTGAAGAAACCCCAATAAGTGGCGCTAAATGGTTTTGTATCTTTAAATTTTCTTATATGTTGTTTGATTTGTGTTGCTACTATTAAATGTGATTGCCATACCTTGCCTTTAAACCCTAGTAGATCATTTAGAAAGTAAAATACTAAGCAAATGATGAGGGTTCCATACTAGAAGTTATAATTGGACTCCTTGGTTCTATACAAATTCTCTAGCAATTTCTCTCGTAATACTTCATAGAGGTCAAAGTCTTTTCCTTCCTTCACCATCTGGTAGCCAGCTAAGAATGCGATAGCAGTGGCAGATCTTTCTTTGTTTTCATTTTAGATTTTTTAGGCTATCCCCATTGCCATATACCTGACCCTTGGGTCTATTATTTCCTTTACATTCATACTTCTACCATTTGATGTTGCCCTATGAGCTCTATTACTTTGTCTTCTTAATTACTTTCATTGTAGGCACCGGTCTAGTTGATCTAAGTCTTGTTATTGCTTGAATTGCATCCTTGGTAATACATTAGGGTTTGTCCAGATATATGAATTCATCATGAATTCTTCTGAGGACAATTATAGCTCATTCATGTGTGTCATTGAAGTCAGGGTAGCCTTTACAAATATCTAGCTTCTTCCTTGCAATATTTTGATATTCTAGTATATACCCTGTATCATCCAACAATTTGTCCCTCAATTCTTCAAACTTCATGTGATCTATTTTGGAGATTATAGAATGAATATACTTCCTCACATCTTCTATATATACTACATCCACTGGCATAATAGAGAATGTGTTGTCTTTATCATTCTCCATCACCTTGTAGGGGTATTTCTTGCATTTAGGCCTAGGCTTCTCTACAACATCAATTAGTACAGTGGTGTAGCCATTTTTATTTCTTCACGGCTAACAACTAGGGTTTAATCACTTCACAGCTTTACGCTTCGAAGCTCAAATTATCAAAGTCTTTAGATGCAAATGAGGAGATAATTGAAGGATTAGGGTTTATATATCCCTAATAGTAACTTTATGCATTTATTGCATCTACTCGTTCTACTTTTCGCAAGCTTTTATAGTTGTTAAGTGTCATAAGCTTCTAATGGTTAGTTTATAGTACACTATGTTACAATATGATACATTGTTATGATACATGCTATAATTTCTCTGCATTATTCCTTATTATCCCAGAGATTGATGATATTGTTTCAATATAGCCCCATTCACATAACCAGTTGATAGTTCTCCTTCCATATCCCTTAGTCTTGGTGCTCTGGACCTTGCAATTTCATCTATATAGTGTTGAAAATCAAGGTGAAACTGTTGTTGTAAACTTTTAAATATGTGATTACAAATATGAAAATAAGATTAAAATTTGTAACAATTATGTGTAAGTGATGTTACACTTTCAATCCAATGTAGAAGAGAAGAAAAAAGCGTGATAGAAGAAGAGACATATTTTTTACATGGAGAAACCCTTACGGGAAAAAACTCGACACCCAAAGATGTTTATGCTTGCATTAATAACTTAAGATCAAGATTACATTCAATACTGAAACTTCTATGAATTCTAATGCACTCCTTTTGCTTCTTCAATCTTCAAAACCTATTATGTTTTTTTCTACAAACTCAAAGCTTCAATATATAGAGCTTGGAACTCAAATTACAATTCAAAAACATGAATTAAATCCTCATGCAAAAACCAAGTGCCCACAATAGTGAAGTCCAAAGTTGCATTGTAGAAACCACTCTGTTAAATACCAGTCTTGATCATGGATGCCTAAGTTGTCCAATTCAACCTTAGTCAACTGAAGTATCATGTCACAATAAAAAGCACAATTGAAAGTCTCATGATTGGGTGCCCAAGTTGTCCCAATCTATTTTAGTTAACTAAAGTACATCACCACACATCAATCTCATGCAAACAACATGCATGATTGATGTCCCTAATATTATTATGAATCAACCTATTCTATAACATGCAAGAGTCATGCAAACACCCGTAGCACCATGCAAGAGTTATCCAAAACTGATCTTGAGTTAGAGTGTCATGCAAGATACATGCAACAATATATAATCAACATGCAACAACATGCAAGTCCATATAACTGACATGCAAGATCATGCAAGTTCATATAAGTGACATGCAACAACATGCAAGTCCATATAACTGACATGCAACAACATGAAAGTAGATGCAAGTTCGAATAAGTGACATACAATAACATGCAAGCACATGCAAGTGACATGCAACAACATGCAAGCACATGCAAGTTCATATAAGCAACATGCAAACTTCCATATAATTGGCATGCAACAACATGCAAGCACATACAACAACATGCAAGTCTATACAAGCTTTTATGAGCTCATGCAACCACATGCAAAAATATGCAAGTCCATGCAAGCTTTTATGAGCTCATGCAACCACATGCAAAAATGTGCAAGTCCATGCAAGCTTTTATGAACTCATGCAAGCAATATTCCAATATCATGCATCTCTAACACAATAGATAACTCCCACATCATAATCATGCAAAGTGTACCAACAATATCCACTCATGCACACAAAAAAGTAAACTCCTAGTCTAAATATTTAAGACACCTCCAAAGTGGGTGCCCAAGTTAACTCTCACTTCCTAGGAGGTATCAACGAGTCAAAATAGACATCTAGGAGTTAGCTACAAATCTTCATGGACCCCACTCCAAAAGTGGATGCCCGAGTTTGGTCCTACCTCTTAGGAGTTAATTACAACATGCCAAGTGATATAATTAAATTTTGTTTTATCTCTCAAGTCCTTATGTGTTGGGGAACACATTCCAAGAACTTTGGAGACACATGAAATTGGTTAGGATTGAAATATTAATGGCAACTTATCCCAACATATAGTATGGTCCTAACCATCTTACCTTCAATTTGCCCTATTTTTTGAATTTGTTATCATACATGAGTATAATATCATATTATCGATTAAATTTGACTACATATGAAGTCACTCTCAAACTTGTCATAGTATAAATAACTAGAAAGTACATATAAAGGAATATAATACCTAATCATGTTTTCATGCCACATAAACAACATGAACATGATAATGTAAGATTTGTTGATGTTTTCATACTACATAAGTAAAGACAATAATTTATTAAGTTCTTTAGAGTCTCTATTGGTCATCCTAATCATAGGAGAGGTTTTACTATTGTTATTCCCTTCCCCTTCCATATTATTGTCCCATAAAAACATTATGGTTATTTAGTTCTCATTATTGCTACTTAAACCATTAATATTCTATGAAGACAAATACTGAAGCTCAAAATAGTTTTATTCACTTTCCTATACTCTTCCATGGATTCACTATTCTCTCTTCCTTAAAATTCTAACTAAACAACCTCACCCTTAAAATATAATTATTAACTTAGACACAACAAATCTTGCCATACCTATATAAATTTGTTAGTTGAACAAGAAGAGAATTATGGTTCTTAAATAAAGAACTTACATGAGCTATATACTAAAACTAATAATAAAGAGCACTCTTGAAATCATCTTAGAAAAGAACAAATTTGAAAAAAGAAAGGACCGAGAAGTTTTATTATGATTTGAGATTTTTGTTCTATTTTTTTACCCCTTCTACTTTTCACTTATTTTCTCTTTAAAGTGGCAACAAATTTAAAGTATTATGGGAATCATTTTTTTTTCAAATTCAAGTCATATTATATTAATTGTCATTTTCAAATTTATCTTTAATATCAAAGGGAGGAACTTGTAGGACATTATAATAAGTTCATGAACATTATGACCATATCATGATCTTTAACATAATAATTTATGAAATATATTTAATCATTTTAATGTTTCTAGAAAATTAGTTCTAAGGGCATTATTGATATTAGGTTTTTTTTTTTTTTTTTAATGCGCCTGGTAAACTTTTTAACATGACCAGCAATACTGGTGCGACATGCCCTCCACCTCCACGTGAATGTTTTTGCCTGAAGCAATGAACCGGTGAGGCCACAACATGGGGGACCTCATCCCCTAACAAGAACACTTCAAACCAGTGAGCTCGTTGGCCCAGCGAAGGCGTAAATCCTGCGAGCTTGTTGGCCCAGCGGAGGTTTGAACTCTAGTGGCCGCCACTACAACTGAGCGACTTAACCACCGAACCACGCCTTTATCGGCTGATTATTAATATTAGTTTTAAAATTCTATATGTTTACATAATTTTGAGAGGCAATTATATTTTTAAATTTTTCATATTTATTTATCTAAATTAGCTATTGATAAATTGCATAAATTTCTATGTTCTTATTCTTACAAATCTTTTAATATTATACTTTAATATTTTTATGAGTGGGAATTTTTTTTAATAATAAGATTCAATATAGTAAGCCTTGGTAAGAATTTTAGGCTTTATTATGTTCTCATCAAAAATATTGTGATATTAGGTTTGACTAATATTGTTTATGTAAATCTTTTGATATAAAATACAATAATTATTTTATAGTTTTGATGATAAAGATTTTGACATGTCATGCCTTAATATAGAAATAGGTTTTTGGAAAAATAATTATCGTCAAGTACCCTTCATTCTATTAGTGAAGTTGATTTTCTCATAAAACACAATAGGAATCAATGGATAGGAAAATGGAGAAAAGGGATCAAACCCTAATTTGATAGCAATAGAAAAAGGGTGACTACAGCCATCTCTCGGTGTGGAGAAAAAGGGGTGGCATAATAGTGTAGCAAGGACTCAAGCCAAAAAGGTTGATAGTCATGATTGAGATAGTGTTGGATAGTGGTCAAATAAAGTGAAGGAAGATGTTTTGTGGAAGGTAAAGTGGCACCAAATATGCCCCTCAAGACAAATGGATAAGGTAATAAAAGGAGGAAGGATTCCAAGTGAAATGGTATTTCTATTGAAATATAGGAATTGACATACATGCTAAAGTGATAGGGAAAGATAAGCCATCTTCAAGTGAAAATAGGGATTTACATTTTCTTTTAAGTACTAAGAATAAAAAAAGTAGGGTTTAGAGGAGTTAAGGCTATAGAAATGTCAATTTTGGAGTTAGAGAAAGAGGTGGTAGAGGAGATGGAGCATTACATGGAAATGACAATAATAGGTAGATTATGCTCTCTTTGGCCTAACCTTATAGATTTAAATGAATGGGGCGTAAGTGCATGGAAATGGGAGACAAATTAGTGGCCAACCTTGAGATTTTCAGCAAAATGTGTCCGGATTATGAAAACAAAACGTGTATGTGTTTTAACATGCACACATTTTTTATGCCTTGAATTTAATTTTTTAATGATCCCACCCATTTAGGCTTGGATTTCCAATCCTAAGGGTTGGACATCTCTTATGGCTCCTAAATTCATGTTTATAGCATAAAATAGCTTGAATTCAAACTTCAACCTCATCAAGTTTACATGTTTTGCAATAAAATTTTATAAAACCACCACCAAAATAAAGAGCTACTTCTTAGCTTTCTAGCCATACATTTTTTTTAATATTTTGAATAAGTTAAGATATTTTTATTTTCTTTGAAGAGTGTCTTCATATTCCTCTAGTACATATGTATTGATTTTTTTAATAACTTTTGACCCACTTATCCAAATTTGAAAAAACCATAAAGGATTCTTATACACTTCAGTCTATATACATTCAACAAAAAAATTACATTTTCAATTAGTTTTTTGCAAGTTATGTGACATACATTCTAAGTGATGTAATTTTTAGGATGTGTCTACTTCAAAATATCACAAAAAAATGTATTCAATAAAAAATATACAACTTTTAGTACTCACTCTTGGCTATAAGTCTACCAACTAGTTTTTAAAAATACCTAATATAGAAAAAAATAGGGGGGCACAAGCTAGACACTATGTTATATTTTAGTGATAAAAATAGGAATACTTTTTTGTGCACTCGGCATTTCACCCCCTTAACCTTAACCATTTTTTAAAATATTTAGTAGTTTAGATACTAGATTAAAAGTACTACAATTATTGTTCTTATCATATCTTCAAATTTTGAGTTTAAACATCTTGAATTACTCATCCAAGTTCATCTTTAAGTGATTTCAAGAGAAAAAAAGGGCCACTTTTGACCTCCTTTTTGTCCCCCATTTCCATGCACTTTCCCTAGTTTCTATGCCATGGAAACCTTTTTTGGAAGTTTTGGACGTGATTTATCAAGTGCACAAGGTTTTTTGTGATGTGACTCAATGAATGATAAGAATAAGATTTTAGAGAAAGGTCCCTGGTCTTGGGATACAACCTCTCTCTATTTGTAGGATTGGTTTTCAAGGTTTAGCTCATTTATAGAAAATTTCAAGGTATCCACTATTTGGGTAATATTTTTTAATCTTCCTCTTCACTTTTGGCTTCTCTCCACTTTGATGAACATTGGTGATTATTTAGGCAAATTTATAGATTTATCAAATGAAACTCAAAGGCATACACTTACTACAATAGCTAAGTTTTTAGTAGAAATGGATTTTTCAAGGGAATTCCTTCAAATATTGGTCTAAAAGTTGGTAAAGATACTTTATGCAAACAAATTTTAGATTATGAAAAATAAACATTATTTTCTAAAATTATTTTCAAGTTGGTCATATGGATGAGACATGTGTGAAGCACAAACGACCCTTAGTGAAATCAACCTAGTGGAAGGATGAACTACCCCTCAACATCAGCTAGTTGGCTACTCTTTTGATTAATTGCTAAAATTCCTAGACATGGATACCATGGTAGAGACAAATAATAGTGTTAATGTGAAGCAGGTTTTTGGTGATGTTTTGGTTCTTGGGGTTGATGGTGGTAGCTATGGGCAGATTGTGAGATCCAAAAATAAGGTGGAGGGGGGTTAGAGGAGATCCCCTAGCAAGGAGATGGTGTTTTGAAAAAAAATTTCATATTTGAATATAGAAAAGATTCTAAATCTTTTAGCAATATCATATGAGAACAACATTGAGTGTTCAAAATACCAAGGAGAGTTGGATATTGATTGAACATTCTCTTTAAAGCAATATTTCACATTAGATGGTGGTTTATATAATGAGGAAGAGGTAGAGATGGATCCTATTCTTGCTTCTCTAAAGAAAAGTGAATGGAAAATTATGTCAAATTAGAGAGCCAAATCTAAAAGCAAAGCCTCTCTACATGGTGTTGTAATCTCATTTAAAATAGAAAACTTGATACATCTAAATGAAATGTCTTTTTAATGTAGGGATATTAAAATGTCATTCTTGTTTTACCTTGTCCTTTTGACATCTTAGTGGATGCTTTGATATGCTAGTTTTTATGTTGGTTAGTATTATAATGAGGGGGTTTCATGGGCAAGGGCCCCAATAGAACCCCCACTAAATAATCTTTAAAAAAGAACATTAAGGATCAATTTGTGCTAAGTGCATTCCCCTAACACCATGAAGGATGGACCCTATATAGTAATTTAAAACAATTCGCTAAATTGGATACCCCTCAATTTAACACCATAAAGGATGAGGTCCAAATTACACCCCAAACAAACTTGGTGGAGTAGATACCTCTTAGTATTTGACACTTTGTGCACCAACTAATTGTATACCAACTTACAATGTAAAAATAATTTATCATAAGCTATGGTGTATCTATTCATTTAAACCTTGAAAAAAAGAATTAATAAACAATAAAATAAACCTTTAAATTATTATATATTTATTTTTTATCCTTGAAATAAGAGACCTCATAAACAAAATTTTAATTTTATTCTTTCAAATATATTGACTTCTCATGAATGATATAATAGATTTTTTTCTCATACACTTATTTAAGAGAAAAATAATAAATAATTATTTCTTTTAAAAAATACAATGAATTATCAAGATTATGTATTTATCTGTAATTACTATACTTTTATTAGTATTTGTTAAAGGAAATATACTATAGCATTCAGTTTTTTTTTTTAATTTCTTATTCAAACACACATTATCAACTAATCATAATCAATATTATAAAGTTATCATAATGTTTATTTACTATAATTTCTAAAATTCTAACCAATATTAATATGTTTTAATGACATGTGTTCTTGATAATTTTGGACACATTTTCTCTAAATATAACTAATTTATATTTAAAAATAAAATGGTTAAAACCTTCCAATATTCACATGCACAAACTCACTCCAAAATATTGTTTTCGTTATATGTGCTCAGGGCATGCAATGGAAATATAAGCAAACAAAAGCAAAGGGAACACCAATTATTTACAAGAAAACCTTTTTCCTTAGAAATTAGCTATAACACTTCATTCCTTCCAAGAATGACTTCCCTGCAAATTTTATTTAATGTCAGTTCTTTCTTCAGATGAAAATCTCTATCTTATCTTAGTTTTATTATGTCATCTCTTTTTATAGAGGATGAATTTAGAGATAGAGTGGGGTTGGCGGACGAATTGAAGAATAGGCAGCGGCGTAAGGTGTTGGATGCAATGGTGGCCGTGAGCGTGGTAGCAGCGGCAGTGGCGGCAGTTCTCGTTACGGAGGAGACGGTCTCACATGATGGGTGATTCAAGAAAATTTCATGGTTGTCAAATTTTTAGATATATCCAGAGATTGCTCCTTATATTGTTTGTTTTCTTCCTATTTTTATTTTTAGCATGCCCATGTCCGCATAACTTCTTTGGAAGTAAACACCAACTCACCTTGAACCTTGGTCTTCTATGAGAGGCTGATGGTGTGTGATTTATGTAATGAAGCCTTCATATCCTAGTAGAGATTTGATCATGTTCTAGGTATTTATCTTAAACAATAAGAGGGACAGAAACAATCTTGGGCACCATGGAACCTACTACTATTCTAAAGACACACAATTAAATTGTAGGATTACGCTTTTTTAATCTTGGTTTTAATGTCTATAAGACACCTCATATTAAACTATTAAATTGCATCTAAGAAGACAAAAAAGATGTAACTAGTTCTTTCCCTGATTGCTAAAATCATGTAGAACATAATCTTTACATAAATCTATTTTGTACAACAAAAGTTCCTAAATTTCCTCAATAAAACAACCCAAATAAATTGTGTATTACCTCTTCCATACAACCATTAAATATAAAAGTATATAACCAATAATAAATATTGATTTAAATACAAACAAAAAGATTTATGTTATTAATACGCATAATTTATTTAACAAATTGGTAACTCTAATATATGTTAGCTTAAATATTTATATTTTTTGTAAAGGGTAATAGAATAGTTTAAAAAGGGGCCCTACCCTTTTACCATAACACCCACAAGGAACCTAACACTACACAATGATGAAATAGAGTAGAAATAATGCTAAAACCCATCAGCCCCACAAAAATCAATCAATCCCCAAACCCATTCTACAACCCTTCAATCCCTTCATCAAGGTTTGAGGTAGAAAGGTTACAACTTTAGGACAACCTTTCCTCCTCTTTTGAACAAGTGTCAAGAAATGTTACCATCCTCCACCACCGAGCAAGAAGTTGAAGTGGAAGCTCCTTCCACCAACTCATTATGAGGCTCGACCAACATCCTAGCAAGAGGCATGAGAAGGGAGGCATCATGCACAAGCATAGTGGAAATATTTGAAGATGGAAAAGTAAAAGCATCTTGAGAAAGACTAGAGGAGGCTCACTCAATAGACAGAAGGATCTAGACCTGCATCTAGAACTCTTGACGGAGGTTCAATAGGAGCAAGTGCAACCAACATAGAAGGGACCCCTAAACCAAGGGATGAGTCATCATTCTTGGGAAGAGGACCATCAATGGTAAGGTGGTGGGGCAAAGCATTCAACAACCATGAAGCCTCATTAAAAGCCTTGCAACTAGAGTGAGGTAAATCTGAAGCCAAGTGGCTAGTAGCAAAGCATCGATGACAACAAAAAGGGAGACCCTCATAATCAAGGGGCTAGACCCAAGGCTGATACTTCACCTGTAATACAACATCCACTATAAGTTATTTGGAAATGTTTATTTTGAAAGGAAGCTAGGTGTGTGGAAATCACTTCCTACACTAATCTAATGAGGAGAGAAGAGTGCAAATTCATTTTAACCTTTACAATTAAAGAATGTTTAACACAACAATAGAGATATTACAACAGTAAACAACATAAGAATGTAAGACAGAAGAAGAGAGACACAAGATATATGTGGGGAAAACCCTTATAGGGTGAAAAACCCCACACTCCAAAACCTGCACAATGTATTATCAAAACTGTAATGGTTTACAATACACTTGCAATGCAAGCTCTCAAGAGTCTTCGACACTCGTATTTGGAGACAAACCAACAGCATAACAATACATGTTAATCACTCTCTCCATCTCCTCTCCAAGCACCTGCTTATAATGAAGTTTTCAAGGTAGAAATGAACATATCTTGGAATGGGTGTCCAACTTGGCCTCATAGCCCAAAACCCATGCCTAGGGACACTTGTCCAACACTGCAGCATGGTCATGACACTTGTCATATCACCCCATCCCAAAATGGTCGCCTATTCCTAAGTTGGGTAATGACATATGCACTTACAACCGTCATAGAATCCGTCATAGCTATCATAACTTACAGCTGTAAGAGAATCTGTCATAAACAAGGTATAAATAGCATATTCCCTTATAGCATGTCATAACCCTCCTTGGGGCGCCCAAAGATGCCTTCTTCAAACATTCTATTTCTGACTCTTACATGTCATAGATTCTGTCATAACTGTTTCGGTCAATATTCCCTTACACACTAGTCAAGATGCCGACACATGGCAGAAAATCTCTACCACACAAAAGGGACGCCTATCTCCACGTGGAGTGAGTTGACCATCCTAGTCACCTTACAAGTGGAGTGACAACTCATCGTGCCACTTCACACTAGATGACAAAACAGGATGTGTAACAAAATTACAACATAGGCTAGATAAATTGTTTAGGGGAAAATTGGATTTGTTAATGTTTTAATGTTTAGATGTTTAAATCCTCATTTCCACCTTACATTCAAGGATCTAAGGTCAAGTGGTGAGCACTATCATACCCTAGGTCACTTGCAGATGTAGGGAAACTTGGATTAGGGAATTTAATTATTAATTTTCCTTCTCTTGTGTCCAATTAACCATTAAAACTCTAATTATGCAAATATGGCAACAAATTGACGAAAGACAGAAAAAGCTCTTGCAGACAGGAATAAAATACCAAATCACAGAATACCTATTTTCAGGGTTCCAAAGTGGAACAGTCGGGGACACTGGAGTGGGCGCCCAAGTCCAAGGTACCTACTTTTTCACAGAATCCGGACCTCCTTCCGACACTGATCAGCCCTGTAACTTCTATTTTTAGAGATCTGTCTGCGGAGGACACTAGAGTGAGTGCCCAAGTCCTGGAAGTGCTCCTGTGTCCAACTTTCCTTTAGATCCTGAATCCTTGATGCCTGTCAATCCTTCCTACACCTTCACTTTTCCCAAATGCGACACCTGTAAGCTGCAATCATAAGACTTGGTTTGGGGGTTGTGGTGTTTAGAGGTTTGCCTTAGTCAAGCCCCAGAGGACACTTAAGTCTCTGAACACTGTTGTCAGATAAAGAGTGCATGCCCTTGTGAGGCAGAGGCAAAAACCAAAGGAATCAATGATGAAAACACAATATTATGTCACCTTGTAGTGAAGCTCTCATGGACGAAGAGGCTCTTCATGCCATGAGGAAATTGATGCTCAAATCTGCAAATATCAACACACAAAACACACAAGTCTGCTCTTGCAACACAATAGAAGCCTTGAATCACTTTGAGAACACTTGAACATCATAATTGCCATCTAGTTTACAAATGAATGCCTAAGCATGCTTATATATGCAACTACAAGCACTCTCGCCAAGATTTTAAAAATCAAAACTTACCGTGTCGGCAAACGGACATAATAACAGTCATAAACTGACACCCAAAAATTAGGGCTGCCCCAAAATAGGACAAGACTAGGGCGTGGGCACCCAAGTCCTCCCCCCCTATTTTGGGTAGGGTACAGCTCAAGGGGTCCACCTAGGTCCAATTTGCCATGGAACCTAGGTCTCATTCTATCGAGATGCTAAAATATGAACTAAAATGTCCTAAATGCATGCTAAAGACCTGGGAGCTAAACCTTATGAGGGAAAAGCCCACAAGGGGACATTTTTTGACGTTACATTTAGCCCCCACTTTAATGTATGTATAAAAACAAGACCAATACGTCCATTAAAGTAAGGTCACAAACATAGCAAACACATCAAGCACAGAGAAGACACGCCAATAGCATAGAAAATAGTAACAAGCACGCAAAACACAGAGAAGACAGTTACAGTCACGTGGAATACAGAGAAGGCAGTCAATGCATAGAAGACACATTATTGCATGGAAGATAGAAATGACATCTTTTCTTTTCTTTTTCTCATATATATGAAATGCAAATGCAAGTACTAGAAAGTAAACAAACCTCCCATAATACAGGATACACTACCCTAAAGCATAGGTCTTTGTATATACGAGGTAACACACGCAAGACACGCAAAACCTCCCAAAATGCAAGAAGCGCTACTCAAGGGCGCTGGTCTCTGCATATGGGGCAACAAATACGCCACACAAAACAAACATGTCAAAACACACACACTTGAAGACACAGAGAAAACATGGTAGACAAGTGATGGAGTATACCTATTTCTAGATCCAACACCATCTCAGGCATATTACAGGAACACACCGACGATTGGGCTTCGCCACAATAATTGCCAAAGACACGTTTAAGGGTTGAGTTAGTCACAGAAACGTTCCCTTCCTCTGTAGAGGACTTTTGAAAATGACAGGATGATGCAATCTACTCCGAGAAATACACCATCCCCACCTCCACAGAGGGCTTAAGAAAAAGGATATACGCGATATCCCGCCTCTGTAGAGGCTTACATGATTGATTGATTGATTGCAAACAAGCTCAGGATGCACGATGCACTACTCTGGGGCACAAGTCTCTGCATCTAAGGTCAAACACATTGCTAACATCTATAACAAACAACTTACCTTATATATGCCCCCACCTTAAGGTGGTTGATATCAGTTATCGATATCAAGCACGTTAAGGTAGGAAGAAAACACACAAGGGAACACCGACTTTTGCAAAGCTCATGCGCCCCAGAGGTGACATGTACTTTACGATCACCAAATGTTCCCACAAACACATCCCTGCGAGAAACATGTTAGTGTCTACAACATCATGATAAACAACATCAATGCATATGATTAACCACACAAAGAGCCAATGTTATACGACGAATTTGGAGTTCGAGGATAACCATAGGGCTATATCATGAAGCTCTCCAAACCGAGTACCACCAAGGCTAGATTCAAAGGCGAACAAAGGTGCACAGAGCAGCAGTATTGTTAAGGTTTGTAAATGAGATAAATACATCATCAAACTCACTACGTGGAAAGCACGAGTGCTTCCACTAGCCAAGCATCCGATAAGATATACAAGCCCATCGTCATATTAGGAACTAAGTCCATTTATTGATTGCTCTCAAAAGGGACACTAGGTCCGCATCAGTATAAATGTTTTTTGTTATCTGTCCACTAGATGGAAACACTAGAGGAAGGGAAACAATAAATAAGAGAGGAGAAACAAGTGTCTTAGGGATAGTCACCTAGGAGGGTGCCCCCAGGTCACCAACCACAACGCTATGTCTGTAAGACATAACACAATAATGAAATCAGAGAGGCAATTTAAAAGAATGATGATACAAATAGAAGAAGGTCACAACAGAGGTAGTCTCCTAGTATCCCGAACCTTATGGGAGAATATGAGGTCACCCCAGGAGGCCTAAACAACACATAACACATCACAGGGGAAGTACATCATGAGAGAGATAAAGGGTTAGAGATACTTACCTGTAGGGTCTTCATATTATATGTTAGAGCTCGCAAACCTCTTGGAGAGGTATTCGATCATATTTAATGTAAAATTTGAGTGGTTCTTATGAAAGTCTTGTTTTCTATAGTATGATGTTTGTTCCTTAAATTCTTGTGTAAATGAGACTTTTTGTTTCTTATGAGGGGGAGAACCACTATTATTTTCGACTATTGATTGTCATTTTGCTCTTTTCTAATTTTTAGTGAGTTTTTCATTGTTGAATCTTTCTAGAACAGTAACAGGAATCATCCTGTACCATCTTACTCATCTATATCGATTGTTCTTGCTTTTCTGATGCTTTTTTGTTGTCTCATGATCCATACAGGGATAACGGGGGAGGAACCTCAGCATAAATTTTGTTTCTTCGAGGACGAGGTGGATTATCTACTTTTTTCTTATCTAATTCAATCATTCTGACGATACTATCATAGGCCATGTAATCATCCTCATCTACTTCCACTAAACCCTGTTCCACCATATTGTTTTCAGTATGCTTAGGGAAAGGATTAGTGAATATTTGTAAATTCTAATTCGGCGGAGCAACTGACTTGTTTCCATTGTCATTTACACTCGATACTTGGATGACATTTGAATCAATAAGGTCATGTATCTCATGTTTAAGACACATGCATCATTCAATGGCATGTCCTTGCGTTTGATGATAATGACAAAAGGCATTAGCATCGAAGTAAGGTCCTTGTTTACTAGGATCAATAGGCTTGATTGGGGGAAGCTTTAGAATATTATTACTCACAACTTGATTCATGATAGAGTGATAGGACTCAGATATCAGAGTAAACTTTCTTGGTTGATACGATGCTTTCTTTGGATTATTTATAGCAGACACATTCATATTTGCTCCATTGATCTTGATGAAACTCCTATTATTGTTCCTCTTAAAATTGTTTTGTGATGATCTGCCTATGGATTGACCAACTTGAGCCGATGAGTTTTGGTTTTCATACTGACTAGACGAAAGTTGATAATCATGAAGGGCGCTGCATAAATGTTGAAAGGAGTTTATTTCATCAAGAGAATCTTATCCTGAATATTAGGTTGTAGATTTGTAATGAATATCTTTTGAACATCCTCATCTTTCATCTGATATTGGATCTGTGCATAAAGTCCTTGATACCGACTAATGAATTCAGTCAACTTTTCTTTTGGACCTTGTTTACATTGAACCAAGTCAATAAGGGTGACTTAGGGTCTGATATTTGCTTGAAAATGTTGTAAAAATTGATCAATCAACTATGAAAAGGAATGTATTGAATTTGGAGCCAATGAGCAAAACCATTCTAAAGCAGTATCTTTGAGAGATCACGGGAAAATTTTTGGTAACAAATCCTCTTCAAAATAAAAATCACTACACATAGCTGTAAATGTTGCCACATGAATATTGGGATCTCCTTTTCCACCATATTTTTCAAAGCGAGGAGTCTCAAACCTCTCAGGCATAGGGGTTCTCAAGATTGTATAGGATAATGGATTATGGGCATGATATGTTGGTAGACTAGGCTGTGAAGAATTTGTCAAATATGTTACCTATTGTTGCAAAGCAGTCATCCCCTATAAAAGTTGGTTTAAGATGGCATCATTTGGAGATACGGTTTGTTGTGAGGAATTGGAACCGAAGTGAGGAGGTGAATGAGCTTGAGATACAATAGGTGGGGGCTGAGAATATGTTAACAGTAGTTGGCCATAATGATAGGTGGAAGATGGTTGCGAGTCTGTAATAGGTGGCTGGAAATGAGTGGAATAGATAGGTGGTTGAGAACAATTATGCATAGAGGAGGTCCCTTTGGGAACCAAATTTTGATAATCAAATCCCACAGCTTTGTAATTGGTGCCACTAGATATTCCAATACCAGTGGTAGCATTACTACAAACATTTGCATCAGTTGTTAAGATTGTTGGTGTAAAAGTCAATATCCCCGTAGTCGGTATAGGTATGGATACTTGAGTATGAGATGGTGATAAAGTGTTATTTATCGCTTGTGTACATTCAATCACCAACATGATATTGGTTTGTACAATGTGTGCTAGACCACGAATTGCATTTACACCATCTTGTCCCTCTTTTATCAATTCTCTTATATTGTGAATTGTAGGGACATCTTCTTCAGTTATTCTCTCATTTTCCATAAATGATTGATATTCAGCTAGCTCCTTATCCAATTTTTCTATTTGGTCATCAGATACATATTCTGTTGCCTCAATAGTGTTATCAACATCATGAAAATTTTGTTTTTCCATTGTGGTTGGAGGATGTATACTATCTTGCACAATTTGAGTTTCTCCCTTCATAAAGGTGTCCAAAGTACCAACTTCATCAAGAGCACTAGATCCCATTAATCTTTTACTTCTTCTCAAAGGGATATTGTTTTTAGGACAGCATGTCATAAAGCTTATACCAAAGCATACAATGCACAAACTAAGAGAACAAATCCTAGGAGAAGGATATGATTAACAGCCAAAATGTTTGGTTTTTTTTTTTGTACTCTTTTAATGCAAATGAATAAACCAAAGGGTAGTGTAAGGATTTTAGTCAAGGGAAGCAAGTTATATGTCTAATATCAGTCCAAAATAGTGAAATTATCCTTCTCAACACACTCTTGATGCGATTTTAAGTTAATGCCAAGTCAAAATATAGTGAAAATATGTCAAAATAGACACTTTTTTCACCAAAAACTCAATGCCAGAGAGCATAACAAAGGGTGTTGTGAGGAAAATGATGATGGATAGAAAATAATATCAGTAATAACAGCCACTTGGTGCCAAAATATCCAACACAACCCACTTTTAGTGCCACTTAAGGTAAAACCCTAGTGAAAATATAGCAAAAATAGGCTATTTTTCACAGTTTCTCAACTCCAAGACCTAGCAAGAGGGGTGTTGTAATGAATTTCAGGAGGTATAGAAAATAATATCAATAATATCAATCACCTCAATCCATAAAATTGATCACAACATGCTTGGAGTGCAAACTAGGTCCAACCCTAGGGCAAAAATAGACAAAATGTGTAGTTTTTTGCAAAATTTTCACTACAAGAGCCCGATAAAAGGGTGTTGTGAAGCTTTTTATGAGGAGTAGCAAATTATTACCCTGATAAGAGAAAAATAATGCTAAAATGCCTTTCACAACACACCTATGGTGCAATTTTATAAAGTCGATAAGGCCAAATTTAGTGAAAATCATTGTTTTTGAAGCCTTAGGTTTGAGATCTTGGGACAAAATGCTATGCGAATGTTTTGTAGTCTAATTTATGATAAAAATTAAATACTCTCATATCTAAAAATAATTTTCAAGCTTGAACATGCAAAATGCCCATGCAAATCTAATGAAAATGCATGAAAACTGCTAGTTTTTGTTGAAATTTTCTATGCAAAAATACAAATATTTTAAATCTAAATGCAAATTTACACTAAAATGCAAGACTACATCCAAATAAAAATTTGAATGAGCTGGAATCCATAATATTGCAGCTCAAAATAAAGCTCTAGGAGCTAAACTTATCTGGAATTTATATGAAAAATCAAAGTCTAAGTGGGGAAAAATTATGTATGCAAAGTATCTAGATTCTTTTAGTCCTGAAAGATTATTTACTACTCTAAATCCAAAGGAGGGTTCTCACATGTGGAATTTTTTGATACATTGTCGAGAAGTTATCTCTTCTTATTTATCTTGGGTTATCCATGATGGAAGCTCTGCCCTTTTCTGGGAGGATTCTTGGAACAATCATCCCCCTTTAGCTAAAATAGAAGGTCTTCAAGAGATTAAGTCTTTGCTATGTCAGGTTTGGGGAACAAAAGTTAAAGATTATTATGAAATTGATCCTAATTCAGAATTTAATACAGTTAAATGGAAAAAATTTGATGAGTTCTTGGTCCCTCAAGAGTAAAAGACCCTCCTTAAGAATATTTTGAAGGAACGAAGACTATTTATCTCAGGAGAAAAGGATAAATTAGTTTGGGATCCTTCAAAATTAGGTCGTTACATGGTTAAACAAGGTTACCAAAGTATCACTAGTAAGGATTCTAATTTAAACATTACTTGGCCTTATAAGCTATGCTGGAGTGAGTCCTGCCTGCCTAAAGCAAGAGCTTTTGCATGGTTAGCTTTGCATAACCGAATCCTTACTAGCGATAGATTAGTTAAACTTGGGGTTGCAAATTCCTTCTTATGCCCCCTTTGTCATGAGGTGGAGGAGTCAATGGATCATCTTCTATTGAATTGTGGTTTCTCTTCGCAAGTTTGGTTTTGGCTTCTCTCTAAACTAAACTGGTCAGGTCCTCTTCCTTGTTCTTTACTACAAGTCTTTCAAAGCTGGCCTATACTATTCTCCAAGTCTACTTTTTCTGCTCTGTGGATTGTTTCGCCAAGCATTGTCATCCGGTCTCTTTGGTTAGAAAGAAATAGTAGAATTTTTTAAAAAATAAATAATCCTCTCCATATTGTGTTGGGCAAAGTTGAAACAACTATTACAGAAGTAGTTGTAGCCTCATTGTTATCAAAGAAGGCGGGTTCTCTAATTTTTACAAATTGGGATGATATGATATTAAAGAATTGGAAGCAGTTGAGGATGCCTGATAATAGTTGATTTAAATCTGAAGATATGATCGATCAATCCTCTATCAAATGGATCCCCCCGCCTGAATCCTTTGTAAAGCTTAACTTTGATGGTGCGAGCAGAGGTAATCCAGGAATTTCCAGTGTTGGTTGTGTTATTAGAAATCACCATGGAATAGTTCTCAGAGCTTTGTCAATTAAGCTAGGTACAATAACAAACAACGAGGCTGAGGCTTTGGCCTTAATAGCAGGTTTGAACTTAGCACTAAAACATGGTTTTACTAACATCATTGTGGAGGGGGACTCATTGAATATTGTTAGAGCTTTCACCAATAACTCCTCTTCGAGTTGGAAAATAGAATACATTCTAAAGTCTAGAAGGGATTTATTAAAACATTTTCAATCATTTCAGATAATGCATACTTATCGTGAAGGTAATCTTTTAGCCAATTTTTTAGCTAATCTTGCTTTTAGTTTTAATGATGTTGCTATCGAATGGAACTCCGAATCTTTCCTTTAGATCCCCGGAATTAGTTATATTTTGGATAAAGACTCAAAAGTGTAAGTTATGATAATCTGGTACATCTTTTTAGATTATAATCTTTAACTTAAGCATTATTTTTTTGGTCTTCTATGCTGTTAAGCTGACGTTGTTTGAAGTGTTGGGAACTCATTTTTCGGTAGGCAGAATGCACCTTGATGCTTATTCAAAATAAAGGCTGGCAGAACTCACACAAGGGAATTGGCAACTCATTATCTTCTCTCATTTATGAGCTATATGAGGCATATTTTTTCATTTCACTTGGCATTATGCTTTGTTTTCTATTCTAGCAGTTGCTATTATATCTCATTTTCTGGTAATCCATAGAGTTTAGCATTTTAGTATGGGTTCTATTCGCCGAAATACTAGAATTTCCTGGCCCATCTGAAATTGGGAGCGTCCCCTTCTTGGTTGTTTTAGTTCCAATTCAATGCAGGAATTTTTTAAAGTCTATGAGGCTTCTGTGGGCAGAGCGATTATCCAAGTTTGTAATTTACCAGTTTTACACACTCCAGTTGCTATTTATCCTTCTCAGGCTGCTTCACATTTTCTCTCCAATGCGATGGATCTTTTGCAAACTGGAGATAGGGTAAGGGATTTGGGGTTAAATTTCATTCAGAATGTTCACTTTTTTGTCGACTCATTTAACTCTGCTTTAGAAGATTATGATTTGCATGAAGGTTCTACTCTTGTGGGAGGGTTATTTGATTGCAGGTATCTATTTCGCATGCCTGGTCTACATTGCCTCTTCAACGCATTTTCTCATGGCCTCCGCAACAATTGTGTCATTTCTTTCCAAAAATCAATTCACTGTCACAGGCATGAATTGGGAAATCAATTGGCAGAAAAGGCGTCAGAAGTGTTTAATGCTCTGTTGTTTTTGTTGAACTATGTGCCTCCTCCACCACCCCCTCCTCCTCAACATGTAGAAGATGATGATCTAGCTGAGGATCATGTTTTGCAAATTATAGAGATAGCATATTAATGGGGAACTCTCTCATGTTTTTGGTCTTCAGCGATTACGTTTTTTTGTATTGTCCAATGGTAATATATGCCAGTTGCTCTGTAAATTCTTATTGAAAATTGTATGTTCTCTAGCATGATTCAAAGTCCTATTTTTCGTTTGGACTGACTCATATTTTTGAGTTGATTATGTACAATTTCATTAAAATCAGGCTATAACTGGAGGTTTTCTTTGTCGATTCTTTCCTACCGGTATGCCTTTCTGAATCTGGCATTTTGTATTCTCTTTTTTATTAATCAATTTTAGTGGCTTTGCCACTTTTTGTTTAAAAAAAAAAAATTGAATGAGCCTCTAAAATTAGTAGAAAAATCTGAGAAAATATTTTGCCTACTAACCCTAGATTTTGGAATTACTAGGTTATATAAATTTGTCAAAATTTCCACAAAACCCTAGCAATTGAATGATGAAAATGCAATGCAAAATTTTGAACTTTTAGAATTTTCTGTAGTTTATATCAGATCTAATGTAAAAATCATAAATTAGGAAAATTTAGGAAGAACTGATGCAATTTAGTAAGCCAAACAATGCAATTTTTTGTATTTTTCAAAAATTTCAATTTTTTTTGAATTTTTCTCAATGCAATGAAATGAATGACCAAATGAATGAATGAAATCAATCCAAATCTAAAGACAAACACTCCACAAGTTGCAATTTAAGTCCAAAAACACGGGTTCACCAAAATGTTTAGGGAAAAATTGGATTTGTTAATGTTCTAATGTTTAGATGTTTAAATCCTCCTTTCCACCTTACATTCAAGGATCTAGGGTCGAGTGGCGAGCACTATCATACCCTAGGTCACTTGTAGATGTAGGGAAACTTGGATTAGGGAATAAAATTATTAATTTTCCTTCTCTTATGTCTAATTAACCATTAAAACCCTAATTATGCAAATACGACAACAAATTGACAAATGACAGAAAAAACTCTTGCAAACAGGAGTAAGATACCAAATTATAAAACCCTGAAATATGAACTAAAATGTCATAAATGCATGCTAAAGACTCAGGAACTAAACCTTATGAGGGAAAAGCCCCCAAGGGGACATTTTCTGACGTTACATAAATAAATTACATTACATAATAAATGCAAAGAATTACCAAGGTTGAGACACCTTAATTCCCAACATATTTCCACCAAGATATGAGCAAAATTTATGTGAGTGAAAAGTGAAGTAGCTAAATTGACCTTCAAAAAATGCCCTAGTGTATTTCCTATGGCCTCATAACAAGAGTCACACCAAAAATAGAGAGGAAGGTTAGGCAGCCTGATCCATACGAATGTGATATTGAGAGATTAAATAATAGGGTTGAAAGAGGGAAACCACATGGCCTAAGCATAAGGGAATGTTGATCCCACATCCATAGTCACTCATCCATCACCACACCCTTATCAAAGGCCAAGTCAAAGATCATGATGAATAACCCCTTGGCATAGGAGTAAATCTCAAGTGTGTCCTTAATAAGAGGTCACCAGTTCTCTAAAATCCATTGATATAGATCAAGGATGCAAGGCCAAAAATGATTAAATCTAAAAATGAGACCCCTTTGAGCAAACTAAACCTCATTGTCAAGCACATCTAGATCCTACTCAAGAGACACCACAAGGGAGGATTGGGCACAATAAAACCACATTGTTAGTGTAGATTTTTATTTCCTAGTTGGGTTATTTATTTTTCCCTATATTCTTAGGTTTTTCCTACACTTCTATTAATCTCTCTTAGGTTAATAAAGCATGTCTTATTAGGTGAGTGGTTGCGAGGTGTCACCTTCCTACATGTGAGCATCCATTAGCTATCTTGGGAAGATATTTTTCTATCTTTAGTCTGATAGATGGTTGCTCTTGATTGGTCAGTATTGCCACCTCATCCCTCTTCCTAGTCTATATAAGTATGCTACCTAGCTTGTATTTTGTATCTTTTACTTTTACATCCTCTTAGTGCTATTTTGCTTCTAGCATTTACATTACTCTCTTGGAAACTAACTCTATGTTGCTATTTTGATTTCGTATCATTTGCATTCATAGTTTAGATATTTATTCTTTGCACTAGTTTTCTGGGTTAATAATCTTTTCAGATTCTAACATGGTATCAGAGCTATTCTATATGCAAGAATAGATTTTAGTTTCCATATTTGAGAGATTCGGGGAGGCTAATAGTTTTTTGAAAAACCTAGTATGCTCTTCTCTTGCATCTTCGGATGATCTAGAGAATTAGAAAAGTTTGACAGAAATTTTTTTACTCTATGAGGTTTACACATGTGTTTTATGAAATCTGAGTGATTGCAGCATTTCTGGTTATACTGGTAGCATTTTTAGCTATTCCAACGTGCCCAGGAGGCTTGAGAAAGTCAGATTTGGCTTTCGTTTCACTAAAATCAAAGATCGTCATACACAGTTGCAGAACCGAGGTTTTGAGCTCAAATCTGACAACCAGCTTGCATATTTGGTGTTTTCAATCAATATTGCAGGTTCCAGCATGCCATTACTTGTCTTAGGTAGCTAATTCAGCCTTTGTATGTCATTTTTTGGTTGCTGGGGTCATTTTTTGTAGCTAAAGGCATTTTGTTTACACTAGATCAACATCTTCTGTACATTAGAAAGAAAAACACCTTCTGGGTTTTATTCGCAGCACAGAAAAACCATCTGGGTATCTTTCTGTTTTTGCATGAAGTCTATATATTTTATAGAAACACACTCAAAAAGCTACAACATGACCCCTCTCCTTTGGCAGTTGCATTTTTGAAGGCAGTTTTCAAATGCTCCCTTCTTGCTCATACGGACTCCTTTTCCCACAATTTTTTTATTTATTTTGGCTATTGTTTTGTTCTCTATGCACTAGTGCAGACATTTTTTTATTTTGATGCCGAGATTTTTTAGAAATTACAGATTCTCAGTCGTGACATTGGATAGTTCTCATTTTGGGAACTTTAGAGGATCATAACTTTCACATACGACCTCGTATTGAGGCGATTCTTTCTTTGAAAGTGCATGATTTTTTGAGTAGATCACAGTGGTACTATTTATTTCTCTAAGTATTGTGTCAAAGTTGTATTTTTAGCATATGCTCTTCATGAGGGTTTTGTAATGCATTGAAATCAAGACCACTTAGTATTTCTTGCTAGTGGTAGTTGTAAACGCACTAATATAAAGTGTCAAATCATATTTTCTTGGGGGGTTCTTTGATTGAGTGAAAAGGGTGGGGTTGTCTTGGTTGGGTTCTCTTCTTTTCGGCATTTCTTCTCTGCATTTCTTCATAATGGATCAAACAAATGTGCCCATCCTAACTCCATACGATTGCTTTGAGTGGAAATCATGCATGACAATTCACTTAAGGAAAGCTGGATTAAATAGGATAACTATAGGACTTGAAACTGAACCTGCTAAAGATGAAGATAAGCCTAAGTGGTTTAACAAATGTGATGAGGCATATGAAACATTGTGTTTGTCTGTTTCTCCTGATTTGCTCTTTCACATTGAGTCTTTGAATACACCAAATGAAATCTGGACAAAGCTAGAAACACTATTTGGCACACAAGATTCAATGAGGGGTCATATGTTGGAAAATGAACTAATTAGTTTAAGTCCAGGCAATTTCAACATAATCTAGGATTTCTTCACTAAATTGAAATCACTAAGGCTGTAGTTAAAACAATATGGAATTGAAAAGAAAGATGAACAACTAATTCTTAGTATTCTCTCTAAGCTAAGTTCAGAATATTCTGTGTTTGTTTCTACCTTCTATGCTACTAAGGGTGCACTTGGTACTCAATTCACCGTGCCATCTTTAGATGATTTTGCTATCAATCTCACTCGGGAATAGGACAAGCTAATCTAGATGGGCACTCTTAAGTCCTCTAAGTCACATGCCTTGGCTGCCAACCAAGGCACAAAAGAATAAAAAGGACAAAGTAGTAACAACAATAGTAAGGATAAGAAACAGAAGAATAGCAAGGAGAAGAAGGATCAGATACCGGTTGCTTCAAAGAGACCCAATCTTCCAAGGGTGACAAGCCTAAGAAAGAGAGGGTCCAATGTGCCTATTGTAAAAGACCTGGTCATGATGAACATAAATGTCTGAAGAAACAAATTGATCACTTGACACACATTCTTGAGAAGAATAATATCAGTGTTCTTGAGTCTATCAAACAGAGTTCTAATGAGGGGTCTAACAAGGCAAAAGAAAATAGCAAGGGGAAAGGAAAGGGCAAGGCCCTTGTTGCAGTTGCTTCTTCACCATCCACTTGGGTTCTTGATTCAGGTGCTTCACACCATATGGCTTCATCCAAGGAAAAACTTGCATCTTTGGAGCCATGTACTATGCCTTCTATTTTGATGGGTGATGACACTTATGTTGAGGTGTGTGGGAGAGGGTGTGTTGATGTGGGGGATGGCACATTCCATGATGTTCTTTGTGTGCCCTCATTATCAACTAATCTCCTATCGGTATACCAGATCACTCACACAGGTTCAAGCAAGCGGGTTGAGTTCACTCCTGATTCAGTGGAGATTCGTGAGTTGTACATTGTTTCTACAGTTGCAGTTGGGAGAGCAGATCATCAATCACGGCTCTATTTATTTTCTCACTTTGTTCCTAATCCTCCTTTGACTATTTTGCTCACTTATTCGAATGATGTGAGTAGATTATGACATGAGCGGTTTGGCCATCTTAATTTCTATTACTTGTAGCAGCTCAACCAACAGAGCATGGTCACAGGGTTCCCTTCAATTCAATTTTCAGGTGGTGTTTGCCAAGGTTGCATTCTAAGTAAGCATCCTAAGGAAAAGTATGACAAACGTAAGGCATGGAGAGCTTCACAGATACTGGAGTTAGTTCACAGTGATTTGGCTGGTCCATTTCAGCGTCCTTCTTTCAGCAGGGCCCGATATGTCCTCACATTCATTAATGACTTTTTTCGATATACTTGGGTGTACTTTCTCAAATAGAAGTATGAGGTATTTGATCACTTTCAGGACTTCAAGACTTTTGTAGAGAAGCAATCCGGGAAAGCCATCAAATTTTTGCACACTGACAATGGTGGTGAGTATGTCAACCATCAATTTGAGAGGTTTTGCACTTCAGAGGGGATTGATTTGCAGTATTCAGTTCCATACAATCCTCAGCAGAACGGTGTCGCAGAATGGAAGAATAGGTCCTTGAAGGAAATGGTGAACTGCATGATTCACTCCAGATCTCTTGCACGACAGTATTGGGCAGAGGCCATTAACTATGCTTGTTATATCCAGAACCATGTTCATCACTGAGCCATAAAGGGAGTCACTCCTTTTGAAGCTTGGAGCGGTCGAAAACCATCAATTAAGCACTTTCAAATTTTTGGTTCTCCTGCATGGGCCCACATTCCTATAGAGAAATGCAAGGCCTTGGATCCGCAGAGCAGACCTTGCATATTTGTAGGTTATCCTGATGGTGTGAAGGGTTATCAGTTGCTCCACCCTACTTCACATGAGTTGTTCAGTGAGAGGAGTGTTTAGTTTGAGGAGGGCTCTTCGAGCTCACTTTCTATCACTTCTCTAACTCCTACCTTGACATTGGAGTCACTTGGGATACATGACAGATCTTCTGATGAGTCAGATTCACCTGAGCAATCTTCTACCTCCACTTCTGATGCAGAGAGTGATTCAGAGGACTCACCTCCTTCCTCTCCTGCATGGGCCCACATTCCTACAGAGAAATGCAAGGTCTTGGATCTGAAGAGTAGACCTTGCATATTTGTAGGTTATCCTGATGGTGTGAAGGGTTATCAGTTGCTCCACCCTACTTCACATGAGTTGTTCATTGAGAGGAGTGTTCAGTTTGAGGAGGGCTCTTCGAGCTCACTTTCTATCACTTCTCCAACTCCTACCTTGACATTGGAGTCACTTGGGATACATGACAGATCTTCTGATGAGTCAGATTCACCTGAGCAATCTTCTACCTCCACTTCTGATGCAGAGAGTGATTCAAAGGTTGATGATTCTCCTCAAGATTCTCAATCTTCCGGTCCACTTTGGGCTAGACAAACCTTGCAGTCTATAGGTGATTAGGTTGGGGATCCATCAAACACCAAGCAGACTCATTCACAGTTCTAGGATGCTCCACATGTCTTCATTGCTACTGCCTCAGATCCACAGTCTTTTCATGAGGCTTCTAGTATTCCTGAGTGGGATACAGCTATGTAGGAGGAGTATAGTTCCTTCATGAGGAACCACACTTGGGATCTTGTCCCTCTTCCTAAGGGAAGAAAACTTGTTCGATGTAAGTGGATCTATCAGACAAAATTTGCAGCAGATGGGTCAGTTAACAAGCATAAGGCTCGCTTGGTCGCCAAAGGATTCTCCCAGGTTCCTGGGATTGACTACTCTGAGACTTTTGTGCCAGTTGCCTAAATGAATTCCATCCAACTTGTTCTTGCCATTGCTGCAGCTAATTGTTGGCAAGTACACCAGATGGATGTGAAGAGTGCTTTTCTTCATGGTGACCTTTAGGAGGAGATCTACATGGAGCAGCCACAGGGGTTCCTTTAGGATTCTTCACTTGTGTGTCATCTTCAGAAGTCTCTCTATGGCCTCAAATAGGCTCCTCGGGCCTAGTATGCCAAGATGGACTCCTTCCTTCTATTAGTTGGGTTCACTCAGTGCCATTCTGATCCCAATGTCTACATTCTACAGCAGGATGATTCACTCCTATTTCTAGTTCTATATGTTGATGATTTGTTGATCACAGGGAGTTCTTCATCCACCATTGGGGCTGTCAAAATTGCCCTTCATGATAGGTTTTTAATGACTGACTTGGTCTTGTTGCATTACTTTTTCAGGATTGAGATCTTTTAGTCTTCTTCCGAGATCACCATCACACAGTCTAAGTATGCTCTAGATTTTCTCTCAAGGTTTCATATGGCTGACTGTAGGCCTGCTCCGACTCCCTTCCTTTCTGGAGTCAAACTTGAGGCTCAATGTTCTTCTCCACTTGTTGATGGCACTTTGTATCGACATCTTGTTGGGAGTCTCATTTATCTGACTCATACAAGACCTGACATTTCATATCCTATAGGCATGGTCTCTCGATTCATGCAGGAGCCTCATGAACTGCACTGGAAAGCAGCCAAGCAGATCCTTCACTACATTCAGGGTACTCACAGTTTTGGGATTCAATATGCAGCGGGCATTGAGCTTGACTTGGTGGGCTACACAGATTCAGATTGGGCAAGCAATTCTCAGGATCGCAAGTCTACTTCAGGTTACAGCTTCTCACTTGGTTCAGGTCTTGTTTGTTGGTTGAGGAAGAAGCAGTCTGCTATTGCTCTATCTTCTACTAAGGCTGAGTATCGGGGGGCTGTGAATGCCGCCACTAAGGCCATTTGGCTTCAAAATCTTCTCACTAAGTTTGGTATCCAAATTAGACAGCCATCAGTCATATTTTGTGACAACCAAAGTGCCATTCAGATCTCACAGAATCCAGTCCATCATCACCGGACCAAACACATCGAGGTCCACATGCACTACATCCGGGAGCTCATCCATGGCCACGTCATCGACCTTCACTACTATCTGACTTCCAAGCAGGTTGCTGATATCTTCACCAAACCCTTCACTGAGAGCAAGTTCCTTCATTTATGAGCTTTGCTGGGGGTGCAGGATGCTTCATCTTCTGGGAGGGCTTCTTCCTCTCACTCAGAGTCCTGACTCTCTCTACTTTTGGGGGGGTCTCTTCTCTCTCTATTTTTGGGGGGCCTTTTCTCTCTCTTTGGGGGGAATTTTATGTACATGGGTACCTCATCAGGCTTGATTTGTCGAGACCCATTTCTACATCCACCTAAGCTTCGCTTATGGGGGGTGTTAGTGTAGGTTTTTATTTCCTAGTTGGGTTATTTATTTTTCCCTATATTCCTAGGTTTTTCCTACACTTCTATTAATCTCTCTTAGGTTAATAAAGCATGTCTTATTAGGTGAGTGGTTACGAGGTGTCACCTTCCTACATGTGAGCATCCATTAGCTATCTTGGGAAGATACTTTACTATCTTTAGTCTGATAGATGGTTGCTCTTGATTGGTCGGTGTTGCCACCTCATCCCTCTTCCTAGTCTATATAAGCATGCTACCTAGCTCGTATTTTGTATCTTTTGCTTTTGCATCCTCTTAATGCTATTTTGCTTCTAGCATTTGCATTACTCTCTTGGAGACTAACTCTATGTTGCCATTTTGATTTCGTATCATTTGCATTCATAGTTTGGATATCTATTATTTGCACTAGTTTTCTAGGTTAATAATCTTTTCAGATTCTAACACACATGAAGGATAAGATGAAGCCAAAGGGTATGACCTACTAATGGCCATTACAAAAGCATAGGGAACCCCAAACCCAAATGAAGGTTCCCCCTTGTCTAAGAGGGTTGCCAAAATAGAGTCAACACTAGTAAAATGATCGATAGCAGAACCAAACCCTATGATAGGAGGTGCTAAAACAAAGTCATCACCTACAAGACCATCAATGGTAGATTGCAAACCAAACCCTATGATAGGAGAAAGTGCCCCACAAACACACATAGTGGAGCCAAATCCATCCCTACTACACTCAGTAGGAGAATGAAGTTGAAGAAGAGGTAGGAATGCCTCTCGAGAATCCAAATCTAGGGCACAAAAAATGGGAAGGAGTTAGTGAGTTAATTTTTTCATTTACATTTTTACATTTATTATATCCTAATATCTAGGTAAGTGAGCAACATGCAATCTCAGTGATATATCCTTATGTTGAAACTGTGTTATATTAATAAATTATCCTCCTTTAAAATTTGGTTTTTAGTTTTAAAATTTATCTAAGCAAATACTTTATTTAGTTAATAAAATTTTTCAAAGTTCCTTATAAACCATCAATGTGGAAAATAATGCTCCAAGATTTTTTGATTAGTATGCTCTATTTTTCACAAGACTAATGGCTATATCTAAAGCTTATGATAGAGTCTCCTAGGATTTCCTATTCAAAGTCCTTAGGAAGTTCAGGTTCAAAGATAGAATGCTTACTCTGATAACAGAATGTGTCACCACCGTCAAGTACTCAGTCCTGGTCAATGGCACTCCTCAAGGGTTCTTTGATGCTGGTAGAGGTATCAGGTAGGGAGACCCCCTTTCTCCCTACCTACTTATAATTTTGGTTGAGGTTTTGGGTAGAAACATCTTATCCCACCTGGATAGGCATTCCCTCAAGGGTGTCAAAGTTACGTCCACCTTGGGTCCGTCTGTTGTCCAATAGTTTGTTGACGATACTATACTCTTTGGGGCGGCTTTGGTGGTAGAGGCTAGAAGATGGAAAAATCTATTGAACTCCTATGTGGAGGTTTCTGGCCAATGCATTAATTATGAAAAGAGTAATGTGTTATTCTTAACACTGACTTGGAGCTGCAAGACAGGGTGAGAAACATCCTTGATTGCAACATGGATAACCTCCCAGCTACCTACGTAGATCTGCCCCTCACAGTCAAGGAGGTGACCCCATCTTTTTGGAATACCATTCTAGAAAGAATCTAAAATAAAATGGAGGGATGGAAAGGTAAACTCCTTAGTCAAACAGGTAAGTATCAACTTTTGAAGGCCTCGTTGCAGGGTATCCCCACCTATTTTCTATCCCTCTTTAAAATGCCCAGATACATGGCAGAGAAGTTAGAGAGGATCCAGAGAACCTTCCTCTGGACTAAAGTTGAGGAAAAGAAGAGGATCTCACTGGTTGTATGGGACAAAGTCTGCCTACCCAAAACTCAAGGGGGATTAGGAATCAGAAAAATCCAGGTGATGAATAAAGCTTTACTTGCCAAAATTGGGTGGACCTTCCTAAAGGAGGAGAAAGATTGGGTTCAGATTATGAAATCCAAATACCTGCAAAATCAAGATAAATTAAGGGTTATTGACAAAGAGAGCCATCCCAAAGGCTCTATTATCTGGAATAAAATGATCAAAACCAGAAGCACTCTATCCCAAGGCATCAAATGGAAGCTGGGTAAGGGAGACAAAATCAAATTTTGGGAGGACAATTAGCTCGGGGAAGGACCCCTGGCTAGTAGGAAGAACAACACCACTAGGGAAAGAGTTGTTAACCATTTTGGGAGTTTGGTCAGCAATTTCATTACTACCCATTCCCATAGCCAAAGGAGGTGGAAGAACCTCTCAGAATGCTAGAACAATACTCAGCCCAAGAATCCTGAGTGTCAGGCTCTACAAGTGGAGTTGAACAAGTACAAAATTTTGATATTTCCTAGGGAGGATGAAATGCTCTAGGGACATGATCAAAAGGGGAACTTCTCGGTTAAGTCTTCTACATCTTGCTGACTAACATCGGACAAGGGAGTTGGTTTTGGAAGAATTTCTAGAATAACAAGTTGGTCCCTAAAATAAACTTCTTCTGGTGGTCTGTAGCTCATAATAAAATCCTTACTACTGACAACCTCAACAAAAGGGGGTTCCATTTGGTCAATAGATGTGTTCTTTGCCTTAAAGAAGAAGAGTCCATTCAGCACCTTCTTTTCCATTACGATTTTTCTAAAGAGTTATGGGGAAGAACTATAGAAACTTAACCTAGAGTGGGTTTTCCTAAAAAACCTAATGGATTTCGTCCAAAGTTGGATTTCTCCTTTCCCGCACCCTAGGATTAGAGAGCTATGCAGACAAATTTCCCCACACTTGGTGGTATAGGAGTACCAAGGGCTTGGAGTCCATGTATATACTTTCACATTTTTGGTGTGATGTTTTGATTTTCAAATAGGTTGGTGTGATGTTTTTGATTTTCAAATAGGAAGGAATGGGAACATGCATTTTATGTATATCTGTCTTTTGTATGTCAAAGAGTGTATCCATCATTTGTATATGGGAAGGGTGTATGTCTCAAATGTATGTTGCATTGTCAATATGCATTGGTGTAGATGCAAGTAGTGAATGGCTGTATCAGTCGAAAGGGAAGGAGATACAAAGGATTACTGGTGATAGCATGTTAAACAATGTATATGCAAAGATGAATGTATCGGCATAAGAAGACAAAAGTCTGGCCGAAGGCGGAGTTAGTGTGAAGCACGTCGGCGTGAGATGCATATCAGGAGATTGAGATAATGTTAGGCTGATGATATAAATCACAACGACAAACAAGATGTAGACAATGCATATCGGGATGAGTTTGTATATCGGAGAACAAAGGAAAAGTTACACCGATAGTATAAGTCTGAACGATGAGTTATATCCATCGAAGAGAAGTTATACATTGGTGAAAGAAATTATGTAGTGGCCGATAAGATAGATCAAGCTGATAAGAAAGGAGAGGATCATTTCTGTGAGAAAATAGAGATATCTTGCCGATGATAAGGTAAATACACATTTTGATATTGTATGATAAAAATGAATGTATCGATAGAAAGCATGTCGACTGGGAAAGTATGATCGGTGAGCAAAGAACCTGTTTCGCCGATGATAACCAAACAGATAGAAAACCCTAACTGTCTGATAACAGAAAAAGGATGAAGAGTATAAGAACTAGTTTTTGGCTTTGTAAATCGGTTAGAATGTTGGAAAAAGTTGAAGGATAGACATTAAATGTAAAAGAAAGAACTCTGATAATAAGAAATATTGACAGTTTGAATCTGTTCAATCATTTCCTATAGAATTCTTGCATAACTAGTTCTATAGAGTAGTCAGCTTTATTTTTGTTCTTTTGTTTCTATTTGTACAAAATGTCTCTGTCTTGATGTCCCTGCATTTTCCCTATACAGTCATGGAGGGCCATCAAGTAGAGATCTTCTTTCTTTTGTTTCTATTTGTGTTAGTGGTTGGATTGTCAATGAGAGACAATAGGAACTTATCGTAGGTGAGCTCTTCTATAGCCTGGCTAGGTATGCAAGTTGCAGTCTAAAAAGGCAGGGGTGAAAAATAGAGTAGGAAGAATTGAGCACCAAGCAATCAGAACCTTGGACCCAGAGAGGAGGGTTGATAACGGGCTTAAGAAGGCTATAAGCCTTAGGAATTGGGAATCTGTATCGGGAACAACAGACAAATAGGTCTTTCACCTCTGTAATAGATTGCTTAGGTTAAATTAGGCATTTTGGGGTAGAAAATGTCTATGAGCACTTGAATTGGTAGGGAGACTTGGGGTATGACATAGGTCTTGAAGCATTGTGTCAAGATAGGTTTTCTAAACCCATAGGCCTCCCCATCAAATTGGTATCAGAGCCAAGTTAAAGATTTGGGCTATTCTTCGATTAGAATAGAAGAAGTCGTATGTCATCACCGAGTTCAAGTGAGTCTATAGGTTCATCCAAGAAGATGGTGACTAATGCAGAATTGGCAAAGAAGGTTGATGAACAAGAAGAGGAGAATAGGCTCCTATAGGAAAGATTGGCAGAAATGGAAAGTAAACTGGGTGTAATGATGGAAAAGACTGAAGAAGTCAGTCAGAAGATTAAAAATTCTGAAGGTAAGGAAAAAGGTGTGTCTATAGAAGATGAAGAGCCCACACCTGATCCTAAGATGGAAGAAGAACCTTTCTTGAAGGCCTTGAAAACCATGAGTGGTAAGTCATTGGAAGGAGTTCCTCTTTTTAGTGGGAAGATGGAACCTGATTTGGTTATGGAATGGATAGAAGGTATAGAAAATCACTTTGAATGTGATGGAGTGACTAAAGCACAAAAGGTGAAGGTGGCTAAATCAAGACTCAGAGGAGTTGCTTTGACATGGTGGAAATTTGTTCAAACAGAAAGAGAAAAAGAAGGAAAGAAACCTATAGTTACTTGGAAAGGTATGGTGGCTAAATTCAAGGAAGTCTACATGCCTGGAGATTATGAAGTCCAGTTGCACAAGAAATGACAAAATTTGAGATAAAGAGAATTAGATGTCAATGCATACACTGAGGAGTTTCAAAAACTATGCCTGAGGTCTAAGGTGATGGCAGATGAAAATGTAAAAGTGGCAAGATATCTCAATGGTTTGAGGTGGAGTATTCAAGAGGAAATCAGCTTATTCAGCCCTACAACAGTGCATCAAAGCTATCAGCTAGCACTCAAGGTAGAGGAGAAGAGCTAGAAGAAACAAGAGTCAAGTAGCAGATCAAGAGGAAGAGGTAGAGACAACAGAGGAAGAGGAAGTTATGGTGGTAGGAACACTAATCAAAGGCCCCAAGGAGAATCCAAACTCACAGAGCAAAGTGGAGAGACTAGTAGTAGAGGAAACTACCGAGGAAGGAGATCTAGCAGAGGAAGATCAGGAGGATTAGGTAGAGGATCCTACTTTGCCACTATGAAATGCTACAATTGTGGTCAATTAGGTCATCCAGCATACAGGTATCCTGATAAGGGCACATCTTCTTCTCAAGGAGTTGATAAAAGAAATCATTATGTACAAGATGATGCTTCAAGCAGCAAATCACCTGAAGTCAGTCTAGCCTCAGAAGTGGGAGAGAACATCATGGTAAGGAGAACTTTGATCAAAGAACCGGTGAAAGCTGAACCAAGCCAAAGGAGAGCACTATTCAGAACCAGATGCAAGATTATGAATAAGGTATGTCAAGTAATCATAGACTCAGGGTCTACTGATAACATAGTGTCAGATGAAGCAGTTAGAAAACTAAATTTGTAAAGAATACCTCATTCAAATCCATATAGAGTCACATGATTAAATAAAGGTTAGCATGTGATAGTCAATGAGTAAACTTGGGTAGAGTTTGGTATAGGTGGATACAAAGACAAGGTACTCTGTGATATCCTACCCATGGATGCATGTCATCTCTTATTGGGCAAACCATGGCAGTATGACCAAAAGGCCATACATGATGGTGAGAAGAATGCATATTCCTTTCAAAAAGATGGTGTCACCTATAAAATTCAGTCATTGGAAGATGAAGAAGCAAATAAGAATAAAAGCCCTAATGTCTTAATTGTGAGTGGTAAAGAGTTTTTGAACACTCTTAAGGAGGATGGTATTAGTTATGCTATCATAGTGAAACCTAAGGAGGAGCAAAAAGACAAAAAGGTAGTGGTCCCAAAAGAGATACAAACTATACTGGAACAGTATAAGGACATAATTAGTGAGGGAACACCAGTAACACTACCTCCACAAAGAACTATTAGCCATTAGATAGATCTGATTCTAGGAGCATCACTGCCTAACAAAGCTCCTTATAAAATGACTCCAGAACAACATAAGGAGATAGCCAGACAAGTACAAGAATTGATTGATCAGGGATTGATTAGGAAAAGCATAAGTCCTTGTGCAATGCCTACAATGTTGGCACCAAAGAAAGGAGGGACATGGAGACTATGCACAGACTCCAGAGCTATCAATAAGATCACCATAAGGTACAGATTTCCAATTCCCAGAATTGAAGATCTTATGGACTGTTTAGGAGGGGCTAAATACTTCACCAAGATAGACCTGAAAAGTGGTTATCACCAAATTAGAATCAAGGAAGGTGATGAGTGGAAAATAGCCTTCAAAACCATAGAAGGACTGTATGAATAGCTTGTTATGCCATTTGGTCTATCGAATGCTCCCAGCACATTCATGAGGCTCATGAATGAAGTCCTCAAAGACTATATGGGTAAATTTGTAGTTGTTTACCTAGATGATATCTTAATTTTTAGTCAAACTAAAGAAGAGCATCTTGAACATGTAAATACTATTTTGAAAAAGTTACATGATGAACAACTAACCATAAATTTGGAGAAGTGTGACTTCATGAAGTAGGAATCAGTATACCTTGGTTTTGTGTTGTCCAGAGGAGAATTGAAGATGGACAAGTCAAAGGTAGAAGCCATATTGAATTGGCCTACTCCCAGAGCAGCAACTGAGGTGAGAAGTTTTCATGGCTTAGCTCAGTTTTATAGGAAATTCACAAAGAATTTCAGTGCTATTTGTGCACCCATGCTTGATACAATCAAAGGTGGGGCAAAACCAAAGTTTCAATGGACACAATCAGCTGATAAGAGTTTTGAAATATTGAAGAAAGAAGTAGCCACACAGCCAGTGTTAGTGCTGCCTAGTTTTGATAAGTTATTCACTTTAGAATGTGATGCTAGCAATATTGCAGTAGGTGCAGTACTCAGCCAAGAGAATAGACCAGTAGCCTTTTTCAGTGAGAGGCTAAATGAAGCAAAGAGCAAATATTCTTCATATGACTTGGAGCTCTATGCTCTAGTCCAAGCACTTAAAAAATTGAGGCATTATCTCCTACCTAAGGAATTTGTTGTATATATAGACAATCAAGCTTTGAGTTTTCTAAACTCACAAGATAAGTTTAGCCATAGGCATATCAAGTGGATGGAATATTTACAGTCTTACACATTTACAATTAAGCATAAGAAGGGACAGCTCAACAAAGTAGCAGATGCTTTAAGCAGGAGGCTGTTCACAGTACAAGAGGTGAAATTAAGAAGCATAGGAATGACAGAGTTCACAGCCCTCTACAAAGAGGATGAAGATTTTGCTGAAGCATACAAGGTCTGTCAAGACTTTGAAAATCACTTTCATAGTGAATTTGCAAATTACACATTGCAGCAGGGATTGTTGTTCAAAGGTGGACAGTTGTGTGTACCAAAAGGATCCATGAGAGAAAATCTCATACAAGACAAGCATAATGGTAGTTTGAGTGGACATTTTGGTCTGAACAAAACGTTGGAGTTAGTCCAGAGGTTCTACTATTGGCCAAAGATGCACAAAGATATCAGAAAGTATGTAGAGCAGTGTATCATCTATCAGAAGGCGAAGGGAACTTCTTCAAATGCAAGACTATATCAACCACTACCCATTCATTCTAGACCGTGGGATTGTGTAAGTATGGATTTTGTAGTTGGTCTACCAAAGACTAAGACTGGCTTTGATAGTATTTTTGTAGTTATTGATAGATTTAGCAAGATGAGTCATTTCATGATGCTAGTCATATAGCTCATTTATTTTTCAAAGAGGTCATAAGGATTCATGGACTTCCAGCAAGCATCATGTCTAATAGAGATGCTAAGTTCATGGGACATTTCTAGAAAACTCTATGGCAGAGGTTAGGAACAAACCTATCTTTTGGATCAGCATATCATCCACAAACAGATGGCCAAACAGAAGTGGTGAATAGGACATTGGGTAACCTATTAAGGTGTTTGACAAAAGAATATGGATAGAGTTGGGATCAGGTCATTTATCAGGCAAAATTTGCCTATAATGATAGTGTGAATAGAACTACTGGCAAAAGTCCACTTGAGATAATGTATGGAATGCACCCTAGAGGTGTACATGAACTCTGACATCTTGGAGACATGGAATATAGCAGTGGTCATGCAGAGGATTTTGCACAATCTATGAAGGAGATTCATGACCAAGTCAAGAAGACATTGATGGAAAATACCCAGAAAATCAAAGATAGGGTAGATGCACACAGGAAGGATGTTCAGTTTGAAGTTGGTGATTTAGTCATGGTTCATTTGAACAAAGCCAGATTGTAGAAAGGGATGCCAACTAAACTGCAGATGAGATGGATTGGTCCTTGCAAAATTCTGAACAAGTATGGCAACAATGCCTATAGGATTGATTTGCCAGTAGATTTGGCAATTTCACCAGTGTTTAATGTTCAGGACCTGGTACATTATAAAGGTCCTCATTCAGCAGCAGGTGGATCTAGTTCAGAAACTGCACAGATAGTGAGTGATGTAACCTTGCCACCTACACTCAAACCACAGGCTGAGAGAATTCTAGATTCTCGAGTGCGGAAACAGACCAGACATGGTGTGTATATGGAGCATCTGATCAAATGGAGATAGTTGCCTGAAGCAGAGGCTACCTGGGTTGCAGAGTCTAAGTTCAAGAAGCAGGGCATTGATTTTGCCTTGTTGTCACCGGAGGTGACTTGACTTTTTCCACGCAGGGGGAGTATGGTGCAGGAGCACCAAGGGCTTGGAGCCCATGTATATACTTTCACATTTTTGGTGTGATGTTTTTGATTTTCAAATAGGAAGGAGTGGGAACATGCATTTTATGTATATCTGTCTTTTGTATGTCGAAGAGTGTATCCGTCATTTGTATATCGGAAGGGTGTATGTCTCAAATGTATGTTGCATTGTCAATATGCATTGGTGTAGATGCAAGTAGTGACCGGTTGTATCAGTCGAAAGGGAAGGAGATACAAAGGATTACCGGTGACAGCATGTTAAATAATGTAAATGCAAAGATGAATGTATCGGCATAAGAAGACAGAAGTCTGGTCGAAGGCGGAGTTAGTGTGAAGCACGTCGACGTGAGATGCATATTAGGAGATTGAGATAATGTTAGGCCGATGATATAAATCACAGCGACAAACAAGATGTAGATAATGCATATTGGGATGAGTTTGTATATCAGAGAACAAAGGAAAAGTTACACTAACAATATAAGTCTGAACGATGAGTTATATCCATCGGAGATAAGTTATATATCGATGAAAGAAGTTATGTAGTGGCTGATAAGATAGGTCAAGCTGATAAGAAAGGAGAGGATCCTTTCAGTGAGAAAACAGAGATATCTTGCCGATGATAAGGTAAATGCACATTTCGATATTGTATGATAAAAATGAATGTATCGATAGAAAGCATGTCAACTGGGAAAGTAGGATCGGTGAGCGAAGAACCTGTTTCACCGATGATAACCGAATAGACAGAAAACCCTAACTGTCTGATAACAGAAAAAGGATGAAGAGTATAAGAACTAGTTTTTAGCTTTGTAAATCGGTTAGAATGTTGGAAAAAGTTGAAGGATAGACATTGAATGTAAAAGAAAGAACTCTGATAATAAGAAACATTGACAGTTTGAATATGTTCAAGCATTTCCTATTGAATTCTTGCATAACTCGTTCTATAGAGTAGTCAGCTTTATTTTTGTTCTTTTGTTTCTGTTTGTACAAAATGTCTCTGCCTTGATATCCCTACATTTTCCCTGTACAGTCATGGAGGACCATCAAGCAGAGATCTTCTTTCTTTTGTTTCTGTTTGTGTTAGTGGTTGGATTGTCAATGAGAGACAATAGGAACTTGTCCTAGGCGAGCTCTGTTATAGCCCGACTAGGTATGCAAGTTGCAGTCTAAAAAGGCAGGGGTGAAAAAAAGAGTAGGAAGAATTGAGCACCAAGCAATCAGAACCCTGGACCCAGAGAGGAGGGTTGATAACGGACTCAAGAAGGCTATAAGCCTTAGGAATTGGGAATCTGTATCGGGAACAATAGACAAATAGGTCTTTCACCTCTGTAATAGATTGCTTAGGTTGAATTAGGCATTTTGGGGTAGAAAATGTCTATGAGCACTTGAATTGGTAGGGAGACTTGGGGTATGACATGGGTCTTGAAGCGTTGTGTCAAAATAGGTTTTCTAAACCCATAGGCCTCCCCATCACCTGGGATGGAGTGTGTGGAAGGAAATGAACAATAGAATCTTCAGAGATAATGCTTGATCTGCTAATGAGGTCTTTTACTCCTTTAGAAGGTTGGTCTCTGAGAACACGTCCTCCAGCACTATTCATGTGGCTGAGAAACTGCCTACTCTGGTGGAAGTGAGGATTACCAAGAATTGGGGACTGATAGCGGACATAACCAAGATTGACAATTCCAAAAAGCTGGCCAAACAAAACACCATCTGGAGGCCCCCTTCCAGGGATTGGGTCAAACTTAATTTCAACGGAGCTGAAAAAAAGAATACTAGGTTGACCTGTGGGGGCGATATATTTAGAGATAGTCAAGGTGTTTTCATTGCTGCTTATGCAGGGTACATCGGTATCCAGTCTAATAATGTGGCAAAGGGATTAGCCCTGCTGTGGGGCCTCAAAATTGCTCTCTATAGGAATAGACAAATTACAAGTGGAAGGAGATTCAAAAATCATCATTGAGGTGGCTCTTGGTAGGTCTAATAGCGGCTGGAAGCTGACGGATATTACGGATGACATCATCTTCTTACTGTCTGGGTTCAAGTTGATAGAAATTGGGCATGTTTACCATGAAGGTAATAAAGTGGCTGATGGGTTGGAAAACCTTGGGTAAAGCTTGGACACTTGGAGATGTTGGAAAAGAAAGAATAATTTACCTATTCAAATACATAACCTTCTCAAAAAGGAGCAAAGCCCCGCCCTAGATCTCTCATGTTTGAATTAATTAACCCTTCGACCTCCTGGCCTAGGGAGTACTTTAGGTGCCTTATGGGATCTACTTTCGATTGCCATCTAGATATGAGGACTTATGTTTTGGGGGGTGTGATGTTTTCTTGCCAGCTCAAACTTGTCAGAGTTGGGGTCCGCCACTGTACGAAGGATTGCTCGCACTTCAGATGGACGTGGAGGCCTAAGGATGGGTTTCACATGACTGGGCACGTGATTAACTCGATGTCTCTTTGTAGAACCTCTAATTATGACCAATTAATGAATTGTAATCATGGAAGGAAATGGAATGATAGTTCGCATATTGCGAATTTAAGAAAGTACGCCACCCCCAGTGACTGAAAAGACACTATACTCATTAACTAGAGTATGAATATTGGTGTTTGGGATATTTTCTGAAGTTTGAAAGTTTCTATGTTTTTCGTTGTCTCTTGCATTGCTAGCTTGGCTGTGAGATATTGGTACAAACTTGCTATGGGGGGTGATAGGTCTCGTACTAAGCCTAAATCTTGTGAAGAGATTAAACACAATAAGACCCTTTGACACATCTTCCAAGAGGGCAAGGTGGCTTCCTATCTTGAATGCTTGCAAGGTCACAATGAAAGCCTCTCAATGTAGTTCATGTGTTCTTCGGAGGACAGACAAGTCAAGGTGGGTGGTGTGGGGTTTGAAATCCTAGAGGAAGTGATTGGGATGGCGATGGGGATGCCTACTGATGGCATCAAGCACTCCAAAAAGAGAAAAGTTTCTGACCCTAAAGGAATGGCTTATTTTCTGAAGGGGAGGTCTTACACAGTCTGCAGGAGGTTTGATTGCCAAATGCTACCAAAACCTTGGGATGAGGTGTGTCACATGATCATTAAGTACTTCACTCTTGAAGGTAGATTCAGATGCTTTTTCCACTATCATTTTGCTCTGCTTAATCACTTTCATCGTAGCAAGGTGATTAGTTTTCCTTTTTATTTATTGTCGTCTCTAGAAGCCTCAATTATGTCTTCCATTGATCAGCATGTTATAGACCCCAACAAGCCCCTCATCTTGCTCCATTAGGAGCTTATCCTTAGACTGTATAAATTCCATTTATCCCTCTGCTCCCTAAATCCCTCACAGCTTCTAGGATTGACCCTCCTCTGCCGCCCTGCTCCAATCCTAAGATGACTAGCCTAGTGATAATTATGGAAATCACTTCGGAGAAGTATACCAAGTCCCTCAAGTCTAGAAAGAAAAAACCTTCCGCTGGTAAAAGCCTAGATCCCAAGGCCAGTGTCCAGGCTCCCTTGACCTCTGTGAAGACTTCTGTTAAAAGAAAGATTTTACCTGGTGATTCTGCCCAGGTGACCCCTCAGAAGAAGAAAAGGGGGAGTTTGGAGGAAGGAAGTGTTGTGATGTTCACAACACGCCCCATTTTGGCTCCTTAGCAAAATGGGGACCCCTGCTGTTGCTTTGCTTTTTGCTTCTGCTTGTGTTGTTTTGCTTGGTGGTAAAGGGAAAAGAGAGTCAAATTTGCAAACCTTGTTAAAAATATGAAAAATTGCATTTTCAGTACCATTGCATAATATGGTTGGATTCCTTGTGAAAAATGAGCCAGGGTTGCTTTTTGAACCATTTTAAAATTCATCGTATTTTGCAAGTTATGATCATTTAGGTAAAATGTACCCTCAGGTTTTGCATGATAAATAGTCAGTTGTTTGCCTTTTTTCTTGTTGGCATTCGTTTTAAATTTCAAAAAAATTCATACTTAGCGGTTCCGGGTCGTGGGCAATTTTGTCTGGGTTCCACTCTGTATGTTACATTTGATTGTTTTGCAGAAAATACATCGGCACACTTTGATCGCCATTATTCATTCAGTGGCAGTGTTTTTACAACGTTGAACCTTTTTTCTTCTTTGGTTCAAAGGGTTCGGGGTTCAAAGTGGCCCGATGTCTTCAAAAGTGTCTAAGGAGTGGGCTGTTATTTTGTATTACAACGGTGAACCGCCGCGTTGAACCATCCGCTTGAACCTTTTTCAAAGGTTCGATGGTTCAAAGTTGGTGGGGTTCATTTTCTTTTAACAGTCGCTATATATCATTGAACCGCCGCATTGAACCGCCGCGTTGAACCTTATGGCGGGGTTCAATGGTTCAATAGTTCAAAGGCTTTGGTGAGCCTGCGGCCGATATAAGTCATCGGTATAACAAGAGGCATCGGCGGAGGGAAATTATGAGGTGCCGATGGGCGATCTCTCGCCGATGAACATCAACGAAAGGGTCGTCGGTATGAGTCTCACCGATAAGAGCACATCGATGTAACCAAAGGCATCGGTGGAGGGAATTTTGAGCCCGCCGATAGTGTAGTCTCTCGCCGACAGAATATAAAATGAATGACATCAGCAACACTCTTGCCAATATAAGGCGTCGGCATGGCCAACGCCATCGGTGAAGGGAATTTTGGGCTCGCCGATAGGCAAGCCTCTCACCGATGGAACAAGGAAAGGAGGCTATCGGTATGATATGGGCGATCGGTGGAAAGAATTTGGAGTTCGCCGATGGCGAATCTCTCACCGATAAGAAATAAATACAGGCCGCTGGGGCTGTATCGACATAGCTCTCGCCGATAGAGGATGAACGAAGGAAAAGGGCCATCAGCCAAACCATAACGATCGGCAGAATTGTTTTTTGACGCGCCGATGATGTAAGACATGCCGATGGGAGAAAACAAAAGGGTAAACAATAGAAAAGGCCATCGGCCAAATAACGAACGTCGGCCAGGGAATTCTAAGGCTCGCCGATGGTATCTATCATGCCGATGGGCGGGAGGAAATGAAGTGATAGAATTTTAAACAGTTTTTTTGGCGCCCATAGCATATTTTGGTCAGCGATAGTTGACCCGATGGGTTTTGAGCAGTTTGTATGCGTTTTGAACGCGTTTTGGAAGTATTTTGGACCCGATTTCCACATTTTTTGCACAGTCACCTAGGTTTAAACATTATTTTAATTTCCTGCTGTTTATGTGATAAATGTAATACTTATTGCTTGTCTTGTCTTACAGGCTTGCAGTTGAGGAAGCAGCTGGAACTTGATCACAGTGACCTCATGGAGGAAGGAAATCCGATCTCATGAGCAGGAGGCTAAGGATGAAGTGCGAGGAAGTCAAGGCCATTCAAGTAAAGGACAAAGTTGCAGCTGAGAGCATTATTGCAACAGACAAACAGAAGTTATTGCCAAGCTGCCGGAACTTCTCAGAAGGGGCAATATTTCGCCCAGATTTGACACTGCTCAGAGATATTTTGAAGAACTGGTTCACCTGTATTTATTGCTGTAACCAGGGGTCTGAACCAGGGGTTTAATTAGGTTTTTTGCTGTAGTGAGGACAATCAGAGAGTCTTTATATTGTGCCTCTCTGCACTGTAATACTTTACAACAGGGATTTTAGTATTTTGCCAGAATTGTAGTCTTTCTGGGCATAGTTTAGAGGTAGAAGAAGGAGGTCACCTGTTTGTCTGCAGTAAGGTGCGCGTGGAATGTCTGGCTGCCTTACTGTATCTGTAAAGCTTGTAAGTTCTCTGTAGTATGATCAATGAAACTAAGAGTCATTCCTACATTGTAAATTATGTATGACTATTCGTTTCTAATACAATAGAATCTGGAGTTCTGCATCTATCTTCTGAGTGTTCTCCTGCTCTTCTTTATGTTTTGAAATATTTTCTTTGAGAGCTTGCAATTTTAAATGTATGTTTGTGAAAATGCTCAGAACTTGCATTTAAGGTTTTTACTGTGGATTTGATCAAATTACTGTGGTATTTACATAGTGCATAGCAGAAACAATTAGATCCTTCGGTAGATTAAATGAGGTATAGATTAGATCTTTCTAACTTTTCCCAACCCATCTGAAATATTTAGTTGAAAACGTAGAAATCTAAAGGAAATTGTCTCAAATTTGAAGAAGCATGCATAACAGAGTTAAGAGTAGACAGTTTTCATAAATGTATAAAAGAGAAGGCTGCAATAATTCAAGAAAACCATCTGAATTCGCAGCACAGTAACACTTGTATGCAAATGAACAAAATACTTGTTGAAATCTATGATTCTTTTGCATATTCTTAGTCCAGTAAACCACAAAGAAACTCTAAACTACGTAAGGCCCCTTGAACATTACAGCTTCACATTGACCAACTAAACTTGACCAACCGAACCATTGTAGACTTGGGATTAGTTGAATCTTAAATGATTCCTTCTTATCTTTCAAGTATAGTTTCAGTTCATTATATGTGAATTTTAACTTATTGTTATGATTGCATCAAAATAATCATCAACAGTTTTCTGGCGCTAGAAGGAGGGCTAGAAGGCTGTATATTGTAATCACCAACAGGAAGTGGTATGGACAATGGGAATAAGGCCAAAAATGTTTCTGTTATGGTGGAGGAGGTTAGCTCTGAGGAAGGTATCGGTGGTAGTGACAACACTGCTGATGAGGATTTTACCATGACTGATAGTAAACCCCAGGGACCGTCAACTAGGAGGTCGACGAGGCTTGCTGCCAAGCCTAGTCATGTTCCCCATAAGAAGGTGACCACTGAGATGGAGGAGGATACTGCAGACCTGGAGGGTGTTGGTATTTCTAATGACAAAAGCAACAAAGTGGACACTATTGTTCCTGAGACTAAACAGATGGGTGGGGAATTTTCTGTCAACAAGGAGACCAAAAATGATAATGTGGAGGTTGAAGCGGATGAAGGGCCCAGTAATTTTCTTGAGCTCAATGTTAAGGGGTCTGATTCTGTGAGCTCGGAGAAAGTGGTGAAGGAAGTAGGCAAGATGAAGAGGGGGCTGTCAAAGATAAGGATATTGAAACCCTCTCTGCTAGGCTCACCGAGATGGAGAGGAAGTTCAAGGTTCTAGCCAAGTTCTCTGTCAAAGTCATGCACCAGTCGGCCACTACTCTTGCGGTCCTCTAGGATGTTGAGCTTACTAGCCAGGGTATGAAGGATAAAGAACTCAAGGAGTACCAAGATCTCTGCCAATTCTTGGCTGAAGATTGGGACCAGATGTTTAATTAGTCGTTGGGGGCTTTTTTCTGTGCTTTTGGTTTTTGTCTACTGTTGGTTTGCTATTTGTTCGTTGTGTCTTGGTCTAGGGTTTCTTTTTGGCTATTTCTTGTTGGTTCGATCTATTTCTCTCTCTTAGTCCTTTGATGGAACTTTGGTGCGCCTTTTTGGCTGATATGTAATGGGATCGGCACCCTTTTTTGCTGCTTACTTTATCAAAAATAAATCTTTAGTTGAACATTCATAAAAATTATAAGTGCATGTGAGACAAACATATTTGTAGTCTATGGTGTGTATATATATACTTACTTATGTGTGTAAGATGAACATATTTAAACCATGATGTGTGTATAAAGATTTTTGTCACTACTCTCTATTTATATAATCATGTTCCTAAGGAATTGAGGATTTTGTTTAATGATTTGTTTTAAAAATTAAAGGTTTAAAGTTTTAGTTGTGTTCATCATATAATTAAGTATTTTTAAATTATGTATTTATTTTTCATATTTTTTAGATAAATTAAAATTAATTGTCAATTTTTTATTTTTATTATAAATTAAAATTATATAAAATTAGAAGCCACTTGTTCCCATTACTTTAATTTGTGTTGAATTCATTTTTAGAAACCAAACAATTTAAAATAATAAATTAAAAGCAGATATTAGCCAAACTACAATATCAAGTTAAAGACATGTACTAGTCATCACAACATATTACAAATAAATTATAACACTATGATAGAAAGCTTACAACTATAACACTAATTAAATAATGTACTAAACTAAACAAATTACAATAACAAATTAAAGATAAATATTAGTCACTACATGTTTCTATAGTTACTTCTTAAAATTTAAAATAATAAAATACCATAAATAAAATATTGTTATTTTAAAATAATTTCTCATACTTTTATTATTAAAACATAAAACTAAAACTAAATTTTCAATATTTCAAAATAAATTTTTTATCTTAAAAAAAAATTATGATTGATAAATTAAGAACTAATTTAAGTAAACCACATTGTGATGAACTTGATATATCGATAATCCCAAAAATATTTTGGGACAACTGATTTTGTAAATTGTATAACTCAAATAGAGAAAAATATAATCTATAGTTCCCCCTTACAATGCCTAATGGGTAGTGATATAAAACATGCTTATATTGATACGTGCAATCATAATTTAGTCAATGAACATTTAAATCAAAACAACCAAAAAAATTTAATTCATTACATTATCCTTTTAATATTAAATTTATTTTAATTCATTTCTAAAATATATAGATTTTCTTAATATTTATGTTTGAAAATGCCCCCGTTAATGGGGATGGAAGGGTTGAACCTTCAAAAATTAGTAAAGAAGTCCAATGGAACCCCCCCCCAAAAGGCTAGTAAAAGTTAAATTTTGATGGAGTGTACAAAGGATATTTGGGAGCTTCATGGGCCAAATGCATTATTAGAAAAAAAGAAGGCAAATTGATTGGAGAAGCTTCTAAAAACCTTACATAGGGAGCCAACAATGAAGCATAGGTCCAAGAGCCCTCATCCTAGGTTTACAAATATGTAATGTTTGACTACAAGAAAATAGAAATTGCAGGTGATTCTATGATAATTGTGATTGCAGTAAATAGAAAATGTTGCAAAATTAGAAAAATAATAATCTCCTCCATCAAGTTTGGCCACTCCTAGATTGAATCGATAGTTTTTTAACTCAACATATATTCAGGGAAATCGATGAATAAGTAGATATACTCTCCAATTATGCAATTGACATGGTTGAAGAAAGCATGATAAACTCTAAAGATGATTCATGGCCAAAACTAAAATAAAATCTTGAGTAGCAATCAAAAGAATGTGATGATAATATTGAACATTAATTTGAGTCATCATGTTTAAGAGAGTTCAGGAATTCCTTGGATGAAATCCTTCAACAAAATTTCATAAGATTTTGTTTGTGTCAACCTTTAATTACTCTTGAACGTGGGCTATGGAAGAGGCTAAAAGACGGAAAAAAAATTATGATGAGATACATAGCCTTCGTCCTCTTATTGTGAAGCTCATTCCGAGAAAAAAAAAACACAAGTCAGTTAACTTTGAGAATTTTGATGGATTCCTCTATGTGTTTGGTGGGTATCCAAAGACAAATGGCATTTATTAGTGGAGTTCCATAAATGAGAAATTGAAGAAAGTCTTCAAAACTTCAAGTGGCTTGCTCCTCCATACAACATAATGAGTTCTAGGAGAAGAATTCATGGCATCGAATCACCAGTTAGGGTAAATGCCAACATTTCATCAATGTTCATAGCAGTGCTTCTAGACTTCAAAGAAGATAAGGAAGTGGTAAAAATAATGGTTGAAAATTTTATCAAGTGTTAGTTTCTTGGGGGATTGAATGATGTCATCCTATCATCAGTTCATGATGTTGGACTTCCTCCTTTGGATGGGAAATTACTGATAAATAATGGTGTTGTTTGTAGTCCATGGAGACCTTTCATCATAATGGGCATGCCTTAGAAAGAGGTGGAAAGCACAAAAAAAATCCTAGGCAACAACATTCTTAAATCAAGTGATGGGTCTAGAGATTTATGAAGGTATCAATTGTCTAAGCTCACTCATATCTGATAGCTCTGAAGATGAAGTTGATAAGTAATCCATTTTCATATGAAGCCTAAATAGATGTTGTTTTATAGAATATAGGCATAGGTAGATAAGTATAAGACTAAAGTAAATAGGATAGATGCTTCAACAAGGTTTTTTTAATATACCCCTATTCTAAAAATCTCTAGGTTTTTATCATAACCCAAAATTGCTAAAAAATATGAAACTTGTATTTTTTTGCTAATTATATTATAAAGGGAACGGTCCCTAAGAATGTAATTTACTTATAAAATATATATATTTATGTTTTAAAATAGTTATTATTATGTGTAAAGAAGGGGTTTTCAAAGGGCTTGAAGCTTTGTATAACCAAAAAATAGAAAATCAAAAGTTCCAACCAAAAATAATTTTATAGAAAGGCAAGATGAAAAAACACTACAACAATGTAGAAATCTAATAGCATTACAAGGTCAAAGAGAACCAAGACTATGTAGCTAGCTTCCTTTGAAACTTGAATCTAGGATGGGGGTTCAAAACCATTTTTTGAGGACCTTTTCTCCTCTTTTACATAATGGTCCTTGAAATGTTACCACTCGCATCATCAATTCTAGAAGTTAAAATAATAGAGCCAATAACCATCTTCACATTAGGAGGATCCAAATGAGCTAAAGATCTACTAGTATGTCTTTCCAAAAAGGAAGCATCCTGCATTGACAGAAATGGGGCATTCAAAGATAGCAAAACAAAAGAAAACTACACTGACTCTAAAGGAGCATGCATAACCAACCCAAAAAGAGCATTCAAAGATTTCAAAGAAATCTATAGTGACTCTAAAGGAGCATGCTTAGCCAACTTAGAAGGAACATTCAATTTATGAGGTGACACCACCAAAGGTTGAGAATCTGGAAGAGGATCATCAATAGTAAAATGGTGGGAAAGAACTTCCCACCACCAAGAAGAAAAACCATCTACCTTATGTTTGTAGCAATGATAATTTAATTCCAAGTGACCAATAACAATAGTGACATCGAAAAAATAAACCCTCATAATCTAAAGGTTGAATCCAAGGATGCTTTGCCACCTATAGAATAATATCCACTAGAATATCCTTAGAGATGTCTAGATCCACCAAGATCCAAGCAAAAGTTGTATGGGAGAAAACTAAGGTAGTAGGATCAGTCATGAAATAACAACACAATGCATTTCTAATAGCTTCATAGAAAGAATCTAACTAGAACTAGAGTGGGAGTTCAAGTAACCTAATCCAAATAAGGGATTTAGTAGCAAGATTCAACATAAGATACTAGGGTTTAAGCATGAGAGAATATTGTCCCCACACCCAAACCCAACCATATAGCACATCATCTCAATCGTTGGTAGAATTGAAAACCACAATGAAAAACCTCATAGCACAGGGGTAAATCTCCATAACTCCTTCAATGATGGGTCACCAAGAATCCATAAGTCATTTTTGGAGCTCAAGGAGGTCGGGTCATAAATGATTAAAATGGTAGATCAAACTCTTTTCAGTGAAATAGGCTTCACTCTCCTCCATTTCCTAGTTAAAGATCACAACAGGGGAAGACCAAGCATAGGACTGAAAGGAAGCTAGGTGTGCGAAAATCGCTTCCTGCACTAATCTAATGAGGAGAGATGTACGCAAATTCAATTTTAATTCTTACAACTACAACAACATAGAACATCTAACAGAGATATTACAGCAATACACATACACAGAGAAAGTAGACAAAAGAGAGAGACAGAGAGACAAAGATATACGTGGGGAAAACCCTTATGGGTGAAAAATCCCACACTACAAAACATAGCTCAAATGTATTACAGTAAACAATAACATATTACAATACAGTTTCAGAGCCAATGCTCTTTCAGGAGTCTTCGAATGTTGAATCTAGAGATATTCCAGCAGCATAACAGTACTTGTACAAAAACTACTTATCTCCCATCCAAGCACCTATTTTTATAGAGTTTCCAAGGCAAAAATGGAACCTTCTAGAGATGGGCGTCCATCTTGGACTCATGCCCCAAAACCCACACCTAAGGACACTTGTCCAACATCCCATCGCAATGTGGGTGCCTTGTTGCAAGATAGGCTATGACAGATGCTCTTACTCAACTTACAACTGTCATAGAATCCGTCATAATTGACAGCACTCATAGCTATAAGAGAATCTGTCATACACTAACTAAAAATATCTTATTCCTCTTACAACATGTCATAACGTCCCTTGACCACCCAAAGATGCCTTTCTCTCGTGCAAAGATACTCACCGACACTTGTCATTAAATAAAAGTCATTTGAGGCTTCGGGGGCGTTGCCCCTGAGCCCCCATAGGGGCGCTACCCCTTGACCCCACCCTGTACCATGACAGGGAGCACACTAGGGGCACTGCCCCTGGATCCCGTCTTGGGGGCACTGCCCCCAAACCCCCATTAATTATTCAAGGGGGAAACCGCGGCTACCAAAGTCACCATAATTTATCCTACTGCATGTACACAAGGTGCCAACTATGCCAACTCGACATGGGATAAATAAATACAACATTAGGAATTTGCAAAGGTTGAGACACCTTAATTCCCAACATTCTCCCACCTGTCGAACACCTTGCAAGGACCAAAATCAATGACAAGATTTAACTGCTAGGGGCCAAGAGGCCCATAGACTCTAAACACCATCTGAACTTCTCTATGCCCACTGGTTTCATCAATGCATCTACAACATTCGTCAAAGCATCTACCTTCTCCAAATTTACCTTTCCATCCTCAACCATGTCTTGCACGAAGTGAAACTGAACATCAATGTGCTTTGTTCTAGCATGGAAAGTTGGATTCTTCGCAAGGCAAATTGCACTCTGACTGTCACAACTGATCGTGATTTGACCTGTATCAACACCAATATCTAAACACAATCTATTAAGCTAAATGGCTTCCTTACAAGCATGAGTTGCTGCCATATACTCAGCTTCTATTATGGATAAAGCAACAATAGGCTGTTGCTTACTCATCCAACTAATAGCACCACCAAACAGTGTAAACACATAAGCACTGGTGGATCTCCTACTGTCAATGTCACCTGCCCAATTTGAATCCACAAATCCATGAATATCAACAGAATGTGGAGGTCCTAAAACATTACCATGATAGCAAATGGAATAATCAGAAGTACCCCTCAAATATCTGAACACTCGCTTAACTGCATCCCAATGAACTTGTCCAGGATTAGCCATAAATCAACTAAGGACTCCCACTGCTTGGGCAATGTCTGGTCTTGTGCAAACCATAGCATACATCAAACTGCCAACAGCACTAGCATAAAGTACTCTGCTCATGTCCTCCACCTCACTAGGAGATTTTGATAATCCTCAACAAACAACTTTGTCCCAAAAGAAACAGGAACACACAATGGCCTACAATCTGTCATACTGAACCTGTCCAACACGGTCTTCACATACTTACTCTGGCTTAACCAAAGTTTTCTGTTGGTTCTATCTCTTCTGATTTCCATTCCTAGAATGTACTTGGCTGCCCCTAAATCTTTCATTTCAAACTGAGTGGACAACTTTCACCGTGTAATGCTCTGGCTGTGACATGTAGATTTCTTCCTCTAAGTCACCATGAAGGAAAGTTGTCTTCACATCTATCTATTCTACCTACAAGTCATAAGCTACTACAAGAGACAATAGGAATCAAATGGATGTCATCTTTGCAACGGGAGAGAAGATCTCACCATAATCTATACCCTCCACTTTTGAATACCCTTTCGCAACCAATCTAGCCTTATACTTCTCAACACTGCCATCTGCACCAAATTTCTTCTTGAACACCCATTTGCATCCAACGGGTTTCCGTCCAGGAGGCAAAGGCACCAAGTCCCAAGTTTGATTATTTTCCAAAGAAGCCATTTCATCCTACATGGCCTCCTTCCAGGAACCTGCATCTTTCATGTCCATAGCCTCTGATACAATTCTAGGTTCATCACTATTAGTAACCAAAGCATAAGCACAACTAGAATCAAGCAATGTAAAACCAAACCTTTTAGGTTGCTTTATTGTCTGTGTAGACCTCCTCAAGAGCTGAGGTTGAGGTTCAACTTCTTCATCTGAGCTTTCAGAGCTACTAGAGTTCTCATCATCATCAGGTCCAACATTGTCTTTTTGTTCAATCTTCTTAGGGGTAGCAGGAAATTGAACAACATCCTCTTTCTTTACTATTTCTTCTGGCTGCAAAACAGGGGAAGAAGGTGTAAGCTCTCTGAAGATGACACTTTTTCTATACAACACTTTTTTAGCCATGGGATCCCAAAGCTTGTATCCTTTCACACCGACACCATAACCAATGAAGATACACTTAACAGCCTTGTTCTCTAATTTTGACCACTTCTCCCTAGGCACATGTGCATATGCCTCACAACTAAAAACATGAAGATGCCTTATTGAAGGCTTTCTACCAGACCACACCTCCATGGGTGTCTTTCCAACAAGAGCTGATGTAGGGGATATGTTTCCTAGATAGCAAGCAATGGCAACAGCTTTAGCCCAAAATGTTTGTTCTAGGCGAGCTCCACTAAGCATACTCCTAGCCTTCTCCATCAGTGTCCTGTTCATCCTCTCTGCAACTCCATTTTGATGCGGGGTGTATGGAGTTGTCTTATGTCTTTCAATCCCAAGTTCCTTACAATACTTATTGAATTCTGTAGAACAGAACTCACCACCGTTGTCATTTCTCAAACATTTAATCTTTTTACCAGTCTAATTTTTAGAAAAGGCCCTAAACTCCTTCAACTTGCTATAGACTTTAGATTTGCTTCTGAGAAAATAAATCCATGTCCTTCTATTGTAATCATCTATAAAAGATACAAAATATACAGACTTTGATAATGAAGGAACATTAACAGGACCAAACACATCAGAATGGATAAGGTCCAACACACTAGAAGACTTATGAGAACTCGACTAAAACTAAACATGGTTTTGCTTTCCATAAATGCAATGTTTGCAAAAGTCAAACTCAAGATTACAATCATCTAACCCCTCAGTGAGGTTCTTATTTTTTAGGGTATGCAGACCCTTCTCACCAATGTGGCCAAATCTCTTATGCCATAACATTGTCTTTTCAGCAGGAAGTTTAACTTCCAATGCACGATTACAACCATCAAGACTAGAAACAACAGATTTCTTCACTACTCGTTTAGATGGTGGGGATGAAGTGACTACTGCCCTCTTCCTTGAGTCAGAAGAACTATTGCATTATGAAATGCATGCCTCTAGCTAAAATAGAGTACCTCTCCTAGTACCCTTAGCAAACACCATAGCTCCTCTAGTCATCTTGCATCATTCTTTCAAAAAGACAACCTGCACACCTGCATCATTCAAACTACTTACAGAAAGCAGGTTCCGTGCTCAGCCTGGGATGTGCATAACCCCAGAGATCCCCTTCACTTGACTATCATGGAATCGGATAGAGACTCTTCCATGACCAACAATCTTCAGATGAGGGTCGTCACCCAGATACACCTTTCCACCATCGAACTCCTCATACTTAGTGAACCAGTCTCGATGCGAGGTCATGTGGAATGATGCACCAGAGTCGATTAGCCACACATCATTAGATGCATGGGTTGCTAGGGCTGCGATAAAAGCATCACCATTATCTTGTGACTTATCAAAATCTGAATCAGGAGCTTTCTTCTTCTTCTTCTTCTCCTCTTTGCATTTCTTTCAGAAATGCCCAGTTTTGCCACAAGTCCAACAAAGAGCCTTGGACTTTCCAGGAGATTTGGATCTCCCACGAGATTTGGATCTACTCTTCTCAGCTTTCTTGTCCTTCTTCCCTTTCTCCTTGGGTCTTCCACAAACTGCAAGGGCCTCTTTGGCTGCCTCAGAAGACTTTCTCCGCATCTCTTTAGACAACAGTGAAGAAACCACTTCTTCCATTTTGAATGTGGATGTGGTGCTTCCAATAGCCATGACAAGATGATCCCATGAGTCCAGTAAAGAACAAAGCAAGGTCATACATCGATCCTCCTCCATTTTTACACCAATAGATGTCAATTGTGCAACCAGCATGTTAAAAGCATTCATATGTTCAGCAACGGATCCTTCATCCTCCATTTGAAGAGAATACAACTTCTTTCTCATGAATAGTTTATTAACTAGGGATTTGGCTTGATACACATCCCCCAACTTCTTCTAAAGTAGTTTTGCAGTAGTCTCCTCATGGACATTTAACAAAATAGAATCAGCAAGACGAAGTCTTATGAGACCCTTAGCCTTCCAATCCTTGAGATCCCACTCATCTTGTGACATTGCAGCTAGTTTAGTTCCATTAACACTTTCTCAAAGGTCTCATTCAACAAGCATGTCTTCCATCTTGAGCTTCCACAGCTCGAAATTACTGCCATTGAACTTCTCCACTTCAAACCTTGCTGATGTGCTTGCCATCTACTTGCTGCAATAGAAATTAGAATACTCTTCACAGACTCCCACTCAACTTAAGATTAGCTCAAAAAACCCCTACCCAATAGCTAAGACCAAAACTGGCCAGGCTCTGATACCAACTGAAAGGAAGCTAGGTGTGTGAAAATCACTTCCTACACTAATCTAATGAGTAGAGATGTATGCAAATTCAATTTTAATTCTTACAACTATAGCAACATAGAACATCTAACAGAGATATTGCAGCAATACACATACATAGAGAAAGTAGACAGAAGAGAGAGAGACAAAGATATACGTGGGGAAAACCCTTACGGGTGAAAAACCCCACACTCCAAAACACAGCTCAAATGAATTACAGTAAACAATAATAGATTACAATACAGTTTCAAAGCCAATGCTCTTTTAGGAGTCTTCGAATGTTAAATCTGGAGATATTCTAGCAGCATAATACCACCTGTACAAAAACTGCTTATCTCCCATCCAAGCACCTATTTTTATAGAGTTTACAAGGCAAAAATGGAACCTTCTAGAGATGGGCATCCATCTTGGACTCATGCCCTAAAACCCACACCTAAGGACACTTGTCCAACATCCCATCCCAATGTGGGTGCCTTGTCCCAAGATAGGCTATGACAGATACTCTTATGCACCTTACAACTGTCATAGAATTTGTGATAACTGACAACACTCACAGCTGTAAGAGAATCTGCATACATTGACTAAAAATATCTTATTCCTCTTACAACATGTCATAACCTCCCTTGACCACCCAAAGATGCCTTTCTCTCGTGCAAAGATACTCACTGACAATTGTCATTAAATAAAAGTCATTTGAAGTTTCGGGGGCGTTGCCCTTGAGTCCCCATGGGGGCGCTGCCCCTCGACCCCACCTTGTACCGCGATAGGGAGTGCGCCAAGGGCACTGCCCCCAAACCCTCGTTAATTATTCAAGGGGGAAACCACGGCTACCAAAGTCACCAAAATTTATCCTGCTGCATGTACACAAAGTGCTGACTATGCCAACTCAACATGGGATAAATAAATACAACATTAGGAATTTGCAAAGGTTGAGACACCTTAATTCCCAACAAGGACAAAGGCTTGGTCTTCCCTAGAGAAGAAGTTTGAACCCTAGCATCAGTAGACTCAACAAGAATACCAATCCAAGCCACCACATTCATGAAAGAAGGGATCTCACAAGTCATCAACCCTAACTCCACAAAAGGGGGAACATTAACACCTGTAAGATCATGGATCTCCTAAGGATCACCACCCATAGAAACATAGCCATGACCCACAACACTAGCAAAAGGGGAGAGTTGAACTTTAAGCATAGAGGAGCCATTGATAGTGTTTTGTATGAAAAAGGAGGGGTTAATTGGGGTTTTTAGTTTCAATGGATGTGGGTTAAATCCTCCTTTCTCAACAAATATTCAAAGACATATCAACCGAGTTGAATCACACTTTTGCAAGAGGATTCACCTATAGGTTAGGATGTCACTTGGAATGATGTGGAAGCTCAGATATTATCAACTAATGTATCAATTTAATACTCAAATACCCTTAAAACCCTAATTATGCAAAATAGTAAGCAAATTGATGAATTACAACAAATCCTTGGAGACTAAGGTAGTAGGCAGAGATTAATAACCGATTGTTTTTTGAAGTTCAGAATGGCACTAACATCCCTATCCAAGGTGCTATTTTCTTTGCATAATCTTGATCTCCTTCCAACACTGATGTTCACTATACTTTCTGTTTTTGTCCTGTGAGATGCGAAGGACACTGGTAGTAGTGGCCAAGTCCAAGGCAGGGTTATTTTTAGGATGCTAGAAGCTCTTCAGATGCTAATTCTCACTGTCCAAATTATTTCTGTGTTTTCAACTTTAGAGGACACTGGCATTGGCGCCCTAGTCCAAGTAGTCTTTTTCTTCATGGATCTGGAATCTACACACTGTCTTACTATTCCCTGCAACTCCACTCCATCAAGATGCAAAACTTGTAACCTGCAATCACAAGGAGAGTAGTTGGGGGTTGTGGTTTTTAGAGGCTTGCCTTAGTCAAGCCCTGGAGAGACATTCAAATCTGGTGCAGGAGCACCTAACACAAGGTGGCCTCCGTGAGGCATTTAAGTCATGTTTGGCTTTGAAATCATGTTTTGAGTTGTAATAAGGTCTATTTAACCAATGCACTTTGATTTATGTTTGTAAGTCCCAAGTATTTAGGTCGTATAATGCTAAAAATAACAAATATGCCAAAATAAGGCAGTAGGGTAGTTTTGGTCGGTTGTCTCCCAGCCGCTTGGATTGTTCTCCTAGCCGCTTAGAGCTAGTGTGGTACTACTCTGGACGAGTTTATAAACCCAGAGGGTTGAACCAAATGGATAGATCATTTTTCATTGTAATCAGATTGATTAAATGTAATTGCGCATTGTATTAAGGAGAAATAAAGGCTTTTCTGTTCCGTCAAGTTGTTTTCTATTCTCTGTTCTCTGTAAATACTTTGCATAGCTGTAGATCTCTTTTCCTTTCTATATTTTCCCGTTGTTGCATTATGTCGATGTGAAGCATTCCACTGATAAGATTTCTGTTGAAATCAGTGGAATGGCTTTGTTATATCATATTTCGTTTGTTCCTGTGTTGTTTCATTGTTCGTTGATGCAAAGGATCTGGACGGCGCGAGGTGCATAGTAGCGTGCCCTAGCATCTCGATGTGCTAGGCATAGAGTGTAGTTCAGGCTGCGTGAGAGTTGAAAACCCTAACAGGTATCGCGATGTTGGTTCGTCGGCACATCGCCAAGGAATGCAAGTGTTCACCGACGAGCAAAGATCAAAGGTGATGTTGGGGTGTCAGCAAGGACGCAAGACTTGGACGATGGAGTTGAAATGAGGGCTCCTTTGTTAGTTCGTCGATTGTGAGAGATTAGGGCATCGATTTCTGGTATCTGCTTGTTGCTCCTCATCATATTGGTATTAGAGCTAGCAAAAGCTCTGGGCAGAGGTGTTGTGTATTTGATTTTCTGAAGGCAGATGAATCATATTCCTGTAATGTGTGGGCAGACGATGATGAGATCTATCAAGACCATTCACCAATAGAGATCTAGCTGGAAGAGGGTATAGAGTAAAGCCACTGCGAGAGAGAGTGGTAGTGCACCTCTAGAATCTGCTGTTGGATGAGAAGAATGGGTCTGTAGCAGCGACATCTGATTGAGCATTGTGTTGTAGGAGAATTGAGGATTTGTAGAAGTGTTGGCATTTGGGTATTATCTGTGAATGTTTATGTGAGACAGAGATAGCGAAGGAGAGGCTAGTGATATGCCTCCAAAGGGGATGACCACCGAAGTGGTCAAGAAATTTCAAGAGATGGAAGAGCTAATCAAAACTGGGGTCAAGGAAACACTAAAGGCTAAGTTGAAGACAATGAAGATAGGAAAAAGGATAGAGGAAGACTCAGATGAAGAAGAAGAGAAAGAGGAAGAAGAAGCAGAGGAACAAGAAGGGACAAAGATGTCAGCTGAACAAAAATAATTCCTGGAAGCCATTAAGGCTATTGGCAAGGACTCTTTAGAGGCTCGGATAGATGTTCCCATGTTTAGTGGAAAGATGAATGCTGAGGAAGTCATGGAGTGGATTGAGGCTCTGAACAAGTACTTTGAGTACAAAGAAGTTCCTGACAGTAAGAGGGTTAAGTTTGCCAAAACTAAGCTCAAAGGTGTTGCCCTTACATGGTGGAATTACACCCAAGGAGAGAGGGTAAAGAATGGGAAGAGTATGATATCTTCGTGAAGTAGAATGCTGGAGAAGATCAAGTCCCAGTTCCTTCCAACTGACTATGAGGTGCAGATTTATAAGACAATGCAGAATCTCAAGCAAAAGGATATGGATGTGGCTACTTACACCGAGGAGTTTCACAGATACACTCTTCGTTGTGGGTACATGGAGGATGAAAAATCCAAGGTAGCAAGGTATCTAAATGGTTTGAGGATCAATATTCAAGATGAGATAAGTTTATTTACCCCTGAAACTGTGGAAAAATGCTTTCAAGTAGCATTAAGAGCTAAAGAGAAGCTGAAGAGGAAAGGTGAGCAACAAAGTAAAGGAAAAGGTGATAGAAATTATAGAGGCAGTTTTGGAGGAAGAAGTCCTAACCAGTGGCCTAGTGGTGAGTCTAGCCAAGAAGAGCAAGTTGGGGACTCAAGTAGCAGAGGAGGCTACAGAGGCAGAAGGCCAAATGAAAGAGGTGGGACAAATGGATCAGGTAGAGAATCTAAATTCTCCAACATGAGATGTTATAATTGTAATCAGATAGGGCACCCGGCTTATAAGTGTCTAGAGAAGCCTCAACTTCTCATGGTAATGAGAGAAGAACCACATTGACTCAAGAGGATGCAGTGAGTGTGCCAACTTCTAAAGTGAATCTAGAATCAGAAATGGGAGAAAGTCTGATGATCAAGAGGACGTTGCTCAAAGAACCAGTGAATGCTGAACTAGAGGAGAGCTCTTTTCAGGATCAATTGCAAAAGCAAAGGTAAAATATGCAAGGTAGTCATAGATGTTGGTTCAACAGATAATATGGTGTCTAGGGAAATGGTCGATAAATTGAACATAGAAATAATTCCTCATCAAACTCCTTACAAGGCATCTTGGGTAAGTGATAGTCAATCACTTTTGGTAAGTGAACAAGCATATGTTGATTTTTAGATTGAAGAATATAAGGAGAGAATTTTATGTGACATTTTGCCCATGGAGTGTTGTCACCTACTTTTAGGTAGGCCATGGCAATTTGATAGGCAAGCATTGTATGATGGATATGCTAACACATACACCATCAAGAAGGATGGAAAGACTTTTGTGATGACACCATTACGGGAGGATGCTGAAACAAAGAAGGCAGCCAAGATTATTTTGGTGGGTAAGAAAGAGTTTGTAAACAACACTAAAGCAGCGACAAGGACAGTTGAAGATACCTCAAGGAGTGAGGATGCCAAAGATCAAAGTTTGAAGGCAATTTTAGTTTTGACTGATGAAGATCATATGGTCATGACTGAAATGGATCAGCAGGAGGTCAAAGAGCCAGACTACAAGCAGTCACAGGGTGATTGGAAAGAAGAAAATGCTATCATAGTAGGGACTATTGTTTGTCCTCTAGGACCAATAGGAGTTGGAAGGCAAACATACTCTACCATAGCAGTAGTACATGAAGCATCAAACAAGGTTTTGAATGCAGGTGTTTAGACAGAGATGACAGTAAGGAAGAATGGCGAATAAAGTTTGGGTTTGGTTGCAAGCACTCACTCATGGCAAGGTGTGAGTAGAGCCTACAATGCTAGGCATAAGTTTTTGATTCCATGGCAGCAAGTTGTAGTCCAGAGATTATGGGGAACACATGAAGCAGCAATGGATACAGGTGGTACAAGACAACAAATCAACTCATGGGACATGAGTTCTTTTCTAGGTGGGGTGTATGGTGCAGGAGCACCTAACACAAGTGGCCTCTGTGAGGCATTTAAGTCATGTTTGACTTTGAAATCATGTTTTGAGTTGTAATAAGGTCTATTTGACCAATGCACTTTTATTTATGTTTGTAAATCCCAAGTATTTAGGTCGCATAATGCTAAAAATCTCAAAAATGCCAAAATAAGGCAGTAGGGTAGTTTTGGTCGGTTGTCTCCCAGCCGCTTGGATTGTTCTCCCAGCCACTTGGAGCTAGTGTGGTACTACTCTGGGTGAGTTTATAAACCTAGAGGGTTGAACCAAATGGATAGATCATTTTTCATTGTAATCAGATTGATTAAATGTAATCGCGCATTGTATTAAGGAGAAATAAAGGCTTTTATGTTCCGTCAAGTTGTTTTCTGTTCTCTATAAATACTTTGCATAGCCGTAGATCTCTTTTCCTTTCTGTATTTTCCTGTTGTTGCATTATGTCGATGTGAAGCATTCCACTAATAATATTTCTATCGAAATTAGTGGAATGGCTTCGTTGTATCATATTTTGTTTGTTCATGTGTTGTTTCATTGTTCGTCAATGTAGAGGATCCAAATGGCGCGAGGTGCACAGTAGCATGCCCTAGCATCTCGATGTGCTAGGCATAGAGTGTAGTTCAGGCCACATGAGAGTTGAAAACCCTAACGGGTATCACAGTGTTGGTTCGTCGGTGCATCACCAAGGAATGCAAGTGTTCACCGATGAGTAGAGATCAAAGGTGATGTCGGGGTATCAGCAGGGACACGAGACTTGGCCGATGGAGTTGAAACGAAGGCTCCTTTGTTTGTTTGTCAGCTATGAGTGATTAGGGCATCAATTTCTGGTATCTGCTTGTTGTTCCTCATCAAAATCTTCCAAACACCATTGTCAGATAAAGAGTGTGTATCCCTGCGGAATAGAGGAAAAACCAAATTGATAAATGATTCAAACATAAATAGGTATCACCTTAGAGGTCTAGATCTCATATAGATGAAGGCTCTTCAACACATGAGAAGATGAAACTAAATTTGCAATCACAAATATAATAACAATGCTTTGCTCTGTAACAATGAATATCTTGAATGCTCTAAAATCATAAGTTAGCCAAAAGTTCACAATCATCTTCTAGTTTGCAAATGAAACACTAAACATGCTTATATATGCAACAACACACATTCTCGCTAAGAATTTCGTAATTCAAACTTAAGATGTCGGCATGGGACCTAAGTAATGGTCACCAAACTGACATTTGAATTTAGGGCTAACCCAAAATGGGGCAGGACTAGGGCACTAGTACCCAAGTCCACCCTCCCAATTTTGGTCACGATTCATTAAAATAGCACCCCTAGGTCCTATTTGCCACAAGACTTCAGGGTTTTCTCATCAGGATTCAATATTAACATGCAATATGCTTATAATAAATTCTAAGGACCTAAGAGCTAAACCTTAAGAGGGAAAAGTCCCCAAGGGGACATTTTCTGACATAACATTTAGCCCCCACTTTAATGTATGTATAAACGCAAGGCCAATACATGCATTAAAGTATGGTCAAGACATAGCAAACACACCAAGCATGGTGCAGACACGCCAAACACACTAAAGATAGTAACAGACACACAAAACATGGAGACAATAGTTACAGTCACGTAAAACATGGAGATGACAGTTATAGTCACACAAAACAAGGAGAAGACAATATTGAAGACACGCAAATCATAATGAATATAGTGAATGTAGTGATTATTTCTTTTTTTATTTTCATATATATGAAATGCAAATGCAAGTACATGGAAAGTAAACACACAACCCAAAATGCAGGAGGGACTCATCGCCACCAGTCTTTAGATTGCATATGGGGCAATAGACACACAATACAAATCTCATAGTGTAGGAGGGACTCATCGCCACTAGTCTTTAGACTACACTTGAAAATAAATATGCCATACAAATCCCAAAGCATAGGAGGGACTCATCACCAGTAGTCTTTAGACTATGCTTGGGAACAAACATGCCATACACACACACATGGAAGACACAGAGAAAACACGGCAAACAAGCGATGGAAGGAGCCTATTGCTAGGTTCACCACTATCTCAAGCACATTACAGGCACACCTGATAGTTAGGCTTCACCACAACAACCTCCAAAGACATGCTTAAGGGAGGATACACCAACCCCTCTTGCTCAAAGGACTTTTTGAATAAAAAGGATGTGCACTAGCTCAAGAGATACACCATCCACGCCTCTGTAGAGGGCTTAAAATAAAAGGATATACACAATATCCCGCCTCTGCAGAGGGCTTAATGATTGCAATATAAAATAAAGATGTGCACTCACGTGGAGATACAACATCCCGCCTCCGCAGAGGGCTGACAAGCACATTTCGTTAGTACCAAAAGCATCAGACAACTTACCTTATATGCCCCCACCTTAAGGTGGTTGATATCGTGTACCAATATCAAGCACGTTAAGGTAAAGAGAAAACACACAAGGGAACACAAGCTCTCACAAAGCCCATGCCCCCAGAAGTAACATGCACTTTACGATTGCCGAATGTTCCCACAAACACATAATTTCCTGCAAGAAAAGAGGTTAGCAATCTTTCCATAAGATAATAACCACATCACATGATCAAAACAATGCATAAACATAATCACATCAAGAGCAGAAATTATACTACGGATTCAAAATCTGAGTATAACCGTGGGGCTATACCACAAAGATCCCATAACCAAATATAAGCAAGGTGAGATACAAGATAAACAAAGTGCATGGAGCAGCAGTATTGTTATGGTTTGTTAGTGCAATGAGACATCATCAAAATATCACATAGAGTGATTCTACTAGCTAAGCGTCGGATAATATATATCAACCTCGTCGTCATGTATGGACTAGGTCCATTTTTACTTACTCGCTGAAGGGACATGTGGTCTGTATCAGTCTTATTTGCTTTTCATCATTCGCCAGCTAGATAGAACCATTAGAGGAAGGTAAACAATAAATTAAGAGAGGGGAAACAAGTACCTTACAGTCGTCATGTAGGAAGGTGCCCCCAGGTCACCAACTGCAACACTATGCCCCTAGGACACAACACGCAACAATGAAAATAGAGGAGAGGCAATATAGAAGAATGATGATACAAATAGAAGAAGGGTCATAGCAGAAGTGGTCTCTCGGTATCCTTAGCCTTACAATAGAATCAAGGGTCATCCAAGGAGGCCTAAACAACATATAACACATCACAGGGGAAACACAACACAGAGGTAAAGGATTAGAAATACTTACGTAATACAATCCAATGTTAAGAACATACATATCTAGGAAGAGGCCACCCTTGAGAGAAACTATAATATTTTCTACGAGTGTGGCTTAAAGGGGGAGAAATATTTGTCAAATTCTTAGGAATAGCTCCCGACAGACAATTCGTGTCTCTTAACCTAGGTTGTTGTTTCGGTCTTGTTGATAGTGGATTAACATTAAGTTTAGGATGACGAGAGGATTTAGTGGGCTTCAAAGAGCGGTATCCAATACCAGCTATATAATTAATTCCAGAAACTTGTAAAGGTACTTTGATTCCTTGTTGATTTACACCACATCCATTACCTACATAGTCGCAGTTGTTGTAAAGGATTTTAAATCCATGACCATAGAGGGATGACATTTCTTTAGAAGATGGTGAAGCCTCGTAGGTATCATAATCTATAGTATAAGTAAGGGTATTGTCTTCATTTTCTACCAAGGAGACTTTAGGTTTCTCATGTGTTTCTAAATATTGCGTAGATGAGATCGATGTGACTTTTAATGTGCCAGGGTTATTAAGTTTATATTCCCCTACACTGCAAGGATTAAAATCTAATGATCCCCAATCATCACCAAAAAGTGCATTGGATGTGTTAGAGTCTTGCACAACATTATTCGTGGCAAGAGGCATTGATGAATTAGCTCATAAATTAGTTAAGCTCATATAATTATAAACTTATTTTTCCATTTCAATATGTAAACAGTTATCCAGTTCAGGATCAGCGTGTATGGTGCGGAGCTTGTTTTGATAGATAAACTTTATTAATCGATGAAGGGTAGATGGTACTGCCCCCATGGCATGAATCCATGGTCTACTGAGAATCATATTATATGAAAGCGAACCAGGCATGACATGAAAAAGGGTAGATAATGTCATGGGTCTAACTTTTATAGGTAAAGTTATGGTACCCACAGATTTTCTACCAACATTATCAAAGCCATGAATGCTAATTATATTTGGTTTGATTAAAGATGTGTCCATCTTGATTTTTTGTAGTAATTCTATGCCACAAACATTAAGATCCGATCCATTGTCAATTATAACTCATTTTACCAACTTTGTATTTATCATGGCAAATATTATAAGTGGATCATATTGGTTTTGAACTTCAATTGACTGTAATTCATGTGGTTGAAAGAGAATATTTGTTTTTGTCTCATGCATACTATCTAATATAGTTGCTATATCATTTGGCATAGCAGTAGGTGGGACAATCACCTTTTGTAAAGCTTCTTGGAGAATTCCATGGTATGTAGGAGATGTTTGTATTAAATCCCAAAGAGAAATCTTAGCCAAAGTAGCACGAAGCTACTTGACTAGATCATATTCTTGACCACTTTTATGAGTAAGACGAGGTGGTGGAGGAAGCATAGGTTGAGAAGCTGGGAGGGAGATAGGCACATGTGGTGCTTGCTTACTTTTCTTGTTATTAGGTGTGTTGTATGTGTGAGCAATCATGGGATGTTATGGCACATTTTGAACACCTTGATTTATTTGCATAATTTATCTTGCATAGTTTAACACGTAATTGGGGGATCTAAGTGGTTTTTGATCTCCTTGAACCCTAATCATTGGCTTTAAGCAAGAAGGTGCACTAGGTGCCCCTCGCACAATCATCTTAGGAACATTGCTACAAAGTCTATTAGTGAATATTGAATTAACATTGTTTTCCTCTCTATTATACCCAACATCTATCCCTAAAGGATTTAATGTGAGAGACCTTTTCTCATCCACTAATGCTACATCTTGGCTAGGGAGAACATTTGAATGAAAAAAAGGTAAGGTGTTGTTAGGGAGGTTAGGTGTTGTATTATTAATGATGTCTAAGGGACTTGAATTTACAACCATAGTAGAGCTATCCATAGTATTCCCATCTAAGGTTCTTGGACATTCAACTATAGGATAAGTATGATAACTTATGGGATCCTCAACATCATCATATTCTTTAGCTATCAATTCCAAGGCATTAACGGAAGATGAATTTTTACTCTCATCTTTCTCATGAGTATTCTTAGAGATGAATTTGGTTAGATCTTCTAATATCAAATGATATGATCCTATGAGTAATGTGAAGCTTTCAAAATCATGTATATAACAAAGTAATTTAAGCTCATGTGTAGAATATTTAGAAACATCAATATCATGTATGCATGCTATGTGTTCCAGAACATGAGGGTTCTCTTTAGTGAAATTAGAGAAAATTTCAAAATCCAAGATATGTTCATGCAAAGATCTCCATGGGGATGCCATCTTGAAATGCCTTGTAACATCAATATCCAATGAGGTCTAGTAAAACAAGACATGCAAAGTTTTTGTGATGATTAAGGTACCCTAGATGTTTGACTATTTCGCTCCTAAACACTTGTTTGAGGAAAAGGGCTAAAAAGGAAGTACACAAAGTCCACAACAAATACAATGAATAGGAAGAAAATAGTACCACACAACAAGGCCCATTTGATGATTTGATATATTTATATTGAATGCAATGAAACAACACAAATTATGCTTGTTTATGCACCTAAGATGCTTGATTTTTCATTTTTTTAACAATTTTTCAATGCAAATGACTAAAAGAAGAGTTGTTGTGAAGAATTTTATGAGGGCTAGAGAATAATAAGCTCAATATCAATCCAATAATGCAACAATATCCTTCACAACATGCCTATAATGCAATTCTAGATAGACGACAAGGCCAAATCTAGTGAAAATGCAAGGTTTTCAAACCCTAGACATGGTTTTTTGCAAAAAAAGGACACTATGATGAAACACTACAATTAGAAACTAGTCCTAAATGAGTTTTTGAAAAGGGTAGTAAAATCTAAAACAAGATTTTATCTACAAACCCTAGCTAATGCAAAACTAGTTTTTTATGAAAAATGCAAAATTTCAAGCATTTTTTGACAATTTAAGCATGGAAATGCAATGCAAGTGATTAAAATAAGATGAATTTCTACAAATTAAATCAGATCTAATGAAAATAATAGAAATTAAATAAAATTAAATTCAAATTATGCCAAAATGCAAGCCTAAGATGACAAATTTTTCAATTTTTTTGTAATTTTTCAAATGCAATAAAATGAAAGAATGTAAATCTAAAGTACAACACTCAACAAGGTGTAAAATTCAAATAAATAAGGGTTCACCAAAATGTTTTGTATGAAAAAGGAGGGGTTGACTGGGGTTTTTAGTTTCAATGGATGTGGGTTAAATCCTCCTTTCTCAACAAACATGCAAGGACATATCAACCGAGCTGAATCACACTTTTGCAAGAGGATTCACCTACAGTTTAGGTTGTCACTTGGAACGATGTGGAAGCTCAGATATTATCAACTAATGTATCAATTTAATGCTCAAATACCCTTAAAACCCTAATTATGCAAAACAGTAAGCAAATTGATGAATTACGACAAATCTTTATCGACTAAGGTAGTAGGCAGAGATTAATAACTGATCATTTTTTGCAGTTTAGAATGTGGAATACTCGAGGACAATGGCACTAATGCCCTTGTCCAAGGTGTTGTTTTCTTTGCGAAATCCTGATCTCCTTCCGACACTGATGTTCACTGTACTTTCTATTTATGTCCCGTGAGATGCGGACACTGGCACTAGTGCCCGAGTCCAAGGTAGGGTTATTTTCAGGATAACAGAAGCTCTTCAGATGCTGATTGTCACTGTCTAAATTATTTTTGTTTTTTCAACTTCGGAGGACATTGGCATTAGCCCTAGTCCAAGTAGTGTTTTTCTTCAGGGATTTGGAATCTGCACACTGTCTTATTGTTCCCTACAACTCCACTCTGTCAAGATGTGAAACCTATAACCTGCTATCACAAGGAGAGTGGTTGGGGGTTGTGGTGTTTAGAGGCTTGCCTCAATCAAGCCCCGGAGAGACATTCAAGTCTTCCGAACACTGTTGTCAGTTAAAGAGTGCGTATCCCTGCGGGATAGAGGCAAAAACAAATTGATAAATGATTCAAACACAAATAGATATCACCTTGGAGGTGTAGATCTCATATAGATGAAGGCTCTTCAATACATGAGAAGATGAAGCTAAATCTGTAATCACAAACACAATAACAATGCTCTGCTCTACAACAATGAATATCTTGAATGCTCTAAAATCATAAGTTAGCCAAAAGTTCACAATCATCTTCTAGTTTGCAAATGAAACACTAAAAATGCTTATATATGCAACAACACACATTCCCGCTAAGAAATTTATAATTCAAACTTTAAGATGTCGGCATGGGACCTAAGCAACGGTCACCAAATCGACATTTGAATGTATGGCTGACCCAATTTTGGTCAGGATTCATTAAAATAGCACCCCCTAAGTCCTATTTGCCACAAGAGTTCAGGGTTTTCTCATTAGGATTCAAGATTAACATGCAAGATGCTTATAATGAATTCTAAGGACCCGAGAGCTAAACCTTAAGAGGGAAAAGCCCCCAAGGGGACATTTTCTGACATAAGAGCTAGTGATGCCTATTATAGAGGCCACACATTGACCAACCTAGAAGCACCATGCATGTCAAACACCCCTAAGAGCGAACCAAGCGTGAATGCCCTAGGCAGGGATGGGAGATCCTATAGAGAAGCAAGGAGTAGGGTACAACAATTGACCATTTCCATATTTTCATTTAATAATTATATTACCCTTAATATTTATATTAAAATTAATTACAAATAAATTAATAAATTAATATAAACAAGTACAAAATTTTACTAAAAAATATTCAAAAAAAATTATTTTAAAAAAAATATATTATCAACATTCATTGCTTTAAATTTAAACATTTAATAAATACAACTGTAAAATAAATAAACACAATTTTATTTGTATATTTAAAAATACATTTTGTCTAAAAAAAAAGTAAGATTAATCATCTTTCATTTAACCAATTTACTTTAAATAAATAAACACCAAAATGTTAAAATTGGTTTGAAGAATGTTAGTTTTTTCCTAAAATTAATTTAAACCTCATCACCTAGAAGGAATTAATTTATCCATATACATATATAACTAGTATAGATATCTTTAAAAAAATCTATGTAAAATAATGTGGAGAGATATCAATTTGAAGTCATTTTATTTACTTTGAGTTATTTTGTTTTACATTAGGACTATTTTATTTACTCTATACATAGACATGTTAATTATATGATTTATGCATAAATTAGTCTTTTCAAATTTTAGAGAAATAAAGTATATATTATTTATTTATGTAAGATTTTAGATTTAAGTAGAAATAAAATAATAAGTAAAATCAAAACATAGCCAACAAATATTAAAAAATAAATAAAGAAATAAAATAACTAAAATTAAAATAAATAAATTTATGTGTATAGTAAATAAAATAATTCTAAAGTAAAATAAAATAACTCTTAAGTAAATAAAAATATAAATAATGTAAACAAAATAAAATAATTTTTAAATTGTTCTAAATATAATAAAATAACTCAAATTTGATATCTCTCACCATTTCTAGATAAATTTATTTAAAATATTTAAATATTAATATTTTGACATGTAAATGGATGTCAAATTTAAGGTAAAAGGTAAGATTTTTTGTTAACACACTCAGGCCATTACACTCCACGCCTTGTTGCCATTGTAGAATGTCTCTCGGCATTAATTAGTAAACATGTAATAATATGTATATATATTGAGAAATGAATATCTTAAGTAAATTAAAGCAAATGCATATTTAAAATACATTAATTTAGATTAATTAATATTAGTTGGAAATGATATTTGTGAAATTAAATGAGGAGAGATAAGGCATTTTGTTTTTCAAGCTATAATGAAGAATAATCTTAATAGTGTGCAAAACTTAGTTACATGTGTATTAAAAGTAGATACCTTTGATGTGCTCGTCGTCTAGGAAGACACCAAAGAAATAATATTTGTCAAATTAAATGAAGAGAAATAAGGCATTTTGTTTTTGGAACTACAATGAAGGAAGGGTAAGTATTACTGTGCAAAACTTAGTTACTTTTATTAAAAGTAGATACCTTTGATGTGCTTGCCATCTAGGAACTATAACAGACACTAAATTATGTGCAACTCAAACCAACAGCTATTAGATCCAACCTACTTAGTTACATATGCATTAAAAGTAGATACCTTTGATGTGCTTACCATCGATGTGCTTGCCACCTAGGAACTATAATAGGCACTAAATTATGTGCAACGCAAACCAACATCTATTAGATCCAACTTACTTAGTTACGTATGCGTTAAAAGTAGATACCTTTGATATTATAACAAACACTAAATTATATGCAACTCAAATCAACATCTAATTATGTGCAACTCAAACCAACATCTATTAATCAAACTTACTTAGTTACTTATGTATTAAAAGTAGATACCTTTGATGTGTTCGCCATCTAGGAACTATAAAAAATACTAAATTATACCCAACTCAAACCAACATCTACTAGATGAAACTTGCAACTTGCACTAACACTCCATAAAAAATATTTATAGATGTGAAACTATTTTGAAATCCTAAAGTTCATCTTAATTCAATAAATTATCTTTTTATTATTAAATTTATTTTAATTTATTTCTAAAATATACAAATTTATTAATATTCATATTAAAATTAATTACAAAAATCTTAAATAATTAACACAAACAACTACAAAATTTTATTTATTAATATTCAAAACAAATAATAATGTTTAAATTTTTTTTAAATATCATCACCATTCATTGCTTTAAATCTAAACATCTAATAAGTACAACTTTTTAAAATAAATAAACACGGGCATAAGCAAAACTACAAGAGATATAGCCTTTGTTGCTATCTTCTCTGATTTTGTTATATTATAATTTGTTTTTTTGTTAACATAAAAAAAAAAAATTAAAATTATTTGCATATTTAAAAACAATATTTAGTCTATAAAAATTAAGATTAATCCTCTTTTATTTAATTAAATCACCTAAAACAAATAAACATCTAAATGTTAAAATTGATTTAAAGAATGATAATTCTTACCCTTGATCTTAGGAAAATAATTTAAACCCATGACCTCCAACGAAATAATTTATCAAAAAAATATGCATTCGTAACTAATAATGTATACATATTGAATTTGAGAAGTGAAAATATTTTCCTCAATAAATTAAAACAAATGTGTAGTTGAAACACAATAATTTAGGTTAATTAATATTAATTGAACATGAAAAATTGAAATGATATTTGTGAAATTAAATGAGAAGAGACAAAGCATTTTATTTTTGAAACTACAATGAAGAATAATATTATTATTATGCAAAAGTTAAAAATAAAATAAAAATATTATACAAAAAGTTAGTTACTTATGTATTTAAAACTAGGTAAATTATGTGCAACTCATACCTACATCTACTAGGCCAAACTTCTACTCCATGAAAATGTTTAGATTCATCTTAATTCACTAAATTATCTTTTTACTATTTAATTTATTTTGATTTATTTTTAAAATATATAAATATTTTAATATGTATATTAAATTGATTACAAAGAACTTAAATAATTAACACAAACAACTACAAAATTTTAAAAAATATATATTCAAAATAAATAATATTTAAAAATTTATTTTTTAAATTCAAAATTATTATATTCTTTCCTTTAAATCTAAACATTTAAATTGAAATGATATTTGTGAAATTAAATAAGAGATAAGACATTTTACTTTGGGAAGTGCAATGAAGAATAATCTTAATGTTGTGTAAAACTTAAAGTAAATACCTTTGATGCACTCGCCATTTGAGAACTATAACAACACCAAAGAAATGACATTTGTGAAATTAAATGAGGAGAGAGATATATTAATTCCCTAAATTATCTTATTATTTTTAAAATATTTTTTAATTTATTTCTAAAATATATAGATTTTTAGTATTTATATTAAATTAATTACAAAGAATTGTAAAGCTTCTTGTAAACAATGTGTATAGCTTTTTTGCATCAACTTTGGGATCACACAAAGTAAGGAAATGATTGAAGTAAAATTTGCAAATAATAAAGAGAGATAAAAACAAGAAACAAAATAAATAAATAAATTATTAATAATAGAAAAATAATAAAGAATGTAATAATAATAATAATAAATTAGAGACTAAAATTATGGGACTAAAATTAATTGAAGATAATAAAATAAATATAAATTAAATTAAATTAGATTTAAAAATAAATAAAAAATGATAAAATAAAATAATAATAAATGAATGAATAAGATAAACTAAAATTAAATTAAATAAAATTAAAAATTAGTAAGACTTAAGCTCAAAAGAAGAGGAGCAACCTAAACACAACCTAGAGAATATAAAAGGAGCTAGCAAATGTTCAAGATAATCCAGGACAAGGGGAACAAGGTAGGAGAAGAAGGATGGCAGGGAAGAGGAAGAATAAGCTTGGGGAGAGGGGGATGTGGGGAGACTACGACAAGGGCGAGACCTAGAGAAATGGTTGGGGTGTGATAAGAGGTATGGAGAAAAATTACATGTCAAGGGAAGGAGAAAGGAGTGGGGAGACAAGGAGAGAAGGGAATATTGGAAGAGACAAAACCAAGGGAGAAAAGAGGGAGAGGACAAAGGGAGATCAGAGGGGTGGGGTAATCTTCAAGGGAATTTGATAAAGTATCAATGTCCCCTTCTCCTATGGCCGACACCCTTCCTTAAGTAGCGCCATACTACATAAGACAAGAATATTGAAGTATAATATAAGGATACAATTTGCAAATGAGAGAGTAGCAATTGTATATGGTGCAATTATATATATATCTATATAGGAGGAATGATTAAGACATTAAGTAACAAGGGAATGACAATGATTATCATATGAAACAGATGCGATATACAACAACGATTAACATATGATAAGCAACAATTATAAGGAGCAGCCATTTTAGCCGATAAGGGCATGGTTCGGTGGTTAAGTCACTCGATTGTAGTGGCGGCCACTAGAGTTCAAACCCCCGTTGGGCCAACGAGCTCACAGGGTTTACGCCTTTGTTGGGCCAACGAGCTCGCGGGTTTGAAGTGTTCTTGCTAGGGGATGAGGTCCCCCGTGTTGTGGCCTCACTGGTTCATTGGTCCAGGTAAAAGCATTCATGTGGAGCCCGAGGGCGTGTCGCACCAGCGTCGACGGTCACGTTAAAAAGTTTACCAAGTGCATTTAAAAAAAAAAAGAGCAGCAATTGTTAATCATAATACAACGATCATCAATCATAGAGCAGTAATCATCATTAATAGAACAACGATTATTATTGAAGTCAGAGATTATAAGGTAATGATCATTAAAAAGACAACGTTCCATATAAGACAAAATGTCTTATTAAAATCATGGGAAAGGAGCTATTTAGTATTTAATAATTTGGTGTGATTTGTTAAAAGATAAATTTAGATATAAAAGGGAGCGATCAAGCATGAAGAATAGTGATTTGTGTTAGAAGAGGTGTGATTAAATGAAAGGTCATTTCCCTTTGTAAAAGACATATCTATTCAGCAAGACATATCCCTTGAGAAGGTATAAGGGGCAATTCATAGGAATGTTGAAAGGGGGATATCAAATTAGATTGAGTAATATATCTACAATCAACAGACAAGGGTAGAATACATCTGTCTTATGTTTTAATAAATATTGTGGTATGCTCTATCATGATTGTTTTATAATAATGATATATTTATTGTTGTATAATCTCTATGAAATTGGATGCATTTAGTGTTTGTAGTTCTCATCCAATTAGTCAATCCCTTATGGAAAGGAGATAATACATATAAGGAATGCAAGTAGCTACGGAGTCCATTCCGGTAAGGACACCCCGAGTGGCGCTGGGAGGCCAAATGGCAAGTGTCATTCCGTGCTCCTGGGCTAGATGGAACGGCTTGAGGTGCCTTGTATGATCTCCCAAGTGGTGGTCCACAATGACGATGGGCTGTTTGGATAGAACCTTAAAAGGGAATCCCATATGATTAAGATAATGTTCCTAAACCTAGTATGAAAGATCTATTTTATGGATTATATTTCCAATGATTATCTAACATGATTACAGGGTCTCAACTAGGATCTATCTTGTTTAACCATTTAAATTGGTAAATAATATGCTAACTCTAGTTCATTTCTTGCTTTTTCTTGGAATTGTGATTTTAGGGCAAAAACTAGGGCATATACAAAAAGGGGACATTACATTAAGGATTCCAGGTGTGGCTCAAGTTCCACCCATCATCTTGGTTTAGGTTGGTGGGGTTATTTCTGATAAAAATAGTTTCTTTGAGCTTTCTTTTGAAGAAGCTATCTTCCTTGGCTACAACATGTGCATCCTCCAGACGAATGTGGTACTTCGTGCAAGACGGGTGTTCTACGAGGGCCGATTTTGTGACCCTTTCATGACTAATGTCCACACTGTGCTCTTTGATTCTCATGTAGATAAATCAACCTATCTCACTAATGTAAGTGGTTCTTCTAAACTCATGTGCCTACAAAATTGATTGTTGATGCAGATCCCCACCATGCAAGATCACTCCCACATATTATGAAATTAACCATGCAAGATCACTCCCAAATATTATGAGATTAACTCAAACTAGACAATGTTAGATCTCAAATTTTGACATAAATATATAAAAATATAAGCAAATAATAAAACAAATATTTCCTTCCCTCCCTTATTTTTAATTTTCTTCTAAATTAAGATAATTACGATAATTTGTTTTTATTTTTTTATATAGTAAAAACTTCCACAAATATCTCCTAAAACGGCATGGGTACATGCCCTAAGTACAAATAAAATTAAGATAAATTCAAATATATAAATAAAAATAGAGATTAAAAAAAGTTAATCTCAATAAAAATATATAATCAAAATACACCATTCCATCAAAATAAACCCAAAAACTAAATGGAAAATTGGGTATGCAAATGTCCCTATTAATTTGTAATCGATAAAATAAGATGCAACTACCTTTATGACCACATGCCCACCTTGACGTTTTGATACGTGCGTTGAAAAGATGGCCCCTGAAAAGGATATCCAAAGGTGAACATATGATTCTTGTAGAAAGATATTTCTTACCCACTAACATTTGAATCGTATATCAAACCGATCTCACCCGTAAAAGGAGAGATTAACGAGATTCTTTGATGGTACTGCAGTCCCGACGTAGAAAACTAAAAATTGGCATTAAAAAAATACTTAAAACAGAAAAGGAAATTGTATTTTAAAATTTTTGAACAAATGTTAAATGGAACAAGACATGCCTAGAAACAAGAGAATGTGAAAAGACAAGTTCAAATAGCTTTGTTATAGATATACGGTCAAATATTACTTAAAAAGGGGTGGGGACTGGGTGCATTTTCCACTTGTCCCTATAATTTAGCCCATTTCTTGTACTAACTCAGGAATTAACTTTCCTAATTGAATACTATAAATATTTTTTTGTAGGTCAATTATCATTTCCATTTTTAAGCCTACTCGTGTATAGCATGCAAGCAGGCTAAACCATGGACCTTTTACAATTTATGTATTTTTATATTACAGCTGTCCGACAGACTCCATTCTTTGCCATGCCAGAAAGATAAGAATGTAATATAAAAAAATACTATAATAATATTCTGTGGGGCAGGATTTCATTTGGACTTACATGATGGTCAAAGCTTGATCGTGCAAAGAAAACAGAACACAGGGGATATGATTTAATCCAGAGTTTTGTAGACAAAGGCCTTTGCATTGTGAAAACAAAACAATAATCATTTTTTCATGATAGTCGTCTGCCTCAATTGGAGACACCATTCAAAAACTAGTGCTACAACATCATTCATGATTGCTACAATTTATACATGCATTAACTGCTCTCTCTTGTATGGCAGATGTGTGGATGCTGCTTCTTCATCCTCCAGCCATATGTATATACATGATCGGCCAGGGCAACCTGCAATGCAATGGCATTTTAAGTTAATATGCTAAGCAGAAGTTGAAAAAAAAGATGTAGGATCCTCATCTTTTGGCCCTCTTCCTTGACTTTGAAGGTGTTGGGTCATCTGATTTTCTTGCATGCTTTGGGGGCCTTCCAACCCCTCTTTTTAGAGGGGGTGGATCTGATTCCTGCTCCTCTTGTTCCTTCTTCATTGCCCTGCTTCCTTGGACAATGTTGCCAAATGGTTTTTTTGGCTCATCATTGCTTTTTTGGGAACTGTCCCTCTTGGCTTCACTGTTGAGACTCTTTCTAGGATCCTTGTCAATGCCAGAAATCTTTTTGGGTTGAAAGTTGCTTGCATAGCTCTTCACCATGTTATCTCTCACTTTTTTCCCCTGCACTTCTGCTACAATCCTTGACCCATCTTTCAACTTTTTTATATTCGTTGCTTCAGATTTCTGTGTTGTCTCAACATCAGGCTTTGGTTTTGGAGGTGCAGAGGAAGTTACATCTATGGCGTCCTTGGATTCTTCAAGCTTATTGTTGTCTTCCTTCATCTCGTTGGTGTCCTCATCTTTAGCAGATGGGAATTGTTCATAGTTCAATCTTGTAGATTTAGGGGGCCCTGTTGTAGTAGTTGCTCTGCCCCCACTTGATGACCTTGTATTCCTCTTCTTGCCAATGGAAGAGGGATGATTGAACTTGATTGCATTTGAATTTGGCTCGGAGGTTTTCCTGGGCTCTCTCTTCCTTGTGGATGGGCCTTCCTGCTTTAGCAAAGCCTCTGTCTTGAATATATTTTCCATCTCCTTGGTTGCAAGCTGTCTAAGAACCCAGGCAGCTCCATACTCCTGAGAGGATTTGGGGTAGTAAACCAGTGCATTGTTGAAAATCAGCAGCAAATCGCGGAAGAATTCAAGGCTGCCAGAGTATGATCCTTCCTCTAATCTTGCCCTTATCATTCCCAAATCCATGTGCCTTCTGATCATGTTTCTGTATTGCTGCTTGCTCTGCAAAACAATCACGGTGACAGTGTTATGAAAGTTTAAGGACTAGATATAAATTACTACTGCTAACTTCAAATTCATTGTTTATAAAAGACAAATCCAATGTTACGAAAAAAAAAATCTATTGTTCATTAAATACTGGCAGCAAAAATTTGAATGATGAAATCTGCAACTGAAGGAAAACTACAACCAAAATGTTCTTCTGGTCATTACCTATCTAGAATGGTCTAGTGAGCGATTTTCTTGGGCGTGATGGTCAGATCGATAAAGGCTCCCAATTGCCTTGCTGGCCGTTGTACGGTGGAGTTAATGTCTAATAGATCTTTGTGATCAAGGAGTTAAGGAAGAGTAGGGAAACAATTGGCACGTTTTAAATGGAGTAATTGTTTGGCAGTATATTTTTTTATGTTGGTAAAAGTTGTAGAGTTGACACGTTTTCGTCTAGTCGTCTTTGTTTCTAAAAATGTGTTTCAAGGAATTTGCACACAATGTACGTGAACGAATTTGAACACAACAATTTACATATCCAAATCGAGACAACTTCCTATCCAAAATTAGTGGTAGTCGTAAACTCTTAGTTTAGTGGTAAAGGCGAAAGCAACTTTTACTTGTAGACTCTAAGTTTAGTGGCAAAGATGAAAACAACCTAAAAGGCATGATATAATTACGAGGTGAGATGAATACTTCAGGAATAAAAGGCGAGAGCAATTGATGGCACGGTGGAATGAACATCTAGTGATAAAAGGCATGGCTTATGATTTAACTATAAGGTGGAGCCATAATTTAAAGAGATACGGTTTAATTGTAAGGTGAGGGTGGTTGTCTAATGGGCCATGGCTTTAGGTTTAGCGCTAAAGGGGAATTGAATGAATACCCAATCAAACATAACGGAAAAAATATATATATATCACGGCCGCGTTTTAGGTATAAAGAAGAGTAGTTTAAACGGAGAGTTATGGTTAGGCAATTGTTTAACAAATAATGGGTGAAAAAAAGGTTTAGCGGTGGTAAATAGCCATTTTTAGAAGTCGTTATATATTCTAATGGGGCAAAATCCTTAACAAATGTAATGTCATTTGATTTTAATGGCAGAAAAAGAAAAGCTATTCTAAGAATAAAAGATTGAAATATTTTAATTAAGAAATTAAATTTTCAATAAGTCAAATGGGCCCTACCAATGAGACAAGTACCTCTAAGTCAAAGAAGTCGAGTTTAATGGGAAACGAATAGTTGCGTAGGGAAAGTCCAATCACACGGGCGATGATTAGAAAATATTCTGTAATGTTAAAGGCGGGGATTATGTTGAAGGATTCATGTTCCTCTCTAACTGTATGGTAGGATTGAAACTACGTTTCAGAGTAAAGTGCAAGCTGGCGGCTTGTTGAGGGCGTATTCCAATTTCCACATAGATATAAGAAAGAAATAAGAAATAAGGAGAGAAAACATTAATAATAATAATAATTGAAAAAAGAAAAGCAACCTGGCTTTCAAGTCTATGCTTGAAGAGAGGTCCAAACTTGTGACTAGAGAGGGACCTCAAGCACTCCAACAAAGGCAACAATTTCCCAGGAACCTTGGGCTCCCTCCTGTTCCTCCTACTCATAGGAGAAGTCTCAATCTCGTCAGCCCCCTCCCCTTCCATGTGACTGTCCCCTGAAGACCTGGTAGACATGTAATCTTCATGGCTGCTACTCAAACCCTTGCCGCTCTCTCGGGGCGGCAACACAGAGCTCAACACATCGCTGTCCACAATCCTCTTGTCTTCTTCCATGGATTCGCCGCTCCCTTCTTCCTCAGAGCTTTCGGAACGAACAACCAAACCCTTGTTTCCCTGTTGATTTCTTTTCCTTTTAAAGCTTTTCTCAGACGCATTCGTGTCCACCGTCTGCAAGCCTGAGTTTTCTGTGCATCCATCAATGTCAGGATGAGCCGCAGGCGCAGTTTCTGCATCCTCTGGCGTGTTCTTGGGAAGCTCTGCTTCAGAATCCATGGCGGCCTTTGGCTGGTGAGGTAAACCAGCCCAGGCGTTAGCCCTGGGCCGCCTCGACCGTTGCTTAGACCGCAAATTCGCCCTTTTCTTGGATTCCACAAAATCGTGCAAAGGTTTCCTGTTTTCCTCGTCTGCCAATGTCTCAGAGCTTCCATAGAATGAATCCAGCGGAGATGTCGGATGATGAACGGGCGGAGCAGGAGCAGGAACAGGAACGGGATTTGGGCTCATCTCGGCCTCCTCAGGATTCGAACCTGCCACCTCTCCTCGATCTGGATCCGCGGCAGCAGGGGCAAAAGGAGCTGCTGTTGCTCGTTCCTCTGCGCTTCTGTCACGGGCAGGTGACGGGTTCGATTCCCGATCTCGCATCCCTCCTCCGTTCTGAATTCCGTCAGCCTTATCGACTATTTCGGCACTCTCACGCTTCCTTTCAGGCGTCGCACAGGCGGCCGTCTGTGCGCCATCTGCCGCTTCGGTAAAGCTCCCCGCCGAGGATCGATCCTTAGACCTCTCGGAACACGCTTTCGAACCCCCTCCTCCTTTTCCACCACCGCTCTTTCCGCTCTCACACTGCAGCCTCTCCAGCCTCGATCGCAGAGACCTGAAAAACACAACAAGGCGAGACATATACACACAACACGGTGAGGACATATACACACAACATATACATCCCAGCCACGACATATATACACAGAGTCCCCTTGCCCACCCAATTGAGTCGTCGGACCGTTGCAGCTCTCTCCGCAACTGCGCAACCCTGAGACGCCGCAGCTCCTCCAACCACGACGTGCCGCTACACCTGCCATTCATTCATTCAAAACGTGATTCAAAAACCAAAAAAAAAAAACATAAACGCCACGCTATCATATCATAAATTGATCGCGCCCAACTTACTCAAATCGCCCTTGCAACGCATCGTACTTTGCCTTACAATCCTGCACAAAACACACAAATCAGTCGGAATACTAAACACGCCTCAGCCAAAACTAAACCAAAAAATGCCACACACCTCTGCAGAGAATAAAGCGTATGGAAGCCTGGTTTGCAGTTGTTTGGAAACCAAATCCCAATTCTGCGTTCCGTATCTCTCCACTGCGCTTCCCAACAACAATTCCTCGCATGTCCCCCACTTCATAGTTTTCTCCATCGCCTCTCTTCCTCCTCTTCTCTTCCCATTATTCAACTTCAACCCATCACTACGCCACGTATTTTCTACGCAATCGAAACCAACAATCCCAATCCCAATCCCACTCCCACTCCCACCAATTTGTTCAAAAATCTCTGGACAGGCCGATCCCTTGCTTGACGTCCAGATCTAACCCCACCTTCCTTCCTTCCTTCCTGCCTTCCCCTTTCTTTCCTCAAACCCGCATCCTCCACATCATCATCGATATAAACACATGATACCATATAATCATGATAAACTCATCTCATCTAAGCCAAGAACGAACATGGGTGGTTAGACAAAGTTGGTTCGTTAAAAATAAAAATAAGAATAAAACCCTATACATTTCATTTATACCTATTTCAAAATTTGTAAGAGCAAGAAAAGAAAAACCACCTCACAGCCCGTAAACCACCAATCCCCCATTTCCTCAAAGAATCAAATCCAAACAATACAAATCCGGTTCGCCGCTTTAATACGCCTTCTTCCCTTCCTTTCCTTTCCCTTCCCTTCCCTTCCTTTCCTTCCCACTCCCCACGCCACGCCACAAGACAACACAAACATATTATTTTAATGAATACCCACACTTCACTCGCCTCATTTCTTTGAACAAGTTTGAATTCCTTCCTCCCTAACGATTTTGTACGCCTCTTTTGCCTCGTTCCGTTGCCAATTAGATCTTCTTCTGTTCCGCTGAATTTTTTTATTTTTATTCTTTTATTTCTTTTTTTAAAGGAAATTGAGAATAATGATGAGGGGACCGGCGGGTTTCGTTGTACGATCTTTTAGTTTCACTGTTTTTACTTTTTCCGCCCCTTCCGCCTTCCCTTAATTTTCTCTTCCAACCTCATGATAAATAATAACGAGGAAGCATTTATTTATTTTCACTGGAAGTGCAAGCCGTATCATATTCATTGCCGGTTTGTACCCAAATTTGGATAGATTATCCAACGGAGGATACTGCCCGGACATTATAAGGCCCTTAAATCAATCACCATTCTCCGGGTTTTTAAACCAGTAATTAAGGAACAACTCTTTTATTCAAAGTACTTAACATCAAAATAATTCTCATAAGGGATGAGGTCGTGCCCTAGCCACTTTGGTGGAATGGCTACCCCTTAATTCTTGGCTCTTAGCTTAAAAGGTTTCAGCCTAAGGTTCATGCTCTCATATCAAGTAGCTAAACAATTATGTGGATTTGATATAAAACCCTCCAAAAAAAAATAACTCCTTAAACTTTGAAAGATATATTTGGACATGATAGCGCTAGAAAGGTAAATAAGGGTTAATTTAGATTAATTAAGTGGATTTGATATAAAACCCTAAAAAAAAAAAAAAACTCCTTAAGCTTTCAAAGATATATTTGGACATGATAGTGTTGGAAAACGTAAATAATCTTTCCTTAGGGTTAATTTAGGTTAATTAAGTGGATTTGATATAAAACCCTCCAAAAAAAAAACTCCTTAAACTTTCAAAGATATATTTGGACATGATAGTGTTGGCAAACATAAATAATCTTTCCTTAGGGTTAATTTAGATTAATTAAGTGGATTTGATATAAAACCCTCCAAAAAAAAACTCCTTAAGCTTTCAAAGATATATTTGGACATGATAGTGTTGGAAAACGTAAATAATCTTTCGTTAGGGTTAATTTAGATTAATTAAGTAAATATAATTAATTTCATATAATTAGCTTAGATAAACGTGAATAATTATTAGGTAATGATAAAACGTGTAAATTGAATAGATGCGAGGGATTAGGATATTTTGTTTTAGGATCAATGTAGATGAGTAAGTTTGATGTTGTTCAAAAATTATTGTTTGTTTGTACTTCACCTTGAAATTGGAATAATCATTAAACTCTATTGTGGATTGATCCCAAGACTCATGGTGATTTTTGTAGTTGTGGATTTGTCCTGGGACATGCGGATTTGATTTGAGCAATTATGCACTTCTACTTTCTTATTCGACAAATTTTCTTCTTTAGGATGACTGTCAAAGATTGGTGGTATTCAAAAATACCTTGGGAGATTGTCGGATTGTAAGAGTCGTGTTCTCCTAGGTCCACCCCCTTGATTACACTAATTTTATGCTTGTGGAAATGATCAAAGACAACACTCTTCAATCATGCAAATTGCTTTACAATGATGATGCAAGATTAAGTTCCTTTTAGTGCTCCATATTGAAAGATTTCTAGAATGATACTTGTAATGTGTAGGAGTTTTAATGACTAACCAATGATGAATGAATGCACATTGAATGCCTTTAAAATCATGAAAACATGTATCAAGTTAGCTCATAACAACTAGTGGATTAAGCAAGAGTCAACAAATGTTTAAAATTTGAATTTTCAAAATTTGGGTCAATTTTGCATGGTGCACGATCAATCTCGCATACTACAAGATTGACCTAAAATTTAAAAAGGTGCTAATATTGGGGTGGGTAATGAATGTGTTGGTTCTTCCAACTGATTGTCAGAGTCCTCTAAAGATCTAGCCAACTTCTTATGCTTAAGGGCTTTGGGTCAGTGGTCAACGAATAGGATTACAACAATGAGTTGAAACTGCACTTTTAGTTCTGCAAGACCAAGGCGGGTGTACCTTTACAACATCCAAGGGGTATATCTTGACTAATGCTAGATGTTGTTGTTTAAATAGAGGTTCTCAATGACAATATACCAAAAAAATTACTGATTCCTCTTGGATTGGCTTAATCCTTTGGCAATACAATGCAAACCTAGTTGAGAATAGTAAAAACTTCAATTCTACTCTAAAACAGTACAGAAATAGAAATGATCTTGATTTGTTTAGATGGATCTAAATCACAATATCAGCCTAGTGAGAGATCGGTGCCTAATCCAAGGTTATAGAGTCAAGTTGCCTAAATCAAGTGTATCTTTCAAGCAATGTTTCTTCATTACAATTGGATGGGTATCATTAATGTCTTACATCAATGCTTCCTATACTCAAAATTGTAGAGCTATCCTTTAAAACACATTGTATAATGAAATTAACAGAGTATTGTTTAAGCAAATTATTCCTCTCCTTGAGAGAAAGTTGAAAACAATACAGACATTATAACATATTGTAAAGATGAGACAAAATATCCTTGATATTCATCAATCATATTAACTTCAACGAAATACACCTATGTAGATAATCTTGCAACAAGTAATACATTCAACTTTGAAAATGATGTATTGCTCTGCAGATTTGAACACACAATAACAAGAAACTATCTTCTATAATCCAGACTCAAACACAAATTCACTACTGCTTCAAGACAAAGATTCCAAACCCGAACAGAATGGCCTTGATTTCCCTCTTATAGGAACGAGGGAGCAACAAGCTCCAGGCCATCTGTCCCTTTCTCAATGCAGGTGCAACTACCTATGGGAAGAATATCTCCCTATAGGACAAAGGCAGTTGCATGCACCAGCTCAAATCCACTAGCATCCAAAATATATTTGCAAATGTTGTTGCAAACAGTCATCATTTCTTTAGCAACATTCCTGAAATCCCATAGGCATGGGAAATATTGCTTTTGCAGATGTAACAACCCCTTTGAGAAGATTTCATCATGTATGATCAAGCATGGAAGGCCTGGAAGCTATCAGGGTCAGGGCTCAACTAACCACCTCTGCATTTCATCTTTTCGCAATCCCGCTGAAGGCCCTAAATGCCTTATGCGAAAGGAAGGAGTCCCTGTGAAGGCTGCCACATGGATGATGTCTGATTGGTCCATGGGAAGTCATCAATCTAGTTCATAACAAACAGGGATATGGACATTAAGAGATATCCAGATATTAGGACTCACGAAATATCCCCAAGCTCAAATATCCTGATGATGTCACCCCTTTTTGAGGTGATTCTTGGTTATGAGAAAAGTGACATCATCAGCATATTGGGAGTGTCCAGACATTAGGATTGAATATCCATACATTGAATGTCATGATGATGTCATTGTCATTGGGCGTTTCTCTAGAATGGGATCTGGATGATGTCATCAGGATGTGCACACTGAAGGATCTAGACATTAAGGAAAGTCTGGATATTAGGAAATGTCTGCATTAAGCAAAGGATCTGCACATTAGGATAATGTCTAGACATTAGGACCTATATGACGTCATCAGGATGTCCATGCACATGACAGTTTTGAAGTGTCAATTGAAAGGCCATGCTAGATTTTGTTGTGCCACTGGGATGTAAAATGAGGCCTAATGAAGAATGAAGTCTCAACGAATAATAAGAAGCTAGTGACATGGACTGTCACGCTTGATCTCATGGGCTCACTAAAAGCACTTGGGAGCTTTGGCAAAGACTCGGTCCTCCGTGAAATGTTGTCATATCATCTGAAAGGTTAAGTGGACAGCCACATTGGACCTCACCACGTCAAACCACCAGGAGACCTCACAGTCCCGCTGAAGTCTTCAAACGGCTTTAGCAAAGTGGGAAGCTTCAGTGAAGACAACTGGCCCATGATGTGGATGCCACATTGGACTCCGCAGTGCCACTAGGATATAAAATGAAGCCTTGCAAATAAGGAAGCTCCCGCAAAGAAGGAGGAAGCTACTGACCTAGACGCCAAGCTGACACAACTTAATAGATTTTTCATGCACATGCTCACAAGTTATTTTTAAAAAGGGGGTTGTGCTAGGTTGAACGAACAAAGGGGACTTGATTTTGAAACATGCCCACACTTAGACCTAGGATAAAACTAATTGATTCATGGAGTTAGGCATTTGATAAAAATTTTCAAGGCACGAGCAACAAGCAGTGACACTAGGTGCGAAGGCCGATCAGAAAACGAAGATAAAGGTATAAGTCATCACTAAACTGGTCGGGAAACATGCCCATCTAGTCAACGAAAGAATATAACAAGAGGTTCATAAGGCAAAATTGAAGGACACCAAGCTCTTAGGGTTTTAGCAGGGTTTAACAAGCCTGAACAAATGCAACCTTGGGCAGGAAATGCATGAAAAATGCAAGTCCTAACAGCGGCTCTAGTTGGGGACAGATGACCGCAAGGTCATCATGAGGATCCATGAATCTCTAGTTAGGCAGCATACCACAAAAACAAAAAGCATGGAAAAAGCACACAAGGCAACACACTTATTTACACTAAAAATACAAATATGCATGGATATGATCAAGCAAAGAATTGCTTCAAGAATTGTCCATGCACTGGCAATTCTTGGATTTCACCATTCAAGGTCTAAATAAAATATGAATCCTTTCCATGATGATCTGTTATGACATAAGGTCCTAGCCACAAGGCTTCAAATTTTCCATGTTTGCCCTTTTCTTGTGCCCTAGCATTCCACATCAGAACCATGTCATTCACTTTAAATTTTATGTCAGAAGCTCTCTTATTAAACAAATATTTAGCCTTCTACTGCATTTTGAGATTATTCCTTTGTGCATCTCTTCTAACTTCATCCAATTTAATTACTTGTTCAATCCTCTCCTCCATTGGTTTAGGGATGTCCAAATCCTCTTCTTGGATGAACTTATAGAGAGGTAGGAGATTATTCACTGGCAACCTGGCCTGAGTGCCATAAACTAATTCAAATGGTGATTTGCCAACATCCCTTTTGATAGTCACCCTATCAACCCATAAAGCTAGACTTAGCTTATAATCCCAAGCCTTTTTGTTCTTATCCAACATCCTCTTGATGATTTTCATCAGGCTTTTGTTGTTGGACTCAACTTGACCATTTCCTTAGGGGTGATAAGGGGAAGAATATGACATCTCAATGCCATATGTATTGCAGAAATCTATGAACTCTTCAAATCTAAAGTACATAGCATTGTCCATCACTAATCTGACTGGTGCTCCAAATCTTACAATGATGTGATTCAGAATGAAGTTCATCACCACCTTGCTTGTGGCTTTTTTGGTAGGGATAGCTTCTATCCACTTGGTAAAGTAATCTATAGCTACAAGGATCCACTTATGGCCTCTAATGGACTTCTCATTGATCTCACCAATAAAATCTATGCCCCATTGATGGAAAGGGACCTCAACTTGCACATGAGTGAGGGGCAGTGCACCCGAATATTTGATCTTTGAAAGATATATTTGGACATGATAGTGTTGGAAAACGTAAATAATCTTTTGTTAGGGTTAATTTAGATTAATTAAGTAAATATAATTAATTTCGCATAATTAGCTTAGATTAAAGTGAATAATTATTAGGTAATGATAAAACGTGTAAATTAAATAGATGTGAGGGATTAGGATGTTTAGTTTTAGGATCAATGTAGATGAGTAAGTTTGATGTTGTTCAAAATTTATTATTTGTTTGTACTTCACCTTGAAATTGGAACAATTATTCAACTCAGTTGTGGGTTGATCCCATGACTCATGATGATTTTTGTAGTTGTGGATCTATCTCGGGACATGCATATTTGATTTTCAAGCAATTATGCACTTCTACTTTCGATGAATTTAGTGCTTTAAGATGATTGTCAAAGATTGGTGGTATTCAAAAATACCTTAGGAGATTGTAAGTCTTGTTCTCCTAGGTCTACCCCTTGATTACACTGATTTTATGGTTGTGAAATGATCAAAGACAACACTCTTCAATCATGCAAATTGTTCTACAATGATGATGCAAGATTAAGTTCATTTTAGTGCTCCAAACTGAAAGATTTCTAGAATGATACTTCTTGTAATGTGTAGGAGTTTTAATGAATAACCAATGATGAATGAATGCACATTAAATGCCTTAAATAAATACCAAGACATACCACTTGATCATGAAAACATGTATCAAGTTAGCTCATAACAACTAGTGGATTAAGCAAGAGTCACCAAATGTTTGAAATTTGAATTTTCAAAATTTGGCTCAATTCTACATGGTGCAAGATCAATCTCGCATACTACAAGATTGACCTAAAATGTAAAAAGGTGCTAATATTGGGGTGGGTAATGAATGCATGGATGTAAGTGTGTGCATAAGTATAATAAAGGGTGTGTGTATAGAAATGAGTAGGGATAGGATGGGATAAGGATCAAATTTATGGGAATGAGTGTAAATGGAGAAGGGTGATCAATGAGGAAATGAGCTCAACTTTGCACAACAGTGTGCCATGTCAATATGTAATTGTACCATTCCATCAAAATGGGCTCAAAACTAAATGGGAATTGGCATGGGTATTCAAATTTCTTAGATACATGTTGCCCTCATTTAGAGGTGAATATTCTCAATGAGGGAATGAGCTCAACTTTGCACAAGAGTGTGTCATGTCAATATGTAATTGTACCATTCCATCAAAATAGGCCCAAAACTAAATGGGAATTAGCATGGGTATGCAAATTGCATAGATACATGTCACCCCCAATTTGAGGTGCATGTGAATTCTATTATGAGCATGTATGTTAAAGTAAATGAGCACTCACATACATGCATGTAAAGTAAATATTTAGGCATAAAAGGATATCAAGGTCCATGTAAAGTAATGGACCCACTAGATCTCATCATATGTGTTCATCCTTCAACATGTATGCTCCATAGGATCCTACAAAACAAAGAAAAGATGTGTAATGAGACAATTTTGTCACATAAGTAAAGATAAAAACAATTACAAGCTAAATTTATTGTCAACAATCATGAGAGAGGAGAGAGTAGGTCTATAAAATTCTACCTATATAGAAAGTGGTATTGATAATGTTATGCCCAATGGAAACCATAGGATGACATGGCATGCATATCGGGTGTTGCAATGTCATGTGATCATGATCTATCTGGACATGGTAATGAATCTTTATACAAGTACTTGTAACTATCCACAAGCTCAACAAAGGAACTTGTTAGCAACAAAATATGCCCCTTCAATTGGTTGCATCCATCAGATGTAAGGAATTGGATAAGAGGGAAGAATAGTACATGAAATGTAAATCTAAGATAAGCATGTAAGTATATATGTTATGTACCCCATTCTACTTTGTGATAGCTAGTATTAGTTGGGTGCATATGCTTTGTAATTTTCCCTTAAGTAGCATTAATAAAGGGATGCATATGCTTTGTAAGTCATCCCACTAGTTGTTAGAATAAATTATGTATCTCACATGCATGGGATGGTAGTAGATGCCTTTGGTAAAAATATATATTGTGATGACTTCTCAATTGAAATGCATCTTGTAATATTTCTAATTGGAGTGTATGCTCTAATTGGAGGTTGCCCTCTTTAAGTGGCACTATGAAAATAATGAAAGTATTTATGTTTCTATCATTTCTGTAATAATTTTGTGTGTTCAACATATTTTGTCTTTCAAGTTCATTACAAATGTTGTCATCACTCTTTCCAAGGTTTTTTCTACAAGCAGCTTACCAATTTAGGGCCATCTGTAACTGTTTACTATATTCTCTCACCTTTCCCTAGAGGGATCTTAGTGATTAGAAAGTGGTTACAGTTGTAGTCGAACTAAATTTGTACCTAATTTTTGCCAAAAAATCATTGCAGTTAGTTTTTCTTTTTAAGTTAGAAACCCTATGTCGAGGGTTTTCAAATATCCTCAAAAGAGTTATCAGTTTTGGCTAATCTAAATTCCCCATAAATGGTTCAGTGAAGGAGTCTATTGGCTCCAATACTAGGCCTTAGACAACCTTTGTATATGGCCACAAACTTCCATGTACCTACAATTAAATTAGGAGACCTGTTGGGACCTAAAATAATGGTAACACAAAACTCTAAAACTTTCCTATATCACCTAGGCTAAGGACTATCGTCAAGGTGATAGGAAGAGGTTTATCAATAAGCTTTAAGAAATTTTGGCCAACTGATAGGAGTGGGTAAACTCATCTTCTCTTCGAGCTTAGTTTAAACTCTGGAGGGATATTGCAAGGGGTATTAAACCTAAGTAGGTATTAAAATCAAACCAGATGAACAACTAAAAATATTAACAACCAAACCAAGATTGCTCTCTTAGCCCCAAATCTATCACTGAACTAAGAAAAGTTGGTTGTTGTATGAACCCTATATAGCTGATAAGTGCAATCCTACACAATGAGGATGCATAAAGACCACTTCTGCTTCTAAAGGTAAGATATATAATTTTTGTTTTGAAGATGGGTGATCGAAGGATACTCAGGCTGGTGTCTATCAATTGGGCTGTAGAGTCTAATGTAAAACAGAGGAAAATAATCACACAGAAGTGTATAACTGCCTACTTGACGAATCAAATGCAAAGAAATCACTACTAGATTATTGAAAATACTTAAGAATCACACACCATACCACATTTTTCCCAATGCAATACTAAAATGATCATTCACAAACCCTGGGAATGAATTAAGAACTGCCACATTCATCAAATCAAAGCTTACAATCATACCACAAAATGTGGTAAAAGAAAACTGGAATGGTGATTACATTTTACTAAGAAAAACACCTACAGTAATGGAGAAAGATAACAATCTGATACAAAGATTTGAATTATATTACATACACTTCATGATTGATTCATGTATAAACATATCCTGCACAATATCCTTTCTTAATCTGTCGCCTGGAGCTCACAACCCTGCTGAGAAGAATTCCAAAATGACCAACCCTTAACACAACTGAAAAGAATGCATATATAACATTCAATTCAAAACTGACTGCACTCTCCCAGGCACCACATCCCGAGAAGGACTGCACCCACATTGCATTGAAGTCCAATCTGTCAGTTGATTTGCACATTGGGGTTGAGACCCATATCATGCTGCCTCTGCAATCAATTTGTCAAAGAACGCTTGCACTCCAAAAGTACCTTGAGCAATAAAGAGGGAAGCCTCTACTCTTTCCCTACCACCTGCAACATTGATTTCTCATATTTGTCCTTGATGCAATGAAGAGTTTTACTGCGCCAACCCACCTACATAGCACTATTTTGTAGGCTCATTAAATTCTAGGTACAAATTGGATTTTATATCCCCATGCAATCATGGCACATGTTCAAGGAATTAACCATTTCCAGTATTGACAACATTCCCAGTGTATCATCCAAAACTTCTATTTCAAGCCATCTAACCATTGACTATACCATTCTGCGTTTTCCTCTCTTATCCACCTATCTTCTTTATTTTTTGCACTTTTTGTTTACCATTGTCTTGTTCTTCTATTTCTGCAATTTTGTCTCTTGGCGAACTTTCCCTTTCATTATCAGTTTTACCCCTTTAGTGCCCTATCAGAAAATATTGGTTTTCTGGAACTCAACTTATGTTGCCCCCTTTTCCTTATTGGCAAAAGTTCGTTGATCAGAACTTTGCCTTGTAGCGCCCTTTTGCCTTATATCGGTAAATTTGCCATTTGTCGAACCTTTTACTTTGGGTGTCATTTCTCCTTTATTGGCAAAAATGCCTTTTGTCAAACTATTCTTCCTTGTCTCCTTAGTTGGCAAAATCTTGCTTTCATGAACCAAGCACCTTGCCACCTTTTATCAGCAAAAGTATGATTTGTTAAATTTTATCATGTGGCGACTTTTTCTGCTTATCGGCAAAAACTAACTTTGTCAAACTATCTTCTTTCTGTGCCCCTGTTTCTCGCTTTATCGGTTCATTGGCAAAAGTAAGTGTTTAAGGTGAAAATTTTGATGAAGAGGATTTGTTTGTGTTTAGGGTTAATTTGTATGAATCCTCCTTTCACCTCAAACATTCAAGGACTTTAGGTCGAGTAGGAAATCTACTATCAGGCCTGTGGTCACTTGGAATGTAGGGAAAATTGGAATTATGTGATTTTGTTGTTTAATTAAGCCCAATTATGCTCAAAACTCTAATTTTGCAAATTCGGAAGCAAACAGACAAATCACAGAAAATGTTCGCACACAAATATACTAAATGATAATCAAATGCGTACCAGATTTCAAAGTTCAAAAAGCGGAATAGTTAGGGACTAATGAGTGGGTGCCCTAGTCTAGTGCCATGCTTTTTGTTGGGATCTGGAAACCTTGTCTACAACTTGTTCCTATTGTTCTAAAGATTCTTCAGTTGCAGGATCCAAAGGACTAATGAGTGGGCGCCTGAGTCCAGGTCCCTATTTTCTCTTCAGATCTGCAATTCTGACAGTATGCAATGCTCTCCTACAACTCCACATTTCCTACTCCTGCAACCTGTAACCTGCAATCACGAAAAAATAGGTTGGGGGTTGTGGTGTTTAGAGGCTTGCCTCAGTCAAGCCCCAGAGAGACATTTAAGTCTTCTGAACACCGTTGTTAGATAAAGAGTGCATATCCTTGTGGGATAGAGGCAAAATCCAAATGATAAATGATTGAAAACACAATTGATATCACCTTGTAATGAAGATCTCATGGAAGGAAGATGCTCTTCATGCCATGAGGAGATGGATGTCAAATCTGTAAATATAAACACAAGAACAATGCTCTGCTCTGCCACACAATGAATACTTTGAATGCTCCAAAATCATAAGAATGCCAAAATCATCTAATGCCCATCTAGTTTACAAATGAATACCTAAACATGCTTATATATGCAACTACAAACATTCCCACCAATAATTTCATAATTGAAACTTACTGTGTCAGCATAGGACCTAAATAATGGTCACAAACCAACACTTTAAAATTGGGCCTGACCTAAAATAGGGCAGGATTAGGGCGCGGGCGCCCAAGTCCTTGTTGCAAGTATGGGCCTAACCGATGTTGTCATTGATGTCAACATACTCTTGTTGCATTGATGTCAAGGATTGGATGAGTTGTATGCTAAGGATATTGAGAAAATTAGTCCTAGCAAAAACATAGAAGATTAGTGAAGACAGTGAAGCTCTATGAAGTGAAGATCCCAGGCAAATGAAGATCAAAGAATGCGCATCAAAAGGTTTGTAGATATGTGTCTGAAGATGATCCAGTCAAGATTGGAGAGGTCCACATGAAAATGTGGAGGAATTATGGCCATAAGAGTAAAACCGGTTCTGGCATCTGTTCAGAGGTGACAAAGTGACTCAAATAGGTCCGGTGAGATCTGAAAATACAATATCATGTTCTACAGATCTAGTGGCATGTTTGGGAGGCTAATGTAAATTGACAACTCAATTGGTTCGTGGTTCGGAGGTCCACAAGCAATCCTTCTAATGTGACAGTGATGACTGACTGTGTTCTTGAAGTTTCGGATGAAGATGTGAATGATTACAGTAAGTAGAAGTAGTGCGGATGTTCTTGGTGATTCAAGAAAGCTTGTGGGGTCTCTAGATTATGTCTAATTTGTGTTGGTAGTCTGCATTGAAGATTGAGCTCATAATTAAAGATTTACCTTTGGGTGATGGTGTTCTTCCTAGTCTTGGCCGACTAGATGATTTGTGCATGTTGCAGATAATCTTGATGTTTTGCGAAGCATGGCGTGTTCCTCGAAGAAGATTGAAGTCACAGCTATGTGTGGCTGACTATGTAGTAATGCGCATGAAGTTTTTATAATAAGTCAAGTTGTATTTTTGTAATTGCTCTATAATAAAATATGTGCATATTGTGCCAACTTTGATGATCATTCCAAAGTCAATGTCATGTATAAATAAGAGTTGTGAAATCATTCAAAAGGATCAGTGGTCATGATGAGAAGGTGGTAGTGAAGAAGAGCAAAAAGTAGAGCAGAGGTATTGAGCTTAAATGGAACTGACTCAAGCATAGTGAAGATGCTAATCTCCAGTTCAAGTACGTAATACTTATATTCTTCTATAGACAGTGTGTCTCTTGTAGGTAGTGGGCCTCTTGTGAGCAATGTGCTCGGGCAGTGAGCCCTAACTGGTAAGTGCCATTTTATTCATCTTATTCTTTTAACAGAGAATTCATTCTTGGGTTAGTCACCCTGTGGTTTTTCCTTTAACCAGGTTTTCCACATTAAAATCTTGGTGTCATATGTGTTGAATTTATTTCTACTCTTGATTTATTGCATTATGCTTCCATGATTGAATCCTTGATATGCTGTTGAAATATAAGAAGGTTTAAAGTCAATAAGGATCAAAATTTTGGTTACAACTGATTCACCCCCCCTCTCAGTTGTCTATCCTAAATCCAATAGTCCTCCCCCCTATTTCAGGTAGGGTTATTGTTAAGTGTAACCCCTGAGTCCAAACTGCCATGAAACTTTAGGGTTTTCTCATCGGGAAGTCAGATTATCATGAAAGATGTCCTAAATGCATTGTAAAGACCCGGGAGCTAAACCTTAAGAGGGAAAAGCCCCCAAGGGGACATTTTCTGACATAACAGTAAGAAATGGCGAACCTTATGGTTTTAGGGATTTTGCCAATTTCTCAACAAAGGCACTTTTCCCTTTCATGCCTTAGCCAAATTTGCTTCAATTTGCCTTATCAACAAATTCACCCTATGCCAAACTCCTTATCTTTGCCTCTATCGACAAAAATGTCATTCGTTGAACCATTTGCGCTTCCCCTTTCTTATGTCAGCAAAATGAAACACATTGAAATTTTTCCTTGATCTCCCTTTTCGCTATCTTTCTACCTTGTTAGAAAATTACTCTTTTTCTAAACTTTTCTTTAGTTCGGAAAATAGATGATTCACCGACGAAGCTCCTCCTGCCTTCATTTTTACCTTTAGCCTTATCAGCGAAATGACCATCAGGCAAACTCCCTATCGGCAAACTTTAAAAAGTTTGAACCAAAACAACTCTACCGATAGACTTTCTTCTTCTGCCTTAGAAACTTTCTCACCCCTTCGACCTCTGATGCTTTTCCCTTTTTTCGGTGAAGTAAGACGTCGGCGAACCTATTGGTTCGCAAACCAACAATTTCACCGACAAAGACACTTCAATCTCTTTGTTTTATTTCCCCTTTGCCGATACACATACCCTCCTTTTACTTCAAGTGGCAAATACAAATATCGGCAAATCGGCAAGAAATGAAACTTGAGAACAAGTTAGAAAGTTAGTTCAGTTTTGCCGATTTGTCAATAATGGGCAAAATATGAGGATTCTTTCTAAGGGAGAAAAGCGAACAAAAATTTAACCTATTTGACCAAGGTAAAAAACATAAATAATCCCAAACTTTAAACTAGCATATCTTTTCCATATTAAGGAATTTTGAGGTGATTCAAAGGCAAATTTGCTTAGAATTTGATTCTTTATCTAATGGTGACCTTGGCTAAGCAATTTTCACATGACTTTATGGATTTTGGGGGCAAAATGGGCATAATGGGAACAAAATTTTTGCAGGTCCCAACAGTGGCTCTAGTTGGGGACGTGTGACAAGCAGTATCACAGTGAGGATTCCAATCTCTGGGTAGACTAAAAAGGCACAAAACACAACAAAAAAAAGGGAAACAACCCACATAAACGTATTTACAAACAAGGCTTATATACAAGGCAAAATATAGTCATAAACATTAAGGCACAAAATAATACTGACTGTATTCAAAACTCAGGGGAATTGTTATCTATGAAAAATAATGCTTCAGATGGTTCATGAATGGACAGCTCTAGAAGCATTCCTTCTAGAGTCATCAAGCGATAAACATTCATCTCCAATCTCTCAGCTACCTCATATGGCCCAAGCCATAATGGGTCAAATTTGCCATGTTTCCCCTTATCTTCAGATTTGACATCCCAAAGGAGAACCAAGTCACCAACCTGGAATCCTCTTGATACAGTGCTTTTATCAAATAAGAGCTTCATCTTCTACTTGTGGTTCAACATCTTTTCATGTGCGTCTCTCCTTTGTTCTTCTAATTTAATCAACTACAATATCCTCTAGGACATTGCATCAAACTGGTCCTCTTCCGTATCTCGCAGCAGCTGGTGGACTGGTAACTCCATGCTTATTGACATTTTCACTTTTGCTCCATACACTAGTTCAAATGGGCTCCTTCCAATAGATCTTTTGAAGGTTATCCTGTCAACCCATAAAGCATACTTTAGTTTATCATCCCATCTCTTCTTATTCTGATCCAATATCCTCTTTATAATCTTTATCAAGCTTTTATTACTAGATTCAGCCTGTCCATTGCTTTGGGGATGATAAGGGGATGAATGCACTAGATTTATGCCAAACTTAGAACACATGTCCAACATCTCTTGGGACCTGAAACACATGGCATTATCAGCTAAAATCTTGGCTGGCACCCCAAATCTAGTGATTATATTGTTGATTATGAAGTCAATAACCACTTTGGATGTTGCATTATAAGTGGGTATGGCTTCTACCCACTTGGTGAAGTAATCAGTGGCCACAAGAATCCATTTGAAACCATTGCTGGACCTCTCCTGTATTTCCCCAATAAAATCAATTCCCCACTGCTGAAAAGGTGCATCAACAAGGGGCAAAAGGGGTAATGCCCCAACAAATTTCATCTTGCCAACAAAACGTTGGCAAACATCACATTTTCTACTTTTTTGTGCCACATCTTTGAATAAGGTGGGCCACCAATACCCTGCCCTAAGGATTTTATGGGGAGTGGTTTTAGCTTTGAAATGTCCCCCACAAATGCCATGATGACATTCACTCATCACAGCTTCAACTTGCTCTTGATTCAAACATTTAAGCAATATACCTTCATGATTTCTCCACATGTGCTCATTCTGGAACAAAATATACTTTTGAGTTTTCATCTTGAGAGTCTTTTTCTGACTTTCATCCATACCTGGTGGATAATCCATGTTTTCCAGATAAAATAAAACATCCCTATACCATGCACTGTCAGCCAATGAACAATGAGGAGTTGTATCTACCTCTGTTTCATTTATTTCAGTAGCTTCAAGGTTGGAATTAGCCATCATCTTAGCTAAGCCTTGGTCTCTTACCAATTTGGTGACTTGTATGTCCATATCATATTATTGGATCTTGTTAATCCATCTGCACCTTTTACTTGAAGCTTCTTGTTGCATGAATATATATTTCATTGTTGTGTGTGGTACATATGCAATAATTTTGGCCCTTGTGAAATAAGGTCTAAATTTTTTGTAGCCTTGACCAATGCATATGCATGTGTAAAGTACTCGTTCCATCACAAAAGTTACATGAAGTAAATAATCCACTTAGTTACATCATCTTAGTAAAAGATAAATCTCATAAACATGAATCAATAAAAGTCATTAAATCTTACTAATCACGTGCTTAATCTAGCTGTTAGCACTATAAAAGAATATACAAAGTCTATTGTCTTTCATGCCATAAATCATCCAATGATAATTACAAGATACAATAATCATGTCCAATATAAGAATAATAAATCAAACAAACTGTCCAATTGCCACGAACCCATGGTCCTCTTGCGAGCCGAGAGACAAGAATATGGCTCAGGCGCTTTTACACCCAACCATGAAGCAATTACACTTCCCTGGATCCCTTCATAACACGAAGGAAACCTAACCCTACACGAAACATCTAGCAACCTAGAAACAACTGGCAGGAGGGAACACCTGATGCAACCTAAAGTCTAATGTGCAAATCTAAATAATGATATACAAATTGTCTCACAACAAGATGTGGCAGAGATATATATAAATAAAGTTTTGCTAGACAAATATTCATCTTTTTCAATGAATTCCCAGCTTAGGCCTAAGAATTTAAAATAGTTTAAGGTTCAATTCCCGGAAAGGGGAAAAGCCATCTTTGATATTCCACATTCGACATCCTAGCCGAAAAGTAACCCCAAACACACATAAGAGATAATCTACATTATTTCAAAAATAATAACAACCCATATTTGCCTATAAATCATCTTTAATCCCTTTCCTTTACATCATTCATGAAAACACACTTTCAAGCAAATAGTAAGAAGAACATAATGCATTCATTTAAATGCAAATATAAATATAAATTCTATAATCTGGTTATAATCTCTAACTATATTTCATTGTTTTAATAGTTTGAAGGATACTAATGTTAACTGCTTCATATCCAATGTTGGTTCATGATTCAAGCAATTTATTAAAATAAAGACTTAATAAGAGTGTATGAATAGTTTCAACATCTCACAACTAAATTTAATAGCATAGGTAAAATTAGAAAAATGCATTGTCTCTATTCTTAGTAATAATAGAACTATTTCAGAAAGTTCTAAATGAAGCTACAAGAACTTTATATTACAAGATACATGAATTTTATAAAGACTGTGACAAGATAATTAAACCACAGCTACAGGATAAAATTGTATTCTTCTATACAACTGTCCTAGAATGTTACATGAACAGCACCATGGATAAGTAAAATAGGTCTATGACAGGAATTTAAATATTGTCATCTAAGTTTTAAGAGGCTGTCTCAATTACTTAGCAGCGACAAAGAACAAAATAAAACTGTGACAGGTAAAACAGTTGATGACTAGAGGTTTTAAAACAACCACTGTCAGGTGTAAAAGACCACCGAACAGACTAACAAAGCCTATGAGCTAGTCAAAGGCCTAAAATAAGGAAAGGGAGGTCGTTAGGAATAAATAAGAATCATTGTTATTTGAGAGAAAAAGGGGTGACAAACAAGATCAAGTTGATCATCCATAACTGAGGCTGACATGGTTTTAGGGTCAATGCTTAACAGAAAGGAACCTCTATCATTAGCCAAAATACAGAGAAAGAAAGCAAGCATAAGCTAATCACTAATCAACGGTTTAAAGAATATATTTAAAAGATCATAAAACTATTCTACAGGCTAACATTTGACAGGCCGTTGGAAACAAATAGATCAGGCCGATTATACAAAGGGATTGATTTGACCACCAAGTTGAACAAGAGGAGGAGGTGGTCAGTCTTTTTAAGTAGATACAAAAGGTTAGCTCAAGCCAACCGCCAAAAGACAAGAAGGTCGATCCCAAAAGCTAAACGTAGAGGAAAAAGAAGGCTAGCGATAGGGATAAAATACCAGACTAAACAGGAATCGATAGCAAACCAAAAACTAAAAAATATTACACAATAATTCTATGCAAAGAAAACTCAAGAAAAATACCCGATTCATTTGTTGTCTAAGGGTCGATTCTGTCTCCTACCGCCGTTATTCCTCTTCCTCTCCTATCGCTAATCTCTTCTATCCTGTTGTCACTCAGAATAATGGTGCCTTTTCTTTCTACTGTCCCTTGTTTTATTCAGAATTATTCCCTCTAATCTTGGTGTTGAGTTTGTATATTTGGCTCTTCCTTCTTGAAACTATTCATTTTTTGTTGTTTGCATGCCTCTCTCACATTTAAAACCAATGATCTTTTTCTTTGAAAATATAAATAAACTTATTTATTTCTATCGCTTTTTATGACAGATTTATTATTAATATTTTTAGATTTCTATATATAATAATATAATATATCTATTTTTAAATAAAACATAATTGTTTTTAAGTCTAACCAAGATATTGTTTTTCAAACAATAATATATTATATAAACAGGAAAACACTTTTATAATTTATAATTAAATAATGTAACATACACCATTTTAAATATAAATCGAAGGAACAATAATATTTTAATGACTAATTTGCACATTCAAATAGACTTACTATAGCAACTCAAACACATATTTGCCTACTCACAAAACATCAATCACATTCAATAACCATATAATAATGCATATTAACACCATTCAAAATGCAATATGACATGAGAATACGTGAGTGTGTGAGTGTATCAGGTTTTCATCCTATCAATTCTTGTCGAGTGGTTAGAACATCTCTACCTCAACCATGTTCTCGTCTTCAACGAGTACCTACATTTAGTCACACTCAATTCCACATCAATAGGTTAGTTCCCCAAAATCATAGCCAAAGCAAATCATAATGTATATATATAATTGTACCAATAGTATTCAATTATAAAATCAAATTTAAAAATCATGCATTCATAATATTACGATAATTACTTTCACACACATGGAATCACTCATAGTAAAACAATCATAGTAAATGTTCAATAATCTAAAATAATAAAATAGTCCATAAAATGAGATGTGACATCCTTCTCCACTAGGAAGAGACATCGTCCTGATGTCTTATTACACAACTAAAAATAATAATGTATCAATCTACCACTAATAATGTATCCAAAGTATCATGAAACAATAATAGTAACTCAAAGTATCATCATCTATGCAAGAATAAGAAAACTATGTTATATCCTCAAATGAGGAAAAGATATGTCAATATCTTTCGCATCCTCCCATGTGGCACTATCCTCTGAATATTGGTCCCATTGGACCTTGTACTGCACCACATCCCTGCTATGAAACTTAACATTGCACCTCTCCAAAATTCGAGTGGGCTCCACCAACACCACTCCTGGATCCTGAACCTATAAAGCACACCAATTAAGAATATGTGATGCATCAGGATGATAAAGCTTAAGTAAGGACACATGAAAAACATTATGGATTCTGGCAAGTGCAGGTGGTAGAGCAAGTCTATAAGCTATAGGATTGACCACTTCCAAGACATCGAATGGTCCTACAAATCAAGGAGCAAGTTTGGATGCTTTGCTAAATTAAATTGAACTCTTCTGAGGTTTGACCTTCAGGAAGACTTTGTCACCAACTGAGAGCTGTCTAGGCATTCTATTTCTATCTACATATTAAAGGCTAACGATCTGAAGCTTGTTTCAATTTCTCTTTCCTCTACCTTATCCCAACTGATAGGTGTTTGACACCTACGCCCATAAAGAGCTTCAAACAGTGCCATTCCCAAAGATTCATGGTATGAATTGTTGTATGCAAACTCCACCAATGGAAGATACTCCTCCCATTTATACTATTGATCCATACAATACATCCTGAGAAGATCTTCTACAACTTGATTGACTCTTTTCATCTAACCATCTGTTTGAGGATGATATGCCTAACTGAAATTCAACTTGTGCCCAAAGCTACATTTAGAGTTGTCCAAAATCTAGATGTCATGCGAGTGTATTGATATGAAATGATCATCTCTAGCACTCCATGCAATGGAAAGATCTCCTAAACAAACTTCTTAGCTAATACCAAAGAACCATCTAAAATATTCCCTGGAATAAAATGTGCTACCTTTGTCAACTTGTCCACAACTACTAAGATGGCATCATGTCAATTCTTAGACATGGGAAACCCCTAAATAAAATCTATACTTATTACTTGCCACTTATGTTTTGGAACACTGTGTGGGTACAACAATCCTATTGGATGGACATTCTCAGCTTTGACTCGTTGGTACTTCAAACATCTAAGCATAAATTATATCACATCCTTCTTAAGTCTAGGCCAAAAGTATAGGGTTCTCAAACCTTCGACCATCTTGGTCACTCCAGGGTGCCTCGAATATGGTGCATTGTGGGTCTCCTCAAGCAGTAACTTCCTCAACTCTCCTGAGTTAGGAATATACATCCTTCCCTGATATCTCAAAAGTCCATCTAACTCAATCACATAACCATCAAACCTGCGATCTAAGGTGTCTACTTCTAAAGCTTGCTTCACTCTTTCATAATGTTCATCCCCTTGAAGATTTTGAATTACTTTATGCTTCAAATTGGATCTCATTGTAACCATGGCAGCCAGATGTCTTCTTCTACTAAGAGCATCTGCTACTCTATTCTCCTTTCCTTTTATATACTCAATTCCAAAGTCATACTCACTAAGGAATTCTAACCACCTTCTTTGTCGTGCATTAATGTTAGGTTGAGTAAATATATACTTGAGCCCTAAATAATCTATCTTTAACTCAAAGGGCTTACCTAGAAGATAATGCCTCCACATATGAAGTGTGTGAACTATGGCGGCTAACTCAAGATCATGTAGCACATAGTTTAACTCATATTGCTTTAACTTCCTTGATTCATATGCAACCACTTGCTCATTTTGCATCAACACTCCTCCTACTCCTCTTGAAGCATTAGTTATAACTGTTCAAAATAACCATTAGGATTTGGTATCCAGTCAAGATAGGAGCAGTTGTGAGCTTTTCCTTTAGCACTTGAAAATCTTGCTCACACCTTTCTGTCCATTCAAACTTCTTACCTTTCTTTTGTAGCGAGGTAATCAGTGCTGCTATAGCTGAGAAACCTTCTACAAACTTCCTATAATAACTTGCAAGTCCCATGAAACTTCTGACTTCTGTCACACCCTGAGGTGCATGCCATTCCATTATCGCCTTAATCTTCTTAAGATCAACTTCAATCCCTTCTGCTAAGATCACATGACTAAGATAGTGCACCATATCCTGAAAGAATGTACACTTAGATAGCTTACCAAAAAGCTTCCACTCTCTCAAGCACTGTAAGACTATCCTCAGATGTTTCTCGAACTCTTCCATTGATTTAGAATAGATCAGAATGTCATCGAGAAAGATCAATACAAAATCATCTAAGCAATCACTAAATATGCTATTCATCAAATTCATGAAAGCTGCTGGAGCATTAGTCAACCCAAATGGTACCACTATGAACTCATAGTGACCATAGTGAGTTCTAAAAGTTGTCTTTGAAATGTCCTCATCCTTAATCTACTATTGGTGATAGCCGGATCTAAAGTCTATCTTGGAGAACACCGTAGCTCCCTTTATCTAATCAAAGAGCTCATCTATTCTTGGGAGTGGGTACTTGTTCTTTATAGTAGCTTTGTTGAGCATCCTATAATCAATGCATAGATGCAAAGTACTATCATTCTTCTTTACAAAGATGACCAGTGCACCTCATGGTGACACACTAGGTCTAATGAACCCTTGATTTAGCAAATCCTGTAATTATGCTTTAAGCTCATACAATTATGTAGTAGTCATCCTATAGGGTGCCTTAGATTGGGGCTCAGTCCCTGGTAGAAAATCAATTGAGAAGTCAAATTCTCTCTTTGGTTGTAACTCTATCAAGTCCACAGGGAATACAACTCAGAAATCTCTTAGGATTGGGTAGTCATTAAATGCTGGTTCTTCATTGTCAAGGTCTTTCACTTCAACTACATAAATGGCACACCCTTTCCTCTTGGCTTTCTTTAAATGCATAGCCGAGATTTGTCTAAGCTTTAAAGGTCTCTTAGATCCATTAATTTCCACCTGATTTCCTAGGTCATCCAAACACCTAACAACTTTGTCTTCATAGTTGACTAGAGACTTATGTTCAGTTAACCAGTTGATTCCCAAAATCACATCATAAGACCCTAAAGGTGCTACATACAGATTAACTTGCATCTGAAAACTTGGGAGCTCTAATTCACTGCATGGTAGACATGAGTCTACTCTCTTTTCTACTCTATTGCCATATTGTACCATCCAAGAGTTTTCCATATGCCTAGGTCTAATAGATAATTTAGACACTACTCTAGGATCTACAAAACATTCAGTGGCACTAGTATCAACCAAAATAGAAACAGGTAGTCCATAGATCTTACCTTGAAATTGTATGGGTCTCACCTAAAAGTTTGCTTGCCGATTGTCCACTATGACATGTATCTGATGTTGATGTGCTCCTTGTTGATTTTTGTTTCCTCTTCCCACTAATCTCTGGGTGTTGGAATTAGGTTTGTCATTGATGTCAAAAGGTCATTTGTTGTTTAAGTTGGTGTTGTTCATCTATGTTCATGATACTTGTCAGAACATGATGTTGATCTTCTCATGATATCAGGTGATTGGTGCTCATTGTTAATACTCATCTCTATGACAGCTGGATAATGTTTGAATGGTGTTTGGTAATTTGGTGATTGGTTCTTATATTTCTTTCATGGGTTCAATTGTTAATGCACTGTGACAATGGTGAAGTTTGTTAATGCACAATGACAATAGTGGTGATGAAATAGGTATATATGTCCTTTGTTGTCATCTTTATGATAGATTTGATCACTTTCTTCATCAAGGTTAATTTGTCATAGTTGTTAAAGATAACAAAGGATGTCAAAGTTGATAGAGGTACAATGTTGTCAGGTGAAAGATAATCATGATCAAGCTTGCTTATGCATAATAGTTTGTATGTTTCCTCTTCATCTCAGTTGGATCATTGTCAAATGTCAAAAGTAATAGGTTTGTCATTGATAAGCATGAGTTAGCATGCACTTGTCATTGTTGTTCACAGAGTCTTCACAAGGATCAACATGATGTCAGGAGACCAAAGCTTGGATATGTGCATTGTGGCTATGAATTGTTAGAGTGTTATCAGGAGATCTTAGTTTGCCCTTGCAATTTGGATAGTTGATTGTTTACTCATTTTGGTTGATTTGTTTGCCTAAGATGTTTACATGACAATGTTAGTAGCATCAGAGGGTTTCTTGTCTTTATGGTATGATGCAAGAAATTAGGGTTTAATGAATATCTAAAGACCAAGGTTCTAAAAGCCTAATGCCTCTTAAAAACCCTAAGACCTAATAATGTAAACCCTAGACTATAAGCTTTAAGGAACCTTTTGTGATAGGTAGTTACTTTAGTTATGTTTTAATGTTGACTTACAATAGCTGGTTGATAGCAACTTAAGTCATCACTTAAGGGTATCGAGCTCATAGGGCAACCAACCCCTTTCCTAATAGCAATGGGCTCTCTTAGGTGGAAATTTTATATGTGGGTGCCATTATAAGATCAATGGTGTTCTTTGAAAGTCTCCAAGGTGCGAAGCACGAAATCCATGGTCTAAATTTAAACTCTCATCTTTTACCTATAATAAAACTTGATGGTTGTCCGAGTGTTCTCCTGTGTAAAGACAGTTGAGTTTGTTGTTACAACTGACTGTGTTCTCTGTTTTGAAAAAAGAAATGAAAACCCTAAGGTTTGTTTAGGCTCTCAAAGATTCTTGTTGAAAAGAGGTTTTTTTATGAATAGGGTGCAGAGCTTTATCAAAAACTAAATATAACAAAAATCCAAAATAGATTTGAACACTGGACATGCATGAAGCATGCAACACACACTCTCTCTAAATATAGATGCACTTCAGTAACCGAAGCTGCAGAGCATCAATTACAAATAGAGTTTGTATTCTTTGTATAGGAGTGAGTAATAGAAGGAATGTAGAGGTCCTTAGACACAGAGCAAGAGTTTGTAATTTGCATTGAAAGTGTAAAATTCAAAAGTGGATACCTTTGTGAAATTGCTTATGGATATTCTCATGCAGAGATGACTTTGTTCAATATAGATGTGTGTATAATGTAGTGAAAACTATGTGAAGTGGGTTCTTGAGGAAGAGCAGAGGATACCTTTTTTTAGAATGCTTGAGGATCTTGAACATGAAAATATGACAGAGGCAGTATGAAGATGAAGCTTATCTGAATGCACAAAGAGAACATGCTGACACAGAGATATAAATGTATGATTTGCAGAGTATGAATGTGACAGAGATAGAGTATGTAGATGATGGTAGAGTATGGTAATGTCAAGGTGTTATATTTGTTGCAAGATCATAGCATTATAATTAGGTATCTTTTGTTTTGTCTTGAGTTCAGGATATGATTGTGCAAGAGTTTTTTCGTGTTTGCTGTTTTGATCATTCATGAGGTTATAGACAACATGTTTTTCAGAGATTCAATGAATTCATTATCCTTATGCATATTAGTTTGAATCTTGTTTATGTTTGATAAGACAAGGGGTTGCTTGAAAAGAGATCTACATACAAGTGTACAAGAAGGAATAAGAATTGAATGATTGAATGTTTGATCTTTTTCATGTATACTTTTAGTCTTGTATATAATTGGTGATATAAGGATTTTCTTGTTATGTATGCAAGAAGGGGTGAATATTTGTATGTGAAAAAGAAGAGTATAGTTCTATTTATGAACATCTTCACAGAAGGGTGATTAAGTGAAAGAGTTATATAGAACTTATTTATAACCTTTGATATCAATGTAAATAGAGTAGTATTCTGTGTTTTTCTTTTTGTTTTGAGATTAGAGTTGATGTGATCAGTGAGATCCTAGCCAGTGAGGGATGATTCTAATCAGTTAGATTTTAGTCAGTGAGACCTAATAAAGATTTGGTGAGGTTGGATAGTGGTTTTTCCCTATTTAGGGTTTTCCACTTTAAACACTTGTGTCATGGTTTCATGTTTGAAGATTCTAATGCTTTCTATCTCTTTGAAATATTGATGTTAATTGCATTTATACTATTGGGCTGATGATTGAATTAGTTTTAACAGATCACTGATTCACCCCCCCTCAATGATTCATTGTATTCCAACAATTGGTATCAGAGCTACAGGTTCCTTGCAGGAGTCTAATAGACTTGGGTAGATCTTGGAGGTGGAATACTATGGCTAAGAGTAAAAGAAATAAGGAAAGAAGAAATGCCAAGAAAAAAATTTCTCAACAAGTCCCAATCAAATAAAGTGATGTGTTGTTGCAAGAAACACCCTTACAAATGGACACAAGATATGATGTATCTAAAAGAGAAGATGATTTTGTAGTTGAGAATGTTAACAAAGAAGGAGACCACATTGTGAGTGAAGATGAACATGAGTATGATGAAGATCAATGTGAAATTGATATTGAAGGTGAACTCATGTGTGCCCTAGATGAGATCAAGAAATTCAGAAAGGAGAACTAGAGATTAGAGTTACAACTTCAACAAGAAAAGGACTCCAAGGCCAAAGTACTTTCAAAACTTGAAGAGGTAAGAAATCTGATTGTAGATTTAAGGGTACAAGTTGAAGAATCAAGCAAACTAATCATTAGCCTAAAACATAGATTGAAGAGGCTAAAAGGATAGCAGATGTAACAAAGTTTGAATCTGAAGTCAAAACAACTGAATGCCAAAAACTAGAGGTAAAGATAGTCACTTTAAGAAAAGATTTTGAAAATCTCAAAGCTCAATCAGAGAAAAATCAGAAGTTTGAAGATAGCACCAACAGGCTGAATGAGATGCTGAGTAAACAAAAACATCACAAGGACACTACTGGATCAGGCTATGAAAGAGGGCAGAGTTCCAAGGTTAGAAATGCTCCTAGGTAGAAAATAGATCTTAACTATCATTCTGCCGCTCCAGAGACTAAAGACAAGAAGAAAGCAAAAGATAAGAGTGTTGATAATGGATTTTTCAAGAACATCAACAGTGGAGGAAGAAAAAGAACCATCAGGTCCACATGATCTTCACCTACCAGGCAAAATCAATCAATAAGGTATAGTTATTCCTTTCCTGGTTATTTTTATTCATGTAATGGCCATGGTCATAAGGCTGCAACTTGTAGAGTTATTCATAGGAGAAGGTTTGATTTTAAGAGTAGGAACTCTTCTGTTTCAATAAGGAATATGGATTTAGTGTGTTACAATTGTAATAGTTTTGGCCATAAGGAAAGAGATTGTAAGATGCATAGAAGGTATGATCATGTATGGAATAACAATAGAAGTGCTCATAGGTTGTCAAAAGGAAACTATCATTCATTTGATCTAGATTGCAATATCATATGTTATAAGTGCAACACCCTTGGACACAAAGCACATTGTTGTAGAAAAGGTTTTGCAAGATCACCTAGTTATATCAAGGAGGTGAATATGTTAACCAAGCAAAAGGAAGAGTGTTTGAAAGGTTGGAAAAGGAAAGAGCCCAAGAAAGTTTGGAGGAAGAAACTTGAACAAAAGAGAGAACTTATGAAAGTGTGGAGAAGGAAATAAAATCAAGAAAAAGATAAACCTAAACTTGTGTATATTGCACAAGAGACATCACAATTTGCATAAGATGCAGCATGAGGACAAGGGGAGATGATCATTGTCTAATCATTTAGCCCCAAGGAGAAAAACAAGGAGGATATGACACCAGAAGCAAGATCTTAAAAGTGTATGTTTGCATGCTCAGTAAACAATCTGATTGTAGGGGTCTGACAATCAGTGTGACAGTCAAGAATGAAGGTCAACATGACAGAGAAGATGGTATCATGCAAATATCAAGTGCCTCAGTAGTTTGGTTCAGTTAAGTCAGAGTATTGAGTTGTTTGTTGAGTGTGTCATACAAATCTATGACTGATGTAAAGTTGGAGTGACCAAAAGTCAGTAGACAAAGTTTTTTTAAAGGACATTGATAATACACAATGCAATTACAAGAGTTAAGGATAAGTCCTTCAAAGTTTTAGACATGTCTAGTGTCTTAGATTGAGAATAGTGGATCCTTACAACTCTAGACACATTTGATGTTGTAGAAGCTAAAGGCTTCTTGATAACTCAAGAGACTCTATGAAAGTTCAATGACAATGAATGCTAGTTGAGATAGTCATATCTGTATTGGTGCAGTCATGTACTTGGTACAATGATTAGATTGTGTGAATAGACATTGTCTTAGTACCTTGTTAGACCTTGTTTTCAGTGATCTTTGTTTGAGTAGGTGTTTGTTGCAATGTGATGATCTCAAAGTATCAATGGCATCAGCATGACATGTTCAAAAGTGTTTCATATTCAACCAATGTGCCAAAATAGTCTCTCTCTGTATCTAGTTATTAGGCAGTGATATTTGTTTGTCTCCTCATTTGAGATGAAATGTGTTGGCACAAGGTCTTGCATACAAGGATATATGTTTGGTGTAGTCTCTTGGGAACAACAATGAACACAGTGAGCAAGTGTCATTAGTATTTATGCTGACAATAGTTGGAGTTACAATGATTGCAAGACTCACACAAAATAGATTTGTTGAAAAAGCTTTAGCATTAAATTAAGAAAATGCAGTTGGTAGGTGTAAAATCAAACTCTGCAACCTTTGTTAGCATTCTTGTAGCCTGTGAATCTTTGGAACAGGGTATGGTATTCATTAAAGTATAAAGGAATGGGGTTGTAGTTGCAAAGTACCCTGATAGACATGTATGCAAAATGTAGAAAGATAGACAAGGCACATGAACCTCTTGATAAAATGTCTCAAAGAAATGAGGTCAAATGGAATGGTGTTTACATGATATGTGTTTGTAAAGAGGCTATAGAAACTTCTAAGAAGGTAGCATAACTCTGTCTTTGCACAAGTTGATATTTTTTAACTAAATCTAGACATATTTCATAGCATAATTGAAAGTGGTGTCAATGTGTATGAGACTGTTTGTATGGTGACAATGTTGTTGTAGCAGTGGTTTCATTAGGACAACATATCAGAGATTGATTTGTATGTTTCAGACATTTTTTTTTAAATTTGATTATTTAGATATCAGTCATCAGTGATAGCGGTTCAGGGTTTAAATATCAGATTCAAACTCCAAGTAATGAGTACAAGAACAATATCAAAGAGGAGAGTTTTCAAAGAAACCTGTAAAGACTTTGATGAAACTAGTGTGGGGTAGACAAAGATAGTGGGATTGATACAATGGCATTTGATAGGGTTGCAGACCCTGGGATTTTAAATAAAGGTTTATATTCTAGTTATGAAGGAACTGGACAATAAGTATACACAAGAAGATTGTGACAAAGGGGAAAGATAGGGAGTAGAGGATGATAAAGACCAAGGAGTACAATAGATTATGCAAGATTATGCAAGATAGTTACTGACTCAGTGTTATACAAGATTATGCAACATATCAAAAATAGAGGTTTGTTTGACAGTCATAGAGGGAGACTACATAAGGTTTAGTAGACACTGTCAAACAAGAAAGAGACCTTCTCACACAAAGATGAACTCTAGTCTTTCAAGAATTTGGAAGTCATGATTTCTTTCATGTTGAATACAATTGTATTATGGCATTGGTCTAATCAGTTTTACAGTGAAATAATTGATAATTTTTTATTGGTGTTATATCATCCATGGTTTTCTTGCTTTATGTGCTCCTATACTCATTCAGACAAGATAGTGACAATGTTGCAATAGTCCTTCAGACATTAGTTAGATCATTGTGGTTCAAATCAAAGTAGAAGATAGTTATGGCTGTGATATCAACATTCTTTGGTTCAGTATGCAGGATCAGTATATCAAGTAATCTCATAATTGAAGAATTTGTATTGATATTGTAAACCAATCTAGCATAGGACAGAGAAGATATATCCAAGGGGTAGTATGATCTCATTTGCTCATTTGCAATATTGTTCATTTTTGTTCTTTCAAACATAAAGTGGTTTACATTCATTTACACAACAGTGATTTGTGTATCTCAGATAGGACAGTGCTACATCATAGGGGGAGTATGCAATCCTTTGTCCTTGATGTCAAAGGGGGAGAGAGAAGATCAGATCAAGATTTTTTCCATCAATGACAAAGGGGGAGTTTGTCGAAATTAGGTTTGTTATTGATGTCAAAAGGTCATTTATTATTTAAGTTGGTGTTGGTCATCTATGCTCATGATACTTGTTAGAACATGATGTTGATCATCTCATGATATCAGGTGATTGGTGCTCATTGTTAATACTCATCTCTATGACATTTGGAGAATGTTTGAATGGTGTTTAGTACTTTGGTGATTGGTGTTTATATTTATTTCATGGGTTCAATTGTTAATGCACTGTGACAATGGTGAAGTTTGTTAATGCACAATGACAATAGTGGTGATGAAATAGGTATATCTATCATGTGTTGTCATCTTTATGATAAGTTTGATCACTTTCTTCATCAAGGTTGATTTGTCATAGTTGTTAAAGATAATAAAGGATGTCAAAGTTGATAGAGGTACAATGTTGTTAGGTGAAAGATAATCATGATCAAGCTTGCTTATGCATAACAGTTTGTATGTTTGCTCTTCATCTCAGTTGGATCATTATCAAATGTCAAAAGTAATATGTTTATCATTGATAAGCATGCGTCATCGTGAGCTTGTCATTGTTGTTCATAGAGTCTTCACAAGGATCAACATGATGTTAGGAGACCAAATCTTGGATATGTGCATTGTGGCTATGAATTATCAGAGTGTTATCAGGAGATCTTAGTTTTCTCTTGCAAGTTAGACAGTTGATTGTTTACTCAGTTTGGTTGATTTGTTTGCCTAAGATGTTTACATGACAATGGCAGTAGCATCAGAGGGTTTCTTGTCTTTATGGTATGATGCAAGAAATTAGGGTTTAATGGATATCTAAAGACCAAGGTTCTAAAAGCCTAATGCCTCTTAAAAACCCTAAGACCTAATAATGTAAACCCTAGACTATAAGCTTTAAGGCACCTTTTGTGACAGGTGGTTCTTTAGTTATGTTTTAATGTTGACTTACAATAGCCAGTTGATAGCAACTTAAGTCATCACTTGAGGGTACCGAGCTCACAGGGCAACCGACCCCTTTCCTAATAGCAACTGGCTCTCTTAGGTGGAGAGTTTATATGTGGGTGCCATTATAAGATCAATGGTGTTCTTTGAAAGTCTCCAAGGTGTGAAGCATGAAATCCATGGTCTAAATTTAAACTCTCATCTTTTACCTATGATAAAACTTGACAGTTGTCTGAGTGCTCTCCTGTGTAAAGACAGTTGAGTTCATTGTTACAACTGACTGTGTTCTCTGTTTTGAAAAAAAAATGAAAACCCTAAGGTTTGTTTAGGTTCTTGAAGACTCTTGTTGAAAAGAGGTTTTTTTTTATGAATAGGGTGCAGAGCTTTATCAAAAGCTAAATATAACAAATGTCCAAAATAGATTTGAACACTGGACATGCATGAAGCATGCAAACCCACTCTCTCTAAAGATAGATGTACTTTAGTAACCGAAGCTGCAGAGCATCAATTACAAATTATAGAGTTTGTATTCTCTGTATAGGAGTGAGTAATAGAAGCAATGTAGCAGTCCTTAGACACAGAGAAAGAGTTTGTGATTTGCATTAAAAGTGTAAAATTCAAAAGTGGATACCTCTGTGAAATTGCTTATGGATATTCTCATGCAGAGATGACTTTGTTCAATATAGATGTGTGTATAATGCAATGAAAACTATGTGAAGTGGGTTCTTGAGGAAGAGTAGAGGATATATATTTTTTAGAATGCCTAAGGATCTTGAACATGAAAATATGATAGAGGCAGTATGAAGATGAAGCTTATCTGAATGCACAGAGAGAACATGTTGACACAGAGATATAAATGTATGATTTGTAGAGTATGAATGTGACAGAGACAGAGTATGCAGATGATGGTAAAGTATGGTAATGTTAGGGTGTTATAGTTGTTGCAAGATTAGAGCATTATAATCAGGTATCTTTTGTTTTGTCTTGAGTTTAGGATATGATTGTGCAAGATTTTTTTTATGTTTGCCATTTTGATCATTCATAAGGTTATAGACAACATGTTTTTCAGAGATTCAATGAATTCATTGTCCTTATGCATATTAGTTTGAATCTTGTTTATGTTTGATAAGACAAGGGGTTGCTTGCAAAGAGATCTACATACAAGTGTACAAGGAGGAATAAGAATTGAATGATTGAATGTTTGATCTTTTTCATGTATACTTTCGGTCTTGTATGTAATTGGTGATATAAGGAGTTTCTTGTAAAGAAAACCATTTTTATGTATGCAAGAAGGGGTGAATATTTGTATGTGAAAAAGAAGAGTATAGCTCTGTTTCTGAACATCTTCATAGAAGGGTGATTAAGTGAAAGAGTTATATAGAATTTATCTATAACCTTTGATATCAATGTAAACAGAGTAGTACTCTATGTTTTTCTTTTTGTTATGAGATTGGAGTTGATGTGATCAGTGAGATCCTAGCTAGTGAGGAATGATTCTAATCAATTAGATTTTGGTCAGTGAGACCTAATAAAGATTTGGTGAGGTTGGATAGTGGTTTTTCCCTATTTAGGGTTTTCCACTTTAAACACTTGTGTCATGGTTTCATGTTTGAAGATTCTAATTCTCTCTATCTCTTTGAAGTATTGATGTTAATTGCATTTATACTATTGGGATGATGATTGAATTAGTTTTAACAGTTCACTAATTCACCCCCCCTCTCAGTGATTCATTGTATTCCAACACTAGGGACATGAATCAGCATAATGCTCTCCTCCACAAACATAACATCCACCCCTAGGTGCTTTCGATCCTTTAGTCCTATCCCACTGGTTGTTGTTATGGTTGTTATGGCCACCTCTTTTGTTTCCTCCATGCTAGTTTCTGCCATTTCCATCCTGAGAGTTATTACCTCTCTTCAAATTCTTGATCTGCCGACTGTTATTACCTTGATTGTTATTCTGTTGATACTTCTATTGGTTTTTCTGACATCTCTTATTGGCAAACTTCGCATGTCTTTGCTTATGGTACCTGGCTACTTGTTGTAGCTTCTACACTTGTTTAATTGCTTTCTCAAAGACCGCATCCATAGTCAGTGGGTTATGAATGTCTACCTCTACTCCAATATGAGGCCTTGAGCCTAATATAAACTACTTGATCTAGAATCTCTCATCCATTTGGTACTATGGAATAGACTTAAGTAGATGCGAGACCTCTCCCAATACTTGGTTACAACCATTCCCCCTTGAATCAAAATTTAAAACTCTGTCATCTTCTTGTCGAAGAAGAGCTGCGGTAACCACCTTTTCTTGAAAAGCTGCAGGAAATATTCTCATTATTTAACTAGGCAATAGTTTCTTATTTACCTTCTCATTGTCCCGCCATGTTGTTACTTCTCCAGTCAGTTGATATGATCCCCACATTGCCTTCATGTGATCAGACAAATTTCAGAGCTCAAAGTATTTCTCCATTTCTATTATCCATGCTTCAGCTCCATCACTTATTGTTTTACAATTGAACTTAGGCGATGAGACCTTTTTGAGGTCCTTTTACAATTCCTCTGCAATCCTTCTCAATTGTTAGAATTCTCTCCAACCTCAGGAATCTGGGCTTCTATTCTCGAGTTCTCATTCTGTGCTTCCACCCTCAGGTTCTCATTACCCTAATTCACATTAGCAGCTCCTGGGTTTTGGTTTTCTTCTTGATTCTGCTCTCTACGGTTTTCTCTAATCTCCCACTCAAGGGTATCCATTCTTGTACCCTGTTGGGTTAAGAGAGCAAGAATTCGATCCAATCTACCATCTTGATCATTATTATCATCACCACGATTCCTTTCATTATGTCCATTGTTTGAACCTCAACTCCAGTTGGTATTTCTTGTATCCATGATGAATAATTGCATCAAAGTCGCTTCTTAGTGTAATAGTCCAAAAAGAGGCCCTAGTGTTCAACCCAGAGCTCTGATACCAAATGTAAAGTACTCATTCCATCACAAAAGTTACATGAAGTAAATAATCCACTTAATTACATCATCTCAGTAAAAGATAAATCTCATGCACATGAATCAATAAAAGTCATTAAATCTTACTAATCACGTGCTTAATCCAGCTGTTAGCACTATAAAATAATGTACAAAGTCCATTGTCTTTCATGCCATAAATCATCCAATGATAATTACAAGATAAAATAATCATGTCCAATATAATAATAATAAATCAAACAAACTCTCCAGTCACCACGAACCCACATGGTCCTCTTGCAAGCTGAGAGACGGGAACATGGCTCAGGGGATTTTCCACCCAACCATGAAGCAGTTACACTTTCCTAGATCCCTTCATAACATGAAGGAAACCCAACTCTACATGAAACATCTAGCAACTTGGAAATAATTGGTAGGAGGGAACACCTGATGCAACCTGAAGTCTAATGTGCAAATCTAAATAATGATATGCAAATTGTCTCACAATAGGATGTGACAGAGATATATATAAATAAAGTTTTTCTAGACAAATATTCATCATTTTCAATGAATTGCCAGCTTAGGCCTAAGCATTTAAAATAGTTTAAGGTTCAATTCCTAAAAAGAGGAAAAGCCATCTCTAATATTCCACATTCGGCATCCTAGCCCAAAAGAAACCCCAAACACACATAAGAGATAATCTACTTTCTTTCAAAAATAATAACAACCCATACTCACCTATAAACCATCTCTAATCCCTTTCCTTTGCAACATTCACGAAAACACACTTTCAAGCAAATAGTAAGAAGAACATCATTCATTCATTTAAATGCAAATATAAATATAAGTTCTATAATCTGGTTATAATCTCTAACCGTATTTCATTGTTTTAATAGTTTAAAGGATACTAATGTTAACTGCTTCCTATCCAATGTTGGTTCATGATTCAAGCAATTTATTAAAATAAAGACTTAATAAGAGTGTATGAATGGTTTCATCATCTCACAACTAAATTTAAAAGCATAGGTAAAATCAGAAAAATGCACTGTCTCTTTTCTCAGTAATAATAACTATTTCAGAGAGTTTTAAATGAAGCTACAAGAACTTTATATAACAAGCTACAGGAATTTTGTAAAGACTGTGACATGATAATTAAACCACAGCTACAGGATAAAATTGTATTCTTCTATACAACTATCTTAGAATGTTACATGAACAGAAACAGGGATAAGTAAAATAGGTTTGCTACAAGAATTTAAATATTATCGTCTAAGTTTTAAGAGGATGTCTCAATTTCTCAACAATGACAAAGAACAAAATAAAACTGTGACAGGTAAAATAAAACCGTGACAGGTAAAATAAAACTGTGACAGGTAAAACAGTTGGCGATTAGAGGTTTTAAAACAACCACTGTCAGGTGTAAAAGACTACCGAATAGACTAACAAAGCCTACGAGCTGGTCAAAGGCCGAAAATAAGGAAAGGGAGGTCATTAGGAATAAATAAGAATCATTGTTATTTGAGAGAAAAAGGGGCAATAGACAAGATCAGGCCGATCATCCATAACTGAGGTTGACATGGTTTTAGGGTTGACGCTCAACAGAAAGGAACCTCTATCATCAACCAAAATACAGAGAAAGAAAGCGGGCATAAGCTAATCACTAACCAGTAGTTTGAATAATATATTTAAAAGATCATAAAACTGTTCTACAGGCTAACATTTGACAGGCTGTTGGAAAAAAATAGATCAAGCTTATTATACAAAGGAATCAATTTGACCACCAAGTCAAACAAGAAGAGGAGGTGGTCGGTCTTTTCAAGAAGATACAAAAGGTTAGCTCAGGCCAACTGCCAGGTCGATCCCAAAATCTAAATGCTGAGGAAAAAGAAGGCTAGCGACAAGGATAAAATACCAAACCAAACAGGAATCGATAGAAAACCAGAAACTAAAAAATATTACACAACAATTCTATGCAAAGTAAACTCAAGAAAAATACCTGATTCCTTTGCTATCTAATGGTTGATTCTATCTCCTGCTGCCGTGATTCCTCTTCCTCTCCCATTGTTGATCTCTTTTATCCTGTCGTCGCTCAAAATAATGGCACCTTTTCTTTTTGTTGTCCCTTGTTTTATTCAGCATTATTCCCTCTAATCTTGACGTTGAGTTTGTATGTTTGGCTCTTCCTTCTTGAAACTATCCATTTTTTGTTGTTTGCATGCCTCTCTTACATTTAAAACCAATGATCTTTTTCTTTGAAAATATAAATAAACTTATTTATTTCTATCGCTTTGCATGATAGATTTATTATTAATATTTTTAGATTTCTATATATAATAATATAATATATCTATTTTTAAATAAAACATAATTATTTTTAAGTCTAACCAAGATATTGTTTTTCAAACAATAATATATTATATAAATAGGAAAACACTTTTATAATTTATAATTAAATAATATAACATACACCATTTTAAATATAAATCGAAGGAACAATAATATTTTAATGACTAATTTACACATTCAAATAGACTTATTGTAGCAACTCAAACACATATTTGCCTACTCACAAAACATCAATCACATTCTATAACCATATAATAATGCATATTAATGCCATTAAAAATGCAATATGACATGAGACTACGTGAGTGTGTGAGTGCATCAGGTTTATCCATCCTATCAATTCTTGCCGAGTGGCTAGAACATCTCTACCTCAACCATGTTCTCATCTTTGATGAGTACCTACATTAAGTCGTACTCAATTCCACATCAATAGGTTAGTTCCCCAAAATCATAACCGAAGAAAATCGTAATGTATATCCGTAATCGTACCAATAGTATTCAATTATAAAATCAAATTTAAAAATTACGCATTCATAATATTACAATAATTACTTTCACACACGTGGAATCACTCATAGTAAAACAATCATAGTAAATGTTTAATAATCTAAAATAATAAAATAGTCCATAAAATGAGATGTGACAGCATGCTTCTCCATAATGGAGTAATTCAACTTAGTAGCCTATAAGGATTTACTAAAAAATCCTATGGGATGTTCATATCCATCTTCATTCTTTTGTAGTAACACATCAACAACAGTGTAAAATGAAGCGAAGGAAAAGAGCTGGAAAGGCTTGGAATAGTCTAGACTTACCACTACTGGTGCATTTTTAGAGCCTCCTTTATATCAATAAAATCTTCAACTGATTCCTTGTCCCATATGATGGATTGTCCCTTTTTAAGTATCTTGGAGATGGATTTTGTCTTCTCAACAAAGTTAGGGATCAATCTCCTTACAAAATTAATTTGACCAAGGAAAGACTGAATATATTTGATGGTTTTAGCCTGGGGAATAAGTTCAATGGCCTTAACTTTGTTTGGGTCAATTCTAACCCCCTCCTTTGACACAATGTGTCCCAACAACTTTCCTTCTTCAACTCCAAATTGACATTTTTTGGGATTTAAAGAGATCCCATACTCTAAACACATCTCAAAAATCAATTGCAAATGTTTGTAATGATCGTTTCTATCCTTTGAAAATGTAATTAGATCATTCTGGTAAACAACCATGATCTCATCAATGAGGCAAGCAAAGGCCACATCCATTGCTCGTTGAAATGTAGATCCTACATTTTTAAAACCAAATGGCATTCTCAGATATACATACGTACCCCAAGGCATGGTGAATGTTGTTTTGTGTTGTTCAAACTCTTTGACCAGCACCTGATTATATCCTAAAAATTTATCCATCATTGACATTAATTATGAACCAAACATCCTCTGTAATAAATGATCCATGCTTGGAAGAGGATAATTATCCTTGAGGGATTTAATGTTCAAATTTCTCAAGTCAACACACAGTGTAATCTCCCCATTTTTCTTTTAGACTGGGACAAGATTAGACACCCACTCAGAGTGTCTGACAGGCTTGATGATACCTCCCTCTTTCATTTTTAACAACTCCTATTGCATCTTGGGAGCTATGGTGGGATTATGGGCCTTTATTTCTTCTTGAATGGTTTTGCATCAGGTTGAAGGGGGATAGTATGCTGAAACAAATCCTCCCTATAAGCTTTTAGTTCATCATACGACCATGAAAAACACTTTCTAAATTTCCTCAACAAAGCAATCATCATTTGCTTTTCATGAGGCTTTAGTTCCGTGCCTATGTAAACCATCTTTGGTGCTTCCTTAGTCCCAAGGTTAAAACCTTCTACACTATCTTCTTGAACTGGCTTACCATTGCTTTTCCAGTGGTCAGTACTGTCAAACATTCTCTCCAATGCTACTAGTCCCTTGGGAATGGTATTGGTTTTCAACTGTACTACTTCACTGCCAAACAATATTTCTTTGCCATTTTCCATTTCAACCATTGGTTGCCAATCAATTACTTGACTTTCAAATTCATCCATATAGTTCATAAAACTAAAAATCTGACTTCTATCATTAAATACTTGCCAATTGTATATATTGTTAGGAATGGTCAGCCTTGTAAGCACTTCAGCAACTTGACGGTCATGAAGAAAATCAGACTAAGGATTATACCTGGACGCAACTACAACCAAGGGATCTGCTTCTTCATTTTTTGATCTGTTATTCCACTCAATACCAATAGTGTCAAATAACTCTATGGTATCCCATACAACATTCATATATCCTCTTAACCTTTTATCCTTGGCAACAAAATTTTTTCTTATCTTGTAGACAATTAACTCTGAATCTCCATACATCATTAGACATTGGACACCATGTTTATGAGCCACATTTAGACCCAACAACAATGCTTCATATTCTGCCACATTATTTGTACATTGAAAATCTAATCTAAATGACATGCATGACCGTTTGCCTTTTGGGGATGTTAAAACAATCCCAGCACCAGATCTGTCTCTTGAGAATGCACCATCAAAGTGTAACGTCCATAAATTATATGTATCATGAACACCAACAATAGGGTTAGAAGGTGAAACATTTACATCAAGATCATCATTAGTGCAATATGCCATAAAATGATCAATTTTTGTATCAAAGAAATTTGCATGATCATCCTCTGTTTATATCTATATTTAATGTTTAAATCTTCTACCTTCTTCTCCCTGTATAACTTTACTTCCATACCATGGACAGGAATGGTAGCATATGACAGGTCCATTTGGATACTACCACACATGGAAGCAACCCACTTCTTTGATAACAACATGCCCCACTTGGCTAGGCAGTCCACAATAATAATGTCCATTAGGAAAGACTTGTCAGGGTAGGCAACGAGTTTGACCTCTACATCCTTGACCAAGCATATGACATTAACTTCCCTAGAATCCATGGCAAAATACTTGCCAAAAGATTTGGACACTTTCAATCCCAACTCATTCATAATTTCCAATGGCATGACATTGCTGGATGCCCCAGAATCAAGCATGCAATTGTGTAACAGTCATCCATTTATTATAAGGGTAGTATAAAAAGGGTCAACCCCCATCTTGCTATTTACCATGGAAGACCCTAAATAAACTTCTACGGTTTCATCATGACCCACCCTTCATCATTACTACTGAAACAACAGTAGGTTGTTTTTGGATATCTACAATAGCAATAAGAGATTCTGCCCTATCCCTATGTTCAGGGATCCTAAGGAGTTCCACTATTGGCACAAAAATTCTAATTTGGCTAAAACCTTGTGCCATGTCAATAGGGAGATAATTGGGCAAGGACATATCATTTGAAACAGTTACATCATTTGTAGAAGGAATGTAAAGAATTACTTGGTTGGAAGAAATATCCTTACCTTCTTCTTTTGTCTTCTCCTTTTCTAGTCCCTTTTGTGTTTGAGGCTGATTCTGCTTAATGTTTCCTTTTGGATAATGGACCCCTAGAATGGGTGTAGTATCTACAAGCTACCCAACTAGCATTGGAATCTTCTGAGCATACTTTTGTTTTACTGTTGGAAGTGGCAGTGAAAACTTTTTCTTTTCTGGAATGTTTTTCTTGGGAGCATTGTTCTTCTTCTGCTCCACGTTCCCTTTTCCTTTGAAAGCTTGCTCATTGGATTTTTGTTGTTTTGGTTCCTTGGTAGGGACATTCTGAACATGGACAATTTTGTTCCTCAGCTGATAGCCTCCTTGGACTTGCAAGATGACAACATTAGTTAATGCCTTCATATCCTCTTTCGAGGGCTTGGACTGCTGATATTTTTTTTGCATAAAGTCCCTTAGATGCCCAAAATCATGGGTTGGCAGTTGATATTTTTCAGGCCTTCATCATAATCATATTGAAAAATATGATCATCCTCCTCATAGTTCTCACCATTAGCATCCTGATCCATATGTTCATACTCATCTGCATCAAATTGATTTATCTCTTCTTCATAGTACTTAGCTACAACCTCTTCATTTGGAAACTCTCCTCTGCTCAATGAATGAGCCACTACATAATTTGTTGGGTCATGGGGAAGGAAACAAGCTTGACACCATAAAGAATAATCTTGGGAGTTAACTTGATCCTTTCTTAAAGGATCAGGGGTATCCCTTTTAGGCTACTTGAAATTCACATGGGAGAAGCTTGTCTATCATTATGTTGTGGTCTTTTAGACCAATCAATGTTGTAAGGCTTGTTATTAAGCCATTGTCCTTCATTAAAATGTATTGCAACACCTTGAGGTGGCAACCCTTTATCATTTCTAGCAACCTTATAACTCAGATCCTTCACTACCCTGATAAGTTTATCCAACTTATCATCAGTAGTGAGGGGTTTGTTGAAAATAGCCTTGTCAGGCTAGGACAATTTTACATCAGCCCTTTTAATATGCTTTCCTGAAGCTCTCATGTTAGTCTCAATATTTATAGTTGTAGCATATGCTTCCCTTAATGTTTGTGGACTCTTGTCCCTCAAACAATAACCAAGCTTTGAATCAAATGTACCACAATATAAAACTAAACACATTGATTCATTGGGTCTCATGTGAGGAGGTACCTTTCTCATAGTCATGATGAAGCGGCTATTGAAATCATCTACCGCCTCATTGATGGCCTTTTTGATGGCTGTGGGCTCATGGATAACAAATTTGGGATCAATCCTATCCCCATACTTCAATCTAAAAACTATCATGAATTCCTCCCAAGAATCAATGTTGTTGTCAGGGAGAGCCTTGAACCATTCTTTTGCACTTTCTTCGAATGAGTGCACAAACAACTTCATCATTACATATTCATCTTCAATCTCATATTTATCAGTGACATTAATAAAATGTCTCAGGTGTTCCTCACCAGTGACAACGTTGTTGCCCTGAAATCTTGGAATCTTCCCTCTAATCTCAGTTGGAATGGGATTAGGAAAATCAGGAATACCAATGAAATCGAGTTGCTTGTATCTTTCAACTCCGAACGGTTGTCTCTTTGCAATAAACCTCTATGCTTGTCTTCATTGAGCATGCCCAATGTGCTGAATGTTGCCATGCTACTGGTTAACTTGATTTTGTGGTGGTTGCATGTTGATATTGTGAGCAAGGGCCTGATTTATGTCCTGTTGTCCCGTTTGACGTTGTTGTTGCTGTCTCTGGTTATTTTGCTGATTATATGGCTGCTGATGTGCATGATGTTGTTGTGCATTCTGATTTAAGCCTTGTTGGGCTAGTTGAGCTTCCTGCTGCTCTAGTAAAGATTGCACCTCCCTTTGTCTATTTCTGAGGTGATCGAGCATATCCAACTCATATTGTATCCTTCTTTCTCTTTCTTCATCATTACTAGGCTGTTGTTGATTGCCCTCATTAGGGATAGTGTCATGCTGACCTCCAACTAACCTTACGAGAGAATCAAGATGCTTGGCATCTTGATATATCTCCTCATTATCACTGGGCATCCCAAACGTTCTAAAATGCGAGTCATGATGTCTATCTTTATTTCCTCTGGCAATGACATTCTAATTTCTCCTGACATCGTACTCATCTCTATTCAATCTTCTATTTGTTTTGAGTATATTGTCAGAAGAGTCCTCAGAAGTGTATTGATGCTGACTTCTTTGGTCATTAAATGCATCATCTCTTCCAAAAACACCCACTTGGTCCTGGACATTCAATGGTGATACTACATAAGGATACCTTGTTGGTACGACACTAGATCTTTTTTCCCTATACCCACTCCTTCTACTTCCAACATTATTAGAGAACTCTTCATGTCCAGGCTGCTCCTGATTTTTTCCTTTCTCCATTTTGAAATTTCTTTCAAACCGAAATTAATTCTGGGTTATCAAACAGATTCGCCACTCCCCTGCTGGGAAGAAATTTTAAACAAACACTATATTTCAAATATCAGCAACCAAAACTAAAATGATTCACTATTACCAAGGATTTTGAAATTGAACAAAAATAACTGCTCCCCAGAAATGGTGCCAATCTGTTGGGACCCAAAATAAAGGCCACACAAAACTCTAAAACTTTTCTATATCACCTAGGCTAGGGACTGTCATCAGGGTGATAGGAAGAGGTTTATCAACAAGTTTTGGGCAATTTTGGCCAACTGATAGGAGTGGGTAAACTCCTCTACTCTTCGAGCTCATGTTAAACTCTGGAGGGATATTCCAAGGGGTATTATACTTGAGTAGGTATTAAAATCAAACCAGACGAACAACTAAAAATATTAACAACCAAACCCAGATTGCACTCTTAGCCCCAAATTTGTCGCTGAACTAAGAAAAGTTGGTTGTTGTATGACCCCTATATAGCTGATAAGTGCAATCCTACACAACAAGGATGCATAAAGACCACTTCTACTTCTAAAGGTAAGATATATAGTTGTAGACACCCTAAAATGACCAAGTCGCCACATCACTTGCTTTTCATAATCTGTCGAATCACCTGCATTCCACATTAATTAAATAATCTAATTATTTAATTAATTTCATCAAATTCTTCCAAATCACATAATTTTGACATTAATTAAATAAATCCTCTTTATTTAATTAATTAAATCAAATTCTTCTATTATTCTTCCACAATTAAATAATTTTAATTATTTAATTAGATCATTATCCTCTTTCCAAAAATCAAATCCACATTAATTAAATAAACCCAATTATTTAATTAATTCAACAAATTCCCTCTTATCTACAATTAAATAATTCTTAAATTATTTAATTAAATCAAAATTGTTCTTCCAAAATCATGCACAATAATTAAATAATTTTATTTATTTAATTTGCTTTCAAATCTTCTAAATTACATAATTCCAATTATTTAATTACTTCTTCCAATAATATCTTCTCTAAATTTAAATAAACCAATTATTTATTTAAATTGCTTTTTCTTCTAAATTGAGTTATCTCTAATATAACTCAAGCTTTCTTGTTCATGCAATTAAATATTTCTAATATTTAATAAAGCAAAATATCTTCTTATTCTCATGCAAATCTCTTCTTCTTGTTTTAAATCACTTAACTGATCATTACATTTTGTTAATTGCTTTAACTCATTCTTCTATTCTTGATAACTCCTCTCATGCAAAAGAAAGCAAGACACTTGTCTTCTTCTTATTCGTTGCACGTTCCTCAACTGTTCTCCTCCGTTGATTCTTCTGAATTATCTGGACCGTTGATTGATCTTCATTGAAACCTATATAAACCCCCCTCATCTTCTTCATTGAGCGTCTCTCTTCAATCGTATTCTCAGGCATACTTAACAAAGCTTTAAGCATATAAAATGCGTCGATTGAGCAACCTTACGATCTCTTAACATTGATCTCTTGAGCACACTACATGCTTGTTGTAGCTATGGTTTCGCAACTTCATTGAGCAATCCACACATCTCCAAAAGGGAACAACACAAATTTTGGTAATAGCTTTCATTTGTCTTTGATTTTATGATAATGGATTTTACTTAGATTGGTTCGCTTTATGTGATTGATTTTTGGTTTTATTAGTTTAGATTTAATCAATTTTTCCTCATACACATTCTGGCATGCCCGGTGGGACCCACTAATCCCTCTTTTTCTTTGAAAAATTATTTTTTTTGAAGTACAGTATGGAATAGCGCATCTTGACACAGAAAAGCGCCTTTGGTAGAGCAGTACAACGCTTTTGGTGCATCCCACAGCGCCTTTGGTAGCACAGAATCGCGCTTTTGGCAATACAGTGAAGCGCACATGAAAAAATAGAAAAACGCTTTTGGTATAGAAGTAAAGTGCTTTTGGTATAACAGAAAAGCGCTATTGGTATAACAGTAAAGCGTTTTTGGTTAGGATAACAGGCTTGCAAACTTCAAAAACCCATAACTTTCTCAAAACTTAATGAAATTCGATGCTTTTTTTTTTAAAATTGCATAGAAAATCATAAGGAATCCATTGGTGATATTTAATCTCTTGTATCTCATCATTTTGTTACCAATTTTATGGATTTCACTTTGGTTTTCTAGGGTATCTCACTTATTGTTAGGGTTTTGACTTGATTTCTGACATCTTGTTCTTCCCTTTAGAACTAATATCACTTGGTGCAGCATCTTATCACTTATCAAACATCTTGGATCATCACTCAGTCATTCAATCATCCTTTGATCTATCTTTTTTGACGAAATATTGTTTTTTGCAGGCCTGTTATTACACTGTGTGTTTGGTAGTATAGTAGCTCACTTTTGGTAGTAAAGTAGCTTGCTTTTGGTCAAAGTAGCTCACTTTTGGTAGCACAGTACTATGCTTCTGGTAGCATAGTGCATCGCTTCTGGTAACATAGTACGACGCTTCTGGTCTACATCACATTGCTTTTGGAAATACAGTGCAGCGCTTTCGGTATAACAGTAACTCGCTTTTGGTCAAATTGATTTGTTTTTGCTAACTTGTGATTTTTTTGGAACTAACTAACTTGTTGCAGCTTCTTGTCACTCACACAGAGAAAATATGTGTTTTTAACATGTTTATGTAGGATGAGCGTTGAATAAATCTTGATTTATCTCACTAAGTCTTAGAAACACATTAGCTTCTTAAAGGATAATTGAACAAATCATTTCGGCAATTTAAGTCTTAGGAACATACTATTTTTTTTAAGGGACAATGGACATGTATGCAAAAACACCTCAATTTTCTAAAGGACAATGGACATGAATGCCAAACACTTCAATTTCATAAGGGACAATTGACAACAACAAACATGTGTGTGCCTAATTTAGTTGCACCTTATTTTTCTTATAACGGGACAATTGAACCTTTGTTTGACATGCTTGCTCTTACATTTTTGTACTTCCTTTAGAAGGGCCTACTTTTGGATTGCACTTCATCCAAAAGGGATGACCCTAAGCAGAGTTTTCCTTTGAACCGCTATATAAGAGGGATAAGGTGAAAGCCAAGTCCTAACCGACGTTAGCCTTACCTTGTGGTGCCAAACTGAAAAGAGGTGTACTAGCTCTTTGTGGAAACAATTTTCACATTGAGCAAAGTGTTTGATACTCTTAGTAGGATTGGTTAAAGCTTTTAGTAGCTTGTCGCATTGCTCGTAAGGCATTGGTCCCTCAAAGTCACTAAGAACCATTCTAGATAGAGACTACTTGACCTACCTCCGAACATTGTGGTAATCATCAGTGCAAGGGGAATCAATTTAAGCCCTTAAGATACTCACCATTGGCTCACTTGAGAAGAGAGTATTCCCTTGGCCATAAAGCTCTTGTGACCTACTTGAGCTTTCCAAGGGGAGGGTGAGATATCCCTACCTATCAGCTCTCGCAAAGATACTAAATATCTGACACCTTTATGGAATGATATTTTTATCGACGGAGTATTAAGCTGTGAACTGATCTACTGCAATGAAACCTTGTCTCTAGGGATAAAAAGTGCTTGTTATTGATTGCAATTGTCTTATACCTGTGGAAACATTGGGCTTGTTTTGAGCCTCGAACATACACTATCTGTTGTGTTAGTCCCTTGTTTGTGCCAACATTGTTTGCTGTGTTTTCTCTTGCTAAACAAATCCAATCAGAAACAGAAACAATCTATCAAAATTTTTCCTTTTAGAAGCAGCAGACACTACTTCCGCGCCTCTGGTATTACAGCAACTCACCTTTGGTAGTATAGTAGATCGCCTTTGGTATAGCAGTACCTCACCTCTGGCAAAACTCTACTTCAGCACCCTTGGTATAACAGTAGCTCGCTTTTGGTCACCTTAGCTCACCTTTGGCATAGCAGTAACTTGCCTCTGGTAGCTTAGTCCATCACCTTTGGTATCACAGTAGCACACTTTTGGTCGCACATTCCTGCACCTCTAGTCAAACAATATAGCGCCTTTGGTCCAGTACATCGTGCATCAGAGTTTTGTCTTTTTCTCAAAGCACCTCACAGAATCCCAGCATTACCTTTTGTCCTAGTGTATTCCATGGTAACCACTAGGCTCCGACAAACAATGAAGTCCAAACAAGTTGGCCCTAGGAAGCACAAATCGCCTCCTCACACACCGCAATCTGGGCATCTCAACATTACCCCGAAGGTTACTCCTAGTACACCAGCGGCAAAACCAATTAGCTCTCCGAACATGCCGCACATCGACCAACCAAGCAAGCCTCAAGAGGGTAGGGTCCCTTTGGTAAGTACACCTCATTATACCACCAGCTTGCCTCCAGATTTTGTGCCACAAAGATATACTATCGAGCAAAACCCATCTTAGGAGGAAAGGGTCCCTTTAGTTAGCATTCCTCACTATACTACGGGCCTACCTCAAGATTTTGTCCCACAAGGGTATATCGTAGATCAACCCCCATCTCAAGAAGAGCGACACTTTGAAATAGGTCAATCCTCTCAAGAAGATGGGCAAGATCTTGATGAAATCATACAAGAGCCTAGAATCGTGGCCACCTTTGACAAAATCCTTAGTGAGAACCAAGATCATTTCTTTTGCTTGCTTACAGAACAAGGTGCCAAGTTACCTCAAGATTTTGATTTATCCACTCTCAAGGAGAACAACAACACCCAAGATACCATACAAGCAGTTCAAACCATGTCAATAGTGACCACACCTTTACCTGAATAGAGCTCGTAGTATAGGAATCCCCTCTATCAAAACTCAACAGGAGAGAGGGCCGTATCACTGCTTCTGACTCCTTTGGAGATCTATAAAAACCAACAAGAAACTCTCCAACATCAAGAAGAGTTAGCTAAGCAAGCCACCTTAGCTCGATCGAATATGCAACCACCTCCTAAAGTGTCCACACCAATCGCAAGTGGAATCTTGGTTACCCCATCACGAATAGGTTTCCCACCAAATTACAATCCGGGGAACAATTATGTAGCCATGCAACAAGGGTCTCAACAAATACCACCTCCTATATCATCACACCTTCATGTCTCTCAACCAATTAGAGTCATGTAATCCCAACCACAACATTCTTCTACGCTCGTCGTCAAGCCACCTCAACCGTCACAAATCACTTCTACCTATGCCCCTCCTCCACAACATTCATCCTCGCTCAATTTCTTTCACACATTGCCTAGCCACTCTCAACATTCCCAACATCAAGTTTCCCAAAGCTATGTGCCGCCATCACAACCTAATCAAACACACTTTAGATTTCCTCCACCCAATTCTTTTCTTCAACCATCACAAAGCCAACATTCTTACCTAGTGCCACCTCCACCTCTGCCAAATCAAAACCTCCAATTCCAAACCAATCTGAACCAAACGTACAACCTGTATGATCCCAACTAATCTTACGACCCTTATAACACTAGTGCACATGGCTTACACTATAATCTTCCATATGGGCAACACCAACCACTTCTGGGACAATAGGAGATGTTACCAACCCCTCCCACAACTGTGGACCTAAAAATCGTAGAAGTTCAACAGCAGCTATCTGATCTTACGTTTGGCCACACCAAAAAGACCTTCTCTTTAGAGGAAGTGTGTCCTTATCCTTTTGATCGGTCATTACCAATGATCCGTTTTCCTCAAAATTTTACTATTCCTAAGTTTGATAAATACAAAGGAAAAGGTGACCCAAAAGACCATCTCAGGGAATTCTATCTTGCTTGCTTCGAGGTCTCACATAACGACACATATCTTATGCATCTCTTTCCTCGTAGTCTTGGAGGTCAAGCTATAGAATGGTTCTCACACTTACCCATGGGAATCAAGTCTTTTAATGAGCTAACAGAGAAGTTTGCCACCCACTTTTCTTACAACGCAGAGCATGAGATTTCCATGACTGATCTATGCAACAATAAACTGAAAAATGGGGAAACTTTCATTTCTTTCCCTCAACAGTGGAGATAAATGGCTAGCAAATTCCCCTTCAAGATTCCTGAGAAACAACTTGTTAGCATATTTGTGCAGAACCTCAACCAAGAGTTAGGTTTCCACTTGCAAATTCTCAGTGCTACAACCTTTGACGAAATCACATACAAAGGAATCAATATTGAGAAGGCCCTCATTGCTAAGGGTGTGGTCAAAATCTTCAAAGAAACGAAAGACAACGCTCCTCATCAACAGACAAATGATAAACCCAAATACTGGAACAAAAACAAAAACGTGGTTAACGACGGTGTGGTTGATTCTAAACATGTCCAAACTTTGCAAACACCGCTGCAGCTCTCCAAACCAAGTCAAACTCCATCTCAACAACAACAACAACAGCAGCAACCGTATCAAAATCAACAACAATGACAACAGGAGTGACTTCAACAAGATTACCCTCCACGACGTCAATTTACTCCCTTGGGAGTGCCTATGGAGTCGGTCCTACAACAGGTTTTACAGAAAGGACTCATCACCTTACCAGATGCACCCCCGTATGGTGAACTTGTTTACAAAATCGCGCGGTATAGAGAAAATGAATACTATGAATTCCATTGGAGCAAAGGACATAGAACTGCGTCATGCATGAAACTTAAGCACCTAATCCAAAATCTCATCGACGGCAACCTAATCACTTTTGAGAATGAACAAGCGGCTCAAAACACAAACAAAGATCTCGATGTGTACAAGGAACCATTCCCTCATCATGGTCCACCTCCTCCTCAGGATAGAGGTAAAGGTATCAATCATGCTTCCACTTCCTTTGATTCTATTGTAGGTTGTTTTGAAGAGAGTCGAGTGTCTACCCTCACCATCAAAGGCAAATCTACGGATTGCGCTGTTACAACTCATCGTGGTCATGTCACCATTCATGGTCCTACACCCAGTCTTCCGGCTCAATTTGATTATAATCTTGTCGAACATCTAGGGAAAATGCCAGCATAGATCTCTATTTTGGACCTTTTACAATCATCACCTGCACATAGAGTGGTGCTAGAAAAAGCCCTCCAAGAGTCTTCAGTTCCTAACAACATAGCAGTCGCAGATTTCCAAGCTATCGTAGGTAACATTGCTTCCCCCTACTATGTGGTCTTCTCTAAGAAAGATCTCCCATCCCATGATCCATATCACAATGATGCCCTTCATAATGAAGTTCTCATCCATAAGCGCAAAATCAAACGCATACTCATAGATGGTGGTGCTAGCCTCAACATCTATTCTTTAAAGTTACTAAAGCAATTGGGATACTCTGAGGATCATGTCAACACTGATCATAGTATTACAATCAAGGGGTATGATGATGCTGAATGCCACTCAGAAGGTGTTATCCACTTGCCTATACAACTAGGCCCTGTCATGCTTGAAACTAGGTGTCAAGTCCTTGATATTGAGTTGCCTTACAACATTATCCTAGGCCGCCCATGGATCCACGCAATGAAAGCTATTCCCTCCATGTATCATCAATCTCTAAAGTTCCCATACAATGGTACGGAGATCACTATCCCAGGAGACCCCAATCCTTTTGAATTCTGTCGTGTCTTGCAAGGCAGTTATAAGAATTGCAACCAGGTGCCTAACAATGAAAAAGCCCTTGAATCCCCACTATATGTTGATCCTAAAACTCTGACGCAAGCCTCTACAAGTAACCCAAATCCTCTACCTAAGATCAAGGCTCACATCCATGACATAGGCTTTGGATCTTATGATATCTCAAAATCTTGTTGTGTAGGGCAGATGCCTTTATCTCCAAAATCTTACGGCAAACCACCCATTGCCAAAGGAACCAGAAAAGGCACTATTCCTCCCCCAGCATTTCTAACCCAATTCCAATAGGGCCGGTTATTGGAAGAGGAAACTATAGAGGATATTTCTTCTTGGCTCTATAAGGAGAAAGAACCAGTCACAATACCAGTCAAGCAATATGGCAATGGCTTAAGGATAGTAAAAAACATGGGCTATAAAGGCAAGGTGGCCTTGGGAAATAGAATCAAGGAACTATGGAACCCATTGTTGTAACAAAGAAGCTAGACAAGAAGGGATTAGGATTTGGTAAGAAGGTACCACACGCCTTCGACATCGAGTATATCCTCAATGAGGTAGCTGACACTTTTCCTGCTGATTCAACGTCTACAGAGGATATCATCGATGACTCTTTCCTCCATATGACCAACCTCTTCACAGAATCCTCCATTTTTATGCTATCTTCCGTATCCTTAACCTCCACCACTAGCACCCAGAATGTCACACTTGTCTACCCTGAACTTATCGATTGGGACCAACAAGGGTCCCCCGTTATAGATGTATTTCAGAATGACGAAGCTTTAGCTGAGTTCATGGGACTTCAGGAAGGTATCCCTCTTGGCAATCATAAAGCAGGTTTTGTAATGGAACTTGAGCCAATAGCTTATTTTGGTGAGAATGCCAAATCCTCCAGTCGCAAAAGTGGAAATAAAGCAAGATCTCTAGGTGAAAACCACACTATGACACCTCCTGATCACAAAATAGTAAAAACAAAGGATGTATCCAAAGGTGAAAACCCAACTGTGGCACCTGAGGATGGAGGATTTGACCTTCCCCTACCATCTAAGTATCAAGAGAAGTCAGCTCTCCTAGTGGAAGATTCTATAGAGATAAACCTTGGCACAGAACAAAATCCAAAGACCACATTCCTAGCAGCATCATTATTAGAAACAGAGCATAGGAATCTTAACACATTCTTCCTACATAGAACCATCAACTTTGCATGGACCTATGCTGATATGCCAGGGCTAGACCATAAGCTAGTAGTTCATTATCTCACAATTGATCCAAAAGTAAAACCAGTCAAGCAAAAGTTGAGAAAGATGCACCCACAGATAGCTCTCTTGGTAAAGGTGGAAATACAAAAGCTATTAGATGCAAAGTTTATACGACCAATTGACTATTCAGATTGGGTCTCAAACATTGTACCTGTGTCTAAACCTAATGGGTGCATCCGCATATGTAATAATTTTAGAGACCTTAATAAGGCATGTCCCAAAGATGACTTTCCATTACCAAACATTGACATTATAGTTGACTTGACAGTAGGTCACGAGATGCTTTCTCTCATGGACGGATTCTCTGGCTACAATCAGATAAGGATAGCAGAGGAAGATTAGCATAAAACAACCTTTACTTGTCCGTGGGGTAACTATTGTTGGTGTGTCATGCCGTTTGGTCTAAAGAACGCAGGAGCAACCTATTAGAGAGCAATGACAATGATATTCCATGACCTCTTTCATCACATCATGGAGGACTATGTGGATGACATACTAGCTAAATCTTCTAGGGCAGACCACATACAGGTTCTAGGACAAATCTTTGACAGGCTCGAGAAATATCAAGTAAGACTTAATCCAAAGAAGTGTGTCTTCGGTGTAACATCAGGGAAGCTATTGGGATACATTATATCTCATCAAGGTATCGAAGTAGATCTCGCAAAAGTAAAAGCTATAATAGAGATGCCTCCACCAAAGAACCTAAAAGCATTAAGGAGCCTCCAAGGAAGCTTGCAATCCATCAGGCATTTTATCTCACAGTTAGCGGATAAATGTCAACCATTTCAACACTTGCTCTGAAAGGATGTCTCATTTCAATGGAATTATAAGTGTCAAGCAGCATTTGATCAGCTCAAAGAGTATCTAGCTACACCTCCTGTATTGGTTCCACTAGTTGCTGATAAACCTTTGATATTATACATCTCAACTACAATTTTGGCCCTAGTGGCCTTGCTAGCACAACATGATGAAATAGGAAAAGAGCATGCAATTTACTATATTAGTAGAACCTTGGGGGGATATGAACTCAATTATTCACCAATGGAAAGAGCTTGTTTAGCAGTAGTGTTCACCTCCCAAAAGTTGCGGCATTACATGTTGAACCAACACACAGTTCTTATAGCTAAAATTGATCCCTTGAAGTATCTACTAGCAAAAGCAGCTCTTATAGGCATACTAGCTAAATGGGTCATGATCCTTAGTGAGTTTGACATTGAGTATGTGGATCGTAAAGCAATCAAATGACAAGCTCTAGCAGATCAACTAGTAGAAGCACCCATGACAGATACACACCCTATGGTAGTAGACTTTCTGGATGAGAATCTATTCACTCTTTCCAACTCAATAATGTGGAAGTTGTACTTTGATGGTTCCTACACACAGCATGGATCAGGGGTTGGCATCTTGTACATCACACCTCAAAATGACTACATTCCAAAGTCATATCGGCTTGCATTCCCTTGCACCAACAACATCGCCGAGTATGAAGCACTCCTCATAGGTCTCAATACAGCAGTTCAATGGGACATCATAGAATTACAAGTATATGGAGATTCACAGCTAGTCATTTGCCAAGTCATGGATGAGTACCAAACAAAAGATGAAAAGTTGGTCCCTTACAAGCAACTAGTAGATGCCTACAAACCACATTTTTTTAGCATAACATTTGAGCAAATTCCAAGAGAGCATAACAAAGCTGCGGATTCTATGGCTTTTGTAGGGTCACTAATCGACATGCCTGCAAATACACAGAAATGTGAATTCTTGATCAAGCAATTGTTGATACCCGCTGTCGACGTTCCAGTTACTGAAATCATCTGCAAACTTGTTGGTCCCAATTCCCCATGGTAGGAAGATATCTATGAATACCTTAAGCACAATACCTTTCCCCTTGAACTATCATCCACCCAACGCAAAACCTTCATCCATCGATCCTCTGGTTACATCATTCTGGGTGATACACTATATTGCCAGAGTCTCGATGGTATCCTCTTACGATGTCTTAACGCGGAAGAAGCCGAAGCTACCTTATGAGACATACACGAAGGTGTCTATGGCACACATTCTACCAGTCCTAATCTCGCTAAAAAGATACTCAGAACAGGTTATTACTGGCCTACAATAGAGCAAGATGCTGCACAGTTTGCTAAGTGTCTATAATGCTAGCAGCATGGAGATTTGATTCACGCACCAGCTCATGAATTACAACCTGTGACAACTCCATGGCCTTTTTCTCAATGGGGTCTCGACCTCGTAGGATAAATCCACCCTTCCTCCTCCAATGGCCACAAGTTTATCATTACCGCCACTAAGTATTTCACGAAGTGGGTGGAAGCCATTCCTATGACCTATATCACCGGTAAGCAAATAGCCAAGTTTATCCTTAACTACCTCATTTGTCAGTATGGTATTCCCCAAGCCATTGTCACTGATAATGGGAGACCATTCAAGAATCAAAATGTCCGTTCCTTGTGCACATAATACAATATCCAACATCGCTTTTCAACTCTCTACTATCCGCAGAGTAATGGCCAAGCTGAGGCTTCCAATAAAACCATTCTCAAAATCCTCAAGAAAACAGTCAATGAAGCTGGTCATGATTGGCACTTGCAACTCAATCCCGCCCTATGGGCCTACCACACTAGTACCAGAACACCAACTGGTGCCACACCATATGCCTTGGTCTTTGGCTCTGAAGCCATCCTACCTATAGAGGTCGAGATCCCATCCCTCAGAGTTTCCATGCAGGACTTGATCGGCGGAGAGGAGTATCGCACTTCCAGATTAGTTGAGCTTGAACTACTAGATGAGAGGCACCTTGCCGCAATTAATCATCTCCATGTCTATCAAAACTGCCTCTGATGTAATTACAACAAAAAGATCAAAGAAAGACGGTTTCAAGTTGGTGATCTTGTACTTAAGGAGAATCAGAGAAATCAAGCAGATCGAGAAAAGAAGGGAAAGTTTGAGCCTAACTGGTTAGGTCCCTTTATTGTGACAGTAGCATATGGATCAGGAGCTTATACTTTAGCTACACGTGATGGCATTCCTCTAGATGAGCCACTTAACAGTGTCCATCTCAAGAAGTTCTATGCCTGATCCTTAGAGTATTTCAAAAAAAAAAATCCAACAAAAATCTGTCCTTTGGTGAAAACCTGGCAAACAGGCGCCTTGGATAAGTACCATAGTGAAAACCTAGCAAACAGGCGCTATGTGTAGAGTTAGCATCCATCGTCTATCGAGTCCTATCCACTCCATGTCCAGTGCACAAAGCACGCTTCATCCATCCATCCATAATAAAACCATTGACTTTGTTTGCATTTCCATCTGCCTATCTAGTATAGCTTGGAAATTTGTTAATGTCCCTCATCGTCATCCCACATTTTGATCTATGTCAACAGTTTGCGTTGTCTGGTCCTAGGTCACAGCTTTCTAGGTCTTCTTCGTTAGTCATCCATACAAATTCCTCTACCAGAATGGGGGCAACTCTTTCCTTAACTTAGGTCTAGGGGAGGTTCCTTGTTCGTGGTTCGCAACACGCTCTTCAATCTTTCTCCTTTCTATAGATAACACCCTTTAATGGACACATCGCTCCTACGATAAGGATGTTATCTTCTCAACACTTTTCCCACATCATCACCACCAACTAGAACTACATATTATCTGTAGACACCTAAAAATGTCTCGACCACCAAACTGATTCCTGACACCCCTAAACTTACCAATTCCCTTTCCAACTAATTAATTAAATTTTTATTTAATTAATCACCCCGTTCATTTTCTAAATCCACACCATTTTATCCCAAAATTGATTTTAATTTTATTAATTCAATAGTCCAAACCTTAGCCAAATGATTTAATAAATATGCAAAATTTATTAAATCAAATCCCCATTTTCCCTAAATCCAATTAATTAGTTAAAACCATCTTAACTAATTAATCTAGCCTACTAATTAGCCTATCCCTACCCTAGACAATTAAATAGCTATTATTTAATTGCCTACTCTAGCCTATCCCCTCCTAGCCTTAGGATTAATTAATTAAATCACTAATTAATTAATCTTATCCCCCCTCTAATCCTTCTACTAATTTATTCCAGCCACATTAATTAGGTTAATCACCCTAATTAAGAAAGTTAAATCCTCATTAGCACTTCTCTCCACACCTCCCAAATTTAAAATTCAAATAAATCACACATCACATTTACTCCTCTTACACATCACTTACACATGTCATATCCACTCTTCCCCAAATGAATTTTTAATTCATTTTACCCTTCCCCATGTGAATTTTTAATTCACAAATAATCCATCTCACCCAACCTCATTTATTCACCCTTTTCCCAAAAATGAATAAAAGATTTACTTTTATTCCTAGCCCTCCATCTTCCAAGATCAAATCTAGGCCCTCCACCTCACTTTCATCTTCCACCCTTGATCTCTCCAATCAATCTCCTCCCTTGGATCAAAATCCTCTCCAAAAATCTATAAATATAACATCTCACAAGTCATTTTCATCATCCATTTTCATGCAAAGTTACCATGCCAAAATCACATTTGAGCTTATAGTGAGTTGCACATTTGAGAAGGCATTTCACATTTGAATCAATAGTCTAGGGACAATCTTGGTCTTGGGAGCTTCTCTTGGGTGCAAGGGCTCCTCTTTCCCTTGATGGGATTAGGTTTTGCATGAGGTATAATCTTGTGTTCTTGTTTACATTTGGTTTTGCTTTTTACCTTATTGCATTTCTCTAATCTACATTGGCACGCCCGGTGGGACCCACAAGGTCCAATCTAATCTTTGCTTGTGAGTTGTTGTGTTAGTATTCGACATTTTGCAGGTTCAGCGCCATTCAACAGTCGCAGCAGTGCCATTACTACCGTATTTCAGCGCTATCTCTATTTTAGCGCTATTTCTGCGCGGTTTTATTTTATAGGCTAACCATACTCACGTGTGTTTTTTGATCTTCCTGTTGTTTTTGGTGTTTTCTATTCTCTGTTTTGCAGGAAAACCAGGAATTACAAGGGGAGGTTATGGCAAATTTTTGAGAGAAACGACCAAACAGATTCAGTTCCGCATTTTGGCGCTATCCTTCAGATTAGCACCATCGGTGTTTTTCCAAAGCTTCACAAACACCGCGCAGTGGCGCCTTAACTACTTAGTATTATCGTCATTCTCTGTATTAGCACCTAAATTAGAGTTTATTAGCGCTATCCTCTGTATTTACGCCTTTTATTTAATTAGCTCTATCTTAGTTTTGAATTAGCGCCATCCACTATTTTAGCGCTATTTTCACGTAAGTCGGGTTGTTCTGCCCGCAGTGGCCCCTGTATATGTCTGTTTTAGCGCTATTTTTTTCTTTCTGTTTGTTGCAGGTACTGCGGGTACTAACGAAATCTTTTGTAGGATGGTTTGTTAATTAATTAGCAAACACTTCAATTTGGAAACTAAAAAGAACCCTTGTCATGTCTTGAACAAACATTTCAATTTGGTGTTTTAAAATTAACCACAACTCCTTGATTGAAGTGTGTGATCATAACATTTACTTTTGGTGCTCTAAAATATACTTCCTTTTGTGTGCCAAACAAACAAACAATCAAAACACTTCAATTTGGGCTATAAAAAGAACAATAAATTGCATACTTCATTGGATAAAAAGAACAACAAACTTGCATTTTCACGCATCTAATCAAGACCATTTAATACTTGTGTGAAGTGTCTTTGTGATTGTGTCAAGTAGAGTGAGAGGTGTATGCTCTTCCCTCGCACCTTTTGGTGATCTTGGGAATCAAAAACTTCTCACAACACTTTGCATTAATCACCCCCCATCTAATCCAAAGATCTAAAATTGAACCATGTTGAGTGTGGTATAATCATAGGGAACACGTATGCTCTCCCCTCGCATCTTTGTATGAACTTGGGGATCAAAAGTGTTTTCATGATTGTATCACTTTTGTAATCCCTAGAGGGCCTGCCACCCCGCTTCGAAAGGTGGGAACGACCCAAGCGGCAACGAGCTAAAGCCAAGCTCTTCCAAGCCGCTATATAAAATAAGGTGTTTGGGACGAAAGTCTCAAGCGACAGGTGTTGTTTTGTTATACCGACAGCCAACCTCCCCATAAACCCTCAAGGCGCAACCTTTGGAGGCTGGGAGACTCCATAACGGAGAGTAGCGCTGCCGCACGTATAACCACCTGAATGGATGCCCTTACTAAGAGCCATTGTTTAGAAAGCCAAAATCCTTCTATTTGTTGACGCAGAGGGCAAAACCCTTGAAGCGGCCCCGATTCATGCGGTTCTTAGCCGAGGTAGCAGGGACAATCTAAAGGTTTGGAGAGGGTCAAGCCTTATAAGAAACCTGGATCTTGGTATGTGTGAGAAGTGTGTGCAATTGTAAGGAGGAGCCGGTGCTACCAAGATCCTGGAGCTACCCGCTTTGAATAGGCGCAGCTAGGGGATTCAACAAATATTGTCACAATCTCACCTTAGGTTGTAAAAATGTGCTTGCTCTAAACAAAGTCATATCATTTCACAAACAAAAATCATTGCTTGTTATGCGTTCAAATGTGTGTTAAAGTGCTTTGATTTTTTACAAACAAATTGCTAAGAGACAAAACAAATCAGTTGATCACAGTCCAAGCAAACAAAATCCAACAATTTGCCATCAGACATCTGTCAAACCCTGTTTCAGCGCCATATCTGTCTGACTGTAGCACCTTTTCACCCGTGGATTGGCGCTATTTTGAGATTGACGTGCCTGAGACAAAATAAAATTAGTCTGCGTATCCCAAACACACAGATCCAAAATTTCTCTACCAGATATCTGTTTTTCCTGTTTCAGCGCCATATCTGTCTGATTGTAGCGCCTTTTCACCCATGGATTGGCGCTATTATTAGATTGACGTGCCTAGGACAGAACAAACTAGTCAGTCAGATTCCAAGCAGACAAATCCAAGAATTTGCCATCAGAAAATTGTTTACCCTTTTTTAGCACCATATATGCCTGATTGTAGCGCCTTCTCACTTGGGGATTGGCGCTATTTTTAAATTGATGTGCCTGAGACAGAGACCTATTTTGTTGTGATCCACACCCTCTTCTCTGCCATAATCCATATCCATTTCACAGAAATCTGCCAACAGTCCAGTCACTTTCTTCAAAAGTCTTCCAAAATTACACCTTCTATTTGACCTTAGAGGATCAATCATCACCATTGTTGGACCCCTTTGATACATCATAATCAGCCCACATACCTATCTATCCATCCCCATTCAGTCCTTTTGCATGTCTCCTTGGACCAATATAAAATCATTTCAAAAAATTCACATCCAAAATCAAAACCTCATCAAATCACTCATCAAATCTTATCACCCTTTTGAGCCAAAGATAGATCTAGATCCTATCATTAACATCACATTTTCCTTGAAAAGTTATTAGTCTACATTTCAAGAAAAACAAAATCACCTCTCTTTGTGTAAGGTCATTAGTCTACCCCAAACAAAGAAAATCATCATCCTTTGTGTGCCAAATCAAAATCTAGATCTTATCCAAAAGCTCAATTCGAGAAACATCAACAATATCATCCTCACCATCCTAAATCAATAAAAAAATCAAAAACATTAAATCCCTTTCTTATCATACATCTTTGGTCCAAAATTTGTGCAAAAAATTAATATCACCCATTCATATCACCCTTAGGGTAAAACCTTTGGAAAACATATCGATCTTCATCATATCCCTCTACTTCATCTCACGACCACATCCATCTTTGGGTCCAACACAATCAATTCGATTCTCTAAGGTCTCCACTTCATCCCACATCTAGAAATCAAATCCATACGTGTATGCCCACCACAAGATCACAACACAAAAGAAATCAAGAAATGGCAGAACCATGGCCCTTTGGCATGCCTAACACCGACAGTACCAACATACCCATCTATCAAACATACAATCCACCTACATATTCCTTCATCCCCCCATTTGGCGCCAACGACCCTTTTCACTTCTTACCACAAGCACCAACACCAACCCCACCACCACCACAAAATGTCCCCATCATACCCCAAGATGACCTAGATGTCTTGACTTTCACGCAAGATGCCGATAATATGGACCTACTTGATAAAGTCCTAAGATCGGATCCAAAGAGATATCTTGACCATCTTCTCAAACTTGGTGCTCAACTTCCCCCCGCCACAACATCATCACAACCATCCACTTCTACAGTTGTCCCAACCCCATCAAACACCCAAGCATCTACACCACATACCCAACCTACCATCTCTCAAACGTCAACACCTAACGTATCTACCACATCCACAACCTCAACCGCTACCACATCTACTACTTCCACATCCACTGCTAACATCTCCCAACCTGTCATCACCTCCACTACCACGACTACTGTCAACCCCTCCGCTTCAAACACAATGGCCATACAAGGCAACATCACACAAGCAAATACCTCATCAAGTGTGCCCCCACCAAACCCTCACACCCTTGCATACCTACGATAACTATTCGCACAACAATCCCACAACACGACTAACCCATCCAACGTCCACATACCCAACGTCAATCTCACAAGTCAACATAATCCCAATCCCCAAATACCACCACATGTTCTCAAACAACTATACGCACACCAACAACAACAGACACCATTCAATCCAAACCCCAACCTGCAATACCAACATCTCATCCAAACCAATCCCCAACACCAACATCTCAATCCAAACCCCAACCACCAATACCAACATCTCATCCAAACTAACCCGCAACATCAACATCTCATCCAAACCAACCCGCAACATCAACATCTCATCCAAACCAACCCGCAACATCAACATCTCATCCAAACCAATCCCCAACACCAACTCCCACCCCACCTCCAATATCTCACTAATCAACAACCCTACACGTTTCAACCACAACAACCACAGGATTTCAACACCGCGCTGCAAAGCTTAATCCAAAAGGTGGATGACTTACAAACTGGGGGCAAACGCAAATACTATTCTTTTGAGGATATTTGTCCCTACCCATTTAATCGCACCTTGTACATGCCCCCTTTCCCTAAAAACTTTGAAACGCCAAAATTTGACAAATACAAGGGAAAGGGAGACCCTAGGGACCACCTAAGGGAATTCTATATTGCTTGCCTCGAAGTCACTCACAACAACACGTATCTTATGAGACTCTACCCAAGAAGTCTTGGTGGCCAAGCTGCTGAATGGTTTGCCCATCTGCCACCAGGAATTCGAACATTTCCCGAGCTTGCGGAGAAGTTTGTCAATCACTTTTCCTACAACTTTGAACATGAGGTGTCAATGACCGACCTTTGTAACACCAAACAAAAGAACGGAAAAGCTTTCGCTTCTTTCCTACAAAGGTGGAGGGGCCTAGCAAGCAAGCTCCCATGGCCTATTCCTGAAAAACAACTTGTCACCATGTTCGTGGCCAATCTCAATCAGGAATTAGGCTTTCACTTACAGATTCTGTGCGCATCTACCTTTGAAGAGGTTATCGACAAAGGCACCACTGTGGAACGAGCCCTCATTGCCAAGGGTTCCATCAAACTTTACGATCCCAAGTCCAACAACAACAACAACAATAACAATAACCACAAATCCAATCATAACACCCCCAACAACAACAACAATACCAACACGCAATCTAATGATAAATCACGTTATTGGGGGAAGAACAAGAATAATTTGAACGACGGCGTCACCGATGTAAAGGCTGTCCAACACATCCAAAATCACACACTGGCACACACGTATGCAGCAAACACCAATAACCAATGAGGACCAAACAAACTCCGCAAACCTCGCCGAAACTTCACGCCGCTAGCAGAACCTATTGAGGACATCCTCGATCGATGTCTCAAGCAAGGAGAAATCACACTCCCGCCTGTCAGACCACGCCAAGACAATGACCTCAAGGCAGCATGGTATAATGAAAATGATTATTGCGAATACCACCGCGTGGCAGGTCATAAAACAGCAGACTGCATGCAATTAAAACATTGTATCCAAGACCTAATAGATCAAAATCTTGTCAACCTTGAACACAGTACACAGCCATCACCAAATGCCAATCTTGGAGCTTACAAGGATCCCTTACCCAACCATAACAAAGCTTCATCATCCAATCAAGCGTACAATGTCACTCCACCACCCACACACTACGATTCCATTGTCGGCCGCATTGAACCCTCATCCCACTCTGTCAACACAATCACCATTCGGGCACAAGCACCCGATTGCGCCGTCACAACCCGTCGAGGCCGTGTCTCAATCCGCACTGCCCCTCCCACTGAACCAACACCCCTATCCACATCTGATCCCCTCCCCCCTCATCCAAACACCCGTCCATCACCCACCACTCGATACAACCTCCTAGACCATCTAGGAAAGACACCCGCGCAAATCTCCATCCTTGAGCTCCTTCGTACATCACCCCACCATAAGGACATTCTCGACAAGGCCCTTTTGGAAACAATTCCCTGCAAACTTGGATGTCAATCAATTTCAAGCCATGGTCGGCCATATTGCCACACCACACCATATCACGTTTTTTGAAAAAGACCTTCCTGCCTCCGAGCACCTACATAATGATGCACTACACATCGAGGTCTGCATTCACAAACACACCATTAAAAGGGTCCTAATAGATGGTGGTTCCGGCCTAAATATATGCACTCTAAAATTGCTAAAACACTTGGGGTACTCAGATGTGGTTGTGGATGCTAGCGAGTGCATAACAATCAAAGGATATGATGACACCGAGAGGCTATCAGAAGGTACCATAAAGCTTCCTATTCAAGTGGGATAGAAAATCCTTGAAACCAAATGTCAGGTTCTGGATCTTGACCTCCCTTATAACATTCTTCTTGGCCACCCATGGATCCATGCCATGCAAGCCGTCCCCTCCACTTTCCATCAATGTCTCAAATTCCCCCACAACGGCACTGAAGTCACTATCTATGCCGATCCTCGTCCTTTCCAATACTGTAGTTTTCTGGAAGGACACAACCAAACCTTCTGTCCGTACAATAAAGCCACCAACCAAATCACCCCAACAGTTTCCACTTCATACATTGACCCTGCCAACATCGCCACCACTTCATCCCAAACACCTTCACCACCTGAGGTCAAGATCAAGCTCAGCGACCAAGGCTGTGGAGAATACAACCTTCACGACACCTTTTGCGTAGGCTTATTACCCACTCCTAAGACATTGGCACTCCGCACACAGAGGCAGCTGACACAGTCTTCATCAAATGCAAACCCTCGCCCGTCTTTGAGAAAAAACACCTTCTGGATCAGGACATACTTGAAGATATTTCATCCTGGCTTTACAAGGACGAGGAAACAGAACAAGACATCCCCATCATCCCAGTGAACAATTACGGCAAAGGTTTTGAGATAGTCAAAAGCATGGGTTACAAAGGACAAGGTGGCATTGGCCTTCATGAACAGGGCATTGTGGAACCACTGCAAGCAACAAGGAACCCCTTTACTCAAGGGTTAGGGTATGGCCAACCACAATGCATCCTTAATACCGGTGAATGTATCTTAGCCGAGTTTGCTCCAGTGTCTCCAGACGTCGACCACATTAACAAAACGGACCTACAAGACTCCTTTAGCGACTTTGCCGATTTCTTCGCCTCCTCCATTTGCACCATCTACTCTGTCACTACTCTCGCCTCATCACCTAATGACCTACCATTAGTATACCCTGACCTCATTGACTGGGACCAACGAGGACCTCCTATTTTGGATATTGCACCTAATGACGAAGCCATTGCTGAAATGATGGGAGTAAGAGACAACTTCCCCTTGGGAGACCACAGAGCTGGATACATCATGGAACTCAATCCGGCTGCCTATTTTGGGGAGACAACCCCTGCTTCTAGTCGCAAAAATACAAAAATAAAAAATCAATCTGATGGTGAAAACCATTCCATGGTAGTGTCAGATCCTAAAAAAGTAAAAATAAAGGACGTATCTCCTGGTGAAAACCTCCATGAGGCGCCAGGAGATGGAAGCATGGGCCTCCCTGAAATAGATAAGGTATATCCTGACAGATCACCCATTTTGGTTGAACCAGTGCAGGAAATGAATCTAGGGATAGAGGAAGAGCCGAAAATCACATATCGAGCAGAATCTCTCAGCCTGTTCGAACAGGAGCACTTCTTGGCATTCTTCACACGCAGAAATCGCAACTTTGCATGGACCTACGCAGACATGCCAGGGCTAGATCCCGCCTTGGTTGTACATCACCTTGCAGTGCGTCCTGATGCCAAACCAGTCAAACAGAAGCTTCGAAAGATGAATCCTCAGGTGGCCCTTCTTGTCAAAGAAGAGCTTAAAAAGTTACTAGACGTGGGGTTCATACGTCCAATTGATTATCTCGAATGGGTCTCGAATCTAGTACCTGTTGCTAAACCAGATGGCAGAATCCGCTGTTGCACTGACTTCAGAGACCTCAACAAGGCCTGCCCAAAAGATGATTTCCCTCTTCCCAACATTAACATGATCGTGGATCTTACCGTAGGGCATGAGATGCTATCCCTCATGGATGGCTTTTCAGGATACAATCAAATCAAAATTGCTGAAGAAGATCAGCACAAAACATCCTTTATATGCCCATGGGGGACATACTATTGGGTAGTAATGCCGTTCGGCCTAAAGAATGCAGGAGCTACTTATCAACGAGCGATGACTGTCATCTTCCACGACCTCTTTCACCACATCATGGAGGACTACGTTGATGACTTACTCGGCAAATCAAAGACCCGAGAAGAGCACTTAGACGTGCTAGCCAAGATCTTTGACAGGTTAGAGCAATATAATGTTCGTCTAAATCCAAAAAAATGTGTCTTTGGCGTCACTTCAGGCAAATTATTGGGATACATAGTCTCCAGACGAGGAATCGAGGTGGACCCGGCAAAGGTCAAGGCTATTACTGAAATGCCACCTCCTAAAACCTTGAAACAATTGAGAAGCCTACAGGGTAAATTACAGTCTATTCGCCGATTCATTGCTCAACTTGCTGACAAATGCCAACCATTCCAGCATCTCCTCAGAAAAGATTCATCTTTCACCTGGACTACTCAGTGTCAGGATGCCTTCGACCAGCTAAAAGCATATCTGGCTAATCCCCCTATTCTATCTCCACCAAGACAAGGAGAGCCCCTCCTCTTGTATATTTCCGCAACCGACATAGCAATTGGGGCTTTGTTAGCACAACACGATGAACAGGGAAAGGAAAGAGCCATCTACTACATCAGCCGCACCTTGATTTCCTATGAGCTTAACTACACACAAATTGAACGAGCATGCCTGGCCCTCATCTTCACATCACAAAAGTTAAGACATTATATGCTCAATCATAAGACTAAGCTCATTGCTAAGATCGACCCACTCAAATATTTGCTAAATAGAGCAGCTCTCACAGGAAGGATGGCAAAATGGGTCATGATTCTCACCGAATTTGACATAGAATACACAGAGAGGAAGGCAATCAAAGGACAAGTCATAGCAGATCAACTGGCTGAGGCACCTATTCAGGCAGAGCATCCTACAATAACAAAATTTCTAGACGAGGCCATCTTGACAATCACACCAGCCACAGATACATGGAAGATGTATTTTGATGGATGCTACACTCACAGAGGCTCGGGGGCAGGCGTCCTGTTTGTTACCCCTCAAGGTGACACAATTCCTAAATCATTCAAAATCACATTTCCATGCACCAATAATGTAGCAGAATATGAGGCCCTAATCATAGGTCTCCGAATGGCCATCCAATGGAAAATAGACAAACTAACTGTCTATGGCGACTCTCAACTAGTCATCAGACAAGTCAATAATGAATATAAAACCAAGGACGATAAGCTTCTTCCCTATAAGAAGATGGTCGATGACTTTAAAGATTATTTTGGTGACATCCACTTTGAGCAGATCCCAAGGTTAAACAACAAAGCAGCAGATGCCATGGCCACCATTGGATCTCTGGTTGATATGAAGCAGGGCAGCAAGAAATGCGAGTTCCTGATCGAAGAGCTCCCCATCCCAGCATATGACGTTCCCCAATCTGAATTAGTGTGCAAAATCGTTGGTCCCTTATCCTCTTGGTATCAGGAAACTTACCTCTATCTTCACGATAACATCCTCCCCAACAACCTATCCCCATCACAGAAAAAATCCTTCATCCGTCGAGCTTCCCGTTTCATCCTTGTAGGTGACACCCTCTACAAAAGGAGTCTTGATGGTACGCTTCTATGATGTTTAGACTCTAGGGAAGCCGAGGCAGCTTTGGAAGAGGTACACGCAGGTATTTGTGGGGCACATTCAAGTGGACCAGCTCTTTCTAAGAAGATCCTAAGGACTGGTTATTATTGGCCCACTATGGACAAGGATGCACATCAGTTTATCAGAAAATGCCTCCCATGCCAATAGCACGGTGATCTCATCCACGCACCAGCACAGGAGCTGCAACCAATCACAACACCATGGCCTTTCTCACAATGGGGACTCGACCTCGTAGGTAAAATACACCCTCCATCTTCCAACGGTCATAAATTCATAATAACTGCTACCGAATACTTCACAAAGTGGGTGGAAGCAATACCACTCACCTTCACCACAGGCATCCAAATCTCCAAGTTCATTCTCCACTACATCATCTGCCGCTACGGTATCCCCCATTCCATTGTCACTGATAATGGGAAGCCATTTAAGAACCAAGAAGTTCGCACTTTGTGCGAAAAGTTTGACATCAAACACCGCTTCTCCACGCCATATTACCCCCAAGGAAACGGTCAAGCAGAGGCTTCTAACAAAACCATCCTCTGCATCTTAAAGAAGACAGTCAATGAAGCTGGCCGCGACTGGCACCTCCAACTTAACCCCGCCCTATGGGCTTACCGCACTAGCATCCGCACTCCTACTGGAGCCACTCCATACTCACTAGTATTTGGATCAGAAGCCATTTTACCTATAGAGGTCGAGCTCCCGTCCCTCTGAGTATCACTGCAAAATATTATCTCTGATGAAGACTATCATGTCGCAAGGTTGCATCAACTTGAATTGTTGGATGAGAAATGCCTGAATGCATTAAATCACTTATAGGCATACCAAAACCGCCTCAGAAGAAGCTACAACAAAAAGATCAGAACCAGAAAGTTTGAGGTAGGTGACCTGGTCCTAATGGAAAATCAAAAGAACCTGCAAGAGCGTCCGAAGCAAGGAAAATTCAAACCTAATTGGCTAGGACCTTATGTCATCACCGCTGACTATGGGTCAGGAGCTTATCAGCTGGCAACACCCGAGGGGCAGCCTCTAGATGAGCCAATGAACATCTTGCATCTCAAGCGATTCTATGCATAACCCATCTGATACCACAAGTCAAAAATCAAAAAAATGTAAAAAAGTAAAAACACCAAAAAAAAAATCAAAAAATCAAGAAAAAATCAGAGTGCAATAAAAACTTCCAATGGTGAAAATCACCTCGGTGACACCTTGGATAAGTACCATGGTGAAAACCTATTTCAGGTGCCATGCGTAATGGCCGGTTCTACCATCTAATAAGTCCTCTTTCCAGCATAACACTCCATACCCACACATCCCATGGCTTGAAATTCTGAAACATCAAGTTTGTTCGCCCATCCTGCACTAACTCACCCACCCACAACCCCACCTGGGGAACGAGGATCCTTGTAAGCTCTCCTTTGTACAGTTCATAAAATCAGAAAATCCAAAAACATCATAAAATCAGAAAATCCAAAAACATCATAAAATCAGAAAATCCAAAAACAGCATAAAATCAGAAAATCCAAAAACAGCAGAAAATTAGAAAATCCAAAAATAATCACCACATGCATCAATCTCACATCCCACCACAATCATCTAAACACGTCTCAACCCTCATCACATCACATCGCCAACCATTCCCACATCATCAAGTCTTGCCAGAACTACATATTCATTTCACCCGCATCTTAAAAGTACCTTGATCCCGTGGACACAGGGTATGTAGGCAGTCTGGAATACGAAGGATGTTTCCAGTACTTAGGTATCTAAGATGCACCCATCCCACCCATTGGGATGGTTCCCACTCACTGAGCTTTCCAGATCTACGAAACGATATGCATGCTACACATACCATTGAAACATGGTCCCTCGCACAAAAATCATCAAGCAATATACCAACTATAATCTTCCATTTGGCCCGAATGTTCTTTCGCCCATCTTCCACAAAAAACTCTCCAATCAAAAAATAGATCTGCATCCTAGGATATGTCTTTCCTACAATGGACAAAAATCTATCATTCTATCATCACGTCTCTTGGCAAGAGCACACAAAAGGCTATTTGTATCTTTTGTTGGTCTTTTTGCTTATTGATTTTTATCTTTTTGTCTCACTCCAAGTAATCTCCAAAGCTACCTTGATCTCATTATATCATGGTACGTAGCGGATAGCCCTTGGAGTAGACATAGTCATTGTTTCAGTATGCTGTGCTTGTGGGTTGGTTTCATTACTCCAAGAATAGTATTCATATCTTGAAGTTTAGGTCGGTTCTAGCATAATGAGTCCTATTTTGCATATACAGGCATCAACACCTTATATGCATTATTCTCACTCACTGCTATGAGTCCCCTTCCTCTACTAGACAAGATTATACTACATTGGGCATGCATGAAACCAACCTATTGTTTGTGGGTCTAGTCCATGCAATCGTTGGATATACATCATCACCTAGGTCATTTCATACCTTCATGAATTGTATCCCACATTGCTACATTAAACTAAGAAATGCTCTCAATTAATTTTGTGCAACTACTGATACTAGCTCAACATCATCATCCTAATCACTCAGTCACCCATCCCATATCGGCCTAGATTTGATCAACACTTTCCAACCCCCCCCCACCAATCTAATTCCCGCACTAACCCCATCATCCCAACCTATCTCCACTTAACACATCTTGAACCAAACCCCCCCCCCCCCCTCAATGACGTGGTATCTTATGACCTAACCATCCTCCAATCCCCCCACCGCCATCCCCTAGACGCTCTCACCCCTATCATCCACAACACCTAACACCTTCTCCCACAGTCTCACCATTCAGGGTCAACACAAGGAACATCATGTGTATCAGGATTAGGCTACCTCACCTATCATCTAGTTTGCATACCACCTATCACCGATACTGCATTTAGCACATATCATTTAACTACATCTCACCACTGTTTGCATCTCATATTAGGTTCATTTTAATCCATTTACATCTCATGTTAAGTTCATTTTAATCCATTTGCATCTCATTTTAGGATTCATTTTAATCTGTTAGCATCTCATGTTAAGTTCATTTTAATCCGTTTGCATCTCATTTTAGGTTCATTTTAATCCGTTTGCATCTCATGTTAAGTTCATTTTAATCCATTTGCACCTCATTTTAAGATCATTTTAAATCCGTTTACATCTCATGTTAAGTTCATTTTAATCCATTTGCATCTCATGTTAGGTTCATTTTAATCCGTTTGCATCTCATTTTAGGTTCATTTTAATCCATTTGCATCTCATTTTAGGTTCATTTTAATCCGTTTGCATCTCATGTTAAGTTCATTTTAATCCATTTGCACCTCATTTTAAGATCATTTTAAATCCGTTTACATCTCATGTTAAGTTCATTTTAATCCATTTGCATCTCATGTTAGGTTCATTTTAATCCGTTTGCATCTCATTTTAGGTTCATTTTAATCCATTTGCATCTCATTTTAGGTTCATTTTAATCCATTTGCATCACATATTAGGTTCATTTTAAATCCATTTACATCTCATGTTAGGTTCATTTTAATCCATTTGCATCACATATTAGGTTCATTTTAAATCCATTTAAGTTTGCATAAAACACAAGTAGATTCATTTCAGCTGCATATCATTACACATCATAGCATAGGTGCATATTAAAAATAGCATCATCACATTGCATTCCATACATATCAACATCTCATAAACACATAATTGCATCCACCAAATCACACACATCATTTGAAAACACATCATACATCCACAACATATAAAATATAACATGTGCATCCATCACAATAGAACATCATAAGCCATCAGAAGTCTCACATCATATATAATCACTGCAAAAAATGTACATCGCTCACATCATCAAAAAAATAATAATAAAGTGTCCTGATACAATGCCTCTAAGGGCTATCATGATATAACTATCACATCGAGGATCCTCTCTCTGAGGGGGTAGGAGATGATGACCCTGGTCGAGCCTGTGATCCTGGCGGCGGCTGTGGCTATGGTGCTACTGGTACCTGAGGATCCTGCTAGGGCACATACGTGGGAGGGGGCATCGTCTGCTGAACTGACTGAATAGATTTAGATCGATGTGATCTTGACGCCCCCGATCTACTGACCTGGCTGTAACTCAGTGCTCGCTGCGCTGCAGGTACGGTTGCATAGTATAACCCCCGATAATACTCCGTCCGTGCTCTCGCCTCTACTAGCTCCCCTCGTACCTGAGCTACCTGTCCCTGTACCTGAGCTAGCTGTCCCTGTGCTTGACTCAACTGACCCTGTACCTGATGTGCATGTGTCTGAGCCTGAGCCAGCTGAGTCTGCATCCCTACCAAAATCAGGGCAAGGCCCCCACCCATAGCCTGTGCACTGCTCAACGCAGTCTCTGCCTGCTGTGCTCTCACGAGCGCTGCATCCCGCTCTATCCTCAAATCCTCCATATCCTCTCTGGCCTGAGCCAGCTGAGCCTCCGCCACTGTTAACCGCTCATCCACTCCCTGCAGCTGTCCCAACTCAGCCTCTCGACGCCCCAACGCCTCCTCTAAACTGGCCACCTGAGCACGTAGTGTCTCTATCTCCTCCATCTCATCTCGTGACCGTCACCGAGGCGTCAACCTCTCAACCTCTACCTCCATCCCTACCCCTGAGCTCCCTGCCTCGACATCATGCCTACCGACCCGCAGCTGCTCCACCCGTGATGGGGATAGATCACCCTGCTCTGTCCTCGGCTGTCCACCGCATTGTCGCGGTGCTCTACCCTGCCGTCCACCCCTAGCCTGGACCTGCTGTGCTGCGGAGGAACCTGCTGCGGAGGAACCTGCTGTGCTGGAACCTGCTGTGCTGGAACCTCCTGCCCCACTGGCCCCTGTCCTGCTACCGTTGCTACCCCCTCATCCACCAGCTGACCATCTCTGGCGATCACCCTCTCTGATCCATCATCCATCACCTCTACAATGAAATCCGCAATGACCTCATCCCCACCCCCATCTGGATCATCTCCATCTCCATCCCCCTCATCCTCCGATAGCTCCACTGCTGGATCGGTAAATCAGGTGGGCCGATGTGTCTGCCACCATGCATCATAGGCAGGCGTAGTACCTGCATCCAACACAGTGCTCCTCCAATCCCACTGAACTGGCCGAAGTGCTGCCCAGTCATTCAGCGCAACCTGTGGCTGTAATGCTGTGGGCCAATAAGCTGTATCCTGCGGTATCTGCGCATATATGGCCATCTGCTGGGGCACATCCTATACCCGTCCAAACTGCCGCATCACCCGTGAAGGTAGGTACATCTCTATAGTCTGATCCGCACGACCCATAAGAAATCTCTGCTAAAAGGTGTACAGGAGATGGATAACATCATCAGGCCACTCCTCACAATCAATATATGGACGATAGACCATGCTAATCACATCATCCAGTATCCTCCGCCAGTGGCGGACCTGTCCAGTATAAGTATACACGGCATCCCGATACAAGAACACAAATGCCTCAAACAGCCGCTGATAATAACCGCAGGTCGGCCGAGTCACAGGGATGTGCTCCCAAAGCCATACGTGCAGTAGTGTAACCCCAGCAGATAAGGCCCTGTCATGCAGATAAGCAACCGTGTGCATCTCATGTAGCAGCTGTGCTAGCATCACCAGCCCCCATGCGTAGACAGTCTCATGTCTCACCATCCCCTCTATCATCCCACCCCAGCCCACAGGAAAACCCCTGCCTCGCCTATCCGGTAGCACTACACCTCCAATCAGCGCACACAAATATAAGGCAAAGGGATCTGCACCTGCCGCCAGCGTCCTGTCGTAATCCATCTCCCTCCCATCTGCGGAAAGCACCACATGCTCTGCTCTGAACACTCTGATCAACGCAGTCCGCCCCCTCCTCGTGTCATACCTCACATGTCGACCATGAATCGACAGCTTGAGGATGCGATAAACATCCTCAAGTGTGATGGTCATCTCTCCTGTCGGCAGCAGAAAGCTGGAAGTCTCGCTGCAGTATCGCTCCACTGCGGCCATCATCAGAGCTCTATGAGCTCGTAGCACAGGCATTGCTGCCACCGTCCAAAGCCCCAATGTTGCAAGTCGAGGTCGCCATGTCTCATCAAATAGCGGCATCACGGATCGCACTCATCGCTCTCGCGACTGTAGTATAAACCGCTGCGTATCCTGCATCCACCACTTCTTCGTTAGATACAAAATTACTTTCCCCCTACATCTTTTTCTTCTAAATGTCTCAAAGGCCCAAATCATGTGGCCCCACACAGACAATCCCTAAGTGCTATTTAAAAAATAGTGCTACTTTCCCCTGCCTATAGCGCCAATACAGAAAATGGCACCACTAAGCTCCCCGTATTGCGCCAATCCAGACATTGGTGCCACTGCGTGCCCTTTATCGCGCCAATCCAGACGATGGCGCAGTCCCCCATTTTCGCGTCAATCAAACTTTTAGCGCTAAAACTAATCATAGCGCTATTCCACATCATGGCGCTATTCCAGACGATAGCGCCGTTCTACCCATAATATGGCGTCAAAATGCCATATTTGCTTCGCCCTTAGTTTTGGCGCCAATCTAGAGGATAGCGCCAATATTCCTCCAAAATGGCGACAAAATCGCCTTAACCTACCCTGGCGAATAGCGCTAATCCGCCTTGTCTATGGCGCCGTGCGCTCCTAACCTATTTCCCGAAACCCAAAAATAAGTGCGTAAAATAAAAAATCACAAAGTCCAGGTTAGGCCCTACCTGGGGTCCAGCCTCGGGAGACCGCCCGACCTCTCAGAATTGCTCTGAGATGTGATGAAGTCGCGGGAACTGTGGGTTGCGCTCGCCCATCTCTCCTTTGTCTTTTTCTTCTAGAAGGTCAAAGTGTGCAAATGTGGCACTCTTTGGGCCCACTTTTTCTAATATAGTGGGCCATGTCCTCCCTCCATCCCTTTCTTTTCCCTCCAGGGTGCAGATCTCAGCCTTTTTCCTCTATTTTTCTTCCCACCATCTTCTTTTTCCATCACCTCTCCCACTTTCACTTCCGTCACATCCTTTCGAGAGCTTACCTGCAAAATTGATATTTTTCCCGCCAACCTCTCGAGGGGGCATCCCTTATCCATCTCACTCCTTCCCGGCAGCTGGGGCATATTTTTCTTCTTCGACCTGACGCCACTTCCCTCCTAGGTCCTGACGCCACGTCAAAGAGAGGCAAATGTAGACACCTAAAAATGTCTCGACCACCAAACTGATTCCTGACACCCCTAAACTTACCAATTCCCTTTCCAACTAATTAATTAAATTTTTATTTAATTAATCACCCCATTCATTTTCTAAATCCACACCATTTTATCCCAAAATTAAATTAATTTTATTAATTCAATAGTCCAAACCTTAGCCAAATGATTTAATAAATATGCAAAATTTATTAAATCAAATCCCCATTTTCCCTAAATCCAATTAATTAGTTAAAACCATCTTAACTAATTAATCTAGCCTACTAATTAGCCTATCCCTACCCTAGACAATTAAATAGCTATTATTTAATTGCCTACTCTAGCCTATCCCCTCCTAGCCTTAGGATTAATTAATTAAATCACTAATTAATTAATCTTATCCCCCCTCAAATCCTTCTACTAATTTATTCCAGCCACATTAATTAGGTTAATCACCCTAATTAAGAAAGTCAAATCCTCATTAGCACTTCTCTCCACACCTCCCAAATTTAAAATTCAAATAAATCACACATCACATTTACTCCTCTTACACATCACTTACACATGTCATATCCACTCTTCCCCAAATGAATTTTTAATTCATTTTACCCTTCCCCATGTGAATTTTTAATTCACAAATAATCCATCTCACCCAACCTCATTTATTCACCCCTTTCCCAAAAATGAATAAAAGATTTACTTTTCTTCCTAGCCCTCCATCTTCCAAGATCAAATCTAGGCCCTCCACCTCACTTTCATCCTCCACCCTTGATCTCTCCAATCAATATCCTCCCTTGGATCAAAATCCTCTCCAAAAGTCTATAAATACAACCTCTCACAAGTCATTTTCATCATCTATTTTCATGCAAAGTTACCATGCCAAAATCACATTTGAGCTTATAGTGAGTTGCACATTTGAGAAGGCATTTCACATTTGAATCAATAGTCTAGGGACAATCTTGGTCTTGGGAGCTTCTCTTGGGTGCAAGAGCTCCTCTTTCCCTTGATGGGATTAGGTTTTGCATGAGGTATAATCTTGTGTTCTTGTTTACATTTGGTTTTGCTTTTTACCTTATTGCATTTCTCTAATCTACATTATCATCATTTCAATCTTAAGGTACCTTAATCCCATGGATATGGGTATGTAGGCAGTCTGGAATACGAAGGAAGTATCTAGCACTCAGGTACATAAGATCCCCTCCTATTCATCTTGACCCATCTCATCACTCTATCTAGAACTACATATTTATCACTTTCATCTTTCATCATAATGTGCCTTGATCCCATGGATATAGGGTATGTAGGTAGTCTAGAATATGAAGGATGTATCCAGTACTCAGGCACACATGATCCATCATTCTCCACCCACCCCAATCCATTAGCACTGTCATCCTTCTAGTCTTCTGTGTATCAAACTCCATTTTGCCTTGACTTGACTAACTCAAGCAGCAAGCTAGCGCATCCTTTCAAAGCAAAAGTCCTTAATAAACCAGAAGCAAAGCAGCTTCCTTCCAGAGTTATCTACTATCCTACTGTTCCAATTGCCAACATCCGCTAATTCTAGCTTAACCAAAGTACTAGACCCACAAGCTTGTCTTCTATGAAGTGTTCCATTATCGAGACCAACACACGCGTCTCCTGCGACATGTGGGGTTTCCTACAGCAAGATATTATCTTTTTAGGTAGATAGCCCCCTTTAACGGACACAGAGTTCCTACGATAAGGCTGTTATCTTTCCTATCCAATCTATCCTGAGCAACCTCTTTGGCAAGAGAATATGTTGGCTGCATGTTTACTTTGTAAGTCAGTCAATTTGTGTTATGGTTTATCTTTTGTTCCTTATCCTTTACCTATTCAAGGCTACCTTGATTTGTCTATAATCTTGGTATGTTGCGATGAAGTATGGATTGGGGGCATAGTCATTGCTTTTTTGTGTGCTGTGTTTGAGGAATGATCTTTAGCATCTTTCTTAGCATCATATTTATCTTGTGTGTGTTATGACCTAGCATCTTACATATTAATATTCTTCTTGCATTTACATGTATTGAAGTTTATTTTATGTTCAAGACTATGGCTTATTCACATGTTCCAACAAGGTTATATTATGTCTAAAGGATCTAAGTTCAAACCGCTTACTTGCAGAGTCAAAGTCCACGCACTCAGATATTACAGCACTTTGGTCTTTTATACCTTGGTGGTGAATTATCCACGTGCTATATCAAAATAAGGATTGCTCTTTATATACAAATGTGAAACCATTTCAACAAGCTCATTCATCCATTCCCACAACCGTTATATTGTTTTCATTGTAGTAATTGATCAACAGTCTCTGTCTCCCATCTCCTCCTGTTCTTCTCTCTGGTGCATATTTGCAAAACCCACATGTCAGATATCACTAGTCATTATATCTATATCATCATACATCTCTATCATCATACATCTATAAGCATCATATAAGCAACATATGTCATCACATGAATCCATAATCATACATATCATCACATCCATGACATCAAGGAATGCATACACAAAAAGCATGAACAACAAGTGAGCCGAATAGATCATCATATATCTCATATAAAGGTCATCATAATACAAAATGACTGTGTCTACATCAATAATCCGTATGTATACATCCAAATATACATCAAAATAGTACATCAGGGCTATCAAGAGCCTGCAAAATATACATCAAGATGCACGCAGACATCTATCCAAAATGATACAAATGGTACAGTGTACAAGTGTCCATCGTGATACAAGTATGGTACAAATATGATACAATAATATATGCACTCTAGTGGGTAGAGCTGCCCTCCTGCTGTGGCCCCTGTCCTCCCCCTGTGCTCGGTGGAGGTCCCCCTACTGGTCCTCCTCCTCCCCCTGGTGGTAAAAATGGTCCTCTCATTGAGGATACTGACTGCCCTGTCCTCTGGGATCTAGATGCCCCTGACCGGCTCCTCTCTCTGTAACTTGGTGCCTACTGAGCTGCTGGCACCACACCCACATACAAACCCCTGTAATACTCTACCTCCCGGCCAGCTGATACTAGCTCACTCTGCACTCAGACGAGCTCACTGTATAGGCTCCTCTGAACTGCACCCAGTGCACGACGTGCCTCATCTCTCTCCTGCCTCACTCTAAATAGTGTGGCCTCTGCTGTCAACCGTAGCTATACCTCTGCATCTCTCTCCCTCGTGACCTGTGCTAACCGCTCGGCATCTACTACTGGTGCAGTTGGTGGCTGCACCTGTACCTGTGCCTGTGCCTGCACTTGGGCTTGTAGCTGTGCCTGTACCTGTGCTAGGGCTGTCTCTACTGCTGCTGCTGCCTGTCTCTGTGCCTGAGCTATGGCCTCAGCTTGTCTCGCCTCAGCTCGTGCTGCATCCGTATCCCTCCTCAATTGCACCATCTAGAGCTCTAATCAAGTCCTCTGGGCTATCTCCTCTTGTAGTAGTCACTCAACTCTCTACAAATTAGTCTCTACAACTGGGCCCTCTGCCTCCATCATCTCCACATCTGCCTGCTGGCCACTGCCCTCTCCAACTGCTGGCTGACCGCTGCCCTCTCCACCTGCCTGCTGCCTGGTTACCCTGGCCTGTCGTCTCATCCTAGCCTCCCCACCGAGGACTAATACCTCCCCCACTGCCCCTGCTACACCTGGTGTAGTCAATCTAATCAGCTTGTGTGTCTGCCAGTACCTGTCATACTCTGGCAGTGTACCTGGATTTGCCAGCCCTGTGTCCCAATCCCATCTCACGGGGACAAGTCCCCATACCTCTGCTAAAGCTGTCGCCACTGGGATCTCTGCATCCTAGTCTCCTCCCTCTCTCCATGTCCGGGCATGTGTCACCTCCCCCACTGGTAGTCCCTGTAGCAATCTGAACTGCCTGAGTACCCGCTCTGGTAAGTACCTCTCTATCACATATGTCAGTCTCCCGAACAGATACTGCGCCTGTTTGCAATACATAAGCTGCTCGTGCTCATCCTCCCACTCCTCGCAAAGTAGCTAGGTCCTCCACACAAACAGGTCCATCTCGTCGATCTGCCACCTCCAGTGGCTAACAGACCCCATCCTCTGGTGTGTAATCACTCCATCATATAGGAATGCATAGGGCTCACCTCTATCCCGATGGTGCTGTGCCATGGGTCAGATCACTGGAATATGCTCCCACGCCCATACCTATAACAAGGTCACCCCTGCTGAGAGGCTCCTGCCTCTCTTGTACACACAGTGATGCATGTCGTGATACAACTATCCCAACACACATGGGCCCCACGCATACTGTCGGCCATGTGTGAACATCCCAGATAACACTGTACCCCATTCAACTGATAATCCTCTAGATCTCCTGTCGGGACACAGGAAGCCGCCAATCAGTGATGCCACTATCCATCTGATCCTGTCGCAGAGTCTCAAGACATCTGCCCATCGAATCTCCCTGTCATCTATCCATAGGTCATCTGTGCAGAAGACCTCCACCAAGCCTGCCTCACCCCGTGCCGGGTCAAAGTCTACTATCTCTCCATCAATCTGAATCCTCAAGATGCGGTACACATCCTCCAGTGTCACTGTAGCCTCCCCTGTCAGAAAGTGAAATGACGAGGTCTCACTGTGATATCGCTCTACAACTGCTATCACTAGGGTAAGATTTGCCCTAATGTGTGTCAAGTGCGCAACGTGCCACAATCTGGCATGCTCCAAGAATGCGTCCTCCTCCCAGGTTAGCTGTACAACCTCCTGCGCTATCGGGTGGTGTCGCTCTCGCGACATCAGTGGTGGCATAATCCTCTGCATCCACAACAAATCACTTGTCAATTCTTCATTACCAAATCCCTCAAATCCTATCTACACCTCTTCTATGCTATGCAACCCCATCCATCCCTTTCCCCTTTGGTAGCTTAGGATAGGCATCCCTTTTCTCAACCCCCAATGCTACTTTTCTTCTCCTTAACCAAAAGTACTTTGTTAGATACAAACGCGCTGTACCTCCCTACCAAACGCGCCACACTGTCTATCCAACTGCGCTGTGTTTTTTTGCTGCCAAGTTTGTCTTGTTTGCCAAGTGCGCCTCACCATTCTACCAAACGTACCGTTCTGTACTACCAGAAGCGACGCGACTTTCCCGCTCCCCCACCAACCACGCTATTCTACCCTGCCACATGCGCTGCGCTACCTGGCCAAAGGCGCTGCGGCATTTTACCAAACGCGTTGTGGCACTACCCAAAAAACCATTAGTGCTGCATTTTGACCAAACGTGCTACGCTTCCCTACCAACCGCACTGCGGCGCGCCAAAAGTGCTCTACTCGACTACCAGATGCGCTGTACAACCCTAAAGTGCTTTTGGCTGACCTAGTCCACCTCCCTAAACCTAGCCCTAAACTACCCTAAAATGACAAATTAAACTATGGTTTTCGAACACTTACCGCTGCCAGAGCTCTTGCTGGCCTCCTGTATGTCCGCACGAGCTTCGCCCGATGTCTGTGCACTGGAATCGGCATCTCTCCTCGCTGTCTGCTCCTTCCACTCAACCTAGGTTTGGAGGCTCTACTCTATCAATCTAGAAGCTCTTAGTGTGCAAATGAGGTTGTGGTCCCCATGGGACCTATTTATAGTCTCCCTCCCTCATTCTTTTCTTCCCACCCCATTCTGCTTTTCCCTTCTCACCTTGTCACGCAATCTTCTAGTCGAGCGTCAACACCATTCCTTTGTCACTTCCCTGTCTTCCTGCTCGAGGGGGCATACGCTGGGGCAACTACCTACACTGGGGCATCAAAATTTGTATCATGCCTTCAACAATTAATTTCTTTGACGCAACGTTGTAAACTGCATTGCATCAAAGAGGGGCAAAATGTAGACACCCTAAAATGACCAAGTCACCGCATCACTTGCTTTTCGTAATCTGTCGAATCACCTGCATTCCACATTAATTAAATAATCTAATTATTTAATTAATTTCATCAAATTCTTCCAAATCACATAATTTCGACATTAATTAAATAAATCCTATTTATTTAATTAATTAAATCAAATTCTTCTATTATTCTTCCACAATTAAATAATTTTAATTATTTAATTAGATCATTATCCTCTTTCCAAAAATTAAATCCACATTAATTAAATAAACCCAATTATTTAATTAATTCAACAAATTCCCTCTTATCTACAATTAAATAATTCTTAAATTATTTAATTAAATCAAAATTGTTCTTCCAAAATCATGCACAACAATTAAATAAATTTATTTATTTAATTTGCTTTCAAATCTTCTAAATTAAATAATTCCAATTATTTAATTACTTCCAATAATATCTTCTCTAAATTTAAATAAACCAATTATTTATTTAAATTGCTTTTTCTTCTAAATTGAGTTATCTCTAATATAACTCAAGCTTTCTTGTTCATGCAATTAAATATTTCTAATATTTAATAAAGTAAAATATCTTCTTATTCTCATGCAAATCTCTTCTTCTTGTTTTAAATCACTTAATTGATCATTACATTCTGTTAATTGCTTTAACTCATTCTTCTATTCTTGATAACTCCTCTTATGCAAAAGAAAGCAAGACACTTGTCTTCTTCTTATTCATTGCACGTTCCTCAACTGTTCTCCTCCGTTGATTCTTTTGAATTATCTGGACCATTGATCGATCTTCATTGAAACCTATATAAACCCCCCTCATCTCCTTCATTGAGCCTCTCTCTTCAATCGTATTCTCAGGCATACTTAATAGAGCTTTGAGCATATAAAACGCGTCGATTGAGCAACCTTACGATCTCTTAACATTGATCTCTTGAGCACACTACATGCTTGTTGCAGCTATGGTTTTGCAACTTCATTGAGCAATCCACACATCTCCAAAAGGGAACAACACAAATTTTGGTAATATCTTTCATTTGTCTTTGATTTTATGATAATGGCTTTTACTTAGATTGGTTTGCTTTATGTGATTGGTTTTTGGTTTTATTAGTTTAGTTTTAATCAATTTTTCCTCATACACAATAGTTTTTGTTTTGAAGATGGGTGATCAAAGGCTACTCAGACTGGTGCCTATCCATTGGGCTGTAGAGTCTAATGTAAAACAGAGGAAAACAATCACACAGAAGTGTATAATTGCCTACTTGATGAATCAAATGCAAAGAAATCACTACCAAATTACTAAAAATACTTAAGAATCACACACCATACCACTTTTTTTCTATGTAATACTAAAATGATCATTCAGAAATCTTGTGAATGAATTAAGAACTGTCACATTCATCAAATCAAAGCTTACAATCATACCACAAAATGTGGTAAAAGCAAACTCGAATTGTGATTACATTTTACTAAGAAAAACACCTACAGTAATGGAGAAAGATAACAATCTAATACAAAGATTTGAATTATATTACATACACTTCATGACTGATTCATGTATATACATAGCCTACATGATATCCTTTCTTAATCTGTCGCCTAGAGCTCACAACCCTGTTGAGAAGAATGCCAAAATCACCAAACCTTAATATAACTAAAAATAATACATATATAGCATTGAATTAAAAACTGACTATAGTCTCCTAGGCACCACATCTTGAGAAGGACTACACCCACGTTGCATTGAAGTCCAATATGTCAGTTGATTTGCAGGTTGGGGTTGAGACCCATGTCCTGTTTCCTCTGCAATCAATTTGTCAAAGATCGCTTGCACTCCAAAACTACCCTGAGCAATAAAGAGGGAAGCCTCTACTCTTTCCCTGCTACCTACAGCATTGATTTCTCAAATTTGTCCTTAATGCATTGAAGAGTTTTACTGTGCCAACCCACCTGCATAGCATTATTCTATAGGCTCATTAAATTCTAGGTACAAATTGGCTTATATATCCTTTTAATCATGGCATGCATTCAGGGAATTAACCATTTCCAATATTGATAGCATTCTGAGTGTATTGTCCTCATTTTCTATTTCGAGCCATCTGTGCATTGACTATACCATTCTATGTTTTCCTCTCTTATTTGCCTATCTTCTTTATTTTCTGCACTTCTTGTTTACCATTGTCCTATTCTATTTTTACAATTTTGTCTCTTGGCGAACTTTCCATTTCATTATCAGTTTTAGCCCTTTAGTGCCCTGTCGACAAATCTTGGTTTTTTGGAACTCGGCTTATGTTGCCCCCTTTTCCTTATTGGCAAAAGTCCTTTGACTAAAACTTTGCCTTGTAGCACCTTTTTACCTTATATTGGTGAATTTTCCATTTGTCTTTTGTCGAACTATTCTTCCTTGTCTCCTTAGTCAGCAAAATCTTGCTTTCATGAACCAAGCACCTCGCCGCCTTTTATCGGCAAAAGTATGATTTGCCAAACTTTATCATGTGGTCACTTTTTCTGCTTATCGACAAAAAATGACTTTGCCAAACTATCTTCTTTCTGTGCACCTATTTCTTGCTTTATCAGTTTATCGGCAAAAGTAAGAAATGACAAACCTTATGGTTTTATGGATTTGCCGATTTCCTAACAAAGGCACTTTTCCCTTTCATGCCTTAGCTAATTTTTCTTCAATTTGCCTTATTGGAAAATTCACCCTATGTCGAACTCCTTATCTTTGCCTCTATCGGTGAAAATGCCATTCGCCAAACCATTTGTGCTTCCCCTTTCTTATGTTAGAAAAATGAACACATTCAAACTTTTCCTTGATCTCCCTTTTAGCTATCTTTCTGCCTTGTCGACAAATTACTCTTTTTCCAAACTTTTGTTTAGTTCAGCAAATAGCTGATTCACCGACGAAGTTTAGCCTTATCGACAAAATGGTCATCAGGTGAACTCCCTATCGGTGAACTTTAAAAACTTTGAACGAAAACAACTCTACTGATATACTTTCTTCTTCTGCCTTAGAAACTTTCTCACCCCTTCGGCCTTTGATGCTTTTCCCTTCTATTGGCAAAGTAAGACGTCGGTGAACCTGTTGGTTCACAAACCAACAATTTCACCGATAAAGACACTTACTTCAACCTCTTTGTTTTATTTCCCCTTTGCCAATACACATGCCCTCCTTTCAATTCAAGCGACAAATACAAATATCGGTGAATTGGCAGAAAATAGAACTTGAGAACAAGTTAGAAAGTTAGAAGTTTTACTGATTTGCCGATAATGGGAAAAATATGAGGATTTTTTCTAAGGGAGAAAAGGGAACAAAAATTTAACCTGTTTGACCAAGGCAAAAAATATAAAAATCCCAAACTTTGAACTAGCATATCTTTTTCATATTAAGGAATTTTGAGGTGATTCAAAGGCAAAGTTGCTCAAAATTGGATTCTTTATCTAATGGTGACCTTGGCTAAGAAATTTTCACATGACTTTATGGATTTTGGGGGTAAAATGGGCATAATGGGAATAAATTTTTTGCAAGTCCCAACAAGACCGACTAGGATTTTTTCATAGCCTAACCCTAGGTAACGTTTAGTTATCTATATTCTATGATGCAAGGTAAGTGGTTATCCCTATGAAGTTCCTCCTCACGTACCTCAGAGATAGAATAGTGGGCTATAAGTAAGGTCCTCACCCTCCATAGTTAGTGCTCTAAAATATTGGGCCATCACTATTTATGAATGGGATAAGTATATTGGTGAGCTCACAAACCAAACACACCTTTTAATGCTTTCCCTTTTTATCCCCACCTATGTGTTGTCTTCCTTGATTATGGATACATCAAATTTTCCTGGTAGTGGGGTATTTGGAATCTATTCTATAGTTATCAATGTTCTCTTTGCAGAACCCATCTTTAATTTCTAGAGTTCTTCCAAATATGTAGTTATTACAACAATATTGTGATCCCTGGGGTTCATTTTCTACATCAGTTCTGCAACCATATAGCCTAGCAAAGCAGTTGATCTACATCATATAAATCTCTACCAAGTACAAAATTAAAGAAACTGGAAGTATTTCCCATCCATATAGATCTAAAATTTCAAAAAAACTAGGTAAAAAAAGAATCTAGGGCCAACTTTTACCCTTTTGGTGAATTGTCCCATTATGCTCACCTTTTTGAGCTAGTCAATTTGCCATATAACTCTAGCTACTCCTTTTTTGGGTCAGAGCCAACTTTTACCCCTTTTGGTGGATTGTTCATTATGCTCATCTTGTCATATAACTTTGGCTACTTTTGGGGGAGAGATGTGCTTCTTCCTATGGTGTCAAGATGCCATTCTCAAGATTGACAGGATCCACCAAAGCCCACTATGAAATCTCTCAATGACTACCTTGATCAGATACACATGGAAAGTCAAGCAAGGTTCAATAGCTTCTAAGACAAGCTCTTTGAACTTTTGAACCAAATGAACCATCTAAACTCTAGTGTAGACAAAGGCCAATCTTCCACTCCTATAGCAAGTTCCCACTTCCTTAATCAAAGTGGCCTTCTCTGCCCCCTAAACTAGACTTTCCCAAATTTGATTGTATCAATCCCACTAGATGGTTGTATCATGTTGGGGCTACCATTCCTCCCCCCACCCTAGCTATAGTTATAGTTAGGGGTAGCTAAATCTCCCTCCAACTAATCAATATTTTATAATTCATCAAATTCCATAGGATTAAAAGTGCTCAATGGCCTCTTTTCACTTGGAAAAAGAAGCCATTCAATCATTTCAATGGTTGGATGGGACTCACCCATTTCTCACGTGGTCAGAATTTCACATTTTAAGCCCTCACCTATTTTAGCCCTGGTTCCTATGAAGAATTTATTAGTGCCTTCACTAAACTACACCAGACTCATTCAGTCAAGGAATATCAGAGGGGTTTGAGAAATTAGCAAACTAGACATGTGGCTTGGATCAATCATTTTTTGTAGTTGTTTCATCAATGCTTTGAAAAAGGATCTTCAAGTAGAGGTTGTCATGTTTAAACCAAATTCCTATCATGATGCTCTGTCCTTAGCATGGCTTACAAAGGACAAATTTGTAGCCTAAAAAAAAATAGCTCGTTATTCCTCCTCTTTCAAACCAAAAAAGGATGCATTAGATAAAGGAACTAAACCTCCCATAATTCACAGGCTATCCTACAAAGAGATAGTGAAAAAAGGGCTAAAGGGCTATGCTACAATTTTGATCAACCATAGGAAAAGGGTTATAAGTACATTGAGAGAAACACTTGCATCTCATTGACTCTATAGTAGTGCCCAATGACTCTAAAGAACTTTCAAATGCAAAAGAATAACTGGCTTCCCTTAAGAAACAATCCATGCCTACATCTCATATTTCTATGCATTCCTTGGTTGGGTTCTCTTCCCCCCAAACACTTAAAGCCATTGGCTATATCAAAAGAAAAAAGCTATTAGTCTTGATTGACGGTGGTAGCATGCATAATTTCATTAGTTAGAAACTAGATGACAAACTACATTGTTATGTGCATGCCTATAATAATTTTTAAATTATGGTGACCAATGGTACTACTATGTCCTATGGTGGCAAGTGTTGCAATGTAAGGTTACCTTGGGTGATTATTAGTTGACCATGGCTATGTTTCCTCTTTTCTTGGGTGGTGCAAATGTGATATTGGGTGTCTAGTGGTTGCAAACCTGAGGTCCAATCACTTGTGAACACTCCTAATTTTGGCTCAAATTTCACTATGTTGGCCAAGACTATACATTACATGGACTAAAGGCAAGATAATTTCAAATGGTCAACTCCCATCATATGGAAAAAATGTTCAAGAAAGGGTTCTCTAGTATTTTGGCTCAATTTCACTCCCTAGAGGCTCAACCTCTTTCTCCTTCTTCTCCTCTCTCAAATTTGTAGTACCTCCTTGATAAGTATCAACCAGTATCTGGGGAACCCAAAGGCTCACCCCCTCCAATGTCCCATGATCATTCCATTCCCCTCATCTCAAGTATCCATCCTCCTAATATTTAGCCCCATTGGTACCCTTTTGAGTAGAAGTATGAAATTGAGAAAATAGTGAAGGAGATCCAAGAGGCAAGTACCATTTACCCTAGTAATAGTCCTTACTCCTCTTTGATAGTTATGGTTCCTAAGAAAGATGGAGGTTGGAAGATGTGCCCTAATTTTTATGAATTCAATAACTTAACCATCAAGGATAAGTTTCATATCACTTTTATTAATGATTTGTTTGATGAGCTCTTGAGGGCTCAACATTTTAGCAAGTTGGATATTTGTGTAGGCTATCACCAAATTCATGGCAAAGAAGTTGATATCCCTAAAACTACCTTCCAGATTCATGAAGGCCATTATGGTTTTTTTATCATGCCCTTTGTCTTATCTAATGCCCCCTCTACTTTTTAGAGCCTCATGAATATAGTGTTTCATGGTTGCTTATGTAAATTCATTTTGGTCTTCTTTGATGACATTCTCATCTATAGTAAGACATAGACTAATCATCTTCATCATATGGAGATAGCCCTTGGGATTTTATATGAGAATTCTCTCTTTTCCAATTGCTCTAAATATGCCTTTGGAGTCTAATATGTAGAGTATTTGGGCCATATTATTTATGAAGTAAGTGTCCAGGTTGATCCCAAGAAGATTATAGTGATGAAAGAGTGGTCATTCCCTAAGTCCCTCAAAAGCTTGCATGGTTTCTTATGCTTGACAAGGTATTATTGTAAATTTGTGTTTAATTATGATAAAATTGATGGACCTTGTACTGCTTTGATAAAAAATAACTCCTTCAATTGGTATAAATTTGTAGAGGTGGCCTTTAATGTGCTCAAAACTACCATGTGTTCCACTCCAATTTTGGCCTTACCAAATTTTTACAAACACTTTACTGTAGAATGTGATGCCTCAAGCACAAGCATAGGTGTAATTTTGATGCAAGAAGGTCACCCCCTAGCATTCATCAGTAAGCAACTTATTGGGTGTAATCTAGCTAAATTGACATATGAAAAAGAAATTTTGTCTATCCTCCATGTTGTCTAACAGTGATGTCCTTATATGTTGGACCATAAGTTCTAGATAAAAATAAATCATCATAGCCTAAAATATTTTTTTCAATAAAAGGTGTCCTCCGTTGAACAACAAAAAGGGGTGGCAAAGATGCAAGGATATGACTATGAGACTGTCTACAATAAGAGTAAGGAAAATGTGGTAGTAGATGCCCTCTCCCATCAATATTAAGAGGAAGGATATATTTTTCTCTTTTCATATTGGTTCCAAATTGGATAGATGAAATTTAGAATGAATGGGCTACTACCCCTACAATTAAAGATATCATTTAGTAATTGGAACAAGATCCATAGTTAATGTCAAGTTTCTACTAGACAAGCCAAATCTTCACTGTCATGAATAAATTTATTTACTCCTCAACTCAATTCTCAAGCCTCAATTACTACTAGAATTGCACTCCTCCCCTATAGTAGGACACTTAGGTTTCTTGAAGACCTATAAGCAAGTAAAACAAGATTTCTTCTGGGATGGTCTTAAGTAGGATGCTAAGGCATTTGTAGTTGAATGTGATGTGTGTCAAAGGAATAAAGGGGAAACTCTCAAATCCCCAAGATTGTTGCAACTACTTCCTATCCCCAATCATGCTTGTATTGATATTTATATCAATTTCATTATTAGTTTTCCACCCTTGGGTGGTAAATAGGTCATCTTGGTGGTGGTGAATCACTTGTCCAAATATTCACATTTCTGTGCATTACCTCACCCTTACATTGCTTCTATGGTTTCTCAACACTACTTGGATTCAATCTTCAAACTCCATGGGATGCCTCATTCTATTGTTAGTGATCATGATCCATCCTTTACCAGTAAATTCTAGCAAGAGTTTTTTAAGTTGCAAGGAACTACCTTGAACATGAGTTTGGATTATCATCATCAAATTGATGTTCAAACAAATATTGTCAACAAGTACGTTAAGACTTATTTGTGTTATTTTGTGGCTAAGCAATAGAGATTGTGATCCAAGTGGCTAGCTTTGGTTGAGTGGTGGTACAATACAACTTATCATAGTACTTCCAAAATGGCTCCTTATTAGGCCCTCTATGTACTCTCCCACCCTCCTTTTGTACTTATGATTTAGGTTCTTCTAAGGTTGCAACAATTGAAAGCATTTTGGCCAAGTGTGAAGACATCTCTTGTCTAATTAAGACCAATCTAACACTATCCCAAAATTGCATGAAATAACAAGTGGATCACCATAGGATAGATTGCACTTTTGACATCGCTGATTGGGTTTTTTACATCTCCATCCCTACAAGAAACTTTCATTATGAGACAAGCGTGGTCACAAGTAAGGTCCCAAATTTTATGGTCCCTATCAGGTGATCCAACACATAAGAGAGGTGTCATACAAGTTGGAAGTTCCAACTTCTTCTCAAATCCACCTAATTTTTTATGTCTCTTTTCTCAAGAAAGTGACTGGGACTGTTACTTGCTTGCCAATAGAGCTACCTAAATTGGATGAGAAGAGGTTGATATATTTGTAACTTGAGGCTACCTTCACAATAATTCTATTGAGGATTTATTAGTCTAGTGTAAGGGCTTGCAACCTGAAGATGCCACATGGGAGCTTGCTAGCATTCTCTCTAGGTTTCCTCATCTCAAGCTTTGAGGGTAAATATTTTTGAAGGGGGGGCAATATTATGTATCCCATTCTAGGATACTTTATGATAACTAGTACTAAATGGGTATATATGCATTGTAAGTTTCCCTTAGGTAGCATTAATAAAGGGATGCATATGCTTTGTAAGACATCCCACTAGTTGTTAGTATAAAGTATTAACCCACATGCATGGGATGGTAGTAGGTTCCTTTGGTAAAACTATATATTGTAATGACTTCTCAATTGAAATGCATCTTGGAATATTACAATTAGACTGTATGCTCTATTTGGAGGTTGCCCCCTTGAAGTGGTGTTGCAAAGATAATAAAAGCATTTATATTTCACTCCTTTCTATAATATTTCTGTGTTCAACATATTTTCTCTTATAGGTTCATTACAATATAAATCATGTTAAGTAATGAGTGTCATAAATACATTATGTGATAATCAAATAAACCATCGTGGATGATAGGCATGGTAAGCATGTGGGCTAGATATAAATGTGAAGGAATATAATTTTACCCCTAGCATGGGTAATTGAAAATGGTGATGTGGCCCACAATGGCCAAAAATACCCATTCAAGTACATAAAACACTAGGCTAAGCATATGTCACCATTTTTGCATTCAAGAGAACAAGCACATAATGGTCAAGGTAAGGAAATTGGTGCTTGGTGGTAATATGGATCAATATAGTGTAAGGCAAGTTGTGGTGTTCCTAGTGTGACTCTTGGTACATGATAAGCATGCTAGCACATAATAAGATAGGGGAGGTGTAATGCATAATGCCCCTCCAATGTTATGATGTGGCTCTTAGACCATGGTTAGGCATGTGAACACAATGATATAAGATGTGGTCTTGAGAGTGTACATTAAAGTGGTTGCCCTACATGGGCAAGGTATTGTGATGAGGTGCAAATAGTATAATTGGCATAAGCAAGGTAACAGGTGATGTATAGCCTCCCAAGTGATACGGTAGGATGGCCCTTAGTGACCGGATAATATCATGAAAATCAGAAATTGGTAATCAAATTAATGGATAAGAATGCAAGTGAATTATATAAAAATAAGTCCTAAGGTATATTAATCTTAGGAAATATTATATTATTTCCTATGTACTAAATAATCATAAATAAAATAAAATATCAGAAATGCAACACTAAAAAAAAATCTGACTTATTTATAGCTAATATAATGAGTTGGGAATGGAAACACACAAACTTCAAAAGATAAAGGGGAAATGAAACTTAAAATGGAGTGCATTCACCTATTAAATATCAAATTGAAGCTAGAAACAAAGTCAAAAGGGTGTAAGAGTGATCTAATGAAATTTTTGGTACCATCGAATGAGTTTTCTAAAAGTGGGGCACTTCTACAATGGAAGAGTGACACAAGTGTCCTAGTGTCTGACAAGTTTGAATGTGCCCTCTTGATGATGAAATATTTCATAACTGAGCTAGGGGACAAGAAACATTGGTTGTGGTGTTCCTTATTGAGTATATGCTAACTTTCCACAAAAGCACTAATAGGAAATCAACAAGTGTGTGTAAACATAGTGATGATTCTAGTAATATGTGTAACAAAGGTAACTATTGATGGTTCTTTTAGATTTGGATGTGTTATCAGGAAAATGGGATAATAATCAAATGAATTTATAAACCCAATAACTCAATGAAATGTGCAAGAAACAAATAATAAAGATAAGTAAACAAACTTACAGTGCTTTTGTTACCTGGTGGCTTCCATTGTTCACCTATTCCCTTTTGATCTTTTGGTGATGAATGTAGCCCTCAGGAAGCTTGCTTCCTCGCTTTGATTCCTCAAGATGACAAAGGAGAAATGGCTTGGATACTTTTTGTTGTGAAGGTGAGCTTCAACACAATATGGGATGAATAGTGTATGGTGTGGGAGTGGGAGTGCCAATGGCGCACTGTGGATTCGACAGAGTAATCTTACTTGAAAGCTTCATTATATGAAATGGAAGAATAGAGGGGTATTTATAGGATTTTGCGAGAGAAGATCAATGGTGTAGAAGAAATAAGAAGATCAATGGTAGAGGATGTTCGAGAGAACGTGTGCAAACAGAAGAAGGACATGTGTCATTCAAAAGGATGCTTTGTTGAGTTAACTGCTTTCTTGATGAGGATGAGCTTTTATTTCTTAAATTAGAATATATTTTTCTAATTTAAGAGTTTTGTTGATGAAACAAGATTGCTTTAAATTAGTTAACTCAGCCTTTTGCTTTTGCATGACAAGGAAGATTTATTTTTGGAAGATTTGGAAGATAAGAAAGCAAAATTAAATAAATAAATTTATTTAATTGTTTGTGCAAGATTTTAGAAGAATAAATAAAATATTTGATTATATTTTATTTTTGGAGATTTAATTTAAATAAATTTTGCATTTTATTTAAATTTGGAAGAATGGATGATTTAATTAAATAATTAAAATTATTTAATTGCTTAGAAGAATAAAGTTGATATTGATGAAATTAATTAATTAAATAAGTATAATTTATTCAATTAATGGGAGAAAATGAATCAAATAAATAAATAGATTTATTTATTTATTGATAGAGGAATATTAAGATGAAATAAATATTTAAAATATTTATTTAGGTAGAGTCATGTCATTTTTAGGTGTATACATTTTGCCCCTCTTTGATGCAATGTGTTTTATCATGTTGTTTCAAAGAATAAGAATTTTTGACAATGATACATGCCCCAGTTTGCCCTTGGTACAAGTTTAACGACAGGATGCCCCCTTGGGAGATTAGACGAGAAGAAGGTAGAAAGCGTGAGATGGACAATCTCATGAAGAAGAAGGTGGAAAGCAGGTTAGGATGGAGAAATATAGGACATGGTTTGGAGGAACAACTATGGGAAGTAGTCACAATTGTCACACAGTCAACTATGGTTCACTTGCTATATATAGGAGTTGGGTCCACAAGTCCTATTCATTTGCACACTTGTCCTTAGTTGATTTGTCTTTGAGAGCTTAGGAGAGTAGAGGAGCTAGAGTAGTTGACAGAGATATGGATATTCCGCGCAAGGAGCACCGATTTGAGCAAGTTTGACGGTTCGATCGGCCACCTGAGGTAGGACCACTGGTATGTAGTTCGATAAAAACTTGCTAAAAGTCATTTATTAGGCCAATAAATGCTTAGGAAAAATAACTAGGACATATGCGCCGAACTGCAGTTTGGTACATATGCGCCCCAAAATGGGGCATATGCCAAGAAATTACGCATCTAAGTGTTTGCGCGACGCATATGATAAATGTGCGCATATAGGCCAGGAATTGGCACATCCACTGTGGAACTGCACATGTGACAGAAAAAGTGGCGTATGTGCCAGAACGACGCATATACGTCAAGGATTGGTGCATTCACGGTGAAGTAGCGCATTTGATATGAATCAGCGTATTTGCTACTGGGTTTGATGCATTTGCACTAGGATAGTTAGTTGACTTAACAAAATTAACCCAATTGGCACCTTGATCGATGCGTCAATTGATAAACGATCTCTGAGATTGTCAAGAATCTAGTCAAGAGATGTTATGTTGTTTTGATTAATTTGATATGTTAAGTGAATGATAGGATAGTTTGATTGCTTTGAGTAGGTTTTCTTGGATATGGGTTTCTTTGACGCTATGCTTTGCTTGGTTACAGGAGGATATCTGTGATACCTTGATGTCATGAGAGCAGTTCCCTTTACCGCTGTTGTAGCGGTTTATGCTGACAGAGATGGACCGTGACGCTCTTGGTGCTATGGGTTTGCATTACATTTGTTTCATGTCGAGGTTCGTACAAACCACAGTTTGTTGACTGCAGCGGTGGAACGGTTCCATAATGAGGATGGGACATTCCATCTACCGACCAGGGAGATGATGATCACTCTCGAGGACGTGTACAAGATTTTACACCTCCTTATTCAGGGAGAGTTGGTAGAGTATGATCCACAGCGTGATATGGGATTGGCCGAGTATAGACGCATTTTTGATCACCCAGAGCTGGTTGAGCAAGTGATTTCATGGCAGGACGTTCATGACTGCTATGACTACTTCCTGGGGATAGTGGCAGGATTGATCAGTGGAGTAGTATGCCCCGATAGGAGGTCACACGGGTTCCCGATTGGCTGGGGGAGGGTGCTGGAGAGCATGATTACCGATGAGACTTGATACTCATTGGGTGTGTGTGTGCTAGCACACTTGTATAGGGATATGCACCAAGTTGTGTATCACAGAGGGGCCAGCTTGTCAGCAGGTGTGTCTCTTTTGCAGTTTTGGTTGTGGGAGCACATAGCGATCGCGCGACTGATATTTGTTTTTCATAGGTAAAGAGGGGAGCCATACAGTTATGGGTATGCAGGTGTTATTTCCTAGCACAAGCTAGGAAAGCTCAAGTATTGGAGACACACGCTAGATAACGTGGATGTAGTTATCTGGTGCCCATACTTAGACTGCGAGGAATGGGAGGATGAGGATGATAAGTCATCATATTGTTTCCAGACTCAGTGGCTTATTGGAAAGACGTGGTACATACTAGAGCGTTAGATTGTCAGTAGAGTACAGAGGCAATTTGGCAGAGTGTAGGACAGGCAATAGGGGCAGGTGCGATTTGTGAGGACCCATGCAGAGAGACTGAGGTGGGGTCCTGTGGCATCGTATGAAGAGGCCTTGGCATACTTTCATCAGATCCTCTATGCAGCTTTGCCTATGAGGATGGAGATAGTAGATGTGGGTATGACTACAAACTATGAGGAGTGGTTTGCCACTCAACCATTTCCCAGATATTCAGGACTTGGAGAGTTGGTTCCTCAAATAGACGAGGAGGATTCAGATGATGAGGGTGGGGTAGGCAGGAGGAGGAGGGGGAGACAGAGGGGGGAGAGAGAGGGTCAGGGATATGATGGTGGAGATGGAGGAGGAGGTAGACTGAGATAGAGGAGGAGGTCGGGGGAGGGACCTTTGGGTTAGCAGCATGTTGCGCAGTCGCAGGCTGCAGGGCAGGTGCAGGTGCTAGTACAATAGGTGGCACAACAGAGACAGATGTCACCACCACAGCAGGTGGCATGACAGCAGGTGTAGGGATAGGGAGAGTAGGCTCCCCAGCCTAATGTACAACAGTAGGCTATTGTTGCATTACAAGGTTAGGTTAGGCAGCTGAGGGCCCACCTAAGAGTAGCTGAGTCTCAGAGAGAGGCAGATGCAGGATAGATATCAGAGATCTCTAGAGAGCAAGACTCAACCTTGGTGAGGGTGCGAGTGATCAGAGTGGAGAGAGATGCAGTAGTGGCAGCCCTGGGTACAGATAGTGCTTCAAGCTTTCTAGTTACAGAAGTGCAGTAGGCACAGACACAGCTGACACAGGTACAGACATAGCTGGCCTAGGTATAGGGTGAGCTTGCCAGAGCGTAGGTTCAGACTCAGTACTACAGAGGATTATATCACAGGGCAGTGCTGGTGGAGTAGCGTGTGCTTAGTTACAGGAGTCAGTCTATGGCATCTCAGAGAGTAGGTGGATCTTGATCTGTGGGATCAGTGAGAGGCCCCCAGTAGTTAGGGGGGATAGAGGAGAGGGTAGTGCAGGGAGCAGTGCTCCACGATAGCAAGGTTAGCCAGATTTTGACACTTGTACCAATTTTTAGCTTGATGTACACATTTTTGATGGCTTAGATAGTCGGCTATGTATTATTTTGCCCTGAGATATGTATCATTATCTTTTTTGTACTTTGTATACATTTCATGACATGACTCTGAGAGAGACAGATATTATGATATATTATACATTTGGACATGTTTTATGTTTATATGATGATGCAGTTATTGATGTTCTACATGCACGTGTTCTGTGTTTATATGCTATGGATGCAATCTATCTTATGATGCTCTGTATATGTGATGCATATTTATATGATGTTAATGCAATCTTAGATGGATTAGGATGATTTGATATACAAATGCAAATGTGAAATGTTATTGATATGATTATGCAGCTTCTATATGTATTTGTCTATGTTTTTGATTTTTTGATATGATATACGGATGCAAATGTATGTGGATGATCTGATGCACTTATTATGTATGCAAATGATTTAATCATGTGAATGACTATCTCATGTGATATGATATGTTATCTATGCTATGTTTTTGATATGTCCAAATGTACTCAATCGACACAGAGGTGATATAGATAGGTCGAAGAAAAGGAATGAAAGAAATACAGGCTTTCATTTGATACTCTACAGGATTACATGGATGATATGGATTTCTAGATATGGGATGGATGTGGATGCTTTGTCATCATTAGAGTGCAAGTACTTTTCTTTCATCATTGGGCACTTTTTATTTCTTTTCTCTTTTTGAAATGTTGTAAGAAAATACAAGCATCTAGGTATAATTAAACCGAGATGACCTGAGTCTTCCTTACATGGATTTTGATATAGCAAGTTGATACAAGCATCTAGTCAAACTTGAATCTAGATGACCTGAGTACCTCTTACGTTTCAACAAACAAGGATTGCCCCTTTTCATGTTCAGACCTTCGAAGTCCTCGATGATCTTTTGCTGATCATGTCGTTAGACAAAAGTCGTCACATTACTAAAGGTTGATCCACAAACAACAGACAAAGAAAAATATTATGCCCCCATCATAGCATCTCTAGCTTTTGGCATCCTTGAGTAGCATAGGAAGACATAATGACAAAAATCTAAGACCTTGTAAGTTAACTTGTTCACAAAAACATTCTTGCATTAGATGTGTCTTCTTGCCATAATCAATATAGAATTAGTCTGAGTGTTTTGGTATATGTTTGCTTTGGATAGGTTGATGTTTTGCATCAAGACTTTTGTTTTTTTGGGAAGCTTGCTTTACTGCATGGTTGTCTAGTGAAATGTATCGCAATCCTTATTGGTATCCTCTTAGAACATGTGGTATTCAAGAATCCAAATCCGCAACTAGGTCGAGGAGTTTGCCCCCAGTTTAGACAAAGGATTGACTTATTATGGGCGACATGACAAACAGATATGGAGAGACGGACCCTAAGGGACTAACCTAGTGCCTCGGGGGCTCATTGCTAAATGGCCTTTCCTACGTGACGACGTAGAGGCAATGTAGTTCAGGGTGAACCCGATGGATCTAGGACCCAGGCGATGACAAAGATGCAGAAATGACATGGACCTATAGGACAGATGACACCTGAATGGAAAGGATAGGAAAGAAGGGGAGCGGAGCCTCGGGGATGCATTGAGAATGGCCTTGCCTACGTGATAACTCAGAGGCGATGTAGTTTGACAACGACTGAAGGATCGGTTCAAGATGAACGATACCATGGATACAAGAGAATTAAGGTCATAACAGATGGAGGAAGTGGTTTGTCATAGATAGCACCTGTTTACCAGGTTTTTACCACTTTCTTTTATTTACACGAAAGCTAAAAGTACACATGACACCTGTTTGCCAGGTTTTCACCAAAGGACGATTTTTCTTGCTATTTTTTTAATCATTTTTCAATTTTTTTGCTATTTTCTAGACTCCCTTGCATTGGGGTTTAGGTATAGAACTTGCAAAGGTGCATGCTATTGATAGGGTCATCAAACAGTTCGCCTTCAGATGTAGCCAATTGATATACTCCTGACCCATAGGCTGAAATGATGACATACAGACCCAGCCAATTGGGTTCGAACATGCCTTTCTTTTCTCGATCTTGCTGATTTCTAGGATTTTCTCTAAGGACTAGATCACCAACTTGGAATACTCAGGGTTTTACCCTGTGGTTGTAGCTTCTGGACATCCGTTGTTGATAATCTTTTAGGTGGTTAAAGGCCTGTTGCCTTTTCTCTTCAAGTAGCTCTAATTCTTGAAGTCTAGACACTCTGTATTCTTCATCAGATATGAGACCTTTTAACGAAACTCACAAGGATGGGATCTTGACTTCAATGGGAAAGATGGCTTTGGATCCGTAGACTAGGGAGTATGGTGTTGCACCTATGGGTGTGCGGATACTTGTACGATAGGCCCATAGCACTGGATTTAATTGGATATGCCAATCACGACTGGCATCATTAACAGTCTTTTTTAGAATTTTCAGTATAGTTTTATTTGATGCCTCTGCCTGGCCATTGCCTTGGGGGTAGTAGGGGGTAGAAAAATGGTGCTGGTTATGGAATTTGTCACATAGTTCCCTGACATCTTGATTTTTGAATGGTCGTCCATTATCCGTGATAATGGATGAAGGGATACCATAGCGACAAATGATATAGTTCAAGATAAAGGAGGCAATCTGCTTGCCTATGATATTGGCTAATGGCACGACTTCAATCCAGTTTATAAAGTACTCAGTGGCTGTGATTATGAATTTATGGCCATTGGATGGAGGGTGAATCTTGCCCACTAAGTCAAGTCCCCACTGACAGAAAGGTCAAGGAGTCATTAATGGCTGTAGTTCCTGTGCTAGTGCATGTATCAGGTTCCCATGGATTTGGCACTTCTTGCACTTCTTTAGAAAATGATAGAAATCTTGTTCCATGTTTGGCTAGTAGTATCCCATGCATATGAGTTTCTTGGCTAGGGTAGGGCCACTAGAGTGGGTCCCACATATACCATCATGCACTTCATTAAGGGTGGTTTGATATTCCTCACTATCAAGACACCTAAGGAAAGTACCATCGAGACCTCTATGATATAGGGTATTGGCGACAATGGCATACCGGGATGCCTGACGAATGAAGGTTTATTTTTGGTTATTAGAGAGATCGGGTGGGAGGGTATTCTCTTTAAGATAGGCAAATATTTTTCCATAGAGGGGGGAGTCAGTTCCAACAATGTAGCAAATGATATGGGATTTAGGGGTGTCATATGCAGGATGGGATGCTGGCCCTACCAAGAACTCATAACGTGATTGATTATTTGGAATATCAAGGAGAGATGCAATCATTGCCATGGCATTTGCAGCTTTGTTCTCAATCCTTGGTATCTGTTCAAAACAGATCTTGACAAAGTACTCTTTGAAGTCATCTACCATCCATTTGTAAGGGATTAATTTCTCATCTTTTGTCTGGTAGTCGTCATTTACTTGATTTATGACCAGCTGTGAGTCACCATACACCTGAAGTTCTTAGATATTCCATTCAACTGCTAGCTTGATGCCAATGACTAGGGCTTCATATTCTGCCACGTTGTTAGTGCAAGGAAAGAGTAATCTGTAGGATTTAGGAATGGTATCGCCACTAGGGGTGATTAATAAGATGCCTGCTCCTAATCCATGCCGAGTATATGAGCCATCGAAATACATTTTCCAGGTTGTTGTGGTTATGTGAAAGATAAACTCATCTGGAAATTCAAAACTCAAAGGGCTATCATCTGTTAGAGGTGCATCTGCCAGTTGATCTGCAAGTACTTGGCCTTTTATTGCTTTATTGTCTACATATTCGATGTCGAACTCATTGAGAAGCATGACCCATTTGGACAATCTACCTGTTAGGGCTGCTTTGTTGAGTAAGTACTTGAGTGGATCAATTTTTGCTACCAGTTTGACAGAATGTGACAACATGTAATGTCTCCACTTTTGTGAGGCGAAGACCATAGTGAGGCATGCTCTTTCAATTGGTGTGTATTGTAGTTCATACCCAACAAGTGTTCAGCTGATATAGTAGATCGCTTGTTCTTTCCCTTCATAATTTTATTGTGCGAGGAGAGCTCCCAGAGCTGTTGGTGTGGCTGAGATATACAACAACAGAGGTTTTCCCTGAATCGGTGGCATCAATACAGGTGGTTTCATTAGATATTCTTTTAACTGCTGAAATACCTGTTCACATGAATCATTCCATTTGAAAGGGACATTCTTATATAGGAGGTGGGAAAATGGGTGGCACTTGTCTGCCAATTGAGAAATGAACCTTCAGATAGATTGTAGTTTTCCTTGTAGAGACCTTAGCTGAGTGAGATTCTTAGGAGGTGGCATTTCCATGATGGCCTTTACTTTAGCTGGGTCAACTTCGATTCCATTGGCGGACACTATGTATCCAAGTAGCTTACCTGAGGTAACTCCAAACATGCACTTCTTCGGATTGAGGTGCACATTAAACTGTTCTAGTCTTTTGAAGATTTTGTCTAGTACTGCCAGGTGTCCTTCTCTTGTGAGTGATTTTGCCAGGATGTCATCAACATAATCTTCCATTATAGTGTGCATCATGTCGTGGAAGATTGTGGTCATAGCTCTATGATATGTTGCACCAGCATTTTTTAAACCAAATGGCATGACACACCAACAATAGGTGCCCCATGGACATGTGAATGCAGTCTTGTGTTGATCTTCAGGTGCAATTTTGATATGGTTGTATCTGGAGAAACCATCCATTAGTGATAGCATGGTGTGCCCTGCCATGAGATCTACAATAATGTCAATGTTTAGCAGGGGAAATCATCTTTTGGACAAGTTTTATTCAGGTCTCTGAAGTCATTACATATTCAGACTCTGCCATCTAGTTTGGCAACTAGTACTATGTTTGAAATCCACTCAGGATAGTCTATTGGTTTGATGAATCCAACATCTAATAGTTTCTTTAGCTCTTCTTTCACCATCAGGGCCACATGTGGGTGCATCTTTCTAAGTTTTTACATTACTGGCTTAGCTCCTAGGGCTAAGGATAGGTGATGCATTATGATATTTGGATCTAGCCCTGGCATATCCACATATGTCCATGCAAAATTGATTTGTTTTCTTTTGAAGAATTCAGTGAACGCTAGCTTTTCTTGTGCGGTTAGAGACTATGCCATGTGAATCATCTTGGGACTATCACCTGTGCTGACATTGATCTATTATGCTGGTTCCATCAATATTGAAGATCTCTCCTGATGTGTGAGATTGGGTAGAGGGTCAAGTCTTCCATCCTTCAGCGCCTCAGAGAGGTTTTCACAGTTAGATACATCTATATTTTTACTTTTTTCATGATCTAACACTGCCGCAGAGCGGTTTTCACCATTAGATCTTTCTTTCATTTTTACATTTTTGAGACTAAAAGGCTTGGTACTCTCTCCAAAATAGGCATTGTCATTGAGTTCTATGGCGTAGCTAGCCCTATGGTCCCCTGCAGGTATATGATCTCTAAGCTCAAGATAGTCTATGATGGCTTCATCGTTCTGAAAGGTATCAAGCTCAGGGGTAGTATCTTGTAAGTCCCAATCTATGAGTTCGGGGTGCAACAATGGTAAGGGGTCATTGGGTTGGTTTGGTTCGATGGTATTGATGGTTAAGATAGAGGTGTTGTGGTGGTCATTATAAGCATGGACAAAGTCTGCGATGGTACTCTCCATTAGCTGATCTGTCAAGGGAGGTATCATTCTTTCCTCACGACTTTCACTATCGTTATTACGTGGGTTAGACTCTAGTGGTCTAGCCCTTGGGCCTTGTCCCTTAGTTGCATGGTTTGGGTCATACTCGTGGACAAAATCAATATCCTTTTCATCACAAGATAGCTCTGAGAGACTATCCCATTCGTACTCGTTGGAGTCAGTCTTACTCCCCATTTGCAGTTGGTGAATTTGATCAACCAGATTAGTAGCAGATGTTTCTGGTTGTTTGCCTTTATGCTTATTTTCTCTATTGGTTCTTGTTGTACCAGTGTAACCTAGCCCTGTAGTGTCTCGGGCTATCAAGGTACGAGGTTGGATGGGTTCAGTGATACCATCTTTTCTTGAACCAAGTGGACCGTGTCCTTCATAACCCATTCTCTATAGCATTTGGAATCCTTGACCATATTGCTTAGTTTGTATCATGGAGTGATGGTCTTGTTGTGTTGATAGACTGATTTCATCCTTATATAACCATTGAAGGATATCTTTTTCATCGCTCTCATCTTCAAGGCTTCCCCATTTGATAAACAGACCTTTGGTAGGTTTGATTGTCTTGGATTTGCTCAGGGTAGGTCTTCCATAAGATTTGGGAGATAGGGAAAGTTGTGCTAAATAGAGGGATTAGGAGATTGTGTACTCACCCAGGCCCTTATCTTTGAGTTTGAGGTCAGGTTGGGAAGATTTTGATGTGGAAGCAAGTGAAGTTGGGCCAACCCAGGATGAAGATGAAGTAGAGGCACGATTATGAGGAATTACAACTTCAGGTTTAGAGTGAATGGAGTTGCAATATTGAAATGGGTTGGGATCACCTTGGATGGTGATCTCTTGGCCTTCATAGGGGAATTTGATACACTGGTGGTATGTAGATGGCACTGCTTTCAGAGCATGTATCCATGGTCTCCCAAGAAGAATATTATATGCAAGCTCTATATCGAGGACTTAGCATGCCACATCTTTTACTATAGGTCCCACTCTGATTGGTAAAATAATTGTTCCCTTGGAAGTTCTCTCCTCCTCATCATAGGCTTTGATAGTGATTTTATTTTTTGGATCTATAGCTTTCTCTGCAAACCCCAATGCAAGGATTAGCTTCAAGGTGCAAATATTCAAACTAGCTCCTCCATCGATTAGAACCCTTTTTATCTTGTGTTTGTGGATGAAGGCTTCGGTATGAAGAGAGGCGTTATGAGGTTGGGTAATTGACATATCCTCCTTTTCAGTGAATGATAGGGAGTGAGGTGAGGTAATGTGACCTACCATGGTTTGAAACTATTCTTTGGCAATGTTTGTCGGAATGAAGGCTTCAGAAAGAGCCTTTGTCAAGTATGGCCCTATGGGACGAGGACAGACGTAGAAGTTTTAGGATGGAGATATGTGCAGGTGTTTTATGGAGTTGATCTAGTATATTGTACTGATTAGCCGAAGAGGCAGGGGCTCCTCTAAGAGTGACTCTATTACTGCAGGTGGTAGCATTACAATCTGAGTCTTTGTTTATAGTGATCACATTGATGTGTGGATCACTTTCCAAGATGTGATTAACAACATAGTCAAATGACACGTTTGTGTAATTGGTGTTGTTAGTTCCACTGTTGTTTTGGTTGGAAGACCCTCCTTGCTCATAGTTGGGAAGAGGATCCTTGAATGCCCGGTGATCATTATTAGAGGTATGTCCATCAAGTGATACTTTGTTTTGCTCTATCAAATCTTGGATGGTGTGCTTGAGCACAATGCAGTCATTGGTTTTGTGCCCCCTGTTTTGGTGGTACTCACAGAAATCATTGTCATTCCACCAAGGAGGTTTGACTTTTGGTTCATATTCCCACACTGTTGGAAGTGTTATGATCTTACTTGTGATTAACTTCTGTAGGGTGGTTTCCAATGATTCTCCCAAAGGTGTAAATTTTCTCCTAGGTTGAAAGCTTGTAAACCGTGATTTAGTGTTTCTTGGTTTATTTTGCAGGGGGTTGTTTTGCGGATTCAATAAGTTAAAGATTGGTTATTTTGGTGCCGCATTCTTGGCATCTACCACCCCATCATTCACAATGTTTTTGTTCTTTGTCCAGAATCTTGGTTTATCTACATTGGTATTGGTACTAGGAGTGTCCTTATAAAGCTTTATTTGACCTTTTGCAATTAAAGCCTTTTCGATGATTAGACCCATCTCAATGACCTTATTAAAGGAAGTAGGACATTGGATTTGTATTTGATAGCTTAGGTCAGTTTGTAAGTTATGGACAAACATTTCTAGCATTTGTTTTTCGGGCATTTGATGTGGGCACTTACTTGCTAACTATCTCCATCTTTGTAGGAAGGTGGTGAAAGATTCTCCACCTTTTTGCTTGGTGTTACAAAGGTCTAAGATTGAGGTGTCATGCTCAATATTGTAGGAGAAGTGTGTGACAAATTTGTCCACAAGTTCATTAAAGGTTCTAATGCTGGGCGGTAGTCTAGAAAACTACTCCATGGCTTGTCCTCCTAAGATTCTTGGAAACAGTTGCATAAGATAAGTATCATTGTGGGCGACTTCAAGACACACAACGTTAAATTCCCTAATGTGGCCCCTTGGATCACCCTTTCTTCGATATTTATCAAATTTTGGCACCTCAAATTTAGAGGGGAAAGGTATCATGATAAAGGTCCTATCAAAAGGATATGGTGAAATATCCTCTAGGGAATAATGCTTAGTTGATGTTCCTGTTTGCATGTCTGTGAATTGTTGTTGTAAAGCTTGTATCTGTTGGGTCATTAAGCTTAAGGCGTTCGTAGAATCAATGGTTACTTTGCTTTTGTCTATGGGTACTTCCTCTCATGAGCTTCCCTCAGGGTTTATTTCTTCCTTAGGTTCTTTTAGAGCTTCCACATCAAAATCTTTAGGAAGTTTGACTCCTAGTTACGCTAAGTGAAGAAAGAATTTAGTAGGGTCTTAGGCAAGTACCTTATCCATTATGCATTGAAACCTTCAGTCTTGCTGAGTTTGGAGAATCTCTTCCAAAGAAATTTCCTCATTGCTGTCGTGAGAGGACGGAATAGTTTTTTTTGCTATTTCAATCTATTTTTGTTTTTGGGCCCTCATTAAGACCATGCAAGGTGACTTGAGATGGGATGGAGTGAGTTTGAAATATTTTAGCAAGAAGCGATAAAATGCCAAGGTTTGAACAAGGTTTTCCTTAGATTAATTTAGATTAATTGGTGTCAAACAAGTTGGGTAAACAAAACGATAGTTAAAAGCAAGGATGATAGAAATCTGGTTACTTGATGTAGACTAGTTTTGTAGAAGCCACTAGTAGAGTTTCGAGAGAAAAGGATGATTGATCCTTAATAGTGGAGACTCACTAGGTTTGTTTGAGGATGATGTGATCAAGAATAGCTTGGTACTAACCTAGTTTTTAGATATCTTGCTTAATTTTGGAAAAGCTTGGATGATGTGTGCGTGGGAAAAGTGGCTAAGGTGCAGAAAAAAGGAATGAGGTGGTTGACTTGCATGATTTTAATCAGATCTTGGAAAAACTAAGACAAGTTTGAAATGGGTTCTTGAAAAGTTGAAAGTTTTTCTCCTAGTAAGTATGGAACAGCTCTCTGGAATGGATGCGCAACAGTAAATGTGCCAGAACAGAAGGCAAAAGCACCACAAGTCTAAGCACATGTGCAGATCTGGTAGATTTTATATGCGTCGTAATAGTAATTAAATGTGCAACAAGTCTAAATGGATGCGTAGTAGGTTGCAGCGGATGCGCCATTCTAGTTTTCAGTTTTGTTTTTGCAGAGTTTTCAGTACATTTCTCAAAAATTTCTCTTTTTGGTTGAAAACTTGGTCTCTTTTTGAATTTTGATTTTTAATTATGGCAGATAAAGACACATCAAGCGCATAGAAGTTTTCATGATTTTTATCTTTTATTATTTTTTTGTATTTTTGTGGACTTTTTGACACAAGAATGATTACAACCTAGGCTGGAAAGGATAGTATTTGTGGAGTCCCCTAGCTGTGCATATTCAAAGCGTGTAGCTCTAGGATCTGGTAGCACCAGTTCCCCTCCACGGTACTCATTTCTCATGCATACCAGATCAAGGTTTCCTTAGGCTCATACCCCCACCGAACCTTAGGATTGTCCCTTCTACCTCTACTAAGAATCACATGAATCGGGGATGCTTCAAAGGTCCCACCTTTTGAGCCAACAAATAGAGGATTTTGGTATACTAGAGAATGGCTAAATAATCAGGGCAACCATTCAAGTGGTTACACGTGCGGTAGCACTACGCTCCGTTATGGAGTCTCCCAGCCTCCAAGGGTTACATCTTGGAGTGTTTTGGGGGAGGTTGGCTATCGGTATAACATAGCAACACTCATTATAGGAAGCTTTCGCCTCAAGCACAACTTATTTAAAGTGGATTGGTAGGGCTTGGCTTTAGCCTGTTACCACTTAGGGTCGTTCCCACTTGGACAGGCGGGCATCCAAGGGCAGGCCCCTCTAAAGGTTATACACAAAGAATAACAAGTCTGGTGTTCTAGTCACCCAGTAAAGGGGAGAGCATAAGCCTAGTGTCATTCAACAGACATAGTGAACAGTGGTTCTTTCACCCCTATTTAAAAAGAAAAAAACTATATGTGTTACACTACTTGGGCACTCACACATTTGTTAACTTTGAAGTGATTAAATATAGAAATGGTTCTTCCTTTTTGTAAGATAGCAATGTTTTAAACTAAAAGAGATAGCAATGATGCAAAGATAGCAATGATGTTTGTTTACTAGCCTCCTAGTTAAGAACTATATGAGATTGGCATGCACAAATTGTTTTACTTTTTCCTCCTAGTTAATCTATGATGTGCGTTTTAGGGAAAATAAAACTAATTAGCTCTTAACCCTACACAAAAATCATAGAAATCAATCCTGCAAGATAAACGTCAATGTTAGAAAACCTATAAGAAAATCCCTAGAATCATCATGAAGAATAGATGCGCCGCTTAATAGTCTGTATGCACAGAAACAGAGACTATAAGCACATAATTACAAATACGCTAAGACAGGTGTCAAAAGTGCAGGAATAAAGGACATATGCGCTGTTAATTCAGATGCGTCGTTTTAGAGGATAAAAGTGCAATGTCTGGGAAAATGGGATAATAATCAAATGAATTTATAAACCCAATAACTCAATGTAAGTGAAATGTTATCAGGAAAATGGGATAATAATCAAATGAATTTATAAACCCATTAACTCAATGAAATGTGCAAGCAATAAATAATAAAGATAAGTAAACAAACTTACAGTGCTTTTGTTACCTGGTGGCTTCCATTGTTCGCCTATTCCCTTTTGATCTTTTGGTGATGAATGCAGCCCTCAGGAAGTTTGCTTCCTCGCTTTGATTCCTCAAGATGACAAAGGAGAAATGGCTTGGATACTTTTTGTGTTGAAGGTGAGCTTCAACACAATATGGGATGAATAGTGTATGGTGTGGGAGTGGGGGTGCCAATGGCGCGCTATGGATTCAACAGAGTAATCTTACTTGAAAGCTTCGTTATATGAAATGGAAGAATAGAAGGGTATTTATAGGATTTTGTGAGAGAAGATCAATGGTGTAGAAGTAATAAGAAGATCAATGGTAGAGGATGTTCGAGAGAACGTGCATGAATAGAAGAAGGACATGTGTCATTCAAAAGGATGCTTTGTTGAGTTAACTACTTTCTTGATGAGGATGAGCTTTTATTTCTTAAATTAGAATATATTTTTCTAATTTAAGAGTTTTGTTGATGAAACAAGATTGCTTTAAATCAGTTAACTCAGCCTTTTGCTTTTGCATGACAAGGAAGATTTATTTTTGGAAGATTTGGAAGATAAGAAAGAAAAATTAAATAAATAAATTTATTTAATTGTTTGTGCAAGATTTTAGAAGAATAAATAAAATATTTGATTATATTTTATTTTTGGAGATTTAATTTAAATAAATTTTGCATTTTATTTAAATTTGGAAGAATGGATGATTTAATTAAATAATTAAAATTATTTAATTGCTTAGAAGAATAAAGTTGATATTGATGAAATTAATTAATTAAATAAATATACTTTATTCAATTAATGGGAGAAAATGAATCAAATAAATAAATAAATAAATTTATTTATTTATTGATAGAGGAATATTAAGATGAAATAAATATTTGAAATATTTATTTAGGTAGAGTCATGTCATTTTTAGGTGTATACAAGATGTTTACACATGTAAATATGTTACTCAAAACTATAAGCAATGGAAAGATGAGTTGGTTTGGGGAATTAACCAACAAATCAATCTTTGGGTTATGGGTCAGCTCCTTTTCCTATCTAGCTTATAACAATTTCGTAAAGAAAAGAGATAGAGATTACTTAAGTGAATTACTAAACTAAAAGGTCATATGCCAAAGGAGATCTCTTTACACATTTAGCTAAGAACTAATGACTGACTACAACATAGTCAATAATGATAAAACAAAAACTATCACAATAACCACAATATTTCATGCATAACAACGATGAGTCAGAATTTTTAGAATAACAATCTCATAAAATGATGATTATGATATTGCCTTTTGAATTTAGAAAGATAGAAAATAGTTCAAGGGAAACAATCATAGAGGTCCTCTAGTGCTAAACATGAAAAGAGAGAAGCTAACACATCAGGCCGATAGGCTTGGTTACAAAAACTCTTTCTCCAAAAGAAAATGACTAACTATATATCACATGAGTACTGACTCACCACCCACTCAAAATATCTGCCTCTAGGACGTCAATGCCCATAATGATGATGCACACAATCATTTATGGAGAATATGACTTCTTCAATTCATTTGGTGTAAATGATCTCTTGGCAAATTTAGGGCACCACAGTAATACTTTGCATCACCTAAGCATTATGGTAGCAATCTTTTGTGGGTAAGATATTTTATCTTAATGAGTCTAAATTCAAACAATGGCAATTACTTATTGTTGTTTTCAATAATCCTGGCTAGAATACCTTGGGATCCTACATCATGTTGATGGGCCTTGTCATTAGTTGGCTCTATTTGAAGGGTGTTGGTGTTGCTTTATTCACTTGGAAGCACACGATCACATAGGTTGTTGGATGCAATTCACAAGTTGGAAAATCAGATAGTATGTAGGGAAGCATGATGCCAATTCCTTTTGATCCCTTATGAACTCTCATGGTGATGCCACATGGTTAGCACATTGACCACTTTTATATTTGATATTTCATAGGTGCCATGAAAGTTGAGACAACTCTAGGTCTTTATGCTAACTTTTCTACTAATGAGTTGGACCAACGGTGAGGGTCTCACATATTTATACTTCAGTCTTTTGTTGTAAGACCCATAAATAGTTAGATGAGATCTCCAAACTTGGTAGATCAAACCGACACATAGGGAAGCCCAAAACCTTCTTGACTTTGCAATCTAAATAACTCCCATGAAAAAATATAATATTTGTTAAGATTACAAGTATGCAAACAACCATATATAATAATAAACTGACTTAAAATAATTTCTAAATACTGAATAATATTCACAATACCTTATGCTCCTTCGGACCTTCCTGTGCATGGTGCGCCTAATCCTTCTTCTGCTCCAAGGATCTCTTCCAAAAATCATCACCGACAGAAAGATTTAAAACCTTCAGAGCTTAGGATTGGGCAGTATGGGTCTGCCCAACACTAATTCAGGTGTTCACAGCATGATGAAGGAGCCCTCAAACCCTAGCACGCAAGGCACTTTGGATCTATCCCCACAATCTGCAAGCAACCCACAGTTGAAATTCAAGGCAGCATTAGGCTTTAAGGACTCTCATTGTGCTATTTCTACAAAGAATTCTCCTTGCAAGTTTGGGCACTAGATGCCTCCTTTTCTTGTTCTCCAAGTGGATTCTATTTTGGAAATCTGTATGGACAACTTTGTCAGTGATAGAGAGGAGTACCTTCAAGATCATACCCTAATTTGCAGGCTTTTGCGAACTTGTCTGAATCTGCAATCTCTACATGCTTGGATAATTGATAACTGGAAAGAATATTTGGAGGAGGAAATTAGCATCTACCCATGTGCGAAAGGGTTTTTCATTTTGGAGTTTGAGTCTTTGAATGACAAGGAATTCGTTCTCAACATAGGTCCCTGGTTTTTTCAAGGTGATGTCCTTTGCACCAAGCCTTGGTTCCCTTCCTTTGACCCACGATCTGAGACCTTCTCATCCACATTTCTGTGGGTGTGATTACCTTATCTCCCCCTACAATTCTAGGATATTGATTGCTTGAAGGCCATTGCTAATGGTTTGGGAAAATACCATAGCATTTCAAAAGAAACAATCAACTACGAAAGCTCCATATGTGCTTGCCTATGTGTTGAAACGGATCTCTCCAAAGGGCTTCCCATAGTGGTTTCTTTGAAGGTTGGAAATAGAAATTGGAGACAAATTGTAGATTATGAAAAAATAGACTTCAGATGTAGGATATGTTTTTCTACAGATCATTCAACTTCTCAATGTAGGAAGAAGTTCACTCATGAGAGAGCTAATTCTTCAATTAATCAGCCCACATGGTGGGTGGGGATGGAATCACGACATTATGTCATTCCTCCCATAACTAAAAATGGTTCGGCTCACACACTTGAACCTCATGAAGCTGAATCTAAGTCTTGTGCACCATCTTCATTAGATCTTTTGCATGGGATCATGAAGGAATGCTATGTAGATACAGGTAGTTTTGAAGGCTCTTTGATCTCAATGAAGAATCCAACCACCCAGCCTAAAAATCTTGAGATCTCTCCAGTAACCCTTGAAGATCCAGAGGTCTTACATAGCGATGCAATCTCAAAAATCAACCATGAGCTGGAATCCCCAGCCGGAGAAGAAAAGGAATGGACAAAAGTGAAACGGAGGAAATCTCCATCACCAAAACCAAAACCTCAAATGGTTTTAGGATCAGAAAAAAAAAGTAAATATTCTAACTATGCTCTTCTGGGAAAGGGAAAATAGTGGACAAATAGAACACATCCTTGTTTGGGGGCCTTCTAGATCACATCAGATGTCCTTTTGGTTGCAAAGTTTGTGTCTTGTAGAATAGGGTTTATTTGACAGCACATCTTTGTGTTGTTCTTTGCTGCACCCCTTGTGGAAAGGGCATGCATTTAGTCAATTTTGGACCTTCATTTTATCAGGAGCTACCCCCTTGGTAGTACTTACCAAAAAAAAAGTATGCAAACAACCATAAGCATGAAATGACATATTTATACAAACATAAGGCTGAAAATATTATCAGTCACCTATAGTGGGAAATCCATTACAGTCTTGGTGACTCATAGGGGTGTTGGCAAGAGACACTATATGGATTCATGGTTGTTGTCATTGATGGCAACAAAGGTCATCCCACATATCCGCAATTCATGATGTGTCTCTACCGGAAGTCAGAATAAAGAATGTTGTGGTCCGGTGAAGAAGAACAGAGCATGTGGCAAGGTCCGACAGATTGGTCCGGACCTCTCAGTGGAAGTGTCTTGGTGCAGTACGGATTTGGGGAAGTCAAGAGGACTACCTTGAGTGGTATATTCCAAGGATTTAGCCTCCGGTGATGGACAAGGAAAAAGATATGAATGGTTGAGTACCGGATTCCTGAGAGACAGTGAAAACAGAGGAAGAACTGACTGGCAGAGTATCAGACTGCTTTCCGGATGAGTTACTATTGATGACAGAGGTTGTGAAGGCATGAATCATGTTTGGCTGACATGATTAATGATATCTACAAGTATATGCTTGATCCGCATTGCTTGGTGAGGAAGGATTCAGCCGACAGAATGAAAGTTTATAAGAAACTAGACTGTTCCGGATGCCGACTAGAAAGGTGATGAAATTACTTGTGCGGATATATATAGAGGATGGATTTAGTTGTGAAAGGGTTGTTGTTGTGGAGAGATATGCGAATAAGTCTAAATAAAGAGCAGAGGTAGCAAAAAGGATCCGGTATGTGAAAGATAGCAGAATAAAGAACAGAGGAAAGATGAAGTGCAGCAGATCAGTGTACTGAGCCTAACCGGAACTGAACTCCAGCATATGCAGATGCTTCCAATCAGTTCAAGACTGTGATTCTCATCACTTTGTAGACAGTGTGTCTTCTTGTAGGCAGTGGGCCTCTTGTGAGCAGTGTGCTCGGGCAGTGAGCCCTAATTGGCAAGTGCCATCTTTGTAATTTCCTATTCTTCTAACAGAGAATAATTTTGGGTTAATCACCCCGTGGTTTTCTCCCTTAACAGGGTTTCCACGTCAAAAATACTGTGTCATGTGTTTCTTGTTTTATGGTTAATGTTTTATGTTTGATTTTATGCTGCATCAATTAAAGGGAAAGTTCAATAAAGGAAATAATTAGGATAACTGATTCACCCCCCCTCTCAGTTATCAACAATTGGTATCAGAGCTAAGTTCCTCCTAATAGAGCCTAACAGCTTGAGGAAGATCTGGGATTTCAAATGGATGCATATGGTTTAAGGGAGCAACTCAAGACTGCTCTTGAGGATCTTGAACAGTCGAATTCTGAAGTCAGTGAATTAAAGGAAAGACTCAAACAGGCTGATGAATTCATGAGAGAATTAAAAGACAAATTAAGTCTCTCTATGAAAAAGAGAAAGGAGCTGCTTCAACAGTTGGCAAGACAAAGTGAAGAAAGCAATACAAATGAAGAATTGACTAAGCAAACCAAGTTATGTGAAAAGTTATCAAAAGAAGTCATTATGTTAAGACATGAAATGGAATCAGGAACTATAAAGTTTACTCAAGAGATTGAAGAAAAAAGAAAGGCTGAAGACAATCTAAGACAATCTCTTAAAGAAAAATCAGAAGAATGCCACCAGATGGACAGGATTATCAGACATCTTGAATCTGATCTTGAAGATGCCAAAGATAATGAAGGAAAACTTGAGGATCAAATTGCCTCTCTCAAAAGAGACCTTCAAACAGCAAATGAATATAAAGAGAAATTCAAGATAAGTTCTGCTCAACTTGAAGTTCTCCTTGGAAGTCAAAAGAGGACAGATGACAACTATGGTTTGGGATATGAGAAAGGAGAAAGCTCTGGATCCGGTCAGAAGAATCTTGGATCAGAAAATCCAAGAAGCAGGCCTAGAAGACCTCCGGTAAGACAGCCAAATGCTCAAAGATATCCATCCTTCAATGGATACTGCCACAGCTGCAACCAATTTGGTCACAAAGCTAATCAGTGCAGAATGAGAATGAATCAGATTAATTCATCCTTCTCCGGACAGTGCTTCAACTGCAAAAGGTATGGACACAAATCCCATGAATGCAGAAGAATGCAAGTAAACAAATCATTCAAAGGTAGATGCTTCACATGCAATAGAGTAGGTCATATGGCTAATCAATGCAGATCAAAAGGATATCAGTCAAATATGCAAAGAAATGTTATTTGCCAAATCTGCAATAGGTCCGGTCATAATGCTAAAGTTTGCAGAAACAAGAATCAGGACAAAAGAGGTCCGGTGTATAATCAGAATCAAGACAAGGGTAAACAAAAGATGAATGCGGATGAGGTTAGGAATCAGATGAGCAAGATTTGGGTGAAGAAAAGTTCAGAGAATGTAGAGGTTGGATCCGCACCAGACTCTGGTGCTGATATTTCTTCCGGAAATTAAAAAGTGAGCTCAGGCTCAGGGGGAGACTCAAAGAAAATCTTGTTCCCCCAGCCAAACAAGTGGTGCCGGATGTGGCACAAGATGCGGATCAAAAGGTTTGTAGATATGAGTCTTGAGATACTTCAGTCAAGTTTTCAGAGGTCCGCATGGAGTTATGAAGAAGCTATGATCGATCAAATAAGACCTGTTCAGCGAGATGCTCCGGTATGATAGAGGATTACAAAAGGTCCGGAAAGATCCGGAAATGCACTATCTTGTTCTGCGGATTGGACAGAATGTTTGGGATGCTCTTGTAATATGTTACCTCGATTTTATTCATGATTGAAAGATCCAGATGATATCCTCAGATCAGAACCAATCCGGGATACTCCAAACTATCCAGACAAGGCAAACCAGAATGATGTAGGTGAAGCATTTATTGCAGACAGATATTAGGGTTCGCGGAGCAATTTAAGGGATTTCTCAAAGGTCATTTGCTCATTCTGCACTCGAGAAGAAGCGAAAAGTGGAGCTCTGCAACAAGGTTCATCAAGCACCAAGGATCTCCTGCCGAAGCTATTGCATAAAGAAATCAATCCAACCACTCCGTGCAAACCGAAGGCGCATAAGGTATTCTCCGTTTTTCATTACCTCACTGCAAATCTTTGAAGAATGGCTACTCCAAACATAGTTAAGATCTCTGATAGACCTCACCCCTCATTCAAGAAACATCCCTACAAATCATTGGAGGTAGACCCACTAGGAGCCTTCTCTAGTGTTCCCCACGGAGTTTTACACACCGAAGACATTAGGGTTTACATACATGCAAACATTGAGGAATTTGGGGAATTCAAATTAAGAGACCTCTATCACAAGCAGCTGATTGACAATGCTTTTGAGCTTAAACCAGAGTATAAGGATATTCAGAAGAAACAATTTGAGCAATTTATTCATTTCCCCTGTTTTGAAGAGGATGAATGGGTCCGGTATGTACTGAGCAGGATGCATGACAACTTTCTATGGCTAGATAGACCCTACAAGATCACAAAAGAGGCAATTAGAGCAGTAACTGGCCTATACTCTTCCGGAGGAGTACCTATCCTCAAATCTGTCAAGAACAACATTGTAACTGAGGCCACCGGATCAAAATTTGACAAAAAGGCAATGACCATTGAAGACATCTCCGATCCGGATATCAAATATGCATCAATGATAATAGGATACAAGATCTACCACTCTAGCAGGGAGAATTCTATATCCGAAACTGCAGTATACACTGCCTATGAGATGCTAAGAAAGAATGCAGAGTATGATCTCTGCGAACTACTGCTAAGCCAATTAATGGAAAATATACAGAAAATCAAGAAGGATAAGAAGAATTCCTTTAAGTATGGTACTCTGATTGTATGTCTATTCTTCTACTTCATGAATGAGCTACCCGGAACAAGTGGATGGGTATGGCAGAATGACAAACCTGTTGCAGTCCAGATAAGAGACTATTTGCATGGACTTGGGGATGCAAAAGCGAGAAATACAGCTCTATGGGGATACTTCAAAAACTTTCAGAGCATGATGCAAGCAAGAGAGAGAATTCCCCAGTCTCTCATTGAGAAATACAAGGACTCAGTGTGCTTTATGGTTGACACTGATCAGTGCCTAATGGAGGCAGTGGAGCCAAGGACTGTTTGGATCATGCCCATGGGGTATGAAGTTGATGAACAGATAGTGGAGCTGCATGTTCAACACATGCTAAGTCAGCCCAAAGATCCTAAGGCAGAAAGGTTTGGAACCTTTGAGGAGCTAAGTGTAAAAATACATGTAGAACTCAGGGAACCTGAGATTAAAAGAAAGGTAAGAAAAGAAGTAGAGCACATTGCTCAAGGCCTAGGTATCTCAAAGGAGGCACTTGATGCCAGCCGGGAAAAGAGGAGGAAGGCCGAGGAAGAAGAGAAAAGCAAAGAAAGTGCTCCGGTTGAAACTCCCACCCGGACCAGATCATCAAAGAGACCTGCACCTTCCACAACCAAAAGTTCAAAACCGGAAGTTCAGGCATCCGGTAAGAGATCAAAGGCAAAAGCCACAAGGGCTTATGGAAGCCAAAAGGATGAAGAGGAAACAGAATCAGATGAGGGAGTAAGAGAAGTAAAGAAACAGAAAAAGAAAGGATCCGGTAAGCCCTCCACAGGCCAAGACAAGGAGGAAATGGCAGAGGTAACTGTTGAAAAGCCCACTCTGTCACTAGAGAGCATAATCAAGTCGGTCACGGTGGATGGAAACCTTCAACCAATGACTGAATCATATGATGACTTCAGTGAGGCCGACCAAAAGACTCTGCAGGAGGCCACAGTAAAATATCTTAACATATATAATAAGGCTTTCATTGAAATAATATCTCTTATTCCTAAAAGCCTAGAAAAGGAAATGGAAGTGAGAAAGAATAATGCTCATGCTAAAGATCTTGAGATCCGGGAGCAGATAGCTATTCAGCTATATCCTCAAATTGATCCCAAGACCATGAACATTATCTTCAAAGACTGCAAAGATGAGTTCAGAAGCAAAGCCAGGATGAATCAACTCATGCTTGGCGAGACTGACAAAGTGGCCCAAGAAACAGAAGAGATCCTCCGGAAGGCCTTCAAAAGGTTCAATCTTCCGGTTGTAGAGGATTTAGGTACAGAAACAGCTGAGGACTTGGGACCCTCTGCTCCAGAAGAAGTGGCTTATGAACAAACTAGCATCTCTCCTCCGGTTTCCCCTACAGTCTCCGGATCCAAAGAAGAAGAGCAACTACAGGAGATGGAAGCAGTGGTGAAAGACAAAGAGGTTGACAGTTCTAAGACTGCAGAAGAAAAGAAACATCTGTCTCCGGCAAGAGACACTGCACAAACTGTTCAACAATTTTTGAGTAAAGAAACTCTAGAGATTGATGAACCGGAGCTTCTAAAAGGTCCATTTGATTTTGACTCTCTCTCTCCGGTACAAACAATGAAGATAGCTTCATTTGCAAATGCCAAGGCAAATGAAAAGCTCCTGAAGTCTCATATGGAAGACTGTGAGTTGATAGAGGCTGCTTCTGGAATACTTGTAAAGATCATGCCATCAATCCAGATAGATCCGACAGCCTCCACTTCCGGTAATCTAAAAACCTTAGTCAGCAGTGTTGATACACATTTTGATTCTTTAGAAAAATCAGCTGAAGAAAAGGTCCGGAAGGAATTTTTGGATAAGAGATTTTCAGAAATATTAGAATTAATCTCTAAGGATAGGAAGATTGTAAGCATTGGAATAAGGAGCTTAGAGAATGCTCTTAAGGATGGCGGTGATATCTATAAATTTTGGATATCCTGGTCAAAGGCAACAGCAGCATTTGACAAGAAAATAAAAGAGGAACAGGATAAGCTACAAAGCTTATCTCAAAGTTTTGATCCTCTCTCTTCCTCTATAATAAATCAAGAATGTCAGACTATTGCAGTCTTGAACGAAATAAAGAATCTTGAGAAGGAAAGGAAGAACATCACCAACCGGATGGGAGAACTTAGAAGGATTATAATCCCTAAGTTGGAAACCATGCATGAGGCCATCAGTGATGCTAGGACCACCGCCCAAACAAAAGATCCGACAGATCTCAAGCGGGCAGAAGCGTTTACATTTTTGTTAAGTGGTCACATTTCAATTTTGGACAGAATGAAGCAAAGTTGGGCTACCGAAATGATTCAATTACAGACATCCTTTGCAGACATTCTTCAATATATGTGAGTATGTAAATATGCGGCTAAGTATAAGAAATTTTTAAAAATTTTGATATGCGGACCCTACCCTTTGCCATTGATGTCAAAGGGGGAGTGAGGAGCAGTGAAAAATGAGGGATCCAACTAAGGGGGAGTTCCGGAAATTGTATATAAAGACAGAGCATCAGCAAAGGGGGAGCATAGTGAAAACACTTAGTCATTTTTCACTAAGTGTTGCCATCAATGCCAAAGGGGGAGATTGTTGGCAAGAGACACTATATGGATTCATGGTTGTTGTCATTGATGGCAACAAAGGTCATCCCACATATCCGCAAGTCATGATGTGTCTCTACCGGAAGTCAGAATAAAGAATGTTGTGGTCCGGTGAAGAAGAACAGAGCATGTGGCAAGGTCCGACAGATTGGTCCGGACCTCTCAGTGGAAGTGTCTTGGTGCAGTGCGGATTTGGGGAAGTCAAGAGGACTACCTTGAGTGGTATATTCCAAGGATTTAGCCTCCGGTGATGGACAAGGAAAAAGATATGAATGGTTGAGTACCGGATTCCTGAGAGACAGTGAAAACAGAGGAAGAACTGACTGGCAGAGTATCAGACTGCTTTCCGGATGAGTTACTATTGATGACAGAGGTTGTGAAGGCATGAATCATGTTTGGCCGACATGATTAATGATATCTACAAGTATATGCTTGATCCGCATTGCTTGGTGAGGAAGGATTCAGCCGACAGAATGAAAGTTTATAAGAAACTAGACTGTTCCGGATGCCGACTAGAAAGGTGATGAAATTACTTGTGCGGATATATATAGAGGATGGATTTAGTTGTGAAAGGGTTGTTGTTGTGGAGAGATATGCGAATAAGTCTAAATAAAGAGCAGAGGTAGCAAAAAGGATCCGGTATGTGAAAGATAGCAGAATAAAGAACAGAGGAAAGATGAAGTGCAGCAGATCAGTGTACTGAGCCTAACCGGAACTGAACTCCAGCATATGCAGATGCTTCCAATCAGTTCAAGACTGTGATTCTCATCACTTTGTAGACAGTGTGTCTTCTTGTAGGCAGTGGGCCTCTTGTGAGCAGTGTGCTCGGGCAGTGAGCCCTAATTGGCAAGTGCCATCTTTGTAATTTCCTATTCTTCTAACAGAGAATAATTTTGGGTTAATCACCCCGTGGTTTTCTCCCTTAACAGGGTTTCCACGTCAAAAATACTGTGTCATGTGTTTCTTGTTTTATGGTTAATGTTTTATGTTTGATTTTATGCTGCATCAATTAAAGGGAAAGTTCAATAAAGGAAATAATTAGGATAACTGATTCACCCCCCCCCCTCTCAGTTATCAACAAGGGGCTCTTTCAATAAGGAGTATCGATTCTAGATTTTCACATATCCATTGGACATTAGAGTCAAAAAATAAAATTTATCAACAAAAGTTTTAAATTGTTCATAGATTTTGAAGATAAGTAAATAATTTCTCTAGCTCCTCCCTTGTTAGGATATTGATTTATATCATGAGTTTAAATTGTGTCTCTAAATCTAGGGTAGGTTGATATGAGACTCTTTTCAACTAAACTGAACTAATCTTTTCCATCATCGCTAAATATACCCATTCTTCAACCATCACTCATCCTCTCTCCATAGATAGTGTCATAGACACTTCAGATTCATCATGGGTCTTGCACTAAAGTTGTTCTTAGTAATTGTTGAGATCTATAAGATCTTGTTTTTCATTCTAAGAAGAAGGCATCCCTTTTTGAACAAGAACATTTATGGATTTCTTCATCTCTAGGCCCTTTTAGTGACTACATCATATTGATCTCTACAATATTTCATAGCATGCCTTGTGTCTAAAATTTCATGTATCTTGAGTGCCACTTCTATCTATTCTAGATTTTTACTACCACTAGCCTAGACATAGGTGCTTTGTATAATTTATTGAGATATGCCCTTTCTATTTTTCTCTTTCTTCAACTGGGGTGATGATTACCTCTCTATCCTTGATTCCTTTAAGCATCATGTTGAGGGTAGTTGTAATTTTGATGTATTGAAAAGTTGAGACTAGTGAGAGTATGCTTGATTATATGGACTACCAGAATTTCCTTCTCAAGGGCTTGAGGATATCTTGACACTTTTTAGATTCTTCAAATTCACTTGTGTGGGCTCTTAATGTTTGTACTTCCTATTTTGAGGCTTCTAACTTTGACTCCAGATCCTCCTCCTTATCACTCAGTCCTTTGATCATTTGGGTATGTGCTTCTAGTTGAATCTTATATCTTTCCAACTGGTACTCCTATTCTTGAACTTTCTGCTTCAATGTATCCATTTCCACCACATGCACACCTTTATCTATCACTTCTTGGAGCAATTATGAATATACATTTTCTAGCTACTTATTTAATTCTTCTTTGGAAACTATTTCCTAGCTCATTTGGTCCATAAGGGAAGCCAATTCTACCCTAGCAATCTCTAGGGAGTATTCCATTTGTTCGAGTTTCTCTTTGACATTCTGTATTTCTACCTCGCTAGCTTCATTGGCTTGCTTTGTCACTAATATGGTTTTATTTTCCAAGGCCTTGATCCTCACCTCATCCTCTCTTATTTTTTGTTTTGCTTGCTCCAGTTCTACAATCTTCTTTTTTAACTTTCTTTTAGTTTCAATCAAGGATATACTAATTGCTTTAGCACCTTCCTATAAGAATTTTGCTCTATCCTCTTCTTAAGCATCCTTGATGTTGATCCCTACTACTTCCATTTGGTAATCAAATTATTAGGACTTTGTGATGACTTTCTAGCAGGAGGTTACAAATCAGGGTATGATGTTAAGTTGCATGGTGCCACCTACTTTGGAGAGTAGGAAGAGTTCCTTAGTCATCAAAGAAAAAATCAAAAAATCTAAAAATGTACCCAAGTGAAAACCTCTCCGAGGTGCTATCAGACACAAAAGAGAAAAATAAAGACGTATCTTCTAGTGAAAACCTCTCTGAGGTATGAGGAGATGATGAACTCAACCTCCCCCTGATGCTTCCACATTAGTAAGAACACTTAGCAATCCTCATTGAAACACACAATAAATTAATCTTGGCACCAAGCAAGAACCCAAGATCAAATACATGGTAGCCTCTCTTTTTCCTCCACAGAAACCCATCCTATCTTCCATTTTATAAAAAGGCAATAGATGTGTTTGCTTGGTCCTACATTGACATGCCTAGCTTAGACCCATCTTTGGTTGTCCATCATATTGTGCATCCTAATGCTAAACTAGTCAAACAAAAGATTTGAAAGATGCATCCACAAATTACCCTACTGATCAAGGAGGAATTGTAAAATCTCCTAGAAGTTGGCTTCATCTTCCCCCATCAACTACCCTGAATGGGTATCTAATATCGTACTTGTTAGCAAGAAGCTTGGGGCCATCCACATTTGCATAGACTTCAGGGACCTTAATAAATCTTTCCCTAAAGATGATTTCTTGCTACCAAATATAGATTGTTGATAACTGAGAGGGGGGGTGAATCAGTTATCCTAATTGTTTTCCTTATTAAACTTTCCTTTTAATTGAAGCAGCATAAAATCAAACACAAAACATAAACCATGAAGTAAGAAACACATGACACAGTATTTTTGACGTGGAAACCCTGTTAAGGGAGAAAACCACGGGGTGATTAACCCAAGAATTATTCTCTGTTAGAAGAATAGGAAATTACAAAAATGGCACTTGCCAATTAGGGCTCACTGCCCGAGCACACTGCTCACAAGAGGCTCACTGCCTACAAGAAGACACACTGTCTTACAAAGTGATTAGAATCACAGTCTTGAACTGATTGGAGGCATCTGCATATGCTGGAGTTCAGTTCCGGTTAGGTTCAGTATACTGATCTGCTGCACTTCATCTTTCCTCTGTTCTTTAGTCTGCTGTCCTTTCACATACCGGATCTTTCTTGTTACTTCTGCTCTACTCTGGACTTGTTCGCATATCCACACACACATTCACACCTTTTACCACTAAATCCATCCTCTATATATATCCGCACAAGTACTTTCATCATCTTTCTAGTCGGCATCCGGAACAGTCTAGTTTCTTACAAACTTAGTTCTGTCGGCTGAATCCTTGCTCACCAAGCAATGCGGATCAAGCATATACTTGTAGATATCATCAATTATGTCGGCCAAACATGATTCATGCCTCCGCAACCTTTATCATCATCTGTAACACATCCGGAAGGTAGTTTGATACTTAGTCAGTCAGTTCTTCCTCTGTTTTCACTGTCTCTCAGGAATCCGGTACTCAACTATTCATATCTTTTTCCTTGTCCATCTCCGGAGGCTAAATCCTTGGAATATACTACTCAAGATAGTCCTCTTGACTTCCCCAGATCCGCACTACACCAAGACACTTCCTCTGAGAGATCCGGACCAATCTGTCGGACCTTGCCACATGCTCTGTTCTTGTTCACCGGACCACCACAATCTTCAATCTGACTTCCGGTAGAGACATATCATGACTTGCGGATATGTGGGATGACCTTTGTTGCCATCAATGACAACAACCATGAATCCATATAGTGTCTCTTGCCAACAATCTCCCCCTTTGGCATTGATGGCAACACTTAGTGAAAAATGACTAAGTGTTTACACTATGCTCCCCCTTTGCTGATGCTCTGTCTTTATATACAATTTCCGGAACTCCCCCTGAGTTGGATTCCTCATTTTTCATTGCTCCTCACTCCCCCTTTGACATCAATGGCAAAGGGTAGGGTCCGCACACCAAAATTTTCAAAAATTTTCTATATATAGCCGCATATTTACATACTCACATATACTGCAGAATGTCTGCAAAGGATGTCTGCAGTTGAACCATTTCAGTAGCCCAACTAAGCTTCATTCTGTCCAGGATTGAAATGTGACCACTCAGCAAAAATGCAAAAGCTTCTGCCCGCCTGAGATCTGTCGGATCTTTTGTATGGGCGGTGGTCTGGGCATCACTGATGGCCTCATGCATCGTTTCCAACTTAGGGACTATAATCCTTCTAAGTTCTCCCATCCGGTTGGTAATGTTCTTCCTCTCCTTCTCAAGATTCTTTATTTCATTCAAGACTGCAATAGTCTGACATTCTTGATTTATTATAGAGGAAGAGAGAGGATCAAAACTTTGAGATAAGCTTTGAAGCTTGTCCTGTTCTTCTTTTATTTTCTTGTCAATTGCTGTTGTTGCCTTTGACCAAGATATACAAAATTTGTAGATGTCACCGCCATCCTTAAGAGCATTTTCTAAGCTCTTTATTCCAATGCTTACAATCTTCCTATCCTTAGAGATTAATTCTAATATTTCAGAAAATCTCTTATCCAAAAATTCCTTCCGGACCTTGTCTTCAGCTGATTTTTCTAGAGAATTAAAATGTGTATCAATACTGCTGACTAAGGTTTTTAGATTACCGGAAGTGGAGGCAGTCGGATCTATTTGGATTGATGGCATGATCTTTACAAGTACTCCGGAAGCAGCCTCTATCAACTCACAGTCCTCCATATGAGACTTTAGGAGCTTTTCATTTGCCTTGGCATTTGCAAATGAAGCTATCTTCATTGTTTGTACCGGAGAGAGAGAGTCAAAATCAAATGGACCTTTTAGAAGCTCCGGTTCATCAATCTCTAGAGTTTCTTTGCTCAAAAATTGTTGAACAGTTTGTGCAGTGTCTCTTGCCGGAGACAGATGTTTCTTTTCTTCTGCAGTCTTAGAACTGTCAACCTCTTTGTCTGTCACCACTGCTTCCTTCTCCTGCAATTGCTCTTCTTCTTTGGATCCGGAGACTGTAGGGGAAACCGGAGGAGAGATGCTTGCTTGTTCATGGGTCACTTCTTCTGGAGCAGAGGGTCCCAAGTCCTCACTTGTCTGTTCAGGGCTCACTTCTTCCGGAACAGAAGATTCCAAGTCAGCAGCTGTTTCTGCACCTAAGTCCTCTACAACAGGAAGATTGAACCTTTTGAAGGCCTTCCAGAGGATCTCTTCTGTCTCTTGTGCCACTTTGTCAGTCTCACCAAGCATGAGCTGATTCATCCTGGCTTTACTTCTGAACTCATCTCTGCAGTCCTTGAAGATCATGTTCATTGTCTTGGGATCAATTTGAGGATATAGCTGAATAGCTATCTGCTCCCGGATCTCAAGATCTTTGGCATGCGCATTATTCTTTCTTACTTCCATTTCCTTCTCTAGGCTTTTAGGAATGAGAGATATGATCTCAATGAAAGCCTTATTGTATGTGTTCAGATATTTAACTGTGGCTTCCTGCAGAGTCTTTTGGTCTGCCTCACTGAAGTCATCATAGGATTCAGTCATTGGTTGAAGGTTTCCATCCACCGTGACCGACTTGATTATGCTCTCTAGTGACAGAGTGGGCTTTTCAACAGTTACCTCTGCCATTTCCTCCTTGTCTTGGCCTGTGGAGGGCTTACCGGATCCTTTCTTTTTCTGTTTCTTTACTTCTCTTACTCCTTCATCTGATTCTGTCTCCTCTTCATCCTTTTGGCTTTCATAAGCCCTTGATGCTTTTGTCTTGGATCTTTTACCGGATGCCTGGACTTCCGGTTTTGAGCTTTTGGTTGTGGAAGGTGCAGATCTCTTTGATGATCTGGTCCGGGTGGGGGTTTCAACCGGAGCACTTTCTTTGCTTTTCTCTTCTTCCTCAGCCTTTCTCCTCTTTTCCCGGCTGGCATCAAGTGCCTCTTTTGAGATGCCTAGGCCTTGAGCAATGTGCTCTACTTCTTTTCTCACTTTTCTTTTAATCTCAGGTTCCCTGAGTTCTACATGTAATTTCACGCTCAGCTCCTCAAAGGTTCCAAACCTTTCTGCCTTAGGATCTTTGGGCTGACTTAGCATGTGTTGAACATGCAGCTCTACTATCTGTTCTTCAACTTCATACCCCATGGGCATGATCCAGACAGTCCTTGGCTCCACTGCCTCCATTAGGCACTGATCAGTGTCAACCATAAAACATACTGAGTCCTTGTATTTCTCAATGAGTGACTGGGGAATTCTCTCTCTTGCTTGCATCATGCTCTGAAAGTTTTTGAAGTATCCCCATAGAGCTGTATTTCTCGCTTTTGCATCCCCAAGTCCATGCAAATAGTCTCTTATCTGGACTGCAACAGGTTTGTCATTCTGCCATACCCATCCACTTGTTCCGGGTAGCTCATTCATGAAGTAAAAGAAGAGACATACAATGAGAGTACCATACTTAAAGGAGTTCTTCTTGTCTTTCTTGATTTTCTGTACATTTTCCATCAATTGGCTTAGTAGTAGTTCACAAAGATCATAATCTGCATTCTTTCTTAGCATTTCATATGCTGTGTATATTGCAGTTCCGGATACAGAATTCTCCCTGCTGGAGTGATAGATCTTGTATCCTATGATCATTGATGCATATTTGATATCCGGATCCGAAATATCTTCAATGGTCATTGCTCTCTTATCATATTTTGATCCGGTGGCCTCAGTTACAACGTTGTTCTTGACAGATTTGAGGATAGGTACCCCCCCGGAAGAGTATAGACCAGTTACTGCTCTAATTGCTTCTTTTGTGATCTTGCAGGGTCTATCTAGCCAAAGGAAGTTGTCATGCATCCTGCTCAGTACATACCGGACCCATTCATCTTCTTCAAAGCTAGGGAAATGAATGAATTGCTCAAATTGTTTCTTCTGGATACCCTTATACTCTGGTTTGAGCTCAAAAGCATTGTCTATCAGTTGCTTGTGATAGAGGTCTCTTAATTTGAATTCCCCAAATTCCTCAATGTTTGCTTGTATGTAAACCCTAATATCTTCAGTATGTAAGACTCCGTGGGGAACACTAGAGAAGGCTCCTAGTGGATCTACCTCCAACGATTTGTAGGGATGTTTCTTGAATGAGGGGCGAGGTCTATCAGAGATCTTAACTATGTTTGGAGTAGCCATTCTTCAAAGATTTGCAGTGAGGCAATGAAAAACGAAGAATACCTTATGCGCCTTCGGTTTGCACGGAGTGGTTGGATTGATTTCTTTATGCAATAGCTTCGGCAGGAGATCCTTGGTGTGCTTGATGAACCTTGTTGCAGAGCTCCACTATTCGCTTCTTCTCAAGTGTAGAATGAGCAGATAACTTTTGAGAAATCCCTTATATTGCTCCGCAAACCCTAATATCTGTCTGCAATAAATGCTTCACCTGCATTATTCCGGTTTACCATGTCTGGACAGCTTGGAGTATCCCGGATTAGTCCTGATCACTGAATATCATCCGGATCTTTAAATCATGAATAAATCTAGGTAACATATTACAAGAACATCCCAAACACTCTGTCCAATCCGCAAGACAAGATCGTGCACTTCCGGATCTCTCCGGACCTTTTTGTAATCCTTTATCATACCGGAGCACCTCCCTGAACAGGTCTAACTTAATCGAACACAGCTTCTTCATAACTCCATGCGGACCTCTGAAAACTTGACTGAAGCATCTCAGGACTTATATCTACAAACCCTTTAATCCGCATCTTGTGCCACATCCGGCACAACTTGTTTGGCTGGGGGAACAGAATCTTCTTTGAGTCTCCCCCTGAGCCTGAGCTCACTTTTTAATTTCCGGAAGAAATATCAGCACCAGAATCTGGTGCGGATCCAACCTCTACATTCTCTGAGCTTTTCTTCACCCAAATCTTGCTCATCTGATTCCTAACTTCATCCGCATTCATCTTTTGTTTACCCTTGTCTTGATTCTGATTATACACCGGACCTCTTTTGTCCTGATTCTTGTTTCTGCAGACTTTAGCATTATGACCGGACCTATTGCAGATTTGACAAATAACATTTCTTTGCATATTTAACTGATATCCCCTTGATCTGCATTGATTAGCCATATGACCTACTCTATTGCATGTAAAGCATCTACCTTTGAATGATTTGTTTACTTGCATAATTCTGCATTCATGGGATTTGTGTCCATACCTTTTGCAGTTGAAGCACTGTCCGGAGAAGGATGAATTAATCTGATTCATTCTCATTCTGCACTGATTAGCTTTGTGACCAAAATGGTTGCAGCTGTGGCAGTATCCATTGAAGGATGGATATTTTTGAGCATTTGGCTGTCTTACCGGAGGTCTTCTAGGCCTGCTCCTTGGATTTTCTGATCCAAGATTCTTCTGACCGGATCCGGAGCTTTCTCCTTTCTCATATCCCAAGCCATACTTGTCATCTGTCCTCTTTTGACTTCCAAGAAGAACTTCAAGTTGAGCAGAACTTATCTTGAATTTCTCTTTATATTCATTTGCTGTTTGAAGGTCTCTTTTGAGAGAGGCAATTTGATCCTCAAGTTTTCCTTCATTATCTTTGGAATCTTCAAGATCAGATTCAAGGTGTCTGATAATCCTGTCCATCTGGTGGCATTCTTCTGATTTTTCTTTAAGAGATTGTCTTAGATTGTCTTCAGCCTTTCTTTTTTCTTCAATCTCTTGAGTAAACTTTATAGTTCCTGATTCCATTTCATGTCTTAACATAATGACTTCTTTTGATAACTTTTCACATAACTTGGTTTGCTCAGTCAATTCCTCACTTGTATTGCTTTCTTCACTTTGTCTTGCCAACTGTTGAAGCAGCTCCTTTCTCTTTTTCATAGAGAGACTTAATTTGTCTTTTAATTCTCTCATGAATTCATCAGCCTGTTTGAGTCTTTCCTTTAATTCACTGACTTCAGAATTTGACTGTTCAAGATCCTCAAGGGCAGTCTTGAGTTGCTCCCTTAAACCATATGCATCCATTTGAAATCCCAGATCTTCCTCAAGCTGTTAGGCTCTATTAGGAGGAACTTGGCTCTGATACCAATTGTTGATAACTGAGAGGGGGGGGTGAATCAGTTATCCTAATTGTTTTCCTTATTAAACTTTCCTTTTAATTGAAGCAGCATAAAATCAAACACAAAACATAAACCATGAAGTAAGAAACACATGACACAGTATTTTTGACGTGGAAACCCTGTTAAGGGAGAAAACCACGGGGTGATTAACCCAAGAATTATTCTCTGTTAGAAGAATAGGAAATTACAAAAATGGCACTTGCCAATTAGGGCTCACTGCCCGAGCACACTGCTCACAAGAGGCTCACTGCCTACAAGAAGACACACTGTCTTACAAAGTGATTAGAATCACAGTCTTGAACTGATTGGAGGCATCTGCATATGCTGGAGTTCAGTTCCGGTTAGGTTCAGTATACTGATCTGCTGCACTTCATCTTTCCTCTGTTCTTTAGTCTGCTGTCCTTTCACATACCGGATCTTTCTTGTTACTTCTGCTCTACTCTGGACTTGTTCGCATATCCACACACACATTCGCACCTTTTACCACTAAATCCATCCTCTATATATATCCGCACAAGTACTTTCATCATCTTTCTAGTCGGCATCCGGAACAGTCTAGTTTCTTACAAACTTAGTTCTGTCGGCTGAATCCTTGCTCACCAAGCAATGCGGATCAAGCATATACTTGTAGATATCATCAATTATGTCGGCCAAACATGATTCATGCCTCCGCAACCTTTATCATCATCTGTAACACATCCGGAAGGTAGTTTGATACTTAGTCAGTCAGTTCTTCCTCTGTTTTCACTGTCTCTCAGGAATCCGGTACTCAACTATTCATATCTTTTTCCTTGTCCATCTCCGGAGGCTAAATCCTTGGAATATACTACTCAAGATAGTCCTCTTGACTTCCCCAGATCCGCACTGCACCAAGACACTTCCTTTGAGAGATCCGGACCAATCTGTCGGACCTTGCCACATGCTCTGTTCTTGTTCACCGGACCACCACAATCTTCAATCTGACTTCCGGTAGAGACATATCATGACTTGCGGATATGTGGGATGACCTTTGTTGCCATCAATGACAACAACCATGAATCCATATAGTGTCTCTTGCCAACATAGATATCATTGTAGATCTTACAACAAGTCATGAAATATTATCACTTATGGACGGATATTTAGGGTACAATCAAATCAAAATAGCTCCCAAAGACCAACACAAGACCACCTTCACTTGTCCTTGATGTACTTACTATTACCAAGTGATGCCTTTTGGACTTAAAAATGTAGGGGCTACATATTAAAGAGCTTTGATAGTTATCTTTCATGACATGCTACATGACATCATGGAAGATTATGTAGACGACCTCTTGGGAAAGTCAAAAACAAGGGAAGGCCACCGCAAGGTCCTTGAATGCATATTTGAGCATCTTAGAGAATACAAGGTACAACTAAATCCTAAGAAGTGTGTTTTTTGGTTACATTAGGAAAATAGTTAGGATTCATCATCTCCAGTGTAAGAGTTGGCTATGAAGGTAGCCACCCAAGATCTAGGAGCTTGATGAAAGCATAAGAGAGACCAAAAATGAGAGAATAATTCTATTCCATCAAAGAATTCAAAATTTTTTATTACAACGTACATGATATGCCTTGCTTATAAAGACAAGGATGAGATATAGGATGAGGTAGTCTGATGACAAGTGTCTTAATCCTATGACATGAGACAACTAGACGATAAGTTGCCAACTAGTTGATAAGATCACATGACAACCTAGAATTATCTAGACTTATCCTAAGTAAACTTAACATGTGAACATGTGTGAATAGGTCTTACTAATGACTAGTTAGATAATGTGCCTAGTTCACACTACAAAGGGTAAACCAGTTTGGTAATAAACCTGTTCACAACAACACCCCCCTTAAGTGCAACTTAGGGAGAAGTAAACAAATGCAAATGATGCAAAGATGGATGGGCCCTAGCTACTAGGCCATGTTAGGTACCCATGTACAGGCAATCTCTCACAAACATAGTGAAGGAGAAAAACCTATAGGAAAAACCCCTCGCCAAAAGAGAGAAAACATGAAAGTGAAAGAAATGATGGAATGAGGACTCAAAATGACTTCCCAAGGACTACTTCTATCACCAATATACAATTATTTATTCCCCCATAGGAGAGAAACAATGAGATGATAGATCTCCCCAAAAAGAAGTAGCTCCTGTGCCAAAGAATGCTTGAAGACAAAATACAATCCAATGCCTACAAGCAACATTTCTCTCCTTGGTAAGAAAAAAATCCAATGGTGTCCATGTAGAAACAACTCCCACAAGAGAGATGAAAAGGGAATCCAAATTAAAATGTGTGCCTAAGAATACAACTCTAATGTCATCATGATAGAAAATGATGTCTTCTCCAAATCAGGAATGTAATGCCTAATCAAGGAAGGAGAACTAGGAGAGGAAGGATAGTGAACTACATCTGAAAAACATTGATGATGGGATGACATCATTTTCATCAAAGAGGAGAGATAACCCCTCAAATATGTCCTCCGAAACATCAATGTGAGACTCCACAAACAAACATGCAATGTCTGATAAATAGGAATCCCAATGAGGTGGATCAAGAAGACTAAAATTATTCTGTTGCAAAGAATCACTGGAAGCTCTCAAAGAAGCATCTTTGAACTCTGATGTAGCAAAAGGTGATGGTGGAGTAGTGATCTCAATAGGAGGAGAATGAGAAGCAAGAGAAGTATCTATGTCATCACAATGTTCAAGACCTACAAAATATTCAAGCTCCTCTTTTAAATCATCATCAAAGGGTACCTTGTCTACAATATCAATGGGTATGAGGCAATCACTAGTAGGATCTTCTAGGAATGGAGAGATATGAGGGTCTCCATAGATCTCCCAAACTTGGTCCAAAGTGTGCATGGGCACTCAATTTCTGAGATCTCCCAAAAGAAGTCAACACCAATAGTTGCACCAATCAAACCTATGATATGATCAATCCAATTTCCCCATATAGTTTTCTTATGAGGTGTATTTGGTTTAGGGATGAGTCCATAAAGATATGGAAAAAGATTGAGCCACCTATAATGTGTGAGGATGCCTTTTTTCCAAGACTCATAATTATCCTTTTTTAGATTTACCACAAAAGGATGAATAGAAAAACATGATGTCTCCTCAAATGAGTAGAGATCAAAAACTCACAAGATTGCCCCCAAATTTTACTCAAACATGAGAATACCCATAGCAAAAAAATGATTACATGGGACTTTATATTCAGCCCAATTACAATTACCACAAGACAAAACAACAAAATGGTCTTTGATTTTGGTACAATGCAAAATAAAAAATTAAGCTATAGCTGAAAGTACAATTTCTAAGAAAAACTAGATCAAACTAATTGCAAATCTAGAAAGTAATCAAAAAATTATGCACTTTCAAAAAAAAATCACAAAAAAATGTTACCGTATGAGCCCGAACACAACCTTTGAAGTTATGAAAACAAGAATTGCTTAGTAATAGTGATAAAAAACTACAATTTATGGAAAAATTAGGCACCAAAATCAAAATCTGATTGCCTCACTATGAAGCCTATGAAATTCTACCCCAAATAAAAAAAGGCTCCAAATAAGGAGCCCGGATGACTGAGATACAAGCCTGCAAAGTTTGAGTGCAAAACTGAAAATCAATCTGGGAGGGGTCTAAAAAAGAATATTTTTGCCGCCAAATTTGGCAGAACTGCCACCAAATTTGGAGGTCTGCTAAATGTGGAGGCCTGCTAGACAACTTAGAGCTTTGCCAAATTTGGAGTCTACCAAGTTTAGATGTCTGCCAGATAAATTAGTCCTTCACCAAGTTTAGATGTCTGCCAGATAAATTAGTCCTTCATCAAGTTTAGAGGAACTCCAGATAAGTTTGGAGGTTCACCAAGTTTGCAACTAAATCTGGAGGAGGGCCAAATTGGTGGATCTACCAAAATCTCTGCTTAAAACTGATGGATTCCCAAAAATGTCACCAATTTTGGTAGATCTGAGAAGCTGATTAAAATTTATTATTTAAAAAATCTTTATGGCCTAAAGGCATGTTGCATCCCCCCTGTTGTACGGATTTGAGCAATTTTGTTGTAAAAAAAAAGGTTTAAAAAATTTTTATATATATATATATATATATATATATATATATATATTAAAGTGGCCAAATGGCCTATGGGCAAACCCCTTTAGGAGTCTACGGAACTTGAGGGTCCGCGTGGGGGTCCCACGCGGCCTTAGGCCGCAGGAGGGCTTGCCCCAAGGGGCTGTGGGCCCAAGCCGTAAGGCTTGGGTGCTCTGTAGTACCTTACAGGTACGCCTGCCAGGCTTGTGCAGGTTATATATATATATATATTTTGCTCTTTTTTTCAATAATTTTTTTTGAGAAAAATACAATAGATCTCTGCAACTTTTTTTTTTTCAAAAACTATATAATAAAATTTTTGATTTTTTTGTAGAATATAAATGTACATATGTAGAATATTCTTGCAGGGAATATTTTACAGAAAGATTTTGGACAAACGACAAAGGAGGCTGAAAATTTTCCTTGATGACCCCAGGGAAACATGTTTGATTCTGATGATTTGATAGTTGATTTATAGGTTTTTGGGCCTTTTGGACATGATGGTAGAGTCGGATTTGACCCAAAATGCTGAAAAATTGCAGCTACCTTCTGGATTAGGCAACCACCTCCCAAATTGAAAACCTTGTAGATCTGGCCTCCAATGCTTGATTTAGACAATTCAAAAGGCTAAAATGATTATCTCGAATACCCTAAACATAATGGTGTGCTCATATTTTCACAAGCATGCCCCAAAATGGGCCTACAATATAAAGCCCCAAGAAGGAAACCCTCCAAATCTGGTTTTTCTATCAAGTCTCTGATTCTCCAAGTCATCATTCGATGCAAGAGAAGACCATACTCAACTATTCAAGATCCACCATGATTTGCATTCAAGATCTCTCAACTAACTAACTAACACAAAGAAATCCTCCTAGCTCTGATACCATGTGAGAGTTGGCTATGAAGGTAGCCACCCAAGATCTAGGAGCTTGATGAAAGCACAAGAGAGACCAAAAATGAGAGAATAGTTCTATTCTATCAAAGAATGCAAAAAATGTTATTACAATGCACATGATATGCCTTGCTTATAAAGACAAGGATGAGATGTAGGACAAAGTAGTCTTATGATAAGCATCTTAATCCTATGACATGAGATAACTAGAGGATAAGTTGCTAACAAGTTGATACGATCACATGTGTAGGATAAGATCACATGACAACCTAGAATTATATAGACTTATCCTAATTAAACTTAACTTGTGAACATGTGTGAATAGGTAGATAACTAATGACTATTGAGATAATGTGCCTAGTTCACACTATAAAGGGTAAACCAGTTAGGTAATAACCCTATTCATTCCAACATCTAGAAGAGGCATTGAAGTGGATCTCACTAAAGTAACTACTATCACATAAATGCTATGGCTACCTTTGGGTCCTTGTTGGACATATCGCATGATAGTCAACATTGTGAATTCCTTGTAAAACAACTCCTTTTCCTTGTGTATGATGTCCCAAAATCATAATTCATTTATGTTATTGTTGGCCGCAATCCCCCATGGTACTAAGATATTTATACCTACCTCCATGATCATACACTTCCACTTAATCTGTCTAATAACCAACACAAAACCTTCATTCATCACACTTCCCATTTCACTATCATTGGTAATACCCTATATCGACAAATCCATGATGGTTCATTATTGTAATGCCTAAATACATATGAGGATAATGTTGCACTGTAAGAAGTACATGATGGTATATGTGGTGCTCAAACCAGTGGTATAGTCCTCACCAAGAAGCCCCTCAGAATAGGGTATTATTGGTCTACCATGGAGCATGACACTTGTGAGTATGTTAAGAAATGTAGACCTTGTCAGTAGCATAGAGATCTCATTCATATTCCAACACATGCGTTACAACCCATCACAACACCATGGCCCTTCTCTTAGTGGGCCTTCAATCTCATTGGAAAAATTCACCCCTCCTCTGATGGTCATAAATTCATCATCACCACTACTAAGTACTTTAAAAAGTGGGTAGAAGCCATACCACTGACTTTCACCACTGGATCCCAAATAGCCAAATTCATCCTATACCATATCATTTGCCGTTATGGTATACCCTCTGCCATTATCATAGATAATGGTAAGCCATTTTAAAACCATGAAGTTCACACTCTTTCCAAATGATTTAACATCCAACATCACTGGTCCAATCCCTATTACCCCTAGGGTAATGGTTAGGTGGAGGTGACAAATAAAACCCTCCTCAAAATTCTCAAGAAGGTCATTAATGAAACTGGCCATGACTGGCATCTCCATATCCACCTTGCCCTTTGGGCATACCAAACTACCATTTGCACCCCTATAGGTGCTACCCCATATTCTCTTGTTTTTGACGTGAAGCTATTTTTTCAATTGAGACCAAACTCCCTTCCCTGTACATTTCATTGCATAACATCGTCATTGAGGAAGAATATCATGTTGCAAGTCTTCAAGAGCTAGAATTACTTGATGAGTGATGCCTCAATGCTTGACCCATCTCCAGGATTATCAAAAATGACTTCATAGACACTATAACAAGAAGATTAGAATAGGTGAGTTTGAAGTTGATGACTTGGTCCTTAAGGAAAATCAAAGGAATCTCTAGAATCTAAAAAAGAAAGGAAAATTTGAACCTAATTGATTGGGGCCCTATGTTGTCACTACTAAATATGGATTTTGGGCAAACCAGTTGGCTACACTATATGGACAAGAGCTTGAAGAGCCCCTTAATATCATTCATCTCAAAAGGTTTTATGCCTAGCCTACTAGATATCCCATTCAAAAATTCAAAAAAATTAAAAAATCATCAAAAATACAAAAAATCACAAAAATCCAAAAATAGTAAAGATAAATAATACATCCCATGGTGAAAACCACCTTTTGTGGTGCCTTGGACAAGTACCATGATGAAAACCTACTCACAGGCATCATGTATATAAATATCCTTAAGGTCATCTTTTCTTACCTTCTTACCATGCCTTTCATCGCCCTCCCATCAACCTCATCCCATTTTTTTTTAATAGGCGGTTAAATATTAAAGTAATTGTTCCCACTCCAAAACCATCCCAATTTCCCCATCATCGCCATTAGACCCTATTTCCACTTCACTCTAGCCTCTCTTGCTGGGACTTCACGACCCTTCCATCAACCTTATCCCATTTGCTTTAATAGGAGGTTAAATTTGAAAGAAAATATTCCCACTCCAAAATCATCCTAGTTCCCCCATCACTGCCATCACACCTTGTTTCCACTTCACTCTAGCCTCCCCTACCAAGCCTCCGTGACCCTTCCACCAACTTTATCCCATTTGTTTTATATGGAGATTAAATTTGAAAGAAAATATTCTCACCCCACAGGCTCACCCCATCATCCAACCCACTTGAGCCAAAACCTAACCATTCTACCCCCAGTTTGTGTTTCTAATAGAAATGATTACAGGCTGCATCATCCTTAAGACCCATCATCACCACAAGCTTTTTCCATTACCCTCAATCCTTTCCACTCCCCACCATGTAGCCTACCCCCCAATTTTTAATTTTTTTATGATTCTAGACTACACCATCTTTTATTTCCCTAGCCTCATCCTACCCATCCATCTATCCTAAAGAGTCTTCTGATAGATAATGTGTTGTTCTTATTTCATCAGTTAGTCCCAAACTTTGAGCTTCATACACTTACACCTGGTGCCCCTCATGATTTCCACACAATTATTGACACTAAGAGACCCCTCAAAACCTTGACCACATGTATATTTCATGTCCTTTTGACCTCTCACTCCACCATCAGTCTTCATGGGATACATTGTTCCCCACATTAGGCGACGCCAGGCAAAAGGGTGTGTCATTATATGATAATTAACTATTGCTTTTCTTTGTTTTGGTTATCATTTTCTACTGATTTGTTCTCTCTTCTAGGCCGCCCTAATCTTCCATATCAGGATGTGTTTTTGGACGAGATGTAAAGAGCTATGATTTTCTTGTTTTCTGGGTGTTGTGTTTATATGGATATCTTAGTATGACATCACCAAGGTCATGATATGCCTTTCCTACTACTATGACATCCTTCTGTCTATTGGTTGTTTCATCACATTACCCACCAAGGCCATAACATGCTTTGTGTTGTGGTGCAAACAATCTCTGGCTTGTTTAAAGTGTTAGTCCTATACAAGAGATACATCATCACCTTGGCCTTTATACCATAATACATAATATCTCTTGTAATATTAAAATGCATTCTCTCTATATTTCAGTTTAACAAATGCATTCAATATTATTCCCATTCATTACCCCATGCTCAAATCCCACTCTTATGAAAGCCTTGATTAATCATGCTTATGTTTGTGTCAGATATTAGTTATGGTTCTTTGCTTAGTCCTATTTTCATCACCATATTTCCTAGATCATCTTCTTCTATTGTTATTGTTTAGGGTGAAAATACGGAAGCAAGATATGAGATTCTAGGTTCCACACTTTCACTTGCACTAAAACATTAGAGAAGCAAAGGACAAGTTTAGGGATAAACTACTGATTTCCAATGTTCTCTTTTCCTATATATTGTGTCTATGTGACTGTTTGGATCAGGTTTTTGCAAGCTAGTGTCTCTATCTAACCTTAAAACCTTAATTTCCAAATTAAATTGTAATAACCCATTTTTTATTGTAGATAGAAAGGAAATGATTACAGAAACATAGAGAAAACAGATCAGAGATAGTGTACCTAAAAATTGAGGGGCACATGGACTAGGGCTCTAGTGCTACTATCCTACAAGTTTATGAATGTCAGGATTTTCTACACCAACTACTTCTCACTTTGTTGAGGCTCCCAAATCCCAAAAAAGTCACCTAGATGGACTAGGGCATTAGTGCCAATGTCCTGAAAGTCTCAGAATCTTGAAATCTGAATTATGTGATGACTGTGTTTGCAATATTAGTCTTCCTGTCGCTCCTTTCTTCTGGATCTTGACAAACACAACCTCAACATGCAAAAGGAGGAGAAAGATGGTTGTGGCTATATAGTAGCTTGCCTCAATCAAGCCCCATTTTTTGTATTCTTACCTCAACAATAGATAGAGATAAAGATATGCAGAAGTGTGTGCAAACCTAACAAAGTGTATGCAAAAATATGAAACCCTAGATGTCACAATCAAGGGAAGATCAATGACTTGCATCAACTTAATGAACAGACACAACTTCACCTCAAGGAGATGAAAGTAATGAAGATTTGCATGAACAAGAAGGTGAATTAGCAATGTCCGTGGAGGATCTCCAAACTCGATGTTGGAGGCTTCAACCCTTCTCTCGATCATGCAAAAGGTGTACAAACCCTAGGAAGAGCAAGATAGTCTCAAGATCTTGATTCCTAATCTCCATTCATTGTCTCCATGAGAGAAAACTCAAATAACTTCAAGAGCTTCAATGAATCACTGATCTTCAATGGAAAATTTGGCAGAGTTTTGGCATAAATCTTGCATAAAGATTGTGTGTGATAAAATGATTTTCAAATGTCTTTAAATATCCAACCTTAGGAATTTCAAATTTTAAAATAAGATGTCAACATCGCACGAAAATGAAAATTTAAAAATGGAATCCAGGAATGCATGGCAATAGCTGACATCCCTCCAAAATTCAAGACCTTGGGAAATAGGCCAGGACAAGGGTGCTAGCGCTCAAGTCCAATCCCTGATTTCCCACTCAGGACTGCCTCGAGGAGGTTAGGGGATCCCAAATTCAAGTTTACATTTCACCTCCAGTCTTTAGTTACATCAAAATATGACATTCTTCTGGTTAGACCTAAGTCAGGCAGGGTTTAGGAAGGTCTATAATAAACTAGGTTAAAAGGTCATCAAAGGAGAGGAGCTAAACCATGGGAAATTGTACCATTCCATATAGGAGGACAATTTTTGACATAACATTTAGCCCCCACTTTAGTGGCCATATGAGACTACGTGCATATGCAACTAAAAGAAAGTAAATACATCAATCATGAAAAGGATACTCAAAAGGATACTGTAGAGGATGCCAAAGTGTTGTCACAAGAGAGGAAGAAGCCCCCAAGTTTATAATCTTGCAAGAGCACAAAGTTAGGAACTGCAGCCTGCAAAGGAACACTTGTCAGAAAATCAAAACCAAATCAACCTATAACCACCACCAATAAATAAGTTCATAAACACTAAGGGGGTTGAGTGATGAGACATGATGAGGGAGGAAATCAAGGGAGATATATGCCCCCTTGTTTCTGCTTGCTTAGTCTGAAAAGGAGAAACAAGGAGATATCTACACGCGTCAATTTTGAGGGATCTTGATGAGAAATGCATTATGAGGGTTGTTTGAAGAAACAACACCCAAGAACAACACATTGGGTAAGATAGAGAGCGGAACCATGATTCCAACGCAACAAATGGTGCAAAAATTTGAGTTTGACAGCTCAAGATAGAGGCTTAAGAGTGAAATAGGTCAATTTTGCACCTAGATAGTGATAGGAATTCTCATCCACTTACTATATGTAAAGGGAGTTTTCACTTTTCACTATTCATTGTTACTTGTCATTGTGTAGAGGAGAGAAGGAGAAGGAGAGAGATCGATGGTGCCGACCTAACATCCATACCAGCTTTTGCGACTGGAGATGCTCTGACCCTGAGTGGCAGAGAGATGGTTCGAGGCCAAGGTAGTGTCTCAATCCTTGCTTGTGCTATAATTTATTCTAATTTCTTGAGATTTTATCATTTTCTATGCCAACTAGGACAATCATGGACAAGGGTCCCCAACAGGGGCACCCAAGTCCACCCAGGGTGCCCAGGTCCTTCTAAGGCACCCTAGTCCACCTGGGGCGCACAAGTCTAACTTGGGTGCCCAAGTCCACCTAGGGTGCCCAAGTCTAGAAAGGACAAGGGCCCCAGGGGCAGGGCACTGATTGTTGTAGCATATACTTAGCTTCATTTTCATGTGGTTTACTGATTTATCCTTTCATTTTTGTCACGCAGGTCATTCTGGTGATGCGAGAGCATACATGTGGTCACTTGATCTTGCTACTTCATGATCATGTCAGCACCATGTCTAATGCAAAGAGAAATCAATTATAGGTAGTGTGTCTCTGGTGGGTATTCAACATGACCACAATTAGGTTTCACTCTAGCATGTTGATGGCATTAATGGAGAGGTGGAATGTAGATACTTCTACATTCCATTTGCCTATAGGGGAGATGACCATCACGTTGGAGGATGTCTATAGGATCCTGTGTCTGCCTATACATGGAGAGATAGTGAGGGTCATAGAGCGTCACTCAGTGGTGTATACATGAGAGAGCTAAATGTACTATCTAGGCCACACAGTCACGCAGATAGAGCGAGGGCACATATAGCTTCGGCTACTAGAGCAGGGATGCACTGACATCCCTCTGATCTGGAAGATTATGATTGTCACAGTAGCATTAGCAACAACACTAGATAGATGAGGCATTCACCTTCACGGGGCCTTGCGCATACCATCGGGGCTATGGAGGAGCATCAAACAGTCTACGCATGGGGGTACAATATGCTTGCACACCTCTACCATGACTTAGGACGTCATGTCCATTATGAGGCATAGGGCTTGATGTGTTGCACATTAGTACAAATATGGACCTTTGAGCACATCAGATGTATGCAGCCTATAGGCTTTCCTATAGAGCCAACATTCACCTATCCATGGGTCCACGCCTATCCTCTTATCAGATGTTGGAGACATGGTGATCTACTATACTAGAAGATTTTGTTTGATAGATTGTAGCCTAGCGATATCATTTGGAGACCATATCGCAACTGTATAGCGTGGTCAGGTCAGCGGAGATAGTTAGTGAGGATGTAGAGGGATTGACTGATGGCCAGTCACCTCGATCACATTGTTTCATGGTTCTACTTTGATCAGGTAGCATGATAGTTTGGATGCCAACAGGATGTACGCCTGATGTGTCCAAGCTTTGCACGCTTTGTGCGCAGTGTAGTCAGGGCGAACAATGCCTGACGGTTGACATTAGCAGATGTGGCAGTTAGTGATGATGATGATCCAAAGGATGTAGAGCTGATATCTAATGCAGACAATTTTAGTTACCTGAGCATATCAGATCTGGTGGCAGACAGCGTGACCCGCTCCTATCTATCCACCTAGTCACCCTATAGGCGATCCTCGACCTTGGGTCGGTCATGGGAGCAACACATGGATAGAGGATGACATGAGTGATTTTGCAGGATACTATGATTTGGATGATGATGAAGATGATGATAGTGAGGAGGAGGTCCCATCATGGTACGTCTTTAGGGTAAGATCGGGGCAAGATCAGTAGGAGGTAGACATCGATGAGGAGGGCAAGTCTCAATCATAGTTAGGAGCTCGTGGTCCAGCCCCTATGGATATGGGGAGATCAAGCTGACCTGAGCAAGGGGAGACTAGTAGTCATATGCCCCTAGCTACATAGGTGGCTGTAGAGCTAATCACACCATCAGTTATTCAAGATCCATCTTGGCAAGATGGAGATCCAGGTAGGATGCTTGTTATGTTTTAGATACGGTTGTTTGTGATCATTTGCTTATGTTATCTATATGAGGTACTGATATTCATTTTATTTTCTTTTTACAGTTGGGAAAGATACCTAGTGCGACATGGTGAGTCACGTCATAGCAGAGATAGTTCCAATCGATGTGGATGAGTAGCAGGTGCGAGTGGAATACTCGCCACAGCCATCTGCAGGGTAGCATGTAGAGATCTTTATGCCTTTCGTGAGGTATCGATTATTAGTGGAGTCTATTCTAGATCAGGCTATCTAGAGAGCTAAGCATGCAGAGGCGGAGCTCTAGATACTATGAAATCAGGTAGTAGCTATACCTGCACTGGAGAGAGATCCTATCACTAGCGAGATCTTACTTCCTAAGTTACATTAGGTGAGAGCTAATAGAGACAGGGCTCAAACAGAGAGAGAGAGTAGTATCAATGGATGTTTATGGAGCTACAAGGTGAGGTGCTAGGACTGAGAGGCGAGATCAGGAGGTTACGATCGTGGAGCATCTCTAGGAGTCATTCTCAATCCATAGAAACACATGATCAAGCCTCCTTCACACACGCACCACGAGGTTCTGAGGGTACAAGTGATAGGGGTTTAACTATGTGATGTATATGATTTACTACGACCTCCCATTTTGATATACGGGATAGTCAACTCAAATGTATATGCAAACTAATGATGATATATTTATGAGATGTTTTCTAATTGCTATGTCTAGTGTTGTCTAATCTATCACATGTGATTTATGTAAAATGCAACTAGTGATAAATGTTAAATGCTTATGAGGAAATGTGATTAATGCAAATGTGATACTTGACAATTCTTTACAGAACATACAGGAAAAGCACAATGATTAATAAATTTCACACATAATTAACATTCTATGCTATAATAAAGTTAATACAAAAGTGATCTTAATAAAGCATGTTTAACAAGATACCACAATGATTAACTAAAAGAGATTTCTATGTTAACTGAATTAAGACAAAATAATCATATCTTGTTGAAATTGAAGCTAAACTAACTAATAAGTTTTGCTTTTTAAAGTATCATCTAACATATAATCTTAAGCATAAAATTTCTTGAGGTGCATAGCATTAATAGGTTCTTTAAGTGGCATACCTTGTTTGTCAGCTAACTTATACACTCCTGATCTGAAGGCTTCAGTAACGACATACGGTCTAAGCCAATTAGGGTTGAACTTTCCTTTTTCTCCGGAGGTGCATTCACATTGCGTTGATTCTCGTAAAGTACCAAGTCTCCAACGTCAAATGAAGGGTGTATGACACACTCATTGTATGATCATTGTATACTCTTCTGATATGCCTTAAGATGCTCAAGAGCATTGATACGCTGTTCATCTAACATCTCCAGTTGTTGTAATCACTTTTCTCTTTCCATATTGTCATCAATAACATCTCGCAAGGAGACTCTTAATGAAGGAATTTTGAGTTCCAAGGGCATTACCACGTCAGCGCCATAAATAAGATTATACAGGGTAGTTCTAGTAGCCATACGAATGCTTGTTCTATAAGCCCATAATGCGTAAGACAATTGAATATGTCAGTCTTTTTGATGTTTGTTAATGGTTTTGCCTAAAATATGTCCTATAACTTTGTTTGAAGCTTTTGCTTGGCCGTTTGATTGAGGATAATAGGGCGTAGAGAAGCGATGTTGAATGCGATATTTTTCTAAAAATTTCTTCACTTCCTTGTTCTTGAATGGCATGCCATTGTCAGAGACCAAAGAGGAAGGTATATCAAAGCAAGAGATTATCTTATCTTGTATAAAATAACAAATTATGTTAGCGGTCGTGGATCATAAAGGGATGGCTTCGACCCACTTTGTGAAGTAATCCGTAGTAGTAATAATAAATGTATATCCTTTAGAGGAGGGTGGTCAGATTTTACCAATTAGATCCAAGCCCCAGATAGAAAATGGCCAAGGTGACACTTAGGCATGAAGTTCCTAGGCAGGTGCTCAGATTAAATGTTGATGTTGTTGACATTGCAGACACTTCTTGACATAAGAAAAGGAATCTTGTTCTGTGTGTTGCCAATAATATCCCATACATATTAATTTTTGTACTAATGATTTTCCTCCAAAATGTCCTCCACAAGCACCAGAGTGAGCTTCTTCTAAAGTTATCAAAATATTTGAATTACTAAGACATCGGAGAAGGATATTCTGATAAGACATTAGATAATATGATATAGCGCGCTGCAAGTTTGCATAGGTGAACTCGGGAGTTCTTAGATGTTGAATTAGGGATCGTTCCATCATGCAAATAGTTGTATATATGGGAGAACCATTCATTAGAGTTTATATCATAGCAAAAGTCAAGACTTGTGACTACAACATCTTCTATGATTGGAGTTTTAAGATTATGAATAAGAAAAGTGAATGCATCAGGAGAATCGTCAGGGGATATAAGGGAAGCTGCGCTTGCCATTTCATCCACATGTCGATTGTTTTTTCTTGGAACAGTATCAATTGAAAAGGATTGAAAATACTTTAATAAAGACAAGTCAAAATCATGATATTGAGATAATTTGTCTTGTTTAGCTTGATATGATCCATTTATTTGTCTTACAATCAGTTGTGAATCACCGTATATAGTGAGGTTTTTGATGTTTAAATCCAAGGTGGCACAAAGTCTTGCCATAAGAGCTTTGTACTTAGCAATATTGTTTGTGCATGATAAGCTTAGGCGGTAAGACATAGGAATCAGCTTACCTGCAGGGGGTACCAATGTGTATGAGGAAAAATCAATTAAATCTAAACTAATAAACCAAAAAAACCAATCACATAAAGCGAACCAATCTAAGTAAAAGCCATTATCATAAAATCAAAAGACAAATGAAAGATCTTACCAAAATCTGTATTGTTCCCTTTTGGAGATGTGTGGATTGCTCAATCAAGTTGCGAAAACCATAGTTGCAACAAGAAAGTAGTGTGCTTAATGTGCTCAAAGATCAATGTTAAGAGATCGTAAGGTTGCTCAATCGACGCGTTTTGTATGCTCGAAGCTCTGTTAAGTATGCCTGAGAATACGATCGAAGAGAGAGACTCAATGAAGGAGATGAGGGGGGTTTATATAGGTTTCAACAAAGATCGATCAACGGTCCAGATGATTCAAAAGAATCAATCGAGGAGAACAGTTGAGGAACGTGCAACGAATAAGAAAAAGACATGTGTCTTGCTTTTTTTTTTGCATGAGAGGAGTTATCATGAATAGAAGAATGAGTTAAAGCAATTAACAGAATGTAATAGTCAGTTAAGTGATTTAAAACAAGAAGAAGAGATTTGCATGAGAAAAGAAGATATTTTGCTTTATTAAATATTAGAAATATTTAATTGCATGAGCAAGAAAGCTTGAGTTATTTTAGAGATAACTCAATTTAGAAGAAAAAATAATTTAAATAAATAATTGATTTATTTAAATTTAGAGAAGATATTTTGGAAGAAATAATTAAATAATTGGAATTATTTAATTTAGAAGATTTGAAAGCAAATTAAATAAATAAATTTATTTAATTGTTGTGCATGATTTTGATTTAATTAAATAATTTAAGAATTATTTAATTGCAGATAAGAGAGAATTTGTTGAATTAATTAAATAATTGGGTTTATTTAATTAATGTGGATTCGAGATTTGAAAGGAGAATAATGTTCTAATTAAATAATTAAAATTATTTAATTGTGGAAGAATAACAGAGGAATTTAATTTAATTAATTAAATAAAGAGAATTTATTCAATTAATGTCACAATTTTGTGATTTAGAAGAATTTGGTGAAATTAATTAAATGATTAGATTATTTAATTAATGTTTGAAATGCAGGTGATTCGACAGATTATGAAAAGCAAGTGGTGCAACGACTTGGTCATTTTAGGGTGTCTACATTTTTCCCCTCTTTGATGCGATGCAGTTTATAGCGTTGTGTCAAAGAAATTGATTGTTGAAGACATGATACAATTTTTTTGATGCCCCAGTGTAGGTAGTTGCCCCAGCATATGCCCCCTCGAGTGGGAAGACAGGGAAGCGACAGAAGAATTGTGTTGACGCTCGACTAGATGAGTGTGCGACCAGGTAGGAGGAAAAGCAGAAAGGGGTGGGAAGAGAAGAAAACATGAGGGAGGGATGCTATAAATAGGTCCCATGGGGACCACAATCCTCATTTGCACACTAAGAGCTTCTAGATTGATAGAGTAGAGCCTCCAAACCTAGGTTGAGTGGAAGGAGCAGATAGTGAGGAGAGATGCCGATTCTAGCGCACAGACATCGGGTGGAGCTCATGCGGACGTACAGAAGGCCAGCAGGAGCTCCGGCAGCGGTAAGTGTTTGAAAACTATAGTTTAATTTATTGTTTTAGGGCAGTGTAGGGCTAGGTTTAGGGAGGTGGACTAGGTCAGCCAAAAGCGCTTTAGGGTTGTGCAGCGCATCTGGTAGTCGAGTAGAGCACTTTTGGCGCACCGCAGTGTGGTTGGTTTGGAAGCGCAACGCGTTTGGTCAAAATGTAGCACTAATGGTTTTTTGGCAGTGTCGCAACACGTTTGGTAAAATGCCACAGCGCCTTTGGCCAGGTAGTATAGCAGATTTTGCAGGGTAGAATAGCGCGGTTGGTGGGGGAGCAGGAAAATTGCGTCACTTCTGGTAGTACAGAATGATGTGTTTGGTAGAATGGTGAGGCACACTTGACAAACAAGGCGCACTTGGCAGAGAAAATCACAGCGCAATTGGATAGACAGTGTGGCACATTTGGTAGGGAGGTACAACACATTTGTATCTAACAAAGCACTTTTGGTTAAGTAGAAGAAAAGTAGAATTGGAGGTTGAGAAAAGGGATGCCTATCCTAGGCTACCAAAGGGGAAAGGGATGGTTGGGGTTGCATAGTATAGCAGAGGTGTAGATAGGATTTGAGGGATTTGGTAATGAAGAATTGACAAGTGATCTGTTGTGGATGCAGAGGATTATACCACCACTGATGTCATGGGAGTGACACCACCCGATAGTGCAGGAGGTTATACAGCTGACCTGGGAGGAGGACGCATTCTTGGAGCACGCCGAATTGTGGCACGTTGCGCACCTGACACACATTAGGGTGAATCTCACCCTAGTGACCGCAGTTGTAGAGAGATATCACAGTGAGACCTCATCATTTCACTTTCTGACAGGGGAGGCCACAGTGACACTGGAGGATGTGTACCGTATCCTACGGATTCAAATTGATGGAGATATAGTAGATTTTGACCCGGTGCGGGGCGAGGCAGGCTTGGTGGAGGTCTTCTGCACAGATGACCTTTGGATAGATGATGGGGAGATTCGATGGCCAGACGTCTTGAGACTCTGCGACAAGATCAAATGGATAGTGGCGTCACTGATTGGTGGCTTCTTGTGTTCTGACAGGAGATCCAGAGGATTATCGGTTGGATGGGGCACAGTGTTATCCGGGATGTTCACACATGGCAGACAGTATGCGTGGGGCCCATGTGTGTTGGGACAGTTGTATCACGACATGCACCACTGTGTGTATAGGAGAGGCAGGAGCCTCTCAGTAGGGATGACCTTGTTTCAGGTATGGGCGTGGGAGCATAATCCAGTGATTCGACCCATGGCATAGCGCCATCAGGATAGAGGCGAGCCCTATGCATTCCTATATGATGGAGTGATCACACACCGGAGGATGGGGTCTATTAGCCACTGGAGGTGGCAGATCGATGAGATGGACTTGTTTGTGTGGAGGCCCTGGCTACTGTTGGTCATGATGTTAGTCATTCGCAAACATAGAATAAAAGTTACACAACAACCTTTACTCATCTTGAAAGATACGATGAATTCAAAGAATTCATGATCCCAAGTCTCCGTTGATTAGGTCTTAATCTACTGACGTTACTCAGTGGTTGATGTGTGTTGCTGTTTTCCATTCAGGGGCCTTACGTGTTTCTGCACTGTTCATCATCATCATCTTCAAATATCCTGCTCTGGATGTTCGCTCTGCATAAGTCTCCAACAATTCTACCTCTGCACTGTAAATTTAGTCAAATAATGTGCATACAGGCTGATATTTGCATGATTTCTACCATTATTTATGATTCTTTACATGATATTTTCAATACTACATGCATTTAACCAAATATGCTAAGGATCTTCAGTTACCTACGGGATTTCAGCATATTTCACTGTTTCTGCTTGTTATTTATCATGATTTGCAGTTATGGTGATGAATTAATGAAATTGAAAAAAGGAAAAGGGTTAGAGAGTGAGATTCCTAAAATTACTGGACTTAGATCACTGATTCACATACAAGCTCCCATACTTGCAATGAAAAGAAGGAAAACTAGAAATCATACTTCACCAGGACATTCCACAAATCCGCATGATCTAGTGCAAAGCTTCAAAGGAAAGTTGACAACAATAATTAATGAAATGAAAGCGCTTCCAGTTGAACACAGCATTCACCAGTACATATCCAGAAATCAACAGAAGATTACGTAAAATTTACAATCAGGATGTAATCTGGAACTTCATATTCATTCAGTATGCTCAAGAACAGGTACATTTACAGTGATCTGAAGAAAGAACCTTGACATTTCAACAATTCTATCCTCATTAGTCTCAGTAATCCGATCTCCTAACTTATTCTACAGTAATTAACTCTTTGCGCCAGATGCGTCTGTGTATTCTAATGTATTCCTCTCCCTTTTTTAAAATGACAAGCTCTGGATGTTATATAGAACAACTGCCAGAAAACGGTTACAATGATCCAAGGATCAGGATCCTCTCATAACAAACAACGGCCCAGATGAAAAGCACATGCTTCGTCAGTTAGCAAATGTACAGCTGGCACAGAATATTCCAGCATCTTCAACTTGATTCGGCCTCCAGCTGGCGAACAGCATATTTGACAATATCCTCTTCATGTCTGGCCCATGTTGACTCCATGCGTAACTTTGTAATGCTCAGCTTCAGCAGCATCATCATGATTTCAACGCTCAGCTTCAGCATCATCATGACTTCAATGTTCAGCCTCAGCAGCATCATGATGATTTCCTGCAAGTAAACAGACAAACATTAGGTTCATCATCATCATGATAAACAACAGGAAATAAACACTTTATTAAACATACCTCCCCATGTGCAGCTACAGGCAAACAGGTCTTACCTGTGAAAATATGCACCAAATGCATAAACGTCATAAAAACAACCAGGTCAACCCTCGTTGACCAAAATCAGGCAGTCGGGCTTTCAAATTTCCATCGCTTCATGTTTTTGCCCATTTTCTTGTATATCGGGTTCGAAATATGATGATGATGATCTCAGATTATACAAAGAAATAATCGCCTTTCAACCATCCCTAGAATTCGGCTTTGCATCATCATCATATTTGCATCGGCGTGACTACATATGATCAGGGTGACAATTTTACCTCAGGCCGACGGCAACAGTTATACCGACGCCAAAAATCATGATGATGACCAACTATATGCCTTCCGTCTGTCCGCAGGATATTACAAAATATGATGATCCTCCTTTCCTAATGCTCTGATGAAAAGCACATCAGGATGTTTTGTTCTTGCTCATTCGGGAAAGAAAGACATCGTCATCATCATCATGATGAAGACAAACAGGAGGACTTGGAAAATGATCCTGCCGCTGAGGAAAATCATGATGACGTCATCGTCATCATCAGGCTTGGTTAAAATGCAACGGGATGACGTCATCGTCATGTTTCGTTAACATCAGGAGGTAAATGGAATATCGGGTTCCCTCTAAGGAAGATGATCAGGTCATGAAAGCAGTATGACCCTCTTCGGCCAAGGCAATCTGCTCAAAAGGTCAGGATGATGAACATCATCATCATCATATACGCACTGGGTGATCAAAAATATGATCCTGCTGAAAGTCCTGATGACGTCATCAGGATATCCGGGGCTTGTGTTAATCTTCGAACATGACGTCATCGTCATCATCATAATGGCGAAATGGATCACGCCTTAGAAAATATCCTGCCGAAGGAGAAAGGTGATGGTGACGTCATCGTCATCATCATATTCGCAAAAGTTTATACTTCTCGGCAGGAGGATATTACGAACTGTCGGGAAAGACTAACAAGATTATGATGATCTTGTTCAACATGACTTGGGAAAGGAAAAACATCCTCCGCTTCGAAAGATAAGGTGATCATCATGATCACGCAAAAGGAGGTCAGGAGGATATTAGGAAATGTCGGGTCTCGAAATATCATGATGATGTTGATCACCAAGACTGTCGTGCGCGCGCAAATTATGCAGATGGCAGATTTCTCTAAGCAAGGTGACGATGATCATCAGCATGATATTATCACATCGGGTGATTTTAAATATCATGATGCTCGCAATGTTGGAATATCATGATGCTGATGATGTTAGAATATCATGATGAAGATGATGTTTCCAGGGTCGCTTGACGGGAAAAGCTCACTAGCACTTAAGATTGACGTCCGGATGCTTCGGGACTGCATGATTTTTATCAGGCGATAGAGTAAGATCATGATGATGACCTTTGGCGATATAAAAGACCGCCTGACGGGAAAAGATACTACGACTTAAACTTGACGTCCGGATATTTCGACCTCAGGATATTATCGGGGGGCTTTTCAAATATCATGATGATGATGTTCGTATAGCAATTATCAGGTTTGACCAAAACTTTGACTGCTCACAACTCCCTCATATGGACGAATTTTCAAATGATGCAAAAGGCAAACCTGCATGAAATTTCAAGCTCTTTCTAACTATGAAGTCATAGAAACAAAATATGAACTTTGAGAAACTAACCTCATGATGATGACCTACCTCATCCTGACCTTCATGATGATGATGCACCTGACTTATTTTTTACCAAAACGCCAGAAACAGACAACACAAGCCAAAACAAAAGCTGGGTCCCTGTTTTGCCAAGTCAAAATGGGGCGTGTTGTGTAACCACACAACAACTTGCCACCAAAGAAAACAACAAAATTCAAATAATTCAAGTGATATGATCATATTCATCTATAGTATTCTAATTCTGTCTAAGTAAATCATCATGATCTTTGAATGATAAAATTTCATTATGGTGATAAAGCTAACAAAGGATCAGGTGTGTGCAGATGATTAATTATCCTCATCTTGAAAGTAAGTTGAAAACATAAGTAACTGGTGTTAAACTACATAGTTGGAGATCATCCCTCATAGCCAACCTGGATAGAGCCTTGCTGCCAGCAGGTGTCTATAACCCCGGCAAGGTTATCTATACAATCTCCCTAAGTAGAGGCCCACTGCCAGCAGGCGTCCATAGCCCCGGTAGAGTTACTTAGATGGCCTAATTTTATTTTGTTTCCGATTTTCCTTTAAAAATTTAAATTTGATATCATCATGTCTGCTCATTTGTACAAGGTGTAGTCACTTGCAGCTTTAGGTTGGAGATTGTATTGGTAGCAAGGGAGTCCCTTTAGATTTTTCACTTAACACCTATACTCATATCTTTAACAAACCCAAGGCTGTTAGGTGTTTCATTGTGTTTGATTCACTTTGGACAAGAAAAAGTACCCTGATGAAAAGACATCATAAACCTGATCATGAGTATTTATCAGAATGAATTACAATCTATATCTAAATCTGATCTCATCACTTGAATCCTAACAATTTAGTTATTTTCTTAAGGTGATGAAGTGCATCATCCTGACTTACCAGAACAAGGTCCCAACCAACAAACAACAACAACAACAAGCAAACACTGTACAAACAACTATACAAATATACAATATGATACACAAGACTGTCATGAAGTCACTCAGGCCTGGAAATAATGTTTGAGGAATTGTCCATTGACTGGCAACGGGACATCCTCACCTGTCAGGTTCTTAAGCCTATAAGTGCTGTCTCCTAAAATTTCAGAAATCTGAAAGGGACCTATCCATAGTCTATCGAACTTACCATGATCACCTTTCCTTTCATGGGCTCTATCCCACATCAGGACTAAATCTGATATCCTGAAAGCTTTAATTCTGGCTCTCTTGTCAAACCAGCGTTTGACAACAGCCTGATGTTTTGCAAATTGGTCAATTGCTTGGCTTCGTTTTTCTTCCAGATGCATCAACTGAAGCAACCTGACTTCTTGTTTATTATCTATGCCTAGATAGTCTTGGGCAAACTGCAGAGTAGGAATTTTCAAGTTTACAGGGAGGATAGGATCTACCCCATATACTAGCTGGAAAGGTGAGTTTCCTAATGCAATTTTCATTCTAGTTCTGTCTACCCATAAGGCATATTTCAGAAATGAATTCCATTCCCTGGGATTTTTCTCTATCAATTTTCTTATGATACTCAGTAAATTTTTATTGGTGGATTCTGCTAATCCATTTCCCTGGGGATAGTAATTGGATGAGAACTTAAGTATGATCCCATGATCAAAAGCCCAACTTGACAATTTAGTGGAAATGAAAGCAGAACCATTATCACTTACCAATGCATAAGGAGTTCCATACCTGGTGACAATGTTGCTTTCCAGAAATTTAATGACATCATCAGCAGTACAAGTTTTGCTGCTGATAGCCTCAGTCCATCTGGTACAATAATCAGTGATTGTTAGGACATACCTCTGGCCTGAAGAAGATGGAGGATTGATTGGTCCTATGAAATCCATGCCCCATTGTGCAAATGGGCGCTCTTCCATCACTGGCTGCAATGGTTGTGTAGCATATTTTTCTCTGTTGGCAGCAACCTGGCAAACATGACAACATTTAACATGATCAGCTGTGTCTTTAAAAATTGTAGGCCAGTAATATCCTGCTCTGAGGATTGCATGTGTTGTGGCCAACGCTGATCCGTGGGCAGTTCCAAACTTGTCATGTAACTCTATCAAGACCTTATTAGCTTCTGGTTTCTCTAAGCATCTCAGGTATATCCCTTCATAATTCTTTTTAAACAGGGCTCCTCCCTTCATCATATATTTCTGGGATCTCATCTTCAAGGCTCTTCTCTGTGAAGCCTGCATCCTCAAAGGACATCTTCCAGTGATCAGGATGTGCCTGATGTCTGAATACCATTCTTTATTGTCTTTCTCATCCATCACATACTGCTGACTGATGATGTTTGGATCAGTTTCAGATATCATCTAGCTCAGAGCCTGTCCTCTTACTAGCTTCATGGGTGTGATCTCCATGTCATATTCTTGTAGTACCGTAATCCATTTGGCCCTTTTTTCACCAGGTTCACTCTGCATCAGCAGCATCTTTACTGCTGCATCTGGTACCACAGCAATCACTTTGCTCCTCAGTATATAATGTCTGAATTTTTTTACTGCTCTGACTAATGCAAGTGCCTGTCTTTCAACATCTACATATCTCAACTCAGCATCCCTGAAAGGACAGCTCATGAAGGCAATTGGTTTCTCTTCTTTATCTTCATTTCTTTGAGTTAACACTGCTGCAGAAGTATGTTCTGAAGCAAATGAGTAGATGTAGAAATCATTTGTATAATCTGGACTAATGAGGACAGGAGCATCTGAAATGGCCTTCTTTATATCTTCAAAAGCAGCTCTGGCTTCTGGTGTCCAGTCAATTTGTGCATCTTTTTTCAACATGGCATTCAGTGGTCTGACAATCTCAGCAAAGCCAGTGATGAACTTCCTCACAAAATTTATCTTACCAAAATAAGATTTAAGCTCCTTTTTGCTTCCTGGAAGTGGTAATTTCATAATAGATTCCACCCTGTCAGGATCAATGATAATCCCATCTTCTGTGATCAGGTGGCCTAGTAACTTTCCTGTTGTGACCCCGAATATGCACTTCTTGGGATTCAAAGATATTCCGTATTCTTCACACTTCTTTAGCACACTTCTGAGGTCAGCAACATGATTTCCCCTTTCTTTGGAGAACACTGTCAGGTCATCCATGTAGATGACTATACATTTCCCTATTAAGCCTCTGAAGGCTATGTCCATTGCTCGCTGGAATGTAGCTCCAGCATTTATCAATCCAAACGGCATACGTCTATATGCAAATATCCCCCATTTTGTGGTGAAGGCAGTCTTTAATCTGTCAATTTTATCAACCATCACTTGGTTGTATCCTGAAAAACCGTCCAAGAAGGACATCATCTTGGCTCCATTTACCATCTGCAGAACTTCATCCAAAGAGGGCAAAGGATAGTTATCCTTTTCTGATGCTCTGTTCAGGTTCCTGAAATCCACACACAATCTGATGTCTCCATTCTTCTTCCTGACTGGTACCAGATTTGCCACCCAAGTGGAGTGCCTTACCGGAAAAATTATCCGGGCATTCAACAACTTCTTGACCTCCTCAAGGATGATGGGCTCAAGCAGAGCATTGACTGGCCTCTGCTTCTGTCTGAAAGGTTTTGCATCTGGCTTGAGGGGTATAGTATGAGTTATGACAGAAGTGTCATACGTCTTCAGCTCGTCATAAGTCCATGCAATTACATGTATATAATCCTTAAGGGCTTGAGTTATTCCATCTAACTCTTCAGGTGTACAAACCTTACCCAACAAGACATTCTTCTTGTCATCAGCTTGTCCAATATTCACCTGTGAATATTGACCTCCATCTGCCTTAGGCAGATCCTTATGCTTGAGCATATTATCCAGATCAAAGGCTCTTTCTAATTCAATCATACCTTTGGGAATTGTGTTTCCAGGCAACTCTAAAATCTCATCTTCTTCCCAGACATGATCTTCCATACCATTTTCATCTATGATCTGAGCTTCAAATACATCTCTGTTTGATATGAAGTCCAGGATGTGCTGATCATCATCAAACACTTGGAGATTAGTCACATTGTCAGGTACCGAAGGTACTGACACCAATTCTACTGAAAATCTCTTCAGACCAGATATAGACAGTGGTTCCAGCGTACTGGCGGCCTGAGCAAGTGCATCTGCCCTTTGGTTCTGTTCTCTTGGCACGTGAACGATGTTGAAGGCATCAAAGTCTTCAATCAGGTCCCACACACGATGTCTGTAATTTGACAGCTTTCTGTAGTTACAAGAGTAAATTCCTCGTACTTGCCTCACAACTAGTTCTGAATCTCCAAAGACATGCAGGATCTTCACCTTCTTCTTATGTGCAAACAACAGTCCATGAATCAGAGCTTCATACTCTGTGACATTATTAGTGCAGGGGAACTGTAGTCTGTAAGCTGCTAAATGGGATTTCCCTGATGAATCAGTAAGGTCAATCCCTACTCCAGAACCCTGCTTGGATTTGGATCCATCAAACCTCAGGATCCTAGGCTTATCTTCAGCGGGACATTTATTTGAACTTTCCTTTTTCTTTGCAGCTCTGGCTGCTGCTCCGCCTGATATCCACCTTAACTTAGGTGTGTCATCTTCAAGCTTCTTCTTTCCTTTATCTGATGAGCCTGATGGCTTTTCTGTTTTCTCTTCAATCCTAGCAGGAGGATGATGTTCAGCACATACAACTGCATGCTTCTTCAAAATGTGCAAGCACAGTGAGCAAGTGGTTTCTGAGTGGGGCGCCTCATGCAGCCTACACCAACTTTTGATTAAAACCTCCTGGGGAGATCTACACTGTTGTGTCATTTTTTTTATTTCTTTGACCAGAAATTCTTCGAACTTCATCAGGTCACTGCCTTTATCCTCATCAGACAACTCGTAATCCGGTTCCATGAAGCAATCACTACCAGGAGTGATCTTTTCCTTTCTCGCATCATTTGTCTGATTGGACACCAGGATCTCTTCTATTTTTCGGATATGATCCTCATCAGGATCCGTCGACTCTTCTGTTCCTGCAGAAGACAAATAAAAATTAGTATCATCATCATCATCAGATGTAGCACTCACCTCGGAATATGATGATGATGCTTCACTATACGTCTGCTCCAGCATGATCATGTCCAAGCATGGTTCGCAAGTCTTTTCCAAGTGTGCTTCGCCATGCAATCTGCACCATCCGTCAATCAAGATATCATTAGCAGGTATCTTTAATAAATGACAACGTTTTATCTGAGTAGATAAATGCATCTGAAAATCCCTGAAGCGATCTATTTCATTCTCATTATCAGGATCATTATTAAGTTCTACAACTGGCATATCCTCATGATAATCATCATCATGATGATGATGAACATCAAGCATCAGGACCTCTTCTATTTGGACAGTTTGCGGCCTGATGTGATAAACTCCAGGTTCTACGTTTACATACATGATCTCATTTGTTCTGTTATATTCGGTGATCATATGTTTCATCCTAGGCTCAGCATCAATCCTGATCTGATTAGGTATACCTTTCCATGGCAACCACATGTGACTGAAGTCTGTGGACATGTATCCGTTAAGCGTTTTAGACCAGTCCCGGCTAAGCAACATCCCATATGTATCAGGTATGTCAACTACCTGAATATCAATGTAATACTGGATCCTAGGATCAGACGCTAGCTGCATGTGAATATGAGTGAGTTCTCCTACGACACTTACTTCTGTCTTGTCCAGTTGAGTGACCTTCTTTAAGGATTTAGCAGGATGCAGTCCTAATGCGTTGCATATTGACAAAGGCATAACATTAGTTGAGGCTCCTGAATCAACTAAGCAGTTGTGCAAATTCTTACTGAACATTCTTATGGTGAGGAGAAACGGTGGTGATTCAGTTTTATCTCTGTACAAGGTCATGTGAGAGGTTTCAGCAGCTTGGACTGTGGCTGACACTTTGGGCTTGACAGTGCTATCTTTAGCAGTATGGTCTCTGCTATTGGATTGACTCGAAAGGTGATTATCCTCTTTGGAAGCAGGATCATCCAGCGACTTCATGAATGCCCTTTTTATGGCAGGAGTTTTCAGTAACTCAGATAGGGACATGCTGATCTTGATTTTCTTCATTTCATCAGCCAAATAGCTGACTAACCTGTCAGATTCATGAGGTGCACCTGCGACTTTTGTTACTGTGTTTTGAGGAGACAAGTACTGAGCATTCACCTTAGGGAACCCAGGGTTATTGCTAGCCTTAGGATCAGGGGGTGTGTTGAAGTTATTTGGAGGTAGAGATGATGTCAATGGACCGGCAGGTCTGTTGGCATTACTCCTCAGGTTATAATTATGCTTACCAGGGTATTGCTGCTGGTATGCATGTACTTCCTCATGCTCTCTTGTAGGTTCATTTTCATCCTCAAAAGGGAAGACATAGTTTGCTTCAAAGGTTAAGGCAGATTCTTCACAGGTCTGATTATAATCCTGGTGAGGTTGATTAGTGTAGGTTTCCAGCACAAAAGCTGAGTCATATCCACAAGGAACTATTTCATTTCCTTCTGCCTGAGGTGGATTTCCAGAAGTATTAGACACTTCAGTCTGAAAGATGCTGGCAGCAATCCTAAATTGTGGACAATCTAATTCTGCATGTGCATTGGTATTGTGAATCCTGCACCAATTGGTAAGGGCTGCCTCAGCAAGATTGACTCTAGTAGTCTGTTTGGCTTCACCAGGAGGCTGATTGTCTAGGGGTGATGGTAATGAACCATTATTTGGCCTGGAGTTCCACACTCTAGGCTGCCTAGGAGGATTATTGTTATTTGCAGCACTACTGTTGAAGTTATTGTTGTATCCTCTGTCAGGGTAATTTGGTCTGTCATTGGAATAACTCCTATTCTGACCTGACTGTGAATAAAACCCTTGATTTCTCAAGTGTGTTACTTCTGTGGTGAGCTTTCTCAACTGAGCAGCAATTTCTTTGATTTCCTCTTTCTCCTCTTGAGCTTTGGCCACTACATTTTCAGGCTGAGGCTGGAAAAAGGAAGATCCATGGTTATTGTGGGATAGGTCTGTACCCTGAGGTGTCTGAGTATGTGCAGGATATTGTGGCAATTGGCCATTTCCATTAGGAGGAGGCATGATACTCAATGGAGGTACTTGCAAAGGTGCAGGCATGATTGCTGGGGGCATCACTGCTCCATTTGGATATTGTGCAGGATATTGCGAAGGATAAGCTGCAGGATACTGTGCTGGATATTGTGACTGCATGCCAGGCAAAGCAGGGAATGCTATATTTGGAGTAGGAGCAGGTATCAGCTGTTGATTTACCTTGATAGCTTCTTGAAAAGCTCCTGTCAATGTGGTGATCGCAGGATGTGTTCTCCTGATGAACATGGCGGTTAACGGATCCAGGGCTGAATAATAAATACTTCTAGCAGCATCATCAGCCACCACATATGGGGTAACTAGCTTGGACAACATTTTCTGGAACCTAGCATTGAAATTTGCAATAGGTTCATGCTCAAATCTCTTAATTGTGGCAAACAGGTGGTAATTCATGGATGGATCAATAGGGACCTTGAATCTGTCAAGAAAGGCCTTCTCTAAGACAGCCCACGAACCTACAGAAGATTGACCAAGACTGATGAACCAATTATAGGCCTCTTCCCCTAAGGAAAAAGGGAATAATCTGCACACCACATCCTGATGTTCTATTCTGGCTCTGCAGCAAGCTTCTTTAAACGTCCTGATATGATCATCCGCATCCTGGTAAGGATGGTATTTTGGACAAAGCTTGTCCGGATACTTTGGTAACTCATGATACGCAGTAAAGGTCAATGGTGATTCTGCTGCAAAGAACGACATTGCAACCTGAGGGGGCTGAACTGGTGGTGCAGTTGGCTGAGGTTGGACTAAAGGTATACCCTGAGGTTGAACAGGAGGTGTCACTGGTATACCTGAAGGTATTTGCAAACCAACGGGAGTTACAGGAGGAGGTCCTGGTGAAGCTCTGGACTTACTAGACTCTGGAGTATGGTGAACGTCTACAGTCTTAGGTCTAAAACCTCTAACAGGCAATTCTTCAAAAATTTCACTATGTCTAGACCTGGTATTTATCCTGTGAGCCAGGATTTCTCGATTCGGAGGCCAATTAGCTGAAACTTTGCAAATATTGGCTGGATTCCACCAGACGAGGTGATATTTGCGGTCAACTTGCAAATCAGACTGAATATTTACGCGATATTTGCGAAGATACTGCAAATATGACAGGATATTGGGATATTTCGACCGGTAGCACCAGATCTCACGGGTTTAAGGCTCAAATTCTCAAAGCTTGAACAAATTTATGCATCTTTGGCCAATATTTAGTGAATTTAAAGAAATCTACTGTAAAGCTTGCAATATTTATGTGAAATTTGGAAATCTTTACACAGAATGTGCAAATACAAACTTGTCGCAGCAAATATTTACGCAATTTGATGAAATTCACAAATGATCTGAAGTTACCTTACTCTGAGCATCATCAAACCTGAAAGTACTGATGATGAATGTGATCTTCAATCCTAAGGCAGCCCTCCTTCTAGCGCCAATTTATGTTGGTCATGATGTTAGTCATTCGCAAACATAGAATAAAAGTTACACAACAACCTTTACTCATCTTGAAAGATACGATGAATTCAAAGAATTCATGATCCCAAGTCTCTGTTGATTAGGTCTTAATCTACTGACGTTACTCAGTGGTTGATGTGTGTTGCTGTTTTCCATTCAGGGGCCTTACGTGTTTCTGCACTGTTCATCATCATCATCTTCAAATATCCTGCTCTGGATGTTCGCTCTGCATAAGTCTCCAACAATTCTACCTCTGCACTGTAAATTTAGTCAAATAATGTGCATACAGGCTGATATTTGCATGATTTCTACCATTATTTATGATTCTTTACATGATATTTTCAATACTACATGCATTTAACCAAATATGCTAAGGATCTTCAGTTACCTACGGGATTTCAGCATATTTCACTGTTTCTGCTTGTTATTTATCATGATTTGCAGTTATGGTGATGAATTAATGAAATTGAAAAAAGGAAAAGGGTTAGAGAGTGAGATTCCTAAAATTACTGGACTTAGATCACTGATTCACATACAAGCTCCCATACTTGCAATGAAAAGAAGGAAAACTAGAAATCATACTTCACCAAGACATTCCACAAATCCGCATGATCTAGTGCAAAGCTTCAAAGGAAAGTTGACAACAATATGTAATGAAATGAAAGCGCTTCCAGTTGAACACAGCATTCACCAGTACATATCCAGAAATCAACAGAAGATTACGTAAAATTTACAATCAGGATGTAATCTGGAACTTCATATTCATTCAGTATGCTCAAGAACAGGTACATTTACAGTGATCTGAAGAAAGAACCTTGACATTTCAACAATTCTATCCTCATTAGTCTCAGTAATCCGATCTCCTAACTTATTCTACAGTAATTAACTCTTTGCGCCAGATGCGTCTGTGTATTCTAATGTATTCCTCTCCCTTTTTTAAAATGACAAGCTCTGGATGTTATATAGAACAACTGCCAGAAAATGGTTACAATGATCCAAGGATCAGGATCCTCTCATAACAAACAACGGCCCAGATGAAAAGCACATGCTTCGTCAGTTAGCAAATGTACAGCTGGCACAGAATATTCCAGCATCTTCAACTTGATTCGGCCTCCAGCTGGCGAACAGCATATTTGACAATATCCTCTTCATGTCTGGCCCATGTTGACTCCATGCGTAACTTTGTAATGCTCAGCTTCAGCAGCATCATCATGATTTCAACGCTCAGCTTCAGCATCATCATGACTTCAATGTTCAGCCTCAGCAGCATCATGATGATTTCCTGCAAGTAAACAGACAAACATTAGGTTCATCATCATCATGATAAACAACAGGAAATAAACACTTTATTAAACATACCTCCCCATGTGCAGCTACAGGCAAACAGGTCTTACCTGTGAAAATATGCACCAAATGCATAAACGTCATAAAAACAACCAGGTCAACCCTCGTTGACCAAAATCAGGCAGTCGGGCTTTCAAATTTCCATCGCTTCATGTTTTTGCCCATTTTCTTGTATATCGGGTTCGAAATATGATGATGATGATCTCAGATTATACAAAGAAATAATCGCCTTTCAACCATCCCTAGAATTTGGCTTTGCATCATCATCATATTTGCATCGGCGTGACTACATATGATCAGGGTGACAATTTTACCTCAGGCCGACGGCAACAGTTATACCGACGCCAAAAATCATGATGATGACCAACTATATGCCTTCCGTCTGTCCGCAGGATATTACAAAATATGATGATCCTCCTTTCCTAATGCTCTGATGAAAAGCACATCAGGATGTTTTGTTCTTGCTCATTCGGGAAAGAAAGACATCGTCATCATCATCATGATGAAGACAAACAGGAGGACTTGGAAAATGATCCTGCCGCTGAGGAAAATCATGATGACGTCATCGTCATCATCAGGCTTGGTTAAAATGCAACGGGATGACGTCATCGTCATGTTTCGTTAACATCAGGAGGTAAATGGAATATCGGGTTCCCTCTAAGGAAGATGATCAGGTCATGAAAGCAGTATGACCCTCTTCGGCCAAGGCAATCCGCTCAAAAGGTCAGGATGATGAACATCATCATCATCATATACGCACTGGGTGATCAAAAATATGATCCTGCTGAAAGTCCTGATGACGTCATCAGGATATCCGGGGCTTGTGTTAATCTTCGAACATGACGTCATCGTCATCATCATAATGGCGAAATGGATCACGCCTTAGAAAATATCCTGCAGAAGGAGAAAGGTGATGGTGACGTCATCGTCATCATCATATTCGCAAAAGTTTATACTTCTCGGCAGGAGGATATTACGAACTGTCGGGAAAGACTAACAAGATTATGATGATCTTGTTCAACATGACTTGGGAAAGGAAAAACATCCTCCGCTTCGAAAGATAAGGTGATCATCATGATCACGCAAAAGGAGGTCAGGAGGATATTAGGAAATGTCGGGTCTCGAAATATCATGATGATGTTGATCACCAAGACTGTCGTGCGCGCGCAAATTATGCAGATGGCAGATTTCTCTAAGCAAGGTGACGATGATCATCAGCATGATATTATCACATCGGGTGATTTTAAATATCATGATGCTCGCAATGTTGGAATATCATGATGCTGATGATGTTAGAATATCATGATGAAGATGATGTTTCCAGGGTCGCTTGACGGGAAAAGCTCACTAGCACTTAAGATTGACGTCCGGATGCTTCGGGACTGCATGATTTTTATCAGGCGATAGAGTAAGATCATGATGATGACCTTTGGCGATATAAAAGACCGCCTGACGGGAAAAGATACTACGACTTAAACTTGACGTCCGGATATTTCAACCTCAGGATATTATCGGGGGGCTTTTCAAATATCATGATGATGATGTTCGTATAGCAATTATCAGGTTTGACCAAAACTTTGACTGCTCACAACTCCCTCATATGGATGAATTTTCAAATGATGCAAAAGGCAAACCTGCATGAAATTTCAAGCTCTTTCTAACTATGAAGTCATAGAAACAAAATATGAACTTTGAGAAACTAACCTCATGATGATGACCTACCTCATCCTGACCTTCATGATGATGATGCACCTGACTTATTTTTTACCAAAACGCCAGAAACAGACAACACAAGCCAAAACAAAAGCTGGGTCCCTGTTTTGCCAAGTCAAAATGGGGCGTGTTGTGTAACCACACAATAGCTACTTTGTGAGGAGTGGGAGGATGAGCACGAGCAGCTTATGTATTGCAGACAGGCACAGTATTTGTTCGGGAGACGAACAGATGCGATAGAGAGGTACCTACTAGAGTGGGTACTCAGGCAATTCGGATTGCCACATGGACTAAGGAGAGAGGGAGGAGATTGGGATGCAGAGATCCCAGTGGTGACAGCTTTAGCAGAGGTATGGGGACTTGTCCCCATGAGATGGGATTGGGACATAGGGCTGGCAGACCTAGGGATGCTGCCAGAGTATGACCAGTATTGGCAGACACATAGACCAGTGAGACTGACTACACCAGGTGTAGCAGGGGCAGTGGGGGAGGTACTAGTCCTCGATGGGGAGGCTAGGATGAGATGGTAGGCCTGAGCAGCCAGGCAGCAGGCAGGTGAAGAGGGCAGCGGTCCGCAGGCAGGTGGATAGGGCAGCGGCCAGTAGGCCGATGTGGAGATGGTGGAGGCAGTAGGCCTAGTCATAGAGACCAATTTGCAGAGAGCCGAGTGACTGCTACAAGAGGAGATAGCCCAGAGGACTTGATTAGAGCTCTGGATGGTGCGATTGAGGAGGGATAGGGATGCAGCGCGAGCTGAGGTGAGACAGGCTGAGGCCATAGCCCACGCATAGAGACAGGCAGCAGTAGCAGCAGAGACAACCCTAGCACAGCTATAGGCATAGCTACAGGCCCAGGTACAGGTGCAACCGCCAGCTGTACCAGTCGCAGATGCCAAGCAGCTAGCACAGGTCACGAGGGAGAGAGACGTAGAGGTACAGCTGCGGTTGACAGCAGAGGCCACACTCTTTAGAGTGAGGCAGGAGAGAGATGAGGCATGCCGTGCACTGGGTGCAGATCAAAGGAGCCTATACAGTGAGCTCATTCGAGTGCAGGGTGAGTTAGTATCAGCCAGCCGGGAGGTAGAGTATTATAGAGGTCTGTACGTGGGTGCGGTGCCAACAGCTCAGTAGGCACCGAGCTACAGAGAGAGGAGCCGGTCAGGGGCATCTAGATCCTGCAGGACAGGGTAGTCAGTATCCTCAGTGAGAGGACCATTTTTACCACCAGGGGGAGGAGGAGGACCAGCAGGGGGACCTCCACCGAGCACAGGGGGAGGACAGGGGCCACAGCAGGAGGGCAGCTCTACCCACTAGAGCACATATATTATTGTATCATATTTGTACCATACTTGTATCATGATGGACACTTGTACACTGTACCATTTGTATCATTTTAGACAGATGCCTGTGTGCATTTTGATGTATATTTTGCAGGCTCTTGATAGCCCTGATGTACTATTTTGATGTATATTTGGATGTATACGTATGGATTATTGATGTAGACACATTCATTTTGAATTATGATGACCTTTATATGAGATATATGATGATCTATTCCGCTCACTTGTTGTTCATGCTTTTTGTATATGCATTCCTTGATGTCATGGATGTGATGATATGTATGTATGATTATGGATTCATGTGATGACATATGTTGCTTATGTGATGCTTATAGATGTATGATGATAGAGATCTATGATGATATAGATGTGATGACTAGTGATATCTGACCTGTGGGTTTTGCAGATATGCACCAAAGAGAAGCACAGGAGGAGATGGGAGACAGAGACTGTTGATCGATTACTGCAATGAAAAATGATATAAAGGTTGTGGGAATGGATGAATGAGCTTGTTGCAATGGTTTCACATTTGTATATAAAGAGCAATCCTTATTTTTATATAGCACATGGATAATTCGCCACTAAGGTATAAAAGACCAAGGTGCAGTAATATCTGAGTGCGCGGACGTTGACTCTGCAAGCAAGCGGTTTGAACTTAGATCCTTTAGACATAATATAACCTTGTTGGAACATGTGAATAAGCCATAGTCTTGAACATAAAATAAACTTCAATACATGCAAATGCAAGAAGAGTATTAAATATGTAAGATGCTACATCGTAACACACACAAGATAAATATAATGTTTAAGAAAGATACTAAAGATCATTCCTCAAACATGACACACAAAAAAGCAATGACTATGCCCCCAATCCGTACTACATCACAACATACCAAGATTATAGATAAATCAAGGTAGCCTTGAATAGGTAATAGAAGAGGAACAAAAGATAAACCATAACACAAATTGAATGACTTACAAAGTAAATATACAGCCAACATATTCTCTTGCCAAAGAGGTTGCACAGGATAGATTAGATAGGAAAGATAACAGCCTTATCATAGGAAATCTGTGTCCATTAAAGGGGGCTATCTATCTAAAAAGACAATGTCTTGCTGCAGGAAATGTCACATGTCACAGGAGACGCGTGTGTTGGTCTCGACAATGGAACACTTTGTAGAAGACAAGTTGGTTGATCTAGGGCTTGGGTTAAGTGGTACTTAGCTGATGTTGGAAATTGGAATAGTTAGGACAGTAGATGACTCTGGAAGAAAGCTGCTTTGCTTCAGGTTTTGTTAAGGACTATTTGCTTTGAAAGGATGCACTAGCTTGCTTCTTGAGTTAGTCAAGTTGAGGCGAATGGATTTTGACAAATGGAAGACTACAAGGATGAAGTACAACTAGATTGAGATGGGTGGAGAATGATGGGTCGTGTGTGCCTGAGTACTGGATACATCCTTCATATTCCAGACTGCCTACATACCCTGTATCCACGGGATCAAGGCACACGACAATGAAAAGATGAAAAATGATAATATGTAGTTCTGGATAGAGTGATGAGATGGGTCAAGGTGAAAGGAGGAGATCTTATGTACCTGAGTACTGGAAACTTCCTTCGTATTCCAGACTGCCTACATACCCATATCCATGGGATCAAGGTACCTTAAGATTGAGAAGAGATGATATGTAATCTGGTTGGTGCGATGATGTGGGAAGAGTGTTGAGAAGATAGCAGCCTTATCGTAGGAGTGATGTATCTGTTAAAGGATGCTATCTACGGAAAGGAGAAAGATTGAAGAGCGGCAAACCACAAACAAGGAACCAATCTTAGACCTAAGTTAAGGAAAGAGTTGCCCCCATTCCGGTAGAGGAATTTGTATGGATGACTAACAAAGAAGACCTAGAAAGTTGTGACCTAGGATCCGGTAGTGCAAACTATTGACACAGATCCAGATGTGGGATGATGATGAGGGACATTGACAAATTTCCAAGCTATACTAGATAGGGAGATGGAAATGCAAACAAAGTCAATGGTTTTATTATGGATGGATGGATGAAGCTTGCTGTGAAATGGGCATGGAGTGGATAGGACGTGATAGACGATGGATGCTGACTCTACACATAGTGCATGTTTGCCAGGTTTTCACTATGGTACTTATCCAAGGTGCCTGTTTGCCAGGTTTTTACCAGAGGACAGATTTTTTTGGATTTTTTTTTTTTAAATACTCTGAGGATCAGGCGTAGAACTTCTTGAGATGGACACTATTAAGTGGCTCATCCAGAGGAATGCTGTCAGGTGTAGCTAAAGTATAAGCTCCTGATCCATATGCTGTTGTCACAATAAAGGGACCTAACCAGTTAGGCTCAAATTTGCCCTTCTTCTCTCGATCTACTTGATTTCTCTGATTTTCGTTTAGTACAAGATCACCAACTTGAAACCGTCTTTCTTTGATCTTTTTGTTGTAATTACGCCAGAGGCAGTTTTGATAGACATGGAGATGATTAACTGTGGCAAGGCGCCTCTCATCTAAGAGTTCTAGCTCAGCTAATCTAGAAGTGCAATACTCCTCTCCACCAATCAGGTCCTACATGGAAACTCTGAGGGATGGGATCTCAACCTCTATAGGTAGGATGGCTTCAGAGCCAAAGACCAAGGCATATGTTGTGGCACTAGTTGGTGTTCTGATACTAGTGCGGTAGCCCATAGGGTGGGATTGAGTTGCAAGTACCAATCATGACCAGCTTCATTGACTATTTTCTTGAGTATTTTGAGAATGGTCTTATTGGAAGCCTCAGCTTGGCCGTTACTCTGTGGATAGTAGGGACTTAAAAAGTGATGTTGGATATTGTATTGTGTGCACAAGGAATGGACATCTGGGTTCTTGAATGGTCTCCCATTATCAGTGACAATGGCTTGGGGAATACCATACCGACAAATGAGGTAGTTAAGGATAAACTTGGCTATTTGCTTGCCAGTGATATAGGTCATGGGAATGGCTTCAACCCACTTCGTAAAGCACTCAGTGGCTATAATTATGAACTTGTGGCCATTGGAAGAGGAGGGGTGGATTTGTCCTACGAGGTCGAGACCCCATTGAGAAAAAGGCCATGGGGTAGTCACAGGTTGTAGTTCATGAGCTGGTGCGTGAATCAAATCGCCGTGCTACTGGCATTGGAGACACTTCTTACCAAACTGTGCAGCATCTTGCTCTATTGTAGGCCAGTAATAACCTGTTCTGAGTATCTTCTTAGCAAGATTAGGACCGGTAGAATGTGTGCCACAGACACCTTCATGTATGTATTGTAAGATAGCTTCGGCTTCTTCCGCGTTAACACATCGTAAGAGGATACCATCGAGACTCCGGCGATATAGTGTATCACCCAGAATGATGTAACGAGAGGATCAACGGATAAAGGTTTTGCGTTGGGTGGATGATAGGTCAAGGGGAAAGGTATTGTGTTTGAGGTATTCATAGATATCTTCATACCATGGGGAATTGGGACCAACAAGTTTGCAGATGATTTCAGTAATGGGAACATTGACGGCTGGTATCAACAATTGCTCGATCAAGAATTCACATTTCTGTGTATTTGCAGGCATGTCTATCAGTGACCCTACAGAAGCCATAGAATCCGCAGTTTTGTTATGCTCTCTTAGAATTTGCTCAAATGTGATGCTAAAAAAATGTGGTTTGTAGGCATCCACTAGTTGCTTGTAGGGGACCAACTTTTCATCCTTTGTTTGGTACTCATCTGTGACTTGGCCAATGACTAGCTATGAGTCTCCATATACTTGTAATTTTGTGATGTCCAATTAAACTACTATATTGAGACCTATAAGGAGTGCTTCATACTTAGCGATGTTGTTGGTGCAAGGGAATGCAAGCCAATATGACTTAGGAATATAGTCATTTTGAGGTGTGACAAACAAGATGCCGACCCCTGATCCATGCTGTGTGTAGGAACCATCAAAGTACAACTTTCACATTATGGAGTTGGAAAGAGTGAATAGATTCTCATCTAGAAAGTCTGCTACCATAGGGTGTGTATCTATCATGGGTGCCTCTGCTAGTTGATCTGCTAGAGCTTGTCCTTTGATTTCTTTACGATCCGTATACTCAATGTCAAACTCACTAAGGATCATGACCCATTTAGCTAGTCTACCTGTAAGAGCTGCTTTTGCTAGTAGATACTTCAAGGGATCAATTTTAGCGATAAGATTTGTGTGTTTGTTCAACATGTAATGCCTCAACTTTTGACAAGCAAACACTACTGCTAAACAAGCTCTTTCCATCGGTGAATAATTGAGTTCATATCCCACCAAGGTTCTACTGATATAATAAATTGCATGCTCTTTTCCTGTTTCATCATTTTGTGCTAGAAGGGCCCCTAGGGCCGAATTTGTAGTGGAGATGTATAATATCAAAGGTTTGTCCACAACTTGTTGAACCAATATAGGAGGTGTAGCCAAATACTCTTTAAGCTGATCAAATGCTGCTTGAAACTTATAATCCCATTGGAATGAGACATCCTTGCAGAGTAAGTGTTGAAATGGTTGACATTTATCTACTAGCTGTGAGATGAAATGCCTAATGGATTGCAACCTTCCCTGAAGGCTCCGCATCTCCACTATAGCCTTGACTTTTGCTGGATCTACTTCGATGCCTCTACAAGATACAATATATCCCAACAGCTTTCCTGATGTTACACCGAAGACACACTTCTTTGGATTGAGTCTTACTTGGTATTTCTTGAGCCTGTCAAAGATCTGTCCTAGCACCTGTATGTGATCTACCCTAGAAGATTTAGCTAGTATGTCATCCACATAGTCCTCCATGATGTGATGAAAGAGGTCATGGAATATCACTGTCATTTCTCTCTGATAGGTTGCTCCTACATTCTTTAGACCAAAAGGCATGACACACCAACAATAGTTACCCCATGGACAAGTGAAGGTTGTTTTATGTTGATCTTCCTCTACTATCCTTATCTGATTGTAGCCAAAGATTCTATCCATGAGAGAAAGCATCTCGTGACTTGCTGTCAAGTCTACTATAATGTCAATGTTCGGTAGTGGAAAGTCATCTTTAGGACATGCTTTGTTCAGATCTTTAAAGTCATTACACATGCGGATGTGCCCATTAGGTTTAGACATAGGTAAAATGTTTGAGACCCAATCTGAATAGTCAATTGGTCATATAAACTTTGCATCTAACAACTTTTGTATTTCCACCTTTACGAAGAGAGCTATTTGTGGGTGCATCTTTCTCAGCTTTTGCTTGAATGGTTTTACTTTTGGATCAACTGTGAGATAATGGACTACTAGCTTAGGGTCTAGCCTTGGCATATCAGCATAGGTCCATGCAAAGTTGATGGTTCTCTATAGGAAGAATGTGTTAAGATTCCTGTGCTCTGTTTCTGATAATGATGCTGCTAGGAATGTGGTCTTTGGATTTTGCTCTGTGCCAAGGTTTATCTCTATAGAATCTTCCACTAGGAGAGCTGATTTCTCTTGATACTTAGATGGTAGGGGAAGGTCAAATCCTCCATCCTCAGGTGCCACAATTGGGTTTTCACCTTTGGATACATCATTTGTTTTTACTATTTTGTGATCGGGAGGTGCCACAGTGTGGTTTTCACCTAGAGATCTTTCTTTATTTTCACTTTTGTGACTGGAGGATTTGGCATTCTCACCAAAATAAGTTGTTGGCTCTAGTTCCATTACAAAACTTGCTTTATGATTGCCAAGAGGGATTCCCTCCCGAAGTCCCATGAACTTAGCTAAAGCTTCGTCATTCTGAAATACATCTATCATGGGGGACCCTTGTTGGTCCCAATCGATAAGTTCAAGGAAGACAAGTGTGACATTCTGGGTGCTGGTGGTGGAAGTTAAGGATACAGAGGATAGCGTAAAAATGGAGGATTCTGCAAAGAGGTTGGTCATATGGAGGGAAGAGTCATTGATGATATACTCTACAGATGTCGAATTGGCGGGAAAAGTGTCAGCTACCTCGTCGAGGATATACTCGATGTCCAAGGCGTGTGGTACCTTCTTACCAAATCCTAATCCCTTCTTGTCTAGCTTCTTTGTTACAATAATGGGTTCCATAGTTCCTTGATTCTGTTTCCCAAGGCCACCTTTCCCTTTATAGCCCATGTTTTTTACTATCCTTAAGCCATTGCCATATTGCTTGACTAGTATTGCGACTGGTTCTTTCTCCTTACAGAGCCAAGAAGAAATATCCTCAATAGTTTCCTCTTCCAATAACCATCCATGTTGGAATTGGGTTAGGAATGTTGGGGGAGGAATAGCTACTTTTTTGGTTACTTTGGCAATGGGTGGTTGGCCGTAAGATTTTGGAGATAAAGGCATCCGCCCTACACAACAAGATTTTGAGATATCGTAAGTGTCAAAGCCTATATCTCAGATGCGAGCCGTGATTATAGGCAGTGGATTGGGTTCACTTGTAGAGGCTGGAGTCAGCATTGCAGGGTCAACATATAGTGGGGATTCAATGGCTTTGCCATTTTTAGGCACTTGGTTGCAATTCTTATAGCTTCCTTGCAAGACACAACAAAATTCGAAAGGATTGGGGTCTCCTGGGATAGTTATCTCTGTACCATTGTATGGGAATTTTAGAGATTGATGATACATGGAGGGAACAGCCTTCATTGCGTGGATCCATGGGCGGCCTAGGATAATGTTGTAAGGCAACTCAATATCAAGGACTTGACACCTGGTTTCAAGCATGACAGGGCCAAGTTGTATAGGCAAGTGGATAACACCTTCTGAGCAACGTTCAGCATCATCATACCCCTTGATTGTAATACTATGATCAGAGTTGACATGATCCTCAGAGTATCCCAATTGCTTAAGTAACTTTAAAGAACAGATGTTGAGACCAGCACCACCATCTATGAGGATGCATTTGATTTTGCGCTTATGGATGAGAACTTCAATATGAAGGGCATCATTGTGACAAGGATCATGGGATGGGAGATCTTTCTTAGAGAAGACCACATTGTAGGGTGAAGCAATGTTACCTACTATAGCTTGGAAATCCGTGACCGCTATGTTGTTAGGAACTGAAGACTCTTGGAGGGCTTTTTCTAGCACCACTCTATGTGTAGGTGATGACCGTAGAAGGTCCAAGATAGAGATTTGTGCTGGCATTTTCCTGAGATGTTCAACAAGATTATAATCAGATTGAGTTGGAAGACTGGGTGTAGGACCACGAATGGTGACACGACCACGATGAGTTGTAATAGCGCAATCCGTAGATTTGCCTTTGATTGTGAGGGTAGATACTCGACTCTCTTCAAAATGACTTACAATGGAATCAAAGGAAGTGGAAGCATGATTGATACCTTTACCTCTATCCTGAGGAGGAGGTGGACCATGATGAGAGAATGGTTCCTTGTACATATCAAGATCTTTGTTTATGTTTTGAGCCACTTGTTCATTCTCAAAAGTGATTAGGTTGCCGTCGATGAGATGTTGGATTAGGTGCTTGAGTTTCATGCATGACGTAGTTCTATGTCCTTTGCTTCAATGGAATTCACAGTATTCATTTTCTCTATATCGCGCAGTTTTGTAAACCAGTTCACCATATGGGGGTGCATCTGGTAAGGTGATGAGTCCTTTTTAAAACCTGTTGTAGGACCGACTCCATAGGCACTCCCAAGGGAGTAAATTGAAGTCGTGGAGGGTAATCTTGTTGAGGTCACTCCTGTTGTCGTTGTTGTTGATTTTGATACGGTTGCCGCTGTTGTTGCTGTTGTTGAGATGGAGCTTGACTTGGTTTGGAGAGCTGCAGTGGTGTCTGCAATGTTTGGACATGTTTAGAATCAACCACACCATCGTTAACCACATTTTTGTTTTTGTTCCAGTATTTGGGTTTATCATTCATCTGTTGATGAGGAGCGTTGTCTTTCGTTTCTTTGAAGATTTTGACCACACCCTTAGCAATGAGGGCCTTCTTGATGAGTGTCAAATTGCACTCATAAAATACACTCTTTTTGCCTCTCTTTTCCTCTATTTAGTTCATCTTCCTTGTGTCTGCACTCAAATTAGTTAAGCAAGATTGTTCTAATTAGTGATTAATTAAGATAGATTACTTGAGATTATAATTTCTGATTAAGTGGCTAATGTGCATGGGATTAATGGAAAAATGTAGAATTTCTCTTTCTTTTTGAATCAGTAGGTGTACATATCAGAAACAACGGTTTTGTGCATCTCCAGAGATCACCTTCAATGATCTCTGGAGACCATAACAAAGAACAGTGACACCTAGGTTTTGAAGATTTGGGGAATATCTCCGGAGCTCTGTGAGTGTCTGGAATATCTCTGGAGCTCTGCAAGTGTCTGGAATATCTCCGGAGCTCTGCAATATCTCCGGAGCTGTAGACAGGAATAGCTATCCTCGGAACCTCCTGAGAACAGGGCATGTTCTAGTTAGAGCCGCCAATCAGACACTTCAGCAGCAATCCTAACACCCCCCTTACTTCACTCAAATCATCACCTGAGTGATGAAGGGTCAACTATCAGTTAAACTGCTGAAGTTTTATCTTTCCAAAGATTTTGCATAAGTTACGAATTGAACTAAATCCAATATTCTTATTTTCAGGGCTTTGATGCCCAAATGTATTAAGATCTAAACTTAGACCTTTGAGTGGACTTCTGTTCCACTCAAGTCTACCCCTTTTGCATGATGATCTTTCATAAGTTAGACAGTTAAGTACAAATAAGAGATGGTGTCATCTCCTAGAAAGACTGATAGATAAGTTCAGTGATATATCATCACTCTTTTTATATATACTTTCAGAAATAGTAATGAAACAACAATGATAAGATTATTCTAATTTTCGGAGATTTCAATTCTGTTATAGCCATACATTTCTCATGAACATAAAAATGAATGAATTAGATTGAATTTGGTTAGATCATCTTTAGTGCTGATTTCCTGCAATAGCCTTCAGCCTCAAAGGTGTGGAGCAAGGGCCCACTCTCACCAATTAGGTAGGAGGCTAGTATCTCTGTTTTATTGTTTCAAGTTTTCTTTTATAAAAGTATTTCCTGTTTTAGTAGATTGATGCATGTGATCATTCTTTGCTTTGAGTACATTTCCTGTTTTATTCTGTTTTACAACATTCATTACATTTATTCAACAAGCAAATAGATTAGTCATTCTTTTAAGCTTTAGGATTAGCTATAAACTGGTCACTTAGAATCCCTAGTTGTAGACAGCCATGGACACAGCCCTGGTTCTTTGACATCTGAAAATAGATTAAATGATGAGGTACAGCGACAACCTGTCATTTTTGGCGCCGTTGCCGGGGACTTAGTTTGTGTTAATTAGGGACACTGAGTTAAAAATAGTTTTTAGAATAGATCTGTATGGTTAGAGCTAGAGATCTTAAAGGAAGATATATTAAGCAGACACCCCAACAACACACCATAGGGGAAAGCAGTGAGGTGGTACAAAATCCTATTGAAGAAGGAAACCTAGATCTTAATTTAGAACCTGCACTTCAAAACAACAATCCCTTAGATCCTACAGATATTCCACTTGCCAATTATATCCAGGAATTACAACAAAAAGTTGAGGTAGATCCTTTGGTAGAACCTAATTTCCTAGAACCTCAGGAAGAAGAACTAGTATTAAACATGGAGAATGACAATCATGAGGAAGAGGAAAATCAGGCCCCAAGAACCTTCTCATATCCTATTGTTTTGGCTGCTGGAGACAATGCTCCCATGAAGAATATCTAACCAGGACATTTGCCAAATTTCAGAGGACTCTCCTCTAAGGATCCAGATCAGTTCTTGTTTGAATTCAAAGTAGTCTGCCAAACTTATGATTATGGATCAGATAACCAGAAACTCAAACTGTTCCCTTCCACCCTGAAAGATTCTGCGATGAGATGGTTTATGGGTTTACCCCAGGGTTCTATCCATTCTTGGGATCAAATGGAAACAGAGTTTTTGAAAAAATACCAAGATTATTGCAAATCTAGTAATAAAAATGAAGAACTATTTAAAATTAGGCAGGGGGAGGAAGAATCCTTAGAAGACTATGTGGATAGGTTTAATTTTGCCTTGAGAAGGTATGGCAATCCGGTAAATCACTCCTTGGCCAGAACCCTATTTATAAAAGGATTGGATAAAGAATCAAAACAGGCATTGGACCTAATGGGAAAAGGGAACATTAACAAAATGGAAATACCTGACATAGAGGAGCTCTGCAGGAATTATTCCAAAACTCAAGATGGAGTAAGGTCATCCAAAACTTTTAAGGGGAAGAATGAGATAGGACAGTTGATGGAGGAAATTGCAAATCTAAAAATAGATATTCTGGTCCAACTAAATACCACATTGGATGGGATCCAAGCAAAAACCAGGACAACTGATCAAAACAGAGCAACTGAACCGCTTTCCATTTATTGTCCTAGGTGTAGAAACAAACACCTATTGAGAGAATGTCCCTTGGACAAATCAGAGATCTGTCAAATCTGTGATAGGGAACATCCTACCAGTCAATGTAGTCAGCTTCCAGCCTTGAAAAGATTGAGTAAAAAGAATGCTGTGATAGAGAAGGAGTTGAACTATGTGGGACAAAAATAAGCTGAAAATTTCCCTTATAATCAGTACCCAAGCCAGTCTTCTTATAGGGGTCCTACTAATTAGGGAAATAATCAGTGGAATCCAGCTTGGTATGGCCCTCAAAATAATCCTCCTTGGGGACAACAGGATTGGCAAAGCCAAAGTTGGCAAAACCAAAACTGGCAAAATCAGCCTTGGGGAAATCAACAATGGCCACCACAGTTTGGGTCACAAGGCATGCAACCACAGTGGGGTCCTCAACAAGGATATCATCAACAATACCAAGGACAACCTAGACGTTTCCAACCTCAACAGCAGGCTTTACTAACTGGATCCTCCAACACACAGGGTCAAACTTAGAATGAACCAGTTAGTCAACCACCTTTACCAGCTCAGCCTATACCAAACCCATGGAATAAATAGGGAGCAGCTGTCTATATGACAGAGCAAGAAAATCTGGCTGGAATTAATGCTATATATTCAAATAATCTCCAGCTGCATTCTGGGAAAGCATTCCCAAGACCTTCTCCTCCAACTATAGTTGAAATAACCAATGATGAGGAACCTGAAAATCCATCGAATCAACCCCCAGAGGAGATTACTAACGAAAAAGTGCTAGAAAAATCAACCACAGACAACTCCAGAGTTACTCCTAAAAAGCCAGCTCTAGAGAATAGTCTAGAACACAATTCTGATAAGAGCTCCGGAGATGGAAAAACTAGCACCCTACCCAGAATGACTTAAACAAAATGCTCCCCAGAGAAAGGTTTTACAAAAACAAATCCAACCCAATCAGGAATCAGAACTTTTACAAGAACTCAAGCAGCTAAACATTGAAATTCCTCTCCTCCAGGCCATTAGAGATGTACCAGAACTAAATCAATTCATCAAACAGTATTGCATCAAAACACAGGGCAGAAAGAAAAGTTTTCCCTCCACAATACAGGTGGAAGGAAAGGTAATGGATCTATTGATGGGAGAAATTCTCCTCCCAAAATATGGAGACCCTGGGAACCCTGTCATAACTATTTTCATCTCAGGGGTAGAAATTTCAAATGTTCTAGTTGACTTAGGAGTAGCAATTAATGTGATGACAGTTCATACAATGGACAAATTAGCTCTGTCAGGTATCCAATCCACGACTACAATTCTTCAATTGGCTGATCAGTCAGTAGCTGTTCCCAAGGGAGTGATCACTGATGTACCAGTTGTAATAGATTCATGGGAATTTCTAGTGGATTTCTTAATACTGGAACCTAGAAACCAAAGGAATGCTTATCCACTGATTTTAGGAAGGCCATGGCTGGCTACTGCAGTAGCATCTATTGATTGTCAAACTAGAGATATGGTCATTTCTAATGGGATAGATTTAAAGAAAATATCTCTGTATCCTCCAGCTAAACCATCGGTGCATTACATAGGAAGAGTATGGGTGGATGAACCAGATAACATGAACAACAGTGCCTCATTAGCTATGGTAACCATTAGGGAACATCTGGGAGAATTAGGAGAAGAAGTATACTATGATACAATGGAAGACTTCACTCACATCCTAATCAACAAAGATGTGATGGAACTCACCCAAGACCCTCAGAGAAAACTTCTCGTTTCTTCTCATTGTACCCTTGCCAACATTATTCCTTGTGGGGAAACCTTTTACAGGGACTTAGCCACTTTCCACATGTTACTCCCACATTCTTGCCCTCTCAATGCCATGACACTAATGTATGGACCCACCACATCTATGGATCAAATTACAAAATAGGTCATGATTCTGCCAGGGAAGACACTTAATATAAATACTCAGTTAACAGCAAGTCAGGAAGAAAAACTTATTCAGCTTTTGGTTTCCCACTCAGCATCTTTTGCCTGGGAATACCAAGATATGAAAGGCATGTTGGCAAGAGACACTATATGGATTCATGGTTGTTGTCATTGATGGCAACAAAGGTCATCCCACATATCCGCAAGTCATGATGTGTCTCTACCGGAAGTCAGAATAAAGAATGTTGTGGTCCGGTGAAGAAGAACAGAGCATGTGGCAAGGTCCGACAGATTGGTCCGGACCTCTCAGTGGAAGTGTCTTGGTGCAGTGCGGATTTGGGGAAGTCAAGAGGACTACCTTGAGTGGTATATTCCAAGGATTTAGCCTCCGGTGATGGACAAGGAAAAAGATATGAATGGTTGAGTACCGGATTCCTGAGAGACAGTGAAAACAGAGGAAGAACTGACTGGCAGAGTATCAGACTGCTTTCCGGATGGGTTACTGTTGATGACAGAGGTTGTGAAGGCATGAATCATGTTTGGCCGACATGATTAATGATATCTACAAGTATATGCTTGATCCGCATTGCTTGGTGAGGAAGGATTTAGCCGACAGAATGAGAGTTTATAAGAAACTAGACTGTTCCGGATGCCGACTAGAAAGGTGATGAAATTACTTGTGCGGATATTTATAGAGGATGGATTTAGTTGTGAAGTGTGATGTGTTAGTGTGGAGAGATATGCGAGTAAGTCCAGAGAAAGAGCAGAGGTAGCAAAAAGGATCCGGTATGTGGAAGATAGCAGAATAAAGAACAGAGGAAAGATGAAGTGCAGCAGATCAGTGTACTGAGCCTAACCAGAACTGAACTCCAGCATATGCAGATGCTTCCAATCAGTTCAAGACTGTGATTCTCATCACTTTGTAGACAGTGTGTCTTCTTGTAGGCAGTGGGCCTCTTGTGAGCAGTGTGCTCGGGCAGTGAGCCCTAATTGGCAAGTGCCATTTTTGTAATTTCCTATTCTTCTAACAGAGAATAATTCTTGGGTTAATCACCCCGTGGTTTTCTCCCTTAACAGGGTTTCCACGTCAAAATACTGTGTCATGTGTTTCTTATTTCATGGTTAATGTCTTGTGTTTGATTTTATGCTGCTTCAATTAAAAGGAAAGTTCAATAAGGGAAATAATTAGGATAACTGATTCACCCCCCCCCTCTCAGTTATCAACAATTGGTATCAGAGCTAAGTTCCTCCTAATAGAGCCTAACAGCTTGAGGAAGATCTGGGATTTCAAATGGATGCATATGGTTTAAGGGAGCAACTCAAGACTGCCCTTGAGGATCTTGAACAGTCAAATTCTGAAGTCAGTGAATTAAAGGAAAGACTCAAACAGGCTGATGAATTCATGAGAGAATTAAAAGACAAATTAAGTCTCTCTATGAAAAAGAGAAAGGAGCTGCTTCAACAGTTGGCAAGACAAAGTGAAGAAAGCAATACAAATGAGGAATTGACTGAGCAAACCAAGTTATGTGAAAAGTTATCAAAAGAAGTCATTATGTTAAGACATGAAATGGAATCAGGAACTATAAAGTTTACTCAAGAGATTGAAGAAAAAAGAAAGGCTAAAGACAATCTAAGACAATCTCTTAAAGAAAAATCAGAAGAATACCACCAGATGGACAGGATTATCAGACACCTTGAATCTGATCTTGAAGATGCCAAAGATAATGAAGGAAAACTTGAGGATCAAATTGCCTCTCTCAAAAGAGACCTTCAAACAGCAAATGAATATAAAGAGAAATTCAAGATAAGTTCTGCTCAACTTGAAGTTCTTCTTGGAAGTCAAAAGAGGACAGATGACAAGTATGGCTTGGGATATGAGAAAGGAGAAAGCTCCGGATCCGGTCAGAAGAATCTTGGATCAGAAAATCCAAGGAGCAGGCCTAGAAGACCTCCGGTAAGACAGCCAAATGCTCAAAGATATCCATCCTTCAATGGATACTGCCACAACTGCAACCACTTTGGTCACAAAGCTAATCAGTGCAGAATGAGAATGAATCAGAATAATTCATCCTTCTCCGGACAGTGCTTCAACTGCAAAAGGTATGGACACAAATCCCATGAATGCAGAATTATGCAAGTAAACAAATCATTCAAAGGTAGATGCTTCACATGCAATAGAATAGGTCATATGGCAAATCAATGCAGATCAAGAGGATATCAGTCAAATATGCAAAGAAATGTTATTTGCCAAATCTGCAATAGGTCCGGTCATAATGCTAAAATCTGCAGAAACAAGAATCAGGACAAAAGAGGTCCGGTGTATAATCAGAATCAAGACAAGGGTAAACAAAAGATGAATGCGGATGAGGTTAGGAATCAGATGAGCAAGATTTGGGTGAAGAAAAGTTCAGAGAATGTAGAGGTTGGATCCGCACCAGACTCTGGTGCTGATATTTCTTCCGGAAATTAAAAGTGAGCTCTGGCTCAGGGGGAGACTCAAAGAAAATCTTGTTCCCCCAGCCAAACAAGTGGTGCCGGATGTGGCACAAGATGCGGATCAAAGGGTTTGTAGATATGAATCTTGAGATACTTCAGTCAAGTTTTCAGAGGTCCGCATGAAGTTATGAAGAAGCTGTGATCGATCAAATAAGACCTGTTCAGGGAGATGCTCCGGTATGATAAAGGATTACAAAAAGGTCCGGAAAGATCCGGAAATGCACTATCTTGTTCTGCAGATTGGACAGAATGTTTGAGATGATCTTGTAATATGCTACCTCGATTTATTCATGATTGAAAGATCCGGATGATATCCACAGATCAGGACTAATCCAGATACTCCAAGCTATCCAGACAAGGCAAACCGGAATGATGTAGGTGAAGCATTTATTGCAGACAGGTATTAGGGTTCGCGGAGCAATTTAAGGGATTTCTCAAAGGTCATTTGCTCATTCTGCACTCGAGAAGAAGCGAAAAGTGGAGCTCTGCAACAAGGTTCTTCAAGCACACCAAGGATCTCCTGCCGAAGCTATTGGATAAAGAAATCAATCCAACCACTCCGTGCAAACCGAAGGCGCATAAGGTATTCTCCGTTTTTCATTACCTCACTGCAAATCTTTGAAGAATGGCTACTCCAAACATAGTTAAGATCTCCGATAGACCTCGCCCCTCATTCAAGAAACATCCCTACAAATCATTGGAGGTTGACCCACTAGGAGCCTTCTCTAGTGTTCCTCACGGAGTTTTACACACCGAAGACATTAGGGTTTACATACATGCAAACATTGAGGAATTTGGGGAATTCAAATTAAGAGACCTCTATCACAAGCAGCTGATTGACAATGCTTTTGAGCTTAAACCAGAGTATAAGGATATTCAGAAGAAACAATTTGAGCAATTTATTCATTTCCCCTGTTTTGAAGAGGATGAATGGGTCCGGTATGTACTGAGCAGGATGCATGACAACTTTCTATGGCTAGATAGACCCTGCAAGATCACAAAAGAGGCAATTAGAGCAGTAACTGGCCTATACTCCTCCGGAGGAGTACCTATCCTCAAATCTGTCAAGAACAACATTGTAACTGAGGCCACCGGATCAAAATTTGACAAAAGGGCAATGACCATTGAAGACATCTCCGATCCGGATATCAAATATGCATCAATGATAATAGGATACAAGATCTACCACTCCAGCAGGGAGAATTCTGTATCCGGAACTGCAATATACACTGCTTATGAAATGTTAAGAAAGAATGCAGAATATGATCTCTGCGAACTACTACTAAGCCAATTAATGGAAAACATACAGAAAATCAAGAAGGATAAGAAGAATTCCTTTAAATATGGTACTCTTATTGTATGTCTATTCTTCTATTTCATGAATGAGCTACCCGGAACAAGTGGATGGGTATGGCAGAATGACAAACCTGTTGCAGTCCAGATAAGAGACTACTTGCATGGACTTGGGGATGCAAAAGCGAGAAATTCAGCTCTATGGGGATACTTCAAAAACTTTCAGAGCATGATGCAAGCAAGAGAGAGAATTCCTCAATCTCTCATTGAGAAATACAAGGACTCAGTGTGCTTTATGGTTGACACTGATCAGTGCCTAATGGAGGCAGTGGAGCCAAGGACTGTCTGGATCATGCCCATGGGGTATGAAGTTGATGAACAGATAGTGGAGCTGCATGTTCAACACATGCTAAGTCAGCCCAAAGATCCTAAGGCAGAAAGGTTTGGAACCTTTGAGGAGCTGAGTGTAAAAATACATGTAGAACTCAGGGAACCTGAGATTAAAAGAAAGGTAAGAAAAGAAGTAGAGAACATTGCTCAAGGCCTAGGTATCTCAAAGGAGGCACTTGATGCCAGCCGGGAAAAGAGGAGGAAGGCCGAGGAAGAAGAGAAAAGCAAAGAAAGTGCTCCGGTTGGAGCTCCCACCTGGACCAGATCAACAAAGAGATCTGCACCTCCCTCAACCAAAAGTTCAAAACCGGAAGTCCAGGCATCCGGTAAGAGATCAAAGGCAAAAGCCACAAGGGCTTATGGAAGCCAAAAGGATGAAGAGGAAACAGAATCAGATGAGGGAGTAAGAGAAGTAAAGAAACAGAAAAAGAAAGGATCCGGTAAGCCCTCCACAGGCCAAGACAAGGAGGAAATGGCAGAGGTAACTGTTGAAAAGCCCACTCTGTCACTAGAGAGCATAATCAAGTCGGTCACGGTGGATGGAAACCTTCAACCAATGACTGAATCCTATGATGACTTCAGTGAGGCAGACCAAAAGACTCTGCAGGAAGCCACAGTTAAATATCTGAACATATACAATAAGGCTTTCATTGAGATCATATCTCTCATTCCTAAAAGCCTAGAGAAGGAAATGGAAGTAAGAAAGAATAATGCTCATGCCAAAGATCTTGAGATCCGGGAGCAGATAGCTATTCAGCTATATCCTCAAATTGATCCCAAGACAATGAACATTATCTTCAAGGACTGCAAAGATGAGTTCAGAAGCAAAGCCAGGATGAATCAACTCATGCTTGGTGAGACTGACAAAGTGGCCCAAGAAACAGAAGAGATCCTCCGGAAGGCCTTCAAAAGGTTCAATCTTCCTGTTGTAGAGGACTTAGGTGCAGAAACAGCTGCTGATTTGGAATCTTCTGTTCCGGAAGAAGTGAGCCCTGAACAGACAAGTGAGGACTTGGGACCCTCTGCTCAAGAAGAAGTGGCCCATGAACAAGTTAGTATCTCTCCTCCGGTTTCCCCTACAGTCTCCGGATCCAAAGAAGAAGAGCAACTACAGGAGAAGGAAGCAGTGGTGAAAGACAAAGAGGTTGACAGTTCTAAGACTGCAGAAGAAAAGAAACATCTGTCTCCGGCAAGAGACACTGCACAAACTGTTCAACAATTTTTGAGTAAAGAAACTCTAGAGATTGATGAACCGGAGCTTCTAAAAGGTCCATTTGATTTTGACTCTCTCTCTCCGGTACAAACAATGAAGATAGCTTCATTTGCAAATGCCAAGGCAAATGAAAAGCTCCTGAAGTCTCATATGGAAGACTGTGAGTTGATAGAGGCTGCTTCCGGAATACTTGTAAAGATCATGCCATCAATCCAGATAGATCCGACAGCCTCCACTTCCGGTAATCTAAAAACCTTAGTCAGCAGTGTTGATACACATTTTGATTCTTTAGAAAAATCAGCTGAAGAAAAGGTCCGGAAGGAATTTTTGGATAAGAGATTTTCAGAAATATTAGAATTAATCTCTAAGGATAGGAAGATTGTAAGCATTGGAATAAGGAGCTTAGAGAATGCTCTTAAGGATGGCGGTGATATCTATAAATTTTGTATATCCTGGTCAAAGGCAACAGCAGCATTTGACAAGAAAATAAAAGAGGAACAGGATAAGCTACAAAGCTTATCTCAAAGTTTTGATCCTCTCTCTTCCTCTATAATAAATCAAGAATGTCAGACTATTGCAGTCTTGAACGAAATAAAGAATCTTGAGAAGGAAAGGAAGAACATCACCAACCGGATGGGAGAACTTAGAAGGATTATAATCCCTAAGTTGGAAACCATGCATGAGGCCATCAATGATGCTAGGACCACCGCCCAAACAAAAGATCCGACAGATCTCAAGCGGGCAGAAGCGTTTGCATTTTTGTTAAGTGGTCACATTTCAATTTTGGACAGAATGAAGCAAAGTTGGGCTACCGAAATGATTCAATTACAGACATCCTTTGCAGACATTCTTCAATATATGTGAGTATGTAAATATGCGGCTAAGTATAAGAAATTTTTAAAAATTTTGATATGCGGACCCTACCCTTTGCCATTGATGTCAAAGGGGGAGTGAGGAGCAGTGAAAAATGAGGGATCCAACTAAGGGGGAGTTCCGGAAATTGTATATAAAGACAGAGCATCAGCAAAGGGGGAGCATAGTGAAAACACTTAGTCATTTTTCACTAAGTGTTGCCATCAATGCCAAAGGGGGAGATTGTTGGCAAGAGACACTATATGGATTCATGGTTGTTGTCATTGATGGCAACAAAGGTCATCCCACATATCCGCAAGTCATGATGTGTCTCTACCGGAAGTCAGAATAAAGAATGTTGTGGTCCGGTGAAGAAGAACAGAGCATGTGGCAAGGTCCGACAGATTGGTCCGGACCTCTCAGTGGAAGTGTCTTGGTGCAGTGCGGATTTGGGGAAGTCAAGAGGACTACCTTGAGTGGTATATTCCAAGGATTTAGCCTCCGGTGATGGACAAGGAAAAAGATATGAATGGTTGAGTACCGGATTCCTGAGAGACAGTGAAAACAGAGGAAGAACTGACTGGCAGAGTATCAGACTGCTTTCCGGATGGGTTACTGTTGATGACAGAGGTTGTGAAGGCATGAATCATGTTTGGCCGACATGATTAATGATATCTACAAGTATATGCTTGATCCGCATTGCTTGGTGAGGAAGGATTCAGCCGACAGAATGAGAGTTTATAAGAAACTAGACTGTTCCGGATGCCGACTAGAAAGGTGATGAAATTACTTGTGCGGATATTTATAGAGGATGGATTTAGTTGTGAAGTGTGATGTGTTAGTGTGGAGAGATATGCGAATAAGTCCAGAGAAAGAGCAGAGGTAGCAAAAAGGATCCGGTATGTGGAAGATAGCAGAATAAAGAACAGAGGAAAGATGAAGTGCAGCAGATCAGTGTACTGAGCCTAACCAGAACTGAACTCCAGCATATGCAGATGCTTCCAATCAGTTCAAGACTGTGATTCTCATCACTTTGTAGACAGTGTGTCTTCTTGTAGGCAGTGGGCCTCTTGTGAGCAGTGTGCTCGGGCAGTGAGCCCTAATTGGCAAGTGCCATTTTTGTAATTTCCTATTCTTCTAACAGAGAATAATTCTTGGGTTAATCACCCCGTGGTTTTCTCCCTTAACAGGGTTTCCACGTCAAAATACTGTGTCATGTGTTTCTTATTTCATGGTTAATGTCTTGTGTTTGATTTTATGCTGCTTCAATTAAAAGGAAAGTTCAATAAGGGAAATAATTAGGATAACTGATTCACCCCCCCCCTCTCAGTTATCAACAAGGCATACCTCCTGAAATCTGTACCCATCATATCTACATTGAGGATACTAAACCTGTCAGACAACCACAAAGAAGATTGAAACCTGCCTTAAAAGACATTGTCAAAACTGAAATAGAAAAATTACTCCAGGCAGGGTTCATATATCCAATCTCAGACAGTCAATGGGTCTCACCCCTTGTCATTGTGCCTAAAAAGAATGGGAAATGGAGGGTGTGTATTGCTTATAGAGAACTCAACAAGGCCACAAAAAAGGACTACTTTCCCTTACCATTTATTGACCAAGTTCTAGACAACCTTGCTGGGAGAAAGTATTTTTCTTTTTTAGATGGATTCAGTGGGTATAATCAAATTCAAGTAGCACCTGAGGACCAAGACAAAACAACCTTCACATGCTCTTGGGGAACCTTTGCTTACAAAGTTCTTCCTTTTGGGCTGTGCAATGCCCCAGCTACATTTCAGAGACTGGTTCTAGCTATTTTTGCTGAATTAGCTAATGAATGCATGGAAGTCTACATGGCTGACTTTACTGTGTATGGGAATAACTTCGAGGAAGCTCTCACAAACCTTGGAAAAGTACTAAAATGTTGTAATAAAAATCGACTGTCCCTTAGCCATGAGAAATGTTTTATGATGGTGGAGGAAGGAATTATTTTGGGACACCATATTTCAAAAAAAGGGATTAGAGTGGATCAGAACAAGATAGAAGTAATCACACAGTTGCCTTCACCCAAAAATCAGACTGATGTCAGAAGTTTTCTAGGTCATGCAGGCTACTATAGGAGGTTCATAGAAAACTTTAGCAGAATAGCTGCCCCCTTGTCTACCCTGCTTAACAAGGAAATAGAATTTCTTTGGACAGCAGACTGTCAATCAGCATTTGAAACTTTGAAGGAGAAACTTACTGTGACACCAGTTTTAAGGGGACCTAATTGGACTTTACCATTCCACATACAAACTGATGCTTCAAATGAATCCATTGGGGCTATTTTAGGACAAAAAGAGGAAGGAGAGAGTATGCATGCCATTTATTACATCAGCAAGAACCTTACCTCTGCAGAAAGAAATTATATAACAACTGAGAAGGAATTCTTGGCAGTTATCTATGCTATAAACAAATTTAGACATTATATTACCGGATATAAAATATTTGTGCACACTGATCATGTAGCCATCAAGTACCTAATGAATAAACCAGTAGTAGGTGCAAGGATCATCAGGTGGTTATTGCTCTTGCAAGAATTTGATATTACCATAGTTGATAATCCAGGAAAGTTTAATTTGGTTGCTGATTTTCTGTCAAGATTGCATACAGGAGGAGAAGATCAACCAGTGGAGGACAAATTTCTAGATGAACATCTTTTTGCCATATCCACTACTGCACCTTGGTTTGCTGACATAGCTAATTTGTTAGCTACAGGCTTGTATCCATCCCATTTTACTTCAAAACAGAGAAAATGTTTGCTTAAAGAAAGCTTATCCTACAAATGGTTGAATGGTTTACTATTTAAATATGGTTCTGATTTTATTCTACGTAGGTGCTTGAAGGCTGATGAGACTTTTGATGTGTTGAGGGCATGTCATGATGAGCCATCTGGTGGCCACTACTCTTTTCACAGGACAGTCCACAAGATCCTTGGAGCTGGTTACTACTGGCCTTCTCTTCATAAAGACACAAAGAAGTATGTGCAGCACTGTGACCAGTGCCAAAGGATGGGGCAGCCCACCTTTACCCAGGAAATGCTGCTACATCCTCAAGTCATGATGGAACCCTTTAAGCAATGGGGTCTAGACTTTGTAGGACCAATATCACCGCCATCATCAGGCAAGAAGTATATTCTAGTATGCATAGACTATGTTACTAAGTGGGCTGAGGTTCAAGCATTATAGTTTGCAAGAGAAGAAAAAGTTGCTGATTTCCTTTACAATAGAATTTTCTTAAGGTTTGGAGCCCCAAAATCAATAGTTTCAGATAGAGGACCTCAATTTACTTCACAAGTAATCAAGGCATTCACAGATTTGTACCAAGTCAAGCACATAAAAGCTTCACCTTACCATCCTCAAGCAAATGGGCAGTAGAAGTAACCAACAAAGAACTTGAGAATATCTTAACAAGGACAGTGGCGATGAATAGGAAGGATTGGGCTAATAGACTACCTAAAGCAGTTTGGGCTTACAACATGGAAGTCCACAACAAAGTTTTCACCATATGAACTGGTTTATGGGAAAAAGCCTATACTATCTATAGAATTTGAACTCCAGACACTTAAAACTGTATTGGATGTTGTGCTGCCGCTGTCTACAATTCAGTAGAACAGGATTCTTCAGCTCAATGAGTTGGATGAGATTCAGACAGAAGCCATTCAGCAAATAGAACTGGTTCAGTACCAAAGGAAACAATGGCATGACCAACATATCAAGAGGAGGACATTTCAACAAGGAGATTGGGTTCTTCTCTATGATTCTAAATTCAAAGAATTCAAAGGGAAATTACAGACTCACTGGCTGGGTCCTTATCAAATAAAGGAAGTGTTTAAAAATGGAACTGTATTATTGCAACCAATTGATGGGAGCACAAACACATTTCTAGTAAATGGTCACCGGATCAAGCTCTACAAAAGACCATCTACTAAAGAGAAGTTTCTTGATAACCTGAGTTTTGATACAGGGGATACCACCTCTGTCACAGTGTTGGAATTAAAAAAAAAAAAAAAAAAGGTTGAAAACCAGCAATGGCTACCTTCTGAAAAAAAAAAAAAAAAAAAAAAAAAGAAGGTTGAAAACCAGCAATGGCTGCCTTCTGAAAAAAAAAAGCAAAAAAAAATTTAGAGAAAGATGGAAAACCAGCAAATGGCTATCTTCTCGACCAAGGGAGTTGAAAACTAGTAAAATGGCGGTTCCCTTATCCAGGACAGTTGTAATAATCGAGCTCCGGATATGATCAGTTGCCAAAAATTGGCCCAATGCATCTCCGGCGCTTTCCAATACATCTCCGGCGCTTTCCAATAAGGAGCATCTCCGGCGCTTCCCAATAAGGAGCATCTCTGGCGCTTTCCAATTAGGAGCACCTCCGGCGCTCTGTTAATAATGTCGGCAGTGTCCATAATAAAGGCGGGACCTACCTCGCCAGGTGGTAAAGTAGACAACTCACATGCTGAGGTCATCAAGACTCATCCTCTACTTTATTGCACAACATAAATAAATTAAGATACTAATAATTGCAGGAGTGACCACAAGCTGGCGCTGACATCACTGTGGGCGTGGATCTTAGTGCCACTCAATGCAATGATTGTAGGTCACGTGCAAGTAGGAAGCGGATGTCATTTCGGCTGCCGTTTAAATGCCACGACGCGTGCAGTTTTCAAAACGACGCAGCATTTCTCCCACGTACGTTGCCTCATCATTAAAACTGATCCAGGTAAATCTATTTTTCATTAATCATTAATTAGTAAACTATCTTGTCTTTCTATTTCGAGTGCTGCTGTGATGACACATCCCTCTGACATCATTTCCTTTTTCACATCCAAGCATGTCACCATTTGTGCCTTAATGCCACCTTACCTCCGGAGCGCCCTGTCAGTCTGTTACAATTATGACTTCTTTGATCCCTTAACCCATCTGCATCAACCCAGCCTGAAAACAACAGCATCCCTCATTCAAACCTCCGGAATAGACTGAAGCATAAGATAAACAACTCTCTGGAGCCTACAGAGTAATTTGAACAGCACTCCGGAGCCTACAGAGTAATTTGAACAGCACTCCGGAGCCCATAGAGAACAGAGGGACAGATAGACTGCAAATCGCAGAGGAAAAGAATAAAACATAGAAACTGCCATCAATTCAGGTATGGGGGTCAAGAAAAAGTCCAAGCCAGAAAGTACTGCAGGTCTTCTAAAGGATGCAGCTGCAGCAAATATTTTAAGGACTGCTGGATGGCTTGATTTCCTAGACAAGTTTGAGGGGTTTCAGGAGGACATTGTGGACGGATTCCTTAGGAATTTAAGAGATGACCAGACCACTGTGAGAGGGAACCAAATCAGTCTCTCCTCCACAATTATCAGCCACATCTCCGGACTCCCCGAACAAGGTGAGAGGTTCCACCACCTGAAAACCTTGTATACAGAGTTAATTAAAAAAAATTCTGTTCGTGGTGAGCCTGCCATTCAATTGCATATGAATAAAAATGAGGTCAAAGGAATTTTGAGATCCACTCTCCCAAACCCTTGGGCAACTGTTGCCACTTGGTTAATGAAATATTTTACCTGTGATGGCCAATTCTCCATAGTCTTAGGGCCCATAATGAAAATGCTCATTTTTCTTAGACATGGAAATAGCCACCCCGAATATAACATAAATATCCCCAATTTCCTCTATTCTGCCATCAAGGCAACTACAGAAAAATACCAGCAGGGTAAGGGACCCATGAAGCATCATGGCCTCATCTTCCTAATAGTCAAGCACCATTTCTTATCTCAGGCCAATGGGGACGAACTATTACAGAATTTTCTTGAGCATAACCCTCAGGTCAGAGCACCAGAGATAACACAAACAGAGGATGAGAGTTCTCCCTCTCACCATGGTGAAGAAACTAAGTCTACAGCCTCCTCCACAGCTTCTCACAAAAGAACATCACCCTCACAGGAGGCTACATCATCTGCAGCCCCTGTTCCTAACAAGAAAAGAAAAGGCAAACAAATTGCAGAGCCTGCTCCTACACGGCCTCTATATATGACTCGGTCAGTCAGGCGACAAATGACTTCACCTGAGGGATCTAGGCCTAGGGAATTAACAGAGGAAAAAGTAGGGCAGGGAATTGAAGGGAGATGGTGGGTTGAAGAACCATCCCATGACTCTGATGAGGTACCTTTGGTCTGAAAGAGGAAACAAAGTGAAAACTCTCCAGCACCCTCTGTTTAGTTGGAGTCAAGTCCAGTCTCAACACCACAATGTGCTCCGGAGACAGGAAGCTTACCAACTGTTACTATCTCCTTAGATTCTGAAGAAGGAAATCCTGCTCCGGAGGCACTAGTTCCACCTATGCTCCAGAGAAGAAAAAGGAAGAGGCACCTCTCACAGGCTGAGAAGGATACTGCCCTGCTTGCTGAGGCACTCCTGGAATTGAGCACATATGAGGACAAGGCAGGACCTTCAGTTGTGCCAGCAGTAGCAGAGGATCCTCCGAACAAGGGCATAGCAAAAGAAGAAACAGGGCACACAGATACATTGGGAGAAGTAGAGCAAGTGGCCATGGATAATCTTGACAATCAGCCACCAGCCACAGAAACAGAGGCAGAAACTCTATCACATCCCTCTGACCAAGAAGATATAGAGATCTCAACAGAGCAACAATTAATGGAAGAAATTAAGAATTTAAAAAGGATGCTCTGGGGCAAGAATTTAATTATTACTGACCTCAAGAAGGTCAGGGTAGAAATGGAGATGGAACTAAAGCAAACTATTGCAGAAATCAAAATAGACCTTCAAAACAAGGACAGAATCATCCAAGAGAAGGAGGCAGAGTTAGAAACACAGAAGAAGGAGGCAGCAAAAGTGGTGGAAGAAAAAGAAAAGGAAGCAGCACAAAAGGTTTCTGAGCTCACTATGGCCAGAGACAATGGCCTCACAGTAATGGCAGCACTGATTGAGAAAGTGCAGAGTCAGGATAAACAATTAACTTGGGCAAACAACAGACTGGATGACCAAGAAGAATACATTCAAGAACTGTCTGGCCCAAGGGCAACCAATGAACAGGAGATTCAAACAGATGCTTATGTGGGACCAATCCCCATTGACATTCCTAAAGCCCTATTTCATTGGGAGGAAAGGTGTAGAGCATTTGAAGCCTCCAAGCCAATGTTGCAACTACAAAGGGCAGTCACTGCCAGAGCAGAAAGAATAGCAACTTTGGAGAGCAAAATCATTCAAATGGCCTCCCTCTCCTCAGAAATTCTATCTTGCAGACCTCCCAGTGCCAGTTATTCAATGTTCCTACAAGAAAGGATACTGCAAAGGAAGTTTTCCTTAGTCTTATCTGACATGAATGAGGATACAGAAACAACAGAAGGTTTCATGACAACTTACACCAAAAGCAATGATGAAGACAAAAACTTCCTCTGTGAATTGTACTTACATGGGTTCTGCATTAATGATATAGCTTTCATGATTAATCACTTTGTGGGAGAATGCCAGCTTAAGGCATTCATGTCCTTCATGAGAAACCACCAGATTTGGGACGAGAGGATGGAAGATCATCTTCAAAAGGATTCAAAAACAGATCTCCTCCTCAGAAAAGAATGTCCCAATCCTTTTGCCTTTCAGACCCAATTCAGGTCCATCATCTATCATCCTGCAAGTGCAACCAGCATCTTGCCATTATATTTGAAAAATTTGTTGGAGTGTTCCATTGACTTTGGTCTCTTTATGATTAATTCAGCAAATCCTGTCCTTGCTGTAGCAAAGAAGAGATGGAGTATTTTAACACTAGAGAAAAAACTTAGGGAGGTGGTCACCCCTGCAAACCTGAGACTATTCATGAGGAAGGCAAAGATGATATCCAAATTGATGGATAAACATAAATAGGAATGGATAGGAGGGCAGTTCAGACCTCCTCTGATAATTGAACCACTCCCTATATGGACAGAGCAGCTAGAAGATGAGAAATTGCAAGATTGGATGAAGCAAGTTGACAAGTACCAGGGGAATAGTAACACCAATAAAACTACTTGGACAACCTATCTCCAGGAGTATACTCTGACCGAGAGATTGCTTCATCAAAACAAATCCAGAATGTGAAAAGCAGGAGGACCTGCCAAGCCTTAGGTATGGGGGGATGATGAGTGTCAAATTGCACTCATAAAATACACTCTTTTTGCCTCTCTTTTCCTCTATTCAGTTCATCTTCCTTGTATCTGCACTCAAATTAGTTAAGCAAGATTGTTCTAATTAGTGATTAATTAAGATAGATTACTTGAGATTAGAATTTCTGATTAAGTGGCTAATGTGCATGGGATTAATGAAAAAATGTAGAATTTCTCTTTCTTTTTGAATCAGCAGGTGTACATATCAGAAACAACAGTTTTGTCCATCTCCGGAGATCGCCTTCAATGATCTCCGGAGACCATAACAAAGAACAGTGACACCTAGGTTTTGAAGATTTGGGGAATATCTCCGGAGCTCTGTGAGTGTCTGGAATATCTCCAGAGCTCTACGAGTGTCTGGAATATCTCCGGAGCTCTGTAATATCTCCGGAGCTGCAGACAGGAATAGCTATCCTCGGAACCTCCTGAGAACAGGGCATGTTCTAGTCAGAGCCGCCAATCAGACACTTCAGCAGCAATCCTAACACCCCCCTTACTTCACTCAAATCATCACCTGAGTGATGAAGGGTCAACTATCAGTTAAACTGCTACAGTTTTATCTTTCCAAAGATTTTGCATAAGTTACGAATTGAACTAAATCCAATATTCTTATTTTCAGGGCTTTGATGCCCAAATGTATTAAGATCTAAACTTAGACCTCTGAGTGGACTTCTGTTCCACTCAAGTCTACCCCTTTTGCATGATGATCTTTCATAAGTTAGACAGTTAAGTACAAATAAGAGATGGTGTCATCTCCTAGAAAGACTGATAGATAAGTTCAGTGATATATCATCACTCTTTTTATATATACTTTCAGAAATAGTAATGAAACAACAATGATAAGATTATTCTGATTTTCAGAGATTTCAGTTCTGTTATAGCCATGCATTTCTCATGAACATAAAAATGAATGAATTGGATTGAATTTGGTTAGATCATCTTTAGTGCTGATTTCCTGCAATAGCCTTCAGCCTCAAAGGTGCGGAGCAAGGGCCCACTCTCACCAATTAGGCAGGAGGCTAGTATCTCTGTTTTATTGTTTCAAGTTTTCTTTTATAAAAGTATTTCCTGTTTTAGTAGATAGATGCATGTGATCATTCTTTGCTTTGAGTACATTTCCTATTTTATTCTATTTTACAGCATTCATTACATTTATTCAACAAGCAAATAGATTAGTCATTCTTTTAAGCTTTAGGATTAGCTATAAATTGGTCACTTAGAATCCCTAGTTGCAGACAGCCATGGACACAGCCCTAGTTCTTTGACATCTGAAAACAGATTAAATGATGAGGTACAGCGACAACCCGTCACTTCTCAATATTGATTCCTTTGTATGTGATTTCGTCAAAGGTTGTAGCACTGAGGATTTGCAAGTGGAAACCTAACTCTTGGTTGAGGTTCTGCACAAATATGCTAACAAGCTGTTTCTCAGGAATCTTGAAAGGGAATTTGGTAGCCATTTGTCTCCACCGTTGAAGGAAAGAAATGAAAGTTTCCCCATTTTTCTATTTATTGTTGCATAGATCAGTCATGGAAATCTCATGCTCTGCATTGTAAGAAAAGTGGTTGGCAAACTTCTCTGCTAGCTCATTAAAAGACTTGATTCCTGTGGGTAAGTGTGAGAACCATTCTATAGCTTGACCTCGAAGACTACGAGGAAAGAGATGCATAAGATATGTGTCATTATGTGAGACCTCGAAGCAAGCAAGATAGAATTTCCTGAGATGGTCTTTTGGGTCACCTTTTCCTTTGTATTTATCAAACTTAGGAATAGTAAAATTTTGAGGAAAAGGGATCATTGGTAATGACCGATCAAAAGGATAAGGACACACTTCCTCTAAAGAGAAGGTCTTTTTGGTGTGGCCAAACGTAAGATTAGATAGTTGTTGTTGAACTTCTACGATTTTTAGCTTCATCGTCGTGGGAGGGGTTGGTAACATCTCCTATTGTCCCAAAAGTGGTTGGTGTTGCCCATACGGAAGATTATAATGTAAGCCATGCACACTGGTGTTATAAGGGTCGTAAGATTGATTGGGATCATACGGGTTGTATGTTTGGTTCAGATTGGGTTGGAATTGGAGGTTTTGATTTGGTAGAGGTGGAGGTGGTGCTAGGTAAGAATGTTGGCTTTGTGATGGCTAAGAAAATGTATTGGATGGAGGAAAGCTAAAGTGCGTTTGATTAAGTTATGATGGCGGCACATAGCTTTGGGAAACTTGATGTTGGGAATGTTGAGAGTGGCTAGGCAGTGTGTGAAAGAAATTGAGCGAGGATGAATGTTGTGGAGGAGGGGCATAGGTAGAAGTGATTTGCGACGGTTGAGGTGGCTTGATGACGAGCAGAGAAGAATGTTGTGGTTGGGATTGCATGACTCTAATTGGTTGAGAGACATGAAGGTGTGATGATATAGGAGGTGGTATTTGTTGAGACCCTTGTTGCATGGCTACATAATTGTTCCTCGGATTGTAATTTGGTGGGAAACCTATTCGTGATGAGGTAACCAAGATTCCACTTGCGATTGGTGTGGACACTTTAGGAGGTGGTTGCATATTCGATCAAGCTAAGGTGGCTTGCTTAGCTAACTCTGCTTGACGTTGGAGAGTTTCTTGTTAGTTTTTGTAGATCTCCATAGGAGTCAGAAGCGGTGATGCGGCCATCTCTCTAATTGGGTTTTGATAGAGGGGATTCCTATACTGCGAGCTCTATTCAAGTAAAGGTGTGGTCACTGTTGACATGGTTTGAACTGCTTGTATGGTATCTTGGGTGTTGTTGTTCTCCTTAAGAGTGGATAAATCAAAATCTTGAGGTAACTTGGCGCCTTGCTCTACAAGCAAGTGAACAAAATGATCTTGGTTCTCACTAAGGATTTTGTCAAAGGCGGCCACGATTCTAGGCTCTCGTATGATTTCATCAAGATCTTGCCCATCTTCTTGAGAGGATTGACCTATTTCAAAGTGTCTCTCTTCTTGAGATGGGGGTTGATCTACGATATAACCTTGTGGCAAAAAATCCTGTGGCAGGCCTGTAGTATAGTGAGGAATGCTTACCAAAGGGACCTTTTCCTCCTGAGATGGGAGTGGCTCAATAGTATATCCTTGTGGCACAAAATCCAGAGGCAAGCCGGTGGTGTATTGGGGTGTATTTACCAAAGGGACCCTAACCTCTTGAGGATTGCTTGGTTGGTTAATGTGCGGCATGCTCGAAGAGCTGATTGATTTTGTCGCAGGTATACTAGGAGTTACCTTGGGAGTAATGTTGATATGACCTAATTGTGGTGTGCGAGGAGGTGATTTGTGCTTCCTAGGGCCAACTTGCTTGGACTTCATAGTTTGCTGGAGCCTAGTGGTTACCATGGAATACACTAGGACAAAAGGTAATGCTGGGATTCTGTGAGGTGCTTTGAGAAACGGACAAACTCTGATGCACAATGTACTGGACCAATGGCGCTATACTATTTGACCAGAGGCGTAGGACTGTGCAACCAAAAGCGTGCTACTGTGACACCAAAGGCGATGGACTGAGCTACCAGAAGCGAGTTACTGCTATGCCAAAGGTGAGTTACAGTGACCAAAAGCAAGCTACTGTTATACCAAGGGCGTTGAAGTAGAGTTTTGCCAAAGACGAGTTACTGCTATGCCAAAGTCGATCTACTGTACTACCAAAGGTGAGCTACTGTAATACCAGGGGCACTGAAGTAGTGTCTGATGTTTCTAAAAGGCAAAATTTTGATAGATTGTTTCTGTTTTTGATTGGATTTATTTGGCAAGAGAAAACACAGCAAACAATGTTGGCACAAACAAGGGACTGACACAACAGATAGTGTATGTTCGAGGCTCCAAACAAGCCCAATGTTTCCATAGGTATAAGATAATTGCAATCAATAACAAGCACTTTTTATCCCTAGAGACAAGGTTTCATTGTAGTAGATCAGCTCACAGCTTAATACTCCGTCGATAAAAATATCATTCCATAAAGGTGTCAGAATTTTAGTATCTTTGCGAAAGATGATAGGTAGGGATATCTCACCCTCCCCTTGGAAAGCTCAAGTAGGTCACAAGAGCTTTATGGCCAAGGGAATACTATCTCTTCTCAAGGGAGCTAATGGTGAGTATCTTAAGGGCTTAAATCGATTCCCCTTGCACTGATGATTACCGCAATGTTCGGAGGTAGGTCGGGTAGTCTCTATCTAGAATGGTTCTTAGTGACTTTGAGGAACCAACGCCTTACGAGCAATGCGACAAGCTACTAAAAGCTTTAACCAATCCTACTAAGATTATCAAACACTTCGCTCAATGTGAAAATTGTTTCCACAAAGAGCTAGTACACCTCTTTTTAGTTTGGCACCACAAGGTAAGGCTAACGTCGGTTAGGACTTGGCTTTCACCTTATCCCTCTTATATAATGGTTCAAAGGAAAACTCTGCTTAGGGTCGTCCCTTTTGGATGAAGTGCAATCCAAAAATAGGCCCTTCTAAAGGAAGTACAGAAATGTAAGAGAAAGCACGTCAAACAAAGGTTCAATTGTCCCGTTATAAGAAAAATAAGGTGTAACTAAACTAGGCACACACACGTTTGTAGTTGTCAATTGTCCCTTATGAAATTGGAGTGTTTGGCATTCATGTCCATTGTCCCTTAGAAAATTGAGGTGTTTGCACATACATGTCCATTATCCCTTAAGAAAAGCAGTATGTTCCTAAGACTTAAATTGCCGAAATGATTTGTTCAATTATTCCTTAAGAAGGCAATGTGTTTCTAAGACTTACTGAGATAAACCAAAATTTTTTCAACGCTCGTCCTGCATGAACATGTTAAAAACACCTATTTGCTCTGTGTGAGTAATAAGAAGCTGCAACAAGTCAGTTAGTTCCACTAAAACCCACAAGTTTAGGAAGAAAAACAAATCAATTTGACCAAAAGCGCTGCACTATCTTACCAGAAGCGACTTACTGTATTTCCAAACACGCTATAAGATAGACCCGAAGCATCGTAGAATATTACCAGAAGCACTGAAAAAAATACAGAAGTGCTGTACTGTGTATTCGGAAGTGCGATACTGTTATGCCAAAAGCGATGTAATGCATACCAGAAGTGTCGTAGGATACTACCAGAAGCGCTGAACAAGGTCCAGAAGCACTTTACTGTGTATCCAAAAGTGTGATACTCTTATACCAAATGCACTGCACGGTCTCAGATCACAAAAAATTTAGCTTTTGTCAAAATAACTAGATCAAAATGGGATTTCATGATTGATCTACTATTCTGAGAAGTAAATTCTGATAGATTTGAATTGTGAAGTCCAAAAAAATTTAGAAAGTATAGCAACACAATAGATTAAGTCAAATACCGAAGATACCCCTAAATAAGTCAGCTTAGGAAGTATCAAAAGCAGGTTTGAAAGACAAATACAATAGCTTGTCAGACAAATCCACAAGATATGTAACGAGAAAACCCTGCAAAAACACGAAACAAAGTTAGAAACCTAATTTAGCCAAAAGTGCTTAACGATACTACCGGACGCGTCGTTTTGTTATACCAAAAGCGTCGCTCTATGCTACCAGAAGCACCGCAGTGCCCCCAGGGGTGCTATACTGTGCCTCCAATAGCACTTAATGATACTGCTAGAAGCACTTTACAATGTCGTTTGCGCTGTACCGTACTGTGACTTAAAAAAAATCAATTTCTCAAAGAAAAAGAGGGATTAGTGGGTCCCACCGGGCGTGCCAGAATGTGTATGAGGAAAAATTGATTAAATCTAAACTAATAAACTAAAAAAACCAATCACATAAAGTGAACCAATCTAAGTAAAAGCCATTATCATAAAATCAAAAGACAAATGAAAGCTCTTACCAAAATCTGTATTGTTCCCTTTTGGAGATGTGTGGATTGCTCAATCAAGTTACGAAAACCATAGTTACAACAAGCAAGTAGTGTGCTTAATGTGCTCAAAGATCAATACGATCGAAGAGAGAGACTCAATGAAGGAGATGAGGGGGGTTTATATAGGTTTCAACAAAGATCGATCAACGGTCCAGATGATTCAAAAGAATCAATGGAGGAGAACAGTTGAGGAACGTGCAACGAATAAGAAAAAGACATGTGTCTTGCTTTCTTTTGCATGAGAGGAGTTATCAAGAATAGAAGAATGAGTTAAAGCAATTAACAGAATGTAATAGTCAGTTAAGTGATTTAAAACAAGAAGAAGAGATTTGCATGAGAAAAGAAGATATTTTGCTTTATTAAATATTAGAAATATTTAATTGCATGAGCAAGAAAGCTTGAGTTATTTTAGAGATAACTCAATTTAGAAGAAAAAACAATTTAAATAAATAATTGATTTATTTAAATTTAGAGAAGATATTTTGGAAGAAATAATTAAATAATTGGAATTATTTAATTTAGAAGATTTGAAAGCAAATTAAATAAATAAATTTATTTAATTGTTGTGCATGATTTTGATTTAATTAAATAATTTAAGAATTATTTAATTACAGATAAGAGAGAATTTGTTGAATTAATTAAATAATTGGGTTTATTTAATTAATGTGGATTCAAGATTTGAAAGGAGGATAATGTTCTAATTAAATAATTAAAATTATTTAATTGTGGAAGAATAATAGAGGAATTTAATTTAATTAATTAAATAAAGAGAATTGATTCAATTAATGTCACAATTTTGTGATTTAGAAGAATTTGGTGAAATTAATTAAATAATTAGATTATTTAATTAATGTTTGAAATGCAGGTGATTCGACAGATTACGAAAAGCAAGTGGTGCGGCAACTTGGTCATTTTAGGGTGTCTACAACCAATATGACACCAACACCGAAGCTGATTCGACATCTTGATTCATCAAAATATGATTCCCATTTATCTTCTGTATCAATAGCTAAGATTTGATCATCAGGGAATGTCCCCTAATTTTGTGTATCAAAAGGAGAGGGTGTCTCAGCTAAATGGTCGGTTAATGCTTGTCCTTTTATCTCTTTCTGAGATATAAATTTGAGATCAAATTCTATTAACAACATAACCCATTTAGCAAGGCGACTGGAAATATCTGTTTTAGCAAAGAGATGTTTCAAGGGGTCAAATTTTACTATTACATGTATCTCAACATTTAGTAGATAATTCCTGAGCTTTTGTGTTGCAAATACAAGAGCTAAGCATTGTTTCTCAATGACAATATATCACACTTCATAATCGAGCAATGTTTAGCTGATATAATATACAACACATTCCTTGCCTTCAGTATTATGTTGTGCTAATAAAGCTGCAAGAGCATTATTAGATGCAAAAGTGTAAAGTATAAAAGGTTTATCAGAAGTGGTAGGTTGTAAAATAGGAGGTTTAGCAAGATAACTTTTTAAGTCCTCAAAAGCCTTCTGACATTCAGAATTCCATTGAAATTTTGAATCCTTCTTTAGTAGTTGAGTAAAAGGGTGAGTCCTATCTGCGAGTTGTGAAACAAATCGACGAATGGCCTATATCTTCCCTTGTAAACTACAAAGTTGAGATATATTTTTAGGTGGTGGCATGTTAATGATCGCGTCAATATTTTTCGTATCTACTTCAATACCACGATTTGAAACTATGAATCCCAACAGTTTTCCACTGTTGACACCAAATACACACTTACAGGAATTTAATCGCATGTTGTATTTCTTTATTTTCTCAAAGATCTATCGAAGAATCATGTCATGATCTTGGCGATGAATGGATTTCGCCAAGATGTCATTGACATAGTCCTCTAAGATAGTATGCATGTAATCATGAAAGATAAGAGTCATGGCACATTGGTAAGTTGATCCAGCATTCTTAAGTCCAAACAACATGACTACCCAATAGAATATACCCCAAGGCGTTATAAAAGTAGTTTTATATTGATCTTGAGGGTTTATAAAGATTTGATTATATCCTAAAAATGCATCCATGAAGGAAATTAATTCATGGCCAGCTATTGAATTAACAATCATATCAATGTTAGGGAGTGGGAAATCATCTTTCAAGGATGCAAGGTTCAAATCTCTAAAATTGGTACACATGCAAATACGACCATCGGGTTTAGCAACAACCACTATATTTGAGATCCAAGGTGAATGGTCAATAGGGTGAATAAAGCCAACTTGTAAAATCTTTTGTATTTCAACCTTAACACATAACGTGATCTTAGGATTAATCTTACGAATCTTTTGTTTAAATGACTTAGCATTTGGTTTCAGTACAATATTATGTGTTACAATCTGAGGATCGATACCAGGCATATCCGAATAGTTCCAAGCAAACAATTTATAGAATTCATGTAACAATTTTGTCATATCTTCTTTTTCTTCTTCACTTAAGCAATCACCTATGGGGATAATTTTTTCAGTGTTATCTTTCTCCATGAAAACATCAACAGTCTTTCCATTAAGTAGAGTACTGTGGTCTAGGAGATCGGGTGATTGTAGTAATTCTTCAGATTCTCCTTCAGGTTTCAGAGTAGTATTTATCATGCTAATAGACTTTCCAAAATATGCAGCACTATTCAAACGATAAGGCAATCCACGTTTATGATGGTAACGGGGAATATTGTCGTAAGCACTCAAGAATTCAATTATCGCTTCATCTGTTGAAAAGATGTCTAAGGGGATCTCTCCTGGAGGACAATTAGTATCAATCATCTTAGGGAAGATCAAATTAAGTGTGGATATTGTATTCACATTAATAGTGGAACTTTTAGGGCTTTAGATTCCCTAAAAGGGTTATATCCAATACTGCTTGAGTAATGTCGTGAAGCAGATTCTATAGGTACACAAATCCCTTATTGATTAATACTGCAACCATTACCTACATAATCACAATTCTTATAAAGGATCTGAAATCCTCGACCATAGAGCGAAGCCATTTCTTTGGAACAAGGTGGGGCTTCATAAGTCTCATAATCTGTGGTGTAAGGAAGAATATTATCTTTATTTGTTAGCAAAGAGACTTTGGTATTTGAACAATGAGATGAGATCGATGCAACACTTGATGTCTCAGGAGCAGAGTTGTTAATTTTATACTCACTTGTAGAGGGAGATGAAAAATCAAACGAACCCCAATCGTCACCGAGAAATGCATTTGATTGGTTTGATTCTTGCACAACATTATCTATAGAAGGAGGGGTTGATAAGTCAACCTTTAGATTGTTTAAGATCTTGTGTTGGACAACTTTCTTTTGTGGTTCAATTTGTAAACACGGATCTGGTTCAAGATCAACATGAATAGTATGAAGTTTATCTTTATGAATAAACTTGACTGAATGATGAAGGGTAGAAGGAACTACCCTTAGTGCATGAATCCATGGTCTACCAAGAATCATGTTGTAAGATAAAGAACAAGGCATGACATGAATCAGGTTAGGTAGAGTTACATACCCAACTTGTACAGGTAAAGTTATAGTGCCTACAAATTGTCTTCCAATGTTATCAAAGCCTTGAATACTTATCCTATCTGGTTTGATCAAAGATGTATCAATTTTAATCTTATGCAATAGATTGATGCTACATACATTAAGAGCTGATCCATTATCAATCACAACTCGTTTAATCAGTTTCTTGTTTATTGTAATGAATATAATCAAAGGATCATACTAATTTTGAACTTCAAGAGTTGGCAACTCATGTTGTTGAAACAAAATGTCTATTTTTGTCGCATGCATACAATCAAGAAGAGCTGCTACATCATTAGGTTTAACAACAAGTGATACAATCACCTTTTGTAAAGTTTCTTGGAGCATTCCATGGTATGTAGGTGAAGTTTGTATAAGTTCCCAAAGAGATATCTTAGCAAGAGTAGCACGAAGATGCTCAACAAGATCATAATCTTGACCAACCTTATGCATTAAATGAGATGCTTGAGGAAGCATCGGCTGAGAAGCTGGTAAAGATATCAGAATGCTCAATTGTTGTTTACTTTGTTTGTTATTCTGAGTATTGTAAGTATGAGCAACCACAGTATGACTAGGTTGTTGTAGATTTTGATGTGTAATCTATTTAACATAGTTATAAATGTAAATAGGAGGATGGGAAGAAGGTGAAGGACCTCTAACAGTGAGCACTAGTTTAGAAGGAGGTTGGACGACATCTGAACACAAAGTGTCCACTATTTTTGGTTTCATAGATTCTTCTTTAGTTTTAGGAACATAGATTGCATTTACAAACCTTTGAAACAACGACAGTTTAAGAGTCGTAGTGGAATGTTCAATTGAGATAAAGTCCTCAAGGGCTTCATCTAACATATTGAAATCATCACATCTAAATGACTCATTATACACACATGAAATTCTTACAAAAAGTAATCAGACATTTTAACATGCTCAAATTAACCCAAGACTTAAATATAAAATGATTAAGCATAAACTTTGTGAAAATGTAATAGAATAACACTACACAACACACAAAGTTCCAATTTCTAGCTCTTTTAATGAAAGGATTAAGAGAAATCACCAAATTTCAATGCATGTACTTTCACAAAAGAGGGTTTGCAATCTACATATGTTTTAGGACAACAAACTAATTCAGATATGAGTTTGTAAAGGATGAAAAATCTTTATAGCACGGGTTCACCAAAATGTTTAGGGTGAAAATATGGAAGCAAGATATGAGATCCTAGGTTCCACACTTTCACTTACACTAAAACATTAGAGAAGCAAAGGACAAGTTTAGGGATAAACTATTGATTTCCAATGTTCTCTTTTCCTATATATTATGTCTATGTGATTGTTTGGATCATGTTTTTGCAAGCTAGTGTCTCTATCTAACCTTAAAACCCTAATTTGCAAATTAAACTGTAATAACCCAATTTTTGTTGCAAATAGAAAGGAAATGATTACAGAAACATAGAGAAAATAGATAAGAGATAGTGTACCCAGAAATTGAGGGGCAGATGAACTAGGGCGTTAGTGCCAGTGTCCCACAAGTTTCTGAATGTCATGATTTTCTGCACCAGCTACTTCTCACTCTCTAGAGGCTCTCGGATCCCAGAAAAGTCACCTAGTTGGACTAGGGCATTAGTGCCAATGTCTCGAAAGTCTTGGAATCTCAAAATCCAAATTCCATGACAACTGTGTCTGCAATATTAGTCTTCCTGTTGCTCCTTTCTGCCAAATCTCGACAAATGCGACATGTACATGCAAAAGGAGGAGAAAGATGGTTACAGCTATATAGGAGCTTGCCTCAGTCAAGCCCCATTTTCGGTATTCCTACCTCAACAATAGCAAGAGATAAAGATTTGTAGAAGTGTGTGCAAACCTAACAAAGTGTATGCAGAAATATCAAACCCTAGATGTCACAATCAAGGGAAGATTAGTGACTTGCATCAACTTAATGAACAGACACAACTTCACCTCAAGGAGATGAAAGCAATGAAGATTTGCATGAACAAGAAAGTGAATTAGCAATGTCCGCGGAGGATCTCCAAACTCGATGTTGGAGGCTTCAACCCTTCTCCCAATCATGCAAAAGGTGTACAAACCATAGGAAGAGCAAGATAGTCTCAATATCTCGATACCTAATCTCCATTCATTGTCTCCATGAAGGTAAACTCAAATAACTTCAAGAGCTTCAACAAATCATTGATCTTCAATGGCAATTTTGGCAGAGTTTTGGCATAAAGCTTGCATAAAGATTGTGTGTGATAAAATGATTTTCAAATGTCTTTAAATATCCAACCTTAGGAATTTCAAATTTTGAAATAAGATGTTGACATTGCATGAAAACAAAAAATTTGAAAACAGAATCCTAGAATACACGGCAATTGCTGACATCCCTCCAAAATTCAAGACCCCAGGAAATAGGGCAGGATAAGGGTGCTAGCGCCCAATTCCAAGCCTTGATTTCCTGCTCAGGACTGCCTCAAGGAGGTTAGGGGACCCCAAATTCAAGTTTACATTTCACCTTCAGTCTTTAGTTACTTCAAAATATGACATTCTTCTGGTTAGACCTAAGTCAGTCAGGGTTCAGGAAGGTCTGTAATAAACTAGGTTAAAAGGTCACCAAAGGATAGGGGCTAAACCATGGGAAATTGTACCATTCCATTTAGGAGGATAATTTCTGACATAACATTTATACCATGCACAACCACAACTGCATATGCATAACCATGATCCACTCGTACTTGCACCCACAAAAAGTTATTATATAGAATTGGTGTGACATTTTCTAACATAAATCATCCCAATATCACATATGCATGACATACAAAAAAATTCATAATCATCATACATCATCGTAACATATCTGACTATACATCATCACATCATATCGCATACACCATTATCTCATATATACATACATCTATATAACACATTACATCATCGTCATCATATCATATCATAAACTATAAATATAACCATAATACATTACATCCATAATAATTCATAACACAACAACATGCATGGTATAACTATTGCATCTCTCTATATCTCAAAAATCAAAGCAATGTCTATACAAATGTGTGAAAATATAATATTCTCTACGGAGCATCATCAATTGTGATATATAAAATATTTATACATATACATCAAAATGCACTAGGCATGTCTAGCACTATCCCCATGAGAGCCTAAACCCTGTAGATATGGTCCCTGCACTAGTGGTTGCATGCCTATTAACTCCAATTGGATTGATCTCCTTAATTATGTGGCTCTTCTCTAGCTCTGCTCTGCATAAGAAGGGGCTTTTTGCTCCACTAGTACTACTACCTCATATAGACTATGATATTATGCAACCTCCCTCATCGATACCACCACCTAGTCCATTTCTCTCCTAGTATCGATATACATATGGCCCATGCCTGCCACCCCTAAGGCCCCCTTGCATAATCTTGCTCCTTCTAGAGCCTCTATATCTTTCTTTGGGCCTATTGTAGTTGTGTATCGTATGCTACCTACAAACTATCTAGTCTCACCTATAACCTATCCCTCTTTACCTCCAATACTGCTAGTCTATCTTCTAGTGCCAGTCTCCCAAGTGATACCTATCCCCACCCACCTCCTCCACCTCCTATTGGAGACCCCCATCTATCTCCCCCTCCTCTTGGGGATCTTGATCTGTCCCCTCCATCCCCTCCTCCCTCCATGCTCATCCCATCCCCCATCTCCTCCTGATGCCTATGCTTGTGATGACCTAAACACCTAAACTTGTGGTATTTGTGGTTGAGGTCTTTGTCCCTACACCTATAATTGTGATCCTTGTGCTAGTACCTACTATACATGTGGTCTCCTTTGCCCATGTATACCTCTCCCACCACTTCGTGTCCCTCTGCCTCACCCTCTCCTCTATCCTCTTCTCATCCCAAGTACTACCCGTCTTCACTGAATCAACCCATAAGCTATGTGGATGGCTTCTTGCATACCTACCATCAATGGCCATGTGAATCTCACCAGTCACCTCTGCGCCCACCTTATCCTATAATCACGAGTGACCCTGCATCCTACACATCTACTCTTGGCACTGCTCGTAAACATGACATCACATGAGCCTAGTCTATCTGCATAATTCACAAATCCAATCATGTTGACCACCCTGCTAGCTCCTCCCTGCTACTCATGCAAACCAATATGGCCCCTCCATTGGAATTCCCTATCTCAATCTGAACTGTCACTACACTCGATTCAACTGATATCTCTCAATGATATATCTCCTCCAACCAATAATATAGTGTGGTGCCAACACCCACAATAGTGTCCATCCATCCTCTGGCCACATCTCACACTCTTTATATGGCCTCCATATAACTACATCAATATCATCCACCACTCACTACCAGTAACTCATATCCTGCACATAAGAATATCTCAACTACCCTCTCCATCTACACACATAGCACTCATATGCCTATCACCTTGCTCCTCCCCCACTGGCCTTAGCACTGCAATGTGCTCTAATGTGCACACTTGAAGAAACATCATGTGTGCTAGGCTTTGTCCATCTCTATATAAAATCAAGTGCATTGTGAGGCCCATTTATTATGATTACTGAGTTGCTCTATTAGACATGTTATGGTTGTTATGTTTGGACATTGGACTTATTATTATTGGGATATCTGGATACTAGACAATGGATTTTGGATTATGATGTTTGGATAGACTATAGTAGACATTGTTCATTTTATTAGATTAATTATTCTCTTTCATTTGATGATAGTGACCTAATCATGAGATAGCTTTATCATAGTTGAAATTATGTGATGGAGATATGTTTTGATTTACCATATATGTTGTTTAATTATGTGTTATGGATTATGTCTTTAGATAAGTTGAGATGAATTTAAATTGGATATATATTTTGATAGACCATTATGGGGCATAGGTGATGACATTAGGAGATATTGTGAAATTGTGATTGAAATTGTATTGATATGTAATTTACATTCATATGGATTTTGATTATCATTAAAGTGAAGATGTTTGCATTGAATGTGATTATACGGGAATTTAATTCAAGTTGCTTCAACTATGTCTATATGTTTATTGGACAAATTGATGTGTGCAATTGTGATGTCCAGGTACCTTCCATGACCAATGGAAATTTAGATGTCAACTAGAAACCCCTATGAATTCCCTGTGATGCTTGGCATTAGTCTATATGGGGACTAAAGTCTTTTGTAAATGTGTAATGTGATTTATTTATTGAGATTATTTAAGTTTTAAAATTTTGTCTAAATGTGAATTGGCATGGGTGGTGAGTTGGTTGCTTGTGTGTCTTATTTTTGAATTTAAAAGTTGGGGGCACTTTTGAGGAGGTTTGAGAGGTCTTTTCATGAGTATTTTATCCATTTTAAGTCCCTAGGTCATCTACCTTAGGGTTGGGAGTCTTTTGGGCTTTAAAATGTTAGAATTTGAGTGATTTAGACCACTCTAAAATGCCTTGGGAAAAAAGTGGCGTGAGTAAGTTTGGGGAAGTGAGATGGTGGACTTGTCACCATCTCCTTCCAATCTCCTAGGTTTGGAGATGAGGATTTGACCAAGTACCACCTCATCCCAAAGATCCACACATGTGGGAGCCAACTTTGGAAGAAATTTGGGGAAGAGTGTACAAGTACACTCCTCTCCCCTAGGCCTCAAATATGTGTGAGAGCCATGAGGAGTCAAATCACTCCTTGGGGTGTGAGGATTGGTGGAGAGGGATGAGGTGGATTCCATGTGGCAGCTTCTCATTTGGAGAGAATGTGTGACATGTCATCCATTACTTATACCCTCTTTGCAAAGGGAGAAAACACTTGGCAAATCAATTTCACTTGTGAAGTTGAGAATTTGAGTGTGAGAGATTGGGAGATTGAAGAAGAAGGCTAGTGGAGCTCTTGGAGGGACTTCACCAAATTTTTGCTTCACCAACCCTTTGGAAAAGCTTTTGTGAGGTAGGCTTCTTTCTTTGTAGAATAATGTGTGTTCTTGAATGTAAATAGAACATGGAAAAAAAATGAGAGTATGTGTGTAATGTGTTTTATTCTTAATTTTCTTTATTGTTGTTTGATGGCTTGTAGAGTGTTGTTGGGTTGGGTATAATGTGTTGGGTTGGCTCCCCAAATTGGTTGTGAGCAACCCATGTGAGGGGTTGAGGGAGCTAAGAATACTCCTTGGGGAAAAATTCACTCTCTTGAGAGAGAGATTTGGCAAGAGTGCCATATTTTCTTTTTGTGTGGCATGAGTGCCATTTGATATGGAGTATTGGATTTTTGGTGATACAATGGTTATGAAGGTTTTTGGAGGTTGTGAAGAATGTTGAAGAGGCACATATGTGATTTATTTGGTGTATTGGTTTCCATTTTCCCCAAGGTAGAGTTTTCTACTCTACTCCCCCTATTTTGGATCCCCTATTGGATCCTTTGTGTTGTGTAAACCATGGTTGGGATTATGTGATTCTTTTGTGAGAAATGAATGGTATACTTGTTTGTGTGTGCTCCTTGGGTTTCATAGTTGGTCTCCTAGCTCAAGGGTGGCTTGTGAGCAAGCCTATGGTTGGGAGGTGAGCACCTCCATTGGTCCTTGGGTAGAGTTTTGTTTTGGAAGTGTTGCGGAAATGGAGCAAGAAAGAAGAAAAGTCTCTTATTGTGGAGTTTAAATTTTGTGCAAGAAAATCACTCTATGTAAAAGAGTCTTATTATGTATTGAGAACCTTGGGTCAAGTTGTAAATGTGGTTGGAAAGGCTTGTAAATGTGTTTTGTAAATATTCCTTGAATGTGTCAAGTTTAGTTATGTGTCTTTCAAATCATTCTCCTTCCTTGTTAAGTTCTTACATGTGTAAATAATGTTTCCTTTTCTTTGGAGCATATATAGTAGATAAGAAAAAAGAATGTATTTATCCTTTTCATGAAAAATGTTTACTATAATGTGAGTGAAAGAGTATGTAATTTGAATACATTGTAGAGTAAAGAAATAGTAAAAATCATTTCTCTTACTTACTAAATGCATTCCAATGATTTGTGTAAAACATTTATTGATACCAATATTGTTGTGTGAAATATTTACTTCCTTTCAACCTTGAGACATTAACGAAAGTATTGTCCTTAAGATATTAATGAGTGTATTTTCCTTGCATAAGACAAACAAGAGTGTTTTTTTTAAAGATATAGACATAATTGATTTTTCCAGCTAATTAACGGAGTGAAACATACTAGTATATTTATATTTAAAAAAATATATCTAAAGTACGCTGAGAGATATCTTTCAATTTGTTGGCATTTATAAATTACTTGCAGTTAGAATATTTCATATGCTCACAAGAGTTAATGGTGACTTTTCATATTCTTCAAACGTAATAAATATTTCACTCCATAACCAAGTTTTTCTATTTTTCTATCCATTTGGCTTCCATGAATTTATTTATTTACACATTTTATGAATTTGTTTACTCAGGAATCTGAATCTTTCAGCCCTTGTTATGAGTGTAGAACCCCTCTCGGTGTAATTAGAGATTTTCCTACCTTGATTAGTATAAATTAGTTAGTATAAACTATATAGTTGCTTTGAAACAAAATAATATTCATTTATTTAAATAGATATAAAATGTGACCACTAATATTATTTGTTTTAAACACTTGTTGAGAAAATAAAAATAAGAATGTCTTTGCATTGCATATTAACACCTCATTTTTTCATTTCCATTCATTAAGTTTTTTTCTAAAAATGTTTAAATAAGTGCATATATTGCATTTCAACATGTTTTGCTTAACAATAAAGAAAAGTGTATATTTTATGTTAAATAAGATTTAAAAAAATAATAATTAATAACTCTAGTGAACATTTTGTTTTTATGTGACTAATTTAGAAATATAAATAAGGTTAGAAAATTGGTAACAATTAACAACTCTAGTGAACATTTTCATTTATGTGACTAATTTAGAAAAAAATAAAATAAGGTTAGAAAATTAACAACAAATAATAACTCTAGTGATGTGATGTAATTGTTATGATGTTGTATTTCTTTTTCATTTAATAATTTGTGGGTTTATTTGTAGGAGAATATTATTTAATTATTCTTTTTGACATTGTTATAGATGTATTTATTTAATGTAGTGGGTTCTAATAATTCTCATTAATTTTCATATATATATAATGACGCTTAAAGGAAAATTGTATTAATAGTTATATGAATTATTGTTTTCACTTAAAATCATTTTCCTTGGTATATTAGGATGGTTGTTAAGGTAGATTAAGTTGTAATTTCCTTCTTAATAAGTTATGAGGGTATAATTTTATTGTTCTAGTAAAGAAAAAAAATGATTTATTGCTTTTCTAGTTGAAATTATTTAATGGTTCTAGTATTAATTAAATTTTCACAAGTTTCATATGCTAGGAAAATTATTTATTTATTTTTAATTAACTATTTTTATTAGACCTCGGGCTATTTCCATTTCATATCCACCTAGAAAACCTAGGAGGGAATTAATTTATGAATTATTCCCTCATGGCATATGTAACGTGATGCCAAACCCTATTAGGTTACCTTCATCTACGTAGGGTGTACAAAGAAAGTTTTGTTACACCCGCCTATTGAATCTTTTCCCCCGCCTTGTGTGGAATACTTGGTTTGATGTTGCACAATGACACAACTAAGTGCACATGTTAGGTTATGGTGTGATACATGATAGTAGCGTCCATTAATAATGTTTTAAAAAAAAATTGTTGGTTCGAGTATTCATGTCCACATGCAAATGTGGGCATGACATGCATATCCCTATATATCATCACTAACACACATGGTGCCCATGTAAATAACTCCTCCCTATAGAACATGTCTCCTAGTACATAAGCTAATCTGATAGGGAAAAATCTCCCATTCTTGTCGAGAAGCAACAAGCCCCCAACAACACCTACCATCACTAGTGGAATATCATCTACCATCCCCATACAAGCATCTAAGTCCAGTCTCATGCCCTCCTAGGGAAACCTGACCTCCCGAACACCCTTCACAACATGATATCATCATGTTGCTTTGAATAGTATACTCTCCACCCATAAACATCCTCCAATGTCACTATAATCTCCCCTATCAGAAGATGGAAGGTGCTTAGCTCAGAATGCCATCTCTTGACCAGTGCTATCAACATAGCCCAATGAGCCCTCAATCATGGCATCATCGCCATGTGCCAGATCCCTGCCATCTCTAGATAACCCCACTCTCCCTCCTGCCAGTCCTTCGTCATCTCTAACATAGCTGATCTCTGCTCTTGGGTCACTATCAACCCTAATCTCTCTTGCATACATCCAAGCATAATGTCAGACATCCACCCTTCTAATTTTTTCCTACGCAAGTGCTTCATTTTCCCCACGCTCGTACTTTTTCCCTAATGCAGGTGCTTGTCAACACTCGCACCTTGTTTTTCTATGCTAGCGCTTCACTTTTACACAATGGTGCTCGTCCCTAATAGATACACTTGTTTATAAGCACACTCTAAAACCCTTTGCACATGCTTGTCTAAAGGTGGTTGCATTTGTTCATGCAAGCACTTAGTTTTTCAACACCCACACTTCATTTTCCCATGCTCATGCTTCATTTACCTATGCACACTCGTTCACATTTTACATCACTTTCCCCCCAAAAAACATGCTATAAATACACATAACCTAGGGTTTCAATCTACATACTGGCAAGCCCTTCCCCAAAAACCGTTGATGCTCCCTCACACACTCTTCCTAATGTGTATGAACATGTACATGCTCCATCTTGCTCTACTCTCCTTCTCTTCTTTGCTTTGATTCTTCTATTTGTGAGGGTAAGAATGAACTATTCACCCTCCCCAAGCTCTATTTATAACTCCATTGTGCCCTAATTTTCATCTTTTACCCCCATTTCTCCCTTTTTTCTCCCATTTCTTTTATTTTTCATCCCGTTTCTTCCACTCCATCTTTTGAGAGCCCATCCATGCTCTTTTTCACTTTCCTGCACTCTCGAGGGGGCATCATCCTAGCATCTTATTTCTTCTCCCCTGCCCTTAATTGGGGCATCATAATTGTCAATTTTGTTGCTATATTTTATCATTCTTTGAAATGATGTTGCTTTGCAACATCATCTCAAAGAGGGGCAAAATGTAGACACCTAAAATTTTCCACTTTGTCTATTTATTAATTAATAATGTTTAATTAATAAATTCACCATTTTCATAATTAATTGAATAGTTTGAACTATTTATTCAATTAATTAGAACTCTTTCTATAGTCCAATCTTAGCTGGATAAATATAAACATTTATGCACCTAAGTCCATTTCTCACCTCAAAAGGAATTAAATAAATTTTCATATTTATTTAATTTGGAATTTTGTGCACTATTTATTGAATGATTAAATTATGATTTGTAACCTCACTAATCATTTACACACACTTAAACATGATTAATCAAGGCTTTATTTGGTCAAGCCTTCATGGGTACACTTGTCAATCAAAAGGTACTCAAAGGGTACTTGGAAGCATGGGAGGAGATTTGCACAACCTTCCAAAAGTTTCCTTTCTCATCTCCACCCTCCAATATTTCCAATGCATCATATCAACCCTTGATTCTCCTTGAATCGAGGGAACCCCTTTGACCACCTCACATTTCTTGACACTTGGAGGCTTCTCATGCATCCAATCCTCTCAAGAAATGAGATCCCTTGATATTTCAAATAAATCTTGGCCCTCCATCCTCCATCCCCAAATCCTTTAAATAGAGCATCTCAGAGCTCATTTGAAGACAACTCTTGAATGCAAGGTTATGCTGCCACTTTGAGCACTCAACATTTCAACTCTCTCCAACTCAATATTTGGACATATCCATCAACTTATTTGGTGAATCAAGGAGACTCTGGTGAGGCTTGAGGTATATGGTCATCATTTTTCTTTTAGTTTCCTTTGTCTAATCTTGAGGTCTTTATGCTAATGAATTGAGTAGGTTATGTGTTTAGTTTACTCATTTTATTGTTCATTTTCACATATACATAGGCTTCTCTTGAAAAGTTGAATATGCTCTTCTCTTGCATTGAATGATGACATGGAGAATTATAAAAATGATAGAAATACCAAAATTGGGAGGGTTTATTCTTTGTGGCTTTGTATTATAGGTTGCTTTGGGGGATTCCTACAGTAAATATAAGCTCACCATTGAGTTCATAGTATCCAAAAAAGTTAGTTTTGTCCTTTTATTTGTTCATATTAGACATTAGAGGCTAGATCTATAAAGATTTAATTTGGGAGTTGAGTACCAAATCTGGTAGGTACCTAATACTTTGGAGTATTTTGGGTCAAATCTAACCCTTCCATTAGGTCTAGAAGGCCCAACAACATATAGATGAACTGTTAATTCATTAAATTTGAAGCACTTGACCTAAATCCTAAGAAAAAATTCCCTCCTACCCCATCATATAGATCACAAGGAATATTCCCTATGCAATAGTATATTCTATAGCATCTATGAATCTGGGTGCAATAATCATTTGTACAAGAGGTATTATTAAAAAATATATTTTTTAGAATTAAAAAAAAACAATAGGGGCTATTGTACTTGAGGGTATTGACAAGATCTACCACTATATACCTATCATCCCCATACCGAATGCAAACCCTATGGAATCTATTGTTCTGGCATGGTCAATGCCCTAGCTGACAACCTATAGTGGTAGGGTCAAAACCTTGGTTGGTGGCCTTTTGTAATTCTACACAAGTGTGCCACCCTACCAAAAAAGTAGCTCCTCTACTTAGATCTTCTGTCACTAGCCCCATAGCCTAAAAAACACCTCCACCCATATTCTTGTGGTTTCAGATAAAAGTTATCTATTTCCACACAAAGATGGTGGTTTTCTAGAAATAGATGATGGTTTGAAAATACAGGAGAATATTTTATTAGAGTAGAGCCCATTCCATTCAAAAGTATCTATTGACATCGTCTTGAATCAACTTATGTCATCATTTTTTTTTCTCCCAACCTACCCCCTCTTCAATTGTGTTCTAATTTTGGTAGTCAAACCTTGCAGGCTCCATTTTAAGTCATATTGTCTCCTTTTTGTGAGAATTTTTTTTGATTTAGGGGAAGATTTCAAGATCTTGATAGTGGTGCAAATAGTTTTGATTTTGGTGTCTAAGTTTTCTAAAAATTGTAGATTTTCACAGCTATTGCTAAGCAATTCTCATTTTGGGAACTTCTAGGGCTCTATTTGGGCTTATACAAGAACTTTTTTGGGGGCATTTTTTTTGAAAGTGCATAATTTTCTTATACTTCTCATTGGTGCAATTAGATCTATCATATTTTGTATCAAAATTGTACTTTCATCTTTATGTCCTAATTTGGCATCTACAATGTACTAAGATTAAGACCACTTTGTTCATTTAGCAAGTGGAAACTATAATTGCACTAATTATAAAGTGCCAAAATCATATATTTCTACGGGGGATCATTTATTGAGTGAATTTGTGGGGTGGTCTTATGATTCTACATTTTCTTTTGTTGGTTTCTTGATTGAGTAATCTTGGTGTAGTTAATCATGTATATTTTATGTGATCCTCCAAAATCATGGATGGTAAAATGTGGTTGTTATGGGAAGAAAAATCATATTGAAGATGAATGTATTTAAAATCAAATTGATGAACTAAAGAAACTTCTTTAGGATAATCACATTAGTTTCCTAGATTCTTCTAATCCAGCATTAGTAGATACAACTGATGTTCACACTCATGAATCTTATGTAGACACATCATCCAAGGATAAGTAGTGTAGTTAGATGACATGCATTGAAATCTCATTTCTATCTCCTGCTTCTACAGAGTTTAGTGTTTCTTTGGGTGGGGCATTTAGTGATTCAATGCAACAAGATCATCATCTTCTAGATACAACTATACTTTCAATGAGTATTTGATAGACATTGTAGGTTTTTTTGTGAGTCCTTTGTTGCATATTTGGAGGATGCCATTGAGGACATTCATTTTCTCTTTGATGTTAGATCTTTTGGAGTTGCATCATCTTGTTTAGATGTGATGAGGGTACATTCAAACCCTCTTGTTCTTTCTTTTCCTATTAATTTTCCATAGTTTGGCATTGGGTTGGAGGAACCTTCATTGTCTTTGGATCTTGTTATACATTTATTTTCACTAGGTTCTAGATTGTCACCGACTCTTCAGTTTGGCCTGGGACTCTTGATTTGATTGTGGTATCTTTCAAGACCAATATGGTGACACCTGAGTAGATTCTAGAGACATCATATATCTTGAGCTTTCTTCACTCATATTCCTTTTAGGAATGGGAAGACATCCTACATACATCCTTGGATTTGTTTCTTCCAAAGGGGAGAAATATAGTTTGACATTTATGAATCATCTTTAGCATTCATTATTAGGCATCTCCATTAGTGTAGGATAATCTACATTGAGGGGGGCTACATGGTCTCTTTTATTCTCTCTTATGGGGGGATTGTTTCCTCACATGGGGTTTTATCCTTCTCATAAATTGGAGAGCATCTTGTGTTTTCTCTCTTTTGGAGAGGGGTATTTTCTTATATGTTTTTCTCCTTTTCTCTATTTGTGAGAGATTGTTTGTACATGGGTACCTAACATGGCCTTGTAGCTAGGATCCATCATTGCATATTTGCATGTTTTCACATTCTCCCTAAGTTGCACTTAGGGGGGTGTTTGTGTGAATAGGGTATATTACCTATCTGGTTCTACATTAGGTCATATTCATGCTTGTCTACTTAAGTTTTCTTAGGGCATATACTTAGAACAGACTTAGGATAGTTATTTTTTTGTGTCTCAAGTCATAAGATTAAGACACTTGTCATAATATTATGTTGTCCTATGTTTCACCTTGGCCTATATAACCAAGGGATTCTCATTGTAATTCATATTGATGTACATGTTGTATGCATATTTGCATTCTTTGATAAAATATAATTATTCTTTCTTGTTGGGTCTCTCTTGTGCTTTCATTGAAGCTCCTAGATTTTGGGTGGCTACCTCCATAGCCAAATCTTGAATGGTATAGAGCATTCTATATGAATTCTTACACATAACTATACCATTTGAGCATTCTATACCAATTCTTACACAAAACTATACCAATTCATGCAATATAAAAGAAAATAGATAGCATTTGATTGGGATTCGGTTGTCATAGGAAACTTCAGAAAGTGTGAAGAGGTGTCCAAGTCAGAGTGGAGAGCAATGAAGGTACAAGAGATATGACATCGCTCCAAAAAGAGGACAAATAGAGTAAGGGGTTGCAATAAAAATTGAAGCTAACACCCGTGTTCTAGTTCAGAGGAGTGTGGCTGCAGAAATGAGTAAGCGGCTACAAGAATGAGTAAAGAAGAATACCAATGTATGATAGATAGTTCGCTACCAAAAGATTGAAGAGAATATATGAATGTTTGGAAGGAGGGGTTAGATGGAGAGTATTTTGGGAGAAGCTACATAAATTGAGTTTGCTACAGAGATAATGGGAGGAAACCATACAAGTTTTGCATAGAATGTGGTAGAAAATACTAGTGTCTTGGCAAGGGGGATCGGCCAAGAGCAAAGGAAGGAGATACAACAACAATTTATGTTGCAGAGAAGAGTAGAGACCATGTTGAAGCTGGAATAGCTTGATGTTATGTAATAGAATGTTGAATAGAGATAAGCTTTATTAAACTCCAATTTTCAGTGTATTTATTTGCATAAAGTTTGGTAATTAAACAATTGAAAGTTGCCAATAACAATAGAAATTAAGTCTGTGATCAAATGAATGGAGTTATTGTCCCATGAGGTGTTTGATAGTTTGAATAAGGTGAATGGTGATTATGCATATGCTATGTTTATGTAGCTACAGTAGCCAGATTGAATTTTTCTAGGTTGAACAATTTGAGTTGAGATTGAGTTTGCAAAAGAGGGTCTTTGTTTGTGTGTTGAGAAATTGATTGTGGACAATGAAAGGGAGTACCTCTTGCATTAGATTGTGGGAGGCAAACATGTTCCCTTTCATCTAAAATAAATTTGGCTTGGATGTATGAATATCCATATGAAACAATCTCTCCAAAGACACCATCCCTTTTATGGATATTGTTGGTTTATAAGTTTAAAATTTTCTCTTTGTCCATCAAAATATTTTCATCATATTATTCATTTATAATTTAGGTTTTGAAGTTTTAGGTGTTCATATGGAAATTCAAGATTTAATGATAGTCATATTATAACAAGTGATTTTTTTAATGTTATTAGGGACTAATGGGAAAGTAATCAATTTTACTAAAAAAATTCTTTAGTTTCCCCTTTGTAATTGTAAATCTCCACCTTAGATGGTACTTTATATATTTGCATTATAGTGACATTAAATTATTGATTTATTACAAAAGAAAAGTATTGATTTATCACATAAGAAAAGTATTGCTTGATCATTTAGTATGTTAGATACTTTAATTTTAAATAGAAATAGTGAAATTATTTAGAATTGATAACTAATTAATGGGATGAATTATTTAGAAAATAGATAAAGTTGCTTACAATGATTATAAATTATTTAATAACTTTATCTAATAAATAGAATACATATAAAATAGATTATTTATTTTCAATAATTTAGAATTAGTAAAAATAGAGTTGAATTTGAAAATAGTATGGATTTATTTTATTCTTTGGTTACAAATTTTATTTATGGGAAATAGAAATCAATTAAATAAAAATAGCATTTTTTTTGGTCTCCACATTTCGGATCACATTCCATGATTTATCATCAGGAGGAAAGGAAGAGAATGCAGAGTGTGATCCGAAACGTTGAGACAAAAAAGCAAACACAGTTTTTCCAGAAATACTAGCACTATCATCATGGACTGTGGAAATATCATGTCTACAAGCATATTCTTTTACTATTGTGGATAATTACTAGAAATAGAAATAGATATTTACACGGAAGGCGTTTCTTATATGAAAGGGACGACCTCGCTCGGCAGATCAACGGCTAATAGGGTGTGCGGACAGCCGTTGATTTCGCCGTCGTCGTTTTTCGTTTTTCGTTTTCCGTCGTCATTTTTCCCTATAAACTTACGGAATTCATCATTTCCCTCACCGTTTTTTTGTTCTCGTTTTTCCGGCTCATCCGTTTCATCTCATAAAACTCGGGAAGAAATGTTCAAAAAAAAAAAAGCACAGGAAGATATTATTATCGGGGTTTTGTGAAGTAAAAGTTGGTTTTTTATGTGAAGAGGACGGGTTTTATATTTGGACAGTGACATGGGTAAGTGGGCAAACTTCTTAATTAGCTTTGCATTAGGTTTTTTTTGTTGCAGAATAAATATTCTATTCTAATGGGGGGCACAACAATCATCTGCTTAGTTTATAAGTTGCGGTGTGTAATCGTACTCTTTTATAATTTGAATACGACCATAGAGTTGTTTTTGTTCATACTTTTAGGAAACTAAGAATTGGGCTTAAATTTGCAACTTTTTTTTTATGACAGTTATCTATTTAATGGTGCCCTTCAAATACTATGAAATGTCTTATATAAGTAAATTATATAAAATTATATATATATATGAATTTGGCAGTTTGTCCAAAATCTTTCCTTTCATATGATACAGGTTTTTTAAAATTTCAATTGTATTTTACAACAAATATGTCTAAATACAGCTATACAACTGTCAAATTTAAGCTCTCAAAGGAATGTAAGAATTAGGAAAATAGATGGATTAAATCTTAGATTTTTAAGAAGAGTTAAAAATAATAATAGAGATTTGAATAATTGAGATAGAGCAACAAAAGTGATGAATAATTTTGGAGAGTAAATATTGATAAGAATGTATAATAATATGTTTAGTATATAGTAAAGTATTTAGGATAATTTTATTTTTGATAGTTTTATTTCTATTCATGTAATCACAAATAAAATTGGAATAATGTATATTACACCTCATTTGCAATGGTGTACGTGGCGGCCCACCTTTCAACTAGTCATTGATTTTTAAAATTAAATCCTATCATATCTATGCTAACCTAGCCCCTTACAATTTCCTCAACTCCCTTCACCTTACTACATATAATTATATAAATATTTATACATCTTTATATTTAATATTTATATACATTAAACATATAAAAAAACATCACAACTTCAAATACAATATTATATATACCATATAAAATGTATTATATTTATATATTTATATATTTATAAGTATACTATAATATTATAAAAGTGTTTAATCTATATTTAATATTAATATTTAATTATAACTTAATTATATTTATTTTATATATAATATATAATATCTAATATGTAATATAATTAAATTTATTATTATACAATATATTCTATATAATGTAAAATATATAAGGAGAGCTAGAGAGGGGGATCTTTATAGAGATATCTTTATATATATAGTGAGAAAGAGAGAGAGACAAAGAGGGGAGACAAATAGAGTTAAACAAAGAGAGAGATGAGTAGAAAGAGAAGAGAGAGGGGGGATAGAGTGATAGTGAGAGAGAGAGAGAAAGAGAGGGATAAACAGGGAGAGAGATAGAGAAAGGAGAGGAAGAGGAGAGAGAGAGCAATTGGAAATGGACAAATTCAACATTCACCCTTATACAAAAGATCCATGATATTTTAAGAGAAAATATGTTTCTTCTTTCCCCCTTACATAAGAGAAAGCTTTGTACTAAGGTACAACACATCAAATAGTGAAGGCGATGTTTTCAGTAGGCATTATCGAATGGTCCATGGTTGCAAAAAGTGTAAAGTATTGTATGGCCAAGCAAATATTATATAATAGTCACATTCGTGTTTGTCTTCTTACATATTAATAATCTTCCATATGAGTGTGTATGGGTGTTGAGAGACAATGGCTACTAAGAGTTATACAAATTTTGAATGGCCATTTATAGATAAAGGAAGGTTGAAGAGACAAGACAATGAAAGGAAAAAAAAACTTTTACATGTAGTAACAGGTCAAATTTTTATTTATACATAACTTAAATTCAAGTTTACAAAATCTTTTTTCTCTGACGTAATATTTTCTTGGATGTTCACCATCGACACTAATGACTGTAACAACATCTAAATTACAATGTTGAATAATAACATCAAAAAATAGTTTTCCCTCGGGCTTGGGGACCCCTTGTCCACCCTACATAAGGTGGAATGCAATGCTTAAAGTTGTAAGTATGGATCCAATAATAATTGGTCTCTAACATATGAAAAAATTGTATAATACCATTAATGTGGTAGGCATGAGTTTTTCATAGTTCATGAAGTTGATTTTAAGTATTTTTGGATTCAGTTGTGGTAGGTATGAGTATTTCTAGAATTAATTAATTTTATATGTTTATGTTAAATAATTCTAAGTCATATAAAAGGTTTTGGGATACATGTTTATATATTCACACATTTGTTTTGTAGGTTTAAAATGATATTCCTATCTACAACAATATTTACATCTAACTTTATGATCTCTTTTACTTTTAGTGTTAATTTAGTGTCACAGATTGACTAAAGTGCAAGGAAATCCCAAACTTTAACTCTTACATTGCAAGCTCTAAATGTTCCTTAACACCTCCAAAATTCTTCTTATTACATATATAAGTAAGCAATTGGTTCTTGTAGGTATTGAAGACATAATTTTGTTTTAGATAGAATAGTAGAAAATGCGATACGATTGTGTTACTAGATAAGATCATTCTTGTGATTATATCCTTGACTCTCACTTTCTTATACATAATTTATCTCTACCTATTGATCTATTTCACAATCTCAAATCTATATTTTAAAGTACACAACCCTAATCCTTTTTATTTCAATTTCAACACATTTAATTTCGATCTTTATTAACTTACATTGGTTAGTTTAAATACTCAACCCCTATTATCTAAAGTGTTACTACTTAATTAACTTATTTATTTAACACTTAGATATTTGTAGATGTTGTTTAATTTTCTCTATAATACTAATCATTATAGGAGTAACAATGAATGTAATCATTGTTTTTGAAATGTTTTTGTCTTTGTGCTATAATATTAATCAACATGAGAATAACCTTAATACATTTTTAAATTGGAAACTCTTTTATAAGAATTACATACTAATCATGAAACAATAGAATACATAATAGAATATTTACAATAAAAAACCATAGAACACATGCCATCACTAAGCACACACTAAGTACACTAGGAGGAGGGGGAGGTAGATCATCCTACTGAGGGACCACATAGGGGTATGACTCACTAGAAGGAGGATCAAAGACCTCCTTGTAAATCTACAAGTCTTGAATAGAAAGTGGCACTAGAACACTCCCTAGATTGGTGGTAGAGACATAACTAGATCTTTGCTCATGTCAAGGCACCTAGAAGAATAAAAGGAGTGGAATATTGACATTGTATAGGTTTATTGGATGAAATTTATTTTTACTAAGTGTTGGCATTATTATTTTTTACATATGTTATTAATAGAATTATATAATTGATGATTTCATTTACTTTCTTATGTTTGAAAACAATATTTTGACTTGCTGCAAGTGATGAAGAAAAGAATAGGAACATCATAACTCCATGCAAGACTGTTGACTTATTCTTTGGGAATCTCTTTGATGCACCAATAGTCTTTTTAGAGTGTCATTTTGAAAACATAGGGAGAGAGAAAAATAAGAAAATCATAGGGAGAGAGATATCTCAAAGAGATGAAGTGTGTGAGAGAGAAGGGCGAAAGGAGACAAAGATAGAGAGAGATAAAGTGAAATAGAGATCTAGAGGATAGAGACAGGAAGAGATAAAGAGATAGAGTAAAAGAGATAGGTAGAGAGATAGAGAGAGAAACATAGAGATAGAGAAAAAGAGATAGGTAGAGAGATAGAAGAGAGGAAAAAATAGAGGAAGAGAAAGAGATAGAGAAAAAGAGAGGTAGATAGATAGAGATAGAAGAGAGAAACATAGGGAGAGAGAAAGATCTTAGAGAGAGGAATATGAGGGATAAGGGGGAGACAGATAGAGATAGAGAGATAAGGAGGCATATATATATAGAGAGAGGAAAATAGAAGGGGAGAGAAAAAGATACTTGTCCAAATTATTATATATAAGTGTACCTCCCAAGTTAGTGGGTTCAAAGGTGGAAACTTACACATTGAGAGTCATATTATATTTTGGGATTGTTGACTTCTCATAAGGGGTGTCAAAATTAGCCCATGGTTTATTGAAATGACAAGTGGTTTGTAGGATGATAAAATTTCTTATGTTTCTTTCTATTTTTGTTGTGGGATAATTCATGTGGATTTGAAATAACATTTAAAAAGAGAAGGGGAGATAGAGATAGAGGGAGAGAGAGGAGAGATAGAGGAAGAAAGAAGGGGATATAGAGATAGAGGGATAGAGAGATCAAGAGAGAGAGTGAGAGAGAGAGAGAGAGGAGAGAGAGAAAGAAATAAGGGGAGATAGAGATAGACTGATAGAGAGAGAGGGAGAGAAAGATCGAGAGACATGGATAGATAGAGAGGGAGACAAAGAGATAGATAGAGATAGAGAGATAAAGATGGAGATAGAGGGAGAGACATAAATAGAAATAAAGAGAAAGAGAGATAGAGAGGAAACAAAGAATTAGATAGAGAGGGACACAAAGAGAGGTAAAGATATAGAAAGATAAAGAGGGAGAGAAAGAAAGAGAGATGGTAAGAGAGATAGAGAAAGATAGAGAGGAAACAGAGAAAAGAAGAGAGAAAGAAAGAAGGGGAGATAGAGAGACATATATAAAGATAGATAGATAGATAGATAGAGAGATAAAGAGAAAGAGAGAGATCAAGGGGTGATCCCACAATAGTGTGCCCCACTTTTGGTCAAAGTAGGACATTGAAATCAACGTTTTTAACCAAATTTTCACTTTCTGACACCTATAGCAACTAAACCATTAAGAATTTGAAGATGATATGAACTAGTGATTTTTGAGATTTTGTGTGTAGATTCTAAATGTATTTTTTAAAAAATTTTAAGAAATAATTTATGAATTTTTTTACTTAAATTTAATAACTTATTTTTTATAGTTAACAATATTATTTTAAAGTGATGTTTATACCATACATCATAACTTTTTTATAGAAAGGATCAAATTATAAAATTTCAAACATAGATTTCTAACACCAGTATCTAATGTGTAGATATTTTTTCATAATTTTTTGTTGCATATATTTTTTAATTAATTTTTGAAGTGAGATTAATTATAATTCAGATAGTTTTATACCATACAAAATAACTTTTGAAGAGCTTCTCTAGGAGAGAGTAAGTTACTATTGAATTAATCAAGGAAATTTATTTGGTGTTGAAAGGTTGGATCATGTTCATGCAATTCTTGGAGGAACATGTTTTCAATTGATTTTAAAATATACTTATACTATATTTGAATTGAATGGTTGAAACTAAGTGAATTTTATATTTTTAGAGAAAGAAAATTAGGAAAGAGCATTCATAGAAACTAGTGATTTAGGGAATTGAAGTACAAACTAAACATGATAATTTAAGAGTGTTTTAGAATGGTTTTGTATAAATTAGATCTACAATCAAAACTTAAACTTGAAACACTAGGCTTAGTGAAATTTGGAAAGAGATTTTTAGACCCTAGTTAAGAGAAAAAACCCTAGGAGAAGAAATTGTATCAAATTGAACTTGTGAATAATTTTACTTGTTTTTAATTAGGACTAATTTTCTTACCAAATTATAGCATGTTGAGATTTCACACTGGTGAAATCAATTGGGAATTGGGATTTTGGTGAAAAGGGAATTAATTTTGATATTATGTTTAGTTGAAGTCTTTCTACTCAATTATTTGTATGTACTATGGTTATTCTGTCTTATTAGAGGATGTATAAGGGTTTGGAGAAATTTGAAGTATAAAATATTTTTGGGAAGTGCACACCATTATGCTTATGAATTTTTTTTCTATTTCTTACTTATTGGAATTATAGGTACTGTAATGTCAAAAATGGCATACCCTGTAATTTTGACACTATGTATTAATCTTAGTTTAGCATCCATTTCCCTAGTATGTTTAGGGTACATTTAACCAATAATTCTAGCCTTCTTCCTCACCAATTAATAAGTTTTTATATTTAATTATATTATGCTCTATCTTTTATGATTATTTGGCACTTATTATCCTTTATTTTGGACATTAGTGAAACAGTGTAGATGTTTGTGTGATCAATATTTCATCCTAACAATTACAAAATTATAAACATGTTTGTAACCACCTTTGTGACTATTGAATCATGTGGTAGCACATTCTTTGTCAGCAAAACAACCTTGTATCCAAGAGCCAAAGTATTTTTCTCTCCCATTAATCCTTTTTGAAGTCTATTTTAAAAATAATGAATTTTTGGAACCCTAGTCTTTGGATGTAACTTCTCACTATCTTCATGGTTTAAATATTACATTACTCTCTTTGGCTCATTGTGCATGTATTCTAGTATATTCAGTCCTCTTATATTTGCAATTGGTTACCTTTATTTTCTTGTAAATATTTAATTATCTATGATTGTAGGGGTTTACTTTCATATTGCTAATGTTGAAACATTATTACTATTTCATTTTCCTTGTTTCCATGGCTATGAGGAAACACACTCTTCTTGTTTCTTAAACCATTAAATACTCTTTTTTCCCCTTTGACATAACAACATTTCATTTCTAGATTTATTGTTTATTTATTTCTTACAAATGTTTGTATCATTTCTTGTTGCTTCATTTCTCTTGGCAATACTTGGTGATGCACTTCCTAGTTCTTCCTCTCCAGACATAGTAGATTAAGTGTACACAAAAACTTCTATCTATATTTTAACTACCTGTTAACATATTTGAGTCTCCCCCAAATCCATCCAATTCCTAAGTTTTGTCCCCCCTCTGTTGCATTCCCATATTGATCCCAACGTATATATATCTGATCTAAGACATTATCAATGGGCCCCCATGTTAGAACACATAGATATACTGAGAGGGGGGGTGAATTAGTATATACCAATTTTTAATTCAATTATATTGAAACAACAGGATCTTTACCGCATCAACCAAATTAAGTAAGAGCTATGCAAACATAAACATATCCACACATCCACACAAGAGAACATAACACCAAATTTTACATGTAAACCCAAGAAGGGAAAAACCATGGTGAGCAAGCTACTTGGATCTACTGTCCAAATCCAACCTCACAAAGAAAATTGATTATTACAATATGATTTGAAGGCACCAACCCTTAGGAGACACCAATCCCCCATCTAATACAAGGTTTATGGGCACCAACCCAATGGAGACTGCAATTCCCTAAACTGAGCACCAACCCAGATAAAGGGTAAGTTTACAAAGATGAGGGACCAAAAGGGGTTCTTAAGATGCCACTTTTTTTTTTGAAATCAGGAAAGTCTGATGCTGGATGAGAAATTGAAGATAGAACTTACACTCAAAATTTGAAGATACAACAAAAACAAGTGTCGTAGTGCTCCGAATCTAGTTTCTAAACTACTAATGTTTTTCAAAAATGGTTGAGATTAAGGGGTTCAAAAAGGGGGAGCACACAAATTGGTCCTATTTTTTCTCAAAAAAACATAACATAGCATCTAGTGTGCTCCCCCTAAAATGTTAACTTTTTTTTAGTATTTCAAAAATCGCTTCAATGAGAAATTAGCTAACACTATGTAGTTTATCCCTAATTTTTCTGATAAATTTTTCATGAATAATTGATTTTTTACTAATTTTCAAAGTGGACACATCCTGAAAAAGAAAATTGAGCGCGCCCCCCCTAAATTTTTTGAAAACTAATCAATTTTTTTTTTTTGAATACGTGTAGAATGGAGTGTAGTTTCTAAAAATGTAACTTATTTGAAATTTTGATGAACGGTTAAAAAAAAGTCAAAAATACAAGACATAGTTTTTGACAAAAAACATATACACTAACAAAAGAAATTAAAGATGAAATCCTTAACATACTCAAAACCTGAAAAAAAGTATATGGTTAGATAGATAACAGAGAGCAAGTAAGATTATGGTGGTATTTTTTTGACTTTTCATTGAAAAAAGTGCAATCCTGATGGGGAGCACACTCCAGATTATGTGAATTTTGTTAGAATCTGAAAAACACATCCTTGGATGACCTAAACACACTCCAAGCCTTTGGGTTGGAAGCCCAAGGAAAATCCAAGCCTAGGGCTTGGAAATTTCCAAGGCAAAGCATAATGCAAGCACGTTATAATGCGCTCACATTATGTAGAACTAAAACACTCACTCCTTCCCCTCCTCTCTCCCTCCCCTCCTCTCTCTTTCTCACCTCTACTTCCCTCCTTTCTCTCTCACTCTCTACTTCCCTCCCTTCTCTACCTCCTACCCTCTCTCTCACTCTCTACTTCCATCCCCTCTCTACCTCCTACCCTCTCTCTCACTCTCTACTTCCCTCCCCTCTCTACCTCCTACCCTCTCTCTCTCTCACTCTATTCTTCCCTCCCCTCTCTACCTCCTACATTCTCTCTCACTCTCTTCTTCCCTCCCCTCTCTACCTCCTACCCTCTCTCTCATTCTCTACTTCCCTCCCCTCTCTACCTCCTACCCTCTCTCACTCTCTACTTCCCTCCCCTCTCTACCTCCTACCCTCTCTCTCACTCTCTTCTTCCCTCCCCCCTCTACCTCCTACCCTCTCTCACTCTCTACTTCCCTCCCATCTCTACCTTCTACCCTCTCTCCCACTCTCTACTTCCCTCCCCTCTCTACCTCCTCCCCTCTCTCTTACTCTCTTCTTCCCTCCCCTCTCTACCTCCTACCTTCACTCTCACTCTCTTCTTCCTTCCCCTCTCTACCTCCTACACTCTCTCTCACTCTCTACTTCCCTCGCATATCTACCTCCTACCCTCTTTCACTCTCTACTTCCCTCCCCTCTCTATCTCCTACGCTCTCTCTCACTCTCTTCTTCCCTCCCCTCTCTACCTCCTACCCTCTCTCTCACTCTCTATTGCCCTCCCCTCTCTACCTCCTACTCTCTCTCTTACTCTCTTGTTTCCTCCCCTCTCTACTTCCTACCCTCTCTCTCACTCTCTACTTGCCTCCCCTCTCCACATCCTACTCTGTATCTCACTCTCTTCTTCCCTCCCCTCTCTACCTCCTACCCTCTCTTTAAGTCTCTACTTCCCTCCTCTCTCTACCTCATACCCTCTCTTTCACTTTCTACTTCCCTCCCCTCTCTACCTCCTACCATCTCTCTCACTCTCTTCTTCCCTCCCCTCTCTACCTCCTACCCTCTCTCTCACTCTCTACTTCCCTACCCTCTCTACCTCCTACCCTGTCTCTCACTCTCTTCTTCCCTCCCCTCTCTACTTCCTACCATCTCTCTCACTCTCTACTTCCCTCCCCTCTCTACCTCCTAGCCTGTCTCTCACTCTCTTCTTCCCTCCTCTCTCTACCCCCTACCATCTCTCTGAGTCTCTACTTCCCTCCTCTCTCTACTTCCTATCCTCTCTCTCACTCTCTATTTCCCTCCACTCTCTACCTCCTACCCTATCTCTCACTCTCTACTTCACTCCCCTCTCTACCTGCTACCTTCTCTCTCACTCTCTTCTTCCCTCCCTTCTCTACCTCCTACCTTGTCTCTCACTCTCTACTTCCCTCCCCTCTCTACCTCCTACCCTCTCTCTCACTCTCTTCTTCCCTCCCCTCTCTCTCACCCTCTACTTCCCTCCCCTCTCTACCTCCTATCCTCTCTCTCAATCTCTACTTCCCTCCCCTCTCTCTCACTCTCTACTTCCCTCCCCTCTCTACCTCTCCTCATCATTCTTCCCATCCAATTAACTTTCATAAATTATCTTGTTTCCATTTTATCCTCCCAATTTATATCCTCATCCCTCTTTGCATGTCCTAGTTTTCTTGTTTCCATGTTCTTTGCCAATAACAGAGAGAGAGAGAGAGAGAGAGAGAGAGAGAGAGCATTATTTAGGGTTGCTCAGACCTTTAGGGGCATTATTTAGGGTTATGAGTTTAGGGTTGCTCAATTTTAGGGTTTAGGGGTTAGGGTTAAAGGGGAATTATTTATGGTTTAGGAGTTTAGCCTGGATGCTCGAGTTTATGGTTTAGGGGTCAAGCGCATTATTTGAGGTTTATGAGTTTAGGGTTGTTCAAGTTTAGGGTTTAGGGTTAGGGGAATTATTTAGGGTTTAGGGGTTTAGGGTTGCTCAGGTTTAGGGTTTAGGGGTTAGGGGTTTAGGGGTTAGGGGTTAGGGGTTTAAGGTTGCTCAGGTTTAGGGTTTAGGGGTTAGGGTTTGAGAGAGGGGATGGATAGAGATTGGGAGAGATAGGGAGATAGAGGTTTAGGGTTGCTTCCAGGGTTTATGGTTTAGGGGTTTAGGGTTTAGGGGTTTAGGGTTGTTTATTTTAGGGTTTAGGGGCATTATTTAAGGTTTAGGGTTTATGGTTTAGGGGTTAGGGGTTAAGGTTTAGAGGTTTAGGTTAGGGTTTAGAGAGAGAGAGAGGACCGATAGGGAGATATAGAGGAGACCGAGGGGAGAGATAGGGAGATAGAGGGTAAGGGACATGGACAGAGACATAAGTAGAGAGAGTGAGAGGTAGAGGGATGATAGAGACAAGGAGATATATGTTTATGGTTGATCAGGTTTGGGGTTAGGAGTTTAGAGAGGGAGAGATAGGGAGATAAAGGTTTAGGGTTTATGGGCATTATTTAGGGTTTAGGGGTTTAGAGAGAGAGAGGGATATATATATATATATATATATATATATATATATATATATATATATATATATATATATATATATATAAAGGTTTGTATAGATATATACTTTTTTTTTATGATTAAGTACTACTAGTGGGGGTAGCCCCTTTATACTATAGAAAAGAAAATAAAATCAATGTCTAGAAGAGATAGATTTTTCTACAAGACCAGTCCATCTTCCTCCATTGGAGTAAAAAATGGATGGTTCTATCTAGACTACACCAAAATTGGCTAGTAAATCAGCATACCCATTTGCTTCTCTGAAGACATGGTTAATCGTGAAATCTTGGATAGACTCAAGTGATTCTTGGATGGATATGAGAGTTGGTTGTAATTCCCAATTAGAAATGCAATTCTTCTTAACAGCTTCAATGCAAATCTAGGAATCCCCTTCGATGTCGATATAATGTAGACCCTGCTGCACACAGATTGCAAGACCAACATTGAGTGCCTCAAATTTTTCTGTGTTGTTTGTCACCCATGAGAGATTCTTTGAAAGTGCCTAGACCAGAAGGCCTTTATCGTCCTGAACCAAACATCTTGCTCTTGAAATGCCAGGGTTGCCTTTCAAGGCGCCATCAAAATTAAGTTTCAAGTGTCTTTTTGGAGGAGCAGTCCACTTAATGTTCTTCCTCTTTGCCTTTTTGGATTCTGTCGGGAGGTGCCTTAAGGGGATTTGGAGTAGTGGTAATTTCTTCATCAGTGCATTGTCCCAGTAGGAGAATGGGAGAGACATTCTTTTCTTTGCTGCCACCTTCATGCATTCATAGATTCCTCTCTCAATTCCTTCAATTACTCTCTCTCAGGTAAGCACTTTATCTTGGAAGATTCTGTGATTACGCTTCTTCCATGGAAGGGCCAGTCACCCAAAAACTATCCCAGAGAGAAGAGCATTTTGGAGAAGTCCACGATTCAAACTGATTCTTCAGCTCCCAAGGTCTTGGGCCATGCCAAGCCACCTGGTTTTGAAGTCAATCCCAACAACCACTTGCGAATGGATAGTTTAGCAATAAGTGGTTTGCCATTTCTGAATATGATTTATACAATATGCATTTGGAAGACCCTTGAAACCTGATTGACCATAATCTGTTGTTAGTGAGACATCTCCCGTGGATGGTTGTCCAGGCAAAGGTGCCTGCCTTTGGTAATATATCCTTACCCCAACACAGTTTGTTTGGCTAGTTTCCTGTGCTATGATTGCATTGGACCAAATAACCCATTTTTTCTGAGTATCTTCTTGAGCTTGCTGTGCACCACACAATTTTATTATTGGCTCTATTCAAGAGGAGAGTTGGACTATCAACAATTTCCAAGAGTCTCATTTTTGCCTCTTCACTGATATGTAGCTAGTCAAGCCTACTTCTGAAAGAGTCCATGCTTACCTTATACTTCAGGTAATCCACTACTTTGGATCTAAATTCCTCCTTGATCATAGTAGCCCAAGGAGCGAGGGATGAATCATCCACAAGGGGTTTCATGTTACCCCAGGAGTCCACCCAAAAGTCTTCTTGTTTGCCATCGTTAACCTGCCAAGTGAGGTGGTTTGTGATTATCTTCTGACATTCCATCATGAACCTCCAAATATGGGATCCCAATGGGGGATTAGCCATAGTGAATATTCTTTTTGGATTGGGGGAATCTAAGTACTTGTTCTACAAGATTCTGCACTAGAGTTTATCTGGTGATTCATACATTTTCTAGATGAGTTTAGCCCCTAGGGCCAAGTTTTAGAAATTGATATTTTGAATAACTGTGCCACCATCCTCTTTAGATTCTCTGACTTTATCCTAATTGATTAATGGGTTGCGCCTTTGGTCATTGGATCCTTCCCACAAAAACTTTTTTAATATGTTGTTAAAGTATTTTTCTACTTTAGATGTTAGTTGATTACATGCCATCATATGAATTGGAATAGCTGTTAAAACTACTTTTATCATAGTGATTCTGCCTTCCAGTGTGAGCCATTTTCCTTTGCAAGCCAAACCTCAATTATGACATCTTTCAATTACTTCATTCCATAGACTTGATCTTATGATATCTTTGAAGATTGGGACACCCAGATATTTACATGGTGTGGAATCCACATTCATTTATAAAATTGTTGCAATCCTTCTATGTAATGATTCCTTTGTGAAGAAAAAGAAAATCTTAGACTTGACCTGATTGATTGTTTGACTAGATAGCTGTACATACCTTCCTAATAGCTTCTTGATGATGAGCGCTTCACTTTCGTAAGCTTCACCATATAAAACTATTTCATCTGTGAATTGAAGGTGTGTTATTGGATCGACATTATTGGCTATTGAAATTCCTCTCCAATTGCCTTCCATCCTTTGAATTTCTATCATTCTACTAAGGGCTTCAACCATGATTACAAAGAGGAAAGGGGAGATGGGATCGCCTTGGCATAGGCCATTCAAACTCTCAAAGAAGCTGCAAGAGGAACCATTCAAAATCACTGAAAAGCGGGCCGTGGAGATGCATTGGTAGATCATTTTTAGATAGTCATCACAAAACCCAAACTTCTCCAATATTTTCATTAGAAAATGCCACTTTACTCTATCATAGGCCTTGCTAATATCTAGTTTAATCATCATGGTTTGCTGTCTTCCAAAATTGATTGAGTGGAGGGCTTCATTTGCCACAATGATGCTATCAGTAATTTCTCTTCCTGGAGTGAACCTGCCTTGTGTATGAGATATAACCAATTCTAGAACTAATTTTAGCCTTGTTTCCAATGCCTTTGATATGATTTTATATATCATGTCACATAGAGATATCGGTCTAAAATCATTGAATGTTTTGAAATCCTCCTTTTTAAGGATAAGTGCTAGGGCAATGTTATTCATGTCTTTTTACAAATTTCTTCTTCTTCCTAAAATCTTCAACAATTTCCTTTATCTCACCTCCAAGAAAATGCTAGCATTTCTAGTAGAACAACACAGGGAAACCATCTGGTCTTGGTGCTTTGTCTGGATGCATCTCAAAGACCACTGATTTCAGTTCTTCCTCTGTGAAGGCTTTCAATAAATCATTGTTTTGCTCCAGGGTGATTATACTCGGGATGCAATCTGAGACCTCACTCAAATCCAAGGGGTTGGTAGATCCCTTAGGACCCAGGAGGCTCTAGAAAAATTCAATGGCTACATCTTGTATGCTCTCTAGTTCTGGATGAATCCTTCCTTCTTGGTCTTGGATGGAGGTGATTCTGTCATGCATCTTCCTTACCTTGGTTGAGTTATGAAAGAAGCATGTGTTCAAATCTCCTTCCTCAAGCAAGAGTTCCCAAGATTTAGCTCTCCAATATTCCTCTTCTCTGGCCAGTATTTTCAAATATTGAGCTAGAATGGATTTCTCTTTCTCAAAATCTACTTGCCCCATTCCGTCACGAATAACTGCTTCATTCAGTTCTCTTAGTTCCTTTTCGATTCTTGTCTTGTCTTAAAAAATGTTCCCAAATGAGGATTTGCTCCAAGCAATCAAATTGGATTTTATGTATTGAAGTTTGCACATAAATATGTAGCTATTTGTTCCTACCCGTCTTGGAGCTCTCTTCCACCAGGTTTCTAGCAGCAACAGAAGATCCGCACTTCAAAACCACATCCTTTCAAATTTGAATAAACTATTCTTTGGTTTTGAATTCATTAGTATGTTTAGTTCTATCGGAAGTGATCCGAGCATGATATTGGGAAAATAGAGGCTAAGAGATTAAAGGATGAATTTATCCAAGAATCATTGAAGAAAAATTGATCGAGTTTTTTTGAAATGTTTGTAAATCCTACGCGTCGATTGGTCCATGTACGAGTACCATTTTTTATTTGAACTTTGTTCAATTATGTTGTTTCCACAAACCTCCAAAAATCCTTTATTGCTTGTGATTCCACTTGTAGTCCTCCACTTTTTCCCCCAGTCTTAAAATGACATTGAATTCACCACCTAGGATCACTTTCTCCTCTCAATATTGATCTAATAACACTTATAAAATTCCCCACAAATTTTGTTTCTCTTGATTTTTAGTTGGTCCATACACATTCAAAAGAAGGAAAGATAACAAAGTATTGTGACAACTTATATTTAACAACATCCAATTTTTGTCTCCCACTTGTAGGTTAATATTTGCCTCATTCCTCTTCCATATCACACCTAAACCACCAGCTGAACCTTGAGCATCCAAAAAGAGGGAACCCCATCTGTGGTCATTTGGGCTAAAAAGGGGATGAGGCACTCCCACAATTTTGGTTTCTTAAAGAATGATAATATCTGCCAGGCGTATCTCTACTTGATGCTTAACTAAGCGTTGTTTGTTAGGGGCATTTATGCCCCTAACATTCAAGGAAGTAATCTTTATTGGTTCCTACAGAAGGGTTATCCTCCCTTAGTACTATTTAGGAAATCCATAACACTGGTGAGGCCTTTCTCATTCGCCTTTTCTTCCCTGATTTTTTTGAAAGTTTTGCACCCTCTTTTCTTGTCAAGCCTGATATTGCATTTCAACAGGATGGAAGTAGATTGAGATAAACTCCTTGGGTCTAAGATCCCAAATTATTCAAAGTCTACATCTTCTTCAAAATACAAGTCTATGGATGCATCTTCCAAATTGGAGTCCTGGTCTTTTTGTGTTTCCTCTATTTGAATAGAGGATGTGATGTCCTAGGGTTTTTCTATATTCTCCCCATTCTCCTCTTGATGAACTTTTGACTTTTCTTCATCACTCAAATTCTTCACATCTTTAGCTATTGGTCTTCTTTGTCTATCTTCGGTGATGGGGGCACCATTGAAGTCATGTCTACTGAATTGTTAGGGCTCTGGTTGTCTTGGGCCTCCTTATTCCTTCAGCTCTTCCAACGACATTCCTCGGTGGAGTGGTTTCTTTTATTGCATTGAGAACAAAAGAATTTTTTCCCTTCAATTTCAACAGTTTGTTCCCAATCCCCTACATTAGATTTAAGGATAATAGTGGACGGAATTGGCAAAATTGCCGCAATACACAACCTGGGGTAAAGTTGAGAGTTATTTTCCAAAATTCCTCCATCAATTGCTACTAATGAACCCAGAGAATTTTTGATCTTTCATAGGCATTCTTTAGACTAGAACTCCAATGGGAGATTGTACAACCTAATCCATATTGGTTTGCTGTATGGGGTAAAGGAGCGAGGATTGAATCTTGGCATCCATTTCTGAATGTGAAGAGGATATTCGTTGATCTTCCATAGTCCCTTGACCAGCACTTCCTCCCTCTCTTCCATGGATTGAAAGATTGCTGTGAAGAAACCATTAGGTAGAAATTTGACCACATGCTGAGATTGCCAATTTGCAGCGCCCCATGCTAATATCTGGCTTCTTCTCAGTTTTGGGCTGATTAGCTGGCATATAATGGCTGATTTTTCTAGAAGTCTGCTCTCTTCTTCCACTTCCTTGGATATGTCAATGCTTAGGGCGGATTTGTTGTTTACGCCATCCTTGTGAGCTCCTTTGTTAAGATCACTGATAGGGTTTTTGTTTAGTTCATTTTTTTGGTCTCTACTCTGCTCCTTCATTTTCCTCGCATAGATATATACTTATAGATATATATTATATATATATACACTTATACATAGAGAGAACACACTTATACTTGTTTGCATGCATGAAAGCATAAAGGTTTCATGCTTCCCAAAACGTGCATGCGTTATAATGTGAGCATGTTTTGGGAAGCAAAAAAATGGGAAAAAACAGGTGGGATCCATGATTTAGACCCCACATGTCCGTTATTCCCTGCTTTTCATGCATGCTATCAGACAAGAAAACACTTTTTCATGGTGTTTGACATTTCAAGAATCATTGTTTGATCAATCCACCACCTTTTTTTGTTTTTTCAACATAGAAGAACTGGTTTGCATGTTTTGGGACAAAATTTGACTATTTAAACTGAAAGTTTCATGTTTCATATTGTTTCAAAGCTAATTTTCATGTATTTAGATTGAACTTGATGATATATGTTTGTCTTTTTCATAAATTTCACTAATCCTATTCTAGAGTTATATAGAATTCAATATTGAATATGAAGGAACTTGCCAAAAAGATCAATTTAAGGATTTTGAAGCCAAATTTTGGAGGATTGGTCAACTCGAATATCAAATTCTAAGGTATGTTCTTTATGTATTCATTTACTCCACTTTATTTTCTTTAGAACACTCACAATCACTAAAAGTGGAACTATCTAAGTTAAACAAGTCATCATTATGTGCATTAATAGAATTAAAATCATTAAAATATGATATATACATGAATTTGTTGTATCTTGAATCAGTAATAGAATTTGTTGTATCTTGAATTTGAACTATGTCATCGATACCTCCCTATAACAAAGTATTACACTAGTACAAAAACTAGCAATAAATGACTAAAAAACTACTAAAAATTGTTCACACAACCATTAGTTTGGTCACGTGACCATTAGTAGTTTATTGCCAGCCATTTATAACACGACCAAATTTATGACTAAACCATTTTTATTCATTTATTGGTTATTTTGATTGATCAATTTGGTAGTATATTTAGTCGTTAATTTAATCATTGATTGTTGTTAACTAGTCATTTATTTAGTCATGGTAGTCATTTATTTAGTAATAATTACCACCAATTGGTAGTATATTTAGTCATTTTTATTCAATTTGGTAGTATATTTAGTCGTTAATTTAGTCATTGATTGTTGTTAACTAGTCATTTATTTAATCGTGGTAGTCATTTATTTAGTCATTGTAATCATTAATTGCTATCAAATTTAGTCATTTTTAGTCAATTGGTAGTATATACAAGCTGTTGAATACAAAGTGGATTTTTGTTTGTAATAATGCAAGTAGTATGTGCAAGCTGAATTTTATGATTTCATTGCTCAAGACAATGTCTGATAACCTTTAAGATTTATGTGTGAAAAAAAATGTAATGGTGAAAGCTGCATACTTTTGTTATAAGAAATCTGAGTATGAATTAATTTAGAACAAAAAATTAGCTATTTTGTATAAAGATAAGAGGAATAACATTTTTCTTCTGTATAGACTATTGCTGCAAACTATTGTACAAGTAAATTCCAAATGATTTATATTTCCTTCAGGGTAACCCCTGAGTTGGGATAGTTTACATGTGCATTTTCAAAGTTGTCAAATGCCTCCAAACTGATCTATAAAAAAATGGTGGGAAGAGAAGCTAGATACAATTAGCCTATACATTTGGAGTAACTGAATCGAGAAAGCATTCCAAATTTGAGTGGAGTTGCAACTTTGAGCTACAAGTATCGTATACTCTAAAATCACCTTCTGCCATATTGTATACGCAATCGATCCTCTAAAAATTTACAACCCAAAATAGAACAATGCTGCTTTGTTATGTACGCGGTCTTTCACTGACTTCTATTTTGCAATGATTTTCCATAAAAAAAATGAAAAATCCCTATCCAAGAATCTCCCTTTCTATTTTGAGCCGCAAATTATTGCAAGTGTTTAGCAAGAATCAATAAATGCCATTGAGTTCTCACAAAAATCGTGATCCTTCGTATTCTCCTCAAATCTTCACACAACTCACAATTTTTTTAAAAAAATTACCACAAGAACAAATAAAACTCTTTGAAAAAATGCTTGATATTTAAGATGAAACTACTGGAAATAATTCTAGCAAATGAATGGGGGTAACAATAAAAGCATACCTTTCTCTTTTTTCTCATCTGGGTCGCCATGACTTATCAACAAATTGAGAGCTTAAGCTCACCCATCTACTGCACTGGGATGAAATTTTAAGTACCCTGCTCTACTCCAATCATTCATAGCAAAAAAGAGAAGCTGGGACTGATAAGAGTCAAAAAATAAAAAGGAGATGAAACAAAATAGGTTAGGGTTTTGAGCCTTTCTGAGTTAGGGTTTACCTTTAGGATTTCAACACTCACCCACCTGCTGCACTATGATGAGAAGATTCACTCTATTTCGAACAACACACGCTTGAACAACACACTACTTTGATGCAGGTTATTTGAGTGACAAAAATGGTGTGCACTATGTCGAGCATGCTTACAGCTGTAAATGCTTTCACTTCTCCATCTATATCATCCAAAAATGGAGCCGCTTCTACCAACGCCATTAGCCTTCCAGTTAGCAAGATTTCATGGTGAAAAGAAGGGGTGAGCTCTCCATCCTACAAGTGCCCTGTAAATTCTGTATTGGTGAGGGCAGAGAGCAAAGATCAAGCAGTCAATGTACGTAATACAGGAAAGGAAGTGAAGAAAAAGTCTAGGGTTTCAGACATTTCACCCTATGGTAAGGCTTTCATCTTGTTCATCGCTTTAATGGTTCATAATCTATGTTGTTGTTTCTGAGGGTTTCATTTCATGGTGCAAGTCTTATGAATCCCTCATCCACCATGAGAAGTATGAGGTAGATGCTGGATACCATGGATCGGCTTTTTGAGGACTCCTTTATGTTCCCTTCCACAAGGCCTTCTAGAGACAACACGTTGACGGTTCAAACCCCATGGGATATGATGGAGACCAACAATGAACTCAAATGAGGTTCGATTTGCCCAGATTGTCCAAAGAGGAAGTGAAGGTGTCTGTTGATGACGATTCTCTGGTTATCAAAGCAGAGCAGAAACAAGAGAAAGGGGAAGCTGACTCTTGGTCAGCTAGAAGCCATACTTCCTACAATACAAGACTTGTACTGCTTGATAGCTGTGAGACTAATAAGATTAAGGCAGAATTGAAAATGGTGTTTTGAATATCAACATTCCTAAGACCCTCTAAGTAAATGACGGCGCGACGGTTGGAGGGGCAACAACTAGTGGAATGGTTATATCGACGGGGATCCCATCACCCAAGTGTGCTCTACATAACATATTTTCCATCATTCGATTAGTTTCAGAGATGAAATAAAATAGGTTAGGGTTTTGAGCCTTTCCGAGTTAGGGTTTACCTTTATGGTTTCAGCGATGGGTGCCAAAATTTTAACCATTTCACTTTTGGCGCGCATATACTTAAAATAGGTTAGGGTGAAAGGAAAAGCCTCCATATTATTAAATATATTATAATATTATATAATATTAAATATATTATAATATAATATTATATAATAATATAATAATATAATAATATAATATAAATATAATATTATATAATAATATAATAATATAATATAAATATTATATTATATTATAAATATTATATTAAATTATAATATAATAATTATATAATATTATAAATATTATATTATATTATAATATAATAATTATATAATATTATAATAAAATAATATATATTATATAATAATATAATATTATAATATTATATAATATTAAATACATTATAATATAAATATAATATTGTAATATTAATAATATAATATTATATAATATAATATATTATATTATATTATTATATAATATATATATATATAATATAATATTATATAATAATATAATATATATATTATAATATATTATATTATATTGTATTGTAATATAATATATTATTATTATATTATATTATAATACAACCCACTCCCTCAATTCCAAATATTTTTTTAATTATCCACTTCGATATCATATTGTCTAATTTTTATGTGTGACTAATTATTTAGTTGTGTCTTTTACCCGACGATCAAATTAGTTACTTATGATGATCAAATTAGTCATTTATTTAGTCATTTATAGTTGTGTTGCAAAAAAAATGAGTAGAATTTAGTCATATTTAGTTGTTGTGACTAAAAGTTTTAGTCACGTAGTCATTTATTTGCAAAAAATTCTACTAGTGTTATCATCATTCTCTCTAATGTAACCAGTTGTATCAACATTTAAAATATAGTGCTATTGATGCTACAAGTTGTCACTATCATCCTCTTGGCCATTTACCTCTAAAAAATTAGTTTGAGTTTCGTTTATTGGACCTATACTAGATAAGTTCTTTGTTGTTTTCAAGTACCCTCTAAATTTTTTGGAATGCCATCTCTAGGTTTCTCCAAGAAATCAGATTGGTTAAACTTCAATAAATTTTGTATTTTAGTCTTTTGTCATCATAAAACATAGTCAAAAGATCACCAACAACTCTGTCATCATAATTAGCCTTAAAATTACTCCTTTCTTGATGATTTCACCCCTTGGCTATCTTGAATAGCTAATTCAAACTATAATTGATGTTTTTTACATGCTCACCATGATTTTCTTCAAGTCTTGCATCATAAAGCTAGTTTCTAATGTTAGTTAGTATTTTGTCTCTTAACATTTCAAAATATCTATTGAAGGCAAGGAGTCTTGATTAGTGTCTTACCACTTAGACCAATTGTCACGTCATTGCTAGCCAAACCAAGGACATTCTCCTAGCTTTTAAAGATTACACCATAGTTAGGATTACACAAAAGAGATGAAACTTTAAGAGTTTTATCATGGTAGAATATGAGATCAACAATCAACATGTGCTCATCTATGTCATCAAGAACATCTAGGCCTAGATTGTCATTACACATTTCACTTCTAATCTAATCATGTCAAAATCAACAAGTTTGGAGTCATTTATTAGACAAACATAATCATAAAACCCTCTTTATTTCCACTCTCAATAGTGGCATATAAACCATTCAACTCATGCTCATCATTGGGACTAGGTGTGCCATCATACTCAATGTCTTCTTTATTGCCAATTGACTTATTTGTATTGATTGATTGTGATAATTAAAAACTTTCAGTGCTTACAAGGGTACACCATACTTAGCTTGTTTGTCATAACAATCATCATGTGCTGATTATTCATTATGCTTCTAACATCATCATTGTGTTTCTTGTCATGTATCCATTGGTTTTTTTATGAATTACCTTTGTGATCATTACTCCCATGACCTTAATTGACAATAGATTGCTGATTTGAGATGACTTCATACTTGTCTTCATGAGATATTCTAACTAATTCACCACCTACAATATAAGAATTTGGGCTATCCTTTAACTTACTCATAGGTCTAGTTTTACCTTGCGAGTCTCCATTTGGAATGGTTGGTCCATCACAATGTGCTTGTCATAACTCTCCTTAGTGCTAGTGACTTCTTCTATCTTGTCTTGAGTAGGTGTATCCATGGGAGGTTAAGCAAGCATGTTTGAGAAGATATGTTAAGAAAATGTGAAACGGACCTAGAGATTGTGCCTACCACCATTTGTAAATTAACATCAACAATCAACATGTGCTCATCTATGTCATCAAGAACATCTAGGCCTAGACTGTCATTACACATTTCACTTCTAGAATCTAATCATGTCAAAATCAACAAGTTTGGAGTCATCATATATGCTGATTTCTATATGTTGATTATTCATTATGCTTCTAACATAATCATCATCTTATTCATGATGCATATAGAAATCATCATCATGCCGAGGAAACAAGCAAATACTCCAACACCAAAAGAGCGTAAAGCTGAGAATAAGAGGAAAAGAGAAAGAATGAGGCAAATTCACTAAAGTAGGAAATTGTCAACCATACAAGAAGACATTCCACCATTGTCAATTGAAGAGGAACATGACACATCTAATGAAGCTAAGAGAGAGATGGAATTGGCAGCACAAAGGGAATGAATTCAAAACCTCCGTTCAATAAGGAAAGTAAATCTTGAAGTTGGAGGCACTCCATCATCCACAGGTCAAGTTGAAGGAACACCATCATTATCTTCTCAAATTGGAGGCACTCTATCTTTCATAGGTGAAGTTAAAGTACATCTTCATTCTCTTCTGAAGTTGGTGGCATGCCATCATTCACATGTCAAGTTGAATGTGCACCATATTCTCCATCTCAACTTCAACCCCTTTCATATTTTCCATCTCTAATTAAAGGTACGTCATCTATCCCATCTCAAGTAAATATTGAAGAAATTCCTAATGTTGAGTCAACTTTACCAATGAAAACACCTCCTAGAATTTTGTATAGGAAGCCTAAGTTTCTAATTGATATTGATGAGAATGTTTTGAAGCCCATGTAGGATAATATTCCTAAGTGCACTTGGAAAAGATATGCAAATAAGATATGGAAACCATTCTTTGAGAAATTAAATGAAACTAGAAGATGTCAATTATTTGTTGAATTGATGAGAAATCTAAAATTTAGGCCCATTATGAAGATTCTTCACCTAAGAACATCAGATGCCTCAAGTGAAAAATCAATTGTAAAGAATCTAATGAGTGCATATAAGAGTGTGGGTTCCACCTCACGCACCAAGGATAGTAATGTCACATGACGTGTCATTACATCGACAATAGTAAGCCAACAAACAAAGAAAGCTAGCCTCATTAGAAAGATAAGTCAAGCATTGAAAATAAGTAGAAAAACTCTAATGAGAGCTGTAGGAAGACGTGAAAGAGTTGAGGACCCAAACACCAATGAATTGTGGGCATTCTCTGGGAGATTGCCACAGAAAGACAAAGTTGTTGTTGAATCCTTGAGATCCGTCATCGAAGAATTTTGGAAAATAACACAAGGGTATCTCCTAATGCAAGAGATGTTGTAAGAAGGAGAATTGGTTGTTGAAACCGTGAGCCAGATCCAAAGCATTTTGTGGATGTGACTCAAACACAATTTTTAAAGAAATTTCAAGAGATGTATCCTCAAGTCAAAATTAGTCAAAGGTATTTAGAACTGGTAAAGCCTTTTTATGTCAAAATAAATCACACATGCACAACTTGTTGTAGAGTACATATTGAGTTTTCTAATCATTATGATGTTTATAGATATATACATGTAGATTTGCATACTAATGATGTTTTATAGGAGTGTAAAATAAAGTGTCCACCTAGATCTTCAAGAGATTTCATATCAAGCATCTTATGCCAAAGAGTGGATGGTCAATTATTCCACAATAGCTTATGCTTGGATGGCACATGTGATCATTATGGTGGGTTGCAACATTTGCCAATTTATCAACATATGGACAACACACATGCAATTGGAAATGAGCTAGTAAGTTTTGGTAAATACATGACAGTGGCATATAGTCTGAAAGATGGAAAAGATGCAAAAAGGTGTGAATTGGTCATTGAAAAGATTCTAGTCTATCAGTTTATCTCTATTTTCTGAGATAATATAGTTTATGAGTATATAAGGCATACCCATAGAGCCTGATGGTGGAATTGTAATTCAAGTTATGCAAGGACACATTTCCACTTGGTACCATCATTTTATTTGTTGATTTTACAGAGAACTACACACTACAACCACATAATGAGGTGCAATCATAGTATTACAACTCTATGTAGGTTGTTATATTTGTGCAAATAGCATTCATTCATGCAAAAAATAGTACAGAGGATGACAAGAAGATCCTGAGGGAATATCATTTTTATATTAGTGATGATCGCACACATTCTACGAATTTTGTGCAAGGTTTCTTTCAGATGTTCTACCATGATTTGGCTAGCAGGAGCATATCATTTTGTTAGCATATCATATGGTCAGATAATTGTGCATCACAATTCAAGAACTCATGGATGTTCTATTGGTTGTGCATGATGCATAATATGAATGGTGTTCAACATATGTGGAATTTTTGTGAGGCCAGGCATGGAAAGGGGGAGCATGATGGTGTAGGAGCATGTATCAAAAGAGCATTGGCACATGAAGAGTTGAAGTACAAAGACAATGCAAAGTTGACAGATGCGAGATCTATTGTCGAATGGTGTAATGCTACAATGAGTCTAGGTAATGAAGGTAAGTCTACAGTTCATAGATATTTTTGGTTGGTTGATGATACTAACATTACAAAATATGAGGACTGTTGTACATTGATAGGATCGAGTGAGATACACTCTTTTAGAAGCTCTAATGTAGGTTCATGGAGTATTCATACACGATGGATGGTATGCTTTTGTTCTTCATGTACATATGAATCTTGGTATAATTGTGAGTCAAAGGAGTGAGTGGATGATTGGTGTACAAGATGCCTAAACCCGATTGACATGTATTGACCACTGAAAACACTACAAATCATAGAAATTGAATCATTGGTTGATTTTGACCATGTTTCAGATCTAGTTCAACCAAGTATTATTAGCATTCAAATTTAATAAAATTTAATATACCATTTTATTTTGTAGTTTTTCTTGTATTGTTGACTATATTCATCGAACTGAATCCACGTATCAATGCAAAGCATGTTTATGCAGTTATTGCATCTAAAGATAATTAAGAAGAAACGGATTATTATTTGTGTCATTGTGTTGAGGAAAAAAAGAAATTAGATTCCCTTGTTATAGATGGAGAAAACATCGGGTACCCTATAGGATTAGTGGTTGTTACTGGAACATGGCTTAAAAGGTACCTAGTGAAAGAAGTCTGATGTGTGGTTGTTCGAGGACTTTGACACACATAGGAAGATTCTTCATTATTCTAACCTTGTTGTGACATCAAACATTCATTTGATCAAATATGGGGGTAGACCATTGAATAGGACCTTGTGGAAGGTTCGTGAGTTTGATCACGAGGCAATACTCGACACAATAAAGAGTAGAGCAAACCCAGATGGTTCATTGGATTGAGTTAGTGGAATGACAGAAAGGGATGTTATTTTTCTTTGTTATCCTCATTTCACCTTGTATATTTTAGCTACTCATTTTAGCTAAATAGTATAATTACATTTGCATGCAAGATTTTAGTATGATGGAGGTAGGCATAATCCTTATGAAGTTGCCTTTGGAAGGAAAGTAAGGTAGGTTTTCATGATTATTTCATGATGATATGCCCTTTACTCTCTATTTCATAATGAGTTTTAATTCTTTTTAATGATGTTACTATTTCACAATGAGTCTTAATGAGTTTTAATGGCAAACAATTGATAGCAGCAGTAAGGGCAGCCTCAATTGATGCCCTACAAGACATTGCATCAAGTGAGAACACCTTTATAATACTAAATTTTCATCTACCAGAAAGGTATTATGACTAAATTTTTACATTCAACATGTCTTGGGGCCAAACGGATGGTACCAACGCATCTGGGTGGGCAGGTAAACTCTAGGGGAGATGTCTTTTCAGTGGCAAAGCCTCATGGTTGTTCTTGGCTATATCGAACACAGACAATCTCTCAAGAGCCCTAAGAAAAAAAGCTAGCAAACTTTGGACCGATTGTTCCATCAAACTGTGACACCTAGGAACATCTTCTTTGCATGTATAGGTGGATGTTAGGTCCACCTACAAACACTTACCTCAAATTTTTTTTAAATCAATTTTATTTGGCTATGGTGGCAAGGAATGCATTGTTCTAAAATGCTTCAGTTTCATGCAGTGGAAAGGTTCTAGGAGTGACATTTTGCATTCCATAGCTCATGGGGTTGAACCAACTATGTGTATTAGGGTGGGTGAGTAAATGCCAGGGGAGGTCTTGTTTCATGTGCCAAGCATCATAGTCATTTGGGGCAGCAGGCTATCGACAATGTCCCTTAGGATCCCTAAGACCAAAAACTGCCAAACTATGATGGAGCAGTTCTCAGAATTTTTGGTAGATGGGAACATTCTGTTTAGACCTACAAGTGTACATGGGGTCCATCCACAATAACCTTTCTTGGTTTTGGTCAACTCCAGTCTGTTTGACCGTGCCGAAATCAAATGCATTCTTGCAAAATGCTTTAGTTTCTTGTAGTGGAAAGGTACTAGGAGTCACATTTTGCATTCCATAGCTCGTGGGGCTGAACTGACTATGCTAATGCATCGAGGTGGGTGGGTAAATGCCAAGGGAGGTCTTTTTTCATGCACCAAGAATCCCAGTCGTTCGGGGCAACATGCTACTCGTAAAGTCCCTTAAGATCCCTAAGACCAAAAATTGCCATACTATGACAGAACAGTTCTTGGAATTTGTGGTAGCTAGGAATGTTCCATTTGGACCTAGAGGTGCATGTGGGGTCTATCCACAATAACCTCTCTTGATTTTGGGCAACTCCAGTACGTTTGACCGTGCCGAAATCAAATGCATTCTTGCAAAATGCTTCAGTTTCATGTAGTGGAAAGGTGCTAGGAGTGAGATTTTGCATTCCATAGCTCATGGGGCCAAACTGACTACACCAATGCATTAGGGTGGGTGGATAAATTCCAAGGAAGGTCTTGTTTCATGTGCCAAGTGTCCCAGTCATTCAAGACAGTAGGCTATTGACAAAGTCACTTAAGATCCTAAGAGCAAAAACTGCCTAACTTTGACATAGCAGTTCTCAGAATTTGTGGTAGCTGGGAACATTTTGTTTAGACCTACAGTGGCATATGAGGTTTGTCCACAATAACCTCTCTCAGTTTGGGTCAACTCAAATCTGTTTGACCGTGCCGAAATCAAATGCATTCTTGCAAAATAATTCAGTTTCATGCAGCACAACCTTGCCAAGAGCCATATTTTTGGTTTTGCTCATTGTGGGGCCGAACTGACTATGCCAACATGTCAAGGTGGGTGGGAAAATGCTAGGGGAGGTATTGTTTCATGTGCCAAGCATCCTAGTCATTCCGGGCTATAAGCTACTGACAAAGTCACTTTGCCAGTAGCTTACAGCCTGGAACGACTAGGATGCTTGGCACATGAAACAAGACCTCCCTTAATATTTACCCACCCACCCCGATGTGTTGGCACAGTCAGTTTGGCTCCACGAGCTATGGAATGCAAAATTTTAGTCCTAGCACCTTTTGACCTTGCTAGTAGCTTACAATGCAAAATGACCGGATGCTTGGCACACAAAAAGAGACCTCACCTAGCATATACCCACCCACCTTGATGCATTGGCATAGTTGGTTCAACCCCATGAGTTGTGAAATGCAAAATCTCACTCCTAGCACCTTTCGACTTTGTCAGTGGCTTGTAGCCTGGAAGACTGAAACACTTGGTGCATGAAACGAGACCTCCCCTAGTATTTACCTACCCACTTGGATGTGTTGCCACAATCGGTTTGACCCCACGACCTATGGAATGCAAAATTTTAGTCCTAGCACCTTTCAACTTTGTCGGTAGCTTACAACCTGGAATGATTGGGATGCTTGGTACATGAAACAAAACCTCCCCTAGTATTTACCCACCCACCTTGACACATTGGCATAGTCGGTTCAACCCCATGAGAAATGGAATGCAAAATGTCACTCCTAGCACCATTCCACTCCACAAAACTGAAGCATTTTACAAGAATGAATTTGATTTTGGCATGGTCAAATGAACTGGAGTTGACCAAAACTGAGAGAGGTTATTGTGGAAGTACTCCATGTGCACCTGTAGGTCCAAACGGAACATTCCCAGTTGCCACAAATTCTAAGAACTGCTCCGTCATAGTTTGGTAGTTTTTTGGTTTTAGGGATCTTAAGGGACTTTGTCGGTAGCCTACTGCCCCGAATGACTAGGACACTTGGCATACAAAACAAGACCTCCCTTGATATTTACCCACCCACCCTAACACATTGGCATAATCAGTTTGGCCTCACGACAAGTAAAATAAAAAATATGGCACCTGGCAAAGTTGTGCTGCATGAAACTGAAGCATTTTGTAAGAATGCATTTGATTTTGGCACTGTCAAACGGATTTGAATTGACCAAAACTGAGAGAAGTTATTGTGGACAAACCCCACATGCACCTGTAGGTCAAAATAGAATGTTCCCATCTACCACGAATTCCAAGAACTACTATGTCAAAGTTTGGCAGTTTTTACTCTTAGGATCTTAAGTGACTTTACCGGTAGCCTGCTGTCTCGAACGACTGGGACACTTGGTGCACAAAATGAGACCTTCCTTGGCATTCATCTACCAACCCTGATGTGTTGGTGTAGTTGGTTTAGCCCCATGAGCTATGGAATGCAAAATCTCACTCCTAACACCTTTCCACTGCATGAAACTGAAGCATTTTGCAAGAATGCATTTGATTTCGGCATGGTCAACCATACCGGAGTCGACCAAAACTAGGATAGGTTATTGTGGATGGACTCTAGGTACACCTATAGGTCCAAATGGAACATTCCCATCTGCCACAAATTACGAGAACTGCTCCATCATAGTTTAGCAGTTTTTTGGTCTTAGGGATCTTAAGGGGCTTTGCCAGTAGCCTGCTCCCCAAATGTCTGGGATGCTTGACACACAAAATGAGATCTCCCATGGCATTTAACCACCCACCCCAATGCATTGGCACAATTGGTTTGGCCCCACGAGCTATGGAATGCAAAATATCCTCCTAGCACCTTTCCACTACAAGAAACTGAAGCATTTTGCAAGAATGCATTTGATTTTGGCACGGTCAAACAGACTGGAGTTAACCAAAACTGAGAGAGGTTATTGTGGATGGACTCCACATGCACCTATAGGTCCAAACAGAATGTTCCTAGCTACCATGAATTTTGAGAACTGCTCTGTCATAGTTTGGAAGTTTTTGCTCTTAGGATCTTAAGTGACTTTGCTAGTAGCCTACTGCCTCAAACGATTGGGACTCTTGGCACATGAAACGAGATGTCCCTTAGAATTTATCTACCCACCTTGATGTAGTGGTGCAGTCAATTTAGCCCCATGAGCTATGGAATGCAAAATGTCACTCCTAGCACCTTTCCATTGCATGAAACTGAAGCATTTTACAAGAATGCATTTGATTTTGGCACGGTCAAATGGACTAGTATTGACCAAAACTGAGAGAGGTTATTGTGGATAGACCCCACGTGCAACTGTAGGTCTAAACAAAATGTTTCCATCTTCCATGAATTTTGAAAAACTAACTGTCATAGTTTGACAGTTTTTTGGTCTTAGGGATCTTAAGGGACTTTGCTGGTAGCCTGCTGCCCTGAATGACTTGGATGCTTGGCGCATGAAATGAGATGTCCCCTGGGTTTTAGCCACCCACCCTGATGCATTGACATAGTCAGTTCAGCCCCACGCTCTATGGAATACAAAATGTCACTCCTAGCACCTTTCCACTGCAATACACATGTATGGACAAGGTGTTGAGGACACATATTTCATCCATTTGCTTTATAAATGAGAAAAATCAAAAATTCCTTTCCTGAATTAGCATTTTCATCCTAGGGCTTGATAGTTTATGGTAGTGGAAAGAGTTTGGAGATCCTCATGGTGTTGGATGTTCATCTTTTCCAAATCTTGTATGATTTAAATGAAGAATTTCAATTGGGAGTTAGATCTAATTGCATAAACGAATGGCTAGGGATTTGATTTGATTCATTTGTATGAGTACAATCTAGTTTAATCATTTACTTATGTAATAGGGCTGATATTTTGATCTTATTTGGGATGCAGGGTTATGGAGATCAAGGTCTTATTGCATTCAAGGAATTGTCTACAGGGTTGTATACAAGTTCATCACACATGATTCACATATCTAGAGTCATTATTGACAATCAATTGTTCATATGGAAGGCATTATCTTTGACTGGACTGGTATATTCCCCTATTGTTACAACCTATTGAGATTATCACAAAACTTAGTAAGAACCCAAAGAATTCACTATTCCATCTAGGGTGATCATGGCTAAAATAGGGGTTGTAATTTTACATAAATAGTAGGTTAGGAAAACCCCATACATATTATATCAAAGGGAGAATGTTACAATAGTCTTGAATTCAGAAATGTAGTTATCTTGAGACAACCATCTCCTAACACTGTTGTAGCATGTTACAAAGGGTTCAATTCATTAATTGTGTCTATTCTTTGTTGTGTCTATTCTTTAATTCATTAATTATGTCTATTCTTTGTCTATTATTTGTTGTGTCTATTCTTTAATTCATTAATTGTGTCTATTCTTTGTCTATTCTTTGTTGTAAAGAAAATACAATTAACATGTGTAAAGATAAATTCCACAACCTTTGCCAGCATCCTCCCTATCTCTACCAAAATAGGATCTTTGGAACAACGTATGGACAACCATCAAAGCATAAAGGATATAGGAATTTTGTCACATGTTTTAATTGTAGTTGCCCTTATAGACATGTATGCAAAGTGTGGAAGCATAGACAAGGTACGTGGACTATTTGAGAGAACACATGATTTTTGGCTTTCATTATGATTTTTGGATAGCAATTATGTATGTGCATATGAGGAAATGTTACCTTAAAAGAATTTAAAAGAATTATGTATTATGTATATTTTTGCAATAATTAAGCTCAAAGTATATATGTTGCAATAATTGCAAGATCTGCATAAAATGGATTTGTTGATAAGGATTTACAAACTTTCAAGCAAATGCGATTGGTAGGTGTAAATGAAAATTCCACAACCTTAACCAACATCCTCCCTACCTATGCCAAAATGGGATTTTTAGAACACGGTATGGACATCCACCAAAGCATAAAGGATATGGGAATTTTGTCAAATCTATTGTAGTTGCAACTACCCTAGTAGACATGTATGCAAAGTGTGGAAGCATAGACAAGGCACGTGAACTATTTGACATAACACCTCAAAGAGTGCCATCTCATGGAATGAAATTATTTCAAGATATGCACAAAATGGATTTGTTAATAAGGCTTTAGAAACTTTCAAGAAAATGCAATTGAGAGGTGTAAAGCCAAAATGCGATCTTTGGAACATGGTATGGACATCCATCAAAGCATAAAGGATATGGGAATTTTGTCAAATCTTGAAGTTGCAACTATCCTAGTAGACATGTATGGAAAGTGTGGAAGCATAGACAAGATACGTGAACTGTTTGACATGATGCCTCAAAGAAATGCCATCTCATGGAATGCAATGATTGTAAGATATGCAAAAAATGGATTTTTTTGATAACACTTTATAAAATTTCAAGAAAATACAATTGGTGAGTGTAAAGCCAACTTCCACAACCTTAGCTAGTATCCTCCTTGCCTATGCCAAAATGGGATCTTTGGAACACGGTATGGACATCCATCAAAGCATAAAATATATGGAAATTTTGTTAGATGTTGTAGTTGCAACTGCCCTCGGAGACATGTATGCAAAGTGTGGAAGCATATACAATGCACTGAATTGTTTGGCATGATGCCTCAAAGAAATGTCGTCACATGGAATCCAATGATTGCAAGATATGAAAAAATGGATTTTTTGATAAGGCTTTAGAAACTTTGAAGAAAATACAATTGGCAAGTGTAAAGACAAATTCCACAACCTTAGACAACATCCTCCCTTCATATGCCAAAATAGGATCTTTGGAACTTGTTAGACTTAGGGCAGACAACTAAGAGGTGGGGGGGCAAATCAGTTGTACAAAACTTTCTTCCAATTAAACACTTAACTCCACTTTGCAATTCAACAACATAATAATAAATCAATCATGGAAAAATAATGCAATGAATCAAGAGCATAAACACATCAACACATGAGACACCAAGATTTTGACATGGAAAACCTGATTAAGGGAAAAACCATGGGGTGATTAACCCAAGATTGTATTCTCTGTTAGAAGAATAGAAAGAACAAATGGCACATGCCAATTAGGGCTCACTACCTAAGCACACTGCTCAAAAGAGGCTCACTGCTGACAAGAGACACACTGTCTACAAAATAATAGGTATCACCTACTTGAACTGGAAAATAGCATCTTCACCATGCTGAATCAGTTCCATTTAAGCCCAATACTTCTACTTTGTCTTTCACTTTTCTCCTTGCTACCACACTCTCATCTCCACAAGGACACGTTTGAAATGACTTCGTAATCCCTTATTTATACAAGACATCAACTTAGGAATGATCATCTAAGTCAGAAAACATCTACAAGAACATCCGCAAGATGTAAAACTTATCCGGTCGGCCAGTCTTAGGAAGAACACCATCATCTGGAAGTTATTCCTTAATTGCAAGATCCAACTTCAATGTGGACTACCAAAACAAACTGGACATGATACAAAGACCTCCACAAGCTTGCCTAAATCACCAAGAACATCCACACTTCATCTTCTTACTGAAATCCTTCTCTCCTTCATCCAGAAACTCAAGAACATAGTCTGTCATCACTGTCACAAAGGAATAGATGCTTGTGGACCTTCAAACCATGAACCAATCAAGTTGACAATTCATAAAGACTTCCTTAACACTCCCTCAAATCCGTAGAATAGGATAATGCATTTCCAGATCTCACCGGACTTGTCTGTATCACTCTGTCACCACTGAGCACCTATCGGAACTAGTTTTACTTGAATGGCAACAACTTCTTCATATCTTTATGTGGACCTCTGAAATCTCTACTGGATCACCTTAAGACACATATCTACAAACCCTTTAATCCACATTCTCTGATCCTCATCCTATCTTGAACATTTACCTTATTGTTATCATTATTCTTCACTGTTCCTGATTGAGACTAATTTTCTCAATATCCTTAGTACACAGCTCATCCAATCCTTATCATTAATACAACAAGAGTATGTTGACATCAATGACAACACCAGTTAGACCCATACTTGCAACAATCTCCCCTTTGTCATTGATGGCAACATATGATGTGAAAAACTATTTTGATCATCAAGACAAGGACTTCTCCTCACTGTCACAACTCCCCCTATCAGAAACAACCATTCACATGTCTTCTCTCCCTTTACTGCTCCCCCTTTGATCAACAACTACTTGTTTTTCACATGTCTTCTCTCCCCCTTTGACATCAATGGTAAAGGACACATACTTGCAATTTCACCACTTCAGAATCATACTTGCTACTCCCCCTGAGTAGCAGCTCCCTATCATCCATCTGGACCACAAGATATGACTGTGATATCCACCAGAATGATGCACATCAGTGCACCTTAGTTCATCACCGGAGGGGTAATAACCCCTAACTTCTCCTTGAGATACTCAAAAGAGTCCTTAGGTAGAGGTTTAGTAAAGATATCTACAATCTGATCCTTGGAAGGCACAAACTCCAATCTAACTTCATTCTTGTTCACTTGCTCTCTCAAAAAGTGAAACTTTATGGTTATGTGTTTTGTCTTTGAATGCAACACCAAATTCTTAGATATATTTATTGCACTTGAATTATCACAGAAAATTGTGATAGGCTCCTTATACTCCACTCTAATGTCTCTTAGCATTTGCTTCATCCACAAAACTTGAGTACAACTACCTGTTGCTACAATATATTCTGCTTCTGTAGTGGATAGAGATATTGCCTCTTATTTCTTGCTCAACGAAGAAACCAATCTCTTCCCCAAAAAGAATGCTCCACCACTAGTACTCTTCTGGTCATCCACATCTCCTACCCAATCTGCATCAGTATATGCATGAAGAGAGAAATCATGATCTCTAGGATACCACAGACCATACTCAACTGTCCCTTTTAGATATCTAAAAATCCTCTTGATTGCCATGACATGAGATTCTCTAGGATCAACCTAGAATCTAGCAACAAGACCAACAGCTTGCATAATGTCTGGTCTAGTTTGAGTAAGATACAATAGTCCTCCAATCATTGACCTATACGTTTTCTGATCAGCCCTAGGAGAGTCATCATTTTTGCTCAATTTACATCCAGTTGCTATGGGAGTATTCATTGGTTTTGAATCTTCCATTCCAAATTTCTTCAACAATTCTTTCACATATTTGGTCTAAGAGATGAAAATTCCTTTCTTTGTTTGAGTGATTTGTAAACCCAAGAAGAAATTCATTTCCCCAAGCATGGACATCTCAAATTCACTTTTCATTTGATTTGCAAAAGTTTTGCACATATTGTCTCTTCCTCCAAAAATGATATCATAAACAAACACTTCAACAATCAAGATGTTTTCATGATCAATTTTGAAATACAAATTACTGTCAGCAGTACCTTTGTTAAAATCAATCTTCAAAAGATTCTTATCCAATCTTTCATACCAGGCTCTTAGGGCTTACTTCAGTCCATACAGTGCCTTCTTCAACTTGCAAACCATACCACCATGATCAGACAATTGAAATCCATCCGGTTGCTCAATGTACACTTCTTCTTCCAAATCACCATTCAGGAAGGCAGACTTGACATCCATCTAATACACTTTGAAATCCTTGAAGGCAGCAAAAGAAAGAAATAATCTGACTGCTTCAATTCTTTCCACCGGAACAAAAGTTTCTTCAAAATCAACTCCTATTTGAGAGTAACCCTTGCAGACCAATCTGGCTTTATTTCTGATTACTTCACCAACTTCATTTAGTTTGTTCCAGAAGACCCATTTGATTCCAATCACATTTTTGTTTCTAGGTTTGGGAACAAGATCCCAAGTGTGATTTTTCTCAATTTGCATCAACTCTTCCTCCATTGCTTTAGTCTTGTTTTCATCATTGCAAGCTTCATTCACTGTCTTAGGTTCAATCTTTGAAATTAGACAATACTCATATAAATTTTGAGCAATTCTTCTTCTTGTTTGTACAACTTTGCTTTTATCACCTATCATCTAATCTTCAGAGTGATTCAGTCGTACATACCTAGGCACTTTGGGAGTTTCTTGCATTTCTGCTTCTTGATCAGGCTCATTCAAACTTATCTCTTCTTCCTGATTTACCGGATCAATCTGGATCTGAATCTCAGAAGAGGCTTGGGCTCCTTGAGTTAGAACACCATTCTGATCATCTTCATCATATTCATAAAATCTTGAAAGTTTTTCAATTCCTTCATCAACCTTCACATTTGTACTTTCTATCATCCTTCTCAGTCTCTTGTTATAACACCGATATGCTTTGCTTTGAGTAGAGTAACCCAAGAATATTCCTTCATCACTTCTAGCATCAAACTTTCCTAGATCTTCATCTCTTTTGATGTAACATTTTCTACCAAAGACTCTAAAATCCCTCACAGTAGGAGTGATGCCAAACCAAAGTTCATAAGGAGTCTTACCGGTATTGCTTCTGATTTGAACTCGATTGAGAGTATAGACTACAGTGCTGACAGCTTCTCTCCAATAGATCTGAGGAACATTTGATTCCATCATTATTGTCCTAGATGCTTCCTAGATGGTCCAATTCTTTCTCTCAACTACTCCATTTTGATGTGGGGTCCTAAGAGCAGACAACTGTCTCTTGATTCCATGTTTCTCACAGAAATTTATGAACTCATCGAATGTGAATTCTCCACCTCTATCAGACCTCAAACATTTCAATTTTAATCCGGTTTCATTCTCTACCATAGCCTTGAATATTTTGAATTTCTCAAGAGCTTTTGATTTCTCTTTTAGAAAGGTTACCCACATCATCTGGGAATAGTCATCAATTAGTAACATGAAGTATCTATCACCTTGCACACTCCTGATTCTTGCCGGACCGCAAAGATCAATATGAACTAAGTCCAATAATTCGGTAGAAGATTGTTCCTTGCTTTTAAACGAGACTCTGCTTTGTTTTCCCTACTGACATTCTTTGCACAAACTATTTGTTGGTTTCACTAGTTTTGGAAGATCTCTTACAGCTTGAGTATTGCTTATCTTGATGATATTATCAAAATTCACATGACACATTCTCCTATGCCATAACCAGCTCTGATCAACTTGAACAAATAAACAACTTTTACCAATACCAACCAAGTGGAAGATATTACCTTTAGTTTGTGTACCGGATGCAATCTCTATTCTAAAACTTTCAAAGATCTTGCATTTTCCATTTTTTAATCAGAGATCATAGCCTTTGTCCACCAACTGACCAACACTAAGAAGATTGTGCTTCAATCCTTCAACATATAGTACATTACCAGTTTTGTTTCTTCCATCAAAAGAAATAGTTCCTCTTCCTCTGATTTTACCAGTAGAATTATCACAAAATTTTATCACTCCTCCTTCATACCTTTCCAAATCTATGAACATATTTTTATCACCTGTCATATGGTGAGAGCATCCACTGTTAATGACCCAATCATCCTTTTCTTCAACTTGGGCAGCCAGAGCTCTTTCTACAACTTTATGATTGATAGATTTAGAGGACAATGGTTCTTCTTCCTTGATGGGAATAAACACCCAATCACTTCTGGATTTGTTTCCTATCTCTAATTCACCATCTGTTACCCCTTCATTATCATCTTCCTCATGAACATAGTAACAGTTCTTTTGAAACCTTGATCTGTTAGGATTTGGCCTTGAAAATCTTTCTGGACATTTTGAGGCAAAATGACCAATCTTATTGCAGTTAAAACACTTAAAAGGCAATCTTCCTTCATACTTACCAGATCCTCTTGGTAGTCTTTTTGCAATAAGAGCTTCAAGTTGAGTAGTTTCAGCTTCTTCTTCTTCCAGGTCATTTCTTGCTTTTTCATACCATGATAGTTTCCTTGAAGAGTTCTCTCCCAGATCAAACCTTTGTTTATCTTTCACAGAGGCACTGGCTTTGAATGCAGATTGAGTCTTAGGAGGGGCATCTCCAAACTCGGTCATTTCAAATGCAACCAATTTACCAGCCAATTGATCTCTTGTGATAGTTGTATGGGCTCTAATTCTTCAATGGCAGCAACCTTCATTTTGTAAGAAGTAGGGAGGGATCTGAGAATTTTGCCAACAATCTCATCTTCATCCAAGACTCCACCAACATTTCTAATTCCACAAACAATCTCATTTACTCTTGGCATAAAAGTAGTAATATTTTCATCATCTCTCATCTTTAGGTTTTCAAATTTCCCTTTCAGACTTTGTAGCCTTGCACATTTAACATACTTGTCTCCTTCATGCAGAAGTTCCAATTTTTCCCAAATCTCAAAAGCAGTTGGTAGGTCAATAACATTTGAGAGCTCTGAATTAGATAATGTGCTTAGAAGAGCTTCTATAGTCCATAGATTGTTTTCAGCATCTATGATTTCATTTGGGACTTTCGGACCACCCTATGGAGGTGTATACTTTGTTGTAACCATGGTCCAGTATGTCATTCCCATACATTGCAAGTGACATTTCATGCGACCTTTCCAAAGATTAAAATTGGTTCCATCAAACTTTTGACTATCCTTCTTGTAAGACGTCATCTTGGATCTTCTCAAGTGGTTAAGCTCCTTTCAGAGGAACTTGGCTCTGATACCAATTATTAGACTTAGGGCAGACAACTGAGAGGGGGGGTGAATCAGTTGTACAAAACTTTCTTCCAATTAAACACTTAACTCCACTTTGCAATTCAGCAATATAATAATAAATCAATCATGGAAATATAATGCAATGAATCAAGAGCATAAACACATCAACACATGAGACACCAAGATTTTGATGTGGAAAACTCGGTTGAGGGAAAAACCACGGGGTGATCAACCCAAGATTGTATCCTCTATTAGAAGAATAGAAAGAACAAATGGCACATGCTAATTAGGGCTCACTGCTCGAGCACACTGCTCACAAGAGGCTCACTTCCTACAAGAGACACACTGTCTACAAAATAATAGGTATCACCTACTTGAACTGGAAAATAGCATCTTCACCATGCTTGAATCAGTTCTATTTAAGCCCAATACTTCTACTCTACCTTTCACTCTTCTTCTTGCTACCACACTCTCATCTCCACAAGGACACATTTGAAATGACTTTGCAATCCCTTATTTATACAAGACATCAACTTAGGAATGATCATTTAAGTCGGCAAACATCTACAAGAACATCCGCAAGATGTAAAACTCATCCAGTCGGCCAGTCTCAGGAAGAACACCATCATCCAAAAGTTATTCCTCAATTGCGAGCTCCAACTTCAATGTGGACCACCAACATGAACTGGACACAATACAAAGACCTCCACAAGCTTGCCTGAATCACCAAGAACATCCACACTTCATCTTCTTACTGAAATCCTTCTCTCCTTCATCCAGAAACTCAAGAACACAATCTGTCATCACTATCATAAAGGAATATATGCTTGCGGACCTTCAAACCATGAACCAATCGAATTGACACTTCACAAAGACTTCATTAACACTCCCTCAAATCTACAGAATAGGATAATGCATTTCTAGATCTCACCAGACCTGTCTGTATCACTCTGTCACCACTGAGCACCTATCGGAACCAGTTTTACTTAAACAGCAACAACTTCTTCAAATCTTCATGCGAACCTCTGAAATCTCTACTGGATCACCTTAAGACACATATCTACAAACCCTTTAATCCGCATTCTCTGATCCTCATCCTATCTTGAAAATTTACCTTATTGTCATCATTGTTCCTGATTGAGAAAAAATTTTCTCAATATCCTTAGTATAGAGCACATCCAATCCTTATCATTAATACAACAGGAGTATGTTGACATCAATGACAACACCAATTAGACCCATACTTGCAACAATCTCCCCCTTTGTCATTGATGGCAACATATGATGTGAAAAACTATTTTGATCATCAAGACAAGAACTTCTACTTACTATCACAACTCCCCCTATCAGAAACAACCATTCACATGTCTTCTCTCCCTTTACTGCTTTGATCAACAACTACTTGTTTTTCACATGTCTTCTCTCCCCCTTTGACATCAATGGCAAAGGACACATATTTGCAATTTCACCACTTCAGAATCATACCTGCTGCTCCCCCTGACTAGCAGCTCCCTATCATCAATCCGGACCACAAGATATGACTGTGATATCCACCAAACTGATGCACATCAGTGCACCTTAGTTTATCACTGGAGGGGTAATAACCCTTAACTTCTCCCTGAGATACTCAAAAGAGTCTTTAGGTAGAGGTTTAGTAAAGATATCTGCAATCTGATCCTTGGAAGGCATTGATCAAGCAATTTGTGTTATTATAAATTGTTGGCTGACATAATTAATGACTTATATGCCTACGTTTTTGATGCACATCACTAATCAAGCATGGATTTAGCTGACAGATCAATAACTTGCAAATATCTTAGGTATTCTTGTTGCTGACTAAGAAGTTGTTGGAAATCCTTGATGCGGATATATATACCTGATGGATTCAATTTTGTGAGTGTGTGGAAGTGATAGTATGAATGATTGAGTGCAAAGAAAAGCAGAGACAAGTGCAAAGATAGTAATTCAAGCCCGAAATGTGACAAGAAAGTATTATTGAGCAAAGGAAGAATGAAATGTGCCAGACCAGTATACTGTGCCTAACCGGAACTGAATTCCTACATGTATAGATGTTGTTCACTAGTTCAAACACCTTGGTATCATCTGTAAGCATTTATAGACTGTAAGTCTCTTGTAGGTAGTGGGCCTCTTGTGAGCAGTGTGCTCGGGTAGTGAGCCCTAATTGGCAAGTGCCAAATTTGTACTCTATATTCTTTTAACAGAGAATACAATCTTGGGTTAGTCACCCCATGGTTTTTTCCCTTAACAGGGTTTCCACATAAAAATTCTTGTGTTATGTGTTAATTTCTTTTTCAGTTCTTATGATTGCCTTGTTTTGATAGGACACTTAATAATAAGATAAGATAAGAAAGTAAAAATAAAAAGAACAATTTCAGTCTTCCCTAGATGATCTTGAACAATCCCACTCTAAAGTCAACAATTTGAGAGAAAGACTCAAGCAAGCTGATGATTTCATAAATGAGCTGAAAGAAAAACTTAGTAATTCTGTGAAAAAGAGAAAGGAACTACTCCAGAAATTAGCAAATCAGAATGAGGTGAATAATGCTGATGAGGATCTGAATGAGAAAAATAAGATATGTGAGAAGCTGTCAAAAGAAGTCATTATGATAAGGCATGAAATGGAATCAGGGGTTATGAAATTCACCCAAGAAATTGAAGAAAAGAGAAAGATTGAAGATAATCTAAACCAATCCCTCAGGGAGAAAATAGAGGACTGCCACAAAATAGATAGAATAATCAGGCATCTTGAATCTAATCTTGAAGAAGCCAGAGATAATGAAGAACAACTTGAGAACTAGATAGACACTCTTAAACAAGATCTTCAATTTGCAAATGAATACACAGAAAAATTCAAGATAAGCTCAACCCAACTTGAAGTTCTTCTTGAAAGTCATAAGAGGGTAGATGATAAGCGTGGCTTGGGATATGATAAAGGTGAAATCTCTGGATCTGGTTAGAAGAACTTTGGATCAGGAAATCAAAGAAACATGCCTAGAAAACCTCCGGTAAGATAACCAAATGCTCAAAGATATCCTTCCTTCAATGGATACTACTTCAATTGCAACAAGTTCGGTCATAAAGCAATCCAGTATAGAAACAGAATGAATCAAATCAATCCATCCTTCTCCGGTCAATGTTTCAGTTGCAAAAGGTATGGTCACAAATCTCATGAATGCAAAAATATGCAAATGAACAATTCTTTCAATGGTAGATGCTTTGCGTGCAATAGAATTGGACATAAGGCAAATGCATGTAGATCAAGAGGATATCATTCAAATAAGCAAAGAAATGTTGTGTGTTACAATTGTAATGGATTTGGTCACATAACCAAATTCTGTAGAAGCAGGAGTCAAAATAGAAAAGGTCCAGTGGATCATGATAAAAAACAAGATAAAGGCAAAGGTAAATTAAATGCGGATGAAGTTCAAAAGGAGATGAGCAAGATTTGGATAAATAAGAGTACACTGAATATTGGGGATGGATCTACATTGGAATCTGATGTTGATATTTCTTCTAGAAACTAAAAAGTAAGCTCTGGCTCAGGGGGAGCTACAGAGAAGATCCTTTTTCCCCCAGCCAACTAGTGAGTGCCTAAATTCGGCACATTTCGTCAGAATAAGAGATTGCGGTTTAAAGGGTTTGAGGAGATTCATTTGAAATTCATCCAGTCAAAATTTGACAAATCCACATGTAGATTTGAGGAAGCTATGAGGAACTCCTGTATCAGCAGCTAACCGGTAAAGCAAAATTCACAGACAGATCCGGTATGATCTAGAATTGAAATGTTTTAATCTGTGGACCTATGGCATGTTGGAAAAAGGTTAAGATATGTTGTCAACCCTCATAGATAATGATTTTAAAGTTCTACAAAGTGATTCAAGAAAATCTCTCTCAAAATAGGGTAATCGAATGACTTAAGTTGTGTATTTACTACAAAGGGAAATTAGGATTTTGGGCAAGGTTAAAAGGTTTCTCATCCATCATTTGCAACACTTTGCACTCATGAAGAAGGGAGAAGAGCTCTGAGAAGAAATCCAGCAAAACACTCAAACTCAGTTGAAGATCGAATCCAAGTGCAATCTGTTTCAATAGTCGCTCCAAACCCTAAGCCATGAAGAGGTATTTCTTTTAATTTCTCCAATCTTTGTTGATTAGAATGGCTAGTCCTATGGTTGTAAATGTTTCCGAGAGACCAAGGCCAGTTTTCAAGAAACATCCTCACAAATCTATTGAGGTTGATCCCTTGGGTATGTTTTCTCGTACCCCGTATGGTGTTCTCCATGTAGAAGACATTAGGGTTTATATACATGCAAACATTGAGGACTTTGGAGACCTAAAATTGATGAAACTATATCGCAATCAATTAAGCAGTGAGAACTTTGATCTAAAACCCGAGTTCCAGACCCTAAAAGATAAGCATTTTGCACACTACATACATTTTCTGTCTTTTGGAGAGAACAAATGGGTCTGGTATATCTTAAGCAGGGTCCATGATAAATTCATGTGGTTAATGAGGCCTTTCAAAATAACCAAAGATGTCATCAAAGCTGTAACTAGTTTGTACTCCATTGGTGGGTTGCCTGCTCTTAAGTGTGTGAAGAATCAAATAGTATTTGAAGCCACAAGTTCAAAATATGATAAGAGGGTAATGACCATTGATGACATCACTAATCCAGATATCAAGTTTGCCTCAGTTGTGATTAGATACAAGATTTACCATTCAAGTAGAGAAAACTCTGTATCTGGTATTACCATCTACATTGCATACTAGATGCTAAGAGAGAATGCAGATTATGACCTGTGTGAACTCCTGTTGAATCAGTTGCTGGAGAACCTACAAAAGATCAAGAAACATAAAAAGAACTCTTTCAAATATGGTGATTTGGTGTTATGCTTGTTTTTCTACTTCATGAATGAGTTGCCAGGCTCAAAGGGCCTGATCTGGGAAAATGACAAACCGGTTGCTATACAGATTAGGGATTACTTGTATGAACTTGGTGACACTCAAACCCAGAAGATAGCTCTTTGGGGTTACTTCAAAAACTTCCAGAGCATGATGCAAGCAAGAGAAAGAGTTCCCAAAACAATAGTGGGGAAGTACAAAGACACAGTCTGCTTTATGGTAGATACTGATCAGTGCCTAATAGAGGCAGTTGAGCCAAGGACAGTATGGATATTGCCCTTGGGATATGAGGTTGATGGAAACATATTGGAGACTCATATTCAACATTTACTAAGTCAACCCAAAGACCCCAAAGTAGAGAGGTTTGGCACTTTTGAAGAATTAAACATAAAATTGCATGTTGAACTAAGAACGCCTGAGATAAAAAGAAAGGTGAGAAAAGAAGTTGAAGAACTGGCTGAGAAATTTGGCATCACCAAAGAAGCTATTATTACAAATAGAGAAAGAATAGAGAAAATTGAGAAAGAAAAAGAGGAAGTAAAGAAAGAACAGGTTCCGGTAGAAGCCTCCACCCAGACTAGAACTACTAGGAGTTCTGCCTTTGGGAGCTCTAAATCTACAAATCTAGAAGCCCATTCATTTGCAAAAGAAAAGAGAAATAAATCCAAGGCCAAAAGAGCCTATGTGAGTTTCAAGGATGATGACGAGACTGAGTTAGATGTAGAGATTAGAGAATGGAAGAAAGCAAAAGTAAAATCCCCCAAGGTTGATGTGGAGCAGAAGTCAACAGAGTATGTTGAGAAGTCTACTCTGTCTATTGATGATATCATCAAGGCAGTTATTGTGGATGGGAACCTACAGCTGATGATAGAGTTCTATGATGAATACAATGATGTTGGCAAGAGAATTCTAGAGGAAGCTACTGTAAGGTATTTGAATATCTATAACAAAGCATTAATTGAAATAATTTCATTAATTCCAAAGATCCTAGAATATGTATTGGAGCAAAGAAAAGAGAATGTAAAGGCAAAAGACTTAGAGATCTGGGAGCAGATAGTGATACAGCTATGTCCCTCTATCACTCCAAAACAAATGGACATGGTTTTTAAGGATTGTAAAGATGATTTCTAAAGCAAGTCCTGGATGAATAAACTCATGGTTGGAGAAACTGACCAAATAGCAAATGAAACAAAAGAAATTCTCTGGAATGCCTTGAAGAGATTTAATTTTCCCATTATAGAGGAAATAGATGAAGAGCATTCTAACATGGATGTTGAAGGATTAAAGAAAAATGATGAAGAGTCATCTAAGGCATTAGATTCGTCTGTTCTCGAAGAGGAAGGACAGAAAGAAGAAACATTTTCTAACAAGGATGTCAAAGGATTATAGAAAAATGATGAAGATCCATCTGAGGTATTAGACTCCTCTATTTCAGAAGAGGAAGGATATGTAGAAGAAATAAATATAAATAAGCAAGTCAGTCCAGATGCCCCCAAAAGGAAGGAAGTAGAGTCGGCAAGAGACACTGCAGAGCTAGTATAGAATTTCTTGGACAAAGAAATAATGGAGCTAGATGAACCTGAGTTAATTCAAGGGCCACTAAACTTTGACTCTCTCTAGTTTAGATAATGAAAGTAGCATCTTTTGCTCAAGCCAAAGCAAAAGAGAAACTTCTAAAATCACACATGGAGGATTGTGAGCTGTTGGAGATTGCATTTGGGATGCTAGAGAAGATTATGCCAACCTATCAAAAGGATCCTTCTGCCTCTCCATTTGGAAATCTGAAAAACATAGTCAATTCTATTAACACTCATTTTGAATCCTTAGAGAAATCGACAGAAACTAAGGTCTGGAAGGAGTTCTTGGGAAAGAGGTTTAGTGAAGTACAAGGGCTAATTGCTAATGATAGAAGAACCTTAGGCATTGGCATAAAGATCCTTGAAAACACTCTTAAGGATGGTGGGGACATATACAAATTTTGTTTAACTTGGCCCAAAGTGACAGAGGACATCGAGAAGAAAGTGAAAGAACAAGAAGGAAAACTGTCAAGTTTATCTCAGAATTTTGATCCCCTTACTACCTCTCTGGTGAATCATGAATGTCAAGCTATTTCTATAATAAATGAAATTAAAGAACTAGTTAAAGAGAAAAAGAACATAATGGATAGAATGGGTGAGCTCAGAGGGATAATCATTCCTAAGTTAGAGGCAATGCATGATGCCTTGACAGAGGCACAAAGTACAGTCCGGACTAGTGATCCAACAGACTTAAAGAGGGCAAAAGCATATGCATTTTTGTTAAGTGGACACATCTCCATTTTGGATAGAATGAAGAGGAGTTGGGCCACAAAAACTGTACAATTGAAGACAACCTTTGCGGATATACTTAAGTATATGTAAGTATAACATATGATTTGTATATACTTATGTGGCCATGTATATAATAGTTTTTGCACAATTTTGTATGTGGATTCCACCATTTGCCATTGATGTCAAAGGGGGAGTGAAGAATAGTGAAAACTAAGGAATCCAACAAAAGGGGAGCTCCGGTAAAGAAGTGTAAATAAATAGAGCAAAAGCAAAGGGGGAGTTACTGTGACACTTAGTCATTTTTCACTAAGTGTTGCCATCAATGCCAAAGGGGGAGATTGTTGGCAAGACACACTATGTGGCTTCATAAGTGTTGTCATTGATGGCAACAAAGTCTATTCTACACATTCACAGTACATAATATGCCTATACCGGAAGTCAGATTAAAGATTGTTTTGGTCCAGTGAACAAGAACAGAGTATGTAACAAGGTCCGATAATCAGGTCCGGATCTCTCAGATGGTGTAACTCAGTAAGTTGCAGACTTGGACAAGTCAAGAGGGGTATCATGACTATTCTATTCTAGAGATTTAGCCTCAGGTGATAAAGCATGAAAAAGATATGAGCATCTGAGTGTTGGGTTCTAGTCAGGCAGAGCAGACAGAGGAAGAACTGACTGGCAGAATATCAGACCTCAATCCGGATGTGCAAAATGTGTTTATCAAGCAATTTGTGGCATTATACATCATTGGCCAACATGATTAATGACTTCTATGCCTATGTTTTTGATACACATCACTAATCAAGCATGGATTCAGCTGACAGATCAATAACTTGGAAATATCTTAAGTATTCTTGTTGCTGATTAAGAAGTTGTTAGAAATCCTTGATGTGGATATATATACCTGATGGATTCAAGCTTGTGAGTGTGTGGAAGTGATAGTATGAATGATTAAGTTAAAAGAAAAGTAGAGACAAGTGCGAAGACAGTAATTCAAGCCCAGAATGTGATAGGAAAGCAATATTGAGTAGAGGAAGAATGAAATGTGCCAGATCAGTATACTGTGCCTAACCGGAATTGAATTCCTACATGTATAGATGTTGTTCACCAGTATACTCTTTATTCTTTTAATAGAGAATATAATCTTGGGTTAATCACCCCATGGTTTTTTCCCTTAACAGGGTTTCCACATAAAAATCCCTATGTTATGTGTTAATTTCTTTTCCAGTTCTTATGATTGCCTTGTTTTGATATGACACTAAATAATAAGATAAGAAAAGAAAGTAAAAATAGAAAAGTTATAAGATAACTGATTCACCCCCCTCTCAGTTATTTGCATTGTTTCCAACATGGATAACTATCAAAGCATAAAAGGATATAGGAATTTTGTCACATATTATATTTGCAGCTGCCCTTGTAGACATGTATGGAAAGTGTGGAAGTATAGACAAGGCGCGTGAACTATTTGACATGATGCCTCAAAGAAATGCACAGTCTCATGGAATGCAATGATTGCAGTTTATGCACAAAATGGATTATTTGAAAATGATTTATAAACTTTCAAGCAAATGCAATTGGTGCGTGTAAAACCAAATTCTTGTAACGATAATTGATCATCATATTAAATATTTAATATAAACTATCATATACATAATGTCATGAACATAACATCTAGTCTATATATAAAGCCATATAGGCATGTCCAAACAAAGCCATATAGGCATATACAAAAAATATACATCGGTAACATACAAAAATATACATCGGTAACATACAAAAGTATGTATACAAAGCCATCTAGGCATACAAAAAATATCCCAAAATCTAGTCTCCTATGGACTTCTATCAAATAATTAGCGGCCCTTGCTTGGCCATGAAGATGGAGAGCCAATCAGTGACTCATCCTCTCTCTCCCATCAACTAGACCTCCTCGGTAGAGATTTTTGCAGCTCCACTTGTTAATACAATCAAACAATATGGACATTAATATAGAACATGAAATATATAACATCACATATGTAATTGATAACTTAATGCTAGCTAATGATCCCTCTCAATTATCTTTTCTCTCTCTTCATCCATAGTTGGATGGGTTGGAGTTGTCACCTCCTATGAGAAGCATCAAGAAGCAAAATTGACTAAACATAAATATAATTTATGTACATCAAATGACATGAGATAAAACAACAAATACAAAATGACATTTACATGTTATTGGTTCATACCTCAGTCAAAGGATTTGAAGATAAAACGGTTGTAGCAATGCCTGCCTGTGCTAACTCACAAAGATGAGGAGTGTCCATATTCAACATCTAAAAATAGAGTTCAAGGTTATTCGACCAAAATAGATACATAACATTAATTAAATGCATAATGATTACAAATGGTTAAATTTACCTCTGTATAAGTGGTTTTACATCCAGGGGACCAAGGAAATCATGGAGGTGTTAGTGAAGCTCCCTGTTGAAATCATCAAATTGTCACTAAATAATATTACCATTGATATATGTACTATATTTATGATCATGTGATAAATTACATACCTACTGATTGGATCACCTCTCATAAACTACCAATGGATGGCTAATAGAGGCAGGATGAAGACTCTGACCCTAGAATTTCATTGCGCAGACAATTACATACATTAATTTTGAATTATAATATAGATAGTCATATAAAATTAATTACAAATTTCAAATAAGAATATATTAAATCAAGATGAAACTTGTTAAAAATTACCTGAGAGTTAATACCAAATGTATGCTGTAAGACATCATCTATGAGAACAATATCATCTAATATGGATGTGTCCATTATTGGATGATGCCCCTGCATTGCAGCATCCTGTCACGAGTCTTGCGTCCTAAAATTGCACAGGTTTCCACATGAACTGCATAGATGTGGGTACAAATGACGCTTACTTCTCTCACCCTCATCAGCCTAGGTGAGATCATCGTCGTGTTGTGCTAGAGACTACGTGAGAGCACTCAATGAATGTAGTGTCTCCACCTCAACACTCTCCTTCAACGCTGAAGGGAGTAACACACGTTCTGGCCTCAATAGGGGTCTAGGTACATGGTTTTGGTCTCGCTGTGCCCCCTCTCTATCTTGGGTAGATCCACCACCTCTACCCTGGAACTCTCAAATGTCAAAGTAATTAGGAATCTTCTTGAGGATGAACTCGCAATGGAGTTTCTTCAAGAAATATTGTGGCACCTCATTGTTGTTACATGGATGCTCATCAAACACCATGTACCATCTATCCCAAAAATTTTGGGATATATCTTGATTCCTACACCAATGAATAGGGAAGCATTTGCAAGTCTCTTCTAATCTTTGGTCAGTTTTAAGATTCATAAATTGTGAACATAATTTAGATTTTGTAATTTTTTCATTCTTCACTTGTTAATAAGATAATTTGTTAGCATAGTATTGTTGACACCTCTCCCTATAGTCATGAAATTAGGTGATTTGTTTTTTCACCGATTCAGTGTGAGAAATAATCATTGCTAATGACTCCACAAGCGCTCTCCTATGATTGGTGATTGCACTTGGATTGTTTAAGATTTCAATTAGGGTTTGAAGATGTTTTTTATTTTCTTCTATTTGCCCTAAATAGTTTTCTTGTGTATCTATTTCATGGTGAGGACATGAAGGTGGGGGGTTTTGAGGGTTTTCAGGGTTGTTTTGACCCTCCTCAGCTGGATTTGTGTTTTGTCCTACCTCATTAACTGTAAATTCAATATAAAAAACTAATCAAACATTACAAAAGTCAAAAATTCTTTTCAAACTCAAAAAAATTAATCAAACCCTACCTTCTTCAGCTGCTAGACCCTCTACATTTGCTTCATGACATCTTCAGGAGCAGGTTTGGTAAGGTGGCATCGTGAAAACAATGATCTCTCTTTGCACTTGCTTGATTTGCCCTTCCTTGAATGTGCTCGCACTATGTCACTGGTTTTCTCACTCCAAACTGTGTTTTTGGCCATAGGTATGAGGAAATGTTTTTTTTTTTACTTTTATGCAGAGAAAAATGTGAGCGCGTTATAACGCACTCACATTTTTCTCTGCGTGGGACCAAAAAGTTATGTGGCAAATTTTTGATCCCACAACTTCATGCATACACCCTAAAGAGAGACACCAACCTCACAAGGATCAAGAGGGACCAACCTCTGGAATCTCTAAAATGATTATAAGAGAAATGATATACATACACTTTTACATAATACAATCATCACCTTTGATATGAATGATAAATCATGATTTGCAACAATAGAGTCACAATCCAACTTCAGAACTTCGTTGTCGCACTTCTCAACCCTTTTGTACTGCAATGCAAAATAAAACAATATGTTCTTGCAAACATGGATACTTACTGTGTGACTTTTGAGTTATCTTCTATTCATCTCCTTCACACTTCATTCATATTCACATATATATCCCAATTAATCACTTCGATGCTTACACATATTTCTATTTTAAAAAATGAACAATGATCCGCTTTAAATATCAATCTGTACAATATAATCCTCATGCCGACTATAAAGCATCAAATTAAAACATTCTCCAAAGTTAGCCTCTGTATTTTAAATTTCAACATATACTTAGGTTGGCCCAACCTGAAATCCCGCACTATTAATTTGGGCCCAATTTAAACAAACTGAGTCGGCCACTTAAAATATTTATTTTAATCTTCTTTACAAAGTTAACCAACTTCAAATATTTCAAATAATTGTTTTCACTTTAATTCCAAGGGAGTTGACCTAAATGAATAAATAATGTATTTTATTAATGGCCTTATAGAGAAGTCTATTAGAAAATTTATATCTCCACAACCCTGGGACTCTTCTCCATTCACTATCGGCAAAAGTGGCTTTCCATGAATCACAACTTAAAAGCCTTTATCAGAAAATCAAAGATTTCTGAAACTTACAAACTTTTTGGCAAAATTGGCACTTCGTTAACTTGATATTTCACCAATACAGACTTTATCAACAAAGTTGTATCTTCATGAACTTATCGACAGATCAAGCAAACCATGAGCCATAAATATTCTTCTATCAGAAAAATTGCTTATTGACAAACCTTAAAATTGATGAACTGAGGAGTTCACGAACTAAAAACTTTTCTAATACCTTACCAACTTTCCCTTGTCGGCAACAGTCAATTGGTGAACTAGTTGTTGATGAACTTTTGAGTTCACAAACTAAAGATTTTTTTGATACATTGTCCAATGGCAAACTAAAGAAACTTCATACTTTAACCTTTCTTCTTCAAGACTTCATCACTAAACTCTCCTATCGACGAACTGTCTGTCAGAGAAACCTACCGTCAGCAAACTTAAGAGTTCACAAATCGAGTGATTCACCGATCGAAGGTAGAAATTCTTCATGCCTTGGAAACTTACTTTGTTGTCTTTTCATCAGCTAACTGTTTGTTAGGAAAATTAACCATTGACAAACTTGTGAGTTCGCGAATCGAGCAATTCGTCGACTGAAGGCTAAAATCATTCATGCCTTAGAAACTTCGTGGATCCTTTAACATCAATGAAAATATATTTCCAACAATCTCTCCCTTTGTCATTGATGGAAACCAAAAAGAAATACACTTTGAATGTTCATTTACCAAAAATAAATAAACTCTGAATGTTTTCTTACCAAAAAGATATAAACTCTGAATGTTCACTTTTTGTGTCTCTACCTGAACTCTTACACAACTTCTGAAACTTCTAAAATTTCTCCCCCTTTGAAATCAATGGAAAAGGGATGTAACAAACTTCTTTCCTTCATGATTTGATTCTTCCCATTTTCTATGAAGCTCCCCTATTTGTAATACTTCTTGACATTAATCTTCATCAACTGATCTATCTTTGAATTGACTTCTACATAGAGCTAAAAGACACTGCAATGACTAGCTCCCCCTGATTGTAATGCTCCTCCTTACTATATCTCTTCCCTTTTCTGTGTCAAACTTGATTATCTATATTTTCTCTATCTACCTACTATGCTTGAGAGGTAGCCGATGTCCAACTAGGGATGAAGGATATGCCTTAAGCTGTTCCCCCTGGATAGATTCTTCAACATAAGATTTTACTAATTTGATAAGAGTGATATCACTCCTAACTTTTGCCTTCAAATATCTCTTTGGGAAGGGGTTTTGTAAAAATATCTGCAATCTGATCCTTTGTGGTGACATACTCCAACTTTACCTCTTGATCTACAATCTTTTCTCTCAAGAAGTGATACTTAATGGATATGTGCTTGGTTCTAGAGTGCATCAATAGATTATTTGATATGTTGATTGTACTTGTATTATCACACAAAATAGGAATGGGCTCATCATATGTTACCTTGATATCTTTAAACATCTGCTTCATCCACAAAACTTGGGTGCAACAAGATACCACAACTATATATTTTGCTTTTGCTGTTGACAGAGAGATTGAATCTTGCTTATTGCTTAACCATGAAACCAATCTATCACCTATAAAGAAAGCTCCACCACTTGTGCTTCTCCTATCATCAATGATGCCAGCCCAATTTGCATTTGTATATGCAGTGAGAGAGAAGTTCTTTCCCTTCTCATACCACAATCCATAATCTAATGTGCTCTTAAATTATCCAAAAAACCTTTTAATAGCCTGTATGTGTGTCTCTTTTGGATTGGCTTGAAACCTAGCCACCATATAAATTTCTTGCATAATATGCAACCTTGATGCAATCAAATATAATAAGCTTCCTATCATGGACCTATAAAGAGTCTGATCAACTTGAGATGACTCATTATCCTTGCTAAGATGACAACCTACTACCATAGGTTTGTAGTCATCCATACCAAACTTATTCAACATCTCCTTGACATACTTAGCTTGTGAAATATAGATACCCTTGTTTGTTTCATTTTTCTTGATCTAATTTAGCTCTTCTTGCATAGCATTGATCCAATTCTTATCTTTACTAGCTTCAATGAAATTCTTAGGCTCTACTTTGGATAGAAAAGAGAAGTTTACCTGTTCTCTTAGTTTTCTCCTAGTTACTACTCCATCATCCTTATTGCCAATAATCTGATCTTCAGAGTGATTCTTGTAAACATACTTTGCAGGTTTCTTGGTAGTCTCCTTGTGTGTTTCTTCTTCTTCAACTTCATCTTCTTCTATGCATGTTAATTCCTCTGAGCAACAATCTTCTTGATCATGTGTGGATGAGTGTAACTCTTCATCAACCCTAACATTTGCACTCTCAACTATATTCTACATTCTTTTATTGTAGCATATGTATGCCTTGCTTCTAGTTGAGTAGCCAAAAAAAATTCCTTCATTAGATCTTGAGTCAAACTTGCCCAAATTTTCTTCATCTCTTCTGATATAAAATCTACTTCCAAATATTCTAAAATACTTGATAGATGCAAGTCTACATTTCCACAATTCATATGGATTCTTTGTGTTATTTATTCTTATCTGTCCTCTGTTAAGAATGTAGACAATAGTATGGATTGCTTCTTTCCAATACACATCAGGCATCTTGGCTTCATTCAACATTGTTCTTGCCATCTCTTGAACTATTCTATTTTTCCTTTCAACTACTCCATTTTTTTGAGGAATCCTTGCAGTAGAGTATTGTCTCCTTATTCCATGTTTTTCATAGAATTCTCCAAATTCATTTGATGTGAACTCACCACCTCTACCTGATCTTAAGCACTTGATTCTAGCATTCATTTCATTCTCAACTATTGACTTGAAAATTTTAATACTATTGAAATCTTTTGACTTATCTTTCCAAAATGTAACCCATGTCATTCTAGAGTAATCATCAATGAGCAACATAAAGTACCTTTCACCTTGGATACTTCTTGTTTTGGTATGACCACACAAATCCATATGAATCAATTCTAATGGCCTTGTGGAAGAGTACTCCTTGGTCTTGAACCTTGTCCTAGTCTACTTCTCACTCTGACATTCCTTTAAAAAGATACTAGTAGGCTTCACAATCTTTGGCATGTCTCTAACTACATGTTTGGAGATGATCTTCACAAGATTGCCAAAGTTGATGTGTCCCATCCTCTTATAACACAACTAACATTCATTTGTCTATCCTAGAAGATAGTTCCTTCCTTTGACTTCACTAAGATTATACAAGTTATTCCTTATCCTGCTTGCTTCTGCCACAAGTTTGTTAGTGTTTGCTCTTTTGATTTCACATCCTTATGCATGGAAGATGAGGTTGTACCATTTGTTGCATATTTGACTTACATTGAGAAGATTGTGCTTGAGACCTTATACATATAAGACATCTTATGTCCTAGTCTTTCCATCAATACTTATTGTGCATGTACCACATATCCTTTTAGTGGTGTTGTCTCCAAACTTGACTAATCAACCATTCCATTTTCAAGGCTAATAAACTTTCTCTTATCTTGTGTCATGTGACTTGAGTAGTCACTATCTATAACCCAAGGATTCGCTTGCCCTTGTGCATGAAATGCAGTTTGGACAACCATTGAATTTTCACCTTCATGATTGTTCTTCTTGACTTTCTATTCCTTCTTTTGATCCATCTTCAAGTTTTCAGGAATGTCTATCCTCTTGTCTTGGTTATCAAGATCAGTCATTTGAGATTTTGAATTTTCTAAGCTACTTTTACAAAACCTTGCTATGTGCCCAAAATTGTTGCAAATATGACATATTATGTTGAAATCAAACAAAGGGGCAAAAGAAATTCTATTTACATGATCACTTCTTCTCATTCTACATCTTCATTCAATGGGTTTGTGACCATACTGATTGCAACTAAAGTAGTAACCATAGAAAGCATAATTGAGCCTGTTCATGAATGTCTATCTTGCAGGAGTTGATCTTCTAAATTTTCTTCTTTGAGAGATGACAGTGATGAAATCAACTTCTTCAATTATCTAACTCTCCTTCTTCATTGGGATTTCTTCATTTGGTACTATCTTCTCTGAGTCAGTCTTCTTTGCAGAAGCAGAAGATTGTGTGGCTTCTTCATCATACCCATACCTGACTTTATGAATAGAGGTCTTTGAATGTTTATTATATCATCCATAATTTCAGAGCTCTTTCGAAACTTGATATTCTTATTCAACTAAGGATATAATTTTTCAACTTTGTTTCTCAGTGAAATAATTTCTTCTTCTAGTTTTAAACACTCATCTGATTTAGCACTGAGATCAGTGTTCATGATGTCTGCAATCCTTTTTCCCTCTTCAATTTTAATCTTTAGGCTAACAATCATTTCCTCTAATTCTTTAAGCTTTATCTTTTGTTCTTTGTTTTCTTTCCTTACTAATCTCAAGTCTTCAAGAGTAGAAATAAGTTCACCTTCAAGATCAACTTCACATTCTTCTTCATCAACAACTATCAAGTCTTCTTCTTCTTTAGAAGCACTATCTAAGTTGTCCAGGACTACCATGGCCATGAATAGGGCTTCTTTCCTTTCACTTTCTGAAGAGCAGTGATCTACTTCTTTTGATGAACTACAGTCTTCTTTAGAGTAGGGGCTTTTCTTGTTCTTGTTGAAGTTATTCTTTTTGAATCCCTTGTTGCTATCTTCACTTTCTCCAAAAGGACATTTAGATGCATAATGACCAACTTTACCATAGTTGAAACACTTAAAAGGTAGCTTACCTTTGTACTTACTGTTATGGAGTAAACCGTAACCTCATGCCTTTTTACCTCCTAGTTTAGCTCCTAGGTCCCCGTGTTTACATTATGCAAGTTTAATACTTATACCAAAAATTTCCCCAAAAATCCATGTCAAATGGGACCTAGGGGTCCATCCTAAATGTTTAAACATGACCAAAAATGGCCTTGGGACTTGGGCACCTATGCCCAAGTTTGGCCTGATTTCCAAGGATTAAAACAATTGTGTGTCAGCTTGGGCCCTCTCAAAAGGTTTCCCTTTGTTGGCCTATTCAATTCAAATTACGAATGTTAGCGGGAAAGAATATATAAAAAAGTTTAGGACTTAATTTTATACTTAGATGGATAATGTGAACTTGTGATATTGAGCTAAGAGATTTCAAGGCATTCATTATGTTTGCAGAGTATAATTGTGTTGTTATTATTACAAATATGTGCCTAAGCAGTGTTGTCATTGATGTCAACATATCCTTGTTGCCATTGGTGTCAACTATATCCTATTTTGTTGCTTGTTTAGAAGACTGGAATGTTGAGTATATTGAGAAAATTAATAAAGATCAATGTATGTAGATCATATGGCTAAATAGAGGATTGTTTGAAGAAGCTCCAGTTAAGATTTGAAGGGTTCGAATGAAGACTTGAAGAACCTATAACCATCTAAGTAGAATCAATTTCACAGTGTCAGAAGAGATAGAGTGACATGAAAGAGGTTCAGATTGTTCTGGATATGTAAAATGATGATCTATGGATCCTGAGGCATGTTTGGGAAGTCAGTGTGTATCATCCATTCAAGTGGATCAGGGTTTGGAGGTCTGCAAGCAATATTTCTAGTGTGATAGTCATGACAGACAATGTTCTTGAGGTTCTAGATAAAGATGCAAGTGATTCTAATGATTTGGAGGAGTGCAGATATTTTTGTTGAATTTAATGTGCTTGTGGAGGTCTTTGGATCGTGTGACTGATATGTTGGAGGTTGGCATTGATGTTTGAGCTTGTTGGTGAAGATTTCCTTCTTGGTGTTGTTGTTATTCCCAGTCTTGGCTGACCGGATGATTCAAGAGTGTTGTGGATGATCTAAGAGCAATTCAATAGAGCATGGCATGTTGATCAAGAAAGATTTGAGTCCCAGTTATGTTTGGCCGACAACAAAGTGATTCACATTAAGTTAGATGTTTGTAATGCCGACATTGATGTTTATTCCAAGGTTGATGAAGGATATAAAGGCATGTAGATGAGTTGTGAAAAAGTATCCTTGTGCAAAAATAATATAATCTGAAGAAAGGATCAAAGGCAGAGAAGAGCAGAGGAGAAACAAAAGAACATGAGCTATTTTGATGAAGAGTTAGATAAGTATTTGGGGCAGAGCATAAGTTTTGTAAGCATTCAATAAAACTGAACCAAGAATGAAGGAGATTCTATTTATTGGTTAATTCTTTCTGTATCAAACTCAAATTTTGTAGGTAGTGAGCCTGTCTTGAGCAGTGAGCTCTAGGTAGTGAGCCCGAAGGCATGTGCCTTCTCTTTTCTTCTAAGTACTTTTAATAGGGTACGAATCTTGTGGGTTAATCCCCACCGTGGTTTTCCCTTAACTGGGTTTCCACATAAAAATCCTAGTGTTATGTGTGTTTAGTTTATTTCTGCTCATGTGTTGTTTCATGCTTTAATGTTTACATTATTAATGTGATTGTAAGTTGATAAAGAAGATTAAAAGTAGAAAAGGTTAAATTTGTGAGACAATCGATTCACCCCCCCTCTCAGTTGTCCAGACTATTTCCAACAATTGGTATTAGAGCCAATTTCCTCTAAAAGGAGCTTAACCGCCTGAGGAGATCCCGGATGTTGACCTACAAGAAGGATAGTTTGAGATTTGATGGAACAAATTACTCTATTTGGAAGAGTCGCATGGAGTGTCATTTGTAATGCATGGGTGATGCTTATTAGGTGATAACTATGGATGAGTATAATCCTCTGGACAAAGGTCCATCAACTCCAGATGAACTCAAAGATGCTAAAAATAACCTTCAAGCTAAAGAAGCCTTACTGAGTGCCCTGACTAATTTAGAAATGACAAATGTCTTTAGACTAAAAATAGCTCATGAAATCTTGAAGAAGTTGGACAATCTATATGAAGGCGATGAATTTGTCAAATGTGCCAAGCTACAAAGTCTGAGAGCAAAATTTGAAAATATGAGGATGAGTGAAGATGAAAACATCACAATCTACATGCAAAAGATAAATGAACTTGTGTGTGGTATCAGGTGTACTGGTAGAACTTTGGAAGAATCAGAGATTGTGGCAAAAGTACTCAGATCTTTACCTAATTCATACAAACATAAGGTTGCTACTATAGAAGAGATCAGGACTGTCTCAGAAGTTACAAGAGATCAGCTAGTTAGCAAAATGTTAGCTTTTGAATTAAGCAAATTTGGTGATTCTCTTCCTAAATCTGTATCTGCATTTAAGACCAGTGTATATGGAAAACAAAGATATGATTTGGGTGAAAGCTCTTCAGCAAGATCAAACAGATTTGTGAAGGCAAGGAAGGACCTTGAAGATGATGAAATTGAGACTACAGATCTTGAAGCCCTTATTGCCAAAAGAATGCCAAGAGGATCCGGTAAGTATGAAGGAAATTTGCCATTCAAATGTTTTTCTTGTAATAAGATTGGTCATTTTGCCTCAAGATGTTCGGAGAGGGTTTCAAAGCCAAACACTAACAGATATAAAGGTCAGAAGAAATGCTACTATGTCCAAGAAGCTAGAGAAGAAGGAGTCACAGATGATGAATCTGATCATGGAGGTTCCACTGAAGGTGATTGGGTGTTCATTGCTATCAAAGAAGAAGATCCGATGTCTACTGAATCTGCTAGCTGTGCAAATGTGGAAAGTTCCTTGGCTACTTAGGTTGTTGAAAAGGATGAATGGGTGATTGATAGTGGATTTTCTCATCATATGACTAGTGATAAAAGTAAGTTTGTAATCTTTGAAAAATATGAAGGCAGGCTTGTGAAATTTGGAGACAATTCAGCTGGTGGAATCCATGGTAGAGGATCCATCTCTTTTGATGGTAAGAATAACACCAATGATGTTTTATATGTGGAAGGACTAAAGAATAATCTTCTCAGTGTTGGACAGTTGGTTGATAAGGGTTATGACCTCAAATTTAAGGATGGAAAATGCAGAATCTTGGAAAGCTCTGAAACTGAAATTGCATCTGGTACTCAGACTAGAGGTAACATCTTTCATTTAAGTAGTTTGGATAAAAGTTGCTTGATTGCTCATGTGGATTAGAGTTGGCTTTGGCATAGGAGAATGTGTCATGTAAATTTTGATAACATTGTTAAGATAAGTTTCACTCAGGCTGTAAGAGATCTCCCAAGACTTGTGAAACCTACTAATAGCATGTGCAGAGAATGTCAATTGGGTAAATAGAATAGAATTTCATTCAAGAGTAAAGAACAATCATCAAGTGGATTGTTGGAACTTGTGCATACTAATCTTTGTGGTCCTGCTAGAATTAGAAGTGTCCGAGGAGACATATAATTCATGTTGCTGATTGATGATTACTCTCAGATGATGTGGGTAACCTTCTTGAAAGAAAAATTAGAAGCTCTTGACAAATTCAAAGTATTGAAGGTCATGGTGGAGAATGATATTGGTGTGAAGATAAAGTGTCTGAGATCCAACAGAGGTGGAGAGTTTACCTCCGGTGAATTTGATTCATTATGTGAGAAGCAAGGAATAAAAAGATAGTTATCTACTCCTCAGACTCCTCAACAAAATGGAGTTGTGGAAAGAAAGAACCAAACCATTCAAGAAGCTACTAGGACCATGATGATGGAAGAAAATGTTCCACAAGTCTATTGGAGAGAAGTTGTGAGTATTGCTATCTACACTCTTAACCGAGTGCAGATCAAAGGCAATTCTGGTAAGACCCCTTGTGAACTATGGTTTGGTCATGCTCCTACTGTGAAGTATTTCAAAGTTTTTGGTAGTAAGTGCTATATCAAAAGAGATGAGGATCTAGGGAAGTTTGAAGCAAGAAGTTATGAAGCAATATTTTTGGGTTATTCTACTCAAAGCAAGGCCTACTGGTGCTTTAACAAAATATTGAAAAAGATTGTTGAAAATGCAAATGTTAGAGTTTATGAGAGAAAAGAAGGACATTCCAGGTCTTACAGATATGAATCAGATGATCAAGATATAATTCAAAGTCAAAGAAGACAAGTTCAAACCCAGACTCAGATTCAGATTGATCCAGAAAGCCCAGTAACTCAAGAGGATAATGTAGAAGTTGAGAAACAAGTTCAAGAAATAGAAGTTCTAGCAAATTCCAAAACTCCCAGGTATGTTAGACTGAATCATCCTGAAGATCAGATCATAGGAGATAGAAATAAAGGTGTTCAAACTAGGAGAATAATTGCTGAAGATAAAGAAGAGATTTGTCTAATTTCAAAGATTGAACCAAAATCAGTAAGTGAAGCATGCAATGATGAAAACTAGATAAAAGCAATGGAAGAAGAACTAATGCAAATTGAAAAGAATCACACTTGGGATCTTGTTTCTAGACTTGAAGACAAAAATGTGATTAGAACTAAATGGGTCTTTTGGAATAAAATAAATGAAGATGGTGAAGTTATAAGAAATAAAGCAAGGTTGGTATGCAAAGGATATCCTCAAGTGGAAGGAATTGATTTTCAAGAAACTTTTTGATGGTGTTAGGTTGTCATTGATGTCAAAAGTGTTCAGGAGATGGTTAATGAGGTATTCATCATGATGTCTTCATATGTTTGAGGTAAATTTAGATGTGATCATTACTACTTCCTTGCATTTGATATGTCAAGTTTCTATCAGGAGATTTGCATCATAATGATATCTTTATATGTGATGGAGTGTTGTTGGATCATGTGAAATCAAATATAGGATAATCTCATATAAAGATGATCAGTGAAGTAACTAAAGTCAAGGACTTGTTTGATTAGTAGTACTTGCAGAGTATATTTCAGGATGTGATCATCTCATGGCATTTGTTGCAATATAGTTGTTCATTGCTTGGTCAGTGTGATCTATACAGATGCAGATATCAGTTTGAGTTAGTGTGCATCTTCATGATTATCAATTGTGTTGTTGTTGATATAGGTGATGGATTTTAATATCTTGCTAACATGTAGTTGGTACAAAGTTAGTTGGTACAATGTACAATGATTATGTTGTTGTAGTCCTCTTACTTCATATCATGATGTTTATACAATGTCTCTTGAATCAAGGATCTCACTATGCAGCTTTGTTAAGTTCTTCAAGATAGTATGTTTTGTTTATCATGATTCAACAAAGATTATTTGGTTCTCAAGATCATATGCTTCATGATAAAGGATGTTGGAGTTTGAACTTTATCTTGTTCAGGATGCTGGTGTTAAGGGTTATGATGTTCAGATGGAGGTTTCTGATGATAAAGACAAAATATATCTTGTGATCTTCTTTTGTACCTTTGCAGATATTAATGGGCATATGTCCTATTTTAAACTCTTTGTAAAAGTGCTTTAGATACATTGTTTTCTATCTCTAACCAGCCTGTCGTATAATAGTTTACTTTATGTTATAACTAGCAAGTGACTTGCTATCTTAGGTTATCCTCACTTAAGATAACCTACTAGAGTATCGAGGGGTCATGGACAACCAGTCGTTCTCACCGTGTCTACCGTCCACACCGGTTGTCTCCTTATGAGTTTGAGCAGGTAACACACATCGACGGCTCTATTTGAAAATCCAGTGGGCGCGCATTGTATGATCGATGGACATATTTTAAACTTGAGTGAGCGCGCAAGGAAAGGCCAATGGTTTTGGTTTCTTTCAGTGTTCACACTTTGAAGTGTTTGTGCCCGTCAAAAGGCATATGACAGCACACAACAAGGAGAGTTCAAAGCTATTTTTAGCTTATTTCAAAGTGCAGATTACAATGTGCTCTTAGAAGATTTTTTAAAGATCTTTTTCTAATTTTAAACCTCCTTCGAAGCATTAATTGTGGGATCTTATAAGAAAGGTTATGGAAGTTTTTTTTTTGCCAAATTGAAGAGGCTTTTTTGAGTTTTTTTTGGTGGCAGTTAAAGACAAGAGTTTTTCATCAAATAATATGGAGATGATAATATTTTTGGAGCTATTTTTTTTGTGATTTGATCTTGCAGATTGGGAAGAAGAAGAAGCTCAACAGTTTTGAATGGAAGTTTTTAAGGAGATTTATTTTTACAGATGTTTTGTTTGAGATGTGGAATATGGAAGGTTTGGAGATTTTGAAGGATCATGCAAAGATTAATGAAATGAAGATGTTTTTATAAAAGAAGAAAATTGTAGAAGATGAAGCATTGAAGTTACTGACAGGAACAAATTAATTTTTCTCAAAGATTAATTGTTTTCTTGTAGATGAAAATATTTTGCAGATTGAAAAGTCAATTGAGAAAGATTTTATTTTTCTCACATGTCTTATACAGAGAAGATCAAGAGGTTTTGAAAAAGAGGATAATGCAAATTTGTTTGAAGAAATTTTTAGGCAGAAAAGATAATTAGATTGAAAGTTTTTTTTGTGATTTGGAGAATATGAAAGGTTATTGATTTTGCAGTATATGGAGAGGTTTCTCATATTTATTGGCTATATATTGACAGAGTTGTGTGGTTTAATAAGATAGATGATGAGATGATGAACTGACAGGGATCAAATACAGATACAGAGATTGACAAGGTGATTAGAAAGACAATATGCAATTGCAATGACAATTAGGTGCATGAATCATGAAATTGATTGATCAAGACATTGAAACTAGTAAGACAGAGATGAAACATACAGAATATGCAGTGTGGTTGAGGGGATCCAGAAAAAGGATTGATTTTGAATAGAATGGCCATTAGATAGACATATGTTTTGTATTGAATGAAACAGAGTGTCCCTCTGAACTTGTTTATTACTTCCAGTGAAGATTCAGTTTGCCAGTGAGGCCTTGTATTAGCCAGTGAGGCTTGTAGGTCAGTGAGACCTATTTGTTTACCAGTGAGGTATATCAGTGTTGGAAGTGGGTGCTTCTGTTTGGTATTGGAGTTGGTGCTCCATAAGGAGTTGGTGCTCCTAGATACAATTTGTATTGCCAGTGAGGCATGTTTTTTCAGTTAAGCCAGTGAGGCAATTCTGGAGTGGTTTTTCTACCCCTAGAGGGTTTTCCACTCGTGCAATTCTTGTGTCTTAATCATCTCTCTATGATTGTATGTTTTGCTCATGAGATTTGTTTATGTGTTTGACAAAGTTATGTGCATATGTGTTTGACAATTCAATGATAACTTTCTCACCTTTATGCTCTGCAAGTTAAAGTTTGAAAAAGATTTGAAAATTCACACAACACTGATTCACCCCCCCTCTCAGTGTTGTCCTTGACTCCTACACTTTTGCTCTGGTGGCAAGAATAGAGGTAGTCATATTGTTTCTTGCCTTTGCTGCTTATAAAGATTTCAAAGTCTATCAGATGGATGTCAAGTCAACATTTCTAAATGGAGAGTTAGAAGAAGAAGTCTACATTCAGCAACCGAAAGGATTTTAGTTGTCAGATTAGAGAGATATGGTTTGTAAGTTAAGGAAAGCATTGTATGGACTGAAACAAGCCCCAAGAGCCTGGTATGCAATATTAGATAAGTATTTGCTAAAGCTAGGTTATAGCAAAGGCACTGTTGACAGTAATCTTTACTTCAAGACTGATCATGAGAATATTTTAATTATTGAGGTATTTGTTGATGATATCATTTTTGGTGGAAATGAGAGTATGTGCAAAACATTTGCTCATCAGATGTAGAATGAGTTTGAGATGTCCATGTTTGGTGAAATGAACTTCTTCTTAGGTCTACAAATCACTCAGTCAGATAAAGGCATCTTCATATCTCAGTCTAAATATGTGAGAGAATTGTTGAAGAAGTTTGGAATGGAAGATTCAAGGCCAGTAGGTACGCCTATGGTAACTAGATGTAAGTTGAGTAAAGATGATGCAATCAAGGTAGGAGGGTTCGGTGAGGGACTATCTAACCTTGTAGCCTTAAACAATTAACACTAAGATCATACAGATATGAAACAGAAGCTAACAGTTAATCAATGAAAAGATAATAGACAATCATGAACACATAACACCATATTTATCCTGGGAAAACCCTAATAGGGAAAAACCCAGCTTCAAAGCTCATTCTTCATATATATTTAATATTAAGATACATTACACGTGTCTCAAGGGCTTTACAGATACTAGGCAATAGTCCAAGGATTACAAAAGATTCATACAACAATATTAATTCATGATTTCCTTCTTCTATAACTCAATTCTCTGCTCTGCAACTCATTCTACTTCCTTCTCTGCCTTCTACTCTATTCTGCTACCCAACCGGATCAAAACAACTTAAGATCTTGTTTCCATTCTTCGTGCTATCAATCACTTCCTCCCTACTTCCTTGTAACAAATCATTATCCTTCATTTATATCCTCCGCAAGCTTTCTAAACATCAACAAGTCAACCTAATTGTAACGACTAGCTTATGTAACGTGTAAACAAAATAGGTCAGGCCTAAACATAAGGCACAACTTCACAAATGCATAAAACTTTGCACGGACCCTAGTAAAGGTCAGACATGTCCTTAAACTTTATCAACCAATTGTTCTTTTTGCTCAAGTCACAGGAATGATCCGCAAGCCGATTCCACTTCACTAAACACAGTCGGCTCTGTTCTGTCAGAACAATCAATCTTCAAACAACGATAACTTTTTGGAATCAAAGCCAAACAATCTAAATTCTTGATATGTTGTAAATGACTATGTCTAGGTACTAAGTCTAGATCTATAGCCTCTCATACTCAAAATCTAGAATTCTCCTAGGTCACTTTCTCTGCATACTCAAGCTTCTATCAACTGTCTCAATGATTCTGAATACTTCCAGATGCTTCTGCATCAGACTTCTGGATGCTCTTGCATCAGACCCTTAGGGTTATTTAAGAAGTGATCCCCTTCACTTAGGTCTATATTAAGTTAGATTCAAGGTTTGGTGATCTATTTTCAGGTACTTGCAACTGCCTCAAGGTCGACGGTCTATTCAAGTCCATCCTGCAAAACTACCTCAAGTTCATCGTCTTGTCATTGTCTAGGTTCGGTGGTCTACCTACAAGCCTTACACTACCTCAATGATCAGTGGTCTGAGTAAGTCTTCTATGCAAGATGCCTCAAGATCAATGTCTACTTTAATCAAATTCATTCATGCATCCTTTGGAACAATCAAGTTACTTTCTGATCCAATCAATACACTTCCTCAACTTCTCTGCACCACCTTCCAATCCTGATCTTAGATATTGTTTCTCTTAGAATATTACATTTTCTGCTCTGCATATACTGCTTCAATACTTTTCTCTATTTCTTTATCCACATTTGCTTTACTCAAGTACACAAACTTTCTCCTCTAGTAGAATATCTTGTCATTCCCTCTTTTTATGCCACATGAACTCTTTTCTCTTCTATTCTTTACACTTGTCCACACAAACTTTCTATTGCACTATAACAAAATTCTTCTCAAGATTAATGCTTCACCTTCTTCCAGTTTCTCTATTATACTCAATGATTCAAAAGGTTCTTCTTCCTCTGTATAAACTATCTCCGCATCAACATGCTCTTCTTCTTCTGCACAAATCATCTCTATATCAATAGGCTTTTCATCCTCTACACAAACTAACTCTAAATTAGCCACTGCTTCTCCTTCATTAGCTTCTTTGATAACAAGTTCTTGATGACATTCACTGCTTGATTCTTTTCTCCTCTAAACTTGAAAATAGGTTCTTCTTCTTGCAAATCCTTTTACATTCCTCTGGTATCTTTTACTATGATAAGAATTATGACTCCTGTCACTTCTCGCTCTGTAGTTTGAATTACTATCCTTGTTTTGCTCCACATAAGGTCTTCTTTCTTTGCATCTTGATCCAACATATGAACACTTTAGTCTATATCTTCCTCTAAACATACCAGTAACATGTCTCCATTCTTGTCCATCAATCCACCCATAGTTCTTCTGTATACAACTTGTCATAGGCTTTCTTCTCTTTAACTTATTCCAACACAACTTTTCAGAATGGTTCCTCAATCCACATAACTTACAAGGGTGTATATCCCAACAAGATTCCTCTTCATGTCCATGCTATTACAATGTGAACAAAACATACCTTTTATGCTTTGATTTGATTTAAAGTTTGCCATAACCTCCTTAGCTCTGTCATATCTGATCCCTTCACTTCTTGATCTGATCACTGGTTCAATAGGTTCTATAATTCCTTGTTGCTACTTTCCCAATCCTTGTCTTTTATATCCCATTCTTTGCATAATTTTGAAACCAATACCATCACCAACCACTCTAGGTTTAGTCACACTATCATCTTCATCATCATTTTCTAAAGAAACTTCTGCTACATCACACAAGTCATTAGTGTCACAAGAAACATCATACAATATAAGCTTAGATCTCAAATTTTCATTCTCTTTTCTACATGCTACAAGGGACTGCTCTAACTGATTATCTTGTTCTCTCAAATCTAATATTTCATTCTTCTGCAAACTATTTTCTTTCTTCAATTCTTCCAAACTTTCTTTTAGATCTCTACTCCTTTCTTCCACCTTTCCAAACAACTTGAATCCTTCTTCCAATTCTGCAAATTTCTTTTCAACATCTTCAAACAGTTTCAGCTCTGCCTCTAAGTCTTCATTTCTTCTTCTTACATCTTTCAATTCTTCTTCAAGGACATCAAACTTGTCCAGTCTTAGATCTTTCATCTTCTCTAACAATTTTGCATTATACTTCCAGATTTCGCATAGTTCATCTTCCAAATTATCTTTTTCACATATTAGGGTTTCATTTTCTTTCTTCATCCTTTTTCCAACTTTCCCCATTTGAAACAAATTAGGTAAACAACTAAATTTGAAAATCTTACCAAATATTCCTTGCCTTGATCTTTCCTCTGTGATGACACTTGTTACTTCTAGGGTTTCACACTTCTTTCAACACTATCTTTCTTCCCAACAGATTCACAACCAGCCCAATAGATTCAAAACTAGGTCTAATACCACTTGATGCAGTCAGGGTAGGAGGGTCCAGTGAGGGACTATCCAACCTTGCAACCTTAAATAATTAACACTAAGATCATACAGATATGTAACAGAAGCTAACAGTTAATCAACAGAAAGATAATAGACAATCATTAACTCATAACACCAGATTTATCCTGGGAAAACCCTAACAGGGAAAAACCCAGCCTTCAAAGCTCATTCTTTGTATATATTTGATCTTAAAACACATTACATGTGCCTCAAGGGCTTTATAGATGCTAGGCCATAGCCGAGGGATTACAAAAGATTCATACAACAATATTATTTCATGATTTCCTTCTTCTATAACTCAATTCTTTGCTCTGCAACTCATTCTGGTTCCTTCTCTGCCTTCTACTTTGTTTAGCTGCCCAACCAGATCAAAACAACTTAAGATCTTGTTTCCATTATTTGTGCTATCGATCACTTCCTCCCTAATGCCTTGTAACAAATCATTATCCTTCATTTATATCCTCTGCAAGCTTTTTAAACATCAATAAGTTGGCCTAATTGCAAGTACACAAAATAGGTTGGACCTAAACATAATGTACAGCTTAACAAATGCATAAAACTTCATTCGGACCCCACTAAGGTCCTTAAACTTCATTAACCAATTCTTCTTTTTGCTCCACAAGTCATGGGAATGATCTGCAAGCCAATTCCACTTCACTAAACAAAGTCGGCTCTGTTCTGTTAGAACAATCAATCTTCAAACAATGATAACTTTCTGGAATCAAAGCCAAACAATCTAAATTCTTGATATTTTATAACCGACTATGTCTAGGTGCTAAGTCTAGATCCACAGCGTCTCATACTCAAAATCCAAAATTCTCCTAGGTCACTTTCTCTGCATACTCAAGCTTCTGTCAACTGTCTCAATGATTCTTAATACTTTCGGATGCTTCTGCATTAGACTTCCAGATGCTCATGCATCAAAAGATGATGATTCCCCTAAGGTAGATTAGAAAAGGTATAGACCAATGATTGGAGGACTACTTTATCTAACTCAGACCAGACCTGATATCATGAATGTAGTTGGACTTGTTGCTAGATTTCAAGCTAATCCTAGAGAATCCCATGTTGTAGCAGTCAAGAGAATTTTTAGATATTTTAAAGGGATAATTGATTATGGATTATGGTATCCAAAGGATAATGACTTCACTCTTCATGCATACACAGATGCTGATTGGGAAGGAGATGTGGATGACAGAAAAAGCACTAGTGGTGGTGCATTCTTCTTGGGAAGTAGATTGGTTTCTTGGCTACGCAAAAGCAGGAGGCAATATCCCTATCTACAGCAAAGGTAGAGTATATAGCAGCAGCAAACAATTGTACTCAAGTTCTGTGGATGAACCAAATGTTGAAGGGCATTAGAATTGTGTTTGAAGAGCCTATCACAATCTTCTATGATAATTCAAGTGCAATAAGCATCTCAAAGAATCCAGTGTTGCATTCAAAGACAAAGTGCATATCCATCAAGTTTTATTTCTTGAGAGAGAAGGTAAATGAGAATGAAGTCAAGTTGGAGTTTGTGTCTTCAAAGGATCAGATTGCGGATATTTTCACTAAGCCTCTTCCCAAGGATACTTTTGAGTATCTCAGAGAGAAGTTATGGGCTATTACCCCTCCTGATCAGAATTAAGATGCACTATAGTGCATCAGTCTGGTGGAACTCACAATCATATCTTGTGATCCAGATTGATGTTAAGGAGGCACTACTCAGGGGGAGTGGTCTGCATATAATTTTTGAGTTTGGTCTGAAACAAAAATACGGAGAAAAGACTACAAATATGTACCCTTTGCCATTGATGTCAAAGGGGGAGATAAATCATGTGAAAAACTAGTTGCTGATGAAAGGGGGAGTAGTGAAGAAAGTAGTTGCAGAAGTAATAAGAGAAAGGGGGAGAAGTTCTTGTCTTGATGGTTGAATCAATTTTTTACATCATATGTTGCCATCAATGACAAAGGGGGAGATTGTTGCAAATATGTACCTAAGCGGTGTTGTCATTGATGTCAACATATCCTTGTTGCCATTGGTGTCAACTGTATCCTATTTTGTTGCCTGTTTAGAAGACTAGAATGTTGAGGATATTGAGAAAATTAAAAAAGATCAATGTATGTGGACCATATGGATGAATAGAGGATTGTCTAAAGAAGCTCTAGTTAAGGTTTGAAGGGTTTGCATGAAGATTTGAAGAATCTATTACCATCTAAGTAGAACTAGTTTTGCAGTGTCAGAAGAGATAGAGTGACAGGAAAGAGGTCTGGATTGTTACAGATATGTAAAATGATGATCTACAGATCTAGAGGCATGTTTAGGAAGTCAGTGTGTATCATCCATTCAAGTGATTCAGGGTTTGGAGGTCTGCAAGCAATCTTTCTAGTGTGACAGTCATGATAGACAATGTTCTTGAGGTTCCGGATAAAGAAGCAAGTGATTTTGATGATTTGGAGGAGTGCAAATATTTTTGTTCAATTCAATGTGCTTGTGGAGGTCCCTGGATCGTGTGACTGATATGTTGGAGGTCTGCATTGATGTTTGAGCTCGTTGGTGAAGATTTCCTTCTTGGTGTTACTGTTCTTCCTAGTCTTGGCTGACCAGATGATTCAAGAGTGTTGCAGATGATCTAAGAGCAATTTGATGGAGCGTGGTGTGTTGATCAAGGAAGATTTGAGTCCCAGTTATGTTTGGATGATAGCAAAGTGATTCACATTAAGTTAGATGTTTGTAATGCTGACCTTGATGTTTATTCCAAGATTGATGAAGGATATAAAGGCATGTAGATGAGTTGTGAAAAAGTATCCTTGTGTGAAAATAATATAATCTGAAGAAAGGATCAAAGGCAGAGTAGAGCAGAGGAGAAGTAGAAGAATAGGAGTTGTTTTGATGAAGAGTTAGAGAAGAAGTATTTGGGGCAGAGCATAAGTTTTGTAAGCATTCAATGAAACTGAACTAGGCATGAAGGAGATGTTATTTATCAGTTAATTCTTTCTGTATCAAACTCAAATTTTGTAAGCAGTGAGCCTCTCTTGAGAAGTGAGCTCTGGGTAGTGAGCCCGAAGGCATGTGTCTTCTCTTTTCTTCTAAGTAATTTTAACAGGGTATGAATCTTGTGGGTTAACCCCCACCGTGGTTTTCCCTTAACAGGGTTTCCATGTAAAAATCCTAGTGTTATGTGTGTTTAGTTTATTTTTGCTCATGTGTTGCTGTTTCATGCTTTAATGTTTACATTATTAATGTGATTGTAAGTTGATAAAGAAGATTAAAAGCAGAAAAGGTTAAATTTGTGAGACAACTAATTCACCCCCCTTCTCAGTTGTCCAGACTATTTCCAACAGTTATTATGTTTGTTTGTTGTAGATTTGGCATCATCAACCCATATCCTCATGATTTGAAGGACCTTCATCTCTGTGAGGGCTTCACCTCTAAGGTGACATCTATTTGTGTTTTAATGAATCTATTTCATCATTGGATTTGATCTCTGTCCTCCTTGGGCATGCATTCTATCTAAAAATGGTGTTGGAAGACTTGAATGTCATTATGGGGCTTGACCGAGGCAAGCTCCTAAACACCACAACTCCAAACCCCTCTTTGTGATTACAGGTTATAGATGTGAGATTTGGAGAAGTGTAAGTATAGAGAAGCAATTAAGAGGATAAGGATTTGGGATCTAGAGAAAATTTGTTGATATTCACACCTACTAGACCAAGGCACCCATTCGATAGTCCTCCTGAGAGGATTTTCCCCAAACTCAGGAACATGTTACAATCTAGCACTGCTCACTACTCCGGATCTATAGAAATATTGCCCTATCAGACTTGAGTGCCCCCCCTATAGTCTGCAAAGTCTTCAATTCTAGAAATCTAACTTGTGGTAATTTTTTGATCCTTCTCGAGTGCCTTCCTGTTTAGTCGTTTGTAACATTTTGTTTGTCTGTACCTGATTGCATTGTAATTATGGTTTGATAAATCTCTCAATCTAATATATATTTCCATATCATTCCTAAGTACACCAACCTGTAGCCAAGTCCTCATTCATTTGTAGTGACTTGACTTAGTTGTTGTTCTTGAATGTTAGTGTGAAAGGAGGGTTTGATTTGATAGATCTTAACACTATCCACCATCTTCCCACTTTTCATATATAAAATTTTGGTGAACCTAGAACATCAAGAATTTAGCATCTTTCTAAGTATTTTAAACATTCATTGCATTCATTCATAACATATTTTTCATCTTTCATTGAAAAATCTTACATACATTTGAAAAATTTGAAAAAAATAGGCATCCTAGCCTTGCATAGAGGCATAGTTTTGCATAATTTGTGGTGCATATGATAAAAACATTTGATTTTATGATATTTACATAAGATCTGATCCATATTACTATCATTCATCATTTCATCATATCACATCTTGCATTTGAAGATCTCATTTGCTAGGGTTTTGGTTAAAAAGTTGCATTTTTCATATAACCTAGTAATTCCAAAAGCTAGGGTTTCTAGTCAAAATCTTATTTCAGATTTTGCTTCTATCATAAACATCTTCCAATTCAGATCTAGAAATGATTTAAAACATATTTTCACTGCTCATTTTAAAATTTTGCATCATTTCATACTCTACTTTGAAAATTTCACATGTTTGTAATTACACAATGTGTATTTCAACTTAAACAATTTAACCTCTCTCTAACATTTCTTTGCAAGAAATATTAAAACTGGTCTATACTAACTTTTGTACATCACTCTTTAAATCTTAATCACTCCATTTGTAAAGACACTAGTGTATTTTTGGTCGTGGTAACAAGCCTCAAAAACCTGGTTTCCTCAAACTAGTGTGTTTTTGGTGTACAAAAGTCTCTCATATTGGTTGTATTTGATAAATGAAAAGATCTTATTGTGCATTGCTACTCCAATACATTTTAATATGGCACCTTCATGTCATTTCTCTTTGGCATATTTGCATGCATATATCAAAGATCTTGATTTTCATAGATTCCTAACACTCATGAGTGAGCATCCTACAATATTAAAAAACTTAACCAAATTCATCTCCATGAATAGTCATGAGAATGACAACTGTGATGGCACTTCTATGCATCTAGTCTCTAATACATGTGATGGTGACCTAGTGTTTCCCATTTCACCCTATAATCACTCTCCCAAAGTTGTTCCCACTTGTAAGGACATTTTGGCGCAAGAAGAGAAAATCATTGATACATTCCTTAACATCACCCTACCCTCCCTTCATCCCAATGCTCTCCCTTTGGAAGTTGAAGCATTAGTGGATAAAGGGTCTCCTCTCAAGAAGGATCATCCATGGGTAGATAATTACTATTCATCTAATAATCACACGGTACATAAGGCTCCTATGACTCATCCTATGGATTTTCCTCCTTTGGTGGAATGTTCAAGTACCTTGAATAGCTCTAAGGAAGTGAAGACCATGGATAGATCTACTTTGGTTGCATATTCAAACCCCTCAGACATCACTAAAGATACAAGCATCAATAATTCCCTTGACAACAATGTACCTTCCAGTCGTTCCAATGCTCTCCCTTTAAAAGATGAAACATTGGTGGATGAGGAAAGGTCTCTCACATTAAATTGTTTAGGGATAGATGTTGAGTGTAATCAAAAGGAAACCAATGTTAATTAAATCTTCATCAATAGACTTATTCCACCCACTAAGGGGATAATGGATAAGTATACTAATGTTCCTAAAATGATTGTACAAGGGGCACCTAATGCACATTGTCACTTGAAACCTGTGATTGTGGTTCACAGTGATCCAAAACCACCTCGACCCTCAGGTTACATCCCAAATTATGCAAGACAAATCACTCAAAGAAATCAAGGTGTTCAAAATATGTTGCAACAACCCTATCACAATGTGGTTTCTGACACATACAATACATGAAACAATAAACAAAGTAAACAACAATCAAACAGTCTGATCTCTTTACCAACTTCTCAACCTATGCTTCCTCCTTATGTTATGAGTTGCATGCAAAAGATACCAATTAAATGCAAATAAAGATTAAATAGAGGAATGAAAATACACAGAAATAATAATAGCGAGAGACAAGTTTTAACGTGGTTCACCCAAACCTAGGCTACATCCACCAATAGATAGTCCAATGTTATTATCCAGTAAATCAAACCGATTACAACCAACAATCCTTGCAACTTAATACTGTTGCAAAATGCTGCAATACATCAATGGAAACCCTAACCCTTAGCTGCTTTTATCAAGCCTTATGTTAGTTACAAAAATAGGGTTTTTTTATATCGGCCAATAGAAAAAATAACTCTCGACGCCTTTATAAAATAATAAAAATCATTGGAGGTTTCAGGGGTGCTGCCCCTTGACCCCGTCTTAGGGGTGTTGCCCCCAAACCCCCGCAAGGGGCGCTGCCCCTTGACCTCATTTAATAATTTGGGGGGAAATCACACTGATAAAATTGGGTTAAATTTAACCTCCGAGTCTGATTAGGCTCCATATAACACCTTACTCATAAAGGTGGTCAAGATTATGATCTTGTTGAGTAGCTTCATGCTACTCTTTCGAAGATCTCTTTCTGGGAACTCATACAAACATCACCTACATACCACATAATGCTCTAAGAAGCTTTACAAAAGGTGATTGTACCACCTACTATTAAACTAAATGATGTAGCAGCTTTGTTAGATTGAATGCATTTGACAAAAATGGATATTTTGTTCCAACAACATGAATTACCATCAATTGAAGTTCAAAACCAACATGATCCTCTTATAATATTTGTCACAATAAATAAAAATTTGATAAAGCAAGCTATGATTGACAATGAATTGGCTCTTAATGTTTGTGGCATTGACTTGTTACACAAAATCAAGATCGACACTTCTTTAATCAAACCGGATAGGCTTAACATTCGTGGCTTTGATAATATTGGTAGACAATCCCTAGGTACCATAACTTTACTTGTAAAGGTTGGACCTGTGAAATTATCTACCCTTTTTCATGTCATGCCTGGTTCAATTTCATATAATATGATTGTTGGTAGACCATGGATCCATGCCATGGGGATAGTGTCGTCTACCCTTCATCGATCAATAAAGTTTATTTATGAAAATAAACTTCACACCATCAAAGCCGATCCGGAGCCAGATAATTGTTTACACATTGAAACACAAAAACAAGTTAACAATCATAAGAGTCTAAACAACTTACCAGTTGATTCATCAATACCTCTTGTCACATGTTGGAGCCCATAAAACTAGTTCCCAAACATGCCTCATTCTACCCCAAAAAAATCCAAAAATCCATCTTTTTTTCCATTTTTTGCCTTTGTAGTTGAAAACCCCTTCTTTAAATTCTATCAGAGATAATTTTTAGGGGTTTTTAACTCTTGAAATGGATAAGTATCAGTCCCCAAGTTTTTCTCCCTCTCTTCCCTTAGAAAATTTTCCATTTTATGCTTTTACTCGGTGAATCGATGAAAGTCTGAACTAGCGAACTGTTTCAGAAGTTCACAAGTTTGTCGATTCGCTGATAAGGTGACGACGTTAGCAGGAGACAAGCAAAGGCTATGATAAGGTGATAAAAAGAAAAGAACAAGGGTATTTAGTCGGCAAAGTGCTTAGTTTGAAAACCTGAAGGTTCACCGATTGAAAGTTCAACTGATGACCACTTTGCTAACTAAGGGAAAGGACAAGGAGGGAGCAACGGTAAGTGAAAATTTTCAAAGTCATGGAAATAAATTGATTTAGGCTTTATCGACGGGGCCCTAGGTTCATAAACTTGTTAGTTTGCCAGTATGTGGTTTCACTGACGGTGTCTTCCCCGAATAAAGAGAAAAAGAAAGAAGATAATTTTGGTACTCAAAATTCACTTTTTGCCAATAAAAGATGATAAAGTGGCAAGGTTGGGAAAGTTCATATTTTTCTGACTTAGCCAATAAAGGGGGCCTAGTGTATGGAAAAAGATAGTTTGAGAAATTCAAGTTTTGCCGATAAGCCAAGCATATATCCAAAATGTGGCTAAGGCAAATGATTGGAAAAGCAAAGTGTTTGGTTGGGGAATCGGCAAAAGGCCGAACTAGTGAAAAGTTTAGAATTTTGGTGATTTGTTGATAAGGCAAGTTGGCCGATGGGGTCAAGTAGAGAAAAGGAGCGAAAAGGCTGGCAAGTTTGAAAATGTTCAGATTTGCTGATAAGGCAATTCAAAAAGCATTTCTTCCTTAGTTCGGTAAATTAAAGATTTGCTGACTCAGAGGAAATAGGGTAAGGTTTGGCAAAAGGTAAGTTTGTTGATAAAAGAAAAAAGAGGCCCAGTTTGAGAAGATGAAGATTTGCTGATAAAGGGTAAATGTAGTCAAAGTTCAAAAATGATAAAGCTTGCCGACAAAAGACAAAAGGCTAGCTGGTTTTGAAAAGGTGAAATTCACTGATAACATGGATAGGGAAGAAAAAGAAGATGGTGAGAAAATGTTCAAGAAAATAAAGATTCACCGACAAGAAGAAAAATGAGAGGACAAGCCAAGTTTAGGAAAATGATAATTTTCTGATAAGGCATAAATGAGGTAGAAAATGAAGACTATGTCAAAGAAAGGAAGAAATCTCCGTGGTTCAAGAATGTAACAGTTTGTCGGTAAAGGGAAAAATCTAGCGAAAAATCAAGGGGCCCAATAATGATAAATATAAAGGGGATTGTAAGTAACAATTGGATAAAACTATTAAAGTGTTGTAAAGCCTTGAAGGAGGGATCTCCTGAATTCATGCCATGATTATAAGATGAAACTTGCAGGCCTGTACTCATCATTAATGCATTGCAAGCCAAGGTCAATTGCAGGTAGTTGAAACAGTATAAATCTTCAATGTAGAAGGACCATAATTGAATGAGAGAATGAAGTGTCTCAGCAAGTAAGTTCTTTGATGGTACTTTCATCAGCACGTAGGGCATGGATGTTCCCAGGAGATATGTTGATATTTCTAACTAGGTCGTGGGCTATATTCAATGTAGCATGGGCAATTCTAGGTTTCTTATTGACTGAGTTGTTAGTACCTGGGGCTACACAAAGGCAGAATGACTATCTATGCATCATTTTATGATATTTTCAAGGTTGGTCACTGAGCCAATTGCCCAGTCTACAGTACCAAAGGGAGATTTTTTGGCATCAAGTAAAGGATAGTTTCTTAGAAGTGCATGGAGAAATATGGTTGATACAACATAGGAATGAGTTGTAATGCATATCTTTATGCATTTGTATGTCTCAATGACTATTTACAGTGATTCAAGGGAATGTATAGTCGCAACTTTATATTTTCCTTCACCACATTTGCTGGTGTGATTGTAATAGAGATTTGATAATGTGTGACAACATTCAAGTCAATACATGCTTTGTTTTGAGTCATCTCTATGTTGCAAGTGGGTCATTATAGTTTGGTTTTGGATGATTAAGTATGTTCAGTGTATGAGGTATAATTCAAGAAATGTATGCGAGTATATTTTAGTTTTCTGTTGATGTTGGTTCAATCTATTTCCTCCCTCTTTATTTCTTATGACTCAGTTGCCCAATAGTGTAGGCATCGGTCCATATTAGAGAGAGATTAATCATCTTTTAAATTAAACAAATCATTCACCTATGGTTCAGGGAAAAAACCATCTTTCTTGTGCATGTACAATCGTATAGTTGAATCAGCTATGTAGGGGTTATGTGACAACTAGTAATTCTTGACTTAGCGACAATCTTTGGAGTCAAGATGATGAGTTGGGTTTGGTTGTCCAATATTTTTAGTTGTTCATCTAGTTTTGATGTTAATACCTACTTAGGTATACCCCTTGGAATATCCCTCTAGAGTTTAAAGTGAGCTTGAAGAGCAGAGGAGTCTACCCACTCCTGTTAGTTGACCAAGATCACCCAAAACTTGTTGATAAACCTCTTCCTATCACCCTGGTGCAGGAGCACCCCTACAAGATAGGACATAAGTCTATTTTTAGTATGTTTGACTTCATGATGTAATAAGGTCCATTGGACCAATGCGTATGTATTAGATCAACCTAGGAGATTGTGCAAGTAGTTAGGAGTTTGTTGTCGGGCTATCTGAGCTGTCTCCTCCCAGCCGCTTGGAAGCTCCCAGCCGCTGGGAATCGAGTTGGTAGTACTTGTGGGAGATTGCTATATATATCTTAGATCAGTTAGGGTTTATGGCATGAGTAAGAGATCGAGTTGAGGTTATAGAGGGTAGTTACAGAGCAATTCAGACATGGAAGACATTGTTGTTTCCAGCATTGTAGAAGTAGGATATTTGTGATACATTTAGACTGTGAAACTTGTATGCATTTTTATTAGTGAAAGAAAAAGATCTCATCAATTGCACTTATCTGGTTTATAAGCTGTCTGTACATTGATTTCTTTTCGGTTACAAGTGAATGGATTCATTCAACCCTTCCACCGGTTGATTCTCTGAATCGGTGGAAAGGTCATGTATGTTAGTTTAGCTTGCATTTTGTTTTTCTATTTATGCATTTCATGTTTGGGAGATCAGTTGGTAGCATGCTATGAATCATCCTAGCATCCTCATGTGCTAGGGTTAGGAGGATAAATTTCTAAGTTTTGATCAAAAGGTGATCTGGCCCAATCATCATGTTTTCTGTGTGGAATTGTGAGGTTTTGTGAGTTTGTCTACAGTTAACGGATATACAGTATCTGCATGCGACATTACAGACAGTGTGCATCGCATTGATATCTGTGTGTATATCGCTATCCAGATCGGGTTATGAAACTTACAAAAATTGCATGTTTTGAATGCATCAGGATGATATAAGTCGGATATATACTTCCTGTGTATATCATCATCAGGATCATCTTTCGTGTGTATCCATCATCCGCATATCGCTATCGTATGTGGGAGTCAAAGTCACTTTTTGACTAAGGATAGGAGGAGGATATTATAGTTCGTCATCAGGATATTTGCAAATATCACCTGATGAAGATTTATCCTACTGACGTTAAGAGTTTCGGCATCGGCAGGAGTAATAGTGTCGGAGAGACTCTTTACGGCTTGGCCGATAGGAGAAGTGTTGCCGATAGGCAACTTGACCAATGAAGAGAGATAGCGGGGTGATATCAGACATCGGGGAAGTGCTTTTGAGTCAGGCCGATAAGTCAAGTCTGGCCGATCGGTATATGACTGATAAAACTATCGGGGTGACATTAGTCATCGGGGGTAAGTCAGTATCCCTTGGCCGATGAACAGTATCTTGCCGATAGGCGATAAAGTGGATGATACATATCGGTGTGAAGTGGAGATTGGCATGACCCTTTCCATAGGTGCCGATAGTGGTTTTCTTGCCGATAAGGAAGTGAACAGTGGTCAACAAGAGGATATTTTGTGTTCACCCGAAATGTGATGATGCTGACAGGCTTATAGGCATACATGCTGTATGTCAAGATTTTAACATGATAGTGGATTAATGGTTTTTCCATCCTGTTTGTAAGCTTTTGCTGCGTGGCTCTGCATCACACCCTGACAACAATCCCTAGCCTAGGTGAGTTAGGAATGTTTTAGAGTTTTATGTTGCTATTATTTTGGGTCCCAACACCACAGATAATGTTGTACAAGACTCTATACCTTTGAATGCACTTTTTGGTGATGATTGGGGTTCATTAGATTTTACTCCTTCCTTTACGGGGAATATAAACTTAATAACTCTAATCCTTACACATCAAAAGTCACATCGATCTCATCTAAGCATTCTTTGGAAACACCTAAGAAACCGAAAATCTCCTTGGTAAAAAACAAAGACAATACTCTTACTTATACTATAGATTATGAGACCTATGAGGCCACACCATCTTCTAAAGAGATGACATCCATCTATGGTTGAGGATTTAAAATCCTTTATAAAAATTGTGACTACATAGACAATGGTTGTGGTATAAATCAACAAGGAATCATAGTACCTCTACAAGTTGCTGGAATTAATTACATGACTGGTATTGGATATCATTCTTTGAAGCCCACCAAAGCTTATTGTCATCCTAAACTTAATGTTAATGTAATATCAACAAGACCAAAACTACACGCACTACAACCTGTGATGATAGAAATATCCCACTGAAATAGGTAAGTATTTCTAACCCTTCTTAGCCACCTTTGTCGTAGCGTACCTTTGCTCACTTACGTGGCCTCCTCTCATGTGTTGTGTTCCTCTATGTTGTGTTATATGTTATTTAGGTCTCTTTGGATGACCCTTGATACTCTTGTAAGGTCATGGATACAAGGAGACCACCTTTGTTGTGACCATTCTTCTATTTGTCTCTACATTCTTCCACTCTTCTCTCTCCTCTATTTTATTGTTGTGTGTTGTGCCTTGGGGGCATAGCATTGCAGAATCTGTCTTGGGGGCATCTTCCTACGTGGTGTTCCTAAGGAACTTGGTTCTCTTCTCTCATTTCTATTGTTTCCATTTCTTCAGTGATTCTACCTAGTTAGCAGATGACGAAAACAAATAAATACTGATAAGGACCATGTTGCCCTTCAACAAGTAAGAAAAAATGGACCCAGTCCATATATGAAGATGGGGTTGATATATATATTGGATGTTTGACTAGTAGAATCACTCCGTGTTGTGATTCATCTGGTACAAATCTCCTAACAAACCATTGCAACAATCTACTTCTATACACTTTGGATTGTTTTGTATCTCACCTTGTAGCTACACTTGGTCCTGAGATACCTGTAGTATCACCCAACGGTTATAGTTGGTTTAGAACCCACAAGTGTAGCCTTGGTCTTTGATGTGATCTAATATACATGCATAGCTTCTTTGAATTAATTTGGTTGTTATCTTAGAGTAAGATTTTTCTAAACAAAGCTTATATCTTGTTCATTTACTTAGCAAATGATATATATGTGTTTGTTGGAAGCATTCGGTGATCATAAAGCACATGTCACCTTTGGGGGCATGGGTTTTGTGGGAGTCCTTGTTTCCTTGTGTGTTTGATAAACTTTACCTTAAATGTGATTGCTCCCAACAAGCAGATTCAACCACTTTAAGTTGGGGGCATATATACTGACATCTGATTACTTTTACATTCACAAAGTGTGTTTGAAATCCCTCAGCACAAGGTGGGATGGTGTATCTCTTGAGCTAGTGTACATCCTTTTTAAAAGAAAAAGTCCCTCATCACAAGGCAGGATAATGTATCTCTTGAGCTAGTGTGTATCTTTTTATACAAAATCCCTTCTGCGGAAGGCAGGATGGTGCATCTCTTGAGCTATTCTTCTATACAAAGTCCTCTATGGAGGTGGGGTTGGATCTTGAGTCATTCACCTTTAAGCATATTTTTGGGGGTTGTGGTAGCATAGCTCAACCGTCAGGTGTGTTTGCAATGTGTTTTGGATGGTGGGACTTAGCAATAAGCTCCTTCCCATCACTCATGTTTGTCATATATAAGACTGCAATGTAGAAAAAGGGGGAAGATGGGATTGATGGTTAATTGTTAAGAGCTTTGTTTAGATCCTCCTTTCACTACATACATTCAAGGACATTAGAATCAAGCCAAGTCACAATAGTAAAGTGGACTTTAGCTACAGGTTCTTTTGTCTCTTGGAATGATAAGGAAATTTGGAAATTAATTATTGATGTGTTAATTTAAGCCCAATTATGCTCAAAACCCTAATTATGCAAAATCATAAACAAACAGATGAATCCTGACAAAAGATCACACACAAAGATGCTAAATGAAGGTTAGATACACACTAGATTTTGAAGTTTGTGATCCTAAAATGTTTGGGGTAAAGGGACTCGTGCCCAAGCCCAAGGTGGTATTTTTATTGAGGGTTTCTAGACCTTATCTATCACTGATTATCACTGTTTCAGAGATTTAAAGCTCTACAAACCTGGAAGGCAAAGGGACTAGCGCCCAAGCCCTGGAAGTGCTCTTCTCTATCTTTTTCTGCTAGATCTAGAATCCTTATGTCCTGCAACACTCCTCTACAACTCCACTCTATCAGATCCTGTACCCGTTACCTGCAATCACAAGAAATGGGTTGGGGGTTGCGGTATTTAGGAACTTGCCTCAGTCAAGCCTTGGAATGGCATTCAAGCCTTCCAACACCATTGTTAGATAGAGAGTGCATGTCCTTGATGGATAAAGGAAAAACCAATGATGAAATAGATTGATAAAAGAACAAATAGATATCACCCTGAAGGTGTAGCTCGCAAGGAGATGAAGATCTTTCACACCATGAGAAGATGATGCCAAATCTGCAATAACAACACAAATCTACTCTGTAACATAATGAATACCTTGAATTCTCTTTGCTCAATGATCATAAATTTGCCTAAAGTTCACAATCATCTTCTAGTTTACAAATAAAGTCCTAAACATGTTTATATATGCATTCCCGCTACAATTTCATAATTCAAACTTAAGATGCCGACAAGGAACACATTATAATGGTCATAAACCGTCATAAAAATTTGGGACCTTGCCAAAATAGGGTAGGACAAGGGCATGAGCATGCAAGCCCTAGGACCTATTTTAGGGTAGGGTTAAGCTTAGAGATGTCCCCTAAGTCCCATTTGTCATGGTTTTTAGGGCATTTTGTTCCAGGAGTCATTTCTAAGATGCATGATAAAAAACAAGGGATCTGAGAGCTATACTTAGGAGGTAAAAGTCCAAGGGGGACATTTTATGACATAACATTTAGCCCCCACTTTAATGTATGTATGACCCTATGACCCATACATGCATTAAAGTATGATCAAAACACATCAAACATGTCAAGCACATGAAGCTAGGGCATACACAAAGATTGAGGAACTATTTCTAGCCCCCAGTCTCAGGTAAGCCTTAGAAAAACACATCGCAGACATGCCAAACACAATGAAGATAGTAACAGGCACACAAAACATGGAGAAGATAGTATTGAAGACACACAAGATGTGATGAAGACATGAGAGAAGTCATGCAAAACACCATGAATACAATGATATATCATTTTCATAACATTTTCATATATATAGATGCATGGAAATAAAAATTACAATGCACAAAACCCAAGAATGTAGGGGGGACTCATCGCCATGCCTTTTACACTACACCAAGGGGAGAAAACACATGATACAAAACCCAAGTGTAGGGGGGACTCATCACCATGCCCTTTACACTACACAAGGGACAAACACGCCATACAAACCCAAGTGTAGGGGGACTCATTGCCGCACCCTTTACACTACACAAGGGACAAACACGCCATGCAAACCCAAGTGTAGGGGAGATTCATTGCCGTAACCTTTACACTACATAAGGGGAAAATACATGGAAGACACACGGAAGACATGAGCACCTATCGCATGCCATAGACATACTATACATCTTAAACATGGCAAACAAGGTGATGGAAGGATCTTATTTCTAAGTCCCACCATCTCAAACACACCATAGGCATACCTTATGGTTGGGCTTATGACACAACTGTTAAAAACATGCTTAAGGGAGGATTTCTCCCTGCCTCCTGATGAGGACTTTGTATAAAAGGATGTGCACTAGCTCAAGAGATACACTATCCTGCCTCGCGATGAGGGCTTTTGATAAAAAGGATGTAGTAATCTCGCCTCATAGAGATGGATTTTTTATTGCAATTGATATAAATATGTGCACTCACGGTGGAGATACATCCTGCCTTGCGGAGAGGGCTTACAAACATGCTTCATTAGTACCAAAATCATCAGACAACTTACCTTATATATGCCCCCACCTTAAGGTGGTTGATGTCGTGTACTGATATCAAGCACGTTAAGGTAGAGAGATAACACACAAGGGAACAAGAGCTTTTGTAAAGCCCATGCCCCCAAGGACACATGTTCTTACAATTGCCAAATGTTCCCACAAACACAATGATTATATATGCTAAGATAAACAAGATGGTTAGAAAATCTTACTCTAAGATAACAACCATATTACAACATGAAAGCTAATGCATGCAAACAATCACATCAAGAACCAAGGTTATACTATGGATTCAGAACTGAGTATAACCATTGGGCTCTACTACAAGTACCTCAGAATCGAGTGTAACACAAGACAAGATACAAGACAAAACAAAGTGCATGTAGTAGATGTATTGTAATGGTTTGTTATAAAGATAAGACAACATCAAATATCACACTGAGTGATTCTAATAGCCAAGCATTGGATATATAAATCAACCCCATCTTCATGTATGAACTAGGTCCGTTTTTGCTTGCTTGCTGAAGGGACACGCGGTTCGTATCGGTTAGTTTGTTTTTTGTCATCCGCCAACTAGGTAAAATCACTAGAAGAAGGTAAATAATAAAAGAGAGGGGAAAAAGTGTCTTAAGAACAATCACGTAGGAGGATGCCCCCAGGTCATCAACTGTAGCGCTATGCTACTAAGGCACAACACACAACAATAAAATAGAGGAGAAACAAGATAGAAGAATGATGAAATAAATAGAAGTATGGTTACAATAGAGGCAGGCTCCCAGTATCCTTGACCTTACAAGAGTATCAAGGGTCATCCCAAGAGGCCTAAACAAGACATAACACATCACAAGGGAACACAACATAGGAGAGGAGGCCACATAAACAAGCAACTAGGCTATGACAAAGGTGTCCACCAGAGTTAAAAATACTTACCTGGTGTACAACTGAACTAGCGGTTGTCATAGAGAAAATCATCTTCTTCCCAATCTCAAATATCAGAGGAGAGAGGTTCATAAGGTATGATTGCACAAATTTCACCTTTATCCTTAACTTCTTCATCTTTAAGCTCTTATTTGTTTGGTTCAATGTTAGGTGGTGGAATGTTTTCTTGTTGAGGTGTATTTTGTTGAGCGAAAGCTTGTCTTCTCTTCCTCCTTTCTGTTGCTTGCCTATTTCTTCATTGTTTATTAGTAATATTTTCAAAAGGATTCTCATGGTTTTCCATACTCTTTGACATTTCAGAGGAGAAAGCTGACACAAATTTGATTTGTTTTGATGCAGTGCTTTGTTCTTTATGATTATCTCCTGATCCTTGTAAGGATGATGGAGGAGGAACCTCAGCATAGAGTCCTGTACCTTTCAGTCTAGGAAGTTCTTCTAATGCGGGTTGTTCTTCAATTATAGAAGGTCTTGCCACTCTAGATAGTAATTTTGCTTTATATCGTCTATAGTCCAAGAAAAGTCTATCTCTTCATGGTTCAGGCTCTTCAATATGTCGTGGCCAAAAGTAGTCAAGATTAAAGTGCTTTTGAGTAACCATGGGCTACCATATATTATGATGAATAGTGTGCACTTGTCCATTTAAGGGAAATTTTAAGCATTTATGAATTATTGAGGGGACAACTTTCATAGCCTTGGGCCATGGGTGTTCTAGTTTATACGGAAGAGGTCAGAGTTAGGGATGACATCGAATAATTGTTCCACAGATTTCTCATTTACTATAACCAATAACGATATCTTCAAAAAGGTAGGCATAAAGGTTCCATTATGTGTCTTAATCATCAAATCTAATGGTTCATAAGAATCTTGTATCAAATAGTGTGAATAAAGGAACTTGTCCATAGCCACATTAGTCATGCAATTAGGATCTATAAGGGTTCCATGCATAGGAGTCTCCATTACCTTCAATGTGATGTAAAGGGGTCCTTCAATGTCTCTAATTGTTCTTTCATGAGGTGTAAATACTATTTCAGGTTCAGGGATCTTTCTTTTCGTGTAAGGTCTAGGAGGGAACCTAACATTGTTGTTGCGATTAGAGGCCATGTATGCAAGACTTTTTCACACACCTAAACACTTGTTTGATGGAAGCGGGTACTAAAAGACACATAGGGTCCACAATAAACAAAGTGGGTAGAATGAAAAAGTGCTACACAACAAGGCACTACAAGTGATTTGTAAGTTTGTTTGAAGGAGTGTATACAACCTTCAGTGTTGGAATACACAATGTCTAATTTAGCAAATATGCCAATTTTTCAAGTAAAAGTGTAAACTAATGCTAAATTTTCAAATGTACAACCAATGTATGTTTCCAAATGAATGTAATATCTAAAATTGAAGATGTTGATGACAAATGCAATGAAACAAAGCAAAACTATGCTTGTTTATGCACCTAAAATACTCATTTTTTTTTCACTTTTTTCAATGTAAAACTACCAAAAATGCAAATGTAAATGCGAATATGTATAATGCAACAAAACTACAGTCCAAAATCAGATTTGAAAGAGTGGTGAAAGGAGTAGAAAAATCTGAAACAAGATTTTAGCTACAAACCCTAGTTTTTCCCAAGACCAAGTTATATGAAAAATGCACAATTTCAAGCAAACCCTAGCAAAATAAAGTATGAAAATGCAAGGTAAATGATTATAGGATGATGAGTTGCTAAAATTTATGTCAGATCTGATGTAAATATCAGAGATTCAAATGATCTAGATACAATGCAATGAAGATAGTGCAAACTATGCCTAAATGCAAGCCTAGGATGCCTATTTTTTTCAAATTTTTCAATTTTTTATGCAAGATTTTCAAATGTAAGATGAAATATATGAAATGTATGAATGCAAATCTAATGTACAACAATCAACAAGATGTAGACACCCTAAAATGACCAAGTCATTGTACGACTTGCATTTCATCTAATTCTTCTAATCCCCTGCATTTCTATATTAATTGAATAATCTAATTATTTAATTAATTTCACCAAATTTCTTCTAAATCACATACTTCTGACATTAATTAAATAAATTCTCTTTATTTAATTAATTAAATAAAATTCCTCTATTATTCTTCCACAATTAAATAATTTTAATTATATAATTAGATAATTATCTTCGTTCCAAATCTCAAGTCTCCATTAATTAAATATAGCCCATTATTTAATTAATTCATCACAAATTCCCTCTTATCCAAACAATTAAATAATTCTTAATTATTTAATTAAATCAAATTCATTCTTCCAAATTTGAATAAATCAAATCAAATTTATTTAAATCCTATCAATCTACAAAAATAAAATAAATCAAATATTTTATTTATTCTTCCAAATCATGCACAACAATTAAATAAATTTATTTATTTAATTTGCTTTCTTATCTACAAATATCTTTCAAATCTTCTAAAAATAAGTCTTCTTCTCCATGCACATAAAATTAAATAATTTATTATTTAATTTCTCTCAAATCATGCAAAAGCAAATCTTAAGTTGAGTTATCTATTCACTCAACCTTATTTTTATCAATTTCTCTTAAATTAGAAAAAAACTTTCTAATTTATGAAAAGCATGTCTTATCTTTAGAAAAGAAAGTGTTTAACTCAAATAAAACAGCTTTTGTGTGACACTTGTCTTCTTCTTATTCATTGCACGTTCCTCAACTGTTCTCCTCTGTTGATTCTTCTGAATTATCTGGACCGTTGATCGATCTCTGTTGAAACCTATATAAACCCCCCTCATCTCCTTCACAAAGCCTATTCGATCACTTATTCTCAGGCATACTTAATAGCGCTTTGAGCATACATTGCATCAATTGAGAAACCTTACGATCTTTTGACATTGATCTTTGAGCACTACCCTTGCTTGTTGCAACTATGGTTTTGTAGCAATATTGAGCAATCCACATTCAATCCAAAGGGAACAATACGAATCTTGGTAAAAGCTTTCATGTTTCATTGATTTTTATTAATGGCTTTTATATAGATTGGTTCTCTTTATATTATTGGGTTTTTGATTTGTTTAGATTAATTGAGTCAATTTTCCTCATACACATTCTGGCATGCTTCCTGTGATTCCATTGTAGGGCATTTTGAAGAGAGTCGAGTGTCTACCCTCACAATCAAAGGCAAATCTATGGATTGTGCTGTTACAACTCATTGTGGTTGTGTCACCATTCGTGGTCCTACACCCAGTCTTGCAGCTCAATTTGATTATAATCTTGTTGAACATCTAGGGAAAACACCATCACAGATCTCTATCTTGGACCTTCTATGGTCATCCTTGCACATAGAGTAGTGCTAGAAAAGGCCCTCCAAGAGTCTTCGGTTCCTAACAACATTGCGGTCGCAGATTTCCAAGCTATAGTAGGTAACATTACTTCGCCCTATAATGTGGTCTTCTTTGAGAAAGATCTCCCATCCCACGATCCTTGTCGCAATGATGCCCTTCATATTGAGGTTCTCATCCATAAATGCAAAATCAAACATATACTCATAGATGGTGGTGCTGGCCTCAACATCTATTCTTTAAAGTTACTTAAGCAATTGGGATACTCTGAGGATCATGTCAACACTGATCAAAGTATTGCAATCAAGGGATATGATGATGCTGAATGCCCTTCAGAAGGTATTATCCACTTGCCTATACAACTAGGCCCTGTCATGCTTGAAACCAGGTGTCAAGTCCTTGATATTGAGCTGCCTTACAACATTATCCTAGGCCGGCCATGGATCCATACAATGAAAGATGTCCCCTCCACGTACCATCAATCTCTAAAGTTCCCCTTCAATGGTATGGAAATCACTATCCCAGGAGACCCCAATCCTTTTGAATTCTATCGTGTCTTGCAAGGCAGTTATAAGAATTGCAACCAAGTGCCTAACAATGCAAAGCCCTTGAATCCCCATTATATGTTGATCTTGAAACTCTGATACCAGCCTCCACAAGTGAACCTAACCCTATTCCTGCAATCAAAGCACACATCCATGATATAGGCTTTGGAACATATGATATCTCCAAATCTTATTGTGTAGGGCGGATGCCTCTATCTCCAAAATCTTACGGGCAACCACCCATTGCCAAAGTTGCCAAAAAAGCAGCTATTCCTCCCCCAACATTCCTAACCCAATTCCAACAGGGATGATTATTGGAGGAAGAAACTATTGAGGAGATTTCTTCTTGGCTCTATAAGGAGAAAGAACTAGTCACAATACTAGTCAAGCAATATGGCAATGGCTTAAGGATAGTAAAAAACATGGGCTACAAAGGCAAAGGTGGCCTTGGGAAACAGAATCAAGGAACTATGGAACCCATTGTTGTGACAAAGAAATTAGACAAGAAGGGTTTAGGATTTGGTAAGAAGGTACCATGTGCCTTGGACATCGAGTATATCCTCGACAAGGTGGCTAAAACTTTTCTCACCAATTCGATGTCTAATGAGGATATCATCGATGACTCTTCCCTCCATATGACCAACCTATTTGCAGAATCCTCCATTTTTACACTATCCTCCATATCCTTAACCTCCACCACAAACACCCAGAATGTAACACTTGTCTACCCTGAACTTATCGATTGGGACCAACAAGGGTCCCCCATTATAGATGTATTTCATAGATGGCACCCTTTAACAGACACAGAGTTCCTACGATAAGGCTGTTATCTTTCCTATCCAATCTATCCTGAGCAACCTCTTTGGCAAGAGAATATGTTGGCTATATGTTTACTTTGTAAGTCAGTCAATTTGTTTCATGGTTTATCTTTTGTTCCTTTTCCATTACCTATTCAAGGCTACCTTGATTTATCTATAATCTTGGTATGTTGTGATGCAATACGGATTGGGGGCATAGTCATTGCTTTTGTGTGCCATGTTTGATCTTTAGCATCTTTCTTAGCATTATATTTATCTTGTGTATGGTACGACCTAGCATCTTACATATTAATAATTCTTCTTGCATTTACATGTATTGAAGTTTATTTTATGTTCAAGACTATGGTTCATTCACATGTTCCAACAAGGTTATATTATGTCTAAAGGATCTAAGTTCAAACCGCTTGCTTGCAGAGTCAACATCCATGCACTCAGATATTATTGCACCTTGGTCTTTTATACCTTGGTGGTGAACTATCCATGTGCTATATCAAAAATAAGGATTGCTCTTTATATACAAGTGTGAAACCATTGCAACAAGCTCATTATTCACCCATTCGTTCGCCTATGGCCTTATATCATTTTCAGAACAAAGATCAATCAACAGTCTTTGTCTTCCATCTCCTCCTTTTCTTCTCTCTGGTGTTATCTGCAAAACCCACATGTTAGATATCACTAGTCATAAACATCTCTATCATCATACATCTATATCATCATACATCTCTATCATCATACATCTATAAGCATCATATACGCAATATACATCATCACATAAATCCATAATCATACATACATATCATCACATCCATGACATCAAGAAGTGCATATATACAAGTGAGAACATCAATGAGAAGAATAGATCATCATATATCTCATGTGAAGGTCATCATAAATATAAAATGTACGTGTCTACATCAATAGGCCATCTTTATACATTAATCTAGTACATCAAGGCTATCAAAAGCCCACAAAATATACATCAAGATGCACGTAGGCATCTGTCCAAAATGATACAAAATGATACAATGTACGTATATACATGCTCTAGCAGGTCGAGTTGCCCTCCTGTTGTGACCCCTGTCCTCCCCCTATGCTCAGTGCAGGTCCCCCTGCTGGTCCTCCTCCTCCCCCTGGTGGCACAAATGGTCCTCTCACTGAGGACAATGACTACCCTGTCCTGTGGGATCCAGATGCCCCGGATCTGCTCCTGTCTCTATAACTGGGTGCCTGCTAGGCTATTGGCACTGCACCTACGTAGAGCCCCCTGTAGTACCGAGCCTCTCTCCCAGTTGAGACTAACTCTCCCTACACGTGGATGAGCTCGCTGTATAAGGTCCTCTGATCTGCACCCAATGCATGACGTGCCTCATCTCTCTCTCACCTCACTCTGTGGAGTGTGGCCTTAGCTGTCAGCTATAGCTGTACCTCTACGTCTCTCTCCCTTGTCACCTTGACTAGCTGCTTGTCATCTGCTGCTGGTGCGGCTGGTAGCTGTACCGGTGCCTGTGCCTGTGCCTAGACCTGTGCTTATGCCTGGACCTATGCCTGTGCCTATACCTAGACCTATAGCTGTGCCTATGCATGTGCCAAAGCTGTCTGTGCTATTGCTGCTACCTGTGTCTATACCTAGGCTAGGGCCTCAGCCTGTCTCACCTCAGCCCTTGCTGCATCCATATCCCTCCTCAATCGTACCATCCGGAGCTCTAGTTGAGTCCTCCGAGCTATCTCCTCATGTAGCAGCCTCTCAGCCCTCTCCAAATCGGTCTCTACAGCTGGCTCCCCTCCTCTACCATCTCCACATCTGCCTGTTGGCCGCTGGCCTCTCCCACTACCTGTTGTCTGGCCGCTCTAGCCTATCGTCTAATTCGGGCCTCTACACCTGGGACTAGTACCTCCCCCACTGCCCCTGCCATACCTGGTGCAGTCAATCTCACCGGTCTGTGTGTCTACCAGTACCTGTCATACTCTGGCAGTGTACCTTGGTCTGCCAGTCCTGTGTCCCAATCCCATCTCACGGGGACAAGTCCCTGTACCTCTGCTAAAGCTGTCGCCACTGGAATCTCTGCATACCAGTCTTCAACCTCCCACCATGCCCTGGCATGTGTCGCCTCCCCCACTGGTAGCCCCTGTGGTAACCCAAACTGTCTCAGTACCTGCTCTGGCAGGTATCTCTCTATCGCATCTATTTGTCTCCCAAATAGATAATGAGCCTGTCTGCAATACATCAGCTGCTCATGCTCGTCCTCCCACTCCTCACATAGTAACCAGGGCCTCCGAACAAATAGGTCCATCTCGTCAATCTGCCGCCTCCAGTGGCTGACAGATCCCAACCTCTGATGTGTAATCACTCCCTCATATAGGAATGTGTATGGCTCTCCCCTATCATGATGGTGCTATTGCATGGGTTGAATCACTGGTATATGCTCCCATGCCCACACCTGTAGAAGAGTCACCCCTGCTGAGAGACTCCTGCCTCGCCTGTACACGTAGTGGTGCATATCATGGTACAACTGTCCTAGCACACATGGGCCCCATGCATACTAAATGCCATGTGTAAACATCCTGGATAATATAGTACCCCAGCCAACTGATAATCCCCTTGATCTCCTGTCTGGGCAGAGAAAGCTGCCAATCAAAGAAGATACTATCCACCTGATCCTATCGTAGAGTCTCGGGACGTCTGCCGACCGAATCTCTCCATTATCTATCCACAAATCATCAGTGCAAAATACCTCTACCATGCCTACCTCTCCCCACACCGGGTCAAAGTCCAATATCTCCCCATCAATCCGAATCATCAGGTTGCGATATACATCCTCCAAGGTCACTGTCGCCTCCCCTGTCGAAAAGTGAAACAAGCCTATCTCACTACGAAACCTCTCCACCACTGCTGTCACTAGGGCAAGATTCACCCTAATGTGTGTCAAGTGTGCAACATGCCATAATCTTGCGTGCTCTAGGAACGCGTCCTCCTCCCATGTCAGCTGTACTACCTCATGTGCTATCGGGTGGTGTCGCTCTCTCGACATCAACGGCGGCATAATCCTTTGCATCCATAAACAAACCACTTGTCAGTTCTTCTGTATCATATCCCCCAACTCCTATCTACTTCTTTTCTATCCAACCCCTTTTTTTAAGCTAGGGTAGTCAACCCTTCATTCAACCTTAACTAGGTTCCTCTTCTCAATGAACCAAAAGTGCTTTGTTTCAAGCTAAGGCGCTGTCCTGTTCTGCCAAAAGCACATTACTGCTTATGCTGTAGCGCTGAACTTCTTATACCAAAGGCAACTTGATTTACAAGAGCGCTTCACTCTACAGCCAAACACGCCTCACTGCACTACCAGCCACGACCTAATTTCTTGCTAAACATTCTGACCACACCTTACTTCCCCGCCAAACGCACTATACTGTATAACCAGAAGTGCTGCGGCTTTATACCAAATGTGCTGCGACGCGGAGCCCCAACACCAAAAGCACTTTGATTTTGCCAATAGCGCTGTACCTCCCTACCAGACACGCTGTGGTGTGCCAAAAGTGCCTTAACCGACTACCAATAGTGCCGCGATAGCCTAAAGCGCTTTTGGCTGACCTAATTGACCTCCCTAAACCTAGCCCTAAACTAAAATTAAAATGGGGTTTTTAGACACTTACCGCTGCTGGAGCTCTTGCTGGCCTCCTGTATGTCTGCACTAACTCCACCTGATGCATGTGCGCTGGAATCGGCATCTCTCCGCGTTGTCTGCTCCTTCCACTCAACCTAAGTTTGGAGGCTCTGCTCTCTAAATTTAGAAGCTCCTAGTGTGCAAATGAGGATTGTGGTCCCCATGGGCCCTATTTATAGCATCCCCCCCTGCATTTTTGTTCCTTCCCCCCCTTTTTTTGCTTTTTCTTCTTACTTCTTGCACACTCTTCTAGTCGAGCGTTAACCCAGTTCTTCTGTCGCTTCTCCGTCTTTCCGCTTGAGGGGGCATACGCTGGGGCAACTACCTACACTAGGGCATAAAAAAATAAAAAAATTGTATCATGTCTTCAATATTCATTGTCTTTGATGCAATGCTGTAAACTGCATTGCATCAAAGAGGGGCAAAATGTAGACACCCTAAAATGACCAAGTCATCGCACGACTTGCATTTCATCTAATTCTTCTAATCACCTGCATTTCTATATTAATTGAATAATCTAATTATTTAATTAATTTCACCAAACTTCTTCTAAATCACATACTTCTGACATGAATTAAATAAATTCTCTTTATTTAATTAATTAAATCAAATTCCTCTATTATTCTTCCACAATTAAATAATTTTAATTATTTAATTAGATAATTATCTTCATTCCAAATCTCAAGTCTCCATTAATTAAATATAGCCCATTATTTAATTAATTCATCACAAATTCCCTCTTATCCAAACAATTAAATAATTCTTAATTATTTAATTAAATCAAATTCATTCTTCCAAATTTGAATAAATCAAATCAAATTTATTTAAATCCTCTCAATCTACAAAAATAAAATAAATCAAATATTTTATTTATTCTTCCAAATCATGCACAACAATTAAATAAATTTATTTATTTAATTTGCTTTCTTATCTACAAATATCTTTCAAATCTTCTAAAAATAAGTCTTCTTCTCCATGCACACAAAATTAAATAATTTATTATTTAATTTCTCTCAAATCATGCAAAAGCAAATCTTAAGTTGAGTTATCTATTCACTCAACCTTGTTTTTATCAATTTCTCTTAAATTAGAAAAAAACTTTCTAATTTATGAAAAGCATGTCTTATCTTTAGAAAAAAAAGTGTTTAACTCAAATAAAACAACTTTTGTGTGACACTTGTCTTCTTCTTATTCGTTGCAGGTTCCTCAACTGTTTTCCTTTGTTGATTCTTCTGAATTATCTGGACCGTTGATCGATCTCTGTTGAAACCTATATAAACCCCCCCTCATCTCCTTCACAAAGCCTCTTCGATCACTTATTCTCAGGCAAACTTAATGGCACTTTGAGCATACATCGCATCAATTGAGCAACCTTATGATCTTTTGACATTGATCTTTGAGCACTACACTTGCTTGTTGCAACTATGGTTTCGCAGCAATATTGAGCAATTCACATTCAATCCAAAGGGAATAATACAAATCTCGGTAAAAGCTTTCATGTTTCATTGATTTTTATTAATGGCTTTTATTTAGATCAGTTCTCTTTATGTTATTGGGTTTTTGATTTGTTTAGATTAATTGAGTCAATTTTCCTCATACACACAAGATTCAATGTTCAGAAAAACACAGGTTCACCAAAATGTAATGTAGAAAAAGGTGTAAGATGGGATTGATGATTACTTGTTAAGAGCTTTGTTTAGATCCTCCTTTCACTACATACATTCAAGGACATTGGAATCGAGTCAAGTCACAACAGTGAAGTGGACTTTAGCTATAGGTTCTTTTGTCTCTAGGAATGATAAGGAAATTTGGAAATTGATTATTGATGTGTTAATTTAAGCCCAATTATGCTCAAAACCCTAATTATGCAAAATTGTAAACAAATAGATGAATCCCGACAAAAGATCACACATAGAGATGCTAAATGAAGGTTAGATATACACCAGATTTCAAAGTTTGGGATCATGAAATGTTAGGGGTATTTTTATTAAGGGTTTCTAGACCTTTTCTGCCACTGATTATCATTGTTCCAGAGATTTTAGGCTATGCAAACTTGGAGGGCAAAGAGACTAGTGCCCAAGCCCTGAAAGTGCTCTTCTCTACCTTTTTTTGCTAGATCCAAAATCCTTATGTCTTGCAACACTCCTTTGCAACTCCACTCTGTCAGATCCTGCACCTGTTACCTGCAATCACAAGAGAGGGGTTGGGGGTTGTGGTGTTTAGGAGCTTGCCTCAGTCAAGCCTCAGAATAGCATTCAAGCCTTCCAACACTATTGTTAGATAGAGAGTGTGTGTCCTTGATGGACAGAGGCAAAAATAATGATAGTATTGTTGCAAGTATGTGCCTAACCGGTGTTGTCATTGGTGTCAATTGTGCTCTTGTTTTAATACTTGCTTGTAATGAGTTAGATGTTTTGCATTGGCTTATATAAGTGTTGAAGATAATGAATAAGTATTCTTGATACTAAATTTTCAAGTGGTTTTAAGAAAATTTGCCCCTCCAGTGGAAACAATGTATTGAAGAGTATCTTTGTTTACAACAGAATAGTTTAGTAGATTGCTCCGTATTTCTTATGGAATGAATATCTCTATCTGTGGATTGGAAGTTAGTTAGAGACATGTCTAAAGTTGCTATGTTCCATGTTTGAGCCTCCTGTATGAAGATTTGAGTGAGTTATGTTCACCAGAGTGAAAACAACTTTTTTGTATATTTGGTGGTGATAGGGAGAATGTATTATTCTCCGCATTCCTCCGCATTTAAGTATTTCAATATGTGGTTCTGGAATCTAGTTTGTAATGATGATAAGTACCTTCAACTCAAATGGCTCATGATTTGGCAGTTTGCAAGTGATCTTTTCTATATGACAGTGGATAATAGTTATGTTCAAGTGTTCCTGATTGAAGAATCTTATGTATAAAGTGTTTAGAGGTTGTGCAGATGTTCTTGGTGATTACAATGTGCTTGTGGATGTCTCCTGATCATGTTCCTACCTTTGGATTGGTCCGGAAATAGAAATTTGGATCGTGGATGAAGACTATTCTTAGAAGACTTAGTGTTAACACCAGTCTTGGCTGACCTGGTTGTTTTCACTACTTGCGGAGATGCATTGAAGTTTGTGGAAGCATGTTGTCGTATGGAAGATTGCATTTGAGTCCCAACTAAGGCATAACATGATCCACATACATCTTTTCCTTAGCTAATTTTGTTTAGGTCCAGACCTATTTCTATATATGTTTGTAATGCTAACCTTGGAGATTGTTCCAATGGTCGATGAATGTAATGCCAACCTTGATGTACATTCCAATGTTGATGAATTGTATAAAAACATGTAATGAAGTTGCAAAAAGAGATCCGTGTGCAAAAATACGAAGATAAGTGAAAAGGTGTAAGAAGAGCATAGTAGAGGAGTTTTACTGTGCTTCAATAGAACTGAACTCAGGCACATAGTAGATGCTATCAAATCAGTTTGCCAACCCTTGGCAGTGAGCCACCCCTTGGCAATGAGCTGATCTTGGCAGTGAGCCTCAACATTTACAGTGAGCATTTTGGGCAGTGAGCCTCTATTTTTTGGTATTGTTATAGCATATTTATTTCTGTGGGCTAACACCCACCATGGTTTTTCCCTTATAGGGTTTTCCACATAAAAATTTGGTGTCTCATGTGTTGAATGTGTTATTGGGTTGAGCTTCTTGTTTCATGCTTTCATGGTTAAATCTTAATAATAGTGATTGAACATTTGATGTGTTGATATTCATAAGTGGTTAAAGTTTTTGAGACAATTGATTCACCCCCCACTCTTAGTTGTCTTGTGCATTTCAATAATTGGTATTAGAGCAAGGTTCCTCGAAAGTAAGCCTAATATTTTGAGGTGGATCTAGGATGGCACACAAAGATGACCTGCATCACAATTGCTTCCTGTGTGGTGAAATTGGTCACTATGCATCTAGTTGTCCAAAAAGAAACTTGAAAAGGAACGATGAAGAAAATAAGAGTAGAATGTCCAAAAGAACATATTATGATGTAGAAGACAATGAAGATGAAGATTAATTCTTCTCAAATTTAAAGAATGTCAAGTGCCATAACAAAGATTGTCCTGATCTAGAAGTTGAAAAGCAAACAAGAAGAAGCACACAGGATGAAGAAAAATCTTCCACTGAACTATTGGAATTGGTTCATACAAACCTTTGTGGTCCTAGTACTTTATGTTTTTTATTGATGACTATTCTAGAATGACTTGGGTCAGTTTTCTTAAAGAAAGATCAGAAGCCTAGATACATTTAAAGCTTTCAAAACAATGTTTTAAGATGAGTTGAATATGAAAATCAAATGTTTGAGTTCTGGCAAAGGAAAAGAGTTTACCTCCAATGAATTCAATATGTTCTGTAAGACTCGTGGAATAAAGAGACAATTATCTGACTCTAGAATGAATAGAGTGATGGAAACAAAGAACATGACTATTCAGGAAGCTGCAAAGACAATGATAGAGAAAGCTAATCTACCGGAAGAATATTGGAAAGAAGCTATACATACTGTTGTCTACATTCAAAATAGAGTTCAAGTCAAAGGTAATACTACTAAAAATCCTTATGAATTGTGGTATGGAAGAATTCCTACAGTGAAAAGCTTCAAAGTTTTTGGAAGCAAATGTTACATCAGAAGAGAAGAAGAAATAGGCAAGTTTGATGCTAGGTATGATGAAGGAATCTTTCTTGGTTATTCTACTAAGAGTGAGGTCTACAAATGCTACAATAAGAGATTGAGAAAAATCATTGAAAGTGCCAATGTCAAGTTTGATGAAAACATACAGATGTATGATGATGCACAAGAAGATTGTCAGTATAAAGTGAAAGGACATAGTGCTACTGAAGATCAAATAATTTTGGGTTTAAATGCCAAATTTGAATCTAAATCAATGACTGAAGTCTGCAATAATGTAAAATCCTTAGAAGATGAATTTCTATCCATTAATAGTTATGTACCCAAAACTGCTCATGAAAACCTTGAGAAATTAGAAGAAGAAAACTTGGACTTAAAGGAAAATATAACAGAAGCAAATGAATACATCAAAGAGTTAAGAAAGAAAATTAGGAAGCTTTAGCAAAGAATAAAAGTGGATGATGAAGAATTCAGATTAGCAAATAAAGAAAAAGAAAAAATTGAGAAATGTCTGAAAGATAAAACTAAAGACTGCATAAATCTTGTAGAAGAAGTTGTGGATTTGAAAGATGATCTAAAACATGCATGGGATCAATGAGACCAACTCAGTGTGAATGCTGCTAGATTTGATAAACTAATGGCAAGTCAGAAAAATCTTGATGACAAAGAAAGTAAAGGTTCTAGAGTAGGTCAAGAGAAGAATATGGAGGATAAGGAGGACAAAGGCAAATAGATTTAGGACCAAAGGAATAGATCAAGAAGACCTCCGGTCAAGCAGCCAAATGCTCAAAGGTACCCATCTTTCAATGGCTATTGTTTTAAATGCAATAAGTATGGTCGTAATGCTACTCAATGCATAAGCAAAATGAATCAAGATGTTCTATCTTTCTCTGGTCAGTGTTTCACATGCAATAAAGTTGGCCATAGAGCTATTGTATGCAAAAGTAAAGTGAGTCATAATTATATTAGGTGTTATACATGTTATAAGATGGGACATAATGCTAATGAGTGCAGAAGTCAAATGAGAAATGGCTATGGCAGGGATAGGATAGTTAAATCCTTCAGTGGCTACTATTATATATGCAACAAATTTGGACATAACCAATACAGATCCAGAGTGAAAGGAAGAAATACTAGCTAGAGAAATATTATGTGCTACAATTGTAATGGATTTGGACATACCTCTAAGTTTTGTAGAAGTAATAACATGAAGAAGGATACTCAAGGAAAATTGAAGAAACCAGTGGATAAGGTTGATCTGGCAGAAGTCAAGAAGAAGATGAACAAGGTTTGGGCCAAGAAGGAAGTGAATGAAGTCAAAGATGGGTCCGCACCAGACTCTGGTGTAGATACTTCCTCCGGGAAGTGAATTGGGTGCTTTGGTACAGAGCCTGGAGCTTTAATGAAAAATCTTTTCTCCCCTACCAAAGAATTGGTGTTGATTCCTTAGCATGAAAAGACAAGGTCAAGAATTAGCAACAATTAGGACAAAGATTGTGATTGTGAAGGATAAATGATGAGTTGTGCAAAGGAAAAGTCTGCTATGCAAAGAGAATTGATCAGAAAAGAAAATATATTATGAATTTTAGCTAAAATCAAGTTACAATGCTTCAATAATTTGGTCTACATTGATCTACTATTGAAAATATTTCTCCATGGTTCTGACATATGGTTATTAATCACTGGTTACATCTATAGTCAAAAATTTGTCTAATGTTGATAATTGGCTTGAGAGTAATGAGTAACAGAAGTTTGAGCTAACAGAACATAGTTGTCTTCAATACAAAGCAGTTTTCATGATGATTGGAAGTATTTGATGAACTTAGAGGCAAATGCACATGAATCAAATGAGTCTTCAAGAAAAAGATGAAGAATATATAGATTGAAGAAGGCCTTTTATGGACTAAAGCAAGCCCCAGAACTTGGTATGCAAGTCTAAGTATGTGAAAGAGTTGTTGAAGAAGTTTGGGATGAAGGACTCCAAACAAGTATGTACTCCCATGGTGACTGGCTGCAAGTTGAGAAAAACTGATGAATCACCTAAGACTGATCAGAAAGGGTACAAATCTATGATTGGAGGATTACTTTATCTAACTAGATCTGATATAATGCATGCAGTATGTCTTGTGGAAAGATTTCAAGAAGATCTTAGAGAGTCACATGTGATGGTAGTTAAGAGAATCTTGAGGTATTTGAAAGGCACATCAGATCATGGCTTATGGTCTCCAAAGGATAATGATTTCACTCTCAGTGCTTATATAGATGCAGATTGGGCTGGAGATGTTGATGACAGAAAAATTACAAGTGGAGGTGCTTTATTCTTGGGTAAGAGATTGGTTTCATGGCTGAGCAAGAAGCAAGATTCAATGTCCTTATCTACTATAGAAGCAGAGTATATTGTAGTAACATGTTGTTGTACTCAAGTGTTATGGATGAAGCAGACATTTAAGGACATAAGAGTTGTGTATGAAGATCCAATTGCAATCTTTTGTGACAATACAAATGCTATAAACATTTCAAAGAATCTAGTGATGCACTCAAGAACAAAGCATATATCTATAAGGTATCACTTTCTAAGATAAAAGGTGACAGAGAATGAAGTAAATATGGAATATATGTCTACAAAGGATAAAATTGTAGATATTTTAACCAAGCCTCATCCTAAGGATACTTTTGAGTATCTTAGAGAAAAGTTAGGGGTTATTACACCTCCTTCTCTGAACTAAGATGCATAGGAATACATCAGTCCAGTGGTGCCCAAAGCCTCATTTTTTTAATCTAGATTGATGTTTTTAGAGCTACCTCTTAGGGGGAGTAGCTAGATGTTACTAACATGAGTTCCTGATTAAGAGGAGTGAGTGTTATAGTGTTGATGAAAGAACAATTTCAGTTTGATCAAAGCAGCAGAGTGCAAGTATGTGCCCTTTGCCATTGATGTCAAAGGGGGAGAGAAATCATGTGAAAAAATCAAGGGGAGAAAGAGTGTAGATGTGTAAAAAGAAAGGGGAAGTATCTTGTCTTGATGATCTTTATAGTTTTTCACATCATATGTCGCCATCAATGACAAAGGGGGAGATTGTTGCAAGTATGTGCCTAACCGGTGTTGTCATTGATGTCAACATATTTGTGTTGTCATTGGTGTCAACTATGCTCTTATTTTGATACTTTCTTGTAATGAGTTAGATACTTTGCATTGGCTTATATAAGTGTTGAAGATAATGAATAAGTATTCCTGATACTAAATTTTGAAGTGCTTTTGAGAAAATTTGCCCCTCCAGTGGAAACAGTGTATTGAAGAGTATCTTTGTTTACAGCAGAATAGTTCAGTAGATTGTTCCACATTTCTTGTAGAATGAATATCTCTATCTATGGATTGGAAGTTAGTTAGAGACATGTCTGAAGTTTCTATGTTCCATGTTTGAGCCTCCTGTATGAAGATTTGAGTGAGTTATGTTCACCAGAGTCAAAACTGCTTTTTTTTTTTGTATATTTGGTGGTGACAGCGAGAATGTATATGGTCCGCATTCCTCCGCATTTCAGTATTTCAATCTGTGGTTCTAGAATCTAGTTTGTAATGATGATAAGTACCTTCAACTCAAATGGCTCATAATTTGGTGGTCCACAAGTGATCTTTTCTATATGACAGTGGATAACAATTATGTTCAAGTGTTCCTGATTGAAGAATCTTATGAATAAAGTGTTTAGAGGTTGTGCAGATGTTCTTGGTGATTACAATGTGCTTATGGATGTCTCCTGATCATGCTCCTACCTTCAGATTGGTCTGCAAAGAGAAATTTGGATAGTGGATGAAGACTGCTCTTAGAAGACTTAGTGTTAACACTAGTCTTGGCCGACCTGGTTATTTTCACTACTTGGGAAGATGCATTAAAGTTTGTGAAAGCATGTTGTAGCATGGAAGATTACATTTGAGTCCCAGCTAAGGCATAACATGATCCACATACATCTTTTCCTTAGCTAATTTTGTTTAGGTCCAGACCTATTTCTATATATGTTTGTAATGCTGACCTTGGAGATTGTTCTAATGGTTGATGAATGTAATGTTGACCTTGATGTACATTCCAAGGTTGATGAATTCTATAAAAACATGTAATGAAGTTGTGAAAAAGAGAACCATGTGTGAAAATGTGAAGATAAGTGAAAAGGTGTAACAAGAACAGAGCAGGGGAGTTTTACTATGCTTCAATGGAACTGAACTCAAGCATAGAGTAGATGCTATCAAATTAGTTCACCAACCCTTGGCAGTGAGCCACCCCTTGGCAGTGAGCCAATCTTGGCAGTGAGCCCCAACATTTGCAGTGAGCATTTTAGGTAGTGAGCCTCTATTTTTTGGTATTGTTATAACATATTTATTTCTGTGGGCTAACACCCACCCTAGTTTTTCCCTTATAGGGTTTTACACATAAAAATATGGTGTCTCATGTGTAGAGCTTCTTGTTTCATGCTTTCATGATTAAATCTTAATAACAATGATTGAACATTTGATGTGTTGATATTCATAAGTGGTTAATGTTTTTGAGACAACTGATTCATCCCCCCTCTTAGTTGTCTTGTGCATTTCAATAGAAATAGATTGATAAAATCAGAATTAGATATCACCTCAGAGGTGTAGCTCTCAAGGAGATGAAGATCTTTCACACCATGAGAAGATGAAGCCAAATCTGCAATAACAACACAAATCTGCTCTGCAACACAATGAAAGCCTTGAATGCTCTTTGCTCGATGATCATAAATTTGCCTAAAGCTCACAATCATCTTCTAGTTTACAAATAAAGTCATAAACATGTTTATATATGCATTCCCGCTACAATTTCATAATTCAAACTTAAGATGCCGACAAGGAACACCTTATAACGGTCATAAACTGTCATGAAAGTTTGGGACCCCACCAAAATAGGACAGGACAAGGGTGCAAGCGCCCAAGCCCTGGGACCTATTTTGTGGTAGGGTTAATCTCAAAGATGTCCCCTAAGTCCCATTTGTCATGGGTTTCAGGGCATTTTGTTCCAGTAGTAATTTCTAAGATGCATGATAGAAAATAATGGACCCAGGAGCTAAACTTAGGAGGTAAAAGTCCAAGGGGGACATTTTATGACATAACAAAGATGTATAGTGTGTCGATGACATGCTATGTGGTGCTTGTGTATTCTGTGTGTCTTTTGTGCATGTCTTGTGTCTTTTACGTGTTTTAAACGTGTCTTGCATGTTTTTGATGGTGGCACATAGTGATGAGCTCCCTCTCCATCTGTTAGATATAAATGTATTTTCTTAATCATGTCTTCTCTTTATGTATGCTTCGTGTATTGTATGTTTGCTCTTATGTCTTCTTCATGTATTGTGTCCTTCACTATATTCTCCATGTTTACATTCTTCTTACTTCTTCATTGTGTCGTGTGTGTCCTCCATGTGTTTTCTAGTGCTTACCTGAGATTAGGGGCTAGAGATAGTCCTTCAACCTTTAGGTATGCCTTGGCTCTATGTGCTTGGTGTGTTTGATGTGTTTTTGTACTTCGACCATACTTTAATGCATGTATGGAATCGTAAGATCATACATACATTAAAGTGGGGGCTAAATGTTATGGAGTAAAAAGTAACCTCATGCCTTTTTACCTCCTAGTATAGCTCCTAAGTCCCCGTGTTTACATTATGCAAGCTTAATACTTATCATGGAGCAATTTCCCTTGAAACCCATGTCAAATGGGACCAAGGGGTCCATCCTAAATGTTTAAACATGACCAAAAATGGCCTTGGGACTTGGGCACCCACGCCCAAGTCTGGCCTAATTTGTCAGCATTAAAATAATTGTGTGTTAGCTTGGGCCCTCTCAAAAGGTTTCCCTTTGTCAGCCTATTCAATTCAAATTATGAATGTTAGTGGGAAAGCATATATAAACAAGTTTAGGACTTCATTTTACACCTAGATGGATAATGTGAACTTGTGATATTGAGCTAAGGGATTTCAAGGTATCCATTGTGTTGCAGAGCAGAATTGTGTTGTTATTATGTTTTCTTTGTTACAGAATTGGCTTCATCAATCTATCTCCTAATGATTTGAAGGATCTTGATCTCCATGAGGGCTTCACCTCTAAGGTGACATCTATTTGTGTTTTAATCAATCTATTTCATCATTGGATTTGGTCTCTACCCTCCTTGGGCACGCAATCCATCTAACAACAGTGTTGGAAGGCTTGAATGTCATTCCAGGGCTTGACCAAGGAAAGCTCCTAAACACCACAACCCCCAAACCCCTCTTTGTGATTCCAAGTTACAGGTGTGGGATTTGGAGAATTGCAGGTACAGAGAAGCAATTCAGAGGATAAGGATTTGGGATCTAAAGAAAAGTTATTGATATTCACACCTACTGGACTAGAGCACCTGCCCCGTAGTCCTCCCATCAGGATTTTCCCCAAACTCAAGAACAAGTTACAATTTGACACTGCTCACTACTCTGGATCTACAGAAATATTTCCCTATCAGACTTGGGTTCCTACCCCGTAGTCTACAAAGTCTTCAATTCTAGAAATACAACTTCTGGTAAGTTTTTGATCCTTGCTAAATGCCTTCTTCTTTGATTGTTTGTAACATTCTATTTGTTTGTACCTGATTGCATTGTAATTACGGTTTGATGCTTATTCAAATTAGGATTTGAAAAATCTCTCCATCTAATCTATCTTTCCATATCATTCCTAAGTACACCAACCTATAGTTAAGTCCTCATTCATCTATAGTGAATTGGCTCAATTATTGTCCTTGAATGTTAGTGTGAAAGGAGGGTTTGATTTGATAGATCTTAACACTATCCACCATCTTCCCACTTTTCATATCTAACACTTACCTGCACCTTTCTTTAAATTTCTTACAAAGTTTGCCTCTTCTTCCTTAGATCCACTTCTTGGATTAGATACTTCTTCTTTCTTTGTAGCTTTGAAGGCAACTTCCTTTTTAGATGTGTCTTTTCTTGCCTTTCTCATCTCATAGGCAGTGAGGGAACCAAATAGTTCATCCATTGTGATTTATTCAAATCTCTACCTTCTTCAATAGTAGAGACCTTTGAATCATATCTTTGAGGGAGTGATCTAAGTACTTTATTAACAATCATTGAATCATTTAATTCTTCACCAATACCTCTAATCGCATTTACAATTTCATCTATTCAGAGTAGATAGTCAGCTATGTTTTCTTCTTCTTCTATCTTTAGATTTTCAAATTTACCCTTGAAGGTTTGCAGTTTGGCTTGTTTTACCTTGTTATCTCCTTCATAGAGTTTATGGAGCTTTTTCCATATGTCTTTAGCCATCTTGCACTGCATTACTTTGAGAAACTCTATGTTCCTTAGACCACACAAGATGGCATTCTTTGCCTTAGAGTTGTTCTAACATTCTTTCTTGCCAGCCTGATCTATTGGAGGAGTTACAAGAATAGTATAACCATCCATAACAGATTGCCAAACATCAAACCCCAATGAATTCAAATAGGCTTCCATCCTTATACTCTAGAAAGCATAGTTAGATGCATCAAAGATGTTGGGAATTAAGGTGTCTCAACTTTGGTAAGTCCTTGCATTTATTTATTGTATGTATTTATTTATTGCCTATTATGTCATCTTGTGGGAGTTGGCATGGTGATGTGTCATCCTACATGGAAGGTGACAACATGTAATTTTTGTCCATCCCACTTAGTGGTAGAGGTATTTTTCCATGTGTCTACACTTTGAATAGTGTGTAAGGGAATTTTGACCGAAATGGTTATGATAGATTCTTATGATAGAATCTATGACGTGTAAGAGTCGTAAATAGAAGATATTATGACATGTGAAGACATGTGTCACAAGGCATCTTGGAAGAAGGCATCTTTGGTCTCCCCAAGGAGGGTTATGACATGTTGCAAGAGAATATGCTATTTTTAGTTAGTGTATGACAAATTCTCTTACAACTATAAGATATGACAGTTATGACAGATTTTATGACAGTCGTAAGAGCATCTGTCATTGCCCAACTTGGGAATAGGTGACCATATTGGGATGGGGTGTTATGACAAGTGTCCTTAGGTGTGGTTTTTGCACCATGAGGCCATGTTGGACGCCCATCTCAAGGAAAGCTTATTTTTGTCTTGTAAACTTCTATTTAAGGAAGTGCTTTGAGAGGAGATGTTTTTATGTGATTGATAGGTACTGTTATGCTACCAAATTATCTCCAGATATGAGTGTCAAAGACTCCTGCAAGAGCATTGGCTCTGTAACTGTATTACAAACCTCCTTTTTTAGATAATATATTTGAGCTGTGTTTTGGAGTGTGGGGTTTTTCACCCGTAAGGGTTTTCCCCACGTATATCTTATCTCTCTCTTCTTCTGTCTTACATTCTTGTGTTGTGTATTGCTATAATATCTCTATTATTGGATTAATAACTCTATAATTGTAAAGGTTGAAAAGAATTTGCACTCATCTCTCCTCATTAGATTAGTGTAGGAAGTGATTTCTGCACACCTAGCTTCCTTTCAGTTGGTATCAGACCTTGATCACCTTTGGTCCTAGTTGTTGGGTAGGGGTTTTTAAGCTGATCTTAGATTGAATGGGAGTTTGTACAGAGTATTCTATAATCTTGTTGCAGGAAAAGAGATGGAAGGCACATTTGGAAGATTAGAGGTGGAGAAATTCAATGGCACAAATTTTGAGTTATGGAACTTAAGATGGAAGACATGCTTGTTGATTGTGACCTATGGGAAACCATATCTGGTGTAAAACCAACTGCAATGGCATAAAATGGTTAGGATCTCAAAGATCAGAAGGCTAAGGGTCTCATAAGACTCAATCTAGCTAATTTTGTTGTGCTAAATGTCCATGAGGAGAAGACCACGAAAGACCCTTGGAAGAAATTGGGAGATGTTTATCAGGCCAAATCCCTGGTGAACAAGCTTTTTCTGAGAAAGAAGTTGTATTCTCCTAGGATGGAGGATGGAGGATCTATTGCAAATCACCTAAATGCTTTCAACATGTTAGTTGCACAGTTGACATTCGTTGGTGTAAAGATGGAGGAGGAGGATTGTTGTATGACCTTGCTTTGTTCTTTTCCAGACTCATGGGATCATCTTGTTTGAAGTGGTATCTTTGTTGTTATCTGAAGAGATGCAGAGAAAGTCTTCTGAAGCATCCAAAGAGGCTCTTGCAATTCATGGAAGACCCAAGGAGAAAGGGAAGAAAAAGGACAAGAAAGCTGAGAAGGGTAGGTCCAAATCCCATGGGAGATCCAAATCTCCTGGAAAGTCCAAGGCTCTTTGTTGGAACTATCAAAAAACTAGGCATTTATGAAAGGAATGCAAAGAGGAAAAGAAAAAGAAGAAGAAGAATGCCCCAGACTCAGATTCTGACAAGTCACAAGAAGATGATGATGCCTTCATCGTAGCCCCAGCCACCCATGCATTTGATGACGTGTGGTTGATTGATTCTGGTGCATCATTCCACATGACCTTGCATCAAATCTAGTTCATGAAGTATGAAGAGTTCAATGGTGGAAGAGTGTACCTAGGTGACGATTCTCATCTAATGATAGTTGGTTGTCAAAGAGTCTCAATCTGATTCCTTGATGGACGAGTGAAGGGGATCACTGGGGTTATGCACATCCTAGGCTTGGCACAAAACCTACTTTCTATAAGTATGTTAAATGATGCAGGTGTGCGGGTTGTCTTTTCAAAGGATGGATGCAAGATGACTAGAGGATCTATGGTGCTTGCAAAGGGTACTCGGAGAGGTACTTTGTTTTAGCTGGAGGCATGCACATCATAGTGCAATACTTCTTCTGACTCAAAGAAAAGAGCTACAGTCACTTCATCCCCACCATCTAAACTAGCAGTGAATAAATCTATTGTAACAAATTCTTATTGTAGTGCATCTTGGGTACCCAAGGGTGCTCATGCTTTGGAAGTTAAGCTTCTTGCTGAAAAGACAATGTTATGACATATGAGATTTGGCCACATTCATGAGAAAGGTCTTAGAACCCTGAAAATAAAAACCTCATTGAGGGGTTAAATGATTGTAATCTTGAGTTTGACTTTTGCTAACATTGTATATATGGAAAGTAAAACCATGTTCCGTCTTACTCTAGTTCTCACAAGTCTTCTAGTGTATTGGATCTTATTCATTCTGATGTGTTTGGTCCTGTTAGTGTTCCTTCAATTTCCAAATCTGTATATTTTGTATCTTTCATAGATGATTACAGTAGAAGGACATGGATTTATTTTCTCAGAAGCAAGATTGAAGTCTTTAGTCGGTTCAAAGAGTTTAAAAATTTTGTTGAGAATTAGACTAGTAACAAGATTAGGTGTTTGAGAACTGACAATGGTGGTGAGTTTTGTTCGATAGAGTTTGATAAGTTCTGTAAAGAGCAAGGGATTGAAAGACATAAGACAACTCCATACACCCCGCAGCAAAATGGAGTTGCAGACAAGATGAACAAGACATTGATGGAGAAGGCTAGGAGTATGCTTAGTGGAGCAAGCCTTGAACAAAAGTTTTGGGCTGAAGCTGTAGCCACTGCTTGCTACCTAGTAAACAAGTCTCCTATATCAGCTCTTGTTGGTAAGACACCTATGGAGGTGTGGTCTAGTAAGAAGCCTTCAGTTAGACATCTTCGTGTTTTTGGTTGTGAGGCATATGTACATGTGCCTAGGGAGAAACGGTCTAAATTGGAGAACATGGATGTTAAGTGTATTTTCATTGGCTATGGTGTTGGTGTGAAAGGATACAAACTTTGGGATCCTGTGGCTGAAAAAGTGTTGTATAGAAGAAGTGTTATTTTCAAAGAGCTAACACCTTATCCTATTGTTCTACAGCCAGAAGAAACAAAAAAGAAAGAGGATGTGGTTTTGTTTCCTTGTACCCCTAAGAAGACTGAACCGATGGAGCTTGTGAGACTTGATGATGAGGAGAGATCTAGCAGCTCTGAAAGCTCAGAAGAAGAAGAAGAACCTCAACCTCATCTATTGAGGAGGTCTACATGAACAAGGAAGCAACCTGATAGGTTTGGTTATTCATTGTTTGATTCTAGTTGTGATTTTTCCTTGCTTACTAACACTGATGAGCCTAGAACTGTGACAAAGGCTATGGGCATGAGAAATGTAGGTTCCTGGAAGGAGGCCATGGAAGATGAGATGGCTTCTTTGGAGAAGAATAAAACATGGGACTTGGTGCCTTTGCCTAAAGGACAGAAACTTGTTGGATACAAATGGGTGTTCAAGAAGAAATTTGATGCAGATGGCAGTGTTGAAAAGTATAAGGCCAGATTGGTTGCGAAGGGGTATCCACAAGTGGAGGGAATTGATTATGGTGAAATTTTCTCTCCTATTGCAATGCTGACATCTATTCGGTTCCTGTTATCTCTTACCGCAACTTATGACTTAGAGGTGGAGTAGAAGGATGTGAAAACAACTTTCCTTCATGGTGATTTGGAGGAAGAGATTTACATGTCACAACCAGACAATTACATAGAGAAAGGTAAAGAAAATTTGGTTTGCAAATTGAAAAAGTCTTTGTATGGTTTGAAGCAGTCTCCTAGGATGTCGTACTTGAAGTTTGATGCCTTTGTGTTGTTAGTTGAATTTTTGAGATTGAAATTAGATCATTGTGTGTATTATAAGTTTGACAATGATCGTATTCTCATTATTGCATTGTATGTTGATGATATGTTGTTAATTAGGAATGGTAAGAATATGATTTTTGATTTGAAGTCTCAGTTGTCAGCATAGTTTGAGATGAAAAATCTACGGGCATCCAGGTACATTCTGGGAATGGAAATCAGAAGAGATAGAGCTAAAAGAAAACTTTGGTTAAGCTAGAGTAAGTATGTGAAGACCGTGTTGGATAGAATTAGCATGGCATATTGTAGACCATTGTGTGTTCTTGTTTCTTTGGGGACAAAGTTGTCTGTTAATGATTGTCTAAAATCTCCTAGTGAGGTGGAGGACATAAGCAGAGTACCTTATGCTAGTGTTGTTAGCAGTTTAATGTATGCTATGGTCTACACAAGGCCAGACATTGCCCAAGTAGTAGCAGTCCTTAGTCGATTTATGGCTAATCCTGGATGGGTACATTGGGATGCAGTAAAGAGAGTGTTCAAATATTTGAGGGGTAATTTTGAGTATTCCATATGCTATCATGGTAATTCTACAGGACCTCCGCATTTAGTTTGTATTCATGGATTCATGGATTCTGATTGAGTGGGTGATAATGACAGCAGGAGATCCACTAGTGCTTATGTGTTTACTATGTTCGGTGGTGCAATTAATTGGATGAGTCAACAACAACCTATGGTTGCTTTGTCCATGACAGAAGCTGAGTATATGGTAGTAACTCATGCTTGTAAGGAAGCTAGTTGGCTTAAGAGATTGTGTTCAGATATTGGTGTTGATGCAGGACAAATTATGATTTGTTGTGACAGTTAGAGTGCGATTTGCCTAGCAAAGAATCCAGCTTTCCATGCCAGAACAAAGCATATTGATGTATAATTTCACTTTGTGTGAGACATGCTAGAGGATGGGAAGGTGAATTTGGAGAAGGTAAACACTTTGAAGAATGTTGCAGATGCATTGACAAAACCAGTGGGCACATAGAAGTTAAATCTTGTTATTTCTATTAGCTCTTACAAGGTGTTCAACAAGTGGGAGAATGTTGGGAATTAAGGTGTCTCAACCTTGGTAATTCCTTGCATTTATTTATTATATGTATTTATTTATTGCCTATTATGTAATTAGGATGCAAATCATATTTTGTAATCTTGTGGGAGTTGGCACAGTGATGTGTCATCCTACGTGGAAGGTGACAACATGTATTTTTTGTCCTCACATGAGGAGATAGGCATCCCACTTAGTGGTAGAGGTATTTTACCATGTGTCTGCACTTTGAATAGTAGGGGTATTTTGACCGAAATGGTTATGACAGATTCCTATGACAGAATCTATGATGCGTAAGAGTCGTAAATAAAAGATACTATGATAGGTGAAGACATGTGTGGTGCAGGAGCACCTTGACAAATTGATGCTTTCATAGGAATTTGATTGAACTTTGATGATTCAACAATGTAATGAGATAAATTAAGTCATTTTTCCTTTTATTAAAGTCACTAAGAGAGGTCTAAGTTCAAATTTGTGTAGATGATGCAAAATTGTAAAGTTGCAAATGATGCAAACTTGGAATATGAAAGGTCATTTTGGTTCTAGGCATTGATAGGCAGTTAGAAATCAGTTGGAATGTGAGGAGTCATGATGTAATGCCTTTAAAAGGCCTTGTATCCATTTGTGAAGGCAGAGGGGAGAAGGTTGGAGAATGTGGGTTGTTACATTTTGATGTGATATCAATAAAAGCTACCCTTGTTTCTGCATTTCTGAATGTTAAACTGCTGTTTTAGAGATTGGTACAGATTTGTACAGATTTTGTATGACTAGAATGTGGTATGGCTAGAAAGAGTATTGAGTCTACTTTCCATTTCTTTTTGTTGCATCAAATTTCATTAAGATTTGAATAAGTTATGGCATTTTTATTGAGGGTAGATCTGCAGAGTTTAATTTTCTAAAAATGTAGTTTGAAAATATGCATGGTACGGCTTGGTACAGCCTCACATTGATGCATATAATAAATGGATGGAAAGATATATGTTTCTAGTTTACAATTATTTTGGTTTGGTATAATTTCATTAAGTTTTGTGAGAGATATTGCATTTTTGGTGAGGGCAGGTCTGAACGCTGCCTAGGGTTTGCAATTTTGGAAAAAAAATCATATCCTTCTCCCCTACCATTGGATCTTTATGAAAATTGGAGGAAAAATATGTATTAATATTCTCTTCAACCTGACCAAAGTAATTGGATTAGTTCTTTGATTTGTTAATGTTATTGAGGATAGTTTTGGTCCTCCTACCTCTGCATCAAATTGGTATCAGAGCTAGCAAAAGCTCTGGGAGGAGATGTTGTATTTATTCCTGTCACTGAGAAGGCAGGTAAAGCTAAAGAGTTTGTTGGTGACCTTTGTTTTTGTTGCTGAGTTGTTTGGTTGCAGGTGCTTATCCATCTAGCTGCAGGAGGATGTTTTCTGAGGTTGTGTGTGTGGGCAAACAAGATGAGGTTTGTCATGACCATTCCCTAATAGAGATTAGACTGAATAAGGGTGCAGAGAGACCACTGAGAAGAGAGTGGTAGGTGCATCACTAGGGTCTGTTGTTGGGTGAGATGAATGGTTTGGTGAGTTGGTGTTGTGGAGCAATGAGAGAGATGGATATCTGACTGAAGAAGCACTTGATGTTGCAACTTGAAGAGTACTCCACTGATGGGAGTAGAAGGAGCCTGAAGAAGCTCTAAAGATGATGGTAGTTCAGATTTTGTTGGTTGGTTGGTCACCTTTCTATTTGATGTGAAGATTTGAAACCTGAAGCTAAAGATGAAGAGACAGACAGAGATGTAGGAAAAGGTAGTTTTGTTTTAGCAGATACATTTCCAAGGGACTTGGAAATCTTTGTTGGTTGGTTGTATGGTGCAGGAGCACCTTGACAAATTGATGCTTTCATAGGAATTTGATTGAACTTTGATGATTCAATAATGTAATGAGATAAATTAAGTCATTTTTCCTTTTATTAAAGTCACTAAAAGAGGTCTAAGTTCAAATTTGTGTAGATGATGCAAAATTGTAAAGTTGCAAATGATGCAAACTTGGAATATGAAAGGTCATTTTGGTTCTAGGCATTGATAGGTAGTTAGAAATCAGTTGGAATGTGAGGAGTCATGATGTAATGCCTTTAAAAGGCCTTGTATCCATTTGTGAAGGCAGAGGGGAGAAGGTTGGAGAATGTGGGTTGTTACATTTTGATGTGATATCAATAAAAGATACCCTTGTTTCTGCATTTCTGAATGTTAAACTGCTGTTTTAGAGATTGGTACAGATTTGTACAGATTTTGTATGACCAGAATGTGGTATGGCTGGAAAGAGAATTGAGTCTACTTTCCATTTATTTTTGTTGCATCAAATTTTATTAAGATTTGAATAAGTTATGACATTTTTATTGAGGGTAGGTTTGCAGAGTTTAATTTTCTGAAAATGTAGTTTGAAAATATGCATGGTACGGCCTGGTACAGCCTCACATTGATGCATATAATAGATGGATGGAAAGATATATGTTTCTAGTTTACAATTATTTTGGTTTGGTATAATTTCATTAATTTTTGTGAGAGATATTGCATTTTTGGTGAGGGCAGGTCTGAACGCTGCCTAGGGTTTGCAATTTTGGAAAAAAAATCATATCCTTCTCCCCTACCATTGGATCTTTATGAAAATTGGAGGAAAAATATGTATTAATGTTCTCTTCAACCTGACCAAAGTAATTGGATTAGTTCTTTGATTTGTTAATGTTATTGAGGATAGTTTTGGTCCTCCTACCTCTGCATCAATGTGTCAAAAGGCATCTTGGAAGAAGGCATCTTTGGGTGCCCCAAGGAGGGTTATGACATGTTGTAAGAGAATATGCTATTTTTAGTCAGTGTATGACAGATTCTCTTACAACTGTAAGATATGACAGTTATGATAGATTTTATGACAGTCGTAAGAGTCATAAGAGCATCTGTCATTGCCCAACTTGGGAATAGGTGACCATATTGGGATAAGGTGTTATAACAAGTGTTATGACCATGCTACGATGTTGGACAAGTGTCCTTAGGCATGGGTTTTGGGCCATGAGGCCATGTTGGACGCCCATCTCAAGGAAATCTTATTTTTGGCTTGTAAACTTCTATTTAAGCAAGTGCTTTGAGAGGAGATGTTTTTATGTGATTGATAGGTACTATTATGCTGCCAGATTATCTGCAGATACGAGTGTCAAAGACTCTTGCAAGAGCATTGGCTCTGCAACTATATTGTAAACCTCATTGTTTAGATAATACATTTGAGCTGTGTTTTGGAGTGTGGGGTTTTTCACCCGTAAGGGTTTTCCCCACATATATCTTATCTCTCTCTTCTTCTGTCTTACATTCTTGTGTTGTGTATTGCTGTAAAATCTCTCTTATTGGATTAATAGCTTTGTAATTCTAAAGGTTGAAAAGAATTTGCACTCATCTCTCCTCATTAGATTAGTGTAGGAAGTGATTTCCGCACACCTAGCTTCTTTTTAAAAGAGTGGTTGTCTGTTAAATGAGGATCCTTCCTCACTTGCCATGTGTCCAAATCAAAGATCTACCTTTAGTTGTTAGGCTGCACCAAGGAACTTGACTCTGATACCAATTGTTAGAACACACAAATATATTGAGAGGGGGTGAATTAAAATATACCAATTTTTACTTCATTTCTACTGCAACAACATGATCTTTACCACATCAACCAAATTAAGTAATAACTATGCAAACATAAACATATCCACACATCCACACAAGAGAGCATAATACCATATTTTACGTGGAAACCCAAGAATGGAAAAACCATGGTGAGTAAGCTACTTGGATCTACTATCCAAATCCAACCTCACAAAGAAAATTGATTATTACAATATGATTTGAAGGCACCAACCCTCAGGAGACACCAATCCCATAGCCAATACAAGGTTTATGGGCATCAACCCAAAGGAGACTGCAATCCCCTAAACTGAGCACCAACCCAAATAAAGAGAGGCACCGACCTCACAAGGATCAAGAGGCACCAACCTTTGGAATCTCTGAAATGATTATAAGAGAAATGATATACATACACTTTACATAATATAATAATCACCTCTGCTATGAATGATAAATCATGATTTACACCAACAAAGTCATAATCCAACTTCAGAACTTCATTGTCACACTTCTCAACCCTTCTGTACTATAATTTAGAATAAAAGAATATGCTCTTGCAAACATGGATACTTACTGTGTGACTTCCAAATTATCTTCTATTCATCTTCTTCGCACTTCATTCATATTCACATATATATATTCATACTTATTCACTTTGATGCTTACATATATTTCAATTTTCAAAAATGAACAATGGTATGCTTTAAATATTGATCTGTACAATATAATCCTCATGTCATCTATAAAGCATCAAATTAAAATATTCTCTAAAGTCAACCTCTGTATTTTGAATTTCAACATATACTTAGGTTGGCCCAACCTGAAATCCCACACTATTTATTTGGGTCCAATTTAAACAAACTGAGTTGACCACTTAAAATATTTATTTTAATCTTCTTTACAAAGTTAACCAACTTCAAATATTTCAAATAACTATTTTCACTTTAATTCCAAGAGAGTCAGCCCAATTGAATAAACAATGTATTTTATTAACAACCTTATAGAGAAGTATGTCGGCAACTTTATATCTCCATGACCTTGGGACTCTTCTCCATTCACTATCGGTAAAAGTGGCACTTTGCTAACTCGATATTTTGCCAATATAAACTTTATTGGTGAAGTTGTATCTTCATGGACCTATTGATAAACCAAGAAAACCATGATCCATCGATCTTCTTTTATCGGCAAAATCACCTGTTGGTGAACCTTGACATTGGTGAACTGAGGAGTTCGTGAACTAAAGACTTTTACGATACCTTACCAAATTTTCCTTGTCGGAAACAATCAATCGGTGAACTAGATATCGGCGAATTTTTTAGTTCGCAAACTAAATATTTTGTCAATACCTTGTCCATCGACGAACTAAAGAAACTTCAGACTTTAACCTTTCTTCTTCAAGCCTTCATAGCTAAACTCTCCTATCGACAAACTGTCTGCCGGAGAAACCTGTCATTAACGAACTTAAGATTTCATGAACCGAGCTATTTGCTAACTGAATGTATAAATTCTTCATGCCTTGGAAACTTACTTTGTCATCTTTTCATCGGCTAACTATTTGTCAGGAAAACTAACTGTCGGTGAACTTGTGAGTTCGTGAATTGAGCGATTCACTGATTGAAGGCTAGAATCGTTCATGCCTTAGAAACTTCATGGATCCTTTGATATAAATGACAATATATTTTCAACACCCCATACTCAAAATATTCAAGCAAAGAAGTTTTCTTTTCTACAAGTTCACGAGTTCGTGAACCTGCTAAAAGCCCAAAAGCCTTATTTTTCAATGGTTCAACAAATTCATAAACTCACAAAATTGATGAAAGGTTCATTATTTTGTGATTACTTAGTCTCACTAAAAGGATAAAGGGATGAAGGAACAAGGGGTGTAGAGACAAGGAAAGGCAAAAAGAAACAAATTAGAAGTTTCAAAGATTTGGGGGGTTCTCAAACCTGTGAACTTGCCAAAAGGGGGTTTGTAGGTTTGAAGTTTCACTAAAAGTCTGTGATGGGCCATCAAGTTTTGGTGTAGTAGTTGCCATGTGGAGGTTCCTTATAATGTGAAGGTGTTTTCAATTCTAACAAATTTTAAGACACTGCGCCATTGGATAGATTGTTCGAGACATTGCTGTGGCGGGACCAGGCTACTTAAATATTCATCGAAAGAAAGAGACCACAGAGATAGTCCATGTGCAATCACCATGCATGTCTTAAATTTGTCAATTCTAATAAATTTAAGATGATTCACCATTGGTCAAAGAGTCAATGAGTCATCTCTCAGTGGGCCCCTTCCTTTCAAAGCAAGCTTCAAGTGTTTCAGAATCTTTTATGTTCCACATGGCATGGCCTCACATCTTTGAGAAGTGGTAGGTCTGACACATTCAAAACACTACACCATTAGCTTGAGGTTGTGAATCATCACCTAGCAGGCCCATGATAGGCAAAATTTGAAGTGAAGATTGTGGAGCCCCAAGTCCATCCATGTGTCTTGATGTCACTCCAAGTTTAGGGTGCTAGTTTTGACATAGTTTCATGATGTTGCATTTGTTGGCATGGTTGAGTCATCATAGTAGTGGGCCCCCTTTTAAAAAAAAACAAACTATTAATGAGACTCCCCTGATGGATCCACATGCTAGCATTGTGCTACTAGTTTCACTTGGTAGTGTTGACACTTCTATTTGATGTGCCATTGGCTGGAGCATCCACATTAGACTGTTGTGGGCCTTGTCTATTTGAAGCATGATAGAAATAAAGGAAATTGTGATCCCTATTTCAAAGGCTCCACATGGTGCAGTCCATGTCTCTTCGGCGAAGCTAGTTTGACTCTCCCTAAGCATTGCACTATTGGCTCCTCTATGTGACATCACCAGTGTTGGGTCCCTTTCTCTCTACAAGGAATCAAAAGGATCCCTAACCATTTGGTCATGAGCTAGAAAGCATCCAATAGTTTGTACATCATCAAAGCCCTTCAGAGCTAGAGAATGCAAAGGTGATTCACCATAAATTGAAACAGGTGAATCATAAATCCTTTAGGCTATGTGAGGATGACTCAGATGCATCTCTAGGAAGAGATAAGTGATAGTTTGTCATCCCTCCAAGAAACCTTCAAATCAGTCATAGTCTCATGGTCTAATTCGACCCATGTAGTAACTAGAACCATGCCACAATTTAATTCATGCAGTACTACAGTGCACTATGTGCACTATCGAATTAATTTTTTGAGGCTCATAAATGGGTATGAGTGAATTTAATGCATCAGGCCTGTGCTTGAGGCACCATGAATGTGAATTAAAGATGAATTAGAAAGAAGTGGTAGGTTTGGTGCAAATCAATGTTGAAGTGACATAAGCGAATGGGGTAGGTGTTTCCCACATGGACATTCAACGTCAGATTGCTATATAAACAGGTGTTAGGCTCCTTTGGTTGATAAATGATTTTTAGAAGAAACTATTGTAAAAAGACTTTGTATTAGCTATATCTTTGCCCTATGATCAATAAAATCACTAATTTCTACTTTTGTCATATATTTTGCATTGTGTATTCTTGAAAACTGTAGATATAGTTTGTGAATCACTAGTTCCTTATGGTTTCAATTCGCTTTCTTTACCTTTGTAGAGGTTTTCATGAGTATTGTGCAGGTATGTTAGATGTCTAAGATTATTTTGTGCATGCATGGCTGTTATAGATGTTCTTTAAATCTATTTGGTACATCACTACTTTGTTTTAGTCATTTTATTTCTATCCCTTTTCCATTGGTGATGTTAGAGTAGAATAGGGAACTGACCCTTCATCTGGAGGTTTGACCTCAAACAACAATGTCCCACACCTTGAGGTCACTCTCATTGTGTCATTGGAATGTTTGAACTAGTTTCAAGCAAGGGTGTAGTTTCAAGTGATAACAATTTTGGGCACACTTAGTGGGACTAGTTTTATGATCCTTACATCATCCCTTGAAGAATTTTTGTGTGTTCTTCAGTGCGTCTTTCCATTTAGGTAGACACCATGGTAACTTTGCTAATCAAATCCACTAGTTTAAGCAATCCAAGTGCTTAAAGACTATCAAAGTTTAGGATTTAAGTGATATTCTTGATCTTTTCCCTTCTTTTGAAGCTTTCCAATCACTTGGCGACTTTGCTAATATGTACTTTTTCCTCAACAAGTAGATCTGATTACTCTTGTTTTTGAGTATATTTCAATGTATTTCTAGCTTCTTTGAATTCTTTGGTATGTCAAACTTTTATGGAAACTATGGCTCTTCTCCTCCACCTTGTGAAAATGTAGTTTTTATGGCTCCCTATCAGTCATATTAGACTGAGAATGCTTTTGGTTTCATGTCGAATGCCCCTGCTATAGCAAGATATCTATAGTCTCATAGTGTTTACCTCCCCCCACCCCCACTCAGCCTTCTTGATAGCTTTCCCATGCTTATTATCAACCTCAAGAAGACTATTTTTCTCCCAATCAACATGGTTACCCTCCTAGCTAGCCCCAAAATATTGACAACATGAGTATCAGGGATATTATGTTGGACTTATAAAGAAAGTTAGATGATATTAAAAGAGACCAAAAGTATAACTTACTGCAAGAGGAGCTTGCTTATTAAGATTATCTTCATCAGAAGGAAATGGAGGCACAAAAAAGGTATGAAGAAGAATGTATTGCTATGTAGATTGCAACTAAGAAGGAGCAGATGAGGCAACTTCTTTCCCAAGTACAGAGGATGGAAGCCCAATCAACCTCCTTCATTCCTAGTTTTAGACAAACCTCTCCTACAACTATGGATCAACCTGTAATGGAGAAGGCTTCTAGATTCAAAATCTTAAGCTTCAAGTAGGGGAGGCATTCTGAGCCTTTAAAGTAGCCTCCTCATTTCAAAATTCTAATTTTTAGAGTCCACCATCCTTCGCAAGAGCCTATTCCTAGGTGAAGTTAGCCTATTATCTCTTAGGAATAGCTCCCTCAAGAGCCTATTCCTTGGCAAAGTCATCCTATTATCTCTCAAGAATAGCTCCCTCAAGAGCTTATTCTACTTTCAAAAACTCAACGAGCCCCTCAAGTCCCCACTCCATGTTAGCCTTCTTGTCTGTATGAGCAGGAGAAGGGTGTGTTCAAGTCTAGAGAGGATAAATCAGTTTATTATAAGCATCATGCACATATGGGGAATGTTGATCCATGTGCAATGTTGACTCCTCTGGGTTATGGTTCATTTGAGTATTTTTCTCATGCCTTTGATGAGACAAACAAGAGTAAAATAAAAGCTTGCATAATGAAAATATTTAGTTACATAGACAACTTGTGCAAGAATTAATTGATGAAGAGGATGAGGAATATTCTGTTGTTGATGTTTCCTTGGCTACTGTTGAAGATAAAAAGTACTTGCAGGAGAATGATGAAACCTCCATATTTCATCTAGAGGAAGAAGTTGTAAAAGAAATTATCCTGGATGCTACAACGAGTGGTGACATTGATATATTTAATGAGGTCTTGCACTTGATAGAGGATGGCAGAGACAAGATCTAGAAAGATGATGGAGAACAAATTAAAGATTTGTTCTAGGTTATCTAGTAGGGATATCAGCTTCTTGATGAAGGAGATTTCACCATTGAGGACATTCATGGATTCCCTTTAGGGCCTATTTTAGATGATCATGAAGAAAGAACTGTTGCAAGTATGGGCCTAACCAGTGTTTACATTGATGTCAACATACTCATGTTGCATTGATGTCAAGGATCAGATGAGTTGTATGCTGAGGATATTGAGAAAATTAGTTCTATCAGAAACATAGAAGTTCAATGAAGACAATGAAGCTCTATGAAGTGAAGATCCCAACTAGATGAAGATTAGAGAATGCACATCAAAGGGTTTGTAGATATGCGTCTGAAGATGATCTAGTCAAGACTTGAGAGGTCCGCATGAAAATATGGAGGAGCTATGGCCTTAAGAGTAAAACCAGTTCTAGCAACTGTTCAGAGGTGAGAGAGTGACACAAATAGGTCTGGTGAGATCTGGAAATAAAATATCATGTTCTATGGATCTGGTGGCATGTTTGGGAGGCTAATGTGAATTGACAACTCAATTGGTTTGTGGTTTGGAGGTCCACAAGAAATCCTTCTAATGTGACAGTGATGGGCGACTGTGTTCTTGAGGTTTTGGATGAATATACGAATGATTATAGTAAGCAGAAATGGTACGGATGTTCTTAGTGATTCAAGTAAGCTTGTGGGGCTCTCTAGATTATCTCTAGTTCGTGTTGGTAAACCACATTGAATATTGAGCTCGTAATTGAAGACTTAGCTTTGGGTGATGGTGTTCTTCCTAGTCTTGGCCGACTAGATGATTTGCGCATGTTATGGATGATCTTGAAGATGTTTTGTGAAGCATGGCACATTCCTTGAAGAAGATTGAAGTCCTAGCTATGTGTGGCTGACAGTGTAGTAATGCGCATGAAGTTTATGTAATAAGTCAGGTTGTATTTTTGTAATTGCTCTATAATAAAATAAGTGTATGTTGTGCCGACTTTGATGATCATTCCAAAGTCAATGTCATGTATAAATAAGAGTTGCAAAGTCATTCAAATGTGTTCTAGTCATGATGAGGAAGTGGTAGTGAAAAGGAACGAAAAGCAGAGCAGAGGTGTTGAGCTTAAATGGAACTGACTTAAGCATAGTAAAGATGCTTATCTCTAGTTCAAGTATGTAATACTTATATTTTGTAGACAGTGTGTCTCCTGTAGGTAGTGGGCCTCTTGTGAGCAGTGTGCTTGGGTAGTGAGCCCTAACTGGAAAGTGCCATTTTATTCATCTTTATTCTTTTAACAAAGAATACATTCTTGGGCTAGTCACCCCATAGTTTTTCCCTTAATTGAGTTTTCCATGTCAAAATCTTGGTGTTATATGTGTTGAATTTGTTTCTGCTCTTGAATTATTGCATTATGCTTCCATGATTGAATCTTTGATATGCTGTTGAAATATAAGAAGGCATAAAGTAAATAAAGAACAAGATTTTGGTAACAATTGATTCACCCCCCTCTCAGTTGTCTGTCCTAAATCCAACAATTGGTATCAGAGCCAATTTCCTCTAGAAGAAGCTTAACTGCTTGAGGAGATCCAGAATGTCGACCTACAAGGACAGTCCAAGGTTCGATGATTCAAACTTCACTACCTGGAAAAGCCAAATGGAATGTCACTTACAATGTATGGGATATCAGTATTGGAACATAACCTCTGTTGGTTATTTCCCTGACTGGATGCTCATTCCCAGATTTCCCTACAAGGTAGCCATCAGTGATCAACAAGATCTCTGGGCCAGGGGCCAACAGTATAGGAGATAGACTCTATTTTTATCTCCTCTTCTTCTTCAGGCTTTGCAAAACCTAGGGGGGTATTCCCTATTCAACACCCATGAGAATATGCTAGTGGTTTGGCTTGGGATGTTGACACAAAGTAGATAAATCCTCCTGTATGAAGACCACAACTGTGGGATAAGTGCAAAGGGGCTAGCTTTGGGTTTATGTTCAGTTGTGAATTGGAGGATCTTGGTCCTAAACTACTTCTAAGGTCCTAATGGTTGTTTTGGAAGTATGAGTTTGATTTGTAGGTGGATGCAAAACTAGGACCTGGTATGTAATCTCAATGCAGAGCTAGATTGGTGCCAATCTAGGGCTTGGAGTCAGTAGACATACACCTGTGAATGATCAGCATGAACACAATAAAACTGGATTTCAAGGGGATTTGTGTGATATCTGCCTTACAGATACCTCCCAGAACAGAGTGTTAAGTTAACTCTACTTATGGTATCCCTATTGCAGTATATCCTTCCCAATACTTAATCTGAAAACACTTTAATCTACCCCTTGAGCAGAAGTTGAAAGATCAAGCATTTAATACAGGAATTCCATATTCTAGAATACTAGACACCCCTTAGATATCTAGATTTAGAAGAAGGACATATGCAATACTCGAGACAGAATTAACAAAACACATGCAAATACATCATTACTCATATAAAATCAATCATGAAATTAGTAGATTCATGCATGAGACATACAACAAGAGATACATAAACTCGCAAGATCACCTGCACAGAGCAACTAGAACTAGTTGTATCTTATTACAGGGCGAGATATGTCTAGTTTCTAACAACCTTAAATGAGCAACACAACCTGCTATATATAGCAAGGTGCACAACATTAATTACATGGCAAAAGTCAAAAATCTACCAGATACAGTTCATTGAGAAAATGGTGCTCAAACATTCAGTGCAGCAGGTGGGAGAGGAGACAGGGAGTAATCTTGAGCCTTGCACCACCGCCTGGGGATTCACATCTTCAGTCAGGTACTAAATCCATCCACGCCATCACCCATACCCTATAACATCCACCATTAATGTCCACCTACTTCGCATCCTTCAGGAAATGTAGAATACTGTGCATCGCAACTTTTTCATGCCAAGATGTATCATCCTGATATTTCAAATTATACAGGAACAAATTATCCCACATGCACCCCATGGCAACCTCCTTAACACTTTATATACTAGGTCGTGAGCATATATGATGTTGGTGCTTTTGCTCCCGATGACACTAGTATAAGCCTCATCATCATCATCCTTCAACATGATATCCTGTTGCTCGAAATATCACCTGACGTTAGCATCATCATCTACATGAGCTTACCCTGATGCATGAATATCAACCTGATGACCAACCCTACCTTGATGTGAAAAATCACCCGCATGATAATCGCCTTCATCAGCACAACCTGATGCATCGGAGGAAGATCCTCCTGCTTAGCTGATACCAAATGTCTGGTTGATGAACATCCTGATGATGTCAGCATCATATCTGCATACCATGCATCTCCATATATCCGAATGACATCACCATCATATTGGCATTGGGGTGATATTTGGAAGATCACCAGATGTTTGAAATATCACCCCCTGCAAGAATATCGGGTAGCACTGTAGCTCCATGAAACATTGGGGTGATGTTAGAACATACCTGATATTTGGAAATATCACCCCATCCTTAGAAAATGATGAAGTTGAAAGACATATCACCCTGATAATAAAAATCCTGATGACGTCAGCATCATATCCAGGACTAGGGTGATATTCATAAGATAACTTGATATTCGAAATATCACCCTGACAATTGAAAATCATGCTACTGATAAGAAAAATATCACTTCTACAAGATCATGACATCAGCAACATCAGGGAAGTTAAAACATAAGGTGATAAAATAACATCAGGGTGATCTTAACGAAGATCACCCGATGTTCAAATATGATGACCTTGGGATATCGGGTCATACTTAGCAAATTCTCAACACCAACATCAGGATGATCTTGAACTAAGATCACCTGATGTTAAAATATCACCTCCAGGTAGGATGTCGGGCTGGCAAAAACATGAAGCCCCCATAGGATATTCGAACATGAGGAGAAATGACCCTTGCAAGAAACATCAGGGGGATGTCTAGAAAATATGATGATGATGATGACAACCCCTTCCTTCAGAATATCCTGATGATGCAGCAAAACACAGGGAGGGTCCAACACTTGGAAATTTTCTAGATTTCCAGGGAGGTACACATCCTGAGACCTTAAACATAAATTATTACCAACATAGGCTCTGATTGGGGATGTGCAGGTGCAAGACTGCAATGAGAACCGGACTTCTCCAGGGCATACCAAACAAAACCCAAAATTCAAAACAGGACCGACCACACAACTTATGTACAAAATAATTACAACTATTTTACATTGTGCACGCAAGTTACTCATTTATGTGAAGAAGGTTTTAAGGAATTTGTTGTGCACCGTCAATTCCATTAGTTCACCATTTAGGGCCTAGAGAAAGTAGGAGTCTCCTCCATAGATATTGCTAATTTGATATGGGCCTGTCCACAAGGGTTCAAATTTGCCATGTTTACCCTTATCCTGGTTCCTTGCATTCCACATAAGGACAATATCACCTATCTGAAAACCTTTTTCTGTAACTCTTTTATCAAACAGATACTTCACCTTTTGCTGTTTCTTGATGTTTATTTTTTGTGCCTCTGCCCTGATTTCATCTAGCTCAACCAACTGATTGATCCTTTCAGTCATTGAATCATTAACCTCCCCATCATTCTCTTGTATGAACTTGTAAACTGGCAGGAGGTTATTCACAGGCAATCTAGCTGTTGCACCATACACTAATTCATAAGGTGACCTTCCAGTGGCTCTTTTCATTATCACCCTATCAACCCATAATGCCAACTTCAGTTTTGAGTCCCAGGATTTCCTATTTTTATCCATTATCCTCTTGATGATTTTCATTAGGCTTTTGTTGCTTGATTCTACTTGACCATTTCCTTGTGGATGGTATGGTGATGTGTGAGATAAGTCAATTCCATATTTATTGCAAAAATCAACAAATTCACCTAATCTAAAGCACATTGCATTATCTGTGATTAGCTTGGCTGGTACCCCAAACCTGATAATAATATTCTCCAGGATAAAATCCATCACCACCTTACTTGTAGCCCTTTTAGTAGGGATAGCCTCAATCCATTTAGTGAAGTAGTCAGTGGCAACCAGAATCCAACTATGTCCTCCACTAGATCTCTCTGAAATTTCCCCTATGAAGTCAATTCTCCATTGCTGAAATGGAGCTTCCACGGTTATAGTCCTGAGGGGCAATGCACCATCATATTTTAGCTTTCTTGAGAACCTTTGGCAAGGGTCACACTTTCTTATCATTCTGTGTGCATCTAAGAAAAGAGTTGGCCATCAGTAACCAGCTCTGAGGACTTTGTGGGATGTTGTATAAGCAGGATAATGTCCACCACACACTCCATGGTGTATGTCATTTAGAATGTCCTTGACCTGGTTTTCATCCACACATTTGAGTAATACACCATCATGATTTCTCCAATATAGTTCTCCTTGTACAATGATGTATTTAATAGCTTGTAGCTTCAAAGTTCTCTTCTGAATATCACTAAGGTGGGAAGGACAGTTCAAGTTTTGCAAATAATATACTATGTCCTTGTACCATTCAGATTTTGATACATTGACATTCTCATTCTAGACTGCATTGGCTTGGCATGCTTCCAAGTTTGACTGTGCCATCATCTTGGCTAATCCTTGTCCTCTTACCAACTTGGTAATTTGTATTTCTATGTTGAACTCCTGCAGTTTGTTTATCCATCTGCACCTTCTTCCAGTCACCTCCTGCAACACAGCTTCCATATTAGGCAATGGATAATTATCCTTTAAGGAGGATACATTCAAATTTCTGAAATCAACACAAAGCCTAATATCACCATTCTTTTTTCTAACTGGGAAAAGGTTAGACACCCAGGTTGAATGTCTAATTGGCACAATTATTCCAGCCTCCCTGAGCTTCTTGAGTTCTTCTTGCATTTTTGGAGATAAGGTAGGATTAATAGGCCTTTGCTTTTGTCTAAATGTCTTAGCTCCAGGCTTCAATGGGATCTCATGCTGGAATAGGTCCTCTCTATAAGCTTTGAGGTCTTCATATGACCAAGCAAAAACATGCTTATATATTTTTAGCAATGCTATCAGCATGCTCATGATGTGTGGTTTGAGCTATTTGCCAATGTATACCTTCTTGGGGGCATGAGATGTCCCCAAATTGATCTCCTCTAAGTCATCTTTATTTGTGGGAGATGTCTTTGTGACCAATTAGTCTCTATTGTCACAAGCTCTTTCCAAAGCCACTAACCCTCTAGGGATTTTGTTAGTCTTCAGCTGAATTACTTCTTTCCCCATAAGAGTTTCTTTTCCATCTATAATTTCTACAAAATTTTGAAAATCAATTTCTTGGTTCTCAAATTCATCTATGCAATGCAAAAATCTTAACAAGTCCTTGTCATCATCAAACTCTCGCCAACTACATATGTTTTCTGGTACTGCAGGTCTGATTTTCACCTCAACATTTGTGACATCTGGCCTTATAGCCACATTAGCAAGGAAATCTGCCATGACATTTTTTGATCTCTCTACCCAGCCTATTGAAAATGCATCAAATAGTTTGATGGTATCCCAAACAGCATGCTTGTATTATTTTAATCTTTTGTTTTTTGAGGCATACCTATCTCTAATTTGGGACACAATTAACTCAGAATCCCCAAATACCCTTAGCATCTTGATTCCATGTTTGAGAGCTATATTTAAGCCTAAGAGTTAGGCTTCATACTCTGCAATGTTGTTTGTACAAGCAAATCTTAGTAAGAAGGAGAATTTGAGGAGCTTACTAGATGGAGATAGGAATACAACTCCAGCTCCAGAGCCTTCCTTTGCACAAGCTCCATCAAAATACATGGTCCATAGACCCTGCTGGTCTAGCTCTTGAATGCAAAGGTCCTCCTTTTGGTTTTCTTGATCACTTGAGACAACTCTGAAATTATCACAATCGGTGTTCACAAAACATATCTATTCCTCTTATTCTTGATTCTCCACTGACTCTGGTGACCTTTCTTCTCTAATTAGCTTGACATCTCTTCCATTCATAGGGATCATAGCATATGACAGGTCCAACTGCATACTTCCCCCAATGAGTGTTGCCCATCTTCTTGACAACAACATACCATACTGTGGCTTGATGTCAACCACTGTTATATTCATTTTATAGGTCCTCTCAGGATATGTTGCCAGTCTGAAATCTACATCCTTTATGATTCCAATGATTGGTACCTCTCTAGCATCCATGGCATAGCATTTTCCACATGCCTTGTCTATTTTTAACCCTGCTTGTTGCATAATGGCTAGAGGCATGATGTTTGTGGATGCTCTAGAATCAAGCATACAATTTCTAATTACTTTTCCATTTATTAACAGGGATACATAAAATGGCTCCACTTGTGAAGGTCACTTTGTCATGGTCACCCCTAAATACACCTCAGGGACTTCATCTTCTTCATTGCATATAGCATGCTTCTTACCTTGAATCTCATCATTTTGCTTAGCTTGACAAGGTACTCCTGAAATTAGGGATACCGTCTTATTCTTGATTTCTTCAACGTCCATAAGTTCCATTAATGGGACAGAAACCTTTACCTGAGAGAGGACTTGAGTTATATCAAAGGGAGCATAATTTTGTACCACAGTTGTAACTTGTGTTGTGGCTTTGTTTTTATCTTGAGATGAGCCAGCTTTAATCTTCATAGCTCCCTGATCATCATTCTTGTTTTGGGAACTTTTGCTTTGATCCTCAACTTGGGGGATTCTATTTTCTGGTCCTCCTTTTTCATGACCTATTTTTTGCTTAAAATTTTGCTTATTGTTGTTCCATTGTTTCTTATATGTTTCAACCCCTCTATGATCACGCATTGGCTGACTTGTAGAAATGCCTTCTAGCTGATATGAGTTACTTACCTAAGCTTTACCTCTGAGGTTATAGTTGCTCCTGACTTGGGCCACTGCTATAGTTGTGAGAGCTCTTATCTCTTCATCAGAAGGTCTCCTTAGGTTACTCAAAAAATTGTGTGAACCCAGAGCATACACATAGTTATCTTCATTATCTTCATCATAAAAAACTTGCTGACAGGCCTGAATCCCATCACCTATACTCTCATTTGCATTATGAGAAGGATGCTCCCTGCTTATGGACAGCATATTAACATCATCATCCTATACATAATGTGGCTCATTGCATTCATCACAAGAAACAACATTGTCATACAAAGATTGAGCAATCATGCATTGTGACTGTGAATGTGGCATTTGACAGATTATGCACCATGGAGTATCATCAGCAATATTTACAGTTCTCTTGAAAGGATCAGGAGTTTCCTTGGTATGTTGAGCTCTCTGATTTGTGTTGTTATGTGGCAATATAGGCCTACCATTATGCCAATTGGTATTATATGGCATATCATGCAATGATGGCCTTTTTTCCTGCCTTTGGTAAACTTGCCTATCAGGACCTATCCCTTTTTCACTTCTAGCCATTCTATAGCTTAGGTCCTTAACAACATTTGCCAGTTTATCAATTTTGTCTTCAGGGGTAGATGTATTACCTTGAATATTTTGAGGTTTGTTTGGATTCTGTAGAATTCTCACATCATCCCTCCTGTTTGTCTTGCCTGATGCTTTCCTATTATTCTCAATATTTATTGCTATCTTGAAAGCATCCCTGAGAGTAGCAGGACCTTTATCTCTTAACCCATATGTTGTTTTGGCATCAAAAGCATTAATATATAATATTATGCACATTGGTTCATTTGGCCTCATGTGTTGTGGCAGTTTGTTCAACACTTTAGTAAATCTTGCATTAAAATCTACAACCTGCTCATTTGACCCTTTAGTGATACTAGTGAATTCATTTATAAAGAAGCTAGGGTCAGTTTTGTCACCATATTGCTCGTTAAACATCCTTCTAAAATCATCCCATGATGAAATGCTCCGATCAGGCAGATTTTTGTACCATTCTCTAGCTTCATCAACAAGGGATTGCATGAATGACTTCATAAAAACATCCTCATGTTCAACCTCAAAGTTGTCCATGACATTCTGAAAGGCCTTTAAATGATCCTCCCCTGACATAGTATTATTTCCTGAAAACATTGGCACTTGAAGCCTTACATGCTTGTCAATGGGGTTAGGATAACCAGTAATACCCTCAAACACCAGCTGTCTAAATCTATCTAGCTGCATGGGTTGTCTATCAAACTAATCAGCATTAATATTTCTATTAGCATTTGGATTTCTTACATTATTTAATGGTATCCTAGCATTGTTTGCATCATGCCTAGTATTATTCTGCTGATACTATACCTCATTTCTACATTGATTTCTCTGCATATTTGCATTTTCAAGGGTAGGGACTGAATCATTCTGAGCAATCCTTAAAGCTTGCACTTTTTGTCTCATGTCATCTCTAATTTTCATTACCTGTAGATATTCTATTTCTGCTCTTAAACTCTTAATTTCATCAGCTAGTTGTTCTTCTCTGGGCATGGAGGTAGATGGTCTCATACCATTCTGATCATCATCTTCATCATCCCTTGGAGATTCTGCCTCTTCAAATCTATCGTTGGGATCCAAGAAAGGGCGTTCTTGGAACACTTCTAACCTTATTTTTAGACTAGCACCCTGCTGTCTTTCATATGCACCTTGAATGTCAGCTTCTGCATTTGAAAAGTAAGGCACATGTTGTCCTGATGGCCTAGGGTTGTCCTGAATATCATCATTATTTCTGGGGGAACCCTCATGACTAACTGAGATGGTTCCTTTTCTTCTATACATCATCCTTCTTTCTATTGGTAACTCTTCAGATAAAGGATTACGTAGGGATCTTCTCCCCTGCATACAAATTTTACTTTACCGGTTGGGAGATTGTTCAGAGTCACCACCTATAACTAGGAATTGTTTACCAAGGATAGAAAGATAAAACTTTAAATAAGTTCCCCAATAGAGTCGCCAATTTCTGTTGGTGACTCGGATAGGTCACAAATATATCACTAGAGATGATTAGATAGTACTTTTACTTCACATCCCCAGTAGAGTCACCAATTTCTATTCGTGACTCAAATGGGCCACAAATATATTCTTTTTTCATCAATCATCCCCAGTAGAGTCGCCAATTTCTGTTGGTTATTTCCCTGACTGGATTCTCATTCCTAGATTTCCCTACAAGGTAGCCATCAGTGATCAATAGGATCTCTGGGCCAGAGGCCAACAGTATAGGAGATAGACTCTATTTTTATCTCCTCTTCTTCTTCAGGCTCTGCAAAACCTAGGGGGTATTCCCTATTCAACACCCATGAAATATGCTAGTGGGTTGGCTTGGGATGTTGACACAAAGTAGATAAATCCTCCTGTATGAAGACCAAAACTGTGGGATAAGTGCAAAAGGGCTAGCTTTGGGCTTATGTTCAGTTGTGAGTTAGAGGATCTTGGTCCTAAACTACTTCTAAGGTCCTAATGGTTGTTTTGGAAGTATGAGTTTGATTTGTAGGTGGATGCAAATCTAAGACCTGGTATGTAATCTCAATGCAGAGCTAGATTGGTGCCTATCCAGCGCTTGGAGTCAGTAGACATACACCTGTGAATGATCAGCATGAACATAATAAAACTAGATTTCAAGGGGATTTGTGTGATATCTGCCTTACAGATACCTCCCAGAACAGAGTGTTAAGTTATCTCTACTTATGGTATCCCTATTGCAGTATATCCTTCCCAATACTTAATCTGAAAACACTTTAATCTACCCCTTGAGTAGAAGTTGAAAGATCAAGCATTCAATACAAGAATTCCATATTCTAGAATACCAGACACCCCTTAGATATCTAGATTCAGAAGAAGGACACATGCAATACTGGAGACAGAATTAACAAAACACATGCAAATACAACATTACTCATAAAATCAATCATAAAATCAGTAGATTCATGCATGAGACATACAACAAGAGATACATAAAATCACAAGATCACCTACACAGAGCAACTAGAACCAGTTGTATCTTATTACAGGGCCAAATATGTCCAGTTTTCAACAACCTTAAATGAGCAACACAACCTGCTATATATAGTAGGAAGGTGCACAGTATTAATTACATGGCAAAAGTCAAAAATCTGCCAGATACAGTTCATTGAGAAAATGGTGCTCAAACATTCAATGCAGCAGGTGGGAGAGGAGACAGGGAGTAATCTCGAGCCTTGCGCCACCACTTGGGGATTCACATCTTTAGTCAGGTACTAAATCCATCCACACCATCGCCCATACCCTGTAACATCCGCCATTAATGTCCACCTACTTCGCAGCCTTTGGGAAATGCAGAATACTGTGCATCGCAACCGTTTCCCGCCAAGATGTATCATCCTGATATTTCAAATTATGTAGGAACAAATTATCCCACATGCACCCTGCGGCAACCTCCTTAACACTTTATATACTAGGTCGTGAGCATATATGATGTCGGTGCTTTTGCTCCCGACGACACTAGTATAAGCCTCATCATCATCATCCTTCAGCATGATATCCTATTGCTCGAAATATCACCCTGACGTCAGCATCATCATCTGCACGAGCTCACCTTGATAATTCACATCACCTTGATGCATGAATATCAGCCTGATGACCAACCCTGCCTTCATGTGAAAAATCACCCGCATGATAATTGCCTTCATCGGCACAACCTGATGCATCAGAGGAAGATCCTCCTGCTTAGCTGATACCAAATGTCTGGCTGATGAACATCCTGATGACGTCAGCATCATATCTGCATACCATGCATCTCCATATATCCGGATGATGTCACCATCACATTGGCATCAAGGTGATATTTGGAAGATCACCGGATGTTTGAAATATCACCCCCCGTAAGAATATCGGGTAGCACTGTAGCTCCATGAAACATCGGGGTGATGTTAGAACATACCTGATATTTGGAAATATCACTCCATTCTTAGAAAATGATGAAGCTGAAAGACATCTCACCCTAACAATAAAAATCCTAATGACATCCGCATCATATCCAAGACTAGGGTGATATTCATAAGATAACCCGATATTTGGAATATCACCCCGACAATTGAAAAACATGCTGCTGATAAGAAAATATCACTTCTACAAGATCATGATGTCAACAACATCAGGGAAGTTAAAACATAAGGTGATAAACTAACATCGGGGTGATCTTAACGAAGATCATCTGATGTTCAAATATGATGACCTTGGGACATCAGGTCATACTTGGCAAATTCTCAACACCAACATCAGGATGATATTGAACTAAGATCACCTAATGTTAAAATATCACCTCCAGGCAGGATGTTGGGCTGGCAAAAACATGAAGCCCCCACAGGATATCTAGACATGGGGAGAAATGACCCTCGCAAGAAACATCAGGGGAATGTCTGGAAAATATGATGATGATGACGACGACCCCTTCCTTTGGAATATCCTGATGATGCAGCAAAACACAGGGAGGGTCCAACAATTGGGAAATTTTCTGGATTTCTAGGGAGGTGCACATCCTGAAACCTTAAACATAAATTATTACCAACAACCTCAACCAAATATGTTCCCCCAAGGAATGGTCCAACAACTATATATAAAGTCAGAGATGCAGAGAATAATCTTCAAGCTAAAAAAGCCCTACTGAGTGCCTTGTTTGATTCAGAACTGACAAATGTTATGGGATTGAAGACTACTTATGAAATTTAGACAAAGCTTGAAAATCTATATGGAGACAAATATGTTAAGTGTACCAAGCTGTAATGCTTGAAAGGAAAGTTTGAAAACTTGAAGATGAGTGAAGATGAGAATATCACTTTATATATGTCAAAAGTAAATGAGCTTGTTTGTGGCATTAGATGTGCCAGTGGAATATTGGATGAAGATGAGATTGTTGCTAAAGTTCTCAGATCTTTACCTCCTACATATAAACACAAAGTTGTTGCTATTGAGGAAATCAAATCTTTAACAACTATCACAAGGGATCAATTGGTTGGTAAGATATTTGCATTTGAATTGGCTGAGTTTGGTGATGCACTTCCCAAGACTGAATCTACATTCAAAGCTAGTGTCTCTGTAAAAGGCAAATAGAGATATGATCTAGGTGAAAGTTCCTCAAGGAAATCAACTTGGTATGACAAAGCAAGGAAAGATCTGGAAGAAGATTAGTTAGAAGCTGAACAACTTGAAGCCCTAATTGCAAGGAGACTGCCAAAAGGATCCGGTAAGTATGAAGGAAAATTACCTTTCAAATGCTTTGCCTACAATAAGATTGGTCATTTTGCCTCAAGATGTCTGGAAAACTTTTCAAGGCTAAACCCTAATAGATCAAGGTTTCAGAAGAAGTGTTACTATGTTTAAGAAGATGATGATGGAGTAACAGAGGATGAATTTGAGATAGGAAACAAACTCGGAAGTGACTAGGTGTTTTTTGCCATCAAAGAAGAAGATCCAATGCCTATTGAATCTGTCAATCATAAGATGATAGGAAGTGCTTTGGCTTCTCAGGTTGAAGAAAAGGATGAATGGGTTATTGACAGTGGATGCTCTCACCATATGACTAGTAACAAGAGTAAGTTTCTAAACTTGGAAATATATGAAGGTGGAGTTGTAAAGTTTGGAGATAATTTTGCTAGTAGAATCAAAGGCAGAGGAACCATCTCTTTTGATGGAAAGAACAAAACCAATGATGTTCTATATGTTGAAGGTTTGAAGCATAATCTTCTCAGTGTTGGATAGTTGGTGGACAAAGGCTATGATCTCCGTTGCAAAAATGGAAAATGCAAGATCTTTGAAAGCTCTGGAACTGAGATTGCATCCAATACACAGACAAAAGGTAACATCTTCCAATTGGTTGGTACTGGAAAAAGTTGCTTATTTATTCAAATTGATCAGAGTTGGTTGTGCAATAGGAGAATGTGTCATGTGAATTTTGACAATATCATCAAGATAAGCAACACTCAGGTTGTAAGAGATCTTCCAAGACTGATGAAACCTATGAAATATACCAAGCCAATTTTTTCACTTTTCCAATTACAATAAGTAGAGCAATACACAATCGTTGAAGTTAGCACTTAAACTAAAATGATGCGGAATTCAACTCTAACCAAGAATGTACACTAGGATGGCATGATCATATGGTCAGAGCATCTCTATGCAATGCTGAAAAGGAACTCTAACCAAGAATGCGCCTGATGGTGACGAGCATATCGTCAGAGGGTCTCTATGCAATGCTGATAAAGGAACTCTAACCAAGAATGTGCCTGATGATGACGAGCATATGGTCAGAGGGTCTTGATGCAATGCTGATACAAAAAACTCTAACCAAGAATGCGTCGAATGTCGACGAGCATGTGGTCAGAGGATCCCTACCACTATTATGCTGAAATAACTCGACGTCCAGAATGTGCTTTCCAACCCAAAGTGGAATTGGAGCTACCATATGATGGAGATGTAAGGTATTATAAAGCAAATATGAGAAGAAGTATGAAGTACTGACAGTACTACTGTTCAGCTTACAATAATTAGAGACTTCCAACCCAACTCAAATGATAGAAGTTAGCAAATTGAAATGATGGATCAACAACTTAAAAAGACCAAACCAGCAACATAAAAGCCTACAAAAATGTTCACACCTCACTCATTTCTCAACCAAATGACCTCAAATCTGATGCAATGCACTCCTATGACAATGGCGACCAAGCTACACACCAGAGACCACTCTTAAACCCAAGTATTTATTTAGCACACTTTCCAATGCACTCCAAAGAGGTGGCCTGGCAAGAAGGGCGATTTCCTTCTAGAAAAATCAGATTCTTCATAATAAAATATGCAAATTGGCACAATCGGGCGCCCAGCATAGACAAAGGGAAATATGAAATACCCAAAACAAATATATTTTTATTTTCAGATTTATGAATGAAACTACAGATTCAGCCTTGTTATCAGCAACTCCAAAAATGACATAAAATGCAAATAACTGAACTACAAACAGAACTCAAGCTACAATGTAAACCTTACTACAAAATTCACTACTATCAACAAACCTCTCCCTAGGTGCTATCTCTCAAGCATGAAGTGAGCCCAGGCTAGGAGGCATTCATTCCTCGAAGCAGTCCCAGAACCATTATGGTAGCATAACATTATCAAGACTTCAAATCCCCAAATGAGAGCACTCTTCCTCCTTATATACTTTTCCAACTGGGAGTCTCTAAAATCCTCTTACATATGGGATAAAACATAAGAGGGAAAATAATATAATCCTCTTCAATTCTTTTTCAACCTCACCCTTAAAGTCCCCTCTTTTAAAACAACATTAATATTAAATAATAATGTTTAATTTACGGACTTTAAAACGGAGGCCAAGATGATGTCAGAAATCAATAATCTATAGCTCGTTGGAAAGGTCTTGACAAGATGAATCCAACCCCACTCTCAAAATCCCGTTCTAGTGCCAATCCTGAACTTACTAAAAATAGCCGTAACCAATAGGGACTAAGGAAAACAAACTCGGAAAGAAACCACCAACCAAACCACAATCCACGAACAAAAGCAACCACCAAAACATGAAACCCCAATTTCAACCTCCGAGTAGCCTACGGGTCTCCAGAATAGGCCAACGGTCAACTGTAAAAGATCAAGCTAGAAAATAGAACATTACAACCTACTAATAGTTTGTGCAAAGAATGTCAGTTGGGTAAGCAGAGCAGAGTCTCATTCAAAAGTAAGGAACAATCTTCAACCAGATTGTTAGACTTGGTGCACACTAATCTCTGTGCCTCGGCAAGAATCAAGAGTCTGTAAGGAGATAGGTATTTCATGTTGCTAATTGATGACAACTCTCGGATGATGTGGGTAGCTTTCTTAAAAGAAAAATCTGAAGCACTTGAGAAGTTCAAAATATTCAAGGCTATGGTAAAAAAATGAAACTAGCATAAACATAAAATGCCTCAGGTTTGATAGAGGTGGAGAATTCACATCTGGTGAGTTCATAACATTCTATGAGAAACATGGGATAAAGAGATAGTTATCTGCTCCAAGGACTCCACAACATAATGGAGTAGTGGATAGAAAGAACCAGACCATCAAGGAAGCATCTAGGACCATGATGATGGAAGCAAATGTTCCTCAGATCTATTGGAGAGAAGCTGTAAGCAATGCTGTCTATACTCTTAATCAGGTACAAATCAGAGGCAATACTGGTAAGACCCCTTATGAACTTTGGTTTGGTATCACTCCTATCGTGAAGTATTTTAGAGTCTTTGGTAGTAAATGCTACATCAAAAGAGATGAAGACGTTGGCAAGTTTGATTCTATAAGTGATGAAGAAATATTCTTGGGATATTCCACTCAGAGCATAGCATACTAGTGTTATAACAAGAGATTGAGAAAGATTGTAGAAAGTACAAATGTGAAGGTTGATGAAGGCATGGAAAATCCCTCAAAGTTTTATGAGTATGAAGTAGATGATTAGAATGATGTCTCAGACCAAGAAGAACAAGCCCCAACTCTAGTTTAGATTCAGACTGATCTGGAGAATCCTGAAATACAAGAAGAAGAGACAAGTTTGGATGAAACTATCCAAGAATTAGAAGTGCAAGAGAACCCCAAAACTCCTAGGTATGTAAGACTGAATCATTCTGAAGATTAGATCATAGGAGATAGAAGCAAAGGTGTTCAAACAAGAAGAAAAATTTCTCAAGATTTAGTGAGGTATTGTTCGATTTCAAAAATTGAACCAAAAACAATAAGTGAAGCATGCAACGATGAAAGTTGGACTAAAGAAATGGAGGAAGAATTGATGTAGATTGAAAAGAATCACACTTGGGATCTTGTTCCCAAACCTAAGGACAAAAATGTGATTGGGACTAAGTGGGTCTTCCAGAATAAACTAAATGAAGAAGGTGAAGTAGTGAGAAATAAAGCCAGATTGGTCTGTAAGGGTTATTCTCAAGTAGAAGGAATTGACTTTGAAGAAACTTTTGCTCCAGTGGCAAGAATTGAAGCAGTCAGATTATTTCTTTCCTTTGCTGCCTTCAAGGATTTGAAGGTATATCAGATGAATGTCAAGTCTGCTTTTCTAAATGGTGATTTGGAAGAAGAGGTATACATTGAGCAACCAGATGGGTTCCAATTGTCTGATCATGTAGATATGGTCGGCAAGTTGAAGAAGGCATTGTATGGACTCAAACAAGCCCCAAGAGCCTAGTATGAAAGATTGTACAAACATCTTTTGAATATTGGTTTCAACAAAGGTACTGCTAACAGTAATCTGTATTTTAAGATTAATCATGAAAATATCTTGATTGTGGAAGTATTTGTTGATGATATCATTTTTGGAGGGAAAGATAGTATGTGCAAGACTTTTGTAAATCAAATGCAAAGTGAATTTGAGATGTCTATGTTTGGGGAAATGAATTTCTTCTTGGATCTGCAAATCATTCAAACAAAGAAAGGAATCTTCTTATCTCAGACCAAATATGTGAAAGAATTCTTGAAAAAAATTGGGATGGAAGATTCAAAGGCAATGAATACTCCCATGGCAACCAGATGTAAGCTGAGTAAAGATGATGAATCCCCTAAGACTAATAAGAAAAAGTACAAGTCAATGATTGGAGGACTATTATACCTTACTCAAACTAGACCTGACATTATGAATGTTGTTGGACTTGTTGCCGGATTCCAAGCTAATCCTAGAGAGTCTCATGTTATGGCAATCAAGAGAATTCTCAGATATCTAAAGCAAACAGTTGAGTATGGATTATGGTATCCTAAGGATCACAATTTCTCTCTTCATGCATATATAGATGTTGTTTGAGTAGGAGATGTGGATGACTGGAAGAGTACCAGTGGTGGTGCATTCTTTTTGGTAAAAAGATTGGTTTCTTGGCTAAGTAAGAAACAAGAGGCAATATCTCTGTCCACTGTAGAAGCAGAGTATATTGTAACAGCAAGCAGTTGCACTCAAGTATTGTGGATAAAGCAAATGCTAAGAGATATCATAGTGGAGTATGAAGAACCTATCACAATCTTCTATGATAATTCAAGTGTAATAAATATATCAAAAAATCCGGTGTTGTATTCAAAGACAAAACATATATCCATCAAGTTCCACTTTTTGAGAGAGCAGGTGAACAAGAATGAAGTCAGATTGGAGTTTGTGCCCTCAAAGGATCAAATTGCAGACATCTTTACTAAAACTTTACCTAAGGACTCTTTTGAGTATCTCAGGGAGAAGTTAGGGGTTACTATCCCTCCGGTTCTGAATTAAGGTGCACTAATGTGCATCAGTCTGGTGGATCCCATAGTCATATCTTGTGATCCAGATTGATGTTAGGAGGCTGCTACTTAGGGGGAGTAGTTTGTATGATTCTGAAGTATGTGAAGTGGTTGCAAGCATGTGCCCTTTGCCATTGATGTCAAAAGGGGAGAGAAGAAATGTGAAAAACACAAAGTGGTTGCTGATTAAAGGGGGAGTAGTAAAGGAAGAGAAGACACGTGAATGGTTGTTATTGATAGGGGAGTTATGTCAGTCAATAAGGAGAAGTTCTTATCTTGATGGTTAAAACAGTTTTTCACATTATATGTTGCCATCAATGACAAAGGGGGAGATTGTTGCAAGTATGGGCCTAACCAGTGTTGTCATTGATGTCAACATACTCCTATTGCATTGATGTCAAGGATCAGATGAGTTGTATGATGAGGATATTGAGAAAATTAGTTCTATTAGAAACAGAGAAGTTCAATGAAGACAGTGAAGCTCTATGAAGTGAAGATCCCAGCTAGATGAAGATTAGAGAATGCACATCAAAGGGTTTGTAGATATGTGTCTAAAGATGATCTAGTCAAGACTTGAGAGGTCTACATGAAAATATGGAGGAGCTATGGCCTTAAGAGTAAAACTGGTTCTAGCAACTATTTAGAGGTGACAGAGTGACACAAATAGGTCCGGTGAGATCTGGAAATAAAATATCATGTTTAACAGATCTGGTGGCATGTTTGGGAAGCTAATGTGAATTGACAACTCAATTGGTTCATGGTTTGGAGGTCCATAAGAAATCCTTCTAATGTGACAGTGATGGGCAACTATGTTCTTGAGGTTTTTGAATGAAGATACGAATAATTACAGTAAGCAGAAATGGTGTGGATGTTCTTGGTGATTCAAGCAAGCTTGTGGGGGTCTCTAGATTGTGTCTAGTTCATGTTGGCGGTCTACATTGAATATTGAGCTTGTAATTGAAGACTTACCTTTGGGTGATGGTGTTCTTCCTAGTCTTGGCTGACTAGATGATTTGTGCATGTTGCAGATGATCTTGAAGATGTTTTGCGAAGCATGGTGTGTTCCTTGAAAAAGATTGAAGTCCCAGCTATGTGTGGCTGACACTGTAGTAATGCGCATGAAGTTTTTGTAATAAGTCAAGTTGTATTTTTGTAATTGCTTTGTATTAAAATAAGTGTATGTTGTGCCAACTTTGATGATCATTCCAAAGTTGATGTCATGTATAAATAAGAGTTGTGAAGTCATTCAAATGTGTTCTGGTCATGATGAGGAAGTGGTAGTGAAAAGGAATGAAAATCAGAGTAGAGGTGTTGAGCTTAAATGGAACTGACTTAAGCATAGTAAAGATTCTTATCTCCAATTCAAGTATGTAATACTTATATTTTGTAGACAGTGTGTCTCCTATAGGCTATGGGCCTCTTGTGAGTAGTGTGCTTAGGCAGTGAGCCCTAACTGGCAAATGCCATTTTATTCATCTTTATTCTTTTAACAGAGAATACATTCTTGGGTTAGTCACCCCATGGTTTTTCCCTTAACCGGGTTTTCCACGTCAAAATCTTGGTGTTATATGTGTTGAATTTGTTTCTGCTCTTGAATTATTGCATTATGCTTCCATGATTGAATCTTTGATATGTTGTTGAAATATAAGAAGGCATAAAGTAAATAAAGAACATGATTTTGGTAACAACTAATTCACCCCCCCTCTCAGTTGTCTGTCCTAAATCCAACAAGAACAAGTGAGGTATGTGTGGATTTAAAAGAAGAGGTTGATCTATTTTTTTTCCTCAAAGGTGGGTATTCTCTCCTTCTTAAGGAGGACCTTGAGATGTAATACAAACATGAGGTGGAAGTGACCATGTTTCTAAATGGGTCACAAGAGTCAAAGCATCCCAACTAGCAAGATGATGGAGGATCAGAGCACCAACATGATATTGAACTTGTCAGTCTGAATGTCATTTCAAGAGGATGTCCTATTAGGCATCTATCTCAACTAGAGACCAACAAGAGGAAGTCACCACATATCATGCTTACTCCTAAGCACAAATTTTATTATCAAGAAGTGTAGAACTAGCCCACCTATTCAATTTAGAATATCTGTATCCACAATCAACTCAAGTGGGTGAGTGAGTTTATTGTCATCCTTGTAGAGGTGTTTCATCAGTTTGTTGAATACCCACCCTCTCCCCACCTCTTGTTGGTTGTCCACAAGCATGGAAAGCATTCTAAGTTGATTAGAAAGGGTAGTTATTTTGATAAACTAGTCAATGGATTTGTTTGATTATCTTTTGATTGGTTAGTTTAGGTTTCTATAGGTTTTCTTTTCCTCCAAGTTATGTTGCACATGCTGCATTGTCATTAGGAGACTGTATGCTTTGTTGTCTTTTGGGTTGTTTTGTGTTTTCTTGTATTGTTTATTTTTTGTGGCAGTTTTAGTTATTTTGTTGGTTTTTTTAGGTCCCTTTTGAGCCCTATACCAAATGGACTATTTAAGGTTATTGGATCCTAGTGTTTAACAGGCAAACACCCCTAGAGGTTGCTAAAATGTTAACAGATTTGAGTCTCCCCAAAATCCATATAATTCCTAAGTTATGTCCCCCTCTATTGCATTCCCATATTGAGACCATCATATATATCCAATCTAAGACATTTTCAATGGGCCCCCATCCTCAAAGGATTCAAGAAAAGAACCTAAGTGTTTGTTTTTTGGCAAGTTTGTGAGTTTACAAACCTGCTAAAATCCCAAAAGCCTTATGTTTTGGTGGTTCTGCAAGTTTGCAAAATCCTGAACTTTCCAAAAGGTTCATTGGTTCATGAGTTAGTCTAGCTGAAAGGATGAAGGGATGAAGGAATAAGGGACACAAAGATAGGGAAAGGTAAAAAGAAACAAAGCAAACATTTCAACGGGTTCACAGACCTACAAACTTGTTGAAAGGGGGTTTGCAGGTTTGAGGTTTCACTAAAAGCCTGTCACAAGCCATCAAGTTTTAGTGTGGTGGTTTCCATGTGGAGGTTCCTCATAACGTAAAGGTGTTTTTAGTTTTGATAAATTTTAAGACACTGCGCTATTGGACGGGTTGTCTAAGTCATTACTATGGTGGGGCTAAGCTACTTAAATATTCATCGAATGAAAGAGACTGCAGATCTAGTCCATGTGGAATCAATGCACATGTCTTAAAGTTGTTAGTTTTGACAACTTTAAGATGACGCACCATTGGTTGAAGAGTCAATGAGTCATCTCTCAATGGGCCCCTTCCTTCCAAAGAAAGATTCAATTATTGTAGATTCCTTTTTGTTCCACATGGCATGGCCTTGCATCTTTGAGAAGTGGCTGCTTTGACACATTCAAAACATTGCACCTTTAATTAGAGTTTGTGGATCATCACCTAGTAGGCTCATGATGAGAAAAAGGTAAAGATAATACTATTGATGTCATGCCCAAAATATTCAATCATGGACACAAAACAAAACAACCAAAACTTACAACAATTATTAAACCATCATAGTACAATTAGCTACAATGCATTTAATATAATAAAACACAAGTCTCATAAAATTGAAGTAAAAGTTTAAAATTGATTCGCATTAATTTGAATAGAATAGAAAATTAGTTACTTTGCTAGAATAAAATACCTTAAAATCCATCGAAATAGAACCTTATTTTCTAGGCTAATGAACATTATTCAAATAGAACTAATAATACTCAGACCTGAAAAATTTAATGAGGAGATGAAGTTATGTAGTATAAACCTTAGTAAGTTCCTAGTAGCATAAAATATACAACTCTCTAGTTTCATACTGAGAATACAAGAAAGCGATATATCCAAATGATTTAGTATTGCAAAAACTTATCCTAAAATAATGACTCAAGCATATGGAAAAATAATTACTTAATCTAGATAAGTACCACATAAATTAGCTTGCAACAAGTATGGTGGGATATGGCATAATAGATTTTTGCATTTTAAGATACAACCTGTTTTGTAGAAAAAGGGAGGGAAAGATGGTTTGATTAATGGTTTGATTAGACCCTCTTTTCACTACATACATTCAAGGACATTAAACTGAGCCAAGCCACAACTTTTGCAAGAGGACTCAGCTATCAAATTTGGTGTCACTTGGAATGATAAGGAAATTTGGAATGTGTTGATTATTTTGTTAAACCCTAGTCCAATTAGGCCTAAAACCTAATTATGCAAAATCGTAAACAAACAGATGAAACACGACAAATGCTCACATAGGAGGGCACTAAATGCATGTTGGATGCATACCAGATTTTAGGTTTTGGAAAGCAGAAACTTTAGGGACAAAAGAGGGATCATCCCTATCCAAGGTGGCACTTTTTCTAGAGACTGGAAGCCAAATATGTTGTAGAATGTACCTTGCTCAGAGGTTTCTGATAGTAACAAATTGAGGGACAAAAGAGGGATCACCCTTGTCTAGTTAGGGATATTTTCCACTACTTTCTTCAGATCTGGAATCCTTATGCTCTGTACTGATCTTTTGCAACTCCTCTCTGCAAGATCTGACACCTATTACATGTGTTAGTGGACAGATTTGTCCTTCGAGAATAAATGCACAAAATGACCCAAGATGCCTAAGAAGAAGAACAAACAGTACTAATAGTTGGAGGAGTTGTCATTGGATTGACAACTTTACTCTGAATTTTAGAGGTACAACTCCCTCTTAAGATATGCAATGAATAAAAATATGGGGTGTGCTTTTAACCTGAAAGCAAAAAAGGTGCATTAACATCTACCCATCACCATGAAATAGATGTGCATGACTGATTATGGAAAGAAATGAATGTAAATAAATGGTACACAGCCCACTTATCCAACATTCATAAACACGGATAAATTGATTGAAAGATATAGTTATATTTTGCCTCAACACATGCCAACATAAAAGAAGCAATGTTGAAGATAGATTACAAATTGACACAAGAACAATTGCAATCATAGAAGACACTTGGAGACACAAAGTTCTATAAGTAATTCTTCATTTCTTCAATATAACAAAACTTAAAGTTTTTGCAATGCCTCTATACATAAGTTGAGCTAAGAAAAATATAACTAGAAAGTAAAACAAAATAAACTTGCTCTCCTTCCCCTATTCACAAACAGCTAGAAAAAGATGCCTTCCCTTTGAAAGTCCTTCCCCCTTTATAGTTCTTCAAAACCTCCCCCGAAAATTATAATTGCTTGAAATGGTCTTTTTCGAGTAACCGTTATCAAGAAAGCGACCTTAAAATGGTTATAGTTACATTATATCAAAAATGTAATTCTCATCACTAATTACAAAAGAATTTGATACATGCAAGACAAGTGGCATTAAACTTCTCCCAATTCTAGGAGAATTTCCATAAAAAGTTGGTGCAACTCGGCATGTTAATCTTCTTCCTCCAGGACGAAAATTGCTCTACAGTATTCAGCATAACTAGTTTTCTCCTTCCAAGTAACTATGCGTAACTGAGAGTTGATATCAATCTATTCCTCCTTAGGCCAATGTAAATTAGGTTGTAGAACAGACATAGGCTCATCATCCCAAATTTCATTATTTGTAGGAAGTCCCATTTTAAAAGATGACCTGGTTGATAAGAAAGACTGAACTTAGAGAGCATCGTCACCTTTCTCTACAGTTAGGTTTATTTAATTATGCCAACAATTAATGTTGGTTTTTTAACTTGTTAATGCCATGCTACTACCTTATCAAGCTCCACTGCAGTTGTCATTTAAGAGGTAATTAATGCATCATTGATTTTGTATCTTGAGAAATGAGTCTCAAGATTGAGCTCGCATTCCATAACTCTTGGAAAAGACATTCTCATTGCATACCACTCGAGTAATTTATGAGCTGACAATACCTTGAAAAACAAGCACCACATAGATGCTGATTAGTCGAGGGTTGGAGTAGATTCCAAACTTTGAGCCTTGAGAAGGAGTTCACAAAACTTGAAAATTCCTGACAATGAGTGAGGTCAGGGCGTCAGAACTCTTACGATCCTTCAAGCTATTAGAGTGATATAATTGAATTTTCTTGACACAAAGGAGAAGTTGGGAAGTTGGTCATTTCTCACACTTAAGAACATGAGTCAAGGAAACAAAAGTTTCAAGAACTTGAAGAACGCCTGACGAGAAAGACTCATACAAATGCTTTCAAGACTTAAAAATTTTGGGATGGAAAATGACCGGACCGGGGCAAAGTGATGATTGCATCGATCCCTATGCACTAAAATTTGAAAAAATTTTGGTTCAATTTTTTGGGGTAACAACCTGCAATCACAAGAGAGGGGTTGGGGTTGTAGTGTTTAGGAACTTACCTTAGTCAAGCCCCAGAATGGCATTCAAGCCTTCCAATACCATTGTTAGATAGAGAGTGTGTGTCCTTGGTGGATAGAGGAAAAAGCAAAGATAAAGTAGATAGATTGAATCACAAATAGATATCACCTTGAAGGTGTAGATCTCAAGGAGATGAAGATCTTTCACACCATGAGAAGATGAAGCCAAATCTACAACAACAAATACGACAACAACATAATTCTGCTCTGCAACACAATGAATGCCTTGAATGCTCTTTGCTCTATGATCATAAGTTTGCCTTAAACACAAAAATCATCTTCTAGTTTGCAAATGAAGTCCTAAACATGTTTATATATGCATTCCCACTAATATTTCATAATTCAAATTAACAAGGCCAACCCATAAACCTTTTTAACGGTCATAATCCCACATATGAATTTGGTACCTTGATAAAATAGGATAGGACTAGGGCGTGAGTGCCCAAGCCCAAGGGCCTATTTTGGGTCCAAATTATGCTCAAGGATGCTCCCTAAGTCCCATTTGTCATGGGTTTCTGGGATTTGCTCTGGGATTCATTTTTAGCATGCATAATTAAATCTAAGGGACTTGAGAGCTAAACTTAGGAGGTAAAAGTCCCAGGGGGACATTTTATGATATAACATTTAGCCACCACTTTAATGTATGTATGATCTTATGACTCATACATGCATTAATGTATGGTCGAAAAAATATCAAACACATCAAGCACATGAAGCTAAGGCATACACAAAGATTGAAGAACTATTTCTAACCCCCAGTCTTAGGTAAGTACTAGAAAACCCATCATAGACATGCAAGACACAATGAAGATAGTAAGAAGCACGTGAAACATGAAGAGAACAGTATTGAAGACATGCAAAACATGATGAATACATGATATAGCAGTCATGCAAGACACGATGAATATATTGATGTAGCATTTTCATAACATTTTCATATATAAAATGAAATCTAAAAAAGCACATAAAACAAAACCCAAGATGTAGGGGGGACTCATCGCCACACCCTTTACACTACATCCAGGAGAAAACACACAATACAAAACCCAAGTGTAGGGGGCACTCATCGCCACACCCTTTACACTACACAAGGGGGAAAACACGCAATACAAAACCCAAGTGTAGGGGAGACTCATCGTCACACCCTTTACACTACACAAGGGGAAAACATGCCATACAAAACCCAAGTGTAGGGGGGACTCATCACCACACCCTTTACACTACACAAGGGGAAAACACATGGAAGACACAAAGAATACATGAGTGCCGTATAGTATGCCATAGACATACTATACGTCTTAAACATGACAAACAAGGGCGATGGAAGGAACTTATTGCTAAGTCCGTCTATCTCAAACATGCCATAGACACACCTGACAGTTGGGCTTATGCCACAACAACTGCCAAAAACATGCTTAAGGGAGGATAGCTCAAGATCCAACCCCGCCTCGTGATGAGGACTTTGTATAAAAGGATGTGCACTAGCTCAAGAGATACACCATCCCGCCTCACGATGAGGGATTTTGTATAAAGGATATGCTATCTCACCTCATAGAGAGGGCTTTTTTATTTTAATTGATGTAAGGATGTGTACTCATGGTGGAGACACAACATCCCACCTCCTGGAGAGGGCTTACAAACACACTTCGTTAGTACCAAAATAAGCAGGCAAATAGCATTATATATGCCCCCACCTTAAGGTGGTTGATGTCACTTCCTGATATCAAGTACATTAAGGTAGAGAGAAAAAACACAAGGGAACAAGAGCTCTTGCAAAGCCCATGCCCCCAAAGGTGACATGTGCCACGATCATCAAATGTTCCCACAAACACATTGATAAGATATGCTAAGTTAATCATCACATGATAAGGTTAAAACATCTTCTTCTAAGATCATAACCACATAAAAACATGAAAGATATGCATGAATAATATATGAGATCACATCAAAGAATCCAAGGCTACACATACGGGTTCAAATCCGAGTATAGCCATTGGTCTTATACTACAGGCACCTTGAAAACCTAGTGTAACATAAGGTGAGATACAAGACGAAACAAAGTGCATGGAGAAGATGTATTGCAATGGTTTGTTAGAAGAGATAAGACAATATCAAATATCACATAGAGTGATTCTACTAGCCAAACATCGGATATATATCAACCCCATCTTCATGTATGGACTAGGTCCATTTTTGCTTGCTTGTTGAAGGGACATGTGGTCATTATCAGTTAATTATTTTTTTTCGTCATCCACCGACTAGGTAGAATCACTTGAAGAAGGTAAACAATAAAACTGAGAGAGGAGAACAAGTGCCTTAAGAACACCACGTAGGAGGATGCCCCCAGACATCAACCGCAATGCTATGCCCCTAAGGCACGACACACAACAATAAAATAGAGGAGGAGCAATATAGAAGAATGATGAAACAAATAGAAGAATGGTCACAATAGAGGCATTCTCCCAGTATCCTTGACCTTACAAGAGAATCAAGGATCATCCCAATAGGCCTAAACTTTACATAACACATCACAGGGGAACACAACATAGGAGGGGAGGCCATGTAAACAAGCAAACTATGTTACGACAAAGGTGGCCACCAAGGTTAGAAATACTTACTTGTTGCACAACCGAACTAGCGGTTGTCATAGAGAAAATCATCCTCTTCCTAGTCTTGAACGTTAGAGGAGAGAGTACATAAGCTACGATTGCCCAACTTTTGTCTTTATCCTTAAGTTCTTCTTTAGGCTCTTCTTTGTTTGGTTCAATGTTAGGTGGTGGAATGTTTTCTTGTTGAGGTGTATTTTGTTGAACAAAATCTTGACTTCTCTTCCTCCTTTCTCTTACTTGCCTATTTCTTTTTATTTTATTAGTGATGTTGTCAAAAGGATTGTCATTATTTCCCATAGTTTTCATGATGTCAGAGGAGGAAGCGGGTACAAATTTGATTTTATTTGATGAAGTGTTTTGTTATCTACAATTGCCTCCCAATCCTTGTAAGGATGGTGGAGGAGGAACTATTAGTTTCAGGATAGACAACTGAGGGGGGGGTGAATCAGTTGTCTCAAAAACTTTTTTTTTTATTATCCACTTAAATCCTTCTTGTAATTCAGCAGCATAATAATAAATCAACCATAGAAACACAATGCAATAATTCAAGAGCAGAAACAGATTAACACATATGACATCAAGATTTTAATGTGGAAAACCTAGTTAAGGGAAAAAACATGGGGTGACTAACCCAAGATTGTATTCTCTGTTAAAAGAATAAGAAGAACAAATGGCACATGCCAATTAGGGCTCACTACCTGAGCACACTGGTCACAAGAGGCCCACTACCTATAGGAGACACACTGTCTACAGAATGATAAATATTACATACTTGAACTAAAGAATAGCATCTTCACCATGCTTGAGTTAGTTCCATTTAAGCTCAACACTTCTGCTCTGCCTTTCACACTTCTCCTCTCTACCACACTCTCATTTCCACACAATCATTTTGAAATGACTTTACAACTCTTATTTATACAAGACATTGACTTTGGGATAATCATTAAAGTCAACATGCTTTATTTTATTACAGAGAAAATACACAAATACAACCAGACTTATTACAAAAGACTTCATGCGAATCATCACTCTATTGACCACACATATCTAGGACTTCAATCTTCTTTGAGGAACACACCATCCTTCGCAGAACAACTTCAAGATCATCCACAAGATGTGTAAATCATCCGGTCGGCCAAGATTAGGAAGAACATCATCATCTGAAAGTAATTCTTCAATTTTGAGCTCCATCTTCAATGCGGACCACCAACACAAACTGGACACAATCCAGAGACCCCCACAAGCTTGTGTAAAACACCAAGAACATCCACACTACTTTTGCTTACTGAAATCATTCTCTTCTTCATTCAGAACCTCAAGAACATAGTATGTTATCACTGTCATATTGAAATAGATACTTGCGGACCTTCAGACCATGAACCAATTGAGTTGTCAATTCACATTGACTTCCTAAACACCTCACCAAATCCACAGAACAAGATATTGCATTTCTGGATCTCACCAGACCTATTTGTGTCACTCTGTCACCTTTGCACATCTACCAGAACTGGTTTTACTTATATAGCCATAACTTCTTCAAGCCTTCATGCGGACCTCTCAAATCTTTACTGGATCACCTTTAGAAACATATCTACAAACCCTTTGATTCGTATCCTCTGATCTTCATCTTAGCTGGGATCTTCACTTCATAGAGCTTCACTATCTTCATTGTTCTTCTCTGTTTCTGATAGGACTAATTTTCTCAATATCCTCAGCACACAACTCATCCAATCCTTGACATCAATGCAATAGAAGTATGTTGACATCAATGACAACACTAATTAGGCCCATACTTGCAACAATCTCCCCCTTTGTCATTGATGACAACATATGATGTGAAAAACTATTTTAACCATCAAGACAAGAACTTCTCCTTACTGACTGACATAACTTCCCCTATCAACAACAACCATTCACATGTCTTTTCTTCCTTTGCTACTCCCCCTTTGATCATCAACCACTTTTGACATCAATGGCAAAGGGTACATACTTGCATCAATCAGAATCATACAGACTACTCCCCCTAAGTAGCAGTGTCCTATCATCAATCTAGACCACAAGATATGACTATGAGATCCATCAGGCTGATGCACATCAATGCACCTTAATTCAGAACCCGAGGGGTAATAACCCCTAACTTCTCCCTGAGATACTCAAAAGAGTCCTTAGGTAAAGGTTTAGTAAAAATGTCTACAATCTAATCCTTGGAGGGCACAAACTCCAATCTGACTTCATTCTTGTTCACCTGCTCTCTCAAAAAGTGAAACTTTATGGATATATGTTTTGTCTTTGAATGTAACACCAGATTCTTTGAAATGTTTATTGCACTTGAGTTGTCACAGAAGATTGTGATAGGTTCCTCATACTCCACTCTGATGTCTCTTAGCATTTGATTCATCCATAATACTTGAGTGCAACTACCTGCTGCTGCAATATACTCTTCTTCTATAGTGGATAGAGATATTGCCTCTTGTTTCTTGCTTAGCCAAGAAACCAATCTTTTCCCTAAAAAGAATGCACCACCACTGGTACTCTTATGGTCATCCACATCTCCCACCTAATCTGCATCTATATATGCATGAAGAGAGAAATCATGATCCCTAGGATACCATAAATCATACTCAACTATTCCCTTTAGATATCTAAAGATTCTCTTGATTTCCATGACATGAGATTATCTGGGATCAGCTTGGAATCTGGAAACAAGACCAACAACATTCATAATGTCAATTCTAGTTTGAGTAAGATATAGTAGTCCTCCAATCATTGACCTGTACTTTTTCTGATTAGCCTTAGGAGATTCATCATCTTTGCTTAGTTTACATCCGGTTGCCATGGGAGTATTCATTGGTTTTGAGTCTTCCATCCCAAATTTCTTCAACAATCCTTTCACATATTTGGTCTGAGATATGAAGATTCCTTTCTTTGTTTAAGTGATTTGTAGACCCAAGAAGAAATTCATCTCCCCAAACATAGACATCTCAAATTCACTTTTCATTTGATTTGGAAAAGTCTTGCACATACTATCTCTTCCTCCAAAAATAATATCATCAACAAATACTTCAACAATCAAGATATTTTCATGTTCAATCTTGAAGTACAAGTTGCTGTCAGTAGTACCTTTGTTGAAACCAATCTTTAAAAGATGCTTATCTAGTCTTTCATACTAGCCTCTTGGGGCTTGTTTGAGTCCATACAGTGCTTTCTTCAACTTGCAGACCATATCACCATGATCAGACAATTGAAATCCATCCGATTTCTTAATGTATACTTCTTCCAAGTCACCATCCAAGAAGGCAGATTTAATATCCATCTGATATACTTTGAAATCCTTGAAGGCAGCAAAGGCAAGAAATAATCTAACTACTTCAATTCTTGCCACCAGAGCAAAAAGTTTCTTCAAAATCAACTCCTTCTACTTGGGGATAACCCTTGCAGACCAATCTAGGTTTGTTTTTGACTACTTCACCATCTTCATTCAGTTTATTTTGGAAGACCCATTTGGTTCCAATCACATTTTTGTTTCTAGGTCTGGGAACAAGATCCCAAATTTGATTTTTCTCAATCTGCATAAACTCTTCCTTCATTGCTTTAGTCCAGCTTTCATCATTGCATGCTTCACTTACTATTTTTGGTTTAATTTTTGAAATTAGACAATACTTTTTTGAGTCTTGAGCAATCTTTCTTCTTGTTTGGATACCTTTACCTTTATCACCTATAATCTGATCTTTAGAATGATTCAGTCTTACATACCTGGGAGTTTTGGGAATTTCTTCCACTTCTATTTCTTGGACAGGTTCATTCAAACTTATCTCTTCTTCCTGATTCTTCGGATCAGTCTAGATCTGAATTTTAGAAGGAACTTGAACATCTTGGAGTAAAACATTATTCTAATCATCTTCTTCATATTCATAAAACCTTGAGGGTTTTTCAATACCTTCATCAACCTTCACATTTTTACTTTCTATAATATTTCTCAATCTCTTGTTATAACACCAGTATGCTTTGCTTTGAGTAGAACAACCCAAGAATATTCCTTCATCACTTCTCACATCAAATTTGCCAAGGTCTTCATCTCTCTTAATGTAACATTTGCTACCAAAGACTCTGAAATACTTCACAGTGGGAGTGATGCTAAACCAAAGTTCATAAGGGGTCTTACCAGTATTGTTTCTGATTTGTAGTCAATTAAGAGTATAGACAGCAGTGCTTACAACTTCTCTCCAGTAGATCTGAGGAACATTTTCTTCCATCATCATGGTTCTAGATGCTTCCTGGATGGTCCGATTCTTTCTCTCCACTACTCCATTCTGCTGTGGAGTCCTTGGAGCAGATAACTATCTTTTTATCCCATGTTTCTCACAGAATTCTATGAAATCTCTAGATGTGAATTCTCCACCTCTATTAGACCTGAGACATTTTATGTTTAATCCAGTTTCATTCTCTACCATAGCTTTGAATATTTTGAATTTCTCAAGAGCCTTAGATTTTTCTTTCAGAAAAGTCACCCACATCATCTGGGAGTAGTCATCAATTAATAACATGAAGTATCTATCACCTTGCAAACTCCTGATTCTTGCCAGTCCACATAGATCAATATGAAATAAATCCAACAATCTGGTAGAAGATTGTTCCTTACTTTTGAATGTGACTTTGCTCTGCTTACCCAACTGACATTCTTTGCACAAACTATTTGTAGGTTTCCCCAGTCTTGGAAGATCTCTTACAGCCTGAGTGTTGCTTATCTTGATGATATTATCAAAATTGACATGACACATTCTCCTATGCCACAACCAACTCTAATCAATTTGAACAAATAAACAACTTTTTTCAGTACCAACCAAGTGGAAGATGTTACCTTTTGTTTGCGTACCGGATGCAATCTCTATTCCAGAACTTTCAAAAATCTTACATTTTCCATTTTTCAATCGGAGATCATAGCCTTTGTCCACCAACTCTGCAACACTGAAAAGATTGTGCTTTAGACCTTCAACATACAATACATGACTGGTTTTGTTCTTTCCATCAAAAGAAATAGTTCCTCTATCTCTAATTCTACCAGCAGAATTATCACCAAATTTTACAACTCCTCCTTCATATCTTTCTAAATCTATAAACTTGTTTTTGTCACCTGTCATATGGTGGGAGCATCCACTGTCAATGACCCAATCATCCTTTTCTTCAACATGGGAAGCCAAAGCTCTTTCTATCATTTTATGATTGACAGATTCAGAGGGCATTGTATCTTCTTCCTTGATGGTAATAAACACCCAGTCACTTCTGGATTTGTTTCCTATCTCTGATTCATCATCTGTTAGTCCTTCATCATCATCATCATCTTCATGAACATAGTAAGACTTCTTTTAAAATCTTGATTTATTGGGGTTTGGCCTAGAAAATCTTTCCTTACACCTTGAGGCAAAATGACCAATCTTATTGGAGTTAAAACAATTGAAAGGCAATTTTCCTTCATACTTATCGGATCCTCTTGGTAGTCTTTTTGCAATGAGGGCTTAAAGTTGTTCAACTTCTAATTCATCCTCTTGCAAATCTTTTCTTTCTTTCTCATACCAAGATGATTTTCTTGAGGAACTTTCTCCTAGATCATATCTTTGTTTGCCTTTTGTAGAGGTACTAGCTTTGAATACAGATTCGGTCTTAGGAAGTGCATCACTAAACTCAACTAATTCGAATGTAGATATCTTACCAACCAATTGATCCATTATGATAGTTGTTAAGGATTTGATTTCCTCAATAGCAACAACTTTGTGTTTATAAGTAGGAGGTAAGGATCTAAGAACCTTAGCAACAATTTCATCTTCATCCAGAACTCCACTAGCACATCTGATGCCACAAACAAGCTCATTTACTTTTGTCATGTAAGAAGCGATATTCTCATCTTCACTCATCTTCAAGTTTTCAAACTTTCCTTTCAGACTTTGTAGCTTGGCACACTTAACATATTTGTCTCCTTCATATAGATTTTCAAGCTTTGTCCAAATTTCATAGGCAGTCTTCAAACCATAACATTTGTCATCTCTGAATTAGACAAGGCACTCAGTAGGGCTTCTTTAGCTTGAAGATTATTTTTTGCATCTCTAATTTCATTTAGAGTTGTAGGGCCATTTTTGGGGGGAACATATTTAATTGAGGTTATGTTCCAATATTGATATCCCATGCATTGTATGTGACATTCCATGCAGCTTTTCCAAGCAGTGAAGTTTGAACCATCAAACCTTGGACTGTCCTTCTTGTAGGTTGACATTCTAGATCTCCTCAAGTGGTTAAGCTTCTTCTAGAGGAACTTAGCTATGATACCAATTGTTAGTTTCAGGATAGACAACTAAGAGGGGGGGTGAATTAGTTGTCTCAAAAACTTTTCTTTTATTAACCACTTAAATCCTTCTTGTAATTCAACAGCATAATAATAAATCAACCATAGAAACACAATGCAATAATTCAAGAGCAGAAACACATTAACACATATGACACCAAGAGTTTAACGTGGAAAACCTAGTTAAGGGAAAAATCATGGGGTGACTAACCCAAGATTGTATTCTCTATTAAAAGAATAAGAAGAACAAATGGCACATGCCAATTAGGGCTCACTGCCTAAGCACACTACTCACAAGAGGCCCACTGGCTACAGGAGAAACATTGTCTACAGAGTGATAAATATAACATACTTGAACTGAAGAATAGCATTTTCACCATGCTTGAGTGAGTTCCATTTAAGCTCAACACTTTTGCTCTGCCTTTCGTACTTCTCCTCTCTACCACACTCTCATTTCCGTACAATCATTTTGAAATGACTTTACAACTCTTATTTATACAAGACATTGACTTTGGGATAATCATCATAGTTGGCATACTTTATTTTATTACAGAGAAAATACACAAATACAACTTGACTTATTACAAAAGACTTCATGCGAATCATCACTCTGTTAGCCACACATATTTGGGACTTCAGTCTTCTTTGAGGAACACACCATCCTTCACAAAACAACTTCAAGATCATCCACAAGATGTGTAAATCATCTGGTTAGCCAAGATTAGGAAGAACATCATCATCCAAAAGTAATTCTTCAATTTCAAACTCCATCTTTAATGCAGACCACCAACACAAACTGGACACAATCCAGAGACCCCCACAAGCTTTCCTGAAACACCAAGAACATCCACACTACTTCTGCTTGCTGAAATCATTCTTTTCTTCATCTGGAACCTCAAGAACACAGTCTGTTATCACTGTCATATTGAAATAGATGCTTGTGGACCTTCAGACCATGAACCAATTGAGTTGTCAATTCACACTGACTTCCTAAACACCCCACCAAATCTGCAGAACAAGATATTGCATTTCAGGATCTCACCAGACCTATTTTTGTCACTCTGTCACCTCTGAACGTCTACCAAAATTGGTTTTACTTATATGGCCATAACTTCTTCAAATATTCATGTGGACCTCTCAAATCTTTACTGGATCACCTTTAGACACATATCTACAAACCCTTTGATTCACATTCTCTGATCTTCATCTTAGCTGGGATCTTCACTTCATAGAGCTTCACTATCTTCACTATTCTTCTCTGTTTCTGATAGGACTAATTTTCTCAATATCCTCAGCACAGAACTCATTGAATCCTTGACATCAATGCAATAGAAGTATGTTGACATCAATGAAAACACCGGTTAGGCCCATACTTGCAACAGGAACCTCAGCATAGAGTCCCCTACCTTTTGGTCTAGGAGGTTCTTCTAATGTAGACCTTCTATCTAGGAGTGTTTGTTGAATAGAAGGTCCAGCCACTCTAGATAGTAATTTTGCTTTGTAACTTCTATATCCCAAGAAAAGTTGGTCTCTTCATGGTTCAGGTTCTTTAGTAGGTCGTGGCCAAAAGTAATCAAGAGTAAAGTTCTTTTGAGTAACCATAGGTTGCCATGTGTTACGATGAATAGTGTTCCCTTGTCCATTTAAAGGAAATTTTATACATTTGTGAATTGTTGACGGGACAACTTTCTTAGCATTGAGCCATGGATGGCCTAATTTTATATAGAAGAGGTTAGAGGTAGGGATGACATCAAATAATTGTTCTACATCTTTCTCAAATATTGTAACCAACAAAGATTACTTCCCAAAGGTAGGAATAAAAGCTCCATTTTGTGTCTTAATCATCATGTCTGAAGTTTCATAATAATTTTGTATCAAATCATTTGAGTAAAGGAACTCTTCCGTAGCTACATTAGTCATACAATTAGGATCGATAAGTGTTCCATGTACAGGAGTCTTCATTACCTTCACTGTAATGTAAAGAAGTCCTTCAATTGTTCCAATTGTTCTATCATGAGGTGTAAATACTATTTCAGGTTCAGGAGTCTTCCTTTTCATATAAGGTCTAGGAGGGAACTATTGACATATAAATTTGTGGGTCTAATCCAACAACAACATGGGAAACTCTGAAAATGTGGGATGGCTTCTCGGAGTAACCTCCAGATTTTAGGGAAGCTGGCTCTTCCTTTTTTCAATGGGGTTTTGGGAAAAGGGTAGAAAAAACAAGATTACAGATACATTTATAAAAACTAACTCCCTAAAGTGATGCACTAGACTTAAAAGCTATCTTGAATTAGCACAATGATTAAACCTTTCAAAACTGACGAAACAGAAAGAGAAAAGAAAGGATGAAACCACACCATTAAACCTTGAAATGACGAAACCACACCATTAAGACTGCATCATTAATTGAATAAAGCCCCTGCTCTCAAAACTGCAAGAACAAATTTTGAGTTTGGAAGACTCTAGTTTGAAGACATAAATAGTAGGGATTCCTCAAAAGATTAAAATCATCATTAATATGACAGTGAAAAGGAATTTTCAAAATGGTGTGAAGAATTCTCACCAGTTTTGGCAACTTACTGGGAAAATGGGCCTGCCCATTGTGAACTCCAGAATCTCTAGTTTCAAAACCAAGCCTTAATCATTGGGAATAGAGTCAATTATACTGAACTGAAAACCCATGCACTCTGAAAACACAATTGCTGACACAAACTACCAAGCAAAAGCATTGAGGCTGCAACACTATTGAGCACTGCGTATCTAAACACTTTCCACAACTGATTATATCTGATACAAATTTGGTGACAACTGACTAAATTGATATTCTACAACTGATACTGACTGATAACCATTGAAACTTTCAAGCCTTTATGCAGCTAAAGCTTTATGAAAGCAACAAAACTAAAATAGAAACTAACTGTTGCAGCCACAACTTATTGCAAAGCATTGAGACTATATCACTGACAAATTAACCTCAGAGGGACATGCCCATTCACATGAATGGAGAAATAACTAATGATGATGCTCTAGTGGGTCCACATTGCACTTAGAATTGTCCAAACAAAATGCATGAAGAAAAATAACCAAAATTTGTACCTTTTCACCTTCCTGCATTTTGGAGGCTCATCCTTGGCATGAGAATACCAGTCAGGCTGATCTGCATGATGTTCTTGATTGAGTGGAGGGTGGGAAGGGAAAATCAAGTGATGGAGTTCACCTCTTTGTTCACATGTGAGAAAATTTGTGATCTGGGCTTCATCAATGACTTCTCCTATCTGCACTTTTGTATGTTCATGATTCATAGCAGCTTCAAACTCTAGCTAGAATGTGATAGGGCTGCCTATAATTGTCTTGAATTGGATTGGCATCTCTTCTTGAATGAAGAATGGAGTATGATGAGATCCTTCATTTGACTCTTCACTACTTGTGTGCTTCAATGCATCACTACTATGAAGCTTGCTCATGCTTATGTCATGATCATGAAAGCTTGAATAGAAGACTTCTAGATCATCCCAAAAAGAATCATTCTCATACTCATCTTTACCATTTGCACAAGAGAATGAACCTTTTGTTCTTTTACAAGATGAGGCAAAGATTCAATATCCTCTGATGGCCAACACTTTTCAACTTCTAGAAGAGTCAATTCATAGGCAATTTCTGAATCTCTTTTATCAGTTAACTGAGTCTCTAAGTCGCATGTACCAAAAAGACACATTGAATAGACATGAGCCACCTTCTTGTTTGTATTTTGATCTTTGAGACCTGATTCTTCTTTGATGTCAAAATGACAAAGAACCTGATTTGTGATTTCTATGGGCTGATTAGGAGCTGGAGAAGCTTGTAAAATATAATTTTCAAATTGATTGGGTCTCATATGTGCCTAAGGGAGGATCTTTTTAGTAAATCAACTAGACTGATATTACTGTTCATACAGACCTTGAGGCATAAGACTGGGATCATCATGATACAGGGTTTGGTTTCTTAGCTCATTAAGCTCTTGGGCAAAAGATTTTGAGTTCTTTTACTTCCATCATCTCCTTATAATTTGGCAAATTAGCAGGGAGGGTGGGTGGACTAGAATTTATATACATTTGGCTACAAGAAAGAGCCTGAGATAGGATGCTTGCATGAGGCATACGTGGTGCTAAGGGCAGAGGAGGCAATTTACCAGCCTCTATGAGGTTATTTTCAGCTCTAATAGCAAGGTTATATGACTAAGGTAGAGTATCACCTCCTAGGGCTTGTATCATGATAGAGATTTCAGGGTCTAGAGCCTTCAAATAATAAAGAAATGCAAAAACTAGAGGAGGCCTGATATCAACTGAGAATTTCTTCCATACCTTATCAAATCTTGAATTAAAGTCGCACATGGACTCCATAGGATGCCTCTTGATTATGATGAGATTCTGGGTAAGTGAGGTAACATATGTCCTCTCTTTGAACTGATTGTAGATGAGTCCTCCTAGTTGATCCCATCCAATGATTGAACCAGGCTACAAACTTCTATACCATTCCCTTGCTTTGCCTTTGAGGGAGAATGCTAGCAATAGAAGGGCTTCATTTTCAGTCATGATGCAATGGATGGTGCATAAATTTGCCACATCCTGAATGTGGTCTGCATGACTTACTGATCCATCCCCAAGAAAATGAGGTAGTGCCTTCCATGTTGTGTCAGGAACTTGACCCTACTACTGAAGAACAAGAGAACTTGAATCCCAAGTCACAAAGGGCAGATCCCTTGCCTGAATATTTAGATGCACATAGATACCTAGGGCTGCCATGATTTGTAGAGGTAGAGACCTGAGAAAGAGTCACCAGTAGAGTCGCCAGATGGAAGATTCATGCTCCCATAAGCAAATACTTTTGTGATTTTCCACCAAAACCACAAAATACAGGGCAAAGATTTAGTGAAAACAAAGACCCAAGTCTTTGATTCCAGTCCCACTATGGTCTCCAAAAACTATTGATGTATAAATTTCTGGGTCTAATCCAACAACAACATGGGAAACTCTAAAAACGTGGGATGGCTTCTCAGAGTAACCTCTAGATTTTAGGAAAGCTGGCTCTTCCTTTTTTTAATGGGGTTTTGGGAAAAGGGCAGAAAAAACAAGATTACAGATACATTTATAAAAACTAACTCCCTAAAGCGATGCGCTAGATTTAAAAGCTAACTTGAATCAACATAGTGATTAAACCTTGAAAGATTAACTAGAAAACCAAAGAGCATAAATGCATGATCAATAACCCAGTCTATAACTCAGATTCATCAAAGGCTCAAGAAATAAAAAGAGAAAAGAAACAAACAGAAACAAACTCAAATCTGCACAAAACACCACTTCTTTTCATTATTTGGACGAGAACAAAATACAGAGGCAAGATTGCTGCACAAAATACAATGTTTCATCCTTTATGAGGAGCACTGTTGAGGCCAAGAAAATATCTCTGCTTCCGCTAAAAATCTTTGTGTCTCCATGTGTAGAACTGTTTGAAACTTTGTCCTCGATCTGTGTATATATAACCCAAAAAACCAAAGAAAAATATCTTTGCAACTGCCCAGAAAATCTCTTTGAAAATCCCATGAAATCTGCCCCAAAATCTAATAGATAACTGTATCTGGCAACTGATTCCAGCTATCAACTCGATGAGAACTAGCTCTTTCTATTTTGCCCTCCATGGCTGGGAAAATGCATCTTCCATCTGCATGAGTTTATCCCCGCTCACTCTCCTTTCCATGGTTGTCGTAGAAAGAGAGGCAACGTGAAATTAGGGCTGCATACTATACATTTCCCGTGAGGAGTCAAATGAGTTATATTTTAATAAAGCTTCCACTTTACTATTTTGCTATAGCTTGCTTCAGAAGTTTCTCACGAGGCATATAAGAATTAAAAGAGTCAAATATAATAAATCTTATTGTGGCTTTATTGTCTTGAGGGTCCCACTATGTCCCTTTTAAAATAATAAAAGACTCTTATCTTTTATTTAACATATCTTTCAATCCTGTGAGCATATATTTGAGACAATTTATAAAGCTTAGCTTATGTGAGGAGTGGCCCACCTTTATATTCCCACAATAAAATAAAAGACTATTATCTTTTCCCTTTCACATGACTTCACCATTTTATGATTTTTATGGAAAACAAAAACCAAACATTTTCCTTGCATCCGCTTCCTCCACATGGTGTAGCAGCGCTTCTCTGGGACAGTTTTTTTCTTAGAGCTTTGCAAATGCCTACCAATGCAACACGTGGTGGCTTTTGCTACTTGGAATGAGCCTTCTCCTTGTATCTTTCTAGGATTCCTGCAAGCCATTTATTTGCTTCACATCAATGGTTGCTGAGTATTATATTCTAAAATGCTAACTCTGTGTTTGCATTTGGAGTCTCGTTGACTGAGCTTTTGAATGGTGATGCCTTTGTTTCAATATATTACTCCACACGTCAAACTGTGCTCTAAACTCTTTTATCTGCTACACCATACTTAGTGGCTACCTCTTCATTCTATCTACTTGTTGATATAATACTTTCACCATTATAAATATCTCTTAGAATGACTCCTTGGCTCTAGGGTTCATCCTGTTAAAAATATAAGCCATATTAAAGATGGCTGTGATGCCTTTCATTCTACTTTGGCAGCGTTATTCTTTAAAATATGGCATGTGCATTTGTTCTAGACTAAATGCCTCTTATGGAATACATGCTCTTCATCTGATGAGTGCTTTGCTCCTTATGAATGCACTGTACTTTGTTATGAAGTTGTGCTTTGCTCTTTATATTGGCAGGTGTCTTCAATGAAAATAGGCAATGACATTATTTATGGCGGTGCCTCACTTCTTTCTTGGTTTTAATGCCTTCACATAGACCATGCCTCTTCCAAAACAATCATGCATGATGTTCCTATTGGAGCCTCATATCTATTGAAATTGTGCCATGTTTGGTAGCAACACAACACACTTGAATGGTCGACTTCACTTTTGGAAATGAGTATCTTTGTATTTGATGTAGAGCATTATGTTTAATAGAGCCAGTATCTACTTTTTAAAAGATGGCGCTCCCTTTCAAATAGACCAAGCCTACATTCTTAATAGACTTTACACAATATGATGGCACTATAAATTATAGGTTGTGCCCTGGATAAGAAAGGCTTATGTCATTATCATCTAATGTGCCTGATTTACTTTTGATTTGTAGGTAGAGACTTATTTTACAATAATTGCACCCCTTGCCTTAGCTTGTGTCTATTGGTTGTGTCTTTAGATAGGCCAAACCTTTGTTTAGAATCCATTTGATATATTTTTAGAGCCACGCCATCACTATAATGATTTGCACATCATTCGATATAGCGCCATGATTTGAAAATGGGCCGCCTTTGATGAAGATTTTCTTGAATGACTTGGTGATTTATTTTTGATGCTGAGTTGAAGAGTCATACTGCTTGGTGGCATTGTCATTGGATGGTTTGAAATTCACCTACACTAGCACCCTCTTGACAAGGCCGCAACTTCTTCTTACATGCTACCTTTGAGGATAGTTGTGTCTTTCTTATACTATGGTGAACACTGCATGCTAGCACATTCCTTTATATGGCTTGAGCCATATGCAAACACTTACAACATATGATAATATACTGCCACTACTTCTATTGGTTGAGATTTTCTTTGTATGGCTGCGCTTATTGATTTTAATGGTCCGAGCCTTGACAATATAATGAACATATTTCCCCCACATGGGTAGTGCTACAAACTTCAAAGACTTCAAGCTATCGCATAAAGGTAAAGTTATTATCAAGAATAGTTGGTAGTATCTGGACCATGCCACACTTGATTCACATTACCCCACTATACTTGTGTATGGATATGGTGGCTTTTTGCCCTTTTGAAATGACGAAACCACATCATTAAGATTGCATCATTAATTGAATAAAGCCCCTACTCTCAAAACTCGAAGAACAACTTTTGAATTTGGAAGACTCCAGTTTGAAGACAAAAATAATAGGGATCCCTCAAAAGATTAAAATCACCATTAATCTAATAGTGAAAAGGAATTTTCAAAATGGTGTGAAGAATTCTCACCAAGAACCTAGCATTATTGTTGCGATGAGATGCCATGTATGCCAGACTATTTCACACACTTAAGCAATTGTTTGAGGGAATATGGTACTAAAAGACACACAGGGTCCACACCAATCAAAGTGGGTAGGGTGAAAAATTACTACACAACAAGGCAATATGAGTGATTTGTAAGTTTGTTTGAAGAAAATGCACACAACCCTTAGCGTTGAAATACACAAAGTGTAATTTAGCATAGATGCCAATTTTCAATCTAGATCATTAGATGATGCCAAATTTTCAAAAGAGCACTTCGTGTATGCTTGAGAATGAGTGGAAGATCTGATTTGAAGGATTTTTATGACAAATGCAATGAAACAAAGCAAAACTATGCTTTCTTATGCACCTAAAATGCTTGATTTTTTTTCACTTTTTTCAATGTAAATGTACTAATAATGAAAATGTAAATGCAACAAATTACAATGCAACAAAACTATAGTCCAAAATCAGATTTGAAAGAGTGTTCAAAGGAGTAGTAAAAGCTAAAACAAGATTTAAAGTACAAACCCTAGCTTTTGCAAAGTCTAGGTTATATGAAAAATGCAAATTTCAAGCAAAACCCTAGAAAATGAGATGTGCAAATTCAAGGACAAAGATCTTGAAATGATGAATTGATGTAATTTATCTTAGATCTGATGTAAATATCAGAAAATTAAATGTTTTCAATGATATGCAAGAAGAATAGTGTAAACTATGTCTAAATGCAAGCTAAAAATGCCTATTTTTTTCAAATTTTTCATTTTTTATGCAAGATTTTGAAATGTAGGATGATGAATATAAAATGTATGAATGCAAATCTGATTTTCAACACTCAACAAGATGCAATGTTTATAAAAACACAAGTTCACCAAAATGTTATGTAGAAAAAGTGAGGGAAAGATGGTTTGATTATATCCTCCTTTCACTACATACATTCAAGGACATTAAACCGAGCCAAGTCACAACTTATGCAAGAGGACTCACCTATCAAAGTTGGTGTCACTTGGAATGATAAGGAAATTTGGAATGTGTTGATTATTTTGTTAAACCCTAGCCTGATTAGGCCTAAAACCCTAATTATGCAAAATTGTAAGCAAATGGATGAAAGATGACAAATGCTTGCACAGGAGGGCACTAAATGTAGACTAGATGCATACCAGATTTTGGGTTTTGGAAAGTGGAAACTTTGGGGACAAAAGAGGGATTGCCCCTATCCAAGGTGGCACTTTTTCTATAGACTAGAAGCCAAATTGTTGTAGACTGTACCTTGCTCAAAGGTTTCCAACAGTGACAAATTGAGGAACAAAAGAGGGATCTCCCTTCTCTAGTTAGGGATATTTTCTGTTACTTTCTTCAGATCTAAAATCCTTATGCTCTGCACTAATCTTTTGTAACTCCTCTCCACAAGATCTGACACCTATCACCTGCAATCACAAGAGAGGACTTGTGGGTGGTGGTGTTTAGGAGCTTGCCTTACTTAAGCCCCTGAATGGCATTCAAGCCTTCTAACACTGTTGTTAGATAGAGAGTACATGTCCTTGGTGGACAAAGGCAAAAGCAATGATAAAGTAGATAGATTGAATCACAAATAGATATCACCTCAGAGGTGTAGCTCTCAAGGAGATGAAGATCTTTCACACCATGAGAAGATGAAGCCAAATCTATAACAAAAAACACAACAACATAATTCTACTCTGCAACACAATGAATGCCTTGAATTCTCTTTGCTCTATGATCATAAGTTTGCCTTAAACACAAAAATCATCTTCTTGTTTACAAATGAAATCCTAAACATGTTTATATATGCATTCCTGCTAATATTTCATAATTCAAATTAACAAGGCTAACCTAGAAACCTTTTTGATGGTCATAAGCCCACATATGAATTTGGGACCCTGACAAAATAGGGCAGGACTAGGGCATGAGTGCCCAAGTCTAGGGGCCTATTTTGGGTCCAAATTATTCTCAAGGATGGCCCCTAAGTCCCATTTTTCATGGGTTTTAGGGGGATTTGCTCTGGGATTCATTTTTAACATGCATGATTAAATCTAAGGGACTCGAGAGCTAAACTTAGGAGGTAAAAGTCCTAGGGGGACATTTTATGACATAACACAACCATAGAAAGATTAACTATTACTTTAAGCCTTTCATTTTACCTTACTTTATTTCAAAGCTTACTCTCTTTGCTCTAGTTAACTATGCCCTCGAAAGATAGTTATTTCTACAAAACTAGATAAAAGAATTAGTGTTTGAGGTAATTAAATTAATCATGATGTAAGTAACATGCAATACAATTAAATTCTGGAAGTAAGATATAGAAGACCAGGACCTAAGGGCTAGACCTAGGCCTCAAGGGATCATATAATATGGCCTTGCCTACGTAATGTGATCAAAGGCTTCGTAGTTCATCTACTAGGACTTTCCAACTCAACTTGGTTGTCCAATAATATATCTATCTTTTAAGATGTAATTTCTCATCAAATTGACATCTTTACAAACATATCAGTAGTATCACTAACTCTCTCAACTCTTTGAGGAACAAAAGTCTAAGGTTAAAAATATAAACTTATCTTGATAGACAAACATCTTGTGAATATATATTACCCCAAATAAAACAAGCATGATGTAAGTAACATAAGTATAAAAAAGGACACTAATGAAAGATACATAGCTCTCATGAACTTTCAACTCCTCTATACTGTAAGGACAAAACTAAACAAGTTCAAAACATTAAAATATAGACCCTAAGAGAGAAGGCCATTATCTTAGGAAATTAGAATAAAGGAATGCTAAAACATTTATCCTCTCCTACTTCTTTAGAGATCGACCTCGGCATGGTTTCTTCTACTTCAGTTGAGCAAGATACTTCTAGTCTTTCAAATACATCTTTGTGGGATACTTTCTTGGTAGGTATATCAGACTTGTTTTGTGAGTCTCATATTGCAGATTTGGAGGACACACTTGAGGGGATATCTCTCCTCTTTGATAAAAGTTATAGCACAACTGTTATCCCATCTACTTCATCTTTGGAGGTTGTTCTTCATGAGTCTACCTAGGATTTTGAATTGGTCACACCTCAATGCATAGTGTCATCCTTTGATTCTGACATGTGGACATTTGAGCAGTTTTCAAAGGCATCCATCATGAGACTTCTTCCCTCATCTCTCTTCTTGGAGATGAAGTTTCTTCTCCATCAACCTTTGGATTGGTTTCTTCCTAAGGGGAGAAATGTTGTTTGTAGGTACATGACACTTTCCAACATTCATCTTCAAGCATTCACCATTGGCACAGGAGCTACTTATTTGTGGGGGGGACCTATAGTTTCACTCTTCATCTCCTCTAGGGGGTATTTGATTATATATATATATATATATATGTGATAGAAGTAGTCCTTGAGGGGTCATGTTGAGTCCTCCTACTATCACTTCTTCTTTCACTTTCATTATTTTTCTCTCTTTTGTAGAGGGGTTTTTTCCTATAGGTTTTTCTACTTTTCTCTGGTTGTGAGAGAATTGTTTGTACATGGGTACCTAACATGGCCTAGTAGCTGAACCCATCATCTTTTTTGCATCTTTGCATTTGTCTACTTTTCCTTAAATTGCACTTAAGGAGGGGGTGTGTTGGTGTGAATAGGGTTATTACCTATTCAGTTTACCCCTTGTAGTGTGAAATAGGCACATTATCTAACTAGTCATTAGTTAGAACCTATTCACACATGTTAATTTTACTTAGGAAGCATTCTAGTTGTTTCTAGTTGTCTATAGTTGGGATCTTATCCTCTAGTTGTCTCATGTCATATGATTAAGATACTTGTCACATGACTACAACATCCTACATCTCATCCTTGCCTTTATAAGTAAGACATATCATGTACATTGTAAGAACAAAAATCTTTTTCATTCATTGATAGAATAGAATTATTCTCTCATTTGATCTCTCTTGTGCTTTCATGAAGTCCTAGATCTTGGGTGGCTACCATCATAGCCAACTCTTACATAGTTGAGGGATAGTGCAGATTGGCATAGGAAAAGTATAGTAGCTAAAATTTTGTGGAGTATATTCATGATTTGCATAAGGAAGTGAAGCAATCTTTGGAAAAGAGTTCCATCAAATATAAGGAGCGTGTTGATATGCATAGGAGAGAACAAGAATTTCAATTTGATGATTTGGTGATGGTACATTTGCAGAAGGAAAGGTTCCCACAGGGAACATAAAATAAACTTAAGTGGAAGAAGATTGGGCCTTGGAAGGTCTTGAGGAAATTTTCATCCAATGCATATGAAGTTGAACTTCCAACAGGTATTGACATTTCTTCCATTTTTAATGTGGTTTATTTGTCTAAATACTATGAGGGTGAACTAATTTTAGAGGGGAATCCAGTTATAGATTTGTAGGATGCACATGAATGGATACATCAGTTGCCTAAGAAGAAGTTTGAGTAGGTTGATAAGGTAATTGATTCTCGTGTGGACAAACAAACAAGAGGGAAGGAATATATGGAATATCTTGTCCATTGGAGGGATTGACCAGTAGATGAAGCTTCTTGGATGTCATTTTCAAAATTGGTTAAGTTTGGGATACCAATTCCTAACTTACCTAAATGTTCATGAGTTTAACTCATATAACATTTCAGTTACCAGGCGTGTTTGATATAGGAGCATCTAGATCCACGAGCAATCCTTATCACCTAAAAATATTTTGTTTAATTTGTGTGTGTTTTCCTTTATTTTTGCTTGCACTAGAAGATGTTCAAAAATCTAATAGATCTAGTTGGAATCATGTACAAGTAAGGATTGCATCTTGTTAAGGAGCCAAATGGGTACCTATAGTTCAAATTTGGTAAAGATCTAATGAATTTTGGCTAAGTTGTTCTCATCACTCTAACCAAACATTCATAACTAGACATCTGAATATTCAGTTGTATTTCATGTCTAGATCTAGTTGTACTTCTTTGTATTTCAACTGGACATCTTATCTAGATCCTATTTCTTTATCGTATCCACATCCTGTTGTCTTATCATGTCTGGTTCCAGCTTCACTTCTTTATATTCCAACCGGACATTTACTAACTAGATATCCTGATGAGTTTTAATATTCAAATCTGGTTAGCTTATTCATATCCAGATGTGTTTACTTTTCTTTAACCAGACATTTCATCTAGACCTTTCCTAACTAGAAATCCCATTGATTTGTTATATTTGGATCTTGTTGCTATTCATATATGGATCTAGTTATGATGCTTTATCATCCACCCAGATATCTCATCTAGATATCATGTTACACATCTGGTTACACTGCTTGTCTTCAACATGATATCTTTTGAACCAGATATCCTATTGCATTTCATTATCCAGATCTAGTTTTTGTTCACATCTAGTTTCAATGCTTCATTTCTAACAGGATATTTTTCTATCCAGATTTCCTGTTGATATATCCAATTCTAGTTTCTGATTTCATCTTCCAACCATACAATTTCAACCAGACATCTCTCAAGTAGACATCTCCCATCTGGACATCCTGCTGCATATCCATATCTAGTTGCAATGCTTCATTTGTAACCAGAAACTTCCAAAATCATCTAATTATCTTGCAAAATCATCCAGAAACTTCCAAAAGTGGGAAATACATTTGACAACCACCATTTCGACTAATCTGACTCGAGGATGACTGAGTTGTAGAGTTTTTTTCTATAACTTCTTCATAAAGATCTTTAATCTGACTTTGTGAGTTGTATGAACTAAATGTAAGGTTGAGGTCAATACATGTAAGGCTATAACATCATTTGTACTCCTACTGCTAATAAATGAGAGATTCTTGTTTCATTTTGGTGAGTTAACTGGTTTATTACTACTCATTTCAATAGCTTGGAAAAGGCCCTGAACCATGATCTGCATTAGATCAATCAACAAAGGTGCAACATCAATATATCACAATTTAAACATAAAACTTAAAAGACAATTAATCTAGCACAAAATGTCACTTTCTCTTCATTAATGAACCAAGAACAAGATACAAAAGGAAAGATGCACAGTTCTCAAATATTCAATCAGTTCTAAGAAGCATCCACAAAGGCTAAAATATCTATCAAATCATCCTTCTACTAAAATCTATGTATATATCATAAAAATGTCTCTAAAAGTCCCCTTTGATATGATTTGATACATTTATTTTATAATAGTGGCCTATGGCCTCATGATTCTACTAGAGTTACAATAATAACTAAACTATTGCATTCTTAAGAAACTATGGCTATCTATAGATTTGTGTCCCTAAATTGAGAAAATCGTATGCATGAGACTCAATAATCTCATAGTATGTCATTGTGATGCATGGATCAGATCATTTTGCTTCAACTAATCAGACAAGACCAGGATATTGTGACCTAACTCAAGTGCTTTCAAGGAATACCATGCTACCACGTATCCTTCACCAATTTTACCATAAAGCCTAATGACTATATGACTCCTTTATTTCAGCCAATGGCACCACACTTAGTATTCTTTGACTCTGAGGAAATATTTGTGATGTGTGAACCATTAGATTTTCCCACTTACAATTGACGACTCAGAACCCTAGATGCCTCATTGAGAAAAATGGGACCCACTACCACTAACTTGGTACCAAAAAGCTAATGGCACAACAAAAGAAGTGTGTTAGGTCTACCTCCTTCAAAATGTAGCATGATTGTTCCAAATGTACTTATGATTTGTTTCCCATAGCTTTTTCTTTATTTAATGCAGTTGGACCCACTTGCTCACTAAGTCATTATCATCAACTAATGGCATGACACTTAGAAAGTGTAAGTGCTACTATCTCTAACTTGTAGCACTAATATGACACCTATGCCAGGGAAAAGTGTTTGTGCATTACTTTTATTTTAATTTAGCGAGGACCCACTTTCTAATGACTTGTGCCTCTTAGCTAATGGCACAATAGGAACAATGTGTCAATTCTACCATATCCAAATTGTAGCACCATTGAGACACATGGAAGCTCTTAAATTTTCATTGGGACTCCACATTCTTCTTTTCCTTAGCCAAGTTTTAAAATTAAATGGGCCCTGCCACAGTTTGATTTAGATGAACTGACCAATGGTGCAATGTTTAAACTTTTGAGAATTGACAATGTTTAAATTGTTGTGAAATTCTTACATGTGGCAACCCCTACACTCAAAATTGATTTTCGGTAACAAGATTCAAAATAGGATGCCACTTTTCTCCTGATTTGAAACAAAATGTAGAGTGGGGATCTATAGTTCTTGATGACTTTCAGGGAAATGTGATTTCATATGTCAAACCCTAGATACAAAAATGCGAACAAAAAACAAAATTACGAAATTACAAAATTACAAAGAACATAATTGAACATTAGAGCTTTTCTAAGGTTGTCTACAAAGATGTCGATTCATTTTTAGAAGGTTGTCCCTTCTTCTTCAAAGCTTCAAAAGCTTTGTCAATTAACTCAATTATCTCTTTGTGAGAGATACGTTGTAACTTCCCCACTATAGTCTTCACTTGATGCTCCAATTGAGCCAAGGGTTGAAGGACTATTTGAACTTTTGCAATACTCGGTGTCTATACCCATCCCTAAAAGGATGTCTGGTCTACTTTTTTACTCACAAGAATCACTTTATATTCTCCTTCATCTAATACAACATCATCATTTTGGAAAGGGGAGGGAAATCCCTGTTGCACTAAGGAATCAATATGCTCCCTCATTTCCTTCACAACCTTCTCAAAAGTGACTAATTGGGACTTACACATTAGGGCTACTTTTTTCTTTCTCTTTACCTCATTTACTTTTGTGGTTGTAGTGTATCGATTATCAATTCTAGCTATCAATAGAGTTTCATCAGGAAAACTATATAATTTTTCCAACACAATCTGAGCTTGGGACACTATGGGAGTGAGAATTTGAAGAGTTTGATCTACTTTAGTATCTACTTTTGTGATGAGCTTCTAGGATGATGAGATGAACTTAAGTGCTCCCTTAAGCTCTGTTGCGCTGCTAGTTATTTTGGTCCAATGGGATGCATACAAGTCCATTATTAATTGAATAATTTGTAGTGCATGACATACTATGTGCATCTTTGTTTGTAGTAGTTAAAGTTACAACTCCTTAGTGGTGAGTTGAGTCTTGAGTGATTCATTTGTAGTCCTCAACTCTACCAAAGCATTGTGAAGCTATGTCAATTCCTCAACTCTCTTCTTGTCATGTTCCTCTACTTTTTCAACCCTCTGCTTATAACCTTCTAAGGTTAATTTCATTTTATCTAGCTCAAACTGCAATGCCACCTATTTGGATTGCAAGGCTTGATATCTTTCTTAGGTGACTCGCACCTGCATCTCCAAGGTTTATCTATTCACCTCTTGCTCTTGAGCCTTTACTTCTACTCGTAATTGGTTCACTATGTCTTTTATTCAAGACAGCTCTGACTCCCTCTTCTGAAGCTTCTTGCTCACCTTGATAAAATCTATTGTAACAATTTTTTAATAGAAATCATTAGTTTTCCATAGTCCATGATGTTGTATGTGAGTGTTTCTGGATTTGACTGTTACTTCTTTTTACTCAACGTTTCAGATCACACTCAGTGATCCATCATCAGGAGCATGAGAGCAAGAGAGGAGAACAACAAAGAAGTAACAAGAAGTAACACAGTCAAATCCAGAAACACTCACATACAACAAATTTTTAAGTTTCTTCCATTAATTTCACCCTATCTTGTGGGTGAACTTGTGCAATATTCATCCCCACTACATGAATTGAAAAATCCTTGAGGCACATTTCCTTTTGCATCTTATTTATGTTAGGAGTCATGTGAGAAATCATCAATCATTATTGTATTGGGTTATACAATGACCTCATATAGGGCCGACCTAGGGCTTTTCCCTCCTTCTGTCTCCTTGCCTCTATTCTTTCTTCCCTTGCTTGATGTGCACTCTACATATGTTGTTGGAAAGTGGCAAGTAACTGTGTGACTCCACCAATAAAAGGAAATCCTTGGGGAAGTCCATATGGAATGGTGATTTGTTAGTGGGGTGGTGTGAGTATAGCTCTGAGAGGTATTGGAGATGAGACTATGAGTGTACATGGGGAAAATGAAGGTAAGATTAGGATATGAGGGGTGGATGGTGTGGTAGTGAATGATAGTGGAAGTGGAATCTATGGCATGCTGAAAGGTTACATTAAGGGTAATTATATTGGTGGGGTCCTAGGAGTAGTTGCAAAGATTGGGAAGACTGCAGAGGTAAGTGTGGCCACAAAAGAAGAAAGGATAGATTGAGAAGAGAAATAGTTACCTACATGACTGCATGGGTCATTTTCTTAGCCCGTGTTCTAGTTGGCAACATTGACACTATTGCATATGTCTCCTCTTCATCACAATCCTCTTGGAGATTCAGCTTCTTCTTCCTACTTGGTTGCTCAGCAGATGTAGGGCTAGCCTCTTCTACCAAGAGAGATACTGCTAGAATTTTAGCTTCCATGTTTCTTATTGTTAGTGGTAGTACTACTTTGGTAGAGGGAATAGTCTTAGTTGCTAGCCCTGGTAGTTCCTATGCACTTGGAGGTAAAATCTGCTCTGATGTTTCCTTTATCTTTTGGGTCACTTGATATGTTGTTTGCACAACTCGATGAGCTTGCGCAAGTTCCACTCTAACGTCCTTAGATGCTAAAGCTATTTGGACCAAATGAGTAGGAATTTGTGATCTCTATCCCTCCATCTGATATAGTGGATGGGGCCATTGTTCATGGCTTGACTCAGGTCTAGGTACTACTCCAAAGAATCACTATCATCCTCTGACTCATATGTGGCATGGGATTCTTCTTCTTCTTGAGCCTCAGACACTCCTTCAGGATATATGTTTCTTGTATTATATGGTGAATTCGGTGAGCCATGTTCCCCATCCCATAGTGTGTCATGTCCCCTTTCCAAAAATAGCACTTGCTATTTTTAGTAAGTTTCCCCTATCCAGAAATAGTAAGTTGAGACTAAAAGATAGCTTTGGGGAAAATAATAATTATTTAATATTTTATTTGTTCTACAGAAATTTCAAATATTAAGAGCAAATAAATATTAAATAAATTATAATTGATGCTCACGATACTCCTTGGGTGTTGGATTTGGAAGGAATCTTGAGTGGTTGAAAAATAAAAGATTTGCATATCTTGCGAGTTGGCAAATCAGGTAGGTGGGAGTTATGAGTTTAATTATGGCATTGGAGGTTACATGCACTTTATGCAAGAGAATATTTCCCTTTGGGTTGTGAGTTTTCTATTTGGCACTTTAATTGCATGTTGGTGCCTTAAAAAATGCATTTTGAGTTGTCAAAAGATGTCTTTTAAGTGGTAGAATATGAAAGGCTAATTTTAGAGATGTTATAATGCATTTTATGACTTTTATAAGTGCCAAAATTTGGGGGAAAATATTTGGACGTGAATCTAAAGATGGTAGAAGTTTCCAGATGTTCAAGAAGCCTATAAGTATTTTTTATTTTGCATGCAGATGGATTATTGTCATTTTCATTATTTTCTTGCAGAGCGGATGCTTGTGTAGCTTCAGTGGACAAGGAAACCATTGAAGATGGAGCTTGTGGCCGGTGGACATGAGTTCCCAACAATCTGAGGGTGGTGTTCTTGGGTTGTTACAGTAATCTCACTTTAGAGGTTGCATTGGAGCAAAAAGAATTCAGCAAAGTAGAGTTATTGTGTGTTTACATGGGTTTGTAGTACATTTGTAGTGTGATTCTGGTGTTGTTTGTAGTGCTGTTAGTAATTTCTATTGTGTAGGGGTTTGTATATTTTATGTGCTTTTGTACATCATCATATACAGCACCATATTCCAGCCATACTAAGTTGTGTGTCATTCTGGGGGTTTGGAGACATTACAGTGACTTATACATTGTGTATTTCAGCATTTGGTGTAATGGGTTGTAGCTGAAATTGCATACTTTCTATAGGAGTTTGCTGCTATGTTATTTTTATGTATCAGACCTATACCCATGTGTTTACATCAGAAATTTATAATAAAAAAGTTTTGAAGTGTTGTTGTGACAATTTGGAATGTTTATTGTGCAAACTAGTTACTAGATTTTGGGTCTTGTGATGAATATTTGTGTTGTAAGTGCAAAGGTTATTTTCAGATTTTGGGTTCATATAAAAATCAGATTTGGGGACATTGCAGTGGTATCAGAGCATGATCTTGCCATCCTGTAGGGTTGTTTTCTTCATGCTTCTTTGTGAATGAGACCTCAGAGCTTTGAGAAGAGAGTAAAGGAAATTAGAAGTTGATTCAAAATTTGGAGAAGAGCAAATCATGGCTGAAGATGCTGAGATATCAAAGTGGTTTGAAGAATATTCCAAGCAATCTGAAGCCTACAAATCAGCTATTTCATTTGAAAGACTTCTAGAAATTTATGGTAAGAAGCAAAAGAGAAAGGAGCTAGAAAAGAAGGCCATAGAACCAGAAAGGGTGATGGATACACTAGACCCACAAAAGATCAAGGAAGAAAAGAAACCAGAATCAAAAAATATTTCCTTGCAAAAGGAAGAAGAGAAATTAAATTCAAAGAAACCCATTGAGAAAGAACCTAACATGTAGTTGGAAGGTAGAAATCTCTTTTTAATAGAAGATGTTTATTTGACTTCTAATGATTTTTGATGTCAGGAAAGTATTGATGAAGTCAAGAAGGGAAAGGAATCACTTGCCAGTTGTGAAGAGGGCAATATGGAGGAACATGCACTGATTCATGCACTTATTTTTGAACTCCCATATGGGGTTTTGAGTTATAGAAAGGAAGGTGTTGAGGATATCCTGACAAGGTCTCTTATGGGAAAGGTGGATGAGCATGTTGATTGCAGCTTGAGGTATGAAAAGATTTCAAATTTGTCTCCTTCTATGTCACTACAAAATTCTGGTCATCATGGAAAACATGCAAAAAAGGGTGATAGAGTGAGGGATACAACTTGCAGTATAGGGCATGAGGACTCTTTTATTCAAGCCCAGAATTGTGTTTTCATATGGGATCCAGGTAATCTCTTTGGAATTAAATTAGTTAGAGACATTATTGAGTTCTCCATCTCTTCCATTTGGAATGAAAGGACATTTATGAGGATTCATATAGGGTTTGTCATACTCTCTAACCGCACTATGAAGGATCAATGTTCACATTTTATGGATCACTTGTGCAAGCCAAGTACCACACTTGAAGATAAGATTTTGGGTTATGGTCAAATGGAGATAGGCACAATGAAATGTTTATCATGGGAATTTGGTAAGGAAAGAAGGTCTCAATTTGATATTGTCAATTTCATTACTAAGCATAGCATGGTACTTTCAGGATCAAGCTTCATACAGGTTTTCTACCATTGGTTGTATGGAGGATTCATGAAGGAAGCGACACTACAAATTGCTAGAATCATGGAGGCATGGCATTGGGTCATCCTGGTGGGTGAACAAGAGATGTACAAGGACCTCATATTTATGGGATTTGAAGGAATGCAGTGTTACAAACAATTTTCAGCCCACATACCATCTAATCCAAACCATCTTGCAAATGGTAGAGCTGTGAGTGACATGGTAAGAAATCTTAATTTCTTTAATGTTGATAATAATTTGATCACCATCCATACTTGGGAAGATATTTGGGAGCATTTGAATGTGGTTAGCAAAACATTTCAGCAACATGATCATTCTTCCAAAGTATCTATAGAAGAGATTGACATCACCTATGTGGATCAAATTATTATGAGAAAGAATAGGCTACTATTTTTGAAGGGTTTTAAAAGTATACAGATATGGGTGAAGGGAATTTCTATCATTATCTAGCTGATCATAAATTCCACATTGAAAATATTGTTGATTTTGATATTTCCTAACTTTGAATGGATAACTGCATTCATGGACACTTGCACATGGGAGGATTGTTATAGATTCACAAGTATTGCAGCCAACAATATAGTGGGAATTCTAGCCATGGAGGAAAGTATTTTTCAGTTTGTGGCTATTAATGAGAAGTTTCTAGTTCTCACGTGGTCTTCCACTAATGTTACTTTGACCAGATGGATGATTCTTGCCAAAGTTTATCATTTATTCAATTACTGTATCATTGGTATATGGCTGATCTTGGTGATTTTAGTTATGGACAGTAGTATATTGGTACATTTGGAGGAAGTCTCCTTACATAATGATGTTAGCAGAAGGTCTCCACTACTAGCGGGAATTACTCCATTCATTCTGGTTCTAACTTGGAGGAGATCCAAAGAGGTATGTGATTGCTATGATGTGTTTTCAGCCTACATGCAAGTTGATTCTCATGGAGGAGATTTGAAGAGGAATCCCAAAATAACTATATTGGAAGGCATGATCATGAAAATGATTCCTCACTGGTTACTAATGATGACTTTTAGCTTGTCAAAATTTTTAGATCCACAATTTATGCAAGAAAATTCAAATTGGATATACCAGAACAAAAGAAGAATGGTGCAAAGAGTTATATGGCTCAAAGGTTGGAGCCTATGGGTTAATTCATGAGTACTCAAGGCATATGGGAAGTTGCAGCACAAAAAGCATTGAAGGGTAGAAAGGAGGTAATGGTTGATGATTCTACCAAAATGCCTATTCACTGTTTTAGAATTCATGATGTTGGGAAGGTTTCTAACATGGTATAACCTATCATAAATGTTTTTGCCACTAATATTTTAGACATTTTGAAGAGTGATAAGTATGTGCTAACAGATGTTCTTAGGGAGTACATCATCTTCCCTCAGGATAAGTTATTGTTTACATACTTGGAATTTAGAGTATGGTGGTTTGAATGTTGTTGTTGTATGATGTTAATGGCTGTTCCACTACTATTATGTGGCTCCTATAGATCAGTCCATGAAGCTGGAATTAACATCTCTCAAGATGGGGCAATGTATGGGTCTATTACTTTGCATTTCTTTATTGTTTATTTCAACAATGTGAAGAGGAAAGAAGTAATTCTTTTTGGAATATGCACTTTCTGTTGTGGAGGATGTAATGGGTATTTTAATAGTCATAACAGCAAAAAAAATTCAAACCCATAACTTCATCAAATGTCCCAAGAGTCTTGGGTACAAGTTGCCCAATGACAGTGCTTTCCTAGTTAGAGTTTCAAGACACTACTTGGCTTGTTGTGGGAGATTGTCTTGTAAGTTTTTTGAGGTGGGAACTATCAAGCACATCAGTAAGTCACCTAATATAGTTGAGGATGTAATATTTTCTTCTCTCATTTTGAAATTACCTTTGGGTGATCGATTTGTGCTAGTTAGACTCATGCGATGCATAGATTACCACCAGAAGGGCTTGTGGTGTGCAAAGTCAATATCCAAAGTTGGGTGGAATATTTGCTGCTATTACATGATGATACTTGTTGTCCCTCTATAGATATTTTCTTGTTATAGATTAGATAATGAAGTTGAAGGTACCATCCATCAAGTTGAGGTAAAATTCGGGGCTACTAGAGTGTGTTTTAGCCGTATATTTTGCAATGCTTTGATGATAGAAGTGGTTGATTTATTTCAAATATGCACTTTTTGTTATAGAGGTTATAATCAAAGTTATATTGTTCCTAATAAAAACACAAATCAGTTTTATATCATTGGGAGAAGTTGCAGGGGACTCAGGTTTGATTGGTCACATGATAGTTCATATAAATAATGGAGGGCATTTGGTGAGTTCATAGAATTACATGGGAAAGCTATGGTTCAAATTTGGGATTGGAATGTTTGTAACAAAGTTTTGTATAGATATGTTTGTTGGTTTCATGACATTGTTGCACAGAAGTCTAAGTTTCCATATTTGCATAATGTTCTATGGCAAGAGTTATCTCACTTGACAGGTACAGGAGCTAGGCTCTATGGATAGTTTAGCATGATTTACCATCTTGGTACAATGAATTCAAAACATCTTGATTTGAATTTCTTGAGGACAAGCAATCTTAAGGAGGGAGGACTTGTCATGTCCCCTTTCTAAAAATAGCACTTGCTATTTTTAGTAAGTTTCCCCTCTTCAGAAATAGTAAGTTGAGACTAAAGGATAGCTTTGGGGAAAATAATAATTATTTAATATTGTATTTGTTCTAGAGAAATTTTAAATATTAGGAGCAAATAAATATTAAATAAATTATATTTGATGCTCATTATAACTCCTTGGGTGTTGGATTTGGAAGGAATCTTGAGTGGTTGAAAAATAAAAGATTTGCATATCTTGCGAGTTGGCAAATCAGGTAGGTGGGAGTTATGAGTTTAATTATAGCATTGGAGGTTACATGCACTTCATACAAGAGAATATTTCCCTTTGGGTCGTGAGTTTTCTATTTGGCACTTTAATTGCATGTTGGTGCCTTGAAAAATGCATTTTGAGTTGTCAAAAGATGCCTTTTAAGTGGTAGAATATGAAAGGCTAATTTTAGAGATGTTATAATGCATTTTATGACTTTTATAAGTGCCAAAATTTGGGGAAAAATATTTGGACGTGAATCTAAAGATGGTAGAAGTTTCTAGATGTTCAAGGAGCCTATAAGTATTATTTATTTTGCATGCAGAGGGATTATTGCCATTTTCACTATTTTCTTGTAGAACGGATGCTTGTGCAGCTTCAGTGGACAAGGAAACCATTGAAGATGGAGTTTGTGGCCAGTGGACATGAGTTCCCAACAATCTGAGGGTGGTGTTCTTGGTTGTTACAGTAATCTCACTTTAGAGGTTGCATTGGAGCAAAAATAATTCAGCAAAGTAGAGTTATTGTGTGTTTATAGGGGTTTGTAGTGTATTTGTAGTGTGATTCTGGTGTTGTTTGTAGTGCTTTTAGTAATTGTTGTTGTGTAGGGGTTTGTATATTTTATGTACTTCTACACATCATCATATACAACACCATATTCCAACCATACTAAGTTGTGTGTCATTCTGGGGGTTTGGAGACATTATAGTGACTTATACATTGTGTATTTCAACATTTGGTGTAATGGGTTGTAGCTAAAATTGCATACTTTCTGTAGGAGTTTGCTGCTATGTTATTTTTATGTATTAGACCTGTACCCATGTGTTTACATTAGAAATTCATAATAAAAAAGGTTTGAAGTGTTGTTGTGACAATTTGGAATGTTTATTGTTCAAACTAGTTACTAGATTTTGGGTCTTGTGATGAATATTTGTGTTGTAAGTGCAAAAGTTATTTTTAGATTTTGGGTTCATATAAAAAATCATATTTGGGGACATCTCATAGTGTCTCCAAAGTTTCATCAATTTCAACAAATCCAAATACCTTCTCTAGCTCAGATATCTCCTACATGTATTTCCTATAGGCCTTGATTTTCTTCTCATTCCATTCATCTTTTCTGAGGGTTTTCCTAAGGTTGTAGGTCATGATCTTGGAGGGATCATAGGTTTGCACTACCTTGTAGAAATTCTCCCAAAGAGGGGGTGGCTTAAAGGGAGGCTCATGGAGTTTGACGTACACATCTAGTGAATCAACCTAGGGATATGTTTTGGCTTCAATGGCCAGACAACTTCGATGGGAAAATACTTCCTTGGTCTTTAGCCTTGTGACGTAGGCTCCCATGAATCCTATAGGATCATATTGCTAGTAATCCTTAATGAGGTCGTCCTAACTGCACTAGATTCATGGTCAACAATTGCTCAGTTCCTCTCTTATTCACTATTATTTCTCCCCTAGAGAATGGTATGTCATAAATGGCTCTTTTATTTCTCCCAACACCAAACTCTAAGTCAACTATATCTAGTCAGTGAACATATTCAATGGCCAAAATCTAGTCTATGAGAACCTTGGGAAGCCTAAAGACTTCCTCTTTGAAACCATGCACCTGGATCATAGTGTAATGGGCACCAAAAAAATAGTCACAGGGGATTCAACTATTGGTCATGAGACCCTTCTATCTATCACTTAGCCTAAAGGTGATGTCCTTTGGGCTAAGATTGATTAGGGTTGGGGTGAGGAAATATTCAACAAATTCATAGTAATCATAGCTTTTAGAAAGAAGGTGTGTCCATACTACAATAGGAATAACCTTCTATGCATCAACTGAAGCATCAAACATGGTGAGGTGCATGTATGGCTAGAATAAATGTGGATTTTGAAATAGAATCAAGTGAAGCAAGAAAGAAGAATAGGTCTGAAGACTTTTGGGCTGCTAAAGTTTTCCAACTGATAGTACAGTGTATCAACTATAACCTCTAAAAATCAAGCTTGTAAGCTTGTGTTCGAGTGATGGTTTTTACTCTGAAAATAGCCCCAACTGGATATCATAGACACTCCTATGATTATCAATACTAAAGATGAAATCCATCATTGAGCAGCCATCTTGTATATCTTGCATACACTGTGGGAAGGCTATAGGAAAGGGAGGTAGCACTATGTTGTTGTCATCTAGGTGGAGCTCTGTGTTCAAGAAATTGAGTTTGTTTTTCCCAATGTCCCATATCCTTTGTAGCTTAGGGTGGATGCAAAAAAAGGTTGTAGGGTCATATTCTAATGTTAGTATTTCCATCATAGCTTCAACATTGATTTCTACCTGTAGGTTTCTTCCTTGAATGACCCTTGTTTTTGTATCAAAGCACCTAGCACAGGTGTCCATGTAATTTCATAACATGGGTGGATAGTCACAACCATATATTGAGCTAATGTTGAGCTCCAAACCTAAATCCTGAAAGTTTCTACCTCTCAAGCCCTAACCTTGTTACATATGCATGCATGTGCTCCCTCTCTTAAGGTTTTAGTAGCTTTTGAGAGTACTATGTCGAAGACATTATCTTCTTGATCGTAGACCAAAGTTGAGTCTTTATGCACTCCCCTTTTTTATTCCCTTGTAAGAGGGGCTTGCACTTTGGGTTGTGTTAGAGTGGCAATGTAGGGCTTTCCAATTCTCAAGTCTAGAGAGGAATTTGGTTTAGGTGAGCCTCTTTTCTTTCTAGGAGTTCCACTACCTAAAGCTTCCTTTTGTAGATCCATTTCTTATTTGCAGACTCGTGTAGAAGAAACAAATTTATGATGCTAAAAGTGAATTATAGAAATAACCAATTTCATGATGCACAGAGACAATTTGAATTTCACAGCATACATGATAGGACACTTCTGTATGTTTCCTTTTGAAATTATAACAAAGCTTGATCATGTAGAATTTACGGACCTGATAGGATTAATTAATGTCACTTCACTTAAATTTCATTTCAAACACTCAAACTTTCCTTTCTCTCATAACTCTAATTTTTCTATCATGGCTATATTTACATGGATCCTCTACAATTAATACCTGATCAACGAGTAGTTGATGAGTCATTCTTGAGATCTTCTTGAAATTCAAAGGGATACTTGTCATTGAGAAGTAGTGACACTTGGCATGCTAGAAAGAGTCCCTTGTTCAAACCAAAATAACATAATAGGATCATGCACATAAATTGTACTTATTTGAAAAGTGGCAAGAAAACACACCCATCTGGTAGAAACTCAGAATGAAAAAATCTAATCTAACTATGTACAAAGGTTGGTTATTCTTTTAGTTATGGTGCTTTAAATAGATTCCATTAATTGGAATCTCCAGCAACTCACTAGCTTCATCTTCTAATTCAAAAGCATTATGTTGCTTATAGATGATAATCTTGTACATGCCACTCCACAAGGAATCAAATTTAGAATGTTGTCCTGGCTTTGCCACTTGCCCTTGCCACTTTAAGATTGAATCCCCCACCTAGAAATATGGATTAGAAGGTCTTTGATCAAACCATCATTTGACCACTTGTTGGTGACTAGCCATTGAGTTTAGTGTAGACTCTCTCTTTTCTTGAATCTCAGTTAATTCTACAATTCTAACTTCCATAGTGCCATTTTCCTGAATCTCACATTATTTTACTACTTGTAGTGTAGGGATTTCTACTGATGTGGGAATTATAGTATCCTTACCATATACCAAATTATAGGGAGATGTTCCTATAATTTTCTTTGAGGCGATTATGTCAACCCATTATGTTGTCTTGAGATTTTTGTGCCACTCCCTTTGTTATTTTGAGACAATTCATTTAATCAACCTAATTAGATTCTTGTTCATTGAATCGGCTAGACCATTCCCTTGTGGGTAGTAATTTGATGAAGTCTTCAAGAAGATACCATTTCTCAAAGCAAATTCAAAAATTTTGGATCTAAGGAATGCTTTTGCATTATCAGATATAACCATGTGAGGGGAACAAAACCTAGTAACAATATCTTCAAGAAAATATAACACCACTTTCTCCATTGCCTCTTTCAAGGGTATTGCTTCACTCCACCTTTTGAAGTAGTCTATGGCCGTCAGGATCCATTTGTGACATGCAATTGAAACTAGATTTATCATTCTGATAAAGTCTAATCCCCATTCAGTGAATGATTCCTCTACTAGGACTAGACTAAGGGGTAGAGCGGTGTTCCTTCTTTTCTTGATCTAGAATTGGCATTGTTGACATTGCTTAACTATTATATGGAAATCTAAGAAGATCAATGGCCAATTATATTCGACATCAATTATCTTCATAGTTGTAGTTTTTCCTAAGAAATAACCACTAGACATCTCGTAATGAAATTTAGAAAAAAAAATTATCACCCTCTTCATTTTTAACACATCTCAAAAATATCCCATTGAAATTTATTTTGAAGAGGATGCCATTAATTATAGAAAATTGGCCCCTTGGAGGCTATAAAATCTCCTTCTGAAAAGAGGGAGTTAACTTGGATATTGCCCCATTTTCATGAAAAACATTCTATCAGTAATCTATGACCCTAACTCTTCTTGGCCATTAATTAGAATCATGTCTAACACCTAATTATCATCTTTTGTAGAATCTTGATTTGACGCTATATGCTCACATAGTGCTCTTCCTCTGACAAGCTTAGTGGGTCTCACCTCTATATCATATCTAGAATCTTAGTGATATGGTTAGCCCTTTTCTCAGTGATTTCTCCTTCCATTATGTACTCACGGATACTTGGATGAGCTACGTAGATAGTAACCTTGTTTCCGAATATCATATGCCTAAATTTCTTAAGCTTTTCGACTAAAGCATAATCTTGTTTTTCAACAAAATTATACTTTGTCTCATAATCTTTCATTGTTTAGGAGTTGAAATCAATGGGATGTTCCCCTTTACCTATCTCATCTTTTTTTGTTATTACTACCACTATACTATGATCTCCTCCATATACATGAAGTCTTTTGAGAAATCAAGATTAACTAAGACTGGAATAGTTGATATTGCCTGCCTAATATTTTCAAAGGCACATCTTCCCTCAGGGGTCCATTTGAAGTCTTTATCCCTTTTTAGCATAAGCGTGATAGGTTGGACTAACCTTGCAAAATATGAAGTGAATCTATAGACAAAATTGATCTTCTCTAGAAAGGATTGGATAGCCTTTTTATTTACCGATAAAAGTAATTCCATAATGGCTCTTACTCTTTCTATATCTATAGAGATTCCTTATTTTGAAATGATATGTGCGAGAAGCTTACCCTATGGTACCCCAAAAATACATTTCTTCAGGTTTAAAGAAACCCTAAATTCATGACAACTCTCAAAAACCTTTTCTAGATGGTCAAAATAATCATTTTTTGACTTTAATAACACAATAATGTCATCTAAGTAAACTATAAAGATTTTATTTATCATTTCATTGAATGCAATGTCCATAGCACATTGAAAAGTTGCTCTAGCATTTCAAAGACCAAAAGGCATTTTTGCATAAGAAAATGTGCCCCATTTTGTAGTAAATGTGGTCTAATATTGGTCGTCTTCTTTGAGCCAAATTTGATTATACCCTAAGAATCTATTAAGCAAAGAGAATCTTTCAAACCTTGTGACTATTTGAAGTATTTTCTCCATTGAAGGGAGTAGATAGTGATCTTTGAGGGATGCTCTATTTAGGTCTTTAAATTTGACACAGAGTCTTATTTCACCATTATTTTTCCTTATTGGCACTAGGTTTGACACCCACGTTGAGTGTTTGATCGAGAAGATAATTTTGGAGTCAATCAACTTACTCATCTCCTACTTCGTAAGAGGCTTGATTTTTAGATTCACCAGTCTCTACTTTTGTCAAACAGGCTTTGACTTAGGTGTCAATTCAATGGTGTGTTGAACAACCTCTCTATCATAACCTTTGAGATCTTCATAGTTCCAAGTTATTACTTTATCATATTTATTATAGAAGGAAAGCAATCTATGCCTTTCGGCTTGAGTAGTGGAATTTCCTACTTTTATCTACTTTCCAATATTGACCTCTATCTCTGTATAGTCCTCCTTGTTGGTAGAAAATTTCCTTTATCTATTTTAGCATCGTCTGGATCAAACAGACTCTCAAGAGTTATCAGACACTTTGGAAGTTTGTTCGATTTTAACTGCATTATTTGTTCCTCATAATCTTCCTCTATCTTTAATTGCAATTAATCTACAAATTCTCTAGACTGTAGGAATAAGGCTATTTGGGCATCACTTTCAAATACTTTCCAGTGATTTCTATTATCAGAGATAATAGGCCTAACAATCAACTTAACTAAATTTTCATTCTTAAGAAGATCGAAGATAGGTGAATGGAGAAGGATCGTAAACAGAAAGGAAAATAATAAAAAAATGTTATACATTCATGCCCTTTATCATGCCTACTCCTTGATAAGACAAGAGTAATGTACCCAACTCACTCAGTTATGTCGTTGCAAGGATAGAACAATATGTGGATTACTCAATATTTTACCAGCATAATAGTGTAGAAATGGAGGTAAGTGGATAAATATACATGTATCTAAGGAAAATAAGCATGGTGTAAATAAAGCCTTGAGGTGGACTTGTATTTATATAGGAATGTTGACTTGGGATGGAGGGCTATGATTTTTCCTCCAAATAGAGGGCTGAGATCTTGTGGTGAGGAGGTCAAATAGGAGAGGGAGGTGGTATGGACCAATGAGAGATGGAGATTGAATGGAGGGTTTGGATTGAACCCTTGAGAATCTTTCAAAATGGAGGGTGTAGATTGATTAGAGAGTTGACTTTTGATTTTTGTCCTCTAGTGGAATTAAAAATTCAGGTTTATTGAGAGAGGATTTGATTAGTTGGAAGATGGTAATTAGAAGAGGATTAGGGTTATTTAAATAGGTGTTCATTTAATTAACCATGGAGGGTGAAATTAGAGGATAATAGGTAATTAAATAAAAAGGGGTTTTATTTAATTAACCTAGGGTGTTGAAGGTTAAAGTTAGAATTAATTAAATAAAGGGGGCTTTATTTAATTAATTAGAGATGATGGATCAATTAATTAAAAAAAAGAATTTTATTTAATTAATTAAGGCTAAGGGGTAATGAAATGTGGCATTAATTAAATAAAATAGAATTTATTTAATTAATTAGGATAAGTGGATGAAAGGGGGCTAAGTTAGTGCAGAGACGACATCAATGTGGTGTTAGTGAGGTGGCGGAAAGGGTGGTGTTGACCTAGCCATTTCCAGATGTATACATTTTTCCCCTCTTTGATGTGCTGTCATGATTGGACGGGAGTGACATCATATCAAAGAAAGTCTAATTTTTCCCTAGTTAACCAAAGGAGGGATGGAGGGATGGGTTATGTCCCCTCAAGAGATCTCCTAGAAAAAATATATTTTATCTGGGGAAATCTTGAAAAGAGGAAATGATAAGAGATATGGATCGAGGATGTAGAAATAAAATGATAGGAACAAGAATGGAAGAAAATAAAGGAAAAATGGATGTGTGGTGAAACCCTAGGTTTAGGGTTAGAAAATTAGGGTTGGGAAGGCTATAAATAGCAATGTGGGGGCTCCACAAAGCTCTTTTGTACACCTCAACTTCAAACAAAATTTGAGTGATAAAGAGTGATAGATATGAGTGGAATTCCATATGATGAGCATCACGTGGAGTGGGTTAGGGCTTACTAGAGACCTCTAGGCGCTAGACCAGCAATATGTTCCCCTTCTCTAGCCTTTGGGTTTTGTTTATGGGTTTTGTTTATAGGTAGTAGGTGAGAACAAAAGTGATGTAGGGTGAATTAGCTCATGTGCATCGTGATTAGTGCTTAGGTTGAGTTCTTTAGCGCATTTGCAATAGTTTAGCACTTTTGCAAAAATTTAATAACTATGAAGTGTTTTAGCACATTTTCTAGACATTTTAGTGCCTATTTGCTTCTTAGCACATATGCATTAAGGTTTAGCATGTGCATGCCTTTTAGTACTTGTATTGGGATATTTAGCACCTGCGCAATGGAGTTCAACACATGTGTGCCTTTTAGCACTTGCACTGGAAGGATTAGTGCTTATGCTTTCTTAGGGATGAAAGGCTAATGAGATGCTTTCATGGATGTAGGAGGACTTAGATGCAATCTAGTCCCAGGAAAGGAGGCCAATGATGATGGCATTGTAGGAGCGGTTAAGGGCAACAGACCTTTTGCTGCTGGATATGGTCGGGGTGCAATATATTGCATATATGATGGAAATTCAAGCACATAGGGTGATGATGACAGCCTTGGTGGAGCATTGGCATAGTGAGAAAGGTACTTTTTTATTTCCTACATGCAAGATCACCATCACTTTGGAGGACATGTGGCGAATCTTGCAAATATTGATCCACGAAGAGTAGGTTCTCTATGATCTAGACAGAGGTGCATCTTATGTTTGTGAGGTGTTTGCACCAATGGTGGTGCCTTTTGATAGAGTAGAGATGGAGATGCTATGGGAAGGTGCTATGAGAGGGCATCTATATAAGTTGTCCCTATTTATTTCAAGAGTGATCTCAAGGTTACTGGTACCAAACAGGAGGTCTCGCAGATTCCCTATGGGATGGTTCTTGATTTGCATGGGGACCATGTGTCCTAGCTCACTTGTATCATGATATGCATGTTGTGGTGTATCAATTAGGAGATAGCCTTAGATCTGGTGTGATGTTGCTTCATGCTTGGGCATGGGAGCACATTGCGGTGACCTAACCGATATTGGCCAGAGCATGGGTTGAGCATCTACCTTGGGTGTATGTGTATCAAGGAGTACTAGAGGTGAGCATTGGATGATCTAGATGCCATCATATGGAGACCCTAGTGACAATGTGAGGTGTGGGATGATGACAGTGATCAACTGGGGTACATGTGCTAGACTTGTTACATCATGGGGTGCATAGAGTACATTATTGCTAGGTACACGTCTGGCCAGGTTTTGAGATAGTTTGGAAGGCAGCAAACAATGCCTCAGCACAAGGCCATTTTCCCATGGGTGACCAAAGAGGCTCCCCATTGGGGAGTGCCAATGGATCCTAAGGGGTTATTGTAGCTTTTGATGCCCTGGTGCCAGTTGCATGGGATTTATGTGGGATGTCATTGATGCTAGGACAAATCTAGACTATGATGCCTAGTGGGCAAGGCAGTAACTAGTATTCTTGACTATTTCAGCTGGATAAATGGTGGCAGCAACATGAGGTGATGATGGAGGGGGTGGAGATGAGGGAGGAGATGGGGAGGCAGATGAGATGGAGGTGGATGTCGAGTGTGGTGGAGAGTGGAGGTGGTTGCAGAGGGTGAGGGGGAGGAGGAGGATTTGGGGGATAGACACAATAGTATTCAGCTAGGGGTGGTGACATCTGAGTTGGAGGAGTGCATGCAAGAGAGGGATGAGATACACATGGAGTGTGATAGTCTCCAAGTAAATTTGGATCAGATGAGGAGGGTATAGGGGTAGAATGAGGGTGGGGATGGGTATGGGGATGGTTAGTTAGCACAAACTCTTTCTAATGTAGTGAGGCTAGAGAGGGAGTTGGTTTTAGGTGGATTACACCACTATCTAGGCCCTCTGGGAGGCCAACCAGTTGGAGATTGAGAGACATCAGGATGTGTTAAGGATAGCCAAGAGGTAGGTTCAAGCACTTACAACAACCGAGGGGGAGCTGGAGGTAGGGAGGAGTTGACCCGAGTCATCCAGAAGAGGGATTATGCGTGGGTGGAGAGTGATGTAGCCAGGGTGATGTAGTAGAGGGCAAAGGCCTAGGAGACACAGCTTCACTGAGAGTGAGACATTTCCAGGGATCTACTCAGTCCTCATGGGTTGACTGAAATGTGGAGAGATATGGTACAGATTCAAGGGGAACTAACATAGGCTACTAAGAGGGAATACTATCGTGGTTTGTATTATGACATGGTGCCTACATCTTAGAGGCAGACAAGTTTCAGTGTATGGAGCCAGTCAGGGGCTAGTCAGTTGATCAGGATAGGGACACCCTTAGTTATGGGACCACCACTACCATGACATGATCTAGGAGCACTGTCATCTAAGGTTGGGCCATCAAGTGCACCACCACCACAACATTATGGCCTAGTAGGACCACCAAGTTCACCTTCATCATCTAGTTAGGGAAGCTCATGTTAAATGATATGACATGCTATATGCCTAAGGGATCATTGTTATGTATTATACTTTTAATGTATTGAGACTATGAGTATATTTCGTATCATGACCATATTTTTGATCGATATGTATATATGCAATGAGATGTTTTGTGGGTGGCCTACATAGAGTTGTGATGATGTGATTATGTATAATGTGTTTATGATGCACTTATTGGATATGTATTTTGGTGTAGGATTATGGTTTTTGAAAATGTATGCCATGTATGGATATTTATGGATGCATATGATGGATATACGATGGATTATGATTTATGGATGCATTTATGGTATGTGATTTATGTATGTTTATGATGTTTTATGGATGATTTATGCATTTGTTATGATGATGTAAATGGTATATGATGATGTGATATATGATTAGATGACTATGATGGATACTTATATGATGATATGGATAATTTATAATGTAATACAAGATTGAATCCTTTAATTTGGTGCTTTGTACACTAAATCAAGATCTAATCTGTTTAAAGCTCTTTAATTTCACATTAATTCCAAACGTAAGTGTAATGTATGTTTATTTTTTGTTGGACTTGTATAATTACCATTAATAACTATCTTGTAAATTTGTGTATGGATGTGTAATGTCAAAAAATGTCCCCTTGGGGGATTTTCCCCCATAAGGTTTAGCTCCCGGGTCTTTTATCTGCATTTAGGACATCTAGCATCATATTTTGACATCCTAATGAAATGAGCCCTAAGTTTCATGACAAATGGGACCTAGGGGGATCCCTTGAACCTAACCCTACCCAAAATAGGGGGGGAGGACTTAGGCACTTGCACCCTAGTCCTGCCCTATTTTGGGTTAGTCCCAAATTTTGGGTGTCGGCTTGTGACCGTTATTTGGGTCCTATGCCGATACGGTAAGTTTGAATTATGAAATTCTTGGCGGGAGTGTTTGTAGTTCCATATAAAAGCATGTTTAGGCATTCATTTGTAAATTGGAGATTATGTTCATGTGATTTTGGCATTCTAAAGGTGATTCAAGGTTTTATTGTGTAGCAAGAGCATATTGGTGTTGTCTATGTGTTTGTATTTACAGATTTCAGCAATCATCCCTCATGGCATGAAGAGCTTCTTCCTCCCATGAGATCTTCACTACAAGGTGACATCATTTTTGTTTTTAAGCATTTATCATTTGGTTTTTGCCTTTGCCTCACAAAGGCACACACTCTCTACCTGACAACGGTGTTCGGAACACTTGAATGTCTCTCTGGGGCTTGACTGTGGCAAGCCTCTAAACACCACAACCCCCTCCCAAGGTTTTCATGATTACAGGTTACAGGTTGAAGTTATAGACAAAGTGAAGTTTCAAGAGGGTACAACAGAGTGTCAGATTCGTAGATTAGGGAAGAAAATAGCTCCCTGGACTAGGGTGCCCGCTCATTAGTCCTCAAAGTTCTTTGTCAGGAAAACCTTTGGTACAATAGGAACAGGTTGCAGATCCTGACAAATAGTAGGGCATTGGACTTGGGCACCTGCTCTTTAGTCCCCAACTGTTCCACTTCCCAACCCCAAAAATAGGTGCACAATTATTTGTTATTTTGCATCTTTCTATAGTAGCATTTTCTAATATTCATCCGTTTGCTGTCGTATTTGGATAATTAGGGTTTTAAGGTATAATTGAGCATAAGAGAAGATAGTTGTCAATCAAATCATAAAAATCCAAGTTTCCTTACATCTCATAGTGACCTAGGGTACGATAGTACATTGCAACTTGACCCTAGGTCCTTAAATGAAAGGGTGAAAGGAGGATACACACACACAAAACTACCAAAAACCAAACATCCAATTTCCACCCTTTACATTTTGGTGAACCCGTGTTGTTGGACTTGTTTGCACCTTGCTAAGTGTTTTGCTTCAGATTTTTAGTAATTTCATTCATTCATATTGTAACATCATAAAATGCCCCCTTGGGGGCTTTTCCCTTATAAGGTTTAGCTCCCGGGTCTGTACACTAGTAGAAATATGGCAAATAAATGACTAGGTGACTAAAACGTTTTGCAACACAACTATAAATGACTAATTTGGTCATTGGGCAAAAAATACAACTAAAGTGGATAATTTTAAAAAAAATTGAATTGAGGGAGTGGGTTGTATTATAATATAATATAATAATAATACATTATATTGCAATACAATATAATATAATATATTTGTTGTCACATAAAATTGCACCCTGCTTGGAAGGATTACAAGCATTCCAATGACACAATGGGAATGATCTCAATGTGTGGGACCTTGCTTAGAGATATCAGACCTCCAGAGAAGGCCAGTTTCCTTGCCTGATCATCACCTAAAACTACTAAACTTTGAGGGGAAAAGGGAGAAGGAAAGCTTTAAAATGAAGATGAAATAGAAAAACCTAAAAACAAAGGGTGATGCACCAGACATATTTAAAGAGACTTTCACATAACTAAAAAATGCATAGCACAACCGGATAGATCAAGCATGTATACACAGATTAGATGATTTCAGCAGAGGAAAGAAGCAATATGATTGAGAGGAACAAAGACATTCACAGGCAACCATATCCAGATTCACACAGAACTAGAAAATCAGTCAAAGAGGTATGATAACTTGTATATATTTAGTAGGAAGGCAAGGTTATAGTATATGAAAACTCTATTTAGAAATAGAAAGACCAAAAAGCCAAAAAAATTTCAACCTTATTTACATCATAAGCCTCAGCTTATATATCATTTCAACCTAACCTAAGTTCGTTACAAAATTCGCTCAAAGAGCTGCCACCAAAAAAATATCTCTGAAGGGACGTCCCAGCTACCAGGAGTAATGGCACAAAAGATCTAGAATAGGGGTAGGTGGGGAGATATTTAGATTCTTTAATGCAAGAAGCTTACTCATCAATCCTCAGCAACGCATATATGAAAATATCTAAAACAAGGCAGTGGAAAGATATTTTTGATCATGAATGCGAGCTGCTTCGTCCTTGTGCAACAATAAATGCAAGAAATATCTGCAACTGCCCCAAAATGGTCGCTAAAACATCCCTTCAGAGATCTAAATATGTAGATCTAGATCCAAAATTGAAAAGTGAGAAAACCCCCTTGAAAAGCCCACCAAATGAAAGAGGAGGCGAAAACATGCATTTTTACCTCTTGCATCATGTCAAAATTCACTAGGACAAAGGAGATACAGGTGGTCAAAGCTTTGGTCAACCACCTATATATATCGCCTCACATCTGTGCATATATCGCTATCTGGATTAGCCCCTGAAATGTCTTTGTATGTGCAAAGCACCATGCATGCACCTCTACTTGGAGTATCACTTGATCGGTCGCTGGGCTGATCCTGAAAAGTATTGCTGAAAAACTACATCTTCCTTGGCCTTGCATCCTTTCCTTATGAGGGATATGATGGTGACGTCACCACCATAGACGGGCCTTATTGAAATGTGACAGGATTGCATCATCATCATATTGGGGTGATATTTGGAATATCAGGGTGATATTACAAATATCGGGGTGATATTTGGAGGAAGGGTGATATGGAGAATATCGGGGTGATATTTGGAGGAAGGGTGATATGGAGAATATCAGTGTGATATTTGGACGAGGGTTGATATGGAGAATATTGGGGTGATATTTGGACGAGGGGTGATATGGAGAATATCAGGGTGATATTTGGACGAGGGGTGATATGCAGAATATCAGGGTGATATTTGGAGGAAGGGTGATATGGAGAATATTGGGGTGATATTTGGATGAGGGGTGATATGGAGAATACCAGGGTGATATTTGGATGAGGGGTGATATGGAGAATATAGGGGTGATATTTGGACGAGGGGTGATATGGAGAATATCGGGGTGATATTTGGAGGAAGGGTGATATGGAGAATATCAGGGTGATATTTGGAGTAAGGGTAATATGGAGAATATCGGGGTGATATTTGGAGGAAGGGTGATATGGAGAATATCAGGGTGATATTTGGAATATCACCCGATGTTCGAAATATCACCCGATGTTCAAAATATCACCCGATTTGGAAGATCAGGTTTTGACCAGATCATTGACCATACATAACTTCCTTATTTTAGCAAATTTCAGGGTGATGTAAAAAGGAAACTTGCCTACTTTTTCAAGCTCTTTCACATGGTAAGCTTCTTTAGGCAAGATTCAAACCTTGAGATTTGGGTTCAGACTTCAAGATCACAAACATAGCTTTCATTGGGGATATGCACCCTGACTAATGCTGCTTGAATTATTTAACTCCTACTAGAGGAAAAATAGGTCAACAATTTGGTAGCTTCTATGGGATGTTTGCCTGCTAAACAATTAGATCAGTGGCCTTGAGATATTAGGCATGGAGTCATACATAGACTAAAATATACAGATACTTTCTGACTTTAGCAACTCAGTACAGCAGTGAAGAACATTGGAAGACCGACCCAAGACAGAAATGTTGAAAGCAACCCCCCCAACTGTGCTAGACAACACTTAGGGAAAGCAAAAGGGATCTAAACTAATGTGCAATAGCACTTATTGAAAACATAGAGAACTAATCTACTGATTTACAAAGCACTCATACCTCAAAACACCTCTTCAAGCGTATCCCATTTACTGGGATAGGCAAATTTTGTCCATCCATACTTGATAACTGAAATGCATTGTGCTCCTTGCATTCAATAATGAGAAATGGGCCACTCCACATGCTGTCAAACTTGGAATGTTTTCCTGGTCTACTTTTCAATTCATCCCATTTGAGCACCATATCACCCATTCTAAAATTTCTGGGGGTGGCCTTCTTGTCAAAATTTCTTTTTGTTTGAAGTTGATGATACTCCATAGCTTTCATAGCTTTATCTTTGCTCTCTTTAAGCTCCATAAGCTAAGCATATCTAACAGCCATGGGGCCCTCTGCTTCAAACAATTCCAGCTGATTGATAATGTCTAGTGCTAGCAGTTCCATAGACATAAGCAACCTTGCCTCTTTTCCATACACTAGCAGATATGGGGAGTTCCCAATAGACCCCAATAGACCTTTTAGGAGTTATCCTATCTGCCCATAATGCATACTTCAGATTAGTGTGCCAGGTCCTCTGGTTATCCTCCATTGATCTTTTAACAATCCTTATGAGATTTTTGTTTGTAGATTCAACCAAACCGTTACCCTGTGGGTAATAATTTGATGAAGTATTCAAATAGATCCCACTCTTAACAGCCCAGTCAGTTATTTTCAATCCTATAAAGGCCAAAGCATTGTCTAATATGATAGACTCAGGCACTCCAAATCTGGAAACCAAATCACAATAAAAATTTAAAACAACATTCTCATTGGATTCCTTCAGAGCCACTTCTTCAGTCCACCTTGTGAAATAGTCTGTAGATGTGAGTCTCCACTTGTGGCCTACACTTGATGGTGGGTTAATGGGACCTATAAAATCAATGCCCCATCTCATAAAGGGCTGCTCTACTTGAATTGGCTACAAAGGTAAAGCTGGCAGCCTTTCTTTACCGGCAAAAATGGCACACTTTATACATTTTCTAGCCCATGCATGGGCATCCTTAAATAAGTTGGGCCAGTAGTAGTCAACTCTCATTATTTTCCAAGTAGTAGTCCTTGGGGCAAAATGACCCCCTGCTATTCCATCATGAAATTCATGTAGCACGTTGTCAGTCTGACCTTTATCAATGCATCTTAATAATACACCATTAAAGTCCTTTCTGAAAAGGATGCCATTTATTAAAACATATTGAATGGATTGCAATCTAAAATATCTTCTTTTGGTTCTATCTAGACCTGCTAGACATCTACCAGTTTGCAAGAATTGAGTCATGTCATTAACCTAGCTGGTGCCTACTACTGTTGTATCATTCTGATGCTCCTCCTCAATGATCAGAATTACCTCCTGTTCCTTTTCTACCTCATGCTCGGAATTGGTAGCAAGTTGCTCACTGAGTCCTCTACCTCTAACAAGCTTGGTTATCTTGATCTCTACATCATATTCCATGACTTTGGTGATCCAACCAACCCTTTTCTCATTAACATCTTTACTCAACAGGAACTCTTTGACACTAGGGTGAGCTACCATCAAATATATCTTATTATTAGAAATAAGATGCCTGAACTTTTTTAGACTCCTTACCACTGCAAGGACATGTCTTTCAATGAAGCTATATCTCTTATCATAATCCTCCATCCCTTGACTGAAGAAAGTGATTGGTTGCTCAAAACCCTCACGTAGTTACTATACCAGAATTATAGAGATGTTATCCAGGCCGCCATAAGCATACAAGATAAAGTCTTTGGAGAAATCAGGATTTACCAGTGTTGGTGCAGCTGCTAACGCCTCCTTTATGGACTCGAAGCTGAGTTTGGCCTCCTTTGTCCAACTAAAAATTATATTCTTCTTTAACATGGATGTCAAAGGCTTCAAAAGATTTGCAACATCAGGTATGAATCTTTGTGGAAAATTAATTCTGCCAATGAAGCTTTGTAGTCCCATCTTGTGACTGGGTAAGGGTAGCTCCAAAATGGCCCTTACTCTTTCAGCATCAATGGTAATGCCCTCCTTTAACACAACGTGCCCTAATAGTTTGCCTTCATGCACAACAAAAATGCATTTGCTTGGATTAAGGGATATCCCAAATTCTTTGCATCTTTCAAATACTAACATCAGATGAGACAAATGCTCAGATGCATTCTTGGAAAAGACTGTTATGTCATCTAGGTACACTAGCACCAATTTATATAGCAAACCCTTAAAAGCCATATCCATGGCTCTCTAAAAAGTTGAGCCAACATTTGAGAGGCCGAAAGGCATCCTTTTGTAGGCCATGGTACCCCATTTGGTGGTGAAAGCAATTTTAAACTGATCCTCCTCCTTGACTAACACTTGATTATAGCCAGAATATCCATCAAGCAAGGAGAATCTTTCAGAGCCAGCCACTACTTGTAGAATCTGCTCCATTGAGGGCAGTGGGTAGTGGTCTTTTAGGGAGGCTCTATTAAGGTCCCTGAAGTCAACACACAACCTGATCTCTCCATTCTTCTTCCTCACAAGGACAAGGTTGGAGACCCAAGAAGTATGCTTGATTGGAAAGATGATTTTTCCCTCAATTAGCTTAGTCAATTCTTTAATCATCAGGGGCTCTAGCTTTGGGTTTAGAGGTCTTTGTTTTTGCCTCATAGGTTTAATACCTGGTTCTAACTCTTAGTGTGTTGGGCAATCTGAGGGTCAAATCCCTTCAAGTATGGATAATCCCAAGCAAACACATCTTCAAACTCTTGACAGAGAGCAATAAAAGCTCTTCTGTCCTCAGCTAAGTGGATTTTACCGATTTTGAGAACTTTACCTTTGAAAATTTCTAGCTCCTCATAATGCTCTTCTCTAACTTGCATGCTAGTCTTGCTTTTCTTAAGTTGATCATTTGTGTAAAAAATAGATTCCAAGGTTACCAATCCCTTGGGCAGCTTGTTTGTTCTCAACAGAACAATTTGATCATTTCCATATTGTTGTTTGAGCTTATCCTGATTCATCATGGAAAACTCATCCTCCTCCAATAGGAAACAAAGGCTCTGCTCATCACTTTCAAAAACTTGACAATGAATGTCATTATCAGGGATAGAGGGCCTATCAACAATTTTTACATGAGGTTGTACCTTCTCCCTTTCAATATCACTGGGGATGTCAAACTAAGCCCCAATTGTAGCCAACCTATCAGCATGATAGTTCTGATTCCTTGGAATAGAGATCAGATTGAAAGCATCAAATTCTTCAATCATGTTCCACACCCTGTGTTTGTAACATTTTAGAACATCATTTTTTGTAAGATGCAGTCCTCTTACCTGATTCACAATGAGTTCACTGTCACCATAGACCTGCAAATAGCCTATTTTCCTCTTCCTTGCCCACTACAAACCTTGAATTAATCATTCATATTCAGCAGTGTTATTTGTACATGCAAAGGCAAAATGGAAAGAAGAATAATATTTTTCACCCTGTGGTGACATCAGCATTGCACCACCATCAGATCCATTCTTGTTCCTAAAGCCATCAAAATACATTTCCCACACCCCATTTTGCTGTTGTGTCTGCTATCCTGCATTCTTCACAAGATTTGGTATTGCTGTTTCATGCTCATGTAGTATGTAAACCCCTATACCAGTTTCTTGGGTATGTCCTTCAGGATCATCCACACTATTTTGTAAAGCCCACTCCCTTAAGAGTACATCTGGTATGCTTTCAGCTTGTAGTTCTTGAGTAGCAACTAATTCAGGATTATCAGAGATAATGCAATTTGCATTAACAACACTTGGTGTGTAAGGCTCTATGTGATGATTTGAAAGCAACTCAAATTTTAAAGTTACTTTGGTGCCATATCTGGTCCTGAAAAACATGTGGGACCAGTCTGAGGATAAATATCCTCCTATCTTGGCTGTAAATTCTCTTGATAAGTACATGGCAAAATAGGGAGGCAAATCTATGATGAACACCTCCTATGAAATGGAAACATTGGGACAGGTATGTAGAGTGAGACCTGGGTCTTTTATTACACCCACAGTATTAATAGTTGTTCCATCTAATTGGAGTACACCCTTCTCAAGGGGCTGGTACTTGAGCCCTAATTGGTCTGCAATCTGCTTAGGCATCACAAAACTGATTGCTCCACTATCCACCATACAATTATGTACTAATTTGTCTCCAATTATCAATGATACATAAAATGGGAGTGGTTTAGCACTTTTGTTGGGTTGTTTACTATTATTCTGGGATGCATTGGTAAGGATAGCCCTATTCGGGTCAATAGTTGTATCATTGGATACATTCAAATCAGATAAGGCAGACTGCAACATCTTCTTTTGGCCAGGGATAGCTAGGGAATCCCACATGGACATTGTCACATTCATCTTCTTCATATTTTCAATAATATTGAAGGGTGGAAAGGCACTTATCTTTTGATTTGATTTTGTAGCAACAGTATCAGCCTACAAATGAGGCATTTCCCTTGCTGTTGCTAAAGTGTTTCTTTGTAAAATGTGGGGAACATGGGATGTAGAAGAACCAGCATGTCCTTTCTCTTTATTTGTTGCTTGCTCAATCTCATAACCCCTCTTCTTGGCTCTTGTATTTGCTGCTACTGGCGTATTATCTCTATTCATGTCACATAATTCACTTTCCTACCAGTTCATGAAGGCAGAATCACTCTGAGGCTGCTCCTGTTGTTGTACAACCCCATCATGAGGTGTATTTGGTTGTGTGGTTGCAAAATTTTGCACCATTAAAGCTTAATTTATCACTCCATTTGAACAAGCTACCTAACTGTGTGGCTGATTGCATGGATAGCACCATTCATACTCAGCTGCAAGGTTGTTCTGAGTAGGGACAAGGTCCCTTACTGCATTAATAGGTGACAGATTATAAGGCTAAAAAGGCCTTTGATTCACATTCTGCCTGGCACCTTGGTAGTTGCTTTGATATGGAGGCCTGTTGGCTTGGTAAGGCTGATTTGGCCCTTGACTGGGTTGTTGATAAGGCTGCCTGCTCTAGGATTGCTTCTTTCTAATGTTTACCATCTCATTCCCGAAAGTCTGTAGAATATTCTCTATTTTTTGTTGGCTATTTTTGATCTCTTTCAGCTCTTGAGATGAACTAGAGGCAGCAGGTTTAGAAATGGCAGTGCTAGGTAATGCTGTAGTAGTAGGTAAAGGGGCAAAATATGGGATTGGTAAAGGCATTGAAGCCTGAATCTTAGGAAAGATAGGCACTAGTGGTCTAGGTGCTATCTTTCTAGCCTGAATCAAGCTATTCTCTACTCTAATAACTATTTTAAAAGCACCAGGTAAACTAGTACCTTCTAATGATTGTATCATCACTGAAATATCACTATTTAGGGCTTTCAAAAAATATAGAAAAGCATATTCAGCTAGAGGCCTTACCATGGTAGGAATTCTGTCCCATGTCTTCTGGAATCTGAAGTTGAAATCTATCATTTGCTCCTGAGGAGCTCTCTTTATTGTAGTCATCTGTTCAACCAATGATAAGTCTGATTTATCTTGAAATTGTTTGTTTAATTTCACTCCTAGATCATCCCAAGTTCCTATAGTCTGCACTGGTAGGCTCCTAAACCATTGCAATGCCTTCCCTTTGAATGAGGCAGCCAACAGCCTGATGGCTACATTCTCCTGAGTGACATGGTGTACACCACACAGAGATGCTATGTCTCTAATGTGCACAATAGGGGTAGTTTGATTCTCCCCTGTGAAATAGGACAGACTCTTCAAAGATGCCATGGGTGTAATATCATGTACTGTTAAGTTTAAAGGGTTGCCCCCATCAAAAGTCACGAATGGCTAATTGCTTGCCATCTGAACAGCTGGGGTAAATTTGCTTGAGTTGCTACAAGGACTACAGAGGCAACTAGTTTGAAATTTGGTGGAGTTGACTGTATCCTTTTGGCAACTAGGGTCCTTACTACAACTCTACTTTGCCTTCTAGGTGGAGACAGCTGTAAATAATCACATGAGCTTGAACTCCTGGTTTGAATCTTTCTCATAAAAATGTATCAGCAGAGCTGATTTGCTTGTTCTTTCTTAGTGTGAGTTGCCAGATGTGCAGGTTTAACCTCTTATAGGTCTGAAAATCACTAGCTGCACATCAAAACCAGTAATAAAACTTGTACTGTCCCACCGAGTGTGCTAGAAACTATTGTCACATGAAATTGCACCCTGCTTGGAAGGATTCCAAGCATTCTAATGACACAATGGGAATGATCTCAAGGTGTGGGACCTTGCTTAGAGAGATTAGACCTCCAGAGAAGGCCGGCTTCCTTGCCTGATTATCACCTAAAACTACTAAACTTTGAGGGGAAAAGGGAGAAGGAAAGCTTTAAAATGAAGATGAAACAAAAAAACTTGAAAACAAAGGGTGATGCACCAGACAGATTTAAAGAGACTTTCACAGAACTAAAAAATGCACAGCACAACCGGATAGATCAAGGATGTATACACAGATTAGATGATTCCAGCAGAGGCAAGAAGCAATATGATTGAGAGGAACAAAGACATTCATAGGCAACCATATCCAAATTCACACAGAACTAGAAAATTAGTCAAAGAGGTATGATAACTTGCATATATTCAGTAGGAAGGCAAAGTTATAGTATATGAAAACTCTGTTTGGAAATAGAAAGACCAGAAAGCCAAAAAATTTCCAACCCTACTTACATCATAAGCCTTAGCTTATATATCATTTCAACCTAACCTAAGTTGGTTACAAAATTTGCTCAGAGAGCTGCCACCAAAAAAATATCTCTGAAGGGACGTCCCAGCTGCCAGGAGTAATGGCGCAAAAGATCTGGAATAGGGGTAGGTGGGAAGATATTTAGAGTCTTTAATGCAAGCAGCTTACTCATCGATCCTCAACAATGCATATATGAAAATATCTGAAACAAGGCGGTGGAAAGATATTTCTGATCATGAATGTGAGCTACTTCATCCTTGTGCAACAATAAATGCAAGAAATATCTGCAACTACCCCAAAATGGTTGCTGAAATGTCCCTTTGGAGATCTAAATATGCAGATCCAGATCCAAAATTAAAAATTGAGAAAACCCCCTTGAAAAGATTGCCAAATGAAAGAGGAGGTGAAAACATGCATTTTTGCCTCTTGCATCATGTCGAAATTCACTAGGACGGAGGAGATACAGGTGATCAAAGCTTTGGTCAACCGCCTATATATATCACTATCTGGATCAGCCCCTGAAATATCTCTGTATGTGCAAAGCACCATGCATGCACCTCTGCTTAGAGTATCACTTGATCGGTCGTTGGGCTGATCCTGAAAAGTATTGCTGAAAAACTACATCTTGCATCCTTTCCTTATGAGGGATATGATGATGATGTCACCACCATAGATGAGCCTTATTGAAACGTGACAGGATGGCATCATTATCATATTGGGGGGATATTTGGAGGAAGGGTGATATGGAGAATATTGGGGTGATATGGAGAATATCAGGGTGATATGGAGAATATCAGGGTGATATTTGGATGAGGGGTGATATGGAGAATATTGGGGTGATATTTGGACAAGGGGTGATATGGAGAATATCGGGGTGATATTTGGAGGAAGGGTGATATGGAGAATATCGAGGTGATATTTGGATGAAGGGTGATATGGAGAATATCGAGGTGATATTTGGAGGAAGGGTGATATTACAAATATCGGGGTGATATTTGGAATATCACCTGATGTTTGGAATATCACCTGATGTTCATAATATCACCCCATCTGGAAGATCAAGTTTTGACCAGATCATTGACCATACATAACTTCCTTATTTTAGTGAATTTTAGGGTGATGTAAAAAGCAAACTTGCCTACTTTTCCAATCTCTTTCACATGGTAAGCTTCTTTAGGCAAGATTTAGACCTTGAGATTTGGGTTCAAACTTCAAGATCACAAACATAGCTTTCATTAGGGATATGCACCCTGACTGATGCTGCTTGAATTATTTGACTCCTGCTAGTGGAAAAATAGGTCAACAATATTATAATATAATTTGATATTATATAATATAATATATATTATAATATGCTCGCTTGAGTTATTTTTAAACCCTTTTCGTAGAGAACACCTGAAGAGTTAAGAAAATTTCCTGGCATGAATATTTTTATGGCGTGAGACAATTCCAAGGACTATAACACTCATTTATAAAAGTGTATCCACTAATAATAATATATATTATACAATAATATAATATAATATTATTAATATTATAATATTATATTTATATTATATATTATATAATAATATTATATTATATTATATTTAATAATATGGGCACCAAATTTAATTTTCATTTCATTTTGGTGTCCACCTCCATTTCATTTTAGCGCTTCTCATTTTGGAGAGCAGATTGTCAGGCAGCCTTGGCGGGCATAGCTATTCATAGCTATTCTAAGAGTACTAAGGTTATTCTGTGCACTTTGAGCTCCACTGACATGCTCTTAGACAGCAAGGCATAAAGTGATTTGTCATAGGATTTGGCCAAGAAGAGCTTTGACATGACTGTAAAATTGGAAGTGTGGATTCGATTCAAGGCCGGCGATTGGACTACCAAGCATTATACTATGGAGGTTTTCTACGATATCATGATTAACTCGAATGGCTCTTCTGGCCACTTGTCTCTCCCTAGAAGGTGTGATGTTGATATATGATTTTAATCTTAGGGTTTGGGTTCATATGTGGTGGGGTTATTGAGATTTCTTTATTTCTTTTCTTACTCTGACATGGGGTAGGGGTTGGGTTTTTTATTGTACATAGAGAAACTTTGTAAATGCTATTAGACGCAGAATATATGGGGTTTGTAATATTCTTTTTATCTGTGCCCTTGACACTTTTTTTTTCTGGTAATATGGCAAGGATTTACCTTACATATTTGGAAATGAAAATATGGCTAGGGTTTAGAGTATTAATTTTAAATGGAGATATGATTAAAGTTTGTAGTATTCATTTTAAATGGAAATATGATTAGCATTTGTGGTATTCAGTTCAAATGAAAATATGGTTAGGATCTGTAGGAGTGAGTTTCCTTGTGCTATTGGCCTTTCCTATGTAATTTTCTAAATAATTATTGCTTTTATTTGGAATTTGGCTTTACACCAGCCAATTGCATTTGCTTTAAAATTTCTAAATCCTTTTCAACAAATCCATTTTGTGTATATCCTACAATCATTGCAATCCATGAGACCACATTTATTTGAGGAATTCTGTCAAATAGTTCCCGTGCCTTTTCTATGCTTCCACGTTTTGCATACAGGTCTAACATGGTAGTTGCAACTACAAAATCTAACAAAATTCCTCTATCCTTTATGTTTTGATGGATGTCCATACCCTATTCCAAAGCTCCCATTTTGACATAGGTAGGGAGGATGTTGGTAAAGGTTGTGGAATTTGGCTTTACACTAGCCAATTGTATTTGCTTTAAAATTTCTAAATCCTTTTCAAAAAATCCATTTTGTGCATATCCTGCAATCATTACAGTCCATGAGACCACATTTCTTTGAGGCATTTTGTCAAACAGTTCACGTGCCTTGTCTATGCTTCCACATTTTGCATACATGTCTAATAGGGCAGTTGCAACTACAACATCTGACAAAATTCCTCTATCCTTTATGTTTTCTTGGATGTCCATACCCTATTCCAAAGCTCCCATTTTGACACAGGCAGGGAGGATGCTGGCAAAGGTTGTGGAATTTGGTTTTACACCAGCTAATTGCATTTGCTTTAAAATTTCTAAAGCCTTTTCAACAAATCCATTTTGTATATATCTTGCAATCATTGCATTCCAAGAGATGACATCTCTTTGAGCCATTCCATCAAACAATTCACGTGCCTTATCTATACTTCCACATTTTGCATACATGTCTACCAAAGCATTTCCAACTATAAGGTATTCTTATTACTTAGCATGCTAGTTTCGGTCCATGTTTAGTCCCACACAAGCATGTTCTGCAGGAGGAGGTGAGACTTGTCCAGAGACTGGAATAAATGTATTCTTCTAGAAGGTATGTGTTTCCTCCTGTGTCAGCTGTACTGAAACAACTACTCATTTAATTCCTTGGGCCTGTATTGTGTAAAACACTTCCTAGAATTTTTATCTGATGCATATGTTTGGATGAACAATGAATGTTTTAATATTAAAGTTTTATTCTATCGTTCCATGCCCTTTATTGATTGTCTCTCATTCTTTATCTCATCATTTCTGTAGGTTCTTAAGCTAGCTGCAATTAGAATCAAAGGCTTGTCTGAGAGACTTAATCAACCTATTCATTTTATGGAACAAGTTTATTGGCTTGTAAAATATGTTCTATGCCATGAGACAAATTTGTTTTTCAATAGACACATTGACCAAGTCATCCTTTGTAGCTGTTATGGAGTTTCAAAGGGCATTGTCTTACATAGGTTTCTTCTAGTTGGAAACAAACTAGAAAAATGTGATTCCATTAATATAACTAGAAGAAATAAATATCTTGCTAAGAGCTTCTAGATCTGCCTATGTATTATTTCTGATTACCGATATTTTGGGGCTTCCTGTTGGATTTGTCGCTTGAGTAAAAAGCTTACAAGTTAATCATTGACAAAGAGATTAGGTTTACGAATTTTTGTAATGTGTGTTAACTCTAATCATTATTAAAAGAGTATTGATTAATGTGTTTCACAGAGATTAATATTTTCAAAATGTTTAGTTAATGTATTGATGTAGAGCTATAATCAGTTTGATATAGAGTTCATAGATCAAGTTATACTATTAGATCTATATCAATGGCAATTATTTCTATACAAACTGTCAGGGAAGCCAAAACTTTTGAATGGTGTAAAAGGAAAGTGGTACCATGAGATGTGGTAACTTGTCTAGTCTTAGAATCTCCCAATATTGGAATAAAATCATGTGCAATTCCCTTGTAAATATTTTTCATGCATGTGTGGTATTATTGCAATTATCAATCTTGTGGTATTTCAAATTCACTTTTTTTCTATTCTTTATTAAAGATTGGGCTATTAATTTTAGAGGGTGTCCAAGAAAGGACATATTTTGATATCTCATGGATTCTTGGTGTTCTAATAACTATAGAGTTTATTTTATAAGAAAACTACTTCAAAGATTCTTGTAAACTATTCTTTAGTGAATTCTTGTAACACAATGATGTCTCTTATAATCAAGTTAGGATTAAAACCCTTATTTTTTGTGGGGTAGTTTAGACACAGATGATGATGTTGTTTCAGGCCGCAAAGAAGATAGCATGTCAAGCCTCCATCCACTGACCAAACTGAGGAAGAGCCTTATGAGATAAATTTCCATAATCATTTAATTCCTCTCATTGTCATCTCAATTATCACATCCAGTAGTTGTCTATTTTGTTCATCTCAGAATAAATATTTTGAGACTCTATCTATATGAACTTAAAATTTGCTCACAACTTGTGATGCTTGGTTGCTTACACAATCTGAATGAATACATTTCCATACTTGTCCATATATCACCTTCTTCTACTCATGCTTTTCCAAGATTGAAATTGTGGCATAAATCTTCACTAGTGTAGGCAAGCTATACTTCATTATTTTATCATGTTTCTTTTGCCTTCTTTTGATTTTATAGATGACAAGATTAATCAAGTCATAGAAAGACATTTTCTATATTTAAATGCCTCAGCTTTAAAAATTTTATACTGTGGACTCAAGTCTCTGTTGTGATATGTTCATTAAATTATTCCATTGATTTTAAGCATATTGTCAATATTGCTCATTTGTCTTTTAATCTCCTAACTTGATTGTTATACAGTAATAACTTTATGGAAACTCCATTCACAAGGTCCAAATTGGAAGGTTAAGATGCAATTGAGTTTCATTCTGATTATGGAGGTTAGACTTCATAGGGAACAATCATCAAATGACTCAATATCTTGAGAAAACCTAGGAGTCATTAGACACAATAGTCATATTTTAATGTGGTAAAGACATTGTAATGTTGATCTAACAGATAGCCTTTCTTTTTGGTCTGATATAACCTTAGCACAATAGAATGAGATCTAATGTTAGTCTAATATACAATGTTTGTCAAAAGAGATGCAATGTTTGTTAAAGAAAGAAATAGTGAAGGTTGGTAAGAGACCCTTGACTTTTACTAAAGGTGGTGGATAGTTAATGCAGGGGAAAATCTATTAAGAATGAGGCATAGCATGAAGCCACAGTGATCTTAGACCTACTAAAAGCACTATCAAATAAATTACTTATGATTTGTTAGTGATTTTAGGTCTGTCAAGAGGGGTTTAGAACATGTTCTCTGTACACAGGTACAATCAATGGTAAGGATGTTGTAACCAAGTGGATGACAAGAGATGTGTCATATGATTCTAAGACCTTGCACAAAAGTATTAAAGTGTTATGATTCAAGGATATATGGTATGAACCTTTTGATAGGCCTGTGGAAAATATAGTATAAATGCTTGCTTTGTAGGCCTCTCAAAACTCTAGAAGCTTGTAATTGTGCTATAACAACTTGTATAACCAACTATAATGAGGTAGTTCTATTCAACATGATCTCATAAAAAGGATTTATCAGTTCTACAAGGACTACAAACATCAAAAACTTGTGATGAATAACCTTGGGCGGGTGCAAAAAGATGGGGGGCCAAAAAGTGGCCAAACTTTTTAAAAATCCATAACGCGCTCGCACTATAACATGAGCGTGTTATTGTTTTCTTTGCATTTTTTTCTTTTTTGTAGAGGGTTAAGGGTTGAGGGTTATATTTGAGGGATAATATTCAGCTTGTTGAGTGTATAAGATTAAGTGTGTAAGGTATGGGGATTAGGGTTTAGGATATTGGGAACTTAGGGTTTATGACATGGATTGAGGGCATAAGGGTGAGGTTATAGGGTATAGGGATGAGGGTTTGTGGGTGTAGGTTTCAGGGTTTAAAGTATAGGGTTGAGGATTGATGGATCAGGGCTTAAGTATATGGTTGAGAGTTTACAGTTGAAGGATAATGTTCAAGGTTGAGTGTCTAAGATATAGGGTATAGGGTTTAAGGTTGAGGGTATAAGGCATATGGATGAGGGTTGAGGGTATATGGTATAGGGTAGAGGTTTGAAGGTTGCTCGAGATAATGTTTAAGGTTGAGTGTCCAAGGTTAAGTGTATAGGATATAGGGTTTAAAGGTATCTAGGGGTTGAGAGTTTATGTTTTAAGGGTTTAATGTTTGAGGGATTAAGGGTTTAAGGGTTGAGGGTTTAAGGGTTGAAGGATTAGGGTTTAAGGCATAGTGTCGAGGGTAGAGGGTTTAGGGATAGGGTTTAGGGTTGAAGGTTTAAGGGATGAGGGTTGAGGATTTAGGGATGAGGGTTAAGGGATTAGGTTTAAGGGATTAGGGTTTAAGGTATAGTGTCGAGGGTAGAGGGTTTAGAGATAGGGTTTAGGGTTTAAGGTTTAAGGGTTGAGGGATTAGGGTTTAGGGTTGAGGGATTAGGGTTTACGGTATAGTGTTGAGGGTTGAACCCTAATTCCTCAACCCTTGACACTATACTTTAAACCCTAAACCCTAACCCCTTAACCCTAAACCCTAAACCATATCCCTAAAGCCTCAACCCTCAACCCTTAAACCTTAAATCCTAAACCCTATCCCTAAACCCTCAACCCTTAAACCTTAAACCCTAAACCCTATCCCTAAACCCTCGACCCTTAAACCTTAAACCCTAAACCCTCTACCCTCGACACTATACCTTAAACCCTAATCCCTTAACCCTAAACCCTAAATGCTAAACCCTATCCCTAAAGTCTCAACTCTCAACCCTTAAACCTTAAACCCTAAACCCTATCCCTAAATCCTCTACCCTCAACACTATACCTTAAACCCTAATCCCTTAACCCTAAATCCTCTACCCTCAACACTATACCTTAAACCCTAATCCCTTAACCCTCAACCCTAAATCCTCAACCCTCAACCCTTAAACCTTCAACCCTAAAGCCTCTACCCTCGACACTATACCTTAAACCCTAATCCCTCAACCCTTAAACCCTTAATCCCTCAAACCTTAAACCCTTAAACCCTAAACTCTCAACCCCTAGATACAGTTAAACCCTTAAACCTTAAACCCTAATCCCTCAACCCTAAACTCTAAACCCTAATCCCTCAACCCTCAACCCTCAACCCTCAACCCTAATCCCTCAACCCTCAACTCTAATTTTGATTTTCTTCCATTGCTTCAGCATCATTGTTGTTTTCCCCATCAGAAACCAATTCATTCAGCAACTTGTTGCCCATTGGTTGACTTGAACTGCATACTTTGTTAGAAGAAGGGCATCTTTTATTTGTATCAATGTTGGTATTCATAAGCTAGAGCTCGCATTGATATTTTTTACACACCCTATTCTTTGAGATCTCTTAACCTTAAAATATGACTTAGATATGTACTTGAACACACTATGTTTTCTGTAATGTCATAGTAATGTAATATGGCATGTTTTTCTAGCCCATCTAGGGTTCATTATGCCAATAGGTGTACACACTATGAGAAAAGCTTTGCATATGGTACATCCACAATGAGTAATTAACAATTGAAATTAGAAGGATGATCATTATGAGAAAAGCTTTGCATTGGGGTACATCCACAGTGGGCAATGAATGGTTGAAATCAGAACCCGGGTCGACATTAAGTGAACATTTTTTTATTAAGATTTTTTTAAAAGATCAACATACTCTCTCCACCTATTTTCTTAAATTTAAACCAGGGCCATAAAAATATACACACATCTGCTCCCAATATATAACTTGGGTGTAATTAAAACCATCAACTAGATAAAATAAACAACTTTGGCCATAAAAATCAATTAGTCTTTTAAAAATAGATATATTAGTAACTATACATTTTAGTACTATTTCTTTCTTGATTTTCTATTTTTAATTAACTATTTTTTGTTTGTTTTAGACAAAATATTACAATCCTCATGAAGACCTTTTCTTGTATATAATTTTCTCCTTTTATCTTTGGCCTGTCTTTTCCCTCCTAGAAGTTCTTTCAAAAGGATCCTTATTTTATATTTAGATCTATATGAACTCTAAACATAAATCTATGTTTCTTTCTATCCATCTGCTCAAAGATGCAAATGTCTCCTTGATATTATTATGGCGTACAAAATATGCCCACCCCGCACTTAGGGTAGATATATTGTTATGAAACAGGAAAATAATCTCCCATTGTTTACTGGCTCTATCCACAAGAACTACTTAACTTTTTTCTCTTGGTAATTCTAGAGGACATTCACCTATTTTTTGCAACTCTTGCATTCCCAAACCATTACAAAAACTAAGTTATTTTAACCCAATAAATAGTTGATTGCATTGATTTAATACTCTACTATTAAAGCTTAGTATTCACACAAATGTAGATGTTCATATTATAGAAGACTGCATTATTTAGACTATTAGAGATCCCTCAGAAAAATGTAATAACAAAAATGCTTTGCCTTATGTTAGCTTACAATTATTTACCCATTCTTTTTGACACTCTTCTCTTAATAAAGTAAGAGTAATAAGAATAGAAGGCAGAGAATTTGATCTTACTAGTATGTATGGTCGTTTACATTCAACGACTTCATTTTCATTGAATAAAAAGGTAAATATCTGATTTGAAAGGTGGGGTAGAGTTCACTGTCATGTGCTTTTCTAGATGATAGGGTCCTAATGTCTAGGGTTCTTCAAAGAAAGGCCTGTAACATAATTAAGTTTTTGTTATACCAATCCTCCACATAAAGCTACAATTCAAATGCCTTCTTTGAAAGTTGAAATAAATTAAATTAGACTTACAATTTTGATTTTCTTCCATTGCTTCAACAACATCATTGTTTTCTTCATCATAAACCAATTCGATCAGCAACTTGTTGCCCATTGGTTGACTTGAACTGCATCCTCTATTAGAAGAAGGGCATTTTTTATCTATATCAATGTTGGTATTCATAAGCTAAAGAGCATTGATACTTTTCACACACCCTATTCTTTGAAATATCTTAACCTTACAATATGACTTGGATATGTCTTGAACACAGTGAAATCTCCAATCTCAAGCCCATGATGATTCACAAAATTTTCCCAACCCTGCCTAAATTCCAATTTATTTATGGTACCCCCTAATTGTACATCCCACTCCTGCCCATCTGGGCCTTGCAACATTGTAGGTTCATCTATGTTGTCTATGAACTGTGAAACAAATGCAAGAGGAATGCGCTGCCATAAACCCATTACACAATTAGATTTTACAAGTTCTTAACAGTGTAAAGGAAATAAAAGAATAAAAAATAATGTATAGAGTTACCAGTTTTTGTGTAAAGTCTCCAAGCATAACTTTGAAGAAGTAGGCATGCCCATTAAACCAATTCAATCAGCAACTTGCTGCCCAGTGGTTGACTTGAACTACATCCTCTGTTAGAAGAAGGGCATCTTTTATCTATATCAATGTTGGTATTCATAAGCTGAAGAGCATTGATGTTTTTCACACACCATATTCTTTGAAATATCTTAACCTTAAAATATGACTTGGATATGTACTTGAACATGTAACAAAATCTCCAATCTCCATCCCATGATGAGTTGACTTGAACTGCATCCTTTGTTAAAAGAAGGGCATCTTTTATCTGTATCAATGTTGGTATTCATAACCTGAAGAGCATTGATGTTTTTCACACACCCTATTCTTTGAAATATCTTAACGTTAAAATATGACTTGGATATGTACTTGAACATGTAACAAAATCTCCAATCTCTAGCCCATGATGAGTTGACTTGAACTGCATCCTCTGTTAGAAGAAGGGTATCTTTTATCTGTATCAATGTTGGTATTCATAAGCTGAAAAGCATTGATATTTTTCACACACCTTGTTCTTTGAAATATCTTAACCCAAAAATATGACTTGGATATGTACTTGAACATGTAACAAAATCTCCAATCTCTAGCCCATGATGAGTTGACTTGAACTGCATCCTCTGTTAGAAGAAGGGCATCTTTTATCTGTATCAATGTTGGTATTCATAAGTTGAAGAGCATTGATGTTTTTCAGACACCCTGTTCTTTGAAATATATTAACCTTAAAATATGACTTGGATATGTACTTGAACATGTAACAAAATCTCCAATCCCCAGCCCATGATGAGTTGACTTGAATTGCATCCTCTGTTAGAAGAAGGGCATCTTTTATCTGTATCAATGTTGGTATTCATAAGCTGAAGAGCATTGATGTTTTTCACACACCCTGTTCTTTGAAATATCTTAACCTTAAAATATGACTTGGATATGTACTTGAACATGTAACAAAATCTCCAATCTCTAGTCCATGATGAGTTGACTTGAACTGCATCCTCTGTTAGAAGAAGGGCATCTTTTATCTGTATCAATGTTGGTATTCTTAAGCTGAAGAGCATTGATGTTTTTCACACACCCTATTCTTTGAAATATCTTAACCTTAAAATATGACTTGGATATGTACTTGAACACAACAAAATCTCCAATCTCTAGCCCATGATGATTCACAAACGTTTCCCAACCCTGCCTAAATTCCAATTTATTTATGGTACCCCCTAATTGCACATCCCACTCCTGCCCACCTGGGCCTTACAACACCATAGGTTTGTCTATATTGTCTATAAACTGTGAAATAAATGTATGAGGAATGGATTGCCATAAACACTTTACACAATTAGATTTTACAAGTTCTTAACAGTGTAAAGGAAATAAAAGAATGAAAAATAATGTATGGAGTTACCAGTTTTTGTGTAAAGTCTACAAGCATAACTTTGAAGAAGGAGGCATGCATGCCCATTAAACCAATTCAATCAGCAACTTTCTACCCATTGGTTGACTTAAACTACATCCTCTGTTAGAAGAAGGGCATCTTTTATCTATATCAATGTTGGTATTCATAAGCTGAAGAGCATTGATGTTTTTCACACACCATGTTCTTTGAAATATCTTAACCTTAAAATATGACTTGGATATGTACTTGAACATGTAACAAAATCTCCAATCTCCAACCCATGATGAGTTGACTTGAACTACATCCTCTGTTAGAAGAAGGGCATCTTTTATCTATATCAATGTTGGTATTCATAAGCTAAAGAGCATTGATGTTTTTCACACACCATGTTCTTTGAAATAACTTAACCTTAAAATATGACTTGGATATGTACTTGAACACAAAAAAATCTCCAATCTCCAATCTCCAGCCCATGATAATTCACAAAATTTTCCCAACCCTACCTAAATTTCAATTTATTTATGGTAGCCCCTAATTGGATATCCCACTCCTGCCCACCTAGGCCTTGCAACACCATATATTCATCTATGTTGTCTATAAACTATGAAACAAATGTAGGAGGAATGTGTTGCCATAAACACATTACACAATTAGATTTTACAAGTTCTTAACAGTGTACAAGAAATAAAAGAATAAAAAATAATGTATAGAGTTACTAGTTTTTGTGTAAAGTCTCCAAGCATAACTTTGAAGGAGGCATGCCCATTAAACCAACTCATTCAACAACTTGCTACCTATCGATTGACTTGAACTACATACTTTGTTAGAAGAAGGGCATCTTTCATCTGTTTCAATGTTGGTATTCATAAGCCGAAGAGCATTGATGTTTTTCACACACCCTGTTCTTTGAAATATCTTATCCTTAAATTATGACTTGGATATGTACTTGAACACAACAAAATCTCCAATCTCTAACCCATGATGATTCACAAAATTTTCCCAAACCTGCCTAAATTCTAGTTCATTTATGGTACCCCTTAATTGTACATCCCTAAACCCTAAACCCTAATCCCTTATCCCTAAACCATAAACCCTATCCCTAAATCCTCAACCCTCAACACTTAAACCTTAAATCCTAAACCCTATCCCTAAACCCTCAACCCTCAACACTATACCTTAAACTCTAATCCCTCAACCCTAGACCCTATCCCTAATCCCTCTACCATCAACACTCTACCTTAACTCTAATCCCTTGACCCTCAACCCTAAACGCTATCCCTAAAGCCTCAACCCTAAACCCTAATCCCTCTTGAGCTTAAACCCTCAACTCTTATCCACCCCTCTCCTCCCCTATCTGCCTCACCTCCATCTCTACCCTCCTCTACCCTTGACACTATACATACATACATATAGGCATACATAGATACATACATACATACATATAAGTATACATACATACATACATACATGATTAATAACCTTGAACATAAAAAAGTCCAAGGGGGAGATAACACAAGCGCATTATAATGCGCTCGTGTTATGTCAAACATGACAAACATTGAGTAAACTTTTGTGAAAAAGGAAAAAATGCAAAATAGAACATACCGCGAGTGCGTTATAACGCACTCGCATTATGTTTTGCTTAAGGAATCCCAAGCCTTAGGCTTGGGATTTGCTTTGGATTTCCAACCCAAAGGCTTGGAGTTCCTTCCCAATGTCCAGAGACATGTTTTTGCATATTCTATAGGATTTCACATAATTTCATTTGTGCTAACCCTCAGATTTGTACGTGTTTCAAGGTCAAACAAATCAAACACCTGGGTAATGTTAGGCTTTCTCTTAGCTATTTAACGATGTAATTTTTTCCACATTTTGACAATGTTAAGCCTTTCATCTTTAATTTGTTTTGTTTGTGTCTGTTTTTTGACAAAAACCACTATTTGGTCTTTTTTTCATTGTAAATTAACCATTCATTGAAATTTCAAAAAAAATACATATTTAGAAACTAGACTCCATTCTACACATATTAAAAAAAATGATTTTCAATTAGTTTTCAAAATTTATAGGGGTAGCACAGCCAAAATTCTATTTTTTAGGATGTGCCCACTTTGAAAATTAGTAAAAAATCAAATAGTCATCAAAAAATTATCAAAAAAATCAGCATAAACTACATGTTTTTAAGTAATTTCTCACTGGAGTGATTTTAAAAATACCAAAAAAAAGTTGACCTTTTGAGGGAGCCACAGAATATGCTATGTTATGTTTTTTTGATAGAAACAACACCAATTTATGTGGCTCCCTCTTTTGAACCCCTTAATCTATACCATTTAAAAAAAAATAGTAGTTTAGAAAGTAGACTCGGAGCACTACGAACATTGTTTTGGTTGCATCTCAAAATTTTGAGTGTAACTATGCTCAATCTCTCATCCAAGGCCAACATTTCCTGATTTCAGAAACAAAGTGGCCACTTAAGACCCCTTTTTGGCCCCCCATCTTTTTGTACTTGCCCCCTTATGAGATCCTATAGGAGTATTGTTTGAATGATAATGACTAAGGATGAAGGGACAGTCAACAGTGTAATGAGTGCAGTGATCTCATAAGTGCACAAAGACCTAAGACACCTAAAGGAGATAGTGACCAGGGAGGTTTGTGCATGCTTAGTAGGACCTACATTTTCATTCTCTTGATAATATGTAGAGAATGAACCTAATAATAGTTGAGAAACTATTCAAAGATATGTGAAGACTGCAGGGTGTTGAAGGATGAAGAACTACATAAGATGGTCATCTCACAGTCTTGGCTATCTCACAGTCTTAAATATGTGTATAGAGCATTTGAAGGTTTTGAGGACATTATACAAAGATTTAATTGCATTGGATAATGAATATATGAGAGAGTGAATTAGTTTGAAGAGATATAGTTCAGAGGTTGAGGACGTAAGAGAAGTCACCCAGTCGAAACAAGCCTGCACACATACTAACAAATCCGGTGGAGAATGTAGTGTTTGTCAAATGATAAGTGAGAGATAAAGAAGCTTTAATGACCCTAAGTTGACCTTGAATACACCACCATGTTCTTAGAAGGTTTGATTACTATTTGTAAGTGCATCAAGATGGTGAAATTTGAATGTATGGTCACCCAACAGATCTTTCGAATTCTAAAAAGAAGCAAGATTCTTTTCCATACCCTCCAAGGAGTTTTAAAATTTTCAAAATCCTGAAGCACATGTCCTTTAATCTAGCATAATGAGGTTTGAAGAGGATGAAGGTAGTTGGGACAGTTGAAGGGATGATAAAGAGCAATTCCCACATTTTGCTAGAATCTAGGAGCCTGAACAAATACATGCAAGAGTGGATAAAGGTGGAAAACATCAAATATCCCATTCCTCAATACCCTCAATGAGATTTTCAAGGATCCAAATCAAGGACTCTTCATGAGAACCCAATGTATGTTGACTCAGCATATTAACATTTATTGTTTTCTTAAGAAGTCGTATATACTCTCCTATGCTTAGGAAGAGATATAGGATGCCTAGGATAGGAGTAAGAAGAGAGTTCTTTTCAGTTTAGAAACCTACAACTAGTATTGTTTGAACTAATAACAAAGGAGTGTGCATCATATAGCCTTTTGGTTTGATTTGTTTTCTGTGAACTTTTAATCCACACGCTTCTGAATTGTTCATATTTCTCTACAATGCATAGGTGGTGAGTGGTGTATCCCATCTTCCTATTTTGTATCCCCTTTATTTTTATGTACCCTTCATTAAGTAAATGTCTTGCATCTAGAAAATACCCTACTGCCTTCATCTCCCAAGCCAATCGCTCCCTCTTTGCATAGATATGCTGTGTTTGTGAATGTGATCTATCTCCTACAAAAAAAGCATGTACCATTTTATGGCCTTCAATCCAACTACATCCAAGGATCTTTTTGATTCCTCTATCTTTCATAAATCTCCTTACCATTTGAGCCTCACCCCAGCTACCCACTTCTACATATATGCTTTGAGAGAAGAACATAAGTTGGAGCATTTTTAGGATCCAAATAAAAAAGTAGCATTGCTGTAAATACTCCTAAGCCTATATTGATATGTGATTTACAGGCACCAAGAAAACACATCCACACAACCACCACAGGTTTAACTGGCATCTTAATGATAAAGTTTAGGCTGTCCTCAAGATAGCCAACACAGGCAAGAAGGTCAACCATGCACACATAATGATCGACTGTAGGAGTAGTGCAATAAGGGTTACTCATGTGATTGAAGTATGTACAGTCCTCATCCACTAAACCTGAATAGTTGCATGCACATAGAACACAAGCAAAGATTACAATGTTAGGATAAGCTCTAGAGTGCTTCATTAATTCAAAGATCTTGAGAGCATCCTTGCAAAATCCATTTTGTGCATATCCTGCAATCATGGCATTCCATGAGACCACATTTCTTTGAGGCATTTTGTCAAATAGGTCACGTGCCTTATCTATACTTCCACATTTTGCATACATGTCTACCAGAGCATTTCCAACTATAATTTCTAAAAAAAATCCACCTTCCATTATGCTTTGATGGATGTCCATACCCTGTTCCAAAGCTTCCATTTTGGCACAGGCAGGGAGGATGCTGGTATCTGTGAGGCATCAAGGCAAAGAAGATGATGTAAAAGAAAAGTGTTAGCTATGTCTCTCTCATCGATTCACGCAGAGTGTATCATGTAATTGAGGAGGATTGAATATGTCCGGTGCTCAAATATTGATCATAGCCTCTAGGACACCCAAAATTTATTTGCCTGATAATTCTACTTTAATGCTCTTAATTTTTCACCAGCGATGGGAATTTCTCCAAATGCCATGCCCAATGACATTGAGACCCCAAAATTGCTTAAAAATATTAGTGTCAAGTTGTGGAATTTGACTTTAGACCTGCCAATCACATTTGCTTGAAAGTTTCTAAAGCCGTTTCAAAAAATCCATTTTGTCCATATCCTACAATCATGGCATTCCTCGAGACCACATTTCTTTCAGGCATTTTTTCAAACAGTTCACATGCCTTCTCTGTGCTTCCACATTTTGCATACATGTCTACCAGGGCAGTTGCAACTACAACAAATGTCAAAATTCCTCTATCCTTCATGCTTTGATGGATGTCCATACCCTATTCCAAAGCTCCCATTTTGGCACAGGCAGGGAGAATGCTGGCAAAGGTTGTTGAATTTGGCTTTACAACTACTAATTGCATTTGATTGAAAGTTTCTAAATCCTTTTCAACAAATCCATTGTGTGCATATCCCAAAACCATTACATTCCATGAGATGACATCTCTTTGAGGCATTCTGCCAAACAGTTCACATGCCTTGTCAATGTTTCCACATTTTTCATACTGCAACACTGCAGGGTGCTTGTTGGGCCTTCGCAGTAATGTAGGGAGTTCCTGCATCACCACGAAGGCCCAACAAGCACCTCATAGGGAGTTCCTATTCTGAGATGACATGGTAGCATTCATTCTAACAATTTCACTAGACCTATACTAGATAGTATTGGTCAACTCAAGAATCTTACCCAGCTATTTCTCCTGAGTAATAACATTTCCAGGAGTATTCCTGAAACTATCAGCGGTTTGATCTCACTGGAAGAGTTAGCTTTGTCATATAACATCTTGGATGGAAAGATTCCTAAGGGTATCACTAAATGCACTACACTCAAGCACTTAATTTTGTCCCAAAATAAGCTAAGTGGAAAGATTCCACCCTCTATCGACAACTGCAACTTACTCACAGAGTTGACACTATCCAGTAACTTTTTGTCCAGTAGAATTCCCCCCACACTTAGCAACTGGACATCTTTAAAGAAGATAAAGTTGTCAAACAATTTATTCAATGGAAATTTGGAAATAAATTATTCTTCTTCCCTGGAAGTTTTGTCTGCACACTCCAATAGCTTCTCTGGGACTTTGCCTGTATCCTTGGTCAACTGTAAGGAACTTCAACTTTTGGATTTCAGAAGGAACAAATTGAGAGGTGAACTTCCTTGGTACCTGGTGAATTTTTAGAAATTGAGAGTTTTTAGCTTGGGCTATAATCAGCTTCATGGTAGTCTTCCTGCGTGGATGGTGAACCTCACCAATTTGCAGGTGTTGGATTTATCAAACAATAAGTTTGATGGAAGAATACCCTCTAATCCTAAGAGTCTCCAGGGGTTTGGAATCTTGGGAGATCCGCAACTGAGTGGAAACACACTATATGAGAACATACTCATAGTAATAAAAGGAAACACACATTCTTATTCACCATGTTATTGCTCAGGAGAAACGCTTGTTGCAATGGTAGCATTCCATGAGATGACATCTCTTTGAGGCATTCTGCCAAACAATTCACATGCCTTGTTATTGCTTCCACATTTTGCATACTGCAACACTACAAGGTGCTTGTTGGGCCTTCACGGTGATGTGGAAACTCACACATCACCGTGAAGTCCCAACAAGCACCTTGCAGTGTTGAGGTAATGTTGGATTAAGGATTCTGATTGGTATTATCATAGAATTCAAGGGACAAGAGCACAAGTTTGGGGAGCATGAGAAAAAGTAATGTGACGGAGAAAAGGGCAGGAAACGTGTAGCACAAGATGACAATGAAGATGAAGTCCAAGAGTTTTTCACTTTGGTGGACAGAATTGATTTAATGCACAAGCTCTATAAACAGAAGCCAATGAATTGCCCTTCTGCAAGAGAAATACCCATATCTCAGATTGTGGGTAGCAATGTCATCGAATTTAAATCTCCATGGAAGCCCTCTTTCCAATTGGAGGATTTTTCTAGCTTCACCCAGAAAGATTGTAATTTTACTTATTGTTCAAACAACAATGCAAACACTTCAATGGTGTGTGAAAAATATTGTATTGGAAGTGATCAAAAAATGGCTGTGAGGAGCTTTGATCTCAATGCTGAGTCTACCGCAGAAGAGTAGATTCGTACAGAAGTATTACCATTTTCTACATTCTTTGTAAATGTACCATTCTTATTATTGCTCTTAATGACAATTATAATGGTAGGCTGCATTATTTTTTCTATGTTTTGTGCCCATGTTCCTCATTCTATACCATTGTGGTGATGTCCATATTAATTGACAGTTCATGCATCGTAACTAAAATTGGGTATTAGTTTAGTTTATTTAAAAAATTGAATCTCAACATAATCAAAGACAAGTATATAACTAAGGGCTATTCTTAAATATCATCCACTTTGATAGTCAAAGGTCAATTTTGCCCAATAAAAATAAGACAAATATTTAACACTTTTTATTGTGAATAAAGTGTAAATTGCTATTGATTATTTGACCATTGAAGTGGATGATATTTAAGTAGAGTGTATAACTAAGTCGATGTTCATTTTACTAAGCAAAGACAATACTTGTAACCTCATTTTTTATCAGCAGTGGAGGATACTAGAAACCATCTCTTAGGGAAAGTCTTTATTTGTGACCGGGTCTACAGGCACTGGTAAGAGTTACTTGATGAACAACCGAGAACAAACACAGAGGAAAGAGATGCATACTTCAACATTCCTTGGCCTCCAAGATTGATTATAGCTATGGCCAAAGGAGATATCATCTACCTCTACCAAATTAATGGTAAGTGGAAAACAATAGAGCCAAAGTCGTGCACTCAACAAATACACCAATGACCTTTACCTGCAAGAGTGGCATCAAAGAAGATCAATGAAAGGTAGAAAATCTATACTAGTGGGGCCGCACTTAGCCGATCCATAGAAACATGTCAAAATGTGCCAACTATAGTCGTTATGCTACAAAAGGCTCCATGCTGAGGATATTCATGGCCAATGAAAATGTCTCATGTATTGGCATAGATTCATAAAATATTCCCTTGCATACTCATGGTATGTGAATATTCTCCTTTTAAATGTAACTTTGGTACCATTTGGAAATATTTTGTTAGTGGTAGAGAATATTACTAAGAAAGCACAATAATGCCATTTGCAAGCAGTCCTTTGTTCACCTAGATGATGTAGTTGCAAAAGATGTAAGTCTTTTATCTGAGACTACAATCCATGTATTTGTTCTTTGTTCATTTAATTTTTCAATGCATTTTCTTTGTGCATCTTATTTGGTTTCGGTCTAGTTTGATATCTAAATTTGTGACTTTTCTTGAGTTCTAGATTGTTGTCAAACTAAATAGTCCAAGAGGATCTCATTTTCGTCATGTAGGATCAAGGAAAAAGGCATCTCTTTGATGAAAATAGATTTCAAAGTAAAATTTCAATTTTGCCCAACTTGAATATGTGATGCTGATTTTTCTTAACAGGTCTATTTTAAACCAAATGAAGTGTGTGCCTGTATAGTAACATGGGGAGGTCTATGCCCATGGCTTAACACTGCATATGCATTTCTTCTTGAATACTTTCATAATATATGCCTATATTGCTGTAAAATTCCTTGTCATCCCACTTTGGTTTTCATATTTCAAAGTTTCATAAATCTTTTAAAAATATTAACAAATTTTGAGTTTTTTATTGTGGATGGGTATAGAGCAAGGAGAAAATGCAAAACTAGTGCCTTTTAGATGCATTTATAGCCCACCCCATGTGCAACAATGGCATCACTGAAGACATGCATTAACACCGATGGCTTTTTAGCTTTAGTTTTAGTTTTTTTTCAGTTTTAAAAAGCATAATAAATTAGCAGTTTGTATACTGCAGAAATATTCTATCTTGAAAACTCTATATATAGAGTTCTTTGTAACATATTTTATATACAGTGAATTATTTTCTAGCATTGTTGTTTCAATCCTTTGAGCAGATTTGTTGATAAATGAGTTCTTTGTAACATATTTTATATACAATTTGAATATACAGTGAATTATTTTCTAGCATTGTTGTTTCAATCCTTTGAGCAGATTTGTTGAAGTTTATCAACAAAAAATGGCATAGTTGATGTTTATCATGTACTAGTTGTTTATATATGACCAGTTGACAGAAACATAATGATTAAAATGACCAAATATACTACCAATGGATGGAAATTAGTTAATACAAATGACTAAATATACTACCAATTGACGGCAATTAATGATTACAATGACTAAATAAATTTAGTCACGAGATAAATGACTGGCAATAAACTACCAATGGTCACGTTGTTAGCAAGAGACACATTGGAGCTTCATGATTGTTCTCATTGATGGCAACAAAGTTCATCCCACACATCCGCAGGACATGGTGTGCCTATACCGGAAGTCAGATTGAAGAGTGTTGTGATACAGTAAGCAAGAACAGAACATGTGGCAAGGTCTGACAGTCAGGTCTGGATCACTTAGAGGAAGTATCTTTGGAAAGTGCAGACTTGGGGAAGTCAAAAGGAGTACCTTGACTAATAGATTCCAAGAATTGAGCCTCCGGTGATGAAAGAGTGAAGAGATATGAGCATTCAAGTATTGGGGTCCTATTTGGTAGAACAGACAGAGGAAGAACTAACCAGCAGAGGATCAGACATTATTCTGGATAAGATATTGATGATGATCAAGGTTCCTAAGGCATCATTCATGATTGGTCGATATGTTAGATGACTTCTATAAGTATCTTTTTGATCCGCATCACTTGGGAAGTGAGGATTCAGCCGACAGACTAAAGATTGGGAAATACTGACTATTCCAGATGCCGACTAGAAAGAGGATGAAATCCTTTGTGCGGATATATATACCAAATGGATTTCGATGAGAGGGGGTGTTGTTGGTGTGGTTTGTGTGTGCAAAGAAAAGTAGCAAAGCAGAAGGAAAGTAGTAAGGAAGGTCCGATATGTGAAAGGATAGTAGCATAAAAGAAGAGAAAGGATGAAGTGTAGTAGATCAGTATATTGAGCCTAACTGAAACTGAACTCCAGCATGTGTGGATGCTTCTCATCAATTCAAGGATCCTGTTATTCTTCTTACAACTTGTAGACAGTGAGTCTCTTGTAGGCAGTGAGCCTCTTGTTAGCAGTGTGCTCAGGCAGTGAGCCCTAATTGGCAAGTGCCATTTTGTAATTCTATTCTTCTAAGAAAGAATACAATCTTGGGTTAATCACCCCATGGTTTTCTCCCTTAACAGGGTTTCCATGTCAAAAATATTGTGTCATGTGTATTTCCATTTCATGGTTATGTTTGCTTATTTGAATTAATGCTGTATTAATTATTAAGAAAGTTCAGAAAGCTGAAATAATTAAGATAACTGATTCAGCCCCCCTCTTAGTTATCAATAATTGGTATAAGAGCCAAGTTCCTCCAAACATAGCCTAACAGCTTGAGGAAGATCTAGGAATTAAAATGGATGTGTATGGTATGAGGGAGCAACTTCAATCTGCCCTAGATGATCTTGAGCAATCTAATTCTGAAATCAATGAACTGAAGGAAAGACTCAAACAGGCTGATGATTTCATAAATGAACTAAAAGGGAAACTAAGTCTCTCTATGAAAAAGAGTAAGGATCTACTTTAGCAATTGGCAAGTCAAAGTGAAGCAAATGATACAAATGAAGATCTGAGGGAGAAAACCAAGTTATGTGAAAAGTTATCAAAAGAGATCATTATGGCAAGACATGAAATGGAATCAGGAGTTATGAAATTTACTCAAGAAATTGAAGAGAAAAGAAAAACTGAAGATGATCTAAGACAATCTCTCAAGGAGAAATCAGAAGACTGCCACAAGATGGATAGAATAATCAGACATCTTGAATCTAATCTTGAAAATGCTAAAGAAAATGAAGAAAAACTTGAGGATCAAATTATCTCTTTTAAAAGGGATCTTCAAACAACAAATGAATATAAAGAGAAATTCAAGATAAGTTCTGCTCAACTTGAAGTTCTTCTTGAAAGCCAAAAGAGGGTAGATGACAAGTGTGGTTTGGGATATGAGAAAGGTGAAAGCTCCGGATCTAGTTAGAAGAAGTTTGGATCAAAAAATTCAAGGAATAGGCCTAGAAGACCTCCGGTAAGGCAACCTAATGCTCAAAGATATCCATCCTTCAATGGATACTGCCACAACTGCAATAACTTTGGTCACAAAGCTAATCAGTGCAGAAGGAGAATGAATCAGACTAACACATCTTTCTTCGGACAGTGTTTTAACTGCAAAAGGTATGGTCACAAATCTCATGAATGCAGAAATATGCAAATGAACAATTCATTCAATGGTAGATGCTTTGCATGCAATAGAATGGGTCATATAGCTAATCAATGTAGATCAAGAGGACATCAATCAAATATGCAAAGAAATGTTGGTTGCCACAATTGCAATAGATCTGGTCATATTGCCAAATTCTGTAGAAGCAAGAATTAGGACAAAAGAGGTCCGGTACATCATAATCAGAATCAAGACAAGGGAAAAGGAAAAGTGAATGCAGATGAAGTCAAAAGTGAGATGAACAAGATTTGGGTGAAAAGAAGTATAGAAAATGTAGGGGATGGATCTGCACTAGAATCTGGTGCTGATATTCCTTCTGAAAATTAAAAGGTGAGCTCTGGCTTAGGGGGAGACACAAAGAAAAACATTTTCCCCTAGCCAGTTAATTGGTGCCAGAACTGGCATAAGGATAGTTGCCGATTAAAGGGTTCACAAAGGGACATCCAAATAAGGTTTGGTTAAGAGATGAAAGATCCACAATAAGTTTTGAACAGGTTGAAGACTAATCCGGTTCATCAGTCATCCGGTGAGTAGTAGGTTTTTCATAGTTAAATCTGACATGATTCAAACTATGGAGTCTTGATCTACGGATAGATCAAATGATTAAGGAAAGGAAGATAGATTATCACTATTCTCTAAGAATAACTCTAAGTGTATCTCAGTGATCTAGAAAAGATCTATCTCAGAATAAAATGAACAAGGCAACCAAAATGACTTAGGTTGCGCATTTATTGCAGTATGAAATTAGGGCTTTCCCAAAAATAAAAGAGTTCATTCGTACGTCATTTGCACATTTGCACTCAAGAAGAAAAGAAAAGGAGCTCTGCAAATTCTCAAAGATTAATCATTGAAGTTGATTCATCTAGCAAATTAATCTGGCTCATTCAGTGAACCCTAGAAGTGTAAAAGGTATTTTTTGTTGCTGAATATCTCTCTGTAAATCTTTTGAAAATGGCTACTCTGAATGTGGTGAAGATTTCTGATAGGTCACACCCTAAATTTAAGAAGTACCCATACAAATCTCTAGAAGTGGATCCCTCAAGTGCTTTTTCTAGCATTCCGCATGATATTTTGCATGTAGAAGATGTTAGGGTTTACATTCATGCGAACATTGAAGATTTTAGGGAATCCAAGATGTCCTCTAAGTGTATCTCAGTGATCTAGAAAAGATCTATCTCAGAATAAAATGAACAAGGCAACCAAAATGACTTAGGTTGCGCATTTATTGCAGTATGAAATTAGGGCTTTCCCAAAAATAAAAGAGTTCATTCGTACGTCATTTGCACATTTGCACTCAAGAAGAAAAGAAAAGGAGCTCTGCAAATTCTCAAAGATTAATCATTGAAGTTGATTCATCTAGCAAATTAATCTGGCTCATTCAGTGAACCCTAGAAGTGTAAAAGGTATTTTTTGTTGCTGAATATCTCTCTGTAAATCTTTTGAAAATGGCTACTCTGAATGTGGTGAAGATTTCTGATAGGTCACACCCTAAATTTAAGAAGTACCCATACAAATCTCTAGAAGTGGATCCCTCAAGTGCTTTTTCTAGCATTCCGCATGATATTTTGCATGTAGAAGATGTTAGGGTTTACATTCATGCGAACATTGAAGATTTTGGGGAATCCAAGCTGGCAGACATCTATCACAATCATTTAATAGATGATACTTTTGAACTCAAACCATAGTACCAGGCCATCCAGGATAAACATTTTGGTCAGTGCATTCATTTCCCCTATTTTGAGGAGGATGAATGGGTCCGGTATGTGTTGAGCAGAGTACATGATAACTTCTTATGGTTGAATAGACCATTTAAGATCACTAAGGATGCAATTAGGGCAGTAACCAGCTTGCACTCATCTGGAGGGATACCAGTTCTCAAATCTGTCAAAAACCAAACTATGAGTGAAGCTACCAGATCAAAATTTGATAAGAGAGCAATGACCATAGAAGATATCTCTGATCCGGATATCAAGTTTGCATCTATGATAATTGGTTATAAGATATATCACTCCAGCAGGGAGAATTCAGTACCTGGAACTGCTGTGTATACTGCTTATGAGATGTTGAGAAAGAATACAGATTATGACCTTTGTGAACTTCTTCTAAGCCAATTGATGGAAAATTTACAAAAGATTAAGAAGGACAAGATCTCTTTTAAGTATGGTGGACTAATATTGTGTTTGTTTTTCTACTTTATGAATGAGCTACCCAGATCCAATGGTTGGGTATGGAAAAATTACAGACCTATTGCCATTCAAATCAAAGACTACCTGCATGGGCTTGGGAATGCTAAGGCAAGAAATATAGCTCTATGGGGTTACTTCAAGAACTTTCAGAGTATGATGCAAGCAAGGGAGAGAATTCCAAAATCTCTAGTTGAAAAGTATAAGGATACAGTTTGCTTTATGGTAGAAATTGATCAGTGCCTAATGGAGGCTGTGGAACCAAGGATAGTCTGGATCATGCCCATGGGGTATGAAGTAGATGAGAAAATTGTTGAGCTACATGTTCAACACATGCTTAGTCAACCCAGAGATCCTAAGGCAGAAAGGTTTTTAACCTTTGAAGAATTAAGTATAAAAATCCATGTTGAGCTCAAACAACCGGAGATGAAGAGAAAAGTGAGAAAAGAGGTAGAAGAATTTGCCAAGAGGCACTTGATGCACATACAGAAAAGATGGAAAGGGCAGAAAAAGAGAAGGAAGAAGCAGAAAAGGAAAGTGATCCGGCAGAACCCCCTCCCAGACCAGATCCTCTAAGAGGTCTGCACCTACAACTGCTAAGACCTCAAAGGCATCAAAACTAGAAGAAAAATCATCCAGTAAAGCAGCGAAAAGGACTAAGACAAAGGCCACAAGGTCTTATATCCGTCAGAAGGATGAAGAGGAGATAGGTGAAGAAAAAGGTAAGGACTTAGATTCCTCTGCTCTAGAAGAGGAAGTCCAAGGAGAAGTAAATCCAGACTCTCCAGCAGTCTCTGGATCTAAAGGAGAAGAAAGTATACAAGAAAAATCTAGTCAAGAAGAACAAGGAAAGTGAAGAGAAGAAGAGTCAAGGACAGAAAAAGCTACAGATGATAGTGGTAAGGCTGCAGAAAGGGAGAAAATTCTATGTCCGGCAAGAGACACAGCAGAAACAGTCAAGGATTTCTTGACCAAAGAGATGATGGTATTTGATGAACCAGAGTTACTTCAAGGTCCATTTAATTTTGATTCCCTCTCTCCGATGCAAACCATGAAGCTAGTTTCCTTCACTCAAGCAAAGGCAAAAGAAAAAATGCTAAAGTCTCACATGGAAGACTGTGAACTCATAGAAACTACATCCGGTGTACTAGAAAAGATCATGCCATCCTTCCAAAAGGATCCTACAGCATCCCCATCCAGTAATCTAAAGTCTCTTGTAAATTCTGTTAGTACACATTTTGATTCTTTAGAGAAAGCAGCAGAAGAGAAAGTCCAGAAAGAGGTTTTGGATAAGAGATTCTCGGAGTTACAAGGACTTATAACCAATGATAGGAGAAATATGGATATTTGGACAAAGAGCTTAGAAAATGCTCTTAAAGATGGCGGAGATATCTATAAATTTTGTGTATCCTGGACTAAAGTGACCAAGGATATTGAGAAGAAAGTAAAGGAACAAGAGGATAAACTGTTAAGCGTATCTCAAACTTTTGATCCTCTCACTGTATCCATAGTAAACTCGGAATGTCAAAATATTGTAGTCATGAATGAGATCAAGAAACTTGAAAAGGAGAGGAAGAACATAATAAGTAGGATGGGTGAACTTAGAGGGATCATTATCCCTAAGTTAGAAGCCATGCATGAGGCTCTAACTGATGCTCAGACCATAGCCTGGACCAGTGATCCGACAGATCTTAAGAGGGCAGAAGCTTTTGCATTCCTGTTGAGTGGTCACATCTCAATTTTGGACAGGATGAAGCAGAGTTGGGCGACAGAAGTTGTACAGTTGAAGACAACTTTTGCAGACATATTATAGCATATGTAAGTATAACCTATTTATATATTTATGCAGCTAAGTATAGTTGAATTTTTGGGCAATTTTGGTGTACGGACCCTAACCTTTGCCATTGATGTCAAAGGGGGAGTGAGGAATAGTGAAAAATGTGGAATCCAGCTAAGGGGGAGCTCCGATAAAGTGTACATTAGAAGAGAGCATAAACCAAGTGGGAGTATAGTATAACACTTAGTCATTTTTCACTAAGTGTTGCCATCAATGCCAAAGGGGGAGATTGTTAGCAAGAGACACATTGGAGCTTCATGATTGTTGTCATTGATGGCAACAAAGTTCATCCCACACATCCGCAGGACATGGTGTGCCTATACCGGAAGTCAAATTGAAGAGTCTTGTGATCTGGTAAGCAAGAACAAAGCATGCGGCAAAGTCTGACAGTCAGGTCTAGATCTTTGAGAGGAAGTATCTTTGGAAAGTACAGACTTGGGGAAGTCAAAAGGAGTACCTTGACTAATAGATTCTAGGAATTGAGCCTCCAATGATGAAAGAGTGAAGAGATATGAGCATTCAAGCATTGGGGTCCTGTTTGGCAGAACAGACAGAGGAAGAACTGACCAACAGAGGATCAGACATTATTCCAGATCCTAAGGCATCATTCATGATTGGCCAACATGTTAGATGACTTCTATAAGTATCTGTTTGATCCACATCACTTGGGAAGCGAGGATTTAGCTGACAGACTAAAGATTGGGAAATACTAACTATTCTGGATGCTGACTAGAAAGAGGATGAAATCCTTTGTGCGGATATATATACCAAATGGATTTAGATGAGAGGAGGTGTTGTTGGTGTGGTGTTGTGTGTGCGAAGAAAAGTAGCAGAGCAGAAGGAAAGCAGTAAGGAAGGTCTGGTATGTGAAAGGACAGCAGCATAAAAAAGAGAAAGGATGAAGTGCAGTAGATCAGTATACTGAGCCTAACCGGAACTGAACTCCAGCATGTGTGGATGCTTCTCATTAGTTCAAGGATCATGTTATTCTTCTTACAACTTGTAGACAGTGAGTCTCTTGTAGGTAGTGAGCCCTAATTGGCAAGTGCCATTTTGTAATTCTATTCTTCTAACAGAGAATACAATCTTGGTTTAATCACCCCGTGGTTTTCTCCCTTAACAGGGTTTCCACGTCAAAAATATTGTGTCATGTGTATTTCTATTTCATGGTTATGTTTGCTTATTTGAATTAATGCTGCATTAATTATTAAGAAAGTTTAGAAAGCTGAAATAATTAAGATAACTGATTCACCCCCCCTCAGTTATCAACACACGTGACTAAATATACTACCAAATTGATGACTAAATATACTACCAAATTTATGACTAAATATACTACCAAATTTATGACTAAATATACTACCAAATTAATGACTAAAATTTTTTTGGTCATAAATTTGGTCACGAGATAAATGACCGACAATAAACTACCATGGTCATGTGACCAAACTACTGATCACATGACTAATTTTTGGTATTTTTTTAGTCATTTTTCCTATTTTTCTACTAGTGGTTGTGTGCATTTAGGACATTTTACTTCATAATTTGGCATCCCAATGGAATGAGCCCTAGGTAACATGACAAATGGGACCTAGGAGGATCCCTTGAGCTTGACCCTACCAAAAATAGGGGGGAGGACTTGGGCGCCCGCACCCTAGTCCTGCCCTATTTTGGGGCAGTCCCAATTTTTGGGTGTCAGCTTGTGACCGTTACTTGGGTCCTATGCCAACACGGTAAATTTGAATTTACAAAAACTTGGTGTGAGTGTTTTTAGTTGCATATAAAAGCATGTTTAGGCATTCATTTAGAAACTAGATTGCAATTTGATTTCAACTAGATATCAACTTGTGATTCAAGGCTCTCATTATGTTGCAAGAGTAGAATTGTGTGGTTTATGTGTTTGTGTTTGTAGATTTGAGCATCTGTTTCATCATGAAATGAAGAGCATCTTCCTCCCATGATATCTTCACTACAAGGTGACATTATATTGTGTTTTCATCATCATTTCCTTTGGTTTTTGCCTCTACCTCACAAGGGAACAGACTTTCTATCTAACAATGGTGTTTAGAGACTTAAGTGTCCTCTGGGGCTTGACTGAGGCAAGCCTCTAAAGACAACAACCGCCTCCCAAAATTTTGTGATTACAGGTTACATGTGTTGCATATGGAAAAAGTGGAGTTGTAGGAAGGATCAACAGACATCAAGGATTCAGGATCTGAAGAGAAGTAGAATACCGAAGCCTTTTCAGGACTTGGGTGCTAGTCCCTATGTCCTTCATAGTTGAATTTCTAGAAATAGAAGTTACAGTGCAGATCAGTGTCGGAAGGAGGTCAGGATCCCGCAAAGAAACTAGTACCTTGGACCTGGGTGCCCGCTCCTTAGTCTCTGATGTTTCCACCTCAGAGCCTCGAAAATAGGTACTCTATGATTTGATATTTTACTTGCCTCTGCAAGAGCTTTTTCTATTATTCTTCTGTTTACAGTCGTATTTGTAAAATTAGGGTTTTAATGGTTAATTGAACGTAGGAGAAAGAAAATTGATAATTAAACACCCTAATCCAATTTTTCCAACATCTCAAAGTGATCTAGGGTATGATAGTGCCTGGCCACTTGACCCTAGATCCTTGAATGTTAAAGGTGAAAGGAGGATTCAAACATCTAACAACTAAAACAATAAACAATCCAATTTTCACCTAAATTTTTTGGTGAACCCATGTTTTTGGACTTAAATTGCAACTTTCTGAGTGTGTGTCTTCATATTTGGATTTATTTCATTCATTCATATAGTCTTTCATCTTATTGCATTAAGAAAATTACAAAAAAATTGAAAAATTTGCAAAAATTTGAAAAGCCTAGCTTGCATTTTCATATAGATTACCAAATTGCATCAATTCTTTCTAAATTTCCCTAATTCATGATTTTTACATCAGATCTGATATAAACTACAGAAAAACACAAAAAAACCAATAACTTGCATTGCATTTTCATCATTAATTTGTTAGGCTTTTGTAGAAATTTTGACAATTTTCATTAAACCCAGTAATTCTAAAATCTAGGGTTATTAGGAAAAATCTTCTTTCAGATTTTTCTACTAATTTTATAGGCACATTAAAATTATAATTTGGTTGTAGTCTTTCATTTTAGTGTAAATTTGCATTTGGATTCAAAGTATTTGCATTTTTGCATAGAAAATTTCAACAAAAACTAGCAATTTTCATGCATTTTCATTAGATTTGCATTGGCATTTTGCATATTAAAGCTTGGAATTCATTTTAAGATCTAAGAGTAATTCATTTTCACCATAAATAAGACTTCAAAACATTCATATAGCATTTTGTGCCAAAATCTAAAACCTAGGGCTTCAAAAACACCGATTTTCATTAAATTTGGCCTTATCGACTCTCTAAACTTGCACCATAGGCATATTGTGAAGGGTATTTTTGAATTAATTGGCTATTATTAGGGTAATAATTTTATTCCACTCCTAAAAATCTTCACAACACCCTTTTAACGGGCTCTTGTATTGAAAATTTGGTGAAAAACTACACATTTTGACTATTTTTGCCCTAGGGTTTGACCTAGTTTGCACTCCAAGCGTGTTGTGATCAATTTTATGGATTGAGGTGACTGATATCATTGATTTTATTTTCTATACCTCCTAAAATTCATTACAACACCCCTTTTACTAGGTCTTGGAATTGAAAAACTGTGAAAAATAGCCCATTTTTGCTATATTTTCACTAGGGTCTTACCTTAAGTGGCACTAAAGATGTGTTGTGTTGGGAATTTTGAAATTAAGTGGCTGTTATTACTGATATGATTTTCTGGTCATCATCACTTTCCTCACAACACCCTTTGTTATGCTCTTTTGCATTGAGTTTTGGTGAAAAAAGTGCCTATTTCGACATATTTTCACTATAGTTTGACTTGGCATTATCTTGGATTTGCATCAAGAGTGTGTTGAGAAGAATCATATTGCTATTTTGGACTGATATTAGACATATAATTTTCTTCCCCTGATCAAAATCCTTACAACACCATTTGTTTCACTTATTTGCATTGGAAAAAGTACAAAAATCAAACATTTGAGGCTATTTTGGGGCATATCGCTTTGCACTTGCCTTTGGTATACTTTTGGAAAAACTTTCAAATCTGATTTGGGTATAAAAACATGGCCTCTAATCACAACAACAATAATAGTTTCCCTCCTAGAGATTACATGAAAAGAAAAGCACCTAAACCTGAAATAGTCTTTACACCTCATGATAGAACAACTAGAGACAAGGAAGGACCTATTTACATCACTGAAAATAATGGGAAATCCTATGGATTGAACTCTCATTGATCCTAATTGCATGACTAATGTTTCCACTAGAGAGTTCCTCTTTTCACATCAATTAATGCAAGGTTCTTATGATCTCTTGAGCATGATGATTGAGACACATAAGGGAATATTTATCAAGACTTTGGGTAAGATATCATTGTTGGTAACACTATCTAGAAAACATGTCAAACAATGGTTTGATGTTGTCCCTATTTTTTTACCTTTTTCCCATTAAATTGGGACATCCTTGGCTAAAGGAAATGAAAGCTATCCCTTCAACAATACACCATTGTCTAAAATTCCCTTTTGATGGATGCATGATTACCATCCCCCACAACAAATATAAACCTTTGGTTGAGAAAAAGCATTATAGATTGAATTATTTTTGGGATAAAACTGAAATACCTAGTCCTTCTACACAAGAAACAACAAAAGATAAACAACCCACATGTGAAGAGAATCATAGACTGAAAGGACAAGGTCCCTATGCTGAGGTTCCTCCCCCAAAATCCTTACAAGGATTGGGAGGTCATTTGAAACAACAAAATATTCCACCACGACAAATGAAGTTTGACCATGGTGCTTCAACTTCCAAATTGTACAAACCTATGAAAGAGGATAGCCCTATCTTACAAGAGATAAGTGGTAAAAGAAAATGAAATAGAAAAGTAAGAGAAAAAAGAAAAAGAAGACAAGCTTATGCTATAAACCTTGCCTCTCAACAAGAAAACATTGACCCCAACATTCAAAAGAACAAAGATGACCATAACAATGAACAACATGATGAGCAAGACATGAATTTGGCTATGATACCTTATGTCCCACTTTCCTCCAACATTAGGGAATGGGAAGATGATGACGATGATTTGATTATAGACAACCTCTAGCCTGGCAAGGGCCCTACAGGTAAGTATCTCTAACCCTTCTCTCTCTCGTGATGTTCTTCCCTCGTGATGTGTTATGTGTTGTTTAGGCCTCCTGGGCTGACCCCTGATTCTCCTATAAGGTCTAGGATACCAGGAGACCACCTCTGTTGTGACCTTCTTCTATTTGTATCATCATTCTTCTAAATTGCCTCTCTCTGATTTCATTGTTGTGTGTTATTTCTTATGGACATAGCGTTGCGGTTGGTGACTTGAGGGCACCCTCCTACATGAATATCCCTAAGACACTTGTTTCTCCTCTCTGATTTATTATTTCCCTTCCTCTAGTGTTTCTATCTAGTAGGTAGATGATGACAAACATTTATACTGATGCAGACCTAGTGTCCCTTTCGAGAGCAATCAAAAAATGGACTTAGTTCCTAATATGACAATGGGGTTGTCTATCTTATCTGATGCTTGGCTAGTGGAAGCACTTGTGCTTTCTGCATAGTGACCTTTATGATGTCTTTATCTCATTTACAAATCTTAACAATACTACTACTCTGTGCACCTTTGTTTGTCTTTGAATCTAGCCTTAGTGGTACTCGATTCAGAGAGCTTCGTGATATAGCCCTACGGTTATCCTCAAACTCTGAATTCATGGTATAACCTTGGATCTTTGTGTGGTTAATCACATGCATTGATGTTGTTGTTTATCATTATTTTGTAGACACTAACATGTTTCTTGCAGGGATGTGTTTGTGGGAACATTTGGTGATCGTGAAGTGCATGTCACCTCTGGGGGGCATGGGCTTTGTGAGAGCTTGTGTTCCCTTGTGTGTTTTCTTCCTACTTTAACGTGCTTGATATCGATGAATGATATCAACTACCTTAAGGTGGGGGCATATAAGGTAAGCTGTCTATTGTAGATGTTAGCAATGTGCTTGTCCTCAGGTGTAGTTTAAAGACTACCTCGATGAGTGCTTCCTACATCTTGAGTTTGTTTTTAATCAATCAATCATGAAAGCCCTCTGCAGAGGTAGGATATCACATATATCCTTTTTTTTTATCTTAATCCCTCTGCGGAGGTGGGGATGGTGTATTTCTCAGAGCAGATTGTATCATCCTGTCATTTTCAAAAGTCCTCTATGGAGGCAGGGAGCGGTTCTGTGACTAACTCAACCCTTAAGCATGTTTCCAGTGATTATTTTGGTGAAGCACAATCATCGGTGTGTTCCTGTAATGTGCCTGAGATGGTGTTGGACCTATAAATAGGTACACTCCATCACTTCCTGTGTTTTCTCTATGTCTTCAAGTGTGTGTGTTTGGCGTGCTTTCTTTGTTTGGTGTGTATGTTGCCCCATATGCAGTCTAAAGACTAGCTCGATGAGTGCTTCATGCATTTTGGGAGGTTTTGCATGTCTTGTGTGTGTGTTGCCCCATATATAGTCTAAAGACTAGCTTGATGAGTGCTTCCTACATTATGGGAGGTTTGTTTACTTTCCAGTACTTGCATTTACATTTCATATATATGAAAAAAGAAAAGAAAAGAATCATGCATGTATTCCATACATTAATGCGTCTTCTATGTATTTACTGTCTTCTCCATGTTTTGTGTGATTGAAACTATCTTCTTTGTGTTTTGTGTGCCTGTTACTATCTTCTATGTGATTGGCGTGTCTTCTCCATGCTTGGCATGTTTGTTGTGTTTGTGACCTTACTTTAATGCATGTATTGGCCTTGCATTTATACATACATTAAAGTGGGGGCTAAATGTAATGTCAAAAAATGTCCCCTTGGGAGCTTTTCCCTCATAAGGTTTAGCTCTTGGGTCTATAGTGTGCATTTAGGACATTTTACTTCATAATTTGGCATCCTGATGGAATGAGCCCTAGGTAAAATGACAAATGGGACCTAGGAGGACCCCTTAAGCTTGACCCTGCCGAAAATAGGGGGGAGGTCTTGGGCACCCACACCCTAGTCCTGTCCCAATTTTTGGGTGTCAGCTTGTGACCGTTACTTCAGTCCTATGCCGACACGGTAAGTTTGAATTTATGAAATCTTGGTGGGAGTGTTTGTAGTTGCATATAAAAGCACGTTTAGGCATTCATTTAGAAACTAGATTGCCATTAGATTTCAACTAGCTATCAACTTGTGATTCAAGGCTTTCATTAGGTTACAAGAGCAAAATTGTGTGGTTTATGTGTTTGTGTTTGTAGATTTGAGCATCTGTTTCATCATGGAGCAAAGAGCATCTTCCTCCCATGATATCTTCACTATAAGGTGACATTATATTGTGTTTTCATCATCATTTTCTTTAGTTTTTGCCTCTGCCTCACAAGGGCATGCACTCTCTATCTGAAAACGGTGTTCAGAGACTTAAGTGTCCTTTGAGACTTGACTGAGGCAAGCCTCTAAACACCACAACCCCCTCCCAAATTTTTGTGATTGGAGGTTACAGGTGTCACATCTGGAAAAAGTGGAATTACAGGAAGGATCAGCAGACATCAGGGATTCAGGATCTGAAGAGAAGCAGGACACTGGAGCCTTTTCAGGACTTGTGTGCTAGTCCCTGTGTCCTCTGTAGTTGAATTTCTAGAAACAAAAGTTACAATGCAGATCAGTGTCGGAAGGAGGTCAGGATCCCGCAAAGAAACTGGTACCTTGGACTTGGGCACCCACTCCTTAGTCCCTAACGTTTCTACCTCGGAGCCCCAAAAATAGGTACTTTGTGATTTGATATTTTACTTCCCTCTGCAAGAGATTTTTCTGTTATTCTTCTATTTATAGTCATATTTGAGAAATTAGGGTTTTAATGGTCAATTGAGAATAGGACAAAGAAAATTGATAATTAAACACCCTAATCCAAGCTTCTCAACATCTCACAACGATCTAGGGTATGATAGTGCCTGGCCACTCAACCCTAGATCCTTGAATGTTAAAGGTGAAAGGAGGATTCAAACATCTAACAACTAAAACAATAGACAATCCAATTTTCACCTAAACACATATTATCATTTATCTTATTGCATTGGAAAAATTACAAAATAATTATAAAATTTGAAAAAAAAATTGCAAACCCTAGATTGCATTTCCATATGGTTTGCATGTTGTATCAATTAATTTGGATTTCATCAAATTTTTTATTTTTACATTATATCTGAGCCAAATTGCAGAAAATTATAAAAATTCAATAGATTGCATTGCATTTTCATCATAAAATTGCTAGGGTTTTGTTGAAAATTGTGAATTTTGCATATAACCTAGTAATTCTAAAAACTAGGGTTTGTAGGTAAAATCTTGTTTCAGATTTTTATACTAAATTTTCATTTGTCTATAGTGTTGCATTTTAGTGTAAATTTGCATTTAGATTTCAAAAATTTATATTTTTACATAGAAATTTCAACAAAAAACTAGCATTTTCATCGATTTTTCACTAGATTTACACTTGTATTTTGCATCTTAAGACTTGGAAATCATTTTCAAATCTGAGTTCATTTAATTTTCATCATAAAACAGATTACAATACCTTCATATAACATTTTGCATCAAGAACTCAAACCTAGGGCTTGAAAAACCTTGATTTTCACTAGATTTGGCCTTATCAACTCTCTAAATTTGCACTATAGGCATGTTGTAAAGAATATTTTTGCACTAATTGACTGATATAAGGGGTATTATCTATTTCCCATCCTAAAATTCTTTACAACACCTTTCTATTGGCCTCTTGTATTGAAAAGTTGGTGAAAAATTGCACATTTTTGCTATTTTTGCCCTAGGGTTTGGCCTAGTTTTCACCCTAAGTGTGTTGTAACAGATTTTATGCTTCAAGGTGACTATTATTATTGCTATTATTTTCTGTACCTTCTAATTTTTTTTCCAACACCCCTTTGTCTAGGTCTTGGAATTGACAAATCGTGAAAAATTACCTTTTTTTGCTATTTTTTGCCCTAGGGTTTGTCCTAGTTTGCACCCTAAGCATGTTATAATAGATTTTATGCTTGTATGTGACTAATATCACTAATATTTTTTGCTTCACCTCCTTAAGTTCTTTACAACACCCATTTGGCTAGGTCTTGGAATTGAAAAATCATGAAAAATTGCCTATTTTTGCTATATTTTCACTAGGGTTTAACCTTGAGTGGCACTATAAGTGTGTTGTGATGGATATTTTGGCATTAGGTGGCTGTTATTACTGATATAATTTTCTATCCATCATAATTTTCCTCACAACACCCTTTGTCATGCTCTTTTACATTAAGATTTGGTGAAAACAAATCGCATATTTTAGTGCATTTTCACTATATTTTGACTTGTCATCATCTTAGATTTACATCAAGAGCATGTTGTGAAGGATATTATTACTATATTAGACTGATATCAGACATATTATTTGCTTCCCCTGATCAAAATCCTTATAACACCTTTTATTTCATCCATCTACATTGAATAAAGTAAAAAAAATCAAGCATTTAAGGTCATTTCTGCATATAAATTTGCACTTGTCTTTTGCATCAATTTTGAAAAGATTTTAAAAATATGATTTTGCATTTATTTGAGCATATACACATGGCTTTTAGTCACAATAACAACAATAGGTTCCCTCCTATGCCTTACCTGAAAAGAAAGGTCCCTGAACCTAAACTTGTGTTTACACCTCATGATAAAACAATCAGAGACACTGAAGGACCTCTCTACATCACTGTGAAAATAATGGGCAACCCCATGGATGGAACTCTTATTGATCCTAATTTCATGACTAATGTTTCCATGGAAGAGTTCCTCTATTTACTTAATTTGATGCAAGTATCGTATGACCCTTCGGACATGATGATTAAAACACATAAGGGAACCTTTGAAAAACCTTTGGGTAAGATATCATTGTTTGTAATTGTATTTGAGAAACATGTAGAACAATGGCTTGATGTTGTCCCCATTTCTAACCTCTTTCGCATTAAATTGGGACACCCTTGGTTAAAGGCTATGAAATTTATCCCTTCAACAATTCATAATTGTCTAAAATTTCCTTTTGAGCAACATGTGATTATCATCCCCCGAACTAAATATAAACCTTTGGTTGAAAGAAAACATTGCACACTAGAAAGAAAAACCTAAACCACGAACAGACTTTAACTTCTTGATCTATAGAAATTACAAAGCAAAATTGTTACATCCAATAGCCAGACCCTCTATGCAAGACATAACAAAAGACAAGCAACCCGCATCTGAAGAGAACCATAGACCGAAAGGACAAGGTCCCTATGCTGAGGTTCCTCCCCTGCCATCCTTACAAGGATTGGGAGGTAATTGTCGACAAAAAAACATTCCATCTAGAGAAATGAGATTTGATCCTAGTGCTTCCTCTTCTAGAATGAAAAAACCTATGAAAGAGAAAAGCCATATCTTACAAGAGATAAGTGGTAAGATAAAAAGAAATAGAAAAGCGAGAGAAAGAAGAAGAAGAAGACAAGCTTATGCCATAAACCTTGCATCTCAACAAGAAAACATTGATCCAAACATTGAACCTAACAAAGATGATCCTAACAATGAACAACCTTGGGCTATGGTACCTTATGTCCCACTTTACTCTAAAATTCAGGAGTGGGAGGATGACGATGATTTACTTGATGACCGCTAGCCTGGGAGATTCTACAGGTAAGTATCTCTAACCCTTTAACTCTCTCATGATGTGCTTCCCCCGTGATGTGTTATGTGTTGTGTAGGCCTCCTGGGATGACCCTTGATTCTCTTGTAAGTCTAGGATACTAGGAGACCGCCTCTGTTGTGACCTTCTTCTATTTGTATCATCACTCTTCTATATTGCCTCTCTCTCTGATTTCATTGTTGTGTGTTGTGTCTTACGGACATAGAGTTATGGTTGGTGACTTGGGGGCATCCTCCTACGTGACTGTCCCTACAACACTTGTTTCCCTTCCTCTGGTGTTTCTATCTAGTTGGCGGATGATGAAAAACATTTATATTGATGCAGACCTACCGTCCCTTTAGCGAGAAATAAAAAATTGGACTTAGTTCCTAATATGATGATGGGGTTGTATATCTTATCCGATGCTTGGCTAGTAGAAGCACTCGTGCTTTCTGCGTAATGATTTTGATGATCTTTATCTCATTTAAAAACCTTAACAATACTGATGCTATGCGCACTTTGTTTATCTTTGAATCTAGCCTTGGTGGTACTCAATTTGGAGATCTTTGTGATATAGCCCCACAGTTATCGTCAAACTTTGAATTCATAGTATAGCCTTGGCTCTTTGTGTGGTTAATCATATGCATTGATGTTGTTGTTTATCATGATTATGTAGACGCTAACATGTTTCTTGCAGGAATGTGTTTGTGGGAACATTTGGCGATCGTAAAGCACATGTCACCTCTGGGGGGCATGGGATTTGCAAAAGTCTATGTTCCCTTGTGTGTTTTCTTCCTACCTTAACGTACTTGATATCGATGCATGATATCAACCACCTTAAGGTGGGGGTATATATAAGGTAAGTTTTTTGTTGTAGATGTTAGCAATGTGCTTGTCCTTAGGTGTAGTTTAAAGACTAGTGCGATGAGTACTTCCTACATTCTGAGTTTGTTTGCAATCAATCATCTTTAGCCCTCTACAGAGGCGGGGGTGGTGTATCTTTTATAGAGAGTGCCCATCCTATCATTTTCAAAAGTCCTTTGTGGAGGTAGGGAGCGGTTTTGTGACTAACTCAACCCTTAAGTGTGTCTTTGGCGATTGTTGTGGTGAAGCCCAATTGTCGATGTGTACCTATAATGTGCCTGAGATGGTATTGAGCCTAGAAATAGGAACACTCCATCGCTTGTCTGCATGTTTTCTTTGTGTCTTCAAAGTGTGTGTGTTTGGTGTGCTTACTTTGTTTGGCATGTCTGTTGCCCCATATATAGTTTAAAGACCTACGCAATGAGTGCATCCTACATTATGGGAGGTTTGGTGTGTGTTGCCCCATATATGCAATTTAAAGACCTACAAGATGAGTGCATCCTGCATTATGGGAGGTGTGTTTACTTTCCTTGTACTTGCATCTACATTTCATATATATGAGAAAAAGAAAAGAAAATAAATCATTCATGTCTTCTATGCATTAATGTGTCTTCTATGCATTTGTTGTATTCTCCATGTTTTACGTGACTGTAACTGTCTTCTCCATGTTTTGTGTGTCTGTCATTGTCTTCAATGTGTCTGGCGTGTCTTCTCCATGCTTGGCGTGTTTTTTGTGCTTGTTGACCGTACTTTAATGCATGTATTGGCCTTGCATTTATACATACATTAAATTGGGGGATAAATGTAATGTCAGAAAATGTCACCTTGGGGGCTTTTCCCCCATAAGGTTTAGCTCCTGGGTCTTTTATCTGCATTTAGGACATCTAGCATCATATTTTGACATCTCGATGAAATGAGCCCTAAGTTTCATGACAAATGGGACCTAGGGGGATCCCTGTAACCTAACCCTACCCAAAATAGGGGGGGAGGACTTGGGTGCCCACACCCTAGTCCTACCCTATTTTGGGTCAGTCCCAAATTTTGGGTGTCGGCATGTGACTGTTATTTGGGTTCTATGCTGACACAGTAAGTTTGAATTATGAATTCTTGGCGAGAGTGTTTGTAGTTGCATATAAAGGCATGTTTAGGCATTCATTTGTAAACTAGAGATTATGTTCATGTGATTTTGGCATTCTAAGGGTGATTCAAGGCCTTTATTGTGTAGCAAGATTAGATTGGTGTTGTCTATGTGTTTGTATTTGCAAATTTGAGCAATCATCTCCTCATGGCATGAAGAGCTTCTTCCTCCCATGAGATCTTCACTACAAGGTGACATCATTTTTGTTTTCAAGCATTTATCATTTGGTTTTTGCCTCTGCCTCACAAGGGCATGCACTCTCTATCTGACAACGGTGTTTGGAAGACTTGAATGTCTCTCTAGGGATTGACTGAGGCAAGCCTCTAAACACCACAACCCCCTCCAAAAGTGTTCATGATTGCAGGTTACAAGTTGAAGCTACAGATAAATTGAAGTTGTAGGAGGGTACAATAGAGTGTCAGATTTGTAGATTAGAGAAGAAAATAGCTCCCTGGACTAGGGTGCCCGCTCATTAGTCCTCGAAGTTTCATGATGGGAAAACCTTTGGTACAGTAGGAATAGGTTGCAGATCTTGTTTGCAGATCCTGACAAAAAGGACATTGGACTTGGGCACCCGCTCTTTAGTCCACGACTATTCTACTTCTAAACCCCAAAAATAGGTGCACAATTATGTTTATTTTACATCTTTCTGTAGTAGTATTTTCTAATATTCATCTATTTGCTATCGTATTTGCAGAATTAGGGTTTTAAGGTATAATTGAGCATAAGAGAAGATAATTGTCAATCAAATCATAAAAATCTAAGTTTCCTTACATCTGATAGTGACCTAGGGTAGGATAGTACATTGCAACTTGACCCTATCTCCTTGAATGAAAGGGTGAAAGGAGGATACACACACACAAAGCTACCAAAAATCAAACATCCAAATTCCACCCTTTACAGGATGATTATGGTAGATATGTATGTTTATAATGGCTATGGATGTTTTTGATGATTTTATGGATGATTTGTAATCTTGTATTTCATCATGTCATGATTATGATATGATTATTGTTATGATATGATGTAATGTGATGTATGGATGCAAGTGTATAGATTTATGTGATGCTTATGATGGCTACATTTTTATGATTATGATGGTTTATGTGATGGATAAATGCTTATGGTATGGATATGTTTATACAATGGATAGATTTTGATGTGGATTTGGTGATATAGATGGTTATGCTAGTGATTAGAATGAGTGATGATATGATGATTATGATCATGAGTATGATGTAGTACTAATGTGTTGATGCAGGTGTATGTAGTGGATGATGGCAATGATGATGTAGTGATTTTCAAGTCACGATACAAAGTGTCATTATGATGATGGATAGTAAGATGGGTAGAAGATGGGGAAAGTTAGTTATGTGGGTGGGGGGAGTTAGAAAGATGTTCTAGGGTACAAGGTAAATGATATATGGGAGGGATGATGGGCTATTGGATTGAATAAGATATATAGAAATAGGTATGTGATGGGGTAGAATGGGGGGTGTTTTTATGCTAGTATGTTTAGAGAAATCATAAGTTTTAATATAGCAAAGGATATTATGCACCAAGGTATAAGGAACCAGGGTGATCATGTATCCGATTGCATGGATTTGAAACTTCAACCAAAAAGGTCATACCTAGACATGTTAGATGTAATATAACCTTAGAAGATCATGTGAGGGTAGATACATATAGGATGAGAATGTCCTTAGACAGCTAAGGGATTGTTTTTAGTATATGAAATTAGACTTCATACCTACAGCCTTACCAACACACCTAAGATCAATATTAGCCTAAATCCAAAGGGACAACCACAAGCACAACATACAGCAACAAATGACTTTGCTCCAATCTAAGCTTATCCAATAACACACCAAGATATATAAGATCTAGGAAGCCTTGGGAAATCATAGAAGGGGTATGAAAAGATAAATTAAAACAAAAGACCGACTGACAGATTGACCAAGCAGCCATTATATCTCTTCCCAAGATGGTGGGTAGATGAGGTAAGATAGGATTATGCCAATTATGGGAATGATACATTCCTATGACATATTTTTGATTGGTTGATAGGTGTGGGATAGGACAACTGTGTGGTGGTTGCAACAACTAGTCATATTACAAGAATGCATGAAAAAAAACTATGTAAGAATCAGTAGCGTGCATACAAAGATCATGTCCTTGTAGGGTTAGGGAGTTTCCCCCAATATGGAGTGATGGGAATGGATGGATGTGGTATGTAATAGAAATACCTTAACATATACAAGATCAAGCCATGGTATAATAAGCAATGGATGGATGGAACATGGAATGGACAAGAACCTAGAGGATGGTGGATATGGTTGTGATACATGACACCTAAAATTAGGTTTTCACCATGGTCCCTATCCAAGGCACCACCGAGGTGGTTTTTACCATTAGATGGGTTTATTGCACTCGGGTTTTTGTAAATTTTCAATTTTTTATATTTTTGAACATTTGGGCATACCCGAGGCTAAGCATAGAACTTCTTTAGATGGATGATGTTTATTGGCTCTTCTAGAGGCTAGCCCTCTGGTGTGGCAAGTTGATATGTTACAGATCCATAACAATTAGTGATGATGAATGGACCCAACCAATTAGGCTCGAACTTACCCTTTTTCTCTCAATCTTGTTTATTCTTCTAATTTTCTTTGAGGACAAGGTCGCCTACTTCAAAACTTCTGGTCCTGATCTTTTTGTTATAGTTGCGAAAGAGATGGTAATATAGACTTGCAAGTGGTTTAAGGCATTCAGACACCTTTCATCTAATAGCTCTAACTCATGTAGCTAGGAAACCTGATATTCCTCCTCATCCATAAGATTATGCAAGGATATGCACAATGAGGGGATCTGGACCTCAATTGGCAAAATGACTTTGGAACCAAAGAGAAGGGAGTATGGCATGGCTCCAATAGGTGTTCTAATGCTTGTGTGGTAAGCCCAAAGGCCAGGATTAAGCTGTAGATGCTACTCATGACGTACTTCAATGACTATTTTCTTGAGTATCTTAAAGATGGTCTTGTTTGAGGCCTCAACTTGATCATTACTTTGCAGGTCATATAGTGTGAAAAAATGGTGTTGAATATTGAATTGTTGGCAAAGGGCTCATACCTCTTGGTTCTTGAAGGTTATACCATTATCTGTAACAATGGAAAGAGGTATCCCATAGTGGCATATGATATAGTGCAAGATGAATTTGGCTATTTGTTTTCTAGTGATATAAGTGAGTGGAATGACCTCAACCTACTTTGTAAAATATTTAGTGGCAGTTATGATAAATTTATGACCATTGGATGATGGAGGGGTGATTTTTCCAATGAGGTCAAGTCCCCACTATGAAAAGGGCCAAGGAGTGGTGATTAGTTGTAACTCTTGAGATGGTGCATGAATTAAATCACCATGTTTTTGGCACTACAGACATTTATTGGCAAATTGTTGGGCATCATGTTCCATGGTTGGCCAGTAATAAATCTCCTGTGATAAGAGCCTCATACTCAGCTATGTTATTTGTGCATGAAAAAACAATCCTATAAGCTTTGGGGATGCAGTCACCTTGAGATGTTATAAAGGAAATCCTAGCTCTTGAACCATGATAAGTGTGTGATCCATAAAAATATAGCTTCCATGGGGTGTCTGGAGATATTGTCAATACAAGTTCATCAAGGAGTTCTATGATAAGCTGATGATCTACTTGAATAGGTGCATCGACTAATTGATCTGCTATTACTTGTCCCACTATGGCCTTACAGCCAACATACTCAATATCAAACTCACTTAGGATCATTATCCATTTTTCCATGCATCCAGTGAGTGTTTCTTTTGACAACAACTATTTAAGTGGGTCTACTTTTGTGATGAGCTTAATCTTGTGATTGAGCATGTAACGTCTCAATTTTTGGGTACTAAAGATAACTTCTAGGCATGCTCTTTCCATGGGATTTTAATTGAGATATATCCCACTAAGGTTCTATTGATGTAATTTATTTCTCATTCTTCTCTGGCCTCATCATGTTGTGATAAAAGAGTCCCTAGTTCTACTAATGTCGGTAAAATGTATAATAGTAAGGGCAGATTTGAATTAGGAGGCATGAGCACTGGAGGAGAAGCAAGGTATTCCTTCAGTTGATCAGATGCTTGTTAACATTTTTCATCCCAATGAAATGCCACATTTTTTATAGGAGATGTGAGAGGGGATGACATTTATCAGCTAGCTACGCAATAAACCATATGATTGCTTGCAGTTTTCCTTGAAGGCTACATAGTCGATTTAGCTTCTTTGGTGGAGGCATATCAACTATGGCTTTGACTTTTGTAGGGTCTACTCTGATGCCTCTTTGAGAAACAAGGTATCCTAATAGATTTCCATATGTAACCCCAAAGACACACTTTTTTAGGATTAAGGCACAAGCTATATTTTTCCAAACAGTCAAATATATTTCCTAGGAAATACAAGTGGCTCTCTCTTGTCTTTGACTTCCCTAGGAGATCATCAACATAATCTTCCATTATTTTGTGTATCATGTCATGGAATATCATAGTCATTGCCCTCTTGTAGGTGGCTCTAGCATTCTTAAGCCCAAATGACATAGCTCACCAATAGTATGCACCCCATGGACATGTGAAATCTATTTTGTGTTGGTCTTCTGGTGCTATACGGATTTGGTTATACCTTGAAAATCCATCCATGAGTAATGACATTTCGTGTCTAGTTGTCAAGTCCACAGTGATGGCAATGCTTGGTAAGGGGAAGTCATCCTTGGGACACACCTTGTTGTGATCTCTAAACTCAATGTAAATGTGGATTCCCCCTATTACTTTAGCTATTGAAACAATATTGGACACCCATTTAGGATAATCAATGGGTGGATGGTGTTAGCTTGTAGTAACTTTTGCAGTTCAACCTTCACTAAGAATGCGATTTGTGGATTCATCTTTTGGAGTTTTTATTTGACAAGCTTAGCCTCTAAGTAGACTGCAAGATAGTGCATGACAAATGTGGGATCCAAACTTGGCATATATGTGTATGTCCATGCAAATAATTTATGAGATCTTTCTTTCAAGAATGCAAAAAACTCTAATTTCTCCAATGGGGTTAATGATACAACTCTAAAAGTATTCTTTGGTGTATCTATGGTCCCCAAATTCATTTATTTTGCCTCTTCTACCAAGATTGTAGACTTTTCTTGATAGAACCTAGGTACTTCAGGGATATTGAGTTCCTCATCCTCTAGTGCCTCAGGGAGGTTTTCACTAGAGGATACATCCTTTATTTTTACTTTTTTGTCATTTGAAAGTGCCACACTATGGTTTTCACTAGGGGATGTTATTTTTATATTTTTATTTTTGTGACTAAGGAACTTTACAGTCTCCCCAAAGTATGCATGTGTGTTGAGTTCAATGGCATATCCTTCTTTGTGATCCCCCAAGGGTAGATATTCTTTGACTCCCATAAGTTTTGCTATGGCCTTGTCATTCTAAAAGGTGTCAAGGAGGGGAGGCCATTGTTGGCCCCTAATCTTTCAATTAGAGATAGACAAGGGGAAGATCATTGGATGAGGATGATATGGATGAAAGGGTATATATGGTGCAAATGGCTATGTCTTAGAATAGATCAGTGATGTGTTTGAAGGAGTCATTGTAGGAACACTCATTGGTGCTCTCAATGTTGGGAAAGGCCTTAGCTACCTCATTAAGTATACATTCACGTTCTAAGGGTTGAGGCTTAGGTGTCCTATACCCTAGGCCTTGATAGTGATATCCTCATGTAGGCTTGATGGGATCAATGGTACCTTGTTCATGCAATCCTAGACCTCCATGTCCTTTGTATCCCATATTTCGAATGAAACAAAGACCTTTTCCATATTTTTCTAGAGGCAGAGAGACGAGCTTGTCCTCATTATCCTTGCAAAGCCACTTTGATATGTCTTTAAGGTAATCTTGGTCCATGACATGCTTGAGCTCAAACTTGCCCTTTATGATTACTTTTGATACTGAGTTGGAAGGTTTTGGCCTCCCATATGATTTCGGAGAGGGTGGGAATTTCCCTATAGAGAAGGCTCCATGCATGTTATATTCTCCACACCCTTGGTCAATTATCTTGACCTTGAGCTCAAGAATGGTGAGTTGTGATTTGGAGGATGAGGCAAGATTGGATGGATTGACATAATTTGTGGATGATTTGGAAGCATCATTAATGGGTAGTTTGATCATTCCTTATGATTGATGCTCATTGTCATCATATCCCTTTATGGTGATGATTCTGCTAGAGTCTACAACCTCGTCAGAATATCCCAAATGTTTTATTAGTTTAAGAGTACAAAGTTTTAGGTCAGATCCACCATCTACCAAGACTCATTTGATGATGTGATTATGGATACGGACTTCAATATGTAAGGGATCATTCCGGGATGGATCAGATGTCAAGAGGTCTTTCTTAGAGAATGTGAGATTATGTGAGGATGATAGATGTCCTATCATGGCCTGGAATTGGTCTATGTTAAGGTTGTTAGGGACTCAAGTTTCTTGCAAGGCCTTGTCAAGTATTTCTTTATGGGCAAGTGATGTACGGAGTAACTCTAGGATGGATATCTAAGCTGAAGTTTTGCTCAGGTGGTCAAGGATACTATACTTGATAGAGGACATGCATGTAGATGTGGTTGGGGATTTGGATGTAGACGAGGCTCCTTGGATGGTTACATGCCCACGGTGGGTGGTAACAACACAATTAGGAGTCTTGGACTTGATAGTTATGGTGGCTATTCGAGGGGTGCATTCTTCTATATGACCCATGATGGAGTCGTAAGAAGAAAAAAATTAACATTATTAGACGGATTAGAGGATTTACCCTTACCATGTTCAAGAAGGGGGTCTTTGAATGCACCAAGATTCTCATTAGGTGATTGGTTTGGGGGATCATTAACTAAGATTTCATCCTTGTCAATAAGGTCTTGTATACAGTTTTGTAATCTTATTCAATCAGGTGCCTTATGGCCCTTGACCCTATGGAATTCACAATAGGAATTCTCATTAAACCATGAGGGATTGATTTGATTGTCATCATAGGGCCTAATAGTGGGGAGTTTGATTAAATTGGCTTGAAACAACTTGTGCAAAATGGATTTGATAGGCTCCCCCAATGGGGTGAATTTTCGTTTAGGTGCATTGTTTTGTTTAGGTTGGCCCTTAGGTATGTTAATAATGTTGTTGGATGTTTGAGGATTGGATGGTGAGGTTGCTTGTATATTTTGGATGTTTTTAATGTATGTGACACCATCATTAACATCATTCTTGTTTTTATCCCAGAATCATGGTTTGTCTTGTGATTAGAGGTTGTTATTGTTATTGTCTTTGTCCTTATAAAGTTTGACAACCCCTTTGGTGATGAAGTATTTTTCAATAGTAGTGTTTTTATCTATGATTTCTTCGAAGATTGAGGCACATTATATTTGTAAATGAAAACCTATCTCCTGGTTTAGGCTTTGAATAAACATGTTGACCAACTATTTTTTAGGGATAGGCCATAGGATCTTGCTTTTCAAGCTTCTCCATATTTTTTAAGAAAGAGATGAAGGCTTCCCCATTCCTTTGTCTAGTATTACAAAGGTCTGTCATAGACACCTCATGATTGATGTTATAAGAGAAATGATTAATAAATTTCTCTGTGAGTTCTACAAATGTTTTGATACCATGAGGTAGATGGGAAAACCATTCTATGGCTTATCCTCCTAAGCTTTTGGGAAAGAGTCACATAAGATAGGTATCATTGTGAGCGACTTCTAGGCAATCGATGTAAAGCTCTCAGGGTGCTCCCTAGGATCACCCTTACCTTTGTATTTGTCAAATTTGGGTGTTTCAAAATTATCAGGGAAGGGGGTCATGATAATGGAGTGATCAAATGGATATGGGCTAACATCCTCGAAAGAGTATTGCTTTTTCTTGTATCCCTATTGCATATTGTCTAATCTTTTAGTTAACTCTTGGAGGGTTTTTGTTATATCAAATGTAGGTGGTTGTGGTTGAGGTGTACTGGTGTGATGTTTTGCCAAGATTTGTTAGAGTTGTGATATGTTCATGGGATTTTGTTGGGATGTTTTGTGGGTGTTTTTGTTTAGAAGTTGTTGGAGGAGGGATGATTGTTGTTGTTGTGTGTTGATGGGGTTTTGACGGGTGGATTTTATTTAAGAGTTGTTGGAGGAATGATATCATTTGTGTGTGAGATTTCTTGGGTTGGGTATTGTGAGATTTGAGGGGTGGGGTGAAAGATGTTGTGTTTAATGGGATAGATGTTTGGGTTTTATTATGTGGGATGGATGCATAGATATTGTTAAAGGGGTATGGATGTTTGTGTGTTGTTTAGGGGGATGTTGGTTTGTGTGGATGAGGATAAGGGTTGGGACATGAGTTGGTTTAAGAATGCTATAGTGTTAGGGTCAAATTGTGGTATGGTTGGGGTTAACGAGGGTATTTATGTGAAGGGATGAATTTTGATTGACAAAGGGTTGGGAGGTTAATGATATGTTTTGGGTGTTTGAGTTTAACAGTATGCCAATGGTGTTAGAGGTTGATGGAATGGTGTTAGATCCCCTTATGATGTTGTTTATGTCAAAGGTTGTGGTAGGGTTTTTTGTAAGAGGTTTGTGGGATTTGTGTTTGAAGTGGATGGGTTTTGTTGTGGTATGTTTGCATTTCTAGGCAAGGTAGCATCATGTTGGAGTAAGACTTCAAGATAATGAGTTGGGTCAGATTTTAGGACTTGATCTAGCATGTGCATGAACTCTAGGTTTTGTGTAAACTCTAACATTTCTTAGTCTCGATAGGCCCTTGTGTTGTTTGGGGAAGACATGAAAATGCTCCCTCTCCTTGGTCATTTGTGTTCCAAAGTTCATTTGGTTAGTGGGATGCCATTTTATTTACTTGTGCTCTTGTGATAACGAGCATACAAAGAAAAATGACCTATGTTATGGATATGAAATGTGGATTTTGGATATATGTTTGAAGATTTTTGAGACTTTGGGATAAAGTTTAATTTTTCTCAATATTTTTGGACCAAATGGATGAGGATGATAGGATTATAATTTGGTATGGTGATTTAGGAAAGGTTTAGATAGTTTAGATGAAAACCAAAAGAGTTTAAGGTAAATCTAGATATTTTTGTGGATTCAAGGGTTTTATACTTTCCCTACTTAGGGTAGACAAGAGCCTAAGCAAAGAAGAGGATAGGGGATAATTTTACATGGGGTAGACAAGACACCCAAGCAAAATGGGATTTTTAGAGTCCACCAACTTAAGATTAGTCTAGGCTCCTAAGCTGATTTATCTAAGATAGATAGGGCTAATTTACACAATGCTTAAGGTAGACAAGATCACTATGAAAACTAGTGGATGATGAAAAGATCTAGGTTTAGACTCTCACAAATTTAATTTTATTAGCTAAAATCAATTTGCTAAGATTTTGATTGATGAATTTGGTCCAAGAAAGATTTGAGGTTTGACACAAAAAGTCTCGAAGGTTTTGATTTTTGGATGAGATGACTAATCGATGAAAACAGATGTAATGTTTTTGGTAGATGGAAATCTGAAATGGAGCGACTGATGAGCTAAAGCTAGGTCATTTTTGGTGTGTCCTAGTTTACATATGCAAACAATCTAATTTTAGCTCTCACAATGATGGATTCAAATGCCTGAAGGTATAGATAAAAGCACTAAAGGATGGGTCAAGAGCATTGATAGATCACTCGCAGGTGCTAACAGAGCAGTCAAAGGTGTTGATAGGGAGATCAGAGATGCTAACAGAGTGATCAAAGGCACTAATAGAGTAGTTGCGGGTGCTAAAAGGACAATCATAGGTGCTAAGACAATCTACAGATGTTCTCTGAATGATCTAGTGATGATATTAGGGGTGCTAAAAGTTGACTCAGAGGTGCTAACAGGTTGTTCAAAGGTGTTAATAGAGAGATCAGAGGCACTCAAATACTTATCAAAGGCACTATTGTGATGATTAATAGCGCTAACAAAGAGATCAAAGGCACTTAAATACTTATCAAAGGTGCTATCAGGATGATCAAGGGTGCTGACAAAGAGATCAAAGGTGCTAAAATACTTATCAAAGGTGCTATTAGGCTGACCAAGGGCACTGATAGAGAGCCTATAGATTAGACAGAGTTTGGATGATAGTAGTGTTCAGAAGCACTGAAGGACTGATCACAGGGACTAACAGGGTGATCACAGGTGCTAACAGGGTGATCCCAAGTGCTAACAGGGTGATCACAAAGAGTAGTCAAAAGCTCTAAAATGTACATTAGAGGTGCTAAGATAGTTTCTCAAAAGTGCTAATACTCGGATCAGATGTGCTAACCTGGTAGTTTAAGATGTTTAGGTCTTAGAATTTGAAGTGACAATCAGAGGTGCTAAAAGAGTGATGTAGGCGTTGATATGGAGATTAAAAGCGCTAACAGATTAGTCAAGGGTGCTATTCTGTAAGGTGTTGACTATTTGATGGATTTTTTGGCAAGATATTTTCAAACAAAATACATAATGGCTGACATAAACTTTCAAGGAGATTGGTGTGAATTTCTTCATGGCTGTTAAGGCTTATCTAGTCTAGCACATAGAAGACACTCCAAGCACATAAACAAACCTAAAATTATTCGAGTAGGTGTGTCAAATCTTGCGGACTCACTAAGGCAAACTCCCGCCCCCACTAATTAGGTAATGGCAACTTCCATCCCCTCGATACCATGCACCATGCAGTTGGATAGATACAGAATGTATGGTCATGTACCACCATATACCCCTTACCTTGGAGGAATGGTCTTGCCCAAAGTAGACCCTATCTCAATGCATGGAAGTACATGTGAGTACTTCTCCTCCCCAATAGTGATGCACCACAAGATAGGATAGTTGAAAGGTCTTAGCTAGGTTTGACAAGGTCTCTAGGGGTGTCCTTGAGATACACAAGGTACAATGCGGCCCAAGTCTATGAACAAAGGGTCCACCTTTAAAGGGTGAGGCTAGGACGGTCTCTCATATCCTCTTCACCACCAAGTCTTAGCAGACCGAGGGTCTCGGGGCTTCTTGAAGTACGACGATGGCCACTTGTTGAGGTATAGCTTTCATTCCCCCCCTTTATATACCCTGCTAGAACACGTGGTTGAGGTCATCCCTTAGGGGGATGAAATCTACAATCAAGCCTCCTAAAGGGAAGGAATATTATTATTTTTTGATCCCCATGCTTGCACAAGGTGCAAGGGGAGAGCATTAGTGAAAATAACACCCCTAGGATTAACAAATAACAAAACAGAATTTATGAAAGGATTTATGATCCACAAGATCACCCAAGGGTGTGAGGGGAGAGAATACATCCCTTAAAAATCCTAAGACACAACAAACAATTCTTTTTAATCCCACTAAGCTAATGTGCAACTAAAACTAGTAGAAAAATGCTCTTTGACAACAGTGCTGTAGAAAACTATTAGTAGTCTCTCCTTTTTATCTTGGATAGATGAGATATAGCTACACAAATTGGTTATCTCGAGACAAATAAGAAAAGTTAGTTTTCAAGAAAATAGAATCAAAAGTTCTAATAGACAGAGTGTATGTGCTAATAGTCAGATCAAATACACTGAAGACAGGGTATAAGTGGTAACAGTAAAAGCATAAGTGCTACAAGGTAGAGCACAGACACTGACAACAAGCATGAAAGCACTAAACAATTGTAAACAACACTAAAAGATAAATCAAAAGAACTAATAGGTGATGTAAAAGTGCTAAAGGATATTTCAAAGGCGCTAAATGATGTAACACAAGCACTAAAAGGGTTTAGCATTATACTTGCACTATATCTAAACTTGTGAGTGAAGGTGCTGAAGGAGATGGCGTAGACATTGAGGCTGAACATAAACCAGGAACATGCAAAAATGATTAGGTTTCCTACAAAATAGAGACTAAGTGGTTTTTGGTGGAAAATTAGATTTGTTAATGTTTTAGTGTTTTGATGTTTGAATCCGCCTTTCCACTTTACATTTAAGGATCTAGGGTCGAGTAGCAAATAACTATCATACCCTAGATCATTGTGAGATGTAGGTAAGCTTGGATTAGGGAATTTAATCACCAATTTATATTCTCTTATGCTCAATTGACCATTAAAAACCTAATTATACAAATACAGAAATAAACTGATGAATAATGGAAAAAGATCTTGTAGACGGAAGTAAAATAGCAAATCACAGAGTCCCTATTTTCAGGGTTCTGAGGTAGAATAGTCAGGGACATTGGTGCGGGTGCCCTAGTCCAAGGTACTAGTTTCTTTGTGGGATCCAGACCTCCTTCCAACATTGATTAGCACTGTAACTCCTATTTCTAGAAATTCAGCTACGGAGGACACTAGAGCAAGTGCCCAAGTCCTGGAAATGCTCCAGTGTCCTGCTTCTCTTCAGATCCTAAATCCTTGATGTCTGCCAATCCTTCCTACAACTTCACTTTTCCCAAATGTGACACCTAAAACCTATAATCACAAGACTTTGGGAGGGGGTTGTGGTGTTTAGAGGCTTGCCTTAGTCAAGCCCCAGAGGACACTTAAGTCTCCAAACACCGTTGTCGGATAGAGAGTGCGTGCCCTTGTGAGGTAGAGGCAAAAACCAAAGGAATTAATAATGAAAACATAATATAATTTCACCTTGTAGTAAAGATATCATGGGAAGAATATGCTCTTCATTCCATGATGAAATGGATACTTAAATCTACAAATACAAACACACAAACCACACAAGTCTACTCTTGTAGCACAATGAAAGCCTTGAATCACCTTGAGAACACAATAGCTTGCTAGTAATCATCTAATAATGCTCTAGTTTACAAATGAATGCCTAAACATGCTTATATATGTAACTACAAACACTCCTGCCAAGATTTTTGTAATTCAAACTTACCGTGTCAGGAAAGGACCCAAATAACGGTCGTAAACTGACACCCAGAAATTGGGGCTGCCCCAAAATAGGGCAGGACTAACTCAAGGGGTCCTCCTAGGTCCCATTTGTCATGTTACCTAGGGCTCATTCCATCGGAATGCCAAATTATGAACTAAAATACCCTAAATGCATGCAAAAGACCTAGGAACTAAACCTTAAGAGGGAAAAGCCCCCAAGGGGACATTTTCTAATGTTACATTTATCCCCCACTTTAATGTATGTATAAACATGAGGCCAATACATGCATTAAAGTAAGGTCATAAACACAACAAACACATCAAGAATGGAGAAGACACGCCAATCACATAGAAAATAGTAACAGGCACGCAAAACACAGAGAAGATAGTTACAGTCACACAAAACATGGAGGAGATAGTCAATGCATAGAAGACACATTAATGCATGGAAGACAGGCGTGATTTCTTTTTTCTTTTTCGCATATATATGAAATGTAGATGCAAGTACTGGAAAGTAAACAAATCTCCCATAATACATGATGCACTCATCCCACAAGTCTTTGTATATATGGGGCAACACACATGCAAGACACGCAAAACCTCCCAAAATGCATACTACATATGGGGCAATAGACATGCCAAACAAAGAAAGCACACCAAAACACACACACTTGAAGACACAGAGAAAACACGACAGACAAGCGATGGTGTGTTCCCTATTTCTAGGCTCATCACCATCTCAAGAATATTACAGGCACACACCAATGATTGCGCTTCATCACAATAATTGCCAAAAACATGCTTAAGGGTTGAGTTAGTCACAGAACTGCTCCCCACCTCTGTAGAGGACTTTTGAAAATGCAACCCCACCCGTGTCACGGAGACGCCTTATAGTGAAAAGGAAGCATGGCATACCACCCCATCCATGTCACAGAGACACCTTACAGGGAAAAGGAGGTATGATCTCAAAAGTATACAACCCCACCCGCACCACGAATATGCCTTACGGTGAAAAAGAGGTATATGCAATAGATTTCAAGATAGATTGATTGATTGATTGCAAACAAACTCAGGATGCAATAAGTACTCATCGCACTAGTCTGCACCTGAGGACAAGCACATTGTTAACATCTACAACAAACATCTTACCTTATATGTCCCCACCTTAAGGTGGTTGATATCATGTATCGATATCAAGCAAGTTAAGCTAGGAAGAAAACACACAAGAAAACATAGACTTTCGCAAAGCCCATGCCCCCCAGAGGTGACATGTACTTCACAATCACCAAATGTTCCCACAAACACATCGCTGCAAGAAACATGTTAGTGTCTACAAAATCATGATAAACAACAACATTAATGCATATGATTAACCACACAAAAAGCCAAGGTTATACTACGAATTCAGAGTTTGAGGATAACTGTGGGGCTATATCACGAAGCTCTCTGAATCAAGCACCACCAAGGCTAGATTCAAAGACAAACAAGGTACATAGAGCAACAGTATTTTTAAGGTTTATAAATGCGATAAAAACATCATCAAATTCACTACACAGAAAGCATGAGTGCTTCCACTAGCCAAGCGTTAGATAAGATTACAACCCCATCATCATATTAGGAACTAAGTCCATTTTTTTATCACTCTCGAAAGGGACACTAGGTCCGCATTAGTATAAATGTTTTTTGTCATCCACCCACTAGATGGAAACACTAGGGGAAGGGAAACAATAAATAAGAGAGGAGAAACAAGTGTCTTAGGGACAGTCACGTAGGAGGGTGCCCCCAGTGTCACCAACCACAATGCTATGTCTGTAAGACACAACACACAACAATAAAATCAGAGAGGAAATTTAGAAGAATGATGATACAAATAGAAGAAGGTCACAACAGAGGCAGTCTCCTGGTATCTCGGACCTTATGGGAGAATTCGAGGTCATCCCAAGAGGCCTAAACAACACATAACACTTCACGGGGGAAGCACATCATGAGAGAGAGAAAGGGTTAGAGATACTTACCTATAGGGTCTTCATGCTAAGTCTTATCATCAAGTAAATCATCGTCATCCTCCCACTCCCTAATGTTAGAGGAAGGTGGGGTATAAGGTATTATAGCCCAATTCATGTCTTTCTCATCATGTTGTTTATTATTAGGATAATGTTTGTTTGGTTTAATGTTAGGATTAATGTTTTCTTTTTGAGAGGCAAGGTAAGCTCGCCACCTTCTCTTCCTCCCTTTTGCAAGTTGACGTTGTTGTGCTTTATGACTTAGTTTTTGTAACATAGGGCTTTTCTTTGTCATGGATTTTTGTGTTGTAGAGGAGGAGGTACCAAGATCAAAGTTCATTTGTCTAGGTGGAATGTTTTCTTGTTGAAGATTACTAGCATGCTGATTCTCTATCCTCTTAGTGATGTCCAAATGACTTGAATATTCAAACAAAGGAGGGACATTAAAGGTCTTCTCTTCCTTAGTGAAATCCAAGGTGTGTGAACAATCAACTAATGGAAGAAGGTTGGTGGGATGATCCACAGAGGTAGGAATTTGATTATTGTTAAATGAATGCTCATTTTATACCCATGGAATGTTCTTTGTTAAAGGGAGCTCTTCATTCACTAATTCTTGATCTTGGCTAGGGAGAGCAGTGGAATTACTAAAGCTATCCCTAGCCTTCTCATTTGAGTATTCAGTTATAGGGGAAGTAAGATAACTTATGGGATCATCATCAGCTTTTTCCTTGCTACTTATGGAGAAGAACTCAGTTAAGATTTCAAAAATCGTAGGATGTTCACTCACGAGGGTTAAAAATTGGTCAAAATTAAGGTTTTTGATAAATGCATGCAAAGATACCATTAAAAAATGACATGAGGGTGCCATTTCAATGTAAGATCAGATTTTGAAAATCTTTTCCAACTTTATGCAAAAGTCAAGGGCAAAACTATATGCAAAAATGACCTAGATGCTTGATTTTTGTACTTTTTCAATGCAAATGAATGAAGGAAAGGATGTTGTAAGGATTTTGATTGAGGATAGAAAATTATATTTTTGATATCAGTCCAAAACAGAAATATGATCCTTCTCAACACACTCTTGATGCAAATCCAAGATAATGCCAAGTCAAAATATAGTGAAAATATGTCAAAATAGGCACTTTTTTCACCAAAACTCAATGCAAAAGGGCATAACAAAGGGTGTTGTGAGGAAAATGATGATGGAAAAAAAATAATATCAGTAATAACAGCCACTTGGTTCCAAAATAACCAACACAACATGCTTTTAGTGCAAGTTAAGGTAAAACCTAGTGAAAATATAGAAAAAATAGGTTATTTTCATAGTTTTTCAATTCCAAGACCTAGCAAACGAGGTGTTGTAATTAATTTAAGGAGGTAAAGAAAATAAACTCAATAACATAAGTCACGTCAATCCATAAAATTGATCACAACACACTTGGAGTGCAAACTAGGTCAAACCCTAGGGCAAAAATAGTCAAAATGTGTAGTTTTTCACCGAATTTTCAATACAAGAGCCAATTAAAAGGGTGTTGTGAATATTTTTATGAGGGGAAGAAAATTATTACCCTAATAAAAGATAATTAGTGCAAAAATACTTTTCACAACATGCCTATGGTGCAAGTTTATAGAGTCGATAAGGCCAATTTTAGTGAAAATTGTTGTTTTTGAAGCCCTAGGTTTGAGATCTTGACACAAAATGCTATGTGAATGTTTTGAAGTCTGATTTATGATGGAAATAAATTACTCATAGATCTAAAAATGATTTTCAATCTCTAATATGCAAAATGCTAATGCAAATTTAATGAAAAATGCATGAAAATTGCTAGTTTTTGTTGAAATTTTCTATGCAAAAATTGCAAATATTTTGAATCTAAATGCAAATTTACACTAAAATGAAAGACTATAGCCAAATGAAAATTTGAATGAGCCTCTAAAATCAGTAGAAAAATCTGAAAGAAGATTTTGCCTACTAACCCTAGATTTTGGAATTACTAGGTTTAATGAAAATTGTCAAAATTTCTACAAAAGCCTAGCAAATTAATGATGAAAATGCAATGCAAATGATTGTATTTTTGTGTTTTTTTGTATTTTATATCAGATATGATGCAAAAATCATGAATTACGAAAATTTAGAAAGAATTGATGCAATTTAGTAAGCCAAACAATGCAATTTTTTTGAATTTTTCTCAATGCAATAAATGAATGGCTATATGAATGAATGAAATCAATCCAAATCTGAAGACACACACTCAAAAAGTTACAATTTAAGTCCAAAAACATGGGTTCACCAAAATGTTTGGTGGAAAATTAGATTTGTTAATGTTTTAGTGTTTTGATGTTTGAATCCGCCTTTCCACTTTACATTCAAGGATCTAGGGTCGAGTGGCAAATCACTATCATACCCTAGATTGTTGTGAGATGTAGGGAAGCTTGGATTAGGGAATTTTATCACCAATTTATCTTCTCTTATGCTCAATTGACGATTAAAACCCTAATTATACAAATACGACAATAAATTGACGAATAATAGAAAAAGCTTTTGCAGACGAAAGTAAAATAGCAAATCACAGAGTACCTATTTTTGGGGTTCTGAGGTGGAATAGTCAGGGACACTGGTGCAGGTGCCCTAGTCCAAGGTACCCATTTCTTTGCGAGATCCATACCTCCTTCCGACACTGATTAGTACTGTAACTCCTGTTTCTAGAAATTTAGTGGCAGAGGACACTAGAGTGAGTGCCCAAGTCCTGGAAATGCTCTGGTGTCCTACTTCTCTTCAAATCTTGAATCCTTGATGTTTTCCAATCCTTCCTACAACTTCACTTTTCCCAAATGTGACACCTGTAACCTGCAATCACAAGACTTTGGGAGGGGATTATGGTGTTTAGAGGCTTGCCTCAATCAAGCCCATGAAGACACTTAAGTCTCTGAACACCGTTGTCAGATAGAGAGTGCATGCCCTTGTGAGGCAGAGGTAAAAACCAAAGGAATTGATAATGAAAACACAATATAATGTCACCTTGTAGTGAAGATATCATGGGAAGAAGATGTTCTTCATTCCATGATGAAATGGATGCTTAAATCTGCAAATACAAACACACAAACCACACAAGTCTACTCTTGCAACATAATGAAAGCCTTGAATCACCTTGAGAACATAATAGCTTGCTAGTAATCATCTAATAATGATTTAGTTTACAAATGAATGCCTAAACATGCTTATATATGCAACTGCAAACACTCCCACCAAGATTTTCATAGTTCAAACTTACCGTGTCGGCAAAGGACCCAAATAACGGTCATAAACAGACACCTGGAAATTGGGGCTACCCCAAAATAGGGTAGGAGAAGGGCATGGGCACCCAAGTCCTCCCCCTATTTTCGGCAGGGTATACCTTTAGGGGTCCTCCTAGGTCCCATTTGTCATGTTACCTAGGGCTCATTCCATCAGGATGCCAAATTATGAACTAAAATGCCCTAAATGCATGCAAAAGACCTGGGAGCTAAACCTTAAGAGGGAAAAGCCCCCAAGGGAACATTTTTTGACGTTACAAGAGGTGACCTAGATTACATATAGGTGTTAGGTTTAGCTTAAAAGGTTGTAAAAATAGAAAATGTAAATAGAACCCAGCAATGTTAAACCCTAGGTCAACCAAAAGGACATACAACAAAAACCCTTGTCCACAAACCTATAAAGAAAGTGTTAGATTCCCACACACAAGGCACAAAGTAGGTTAAAAACACACATTAGCTTGATAGAAAGTGTCTGACTAATAAAAACCTGAGGTAAATTGTGTCAAATAGTAGAGTTATTCAATAAAAACAAAAGTGCTATTGTATGACACAAAGGCACTAAAGGAACCAGCAGTGGGGCCAAGTAAATGAGTAAAGGTGCTAAACTAAACCAAAAGTGATAAAACAAACATGAGGGTGCTAAACCTACAAGACAAATGGATTAGAGTTATCAAAAGTGCTAACAGAGCCTGTGTAGGTGCTAAACCTGCAAGCAAAGGCATTAAGGTATTAAATACAATGATCTATACCTTGCTTATATAGGAAAGGATGAGAGATAGGCTCAAGGTAAGATTGTGACATGTGTCTTAATCTTATGACTCGAGACAAGCTGTGAAAAAATATTTAATGCACCTAGATGTACATTATTGAATGCACTTAGACACCACTATTAAATGCATGACATGTGTCTTAATGCTATGACATGAGACAACTAGTGCCACAAATATTAAATGACAACTAGAGGATAAGACTTCTAGATGACACAAATATTAATAGTGACAACTACCAAAGTCAACTTAACATGTGAAAATGTGTGAATAGGTCCTAAGAACTAGTTAGATAAAGTATTGTGTTCACACTACAAAGGGATAAACTGGATAGGAAAACACCCTTGTTGAAACTAACACCCCCCTTAAGAGAAACTTAGGGAGAAGTAGACAAATGCAAAGATGGAAAAATACAAAAATGGGTCCTAGAAACAAGGCCATGTTAGGTACCCATGAACAAAAAATCTCTCACAAACTGAGTAAAAGAGAAAACCCAGTGGGAAAAAACTCCTCCCCAAAAGAGAGAAATTATACCTCCCCCAGAATAGAGAGAGTAAAGAGAAAGACTAAAAGACCCCACCTAAAGTGGACACATGTCTAACCCCCAACAAATCTTGTAAATGAAGGAACTTTTTCTTAGTGAAGGGTTTGGTGAAGATGTCTATGATCTTCTCTAATGTCAGACAATACCTGAGATCAATGATCTGCTCATGAATCAGCTCCCAAATGAAGTGCATGTGGATCTCAATGTGTTTGGTTCGATGATGACGAACCAAATTGCAAGAGATCTAAATCACACTCTGGTTATAACAAAAGATGATTGTAGGCTTTCGGAAGGGAATACCAAACTCACTAAGAATATTCTAAAGCCAAATAGCCTTAGTAGTAGCATTAACTTCTCCTCGATACTCAGCCTCTATAGATCAAAGAGCAATAGCAGACTGCTTCTTGCTCGACCAAGAAATTGGACCAAAACCAAGAGAGAAGCAATACCCTGAAGTAGACTTGCAATCCTAAGAATTGCATGCTCAATCTGAATCTATGTGTCCTACCAAATCAATATCCATGCCCCCTACATAGTGAATCCCATAACTGTGAGTGCCTTGTACATAGTGAAGAATCATCTTACCTACTTTCCAATGCAGCTCATGTGGCTTCATCATGAACTGAGAGACCATTCCCATAGCATATGAAATGCCAGGCCTCGTGTGAGTCAAATAGATGAGACTCCCAAAAATCTCTCAGTATAAAGTGCCATCAACCAAGGGTGAAGAACACTTAGCCTCAAGTTTGACCCCTAATAGAAATGGATTCAACATAAGCCTACAATAAGCCATGTGAAATCTAGAGAGCATATCAAGTGCATACTTGGGCTGTGCAAGAAATATACCAGAGGAAGACAAGTCATCTCAATCCCCAAGAAGTAGTGCAGAAGACCCAAGTTTGACATTAGAAAATGATCATGAAGAGTAGTTTTCACTTCCTTGATGGTGGATGAGGAACTCCTTATAATCAACAAGTCATCAATATAGAGAACAAGAAGCATGAGAGTATCATCTTGCTGTAGAATATACACATTCATATCAGAATGGCACTATGAAAACCCAATTGACAGAAGGAAGGATTCCATCTTGGTATACCAAGTCTAAGAGGCCTATTTGAGGCCATAAAGAGACTTCCGAAGATGGAAAACAAGTGAAGGATCTTGAATGAACACCTGTGGCTGCTCCATGTATATCTCCTCCTGAAGGTCTCCATGAAGAAAAGAACTCTTCACATCCATATGATGAAATTCCCAATGATGGGATACAACAATGGCAAGAATAAGTCGGATGGAAGCCATCTTGGCAACTGGTACAAAAGTCTCAGAGTAGTCAATCCCAAGAACCTGGGAGAATCCTTTCGTGACCAGACAAGCCTTATGCTTATCAACCGACCCATCTGCAACAAATTTTGTTTGATAGATCCACTTGCATCAAACAAGTTTCCTTCCTTTATGAAGGGGGACTAAATCCCAAGTATGGTTCCTTTCCAAGGAACTAAACTCTTCCTACATAGAAGCATCCCACTTAGGGACACCAGAAGTTTCCTGAAAAGACTATGGATTAGAATCTATAGCAATGAAGAGATGTGTAGCCTGCTTGAACTATGACCTTGTTCTTCAAGCATCTAAAGGATCACCAACCCAATCACCTGTTGACTCTAATGTCTGAAGAGGCCAAAGAGGTCAAGTAAGAGAGTCTAGAGGAGAATCATCAACCTCTAAAGGAGGACAAGGTAGAGAGGATGAATCCTCATCATCACTGTCACCATCTAAAGTGGAGGAATAAGACTACTCATCAAGATCAGGAGGATTAAGATCCTCAAAAGAACTATCATCATGCCACAAGGACTCCAAAGTGATAGTATATGGAGAAGTGGTAAGAGAAGAACTGGAAACATCTTCCTCAAAATGAACACTCCTCTCGGTGAACAACTCATGAGTGGTGGGATAAAGAAGCCTATATCCTTTGATACCATATAGATACCCAACAAATATGTAAGGCCTGCTCTGCAGATCCATAGCCTTGTGTTTCTCCACTAGAATGTGGTCCCATGCAGGAGAACCAAACACCTGAAAGTGCTTGACTGTGGGTTTTTTATTAGCCCAAGCTTGAAAAGGAGTGATCACCTTCATAGCTCGGGTGAGGAACTCGGTTCTAGATATAACATGCATAGTTGATGGTCTCTGCCCAATACTGAGGTGCCATAGACTTGGAGTGAATCATACAATTGGTCATCTCTTTCAAGGACTTGTTCTTTCACTCTGTGACATCATTCTGCTGTGGAGTATATGGAATTGTGTGCTAAAGATCAGTACCCTCTAAGACACAAAATTTATCAAACCTACGGTTGACGTATTCCCCCCCATTATCTGTATGTAGAATCTTGATGGCCTTCCCTGACTGTTTCTCTGCAAAATCTTTGAAATCCTAAAAATACTCAAAGACCTCAAACTTTTGTTTGAGAAAATAAACTTGTGTATCTAGAGAGATTATCAATGAATGCCAGAACATATCTAGTCCTATTGAAAGAAGGATACAGAAATGGACTTGGTAAGTCACTATGTACCAACTGTAGAATTTGTGTGGCCCTCCATGATTTGCCTTTATCAAATTTCTCTTCAAGATGCTTACCAAGAATGCAACCTTGACAAACTCCATCAAAACACCAAATAAAAGACAACCCTGAAACCATGTCCTATTGACTGAGCTACTACAAGTAGTGGTATTTCAAGTGGCCAAACCATTGATGCCACAATAAACTTACCTCATGTGAGTGAGTAAGAAAAACAAGTGAAGGAGAATCAGGAACAAAGTGAGAAAAGTGATAATGATCAGCCTTCCCCATGCCAATTGAAGACCCACTATGTATCTCATTAATTATTATTGTGTCTAAAGTGAAGTCAACCCACTTACTAGAGCCAATATGAGTGATCTGATAGACCGATAGGATATTAGTTGACAAGGATGGAACACAAAGAACATCCTGAAATGCTCCTTCATCCATGTCAAAAAACCCTCTCCCTTGCACCTGAATAGGAGTGTCATCACCCAGTAAAATAGATGGCATAGAACATGGCTCTAAAGACACAAAACTACATTACGATAAGGCCATGTGGTACGAAGCACCCGAGTCAATGATCCAAGAATCTAGCTATGAAGCAACAACAATAAGGGCCTTACCCTTTCCTTTCCCCTTACTTTTTTCTGTCATTTGAAGATTCCTAAGATGAATTTCATTTAACTAAATCAGGTACCTTAAGATTGTTCTTTTCAAGAATATGTGTTAGGTGATCAACCTATTTCTTCAAACACTTATATTCATCATGACAATAGGAACACTTTACCTTCTCCTTCTTAGGCTTATCACCTTTAGAAGAAGAGGCCTCATTAGCTTCTCTAGGAACAACCTTATTCTGAGCTTGTTTCTTCTCTCATTGATTCTGTTGTTTCTTATTTTGCTTACCAATCCCTTTCTAATATTTAGTGCCTTGATTTGTAGCCAAGGCATGAGACTTAGAAGGCTTAATTGTACCCATTTGAACCAACTTATCTTGTTCCTAAGTTCATTTGCAAAATCATCAAGAGAAGGTATTGTATAATTGGTTCCTAAGGCACTTTTAGTGGCATGAAACATAGAAACAAACACATAATAGTTTGGACGAAGCTTGGAAATAATACTTAAGATTAATTGTGAGTCATTCTTCTCAATTTCACATTGTTTCAACTACAATCTTATGGCCTTAAGATCAGTGAATAAATCCTGAATAGTATCAAAACTAGTAAGACTTAACCCTATGAGCTCATTCTCTAGTAGATGTCCTTTTATTTCATCAGGCTTACTATTGTCATGAGGATTGCACCCTTGTCAAGCATTCAACTCAACAATCATGTGAAACATTGGATCACCTTCAGGCTGTGGGTTGCCTATGGCGAAGGTGAACCTCCAGAAGAGTTGGCTCCCTTGAAAAACCTCCTATAATCTCCATATTTGGTAGGAAAAAAGGATAGAATAATAGAAACTAAGATGAAAAGAACGTAGAAGGTGATGCACCAATGATGAAATGACTTGTTCTCGCTGTTCTAGTTCATAATTTCTCTCAAAAACTGCCCTATTCTATGCACAACTCCAATTCTTGACAAATTCATACTTAAGTATTTCAAAGGAAGGATGTGTTTTAGGTTTTGTTGAATGAAAACAATGTTTTTCATAGCTACAAACTCTAAAAATGGTGAACACAACCTATGACCTATATGACTTTCTCATATTCTTGCATAAAGATGGTTTGAAATGAGACATAATTTAAGGATTTAACACTTAAAATCATAGAAATTATATCAAATCACTCAGAATACCTCTTAACACATGAATGTTGTGAAGGTAAATATGTTGCTTTTTATTGTTAAAAAGGAAATTTTCTTGTACGCGTCTAAAAAATGCTTTGAAACTACAAAAAAATTATTTCTCTACATGAAAAACTCTCTCAATATGAGTTACAATCTCCTCTCTGGCATAAGGCAAAAGGAAGAAAAGAAAGAACTAGCTCTAAAAAGAGTTGAAAACTTGCTTTTATCTCTTGGAAGAAATGGAGCTTGCATGAATGTGGAACTCCCTCTGAACTGGAAGCAGAATCATGCAAAGTCTGGTGAAGTAGAGTTGACTTGAACTACAAGCTCTTGATCTCTGCATGCTCCTTGAAGTGTACCCCCAACTAAACCTAAACTTATCCTCTAAAAAAGGCATGAAGATTGACTGAAAAGTTGTCCTCAAACACCTTGCATGAAGTCTTCAACTTGCTAGGCATACAAGGCAAAAATACTACTATTTTAGGACTTCAAACTGCCTCAAATTGCATGATTTAGGCCTCAAACTCCTCCTAACTCAAACTTGAGCCATGTGGGCCTCTTAAACAAGCCTAAACTTCCTGTAATTGCCTTTAAACTAAAGGTTTAACTCCACTTAGCTTGAGAAACTTGTGCATGATGATGTGTCACTTAGAGTTGTTTGTAGAGTTAAGTCTTATGATGACCTTGAGTTGCATATGACTGTGTGCTCCTCTTTTTTTGACCTAAACTGCACATTAAAGACATGACTATCCTTCTTTTGTTATTCTCATGATATTGCTCAGTGTCTCCACCACAGTTTTATACTTGTTTGCATGCCTTTATAATGCTCCTTCCATAGTAATCTCTGCTCTTTTGATTTGTTCCCATTGACTGTATGACAATTCTGCCATCCTAAGTAACCTATTGTTCCAAAATTGTAACATGATCTTCATAGTTTCTACCTGAGCCTTATATCTCTATTCTATCATAACAAACTCAGTGTGGGGCTTCTCTTACATCATGGAGTCTTTGAAGGTCTGTATAGAAATTTTTTTCCATGTTTCCTTACAAGACAACTATTGCAAACTTTACATACATACTCACCCTGTATCATAACAATACTTGCATTGATCTTATTAGACTCTAAGTCACCTCAAGGTATAGGTAATTTAGGAGTCTATGTGACTGCTTCTTGTTGTCACAGTCACCTTAACTATCTTTAAATGTTTGACAGTTATCAAGGGACTGTTCTTCACTATTTTGGATTGTTCTTCACTATTTTGGATAGTTCTTCACTATCTTCCTTGCACCATACAGTGTTCCTCATGACTGCAATAGTTTCTCTCATGACTATTCTTACCTCTGTATCTTCTTGCATCTTTTAAAGGTCTTCCTCCTTCAATTTTACTATCTAAATTGTGACCTAGTGTTTTGATATCTCTGCTGGCTTTTCACATAAGCTACAAACCTTGTGCCTGCTACACTTATCTCAACATGTTATCTATTTATATATGTGCAAGCCTCTATCTAACATTGTTGTGCCTCTAACCTCTGCATTGCAAGAAATCTACCTCTAGTCATTGTATACCCTCCTCAACTTGCAGGCCATCATTACCTTGTTGTCACGTGCATGCTTCAGTCACCTTGACTGTCCTTAAATTTATGACAGTCATCATGCTTCCTAAAACTACTTAATGTAATCTTTAGGGTTTACAAACCTATCAAAGATCCTCAACACTTGTATTGAACCTTCATCTTGACAAGTGATCTAGAATGTTTTATGATTGATCTATTATGAGGTGAAAAGGCACATCTTCAATCTCCATTTATGTTGTATCTCTCCTTTCAGTTTAGCAGTGCCTTTCTATCAAACACCATTACTAAACCCTTCATCCTGCCTACTTTGTCAAAGAGGCTTCTTTTAGGCCTGACATACATTCTTGTTTGAAAAGACCTACATGTTGTCCCCTATAAAAAATCTCCCTCTTTTGTCTTTTGTATGGATGTGTGAATCTCTATGGAAAAGAGGTGACCATAACATGATATAAGACTACTACTAAGAAGAGAAATCCATTGCAAAGAGGAACATACCTTTGTATACTCTCTGAAAAACTTGAGATAGTCTTGTACCTATCTCTGGTAGAGTATGGAAGTTACACAATCTCTCAACCTCATTGCATACCTCCTGATGATATCTTTCCATGTATTCTTCTATTTGTAGTCTCTAATAGTTCCAACAAGACTTCATGTTTCATAGGGTTCTTAACTTGACTTGTGCAAACCTCTACATGCTTAGATAGTCTTCAATGATACTTTTAAACACCCTTTTGACAGACATGCAGACCCTTCTGATGATGACACAAGTGTCTAAGTGAATTAGAAAGCCCTCAGGTTATCATACAAGGTTTAGGGTTTAGAATGCATGTAACACTGCATTCATGGTACCTCTACTTTTCACTAGACCAAAACATCTCTGCCATGAAAACAAAGAAAACTTGCCTCCATAGCTTGGGCAGAGACCTTTAGTTGTTTACAACACTTGATGCAAACTTCAAATTCTTCAGTGATAGATCTTTATTGATGCTACTCCTTCTAAGCTTAGACTTTCTCCTTTCCAAGGACCCCTACACACACTGTCACATAAGACTGTTTCTTTATATCTACTGACTTATGATGCTCTTGTTGAGACCTTATTGCTATCACAGTATTTATGACTATGATACTGTCCTGCATGACTGTATTCCTAGATCTCTTAAATCTCTGTCAAGGCCTGCTAGATCAAACTTGACTGTCTCTTGGCAATATGCACACCTTTAGGAATATTTTAAGTCTCTTAAGGCTCCTTACACCTTTGTGAGATTTACTTAAACCCAAAAACAAACCTTGTCATTGCCCTATACTACTCTGTGACTTTTTCTTGAAAGTACAAACTTGTAGTATTTTATGTTCATATAGGTGCTACAGGATCTCACAATGCCTTAAGGTTATCATTGTCCTCTTTTCCAATCCTTGCATTTTCTTGAACTTCCATAACCCTCCAAAACTCCTAGGAAACCTTAAAAAACTCTATACAGGCTTCATAATGTTTAGCACAACCATTTGAGAACCTTGACAACTCCTATAAATGTTCTCTATAATCAAGTTAAACCTGCCTTAGTGACTGCCCCTTTGTGGATGATGAGAAAACTTTAAACTCAGTGGTCCTTGTTTGAAATTGCTGCTACTGTCATACCTCTTTACCTTTGATATAATGCTTCTCAATGCTTGTATGGAACTTAGATTTTAAAAACAAAACCTCTGTATGTTATTGCCTCCCTGAAAGTTATGATTCATCAGTCTATACAACCTTTGATGCTCCTTGGTGTAGGATTTTTTCAAAATAATCATAGTATTGAACACCCAAGGTACTGAGGGGGGGGTGAATTGATACTATATTGAACTTCTTGTTTATTAAACTAGTAATCCCCCACATGCAATAACAAAGCAAATTAAGCATAGAAGAAACAACCACAATCCGTCACACATGAACACCAAGATTTTTACACGGAAAACCCAAAACTAAGAAAAACCACGGTGAGTGTTAGCTCACAATAAATTATGTCAGAACAATACTGAATTACAATAGAGGCTCGCTGCCCAAATAAATGCTCACTAGAAGAATGGCTCATTTCCTAGAGAAAGAAAAGAGAAGGAAGAATGGCTCACTGCCAGGTTGAACTACTCAGATTACATCTACACATGCATGGATGCAGCTCTAATGAATGCTTAAAATACTATCTCAAAACTCTTCATCTTGACTACTCCGTTTCACTGCTCTACTTTTACATTAAGCAAGATCTCTCTTCTTCTGCTCTATACTTCACATATTTCACACCTTCACATTTGCATCACACTCTTCAAACACCAAATTCATTCCCATATATATCCACAACAAACAAATTCTTCATATTAGGTTGGCCTGATAAAGTGTACCATGTAGTTATGCATTATGTACTCTGTCGGCCAAATTCATTCTCCAAAATCTATACTAGACCCAAACAATATTTAAAATACCTTCACACATGTCAACCTTGACTATTTTACCACTTAGAATTAAGTTCTATACAATAGAACTTACCACATACAATTTGTACTTATCATGTCAGCCTTAAACATAGACAGTCACTGGTTCACTTCATCTGTTAGACATCAACTTTCACTGTGGATCACAAGATGCTTCCAAAAACATATCAGACACACTTCACACATCACAAATCATACCCTCAAAACCATAAAGTGAAATGTTTTCTTGCAGTAGAATGTGGACCACTGGAACACATGTTCTGTCACAGTTAAACTGTACCATACCAAATAGCAATACTTAGGCATTCATAACTGACTTTCTGGTGGAACTCAAAACTTGTAACTCTACATATAGATACTTCATACATGTGTCTACAACTTCTCAAATTCACACAACAAGATATGCCACAGTGGAGGAATGTGGACCGATTTAGTTGAGTGTTCTATTATGATTTCCTCTATTCTTTGCACTGCCGGACTTAGACTTTTTGAAGATGGACTTCTAGTACTCATCAAGGACTGAAATCTTGCAAAAATGATCATTTGAGGACTATGAACAACATACTAGAACTGCATGATATGATCTACTATGGACCAATACCAGCTCAAACACTATCTCCTTGTTGCTGCTTCAGTATACTGCCAAATCTTCTTCTTCAGACCAAAACTTCTGTTCTAACCTTGTTCCTTCTCTTGTTTCCATCAATGACAACACCTTTAGACATCATACACAAGTTTCCAATAATCTCCCCCTTTGGCATTGATGGCAACACTTGATGTGAAAAACTGTTACAACTCCCCCTTTCTCTTTATACATTTCTCCCCTTGTCTTCATGCTTCATTTCTTCTCCCCCTTTGACATCAATGGAAAAGGTGTATGATACAAAGATATGTACAAGTTGCCAAAATTTCAAAACTATTTTTCTATTTTACTGGGGTGTTGCTGCAATAATGGATTACACTTTCTGGGACATCCTGATTTTTGCTGAAATCACATATTTTTAGAAAATATAATGATTTAAACCTTGAAAGGTTCCATTTAAATGATTTTAATTGAAGAGGGTTTGATCAAACCCCCTTAGATTCAAACCCCCTCTGATAGAACCCCGCTAGTTTTAAACCATACCTATAATGGAGTCTCCTCTACACCTATCAAAATGCTGATAAAAAATAAATTTTGATTTATCTTTTGAAGGATCAAATGAATTCATTTAAAATTTATGCTTTGTAACTATGTAGTCCTTATTATAAGCTTCCCAAAAAATATAATTTTAAATATATATAATTTGATTATTATATTTATTTTGTATTTCTTGTGAATGTATGTTTTTCACCGAACATCAAGTTCTCTATTCTACACACATGGAAAATTAGTAAATTACTGAAAAAATTTTAAAAAAATATCTATGCACTAGGCATTGATGTCCTTATTTCAATAAAAAAAAAAAATTGAATTTCAATACATACATAAAAAGTTATATTTTACAGAATACGCCTATGTCTAAATAATAATTCGTTTGACTTCAAAAATTAATTAAAATATATATATTTAACAAAACATTATGAAACCAAATGTATACACTATATATTGGTGTTACCAATCTAAATTAAAAAGAATCAGAATTTTATCCTTTGTAGAAAAAAAGTTATGTGCTACAGAGTACACATCACTTTAAAAAAATGTTGTTTACTATTAAAAACTAGTTATCAAAGGAGATGCAAAAAAAATTACAATTTAACTACAAATTAATATATATATATATATATAGAATCTACAAACAAAATCTCACAAATCACTAGTTTGCATCATCTTCAAATTCCTAATGGTTTAGTAGCTACAGGTGTCAAAACGTGAAGATTTAGTTCAAAATATTGATTTCAATATCAAGTTTGGCCAAAAAGTGTAACCCATTATTGTGGGATGACCCACCGCATATATACAAGAGATATAAAAAATGCTTACTATTGTTGTTCCGAGAGAACATCTTTATAGATTATTTTCAATTGCACCATTTCTTCATCCCAACTGGTCTTGGCATTGCTCAAAATTAGTATGTTCCCATTAATCTGGTGTTGCCCAAAATTTTGAACTTGCAAATTTTCAAAATTTTCCATGCACTTTCCTATATCCCTCTCAACCTGTCGAATAATGAAAATAATTAATTTTTAGAATCTGTGTGAGCTTCTAGAAATTCCTCTTGTGGGTGTGATTTTGTCTTCATTTCATCAAATACGGCTCAGATTCCATGCCAAAACACCTCACCATTTGCAAGATTTTTAACTTCACATTTTCTCGAAGGTGATCCGCAAATATAGCCAAAATTTGGTCTTCAAGTTGTTGGGGCTTAAAGGATTTCTGGGTTATGCTTAGGAGGATCTAATCACCTTGCTGTCCAATTTTCATTGAAAATGGAACTGTCATCCGAAAGATATGGAACTTTCTACCTTTCACCCAAAGCACCATTTCAAGGCTTCAATTTCTACGGAGTTAATCTTGTCGGGACATCATGGAACTTAATGTATTTTTCAAAAGTTAAAGGCATCTAACTTTTTGAAGTCCAGTTATGGCTTTATTAAATTCCAACATTTATGAGTCCCCAAAGTTGTTATGTGAAGACTTTTAACTTTATGAAAGTTGGACTCTTTATAGTCGGATCCTGCATTAGTTCTTGAATTTGAGAAACTACCGACTCCTTATTATCGGATATTCTGTGGGTTCTTGAACTTTGCAAACCCCCGACTAAGGTTCAAAAGTTCAAAAAATGAGTGACATCCTGACTCCTTTGTTGTCAGGAATGTTGAAGGTTTTTGAACATGCTCTCATTTGGGAATTTTAAGGGTTCTTGAATCCTTATCTTTGCTGATAAAGCACACAAAGACCCCAGTCAGCACAGAAGATTGCTTTGGTTTTGAAAGAAGCTCCCCAACATGCTTAAGATGATCATTATTACTCGTAATTCATATGCCCATGTTGATGATCAAACAAGAGCCATGGTAGTTGATTGGACATGATGCATGAACTATCTGCAGAAGGTCTTAAGAGATTATTGTCACCAGTGCACAAATTATGTTTGTCGCTAAGGCTTTAAAATCTTTCAAGTAAATGCAACTGGCTTTGTAATGTTGAATTCCACATTCTTTTCCAGCATCCACGTTTGCGACCCGCACCAAAAAGACTCTTGAGCAGGGCCAAAATGTAATCCAAAGAAGAAAGGCTCGCTTAACCTTCAAGCAAATGCAAATGTGTAAGTCAGACCCCACGACCTCTACTAGTATTCCTCTTTCCCTGTGCAACATGAGAGCATCAGTACAGGCTATGGACATCTATCAAAGCATAAAGAAATGGCAACTTTTATTTGATATTATAGTTTGGAACACTCTGGTGGCATGTATGTAAAATGCAGAAGCACGAGTAAGGCCATGGACTGTTTGACAAGTCATCTCAAAGAGTAGTGGTCTCATTAGTTGCAATGATCATAGGAGGTGCACAAAATGGATTTGTTGACGAGGCCTTAGAAACTTTCAAACAAATACAACTGGCATACAGTCATGATCGTAGGAAATGCACAGGGTAGACCTGTTGAAAAGGGCTTTAGAAAATTTGATACCAATGCAATTGGCCATGTAAGGCCATCTCCACAACTTTGCCAGTCAGCTCCTAACTCATGCCAATATGTGAGCTTGAAATAGGTTATGGACATTCATCAAAATCAGAAGTTCTTACCTAATATTCAAATGCTTTGATAGACGTATATGCAGATTGTAGGGGACACACTGTATGCAAAATGTGGAAGCATATTCAAAAGACAATAGTGGCAAGTGAAGGTTTTCATCCAAGCAGAAGGTAAGGATGTTGATATCGTAGAAGAGGAGACAAACATTGACATTGATGATGAGGGATTTGAAGTAGTACATTGATGCCTGTAAACAAACATCTTGTAAGTCTACTTGTTTTAGAGGGGGAAGGTGTAGATGTTACTAGTGATATAGACAAGCTTACTACTGGCAGTCTTCATAGGAATTTTCTTCTATTGAACCTTTATGATGCTAATGTTGTTGATAAACTTTTAAACAATAATGTTCTTCCAAGAGAACTCCAAGTTAACCTTCTAGCTCTACACACCAAAATACTCCAAAGATTCCTAAAGATGAATTTTCTACACCAGGCAAAAGAGTTGCATCTGCCCAGAAATCTAGGATTTCAAAAGGGAATAGTATAGTAAAGGGACTAAGGTTTGATAGTGTTGCTTATGGGCAAAGAGTTATGTGGGTCCAAACCTGCAGTCAATAGAGAAAGCATGTTGAGAGAATTTGAAAAGAACCCACTGATGTTTTGGAGTTTTTAGCTCAAAATGGTGGACATCTTACAAAACTAGTGAATTATGTATTGGATCGTGTATTGAGTCTTGGAAACCAACATGTGAATATTGCACAGTAAACAGAGATATGTATCTATTATCGAAAGTTGAGTATTATCTAGAAGTCTCAAGGTGATCACAACAAGTATCAGCAAATAAACAAATAGCAATGATTTTAATGGAATGCAGGCATTTGATGACTCAGCTAGAAGCCTCCCTAGCAGTGTCTCAATCATTATCTGCCAGATTGAAAGTTGCTAGAATTCAATGAAGCTTGATGGTTTAAGAAATGGCTAGATAATAAATAGGAAGTTATGTTGTTACGAGAATTGCAGATGTGGGCTCACTGTAGTGGTCTATGAGAAGGACATGGAGGTTCACAAAATGTGCAAGTAAGGAGTGCTTTTATGTGGCTGACACTATTGAGTGTGGAATCACATACTGACAAGTAATCCCAAACAAATGTATACATTTGGTCAACATACCCAAGGCCTAGGAAACAATACCAAAAATGCAAAGAGTGTGGTTTGTGAGAAAAACTATTGAGGTCAATTTGATCGAACTTCCTTCCTAGTACTAGCATTCTTCCAAAGTAGGAAAAGAAGTAAGACTTGTTTTATCCACGGGAGAAGAAGATTTCTCTATCTTCCAAGAAACAATTACTTCACAAGAAAGAGAAAAATTAAATAATTTTGACCAAATCTCTTGAAGGAATCGCTATGGGAAATGAAGAGTCTCCTTTGGAACGGACTTTTCAAGAGACAATTATGAAAACTGAAAAGTTTTCTAGGAGATTTATAAATATGCAAAGGGTAGACATAAAGGGGATCTTATCTTTTTCTTAGCTATTCAGGAATAGGGGAGCAGTTAGTTTTCTTTTCTGCACAGTTTTGTTGTATAGGGATGTGGAAGCTTTGAACTCACATTTTGCATTGGGGAAACAAAGGAGATATTTTTTGATCTGTGTATTTGTCAATATTTTCTTTTGATTACAAATGAACTTTGAGTCTTTGTAATTACTTTCCAATGTATGTTCTGTTAGACCAGATTGTGTGGATGTTTATTTTTACTCATCTGTTGAAAGGGGATTTGTTGTTCATTTCTCTTTCTGGGTATTGTTTGTGGATGTGGAATAGGTGGGCTATGTATCATTTATTTGCATTCACTTTATTCTGAATTAATCTACCACATCTACTTTCATGGTTATGGGTAGGTGTTAGTCTTTCCTTTACTGCTTTCACATTAAAAGCATACCCCATTTTCATTCACTATAAATCATTCAAAGGTAGATGTGCCTTGTAAAACAAGCAGAGAGCACTTGCAACTAACATTGCAAGTGACTCAACTATTGGTTCGTTTGTCATTTGTGTGGGTGAGGGAGTATAAACTGAAGTGACAAATCTGTTAACCAACAAATTTTTGATGACTCTACTAGGGATTTGAAATTGAAAGATCAATGCTATTGTTTTCCCAAAAATTTAAAGGTGCCTCTCCAAGGACGGATGTTGGCAACTCTATGAAGTGGAATGTATTCAGAAGCAATTGGTTCCAACGTAGACACCTGTTGATTCATCTTTCAGATTTGCACAATGGCATTGGTTTCTCCTCAGCCATGGGGAAATCACTTTGGGCCTCTCTTTTTGTCTCAGTTCTCACCATTACTTGAAGGATCAAGAAAGCACTTCCCGAAGTTCAGTGGAGAGAATCATCAAGATGTTGAAAATCATACTTTGGCTTTCACCGCTGCATGCAGAATTTTGGGGGTAAGTGAAGAAGATGTTTTTGTTTGGTTATATTTATTGAATCTCTTATTGGGCCTATAGCAGATTGGGTTCATTACTTAGAAGATAAATGTATTACTGATTGGAATTCATTAAAGACTAAGTTCTTGGGAAGATATAAGGGTCCTATTGATGACGCTGCTCTACTGTGTCAATTTTTCCATATACAAAAGAGAGGAGATGAATCAATCAAGGATTTCATGGATAGGTTCAACTGACTTCTCAAAAAGATTCCATCTTCTATTTAACCAAGTGAGCAACTTTAGCTTTGTACTTTTATTTCCTCTTTGCATCCTGATGTTCAATTTGAGTTGAAAAGGAGTAAAGTAAATGATATTAAAATTGCATGACAAGAGGCTGTGAAAATAGAAGATGATTTGATATTAAGTGGGTTATGGAAAGCACATCACATTGTAAATTATTTGGGTAGCAAACCTATGAAGAAATCTATCATGTACAAGCAAAGCTTCCAGCCTGTAGGTTTTCCAAAAGCACGGCATCCTTCTGCTGAATGTCTTAACCTCTCTATTTTTGATTCAAAGTAGTTTTGTAGAAAAGAGGTAAATAATGTAGAAATCAAGCCTCAGATGAATAGAAGAATGGAGGCTTTCTATTTCGAGTATGAAGAGTATAATGTTGAACTCATAAGTCCCCCATGTGATGTAGAAGATAAACAATCCTACCATGGCACAAATTGTAAAGATGATAGTGTAGATGATGTTGTTTGGGTTGCCTTGTCTACTATAGAAATGGAATCATTTACTTTTACCAACAATGGAGAACAACTTGGGCTACACGACATGAAGATGAGGTGCTAGATGTCCATTCTTCAAAGTGCATACCAGCTAAATATGAAGTCTTTACATTTTCTGAGCAAGATAATACAGAGGTATGGTAGAAAGGAGATGTCAGAAATGATCTTTCATTTGAGTCCTTTCATTTTGAAAATTTGAATGCCAAAATTTTTAAACAAAGCTTAGAAGATGATATTATAAAAAGCCATGATAGTTTTGATGAAAGTGATCAAATGGCTGAATGTGCTGAGCCTCATATTGTATACATTCCAAACTAGTGTCTTAATGCATCTGAGAATGAGTTTTTATGTGGAGAAGAGGTCACCATGTCTGATTTGCAAATTGTGAATGAAGATGATGAAGAGAATCATGAAAATGCTGAGTCAAATCCTATGGAGAAAGAGGAGATTGTTTCAGTTGGTGGTGATATTAAGGTACATAGAGATATTGTTTGTAATTCAAATTTTTTAGCCTCATCCACTTCTGGTTTTGCATGAGATAGGTATGGCTGATGGTTGGTGTTCTAATAATTCAAAGGGTTCTTTTCAGGCATGGGATATCAAATTGTTTGTTAAGAGGAATGATCATATGCAAGAATGTGTTGGTCCAAAGTTTTTAAACAATGTTACCACTTCTACATATAGCACCAATGAAGGGTTTCTATCTCATGGTTTATGCATGGGATGTCCAATTCGGGGGCTGGTTCATTCTTGCTTGCAAAATCAAGTACATTCTGATATCACATATGAGGTTATACAGGCAGATGATGGTAGTCATATGTTGGGCAATGCTGATGTGAGTCATCTAATGGCAAAATTTTATAATAAGGAGTGGCTGGCAGAACATCAAATTTTATCTGAAGAGTTTTTACATGATGCTCTGATGGTGATAATCACCAATTGGTTGTCGGTTGCTTGCAGGCTCCTCATTCACCAAGAGTTGTTTCGCACTGGCTATTACTTCTCTCAACCGGTCAACAGATTTGCATGATCATCCTGGAGCCATCTTGAGGTAGGTTCTTCCTACCATGTGCATATTAGGAGTTTTTTTTGTGCTGGTAGTTTAGTTTCCTTTCCTGTTTTACCTTGTTTTTGGCTTGCCCTGGCTCCTTTTTCCCCTGTGCTTTCCTACTCTATTGCCCAATGGATTTTATGCGTTGGTCCACGCTTGAGATTCTAGGTCCCTTTCTTCATCCTTTGCAGTCCTCATCCCCAATTAGAGCTTATTGTTGCCCAAAATTTTGAACTTGCAAATTTTCAAAATTTTCCGTGCACTTTCCTATATGCCTCTAAACCTGCCGAATAATGAAAACAATTAATTTTTAGAATCTGTGTGAGCTGCTGGAAATTCCTCTTGTGGGCATGATTATGTCTTCATTTCATCCAATACGATTCAGTTTCTCTGCCAAAACATCTCACCATTTGCAATATTTTTAACTTCATTTTTTCTCAAAGGTGATCCGCAAATATAGCCAAAATTTGGTCTTTGGATTGTTGGGGCTTAAAGGATTTCTGGGTTATGCTTAGGAGGATCTAATCACCTCGCTATCTAATTTTCATTGAAAATGGAGCTGTCATCCAAAAGATATGGAGCTTTCTTCCTTTCACCCAAAGCAACGTTTCAAAGCTTCAATTTCTACAGAGTTAATCTTGTCGGGACATCATGGAAATTAATATGTTTTTCAAAAGTTAAAGGCATCTAATATTTTGAAGTCTAGTTATGGCTTTATTAAAGTCAAACATTTAAGAGTCCCCAAAGTTGTTATGTGAAAATTTTTAACTTTATGAAAGTTGGACTCTTTATTGTCGGATGCCAAATTAGTTCTTGAATTTGAGAAAATACTGACTCCTCATTGTCAGATATTCTATGGGTTCTTGAACTTTGCAAACCCCCAACTGAGGTTAAAAAGTTCAAAAAATGAGTGACATCCCGACTCCTTTGTTCTTGGGAATGTTGAAGGTTTTTGAATATGCTCTCATTTGGGAATTTTAAGGGTTCTCGAATCCTCATCTTTGCTAACAACGCACACAAAGACCCCAGTCAGCATAGAAGATTGATTTGGTTTTGAAAGAAGGTCCTTGACATGCTTAAGATGATCATTATTACTCGTAAGTCATATGCTACTATTGATGATCAAACAAGAGTCGTGGTAGTTGATTCGACATGATGTGTGAACTATCTACAGAAGACCTTAAAGAGATTAATGTCACCAATAGACAAATTATGTTTGTCACCAAGTCTTTAAAATCTTTCAAGTAAATGCAACTGGCTTTCTAATGTTGAATTCCATGATCTTTGCTAGCATCCACCTCTGCGACCCACACCAGAAAGACTCTTGAGAAGGGCCAAAATGTAATCCAAAGAAGAAAGGATTGCTTAACCTTCAAGCAAATGCAAATGTGTAAGTCAAACCCCTTGACCTCTGCCAGTATTCCTCTTTCCCTGTGCAGCATGAGAGCTTCAGTACAGGCTATGGACATCTATCAAAGCATAAAGAAATGGCAACTTTTATTTGATATTATAGTTTGGAACACTCCGGTGGCATGTATGCAAAATGTAGAAGCACGGGTAATGTTGCAGACTATTTGACAAGCCGTCTCAAAGAGTAGTGATCTCATCAGTTGCAATGATCACAGGAGGTACACAAAATAGATTTGTTGATGAGGCCTTAAAAACTTTCAAACAAATGCAACTGGCATACAGTCATGATCGCAGGAAATGCATGGGGTAGACCTGTTGAAAAGGGATTTAGAAACTTTGATACCAATGCAATTGGCCATGTAAGGCCGTCTCCACAAACTTTTCTAGTTAGCTCCTAACTCGTGCCAATATGTTAGCTTGAAACAGGTTATGGACATTCATCAAAATTAGAAGTTCTTACCTAATATTCAAATGCTTTGATAGATGTATATGTAGATTATAGGGGATGCAATGTATGCAAAATGTGGAAGCATATTCAAAAGAAAAGTGTAACAAGTGAAGGTTTTTAGTCCGAGCAGAAGGTAAGGATGCTAATATCATAGAAGAGGAAACAAACATTGGCATTGATTATGATGGATTTGAAGATAGTACATTGATGCCTGTAACCGAACATCTTGTAAGTCTACTTGTTTTAGAGGGGGAAGGTGTAGATGTTACTGGTGATATAGACAAGCTTACTGCTGGCAATCTTCATAGGAATTTTCTTCTATTGAACCTTTGTGATGTTGATGTTGTTGATAAACTTTTAAAGAATAATGTTCTTCCAAGAGAACTCCAAGTTAACCTTCTAGCTCTACACACCGAAATACTCCAAAGATTACCAAAGATGAATTCTCTACACTAGGCAAAAGAGTTGCATCTACCCAGAAATCTAGGATTTCAAAAGGGAACAGTACAATAAAGGGACTGAAGTTTGATAGTGTCACTTATGGACAAACAACTATGTGGGTCCAAACCTGCAGTCAATAGAGAAAGCATGTTGAGAGAATTTGAAAAGAACCCACCGATGTTTTGGACTTTTCAGCTCAAAATTGTGGGCATCTTACAAAACTAGTAAATTATGCATTGGTTTGTGTATTGAGTCTTGGAAACTAGGATGTGAATATTATGCAATAAACAGATATAGGTATCTATTATTGAAAGCTGAGTATTATCTAGAAGTCTCAAGGTGATCACAACAAGTATCAATAAAGAAATAAATAGCAGTGATTTTAATGGAATGCAGACCTTTAATGACTCAGCAAGATGCCTCCCTAGTAGTGACTCAATCATTATCTGCCAGATTGAAAGTTGTTGGAATTCAATGAAGCTTGATGGTTTATGAAATGGCCAGATAATAAATAAGAAGTTATGCTATTACGAGAATTGCAGATGCAGGCTCACTGTAGTGGTCTATGAGAAGGACATGGAGGTTCACAAAATGTGCAAGTAAGGAGAGATTTTCTATGGCTGACACTATTAAGTGTGGAATCACATGCTGTCAAGCAATCCCAAAGAAATATATGCATTTGGTCAACATACGCCAAGGCCTAGGAAACAATACCAAAAATACAAAGAGTGTGGTTTGTGAGAAAAACTATTGAGGTCAATTTGATCAAACTTCCTTCCTAGTACTGGCATTCTTCCAAAGTAGGAAAAGAAGTAAGACTTATTTTATCCACAGGAGAAGAAGATTTCTCTATCTTCCAAGAAACAGTTACTTCACGGGAAAGAAAAAAAATTAAATAATTTTTACCAAATCTCTTGAAGGTATCGCTATGGGAAACGAAGAGTCTTCTTTGGAATGGACTTTTCAAGAGACAGTTATAAACTGAAAAGTTTTCTGGGAGATTTATAAAAATGCAAAGGGTAGACATAAAGGGATCTTATCTTTTTCTCAACTATTCAGGAATAGGGGAGCAGTTAGTTTTATTTTCTGCATAGTTTTGTTGTACAGGGATGTGGAAACTTTGAACTCACATTTTGCATTGGGGAAATAAAGGTGAAATTTTCTGATCTGTGTATTTCTCAATATTTTCTTTTGATTGCAAATGAACTTTGAGTCTTTGTAATTACTTTCCAATGTATGTTCTGTTAGACTAGATTGTGTGGATGTTTATTTTTACTCATCTATTAAAAGGGGATCTGCTGTTCATTTCTCTTCCTGGGTATTATTTGTGGATGTGGAATAGGTGGGTTGTGTATCATTTATTTGCATTCACTGTATTCTGAATTAATCTACCATATCTATTTTCATGGTTATGGGTAGGTGTTAGTCTTTCATTTACTGCTTTCAGGTTAAAAGCATACCCTATTTTCATTCACTATAAATCATTCGAAGGTAGCTGCGCTTTGTAAAACAAGAAGAGAGCACTTGCAACTATCATTGCAAGTGACTCAACTGTTGGTTCATTTTTCATTTGTGCAGGCGAGGGAGTATAAACTAAAGTGACAAATCTATTAACCAACATCTAGGACACCAAATCTTCTACTTTCTTCACTATATCAGGGGCTTCAGTGATTTTCCTTGTTTTGTCTGCCGCTACTATTAACTTGGTTAGGGATGCAATTTTGAAACTTGCTACCTCCCAGAGTTGACTCATTCTATGCTTTATGATATCACTATGGGTCTACAACTTATGTATATTAGAATGAATAGTTTCCACTTGTGCTCTCTGATTGCCAATAGCATCTTTTGTTGCGTCATAAGTTCTAGATATCTTCATTTTCTGAGCTTCCGATCTATCTATTTTATCTTTTATATCCTTAGTCTTAACTGGCCATGTAAGGAAAAATTGATACAATTCACTATCTTCTTTAAGGGCTAACTGTACATATTCTATACTTTTATCTAGCAAAATTTTGTCTTGAGAGGCTTTATCTTTTAGCTCAACTAATCTCTTACTGTCTATTTTAGCTCTTACCTTTTAATCAGCATCTTTTTCAAGAGACTCAAAATGAATAATCATGGATTCCATTAACTTATTTACTTGTGTAGCAGGACCCAAGGATGTGTCTCTTCTTAATCCAGGCATTAGCTTTTCAAGAATTGTTGATGCATCTTCTAACAACTCGCTATCCTCTATATGAGATTTCAGTACTTCCTCTTGTGCATTAGTTTGAAGAAATGTCCCAAGTCTTAACTTCTATAGAGGGGACATAGAAGAAAGGTTAATAGGTCCTTGTAGAAGCTCAAGAGTAGTCAAAGTTTGAGCTTCTTTCTTCTTCTCCAAGAACTCCCTTAAGGAGTCAACAGTGTCTCTCTTCTCTTCACCATGAGACACTTTATCTTCATGTCTCTCTGAAGGCAGTCCTTGGCTGTGTTCTTGTTCATTTCTTTTTGTCTCCGGAGTAGGAACATCCATCATTTGTTTATATGTCTCTTCTCTTTGCACATTTTATTCTTCAGAGGCATTTTCTTGTTAGAATCAAGGCAGACAACTGAGAGGGGGGGAGTGAATCAATTGTCCCAAAACTTCCTCTTATTAATTACTTAAATCCTTGTAATTTAGCAGCATAATCATAAATTAATCATGGAAACATAATGCAATCATTCAAGAGTAAAAACACATTAACACATATGACACCAAGATTTTGACGTGGAAAACCTAGTTAAGGGAAAAACCACGATGTGACTAACTCGAGATTGTATTCTCTATTAGAAGAATAAAAGGAACAAAATGGCACATGCCAATTAGGGCTCACTATCCAAGCACACTGCTCACAAGAGGCCCACTGCCTACAGGAGACACACTGTCTATAGAATAATAAATATTACATACTTAAACTAAAGAATAGCATCTTCACCATGCTTGAGTCAGTTCCATTTAAGCCCAATACTTCTACTCTGCTTTTCACACTTCTCCTCTCTACCACACTCTCATCTCTACCAAGATACTTTTAAAATGAATTCACAACTCTTATTTATACAAGACATTGACTTTGGGATAATCATCCAAGTTAGCATACTTTGCAGAGCAAATACAAAACTAATTACAAGAGACTTCATCCGGATCATCACACTGTTGACCACATAGATTTGAGACTTCAATCTTCCTTGAGGAAGACGCCATGCATCGCAGAACATCTTCAAGATCATCTACAAGATGTGTAACTCATTCGGTCAACCAAACTTAGGAAGAACATCATCATCCAAAAGTAATTCTTCAATTATGAGCTCAATCTTTAATGCAGACCACCAACATGAACTAGACATAATCCAAAGACCTCCACAACATCCACACTACTTCTACTTACTAAAATCATTCTCTCCTTCATCCAGAACCTCAAGAACATAGTCTGTCATCACTGTCATATTGGAATAGATGCTTGCGTACCTCCAGACCATGAACCAATTGAGTTGTCAATTCACATTGACTTCCTAAACACTCCACCAAATCCGCAGAATAAGATATTGCATTTTCAGATCTCACCGGACCTGTCTATATCACTTTGTCACCTCTAAACATCTACCAAAACTAGTTTTGTTCAAGTGGCTATAACTTCTTCAGATCTTCATGCGAACCTTTCAAATCTTCATCTTAAGACACATATCTACAAACCCTTTGAAGCGTATCCTCTGATCTTCATCTCAGTTGGGATCTTTACCTTACTGTCTTCACTATTCTTCTCTATTCCTGATAGGACTAATTTTCTCAATATCCTCAGCATACAACTCATCCAATCCTTGACATCAATGTAACAGGAGTATGTTGACATCAATGACAACACCAGTTAGGCCCATACTTGCAACAATCTCCCCCTTTGTCATTGATGGAAACATATGATGTGAAAAACTCTTTTAACCATCAAGACAAGAATTTCTCCTTACTGGCTGTCATAGCTCCCCCTATCAACAACAACCATTCACATGTCTTCTCGTCCTTTACTACTCCCCCTTTGTTCAACAATCACTTTTTTGTTTTTCACATGTCTTCTCTCCCCCTTTGATATCAATGGCAAAGGGCACATACTTGCATCAATACCAACTGCTCCCCCTGAGTAGCAGCTTCCCATCATCAATCTGGACCACAAGATATGACTATGAGATCCACCGGACTGAAGCACATCAGTGCACCTTAATTCAGAACCAGAGGGGTAATAGCCCCTAACTTCTCCCTGAGATACTAAAAAGAGTCCTTAGGTAGAGGTTTGATCAAGATGTCTGCAATCTGATCCTTGGAGGGCACAAACTCCAATTTGACTTCATTTTTGTTCACCTACTCTCTCAGAAAATAAAACTTGATGGATATATTTTTTTCTTTGAATGTAACACTGGATTATTTGAAATGTTTATTGCATTTGAGTTGTCACAAAAGATTGTGATAGGTTCCTCATACTCCACTCTAATGTCCCTTAGCATTTGCTTCATCCACAATACTTGAGTGCAACTACCTACTGCTGCAATATATTCTGCTTCTGTAGTGGATAGAGATATTTCCTCTTGTTTCTTGCTCAGCCAAGAAACCAATCTTTTCCCTAAAAAGAATGCTCCACCACTGGTACTCTTCCGGTCATCCATATCTCCTATCCAATCCGCATCTGTATATGCATGAAGTGAGAAATCATGATCTCTAGGATACCATAAACCATACTCAACTGTCCCTTTTAGATATCTGAGAATCCTCTTGATTGCCATGACATGAGATTCTCTAGGATCAACTTGGAATCTAGCAATAAGACCAACAACATTCATAATGTCAAGTCTAGTTTGAGTAAGATACAATAGTCCTCCAATCATTGACCTGTACTTTTTCTGATCATCCTTAGGAGAGTCATCATCTTTGCTCAATTTACATCCAGTTTCCATGGGAGTATTCATTGGTTTTGAGTCTTCCATCCCAAATTTCTTTAACAATTCTTTCACATATTTGGTCTGAGATATGAAGATTCCTTTCTTTGTTTGGGTGATTTGCAGACCCAAGAAGAAATTTGTTTCCCCAAACATAGACATCTCAAATTCACTTTTCATTTGATTTGCAAAAGTCTTGCACATACTATCTCTTCCTCCAAAAGTGATACCATCAACAAATACTTCAACAATCAAGTTATTTTCATGTTCAATTTTGAAGTACAAATTACTATCAGCAATACCTTTGTTTACCAATCTTCAAAAGATGCTTATCTAGTCTTTCATACCAGGCTCTTGGGACTTATTTGAGTCCATACAGTGCTTTCTTCAACTTGCAGACCATATCACCATGATCAAAAAATTGAAATCCATCTGGTTGCTCAATGTATACTTCTTCCAAGTCACCATTCAAGAAGGCAGACCTGACATCCATCTAATATACTTTGAAGTCCTTGAAGGTAGCAAAGGCAAGAAATAATTTGACTGCTTCAATTCTTGCCACCAGAGCAAAAGTTTCTTCAAAATCAACTCCTACTTGAGAGTAACCCTTGTAGACTAATCTGGCTTTGTTTCTGACTACTTCACCATCTTCATTCAGTTTATTCTGGAAGACCCATTTGGTTCCAATCACATTCTTGTTTCTAGGTCTAGGAACAAGATCCCAAGTGTGATTTTTCTCAATTTGCATTAGCTCTTCCTCCATTGCTTTAGTCCAACTTTCATCATTGCATGCTTCATTTACTGACTTTGGTTCAATCTTTGAAATCAGACAATATTCTTCTGAGTCTTGAGCAATCTTTCTTCTTGTTGAACACCTTTTCTTTTATCACCTATGATCTAATCTTCAGAGTGATTTAGTCTTACATAACTGGGAATTTTGGGAGTTTCTTGCACTTCTATTTCTTGAACAGGTTCATTCAAACTTATCTCTTTTTCCTGATTCTCTGGATCAGTCTGGATCTAAATTTCAGAAAGGGCTTAGACCAAAACATCATTTTGATCATCTTCATCATATTCATAAAACCTTGAGAGTTTTTCAACACCTTCATCAACCTTCACATTTGTACTTTCTACAATCTTTCTCAATCTCTTGTTATAACACCGATATGCTTTGCTTTGAGTAGAATAACCCAAGAATATTCCTTCATCACTTCTAGCATCAAATTTTCCAAGGTCTTCATCTCTTTTAATATAAAATTTACTACCAAAGACTCTAAAATACTTCACAGTGGGAGAGATGCCAAACTAGAGTTCATAAGGGGTCTTACCAGTATTGCTTCTGATTTGTACTCGATTAAAAGTATAGACAGTAGTGCTTACAACTTATCTCCAGTAGATCTGAGGAACATTTGCTTCCATCATCATGGTTCTAGATGCTTCCTGGATGGTCCAGTTCTTTCTTTCCACTACTCCATTCTGCTGTGGAGTCCTTGGAGCAGACAACTATCTTTTTATCCCATGTTTCTCACAGAATTCTATGAACTCATCGGATGTGAATTCTCCACCTCTATCTGACCTCAGACATTTTATGTTTAATCTAGTTTCATTCTCTACCATAGCTTTGAATATTTTGAATTTCTCAAGAGCCTCAAATTTCTCTTTCAAAAAAGTCACCCACATCATCTGGGAGTGGTCATCAATTAATAACATGAAGTATCTACCACCTTGCAAACTCTTGATTCTTGCTGGACCACATATTCTTTGCACAAGCTATTAATAGGTTTCACTAGTCTTGGAAGATCTATTACAGCCTGAGTGTTTCTTATCTTGATGATATTATCAAAATTCACATTACACATTCTCCTATGCCACAACCAACTCTGATCAATTTGAACAAATAAACAACTTTTACCAGTACCAACCAAGTGGAAGATATTACCTTTTGTTGTAGTACCGGATGCAATCTATGTTCTAGAACTTTTAAAGATCTTACTTTTTCCATTCTTGAATCAGAGATCATAGCCTTTGTCCACCAACTGTCCAACACTAAGAAGATTGTGCTTCAAACCTTCAACATACAGTACATTATTGGTTTTGTTCTTTCCATCAAAAGAAATAGTTCCTCTACCTCTGATCTTGCCAGCAGAATTATCACCAAATTTTACAACTCCACCTTCATATCTTTCCAAATCTATAAACTTAATTTTGTCACCTTTCATATGGTGGGAGCACCCACTATCAATGACCCAATCATCCTTTTCTTCAACTTGGGCAACCAGAGCTCTTTCTACCAATTTATGATTGATAGATTCAGAGGGTATTGGATCTTCTTCCTTGATGGCAATAAACACCCAGTCACTTCTGGATTTGTTTCCTGTCTCTGATTCATCATTTGTTACTCCTTCATCATCATCTTCATGAACATAGTAACACTTCTTTTGAAATCTTGATCTATTAGGGTTTGGTCTAGAAAATCTTTCCGAACACCTTGAGGCAAAACGACCAATCTTATTGTAGTTAAAACATTTGAAAGGCAATTTCCTTCATACTTACCAAATCCTCTTGGCAGTCTTTTTGCAATGAGAGCCTCAAGTTGTTCATCTTCTAATTCATCCTCTTCCAGATCCTTTCTTGCTTTCTCATACTAGGAAGGTTTTCTTGAGGTACTTTCTCCTGGATCATATCTTTGTTTGCTTTTGTAGAGGCACTAGCTTTGAATGCTGATTCAGTTTTGGGAAGTGCATCACCAAACTCAGCTAACTCGAATGCAGATATCTTACCAACCAATTGATCCCTTGTGATAGTTGTTAAGGATCTGATTTCCTCAATAGCAGCAACTTTGTGTTTATAGGCAGGAGGTAAGGATCTGAGAACCTTAGCAACAATTTCATCTTCATCTAGAACTCCACTAGCACATCTGATGCCACAAACAAGCTCATTTACTTTTGTCATGTAAGAAGTGATATTCTCATCTTCACTCATCTTCAGGTTTTCAAATTTTCCTTTCAGACTCTATAGCTTGGCACATTTAACATACTTGTCTCCTTCATGCAAAAGTTCCAGTTTTTCCCAAATCTCATATGCAGTTTTTAGATCTATAACATTTGTCAACTCTGAATCAGATAAGGCAGTTAGTAGAGCTTCTTTAGCCTGAAGATTGTTTTCGGCATCTCTAATTTCATCTACAGTCCTTGGACCATTCTGTGGAGGAACATACTTCTTTGAAGCCATGATCCAATATTGCATTCCCATACATTTCAAGTGACATTCCATGCAGCATTTCCAAAGAGTGAAGTTGGTTCCATCAAACCTCGAGCTATCCTTCTTATAGGAAGACATCCTGGATCTCCTCAAGTCGTTAAGCTCTTTTAGAGGAACTTAGCTCTGATACCAATTGTTAGAATCAAGGCAGACAACTGACAGGGGGGGTGAATCAGTTGTCCCACAACTTCCTCTTATTAATTACTTAAATCCTTTTTGTAATTTAGAAACATAATCATAAATTAATCATGGAAACATAATGCAATCATTCAAAAGTAAAAACACATTAACACATATGACACCAAGATTTTGATGTGGAAACCTGGTTAAGGGAAAAACCATGGGGTGACTAACCCAAGATTGTATTCTCTATTAGAAGAGTAAAAGGAACGAGATGGCACATGCCAATTAGGGCTCACTACATGAGCACACTGCTCACAAGAGGCCCATTGCCTATAGGAGACACACTATCTACAGAATAATAAATATTACATACTTGAACTAAAGAATAGCATCTTCACCATGCTTGAGTCAGTTCCATTTAAGCCTAATACTTTTGCTCTGCTTTTCACACTTCTCCTCTCTACCACACTCTCATATCCACCAAGATACTTTTAAAATGAATTCAGAACTCTTATTTATACAAGACATTGACTTTGGGATAATCATCCAAGTCGGCATACTTTACAAATAAAATACAAAACTAATTACAAGAGACTTCATCCGGATCATCACACTATCGGCCACATAGATCTGGGACTTCCTTAAGGAACACACCATGCATCATAGAACATCTTCAAGATCATCCGCAAGATGTGTAACTCATCCAGTCAGCCAAACTTAGGAAGAACATCATCATCCGGAAGTAATTCTTTAATTATGAGCTCAATCTTTAATGCAGACCACCAACACGAACTGGACACAATCCAAAGACCTCCACAAGCTTTCCTGAATCACCAATAACATCCACACTACTTCTGCTTACTGATATCATTCTCTCCTTCATCTGGAACCTCAAGAACATAGTCTGTCATCACTGCCATATTGGAATAGATGCTTGCGGACCTCCAGACCACGAACCAATTGAGTTGTCAATTCACATTGACTTCCTAAACACTCCACCAAATCTGTAGAACAAGATATTGCATTTCTGGATCTCACCGGACCTGTCTGTGTCACTCTGTCACCTCTGAACATCTACTAGAACTGGTTTTGCTCAAGTGGCCATAACTTCTTTGGATCTTCATGTGGACCTTTCAAATCTTTACTGGATCATCTTAAAACACATATCTATAAACCCTTTGAAGCGTATCCTCTGATCTTAATCTCAACTAAGATATTTACCTTACTATCTTCACTGTCCTTCTCTGTTCCTGATAGGACTAATTTTCTCAATATCCTTAGCATACAACTCATCCAATCCTTGACATCAATGCAATAGGAGTATGTTGACATCAATGACAACACCGCTTAGGCCCATACTTGCAACAATGTCTTGTATGGAGTTGAGATGGCTGTTTCTCTCAAAAGGTGCACCTATTAGGAAACCGCTACCATCACAGATAAGGACCAACAGGAGGTGGTTAAGCCATGTCACGAATCCCAAAAGGGGACGCTGACTTTTTTGCCAACAATCCCCCCCTCAGCATTACCTGAGGGGATTCAAACCCATGACCTAACTCTAATACCACTTGTAGGGAGTTGAGCTGGTCATTTCTGCCAAAAGGTACATGTTGTGCCTTGCACACACGCCCCATACTAAACATGGGGACCCTCCCTTCCTTTGTTTTGGCTAGTGAATTGTTTGGTTTTCTGATCTCTCTCTCTCTCTCAAAGTGGTTGAATGGTCTGAAGTATTTATGCCTTAGATAGGAAGGTTGCATTCAAAATCACTTCGAACTTGCTAGGGTGGGTTGTTTTTTTTTCCCTCTAAGGTCCTTGATTTAGTATTTTGTGCTAAAACTGGCCTCAACCGACCTTTGCGCTGATTTTCAGTCTGTCGGACCTAGCACTAAAATCCCCTTTGACTGACTGATGTGTCAAAACCTTGTCGCTCTGACCTTCTGCGCTAAAATTCGTTCCAACTGACCTTGCACTAAAAACTTCAACCACCGACTTCGTCAGATCCCCAAAAGAACCCCGCAGGGCAGATGAGTTCAAAAATCCCGCCAAGCAGGGCAAGTCGAACCTCTTGGGTTTGCACTGAATTTTCCCTTGACTGACTTGTAAACCATCGGAGGTCGGAGACCTCCAGTTTCTCTGCCAAGTTGGACCAACTGCAAATCCACACTGACAGTCCGTACTCCCGAGTGATTAATGACGGAAAGGTATGGTTTAAATAGGGAATTAAGTGGATTTTAACTCATTTTTAATTGCATTTTCAATTGCGCATCTCGAGCTCTGATCTTCCCTGCCGACATCGCTCGAGCTCGAACCCACGACCTCCCCGACAAGTTTGAATCTGCGCCGCCATTTACAGGTAGGGTTCTAACCCTCTTTATTTCAAGTTTTCTTAGGGTTTTTTCGAGCAAGTCAAAGGGGGCCGTTAGGGTTTTGTATTTGAATAGTGATTGTTGAAACATGATAATTCTAGGTTAGGGTTTGGTGAATTTGTCACTTCAATCTTTCAAAAACCCTAAACTATGATTCAGGTAAAAACCACAGACTAGAGGACCTTAGGCAAATTTAGACTTTCTGGGTTTAAGCCCTACAAACCCCGCACACCAAGTCGGTGCTAAATCGATCCCCAATCGACCTTTAACACTAAAGCCATCAGATCTGGTTCGACACCCTAGGATTTAGCACCAACAGCCCAGCACCCAATTGTGCTAAAAATAACTTCATCCGACCCTCGTGACTAATATGTCATTTTCAATCAGGTCAGATGGTTTCAAAATTTTCACAGCTCAGAAAACCTTTTTGCGCTGAAACCTCCTCCGTCTAACCTTACGCTAAAATACCTTGTATTCGACCTAGTCGGATGATGTCCATTTCCCCGCGAAGTCGGTGCTGCTCGAAAACCCTACCGGGAGGACTCATCAAACTGTTTGCGCTACAATCTCCTCCGTCCGACCATGCGCTAAAATGCCTTGTATCTGACCTGGTCAGACCTCGTCAAAACCTGTGCAGGTCAGACCTACCTAATTTCCATGCAGAAGAAGCCATGTTGTATCAGCAATTGTTTTTGCACCAGATTGTCCACCGACTGACTTGTAAACCATTGGAGGTCAGAGACCTCCAAATCTCACGCAAGTCGGACACCCCTGAAAATAGCACAAATTCTGGGATGCACAGAACAGACCCTAATCCAAGGTCGGACCTTCCTTATTTTCCCACCAAGGTCGGACAACTTCAATTTTAGCGCTTTTCTTGTTCAAGGTCGGACAACCTCTGAATTAGCGCAAAACCCTCTAAATGGTCGAATTTGTTGAAGTTTCTTTAGAGAAGGTTGTTTTAAGTGATGCAATTAATGTTGTGATGCTGTGATAATGATGTTTTAGGTGAAATTCTTCGCAACATTGGATATCTGCTTGCATGCAATGCCTTTTCATGTTAACTCAGTTTTCCTTCGATGCATGCTTATAATAATGTGATAGATTTATGATTGGTTTTAGGGAGCTGACTTGGTATCAAGCTTATAAGGTCTAGTTTTGCAGATTAGATGACTGCACGGGCTCAAGCTATGAGGTACGAGTTCAAGGGGATACCTCCAGAGACTAAAATCCACTCTGGGTGGAGCAATGTGGGAGACACCGATCTAGGTCATATAGACCTAGATGATTTCAGACTCAGAATCTTCAGACCAACTCCAACTCCCCGGACCAAGAGACTAAAGGATAGTGGGCTTCGACAAGCAGCTACCTTCCCAACCTCAGTGCAATGCACATAATTGATGGCAAGTTGTGCAGACAGATATGATGTTATATCCAGACAAATACAGACAGCTAATGGAGAAGTCCTAGCTGATTTGACCCCTCCCGCTTTGGCAGAGATGCTGGATATCCCATGGCATAAGACCATGACCATGCCCGACAGACAAGCATCCAAGGAAGCATATAATAAGGATGTGGAAGGATGCCAGAAACATATAAATGACCATTGGGTCAAGAGCAAGAAATCCGCTCTCATCAAACTCCCCATAGTATTATACAGAAGTGATTTCCACGATGAAATTGGGGACATCATAACTTTCTTGAGCAGAGTATATGGGTTGCCAGCTGCTTCCACCTTTGAAGATTGGATGTTTGTTATAATCTCGGAAGTACTAAAGGGAACCAAGTTCCATTGGTCATGAATCATTAGCGACAATATACATGAAGCTTTCAGCAACTTCAATGAGAAGAAGTATTTCAGATGGACATCCTATGTCGTTTATGCATTGGCGAGAATGAATCATTACGACGGATTGTCCAAGATCGGAGAAATTGGAAACGATGAAAAGACTCAGGTCAAGGTATATGAAGGCTATCCTCAGTTGACTTCATCCCAATCCTTGATACACTTCAAGCGGGTCAACGATGCATTTACTATGTATATAGCAAGGAAGTTGCAAGGTAATACAGCCTTAAGGATTTCTGCCGAGGCCATGAACGAAGTAATCCAATATGGCCAGTGGTATATCTAGTTTGAAAAGTTTACATATATCAGAGTACAAGGCTTCACTGGAATGGCATATAGGTTGCCAAGATACCTCGATGATAAGACAGTGCTCCTAGAACTATCTAGGCAACTAATACCATGCGCAGAAAAGCTCAAGCACCTACACAGAACAAATGTCCAGTTCCCCATCAAGTTTGGCAAAGGACTCTACATGTGCCCCTCCCTCGCCTCAGCTGAATATTTGCATAAAGAGCTCTAGCTCCTAAACTTACACTATTACAATGCCAGGACTCACTTTGACCCGAATTAAGTGATGGAGAAGTTTGTGAGCAAGAAGCTATTTCACAAGGACCATATTGAAGATTTCTGGGCCAGCTGCCCTGATGACTATGAGGTCATGAAAAGGGCGCACTCAAGGTTGTCCTTGGATTTCATTAAGAAATTTCATATAATGGCAGTACCAGACCAATTGCAGGATAATGAAAATGTCATGGTCAGAGGACCATGGGAGGCACAATACCACCTACCCATTCCATTACCCAATTGAGCGAACGCTGAAGAAAGCTCCTTGGATGTGATCATGAAGGAGCCAATTAGATTAAGTAAAGCCTGGGTCAGAGCGCAATTGGGTGTCCTAAGGGGGCAAGGAGTCCAATTGACCTATACGGTAGTTGAATCAGATAAAGACTCCAGCGGAGAGGAAGATGAGCCCGTACTAGTGATAGATGATACGGAGCCAGCCAAGGAGAAGGATTCAGACATTGAGGAACATGCCCCTTTGGCAACAAGGGCAGGAAAAGTGAGGAAGCCTCCTGTAAGATCTCCCCGAAAGAAAGATCCACCCCCTAGGGCCAGAGCTTCTAAGAGGAAAGACATGCCAGGTAGTGCTGGGGAGGCCTCCAAGGCCAAGAAGGTAAAAACAAAAACAGCAAGCAAGGAGGGTGTTGCCACCAAAGATGATTCAATTCCTTCAATCACCCAACCCCCCATGCCGGATACAGGAACTACTGTCTTGACTTCCACCTTTTTTACCTCTATTTCCCCTCCTTCCTCCGTTTCATCTACTTCTCCCACCACCTCAGCTATCATAGTGTAGGAATCATCTCCTTCCGCTTCTCCTACCTCTGGCATTACTACCACTTCCTGCTCGCTGGCAATCTCCTCAGGTGATCTCAGCAGCCCTGTTTCTCCCACTCTTGCCATTACATATCCTTCTTCTATGTCTACCCTTTCTTCTCCCTTACCATTGCCTCCCGTCTCAACCATCTTATCGCCCCCACTTTCGTTACCCTCGTTGGCCTTTTCTTCACCCTTTACCATTTCCTCTTCCTTATCACCAGCCTTAGCTAATTTGACCCAAATTAGTACACCTTCCCTCACAATTTCTTTTGCTGTTCCCATTTCACAAATGCCTGCAGGATCATTAGAAGTACCTTTGTTGACGGGTAGTGAGAAGGTTTGCACGGAGTTGGAGTTGCAGAAGCAGGTAGTAAAGACTGAAAAGAATGAGGAAGTAGTGACCGGTGTGGATGATAAAAGTCTCCTCGACACATCAGATGGTGTAGAAATAATTTATATATCTGATAGTCCCCTGAGCAAGGATCCAATAGAAGAAGTTTTGAAGATTGCGCGGGAGAATGTGATTGAAAGCCTGAGTGAATTGGCTCAAGGAGAAAAGGAGAATAGTCCTGAGCCAGAACAAGAGCCTTCTAAAGAATTGGCTGTATCAAATAAGGATGGAGCCACTGAGTTGAACAAATCTTCCACTCCCGAATGGCTGCAAGGTAGGATGGTGTACCGGGAACCCTAGATTGAAGTGATGAGAATTGATTTAAGCACCATCCTATCGCAAGCTCAAAAGCCTCAGAAACAGAAAAAGGCAAAGGTGCAATCAAGGATCTACCAAAGCGAATCAGGCTCAAGGATCGTGGAGGTAGCTGTCCCTCCGGCTGACGTAGCAATAGATCAGGTTAGGGCGGAAGATTATATGATATCTACAATTGACTTAGGCCCAACCACCCGTGCTCAAAGGGTGGATGATTTCAAGGGATTGGTTACGTCAATTTTGAAGCAGTTGGATAAGGATGAAATGTCCAAGAAGGAATTAAAGCACCAAAATGAGGAGCTCAAAGCATGCCTTCAATTTCTGGTAAAGCCAGTAGATGCAGGAGGTGATATAAGGACCGTGCCTACTTTCCTATCTACCGATGAAATGGCAAAGTTGAGCGAGGTAAGATCAAAGTCCTAGGGCATTGAGAATTGGTTGATGAGTGTTTTTGAGGCAGGATGTGATGCCATAAGTGCCTCTGCTCAAGCCCACCAACGAACGGTGGATTTACATAAAAAATGGAAGGATTTGCGTGATGAATGTGACTCTTTCGACGAATATTACTCTCACATGTATCCGCGAATCAAGGGTATCCGAGAGTTGCCAGCTCAAACATTGGTTACTGAAAATATTTTAATGGGGGATAGGCTCCCAAAGGCTATTGAATGGTATCAGCAGTTACTTCTGAGGAAAGAAACCTTTGAACAGGTAAAGGAGGCATACAGGCCCACCGACGAAGAACTAAGATCTGTCATATACGATATCAGTGATGCTCTGAGGAGCTGTAGGGAGGAATCTTTTGATGATTATGCTCCTTTTGAAGCTGAGAAATGCAAAGGTAAGCTGCATATTATATTATTTGAAGACACTGCATTAAGCACGGAAGAACGGCTGGATAAAGCAAGTGACCTCAGAGCAGAATTCAAGGCATTCCACAGGGCAGAGGCAGATTTTGAGAGGATATACACCAGGTTCAGTCGGGAGCTGGAAGTATTTGATTACAGAGTACATCATTTGAAAGATCTGGACCCATCTGACATCAATCCGGTACTTGAAGCATGGTTGACCTATTGGAATAGACTGGCCAGCGGGGATAGCATTGATCTGGATAAAGAGTCTTAATATTATTTGAATATTTTATTGTTTCAATCCCGTCACTGTTGTGAACTTGATGTATCTGGATGACATGTGACTCATTTTTGTCTTCTTCTCACTTCCAAAATGAGCCTTTTCACTAGTGTATTGACTTGGCTAGTCAAAATGACTAGATTTAATGTATCTGGGGCTGTTTTTTCGTCTTCTTCATAAAAGACAAAATGTAATCCAGGAATTAATGTGGGTCATTCTTGATGTAATCTGGACTGTTGGTGTTGAGTTCATTTGAAGAGCTAGGGTATGCTGCTTTCTATATAAAGGGCTACCATTTCCACTTTTGTAAGAGAGATTTTGATGCCAAATTGTTGACTCTGTGCCATTTGAATTAATACAAAGCAAGTTTTTGCGGTATTTCTAAGAATTTGTCTCTTGTGTTGATTCATTGTGGTTTTCATGGTTTGCTTCTTGCTCTCCCATAGTTAGATTAGTTGTGCTTTTATGATGTTAATGGTTTGCTGCAGTATTTGATGAATGTTCCATGTCCATACTTTTAGTTGTTTGCTGATGGTAAATAACTGTGTAAAGTTAGTCTGGGCTTATGATTTGTGCTGAAGTTCAACTTCATTTTATGAGTTAAGTTGCACCATTTATTGGGTATTTAACAAATGAATGTGGTCTGAAAACCTTTCGACTTCCATTGAAGATAGCACCATTTTCTGCAGCACTGTAACACCCATTTCAGTTTGGTAACTCAGAGAACTGGTTTAAAAGTCTAGAATATTTATCTACTGAAGATAACCCTTCCATTGTGAATGTCACTTAGGACTCCTTCTAAAACCCTAAATCTTTTGCATTTTCTTTAAACCCACTGTTTAGTTGTTAGAATAGAAAGTTTCAGCAGCATCTTACCTTGTCTATTAGCTAAAAATCATAATAGGGTTTATGTGTATTTGCTGCCCCAAACCTGAACATTTGCAAATTGCATGTAAGGCCCCTTTGTAGGTACAACTAAAACATAACCACTGAGAAATTCCAAGCAAGCTAAGACCTAGCTGTATTATCCTTGGAGTAGACCTACCTAGGGTAAGATACTTTTCAAGAGAGGTGTGAAACCAGCAATCACACCTGCGTTGCTGCGTGTTAAAACCACCATCAATAGAATTGGCGCTAGAAGGAGGGCTGCCAAAAATCAGCAAGTTTGGGGACTAGATAGAGACACACTAGATCCAGCTCAGTTGGAGAAGAACTGCTATCTCTGATAGAATTTAGAAGAACAAGAAGGGATTAAGGAATACCCAGGGCTCCTCGAGCTCGGTTAGCCCCCAGAAATACTACTACAGCTCCCATTAATCCCCCTATCATGGCTTACTTTGTAGGAAATAACCAGTCCCCTCTGCTGTTCAATGACTACCATGACATACCCAAAAACCCAGACAAGTTCTGCTCAATGTTCAGGGTACATGACCCAGATAGGACCGCGGACGAACACATTAAGATCTTTGAAGCTAATATGTTCATGTTACAAGTACAACATGAAGATGTAATATGCCGACTGTTCCCCTATTCTTTGCAGGATGAAGCTTACTACTAGTTTGCCAATCTCCCGGCAGCATCTATAAATTCTTGGCCAAATCTGAAGACGACTTTTCTGAATAGGTTCCGTATGCCCACCACCCCATCTGATCTTTACCGTTCTTTTGTGGAGATTCAACGAGAGGAGGGTGATATGATCAGTACCTTCAATAACAGATTCTAGAAAGCCTACAGTCGTCTGCAAGCCCCCTATGCTATAGATCAAGCTGCCACTCTACCTATTTACTATGCTGCCCTAGATAAACTCACCTCCATGTTTGTAAGGAGGGCCAACCCAGTACCAACCAGTTTAACCATAGCATATTCTGCTGCTATCGAAGTACCCAGCTTGGACAAATAGCCTCTGGTCCACTGAATCATATAGGTCCTGTGGCCATGCCGAATCAAATTCCCATGATAAATCATGCATTGGCCAATCGAACCCCTGTAATGAACCCAGTCCCGAACCCAGCTGCCATGCAAGCTTTAGTAATCCACCCAGGCAACCCAGTAGCTAAAATGCCTCCAGCACAAATGCCTTTCCTGCAGTCCTCAGAAGCAGCCAAGACCAAAGAAGACAGAGATGATATCAAAGAACTGGTTGAACAGATGAAAAAGCTCACTACTGAAGTCACTCACCTCAAAAACTAGAATGCTTATTTACAACAGAGAGGACAGAATCAGCAACATTTCTAGAACCAACAGCACTCACAGAATCAAGGCCCGAACCAGTTTCCAAATCAAAATCAGTATCAAAATCAGAGCTTTCAGCAGCAGTCAAATCGATCCTGGAATACTAGGCCTAACAATGGGGGAGTGCCTTCACCTTTGGAGAATCATAATAGCGACACCAGGCCCCCAGGTCGCGTAATGCTAGCTGAAGCCGCCTTATCTACTTGGTGCAGATCGCACAACACCAATGCCCATTTTGAGTTGGATTGCCCAGAATTCCAGATTGCTTCCAGTATCTTTCAAATGGAAATTCAGAACGCTAAAAATCAAGAGACTCCACCAACCGGGTATGAGATTGTCCCCTCTCAAAGGTATGATGCTGCTCTCGTTCTTGATAGTTATACGTTTCCATTTCAGGATGACAACCAGCCTGAAGAAGAAGAGTCTGAGGAAGTCAATTCATATTAGCAGTACAACAAGACTCCTTACAACCTGAGGAGTAGCAAGCCAAAAGGCCCTTTCACCACTTCCATTCCCCCAAATAGTTATCAAGTCCCACCCGATCCTCAGGCTACCAATAATCCTGAACCCCCGAAAGCCCCTCTCCAAGCCATACATCATGGTACCATTGCTAATGCAGAAAGATTCCAGCGTGCCGATATGGTGAAAATAGGCCAGTATGTGGCTGATGAGCTTAAGAAGATAAAGGTCAGCCTTTCTGTGTATGAGTTGTTTAAGATACCTGAGGTTAGAACATCTTTCTTTCAGGACATAGGCACTGGAACCAAGACTGACCATCCGCCAAGAGAAAACATCGCCAAGGATAACATTGATAAAGGGAAAGAAAGAATACATGTAACCGACGTGGAACAAAAAATGACTCTGTATAAAGATAGGAGAGAAAGTCCACCTTTCCTTTTAACACTCAGGATTTTCAACAAAAACCTTCATAATTGTTTAGTAGATTCTGGTGCTTCCACAAACATAATGCCATTGTCCGTCTGCAAAGTGCTTGGACTCACTCCAGCCAAGTCCAATAGAAAAGTGACGCAGTTAGATAAAACCAAGGTGAATGTGGTGGGTGAATTGAACCGGATATACATGCAATTGGCTTCTGATCCTAGGGTGTAGCAGTATATCGATATTCAAGTGGTGGATATTCCAGATCAATAAGGTATGCTTTTAAGTAGAGACTGGTCCAGGACTTTGAATGGGTACATGGCAACAGATTTCTCTCATATGTGGCTGCCATGGAAGGGATTAGCTAATCAAATCCATATCGAAAGAGAACTCAAGATGAAGCACATGATCACAGAATTTAATCAGCCCAACAAAAATTTGTTTTCAGAGGTTGATTTGGGCGTCTACCTTCCCCACATCAATCCGCCAGAAGAAATCCTTATGCTGAGTTGCTTAAGACCTCCTAGGCCTCTGATAGAAAGACTGGAAGGTACAGCGGCATACGTTCAATCCGATGATGGAGAATCTTCAGAGGAGGACGAGCTCAGAGTTTTCGAAGGGTTTCGTAGTTTTGTATCCAGATTTGTGCAAGATCAAACTGCTGTTGGGAGGCAGGTTCAAATGGAGGAATTATTATTGCCCAACTGGTGTCGCATACATGATACATCTCATTCTGAATTTACCTGCCAACTATGTTAAGAGGCAATTAAACAAGTGCAAAAGCAACTAAAGATTCCCTTAATTCCAAAGGATGGACCGATTGTTGAAAAGAAGGAAGAGTCTGAACCCCTGCTTGAGCAAGAGAAATCAGGGAAGGAAGAGAAGCCAGGGAGACAGAGGGAGGACAACAAGGATTTTCGCTTGTGGACCTTGAGATTTGACGGTTCAAGGTGTAGGCAAGGGTCTGGTGCAGGAGTCGAGCTAATTCGTCCTACTAGGAGTTCATTTCTGACATCACAAAGACTGCAATTTCCATGTACAAACAACATCGCTGAATATGAAGCGTTGGTGCAAGGATTGCTGCTAGCACTACAGAAAAGGGTCAGAATTGTCTAGGTGTTTGGTGATTCTGAGTTAGTGGTGAAACAAGTGAGAAAACAGTACTCGTGTAATGACAAGAGGTTGAATCAGTACAGAAATAGGGTTTGGGATTTGATTGAATGCTTTGACGGTTTTAACATCCAAGTCATTCCCAGAAGGCAAAATCATGTTGCAAACGCTTTGGCCCAGACAACGAGCACATTGGAAACCACTTCCATGGCAGGATTGAAAAAGTTTTCTGTCAAGTTTGTGGCCACCCCATCTGTGCCCGATAACGTTACCAATTTCCAAGTTTTTGAGGATGACCAACACATACTCAATTTCCTTTCTTCATCAGACGTGTTCACTGCTCAGATAATAGATGAGGAAGAGGTGGAGCCTGCTGAAATCGATTTGGAAGGAGTACTGAATCTAAAAACAAATACAATCCCTAGAGGAATGGTAGAATTGGAAAGACTGTTTGACGCAGATAATCTAGGAACTCAGAAGAAAGAAGGAGGATCTCCAGGGGGAAAGTGTGACCCATTTAACTTGGGGACGGAAGCAGATGTGAAGAACGTGTTTATTGGAAAAGCCAGTACAGAGGACGAAAGGGTTGGAATCATGCAAGCATTGAGCGATTATCATGAGGTAATAGCCTGGAGTTATGAAGATCTAAAAAATTATGACACCTTGATTATCACACACACAATCCCGCTGAAGCTAGGGGCGAAGCCTTTCAGGCAAAGGCAGAGGCCAGTTAATGCTCTTTTGGAGCCGCTAATTTTCAAAGAAGTTCAGAAGCTATTATCAGCTAAGATAATATTTCCAGTCAGACATTTTGCGTGGGTGGCAAACTTAGTTCCTGTCTGAAAGAAAAATGGGGAAATTAGGCTCTGCGTTGATTTCCGCAATTTGAACAGAGCCTCTGAAAAGGACAATTACCCGCTGCCGTCATTGGATGAAGTATTGCAAATTGTTAATGGATCTCAGATGATGTCATTTCTAGATGGATACTCTAGTTATAATCAGGTAATGGTGGAATATGAAGATAGATTAAAAACATCTTTCACCTGCAAATGGGGTATCTATGCGTACCGGTGAATGCCATTTGGTTTGATAAATGCTGGCGCAAATTTCCAGCGCGCAATGGATGTCACCTTCAAAGGATTAGTGGGAAAATGCATAATCATATACATGGATGACCTGACGGTGTTCTCAAAGAGGCGCGAAGACCATGTAGCAGATCTGAGGAAGGTGTTGCAGCGATGTAAGGATTACGGCATATCACTTAACCCCAAGAAGTGCATGTTTGGGGTGATTGAATGAAAGCTATTAGGGCATGTGATATCTGACCAAGGAATATCCATTGATCCAGATAGGATCCAAGAAATACTCAAGATTGCCCCTCTGGCCAGTAAAAAGGAACTTAAATCATATTTTGGTAAGATCAACTTTGTGCACAAGTTCATCACAGGATTTGCTGAGATAGTTCAACCTCTCAATGCCATGCTAAAAAAGGATGCTAAAATGGATTGGACCCCAGAAGCTAAGGCTGCCTTCACAGAAATTAAGCAAGCTATGTTAAATGCACCTGTCTTAGTCAGCCCCGATTATACGTTGCCATTTCACATATACTCATTTGCTTCAGAACATACTTGCGTAGCAATGTTGACACAAAAGAGGTCAGTTGACGATGAAAGGCCCATTGCTTTTATGAGTACTCCATTAAAAGATGTAGAACTGAGGTATCCAAATGTAGAAAAATAGGCGTATGCTCTGGTCAAAGCAGTCAAGAAATTTTGTCACTATATCTTGAGAAGTCAAGTTACTGCCATAGTCCCAGATGCAGCAATCAAAGCACTGCTGATGTAGAGTGAATTAGGAGAAAGAAGAGGGAAGTGGGTCACCATATTGTAGGAATTTGACATAGAGATTCAACCCATGAAATTGGTAAGAGGCCAAGCTTTGACTAAAATAATGGCGGAGGTAGGGCCCGACCTGGTTTCTCAGCAGTATCTATTAGAGGATGTTTCAAAGGACGAATGGTACAGAGATATAATATTTTGTTTGCTTAATCAACACTGTCCACTGCAACTAAATTCGATACAGAGAAGAGCTCTCAAGCTCAAAAGTAGCAGTTACATGATAAAAGGATCTGTCCTCTACAAGAAGAACCACGAGGGTGTTTATCTGAGGTGTTTGGACAAATCAGAAGTTGGTCAGGTGCTAGCCAGTTTTCACGAGAGGTTCAGGATAGGACATGGGTCAGCACATTCGATAGCTAATCAGGTTCTTCGGGCTGGGTATTACTGGCCAACGTTGTTTAAGGATGCGCATTCACATGTGAGAACCTGTCATATATGTCAAACCGCCACACATAGAGAACACCACGCAACCATGCCACTGCAACCGGTAGTGGAGGTACGACCATTTGCTCAATGGGGCCTTGACTTCATCGGTATGATCAATCCACCTTCTTCTATGGGCCACAGGTATATTCTGACCGCTACTGACTACTGTACTCACTGGTTTGAGGCAATAGCTTGTAAGCAATGCACCATGGAGGTAGTTATCGAATTTATTGAAAAGCATATTATCACTAATTTGGTTGTCCATTTGCTTTAGTTTGTGATAATGGCCCCGCCTTTTCATCATTGCGTTTCTCTAACTGGGCATTTGACTATGGGATCACTCTCAAATTCTCTTCCAACTACTATCCACAAGGAAATGGGGTAGCTGAATCAACAAACAAGAACCTGCTTGAAGTCATCAAGAGACTTTTGGACAAAAACCCCAGGGATTGGCACACTCAGCTCAAGTTCGCTTTATGGGCTAATAGAATCCGGCACAAAGCCGCCCTGAACACCTCCCTGTATCACCTGGTTTATGGGATTGAGCTTATCTTTCCCATTCATTTGAGAATCCCGGTACTTCAATTTATGCAAGAATACCTTGAAGCTGACAACCACTTGTCCTCACGATTGGCCCAGCTATCGCACCTTGAGGAAAAACGCGATGCAGCCTTAGAAAACTTTGCCAAACATCAGGACGTAGTAAAACGATGGTTCGACAAAAGAGCCAAAATTAAAGCTTTCCATATTTCCAATCTGGTCCTATACTGGGATAAAGCCCATGAGAAAAAGGGAGAACATGGTAAGTTTGACAAACTTTGGTTAGGTCCCTACCAGATCTATGAGATCTTGGGGGACAATACATATCGACTCATGAGCCTTATCAGTGAGGAGCTACCATTGCCTGTCAATGGCCAATTCCTGAAGCACTACTTTCAGGCCTAAGAGACATTTATGTCTCGTTCTAGTGTATATAGTTAGAGGTTTGTTTGCTCTGGTTAGTTTAGGCTGCTGCTAGTTTAGTTTGCTTTCCTGCTTTTATTGCCTTGTTTTTTTTTTTTTCTCAGGCCGGGCGTTTTGTTTCGTCCGGTTGTTCTTTTGCTTTCATTCGCTGCGTCTGCTTTGTCACGGGGTCCTTGTTTCTAATGTGGTGGCAGTTGTGTAGACCTGCAGATGCTTCCTTATTGGGCAAATAATCTACAGCCTTTCTTTGAGAAGCCAAAGTTCTGCTTAGGCCTTGCTGTGGGTTCCGCTGTTATACCAGGAAATATGATGTTTGTTCATTGGAAATGAGTCATTAGTTGGTGCACCTAAAGTATTTTCTAACCATATATCTCTCACACTTTAAATAACCCTGAAGTAGCTAAGTAAGTTTGGGTGATCTTGTGGGAGTGAAGAGTTTGGGTCCCCAATTTTACCACCAACACCAATTCTACAAATCCAGATGAGAGTGGCAGGCAGTACTAAGTACTACTAGTCTACTGGGTAAAAATAAAAAATGTTCTTCAACACCAGACCCACTACAAGGTGACAATATAAAGATTATCATTTGAATACTCTCACATGAAGACTGTTATCTAAAGATTATTAGCATCAGAAATCATCAAAGGCATTATCAAGAAAGAATATCATTGCAGAAGAATTGTTACTGGAAGAATCATCATTCACTTCTATCAAGACTCATCACGACTCAACATCAGAAGCATTCTCTTGGTGGTAAAATAATCCCAACTTCATAGCTTAGCACGAAGGATCTTTGATGAACTTAGTTGCCAAGGGATGGGAATGAATGCAATTGCACACACTCAGGTTTTCAGGGTATGGAAGGTTGCACTAGTTATCGGTCTCTGATTCTTTTGACAAGGCACCATGCTTTCTCGTCTAATGTGTGGGAAACACGAAGATTCTAGGCTCGAACCAACGTTTATCTTAGAAATGCTCCGGAGCATTCCCAGCAGAGTCGCCATTTGTTGTGCCTTGCACACACGCCCCATACTAAACATGGGGACCCTCCCTTCCTTTGTTTTGGCTAGTGAATTGTTTGGTTTTCTGAATGGTCTGAAGTATTTATGCCTTAGATAGGAAGGTTGCATTCAAAATCACTTCGAACTTGCTAGGGTGGGTTGTTTTTTTTTCCCTCTAAGGTCCTTGATTTAGTATTTTGTGCTAAAACTGGCCTCAACCAACCTTTGCGCCGATTTTCAGTCTATCGGACCTAGCGCTAAAATCCCCTTTGACCAACTGATGCATCAAAACCTTGTCGCTCCGACCTTCTGTGCTAAAATTTGTTCCAACTGACCTTGCGCTAAAAACTTCAACCACCGACTTGGTCGGATCCCCAAAAGAACCCCGCAGGGCAGATGAGTTCAAAAATCCCACCAAGCAGGGCAAGTTGAACCTCTTGGGTTCGCGCTAAATTTTCCCTCGACCGACTTGTAAACCATCAGAGGTCGGAGACCTCTAGTTTCTCCGCCAAGTCGGACCAACTGCAAATCCGCGCTGACAGTCCGTACTCCTGAGTGATTAATGACGGAATGGTGTGGTTTAAATAGGGAATTAAGTGGATTTTAACTCATTTTTAATTACATTTTTGACTGCGCATATCGAGCTCTGATCTTCCCTGCCGACATCGCCCGAGCTCGAACCCGCGACCTCCCCGACAAGTTTGAATATGCGCCGCCATTTGCAGGTAGGGTTCTAACCTTCTTTATTTCATGTTTTCTTAGGGTTTTTTCGGGCATGTCGAAGGGGGCCATTAGGGTTTTGTATTTGAATAGTGATTGCTGAAACACGATAATTCTAGGTTAGGGTTTGGTGAATTTGTCGCTTCAGTCTTTCAAAAACCCTAAACTAGGATTCAGGTAAAAACCACAGACTAGAGGACCTTAGGCAAATTTAGACTTTTTGGGTTTAAGCCCTACAAATCCTGTGCACCAAGTCGGTGCTAAATCGATCCCCAATCGAACTTCAACACCAAAGCCATCAGATCTGGTTCGACACCCCGCGATTTAGCGCCAACAGCCCAGCGCCCAATTGCATTAAAAACAACTTCATCCGACCCTCGCGACTAATATGTCATTTTCAATCAGGTCGGATGGGTTCAAAATTTTCGTAGCTTAAAAAACCTTTTTGCACTGAAACCTCCTCCATCCGACCTTGCGCTAAAATACCTTGTATCCGACCTAGTCGGATGATGTCCATTTCCCCGCGAAGTCAGTGCTGCTCGAAAACCCTACCGGGAGGACTCATCAAACTATTTGCTCTACAATCTCCTCCGTCCGACCATGCGCTAAAATGCCTTGTATCCAACCTGGTCGGACCCCATCGAAACCCGTGCAAGTCAGACCTACCTAATTTCCGTGCAAAAGAAGCCATGTTGTATCAGTAATTGTTTTTGCACCAGATTGTCCACCGACCAACTTGTAAACCATTGGAGGTCAAAGACCTCCAAATCTCACGCAAGTCAGACACCCCTAAAAATAGCGCAAATTCTGGGACGCACAGAACAGACCCTAATCCAAGGTCGGACCTTCCTTATTTACCCACCAAGGTCGGACAACTTCAATTTTAGCGCTTTTCTTGTTCAAGGTCGGACAACCTCCGAATTAGCGTAAAACCCTCTAAATGGTCGAATTTGTTGAAGTTTCTTTAGAGAAGGTTGTTTTAAGTGATGCAATTAATGTTGTGATGCTGTGATAATGATGTTTTAGGTGAAATTCTTCTCAACATTGGATATCTGCTTGCATGCAATGCCTTTTCATGTTAACTCAGTTTTCCTTCGATGCATGCTTATAATAATGTGATAGATTTATGATTGGTTTTAGGGAGCTGACTTGGTATCAAGCTTATAAGATCTGGTTTTGCAGATTAGATGACTGCACGGGCTCAAGCTATGAGGTACGAGTTCAAGGGGATACCTCCAGAGACTAAAATCCACTCTGGGTGGAGCAATGTGGGAGACACCGATCTAGGTCATATCGACCTAGATGATTTCAGACTCAGAATCTTCAGACCAACTCCAACTCCCCAGGCCAAGAGACTAAAGGATAGTGGGCTTGGACAAGTAGCTGCCTTCCCAACCTCAGTGCAATGCGTAGGATTGATGGCAAGTTGTGCAGACAGATATGATGTTATATCCAGACAAATACAGATAGCTAATGGAGAAGTCCTGGCTGATTTGACCCCTCCCGCTTCGGCAGAGATGCTGGATATCCCATGGCATAAGACCATGACCATGCTCGACAGACAAGCATCCAAGGAAGCATATAATAAGGATGTGGAAGGATGCTGGAAACATATAAACGATCATTGGGTCAAGAGCAAGAAATCCACTCTCGTCAAAATCCCCATAGTATTATACAGAAGTGATTTCCATGATGAAATTGGGGACATCATAACTTTCTTGAGCAGAGTATATGGGTTGCCAACTGCTTCCACCTTTGAAGATTGGATGTTTGTTATAATCTCGAAAGTACTAAAGGGAACCAAGTTCCATTGGTCGCAAATCATTAGCGACAATATACATGAAGCTTTCAGCAACTTCAATGAGAAGAAGTATTTCAGATGGACATCCTACATCGTTTATGCATTGGCGAGAATGAATCATTATGACGGATTGTCCAAGATCAGAGAAATTGGAAATGATGAAAAGACTTAGGTCAAGGTATATGAAGGCTATCCTTAGTTGACTTCATCCCAATCCTTGATACACTTCAAGCGGGTCAACGATGCATTTCCTATGTATATAGCAAGGAAGTTGCAAGGTAATACAGCCTTAAAGATTTCTGAACGAAGTAATCCAATATGGCTGGTGGTATATCCAGTTTGAAAAGTTTACATATATTAGAGTACAAGGCTTCACTGGAATGGCATATAGGTTGCCAAGATACTTCGATGATAAGACAGTGCTCCTAGAACTGTCTAGGCAACTAATACCATGCGCAGAAAAGCTCAAGCACCTGCACTTAACAAATGTCCAGTTCCCCATCAAGTTTGGCAAAAGACTCTACGTGAGCCCCTCCCTCGCCTCAGCTGAATATTTGGATAAAGAGCTCCAGCTCCTAAACTTACACTATTACAATGCCAGGGCTCACTTTGACCCGAATCAAGTGATGGAGAAGTTCATGAGCAAGAAGCTGTTTCACAAGGACCATATTGAAGATTTCTAGGCCAGCTGCCCTGATGACTATGAGGTCATGAAAAGGGCGCACTCAAGGCTGTCCTTGGATTTCATTAAGAAATTTCATATAATGGTAGTACCAGACCAATTGCAGGACGATGAAAATGTCATGGTCAGAGGACCATGGGAGGCACAATACCACCTACCCATTCCATTACCCAATTGGGCGAACGCTGAAGAAAGCTCCTTGGATGTGATCATGAAGGAGCCAATTAGATTAAGTAAAGCCTGGGTCAGAGTACAATTGGGTGTCCTAAGGGTGCAAGGAGTCCAATTGACCTATATGGTAGTTGAATCAGATAAAGACTCCGACAGAGAGGAAGATGAGCTCGTACTAGTGACAGATGATATGGAGCCAGCCAAGGAGAAGGATTCAGACATTGAGGAACATGACCCTTTGGCAACAAGGGCAGGAAAAGTGAGGAAGCCTCCTGTAAGATCTCTCCGGAAGAAAGATCCACCCCCTAGGGCCAGAGCTTCTAAGAGGAAAGACATGCCAGGTAGTGCTGGGGAGGCCTCCAAGGCCAAGAAGGTAAAAACAAAAACAGCAAGCAAGGAGGGTGTTGCCACCAAAGATGATTCAATTCCTTCAATCACCCAACCCCCCATGCCGGATATAGGAACTACTGTCTTGACTTCCACCTTTTTTACCTCTATTTCCCCTCCTTCCTCCGTTTCATCTACTTCTCCCAACACCTTAGCTGTCATAGTGTAGGAATCATCTCCTTCCGCTTCTCCCACCTCTGGCATTACTACCACTTCCTGCTCACTGGAAATCTCCTGAGGTGATCTTAGCAGCCCTGTTTCTCCCACTCTTGCCATTACATATCCTTCTTCTACGTCTGCCCTTTCTTCTCCCTTACCATTGCCTTCCGTCTCAACCATCTTATTGCCCCCACTTTCATTACCCTCGTTGGCCTTTTCTTCACCCTTTACCATTTCCTCTTCCTTATCACCAGCCTTAGCTAATTTGACCCAAATTAGTACACCTTCCCTCACAATTTCTTCTGCTATTCCCATTTCACAAATGCCTGCAGGATCATTGGAAGTACCTTTGTTGACGGGTATTGAGAAGGTTTGCGCGGAGTTGGAGTTGCAGGAGTAGGGAGTAATGACTGAAAAGAATGAGGAAGTAGTGACTGGTGTGGATGATAAAAGTCTCCTCGACACATTAGATGGCATAGAAATAATTGATATATCTGATAGTCCCCTGAGCAAGGATCCAACAAAAGAAGTTTTGAAGATTGCGTAGGAGAATGTGATTGAAAGCCTGAGTGAATTGGCTCTAGGAGAAAAGGAGAAGAGTCCTGAGCCAGAACAAGAGCCTTCTAAAGAATTGGCTGTATCAGATAAGGATGGATCCACTGAGTTGAACAAATCTTCCGCTCCCGAATGGCTACAAGGTAGGATGGTGTACCCGGAACCCCAGATTGAAGTGATGAAAATTGATTTAAGCACCATCCTATCGCAAGCTCAAAAGCCTCAGAAATAGAAAAAGGCAAAGGTGCAATCAAGGATCTACCAGAGCAAATCAGGCTCAAGGATAGCGGAGGTAGCTGTCCCTCCGTTGATGTAGCAATAGATCAGGTCAGGGCGGAAGATTATATGATATCTACAATTGACTTAGGCCCAACCACCCATGCTCAAAGGGTGGATGATTTCAAGGGATCGGTTACGTCAATTTTGAAGTAGTTGGATAAGGATGAAATGTCCAAGAAGGAATTAAAGCACCAAAATGAGGAGCTCAGAGCATGCCTTCAATTTCTAGTAAAGCCAGTAGATGCAGGAGGTGATATAAGGACCATGCCTACTTTCCTATCTACTGATGAAATGGCAAAGCTGAGCGAGGTAAGATCAAAGTCCCAGGGCATCGAGAATTGGTTGATGAGTATTTTTAAGGCAGGATGCGATGCCATAAGTGCCTCTGCTCAAGCCCACCAACGAACGGTGGATTTACATAAAAAATGGAAGGATTTGCATGATGAATGTGACTCTTTCGACGAATATTACTCACATGTATCCACGAATCAAGGGTATCCGAGAGTTGCCAGCTCAAACATTGGTTACTAAAAATATTTTGATGGGGGATAGGCTCCCAAAGGCTATTGAATGGTATCAGTAGTTACTTCTGAGGAAGGAAACCTTTGAACAGGTAAAGAAGGCATACAGGCCCACCGACGAAGAACTGAGATCTGTCATATACGATATCAGTGATGCTCTGAGGAGCTGTAGGGAGGAATCTTTTGATGATTATGCTCCTTTTGAAGCTGAGAAATGCAAAGGTAAGCTGCATATTATATTATTTGAAGACACTGCATTAAGCACGGAAGAATAGCTGGATAAAGCAAGTGACCTCAGAGCAGAATTCAAGGCATTCCACAGGGCAGAGGAAGATTTTGAGAGGATATACACCAGGTTCAGTCGGGAGCTGGAAGTATTTGATTACAGAGTACATCATTTGAAAGATCTGGACCCATCTGACATCAATCCGGCGCTTGAAGCATGGTTGACCTATCGAAATAAACTGGCCAGCGGGGATAGCATTGATCTGGATAAAGAGTCTTAATATTATTTGAGTATTTTATTGATTCAATCCCATCACTGTTGTGAACTTGATGTATCTGGATGACATGTGACTCATTTTGGTCTTCTTCTCACTTCCAAAATGAGCCTTTTCACTAGTGTATTGAGTTGGCTAGTCAAAATGACTAGATTCAATGTATCTGGGGCTGTTTTTTCGTCTTCTTCATAAAAGACAAAATGTAATCCGAGAATTAATGTGGGTCATTCTTGATGTAATCTGGACTATCGGTGTTGAGTTAATCTCCACCGTTCATTTGAAGAGCTAGGGTATGCTGCTTTCTATTTAAAGGGCTACCATTTCCACTTTTGTAAGAGAGATTTTGATGCCAAATTGTTGACTCTATGCCATTTGAATTAATACAAAGCAAGTTTCTGTGGTATTTCTGAGAATTTGTATCTTGAGTCGATTCATTGTGGTTTTCATGGTTTGCTTCTTGCTCTCCCATAGTTAGAGTAGTTGTGCTTTTATGATGTTAATGGTTTGTTGCAGTATTTGATGAATGTTCCATGTCCATACTTTTAGTTGTTTGCTGATGGTAAATAACTGTGTAAAGTTAGTCTGGGCTTATGATTTGTGCTAAAGTTCAACTTCATTTTATGAGTTAAGTTGTGCCATTTATTGGGTATTTAACGAATGAATGTGGTATGAAAACCTTTCGACTTCCATTGAAGATAGCACCGTTTTCTGCAGCACTGTAACACCCATTTCAGTTTGGTAACTCAGAGAACTAGTTTAAAAGTCTGGAATATTTGTCTACTGAAGATAACCCTTGCATTGTGAATTTCACTTAGGACTCCTTCTAAAACCCTAAATCTTTTGCATTTTCTTTAAACCCACTGTTTAGTTGTTAGAATAGAAAGTTTCAACAGCATCTTACCTTGTCTATCAGCTAAAAATCATAATAGGGTTTATGTGTATTTGCTGCCCCAAACCTGAACATTTGCAGATTGCATGTAAGGCCCCTTTGTAGGTACAGCTAAAATATAACCACTGAGAAATTCCAAGTAAGCTAAGACCTAGCTGTATTATCCTTGGAGTAGTCCTACCTAGGGTAAGATACTTTTCAAGAGAGGTGTGAAACCAGCAATCACACCTACGTTGCTGCGTGCTAAAACCACCATCAACAGTACACCTATTAGGAAACTGCTACCATCCCAGATAAGGACCAATGGGAGGTGGTTAAGCCACGTCACAAATCTTGAAGGGGGACGCTAACTTTTTTACCAACATTTCTTCTAGTGTTGCCTCTTCTTCTTCAGATTTCTTTTCTTCCTCTGCCTCTTTCTTCTCTTCTATTTGTTCAAAGTTTACCGGAGGGGTAACTGTGCTTTGTTCCACATCTATCTCTAGAACTATATTATCTACACCAGGGCTTTGTTCTTCTTCATCAACAATAGTTGAGATTTGCAGCTCATGTAACACCCTTAGTGTTATTTCTTCAGTCTCCTTTACCAGTTTCTCAATATCACCAGACATCAGGCCATTTATTCTCTTCATGGTTCTAAATTCCTCACTGAGCTTCTTAGTGGCTTTGGTTCTTTCTTCAGGAGTGATGTCTAAACAAAGTTTTACTAAGACATATTCTTTGATATCAACATCTTTGGCCATATCTCCTTCTTTCCTTGCTGACATTATGCTGGCAAAACTATCTGGTAACTCATCTATCACTTCAATCAATGTTTTGTAGAACATATCTAAATACCTTACAACTGTTGTTTCAATGATTACCTTGTCTACATCTAATCTCTCATCATACATGTTAACAATAGGTTTGAGGGTACCATGTTGAGCAAATGCATTGACTATAGCCTCCAAGGATAAAGTTGCTTCTTCTTTTCTATTCTTAGTCTTCTCTTATTTATTCTTCTTCTTACCCTTAGCTTTTCAGAGGGCTTCTCAGTAGTAGCTTCATCTATTTTTGCCCTTTTTTCTTTGACCTCCTCTTCTTCTTCTTTTCCAAGGCTTACATACACTCTTTGTGTTGCCCTTATTTTCTTTGTTTTCTTCTTTTCTATAGTTTTCTTCTTTTTTGCAGTTTTCTTTACCGATACTTGTTTTTAAGCCTCAGTCTTTTCTTTCTCAGTCTTCTTCTTAGGTGTCTCTTTCTCAGTACTTATAGCCTTTGCTTCTAAAATAGAGGGTCTAAAACTCTTTGAAGCATCTATAGAGGTGGATGCTCTTGTCCTTCTTGCAGGGCCAGATGCAGGCTTTTCTTTTTCAATTTTCTCCTCTTCCTTCTTCTCTGGGGCTTTTGATGTTTTCCTTTTCAGAGCACTTGTAGCCCTTGATGCCTCTGCCTTTGCTCTTGCTTTACTTATTTCCTCATCTGTAAACCCATGGCTCTTGGAAAATTCATCTACCATTTTCCTTGCATTCTTCTTTATTTCAGGTTGTTTGTGCTCCAAATGCACTTTGAGAGATAGTTCCTCAAATGTGCCAAACCTTTCTTCCTTGGGATCCTTGGGTTTTCTTAACATTAATTCTGCCAAACCAACCAAGACTTCTTCTGTTACCTCATATCCCATAGGTGGGACCCAAATAGTTCTTGGTTCAATAGCCTCCATGAGGCATTTGTCCTTGTCTACCATGAACACAATATCCTTTTCATACTTCTTCACAACCTTTTCAGGAATTCTAGCTCTGGCCTGCATTTTCTTTTGGAAGTTCTTGAAGTATCCCCATAATGTTGCACTTTGTTTGTTAGTATTTCCCAAACTGCTCAGGTCATTTCTAATTTGTGCAACTACTGGTTCATGATCAATCCAACCAATATTACCTATACCTGGTAACTCTCTTAGAAAGTAGAAGAATAGATAGATGATCAAGGTTCCATACTTGAAGGGATACTTTATATCCTTTGTTCTTTTCAGGTTCTCCATTAGTTGTTGCTGGAGCAACTCACAAAGATCATAATCAGTGTTATTCTTAACCATATCATAAGCAGTATATATTGCTATTGTAGAAATAGAGTTCTCCTTATTGGAGAAATAGATTTTGTAACCTATGACTTTTGATGCAAATATCACAGTTGGATCCACTATATCATTTATGGTTAATGCTCTTTTATCGAATTTTACACCTATCAATTGCATTATTGTGTTGTTCTTCATGGACTTCAATTCCAGAACCTTTCTGATGGAACACATGCCAGTAATTGCTTTGATGGTTGTTGGCAACATAGTCAAGAGACACTGTTGTTTGAGTAATGTTGTCATTGATGGCAACAAGATAAAGAGAGCATGATGGAGCTAAGGATGATTGGGAACTCAACTTGGAACAGCCTACATACAAATTTTTGGTCAGGACACAAAAGACTAAGGCAGAATGGCTAAGTACTAACAACACAGAGTCAGTAGTAGAGACTCAAGTGGTATATTGTTTAAAGGTACTATGTTTAATATTGTAAGTCCTGATGACTTCTGAAAGTTAAGCTGTGATTGGTCTAAGTCTGGGTGAACACAGTTAAGTTAGGAATAGTGCAGAGTGCATGGGTATTTTTGGTCCGCATCTCTCCATAATTGATTGTACTAGTGTGCAGTTTTGAGGTAGTATGGATAGGTGTCAGAAGCATCTAGTTGAGGAGTTAAAGAGTTTGAAGTGATCAGGAAGATCATCTACAAAATTCTAAGTTTTAGCAGTTGGTTTTTCTATATTTCACCAAGGCAGAGGAGATAGTTCCAAGTTCTGCATTTCACCACACAAGGGCATCATGATCTGTGGTTGATAATATATAATCTGTTAGGTATGAGGAATGGTTGATGTGACTCTTGGAGTCTCTTGTAAATTGTAGCAGAAGTGTTGGGCTGACAAAGTTAATGTAAGTTGATAAAGTGTTGTGTTCGATAGGCTGACTTAGTTTTGAGATTGAATTTAAAGTAGTAGATATATATACTCGATGGATTTTAGTGTCTAAATGTGGAAGAGATGGAGTGATGTGTTCAAATTCAATATGTATGCAATCTAAAGCAGAGTTGTGACCAGAAAGAGATAGTAAGGGCAAAAGAGCAAAGTTCATGTAGATCAGAGCAGAAAAAGTAGAGCAGACATTATGAAGACTTTTGAGTCAGTATACTGAGCTATAAATGGAACTGCACCCCAGGATTCTATAGATGCATTTGTTGCAGTCATCTCCTGGCAGAGAGCCAATTCTTCTTCTATCTTCCTTTCCTCATGGTAGTGAGCCTTTGTGCAGTGAGCACTTCTTCATAGGGCAGTGAGCCTTCTTGTAATTCGATATTGTGCCATCATAATATATTGTGAGCTAACACTCACCATGGTTTTTCCCTTTTTGGGTTTTCCACATAAAAATCTTGGTGTCTATGTGTTATGTCTTTATGTTTGTTGTTCTTATGTTTATTCTGCTTTGATATTATTGAGTTTAGAAATTGGATTAATCAATAAGTAAGTAAGTGGATTTTAGGAATATTGATTCACCCCTCCCTCTCAGTATTCAACAATGGCATCCTTTGTTATCATATAGGGCTCATCAAGCCCAAAGAATTTATCATGAATCCTTCTCAAGACACATCTCACCCAGGCATCATCCGGGACCACAAGAAAATCCAACCAGATATCCAATTTCTTCTCAATTAGGGCACTATATTCTTCTTTCAACTCAAATTTGTCGTTAGTTAGTTCCTTTAGATAAATATCCCCTAATTTACCATGATCATATTCATCTAGGTTTGCATGTATGTATGCCCTAACATCCTCTGTATGCATAATACCATGCAGAATCTCAGAAAATGCACCATTCAAATCAGTCATTCATGATTTAAAAGGATGTTTCTTAAACTTAGGGTGAGGCCTCTCTGTTATCTCAACTACTTGAGGGCTATTCATCTTTACAAATTCAACACAGATAATTTTTTGAGAGAGATAATGATAAATACCTTTTGCCTCTGTTAGGGTTTCTTCACTGAATGCTTCGATTTGCTTTAGCTCGCTTCAAAGATCACTTTGGTCGCTTGGTAGTTTAAGTGAAAAGTGATTTTTCTTTCAAATAGATCCCTTATATTCTTTATTTCATCAAGATTTAATCGCAATAAATGCTTCATTCAAAAAGATGTCAAACCCTTTCTCTGTTGTCCCTAGTCAATCAAGATTGCTTTGTAATTTACCGCATTAGATTCTTTTTTGTCAGAGTCTTCTTCATAAGATTAGTCATTCAGTCTTATAACTCATATCTTTGTGTTGGATATCAACACCACATTTCTAGCTAGGGGAGTAGGATTTTGCATTAAGCTCCCCCTGAGCCAGAGCTCTCAATTTACTTCCCAGAGGAAGTGCCAACACTAGAGTCTGGTGCAGACTCACCCTTGACTTCCTAAACTTCCTTCTTGACCCAAATTTGATTCATCTCCTTCTTGATCTCTGCCAGAACTACTTTTTGTTATTATAGTTGTTCCTTATCTGACAATGAGCCTTTGTGCAGTGAGCACTGCATAAAGATTGAGCATTCCTTCCATTATTATAGTTGTTCCTTATCTGACTTCTGCATTCACTAGCTTTGTGACCAAGATTCTTACATATGAAGTAGTTATCTTTAAATCTCTGAGCATTCCTTATCATACTCCTACATTCATTAGCCTTGTGACCTACTTTATTGCTTGAAACATTGACTAGAGAATGATGGAACATTTTGATTCACTCTGCTCCTATATTGAGTAGCCTTATGACCAAATTTATTGCATGCATTACAATAACCATTGAAAGAAGGATACCTTTGAGCATTTGGTTGCTTGACTGGTGGTCTTCTAGGTTTGTTCCTTTGATTCTGAAACTGTTTGCTTTTGTCCTTCTTGAACTTAGCATTCCTTTCTTGACCAATTTTGGAGCTTTCCCTTTTCTCAAATCCCAAGCCTTCTTTATCATCAAGACTCTTCTGACTAGCAAGTATTCTATCAAGTTGGGCAGTACTCACTCTAAATTTTTCTTCCTAAGTCCATGCATGTTTTAGATCCACAACTTCTTGTTCAAGCTTTGTGTAGTCTTCAGTTTTTCTTTTCACCAACTGATTTAGATCTTCTACTTTTGCTCTTTTTACAGCTTCCACTTTTAGATTACTCAAGGTGTCATTTCCAGATATCAATTGTTCACTAACCTCCTTATATTTTTCTTTGAACTTCTTGACTTACTCCCTCAATTTTTTGATGCACTCATCTACTTCCTTGACATTATCTTTTAGATCCCTATTTTCTATTTCAGCCTTTTCAAGATCGTCAAGTGCAAGTTTGAGTTCTTCAATTTCAGTTGCCTCAATTTCTTCAAGAGGAGTAGGACATTTTTTACCTGCCATGTGTTTTGTCTCCAAGATCTTCCTCAAGCTGTTAGACTTCTTCTGAGGAACCAAGATCTGATACCAATTGTTGAACACCCAAGGTACTGAGAGGAGGGGGTGAATTAGTACTTTATTAAACTTCTTGTTTATTAAACTAGTAATCCATTTATTGCATACAATAACAAAGAAAATTAAGCATAGAAGAAAAAACCATAATCCATCACACATGAACACCAAGATTTTTGTGGAAAACCCAAAAATGGGAAAACCCATGGTGAGTGTTAGCTCACAATATATTATGTAGGAACAATACTAAATTACAATAGAGGCTCACTGCCTTAGGGCTCACTTCCCAAAGAAATGCTCATTGCAAGAATGGGTCACTACCAAAATAGGCTCATTGCCTAGAGAAAGAAAAGAGAAAGAAGAATGGCTCACTGCTAGGTTGAACTGCTCAGATTGCATCTACACATGCATGGATGTAGCTCCAATGAATGCTCAAAATATTGTCTCAAAACTCTTCATCTTGACTGCTCTGTTTCACTAGTATGCTTTTACATTAAGCAAGATCTCTCTTCTTCTTCTCTTGTCATTTTCTTTGTACTTCACATATTTCACACCTTCACATTTGCATCACACTCTTCAAACACTAAATTCATTCCTATATATATCTGTAACAAACAAAATCTTCATATTAGGTCAGCCTGATAAAGTGTACTGTGTAGTTATGCATTATGTACTCTGTCAGCCAAATTCATTCTCCAAAATCTATATCAGACCCAAACAATATTTGAAATACCTTCACACATGTCAGCCTTGACTATTTTACCAATTAGAATTAAGTTCTATACAATAGAACTTACCACATACAATTTGTACTTATCACGTCGGCCTTAAACATAGACAATCAATGGTTCACTTCATCTGTCAGACAATTGCAGATCACAAGATGCTTCTAAAACATATCAGACACACTTCACACATCACATATCATACCTTCAGAACCGTAGAGTGAAATGTTTTCTTGCGGTAGAATGCGGACCACTAGAACACATGTTCTGTCATAGTCAAACTATACCATACCATGTAGTGATACTTAGGCATTCATAACTGACTTTATGGTGGAACTCAAAACTTGCAATTCTAGATATAGATACTTCATACATGTGTTACAACACCTTAAATCTACACAATAAGATATGCCACAGTGAAGGAATGTGGACCAATTTAGTTGAGTGTTATGTTTTGATTTCTTGTGTTCTCTACACTGCCGGACTTAGACTTTTTGAAGATGGACTTCCGGTACTCATCAAGGACTAAAATCTTGGACAAATGATCATTTGAGGACTATGAACAACATACCTAAACTGCATGATATAATCTTCTACTGCAGACCAATACCAACTCAAACACTATCTCGTTGTTGTTGCTTCAGTATACTGCCAACACTTAACCAAAACTGACTAAGTCTTCTTCTCCGAACCAAAACTTCTATTCTAACCTTGTTCCTTCTCTTGTTCCCATCAATGACAACATCTTCAGACATCATACACAAGTTTCCAACACATAGTTTTATTTCCTTCACATGACTGCTCATCATTCTTCGTGACTGCTTCTAATCTTCTGACTGCTTCTAACCTTTGTATCTTCTTGGATAACTAATCCTTTGATTGTAAGGAGATTTAATTGTTGTATGAGGATTTTGAACTCTTGACAAGAAACCCTGCAATGTCTTGGGATTCTGAGGCCATATCTTCAAGGCCAAAATGCCATGAAAACTGCAAAAAATTGTCAAGAAAACCTAAAGAGAACATGAGACAATACAGAGAAGACTCCACCAAAAGAACCCTAACCTCAAACCATGACCATAACCCTAGTTTAACAAGTATATGATCTAACTGTGATCAAAAAATGGTCTTTGAGTATAAACTACAACTTCCCTCCACTCTTGTATGAGGAACTTTGCAAATTTTAAGGCTTTATTACGTGGAAAGTCTTTTATTTTGAAACCTTTAACCTCATTTAATCCCCCATGCAACATGGAAAAGACTCACTTTTCTGAACTTGACTCTCACAATGATGCATACAATGTGAAAGTCTATCTTTTAGACGTGGAAAAATGAGTTTTAACAAGTTTGGAGTGTGGTTTTGAAACATTCTAAAACTCTCTTTATGACCTTTGGGAATATGAAATATTACCCTATAGAGTGAACCTTCAACCACATATACGCACCATAGACCTTTATTTGCCCTTGACAAAAGCTCAAAGAAGGACAAATGTATCTCTAAACTCAAACTTAGAAGCCTTTAACACCTCATAGAAACCTTTGGTGACTATTGAGCCTTATTGGGCAAAAATGTCAACACTTACCAAAGAGATTTTCCAAGGTGGTCCATACATCATTTGGTGTAGAAATAGATTCAATGTCAAAAATCAAATCTAGAGATACAGACATACATAAGGTTCCAAAATCTTCATCCAACTTATTAAACCATTTTGTCTTTTCTGCAATTAATGATTGTTCAGTTTCAAGACCCATTGTTAGTCGATATAATCCTTGTTTCTTAAGATAGATAGACATTTTGGACTTCCACTCATAGTAGTTATAAGGTATGAGTCATTGTACTATTGTTTGATCCATTTTAGTGCAAAAAAAGAGATTGAGAATGTAGTAACTCAAAGAAATCACACACAAGGCACCCCCCTTTTCACTCAATCAAAGAACCCCCCAAAGCAAATATGTTTTTGCACCTTATATTTAGTGTGATTATGATTTCCACTAGCAAAAAATACTTAGTGGTCTTGATCTCAATGCTTTACAAATTCTCAATCAAATGAGTGTATGCTCAAACTACAGTCTTGGAATCAAGACAAGTGTGAAAAACAACACTATTGAAAAGTACTCGAAAAATCATTCAGTTTCAAAAAAAGAATCACCTTGATCCAAGGTCGTATGCCAAAGTTATGATCATGTCTTTGAAGTTATCAAAACAAGAGCTATGCAGCATCACCTATAAGAATATGCAAATTCTAAAAACTCTAGGCACCAAAACCAAAATCCAATTGCATCACCATGTAGAGCACAAAAAATTAGCCTAAATAAAAAAAAGCTTAGAAAAAGGAGTCAATATGAGCAAGATACAAGCCTCTAAAATTTGCCTTCAAAAACACACCTGCCAATGGAAAAGGGGGGAGAAAAGGCTAATTTTTTATTGCCAAATGTAGTGAACCTCCAAATTGGAATCCTATCAGATAAGTTAACGCACTGCCAAATATAGAAGACTGCTAGACAAAGATATATGTCTGCCAATTTAGAGTATCTGCCAAATTTGGACCATATTTGATGAAATATGCCAAATCTCTGCTAAATTGGAGGAGGGAAGAATAAAAAATTATTTAAAGCACCCAAAGGGAGAGTTAATTTCTGTAGAGGAAAAAATAAAAAAGGGGGCTCGAAGGCCACACTCCAACCACTTTCAAGGGTTATAACCCCTTAAAGGGGTGCAGACCAATAGAGGTCTGCATACCTCTTTGAAAGAGGTTGCAACCTTTATGAGGTTCGCAGTCCTCTTACAAGTGGCTACAACATCTTAAAGGAGGTACAAGCCTATGTCAGGGCCATATGCCCTATGTAGTTCTGCGTACCCCTTTTTTTTCCTTTTTTTACAATCAAATTTTTACAAAAGGAAATTTATTTCTATAGTATAAAAAAATTCAACACTATAGAAATTTAATTTTTCCAAATGCAAAATTTTTTATTTAAAAAAATAGTCAAACCTATAGATCCATATGGATCTAACATAGGTGGTATGGATCTGACGGTAACCTTTTTCAAACTCTTGCAAAAATGGCTGAAAATTTTTTTAGAGCTAAAATATGAAGTATTATATGTTTTTCTTCACCTGCTCAGCCTTTTGGATGCAATGGTGTTGTCCTTTTCAACCAGAAATTCCTCTAGCAAAAATTCAAGACTAGATCACCCTCAATTTCAAGAAGAAGCTTCATGGATCTGGAGCTCTGATACCATGTAGGAGTCTCCAGTGGACTCTTGAACCTAGGAACACCTGCAAAACAAAATATCTTCCACAAGAGAGCTACAAGAGAATGATGTTGAATTGGTGCAACAATGAATTACACACTTGCATTATGATATGATATTAAATGTACAATGATCTATACCTTGCTTATAAAGGCAAGGATGAGAGATAGGCTCAAGGCCAGGTAAGATAGTGACATGTGTCTTAATCTTATGACTTGAGACAACTTTGCAAAAATATTAAATGCACCTAGATGTACATTATTGAATGCACTTAGACACCACTATTAAATGCATGACATGTGTCTTAATGCTATGACATGAGACAACTAGTGCAACAAATATTAAATGACAACTAGTACCTAAGTCAACTTAACATGTGAACATGTGAGAATAGGTCCTAACTAAGAAATAGTTAGATAAAGTATCATTTTCACACTACAAAGGGCTAAACCGGATGGGAAAACACCCTTGTTCACACTAAAAAAATGAAGATAGGTGAATGGAGAAGGACCATAAACAAAAAGGAAAACAATAAAAATGATATACCTTCATGCCCTTAACCATGCCTACTCCTTGATAGGATGGGAGTGATGCACTCAACTCAGTCAACTATGTCCTTGCAGGGATAGAACAATATTTGGATTGTTCAATATTTTACCAGGATAACAATGTATAAATGGAGGTAAGTGGATAAATGGATAGCATGTGGCTAATGAAAATAAGCATGGTGTAAATAAAGCCTTGAGGTGGACTTGTATTTATAGAGGGAAGTTGACTGGGGATGGAGGGTTGTGATTTTGCCTCAAAATGGAGGGTTGCGATCTTGTGGTGATGATGTCAAATAGGAGAAAGAGGTGGTATGGACTAATGAGAGATGGAGATTGCATGGAGGGTTTGGATTGAACCCTAGAGCATCTTTCAAAATGGAGGGTGTAGATTGATTAGAGAGTTGATTTTTGATTTTTGTCCTCTAGTGAGAGGAATTAAAAACTTAGGTTTATTGTGAGAGAATTTGATTAGTTGGAAGATGGTGATTAGAACAGGATTAGGGTTAATTAAATAGGTGTTCATTTAATTAACCATGGAGGGTGAAATTAGAGGATGGTAGGTAATTAAATAAAAAGGGCTTTTATTTAATTAATCTAGGGTGTTGAAGGTTAATGTTAGAATTAATTAAACAAAGGGGGATTTATTTAATTAATTAGGGATGATGGATCAGTTAATTAAACAAAAAATGAATTTTATTTAATTAATTAGGGATAAGGGGTGATGAAAGGTGGCATCAATTAAATAAAATGGAATTTATTTAATTAATTAGGATAAGTGGATGAAAGGGGGAATTAGTTAAATAAAATAGAATTTATTTAATTAATTAGGATAAATGGTGTGGAGACAGCGTCGATATGGTGTTAGTGATATGACAGAAAAGGTGGTGTTGACCTGGCCATTTCTAGATGTCTACAAAGATTACTTGTCAAATCAAATTGTGATCTGATCTGAGTCATTTGGTCAGTTCTATGTTTTGGATTCTTGAAATCACTTCATTATTTAATGTTTCAAAGCCTTCAATCAAATCCCATAATATGTGATGATATAACCTCATCTTGATGTTCTTATCCATAGAGATTCCTCTAACCTATCTGATAACCAACTTTAAGTCACCAAATACTTGCAACTACTTTATTTTCAATTTCTCTACTAATAGGAGACCATGTACCAAAGCCTCATATCCAACCTCATTGTTGGTACAACTAAACTGGAAATGAAAAGCTTTTATAATCTTTTCCCTTGGGGAGATAGGAGACACACGCCTACCCTAGAACCATTTACGCACCTTGTGCCATCAAAATATAGCTTCCATACTTGTGTGGATTTATGAGTCATCTGACTCTTTAGGCAAGCTAGTTATCTCTGGTATAAATTATTCTTCATCATAAATCACATATGTCCCTAAAGTAATGGAATCAAAATTACCATAGGATTCAGTTTGCATAGACTTGAACATAAGCACCTCTTCTTGGTCATTTAGACCATTTTCCATAGTTTCTTGATCTAGGAGCTCCGTATCAAATTTTTCATCTTTTAAAAACATGGTGCGGATAGGCTCAAATTTACCATCACTTCATGAGTGATGTGCCCCTTGTAAAGTGGCTCTAACAAGACCTTCATTTTAGAGCCATATTTGGTTCTAAGTATTAGGTGAGAGCAATCCAAAGAGAGATATTCACCAATTTTGGCATTGAAATCTCTAGAAAGATAGCCCAAAGACTAGTGGGATATCAATTATTACTACTTCATGAGGCACAGTGATATTTGGGCAGGTGTATAATGTAAGAGGCAATGCTTTAATGAATCCCACTATTTGTACTTTTTTCCATCTAATTGCATGACTCCCTTTTCCATGGGTTCATATTCTATTTGGAGAGAATCTACAATCTTTTTAGGAATTACAATGGTATAGGCACCATAATCTATCATAGAATAATGCATCAATATCTTACCCACTATTACTGTTAAGTAAAGGGGCATAGGCTTAGCTTTACTTAAGTAAAGGGGCATAGGCTTAGCTTTACTTACTTCTGGATTTGTATTTAAGAGAGTAATGGGGTGTTGAGTTTGTACCATCTTTTGAGGATGTGTTGCCTTTTCTCCAGCATTGGTAGTCGCCTGATTCACTAAAATTAGGTTCTCCTACTTCTTGAGAGCCTCTTCAAGTAATGTCTTTTGTTCTAGAATAGAAAAGACATCCCATACTGAGATATTGGCTAGAGCTTTCTTGTATTGTTCTACCACATTGAGTGGTCTAGCTATTTGAGGTTTTGTAACATATCCTAGATATCTCTTCCTTTTGACTTGTATGTTTAGTACTCCATAATTATGTGGTGGTGAGCTAACATTCTCTCATCTTACAGAGTTGAAATCTTGAACAACAAGATCCTTTTGGAGGATTGTTTCTAAGTGAATAACTACTTCAAGGTCCTCCACCATTCTTCTCTTTGACCAAGTAAAATAGTCTGATTGTACTTGCAGAGCTTTAGAAGTGGAAGGGTCATTTGCAAACTTAGCTTCTTCTTCTATCCAAGAGAACAATGCATGTTCAAAAGAAATTTTTTCTTCCTATTGCAAAGACATCCCCTGCATTTGTGCTATCAATATGGCATTATGTACCCTTGGTGACTGATACAAAGATTGCCCAACTTGTGTCTCCCCTTGAAAACCTTGTTAGCTATGTTTGACTATCTTATATTGCAAGTTCCCTGGTGGGAAAGCTTTGGGTGGATGAGCATCATTACAAGGAAAAACCATGCATTTGAATCATCTGTAATGTTGTTTTTCCTTGGGATCAAGTCTTGCACTAGGTTAGGAGATTTTTTTGTAATGGAGATGGTACTGGCACAAGTTCATTTGATGCTTGTTGTTGAGAAGGGCCCACCCCTTATGTGATTTGATTTTTATTAGACTGATACTGAGGCCTGGGACCTTGAAAATTTTGATAGGGGGGTCTAGGATATGAAGCTTCTTTCCTTTTCATATTGACTATCTCATTTGAAAAGCTTCTAAGGATACTTTTTATATCATTTATTTCAAACGCTACTTGGGGGAATGCTATCGCAACTACTAGAATTTGAGAGGAAGGATAGACATACATGGAAGGGGGCCTGATTTGTATTGGATATAAGCAACTCAACCTTAGGTATTTCCTCTTGAAATTGGATTGAAAACTCAATAAATACCAGCATGAGAGGCCTAGGTGGGATTTTTCCCACATCTATAAAACTATTCTCTACCCTGACCACCAAATTATATGTTGCGGGAGAGTTTATCCATCTAGGGACTAAATCATGACCGCAATATCAGAGTTGAAATATTTGAGATAAAAGATAATAGCCATACTCGCTGGTGGTCATTTTACAACTAGAATCCTTTCCCAGGTCTTATGAAACTAGGTGTTGAAATGAGTGACTGCTTCTTGTGGTGCCCACTTAATAGTTATCAATTGTTATAATAGTGAGGATTTGTCTCCTTTTTCATTGAATCTTTCAAAGAAAGCATTTCCTAATTCATCCCATGTACATATTAAATTTGATGGGAGAGACCAATACCAGTTGAGTACTTTACCTTTGAAAAAAGATGCAAGTAACCTTAGAGCTACATTTTGCTCCATAACATGATGGGTTGTGCATATATCAGCTACATCTTGCAGGTGTTCGGTAGGGTATTTTGAGTCTCCCCCTATGTATTTATGGAGAGCTTTGAGGGTGTTAGCTAGGATAGGTCCCATGTGGCTGGTGCTACTAGAGGAATCAGAAGAATACCACTATTCTAGGTAACAAAATTTTTGGGAGCTCCTCGTGCAGCCATATGAGCAAGGTGGTGGATTTGGTTGTACTACTCTTCTTCTGGGAGTAATTACCAATGGAGGGACTAAAAGGCCTAGATTTGATGTTGAAAGAGATCTGATAATTAGTCTTTCACTCATACAATCTAAATCCTAATCATGTGATTATGATTCTCGAGTCCCACCAAGCATGCCAAAAATTGTTGATGTTTTTATTTGTATCTAGAATTATTCATAGATACAGACCAATCACTAACAGTGGGAAATTCTATAAATGTAGGAGTTGACTTGCAGAATGACCTCTGGGATTTTAGAATCCAACTCTTCTTATGATTCTTGATATTTATTTTGTTTGTGCTTGGAGAAAAGAAGAGAGAAACTTCAATTTATAAAACTACCCTAAGGCAATTTGTCGAATGATTGAAACTTATACAGACACTAGATTGGCACAATGTTTCCTGTTCATATCACAATACTGAATTATGGCATCAAAGAGCATAAACATGCATGATTTCAAACCATTCTTAAATATCATTCACTAGAATCAATCAACAAAGGTGCAATGTCAATATATCACAACTTAAATAGAAAAAAGACAAATAAGCTAACACAAAATATCACTTTCTCATCATTAATGAACTGAGAGTAAGATGGGTTGTCCCACAATACTGTGTCCCACTTATGGGACATCCTGATTTTTTCCTAAAATCACAAATTTTTTAGAAAAAATAATGATTTAAGCCTTGAGGGGTTCTATCTGTTAGAACCTGTAAAATTTCTAGGGTTTTAGGGTCATTTTTAAAAGGTTTTATCCCTAATCTCAAAAACCCTAAACCTTTCTTTCCGATGGTGTGCTTTAATTTTATGTTTCATCATTGACCCCTTGGTTCCATTTGTCAGTCTTTTAAGTTATAAACTAATCCTTTATGTATCATGTTTTATTGGCCCCTTTGTGTTAAGCTACTAGTCGAAAGTTGCCCATGAATATTTGAAAACATTAATACCGAAGTCTATAGTGCAAGCAGTGCAATGTAATGAGGACACTTGGCAGTCTATCACGCACCCACAAGCTTCAAATACTTCTACTTTGTCAAGGTCATCCTACTGTGGAATGATGCCACCTGTCCAGTGGGTCTGCAGTCTTCCTAAAGCCGAAGCTAAGGGGAATCCAGTTGTGTAGTCTTGAATTGGTCATGCACTACCATGAAGGACATGTTGATAGATCTGAGTTGGCATCACGCTGTTGTGATTTGATGCCACATGTATGGGACCTACCAAGCACATACAGAGCCTAAAAGATAGTGTGTTCCACTTGGCAGTCTAGCATGAGCCCACACTGGCAGAAATTTGGGACCCGATGGGGAGCGCAGGGATGCGATATGGTGACACATGGCAAAGTTTTGAAGGTTGACATGGAAAGCATTCTCTTATGGCACAAATTCATTGGTAGAAGAATTTTCAATGCACATGATGGATTTTCAATTCTCTCAGATTATCTTGAGCCATTGATCTTGCCGCAACAAGCCTCGTATCAACGGTCTACATTCAAATTTTGAATTTGTCTATTATAGATAGTCTAGTTGAGTACATAGGTAGTAATGGCAGAACAACTGTTGCATGAAAATTTTCTCATGAATTTACAAGTTCTCAACTATGTTCTGGTAGGAGATAGGGATTTTGAAGAAGGAATTTGTCATTCGAGCATAGAGTTTTGTGATTTGATAACAAGTACATCTCATCTAATAGTCTTGTATTTTAGTCAAGTTTTTGGTAAACCAATTGGACATTGATGCAGAGGCATCCACACTATAATCTTACCATACAGCATGGATGTCCGCAACCCATCATCATCATCATCATCATCATCATCATATTTACTGTGCCGACCGATATCCTCCTGATGACAAGCCCTCGCCCTTTCGCATGTCAACAGCATCACCTTATTCGATTATCGACAGCATCATCATGTTCGGCAAGTGCGAACATCCTCCTGACGTCCACTGTTCACTTCAGCGGCAACTTCCGTCTTCACTATCTTCAGCATCATGATGTTCAACATCATGTTGATCAACAGGATAAAGAACATCCGGTTCCTCCCATTTATCCTGATGATGACAAACCTTAACTCCTCGCACCGTTCCTCCGATGCTGACATCACCCCGATATCCTGATGACGTATATCCTGATGATGATGACGTCACAGGCAGCTCCCTCAATATCCTACTGCTCTGAAATATCCTGATGATGATGATGTCATATCCTGCTGTTGGCCAAACTTAGCTTTTTTCGGCCCGCGATCAACCCGATCTTCAACCTGATTCCAATACGCTCCTCCTCGGTACTTCCTGATGATGATCACCCCAACGCACATTCACTTCATGCACTCGACTGCATCATGCTCATCTCCATTTATCTGGATGACGATGCCCAAAGCGACTGCAGGATATTCACCAAATTATCCTGATGATGCTGTTTTGACAAACTTCCAGCCTTAGCGGATTTTCACTGTTCTGATCTGCCGAATCTCCTGGGATGACTCGATCCACTTCCAAGGTGATCTTCCACACTTTATCAGTTTGACCTAGCACATGCCCATGCTAGGGTCTTCAACACCTCTCGACGGCGATCCTGCACACCTGCATGCAAACAGAAAGCAAACTAACACCTAACCTACTGTACATCGCCATTCCACCGATCCGACGAATCAACCGGTGGAATGGATCAGCAAATCCATGGAACCACCAAAACAGCAGATCGATTACACAAAGGAGATCAAATAGAAGATGAAAACAGGATCTTTATTGATTTCAAAGATGCAATACAATATACTGTTTCTCACACAGCACACTCTAACTCCTCTGCTCAATGCAATACTATACTATCGATCGATGATCTACAGTCAACCGATCCTCATGCTTAAATAGATTTTCCTGCGAGTACTACTGACCCGACTCCAAGTGGCTGGGAAATCTCTCCAGGCGGCTGGGAGACCCAACCGGTCCTACAACATGACAACTATCCTAACAAACTGGCTAAAAATAGCAAAGCATGGTCAGCATGATCTTATCATGATCAGCATGACCTTATTACATGCATTTGGTCTTATCAGACATTCTTGAAAACATAAACAAGACTCAAACTAACTAACTGCCTTATGAAGGCCAGCTGTTAGGTAGGTGCTCCTGCACCATACTCCCCAACAGAAAAGAACTCATGTCCCATGAGTTTAGTATGTGGAAGTCCTCCACCTTTACACTTTGCCTTTGCAATATGTTGATCTGTTCCAGCTTTGTCTTCTGCTGGCTCTTGGCTGCTCCAAGACTTCTGAACTGTAACTTGTTGTCTGGCAAGGAAATCCTCATGCCTGTCAATGTAGGCCTTTCTCTCACATACCCTGTGTTTGTCAGGTTGTCTGACCAGAACCTTTGTCTGAACTGCCTCTTGAACTTCTGCAATGTTCAACTCTGTCTTGTTTTCAACTTTTATAGGACAAACAATAGTCCCGACTATGACAACATCCTTGTCATTCCTCTCAACTGGTTGCTGTGGGCAAACCTGTTTCTGCACCTGCTGCTGACCTCTGTCAGTCAAAACTAAAACTTTCTTCAACCTGTTGTCCTGAACAACCCCTTTTTCTGCAGTATCCTCAACTGCCTTTATGCCTGCTCCTATAGGCATCTGCACAAATTCCTTCTTTCCCATTAAAATGATTTTGGCTGCCCCCTGTGCTGCAGCATCTGCCTGCAATGGCATCAACTTCATAGTCTTCCCATCTTTCTTGATGGTGTAGGTATTAGCATACCCATCATACAGTACCCTTCTGTCAAATTGCCATGGTCTACCCAACAGTAGGTGACAACATTCCATGGGCAAAATATCAGACAAAACCCTATCATGATATGCTCCAATCTGAAAATCCACATATGCCTGTTCAGAGACAAAAAGTGATTGACTATCACTCACCCAAGATGCCTTGTAAGGGTGATGATGTGGAATCCTTTCCAAATTCAGTTTATCCACCATTTCCTGAGATACCATGTTGTCTGTTGAACCAGTATCAATGACAACCTTACATACTTTACCTTTGCTCTTGCATATGGTCTTGAAAAGAGCTCTTCTTTGCATCATATCCTTTGATGCATGCAAACTAATTCTCCTCAGCATCAATGATTCTCCCTCCTCAGGATATGCATAATTGTCAGGCTCCCTATCTCTTTGATAAGTGTTTGAACTCTGCACACTTTGCTCTACTTTCTCTTCTTGCACAAGTTGTACTCTCTTGTCATTAGTTCTATCATTTCTGGATGATGAACCTTTGTTTTCTGGACATTTGAAAGATGGATGACCAAACTCACCACAGGTGTAACACTTTCCTAAAAATGTAGTAGAACCTCTACCACCTCCAAATCTACCTCTATTACCTTTCCATCCACCTCTGAAATCAGACTGTCCCTATCCTTTACCAGTGTCTTCTTGACCCTCATTGGTTTGCTTTTGTGTAGGGGCTGATCCTCTTCCCCTCATATTGTTTCCTCTTCCTCTCATGGACTTATCATGTCCTCTATTCATCTTTTCTTCAATCCTGATTGCCATTTGATAACAATCTTCCACATTCTTAGGGTTAGCTAAAACTAACTCATCCTGTATGTTAAATCTCAAACCAGCCAAGTACCTAGCCACCTTTTCTACCTCATTCTCATGATGACCAGATCTCATACTCAACTTATAAAATTCCTCAGTATATGCCTTCACATCCCTTTCCTTCTGCCTTAAAAATTGCAGCTTCTTAAACATCTGGATTTCATAATCCCTTGGCAAGAATTTACCTTTGATCCTTGCTACCATCTTATCCCATGAAGTGATCTTTGACTTCCCTTATTTCCTTCTCTCAGATTGTACATAATCCCACCATACCAAAGCATGACCTCCTAACTTGGTCTTTGCAATCTTTATCTTCTGATCCTCAGCAACATCTTCACATTCAAAGTGATTATCAAGTGCAGCAATCCAATCCAGCAACTCATCTTCATTCAAACTTCCAGTATACTTGGAAACATCAACCTTTACCTTAGGTTTATCACTCTGCACTGCCTTTAACAATTTTGCCAGTCTCTGGTCTTCAGCATCCAGATCTTCAGCTACCTCTTCATACTCTTCTACAGCATCTTCATCTTCTTCAGACTCACTGTCTGCCACTTCCCTCTTTTTGTTCTTTTCCAGGGCTACAAGCCTGGCTTGAAGTGCTTCAGCAAGCTCCTTCATCTTCCTCATCTCTCTAGCATGTTTTTCCTTCATCTCCTGCAATTCCCTTGCAGTACCACTACCTTTCGGAGGCATTTTGTCAACCTCTCAATCAACACACAACACACAATCAACTCTATCTCTGCCCTTTCGGTGACAGAATCAACACACAACAGCCCAGACCTTTTGCTGAGCTCTGATACCACTATGATGCAGAGGCATCCACACTATAATCTTACCATACAGCATGGATGTCTGCAACCCATCATCATCATCATATTTGACTTAACACTGTCAGCATCATCATATTTACTGTGCCGACCGATATCCTCCTGATGACAAGCCCTCGCCCTTTCGCATCTCAACAGCATCACCTTATTCGATTATCGACAGCATCATCATGTTCGGCAAGCGCGAACATCCTCCTGACGTCCACTATTCACTTCGGTGGCAACTTCCGTCTTCACTATCTTCAGCATCATGATGTTCAACATCATGTTGATCAACAGGATAAAGAACATCCGGTTCCTCCCATTTATCCTGATGATGACAAACCTTAACTCCTCGCACCGTTCCTCCGATGCTGACGTCACCCCGATATCCTGATGACGTATATCCTGACGATGATGACGTCACAGGCAGCTCCCTCAATATCCTGCTGCTCCGAAATATCCTGATGACGTATATCCTGATGATGATGACGTCATATCCTGCTGTTGGCCAAACTTAGCTTTTTTCGGCCCGCGATCAACCCGATCTTCAACCTGATGCCAATACGCTCCTCCTCGGCACTTCCTGATGATGATCACCCCGACGCACATTCACTTCATGCACTCGACTGCATCATGCTCATCTCCATTTATCCGGATGACGATGCCCAAAGCGACTGCAGGATATTCACCAAATTATCCTGATGATGCTGTTTTGACAAACTTCCAGCCTTAGCGGATTTTCACTGTTCTGATCCGCCGAATCTCCTGGGATGACTCGATCCACTTCCAGGGTGATCTTCCACACTTTATCAGTTCAACCTAGCACATGCCCATGCTAGGGTCTTCAACACCTCTCGACGGCGATCCTGCACACCTGCATGCAAACAGAAAGCAAACTAACACCTAACCTACTGTACATCGCCATTCCACTGATCCGACGAATCAACCGGTGGAATGGATCAGCAAATCCATGGAACCACCAAAACAGCAGATCGATTACACAAAGGAGATCAAACAGAAGATGAAAACAGGATCTTTATTGATTTCAAAGATGCAATACAATATACTGTTTCTCACACAGCACACTCTAACTCCTCTGCTCAATGCAATACTATACTATCGATCGATGATCTACAGTCAATCGATCCTCATGCTTAAATAGATTTTCCTGCGAGTACTACTGACCCGACTCCAAGCGGCTAGGAAATCTCTCCAGGCGGCTGGGAGACCCAACCGGTCCTACAACATGACAACTGTCCTAACAAACTGGCTAAAAATAGCAAAGCATGGTCAGCATGATCTTATCATGATCAGCATGACCTTATTACATGCATTTGGTCTTATCAGACCTTCTTGAAAACATAAACAAGACTCAAACTAACTAACTGCCTTATGAAGGCCAGCTGTTAGGTAGGTGCTCCTGCACCAGACATTTGGTAGCTATGTTAGATATGTTTGCACGAAGTCTCTAGTAGGCTATGAATAGTTCATGCCTCCCTTCTACTACTTCTAGAATTGTGATGTGATCTTCAGAGACTTCCATATAAGGGTCAAGTGTGTGAAGCCTACAGGTGCTAGAAATGGACTAATGCTAAATGATGATAGCTAGGAAATACTTGGATACAGAGTCTTCATCCCTTTTTGGCTATAAAGGGAAGTGTTTACATGATCAATTTACATTATTTTCTACCTTAGGGGCAACATAGAGTGTTTTCCTTTCTATTTTACCTTATGTGTCCTTCATTTCCCAAAGAAGCATGCCTCTATTCTCATGGTTGCAAATCTATCCATTCCGAATTAAGAACAATAAGAGTTTTTTCTAGGGAATGGATGGTTCAAGTAAAAAATTAGGCCTATGGCATCAACAGCCTTGTTGCTCCCTCAAATTCACCTATTAGTAGTGTCATCCTAGTGAGGGAGGGTTTAGGTTGCTTGAATGCTCTAGCTACATGCAACTGCCGAGACATGGAAGAGGGAATTTTTGAAATTCCAACAACCTTAGCTGATTGGAAAAATTAGATGGTCAGGCAGAGAGGTATCATTATGTTCTCTTCTCCTTCCCAGATCAATTTATGCCCATTAGAGGCATAGTTGTGACATCTGAAGAGTTTCAAGTTAGGGTGATCCAGTTGGTGATGAAGAGTTGGGATTCTATCGGAAGAATCATAGAATTGAATGTTTAAATAAGGACAACCTCTTTATAACTATCCTTTAATAGACAAACATGATTTCCTTAGGTTTTGGTGGTTAATGGATCTTTCAATGGTCTTAAGGGATCTAACGTTTGGCAGCCCTATATTGAAAGATGAGGAGTCATGGGGACAACCCAACTTCCCACGCTAAGAAAAAAGGTATAAAAGTAAAAGTTAACCTAAACTAACTGGGGAGGTTTGAAATTTGTTAGTGTTTTCTAGCACAACTGAATATTATTGTAAACTTTTGAGGGTCTCTTGATGAAAAGTAAGAGCTCCCCTTGTGTTATAAAAGGGTGGTGCTCATTGGTTTGAGTGTTGGAAAATTTTTGGGATACTTTTTGTATTTGTTTATCATCATTGGGATAGGAACAAACCATTTCTTTGTGTCATTTGTCAAGAGTATGTACTCTCTAGTTTAAGAGATATAAACAGAGTACTTGTCCTTGTAACTTTTGTCTCCAATATATGTTGTAGCAGATATTTGAATAAAATAGCTAATGTTTGTTTTATCTTCATTTACACATGTGTTGTTATGTGTTTACTTCTTGCATTAGTTTCTACTCAAGTAGTAGAATAAATCTTTTCAAGAAATAAATGGTATCTATTATGACATAATAGGATAACTAAGTATGAAAGTTGCATAGAAAAAGACTTTGACTAGTTGACTTTAATATCAAAGATATTGATTATTTAGAAAATCACCATAATCAAATAGTACATGGATGAAGATATAGTGTCTGACTCTGTTTGCCCATGATAAGCATTGATCCTCATAGCACCCAGTTTCCCAATCATATATACATCAAAATGATATACCAACCGCATTGTTTAAATTATTCTTTGCTATTTAATACTTTCATTTTGAAGACCTAAGCTTAACAAATAATGCATAAACGAGAATAGGGTCAGTAATATATTTTTCTTGAGTCTTGCAATGAAAGTTGATTTTCTTTTTAGACACTTTGATTATTCATAGGTCCTTATTCTATATTAGGTGTCTACTAGAGGGGAAACCACCTAGGCTTTGCAGACCTAAAGAGCAGAGGAATTTGTCATGTTGACAACATCTCCTATTTGTTGGCCCATTTTATATTGATTTGTCCTCAACCTAATAAATATCACAGATAGGATACATTTTGGAGCACCAACAGAACGGAAACTCTACTAGGGACTAGAGTTTGTCCATTAGATAGGGTCATTTCAAGTTTTAAATAAGCATTTATTGATTGTCTTGTGGTTTTATCTCTTTCATACCCTTTGTTATATGTTTGGGTGTGGGAAGTGTGTGTGAGATTGCTTGTCCAATCCCCAAGGTGAGTGGCTACTCTGCAGTTTTAAAAGGACCTGATTGTTTTCTTGACTATAAAACAATGGACGGGAGAAGATTATTGCACAACAACCTAAACAAGAGGTCAGTGACAGAAGCTAAATACAAAGAGTAGACTACCTAGAAAGTGAAATATAAAGGTGATTTATCTAATCCTCATGTTGAAGTTGAACATCCCACTGTTAAAGAAAGATTAATGGGTTATGAAAGTGACGTTTTAGCAACTAAACTTAATACATCAAAAGAAGAGGAAAGATGGCTTATCTTAAAGCAAGAAAGGATTAAAAGAGAAAGACAAAGAGAAGCTAATCTGAAGAGATATTATGATGCTCTAAACCCTAGAATCTCCCCTTCAGTCACAAATGTAAATTTTAATATAGGGTCATCTAGAGTACCCACATTACAACCTCATGATGTGAATAATTCTAATGATTGATTTGATGGTGTTTATCATGGTTAGGATGGTGAAAAACCTAGAATAAATATTGGAGGTGAATCTAAAAGGGGAAAAGGGGAAGAAATACCAAGAAGATCTGATACCCCTAGAAGTCAAGGTGCAATTAGAGAGATAGACTTCCTTTGAGTAGAAGTGGCTAGATTAGAAGTAGAAAAGGAGGTCAGTGAATTAAGGAGGATTGATATGGCTAATAACATCAGTCATGTAAATATCCTTGTAGGAAATGAAAATGAAAATGCTGGAGTTCAAAATAATCAAAGAGAAAACCAAGGATTAAATCAAGGTTATCAAGATAATCCACATGATAACTAGTAGAACTTTGTCAAGCCACCTCTTAACCTAGCCAGGTATAGGCAACTAAATTTTATAGGGATACATGGTTTTCCCAATCCTGTCCCAAATGAGATTAGGACTCGATTGATGAAGTTCCTAGGGAACAATGTTGTTTCAGGAGAAGAACACTTGAGATATTTTGATAATTTGATGCATGACTTTGAGGTGGATGATGAAGATGTGCTCATGAAGCTATTTGTGAAATCCTTAGATGAGACTACTAGGGAATGGTACAAAAGTTTACCAAAAAACAACATTAATTCATGGAGAGACTTCCAAAATATGTTTAGAGAACATAATGGGCATAATTCTGATGCAAGATTCACAATAAATGAATTTACAAGTATTACTAAAGGAATAAATGAATCAAGTGTTTAACAATAGATTTGTTAGAATATTAGCAAAGATACCACCTCACTCAAGACTAAATGAATCTATGTGTTTGGTCTTATATAGTAATGCTTATGATAGTAAAATGGGGTTTTTGTTGAGGGACAAAAATCCTCAAACACTCAGGGATGCATATAGAGTTGCTTCAAATATTGAGAGCAACAGAAAGGATTTAGGAAAATTTCATAAGAGAAGTGACCAAGAAACTACACCTCATGATAGAGGACAAGTCAATAGAGTTCCTGCCATAGATGAGTGTGAGAAGATGTCGAAGGTTGTCAAGGAAATGAGGATTTCCATGGCAAAGAGTGATAAAGGACTCACTAATGATAGGCATGCTTTTGTGAGGCGGGAGAGAATACCAAGACTATCAGACCAACCTTATAACACAAATTGGTAAAATGGGAAGCCAATTCCTCCAAATAATAGGGGAAATCCTGGTAGAGAAACTCTTGATCCTTTGAGAAAAGGGGTGTATGGAGTTGAGGACAACTTCTGGTGTTTAGTATATCAGGCTCCTCACTCCCCTTCCTTATGTGCTATTGCTTAATCAATTATTGATCCAAAAGGTCTTTCTGATGAATGCAGTGATATGGATGACCAAGAGGACCAGAATATAAATGTGGTCTTTACCCATAATGTTATAAGTGAAGAGTATAACATGTCTAATAAAGAGGGTGTGTTGGATGATGATGTTGAAAATAGAAGACAATGTGAAAATTATCTTAAGCAATAGGTCTTCATTGATGATGAGGAGGATGGTCAACATGTTTTTCAATTGGATTCAAAGATCCCTAAGATTCATCTAAGAAGACCTTCTGGTGAGAAAATTAGATCCTTTCCTACCGCCAAGATTTCTTAGGTTAAGAGTGATTACTACGTGAGAAGAAAGATGACTCAAGGGGAAAGTAACACTATAGCGAATGTAGGCAATATTTTTATTAAAGAAGATCAAATTGTCCCTAATCTTAAGAAAAATGTGAGTATTCAAAGTTAGTCCAAGGAAATATTGGTGAAAACTAATCCACATCAAAGACCAAAGAAACCAAAGGGAAAGATAATGATAAGAGGAATAGTGAGGGGATTAATCTAGGAAAGGAAAAGAAAAATGTTCCTCAGGTTCCTATTATGCATGATGGTACTATTTGTGATAATCCCTTACCAAGATACATCCCTTTGGATATGGCTCAGATCCTTAGCTAGATAAGGGTAACTGTTCCCTTGTTAGAAATGATGAGGATACCAGAACATAAAGGTAGAGCCTTGGCTATTATTGATGATGTAGTGCCAAACCAATCAAAAGATCAAACTAAGGGCAATGCAAAGTTAGAAAAAGGGGATACAATAGGGGAGACTGGTAAAAAGTGGGATCCTAAGACACTAGAGATATATTTGGGAACTACCATACAAAAATTGCCCTCTCAAGTTGATCCATTTTATGTCAATTTGGTTATAAAGGATACATTACTGAGAAATTGTATGATTGACTCAGGAGTTTCAATCAATATTATGCCTTTAGAGATCATGAATGAGTTAGGTTTGAAAGTGGTAAAAGCATATGGAAAGTGATTTACTATGGATTAAAGAGAGGTCCCTATCATTTGGGTAATTAAAAACATTGGTTTCAAATTAGCAGCTTATCCACAGAAGGATTACAAAATAAATACTACTATAGTTGACATCCCTCTGAGATATGGAATGTTATTATCTAGAAAATGGGCCTCCACTGTTGGAGGAAGTATTCAAATGGATTAATCTTACACTATGGTCCCTATGAATGGAAGAGAAGTCAGACTTGATAGGGAGAAGAGAGCCCCCTCAAGTTTAGATTGTTTTGGAGATTAGAATGATTAGGTATGTTTTCTGGATATTGACATGGACAACTTTAGAGTGGAGGCAACTGATGTTGATCAAATAGAATAGAAGATTATAATTGAAGAAGTCTAGACTTCTTATGAGAATGATGGGTTGTGTTAAATGCAATTTTATGGGGCATGTTCTAAGGAGGGCTCTGGGGCTGGAATTGTGCTCATTTATCCTTCTAAGAAAGATTTCATATCATCATTCAAACTTGGTTTTGAGTGTACTAACAATGTTGCTAAATATGAGGCACTTCTTTTGGGGTTGAAAGCAGCCATCAAGTATGGGATTAAAAATCTAAAGGTCTTAGGAGATTCTAAACGTGTGCTCTCTTAGATTAGATCTAGATATGCCTCTAAAAATTTAAGACTCAAGCAATACAGAAATGTTATCTGGGATACAATTGAGGCATTTGATGCTTTTTCAATAGATTGGGTAGAAAGAACTAAGAATGTGGTGGTTGATTTTTTGGCCAACACAACAATCAAGTCAGAGGATTTGACCTTAGTAGGAATTTCAAAGGTGGAAATACTGACCAGGCCTTCTATTTTGAACTATATCTGTCATTGGCAAGTTTTCAATGATGACCAAGATCTATACAGATTCATGAATTGTATAGATGAGTATCAAGGACAAGAAATAGATATTCAAAATTTCATTGAAAAGGTTGATGGGAGGACACCACTTTTGGCAATGAGGTCATCCAGATAATGAAAAATAAGATCCCAAGGGGATTGGTGGCTTTGGAGTGGGTATTTGATGGAGCAGACAGTCAAACTGCTAGGCCTACACTTGTGCATCAAAATGACTTGGAGAAGATAAATTTTGGGACTGAAGCCCAACCAAGAAATGTCTATATAGGTAAGACACTAAATCCTAAGATTAGATCCATGGTCATCTCTTTTCTTAGGAAGTACAAAAGATTTTTTGTCTGGTCTTATGATGACCTCAAGGCATACAGGGAAGATTTGTTTCAACATGAAATTCCATTGAAACTAGATGCAAAACTTTTTAGACAAAACAAAGGCCCATAAATCCCACCCTAGCACCCAAGATGCAGTAAGAATTAGCTAAACTTAGTGAGGGGGTATTATTAAACCAATTAGGCATTCAACTTGGGTGTCAAATTTGGTCCCTATCAGGAAAAAGAATGGTGGCATTAGACTATGTATTGACTTTAGAAATCTAAACATCTCATCATTGAAGGATAACTACCCTCTACCAAATATGGAAGCCATGTTATAGAGGATAACTAGTTGTGAACTACTGTCAATGATGGATGGCTTTTTTGGTTATAACCAAGTGGTAGTAAAAGAGTTAGAGAAGTTTAAAACTGCTTTCACTACTCCATGCGGCACTTATGTTTATATTAGGATGTCTTTTGGGCTGACTAACACTGGGGCCACTTTTCAAAGGGCTATGGATGTAGCCTTTTCTGACTTAATAAATTTTATCATGGTTATGTACCAAGATGACTTAACTGCCTTCTATAAAAAAAGAGGAAGACCATTGTAACCACTTGGAGAAATTTTTTATAAGAAGTATGGATTATGGTATATTATTGAACCCCAAGAAATGTGTATTTCTGGTAATTGAGGGGAAATTATTAGGTCATATTGTCTCCAAAGATGGAATCAGAATTAACCCTGAGAGAGTAGCTACCATTGAGAAGATTCCTCGACCTAAAATAATCAAAGGAATTCAGTCATTTTTTGGGTAGATAAACTTCATTCGAAGATTTGTCCCTAACTTTGCAAAAAAAACTAAGTCCATCTCCAAGATGTGGAAAAAGGAACAAAGTTTAACTTGAGAATGTGAGGCAGTTACATCTTTTCGAGATATCAAAGAGTCAATTAAACAAGCCCCTATATTGGCTTCTCTTGATTTTGCCAAACCATTCTAGTCATTTTCTTTTTCATCTTTTCATACTGTAGTAGCAGTATTATTGCAAAAGAACAGTGATGATTTTGAACATCCCATCTCATTCTTTAGTAAATCTCTCCAAGCTGCTGAGCTAAAATATGACTCCATGGAAAAGAATGCATATGCATTAGTTAAGGCTGTGAAAATTTTTAGGAACGATAATTATAGCATATGTTCCACATGCAGTAGTAAAGGATATCTTTATACAACATGAAGTTATTGGTAGGAGATGCAGATGGATAAACAAGGTCCACAAATTCAACATAGAAATTTAGATCACCAAGTTGGTTAGAGGTTAGGGACTAGCAAGTCTTATGGCAGAATCTAATTTCGAATCAACTCAAATAAATTGTGTAACTAGTATGCCTTTGTCAGAAAGATGCAATTTGGGAGAGTTAGGTTGGTACAAGGATATCATATTTTATCTGAATCATTTGAGATGTCCTAAAAATTTAAGTGATAATAAGAAAAGAACTCTAAAGTTGCAAGCTTTGAAGTTTGTCATTTTAAAACAAGATTTGTACTAGAAGAATCGAGATGGTGTTTTTCCAAGATGTCTAGATGAGTCTGCAGTAGGGCGAGTTCTGAAGGATATACATAATGAAAATTGTGGAGGACATTTTATGGCCAAGACTACTGCTCATAAAATTATCAGAGTAGGATATTGGTGGCCTACCTTATTTTTAGACACTTACAATTTGGTAAGCAAATGTGAAGCATATCAGAAATTCTCTGGTAAGTTGAAATGGCCTGAAGCATTGCCATTAAGACCTTAGGTTGTAGAGGCCCCCTTTCAATAATGGGGTATAGATTTTATCGGTGAAATTTTTTAAGAGTCCAGTGGAGGTTTCAAGTGGATACTAGTAGAAACAGATTACTTCACCAAGTGGATAGAAGTAATCCCAACTAGAAAAGATACCAATAGGGTTGTTATAGATTTCATCATGGATCACATCATTTCAAGGTTTGGGGTACCAAATAAGTGAATTACAGATAATGCTATGTGTTTTAGATCAGCTAAGATAATGGAGCTTTGCACTGAGTATGGAATCAATTTGTCCCATTATTCACCTTACCACCCACAGGGAAATGGTCAGGCAGAATCAAGTAACAAAATCTTGATGAAGATTATCAAGAGGAAGTTGGAAAAAAATAAGAAGGCCTGGGACTCAAAGCTAAAATTGGCCTTATGGGTAAACAAAGTGACTATGAAGAAATCTACATGAAAATCACCTTATGAACTTATATATGGCATGAATGTAAATATAGCTATCAATAATCTATTGCATGTATACAAGTTTATCCAAAAACATTCTGATGATATGGACAATGTCATGACGTGTAGGATAAACCAGTTGATAGAATTGGATGAAACAAGGAGAAAGGTACAGATAGTAAATGTCAAGAAGCAGCAATGGGTAAAATATTTGTTTGACAAGAAGGCTAAAGATAAGAGGTAAAAGTGTGGGGATATAGTATTAGTCTAGAATGCAAGAGCATAGGACAAAGGGAAACATGGGAAGTTTGATTCCATGTGGCTGGGACCATATACCATACTAAATATCCATGGAGAGAACTCCTATTTCCTAAAACGTTTGTTTGGATAATACCAAGAATTGTCTGTGCACGGACAATTATTGAAACACTTTTTCTCATTCAAGCTTATGCTCATTTTTCTTCCATGCTCAGTAGCTAGGTTTTCTACTCCCTATGTTGTGTTGTGAAATCATGGTTGTTTTTAACCCATAATGTAGTATTTTTGTTTGTGTTGTTTGTTTGGTCTAGTCTTCATCCGAGAGTTTTCTTCTTTCTAACCACATTCCATCAAAATGTGTGTCCCCAAATAGAGCCACTGTTAGAACCTGCAAAATTTCTAGGGTTTTAGGGTCATTTTTACAAGATTTTATCCCTGATGTCAAAAACCCTAAACCTTTCTTTTTGATGGTGTGTTGTAATTTTATGTTTCATCATTAACCCCTTGGTTCTAATTGCCAGTCTTTTAAGTTGTAAACTAAGCCTTTATGTATCATGTTTTACTAGCCCCTTTGTCCTAAGCTACTGGTTAAAAGTTTCCTCTGAATATTTGAAAACATTAATACCTAAATCTATAGTGTGAGCAGTGCAATGTAATGAGGACACTTGGCAGTCTATCGCGCACCCTCAAGCTTCAGAGACTTGTACTTTGTCAAGGTCACGTTATTGTAGAATGATGCCACCTATCTAGTGGGCCCATAGTCTTGCTAAAGCCAAAGCTAAGGAGAATCCAACTATGTAGTTTGTTGTCCTCAAAATCAATTGTGCTCATTTTGTAGGATGACCCCTACGAAACTTGTTCGTTTCATAGCCTACAACTGTAAGCACATTTTTTGAGGTGAATTTTTGCCCTCATACATTATCTTTTAACTCTCGGGGGTCATTTCAAGCATCTCCTCATTTTGGTTTTTCAATGTTTGCAAAATTTAAATAAGTGAGCAAAAAAGTTAAATTAGTCAGTTTTATTGGAAAAGGAGTTAGAAATTTTTTAAGTCCTACATGTAATGGCGGTGATTTCTACTGCCCTTACATGTTTTTACCCCTTTTTATGTTTTACATGTAATAGCGACACTTTTTTCCGCTCATGCATGTTTGTGTCATTTTAAGCCCTAGATGTAGGGGTGACAAAAATTGCCGCTCGTGCATGTCGTTCATGTTATATGTAAAGGCGGGTTAAACTACCACCCGAGCATATCCTGAGCGTATCTAGTCAACTATGAGTGTATTAATGACACTCTTGCCAAGGTTTAATGCATTCATTTAAAACCTTTTAAAGCATTTTTAGTTATTGTTTCATTTAGTTTTCATTCTAAACTTCCTGTGATAGCCTTTTGAATCTCTTTGAAGTCAAGCGAATCAGAGAATTCTTGGTTTGAAAGGTTTTCGTTGGCATTATTGACTAGGGTTTCAGAGTGTTTTTCACCAGGTAGGTTGACATTTTCTCTTTTTCCCTTCTTTTTTTTTCTTTTATTAGGGTTTATTTGCAATATAAGTGTTTAGTTTTTGATAAGATGTATCGGCGATCATTTTCACTGCTGATACATGTATTTTTCTTGTCAAGTGTTACCCAGATGTAAGGGTGGCAGTTTTTGCCGCCCCTACATAAAAACCTTAAAATACATCTTTCCACACATGTAATGGCGGGCAAATTCACCGCCTTTACATATACTACCAGGAGTTAAAATGTAAGAGCAACCATTTTGGTTCACTCTTACACATATTGCCAAGATGAACTATCACATGCAAAAGCAGTGTAAATGGCCACTATTACACTCGGGTTTATTTTCCAACATGTGGATATGAGAGCGGTCAAAATGACTGACTTCACATCTTATAAGTTTTGTCCTTCAACATGTAAGGGTAGTCATTTTGACTGCCCCTACATAAAAACTACAATTTACCTCCAACCTGCAGAGGCAGTCAAAATGACTGACCCTACACTCAAGAAATTCACTCCACATGCAGGAGCGGTCAAAATGACTGCTCATGCATGTCTTCCTCTAAAATTTCCTAACACTAGGAAATTCCTACAAATGATGTACTTGACCTGCTTTCACCCAATTTTTTGACTTGTGCATGCTTTAGCCCTTTCAAGCTTATCCTTGTGATCATGATCATTGACATGCAGTTTCCCAAATTTCCATTTTTTCCCTTACTACAAGATCATGACTTGTTACAGTTTCTCCTATAAAGCTGCCAAGGTCTTCAATTCATCCAAAGGAGTCTTCTTTTCAAAAGACTGACCCATCTACTAAGAAGGTCAAAGTAATGAAGCACAAGATAGTAGGGGTCTGATAATAGGAGCATGCACATGATAGTAAAGAAGAATGTTGAAATCCATTACTCATGGAGATAGGTGATTCAATTCATAGTCATGACAATGAGAATGATGTGTTGGAGCTACTTGTAGTCAAGGAGGAGCAGTTGTGATTAGAGATGAGCAAGATGGAATGGACAGTTGAAGGTGCAATCATGTATGGACAGTGCAATAGACATTGGAGAGCAAATAGCTGTGATAATGGAAATGGCACACAAAGATGTTGAGTCATCAAACCTAGCAAGTTACTCTTGAATTGGGTTCGTGGACTGATCATCATGAAGATGTGTGTTGATTACAGGGAATGGGAATTGATGAAAGCCATCATGCCTTAGAATATTTTTGTAGTTTCATATGTACTTTTCATTTAGTTTGGACACTTTTACATGTACTTTTCTCATATGTAATTACATGTAAAAATATAGGAAGTCCTAAGTCAAAAAGGACTCTTTTGTTGAATAAGTCAAAGTAGTTAGGCTTTTTCCTAGATTAACTCAAAGCCTCTCCCTATAAATAAAGAGGGCCCCTATTGTAATTTTCATCTTTAATCATATGCAATAAAGTGCTGCCCAAATTGTGACCCAACTTTGAGATTTTGTGTTCAAATTGTATGATCAATTCCAATTAATAAAGAAGGCGAGTTTTGATATCAAACTTTGTGTTGAATCGAATTTGTATGAGTGAGGATGTACATATGGAATTTTTGCTGATTTCTCTTGTTGATTGATTGGAGAAAGTGGTTTTTGGTTATTACGATTGGAGGACATTCAAGATAAGTTATATAAACTTTGTGTTATATCATTTACTTGAATCTATGTGTGTTGAAAGTGTTTCTCAGCGGAGGATTATAAATACTTTGAGCTTGTAGTTGTTCACTTTGTACATGAATCATGTTGAGAACTTGTAGACTTTGTGCTATGATTTTCAATCACATTCGCATGGATCAGTGGTGTTGTTAGTTGACAGACTTTGTGCTCTAACTGGTGATACGGTTACTTTTAAAATCTTTCTAGGGATAATTTGAAGACTTTGTACTTGAGATTATTCACTTGGTTCGTGAATCTTTTTGTGAAGTAAGTTGAAAGATTTTGTGCTTCAACTTACAAGAGTATTGTTGATTATTGTTTAAGTGTAGAAGCATTATTGAATATTATTGTGAAACATTATAAACATCTTTTCTGAAAGAAGATAAAATGATGAATGTAACACACCCCCGAAGTTAGTATTTAGTGTAAATAAGTTTGTAATAGTTAAAAGGGAACCTCTCCTTGCTGAGAGGAGAGATTTATCTCATCACACTGCGGTTGATATAACCATTTTTCTGTTAGTTAGCTAAACAACAAAATATTCACCCAACATAGTCTTTGATTGGTCGCACACTACCATGAAGGACATGTTCACACATCTGAATTGGCATCACACTATTTTGATTTGACGCCACATGTATGGGACCTACCAAGCACATACAGAGCCCAAAATATAGTGTGTTCCACTTGAAGTCTAGCGCAAACTCGCACTCAAAAAAATTTGGGACTTGATGGGGAGCATGAGGATGCGAGATAGTGACACATGGCAAAGGTTTGAAGGTTGACATGGAAATCTTTCTCTTATGAGACAAATTGATTGTTCAAAGACTTTTCAATGCACTCAGTGGATTTTCAATTCTCTCGAATTATCTTGAACCATTGATCTTGCCACGACAAGCCTTGTATCAATAGTCTACATTCAAATTTTATATCTGTCTATTGTAGATAGTCTAGTTGAGTACATGGGTAGTAATGGCGGAATGACTCTTGCATGACAATTTTATCATGAATTTTGAAGTTCTCAACTATGTTCTAGTAGGAGCTAGGGTCTGTGAAGTAGGAAGTTGTTGTTTGAGCATAGAGGTTTGTGATTTGACAACAGGTACATCTCATCTGATAGTCTTGCATTTCAGTCAAGTTATTGGTAAACTGATTGGACATTTAGTATTTGTGTTAGATATGTTTGTAGGCAGTCTCTGGTAGGCTATGAATAGTTTATGCCTCCCTTTTTCTACTCCTAGAATTGTGATGTGATATTCAGAGATTTCCAGATAAGGATGAAGTGTACAAATTCTGCAGGTGCCAAAAATGGACTGATGGTGATTGATGATAGCTGGGAAATACTCAGATGCAGAGCCTTCATCCCTTTTTGGCTATAAAGGGAAGTGTTTACGTGATCAGTTTACCTCAGTTTCTACCTTAGGGGAAATGCAGAGTATTTTCCTTTCTATTTTTCCTTCCATGTCCTTCATTTCCCAAAGAAGCATGCCTCTACTCTCATGGTTACAAATCTGTCCATTCTGAATTAAGAACAATGAGAGTGTTTTCTAGGGAATGGATGGTTTAGGTAAAAAAGTAGGCCTATGGCATTAGCAGCCTTACTACTTCCTCAAATTCACCTTTTAGTAGTGTCATCCTGGTGAGGGGGGTTCAGGTTGCTTGAATGTTCCAGCTGCATGCAACTGTCGGGATGGAGCAGTGGGAGTTTTTGAAATTCCAACAACCTTGACTGATTGGAAAAATTAGATGGTCAGGCAGAGAGGCACCATTATTTTCTCTTCTCCTTTCTAGATCAATTGATGCCCATTAGAGGCACAGTTGTGACATTTGAAGAGTTTCAAGTTTGGGTGATCCAGTTGGTGATGAAGAGTTAGGATTATGTCGATTGAATTAGAGAATTGAATGTTTAAATGGAAGTAACCTCTTCATCACCATCCTTCAACAGACATACATGATTGCCTTAGGTTCTAGCAGTTAAGGGATCTTTCAACTGTCCTAAGGGCTCTAACATTTGGTAGCCCTATATTGAAAGATGAGGAGTCATGGGGACATCCCAACTGCCCACGCTCAAGAAATAAACATAAAAAATAAAAGGTAGTTAACCTGAGCTGACCAGAGACATTTTGAAATTGGTTAGTGTTTTCTGGTGCAACTGAATACTGTTGTAAACTTTTGAGGGAATCTTGATGAAATGTAAGATCTCCCCTTATGTTATAAAAGGGTAGTGCTCATTGGTTTGAGGGTTGGAGAAATTATGGGATACTTGTATTTGATTATTGTCATTGGGATAGGAACATAGCATTTCTTTGTGTCATTTGTCAAGAGTATGTACTCTCTAGTTTGAGATATATAAATAGAGTACTTGTCCTTGTAACTTTTGTCTCTAATATATGTTGTAGAAGATATTTGAATAAAATAGCTAATGTTTGTTTTATCTTCATTTACATATTTATTGTTATGTGTTTACTTATTGCATTAGTTTCTACTCAATCAGTAGAATAAACCTTTTCAAGAAGTAAAGGGTATCTGTTATGACATAATAAGATAACTAAGTGTGAGAGTTGCATAGAAAAAGACATTGACTAGTTGACATCAATATCAAAGATATTGATTGTTCAGAAAATCACCAGAATCAAATAGTACATGGATAAAGATATAGTGTATGACTCTGTTTGCCCATGATAAGCACTGATACTCATAGTACCTAGTTTCCCAATCATATATACAACAAAATGATATACCAACCACGTTGTTTAAATTATTCTTTGTTACTTAATACTTTTATTTTGAAGGCCTAACCTTAACAGATAATGCATAAACAAGAATAGGGTCAGTAATCTATTTTTCTCGAGTCCTGCAGTGAAAGTTGATCTACTTTTTAGACACTTTGATTATTCATAGGTACTTATTCTATATTAGGTGTCTACTAGAGGGGAACCCACCTAGGCTTTGCAGAGCCTGAAGAGTAGAGGAGATTGTCGTGTTGACAACATCTCCTACTCATTGGCCCATTTTCTATTAAGCTATCCTCAACCTAAGAAATATCACAGAGAGATCAATAGGATACATTTTGGAGCACCAACACCATTTAAAGGGGTTTAATTGAAAGGAGTTGGATAAAACCCCCTTAGATCAAACCCCCTTGGATAGAACCCTCCTAGTCTTAAATTAAACCCTAGATGGAGTCTCCTCTACACCTATCAAAATGCTGATGAAAAATAACTTTGCTTCACCTTTTGGGGGGGTCAAATGAAGTCATTTATATATTATATTTTTAATTATGTATCCCTTTGTATACACTTTCCAAAAAGTATAATTTTGAATAATTTAATTTGATTATTATATTTATTTTCTATTTTCTAGTGAACATAAGTTTTTCACTGAACAACAAGGTCTTTATTCTACACAAGAGGAAAAATAAAAAATAGAGAAAAAAGATTCTAAAAAATATTTGTGCCCTAGGTATTGATGTCTTTGTTTCAACAAAAAAAAAGAAAATTAAATTTCGATACATACAAAACAAGTTATGTGTTACGACATAAACCTGTGTCCAAATTAATTAAAAAAATATACAACAAAAAAATATGAAAAATATCCATGCCCTAGATATTGGTGTTACAAATCTATATTTTAAAAATTAGAATTTTATCCTTTTTA